>JBAMCH010000023.1:10000000-14800000 GCA_037075245.1 Drosophila mimetica
TTATGATTATAATATTACATTCTTTTTATTTAATCTAATTCGTAGAATTCAAAATACCTTATTGTAGCCCTGAAGCTCAAACCAGCGTTCCGCTTTTAAGTACTCATACATCTTGGGCATCGTTAGCTCCAGAGTCATTCGCGAAATGGAATCGATGCCCCAGAGCAAAACGCTGGGCCTTCTGTCCGAGGTTGAAACACGATCGCTGACAAAATCCTTTTGAGGATGCACAAAACTGAAGGCATCCTTTTGAGAGACTTTATCGTATGGCGGCCGGCGGCAATAGGTGATCATGGCTGTCACTTCGGTTGGGACCAAGAAGTCCTGCTGGAATTCCACACACGGTCGTAGCCTGCCGGGATATTCATCTTCAGTTTCCATCTCTTGATGGTTCCCCCCGGAACTTACTTGTACTGGTGGTCCGCCATGGTTGAAACTCCGGCTCGTAGGATCTGTTTAAAGCAGCACGTGCTGTTCTCGTTCTTGTGCAGCCTGTACGTACTGTCCGTTTCGTTGTAGTTCACTGTGATCATGTCGCGACTCTCATCACACACTATATAATGGTGTTCCTTGTAGATCTTTAGGATGTTCTTGGCAAAGGCATTCGGATGGCCCATTTGGCACTGTGGGCTGTTGACAAAGTATTTTACTCCAGATTTCGTTTCCAATGCATAAGATGTTTCTGCTGTCGACTCTTCAGTATCTTGTGATAATGTGCTTTTTTCTGTATAATCCTCGAACAGAACTTTTGCGCGTTTATCGGTTTGCTCTTGGGTGGAGATTGCATTTAAACTTTCTGTTGGTTTTTCGGTTATATAAAAAGTACTGGTAGCACTCAAAGTACTGGGTTCATATACAATATCTAATTGACTCGGTGATATGCTTGGAGTTTTGGAAGTACTGGTTTCCAACGTAAGCTCCCAAGAACTCCAGGAATCCCTTCGAAAATCTACTGTACTGCTCTCCTGCTGATTCTCTGAGGTACTCAAAGTATATATCGCTAGTAAAAGGAGCACTACGCTAATAAAGGATATTCTAACCATCCATTTTGGAGGATTCTTCCCACTGGAAACTCCATCCTCCGTTGGAATCAGTTCATATTTAATATTCGTCATGTTAAAAATGACACAAATAAAAAAAGAACTTGTTCCTTGACAAAAATGTATAAAATAAACAAATCTTCGTAATTTGTATAGTAATTTTTTTAGTTTAGTGCATGTCCTTATTCTCGTTTTAGCGCTATCAACATCATTTCCGCAAGATATTAGGAACCAGAACTTATATGTCCGCTCAGTTCGCGATTTTATGCACAACTGCTTCAACATATTAAGCGATAGCTTTCAATAGCTCAACGTGCTGGGGGTTATCTATTACTCAAAACAGTAAGTACTCGTAAGTATTACCGTGCCATTAAGCAATTATTTAATATTTTTGAAATTTGTCCGAGAAGATAATGTGTATAAATTATATTAAAACCACGCTTAAACAAAATATTTAATTCTGTCTATAGAATAAGTAAAATGTTTAAGTACACCGATTTGGGGTAAAGTAATTTATTCTTACATTTTATTACATAATACCCATTATTTTCAAACGTGAGGTTCGAATAGAAATTTTATATCTACGTGTGTTTGCTAATATTTTTTTAAATTCTTAAAAGTTTACGTACCCCCCACGATTAGTCATATTTTTGGCCCAATACAGGTCGACCCTCTCTGGTGAGCATGTAGGGTTTGATGATACAATCGATAGTAGGAGTTCTTGAGAATCAGCGATTCTAGGAATTCATACTGAAGATTATAAATGTTATATCAATACATCGGTACCGTCTTTAAATGTCCTCCTAATTGAGAAAGAGTCAAGTGTCAAGATAAACGCAAAATTGATTTATTTTCCTTTCATGTTGGCAGCTTGATGTTTGAGTTATAGAACCTCGACTGTATTAGCTACCCATATACCAAGAGGGCAAAAAATCTTCCTAACAAAAAATCTATAAATAAAATTGCATGGGTTACATGAGGAGATAGAGCGGGTCTTTAAATGCAATAATTTTCCACATAAAATTTAAAAAAAAAATACAAAATCGTAATGCCGTCACTGCATCCAAGGTAACAAGTATACATTGTTCACAATTAGGCACGATCTTTACCGAAAACATTGTTAGGGGTAATAGAAAAAAAGCTTAAAGTTTTTCTTGCAAAATGAATTGTAGGTCTCCTAACTATAAATATTAAGAGGCCTCCCGTCGAAAAAGATATTCACTGTAGTAAGACTATCTGCATGTATTTATCGCATTATGAAAGACCCCAAGATGCAGGTTCTGAACTGAAATATATATTATAATAACTGTTAAGCTAAAAATCTTTTCCTTTCATTACAATTTAAGATTTTCTGATTTTTCCACGGGCTTGAAGTAGTCAATGTTCTCGGCAACTTCCGAAAAGAGACAGACGTCGAGTAAAAATGGCTTGCGAGGTAATTAAAATGTTGTTGTAAATTGATGAGCTGTTGCAAAAACAAATAAATGGAGGTGAATTCACACTGCATACGGCATTGTAATAATTCTATTATTATCTGCTTACAGATAATGGTTAAGCATTAATCAAAGTACACATTGAAAAACAGTACCATTCAAATTGTGATTAATTGTTTTTAAAATATAAAAATATAAATATTTAAAAGAGTATCAATCATATTTAATTATATGAACTTACTATTTTTATATTTAGAATTATATAGTAAGACATTATCTTAAGTTTTCGATATTAAGTCATGAAGTAAAAAAAAGTAATATATTAGGGAAACGTTCTTGAGATTAAGAATTTTATTTGGCCTTTATCTTTAATTTTCAACCCCCAAAAGCACACCACAAATAGAAATTTTTATAAAATAGGTATTAAAAGAAGTTTAAAAATTCAGCATGTATAAAAGAGTAACAACAATAATGATACTCCATTATTATACATTTTATCACATACACTACCGTATACAAATTTCATTCAAAACAGGCTGTAAGAATTCGGGTTTTTTTTGTTTTATTTCAATAATTTAAGTCATTTAAAAATGTACATTTACAGTATACATAATCCAATACGTATGTATACACAAAACTTCATAAATAATAAAATGTTCAAGAAACGCATTACAAATGCTATGCATGTACAATATCTAAATATGCCAAAGATTACGCTGCGCCCCCCAGTTGACCACAAAAAAGGTTTACGGCACAGAGAGGGAGTAAAATTGCGGCCGCATCGTGACGAAAAATACATAATTTCAGTTTCAGTTTGTTATACATAGCATAAATTACATAATACATTTAATTTGTAATGTCATTTCGTACATTGACATTTACACTTATTGTTCTGTTGACGACTTTTCGCTAAGTTATCTGTTACATATCTGTATGTTCGTATCGGCCTGCTAACGGCCGCATTGCTACTGTTGGTGAGTTGATTGGTAGGTTGGTTGGTTGATCGGTATCGCCATCGGTGCATCAATTGCCCGTAAGAAGATTAGATGCCCAATGCCTCAGATGCCGCACTATCGGGATACGCATAGTGCGAGCGATTGCTCATAACAATTTCTAATACATATGTATGGTAATATTTTCATCAACGACTCATTTACTGTATACGCAATCCGTAATGCGTCTCTAACCTCGCTGTAATGCTACATATACGTATCTGCATGTATATATATATATCTGCTTAACGACTGCTCCACTATTCCGCCTCGCCGGCTTACGCGGTCTCCACATAGTTGGCCGGATACAGGCCGACGCGCCCATTCATGCGTCCCTTGCACCAGCCTTGTTCGTCTTCATCTTCGAGCTTCTCGAAAACATCACCTGAAAGAGCCGAGTGGAAAAGGGGTGAATAAATAGGCGGTGAGCGGTGACCAGTGGAGATTATCATATGGAGGGCTTCCACACACCTTGCTTGAATGTGAGCTCATCACTTTCAGCGCCCTCGTAATCATACAGCGCTTTGACCGGCACGCCCGGCTCACCGTTGTCCACCAGCACGTTGTCGCCCTCGTCCCACTCCTCCTCCTCGTCGAATGGATTTGCATCGACTTTGCCGTTGCCGTTGCTGTGTATACAAATTGAAATCTATTAGTTCAATGAAAATGAGCGCATTCAACGCGACGTGTCTCTGGGCCAGCCAGCCATCCAGCCATCCAGCGAGCAGTCCGAGTGTAATTCAAAACAATACAAACTGTTTCAACTTACGTTACGCTCGAATTGCGATTGGATGCCGCCGTGGCCGCTGCTGCCGTTGCTGTCGCAGCGCCGGCAACTGCCGCCGATGTTTTGGCTTCCGATGCGGTGGCTGAGGATTGCGTGGTCGCTACTTCGCTCTTCACACTCGCTCTGCTGCTGACACTGCTCAGGGTGCTGGTGTTCTTCTTCAGGCTGTTTGTCGAGGGGTATTCCTGCTAAAGAACCGGCTCAGTCTGATATTTTAATTACTCGCTAGTCAGCTGGCTTACGTGCACATCCTCGGCCACAGGTCGCTGATTGATGAGCGTGATGGGTGCTGCCGGCAGTGCCTCTTTTGATTTGTTGCCCTTGGCAATGTCACGGAACTCCTCCGTGTATTCCTGTTAACAAAACGGAAGTTCCATTAGGGGCTGCGCAGTGCTTTAATATAGCAGCAAACTCACCACAAATGATGGCCAGTTCATGGCCATGTTAATACCATGATTGTTCGACCACCATTTCAGGTCTTTCTGCTGGTCTGCATTGTTGATCGTGTGGGAGAACTCTTCGTAGATTTGGGGCAGGCTGTAAAGCGAGAATCGGAATAGTATAAGTAATGAGTCATTTAGAACCATCAAAAATAATTATTACCTTTGCACTTTGGTGAGGTCAAGACATGAGTGCACGTTGAACAGGATTTCTTTGAAGAACTGCAACCGCGTCTTCTCGAAGGTTTGGCACTTATCAAACACGGATGTCATGTCCTCAATGTACACCGAATTGTATTTGGTGATTTCGGCAATCGCCTGCTCGTACTTTTCGCGGCACTTTTGCACTTGATCTTTGGTCTTTTGCACTCGATCGTGCATTTTCTTCACCTGTTTAAATAAAAGATAAATCAACGAATTAGAAATGATTGGCAATACCAGTAGGTTAATTTGAATGGTAGACTGTGATTTCCTTTTATTGAAATTTCGTTTGAAATATTTTTAAATACTTTTAATCATGCAATATTTTAAAGGTACACCTCTTTTTTTTAATTTGTATTTTTGTCTGAGCTTCTTAAGAAAGAAATTTTAAGTACAAACTCATAAAATAACCAAAAAATATCTCTTAACAGTTAAAATGTAATTTAATTATTCGGAATTTAAGCTTATTGGTGTATGACTCTATACAAATGAGTCAGTATCTATTTAAAAAAAATCAAAAACCCAATTTATATTTAATGTGAAATTCCTTCAGCTATGAAAAAAAAAAAAACCCTCGTCAGATAAATAAGCTAGAATACTTTTCTTTGTAATATTCACATTTGAACATCCCGGAACATAATCCATAACAGATATATCCTTCTTAATATTCTTACTTGATCCGGCGACAACGAGCTGTCGGCATTGGCATTGCGCTCCTGGTTGGTAGCACTGCGCTCCGTCTTGCAAGCCGAATGGTAGTCCGCCTTGGCCTTCTCGACCTTGGCCAGCAACTTGGCCCAGGGCTTCTGGGCCTTCTTGAACAGATCCTCCAGGTCCTTGCGCTCCTTGATCTGCATGAGCGTGTGGTGGTAGTTCTCCTTCTGCCACGTCTTGATCTGGCTGTTGACATCGTTGCACAGGTTATCCTTGATCTTCATGTGAACGTCGGAGATGCGCTCCGACTCGGTCAGCACGCCCTTCCAGGCCGCCTCCGTGGTTCCGTATTCCGGCCCTGGAACAAATCAAGCATGGGTTATATATCTCTTATAGCGATTCTCAATTAACAACAGATTACAAGCGTGTCGCCAAGTCGAGCTGTCTGCCGCTGCTGACGTCATCGTGGGCCCCTCGGGCACCGGGTTTATCTAATCAGCCGCAGCCGCAAGATATATACACATGTAGCTATATAGCTAGAGGTATGGCAAATATAATATGCTTGGTGGAATGAGCGCTTGTATGGGTGCTGCGCGTTCGAGGAACATCGCACATTTTTGGCATTTTTTATTGGGCCGCTAGCACACCGCAATCAAATTGATATGATGCTCGTCTTATAATTGGCAGTGCACGGAACTCGTTTGCCTAACGACGACGACGACTCACTATTCCCAATTCCCCCCTGCTAAAAAGCACACAGACAGAGATACAGATATGTAGAAATTGAGACGCTTAGCACAGAAATAACTCGTTCTATTTTTCCCGTCGCATTGATTTTTGAAACCATTTCAAGCGACTCTTTGGTGCCGGTTTGCTTTGGTGCCGGGTAATGGGCCACTGGCCAGCGCTTCTGCCTCTCAGTCTCCGTATCTATCTGTATATCTGTGTGCTCGTATCTGTATCTTTGGCCCAGGCGCAGCTAGGCAAATTCCGCACAAATACGCTGGCCTGGCTAAGAAAATACAAAAAGAGAACTCTCGGAGGCGGTGGCAGAGGAAGAGGAAGTGGTAGTAGTTGCTTTTGCAATTGCCCATTGCTGGTTACTGTGAAAGTGGACACTGAGAATTCCGTGCAGAGGCGGTCACAGAAAATAGCAGCTATAGAAACAGCAGCAGCAGCAATGAGGCAAAGCGGTTTCCAACTTTGCAAGCGCTGTACTCGATTTCATTTCACGAAGAAGCGCGCACACTGTGCCGGACATCCGCCAAAAATGGTCAGAGACCCAATTCCATAAATAAGGAATCGGAATGGACGATTGCTGTGGGCCATCATAACCATTGAGCGCCAGCCAAACCAAGAAATACAGTGCCAAAATAAAAGAATTAAGGTCTAAAAATATTTTTCTTATCAAAAATAAGAGAAGTAGGTATTTATAGAGCTTAACATTTATGAGAGGGTTTGATAACTAAGCAATTCTTGTTAATAAAGATTAGAGATAGCCACAAATAAAATAGAAAACCTTAGAAAAATCTTAATAGTTCGTTTAGATCTATCTTTTATCTTTTCTTAAGTATCTCTTTTTGGCACTTCCGCTGCCAAATTGTAGTTCAGTTCAGAACAAAGTGTGCGTTTGAGCAAATGTTTATGTTAGTTAAACTAAACACATTGCTCTCCCTGCTCATTAACATATTTTAATAAATTAGGCCGGCAGTTTTGAACCACAGTGCAAAGCTTTTCGCTGAGTACAACCGACAAAAACGAGGTAACGAAAAACGTACAAAAAAAAAACCATTAATAGCTTAAGCCACTTATCGCACAACGGCAACAACAATGCTCAGAATGATGTACAGAATGTGGAAAATAAGAACAGCCAGTGGGCCAAATAAGTGGTGGGAATTCAACGTGAGCGGGTCACTTGATGCTCCACTGGGCTTCAAGCTCGGGAATGAATGTGTTAACAAATCGCAGGCTTACATGACAGATGTTGCCTCATGACCACCAATCAGCAGTCGCTCCCCACTCACCTTTCTCAATGAGTTCACCCCATTTCTTTGACCAGGTGCGCAAGCTTTTCGCATATCCCTTCTCGATTTCGGCACGCTCCTGTATCAGTTGCTGTAGGTCATTGCAGAGTCTGCGGGCAAAATGAGACAAAAATCATAATAATGCAAACCGGTTTTGTTTTGGGTTTAAGTTTGGGTTTGAGTTCCGATGGATTCAGCTGGCAATGACCCAGAGGTCCAAGTGTTTATGCACAGAGAAAAATTATCAACTTGGTCATTAATTGTAAATAATAAATCAAATCATTAAGTTATTTGCACATGAAAAATAAATATTTCTCGAGAACAAGTTATTGCAAAAATGATATCATAGGTAGATTACTTTTACTTGCAATCCTGCTTATAAGGTATTGTTATTCAATACAATTTGATCAAATTTCATGACCTACAAAAAGCTAAATTCATTCAATTGGTATTCCAAAAACGTTATTAACAAAAAAACGAAAAGCGACAAAACGTTTTTTAATTTTATATCCAACCGATTACATTTTTAGCAAACAAAAAAACCTTACATGACGAAATTGGGTTGACTCAAGAGATGTGATAAGTTTTTCTCTATGCAACTTGAATCCCTGGGGATTATCCACTCACTTGTATCCATCTTCGATCCGCTTGGTGGTGCGTTTATAGTTTCCTGGCTCCCAGAAGGAATCGCTTCCAGCCTGCAGGAGCTGATCATCGCTGTGGTGGGACATTTCCTGTGGGTTCCAATCGATATTAATCAATCACACACGCTGAGCTTAAGCGCAGTAGTAATCATAAAATATGAGTTTCGGTTACGTAAATAGACGCTGCCGCCATAAACAACATCCACACACCAGCAACAACAAAAAAGGCTCTTTGTTTATACGCAAACTTGTATTTTCGTAGTGTTTATCTTGGTTCAACAAATCGTTTGTTAAACAATATACTACTTATATACCGAAACGAGTTGAGTAAATTAATTGTTTGCCTAATTTGTTTCGATTAAGAAATTCCTGGACATTGATGCAACAGGTAGAACTTTAATTATTGGAGCTTTATCAACGACCGTATTTCTAGTGGGTTTTGCCGAGTGTCCCCATTGATAAAGACTGGACTTATCACCCCTGACTCATTGTGAAACCCATAGGTATATTGCACACACGTGATAACCTTGATCTGGATATCAATTTAAAATGTAAAATATAAGATATTTCGGTAACTGCCTCTATTTAATCTATCTTTCCTTCTATTCTATGCTATTTCTTTTAAAAATCACAATATTCAGACTATTTTCCTAGACATAAGGTGATCAAATTGTGAATTAGTTTATAAGAACAGTAAATTCTTTTTAAAGAATACCATCTTAATGTGTAAAGTTACTGTATATTTTGGGTTTTTCTGAAGAAAGTTTATTATCTTATCATAGGAGTTTCCCTGTATGTCCATCAGCTGTTCATAAAGAATTAATTTGTATATTTTGATTTATAAAAATCAAATTGAAACGATAAAATATATGGTTTACTTATCAACTCGACATTCCGTTATCAGTTCCCAAAATTATCAAATCCGTTATCGTACCTTATCAGTCGTTTCTTTCTGTGTAAAGTATTATTTTTGGTACTTTCCGGTGGGAAAACTGTGTATCTTATCAGAGGAGTTTCCCTGCATCAGCTGTTTGTAAACAATGCAGGCGCTTTAAGTTCCACTCACACACCCGCATTGCCGTATAACTGTTATGTTATCAGCAGACATTGACCGGTTATATGTATGTATAGTGCATATATACATAATAATGGTAGCTGGAATTTAATCACCGCCTCACAAAAGACTCGCGGCGATTAATGACGACTGGTGGTGAGTCGAATCTGGAATCTTGAATCTTGGGTTGACTTGATTTGGGCGTCATCGGCATATGCGATGCGCTTACGGGTTTTCCTCATCATCGGCTATAAATAAGAAATGTAAAGTCGCGGCTCCTTGCGATTTTCGTGCTTCGTGAGTGGAAATGGCCAACAGAAAGTTTACAAACAGGTTGACGCATACTTCGCATATTTGTGGAGATAGATAAGCAACTTTACGGCTCACACACACACACACACACTCGCCCGCAGACTCACGCACACCTTAACTAACACGTCGCACACTTGAGCGATAAGAAAACCCCCCACTCCCCCCCTGCTCCATCCGTCCCACCTCTACGAAACTCGTTTATCTTTGAGATTGAACTTGTCTCCCCGCCGTTTAACTGTAAATATTTGCATCGTTTTCCAGTACACCTTACATAAGGTTTAAGGGTGCTAGTGCTACGATTAAAATGGTTCGCTTTGCACTAATTTTTAGCAGGCGAAGCGTACGAAGAGCACTTGCTGGCCGATTTGATTTTGTTGTTGCCAGACGCACACCGACACGCACACAGGCACACACTCTCGGGGCGCACACACACACACTGCGAAGCGAAATTCCGCTACACCCAAACGCGTTTACACGAAATGTTCTAAATTGCGATCGCTTTCGTTGCTGCTGCTGCTGCAGTTGCGTTGCATTTTAGATAGTTATTGTTATTATCCCCGTTTCTGTGTTTTTGGCAGCTAACTCCGAGCTAGGGCGACCACCTACCAAATAACAAAATAGCGTAAAAAAGCACTACAACTCGAGTGTGTGTCTGGAATCGCCAAAAACTAAAAAAACTATGTGTGGTGTGACCGTGCGGCGTCCGTTGCAACATACCAAGCGGCGAGCAGGAAAATACATTTAGAAAATACCAAAAATATACTAAGCTTAAGTTAATTTTAAATTTAAAAAATTGGGTGACCATTTTTAAAATTTTGAAATGTAGATATAGGTGGGGCGAAACTGACAAACTAGTAGAATACAAATGTTTTAAATTTATTTATTATAAGTTACAACAACATGTTATGTTTACTTAGAATATTAGGAAATTAGTTGTAAAACACTTTTTCAGCAGTCATGGAAAGTTTTCACAAATTGGCAAGTATTTAAATATAAATAAATCTAAAATTCGTATCTTGCTACTTACAAACAGGTGCTTAAAAGGCATCAAAAAATGGTCGTACATCGCTTCCATTTTTGAGGACGATAGGAAACCCAGGACGAAATACACAAATACATGGAATTTTGAATTTTATATTTTGACGGAAATCTCAGAGGACCTCCTCCCGCGCCACATACGACAGCATGAACTCGATCTTGCGCACCAGCGGCGCCAGTTTCGTGCGATCCAGCTCCACACTCCCGCTGGCCAGGGCAAATAGTTTCTGGAACTCGGCTTCCTGGGGATTCTTTCGCCGGCTGATAGCCTTTGTCTGCTGCAGCAGGTGAAGCACATCGCTCAAGGCGGCCAGCTTGTGCTCCCTCGTAGCCATCAACTGACGGGCATCCTGCTGCAGTTGCTCTCGGCTTTCCACAAGGAAATTTGTTCCTGCTCCCGCACTTCCCACGGCGGCGGCACCAGCAGGACCGTTGCCAGTGGTGATGGCCTCCATCTCGACGGAGACGATGGCATCCTCGGCATCCTCGAAGTTCGTGCCATACTTTAAGGTGGCGCTGAGATTCACCAAATGGGCCACCGCTTCGCTGGCATTGGTTCTCTGTTCGCCGCCAAAAAAGCGAGCCACACAGGCGTAGGCACTCAGGATGTTCCACAGATTGTAGTGCAGGCACGGCGAAGGTGCCTTTTTACAAATGTCCGAGAATTTGGCTATATTCGCATATATTTCCGGAGCAGAGTTCTCTTTCTTGGCAGCCTCTTCTGGCGTAGGAATAACCACAATCTTGGAGTTCTTCGGCTTGTTCCACCAGGGTTTGTAGTCCGGCATAAGCTTCATGATGCCGCCGTTCGTGATTAGTTTCTGGAACTCCTCCTGCTCCTCCGTGGTTAGCCGGCTCCAAACTTCATCCGCATCGTTGATATCGACACCTTTAAGTCGAGCTGCTATGTCTTCTTCAACATCCTCCTCCAATGGATCTTCTGCTTCGAGTCCATCCTCTTCCCCATCATCTTCTTCTGGTCCTCCTTCCTCGCCGCCGTCCGAATCCAAGTGATTTTCCAATCCATCTGTATCAAAGTCCTGGGGATTGAAGCCTCCTTCCGATTCCCTCATCCTCTTCAATATGTCGTATATTTTTCTCACATCCTCCTGGTTCTCTTGAGTTACAGTGTTACTTGAGAGTTCGTCCTGAATGCAAGATTTGTAGAATTCCTCGGAACATTTGAGGTGCTCCTTGGATTTGTAGCATCCCACACTGCAGTAGAGAGCATTGCATTTGGGACAGGAGTACTTGAAGGGCACTTCCCGACAGCTGCCGGAGATTAAATATTATAGATAGTTATTCTGATTACAATACTAAATTATCACTTACAAGTGACACTTTTCCTCGGTTTCGGACATGGTCAAATAAAATAAAATAAACAAAATAATGCGGTTGCGAACAGCTGGTTCCTAAGTATGACCGCAATTTCTTTTAGTGTTACCATAAAATCGGAAAAGTACACGCACTCTAAAAAACGGTTTTTTGAATATGATTCTAGGTTTTGATTGCAGTATTTGAAAGTTAAACTTTTAATATCTTTCAATTGTATCCTGTATTTATTAAGTGTCTTATCAATTAATGGCTGAGTGTATGAAAACTAAGCCAATATATTTTTGACAATAGCAAATATAATTTTATATATTCTTAAAAAGTCTGTCATTACTACATATAACATATTAAGATTTACCATTTAATATTCTTAGGCTTAATAAAATGTTTACACATTTACAATTTTAATTATTTTCTAAATATTAATTTAAACAACATAAAGAAACATATTTGAAATTAAAATTAAATAAAATATTTGTGTTCTCCAAAATATAAAAATTTCTTATGCACAATACGTAGATACCACCGCTTAAATAACTATAACTATAAAATTAAAAAAAGTGGTAATAAAAAAATCTTAAATATTTAAATATGACCGTAACATCCACCCACGCAATGCGTTTAGTGTTACCCTCTATTCGGGCCGGCGGAAATCCGGCGCGCAGTAGGACCGCCCGCGCGCGCCAGGCGCCCTCTGTTTGTTTTATAGCCAAACGCTGGTGGAGCGCAGCCAGCAGAGTATAATCACAACGTGTTCGCGAAAGACCAGACCTTTGACTTCCGAGTGCCCGAGATCCGCGTTCCGTGCTCCGATCCGCTCCCATCCGATCTGATCCGTTCTGTTCCGCTCCGGGGAAATGTCAGCCACCAACGGCACGCACTACGAGCAGCTGCACCAGGGCCGCACCAAGATGTACAAGTCCAAGGTGGACGTCGTCCTGGGCGCCCAGTGGGGCGACGAGGGCAAGGGCAAAGTGGTGGACATGCTGGCCTCCGATGTGGACATTGTGTGCAGGTGTCAGGTGAGAACACGTCGTAACTGCTGCAAGAGGGGGAAAAATCCTGAGAGGCACTGATAACGCGGCGATATCCTTGCCCAAGGACGTCGCAGCCAGCCAGCCAGCATCTGCGTATTTCACCAGATGAGCCACCTTTTTCCAACCCAACTACACACTATCGCTCTTTTCGGCCGCCGCCGCCGCCGCATGCTTTCCCATTTGTATTTATCAATTCTGCCATCCCGCCATGTGGCTGCGTCTGTGTGTGTCCAAGTCCGTCCGTGGGCCTGTTTGTCCAAGTGTTCGTGCCGAGCGCGCATGTGTGCGCCTATCTCTGCCTCCCCTCCCACTCCCCTTTCCACCTACCCATGTGTTGGTGTGTATGCCGCAGTGATGACCGAACAGCCGTTTTCACGCCGCATCTGGCTTGTTCCGGAGGTCAGGAACTAGCCAGATGGAGCAGGTGCCGTAAGCCGAGATAAGATAGGGCTCATAAAATATTAGGTTAGTTCTCTGTGAAAACTTATCATTCAAAGAAATGTGCTAAAAAACGGAAGTTTTGATTTTTTTGTTACTAGAAAAGTTTTTTATATTTAAGATCGCTTCCTATACCATAGTATAACACATTTAGCTTGCTTTGAGATAGAAATCCATTTGATTCATTACATTACATAAATGTTTATACCCATTCAGGAACTTATTACGAACTTTTCAGTTATAAGTTTATAGCAGGGGTTCGATTACTCCCCTAATTACACTTTTTTTTTAATTCAAAACATTAAATGTTATCAATGATATTTTAAAACCAAAATGGTTTATTTTGAACCTATTTTTAAAACTTAATGCGTTTTGAATCCATTTATTTTAAAGTCAAAAATGGTTGGTCACTTTGCAATGGGCTTACCAAACCTTCCCTACAACTATTTCTAAAAAGGATTAGGACCCATTTACTTAGTACCCCCAATTCCCAATGGGATCTTTAGCTAGTTTGTCCCACAGCACTATTATTCCGTCAGCAAGTCTGCCAACAATGCTGGCGCAGCAAAATTCGTCACTGGTGCTGGCCGTCTCTTTCCCGCCTCAAGCCCCATCTCTTTCGCGGCTGACGTTAATTCCTAGTCCCGTCCCTGTTCCACACACATCTGTGTTGCTCGCTCGACGGACCGCCAAGTTTACATAACCGCCAACATCATTCAGCAGAAACTTGGAAACTTGGTGGTATAGAACCTGTGGAAATGCAACCCATGCAGAATCACTGACTTCCCGACCACGAGCCATATTTTCCAGAACGCCGGGCGGGCTGTACAAACATCCGTGTGGGCATTAGGGCATTGCGTGTTATTAATGGATTGTTTATGCCGAGCAACTTGTTGATTTCTCAGAACCACCTACGCAGTTCAATGGACGATATGCCGTCGAGAGCAGGCTCTATCCATCATAGCAGCTGCAGCTCAGCAGAGTCGAAGAGGTCTTATCAGTGCGCTCCTTATATAATACCATCCCCAGTTGATTATCGCACTGAGTCACACGACTGACACGCCCCTACGGCGATTCCGATTACGACATTATTATGTATTATGTATTCTGTATACAAGTATTCTCTGTTCTCTATTCTGAATTCCGCATATTGCGTCGCGAAAGGCCACGGACGGGAACTGAAACCGGGAACCTGGGAACCCTCGATTGCGATCTCGCCATTTCCCCGTATCTTATCACAGAGCCGGTCTATAAGCCATAAGCCCTCTCCTTGGCACCGCGTAAACATTTTGATTATCTTGTTTTTGGTTTTTAGCAATGATTTGTGAAGGTTCCAGAATTTTCACTCTTCCTCTGTCGCTAATCATATTTTTTTTTTTTTTTTCGTATTCACCTTACAGTGTATGAATATAATATAGAATATAGAAAACAAAATTTTGTTAGATTAGCAAAATGTAGACATTTTTTGTACAGTTGCCAAAATGAAAAGGAAAAACACATTAAATTTCTCGAGTGCTTACGTGATACACAGTCGTAGTTATCTGTATGCTATACATATGTGTGAAAACGTTTTCGTTTATTGTCATTTGATATTTGTGGGGCACGTGGGACAAATACGTTCTCCCCCGTTCGATGGGCCTCTGTGCCTTTTCAATTTGCAAAATATACCTATATTATTTATTTATTCTTCACACAAGCTTTGTTTTTCTTCTCGGCCACCGAACAGGCGAAAGCAAAACAAATAATGCTAATTTTGTATATCAACACCTATAGCTACTTTGTATATCTGGGAAATGTAGTGCTCATTTTTCAATCTCTTCTCTCCGCAGGGCGGCAATAATGCTGGACACACTGTGGTGGCCAATGGCACGGAGTTCGACTTTCATCTGCTGCCCAGTGGAGTTGTGAACGAGAAGTGCGTTTCCGTCATCGGTAAGTTGGGAATCTGGACCTGGAAAATATAGCCAGGATCTGCAAGGATCGCTGCAAATGAGACCATGGTAGCAAGCAAGAACAATGGGTCTATAGAGATGAATATGTGGTGATGAAAGTAAGCAGGAGTCATCTCAATTTGATTTCTTGAATTTGTATTCAAAGATGTTAAGATATTTTTATAGTGGTATATAGGATGTATACTATAGATAAAACTTTTGTTTTCCAAAATTTTACATTTCATTCTTGGGAATGATTTTTTAAAAGGTGACCCCAATCGGTTCCAAATAAATAATTTAAATCTAGAGAACTTTACTCAGTAAACGTTATTTTTTGGATAGTAAAATATATAGCTAGGTTTTTCAATGAAAATGGAAAGCCATTCCTTTCTTTTCACTTTTGTTTTCTTGATTTGAAATTTAAATAAATAAATAAATGATTCAAATCTAGAGATCTTTACTCAGTAAACGTTATTTTTTGGATAGTAAAATATATAGCTAGGTTTGTCAATGAAAATAAGAAAGCGATTTCCTTTACGCTATTCCACTTTTGTTTTCTTGATTTGAAATTGAAATATATATACAGCATTTTCGCATACAGTATAGGTCGTAAATATACGGTCTGTGGTCGGTTTGTTTTGCTTTTAGTTTTCACTCGCTCCGTGGCAAACTGAAATTGAACGTATCGAGCAAACATATATGCAGCTATACCTATACTTATTCCGATATATAGAAAGGCAGATGTAGGCGAGGAATTTCTGGCAAGATTTGGTGCATCATTGACATTGGCTTGCGGGTCAGTTGGTCTGTTTTTCGACTTTGGTGCGCCGCATGCCCATGAAAATGAAAGGTTTTCTCTATTCTATTTCGGTAGATAAGCAATTGAGATAATTAAATCAGAGTCGGGGGATATATATGTATATTACCTTTGTGTCAGCCAGTGCCACAGTGACGTCACTGACTGTCACCGCCAAGGTCGCTAGTTTGTCAATATTTTCGCAACTCTGTCAAAGTTTAATCGATGTTGCAAGTATATAGGGTGTGTGCGGTTGGTTGTGGATGGCATTGTTTGTCCAGAGCAACAACCCAATCCGCACTGTCATCGTTTGTCACAAGACTAATTTGTGAGATAGTCACCAGCGAAACCCCATAACAAAAGTCCCCGAGAGCTTTTGCCTTTTAGATATCGTTTATGACACTCAACCACAAACACACCCGAGCTCACATGTAGCGGAAAATTATTCTAATCAGGCAATTAACTTATTATTTTTAATTTCCCAGCCGCTCCGAGCTCAATTCCAAACGACCCCGTTCGTTGAGCCGGCTCGCGTGCCTTGGCATTATGATTTCCAAATTGGTTCCATGGACTCCCATTTCGTCAACTCGCCTGTTTGTTATGCAACAATGTCTCTCCCCGATTTAGATATCAGCCTTTAAAGGCAGCTAAATCGTTCGATATGTCTAGCATTTCTAAAGTGGCTTTACAGTTAAACAAAGAACACCTTATCTTGATTGGTTTTTATAGGGGGCCCTTAAAGAAAGTCCATGTATTGAGAATTAATTCTAGGTGATTAACGTAGAATGGTTATAAAAGCTTTTAAAGGTAAAACAAAGAAATTCTGTGGAATTTTAGACCTTGATATCAGTTAACTTCAAGGTTTTTAAACCTTCAAGATCTACATTTATAAATCCTTATACGTAATACATACATTCAAAATATAATGTTAGGATTATATTCTTTTGATAATAAGAATTCGAAATAATCTTACTAAAATAGTATTATTTTTAGGGATATTAAATGTAGCAGAAAGCATAAAACCCCTTTTAAAGTTAGCCAATTTCCCGAAATGAGTTCACGGCAATTGCAGAACCCAATTTGGGAGCCCCCTTACGTAAATCACACTGCCGTTGCAATCACATGACACCCAACTGCAGTTTGCTGGTTATTTATTACTCATTTAATGCACTGCTCTGCAGTTGGGGAAATCCCCCGAATCGAGAACGAATACTACACACCTTTTTGGCTTGACATTTACAGGCAATGGCGTCGTCATCCACCTGCCCTCGCTGTTCGACGAGGTGCTGAAAAACGAGGCCAAGGGACTGCAGCATCTGGAGAACCGTCTGATCATCTCGGACCGCGCCCACCTGGTGTTCGACTTCCACCAGCACGTGGATGGCATGCAGGAGGCCGAGAAGGGCGGCAAGTCGCTGGGCACCACCAAGAAGGGCATTGGTCCGGCCTACTCCAGCAAGGCCACCCGCAACGGCATCCGCGTGGGCGAGCTGCTCGGCGACTTCAACCTGTTTAGCGACAAGTGAGTGAGAGGAGTTGTGCCCGGGGAACCCAGATTTTAACCGCCCTCTTTAAACCCCACCCCATTAGGTTCAAGTCGATTGTGGCCACGCACGTGCGCCTGTTCCCATCGATTAACGTGGACGTGGAGGCGGAGCTGGCCCGCTACAAGGACTACGCGGACAAGGTGCGTCCCTATGTCAAGGACACCATTTGCTTCCTGCACACCGCCCTGCGCAACGGCAAGACGATCCTGGTCGAGGGCGCCAACGCGGCCATGCTGGACATTGACTTCGGCACGTATCCGTATGTGACGAGCAGCAACTGCAGCATTGGCGGTGTTCTCACGGGCCTGGGTCTGCCCCCGCAGACGATTGGCGAGGTGATTGGCGTGGTCAAGGCCTATACGACGCGAGTCGGCGACGGTCCCTTCCCCACCGAGCAGCTGAATGTGAGTGGCGGCCTTTGAAGATCCCCTCCAAAATACCTTGCTTATAATCTCCCCTTGTTATCCAGGAAATTGGCGACTTGCTGCAGACGCGCGGCTTCGAGATTGGAGTCACCACCAAGCGAAAGCGCCGTTGCGGCTGGCTGGACATACCGCTGCTGAAGTACACCTCGTTGGTCAACGGCTACACTTGCATCTGTCTGACCAAGCTGGATATTCTGGATACGCTGCCGGAGATCAAGGTGGCCGTTGCGTACAAGAGGCCCAGTGGCGAGAAGCTCGACCACTTCCCAGGCACCATTGCCGAACTGGGGTCCATTGAGGTGGAGTACGCCGTGCTGCCCGGCTGGCAGACATCCACCGAGCACATCCGCAACTTCAAGGAGCTGCCGGAGAACGCCCAGAGCTATGTCCGCT
The DNA here is from genome assembly GCA_037075245.1 of Drosophila mimetica. NCBI lineage: Eukaryota > Metazoa > Arthropoda > Insecta > Diptera > Drosophilidae > Drosophila > Drosophila mimetica. Next base: position 10,018,519 of record JBAMCH010000023.1, read on the forward strand.
TCCTGGAGAGCGAGCTGAGCGTCCCAGTGCGCTGGGTGGGCGTCGGAAAGGGCCGTGAGTCCATCATCAACGTGCATTAACCAGCCAGCCAGTGTGCCGACGTACTTATGCCTACGAGTTTGTGTATATGAGACGGAAACGCTTTGGAGCCCATTAGCCAGAAACGGCGCTTAAACTATCCAACAACCACAACAACAACAGACCTAACCCACAAAAAATACAACTAATATTTCGACTATCTACAACATTTGGACACAAATTATTAGCCTATTGCTTCTTTAAGTTATACTTCTTAGTTTTGATGTTCACAAAATCATTTGAAGCGGTGCCGTCCGGGGCTCGCACGCATATATATACTATAACTTCTTGTTTGATGAGGACGTACTTAGTTTTTAAGATCATCAGGTGCAGTTTCAGATTTTTTGTATGCAAAGGGAAGCAGATATTTTTTATTGTACAATAACTAAATGATGTTGTTTTTAATATTTAAATACAACAGTGTGCTCTGACTTGTGTAATTGTGTCGCAAGGTAAATACATTTTAAAGTCTAACATAAAAATGTGTTTTGTTTGGTTATGGGAAATGTTTATTAAATCGGTAATAAAACATATATTAAAAATCGTTCGAACAGGGTCGGAAATATCGTATTTCAATTTCGTATTTGTGCGTTTAAAAATCGAGTAACTTTGAAGGCACTATTGGTAAGTTTTCTTGAATGATTAGGTTATCTTATATAAATACATACAAAATTGGACAATATTCGACAAATTATTTTGTAAATGGACGGAGATTCTACGTATACTTTAAACTACACTTCATTATTAGTCAGCTTTCAGGAATGATTGGGTTATCTTGCAGATATGCGTAGAAGTTGGAAAATATTTGAAAACTTATTTTGTAATTGGACGGAGAAGAAGCTGCATGAGTGCATTGTAATCTTCTTAGTTTTATATATCCGTTTGAATTCCTCCATGTACGGGCATAGCCGTGGAGACACCTGGCTGGGGTCGTCGTGGACGACTTGGTTCAGGTGCAAAGTAAGATTGCGAAGTGGAGGGCATAGATGCCTGCTCCTTTGCCTGTTCCTGGTAGTAGTCGTCTCCGTATTCACTGATCTCCCGGTTGCCGATCTCGTTCAGTCGCTTGTACCGCTCCCGCCGTGCCTCCACCATGTTGAGCACTCCAGCCGGCATGAGCATCACAGCACCAACCACGCCCAAGGCGAATGACCAACCCATGTCGTTGTTCTGCCAGCCCGGCATCCAGTCTCGGGAATCTCCCTTGGCGCCAAAAACAACCACGGCAATGAATCCAAAGATGGAGCCCAAAATCTGGCATGATCCAATCGTCAGCAGCAGCCCCATGTATCGATCATCGGAGCGCGAGGTGCGGAGAAACGCTGCCGTCAGTGGTATGGTGATGAGGCACATAACGAAGCACAGGGTGGCGAACAGTTGGACGGCTATGTAGAAACCGGGCAGCAGGAAGTCGTGTATGATGTAGTACTCCTCTTCGAACACCCACATGCATCCGTTGAAGCGGGTGTCGTAGAATCTGTGTATGTCCTGGAACTGGTTGAAACAAACCTCCCATAGGCCCAGGTTTGTGAATCGCGGATTTTGTAGGCGACCGTCCGTAACCAGCCAATAAGGCGTGGAAAACGCGATGATGAAGAGGAGAACGGAGAATACGGACAAGCCGAGGGCACATTTTGTATTATAGTTGGATGCCCCCATCGTTTTTGGCCAAAAATATTAATAAATTACTAACATAAAAGAATTCGTTTACTTTACAAACACGCCCAAAGTGTGACCGTTACTGGAATTTCAAGAAATGCCAGATCAGCAGAACACATGATCACCGAGGAACTAATTTCGTAATTAAGTTAAGATCAAGTGATCAAGCTTGTCTTAAAAATCGTTAATTTGTTTGAATTTGAGTTAGTTAAATATTCTCTTAAAACATTTAATTTTAAATTCGCGGCATTTGTAAAAAATTAGGTTTTTAGTTTCAACTGACAACGGGTCACACCGATTTCTGGTCACACTGAACTGCTACCTGTTTGATTTCTACGTTTAGTTTAATTTATTTATTATCTTGTTTACTTTATTTATTTACTGTTTTCTGTTGAGTTCAAGTGCAATAAAAAGTCCTTAGAAATGGTGAGCAATACAAAGATTAAGGCAAAACCTTCAAACCGGAAGTGCTTTCTTTTTCCTAACTGCACTTTCCACTCGACTGCCCTCATTAACCATTTTGTATTTATGCAACTTTCTATCTCAATTTTCTAACTACATTTTCAGGCTCGTTACTTCAAAGAGCAGGATATTGATGGTAACTATTCCTACGACTCATTGATGACTTCATTCTGAAAACATTTCTTATCTTTAACCCCCAGAGTTCCGTGAATGTTTTTATCTGTTTGCCCGTTCGGGGCAAATCAACAATTTGGACGAACTAACTGTAAGTGGGACTCTCACCCCTAACCCAAGACACTTACTAATGGTGGTTATTTCGTCATATTATCAGGTTATTATGCGTTCTCTGGGTCTGTCGCCAACCATCCAAGAACTGGTTTCCTACCTGAAGCAGAAGAATGGAAAAATGAGCTTCGCCGACTTTCTGGACATTATGCACCAGCACTCCAAGGTGGAGAGTTTGCCGGACGAGGTGATTGCCGCCTTCAAGGCGGCCGATCCTCAGAACAAGGGCACCATCTCGGCCAGGCAGCTGCGCAATCTCCTCCAGAACTGGGGAGAGGGTCTGTCCATGCGCGAGGTGGACAACATCTTCCGTGAGGCCAACGTCAACAACAACAGCACTGTGCGGTACGCAGACTTTGTCAAGATTGCCTGTGCCCCAGTTCCAGATTACTATTAGACTGCCTAAGCAAGCAAGAGCACTCCATTATCATAGACATATATCAAAACATTCCAGTAAATTAGTTCCCCAAAGGATTTCGCACAATAAAGCTGGCCAAATGTGTTTGGGAAAAGTTCTTGGTTTTTATTTGTACGCCAGACTTTTCGAGGTGTAAAAAAGTGGCATCTGCCGATCTTAGTTGGCAATGGTGACCTCAACCTCTACGCCGGGCTCGATGTTGATCGAGGTGATCTTCTTGACGATCTCGGAGGGCGAGTGCAAGTCGATGATGCGTTTGTGGATTCTCATCTGAAAGGGGAAGAATTTTAGAGAAGTGTAAGTAACAAGTAGGAGATTGAAATCATATCATTTAAAATTATTTTTGTCGAATTCGGCGAGCCAAATTGTGAAGAGTACCAGCAAAGAGGACTATGAGAACACGTTTTTTCTGGGCAGATCATACAGATACTGTGAAAAGATTGGTACAAGAGCCAGTCACGATATCAGATCCGTCCATTGATATCAGATCGGTAAATGATGCATATGCAATAATATTGTCGAATTCGGAGAGCCAAATTGTGAGGAATACCAACAAAGTGGACTATGAGAACACGTTTTTTCTGGGCAAATCGTACAGATACTGTGGAAGGACTCATAGATTGCCCAACCACGATATCAGATCTGTCCATAGGAAACAAATTATCCAGGAGCTATGTAGTTAAACCCACCTGGAAGCGATCCCAGGTCTTGGAACCCTCACCACAAGGAGTCTTACGGGTGGTGATGCGCAGGGTCTTGGTCGGCATGCGCACGGGGCCCTGAAAGAGTTAAAAATACAAGGATTAGCTAGGAATTCCTTAATGCTTGGAGGTCTTGTAGCCTGAGCCATGTGATATTCCCGCACTGGAGTTATTAGCGCGTGAATAGTGTCCGACTCAGGCCTTTTCTCTGGCATTTATTAATGACTAGGCTAAGCGTCTGGGGGCACGCAAAGCCTCCAGGTAAATGCTAACGCAGGTTGTATCCTTCAGGATGCGGTCTCCTCACCTTGACGCGCAGGTTCTGGTTCTTGGCACCGTTGATCAGGTCGCGGCACACGTTCTCCAGCGAGCGCACATTCCTGGAGGTCAGGGTGATGCGGATGCGGTGCACGGAGGCAGAATCGCCGCCATGGGGCTTCTCAATATCCTTGGGTGCAGCAGCCTGCGGATTTGGCGGAAACACGGGTTAAGTGGGGTTATGTTGAGCGGCCCATCACACGTGTACGGTGATTTTGTGTCAAAGAGGGTCTTTTAGCCGTTGCGAACTGCCCACAGCAGTAGCGTGTGCTTTAGTACCCCCGTTCTCACCATTATTAGCAATTTCCCTGGTCGAGATATTCAAATCTTTTTATTTTGAGCAGCGCTGAACCAGTCAATTTGCTGGTTGAAAACGAAGAGGAAGAGCAAGGGGTGCAGTGTTGCCAGATGATAATTTTGCTTTCTCCCTAAAAAATCTCGAACTACCGATATTTCCCCCTAAAAAATACATTTTACTCATCTCTAATATGTTAAATTAACAGAATCGATATTGTTTGGCGCGCTGTTAAAGATAATTTAAAATTATGCACAGAAATCTCTTTGGGCGTAATACGGTTTTTCTTTGTAATATTTGCAAAGTTTAATAAAACTATAAAAAAAAGACAAATAATCTATGAGTAAGCTATAGTAAGGGTTAAACTATAAGGTATAAATAATTACACTTTTCAACCTTTAAAAATACATCTACTGAGCTTCCAGCTGTTTCTGCTTTTCCCCAAAGGGATCGCCGTAAACCCTCCCAACCTCATAGTGGCTCATTTTATTGCGATGGATGGTGAGCAAGGCTCCGCTCTTAAAGTTCTGCTCACAGACTCCACATCTGTAGGCCATGACAGGCATCTCCGGGTTGGGCGGCACTTCCTGTGGCTGCTGCTGCAGCTGATCACCTGGAATTCGTTTCAGACGCATCCGCTCAATATCCTCCGCCCGTCGCTTGTTGACCCTTGCGTTTATATAGGGATCCGCCGGCAAGTCGCCTTCGGCTCCACAGCCCGGAATAACGGCCTCGAGATGTCCCTTTCGGTTGCGGTGAATATTCAGGTGCGAGCCGCACACAAAGCTCTCCCCGCACACGCCGCACTGATAGGGCCGCTCGCCGGTATGTCTCCGCATATGGATCTTCAGGTCGTTGGATTGCACAAAGCTCTTGCTGCACCTGTCACAGGAGTAAGGCCTTTGACCTGTATGCAGCCGCATGTGCCGGGCCAGCTTGTTCTGGGAAATGAACTTCTTGGAGCAGATCTTGCACTCGCTGGGTCGCTCGCCGGTGTGCTGGCGCATGTGCAGACTCAGATCCTGGCTGCGCGGGAAGGCCTTCTCGCACTGGCCACATTTATAAGGATTTTCTCCGGTGTGTCGACGGATGTGTATGGTGAGGCTGGACACGGGAAAACTCAGGCCACAATATGGGCAATCTCGCCGCTTGGCGATACGTTTACGCGATGAGTTATCCGGTGATTCGTTGGTTTCTAAGGCCGCTGCGGTAGGGTGGAATGCCAGCATGTGTCGTCGCAGAGTGTCCTTGCGCTTGAACGTCCGCGGACAGTGCTCACAGGTCAGCAGACCAGTGCCGCTGCTCTCGTTGGCCAGGTTCAAGGCGGCCACGTCCGCAGTCAGCCTGTGGGCATGCGAAAAGTGCCGGGACAAGGATTCGCTTTTGGCAAAGACTCGCGGACAGACGGCGCACTTGTAGATGAAGTTCTCCGAGTGAGTCAGGCGGCTGCCCAGCTGGGAAGGTCGCGGATGTGATAGTTCTTTGCTTTCTGGTTGCTCGGACAGTAAATGCAGCGGAGCAGACTCCTCCGTCTCTTCCTCTTGATCCTCATGGGGGTAAAAAGGCTCTTCTTCAGCCTCAGACTGAAAAATTGCAGAAGTCTCCTGGTCTGCCAGTTCCCCCTGCTGCTCCTCGAAGGATGCGGGCATGAACTCTTCCACATCAACCACATTTTCTTGGCCACTTAGCTCCACTACCTCTACATGGGCTTCCTCTGGCTTGGCAGCCACCTTCTGCTGCTGGTAGAGATTCTGCAAAGTCTCCTGAGCGCTCTCCACCTCCAGGATGAACTCGTAGGCACTGATCAGTCGGCGTGTGCAATTTTGGCACAGTTGCATGGGCAGATTTGGATCCGTCCATGAGTACTGGTAAAGGATCAAAAACTATAATCCCCGAGCAATAGAGACTGTCGTAGTGATTACCTTTACTTTGGAAACGGTTTCCAACAGTTGCCAGAGCTGCATGCTCAGGTCGTTGTACTCGATCTCATCGTGGAGGCGAAGATTGGTGTCGTGGGCCTCCAGGCAGACGCGGCACGTCTGGGCGGTTATATTAATGTGAATTTCGGCAGCCTCCATGGATCTGCAGGATCAACCTGATATTTTGTTTACAACAGCTGGTCATTAGAGATGGGAAAACAGAAACATACCGCCATGTCGGTATATACCAGAAAATACTGTAAGTTTGGTCTCACCAAAAAGCTGTGAGCATTGTTATCGATGGCCCGATATATCGATGGACTTCAGTATTTTAATACCGCACTGGGGGAGTGTTGGAAAACGCCGCACCTGACAGCAGCAGCTTTTGAGCTGGTTTCTCCACCTCTAGCACGAGGCTTGTTTATTGGGCGAAATTTAATGATTCCCCGTAATCATAATCATCCAGCATTTGCGTGAGTTGCCAAACACCGACCCGACCATAGCCAAATTCCGTTTCGGCCAGAACCTAATCAGCCTCCAACCGACTCGTATATATGCAGAAAACACCCGATCCGCAGCAGCAGCAGTGGCAGTTCATCCGAAACACGGGCCGCGGGCAGTAACAGAAACGGCTCTTCTTCGCTCCGAAATCGAGTGAAGTGAATCGGGCAGCGCGTGTGTTGTGTCGTCCACATCGCCTACACATGCTAGTAGTCGTGGTGCATCAGTAGTACATACCAGCGGAGCAGTAGCCGCAGTGTCAATTAGTAGTTTCGCATAACACCACCACCTCACGCGTACACTCTGCACCAGCACACCAGCACCACCCCCCCGCCAAACACCCGACCGTACGTACGCCCGCCCACCCGTGTGATATCCGTGTTATACAACAAAATTGTACCGTGCCCAACATACGCCGGCTAAAATTCGCCCGTAAATCATTGCCCATCTTCGCCTGGCGGAGCAACCCGGATCCCAGTGGAGAAAGCGGTTCTACAACTGAAACTTGACTTGGACCCGTTCTAGTCCGGATTAGCAGGTCACGCAGTAAGAGGAGCAGCCACTGCAAGGGCACAACCGCAATATTCTCACACACAATCGGTAGTATAGCTGCATCACCACCACCGCCACCAGATCGGAGCCAACATGAACATAGACGACTACGAATCGCTGCCCACCACCAGTGTGGGTGTCAACATGACGGCGGGCGCCATTGCGGGCGTGCTGGAGCATGTGGTCATGTATCCGCTGGACTCCGTCAAGGTGAGAGGGCGGCAAACCGCAGGAGGAGCTCCAACTCGACCATAGGCCATAAACCTAACCTCACTAACAATCGGAATTTTTGTGTGTGCCGCCGCTGCTTTGGCATAATCGTGATGTAATTCCTCGGGTCTCGAGTGCAACCAAGAGTTCCGCTCCCCGATTCCCATTAAGAGCTCTAGGTGGCATTCGTATAGCTTGTAGCTTATAGCTTTGTCCGCTTATCGGAGCACGTTCCATTGGTTTATGCTGCGGCGATAAGATTAGCTCCCGTCGCTTACTAAATGGACAGACTATCTCTTATCGAAAGAGTTCTGATCGTTCACCTGACAAATTCGGTGGGGCCAAGTACACATTGTCGCTAGTTAAGCATATGCAAATGTGCCATTGCTTCCTCGTAATGACGTTCGTTTCGATATATATATACGTATACATATGCCCGCCATATAATACCTATTATTGACCGATTCTTGTTTCGTTATATTTCACTCAGCTGGTTCGAGACTCGAGTATTTATTGATTTTCGTGGCCACATGTGTCAATCGCGCAAATGACAGCCGGCAGGCAGTTGGGTGCCAGTTCTAAAGCCTGGCCGGGATTCCCGGCGTCATCGCTATAATCTATAGTCTCTCCACAGTCCGTTTGACGGGCTAATTTCGCGGAGTTACGAAAGCCAGAGCGGCGAAACCTTTAATTGACCGGCAATTGAGGCGATTTTATTCGCGATGTTTCGCTGTGGGCTTATAAATACAATATTGTCATTCTGATTTCACACTTTGTTCCCTTATCAGGGGTACTTATTATCGGGATGAATGATTCATGTCGGCCCCACCACATCTCTATTCTATTCTATCTAGCTTTTATGTAATGGAGACTTCTATCAGTTTGTCGTAGCACCATTTTAATTAGGTTTCCCCCACTCGAGAGACTATTTTTCACCTTGAATTGCCTTGTTGACTTGTTATTGATAGCAACAGCAGCCAGCCAGCAGATAGATAAATGCAGTAGGGCCTTATTCCAGGAAATCTTATCTTCATCGCAAAGCCTACGTCTCCATGATTTACAATATGGATGCTGCTCTCCGGTTTCAGATATAATTCTATCTTGTTTGCCCGACGGGCACGCCTTTAAATAAATGCAATTAAGTACATATATGTACAAATATACTATGTGTAATCGTAAAATACGTAGACAATTGCAAATCTCTAGGCCCCGAGTGACTTGCTTATAAATCAGCGAAAGTTTTCCCCCGCAAACAAACAATTATATATTTGTATATTCCATTGATATCGGTTATTAGTCCCTGCCATTGTAAATTGATTATATGCCAAGCTACCTGCTCATTGACAAACCCAGAAAAACTATAAAAGTTGAAGTAAAAGTTTAAACTAGTTTATATTCGAGATGATCTAATGTTCGTTGCCAGTTTGTACAATCTTTCACATTCCCCCGTAGATTGTAATTGTAATAAAAGAGGAAAATAGTTTCGGGAACCACCCAATCAATTCTGAAACACAAATAATGATGAGAGCACGTTTTGAGGTCTTGACAATGTCAGCAGAAAACCAGAATATTGGATACCCCCTGCAATTGAGTTCGGTTCTCTACTATATGTCATGAGTAACCATGACTTGCAGAAGAATAGCAAAAAGTGAGTCTATTCACTTCATCATTTCCCTTGACTTAATCAGAGTTTTTCGATAATACGCAAGGGAAACCAGTTAGTAATTCTGACGAAACATTTTACCCAGTTGATTACCCGGTTTAATGTAGGGTAAACTAAATAACAAACTACTGCAGAAAGCGCATTGTGAAATGCACAATGTAAATATATATGTGCAATTATTTTAAACGTTCTTATTATTACCCCATTTATAGACGCGAATGCAGAGTCTTTCGCCGCCCACACAAAACATGAATATATTTTCAACCTTTCGGAACATGATCACGCGTGAGGGTTTGCTAAGGTAAGTAGTGCGAGACCAAGATTACCAAATGACATATCATCCTAATATATATTTCTTGATCTGCAGACCCATCCGGGGAGCCAGTGCTGTAGTATTGGGTGCCGGTCCAGCGCATTCGCTGTACTTTGCTGCCTACGAAATGACCAAGGAGCTGACGGCCAAGTTTACAACAGTGAGAAACCTCAACTACGGTAATTTTACGGAGTATTTCTGCGCCAATGGCTTCTAATGTACCGAATGCATTGCAGTGATTTCGGGAGTGGTGGCCACCCTCATTCACGACGCCATTTCTAGTCCCACGGATGTGATCAAGCAGCGAATGCAGATGTACAACTCACCCTACACATCGGTGGTATCCTGCGTACGGGATATCTACAGGAAGGAGGGCTTCAAAGCCTTCTACAGAGCCTACGGCACGCAACTGGTCATGAACCTACCATATCAGACAATACATTTTACCACTTACGAGTTTTTCCAGAACAAAGTATGTTTAGTCTAAATGCGATTATCCTTTAAAGTGTGTAATATCATGTATTTCTTTACAGTTGAACCTTGAACGCAAATACAATCCCCCAGTTCACATGGCAGCGGGTGCTGCGGCTGGCGCCTGTGCGGCGGCCATTACCACGCCCCTGGACGTGATTAAGACGCTACTGAATACACAGGAGACTGGACTGACGCGCGGCATGATCGAGGCCAGCCGAAAGGTAAATATATAACGCATCTTAAACCAGAGATTGTGAGATATAGAGCAATTTTAAAATAATATTTCGAAATCATTCAAATAAGTAGAGGTTTAAAATTAGCGCTTATTGTCAAAACTTCGTACATCATTAAAAACAAAGGGATTAACGACACCACATTAAAAAGGCCCCAAATTTTGAAAGTTTATCCTAAACCTTCATTTTAAATAAGAATAAATTGGTTTATTTTAGTTTATGTTTATTGTTTATCGTTTTAATTTATACGCAGCACCCAGTACTATCTTAAAAAGCAAACTTACTTACTTTATATCTAACGCCCTTTGTACTCTTACAGATCTACCACATGGCTGGTCCATTTGGCTTCTTCAGAGGCATGACCGCCCGCGTTCTGTACTCCATGCCCGCCACGGCCATCTGCTGGTCGACGTACGAGTTCTTCAAGTTCTACCTGTGCGGCCTGGATGCCGACCAGTACAAATCGTCAATTACGGGCCGCTCGGAGCCCCGCAAAGCGGACTACGTGCTGCCCAGGACTACGGATGAGACGCAGGGCGATCAGGATCGGGAGACGACGGTGAAGGAGACGGCAGCGACCCTGCACTCCGCCCCGACCTCGGTGAATGCCTCCGGTGCCATCAAGACGGTGTGCGAGCTGTCGACGCGACCCGCCGGGCCAACAATCAACCTGCACACACGGCACACGGACGTGAAGAGTCCCTACGAGAGGGGCTTCTCCAGCACGTAGGCGGCGCCAGTGGGCGTGGCCGCGAGCGGGGCCTGCGTTCGAAACGTTTGCAGCAGCAGCGACAGCTAAACCTAAGCGTAGCTATTAGTTGGCGGTATGGGTTCGGGGAGGCTGGGGTGCGATTTGGGGCATTTTTTTTGGGCAGGTGGACGACACGGCGTTCGAAACGCCTGCCGATCTGCCGCTGGCCACCGCCTGGCCACTACCCCACTTTCAGCCCACCCGGACCCAGCTGCTTGTATGAATACTCTGCGAGGAGTCGGTGAGAGAGTTTTATCACTCCAATAGTCGGAGGTTAAATCGTAGTTGTTGTTCTGCACAAAACTCTCGCTCTCACACACAACACGCAATACTCCACACACAACAAACACACACCTTACACCTTACACCCCCCCCCACACACACACACATATAAACACACAAAGACAGTTTTAGGCAAAGTGCGAAATTCTTGTTAAAAGTATATGCTAATTATAATACTGTATCTATGTTATTTCGAAATGAGAAAACCTTCTTGTAAAATACTATTACCTATGTATTACAACCTTTGATTTACTACATTTATATATATTTTTTTTAAACAAGTTTCAAATTATATATGCATATATTTATGTTGACCGTTGTAAAGTAATCAAGAGCAAAAATGTAAAGCACACACGCGCGAGGAGAGAATTCAATAATTTGTAATCAAATTACACCTTAAAATCTTCAAAACTGAGATGTTACAAAATCTAACGAACCGCAGCTACGCAGCTCCCAGAGAACTACGTCTCCCCCAGATTGCCCAATCTAGACCCCGATACTAACTAGCCAGCCCCATCGTAGAGTAGTAGCCTAGCTATGTGTGTTGCCCTTATTCCCGGCTCTCGACTGCGATTGCTCATAGCTGTACGATTATTCCATCCTCTACAGCGTTTTATTCGATCATCACACATTATCTTTCGTCTCAGTGCTAGAGTTTTTCACCCTTTGAGAGTAGCAATCGCAGTCTAGTGCCAGGGATCGGGGCAACCTGAATGAATCCCCCAGAATATACAATAATGCATCATATTATTACGTTCACTGTTATTTTTGTTTATATATATGCATAATATATATATATATATATATGGATATGCTACACCGGCGATTATAAAACTCTGTAAGGTGTAGCTTTAAAATTAAAATTTTATTGTTAAAGAATTTAAACGAAAACAACAACAAAGCGGAAGCAAAACCATTGGCAAGCGAAAAGGCCCATTAAACGGATGAAAGAAGAGATGTGATTTGTTTTATGTCAAATGCATTAACAACAATTGCCTTTTATTGTTTCCGATAACAGTTCATTCGTTAGCTAGAGGATTGAATCCAGGCCCCGGCGACGAGAGCGCTGCGACAGGATTGGACGGGGCTTGTAGAGATCATCGTTGGTGTACCGCTGCTGCTGGCAGAGCTTCTTGCTGAGTCGCCTGGCGGACAGAGCGTCTGCAGAACAAAAACACACACATTAATCACACGCATTCGCGGAAACGATCGAAGCATCAAACAGAATGTGGGCAAAGAGACAGGAAGTCTGGCGGGAGCCGCTTACCCAGCACAATTTAGATTTTGGATAGGACTAGCGGAGGCTTCATACAGCTATATTAAGTTATAAATAATGTGGATGCATGTGGAGGAGAAAGTAGAGGCGGTAGAGATAACAATGAGGATGAGCATGAGATATGTAAATCACAATCACAGGGTGGATCGATTTGCGGGGATTACAGTTTTGAGATTTGGGTATATATATAAGTATTTTATTATAGATATTAATCTATTTTAATTCACTTAAAATAAAAAGCTTTTTGTTCGAAATGTGAAAAAAAAAACAGAAGCGTTGGTTAGTTTTTCGTAAAATTAGTGATCTAAAATTATCTAAAAAATCGATCCACCCAATTAAGTGGGTTAGCAATAGAGCAATTCTCGGAACACAAGTTCTTAGACACACTAGATTGCTAGACCAAATGATAGTTAGCTATGATACAGTACGCACCATGCTCCTGCTTCTCCAAAGCCTCGTTCTCCTTGGAGTTTATGCTGGCATCCGATGGCGTGGGCGATGCCTTGGGTTCGTCCCGTCGTAGCCTCTTCGCCGGACTGCCGGAGGTGCTGCTGCTGCTCGGACTACTAGGCCTCGCCGGTGTCGTCTCTCGCACCAGCTGCTCCTGTTGCTCCTGTACACTGCTCCGTCTTCGCTTGGATATGCTCCTTCGCAGAGCACGTATATCCACAGCCTCGTCCTGTGATCCATCCGTGCTCAATCTGTTGAGCAAGTTCTTGCGATCCTCTAGCAGTTGATTGATGAGCTGCAGACGCGACTTAAACTCGTCTGTGCTTTCTTCGAAATGGGTTACAAAGTCGGCGACTAATTCGTCACTTTGCTCATTCGAGTTTGGGATTTGTGGGGCGGGTGTTTCAACATCTTTCGGTAGATCTTCCAGCTGATTGGAGGTCTGTAAACTTTCTACAGGATTGTCCGGTATGCTCTCCTCAGCCAGCGGCTTCTCATCTATAGTGGTCTGCACTGGTTCAGTTTCAAGTCGATCGCCTTCATTGCTTTCCTCGACAGGGGAATCAGGTACGGATTCAACTTTGTTAGCTACTTGAGGTTCTACCCTTGACGCCGCATCTTGTGAGGCAGTCTCCTCTTGATTCGACTCTGATTCCGGCTTCTCCGGCTGATTCTCCGGCTCTGCTTTTCTTCTGTCAATATCTTCTGGGTCAAGCTCAGGCTTACTGTTCTCCACTACTGTGTGTGACTGGAAACCAGCAGTCAGTTGAATGAAACTGGTCGCCGAATGCTGGAGGATGTCGCTGACAATGACGACACTGCTGGCACTAACTACATCGTCGCACCCACCATTGCTGCTGCCATTGGAGTTTCCATTCGTGCCATTACCATTCTCTACAGGCGCCTCCGCTTTCTCTGGAGCAGCGGTAATATCGGACTGGGAGATTTTTGCAGGACCTCCGAAACTAGGCGGCTTTCCCTCATCATTGGAATCGGAGCTGCGGCGCTTGTTCAACTTCGCTTTACTCTCGTTGTGATCGTCGAGGATCGCTTTTGTCTCCGCACTTCCGGATGAATTGGATTTGTTGCGATCACGATCGCGCCCCCTGTCGTGATCTTTCCTCCTTGACGATGAGGATGAACTACTGCTGCTGTGGTGGCTTCGACTTTGGCTCTCCTTTTCTTTGTCCTTGTCCTTGTCCCTTTCCTTATCCTTGTCTTTCTCTTTATCTCGATCCGATCGTGATGAAGATGAACTGGACTTGTGCTTTTTATGTGAGGAGGATTCGTGGCGAGAGGATGAAGATGTAGTTGCCGTTCGCTTGGATGAGGATGAGTCGCGATTACTTCGGCTGGATGAGCTTGAGGAGCTCTTATCGTTCTTGGAGCTACTGCTCCTATGTTTCGAGCTGGATGAGTGCGACGAGGAGTGCTTCGAGCTGGAACTCGAGGAATGTTTGCTGTGAGATTTGTCGCGACTACGATCGCGGTCTCGATCTCGATCACGATCCCGATCCCGATCTCTGCTCCGGCGACGCTGCTTATCATCTGAGTGGCTGTGATGTCGTCGCTCCTTTTCCTTCTCTTTGTCCTTGGACTTTGAGTGGCTCTTTGATTGCGATGACGCAGACGGCGCTGTGGACTCACACGATTTGGTAATCTCCTCTTTAGGTGTTTCAATCTCTTGTGGCGGGGCAAGCTCTGGGGTTTTATCTTCCTTGACTTCTGCTTTTACTGTGAGCTGGTCTTCCTTTTTGACCTCTGCAACCTCCTCTTTGGGTGGTACATCCGAATTCTCAGTCTCCTTGGGTGGCGCCACCGAATCCGTCTCCAAAGTAGTTCCATTACTGTTCTCTGCAGGCTGCGGTGTAGGAGGCTTTTCAACTGCTGGCGGCGCTGGCGGAGGAGGTGGCTCAACTGGAGGAGGCGGTGGCAGAACCATAGGTGGTGCTGGCGGCGGAGGTGGCTCAACTTTAATTGGCTCTGGTGGCTGGGGCGCAGGAGGGGGCTCAACGTTTTGTGGGGGCGGCGGCGGAGGAGGAGGAGGCTCTATTTTTGGCGGCGCTGGTGGTTGTATGGTTTCCGGTTCAACAATAGACTCGATGCTGGCGTTGTTGGCATCGTCTATGTTCGCCTTGACCTCCGACATGATGGCATCTTCGATGGAGAGAATCTGTGGTCCACCGTTAGCGTCCTCTGACAGCGAGTTCTTTCGCTCAGTACCTGTAAGGAAAATCAGTGGTAGAGATTAGTTGCACTTTTTGTGAGACGCAACCAAACAAACCCTCGAAGGTAATGGCATCCTGCTTGATGTCAAAGTGCAGATGGCGACTGCCATTCTCCCCTGCTCCAGTTGCTCCCGTCGTATCGCTTGAGTTTTCGCAGAACTTTGGCATCTGGGCCTCCTCGGAAATGTTGGCCGCCTCCCCGCTGTTGAGAGCCGCCGCCGGCTGCTGGGCATCGGCCACCGATTCCGTGGAGGAGGCGATGGTCAGGCGACTGTCGCTGGACACCTGCGAGAGTTGCGACGCCTGCGAGGCGCCGTTCACCGAGTCCGAGTTATTCAGCGAGCCGTTGCTCGGCTCCTCCTTGCTGGCCAGTCGCTTCTCATCGCTTACGAGTTCGTACGACGGCGATGTGTCCTCGTCGTCCACGCCAGGCGGCAGTTCCTCGTCCTTCACCTCCGACTTGACGGTCGCCCTATCGGAGTCCGGACTGATCTGCTCCAGGTCGGTGGGCAGGAGGCCAGCGGTGGTCTCCACATTGAGCAGACTGCTGCCGCTGCCGTTCATGTGGCCAGCAAATGGCGGCAATGGCGGAGCGGGCAGCATGGCGGATCTCGATGGCAGGGGCGGCGGGGGTGTGATGCCCAGGTACTTGTAGACGATGCTCTCGATCTTTGGCTCGAATATGGTGGCCACCTTGGGATTGACCACCTGGTCCACGATTTGGTCCACTCCCTTGTCCAGGACATCGGTTCTGCAAGAGTCGAGATGATTATGTTACCTAATCCCCGCCAGCAGCGTACTCACTCTAGCAGGTGCTTGCGCAGCCTCTCCCGCAGCTGGACCTTGTTGGTCTCGGGCGTCCAGTGCTGCTTGGCCAGGAAATCATTGACCGCCGTCTCCACCCGGGTGCGTACGTTCTGGTAGGCGGGCTTCGTGTCCACGTCCGCCAGGCAGCAGTTGAAGCGGAATTCATCGAAGACGCCCTGCGACTTGACCTCGGCAATCAGCGCCTTTATAAAGTCGTCCATGGTGGGTTGCCCCTGGGATTCGTGTGCTTTTGGTTGCCGCGACACCCTCGAGTGTCGTGGAAATCCAGGATAATCGTCGCGTTTGCTTTACATGCGTTTACACAAACATAAACATAATCAGTGTTGAAAAATGGACGATTTTTGGAAAGAGGTGGGCGTGCTTCGTGAGTTTGGCCTTGGTCTGGCTCGTGAGGCGTGAGTTCAACACCAAATTTGATTAGAGATGTCAACTTACTGTTTTGTAGCCAGATTTAGCTATTTTTGTTGCTCATGGAAATGGGCTATTTTTCATGTATTTTATATACATTTTTATATTTTTTAAACAAGTAAATTGTTTCTTAACAAACAAATGTAGCGATATGTAATTATTATTTAGTTAAAAGTTGTTAGTAGTTGGCTGAATCATAATACGTACAACTCAAAACGTAAAATTACAAAAGTATAAAAATTTAAACTTTTTAAAAATTTATTTCCAATAAGTTTTATTTTGAATTATTATTTTTTTTAATATTAAATTACTATTATTTTGAATTCGTAAAAATATTTAGGCAAACAAAAAGGAACCGCCTGTGGATTTTGGATTGAGTCCCTGCTAAATCCAATCGATAATCACAGCAAATATATCGATGTATCGACAGCGTCACCGATAGCCCCGCGATGCCCATGGTTGCAATCGAAGTTTTGGCGCACGCGAAGGCGTTTGTTATAATAGTTGTGTTTCGTTAATAATAAAATAGCGCGATTGAGCTGGACGCACAATGAAAATGATCACGGATGCGCACTCCGAGGTCGATGGCGATGGCGCCCATGGTAGTGAGCTGC
Source organism: Drosophila mimetica (assembly GCA_037075245.1). Classification (NCBI taxonomy): domain Eukaryota; kingdom Metazoa; phylum Arthropoda; class Insecta; order Diptera; family Drosophilidae; genus Drosophila; species Drosophila mimetica. The sequence continues at coordinate 10,035,437 of JBAMCH010000023.1, forward strand.
GCAATTCCGCCTCCGAGCCCCTGGCCAATGATGCTGCCAACGACGAGTCGATGGCCACAGAAGGAGACGATGGTGAAATCTCGAAGGACGCCGGCAACAGTACCCCCGTGCGCCGCTTGCTAAGGCAGAATCCCGGCCAGAGCGCCGAACCGCTGGCGGGTGGTGAGGAGTCCGAGTCGGAGAATCAGCGGCAGACGCCAACACCCAAACAGCAGCGCCTGCCCTTGGTGAACAGTGAGTATAACAATGGCGCAATATATGCCGTCTTATGCCGTCCATATGCTAATTTATCTGCTTTCTTGTGCGCGCGTGTGTTTGTGCCGCTATAGGGAAACGCGATCTTATCAACTTGCAATCGGCCCTGAGCCCCAAATACATTGGCTTTGCCAATGCCAACTCGCCCACGCCGCTTTCCGATTCTGATGACACGATACGCACAACGAGGCGACGCGTCAACCAAGCGGCTGCCCTAAGTAACAGCAGCAGTACCTGCGAGACCCTGTCCCGCGACAATGCATCACCCAAGACCACCGGGGGAGGAGGAGGAGGAGGAGGAAGTGGTGGTAGCCAATTGCTCAGCAGCAGCAGCAGGGCCTACATGAGCCCCATTGAGAAGCTGCTGATCAAGAACGGCGCTAGCTCGCCCAACAGCACCGGCTTCGAGGCGGACTCCGAGGAACTGGCCATCCGCCCAATCGTTCGCAAGCAGCTGAAGCGCAAAATGAAGCGCATGTCCAAGTCAAGAGTGTCGATTGACTTGGAAGCAGAGCCCCAGGAAGAGGAGAAGTCTGTAAAACTAGAGCCAAGCGAAGGGGAAGCTCCTTTGTCTGAAGAATCCTCAAAACTAGACACTGAAACTTCCACGATCTCCACCAAATCTGAGACTGAGGCTAAGACTGAAGCGCCCGTTGAGGTTCCTATTAAGCAGGAGGATAGTGTCCGGCTAGAGGTCGATAACAAACCGGAGGAAAGCAGTCCCCGAGTTTCCATTGAAGAACCAAAGGAGGCGGATAAAAGTAATGAAGAAATTACATTCGCCCTTCCATTTGCCGCCAACACAGAGGTAGACTTAAAGTCGCCACCAGACCTGAGCTCCACTGCGCTCGCCACGTCAATGAAATCCCCCTCCTCCGTGAGCATTGATAGCGCCAAAGGCCTGTCCATCGTCACTGATCCCGGTTGGCCCACCTACCAAGTGGGTGATCTGTTCTGGGGCAAGGTCTTCTCGTACTGCTTCTGGCCATGCATGGTTTGCCCGGATCCTTTTGGCCAGATTGTTGGCAACATGCCCAGTCATCCGCAGCGCTCATCCCTGGACAACGCCACAGTGCCCATCCAGGTGCATGTGCGCTTCTTTGCGGACAACGGGCGTCGCAACTGGATCAAGCCGGAGAATCTGCTGACCTTTGCCGGGCTCAAGGCCTTCGAGGAACAGCGCGAGGAAGTGCGGATCAAGAGCGGAATGAAGAGCGCCAAGTACCGACAGATGATACCCAAGAGGACGAAGGTAGTCGTCTGGCAGCAGGCCATCGATGAGGCCCAGGTTATGTGCCAGGTTCCTTACTCCGATCGACTCGAAAAATTCTACCAGATCTACGAGAGTGCGGTGTAAGTACACTGGCTTCCCACAGTTAAATCTTAACTAAATGCTTAACCTTTTGTCTCCCCCTTCAGAACACTCAATAAACAAAAGCGCAAACGGACCAAATCTATGACGCAGGACACTTCGGATGTGGGCAGCAGTTTGTACGACTCCACGGACAACCTGCACAATAAACCAAACACGCAGTTGGTGGCCGTGAAGCGCGAGCGCTCCGAGTCGCCCTTCAGCCCGGCGTTCTCGCCCATAAAGAGCAAGAACGAGAAGCGGGCGAAGCGTCGCAAACTAAGCGGTGGCATCGAAGCGGATACGGGTACCACAACCATGACAGTGACACCTTCTCAGACCGTAACCAGCTTGGAGAAGAACCTCACCCCGGACGGCTCCATTTATGAGAATCCGGAATTTGGACAACTCTTTGATGCCGTCAAGGAGTACGTGATGGTGCATCGGTCCGAGGAAAAGGTGGAAAAGGTTCTGCTCGCCGTGGTCAGCAATATTTGGTCTCTTAAACAGATCCAATTACGGGAGCTTGAGCGGGACTTTGCCAGCGGCGATCTGGAGCAGCCGTTGGGTTCTTCAGTTGTTAGCCGTACCAACGGAGTAGGCACTATCAAACGGCTCTCAAATCGCCTAAAAACCTTGATGGTGCGCCGCAGCATGACCCCCGTGGTGACACCCAGCCCAACGCCGGCACCTTCGGAGCCGGATCGTCGCCAGTCAGAGGCGCCAAAGCACAAAAAGAACCGCCCCATCGAGGAGGTTGTCGAAGACATCTTGCAGCTGGACAGCAAGTATCTCTTCCGCGGGCTCAGCCGCGAGCCAGTGTGCAAATACTGCTACCAGGCGGGCTCCGATCTGGTGCGTTGTTCGCGCAGTTGCTCCAGCTGGCTGCATGCCGACTGCCTGGAACGAAAGGAGACAGGAGCTCCAATGCCCAAGATTGGCAGCCGAAAGGCCATCGTCGTTTCGCCCACATCCAAGTCGCCCAGTCCCGATGACGAGCATGTAACAGCTGATGCCAAGGTGGTTGTCGGTGGTGGCACTCCACTGGTTTGTCACGAGTGCAGTGTGGGCGAACCGGAAGGCTGTGTCATTTGTCACCAAATTGAATCACCAGCAAACGCTCTAACAAACACTCCGACAAAGGAAGAGGAACCACCATTGACCCTAGCCGAGGATAAACTTCTGACTTGTAGCCAACCTATGTGTAGCAAGCGTTTCCACACGAGCTGCTGCAAGTATTGGCCGCAGGCGAACAGCAGCAAACTCTCGGCCCGATGCCCACGACACGTGTGCCACACTTGCGTCTCGGACGATCCCAGCGGCAAGTTCCAACAGCTGGGCAGCTCCAAACTGGCCAAGTGCGTTCGCTGTCCGGCTACCTATCACCAGGACTCACATTGCATTCCAGCCGGCACTCAGATGCTGAATGCCACCAACATAATCTGTCCGCGGCACAACATCGCCAAGGCGGATGCCCACGTCAACGTGCTGTGGTGCTACATCTGTGTGAAGGGCGGCGAATTGGTCTGTTGCGAAACTTGCCCCATTGCTGTGCACGCGCACTGCCGAAATATTCCAATTAAGAAGAACGAGAGCTACATATGCGAGGAGTGCGAGAGCGGACGATTGCCGCTGTATGGCGAAATCGTGTGGGCTAAGTTCAACACCTTCCGGTGGTGGCCGGCCATCATCCTGCCGCCCACCGAGATACCCAGCAACATCTTGAAAAAAGCCCATGGGGAGAATGACTTTGTCGTGCGATTCTTTGGCACCCACGATCATGGCTGGATTTCAAGGCGGCGTGTTTACCTCTACATCGAGGGGGATACGGGAGATGGCCAAAAAACTAAGTCACAGCTGTTCCGGCACTACACCATCGGAGTGGAGGAGGCTTCGCGCTTCCTGAAAATAATCAAAGCCCGGCGTGTGGAACAGGCCATTGAACGCCAAAGCGGCATTAAGCTTCATCCGCCGCCGTATGTGAGAATTAAGTCCAACAAAGCGGTACCGCCAGTGCGATTCACCCAGAACCTGGAGGATTTGAGTGTTTGTTACTGCCAGCCGGGCAACAAACATCCCTGCGGTCCGGATTCCGGCTGCATCAACCGAATGCTGTTCAACGAATGCAATCCTGAGTACTGCAAGGCTGGCAATCGTTGCGAGAATCAAATGTTTGAGCAGCGAAAGTCGCCACGTCTGGAGGTGGTTTACATGAACGAGCGGGGATTCGGACTCGTCAATCGTGAGCCCATCGCCCAGGGTGATTTTGTCATCGAGTATGTGGGCGAGGTGATAAACCATGCCGAGTTCCAGCAGCGCATGGTGCAGAAGCAGCGGGATCGGGACGAGAACTATTACTTCTTGGGCGTGGAAAAGGACTTTATAATCGATGCTGGGCCGAAGGGAAACTTGGCTCGGTTCATGAACCATTCGTGCGACCCCAACTGCGAGACCCAGAAGTGGACCGTCAACTGCATCCATAGAGTGGGCCTATTTGCCATCAAAGACATTCCTTCGGTACGATTGAAAGAAACCTCAAATAATCCGATGCTAAAGTATTTAATCAATTATTTATTTTTCTAGAATACGGAGCTCACATTCAACTACTTGTGGGATGATCTAATGAACGACAGCAAGAAGGTCTGTTTCTGTGGAGCAACTCGGTGTTCCGGCGAGATCGGTGGCAAACTCAAGGATGGCGCAGTAAAGGTGAGTTAGTTAACAAATATATTTATATACACAAAAGCCTAATCTCCCTTCTATACCATTTTCAGGAATCAGGAGCACAGACAAGCAAAGGGAAGAGCAGTGGCAAGTTGAAGCAGACCCGCCGCCTAAAGGCACCCGTCGTTCGTATTCACGTTGCGGCTCCCAAAAAGGTTAAAAAGGCTCTAAAAGTTAAACACATTAGTGCAGACGATGAGCCAATAGAAGTTAAGAAAGAGCAATGAATGCCAATTAGATAAAATCAATAGTCGCTTAAGCTCAATCCAATATTTTTTTAACATTACATTATTGTTGTATTTTGGATTCTTATTTTTAACTTGTACCACATGTATTTATTTCCTAAAAGTTACAACTATGTTTAGTAGACAATTGGTCCAGGTTATGCTCCCCAGGTCGATGTTGTGAAAATAAAGTGAGAAGAATGTTCTATTTGCCTATATTATAAAATTATAAAGTTTAATCAATCAGTTCAGTATAGATTATATATTGTATTGTTTTCGTTTGTCTTGCGCTCACAGGCCGCACATAGAAAATGTTTTTTAAATTATACATTAGAAATTTGTTCATATTTCACTGTTTTGTCGCTTAGTTACAGTAAAGCTAGCACTTTGGCATATATAAACTCGTATGACTATAAAACTAGACATAACTAAGTCTAAGATCTAGGAGTATGCACTTTAAACTTAAGTGGATATGCACTATACAAGGATAAAAAAAAGAGTGCCAAAAATAAAGCGGAGCCCCATTGGTTAGGGCGTTACATTAAAGTAACCAGAATTGAATTTTGGCACAATTGCGTCAATCTTCTTGACGATCGCGTTGAGCGACTCTCGAGACATCTCGTAGAGCGTGTTGAGTGAGATCAGGCGCATGCCCTGCTGGTTGCATACCTCGATCACAGACCATTTCTCCAACAGTTTCAGGCAGTTTCGCACGGAGTCAGTTGATATGCTTTCAGCTGAAAGTACGGTAGACCCTCGGTAAATAATATTAAGAAGGGATCTTTAGAGAATCTCTTACCATAGATGCAGCTGCCGCGCTTGACTTTGCTGCTCAAATCGTTAATCACAAAGCTTATAAATTCAGACTCCAGCATGGAGTTTCGGTGAAGTATCTGCAGGGATTGCGCCACCGTCACATACGTCCAGGCGAAGGGCGCCAGCACCTCGCAGATGTAGCGCTGCTGTGGCAGAGTTTCGCTGGCGAACAACAGCTTGGGCTCGTCGGCGTCGCCGTTGCCCACATGGAGGTAGTCATCGTCCTCGTCAAGGCAATCAGCCAGGCTTTTAGCTAAGCGTCTGCTTTCAGCAGCATTCGGATCTTCATCATGCAGCTATCGAAAAGAAAGACCATTGATTATCCACTGGCAAATAAAGTTAATACGTTAAATATCAACGCTACCTTTTCCGTCCGAACGCAACCACTTATCAAGAGGTCGTCCAACTGCTTGTGCAGTAAACTCTCCAGAACCTGGGTCGGTTTGTTCAGGATGAATTCGTAGCGATAGATCTGGCAGTTTTCTAGGGCGGTGTCCATCAGCTTCTTTCGAGACACTCCGGCGTCTTTCTTGTTCTCCGTATCTGGGAGCAGGGAGTGGAAGGTGGCCAACAGTATCGAACTGAGGGCAAAGTGCGGGGTCAGCATGTTTGAGTAGTAGGCCAGCTCAATAAAACTTTCCACTGAATCCACAGCCCTAATCACCAAACGCCCATTCTCATCCCGAGTGCGAGTCACAAGACCTAGACAATTAAAATTGAATTAGAAAGGACGATAAATTTAAAAAACTGCTTTTCAGCTACCTGAACCAAGTAGGTCACAGGCATATGCCAGGATTTGTGAGGATTCCCCGGAAAAACCAATGTCCTTGCAGCCGGATAAAGAGTTTCGCAAATCATCCAGGGCCTCCGCTAGTATTTGCTCCTCGGCGCCGTTCCTGAAGCGAGTGAGTAGTAAAAAGGCCAGCGCATTGGTGGACATCACAGAGGTGGCGGCGGCGCAGTCAAAGACCACCTGGCGAGAGATGCTCTCGATGAGATTCCGGTGCTCCTCGCACACAACATCGGTGCCGTACAGCGAGGATGTAGACTGATTATGCTGCAGGACTCTAAGATAAGGGGGAAAAGGGAAAACGAATTAGTTATTGAAGCTTAGGGGACTAATAATCAAGCCCATAAGTAGTGCAATAAATTTTAAACAATTAGCAATAATGTGTGATTTACAGCTAACAATTAGAAAATCCAAAACTTCTAGAATTTAACACCCGCAATAAATTATTTTCAGCAGCCTACCTAGCAGCTGGTTTGTAGACCTTGGCATTGTTGCCATCCTCTCGCGCTATCTTGTTGTACGAGTTGACCAGCTCCCGTATCGAGTAGGGCTCGTTGAAGTCGATGCGCATGAGGCCGTAGTTTGATTTCAGGGCCTTCCAGATGCCCGAAATGGCCTTGCTGAATGACTCGGGTATCTTCTTCTCTCCCTTCTGCTCGCGCACGAAGTTTCCATCGACGAGGCGCTCGTAGTTGACGGATACGGGCACCAGCAGGGCGTCCGGTATGCTGCCGTCCATGAAGGCGTTCACAATGACGGAGAGGATGCCACCCTTGGGCATGCACGGCTTTCCAGTGCGCGTCCGTCCGCCCTCGATGAAGAACTCCACGTTGTGGCCCTGCTTCAAGGCGTGTGTGAGATACAGGTGGAGAGCAGCCCGATACAGAACATCCTTCTTGCCCTCCACAGGATCGATCTTGCGCTTGATAAAGAACGCGCCCAGACCGCGTAGAAGTCCACCGAAGACGGGTATTTGCAGATTATTGCCGGCGGCCACCAGCGGACTGCGTATGTCGTTATTCGTAAGGATCCACGTGACCATGATGTAGTCCAAATGGCTGCGATGCAGCGGCACAAAGATCAACGGGGTGCCCGGCGATCGTTCCGAGGCTGTCTTCAGCATCTCAATCTGCTTGGTGTTGGTCACAACGCCGGAGAGGAAGCACGGGAGTAGCTTGTAGAGGATCCAGGAGGTAAATGCCAATAGGCCATTGTTCAGGGTGGAGCCCATGTCCTTCAGGATGCTGATGGCGCGCTGTTCCTGCTTGCGCAGAATGGACTGATAGGAGATACCCCTTTTCTCGTCCTCCTCCTCCTGCCCCTCCTGATCTCCGCTGGCGCTGCGCGTGAGCAGCCGATGTCCATTCTTGGCGTACCGCTGCTCTCTTAGTGTCTGCTCGGCGGCCTGCTTGACGGCGTGCTTCAGCACAACATCGTTGTGCACAATCTCGGTGACCTGACGGATGCGGATGCGGATCAAGGTGAGCGTGGGGTCTACATATGAGGTTAAAGGGGTCACCCACCTGTCGGTATTCGAACTTCTCGCTGCGCACCACCTGGGCGACATATGGAAAGAGCACACCCCAGTCGAGGAGCTTCTTAAAGGGCTTCTGACCCGACTGCGGGGTCAGCTCCAGCATATTCTGCGTCCCGATGCCATGTGCCACGGAATTCTGTGTCTTCGGCTCCTGCAAAGAAACGATCGGATCGGTAGTGTGATTGTGATGCAACTGGGGTACATATAGACGAGATGTGGGCGGGCGCAATGGTACCTCGAACCAGCCGCGAGCGTGAAACTCCTCCAGGGTCATTATAACTACGAGATTCGACTATTCTACGGCACAACTTTTTCTACGGCTAGAATTTCACTCCATGCGCCCGGCTTTTTTTTGCAAGAAATCGACGGCCGATATCCTGCTCAGCTTTCAGGACGGTTATCGATTGGCAGGACCAGGTGGCAACTCCGCGCGAATTCAAATTTAAATAGTGCCAACTATTTGGAAAACTTTTTATGAAGATAAATAACGAATTTTTGAGCAATTTATTAAGAGCTCAAAAATAAATATTTCAAAGTTAATAATAGTAAATAAAACGAAAAAGATTTGGATCTTTAAAAACAAGCTAAGCACTTTGAGGACTTTGAAACAATTGCAATCTCAGATACGGATTCATAATTCATTGAGTGGAAATATTTGCTTATCTGCGATACTAGTCACTCCCTGCAATTGCGTCATAGCGTGTACTATGTGGTGGGGTTAACGTTAATGTTAATGGAGGATGGGTGACTGATAGGCGGGGAAACTTACATTGGATGATCGCAAAGTGACCAGGAGATCGCTGCGAATCGTGTTGATCTTGCTGAGGTAGCTCGTGCGGTAGCTCAGATTCAGGTTGGGAAACAGGCCAGCGATGATAACAGGGGCCCTGTAATCAGAAACAGATCGGGAAGGCGTTACAATCAATCGGTATCAATAAAATGCAATACGATCACCGTGGGTGGTGCTGAAATCAGGAGCACGCAATTAAAAATACAACACCTCTTCGATTAATATTCGGCCACTTGAGCGGTTCTACAGTCCAATTCGACAGAGTTCATTAGCCCAGCGCATTCATCGGCTATATATATTTTTATATGGAAAATGGTGTACGTTTTTAAGTAGTGCTTGTTATTGATAAGTGTTTAGTTGCTCATAAAATATGGCACACAACTGAACTTTGAGCGCTCTTTGTATGGTGGAATCATCATCGTTGCTTGAAAATCAGCTGACATGTCCAGAGGCTAAAAATTGTTTTCCTACTATGCAGGGGAAAAACATAAACAAACAGGCAAACACTTGAAACAAAGCCTAATTGTATAATATGTTACTTTATACTTTACTCTTTAATGGTTATTTTAATAGCGTGAATTGCCCTTAATCTTTACTTGAATACCTAAATACCTTTATATATGTACCTTTAATAAAAATTATGACACCAGTGTTCGTTTATCTATTACGTTAAAAAGCACGTTTTCCTCGGTTAATTTACGACTCTTTACGCTGAATTACCGTTACTTGATTAGATTAATTCTTTACAAAAATAAAAATATAGTAATTTTTATAAAAACTGGTTTATGTGCAATAAAAAAACTGGAGAAAATTTATCTTTTAAAGTCAAGAGTGTTCACTATAATTAAATGGTGTTTTTTAACTGACAGTGCTGCCAGATACCAAACCAACAGAGTGGCCAGACTGCAAAGGATAAAAACCGTTATATTTGCAGCTGTTAAAAACGCTTAAAAAACTTAGCAAATTAAAGAATTTTTCACTATGCTGCGAATCTATTGCAACAAGTGCTTTCGTCGGAAATTAGCTAAGACTAGAAGAGGTATAATAAATTAATAGTCCTTAGCTTTAACGAAATCTTTTATTTGAACTATAAAATACAGGAAAAGGAAAATAAACAAAAGAGTATTTGCTTTATAAGCCTCTCTCTATCTAACTTTTAACTTTGTAACTCTTCTGGAATAATTGAATATTAACCATAAGGTTGAATATCTAAAGCCGAATTTAATATAAAGAATATAACTTTTGGTATAATGATTTCCAGCAGCAGACCTTCTGCCAACGATCATTAAGATTATAATATTCGATTTCAAGCCAATACAAGCTATTTTTATGCTAATCTTACAGTGGGCATCACAATCATCTCGAGCTGTGGAAAAATTCGTAGTTCAAGGCACTTGAAAGTATATCAGGTTCTTGTGGGATCGAACGGATTAGTTAGAGGTCTAGGCCAAGTGGGGTACATGCGTACTTTTGTTACTGACCGATACGAGATGAGGACCAGGCTTTCTTTGTGGCCCACAAGCTGGTCGAAATCCAGCTAGATTACGGAAATAGCCGTTGTGAAATCTTAATCAGATAATGAGGTGCAAATTTAACAGCGACAATCGTTCCGATAATTGTTGCCAAGAATGATTTGCGGGCTAAATGTGGGCGGGGAGGGGGGGGGGGATGGGGTATAATTGTTATCTGTGCGAGTGCACCATCAGAAATTGCGCCTTGCGAAGAGAGTACCCGAGATGGGCGGGTGAAAGGGGCTGCTCTGGTGGGTGGGAGTGGGGGGAGAAAGTGTTTGTGCTAGAGTAAACAAAAACACTATTGACGTCACCGAACCGATGACCCCAGGGCAGCCTCCCAGTGTAAATTAGCACGTGGATGATAAGCGGAAAGCTACCAAGTTACATTCCACAAAGGGCCTAGGGCATAAATGGACAAAGGGCCGTCGTGAGTCATGGCCAATGGAGCAACCACCTGTGCGATCAATAACAAAACAAAACATATCTACAGCAGAACCTCTATAGCATGTAACACTTTCTGCTAAAGAAATTTCTATCCTCATTTGATTACGTATTGATCTTTTGGAAATAAAAAAATTACCATTGGGTATATTAATTATATTACTTTCTTAGAAAAATTATATTATATATTATCTTGGTAAGAAAGTTAAGGCAAAATGTCCTTAGGTTCTTATAAAAATAAAAATAAATAAAAACCCTAATCATTTTCTAATCAATATTATAAAATATAGAAGCAAACAACAGGTGGGTTCTGTTTAATCTTAACCCGAAAAACTAAAAAGTTCAGCTTGACTACTGATAATATATTTCGATCTTCAAACGTATACTATGACTTGTATATTTCAACTATCCGCTCTTGTACATTTAGTGTACCATCCAAGTAATCTTTACCATAAAAAGTGGAGCCAAAGCAACAGGTAGAGCCATTTAGATAAGCAATAATCCCCAATTAATGACCTATTTCGGGAATAGCCTAATATTATATACCCCACTAAAGGTGGTGTGACTTTCAGGAATTTTTCGCCAACAGACTTTCGACTTAGGCAGGCATCACTGTGATTCATTTTGCATGCATTGGATAACTTGTGAGTGCGCCTCTAAAAATAACGGCGCTTCTTCCCCGGCAGCGTTACTTGAACTTGGAGGTTGGGACGGTACACACATAGTATAGGGGTATATGTATGTATGAGTACCCAGTTTATGGGATTTATTTGGCTTCCATCTACCGCCTATTCGCATTCGTACTCACCTCGTCTTGGCAAATATGTAGTAGACAATAAGGGCAACTGATGCAATCTCGATGCCGCCGAGCAAAGAAATCTCGGCGACGCGCTGGGCAAAGTTCAGGACGGTCGTCAACATGATGATGGCCTGGCGATTATGCTGGATTGGATTGGATTGGTTGGTTGGGTGGCGGCAAGTCCAAGTGATGCTCCGGCATCAGCCGGCTGGCAAGTGATCGGAAGTGCTCTCCGCCGAAACGTTCCCGACCCTGATGATTAAACGCGACTAATCAAACAGAGAGGCGACCCTTTTAGTGGCAGCGACTACTAGTAGTAGTACTATGTGGTGCAAAAAAAAAAAAAAGTATATTTATGGAAAATGGAGGAGGCGATACGACAGCGCATCGAAACGCTCCAGCGTCCGCTCTTTCAGACGATGCCTGATTACTCTCGCTCGCTCTCTCTCTCTCGCCGATCGGTGGTGGCTATATATTATTGCGTTCTACTCAATATAACCAGACATCGGTCGCGACCCGCACCGCACATAGAAATATCGTATGATCCGAGGTTTGAGATTTTGCGCAAGATAGCATCTACATCTACACTTTTTTGGCCAGCGCAGCCATAAAGTGGGTAGTATTGTGCACTTATTCCGATAAACCGGTTTACTTCTCGCAATTACATAGGTTAATTGAATCAAATATATCCTTTATTCTTGTGCTGCCTTTGTTTTTCCTTTTTTTTCGACTCGACTCGACCAACAGAGGGATTCCGCTTATTTCGGCTTTATGCGCGATACGTAGAACCGCGCTACTCGAACGTTCACAGTGGAATAACAGCGGCGACGACGCTCGACGTTTAATTAAATGCCAATTAACGTGTGACAATAAATATATATGTGTACGGGGCAGCATATGGATGTGCGAACGTGTACGAAGACCAAGATCGGCGGCAGCACGAAGATAACGAAAGCTACAGCCGCCACATCTGCTGTTATCAGCGAGAGTGCTGCGCTGTGCTAGTGATAATGGATCGCTCGCGGAGACACAGCGGACGATCAAAAAGAGAGCCATACTAAATGTGCCTAAGACTAAGAGTTTAATGAGCATTACTGTCGCACTCTATATGTATTATGAATAAAATTCATACAACGTTTGTGGTTTATTATAATATAAAAGTGTGTCAGCTCTACTTGGGGGAAAGTAAGTTTACTTCTTGGCCGCTGGCTTCTTGGCGGCGACCTTCTTCTTGCGGGCAGCCAGGAGCTTGGCGCGGTTGGCCGCTGCCTTGGTGGCGACGTTGGCGAAGTGCGACTTGGCCAGCTCGACGTTCTGCTTCTTGGCCTTGGCCAGAACCTTGGCGACGGTGCGCTTCTCGGCGGCGAGGGCGGCACGACGCTTGAGGACCTCAGCGTACGGGTTCAGCTTGATCAGCTGGCGCACGTTGGTCAGGGGGTTCAGGCGGCGCACGCTGCGGAACACACGCTTGCGGGGATCGCGCAACACCTTGCGGATCTCCTCAGACTTGAGCAGACGCGACAGATCGGTGTTGGCCATCTTGGGCTGGGGCAGGTTGTAGCCCTTCTTCAAGGTGGATGGCTTCTTCCAGGTGCCGAACAGATCGTTCAGGCGGGCGAAAGCCGACTCGGTCCAGATGACAAAGCGACCGACATGACCGCCGGGGGCGAGCTTCAGCAGATTGAGCTTGTCCACGTTGATGGTCTCAATGCCGGGGATGTTGCGGAAGGCCTTGCGCAGACCTTCATCCTTGTCGTAGACCACCAGGGGACCACGGCGAGCGATGCGGCGACGGTCGCGCATGGTACCACGGCCAGCACGGAAACGCTGCGACTTGTACACCTGAGGAATTCAAAAGGAACAAATGCAAAACATTAGTCTGTGTATTATTAGAATCCCTAAGTTAATTATGGATTCAGCCGATACTAAAAGCTAACTTCATCTGGATTACTAAATAACCCCTGATTTTGGCTGGAGAGATTTAGAAAGGCAATATAATTGTAGCTCTCCCTTTGCCGCGATGGAAACCGCTGATTAAGTTACAATCGCAACGCCTATGGTAAAGCATTTTATCTGGCAACGCAGATATGCTTTGCAAACATCAGTCTACTACTTAAGTAGCCAGTTGCTTACACGCTGCCGATTATGGTTCAATAAGAGTACGAAGGAGTAAATCCACTTGGGTTAATAATGAATTAAATGTAGCTCTCCCTTTGCCGCGATGGAAACCGTGGATTAGGTTACAATCGCAACGCCCATGTTAGAGCCTTTTATCTGACAACGCAGAAATGCTTTGCAAACTTCTGACTACCAGTGAAGTAGCCAGTTGTTTACACGCTGCCGATTAAGATTACACGAGTTTTGGAAATAGAAATACTAGTAATGTCTACGTTACTTTATCCTAAAACTTTCTATCACGGTTAAAATATGAAAAACTTGTTATCCGATAACCGCGTTGATTTGTTGTAATAACTCAAATATATACGATTTTCTATCATATGCCGACAGAAAATCGGCGTTACCCACCTTCTGGATGTCAGCCCAGATCTTCAGGCGACGCAGGAAGATGACGGCCTGCTTGGTCTTCTGGACCTTCTGCACCTCATCGGAGACGACCAGGGGGAACTCGGAGACGCCGTCGATGACATGGCCCTTGGACTGGACCAGAGCGGGCACTCCGGAGGCGGCGATGGCCGACACCAGGGCGTAGCGGCGCTGGTTGACATTCACCTTGCGGTGCCAGCGACGGAAGGTCTTGGTGGGTGCGAACATGCGTCCACCACGGCACATGTTGCCGAAGGCTCCCTGGCCGGAACGGTGGGTACCGCCACCACGGACACGGGGAATACGGGCCACAGCACGTCCAGTTCCCCAGGACTCGGCGGAGGTCTGGTGACCTGTAAATTTCGAATAAACCAGGGTTAGACTTACTGCACAGGATAGTTATCCGGGGAGTACTCACCAGCCAGCTCGCTGACGGCGTAGGCCTGGCGGTTGTTACGGCGGAGCAGCTGGTGCACCTCGTTGACCACATCCGGACGGATGGGCGCCTTGAACACTGCCGGCAGGCAGATGTTCTTGTCCTTGGCTGGCTCGTTCTTTTCCGTGTACACGGAGACCAATGGCCTGGCGTTGCCTAAGCTCTGCAAGGGGATTCGGTTTTAGTTTACTATCTTCATCACAAAACACAACATCGCCTCCGCATTTCGCCACCGCCGCACATTCCAAACACGTGGAGGTTAGGGCGGCACTTTTGCACTATTTTCCCGTCGTTTCGTGTGTTAAATCCAGTGTCTTGGCATCTGCGGCGGTCGCGGGCTGCCTTAGGGTCAGTTTCTCACCATTTTCGTTGATTTTCAAACCCAATGAAAGGTGTTAAATATTCTGCAAACGCAGATACGTCCTCTTTTTATTAAGAAGAACGAAGAAAGAAAGAGAGGCACAGGAAATGGCTGCCAAACGCGTTCAAGCGCAGGGTTGCATTCGCTAACAGCGGCAAGTGTCAGTTTAACAGGGCTGCTTTCGCGTTGCTCAACACTGGATTTTAGCGGTAAATAAACGCTTTTGTTTATTTTTTAGTTTTTGATAAGTTTAAAAAGTTTTCTTACGCTGAATGAATTTAATATTTTTATAAAACTTAGTCGTAGAAACTAAGAACTAATTTACTTCGAAAACAGGTTGTAATATCAAATAACCCAGCTGTCGTGTTTAACAATTCTGGCACAATGTAAATATAATAATAGCCAAGTCATCAATAAACATTTAACATGTTTATTTCATAGACTGTTCTTAAAATAAATTTAGTCAAATAAATTAGGAGAGAATTTTTAAAATTATTTTTACATTTTAAACAAAAATGCTTAGATTGGCGAATTGTCAGTTCAGCGAAAAAGTAAGTTATATATTTCTTATACTAAAGTTTTTGGATTGTACAGCGAAAAAACAGAACTAAAATATTTCCATTTGGCTAGTGATTAACATTGTTCTAGCTATAGTTTATAGCTATACATTTATTATAGCTATAAAATAGCTAAGACCGCATCAATCTAGTGCGGCGAATGGCATTTCTTTTTGTTTACTTGTGGTAAAAAGTTTTTCAAATCTAAAATACAATTATAAATAATGGCTGGTGAGGTTATTGTTGATGCTTTGCCCTACATAGATCACGGCTATGATGATGTGGGCGTCAGAGAATCGGTAAGTTTATGTTATTATAAGTTTATTTTTTCCTCCAAACTGATGTTGACATCTTATTCTTCCCAAGGCTCTTGCCATGGTGGAGGAGGAATGCCGGCGGTATCGCCCCACCAAGAACTACCTGGATCACCTGCCACTGCCCGCCACCTCGCCTTTTGAGACTCCACTGATGGTCAACGAGTTCGAGCGCATCCAGAACCGCCTGCCCATGGAGACGCTCTCCATGAAGCGCTACGAACTGCCCCCGCCGCCATCCGGCAAGCTATCCGAGGTGTCCGCCTGGCAGGAGGCCATCGAGAACTCAATGGCCCAGCTGGAGCACCAGTGGGTGCGGTCCCTCAATCTGGAACTGATGCTCGACTACGGCACGGAGGCATGGAAGTCCTACTTAGAGGTCTTCACCGCCATGCAGGCAAAGGCGCAGCTACAGCTGCAGCAGCTGAAGAAGGACATACAGGACGTCAACTGGCAGCGAAAGCAGGCCCAGACGCAGGCTGGCGAAAGATTGCGTTCCCTGGAGGCCCACTGGGTGCTGCTGGTGTCCAAGAACTACGAGATCGAGACAGAGTGCGTCGAGCTGGAGAAGCTCGTTCATGCTGCCCGCCAAAAGCTTCAGAGCATTACCCCGCCACCCAGTGCGAATGACACGGCTCCCACGCCAGAGCACACGAATGGATTTGACCAGGACGAGCAGGCCGAGAGCAATGGTAGCAGCTCCAGCAATAGCAACACCAACGCAGATGAACAGGGCGAAGCAGATCAGAATGCAGCAGATGCAGATGGGGGCAATGAGGAGGATAAACCCGAGGACCGTGGGGAAGCTTCGAATGAATCAACGTAAATGTAGACTACTTAAAAACGAATGATATTCATTGTGAGTAAATATATAAAATTGACTATTGCAATCTAGTTGCTTTGACTTTATTTATTATCCTTTGTCAGTGGCGGAACAACTGGTGGGCATCATTTCCTGGGGAGTTTGGTGTTTTAAATAAACTGAAATACATGTTTATCAAGCAAAATTACCCCTTCAGGACTAAAAAAATTTCAGCCTGCAATGTACACTAAATAAATTAAAAATCACATTTTTTAGCACGTAACAACACGTAAAACTGTGGAAAACTCTTAAAATTAAGAATAAAAAACAAATGTTTAACTATTTTGGTGCAGTGTTTAAAGGTATTACCTTTTCTCGTTTCTTAAACGAAATGGGAATTTTAAATGTTCAAGCCACGGTCACACTATTTGGATGTTTATTTTTTCGAATCGAAGAAGAAGAGCACGGAGG
The DNA here is from genome assembly GCA_037075245.1 of Drosophila mimetica. NCBI lineage: Eukaryota > Metazoa > Arthropoda > Insecta > Diptera > Drosophilidae > Drosophila > Drosophila mimetica. The sequence goes on from JBAMCH010000023.1 coordinate 10,052,163, forward strand.
CGTGGATGCATTGAATAAAATTAAAAACAATTGTAAATTCAGAAATTGAGAAAATATCGAGGTAGCCTAGAATAAAAAGAGGATGGCCCACTACAAGGGTGCCGCCAGCGAGGCGGGCCGTGCCGCCCAGCTGATGAAGAAGCGCGAGATCCAGCAGCAGGAGATCGAGTTCCGCAAGAAGAAGATTGAGGAGGAGCTGAAGCTGGACAAGATTGAGAACAAGTTTGCCACCCACTACGATGCCGTCGAGCAGCAGCTCAAGTCCTCGACCATCGGTCTGGTCACCCTGGACGAGATGAAGGCCAAGCAGGAGGACATAGTGCGAGAACGGGAGAAGAAACTGGCACAGAAAAAGGACGAGAAGGATCGGGAGAAGCAGCGCGCCTTGGAGGCCATTCAGGCGGAGAAGAACAAGCAGAAGCGACAGATCCAAGCGCTCTCCTTTAACCTGGACGAGGATGAGGAGGAAGACGACGACCAGGACGACGGAGAGCCCAAGATAAAGGAGGAGGAGAAGCCCAAAGTCAAGCCTAAGTGGACGGAGATACAGGACGAGATAGTGCCTATAAAGAAGAAGAAAATTTGCAAAAATCCCGACGTGGACACCTCCTTTCTGCCAGATCGCGAACGCGAGGAGCAGGAGAACCGACTGCGCGAGCAACTGCGCCAGGAATGGGTTATGCAGCAGGCGGAGCTCAAGGACGAGGACATCTCAATCACGTTCAGCTACTGGGATGGCTCCGGCCATCGTCGCAACGTCCTGATGAAGAAGGGCAACTCCATCTATCAGTTTCTGCAAAAGTGCCTGGAGCTGCTGCGCAAGGAGTTCATCGAACTGAAGACGGTGATGGCCGACCAGCTGATGTACGTGAAGGAGGATCTGATCCTGCCGCACCACTACTCCTTCTACGACTTCATAGTGACCAAGGCTCGAGGCAAATCCGGTCCGCTCTTCACGTTTGACGTTCACGACGATGTGCGTATGATCAGCGATGCCTCCGTCGAGAAAGAGGAATCCCATGCGGGCAAGGTTCTCCTCCGCTCCTGGTACGAACGCAACAAGCACATATTCCCCGCCAGCCGATGGGAGCCCTACGATCCCACCAAGTCCTACGACAAGTACACCATCAAGGATAAGGATAAGAGTAAAAAGTAGTGCTTCACTGAGTGGAAAGATTTTCTACCATAACTGTACATTATTGGTTTAATGCCTTTCAAAAGAAAGTATTTTGTTTATTCATCAGTTTAAATAACAAAATGTTCTATTTAAGGGAAAACATAAATAAAATAGCCCATTTAAAACTATAAATTATACCCTATAATATTTGTTTAAACGCAGAAATCTGGAATACCCCTAATATTTTTAAAATTCTTGCAAATTCCTGTTATAAATCAACAGGACTGTTAGCGGTTAACATACTGTTGCGCATAACAGCACGATTGGCACACCTAACTGTAGCTCTTTTAATTAATCTTAAATCAAGATATTTAATATTGGAGTACTAGCAAATAAATATTCCTGGTTTAATTCAAACTTTGAACTCAATTAAATAAATGTTGTATTAAATATGACCAGTTTTTAAAACATTTAAATAAAGTAAAATATAGCTAGAAAAAAGCTAAACCCGCAACACTGCCGACAACACACAATTTTATTTGCGCCTGCAAACTGAGCGTCTTTGAAATTTCGAGCGAAATTTTAGCAAAAATAAGAGATCATAAAGGACGCGATAGATATGTGTATACCTGTAAGGAATAGTTATCGATCACCTGACATTTGACTACATCTCGATGGCAGCCCTACACAAGATGAACATCCATTACGCCGGCAGAGGGGTGTCCACCGGAAGCAATCCTCGAGCCGCCCCCGTCCGCGTAGTTAAGCCCATCCAAGTGCCTATCTACGAGCTGCCGGAATACGTGTGCGTGGAGACCAAGTGGGTGACGCGAAGGTACGCGATGGAGAACGCCATACCGGTGAACGGGCTCCATGACCCGATGACCAACGGTTCGCTTGCGGATGTCCACCAGAAACCCGTACAGCCGGATAAGCTGAACGAATCCACTGGGATGTTTGCGAGCGAGTCCAACGTTCCACGCCGGGAGCGCGCCATACAAACGGAGGAGCCCAGCACCAAGGAGATTGGCATTCAGTGTCGCCGGGACTCGGTGGAGTGGAACCTGCCCGAGGATCAGCCCAAGGAGGTGGCGGAGGGCAACGACTACGCCCGGTTCCTCACCTATGTCAGCGAGAAAACCAGCATGTTTCCCAATGGCATGCTGGAGTGCCAGATATGCGGCGACATAGCCAACACCCTGCTGGAGCATCAGTCCCACATGACGGCACACTTTGGGCCCAGTGCTCTGTGCTTCAACTGTGGCCAAAAGCTGGACCACGAGAACCTCATGAAGCGTCACAATCTCAGCTGCCCCGCCCGGGCGCCCAGGAAGTCCACCATGCTCTTCAAATGTCCACATCCACTTTGCAATGCCATGAGCCACTCGGAGATGCAGTTGCTGCAGCACCTGCTAAAACACGATGCCAGAAAGAGCTACAGATGCCTCCAGTGCAGACGTTTCTTCAAGAGCACCACCTCATTTCTAATGCATCGACAAAGGGAGGAGAAATGTTCCAAAGCCAAAGTGCTCACTCTCTTCCGGAGACACAATAGACTGCCCAAGGGACGAAGTAATCCCACACGTTGCTCAGTTTGCTTGAAGCGTTTTAGCAGCGAGAGAGTATGCCTGCGGCACCGCAGAAAGTGCATCCTCGGCCATCACCGACAGCTGTCCAGGGACCTCTTCAGGGAGTTATGAACGAACAGCGCCTACAAATCTTTGACCTAGCTGGTATTTATTAGTATATAGAAATCAATAACAATAAAGCAATAAGATCCTACGAAGCCTGAACCCCGTGGGCCTTCTTTAAACCCTGGAACAGCAAGAGTTTCTCCCGGTTCACCTCCTTGAGGGTCTGCACCGCCAGCTCCAGCTGCACCTTCTTCAGCGAGTGTTCGCTGGCAATGTACTGCTCGATGAACTTCAAACTGATCTCATCGGCGGCGAAATCAGGCTCCGTTTTGCCAATGGCCTTGTGGATTTCCTGCTCAATGTTCTGCTTATCATCCAGTCGTCGTCGGAAGACGCTCCTCAGCTCCGCCAGAGCCAGTTCCGCCGGCGTTTGGTGCAGTTTGCCCAGCTCAGTCAGTGTGGCCTGATACTCCACGGGGATTTTGTGTACTTTGTAGCTCAGGGCAATCAACTCCACGGCATTGTGCAGGTAATCGCGACGGATCATGTCGTACAGCAGATCGTCGATGCAGCGGTGCCAGACGTAGAAGAAGGCCATGGGTCCAAAGTGACGGGTGGAGCGCAGAAGTTCGAACTGCTTGGACTCGTTCAGATGCTCGAAGACGCGCGCTGAAATGTTATGGAACTCGGGCTCATGGGGCTCGTACTGCACCAAAAGGCGATCCAGCACAAACTCATACTTGTGCTCCTCCAGGCACTTGGACAGCAGCTCCTCCAGCGAGAACATGCGAGGAGTGTACGACTGGCGACCCTCCAAGGGGAAATACAGCTGGTTCATTCGCTTGGTGGTGTCCAGAGTGGCGTGCGCCAATGTCCCGTCCGTTTCCCGGACGAATACCTTCCGCTCCGACTGGCGCCGGCCGAAGGTGATGTCCGTGAACACATACTTGGTGTCGGCGAAATCCTTGAGCGCCGGATCCTTGGCTATCACTCGCTCCACATCCTTCTTGATCTGCACTATGGGTGGCATCTGAAGCATGTGCTGGGCCCGCACCACCATGTCCTGGAACTCGTTGTCCAGCTGCTCGTTGGTCATGAACTTGGTCTCGACGCTGTTGTCCGGCACCGTTCGCTTGCGATACACCTTGTCCAAGTTCAGTTGCGTCATGGACTGGAGCAGCCGCTGGGTTTCGGCATCCGTGAACAGCGGCTGGGGATCCCGCTCGTACTGCAGGGCGGAGGGTTTGGTGGGCGCCGAGGACACCTGGCGGATGGCCTGCCGCACTCCTTGGAGGCCATTCAGCTGGCGAAGGTGCCGCAGCAGGTGCATTTTCAGTCAAAAAATCCGGCACAAAAACACACGAGACGAGTTGGTCCAGAAATTAGTAGAGCGACGTTTTCCAACACTGATTGCTAGAGGTGGTAGTTTCAAACCCGCTAGAGATTAACTAAATTTGAATAAATGTACCTATTTATTTTTTTTTTAATCATTAGTTGTATTCAAAAACTATCATATGGTTTTTTTTGTACAAATGATATAGTAGTACCTTTTAAGTGAAATTGTAATGACTTAATATGTTTATTAAATAATATACATAGCAAAAATCGTTTCTTATTTTTGTGTTTACCAAATACTTAAAACGGAAATCAAAATATATTGAATTCTGAAGACTGTTTTTGTAACGACAATATTTTATAAACCTTTATTCATTTTGATTTTTAATAGTGGAAAAAAATTAAACTCAAATTGGGCGTACACCTGAAAGTAAAGTTTTTAGGTTATGGTTTTTAAATAGAGTTGCCTAGGTCAAAAAATCGCACTGCAGAACTATGTGGAACCAGTACTTTCGGTTCAGTTCACAAGCAAGTGTCATTTAATCGTCCATTTTGGCCAAAATCGGCGAGAAAGCAGGAGTAAAAACCTAAGTTTAGCAAAAGGTAAATTAATTTTGTTACAAATAATCTAAGACATTCTTAAAAATAAAAAAAAAAATTTAGGCAGCAGGATGCCGGGTGTAACAATTAAGGATGTAGACCAGCACGTGCTGACCAAAGCTTTGGCTGGTTTTTTAAAAAAATCCGGAAAAGTAGTAGTGCCCGAGCAGGCCGACTACATAAAGACGGCCACGTTCAAGGAGACTGGGCCAACTGACCCCGATTGGTTCTACAATCGCTGTGCCTCCATCATGAGACACCTGTATCTGCGCAGTCCTTCCGGAGTTGCGGCCTTGACCAAAGTCTACGGAGGACGCAAGCGCAACGGAGTCCAACCGGCCAAGTACTGTCGCTCCTCGGACGGCTGCATTCGCAAGGTGAGTGGGTAAGGGGTGTGATTTTAGGGTATAATAATCACAGGACTATATCCTCACGTAGGCCCTTCAAGCCTTGGAAGTTGCTCGCATGGTGGAGAAGCATCCGGATGGGGGCCGCAAGCTGACTTCGCTGGGCCAACGTGACTTGGATCGCATAGCCAACCGTATTGTGGCCAAGCAGCGAGAGGACTCCGCAACATCTTCGATAATTATCACTACTTAAAAGCTACTGCAAATAATTACTGAAAATTAATTGATACTTTATTCTTGGCACTTGCACAAACTTGGCGAATATCCATACGGTAGCCATTTAACATTGAATTACAAAATATATTAGCTAGACCACAAATCTCCTGACTTTTGGTTGGCAGGAGCTCTGAAGCCGCGAACTATGACCTCGGATTGCCACCAGCCGCTGGATTCCTTGGTTGCCTTCAAAGAGTCGTTAGTCCTGCTATCTTCCTTTTCAGACTGGTCCAGATTCAGCAGGCCAAGATCCTGGTAAATGTCCAACTCCTTGCAGCAGCGTAATTCAGTCGACATGTTTTCGGTGTCATGAAGGAGATGCAGGTGCACGTTCTTACAACTACGAGGCAGTTGGCTCAACACGTCCTTGGGAATAAGATGGACTGAGTCACCATGGGATCCTTGTGCATTCTCAGCGTCTGAAAGGAGTTCCATTTCCAGGAACACATTGGTGGCATTCAGATCCGTGGAGAAGAGGGTGTACAGCTCCTCGCAGGTGAGCAGACGGAGCAACGCCTGGTTGATGCGTCCTTCCGGCAGTGCATGATGCTCGCAAAAGTGATCCCTGGATATGGAATCATGTGGTATGTGCAGCGTATAAGCCTCCGAGGGCATAAAAGTGTTATTGCCGAACAGAAATCGCAGGCACTTCACTCCCGATGTCCTGAAGGCTTGTCTAATGAGCTGTAGATGTAAACAGGTATTGAAATACCAAACATATCCTGCATAAGAAAGAAAACGCACCTCTCTCATGTCGCTTATAGATTCCTTTGTGGCCCTTGCCTTGGAGCGCTGCTGGGTAAGTTGGTAGTGCGCAAACGACTCCTGGCTGGCTGATTCCCTCGATTCCTCCGCCTCAGACCATTTTTCCACGTAATATTTGTACGTTTTGTACACGAAGGGTATTTGGCGGCGTTGAAAGAGCAAGAAGTCCAAAATGCCATTAACAAACTCCGCCGCAGTGCCGGTGGTTAGAACCTCAATGTTGTCCAATTTGAGATCGATATTCTTGACATTTTGATCCATTTAAAGGCCGTAACAAAGAGAATTTAAACAATTTCGACAATGCGCGGTAGAAACCAAACAATAAACAAATTTCAGGTGCTGCCAGACTGCTGCACCGTGACTGTTCACTGTTATCGATAAGTATTTAAAGCGTGACTGATAAAATGTGTTATTCCCACTGACAATTCATATTAAACAATATTTGTTAAAAAATAATTTTAATTTTACTAATTATGAAATTTTAAAATTAAATCCAAGTGTTCTAGCACTACTTGCCTTTCGAACGTGTAACTAAATTTTTAAAAATATTTGTTCACCAAACAAGGTTGCCAGACTGCCGTGTTCCGCGAGTACGGTAGCCCCCAGCCGCAGTGACTAGTGGAAATTTTGTTGCCGACAAATAAAGAGCGAAAAAGTTCATTAAAGGTTCAGAAAAGCAGCAGCACAAAAGCAAAATGGTAAAGTAGAACACGGAAACAACACAGAAGTGATTTACATATGCAAACCTCACTTTGCAGGGACAAAACCAATCCGCCCAAGGGGGCGCTGGCGACAAGAAGGATGACAAGGACAAAAAGAAGAAGTACGAGCCTCCAATCCCGACGCGCGTTGGCAAGAAGAAGCGGCGCGCAAAGGGTCCGGATGCGGCCATGAAGCTGCCCCAGGTCACGCCGCACACCCGCTGCCGCCTGAAGCTGCTGAAGCTGGAGCGCATCAAGGATTACCTGATGATGGAGGACGAGTTCATCCGCAACCAGGAGCGCCTGAAGCCCCAGGACGAGAAGAACGAGGAGGAGCGCTCCAAGGTGGACGACCTGCGCGGCACCCCCATGTCCGTGGGCAACCTGGAGGAGATTATCGACGACAACCACGCCATCGTGTCCACATCGGTGGGCTCTGAACACTATGTAAGCATCCTGTCCTTCGTGGACAAGGACCAGCTAGAGCCCGGCTGCTCCGTGCTGCTCAACCACAAGGTGCACGCTGTGGTCGGAGTCCTTAGCGACGACACCGATCCCATGGTCACGGTGATGAAGCTGGAGAAGGCCCCGCAAGAGACGTACGCGGATATCGGTGGCTTGGACACCCAGATCCAGGAGATCAAGGAGTCCGTCGAGCTGCCCCTGACCCATCCCGAGTATTACGAGGAGATGGGCATCAAGCCGCCCAAGGGCGTCATCCTGTATGGTCCACCTGGCACGGGCAAGACCCTCCTGGCCAAGGCGGTGGCCAACCAGACCTCGGCCACTTTCCTGCGCGTCGTGGGCTCAGAGCTCATCCAGAAGTACCTGGGCGACGGACCCAAGCTGGTGCGTGAGCTTTTCCGGGTGGCCGAGGAGCACGCGCCATCCATTGTGTTCATCGACGAAATCGATGCGGTGGGCACAAAGCGGTACGACTCCAACTCTGGGGGCGAGCGCGAGATCCAGCGTACCATGTTGGAACTGCTTAACCAGCTGGATGGTTTCGATTCGCGCGGAGATGTCAAGGTGATCATGGCGACCAATCGCATTGAGACCCTCGACCCGGCGCTGATTCGTCCTGGCCGTATTGACCGTAAGATTGAGTTCCCGCTGCCGGATGAGAAGACCAAGCGCCGCATCTTCACCATTCACACGTCGCGCATGACGCTGGCCGAGGATGTGAACCTCAGCGAACTGATCATGGCCAAGGACGATCTCTCCGGCGCCGACATCAAGGCCATCTGCACGGAGGCCGGTTTGATGGCGCTGCGCGAACGCCGCATGAAGGTGACCAACGAGGACTTCAAGAAATCAAAGGAGAGCGTCCTGTACCGGAAGAAGGAGGGCACGCCCGAGGGCCTTTACTTATAAGTCGCAAAACAGATATATTTTCAGTTAATTTTGATAATTCCCAAACACATGCATTAAACCACATTAACACTAGAACCCTTGCTCGATGTGAATAAATTTGTAGTGGCTGGGAGTTGCTGCGCCAGAGTTCCCAGCAGGTCGTCCACATAGGTCCTTTGCTTATGGGATATAACGTTAAGAGGTTCTCCCTGATGTTCCAAATACTTAAAGTGTGCTTTATCCGTGGCATCTGCTAGCTTTAGTCGTGCATAAGCCTCTTGTTCTGTACTAAGTTCCACATTTTCCGCACCCGCATTTTTCATGGTTTCATAGAAGGCACTTAGTTTGGCCAGTTCGAAACCAGTTTTGAAACCGTTTTCAAAGCCTTCATCGAAGCTGTCCTGGAACACCTTCTCCCGTCCATCGGCAATGCCATCTGCATAGCTTATCTGGAAAAAGAAAGGGTATTTATGAGTCGCATTAGTTTGGAGTGTGAAACCAACAGCTGATTTCATCACAAAAGGTGGCCGCGCCAAAAGCGAATTTAAACCCACCTTTGCCACTTTTTCCTGCACACGTTGGTAATTTGTTGAGCTGATCTCCTTGAAGTCGGTTTCTTCATCAGAATCTCCCAAAGCCGACATTGTTTTAAGACAGAATTTAATAACAAACAAAAAAAAATGCGTTTGTAACAGGTGTGACCGGGTCTTAAATGCCAAATATTACCAACTTTTAAAAAGTAAAACTAACCACACAAATTTGAATATATTTTCCAATTTTTTTTAAATTAACGGAATTTTTAAATAAAGATTTTGAGTTGTAAAATTGGTTAAAATTATCAATCACGGCGCAGAAATAGAATTTTTAGCAGAGAGTTATTTTGCATTGAAAAATTATCAGTTATAGTGAGTCGAAATTGGGAGATTCCACAATGGTTGTGGGCGCTTTTCCACTGGGAAAACTGGCATTGCTTGCCATCAAGCACATAAGCAAACCCATTGGAAATCTGATCAAGCGAACGGCCCAAAATAATTCGTCATTTAAGAGCTTGGTTGTCTCTCCGCCAGCAAGATGTAAGTTGTTTGGGCCAAGAATTCCCAATGATTTTTAGATTATATCTTTCAGTATATCACGTAATCGACGTGCGCTCGAAAATGTGGATGCTGGGGTTGGGACAACCTCGAATTATTCCTCCCTTAAATGATGCGATGACCATTCAAATGGGCGGCGACATCCTGGGCGAGTTGGTCATCTTTCTTATTGGCGCTTCACTCTTAATAGGAGAGTTCTCAAGGTTTGTAGTTTTGATATTCACTAAAAAATGTGAAATATAATTGTTTTAATAATATTAGGCAGTCAAAAAATGACAGGATAAAACACGAAAAGCACAAGTTTCATAGGCAGCAACTGGAGGACAGAATTAGTGACCTTACTAACAAGGTTTCCCGCCAGGCCAAAGAGATAACTCAGCTCAAGTCGATGGTAGGACGCAGAGAAAACACCGATAGGACGGATTCTGAATGTTATTAAGCTGGCTGGGAGAAGCCAGTCAAGACGCCCTTTAATTTGTAAAAAATTCAAAGTTACGATGGTGATTGGCAGTTTCCCAGTGGGGAAGCTTTTCATTTTTAGCTTGAAACGGGTCAGCAAGCCTTTTGGCGATCTCCTGATGTGGATGGGCAAGCACCATCCCTTCATCCGTCACTACGTCATTATTCCACCAGCCCAGCTTTACAACACCTTCGAGGTCCGTTCAAAAATGCGGATGCTGCGTTTGAAACAACCCAGGCGGATTCCTCGTCTCTCACCTCCAATCGCCACCAGATTGGGCGCTGATATGCTAAGCGAGGCCTTTGTATTCGGTATTGGTCTTGGTCTTATATACTACGAGGTTTCAAAGTGCGTCTGACGGTATAATAAAAATGTTCCACTTTAATTCAGATATTTCTTCCTATAGAACGTATAAAAAGAATCTGAAGCAAACCCAGGAAATTGAGGATCAGGAAAGAGTTCTAGATGAACGCGTTGACTTTATCAGTGCTGATGTGGAGCGGCAAGAAAAGGACATAAACTGGATTAGGGCAGCCCTAAAAAATTTTAAAAAATAATGCAGTTTTTAATAATTTTTTTTTATGGAATTTAAAAAAATTGTTTATTTTTTTGGATAAGATTGTTTGTTTACGAGAAAAATACATATTTATTTTATTTAATAAATTCTTTTTGTAAAAAATTATATTTTTAAAAAAGTAACGGTTACACTTAAACTTTCGATTGTCCATCACTAAAAGTCTGCCTATCGCCACCCACTGCGCACACCGCTATCTCGTACACATCTCTAATTTTGCACGAATATTTGGTAATAGTTTAAAAACTAAAATAATGGTTATTGGCGTCTTCCCGGCGGCCAAGCTCGGCGTCTTGGCCATCAAGCAGATCAGCAAGCCGATAGCCAACGTGATAAAGTCCAACGCCAAGTCGAGTCCCTTCTTCAGGAAGTACATTTGCATGCCGCCGGCGCAGTGTAAGTGCGATTATTTACGATTAGATGAGATTATGGCTATGATTCCACATTTTCAGTCTACAATTGGGTGGAGGTGAAGACCAAGATGTGGGCGCTGAACATGGGAGGCCGGGTGAATGTTCCACCGCTGAACGAGGCGATGGCCATTGAGCTGGGAGCCAATTTGCTGGGCGAGTTCATCATTTTCACGATCGGAGCCGGTCTTTTGATCTTCGAGTACTCACGGTTAGTGGAGGGGTTATTCTGGTCTTCCCAGCTCTTCTATAATGTCTACCTTTCAGTCAAACCATCAAGGAGAACAAGAAGAACGAGCTGGCGCAGGCGGAGAAGATGGATCTGACCAACACGCTGACAGAGATGAGTTTCCGGCTGGAGCGACAGGATGCCCAGATACGGGAGATGACGCGAGTGCTGGCTGATCTAGGTTCTTTTGCTACTTACCCCTATTAAGTCTGTAAGATAATCATATAACTTTTCGCTCCAGATTCTCGAAACATCTTCCGCTGGCACAAGGAGCCCATTCAGGAATACGTGCCCTTCGATCCCAGCACGCCAGATCAGAGCGCCAGCGCCAGGAACCCCAAAACCCTTGATAGTTATTATGACCCTCAAGGAGGCATGGCCTTCCGAGCTCTGCACTTCCTAGACACGCAGATCTTCGTGGACGGACGCAACCGCAAGGCCAAGGAGGCACTCAGGCACCTGGACGAGGTGGCCGATCAGCTGGAGCAGTCGTTAGGAGAGGCAGCCACCGTCACCGTCGCCAGCTCACTGCCAGCGAAAGCAGAGCTTTGACCCAATCGCCGGCTGGAACAGGATGTGGCTCTGCTCATGATGGCCGTGGCCATGGAGGAGCAGTGAGGCTGGACTGCCACCGCTTGTACACATTCATCCCGCAGACCATTTCATCAGTGCTAGTTATGATCAAATCGCGTGTTACCATTTCGTACTCTAAGTAAAAAAAGTCGGTAATACTATACATTAGCGGGCTCACCCCCGAAATTCGCGAAAAAATTATCCTCGATGGACCGCGATTTCTTAAGAATTTACGTGCAAAAAGAACTTGGCGGTCGGCCATGGTTCTCTTGTAATTAAATATCAAAGTTCCCGGTTTTGCTATAAAAAACAAGGGTGCTTTTCTCATATTTTCAATCAAAGTAATTACGTTTTAATGAGTTCCTATAAAATTAATTAATTGTTTAAATGAGTTCCTATAAAATTAATTAATTGCTTAAATGAGTTCCTACAAAAAAAAGTAGAATTTTGTCAAATTTTTTTAATTGTATTTTTTGTCTAATGAAAAAACGTATGCAAATAATCATGTTATGAGTGGAGCGTGGTCTATAAAGGACATGATTGTTATCACAATGCTGTATCGAGATTTCAGTGACGGCCAGGATCGATCATAGCCATCCAAGGTCCCCCACCAAATAAAACTCAAACAATTTGTATCTTTATATTTATTTAAATAGTTTCAATGAACACTTTTCCGCACCACCATTGAGGTAAAGTTCCAGGCGCGTTTTTTTATAGTGGTGTCCCCCTTAGGCCTAATCCACGCTTCAGATCCGAGTATAACAAAGAGTGTCCTAATTAACAGCTGAGTTGTTATCGAAGGTGTCCTAAAAATATATATGCGAAATTTTATGATGTATGTTAAATATGAAATTAAAACATCGTGCAAGTACAAATTAAAAAAAAAATGCAACGAGTCACAAGTAAAATTTGGCATGAAATTAAAAAGAAATCGCGGCGATTTTTTTTTAATTTCATGCCAAATTTTACTTGTGACTCGTTGCATTTTTTTTTTAATTTGTACTTGCACGATTTTTTAATTTCATATTTAACATACATCACATGACTTGCTCTTCGGGTTGTACATATCCGCCATGGCTGCAAAAAAGAAATGAAGCAGGACTGGCACGTCATGTTGAACAATATGAATCAATAAACACAAATTTTTGATACAAATTTGAATATTACGGAAACTTGAAAGACAACTCGATTTTTATAGCAAGTATGAGAAAAGCACCCTTGATTTTTATAGCAAAACCGGGAACTTTGAAATTCAATTACAAGAGAACAATGGCCGACCGCCAAGTTCTTTTTGCACGTAAATTCTTAAGAAATCGCGGTCCATCGAGGATAATTTTTTCGCGAATTTCGGGGGTGAGCCCGCTAATGTATAGTATTACCAAAAAGTCAATAGTTTTGTATAACTATTGTACGTTTGTAGTTATATTTATTAATTTTTATTGTTACCGCAGACAACAACTAAAGAAAGAGATGCAAAACAGTGTACAAGATGAGTGTGTAATGTGATGAATGGGTTCTACTCCTGGCAGACGAGGTCCTGCAGCTGCCGCAGCTCCTCACCGGGGGGCAGGAGATCGCCGAGGTAGTCGCCGAAGGAGATGCAGATGGCGTACAGGCTGCGACGCACAGCGCATCGAAGGACATTAAAACTGGAGCTGGGTGCTTTCAGATTGCCAATCACGCTACTCAGTTTTTCCAGCTCGTTTCGCAGCTTGTTGATCGCCTTGATAATGGCCGGCAAATCGTTCTGCACTATACCATACGGATCCTCTTTGAGCGAGGCCACGCAAATCTGCGCCAGAGCCTGCGTCATGTACACTACAGGCAGGGAGTTGGCCAGCAGGAACGTGGTCTTGGAACCTTCGGGTTCGGTGAAGAGGTACACAATGCCGGGGACTCTCTGAACCAAACGCTGTAGGGCCTGTTCCAGCTGCGTAGAGACGCGTTCGCACCAGTTGGGCACATGGCGGATGCCATCAGCTGGGCGATCCACTGGATCCTCGCGTCTGGGCGACACAATGGGCCGAATGCCGTGCATCTGGTTGTACTGTCGCAGCAACAGCTTCTCAGCCATCAAACCGGCAGAAATGGATTCGCTGATTTTTGGCATTGGCAGACTCTGGGCTCCCTTCAGCACACTGATCTTCTGCATGGACGTGGTGAGTTCCTCGGTAAAGCTGCCCAGAATACTCAAGCACTGGTCGCACAGGGAGCGCCAATTGGCTGGCCTGTTGCCCGGCTCCGTGAGCTGGAAAATCTCCGCTCGCTGTGTCGACTCCTTTCGCAACGCCAACTTGTAGAAATAGTGAGCAGCCAGGCACTGCACCACGTAAACGTTGAATACTCCCAGTCCCGCGACCATGGTCACCTCTTGCTCATGTGCAAAGGCAGCTCGCTGCTTGGTCACCACCAGCGGCAGATCCTCCGAGAGCAGAATACCACAGAAGCAGCGCATGAGGTGCATGTTACTCAGAATCTGGGCAGTCAGCAAATAGCCGTAGAAAAGCAGCCGCACATTGGTGGCCACTCCAAAGAATCCCTCCAGTCGCTCGTCCACGTCCACAGAGAGAATCTTACTCAGTTTGTTGCATATCAGGGGTCCAAAAAGCCAAAAGACGAGCGTGTAGCTGAGCGTGGGCAGCAGGGATCTGACCAGAGATCTGCCCAAACTGCCGTATAATAGTTCTCGCAGCTTCTCTGCCCGAGATTGCTCTACGATGGCAAATTCAATTGAGATCTCCTGGCGCATGTGCACGGAGACGAAGTAGTAGCAGCCGGCGGCAATGCCCATGCCCAACAGATAAACGTGGTAGGCACTCACGCATTCCTCGCCATAGCACTTGTATCGCAGATGCCTGGGTAAGGAGTGAAATGAAATTAGTATTTAGAATAGGAATTAGTGTCTTCGGTGTCACTGCTTACTGGTAATCCGTGTGCAGATAGCCCGTGTACAGCCAGGCGGTGAGGAATCCGACCAGCAGATGGGCGCCCAGGAAGAGCAGCTTGCGGGGACCGTAGTGCAGGAGCCAGCGGTAGCGGGTGGGACAGTAGGGACGCTCCGACAGGTGCTGCTGGCACAGGGAGACGCCGTAGAGGACGACGGAGGCCACCAGGGGGATGCTGGCAAACCAGGTGTACCAGCTGGCCACCAGGCGCAGGGTGCCCGTCACCCAGGCGAGCGGATGGAGTAGCTGGAAGTTCACCGACAGCAGGAACACCGTGAGCAGCAGGAATTGGATAGCCACGCTGAGGAGCACGGCGCGCAGACAGCGGCCGAGAAGCAGCAGCTTGCAGGCGTTGCTGGAGGAACTGGCGGACATGATTCCAGTCAGAGCAGCAGCACCATCGATTGGTTAACTATAATTTGTTTTAGTTCTACGATTTTGAATTGAAATTTCGCAAATATTTGCAAAGTTCCACGGTTGCCGGCAACGCGCGCGTTTTGTGCACTTTAATAGAGGTGGTAAATAATCGATAACAAAATATCGATGCAATGAGTGACCCTAATGTGCTGGGATAATTAAGACCGTTATAATTTAAAATTTCTTTTTAAATTCTAAATAAAATTGTATGTTGTAAAAGAGCTATGTAGATTAAATTTCCGCACAAATTCAATTATAAATCTTTATTTAATTGTTCTTTTCCTTCGGTCGCACGTAGCACTGGAAGTAGAAGTTGGCAAACATGACGAACATGACGGCGGCGGAGAAGCTAACCAGGAAGAGGATTCCCTGCGAGGCCTGACACTCGCGCTGCATGGCGGTTAAGGCACAGTGGCCGAACATGAAGACGAACTGCATCATTTGCATAAGAGTCAAGTAGCGCTTCCAGCTCACTTTATTGCCCTCCATCGCCGAATAGTAGTAGCCATACATGAAGATGTGGACTATGACATTGAAGGAGCACAGGAAGAAGAGGTGACCTCCGTAGCCCTGGAAACGGATGATCAGGTATCCGACCGAGGGCATAAGCACGTGGTGAAACACGTGCAGGAACGTTATTTGTGCGTACTTTTTGCGCAGCACACATAACAAGGTGTCCAGCAGATCCACGATCTTGTTTATGTAGTAAGCGTAGCTGATGCTGCGCTCCCAATTCTTCAGCGGATGATCCTGCGGCAGGACATTCATGCAGCGCAAGTCGTACGGTTGGACTATAAATAGGAAGTAGTATCCCTAAGAAGGGACTTCTTAAAGTGAATGCATAAACTTAGGAGCTTTGACTCACCGGAAACAGCATCATCATATTGTAGAAGATCTGGAACATATTGTAACACTTCAGCACTCCTCGTAGATTATACGGTTCGCGGTGCTGCATAAACTTCCTGCCAGCCTTAAACACGACCAACAGGTAACCGGTAATAATAATCAAGATGGGACCCGGACCAGTGGCCAACGGCAGTTGTTTGGAATCCGCATAAGGTTTTCTAAAAAGGTGCAACATTTCTAAAGCACTTTTTTTAGCTCTTTCTGATTTGACAGTAAATGATCAACTGTAGTTCATTTTTGATTTTGACTAATTTTTGTAGGGGTTAAAAGAACGAGCAAAGTTATAGTATAGTAAAGTGGAAAAAATAATTATAAATTTAAGCTCAATTCTTCAAAATAGTTTATATTCCATGTGAGCGTTGCCACCTTTTTACGCGTTTCCTGCCAAATATTTTAAAACATTAACTTGATACCCAAGATTGTATCAATCATTTAATAATACAAATGTAAATGTATTCTTAAAAAATATTTTCTTTTTGGAATAAATATTTATTTTTGAAAATTTTTAAAAGAATCAAGTCATATTCGATTAGTTTCACAATCGATTGATTCTAGCAGCACCCGTACTATTGATTAAACATCGACTTAGCTTTGGTATTTTCGAACCTTCCACCTCCGGTCACATCACAATTTGTTGTTGTCGCGGTCGGAAAAGGAGTTGCGGTCGTCGGTTGCGTCGATTTTCCGTTAAATACAGCATAAAAATTCCAAAACAAATGCGCGCACTCGCCGCCGCCGAAAACGCAGCGTAACAAGGTGTGTAAACGGCCCAATTGGCCGTGCAATAAAGTGAATAAAAGCACAAATTCATAAAGTTTAAAGAATTTTTCGTGTGCGCGTTTGCCAATGAGAGTGAGAGAAAGAGAGAGCGCGCGGGCCAGGCCAGAAGGAGAGCGAGAGAGAGCCATAATATTGCGTGAATCGAATCGAGCGACACAAAATTGTTGTAATTAATTCATATTTAATTGGCATTTGGCGTAATCCGAGTCTGTGCATAATAAAGCCCAAAACGAAGTGCAGTCGTCAGTTGTCAGTTGTGTGTACGTTCGTTGTGTGTTTTGTAGCGTAATGCGTATTGAGGTCACTTTGTACATATTATAGCAGCAGTAAACCGCAGCATAGGCACGCGTTTTGTGTGTGTGTCTGTGCGATTGCCCAATACCCATACCAGTGCACCGAGATAGCCACCAATATTCGTTTTCATCCCACTGCCCAAGGCGAACAGCTGCTCTCCCCTTCGCTCCCCCCTCCCCTTCGTTTGTGTTGTTTTGTGCGCTTAGCTGATCGCCGGAGCAGAACCACAGGGCAGGTGGTGGCGACTCTTGCCCACCGTCCGTCCAAGGGAAAAAAAAACAAATAAGCACGCATTAATTATACTACTTAAAAAACTGTCTGCAAATTGTGCCAAAGTAAAAACACAAAGAGGGGAGAGAGGGAGATGGAGAAAGAGAGAGAGTGGGTGAGCAGTGGTGTGGGTGATGTGACCCCCCTCTCCACTCCCACTCTCTCCGCGCTCTCTGCCTTGGTGTCTTCATGCTCCATTCACCTACTTTTACGCGCTCTGCGCTCTCTGCTCTCCACTCTTCATTCGCCACTGCTGACGTTCGTTTTCTGAATTCCAAATGAAGTCATGAGCAGATTGTACACCAAAAGAAATATTAAAAACAAAGCTTGAAAAGTGAAAAAAAAAACGAGATAATGTAATATTTCACCTAAGTACGATGATATTACCTGATTTCGTTCAGTAGTAAAAGCAATTTACCTTGATATAGGGTCTTTAGATTGCTGTAAAGTACTCAAGAATATATATAATTCTTATCTATAAACATTTAAGTGCAATTTCTTGATTATTTTGCACAAAATTCAGATATACTTCATTTCTACACAAGCAATAACGTATTGTATTAATAATATTGTTCTCAATTACCATCATAAAAACCATCTAGCTAATTTCTAACCGTGTACAAGCAACAACACAACACGCATCAAAACACAAAAGTCGTTGTCGCATTATTACAGCGAAAAGAAGCAGAGTGGCATACAAAATAATAATAATACAGAAAAAAAAGTGAAATTAAGTGTTTTAAAAAAAAAAAGAAACCATAAAAAACATGAACATGACATGGCCGCGTCTCGTTTACACAATAACTCAAAATTAATTTAATATGCTGGCAAATGAGCAAAGCGAAAAGCACGCTAAAAGGTGAGCGGATAGCAGAATAAGGGGGAGAAACTTAACAACGCATAAATAACGCAAAGGTGCGGCCTACGATTTGTCGTTTATACGATCGTCCAGTTAGCATTTTATCTATGCGACTGCTAGTACTACGGGTGTACGACCTTGTGTCTCGTCTGTTTCTGCCATGGATGTGCGTGAGATGGCGGATAAACCAGATTTAGACCACTTCCATGTTCATTACACGCGCAGCGCATAAACGCTGATTGGGCCTTCAATTCTGCCACCTTTGTAAGTGGTCAACTGGCGGGGAGAAACAAAGGCCGCAACGCAATTCCATTCGATTAAACTCGAGGCCCCTGAGTCAACTTAAAATCGAAAACCCAAAGGCAAAGCCCTCCGATTGGCATGACTGTGTCATGCCAAGAAGATTTCCACTGAAACCAAATAAGGGCTAATCGAATATTAAGTTACAAATGTCAATGGGAATGAGAAAATCAAAAAAACATGAATTCCTATGTTAAGAAATCAATTTAAATATTATTATTTAAATTATTAGGCTAATATAATTTACTTAAACTAGAAATATATTGATTAGACACTTCAAAAAAAAAAAAGATTATACTGTAAAATTCATTTGAAATAAATATTCTCTGAATTTATAGATACTATCATTGACTGTGATTAATGATGCAATTTCCCTGAACTCTTTGCAGGCCCTGAATCGCGTAGGAGCTTTTAAACGGCTGCTGTTATCGCCATGGCCGCCGCCTCTGCTGGCCAGCAACAGCAGCAACATCAGCACCAGCACAAACTGAATATCGCTGGGAGTGCTGAGACAGTGGTCAGCGAGATGCACCATCAACAGCAGCAGCAGCAAATGTTGCCGTTGCACCAACATCAGCAACAGCAACAGCAGCAGCAGCAGCAACATCATCAGTTTTTCCAGCAGCAACAGACAAAATTTGTATCGCGGGTCGTTACAAGTGCAACGGTGCAACAGCAACAGCAGCAGCAACATCAGCAGCATACGCAACAGATATTACCAGCTGGCTTGGTAAATGGCAATGGCAGCGGCAACATGATGCAAGTATCCAATCTGCATCTGCAGCAGCAACACCAGCAACAGCAGCAGCAACAGCAGCAGCAACAACAACAGCAGCAGCGCTCCAGTCAGCAGCAGCATATATTTGTTTGCCCCGCCAGCAACCAGCAACTCCTGCTGCAACACCAACAGCAGCAGCAACAGCAACAGCAACAAACCAAACAGCGCCAGGCGCAAATAAAGTTGCCAATAAAGTCAACGGCAGGAGTAACGGCGGCAACTGTTGCTGCTGCTGGGGCAACGCATTGCATGCCGACAACAATTGCATCGCGTCAAATGAGTCAGAACAATCAGCTCTATGCCAAGAATGTTGCCAAAGCCAACAATGCCAGTAGCAATGGCAACAGGAAGACGCCGACTACCAGCTACAATGGAAATTTGGCCCCCGGCTGGCGTCGCTTGACCAACAACAATGAGGTGGCCTACATCAGGTGAGCACAATCAGTGGGGGAATATCATGGAATATCGTGGGATATATAGGGGAACATCTGCTGCTACAGGATATCTCCTAGTTCAGCACTCTTTCTTGTTGATTCTGGACTGTGTTTAGTACCACCGACATGACATCTACACCACTTTGGGGGCCCGGGCTAAAAGTCAATCTGGTTATTGTCTGGCCAACGCAAACGCATTCGAGAAGCCATAAAAATGTTCAGCGATCCCCTCCCTCTCGGTACAGGAAATGCCACTGTCCAAGGGGTCAGAGGCGGCAAAGGGGGGCACACTCGGTACATGTTTAGTGGGCGTCTGGGGGGTTGCAGTAGTCGTGTCAGAAATGTTTTTGCAACCAGGCACAATGGCAACAGCAACAACAACCAAAGTTGGGGGTAAATATTTACCTGGCATTATCTGCGAGTTATCATCAAGCACACATAATTACAAACTCAAATAAAATGTTTACTCAGATATGCTGAAAAGCATCGAGTATGTGGATATATCTGCTAGCCCGGGTACTTGTAATTGTTCTCCCTGTCCAATTTGCCTCAGGGCCAACCAAAAAAAGGGGGGCTACACTCAGTCTCGGTGTGTTTGCTGTTGGTTTTCCCAACAGCCGATGGCTGTGTTGCCATCGATGTTGGGTAATTGTTGATTTTATAAGTGGCTGGCACTTCTGAGTGCTTGACTCGTCGTCTCGTTCTGGGATAGTTTGCCTCGCAGCTGCTGCCCCGGGCTCATTTGCCCCGAAAAGGGTTGTCTGGGCTCTGGGATATAACTGCTTTGCGAACCACTTGTACGGCTTATGGTTGCGAATAGCTCCGCGCTCAATTGCCAGATTGAAAGCTTCCCGGGGGGGCAAACTGTTTGTTTTTTGGCCAGTACCAAGCCGAGATTCGCATTATGACAGCCATCGTTATGATTATTGGGCTTTGGAACTCGACTCACGTAGCCGTAGCGTCAAGAACTTGCTGCTGCTTATCCGACGCAGTCCATTTACCGGCAATGTCACATTTCACTCAGCCAGCCAGGCAGTCAGCCAGTCACTCCTTGGGCCATTACCCTTCCATGGAAGGACACACTTTGAGGGCACCGCTGGCTGCCACGTCCATGTCCTCGTCCTTTGCCCGCTGGTATTTACTTGTGCCCAGCGACGACATGACATCGTGTGTCAAGCGTTGTCATTGTCCACCACCACCATCAGCAGCAGCAACTACAGCAACAGCAGCTGCTGCTCATTTCCACGTTGCGTGTTGCTGCAGGGTTTCATCGGTTTGCCGGTTGCTATTTGCTGTTTGCCCAAGCGGATGGTCGCCATGGCCCCCTTGCAAATTTGCGAGCTGAGCATTCTTTTTCGTGTTTCGGTAAGCCAGATAACCCGTCAGCTGTGCCAGCGGTGTTGTCCGAATTTGGGTGACAACAATTGTTGAAAATTTGCAAGAAATGTATATAGTTTAGAATAAAATACAACAAGTAGGGGTAAAAAAAGGGTAGCTACTTCTTTTATTATATTCAAATCGGTCACTGTGCAAATAAATATCAAAAATGCCATAAGAGAAATCCATAAAAATCCACTATACTTAAAAACATTTAAAATACAATTGAAAGATTAATATAAGATTATTTTTAATCTCCTTAAATGATCTAAAATCACTGGTAAATATTTACTACATTTTTCTAGTCCTTATATAAACCATATAAATCAATTATACCTTAATTAAAATTCAGGACAACATGGAAATAAATCTGCAATATTATTAACCTCCTAAAATGTATATTGTATTCTTCTAGACCTACATTTTAAGGAGACCTTTAGGAATATTTTAATCTCTCCAAATGACCTAATATTAAAGGCAAATATTTACCATATATTTTTCTAGACCCCTGAAACAGCCAAACCAACAGCTCTGGGGCACCATGAATACCGCTTTTTGTTTAGCTTCCGTCCTTGCCGCGAGTAGTTCGCTGTTTCTTGGAAAGAATGTTGCACAAATTGTGTACTAAATCAATAATTGTTGCGCAAGCATTTAAATCTTGTTGCTGTTGCTGTTGCTTTTGCTGTTTGCTCAAGTGCTAAATGGTTTGGCGCAACGTGACATCAGCAGAGGGCGAGGTAAAGACTGTGACCGGGTCAAAGCCAAACGGAGTCGGGGAAGGACGCCCACTGTGCGGCAAACGGGCGCATAAATCATAAATCCAAAAACGGCAGCTGGAGATCGCCGATCGAATCGAGTGGAAACGAAGCGAACGCAAAACGGGTCGAAGCGCCCCGCCAGCCTGTAAAAACTGTAAAGAATGCGGAATAGTTTTCAATTTTCCCAACGTATGTGTGTGTGTGTGCATGTGCACCCTGCCACGAGGCCTGTTTTCCACCTCCCACCTTTCGGGATGAACCTTTCAGCGGACGCGTAGGTTGCATCAGCAGTTGGTCCCTCCTCTATTTGTCTAGGCCAACTCAGCTCCGCTCCATTGTCCGTCAGCCAGTCAGCCAGTCAGTCAGTTAGCCAGAGTGGCAGACAGATAAAACGGCGACGGACGGGCCTTTGAAATGTGTTTATTTTACTCACATTTAGGCATTTGTTGCGAATCCGCCAGCTTAGCGCTGGCTCTCTGGCTTGTTGACTCTGGTCAACGCCCACCATGCGAATTTGTCGTCGCTGATATCGTGGGAAAAGCCCCGGAAAGTTTTGCCCCAAAAGCCTCGTTTGACTCATGGAAGTTGGCGATAATGAGGCACAGAGTTGGGAATTAAGCGGCGGATTAATTTTGGCTGACTAACAGTTGTCTTTTCTTATAATTACTTCAAATGCTGCCTCAATTCGTACGTGAAAATGTATGTATTTCCTTGATATCCTATCATAAATCTGTCATTTCCGAGATTTAAATTAATTTAATGACTCTAATACTTAAAAAAGTGTATATTAAACATAGGGTTATTAAAATAAACTTTAAATATGATAATTAATTTTGTTTATAGAACACAACTTATTAAAAAAGTTAAAAAAGTTGTTAAAACAAACATTGTTTATACCAATACATATTATGTCTAGAATATAATCTTTGAAAATAGTTGCATTCGTCCGTTTTTGTGGGCTGTTCGCTGCTCGCTTTCTTTTCGCGTTGTCAAGGACATGACGGCACAAGGACAACGGATAAAGTCCCGGCCCAAAGGATGGTCTGTCTGCCTGTCTGGGGGTCCCACCGCCTGTCCTCCTATCTATCCCTGCCTGTCCCTGACTGTTGAGACCCCTCCTCGGGCGGTGGCCTCCGTCTGGCTGGCTTTGTGCGATAATTTTTTACAGTTTCATGCGCCACAGCGTAGCTAGCCCACTGCCTTTGGGCCAAGTTAAGTCGCTGCTGCTGCTGTCGGTTTTGTGTTTGCGCTGTTCGGGATTATTAATTTAGTAATAGGCTCAGTCTCTGCTGGAGGCCAACACCCAATCCCAATCCCATTTGAAGTCCCAGCCGTCTGCACTCTCAACTCTTTTCTCGGCTCGAGGGTGCACTCAAGGTCACCGGGGCGTAAAACTTTTCCACCTTTTCACACAGTTATAGGGTCTTTTACAAGACGATGGCTGATGGCGGATGGCCACTCGACAGCAACTCTTTGGCACTTGGCGTTTTGTGTGTGCAATTTATTAAATTATTTTAACTCGTTAGCCCAACGCCTTTCATGTGGCCACAGAGCGGGAATTTGGGGTGGGCAGAGGCAGGGTTTTGGAGGGCACAGGGATTATTAGCGCATTTTGTGCAAATATTAAAAAAAAAATTAAAAAAGTACGGGGTAAAGGAAAAATTTAATGAGTTACCGAGTTATTCGCCAGCCACAGAGCGAATAAAAATCATGACTTTATTACTGCAAATTATTGATATACTTTTCAAAAGTGAAAAAATTAAAGATGCTTTGAAAAAAAAATATTAAAAATTAATTTCTTGTTAATAATAATATTTAAATTTAATATTAAGTTCAAGATTCATTAAAAAGTATTTTATTGTGTACAGAAATTAGTTGCTGTAAAGGTTATAATTTTTTAATATACATATATATTTTTTAATATTTTTTAATATTCTCAAAATGAGAAGTATTTATCTTTTAATGGCATTAACCGTGCTAAACGGATCGCAATTATGTGTTTGCCGCAACGACGTGATATTAAATGCCTCCTAAACCCTATTAATTTTTCGCTGTGCACGATTCCTGCTGCGTGTTTGCCCTGCTGCCTCAACTGCCTCAACTGCGGTGGTAAGTGGCGAGCAGAAAGCAGTAAGCGGTGGCCTCTTAAGCCTCTCGCCACGCCAGCTGCATACAAATTGAGCCATAAGCTTTTGGCGTTGATGATTCGCCGTCCCGCTCAATCGATTCCCGCTGTCGCTGTCTCTGTCTCTGTCTCACTCGGAGTCGCAGTCGAAGTCCTTCGTGATGTCTGGCAATCGACTTGCCATCGATTTTTCCAATCTCGAACGTGGCTCAGTCGCTCATAAAGCCTCGGCCCTCGTAAGTAGTTAAAAATAATTAATAAAACAAACCAGAACCAGTTTCCTTTACCCCATTGATGATGATTATACTGCAACTGAACTGGGAACTGGGATCTGAGATGGGATGCGAGATGCGAGATGCGGAGGCATCTCCTGTTTGGCCAGCTAAAAGGGCTACTCAATTGACAATTCGCATACTCGTTTAACCCGTAACACGATTCTCGTTGCTGTTGATGTTGCTGTCGTCCCTGTGTTGCTGTTGTATGTTGCTGTCGCTCAATTATATTGTTGTCTCTGCTGTTCTGCACTGTTCCTCCAACTCCCATCTCTCAACTCAGGGCTCACAGCTCCTGTTGCTGTCGTCGTCGTTTCATTTAATGCCCTTGCCGCTTTCACACTTCATGCATTATTCAGATTTCCCATACGGTCTTAAAACGTCAACACGTTGAAAAAAATTGCTAACATTTTGACTTATTAAATTTTTTGTATGAAACAAATTTTGTTTAAATTTGTTTAAAAATGTATAAAATTTGGGAAAAAAAAAATTGCTAATAAAATATGGTTTTATAAGTGATTTGTGTTTAAAAAAAAAAATGTTTAATTTAATCTATAATATAGAAATATCAATAAAACTTTCCTTAGACTTTTAATGATTAAGGAAAGCATTTCATGTATTTAAAAAAAAACTATTTTAAATTGTTCAACCGTTTAAAACTCAGAAATGAACTTTTTTAGTACGTAGCGGTTTGTTTTGTAACTAAAGTACGTTTTTAAAAGTATTACTATCTGATAATTATTATAAAACTATAAAAAAAATTTTCAAAATATTTTTCTAAAGAGTTTTAATTATTTTAGATACCATTTTATTTGTTTTAAAATTCTTTAAAAATTTCCAAAAATATATGAGAGTATTATATTAGTAATATATCATATTAATCATCTTAGAGAGTTTAGATTTTCTCTCTCTGTGGACCTTTAGCTCTCCAGGGTCAGAGGAAGTGCGGAGCTGGGGCGAACTTGAGCCCTGGCATCAGTCTCTCGAGTGCCTCAGCTCCTTTCCTTGGACGGCGTCATCATCAGCGCCCTTGATTCCTTCAACGTGCTCACACTTTACAATTAATAAGCAGCTCCGATTTTTTCCCCTCTGGTTTCGTTCCATTTTTTTTTTGTTCTTTATTTTGCGTACGAGTGTGTTGTTGTTGTTTTTTTTTTGATGCATGAAAGTATATCGAAGTAACCCCAGCTCATGCGACAACACATTTATGTCGGCAGATTTGCGGTCATGCGTGGCCTGATTGGAGGGAGCGGGTTTTTATTTTCTAAAGGGTTAACTTGCGTTGAGAAGGGAAAACCGCTCGTTTCATTTGGCAAAGGGGCTTGGCATTATTAAAACTGGATTTTGCTTCCTTTTTAGGCTTTAAATGACCGAAATTTAAATCAATTTTTTTGCCTTTTCATAATTTTATGGCGCATAGGCGCGTTTTTGTGCGGATCGCTAAATATGTGCATATGGATGAGATCGCCTTTGTTCTCGCAGATGTTTCAGAGTTTCCATATATCTGTTGCGCATTTTCTCAAGACAATTCACCCCCTCGAAATTCCAGTCTCAGAATCTGGAATGCCAACTGTATCATTGCGTAGTTTTCCAAAAGGGTCGCAAATAACTTTATATATTCAACGCAAAAGCTAAAACCAGTTTGAATTATGCGCAGATCGACGCGCACTTATTTGCCAGGCGATCGGTTCTGATTGGAATTAATTTATGCGCGAATCACTTTACATTGTCATGTTAATGCCCATTATGTTAATGAGCTGCTAATCAAGCACTCGACCATTATCCATTGGCCTCTGTAGTCACTTAACTGCGGCTAATTGCCCCTGGGCTATTGGGCTAGTCGCTCAACTACGGTGGGTGGGTTTTTCAGTGTCTGGCCTTGGGTAATTGCATAATTTCCATAAAACAAATTGTGCGTTTAGCGGGTGAATAACGGCCTGGCCGACTTCAAATTAATTAATCCCGCCCATCCACTAATGCATTTATCTTTTTAACCCTTTTTGCAGCCCCTCGGGCA
Organism: Drosophila mimetica; assembly: GCA_037075245.1. Classification (NCBI taxonomy): domain Eukaryota; kingdom Metazoa; phylum Arthropoda; class Insecta; order Diptera; family Drosophilidae; genus Drosophila; species Drosophila mimetica. The sequence goes on from JBAMCH010000023.1 coordinate 10,078,160, forward strand.
AAACGCTGCGCACGCAGTTCCAGATCAAGGACTATCTGCTCACCCAGGGTACCTGCAAGTGCGGCCTGCCGTGTCCGCTGCGCCCCGAATACCTATTCGACTTTAATGCCCAGGTGAGTGTGGTTAACTGAGTTAAGAAGTTGATAATTAGGCAACAAAATATTTGAAATACCTAAGATGATGCAAGTAATACATTTGGGAATATGGAATATTATAAGGATAGATGAAGAGTACCAATAAATTTTATAATTTTTTTTAGTTTATAATATATTTGGAAAAATTTTCCATTCAGTTTCAAAGGCCTAGTTATCTATTAAATGTTGCATTCTTCTCATAAAACCTTGATTGCTTCTCTTTCATAGGCAAAAGTTGCAAATCATTTTCCCTATATCAAAATCAATAATTTTCTATTTTTATTTTTGAGTATTATAAAATATTTTGAATAATTTTCAATAGCAATTTTAATTATTTTTATCAACTTCAAAGGCCTAGTTATCAATGAAATGTTGTATTTCTCTAATAAGCCCTTAATTACCTCTCTTTCATAAGCATAAGTTGCAAATCATTTTCCTTATATCACAATTAATAATTTCCTATTATTATTTTTGGGTATTATAATATATTTTGAATAATTTTCAATAACATTTTAATGATTTTTATCAGTTTCAAAGGCCTAGTTATCAATTTAGTGTTCTATTCTTCTCATAAACCCTTGATTACCTCCCTTTCATAGCCATAAGTTGCAAATCATTTTCCCTATATCACAATCAATAATTTCAAGAATCTCGTTCGTGTCACGGTGACATCGCCAAGCGTAGAGTTGGACTTGTTTGTCTCATAATTGGCTGTAAATACCGAGCCATGAATGAGCTGATCCAGCAAACGGGGGAAGCCAGCGCTATATAGCTATAGCCTATACCTATACTAAATCTAATTGAATGCGCTGCGAGCTAACTAGCTGGCAAAAGGGGAAAACTGCCGGATTGGCGAGGGAACTGCGCCGACTTTCACTGAGCTTTACTCGACTGCAATGTAACTGCTGCTGCTGCTGCTTCGCCCCCTTCTATAGCCGCCTCATCGCTGGGGCTTCCAGATTAACGCAAAATATTTGTAAAACCAGTTTGACAACAAATCGACTGTGACGACGATGGAGACGATGGAGACGACGATGTGGCAGCAGCAGCGACGTCGACTGCATAATCACGGAGCCAACTGAGCCAAAAGCAAAGAGCCGATTCTCCATGACCATCTACCATCTACCATCTGCCGCTTTTGCTCTGGAGCAGCTCCAATTTGTATATATCTACCATCTATATGTTTTCTGTATGTGAGTGCAGTGAAAATCGCAGTGAAATCGCCTGCAATAAGATTAATTTTCAACAACAAAAAACTGTTAACGGTAAATCACACCCAGACTTCTTCTCTGTTGGCTCTTTTTTGTTCGACTTTTCTTGGTCGTTTTCTTGGTTTTGGTCTGCTTTTTGTTATTATTATTATTTGTTGTTGTTGTTGTTCTTGCAGGTCTTATTGGCTTCTGTCTCGCCTTTCAGCATTTGTCTGTTGTCTCCGTGAGTCCACGAATTTCCCTCCCCCTTGGCCTCCCCCTGCCGAGGTCATTAATTTGAGTTTATGGTTTCCCTTTGGTTTTTTGCGTGACGTTGATGCCGTCAAGCGCCAACAACGCCAACGCCCAAGCAGGCAGCCCCCCTTGCCCTGCTCCCCTGCTTTTTAGACTCCCCATCCCTCCACCCGCGCACATTCAATGTCCTTTTAATATGCTCCAGCAAACTTTGTGCACGGAGGAAAAAGGTGACCTGCATTTTTTGGAATTTTTTACAGGAATATTTTGATAGTTGAACATTTTCCAAAGCTAATATCTTTGAAATTGGGTTGTTTAAGTGCCTAAATAAAGGTTCTAATTTATTGTTTACATCGCAAATCATCAACTTTAAAAGCTTTCTCTATTTGTCTACAAAATGTATGAGCTTTTTAGTGACCCATAAATTCTAGAGGCTCTCATTGCAGGCCTTTTCAATGTGTTCTATTTTTATTTCGTACTCAACCTCAGCCAAGAATGTGTCAGGTACTTGCAAAGTGTCAAGTATATTGGCTAATTTAATTATTATTACGATTTATTGTTAACAAAATCTTTCCCTTTTATTATAAAAACTTAATTTCAGTGCACACACACGCATTTTAAGTTGAATGTCTGAACCCGCCAGCGTTGATTGTCGTCTTTTGTGGCTGCCTGCTGCTGCTCCAGCTGCTCCGTCAATCGATATTTCGGTGCAATGCACTTATAACTTAGCTCATCCCACCCCCACAACCCACCCACCCACCCCTCCCACTTGGCTGTGCATCGCTTAACTCCCACCGCACACAGCTTCCATTTGAGTGCTAAGCTGAGCTGCGTATTATCAAAAGGCAACCGCAATTTGTTTACTAAACACTTCATTGTGCCACCGATACTCTTTCTCTTAGCCATTCCCACATTTTCTGACCACAAGTCGACGACTCTGTGTGTGTGTGTGCCTGTGTTGGCCATAACTTTGGTGCTTGTGGGTATATAGTCGAGGTATCTGTTTGGGATTTCTTTATTTGTGTGTTGTCATTATTTTTTTTGGTTTGTCTGCGACGCGTTTGGCGCATTCAACTCGTCGACCATCGAGCATTTCATTTTGGCCATGATTGATGGCCCAGCCCGATGAAGTCTACGTTCGCTGATTTGTTTTGATTACGGCCATTTTATGCTGTCGCCTTTAACTGCCTTTCTTTCTTTCTTTCCGAGGTCTGAGATCTCTGCGCTTTTGTGAGGTGTGGTAGGTTAGGGATTTCTGTTTGTCTTACCACTCTTTCCTTTTGGCTTTTTCGGGTGAAAGTCTTGGCCAGAGAGCCGCTAGACAAAGCGGCTGTCAGTCAATGGAGTTGGATTGAGCATGGCCATCGCATCGCCTGGCAGGCGCAACTTGTCATGCGCTCGAGGTTGGGCCAGCAAATTATGATGTCGTTTTGGTAGCTAGGTAGCTTGGTGGCAGCGGAGGGGAGGGCAACCGACAAACTTTGAGTGTTTTAGTGGCTGCGATTGGAAAGTTGGCGCTGGAAAATAATACCAAGTGGAGCAGAGCAGATGACGAACGGCCGGCAGACAATTGCAGTTGCAGACATAACTAGTTTTGAGATTGCCAATATCTTAGAGACATAAATACACTGAAAAATATTCGGATAAATTGCTTAATTTTACTCATAATCACTGGAAAATATATTGTGATGGTCAGAGAAAGAAATGCCTGCCATTTACCACTGATTGATGTATATAATTCATGTCCATAATGGGCTTGTAGACAACACGACGTATACGTAATATGGATTGCGTATACGCCGTGTGGTTAATTAGACATACGCACCGAGTGAAATACATGGTAATTACAACGCATTTGGCATTTGGCTGCGGGTCTTTAATTATCCCACATATAAAGCCATGCACATATTTCTCCATAACCGTGCAGTCCGTGACTCAGATTTCGGTTTATGGCCTTTTAATGGGTGGTAGGGGGTGGAAACTGGGGGGGGGGGGAAGGGGGTGGGAGGCCATGACGCAGGCTAAACGAACGCTTTGTTGTCTGTCGAATGAACGTACGGTTCTCAGTCAGTCGGCTGCAATTGTCGATAATTAAACAATTATTTACAATTGAAATTTTCAATTGCTAAGTGCAAATGAAAAACCGAAACCGATTTTTTTTCCATTTTTGATAAGTGCGAGACAATTGAAATTGATTTTCCACAAGGCGTCCCCAATGGATTTCTATTTCGAGAGCATTGCACGCAGCATTTTCAGAGGCGGCGAGGCAAAGGGGGGGCGATGAGGGGGGCCAAGGGCAGGTCCCAGGCAAGTTGAGCAAACAAATGAAACTTTGGCCCCAGTTCGTTTTCCATTCGCTCGCATGCAGCAAAAGCAAAAAACAACCCAAAAAGCAACAGCAAAAGCTACAAAAAAGCATAAGCAAAAGCAAAAATCAAAAGCTGAGGCTGAAAGCAGCGCCAACAAGGCAAACAAACAAACTTGAGAAGGTCAGCGACGAACGATGTCAGCAGCGTCGGCAACGTTGTTTCAAAAATTTACAGCTTACAGTAAAAATAAAAGCAATATTAATTGTTGTTGCTGCTTCTGTTTGCCGATACACAAAGACACGCATTCAGAATGTCAGAGGCGCATGCATAAAATATTCAATACAGGGGCTCTCTCTATAAAAAATGTTTATTGAGCTTTCTCATGATTGCCTCACTTGGGTCAATATTTAAAAAAATATTAGAGATTTTTGGTGACCTCTTGAAAAATAGGAAGATTTTTGCTAACTCGATTGCTAAAAAAATTAAAATTAAACAATAGGATTTTCAATTTAAACTTATACTTTAATCAGTAACTTTTAACTGGTAACCCAAATAATTTTTTAAACAATTTGATGCACTTAAAAAATGTACTAAAATGTCTTCTGTCGCAAAGAAGTACTCCTTCCTTATGCGAATGGCCTTGATTTTCTTGTTTCGATTGGTATGGCTCTTCTTAGACTGATGTTATACGGTTGTATACTTAAACGAAAAATAAAATCCAAAGATTATAAAATAATAAATAATAAAAAAATAATAAAATACCAGAGGAAATTTTATATATTTCCTTAAAATATATCATACCTGATGCATTCCTTTAATACAAGGTCTGTTATTTAGGTAATTTAACTTTCATTTAAATTATGCCAAAGATTAAAAGAAGTTGTAATCGCCAAATTACCTACCACCGAACCCACATCCACATTCACTGAATGAGAATGACTTGTGGCTCGATTACGCCCAGCTGACTTGAGTTGAATATGCGTGAAGGTTGGCTTGCCAATCAGCGGCAATCCACGGGAGCTCCACGGGCTGTTTACTGTACTGTATGTATACTATATGTACTATATAAGTATATCACAACGCGGTGTCAGGGCCAGAAAACGAAAGTGAACCGCGGACGTCGGTTATCGCGGCTCATTGTTTCGGTGTCACTCATTCATTCAGGGCTATAAGCGCAGAGCCACAGCAAGTTCTCAATCAACTGGGGCCCCAGAACACTCCAAACATCCCGGTTCTCAGTACTCCTGGCCTGTTTCTGACGCACACCGAAATGCAACCAAGCACGTCCGTCATTCGGAGCACTCCATCTCCACCTCCTCCTCGGGATTCTCGACAACTGCCGCTGCACTTTTCGGCCAATTTGCATTTATAAACATTTGCTGAGCGATACGGATACGCGGTACGCGGTACGAGGTGCGAGGGCCAACTGTGGCAGACAATTTAGCATATTCATGGAACAACAACTAAAACAATTAGGCGGCAGGTGGCAGGTGGGATGGGATGGTGGGGCTCTTGTTATTGTTGTTGTTATTCTTTCCACCGATTCGCGCCGCATCTTCATCGTACTTTTTTTTTTTTTTTTTCGTTTTCGGGGGTAATTTGCACGTCACTCGAATGTGAGCAGGAAGACTTGACTTGTCTTGACTTCGACTGAAACTTCACTTCTCCCACTTTTCTTTGTCTGGTGCTTCACTTTTAGCAGTTTTTGGTGGCAAAAATTGAATTCCAGTCGCGTTGCCGCTTCTTTCTTGGCCCAGTCATTTGGCCCGGGCGTTTTTATAGAAACTTCATTAGTCCAAATTAAATGTTGTACGCGCCGTGAGCAGACAGCGTGGCATTGCCAGGACCGCGAGTGCAACAGGACAGGACCCAAAACCCAAAACAGGCAAGCAGCAGGCAGACAGGTCGAGAGCTCTGCTTCACTGAACCGCTGAAGAGTGGTTGGCCAGGCTGGCTGAAGTGCAGATACATCCATGCCATCCAGGTGCGCCAACTTGACTGGCAAAAGTTTTCGGGCCACAGCAATTGAATGGGGGAACGGCGGGAGGGGTTGTCCATCTCACCAGGACTTGGGTAAATTGAGTTTGTCAGCTTAATCCTTTAACTGGTCCGAAAAAGATTTTCTATAAATCAATAGAAAGTTTTTTTGCAGTTCGAAAAATAGATTATTGTGAGTTCTGTTTAAGAAATTTGGCTTTGAAAGTATGCATATTCCAAAATTGTAGTTCGAAAGTTCGTTTTTGAAATCCTAAATTAATAACTTAATCATTTTTCTATAACTAAAACAGAATTGTATATGGTTACAGTTAGACTTGGGGTTAAATGCAAGACAATATTCTTTACATTCGAATTGAAGCAGGCTTTTTGAAGATATCTTTGAAAAATATCTTTGAAAAACAAGGTTCCCTAACTTTCTTTTGTCTAAAATGTAGACTCTAAATTTGAATTTAATTTTTATAATTTCAAAATTAGTTATTATAAACTGTTGTAATGGCATAACAATTTTTTTATTTCAAAATTAGTTATTATAAACTGTAGTAATGGCATTACATTTTTTAAATTTTTTTTAGTTAGTTATTATAAACTGTATTAATCTACTTTTTATTATATTTCTTGCGCACTGAAGTGCAATGTCGTTTCGCTTCGTTTTGATTTAATTTCCGCTTAAAGCCAGGTCCTGCCATCGCAGCAGTTGAATTTCCCCATTTTGTGTGGCTGCTTGCAAGGCTTCTGCTTTTCAATTTAGTTTAAATGTGCATCCTGCAGGCTGCCCTTCCGCTCCCCCTGCGTTCCGCTCCCGCTCCCAGCAACTAACCAGGGAATCGAGCATTAACCGGAGAATTGCACGCGCGCCCGGCGACCGTTGAGCGATTTCCGTTGTGGGTTACGTCATGCACTGCCCCAGGGAGGGTATCGCGAGGGGAGGGGAAGGGGTTTTTCGGGGCTCTGACAGGAAAATCTTGCTGCAGTCCTGCAGGACTTTTGCAGTGGCGCGCTGGTCGCCGGGCGACGTGACTGAGCGATTACTCATATCCGGCAGCGCCGCAAGTTCCTGTTGTGAGTGCGCGCACAATTGCCCGAAGGAGGTCCGTGTCCATGTCCATGTCCGAGTATGGAGATCTGGGAGAGCTGGTAGAACTGGGAGGGAAACCTAGACGTAGCCACCCCCTAGCCAAGGATTAAAGCTGTCCGCCCGACAGTCATTATGACGTTAATGAAAACCAACACCGACGGTGCACCTGTGCATGCTTCGCACCTGCAATCGCCTCTGCTCCTTCTCCTGCCGCCAGCATAAGTCTCGCCCAGCTCGTTTGCATATTGCCCAAGCCGCGCCGCCTGGACACCCACTGCACCACCCGCCAAATCCTTCCCCGTTTCCGGTAAACCAACCCCACCTGCCTTCCCCGGAACCGCCCCCGAAAAACGCTCCGGCTGTCTGGCTGGCTGGCGCACGGTTCGTTTTAATTTTCACAATTATGCATGCAAAAGTGCAATGTTTGTTGGTATTTCGCTGGCATTTTCGTTTGGCATTTTGTTGCGTGTTACACACACGCCCCCCGGTACTCGCTTCTCGGCCCGGAATAAGCTCAGTTAATACGTCAAAAATGCAAAATGCATGTTTCCCTACATGCACTGGACACTTTTCGGTTTGTGTAAATAATGCAAATACATATATATATATATAGAGCGTATTTTCAATTATGTATCCCTATGGCTCCGCTCGTGTGTGTAAAATGCCCTGTATTCATTAGCCAGCCGCTTACTTTGATGGAGATGGGATGGATATAGAGGTATAGAGTGGTGGAGTGGAGTGTCAACGCGTCGCCTCAACGCTTGGCTGGATTTTGGTGCTGCTCCTGCTAATAACCATTTTGGTGGCCATTATTCTGGTCCAAATGGGATATGCTCGGTTTGGGACACGCCACAGTTGCCGCCGCAGCAGAGAAAAGGCCCTGTAATGATGGCCACAATGAATGTGTGCTTTTGAGGACATTTCCCGGTGACAGGATAGAAGATGGAGATAAATGATTGGCACTTGAGGGCCTAAAATTGGATCGACTTTCATTAGGAATGATAAATTACTAAACAAATTTATTACTTTTATTTATTAGGATTTTTTAAACAAAATTCAAATTTAATAAAGTTTATTATAATTTGTAGACACTTTAATGAGGAATATTTAACATAAAAACTTATTAACCAACTAAATTGAATTGCCAGCTTTTTAATAACATTTTTAGTGGCTCTAAACTTGTTTTAGTAATGCAAGTATTATAATAAGTTTTTAAAGTTTATTGCATTGAAAAAAATGGCAAAAGATCAGATTGATATGTGCAGTTTAATTGTATATTTTTAAAGATCAAGTTATATCATATTGTTTATTTTATTTTTCACTATTTGTTCAAAAAACACTGAATTTGGTATTTTAAAATAATATAACTGATTTGATAGAATATCAAGTTGATATGTTGATATGAAATAAAGGAGAATTGATCCTATAATACTGATTAATTTTAAGTGTGATAGATAAATGAAATAAATCTCATCATTTCCTAAGTTTCCTTATCTATCGATATGAGTTAAAGTCCATTTTACTATAGATTGATTAATTGCATGTAACGAGTAATCAAATAGTCGTTTATCATATTTATTGGTTGCAACTGAAGTTGCAGTCGTGCTGTTGCTGTTGCTGCTGCTGCTGCTGTCAACAACAGGGCAACAGAAGCAACTACAACATCAGCGCAGCATTTGCTTAATTATTTTTCCATTAAATGCCAATTAAATTTGGATATTATGTATGTTTGAAAGTCGCATTGAATTTCCTGCGTAGCCAGCGGAGAGGATGGGCTCCTGGCGTTGCCAGGGCAACGTTTGATTGCAGTTGCATTTTCGTTATTTTTTTGGCTGTTTTTACCATTTCATTATGTGTACATAATTTGCCAGGCAGACAGACGGGCAGATAGAACACCCCCCCATCCACTGGATAGGATGATAGGATGATGGTGGCCAGACCGACCCAGTTGGCAATTGCAAAATGTTCTACATCCATTTGTTTGTTTGTTTGCCTTCTCTGTGCCAAGAGAGGATGAGTTTGAGTTGTCGGGGGGATGAGCTCTGCGGTTTTATTGCATTTCAAAAGTTGAAATTATGTTTGCTTTCTGCGGCAAGGCGGACGCCGACTGCCTTTTGACTAAGTGGCAAGCAAAGCTGCAACAAAACAGCACTTGAAGTTGCCTTTGTGGCAGCAGCAGCAGCAGCAACAGCAGCAGCAGTCGAAGTTGCAGTCAAAAGCCCAGACATTCTGCTGCCCGGGAATGGGTTTGGTGTCCCCTAATGGATTTATTACGTCTTGCTGGGCGTGGTCAATTAATAAACTTTGCTTGTACTTACACCATGAATAAATTGGTTTTAGCTTATTGAATTAATAAACTTTTGCTGTATTTACACTACGCGTGAATAACTGTTTAAAGAGGCCCTCAAAGAAGTAAATCTTCTGGCAATTACCCCAAAGTTGGCCTCCAGTTTCGAGTTTCATTATCCCCTGCTTACTTGCCAATGATTCGTTTAATTTCAGCACTTTAACTTACAGAACATACCCTCCGGATTCCGAATTTCCACTCCCAAATTCACGGGCCTTTGACACACAGAGAGAATTAATCAAGTACTTACACTCAAAATGAGAATTTTTGTTCTCAAAATATTACCAAGTACATAAGTTCTTACTTTGAGAGTAAATATTAACTTTCTGTACTAATTTTTCAGAAAATTAAATTCATACTGAGTCTTTACAGACTTTTTTCTCTTGAAAGGGATTCAAGCGTTCAATTTTTTACTTAATATAAGGCTTCTTTTTTTTTTTTACAAAGTTTTTACCTAAAATCAGTACATTCCCAAATCGAGAATACAAATTATCAAATCAGGAATACAAATTCTCAAATCAAGAATACAAATTCTAAAATCATGAATACAAATTCTCAAATCAAAAATATAAATTCTCAAATTAAGAATACAAATTCTCAAATCAAGAACACAAATTCTCAAATCAAGAATAAAAATCCTCAAATCAAGACTACAAATTCTCAATTTGAGAGCGTAATGTTACTTGATTCATTTTCTCCGTGCATCATGTTCAGGTTACTTGGGCCACATTATTGCCTTCTCCAATTGCTCCTTTTCCTCGGTCTGTCGGTCAGTTGTGAGCTATAAAAAGCCAGGGAGCGGATGAACCGGCGAGGCAGTGAAACATTTTAATGTTTAATAACCAACTTTGGTCTGTGGAATGTTCACTTAAAGCAGCGGAGAGATCCTAAAAGGTCCGTTCCGAGTGTTTTGTACAAATTGCTGACCCAAAATGGTTGCGACACGTTTCCAGCGCTTGGCTGGCCAATGAAGCAATTGCCGTCCACTGATTGAAATGGCAAAAAGTGCACCACGGTCCCAAAAGGGTCGTCCATCATCATCACCGAATCACCCAATCTCCCCGCCTATTTCATCCTCCATATAGACGTCATCGTCATGGTTAATAAAGGCGTGGGGAGGAGGATGTTGCGGGGGAGGCCTGCAAATCGAAACCTTTGCCGGCGATTCATTTGCATAAATTCCATGCGCACCTGCTGCCAAAAAGGAAGAGGAGGAGCAGGGGGAGGGGCAGGAGGTGGACACCCTGCGGTCGCCATGGCAACTTTTGCCAGTCTTTTGATCTGCTCAACTCGATAATGATGAATGCGATGCATTTGATTGGATTACATGTGTACTCGGCCGGGGCTTCGTTGGATATTCATTTACAAAATGCTAAAATGCTAATTGGACGCCGCCTAAGCCTCGGGCCAAGGTCGTATTCCTAAGTAATCAACTCAATGTTTTGACTCATCTCATCAATTTGCACAAAGGGGCGGATGGAAATTTGTGGAAATCATTTGAATAATGTTACCAAAATTTTATTTCGTTGTGGAAAAGGGTATACTGATGGAAGAAAATCATTTCAATTGTACTAATCTGTAAAAATGTTATAATAATAGGGTTTTAATTAGTTAAAAAACTGTTGAGATTTAAAGTCATGTATGTAGATAAGAAGATATGTTTTGAGAATTGAATCCCTAAAAGTAGGTATTTTTATTTTATTTGAAAATTAAAGAAGAATTTGGAAGATTATCTCAGGAATACCGCCTAATTAAAGGGTATTGAAAAGTTAACGCCAAATGGCGCCACGGGCGCTTATCTAATTTTTAACGAATGCTACTCACGTTTCCCATGCAAATTAATGGCGCACACCCATCGTGAATGTGAGTTTCTATGCAACTATGCTGCTCTGTGTGTGTGTGTGTTTAGAGTGGACCTTTACGAGTGTGCTGTTTGGCATTCCAAGTGCGCTGATTAAATTTTCGATTTCAAATTTGACAGCGTTTGCGGTGCTTTCATGGATTGTGTGCGGTGGTTCATGGGTGTTCTGCGGCTGTCGCTATCGACGATTCTGTCAAGTGGCGGCGCCTAATTTGATTGTTGCATACCATTTACACTAATTATGCCAATTTGTTGCCTCATGCTAATTGCAGGTGCCCAACATGCCGCTCAAGTTGCCCACGGAGGCGCCAACGTCAATGCCAACACCTTGCCTGCATCAGCGGCGATTTCTTGAATCTCAGCAACTTCAGTTGCCACAACAACCGCAGCAGCAGCATCTACAGCAGCAGCAGCAATCCCAACTGCAACAGCAACATCTACAACAACAGGCTGTCAAAGATGTATCGGTGGCCGTATCCGTATCTGGGCCAGCAGCTGTCGGCGATGTGTTCTCCTCGCTGATGACATCGACAGCCAGAACGGCGACAACGGCAACACCAACGGCTGCAGCAGCAGCAGCAGCATTATCCACGCCAGCAGCAGCAACATCCCCAGCCCAGGCGGCAACAACAACCACTCATGAATTGCCCAACAAAGGTGAGTGGTAAAACATATAGAAAACAATTTGTGGGCAGGGACAATACAAAAGACCCTTAAAATCAGAGATAAGCGGCAGCCTTTCTCTAATCTGAGTTGTCAAAATGCTTTAAAAAATATTTAAAAATCAGAAAAAAGAAAAATTACGCTTGAATAACTTTCTAATGCATCAAAATCCTTTTTCTGTTCCACACAAAGAAAAGGGCTTTTTAATAATTTGCCATTTCATTTGAGAGCTCTGCGAATGACGGATGTTTTCCCTGTTTTATCGGCGCCATGGCAACCCTGGCTGTCAAAGTTTGCAGCGCACAAAAGTATGCTATGGAAAAATGTGATGCCTGCATTTTTGCGCAACTGCAAAAATAGAAAGGAAAGGAAAGGAAAGGCTTAAAAAAAGCATATAGAAAAACGACGACAACGACTGACGACGAGCAAGACGAAGACGACAAGGGATGCACAAGAGGGGGCGGGCGGGGGAGGGGACGACAGGATATAGCCGGTGGTGAGGTCAGGGCAAAGGGAAAACTAGTGTAGATACGTGCGAAAAGTGCAGGCTGGGCCAAGGAAAATCCTAAGCAAAGCAAAGCAAAAGCAAAGCCATGCCAAAATGGAGCACAGCAGGAACTGCACACAAACACCCAGGCGCACACCCCATTCACATTTGTGCACACACAGCTGGGGTCACTTGAATGTCCTTAAAGATTTTTGCAGAAAGATGCAGAGGTTTTCTGGTATCTGAAAGTATTTGGGTTTAAGAATTTAACGGGTTTTTATAGAATATTTGCTGAATGATATAAAGATATGATTATGATATGATATAATATGAAGAATTATCGATTTGCATTATAATTTGGGATTTATTTATTATTATTTATTATTAAGTCTATAAAACCAATTTAAATTAAAATCCTGTGCAAGATATGTCAAGTTTAAAACATATTATTATTTTTAAGACCAAGTTCTAATTTTTTTTTTATATTTTCACTTTAAATTCTATAAAATTTTATAATCAATATTTTACAAACCTTCGAATACATTAGTTTAATCAATCCTTAATCCCTATAAAATCAATTACGATTGGTACTGCTAGAATTTTGACCTCACCTGTTGGCACACACATGCATGTGTGTGTGTGTGGCTGTGCAAACAGATGCAATGGAAAAGGTGCTCGATGTTGACTGTGGCTGCTGCCAAGTGAAAAACGATGCCTAGACAATGATAAAGTGAAAATGCACACACACATGGGGAGAGCTGCCGAGTGAGGGATACAGATAGATGTGCGCCAGGATACCGGGGAGGGGGGGGATGGGGGGAGTTCAAGGAAATAAAAGGATAAAATCGCTGGCAAACAAACCCAGCGAAAGCAGCGAGTTCAACAAGCTTAAAACAGCATACTATATATAGGTGGATTCGGGGGAAATGGGCGATGGGATGTTTGAGCATTGGCAGGAAGTGCATTTCGGATGCTTTCCACCAGTTTGTCGTCTGTGTGCCTCCTTCCAAGTCCTCCACTTCACTTCCCCACTTCCCCGAATCTTTAGCTTGTTTTGATTTTGTCTTTTGTGTGACCAGTCAAAGGAAGTTAACGCGTACCGAACAAAAACCAGAGCGTTAGTCAAAGACATATCCCACCCACAAATCTCACCCCACTCCCACTCCCACCCCCACTCGATTCTCCCGACCAACAGCTGCAGGCTCTTTAAGTCGGCCAGAGCAGCATGATAAATAAATGTTATGTTTATTAAAGACCCTCGACTGCTGCTGGGAAGCATTTACACTTGAGAACGCCCCCGGCAGTTTGGACAGCTCGCATTGGGGAATGGCTTTTCGATGGGAACTCGACTGGTTTGGATTTTTGATGTACATATAACTACAGCTTCTTGAAGGTGACACAAAAAGGGGAAAACTGCAAAAGTTCAGCGCTGATTTGTGCCACTCAGGAAGCCAATTAGCAAGATATACAAAACTTTTCCCCCCAAAAGTCGGAATTTTGCAAACCAAGTTGGCTTCATTTTTCAGGTGGGCTGTATCTGTTATACCTAAAAATGTAGAATTTTTTGAAAATAACTACATTTGTAATAATTTTTTTTTCAAAGCTTCGTAGGTTTAAAAATTAAAAATTAAAGTTTTAGATAGGTTTAAATGCCAGTAGACTGGGAAGTACTATGTATATATACTGTATATATATACCAGGGTATACATTATAAAAAAGAAAAAAGATTTACTTTTTTTTTTTTTTTTTTTTGTTAAATTGGAATAGTAAATTTTAGAAAAATGTAAAATGAATTCCTTTTTAGCGGTTTAAGTAAGAGTATAAAATATTCGTACTGTCTTTCCATAATATTTGTATTGGATTCCCTTTCGCAATCATCCGGGAAGCAGTTGGAAAACTTTTATTCTATTGACACCGCACCAATTCAGCATCCGCACTTTCCACTTTTCCGAACCGCCCCCCTCACATCTGCAACTGCCGCAGGCTGGCGGAGTTTTTTAAAGGGTTTTTCTTCCAGCAATTCAAAGCAATTTGATTTCCATTTGAGATATTTGCCCGTCGAGTGCAAGGGAAAAGGAAAACAACTGCAAAACTGTTGCCAATTTGGGGAAAAAGGGTTTCGCAGCTCGCACATTCATTCCTTCACTCATTCATTCATTCATTTATTCATTCATGGAGATGGAGTAGGGGTGGCAAGGGGGGGGGGGGGGGCGAAGACAAGGGAGACAGCTCAGCAGTTGGGCAAACATTTGGCAAACATTGTTAAAAACTTTAAAATGAAAAGGTTAATTGAAACAAAAGGGACTTGATGGCAAAAGTTTAACCGAGCGCGTCCACTGCGTACAGCCTACGAGCCACGCCCCCGGCAATTTAGCACCACCGCCCCCTCGCGTCACGTAGACAGGAGCAACCACTTGCAGTCCTCCGGCGGGTGGAAAGTCCAATCAGCGTCGCATTAAAAACCCCGCACAAAGCAAAAGTTTTCCACGATTTAGAAATTTTCGCGAGCCATCGCAGATAATAGAGGGGTTGGTGGTGGTGGGGGAAGTGGTGGTGCTCCTGGAGGTGGTGCAAAAGTTGGTCAGGCTTTGTGGTCGGTGTGGGTGTGGCAAGTATTTGCGAAAACAAAAAATCCAAAAATCATTGGCCTGGCTAAATGAATTTAAATCTGCTGCGGCTGCTTTTGTTCGCAATGTGCGTATTTATTTTTATTTCCAAGGGATGCATCCCTTTTTTTTTGACTTGTGGGGTTTTCTGAGGGATGCATCCCTTTTTTTTCGGTGGGGCTAAGCTTTTTAATTATAAGTCTGCCATTATATGCTTACGCTTGAAAATAAAAGCCACTGACGTTTCGCCCAGCTTCAAACCGCCGCACGTTTGTGTGTTCTGATTTCGGGATTCCGGGTGCTCCCCCCGTTTTGCTACTTCTCCAAAAAAAATCCCCACAGCTTACAGGACCTTTTGTGGGTGGGGGGGGGGGGTTCCCTTTCGTGGGTGGACACGTTGCGGGCACTTTAAGGACGCGACACGCTTTGCATAAGCAAACCAAGGATGTCTTGACCTTTCACTGACTTTGCCTTTTCAATTTGTTGCTCCATTCGCAGACGCTGATTGCCACAAATACGGCAATAACAAACTACCTGCCTCGGTCCGGAGCACAACGACGCCCACGCCCGCTCCAACGCCCCCGCTACCGGTTCCGCTTCAGAATGCGATGCCAACTAGTCAAGCATTAGCATTGGGCGGAGTACCAGCTGGCGGCAGCCTCCCCAAGCGTTCCACTGGGGGACATGTGATAAAGCAGCCAGCCAACGCTCTTGCGCCACCACCCACGCCACCGGGAGGAGGAGCCACCAGTGTCATCCAGCAGCAGCAGCAGCAGACACATCCCAACTTCAAGGACGACCCTGCTGGCTATCTCCAGCAGCAAACGGCCATGCTGCACAACAGTCTGGGTGTCGGTTTGGATGCCTCAAAGACGGCGGCTGGGACTGCCACGGCGAGATCTCTGCCACAAGAACCCATTGTGCACAGCTCCCAGCAACAGCAGCAGCAACTCCAGCAGCAGCTGCAGCGCCAGAAGATCCGTCGCCTGTCGCTCTTTGGAAAATGGGAAACAGATCCAGCACCCGCCCCAAATTCAACTCAAGTAGCGACAGTACCCAACCGAGCCCTACAAGTGGACACGGCCGCCTTTGCACGTCCACAGAAGCCGCAGATCACCAGCGTAACCCTGGTGCCAGCTCCCCAGGAGTCACCGGTGTCGAGTAGTGCCACCGAGACGCTGGAGAAGCGCCCCGAGCAGGTGGGAGCCATCTCCACCAGTCACGAGAGTCCGCGACAGAGCCTGTCCTCTCCCACGGACTCAATGGATTCGGCCAAGAGCACACCCTCCGCCTCACCCAAGCCACAGATGCACGTTCAACTGCAGCCCCAGCTGCTGCAGATGCGAACGCAACCGAATCAGGCGAATCTTCCAGCTCCCGCGCCGGTCACTGTGCCCGCCCACGTCCGTGTGATGCGTCAGCAGCAGACGCAGATCATACCCGGCCAGCGGGGATTGCCGGTGGCCAGCAGCAGTGCAGCCATGGCCACGATGACCAGGAGTATAGTGACCTCGTCGGCGGGTACGAGTACGATAACAGGTCGGCCGGTGACCACCACGTTGACCAACTCGAATCCGACAGTGGCGCAGCTGCAATCGATGGCCAATGCAATGGGTGGAGCAGGTGGTGGCCAACTGATCATGACTTCTTCGGGACAACTGCTGGTCATACCGACGGCCAGCAAACAGGCGACGCAGCATCATCCTGGACGACAACCCGGACAAGGAGTGATCATCCAGCAGCAGCAGCCGGCAGAGTTGCATCCACAGCCAGGAGGTGGTTACATCGTCAGCCAGCCCTCTCCCGTGGCGGCGGCCAGTTCCAGCAGCAGCAGCAGTACTGTGATCTTGAATTCCGGCGGAGCCAAGCTGTTGCATCACCAGATCATCACCTCGCAGGCTGGTCAGATCAATCAGGCGACTGGAGGGGCAACAGGAAATCAACCCCAGACAGTGCTGCTCAACACGCTGCCCAATGGAGGTTACATTGTCCAGCAGCAGCAACCATCGCCGGCATCGCAGCAGGCCGAGCAGATCCTCGCCATGCCCCAGCCGCCTCCAGCGCAAACACTCATTATCAGTTCTCCGGATACCAAGAGGCGGGCGCGGAAGCGCAAGAGCTCCATATGCCATACACCGCCGCCGAGTGGATCGCCCGCCAAGACCATTTCGCCCCAGATCTCGCCCAGCATCCCCAGCCAGGCACCCGCCTTGCTCCACCAGCAGGCGGCGCAGGCAGCAGCAGCAGCGGCGGCTGCGGCTGCACCACAATTCCAACAGCAGTTCCAGCTGAGTCCCGGCATCCAGGGAATCGTGGTAAACAAGCCCAATCCTCCGCAGGCTCAGCAGACGCAGCAGCTGCTGCTGCAGAACGGGCAAATCCTGCAGCAGGTGAATCTCATTGGACAGCAACTTCTTATGCCGGCCGGTTTGGTTATGGGACCGGATGCTACTCTGCTGCAGATCCAGAACATGCCCACTACCAGTCTGATGACGCCTCAAGGACCCGTGATGCTGCGTACGCCATCGCCGCAGAGCCACAAGCCATCCTTCATCTCACCAAGCGCCGGGGGACAGCAGTATTTGGTGGGGGCCAATGGTCAGCTGAGTCCCATCGGGCAGATCTACTCCACGCCCATGGGTCTGGTGATGCCCACGGGCCAGCAGGGAGGTGCATCGTTTGTGCAGGCCAGTCCCACGACTACCACCATCCAAATCCAACAGCAGCCAGCCCCGCAGCCCACGCAGATCAGTTTGCAGCCGGCACAGGCCACCTACATGACAGAGACGGTGATGAGTCGCCAGGGAACGGCGGCCAGTCCGCCGGACACCACTACCTGCAGTCCACGCAGCCCGGAGCGACCGCCCAGCCATCGCAGCAGTGGCAGTGATATGGTGAGTAGCTAAAAATGGTGTTCCCATTTCCGATTTTCTGTAATCACACTCGTTTTTCGTAGGTTCAATGCGTATCCAGCTCAGAGCCGGATGCGGCTGTTTCGCCCCAAAGCGCTGAGAGTCGGCAGTCGCCGTCTTCAACGGACTGCGAGAGGAGTAAGTGCATCTCCTTTAATAACAAGAAACCCTACTCACTATATTATCTCTTCACCAATCAGACATATGCAACAACAATCTGTTCACCCAACCAAGTGGGATATACAAGCATTCGGAGCCCAAGATCAGACGCATTCACATCACCTCGCAGACGCCGGTGGCGGAGAACGGGATGAGCCTGATGCAGGGACAAGGTATGCGACTGGTTAACAACTCTAACACCCACACCACATCCGCATCCATGTCCATAACATCGTCATCATCGTCGGCACCACTAACCACCAATGCGATGGCGGGACACCGCCAGTTTGTGCACCGCCAGCAGGCCGTGCAGCAGCATCAGCAGCACCACCACACTCCCAACATCTCTAACAGCCATCCCAACACCTTCGTTCATAGCCACAAAGTAGTTACCGTTGACTACCAGGGTAAGGCCCCCTCGCTAACCAGCACTAACTGCATCCACACGCTAACCCACCACCACAACTACACCACCCATTTGGCCACTGCATGATCCAGCATCTTCACTCGCACCTTTGTTTAGTTTGTAATCTCTGCCCTCCGTTTGTCCCCTGCTCGGTGCTGGGATCACCTCTGCTCCCGAATAACCAAAAAAAAAAAGCCGTAGTCCTAGTCTCTATGTGTGTATGTGTGCCTGCCTTTCGTAGAGTCGCCCACAACAACGCAGCTGAACCCCAACGCTGCGATCCTGGATGCTGCTCCACCAGCGGTCGAGAAGGTGACCACAGTCAGGACGCCAACGAAACGTTCGCGTCGCCCGCAGCGAGGGGCGGCTCGTCCCACGCCCTCGACGGGCGACAGAAGCTTCCTGATGCCGCCGCGATCCTTTGCCATTGGGGAACTGATCTGGGGTCCGGCCCGAGGCCATCCCGCGTGGCCCGGGAAGATCGTCAAGATGCCCGACGGAGTGTGCACGCCGTCGCAGCAGTTCGACCACGTCTGGGTGCAGTGGTTCGGTGGCGGCGGCCGTTCCACCTCCGAACTTATTCCGGTCAACTCGTTGCAGAGTCTCTCCGAGGGTTTGGAAGCACATCACAAGGCCCAGAAGGATACGAGAAAGTGAGCATCGTTAGGGGGCGGGAATGTCTAGGCAAAGATCAGGGGAAGATTGTAATTGAATCAAGTTAGTACAACAGGCAGTGATTTCAGGAAACCTTCTGCTATAGGTGAAAACCGGACCAGCACTGTAGCTGTAGCTAAACCTCTCTATTAATAGATTTTATACATTTTTTAAAATTAGTTCCTAATTTTATTTTGACTAGACTTTATCCAATTTTAAATAATGCATATTTTCTGTTTGTAGATTATTTTAAAAAACACCATAAATTAAAACAAGTTTTGCCATTTTGTAGTTTATTTCGGTATTCAAAAATATTATATATTTTCATTTGTAGTTTTTCCTTTTTAGATGATTTTGTAGTTTAATTTCCAGCCTTTATTAAGTCGTAATTAATGTAGCTATACCTTGATAATTGGACGTTTGATATTATTAGCTGTGCAATTTAGCGATAAATCGGCATTTAAATGCATTATTAATTAATTTAATCATTGTTTACATTTTGACTTTTAATTTGCTAATTAATATTCTTGTTTCTTTTTTTAAATGCGCTGAACCAAATCCAAAAATTAAACCCTGCCCTGCCAACCCCAACGTGTATAACTCTGTGTGTGTATGCATAATCATCATCATCATCATGACCAACAACAACCCCACTTGAAAATGAAAAATACCAAACCCGAACCCAACCTGAAACCAACCAAAAACTCAACTCAACCACATACACACACCCACCATGCGACCACAAAGGAGCCGCAAACTGAACTCGCAACTCGAGCGGGCCATACAAGAAGCAATGACTGAGTTGGATAACATTTCAGCCTCCTCAACACCCGCAGCAACATCCTCCTCATCATCATCAGCAGCCACCATTGCTGCTGTTCCGGCATCAGCAGGACCAGCAGTAATTGGCGGACAACAGCAATATCAGCAGCAGCAGCAGCAACAGCAACAGCAGCAGTCGCCCTCTTCAACGAACAACAAAATAAATGGACTCGCGCGGAGCAAGCGCCAGGCCAACACAAGTGGGGCCAGCATGGTGCTGACCACCAGCACGGCAGCCACATTGAGTGGCCTCTTCAATCAGCAGCGAGCCAAACCCATACGCATTGCTCCGGCTCCACCGGTGGCCACAACGGGCACGGGAAACATTGGAACGATACAAGGAGCTGCAGCGACTGTAGCCTCGACTGGAACCGGCGCCGCTCTGGCCCGTTCCGAGATCCTGAAGCTGGCCAAATGACCAGCGCTGTCGACGTTGTCGTCGACAGTAAGCACAGCCAACTACACGCTCGTCATCGGGCACAATAAGTAGTGCGGGATGGAAGCAAGGAGGAGATGCCGCCAGGCCATACATATAGCTATCCATATGCGATACGAGTATTGAGTTCAGTGTTAGATGTCGGGCCTCAGCTTTGGAGTTTGTTGTTTTGTATTCTTTACCAGACTCTCACACGACTCCCCGCTTAGTTGCGTCGCTGGGCGGCGCGCGCCACACTTTCGAAATAGACAATAAAACAGCAAGATGATGTTAATGAAAATCAAGTTACAAAGAAGAGTTCTAACAATAAGCGATCGTTTTTGCTTCTTACACAGCGCTGCGGCGCAATTTTGCGTTGTTTTGTATATAGTAAACACCCCAAGCTACAGATGTTAGTATTAAGTATTTATTTATTGCATATAGACCCTTGGTTTTTAATAGGTTTTGTTTTCGTTGCAATTCTTAGACTTACCGATTATTTTTATAAATAGGTAACCTAAGCTGATAATTAGCCACTAAGTTAAACCGAGTAATTATCAAGAAGGCAGATCTACGTTCAAAAAGAACATTGGCTTTTTCAAGCGAATAACGTCAAATCAAAAGCAGCTACTGATTTATCATTTATTGCTTATGCCCAAAATGTTTTTTAAACTCTATAAGAACAAATTATTTATGTCAAACACAAAAAATCTTGAGTAATGATTGAGGAAGTATGAAAGAAATTATATTTATAAATTGTTATTATTTATTTAGTTGAGACTATGTAAAATTATAATTGTAAAACAAAATACAAAAACGAAATCACACTTAGCGGAACCACACAAAACCAATAAAAAGTAAAAAACAAGAGAACTTAAAAATGGTTGTATTTTATTTTATAATTTTTGGAAAACATTAAAAAAAAGGAAGTCAATATCAAATAATGTTATGTTCCAAAATTATATATTTTATTTCCAAAAAAAATCGATGATTTTGAGAAAACTTCGATGTTTGTAAAATATTGTTAAACATCGATATATCGATCTTCACATCGATGTTTTTTCCACCTCTACTAGATACTCACATATCTAAGTAATACAACAGCTGTCAAAATCAGTCGATCACACGGTCACTGATGATCTATCCGTCGATCCGCTTGGTTTCGTTTAGAGTGGAGTTACGATGGCCAAGGCGTGCTGTCGGCTTGTACTCCCTCGCCTATTTACCACCCACTTTCATCACCTGTTCCCAGCCAAAAATATTTAAATTTTCTAATTTTTTTTTTTAATTTTCTGTCTGATTTTTTATTTTTTTGCTATGTAAATTTTTGATGCATCGCATCGCCTTTTGAAATGTTTTTTCAGGCGGCTCGGTTGGCTCCACCTGAACAATCGCATCTGAAATAAAAAAAAAATATTATTATAATATTATAGGTTTTTAAAAATGGAACCCTAATAATTTATTAGTAGTAAATACTTACTCAAGAGGGCTCCAACAAAATTTGGAAAGGCTCTTAGCCTTTTTTTATGTTGGGCCCCTTCCAAATTATATTCTATGGCTAGATCTTCGCATAGAATATTTTGCAGCGATCGGCTAATTTCGCCTCGCTTCAACAATTCGACCGTCACATCATCATTGATTTATTTCAATTTATTGTTATATAAGATACATTTTGTTTAATTCAACATTCAGAGAGTGGAGAATGAAAAATATACATATTGGTCAGCATTGTTGTCGCTTATTAGCCGATCGACTGCCGCCAGATCCTCGTCCGTCTTTAACGGGAACGCCTCAATCTCTGGCCTTTGGGCCTGCCCAATTTGGGGAACGCTGGCCAGCGTGGCCACGACATTCTTCAGGGCTGCCACTTCCTCCCTTAGCCCTCGAACCTCAACGAGGACCTGGTCCGTATTCTTTTCGAGTTCTAATTTTATTAGGAAAAATATTTATAAGTAGTTTGCATGTGCATATTTAATTCTAAGTTTCGTTGAACATGTTTAAATTAAATAAAATTTTAAATTTAATAGTTACATATTAAAGAGAAAAAAAATGATTAAACTAAGAATGTATAAAAGTTTAAAACTTACCATTGCTACTGAGGCCATATCGGTTTGATCGATCCATATTACAACTTTATAAAATAATATATAAAAATATATAAAAGGTATAACAAATTAAAAACGGATACAAAATAAAAATAGAACATATAAGCAACAATAATATAAATTAATAATTAAAAAAAAGTAAAACAAGAAAGGAAGCTAACTTCGGCCTGCCGAAGTTTATATACCCTTGCAGATCATTCCAATTCAATTTGAAACAACAAAAATGTTAAATTTAGATTTGCAACAAACAAAATTATATCAGTTTACGTATTAAATTGACATTTATTGATCGATCCTTACTATTGCAGCTATATAATATAGTCGTCCGATTTAGGTTAAATTTAATTCGAAATTCTGAAATAATAAAAAAATGTTATGTTCCAGAGTAGAAGAGAATACATAAAAATTAACAAAGCTATAATTTTGTTTCTATTAATTTCCCTTTAGTTTTCCGATCGTTCCTATGGGAGCTATATGATATAGTCGTCCGATTATTATAAAATTTAATTCGAAATTCAGGACAGTTAACAGTTAATGATATTCCCAAAAGCAATAGTTAATATGTCAAAAAACACCGAAGATATAATTTTTTTCAATTATTTTTACGATTATTCCTATGGGAGCTATAAGATATAGTTGTCCGATTCGGCCAGCTCCGACTTATAAACTACCTGCAATAGAAAGACGACTTGTGGTAAAGTTTCAGCTCGATAGCTTAAAAACTGAAGGACTAGTTTGCGTAGAAACGGACGGACAGACGGACATGGGTAGATCGACTCGTCTAGTCATGCTGATCAAGAATATATATACTTTATGGGGTCGGGAACTGCTCCTTCACTGCGTTGCAAACTTCTGACTGAAATCAATATACCCTCTGCAAGGGTATAACAATTATCGATATATTCGCCTTTTCATCGCGCAATTTGGTGCTTTGTGGCTGTGGTAATTCCCCTTTGCCTTTGTACGGTCACACTTAGAAGAGCCCATGACGTCACAAAAAAAAAACCAAAAGGAACAAAAATGTTCATCACCTATTCACTGCCCATTTTCATTACCTATTTACTGCCTAGTTCCTCGCCTATTCACCGCCAAAAAATATACAAATTTTCATATATATATCATATATATATTTTCATAATTTTATTTATTTTCCCTTTACCTTACAAAACGTTTTGTGGTGGCTCTCCAGGCTCGTCACTTCTTTGAAGCCTATTTTTTGCACTGTGTTGGTTCCTTACACATCTAAGTGTTTTTTGTAAAGCCCTCTCTGGAGGCTCGCATGGCTCCACCTGACCAATAGCCTCTGAAATAAGAAATATTTATTACTATAAGAATGTAATGTTCATCATAAAAACTTACCCAGTAAAGCGCTTGCAAAATTTGGAAACGCTCTAAGCCGTTTTTTTTTCTGGGCCCCGTTTAAGTTATATTCCATGATGATTCTTTCGGAAAGGACGTTCTTTATTGATTTGCTTCGATTCCCTTGTTTCAGCAAGTCGACCATTATTTTGACCTACAAAAGTTAAAAGTTATTAAATAATAAACAAAAAAATATATGCAACATTCAGAGAACATACATATTTGTCCGACTCGCCCTCGCTTATAAGGCGCTCAAGGGAAGCGAAGTCCTCATCTGATTTGATCGGTAATATTTCCTCCACTTGAACTTCCTGCCTTCCTGACTGTTTCATTAAAACCGCCAGTTGTTCTCTGATATCCTTAACATCCTTTTCGAGTCCTAATTTAATTTTTAAAAAATAATTATAATATAATATATTAGTATATGGGCCGTTCTTTTACAAACCGAACAGATTTGACCAAAAAAAAAATTTCACATTTTTGATTTGCCTGAAACTTTTTTTACACGTACTATTCGAAAAATAAGTAAACACGTGTATCAGGATTTGACCGAAAAAAAATTATTTTTTTAGTTAGAATTTTTTTAAGTTTGCCAAAAATCGTCAAATTTGGAAAAGTACCCTCTCTTTGAAAATCGGTATCTCCGGTTATTTGAATCCGATTGACTTCATGTCTTTTTCATTAATTCCTCTAAAACCTCTTCATTCAAAAAAAAATGTCTAAAAAAAATTAGTTTTTAATTTCTTAAAAATAAAAACAAATTAAAATTTTAAAAAAATGTTTAACCATTGCCCCCACAAAAAAAAATTGTTTTTTTATTTTAATATATGCGCCATAGTGTTAGTTACATCGGTTTTTGTAAAAAGTTCGAGCCATGTTTAGTTTTTTAAATATCGAATTTTTTTCTATGAACGCCTGCCATAGCATGTAGTGCATCTCGCTCGCTCTTATTACATGCTTATTTTCCTCACCTATTCCTCACTCAATTTCCTCACCTATTCCTCATCCATTTTCATCACCTATTCCTCACCCATTTTCCTCACCTATTCCTCACTCAATTTTCTCACCTATTACTCACTCAATTTCCTCACCTATTCCTCACTCAATTTTATCACCTATTCCTCACCAATTCCTCACTCAATTTCCTCACCTATTCCTCACCCATTTTCCTCACCTATTCCTCACTCAATTTCCTCACCTATTCCTCACTCAATTTCCTCACCTATTCCTCACTCAATTTCCTCACCTATTCCTCACTCAATTTCCTCACCTATTCCTCACCCATTTTCATCACCTATTCCTCACTCAATTTCATCACCTATTCCTCACCCATTTTCATCACCTATTCCTCACTCATTTTACTCGCCTATTCCTCACTCAATTTCCTCACCTATTCCTCACCCATTTTCCTCACCTATTCCTCACCCATTTTCATCACCTATTCCTCACTCAATTTCATCACCTATTCCTCACTCAATTTCATCACCTATTCCTCACCCATTTTCCTCACCTATTCCTCACTCAATTTCCTCACCTATTCCTCATCCATTTTCATCACCTATTCCTCACCCATTTTCCTCACCTATTCCTCACTCAATTTCCTCACCTATTCCTCACTCAATTTCCTCACCTATTCCTCACTCAATTTCCTCACCTATTCCTCACTCAATTTCCTCACCTATTCCTCACTCAATTTCCTCACCTATTCCTCACCCATTTTCCTCACCTATTCCTCACTCAATTTCCTCACCTATTCCTCACCCATTTTCCTCACCTATTCCTCACTCAATTTCCTCACCTATTCCTATAAAATAAATAAATAATACTAATATTTATTATTACTCACTCATTTTCATCACCTATTCCTCACTCAATTTCCTCACCTATTCCTCACTCATTTTCCTCGCCTTTCATCACCTATTCCTCACCCATTTTCCTCACCTATTCCTCACTCAATTTCCTCACCTATTCCTCACCCATTTTCCTCACCTATTCCTCACTCATTTTCCTCGCCTATTCCTCACTCAATTTCCTCACCAATTTCCTCACCTATTCCTCACTCATTTTCCTCGCCTATTCCTCACTCAATTTCCTCACCTATTCCTCACCCATTTTCCTCACCTATTCCTCACCCATTTTCATCACCTATTCCTCACTCAATTTCCTCACCTATTCCTCATCCATTTTCATCACCTATTCCTCACCCATTTTCCTCACCTATTCCTCACTCAATTTCCTCACCTATTCCTCACTCAATTTCCTCACCTATTCCTCACTCAATTTCCTCACCTATTCCTCACTCAATTTCCTCACCTATTCCTCACTCAATTTCCTCACCTATTCCTCACCCATTTTCCTCACCTATTCCTCACTCAATTTCCTCACCTATTCCTCACCCATTTTCCTCACCTATTCCTCACTCAATTTCCTCACCTATTCCTATAAAATAAATAAATAATACTAATATTTATTATTACTCACTCATTTTCATCACCTATTCCTCACTCAATTTCCTCACCTATTCCTCACTCATTTTCCTCGCCTTTCATCACCTATTCCTCACCCATTTTCCTCACCTATTCCTCACTCAATTTCCTCACCTATTCCTCACCCATTTTCCTCACCTATTCCTCACTCATTTTCCTCGCCTATTCCTCACTCAATTTCCTCACCAATTTCCTCACCTATTCCTCACTCATTTTCCTCGCCTATTCCTCACTCAATTTCCTCACCTATTCCTCACCCATTTTCCTCACCTATTCCTCACCCATTTTCATCACCTATTCCTCACTCATTTTCCTCGCCTATTCCTCACTCAATTTCCTCACCAATTTCCTCACCTATTCCTCACTCATTTTCCTCGCCTATTCCTCACTCAATTTCCTCACCTATTCCTCACCCATTTTCCTCACCTATTCCTCACTCAATTTCCTCACCTATTCCTCACCCATTTTCATCACCTATTCCTCACTCAATTTCCTCACCTATTCCTCACTCAATTTCCTCACCTATTCCTCATCCATTTTCATCACCTATTCCTCACCCATTTTCCTCACCTATTCCTCACTCAATTTCCTCACCTATTCCTCACCCATTTTCCTCACCTATTCCTCACTCAATTTCCTCACCTATTCCTCACCCATTTTCCTCACCTATTCCTCACTCAATTTCCTCACCTATTCCTATAAAATAAATAAATAATACTAATATTTATTATTACTCACTCATTTTCATCACCTATTCCTCACTCAATTTCCTCACCTATTCCTCACTCATTTTCCTCGCCTATTCCTCACTCACTCCTCACTACCACAAATGTACGCTGTGTACTTTATTATTCTTGTAGACTGCATTTATTTGCGTATGAAATTGAGTGAGGAATAGGTGATGAAATTGAGTGAGGAATAGGTGAGGAAATTGAGTGAGGAATAGGTGATGAAATTGAGTGAGGAATAGGTGACGAAATTGAGTTGTACCTGATTTCCCCACGCAAACGGACTATGCCAATATCGTTGTAAAGAACTGAGTGAGGAATAGGTGAGGAAAATGAGTGAGGAATATGTGATGAAATTAAGTGAGGAATAGGTGAGGAAAATAAGTGAGGAATAGGTGAGGAAAATGAGTGAGGAATAGGTGATGAAAATGGGTGAGGAATAGGTGATGAAAATGAGTGAGTAATAAAAAATATTAATATTATTTATTTATTTTATAATTTTATTTTTTTTATTGAGTGCGGAATAGGTAAGGAAAATAAGTGAGGAATAGGTGATGAAAATGAGTGAGTAATAATAAATATTAGTATTATTTATTTATTTTATAGGAATAGGTGAGGAAATTGAGTGAGGAATAGGTGAGGAAAATGGGTGAGGAATAGGTGAGGAAATTGAGTGAGGAATAGGTGAGGAAAATGGGTGAGGAATAGGTGAGGAAATTGAGTGAGGAATAGGTGAGGAAATTGAGTGAGGAATAGGTGAGGAAATTGAGTGAGGAATAGGT
The DNA here is from genome assembly GCA_037075245.1 of Drosophila mimetica. NCBI lineage: Eukaryota > Metazoa > Arthropoda > Insecta > Diptera > Drosophilidae > Drosophila > Drosophila mimetica. Next base: position 10,105,913 of record JBAMCH010000023.1, read on the forward strand.
GAGGAAATTGAGTGAGGAATAGGTGAGGAAATTGAGTGAGGAATAGGTGAGGAATAGGTGATGAAAATGGATGAGGAATAGGTGAGGAAATTGAGTGAGGAATAGGTGAGGAAAATGGGTGAGGAATAGGTGATGAAATTGAGTGAGGAATAGGTGATGAAATTGAGTGAGGAATAGGTGATGAAAATGGGTGAGGAATAGGTGAGGAAATTGAGTGAGGAATAGGTGAGGAAAATGGGTGAGGAATAGGTGAGGAAATTGAGTGAGGAATAGGCGAGTAAAATGAGTGAGGAATAGGTGATGAAAATGGGTGAGGAATAGGTGATGAAATTGAGTGAGGAATAGGTGATGAAAATGGGTGAGGAATAGGTGAGGAAATTGAGTGAGGAATAGGTGAGGAAATTGAGTGAGGAATAGGTGAGGAAATTGAGTGAGGAATAGGTGAGGAAATTGAGTGAGGAATAGGTGAGGAAAATGGGTGAGGAATAGGTGAGGAAATTGAGTGAGGAATAGGTGAGGAAATTGAGTGAGGAATAGGTGAGGATATTGAGTGAGGAATTGGTGAGGAATAGGTGATAAAATTGAGTGAGGAATAGGTGAGGAAATTGAGTGAGGAATAGGTGAGGAAATTGAGTGAGGAATAGGTGAGGAAATTGAGTGAGGAATAGGTGAGGATATTGAGTGAGGAATATGCCAATATCGTTGTAAAGAACTGAGTGAGGAATAGGTGAGGAAAATGAGTGAGGAATATGTGATGAAATTAAGTGAGGAATAGGTAAGGAAATTGAGTGAGGAATAGGTGAGGAAATTAAGTGAGGAATAGGTGAGGAAAATGAGTGAGGAATAGGTGATGTAACAAAAAGTAGCAAAAGTGAGGAAAATGAGTGAGGAATAGGTGAGGAAATTGAGTGAGGAATAGGTGAGGAAATTGAGTGAGGAATAGGTGAGGAAATTGAGTGAGGAAATTGAGTGAGGAATAGGTGAGGAAATTGAGTGAGGAATAGGTGATGAAATTGAGTGAGGAATAGGTGAGGAAATTGAGTGAGGAATAGGTGAGGAAAATGGGTGAGGAATAGGTGATGAAATTGAGTGAGGAATAGGTGAGGAAATTGAGTGAGGAATAGGTGATGAAATTGAGTGAGGAATAGGTGAGGAAATTGAGTGAGGAATAGGTGAGGAAATTGAGTGAGGAATAGGTGAAGAAATTGAGTTGTACCTGATTTCCCCATGCAAACGGACTATGCCAATATCGTTGTAAAGAACTGAGTGAGGAATAGGTGAGGAAAATGAGAGAGGAATATGTGATGAAATTAAGTGAGGAATAGGTGAGGAAATTGAGTGAGGAATAGGTGAGGAAATTGAGTGAGGAATAGGTGAGGAAAATGAGTGAGGAATAGGTGATTTAGCAAAAAGTAGCAAAAGTGAGGAAAATGAGTGAGGAATAGGTGAGGAAATTGAGTGAGGAATAGGTGAGGAAGTTGAGTGAGGAATAGGGGATGAAAAGGAGTGAGGAATAGGTGATGAAAAGGAAGGAGGGTTGTAGTGATTTGCTCGGGAAGTAGTTGACCGATCTTGATGATATATACCTCAATGATGAAAATGGGTGAGGAATAGGTGATGAAAAGGCATATTTTGATTTTATTTTTTTGCACGTTCTGAGCCAGTTTTACCATCTAAAAAAGGAAGTGCGCGATAAATAAAAAAAAGTAGCAAAGGTCCAAAACATTTTTGACTTTTTATTGAGAGGACGGCTAAGGCCTTTGCCTACCACAAATGTACGCTGTGTACTTTATTATTCTTGTAGACTGCATTTATTTGCGTATGAAATTGAGTGAGGAATAGGTGATGAAATTGAGTGAGGAATAGGTGAGGAAATTGAGTGAGGAATAGGTGATGAAATTGAGTGAGGAATAGGTGACGAAATTGAGTTGTACCTGATTTCCCCACGCAAACGGACTATGCCAATATCGTTGTAAAGAACTGAGTGAGGAATAGGTGAGGAAAATGAGTGAGGAATAGGTGATGAACATGAGTGAGTAATAAAAAATATTAATATTATTTATTTATTTTATAATTTTATTTTTTTTATTGAGTGAGGAATAGGTGAGGAAAATAAGTGAGGAATAGGTGATGAAAATGGGTGAGCAATAGGTGATGAAATTGAGTGAGGTATAGGGGATGAAAAGGAGTGAGGAATAGGTGATGAAAAGGAAGGAGGGTTGTAGTGATTTGCTCGGGAAGTAGTTGACCGATCTTGATGATATATACCTCAATGATGAAAATGGGTGAGGAATAGGTGATGAAAAGGCATATTTTGATTTTATTTTTTTGCACGTTCTGAGCCAGTTTTACCATCTAAAAAAGGAAGTGCGCGATAAATAAAAAAAAGTAGCAAAGGTCCAAAACATTTTTGACTTTTTATTGAGAGGACGGCTAAGGCCTTTGCCTACCACAAATGTACGCTGTGTACTTTATTATTCTTGTAGACTGCATTTATTTGCGTATGAAATTGAGTGAGGAATAGGTGATGAAATTGAGTGAGGAATAGGTGAGGAAATTGAGTGAGGAATAGGTGATGAAATTGAGTGAGGAATAGGTGACGAAATTGAGTTGTACCTGATTTCCCCACGCAAACGGACTATGCCAATATCGTTGTAAAGAACTGAGTGAGGAATAGGTGAGGAAAATGAGTGAGGAATATGTGATGAAATTAAGTGAGGAATAGGTGAGGAAAATAAGTGAGGAATAGGTGAGGAAAATGAGTGAGGAATAGGTGATGAAAATGGGTGAGGAATAGGTGATGAAAATGAGTGAGTAATAAAAAATATTAATATTATTTATTTATTTTATAATTTTATTTTTTTTATTGAGTGCGGAATAGGTAAGGAAAATAAGTGAGGAATAGGTGATGAAAATGGGTGAGCAATAGGTGATGAAATTGAGTGAGGTATAGGTGATGAAAAGGAGTGAGGAATAGGTGATGAAAAGGAAGGAGGGTTGTAGTGTAGCTCGGGAAGTAGTTGACCGATCTTGATGATATATACCTCAATTTTTTTGGCCTTTTATGATCTACAAAAAGAGTTGGTTGAGAGAGTCCAGGACCTTTTGAAAGGACTTGAAAATCAGGATCTGCTGAAATGCCATGAAAGGGGGAGTCTATTTATCACCATTCATCAGGTCCCAGCTCTATTTTTTGCGATCGCTTTATCTTTTAATTAATGTGGATTTGGACACTAATCCTGCGTAAAAACAGTATATTTTGACAATTTTGGTTTTATATGTTCCAAAGTCCTTGTGATGTTTATATATGATGTCTATAAACATCGTTTCTTTAATTTCTTACCTTATTTAAGTTCACTAACCAGAAAACAAAGTAAAAAGTTAAGGAAAATAATCAGAAGAAGGATATGAATTTCCTAAAGTGTGCTGAACTCGTGTCCAGCTCATTTTCCAGGTTGATCCAATATATTCAATATATATGTATATATGGGCCGTTCTTTTACAAACCGAACAGATTTGGCCAAAAAAAAATTTCACATTTTTGATTTGCCTGAAACTTATTTTACACGTACTATTCGGAAAATAAGTAAACACGTGTATCAGGATTTGACCGAAAAAAAAATATTTTTTTAGTTAGAATTTTTTTAAGTTTGCTAAAAATCGTCAAATTTGGAAAAGTACCCTCTCTTTGAAAATCTGTATCTCCGGTTATATGAATCCGAATGACTTCATGTCTTTTTCATTAATTCCTCTAAAACCTCTTCTTTCAAAAAAAAAATTATAAAAAAAAATTAGTTTTTAATTTCTTAAAAATAAAAACAAATTAAAATTTAAAAAAAAATTTTAACCATTGCTCCCAAAAAAAAAAAATATTTTTTTTATTTTAATATATGCGCCATAGTGTTAGTTACAATCGGTTTTTGTAAATAGTTGGAGCCATTTTTAGTTTTTTAAATATCGAAAGTTTTTTAACAAGCCCTCGCCTTTCTTCAATGAACGCCCGCCAAAGCATGTAGTGCATCTCGCTCGCTCTTATTACATGCTTATGGTTTTCATCCTTACAGATTATTTAATGATATCTGACTAACAAATAGGAATTTTTTGCTTAAAATATTATATAATTATTATTTTATTTACTTAGGTCATTATTTTAACAAAAGTTAATATTTTTTTAATGTTTAAAAAACTATTTTTTTTTTAATCTTAAAAAAATAATATTTTTTTAATGTTGAAAAAACTTTAAAAAAATTCAATAGTAAACAAAAAAATAATTCAATAATATTTTAAGCAAAGAATTCCTATTTGTTAGTCAGACATGGTCAACGGACTGTTAAATGACTCGTAAGCATGAAAACCATAAGCATGTAATAAGAGCGAGCGAGATGCACTACATGCTTTGGCGGGCGTTCATTGAAGAAAGGCGAGGGCTTGTTAAAAAACTTTCGATATTTAAAAAACTAAAAATGGCTCCAACTTTTTACAAAAACCGATTGTAAGTAACACTATGGCGCATATATTAAAATAAAAAAAATTTTTTTTTTTGGGGGGCAATGGTTAAAAATTTTTTTAAAATTTTAATTTTTTTTATTTTTAAGAAATTAAAAAAAAAATTTTTTTTATAATTTTTTTTTTGAAAGAAGAGGTTTTAGAGGAATTAATAAAAAAGACATGAAGTCATTCGGATTCATATAACCGGAGATACAGATTTTCAAAGAGAGGGTACTTTTCCAAATTTGACAATTTTTAGCAAACTTAAACAAATTCTAACTAAAAAAAAAATTTTTTTTCGGTCAAATCCTGATACGCGTGTTTACTTATTTTCCGAATAGTATGTGTAAAAAAAGTTTCAGGCAAATCAAAAATGTGACCCAATAAAAAGTGTTCGGTTTGTAAAAGAATCGCCCATATTGATAAAAAGTAAAAAACAAGAGAACTTAAAAATGGTTGTATTTTATTTTATAATTTTTGGAAAACATTAAAGAAAAGGAAGTCAATATCAAATAATGTTATGTTCCAAAATTATATATTTTATTTCCAAAAAAAATCGATGATTTTGAGAAAACATCGATGTTTGTAAAATATTGTTAAACATCGATATATCGATCTTCACATCGATGTTTTTTCCACCTCTACTAGATACTCACATATCTAAGTAATACAACAGCTGTCAAAATCAGTCGATCACTCGGTCACTGATGATCTATCCATTCGGCGATCCGCTTGGTTTCGTTTAGAGTGGAGTTACGATGGCCAAGGCGTGCTGTCGGCTTGTACTCCCTCGCCTATTTACCACCCACTTTCATCACCTGTTCCCAGCCAAAAATATTTAAATTTTCTAATTTTTTTTTTTAATTTTCTGTCTGATTTTTTATTTTTTTGCTATGTAAATTTTTGATGCATCGCATCGCCTTTTGAAATGTTTTTTCAGGCGGCTCGGTTGGCTCCACCTGAACAATCGCATCTGAAATAAAAAAAAATATTATTATAATATTATAGGTTTTTAAAAATGGAACCCTAATAATTTATTAGTAGTAAATACTTACTCAAGAGGGCTCCAACAAAATTTGGAAAGGCTCTTAGCCTTTTTTTATGTTGGGCCCCTTCCAAATTATATTCTATGGCTAGATCTTCGCATAGAATATTTTGCAGCGATCGGCTAATTTTGCCTCGCTTCAACAATTCGACCGTCACATCATCATTGATTTATTTCAATTTATTGTTATATAAGATACATTTTGTTTAATTCAACATTCAGAGAGTGGAGAATGAAAAATATACAGATTGGTCAGCATTGTTGTCGCTTATTAGCCGATCGACTGCCGCCAGATCCTCGTCCGTCTTTAACGGGAACGCCTCAATCTCTGGCCTTTGGGCCTGCCCAATTTGGGGAACGCTGGCCAGCGTGGCCACGACATTTTCAGGGCTGCCACTTCCTCCCTTAGCCCTCGAACCTCTACGAGGACCTGGTCCGTATTCTTTTCGAGTTCTAATTTTATTAGGAAAAATATTTATAAGTAGTTTGCATGTGCATATTTAATTCTAAGTTTCGTTGAACATGTTTAAATTAAATAAAATCTTAGATATGTGTGGGTTTTGAAAAAAACTCCTTGAGTCTTCAAGTAATTTCCAAAAGCGTAAGACGAACCACTAATCGCATCCCAGATTTTTTTTAATTTTCCGTCTGATTTTTTATTTTTTTGCTATGTAAATTTTTGATGCATCGCATCGCCTTTTGAAATGTTTTTTCAAGCGGCTCGGTTGGCTCCACCTGAACAATCGCATCTGAAATAAAAAAATATTATTATAATATTTTAGGTTTTTAAAAATGAAACCCTAATAATTTATTAGTAATAAATACTTACTCAAGAGGGCACCAACAAAATTTGGAAAGGCTCTTAGCCTTTTTTTATGTTGGGCCCCTTCCAAATTATATTCTATGGCTAGATCTTCGCATAGAATATTTTGCAGCGATCGGCTAATTTTGCCTCGCTTCAACAATTCGACCGTCACATCATCATTGATTTATTTCAATTTATTGTTATATAAGATACATTTTGTTTAATTCAACATTCAGAGAGTGGAGAATGAAAAACTTACATATTGATCGGCATTGCTGTCGCTTATTAGCCGATCGACTGCCGCCAGGTCCTCGTCCGTCTTCAACGGGAACGCCTCAATCTCTGGCCTTTGGGCGGCATCCTGTCCAATTTGGGGCACGCTGGCTAGCGTGGCCACGACATTCTTCAGGGCCGCCACTTCCTCCCTTAGCCCTCGAACCTCAACGAGGACCTGACCCATATCCTTTTCGAGTTCTAATTTTATTAGGAAAAATATTTATAAGTAGTTTGCATATGCATATTTAATTCTAAGTTTCGTTGAACATGTTTAAATTTAATAAAATTTTAGATATGTGTGGGTTTTCGAAAAAAAACTCCTTGAGTCTTCAAGTAATTTCCAAAAGCGTAAGACGAACCACTAATCGGATCCCAGATTTTTTTTAATTTTCCGTCTGATTTTTTTATTTTTTTGCTATGTAAATTTTTGATGCATCGCATCGCCTTTTGAAATGTTTTTTCAGGCGGCTCGGTTGGCTCCACCTGAACAATCGCATCTGAAATAAAAAAAAAAATTATTATAATATTATAGGTTTTTAAAAATGGAACCCTAATAATTTATTAGTAATAAATACTTACTCAAGAGGGCACCAACAAAATTTGGAAAGGCTCTTAGCCTTTTTTTATGTTGGGCCCCTTCCAAATTATATTCTATGGCTAGATCTTCGCATAGAATATTTTGCAGAGATCGGATAATTTTGCCTCGCTTCAACAATTCGACCGTCACATCATCATTGATTTATTTCAATTTATTGTTATATAAGATACATTTTGTTTAATTCAACATTCAGAGAGTGGAGAATGAAAAATATACATATTGGTCAGCATTGTTGTCGCTTATTAGCCGATCGACTGCCGCCAGGTCCTCGTCCGTCTTTAACGGGAACGCCTCAATCTCTGGCCTTTGGGCCTGCCCAATTTGGGGAACGCTGGCCAGCGTGGCCACGACATTCTTCAGGGCTGCCACTTCCTCCCTTAGCCCTCGAACCTCAACGAGGACCTGGTCCGTATTCTTTTCGAGTTCTAATTTTATTAGGAAAAATATTTATAAGTAGTTTGCATATGCATATTTAATTCTAAGTTTCGTTGAAACTATTTAAATTAAATAAAATTCTAAATTTGATAGTTACATATGAATAAGAAATAGAAAAAAAATGGGGAATGCTTCCTCAAGGGTTTAGTAAGTGCCGCAAATCCCTCCTTTATCCCCCGAACTTCTACAAGGACCTGCTTCATATCCTTTTCGAAGACAAGTTATATAATAAAAAAAAAAATATTAGTAGTTCGCATACTTGCATATTTAATTGAAATTTTCAACACACTTCACTTGGGGAGTGAACCCATGACTTTGGGGAATTGCAAATTTCGGTAGGTCGTCAACGTTACCTCTTCAGCCGGAGTGGGTGATGTGAGCTCAGCGTCGAAACTTCTATATATAGCACATCTTGGGAATATGTACTTGAGAATTACATACTTCTAGGGCTGTGTCATATTTTATTTTATTTATTGTTTATTTGTTGTTTAAAAGTCAACGCGGTTCATTTCCGTTTTAATCCAATCTTGAAAGAAATGTACCCTTGTGTACAAACTAGGAACGTTTGGGGTATCACATGCAACTCCTACTGAAGTGATTCCCATGATTTGATGCTGACATCTATCTGTGGTAAAAGGAATCAGCAAAGGTCCTCCCGAGTCCCCATTACAAGTGTCCTTGTGATCGGGAGATCCAACACACAACTGGGACTCTGGCTTGTATCCTTCCGGAATATCATCGTTTGCATCCGTTGACCTCTCACAAAAGGACCCATAGTTTTGCAGGACAACCTTCCGCAGCTCCCTGGACTCGTATTTTGAAAATCCCTTCTGACCCCACCCGATGGCAGTAAAGGAATCAGACCTATCTCCATTACTCAAGGGCAGACATGCAGGCAACTTGTATCGGTTGTACCTGATTTCCCCACGCAAACGGACTATTCCAATATCGTTGTAGAGAACTGGGTACCGAAAGTCTGGGTGGGCCTTAAGTTCGAGAACTTCAAAGTCCTCCGGCTGGGCATCGTCCTTGTCGCTGTCGAAAACTAGTTCTCCCAACCGCACTATGTTTACGGATCCTCTGCAAGAACATAACTATTATATAGTTTGAGTTTTATAAAGTTCATTAAAGGCTATTTACTTACAGATCTGAGTAAAAGCAGTGGGCAGCTGTCAGAATCACTCGATCACTGATTATCGTGCCGCCACAGAACCACTTAGTTTCGTTTAGAGTAGCGTTACGATGGCCAAGGCGAGCTGCCGGTTTGTACTCCCTCGGATTCGCTCTATCGCCGCCAACTAAATAAGGAGGTTCAACAATATCTGAAAAAATCATAAATAATATTCTAATAATTTTGTATATTTAGGATAAAAACAAATCACTCACCTTGATTGGCAGATATTATAAGAAAGCTAAAGGCACTTAGCAAAATCAAAGAAAAAATATTTCTGCTCATTTTATATTACTACAAAACTGCAACTGCATTGATAGAAGATTTCGCAAAGACTAAATTCTAGGCAATCACTTCAATCAGTGATTTCATATTAATGCCGGATTCATATTTATATATTTGTTGGAAAAACATTTCTGAGGGAACCACTGATCAGGTTTCAGAGACTGTTGATAAGAGGGATTTTACACTCCGTAAGTATATAAACCAGGTTTATGGGTAATGAAATATTGAAATCGTGAGTGGAAATAAGTATTAAAAAGTAAATTCTTTTATTAAATGTAGGTAAAATATTTTATTTATTTACTTCTTGGCCAACTGGCTTCTAATCCAATGTCTGTAAAAATTCACCCTCGTATATAAACTGGGAATGTCGGGAGTATCACATGCGATTCCTACTGACGTGATACCCATGACTTGATATTGGCATCCATTTCCAGCATAGGGAATCAGCAGTGGACCTCCCGAGTCCCCGTTGCAGGCGTCCTTGTGCCACGGGGATCCAACGCACAACTGCGACTCCGCATCATAGCCGCTGGGCAACTCCTTGTTCGACTCCGTTGTCCCCCGACAGGACCGGTTATAGTTTTGCAGCTCCACTTCCCTCAGTTCCTTGGACGGCTCAAACTCATAAACTTTCTTCTGACCCCATCCTATGGCGGTGAAGAATTCTAGCTGGTCCCCGTCATTCGAAGCCAGGCAGGCGGGCAGCTTGTAGCGGCTGAAGGTCACTTGTCTACGAAAACGAACAATCCCAATGTCATTGTACAGAACTGGATATCGGAATTCCATTTAAAACTAATGTCTGATTTTTTATTTTTTTGTAATGTAAATTTTTGTTATTATTTATTTAGTTGAGACTATGTAAAATTATAATTGTAAAACAAAATACAAAAACGAAATCACACTTAGCGGAACCACACAAAACAAATAAAAAGTAAAAAACAAGAGAACTTAAAAATGGTTGTATTTTATTTTATAATTTTTGGAAAACATTAAAAAAAAGGAAGTCAATATCAAATAATGTTATGTTCCAAAATTATATATTTTATTTCCAAAAAAAATCGATGATTTTGAGAAAACATCGATGTTTGTAAAATATTGTTAAACATCGATATATCGATCTTCACATCGATGTTTTTTCCACCTCTACTAGATACTCACATATCTAAGTAATACAACAGCTGTCAAAATCAGTCGATCACACGGTCACTGATGATCTATCCGTCGATCCGCTTGGTTTCGTTTAGAGTGGAGTTACGATGGCCAAGGCGTGCTGTCGGCTTGTACTCCCTCGCCTATTTACCACCCACTTTCATCACCTGTTCCCAGCCAAAAATATTTAAATTTTCTAATTTTTTTTTTTAATTTTCTGTCTGATTTTTTATTTTTTTGCTATGTAAATTTTTGATGCATCGCATCGCCTTTTGAAATGTTTTTTCAGGCGGCTCGGTTGGCTCCACCTGAACAATCGCATCTGAAATAAAAAAAAATATTATTATAATATTATAGGTTTTTAAAAATGGAACCCTAATAATTTATTAGTAATAAATACTTACTCAAGAGGGCTCCAACAAAATTTGGAAAGGCTCTTAGCCTTTTTTTATGTTGGGCCCCTTCCAAATTATATTCTATGGCTAGATCTTCGCATAGAATATTTTGCAGCGATCGGCTAATTTCGTCACTTCTTTGAAGCCTATTTTTTGCACTGTGTTGGTTCCTTACACATCTAAGTGTTTTTTGTAAAGCCCTCTCTGGAGGCTCGCATGGCTCCACCTGACCAATAGCCTCTGAAATAAGAAATATTTATTACTATAAGAATGTAATGTTCATCATAAAAACTTACCCAGTAAAGCGCTTGCAAAATTTGGAAACGCTCTAAGCCGTTTTTTTTTCTGGGCCCCGTTTAAGTTATATTCCATGATGATTTCGGAAAGGACGTTCTTTATTGATTTGCTTCGCTTCCCTTGTTTCAGCAAGTCGACCATTATTTTGACCTACAAAAGTTAAAAGTTATTAAATAATAAACAAAAAAATATATGCAACATTCAGAGAACATACATAGTTGTCCGACTCGCCCTCGCTTATAAGGCGCTCAAGGGAAGCGAAGTCCTCATCTGATTTGATCGGTAATATTTCCTCCACTTGAACTTCCTGCCTTCCTGACTGTTTCATTAAAACCGCCAGTTGTTCTCTGATATCCTTAACATCCTTTTCGAGTCCTAATTTAATTTTAAAAAAATAATTATAATATAATATATTAGTATATGGGCCGTTCTTTTACAAACCGAACAGATTTGGTCAAAAAAACAAATTTCACATTTTTGATTTGCCTGAAACTTATTTTACACGTACTATTCGGAAAATAAGTAAACACGTGTATCAGGATTTGACCGACAAAAAAAATATTTTTTTAGTTAGAATTTTTTTAAGTTTGCCAAAAATCGTCAAATTTGGAAAAGTACCCTCTCTTTGAAAATCTGTATCTCCGGTTATATGAATCCGAATGACTTCATGTCTTTTTCATTAATTCCTCTAAAACCTCTTCTTTCAAAAAAAAATGTCTAAAAAAAATTAGTTTTTAATTTCTTAAAAATAAAAACAAATTAAAATTAAAAAAAAAATTTTAACCATTGCTCGCAAAAAAAAAAATATTTTTTTTATTTTAATATATGCGCCATAGTATTAGTTACAATCGGTTTTTGTAAAAAGTTGGAGCCATTTTTAGTTTTTTAAATATCGAAAGTTTTTTAACAAGCCCTCGCCTTTCTTCAATGAACGCCCGCCAAAGCATGTAGTGCATCTCGCTTGCTCTTATTACATGCTTATGGTTTTCATCCTTACGGATTATTTAATGATATCTGACTAACAAATAGGAATTCTTTGCTTAAAATATTATATAATTATTATTTTATTTACTTAGGTCATTATTTTGACAAAAGTTAATATTTTTTTAATGTTTAAAAAACTATTTTTTTTTTAATCTTAAAAAAATAATATTTTTTTAATGTTGAAAAAACTTTAAAAAAATTCAATAGTAAACAAAAAAATAATTCAATAATATTTTAAGCAAAGAATTCCTATTTGTTAGTCAGACATGGTCAACGGACTGTTAAATGACTCGTAAGCATGAAAACCATAAGCATGTAATAAGAGCGAGCGAGATGCACTACATGCTTTGGCGGGCGTTCATTGAAGAAAGGCGAGGGCTTGTTAAAAAACTTTCGATATTTAAAAAACTAAAAATGGCTCCAACTTTTTACAAAAACCGATTGTAAGTAACACTATGGCGCATATATTAAAATAAAAAAAATATTTTTTTTTTGGGGGGCAATGATTAAAAATTTTTTTAAAATTTTAATTTTTTTTTATTTTTAAGAAATTAAAAAAAAAAATTTTTTTATAATTTTTTTTTTGAAAGAAGAGGTTTTAGAGGAATTAATAAAAAAGACATGAAGTCATTCGGATTCATATAACCGGAGATACAGATTTTCAAAGAGAGGGTACTTTTCCAAATTTGACAACTTTTAGCAAACTTAAACAAATTCTAACTAAAAAATAATTTTTTTTCGGTCAAATCCTGATACGCGTGTTTACTTATTTTCCGAATAGTATGTGTAAAAAAAGTTTCAGGCAAATCAAAAATGTGACCCAATAAAAAGTGTTCGGTTTGTAAAAGAATCGCCCATATTGATAAAAAGTAAAAAACAAGAGAACTTAAAAATGGTTGTATTTTATTTTATAATTTTTGGAAAACATTAAAGAAAAGGAAGTCAATATCAAATAATGTTATGTTCCAAAATTATATATTTTATTTCCAAAAAAAATCGATGATTTTGAGAAAACATCGATGTTTGTAAAATATTGTTAAACATCGATATATCGATCTTCACATCGATGTTTTTTCCACCTCTACTAGATACTCACATATCTAAGTAATACAACAGCTGTCAAAATCAGTCGATCACACGGTCACTGATGATCTATCCGCCGATCCGCTTGGTTTCGTTTAGAGTGGAGTTACGATGGCCAAGGCGTGCTGTCGGCTTGTACTCCCTCGCCTATTTACCACCCATTTTCATCACCTGTTCCCAGCCAAAAATATTTCAATTTTCATAATACATATTTTTTTTAATTTTCCGTCTGATTTTTTATTTTTTTGCTATGTAAATTTTTGATGCATCGCATCGCCTTTTGAAATGTTTTTTCAGGCGGCTCGGTTGGCTCCACCTGAACAATCGCATCTGAAATATTTATGTTTATCGTTGCACTTTTTTAGTTTTATAGTTTTAGTTTTATATACGTATGTACAGATCAGTTACCTGCTGTTATTAATTTTGCTTAATTAGCTGAGAAACTCCCGTGTAAAAAACTGATTGCTGATCCCACTCCACTAAGGTTTCAAATGCAAGTGAAAAACACGAAAAAAAGGGCGCGTGCCTTCCAGAAAACGAAAAAGAATAGAGCAAATAGGAACAACAACGTTTCGTTATTCCATACATTTTTAATAATAATTTTTAATTTCTTCTATAAATTTGTAATATCTTAAAATTCCCAATAGGATGAAAAACTGTGAAATATATTAAATCTAACAATTATTTTTTATCCATTTTTTTTTTGTTTAAGAACGTCTTAATAAGACGTTTATCAATATTTACTAGGGTTTTTTAAGCCCTTTTAAAAAGAACTTGAATCAAAAACTTAAAAAAAAGGGAATAAATAAAAATTGTTAGATTTAATAAATTTTACAAAAAATATAAATTATAAAAATCTTGCTTTATTTAAATTTGAAGTTGGGGGAAAAATAACACATTATTTTAAAAGCGCATAATAATTGTTGTACTATTATTTATTTATTTTGTAATCAATTTAATGTAATTTAATTTTTGAAATATTATTTTTTTATTTGTGAATCAATTTCATTCAATTAATATTTTTGGTCACTAGCAAAACAATTTTTATTATACTACACATTATTATTACATATGTATTATTATACATACATATATTATTATTCACTTTATTACTAATTTTCCCGCCGCGTTATTAATTTTGCTTAATTGCTGATCTCACTGCTCTCTCACTAACTGCTTCCACAAAAGTTTCAACTGCAAGTAAAAAGTGCGAGAAGAAGGAAACGGAAAAGAAAAGAGCAATAGCAATAACAACAAAAACCTTTCTAGAGGCGACTATGTTCTTATCCCTTCTTTCTTGTACATTAGTTTTCGCGACGCATTGCGTCGATGCGCTTGGTTTATTTTTCAGCCGAATACTGCAATTATTTCGTGCTCGCGTTTACATAGAGAAAAAATGGAACTGATCTGGGTTCATATCAATTTTTTCATAACAAAATGGTGAGATTTTATATCAATATGGTATAAAATCATATGTTCAAAAATATCATTTTGATATGACACAGAATGGACCAAAATTTATATGACAAAATACCCGACGGATGACTATTTTCCGCGTTTTTTGTTTTTATTGCTGCAACATACAGTGAATCCCATTAATATTCGGTTTTTTTTTGTACTTCAAACGTAAATAAAAGGTTTGAAAACAAAAAATGGAAAAATCTAATAATGCAGGAATAATGCTTATTTTATTACCTTTTCATAGATATACATATATATATGAATACTTTTTTTGAATTTTGAGAAGAAACATGCATAAACCAAAAAAACACAGCATATTTAGGCCACATTAATATTCGGTTTTTCCTTTTTGTACTAAAAATCACAACATTTCTTTAAGAAATAAACTTAATTTGACTTTTGAAATGCTAGCCATTATGGCCTATGAGTTCGTTTAAACTTTTTGGCATATTTTGATTTTATTTTTTTGCACGTTCTGAGCCAGTTTACCAACCTAAAAAAGGAAGTGCGCGATAAATAAAAAAAAAGTAGCAAAGGTCCAAAACATTTTTGATTTTTTATTGAGAGGACGGCTAAGGCCTTTGCCTACCACTAGAAATCTGTTTTAGCTCCATTTAATCATCCCACCAAAAAAAATGGTTGGTTAGAAAAACAGAGTCGGTAAAAAATGAATTTTTCGTTGAGTTTGGTATGCAATCAAGCACCAAAACGCTTATTCTGAGGAACTCTGTTTTTCTACCCATCCGTTTTTTTGGTGGGATGATTAAATGGAGCTAAAACAGATTTCTAGTGGTAGGCACCGAAAGTCTGGGTGGGCCTTAAGTTCGAGAACTTCAAAGTCCTCCGGCTGGGCATCATCCTTGTCGCTGTCGAAAACTAGTTCTCCCAACCGCACCATGTTTACTGATCTTCTGAAAGAACAAAACTATTATATAGTTTGAGTTTTATAAAGTTCATTTAAGGCTATTTACTCACAGATCTAAGTAAAAGAACTACTTGGTTTCGTTTAGAGTAGAGTTACGATGGCCAAGGCGAGCTGCCGGCTTGTACTCCCTTGAATTCGCTCTATCGTCGCCAACTAAATAAGGAGGTTCTACAATATCTGGAAAAAATATTGTTGTATATTTAGAATAAAAACAAATCACTCACCTTGATTTGCAGATATTATAGGAAAGCTAAAGCCACTCAGCAAAATCAATGAAAAAATATTTCTGCTCATATTATATTCCTAAAAACTGCAACTGCATTGATAGAAGATTTCGCAAAGACTAAATTCTAGGCAATCACTTCAGTCAGTGATTTCATATTATTACGGGTTTCTTATTTTATATATTAGTTGGGGAAAAACATTTCTGAGGGAACCACTGATCAGGTTTCAGAGACTGTTGATAAGAGGGATTTTACGCTCCGTAAGTATATAAACCAGGTTTATGGGTAATGAAATATTGAAATTATGGGTGGAAATAAGTATTAAAAAGTCAATGTAGGTAAATTATTTTATTTATTTACTTCTTGGCCAACTGGCTTCTTATCCAATGTCTGTAAAAATGCACCCTCGTATATAAACTGGGAATGTCGGGAGTATCACATGAGATTCCTACTGAGGTGATACCCACGACTTGATATTGGCATCCATTTCCAGCATAGGGAATCAGCAGCGGACCTCCCGAGTCCCCGTTGCAGGTGTCCTTTTGCCACGGGGATCCAACGCACAACTGCGACTCCGTATCATAGCCGCTGGGCAACTCCTCGTTCGACTCCGTTGTCCCCCGACAGGACCGGTTATAGTTTATAGTTCCCTCAGTTCCTTAGACGGCTCAAACTCATAAACTTTCTTCTGACCCCATCCTATGGCGGTGAAGAATTCTAGCTGGTCCCCGTCATTCGAAGCCAGGCAGGCGGGCAGCTTGTAGCGGCTGAAGGTCACTTGTCTACGAAAACGAACAGTCCCAATGTCATTGTACAGAACTGGATATCGGAATTCCATTTAAAACTAATGTATACTAATGATATTATGCTCACTGGAATATGCTGATATTTCAATAAAACTTAAGTTACTGATGAAGAGCACCCTTAAAATCCATCTGCTCATTTGCAATTTTCCGGAATGCAGCTGCATCGTGAGAAGATGTTGCTAAGACTAAAATCTCGTTAATCAATCATTTCATGTTGTTTATCTTAACTGTATAAAATTTAAAAATAAATATAAGGTTACATTTGATTAGGATTATGACTTGCCTGCCCTGGAAAACATTCACACTCAACTGTCAAACAGTTTACCATAGAATCTTACGTCAAGTCGTATTACTTCCCAATTATAACAAACCATTTTAGTTTACTTCGGGACTCCAAGCTGAACGGATCGGTTTTGGTTATACAAAAAGTAAGAATTCATTGCTCGAAGGTCCAAACAAGTGTTAAATATTAGATTTGCTTAAAACAGATATTCAGATCCGCTTAGTTGAGCTATCGAAATACTCATGAACGCTATAAAGCTGGAGAAGCCGGAACCTCCACCGCGCTATGAGCCGGATCTGCAGCCGGTCAATGGGGTCGTGCAACCGCCGGTCATCCCGCCGCCAAATCGTCCAGGGCGCCGAACCAACGTTCTGGAGGATCTCAAGTCCGTGCTGAGTTACATCTATCGCAGTCGCTTTGCAAAACCCTTCCGTTCCCCCGTGAATTCCGTGAACATGAGAATTCCCAATTACCACACGCTGATCAAGCGCCCCATGGACTTGAGTACGATCAAGAAGCGATTGGACAACAACTACTACTGGGAGGCGGACGAGGCACTGGAAGATTTCGAGCTGATCTTTAAGAACTGTATGCTTTACAATCTGGAGGGCACCCCGGTCCAAAAGGCGGGCAAGGAGCTGCAGTGCCTCTTCAACCAACGACTGGCCACGATTGATCTACGCAACGAGCGGGAACTGCAGCCCATTGAGAGAAAGCGCAAGAGAAAGGCTACCGACACTGGACTGGACTCTGTGGCAGCTCCTTCGGTGGCATCTCCGCGAGCGCCCAGTCAATATCCCTCCTCCCACTGGCCTTTGATTGGGCGCGCCAAACCCTGTCCTACCCCTTCATCTAGCGCAGCTCGTCTTCAAACGCCTTTGCCTCCCAATCTGATGCCAAACAAAATTCCAGACTTCTTGATTAGTCCCTTGGTTAGACCCTTAAATCCCCTGCTTCCGCTGCCACGAGGATACGAGAATATGCTCTGGCACCTGCAGGGAGGAAATTATTTAAAATCATCCCCACAAAGTCGGGCTAGTTCTCCCGTGTCCTTCCCACCTCCACTGACTTCTGTTAAAATGGAACCATCTCCATCTCCCTCACCACCAGCTCAAGCTCCGCCATCACCGCCGAAACCCAAACCACCCATCGTTATCTGTTATAAATCCCTGGACCGATTGATTGAAAAAAGCCACTGCGATCATCTTTTAAAGTCAATGGTGAAGCGAAAGCGCAAACAGTTCACATGGGCATTCAATCGGGCGGATTATTGGATAAGATACTCCCAAAGGCAAGACTACGACCACAATCACGAAGAGAGGTTGGATTGGAAAGTCCTTCGGGAACGTTTGGACTCTGATAATTTCGAAAGTTTTAACAGCTTCGTGGGATCGGTGCGAAAGATGTTTCAGAATGCATTGCGCTGTTTTCCAGATGACGGATTGTTCAAGACATCAGTTAAGAGGACCAACAAGATCTTTGAGGGGAGGCTGCCCAAGTACAGGGAGCTAATAGCCAGGGCCAAGGAGAAAGCCCGGGAATTGGTGGCCAGCAAGGAGAAAGTTATAAAAACTGAAAGTGATATAGATGAGGGCCAGCCAACTGAAAAGAGGGTCAAAGAGGAGCACCTAGATGAGAAACCTAGCTTTGAAAGCCGTCAAGATCACGGCGATGTGAAATACCATGGATATATTAAGAATTGTTAATTGATAATGTCTTTCACGAGTCATAATGCATTACTAAATACAACTTTGAGATTCATTGTATACAGTATTAAATGTTATTATCCACCAAAAATATATTACCCTTAAAATAATTTCAGCCTTTAATGCCTTATAATTTTTAAATATTATAAATTATTTTATTTAAGTTTTTATTATTTAAATATACTGTTTATAAAATATACGGTATTTAAAATAACGGTTTTTCGCATTTCACTTTTAAATATACTGCCTGGAAAGATCCCAGTAGTATTTTATGTGCTGAGTTCTTATCTTCCTGTTTTTATTTAATAAGACAAAATAATATTTTGAAAATATTTCATATTATTTTATATTTGAATATTTTTTAAAATACATAAAAATAATTGACCAATAAATGAACAGCTGATAGGGTGACCATTTCCCAAACATCGATGTAACGATGACATCGATATTTTCTCCACCTCTAGTTAATTTTTTTATCGATATCTGGCTGTCCACTTTGAGAAGGTAATCGAAACGAAAGACTCCGCAAGATTGCACGGAAAATTCCCGGAAAAAAGCGAAGATAAGACGGAATTAACGGAGCCACCATGTCCTACCAACTGTACCGCAACACCACGCTCGGAAACACTCTGCAGGAGAGCCTCGATGAGCTGATTCAGGTGAGTAAGCGCCTCCAAAATGGCCGCAGCTGGGTGGTTGACTAGTGGGCAATGTAATCCACTGTATTCCATATTGCAGTACGGCCAGATCACGCCCGGATTGGCGTTCAAGGTGCTGCTGCAGTTCGACAAGAGCATCAACAACGCCCTCAACCAGCGGGTCAAGGCCCGCGTAACCTTCAAGGCTGGAAAACTGAACACCTACCGCTTCTGCGACAATGTCTGGACCCTCATGCTCAACGATGTGGAGTTCCGTGAGGTTCACGAGTTCGTCAAGGTGGACAAGGTCAAAATCGTGGCCTGCGACGGCAAGAGCGGCGAGTTCTGAGCCCCACCGATCTGATGCCCAACATATATTACTGTGTACACCATTATAATCATTACAAATAGCTCTAAGAATAAGTATCTCTAGAATAAGTTGATAGTTGGCCACGGAAAACCGACCGTGTGATGCAGCAGGCATTACAAGAAATACACTGTTAATTCGTAGTTCAACAAGCAGCGGTTTTTATTATTTATTCAATGACAATCTTTTTTTAAGCATAAAGGCATGAAGGGTATGTAGATACTTCATTATTTTGGGAAACTCTTGGTGAAATCGTTCGACGTAAAAGGTTCCTCAAAGCTGTAATTAGCTCTGGTAGGTTTGTATTGAGTACATTGGTCTTTAAACGTCGTAAATTAATACTTAATTGGTAAACTGTTAACGTAGGTATATTTTTATTTAGCTTGCAAACAATAAATATATTACCATTTCGGGACCTTAAAAGTTTACACAAACAAACAAACTTGGTAAAAGATAAGTTAAACTAGTTTCCATCATAAATATATTTAACTAGTTTAATTTAAGCGCTTAATTTAACAGAACTCCGTTAGTAAGCGCAGTGGTTTGAGTCGCTGCTTTAGTGGAGTCGTGAACCCTGGATTTGGTATATTTTAGTGCCATTTGCAGGTGTAGGCGTTATGAGTGGGCGTTACGTACTGACTCTTACGTACTGACACTTACGTTTGCCCTTAAGTCGCGCATACGCAACGGTCACACTTTCTCCAAAACTCGAACCGAACAAAACCACCGCCCGCATCAGCACGCATCGTATTTGTTGTTGTCTTCGCCGTTTTATCGCTGACAATTAACAACAAAAGCAGGGAAAGGCAGGCACTGCCTTCGATTTGAAAGAGTCGCGACTCAGCAAGCGCCAGGCGATCGCAATCGAAGCGATTTTAAATCGGGAACGCGCGCGAGATGCGGAAAAGCCAAACGCCGCGAGCTTTGTTTATGTGTATCGGAAAATAACACAGGAAAATCCCTAAGATTCTGTGTGCGGATGAGCCAGTGCGAAAGCAATACAAATAATATCCGAAGCAGATTGCTGAGTAAATCGCCTTCGAGAGGTAAAAATGCAAATCGGAGTGTGATTTTCAAGTGTGTGTGTGTGTGCGAAGTGACTAAGCGCCGCAAAGAAAGTGGAAAAGCGGAAAATCGGCGGGGGAGGGGCGAGAAGTGGGCAAGGGAAAAATCTAAAGTGCATTCATATTGCGTGCTAATCTCCGCCGTTTTCCACTGCAGAAACGTGAATATAATTACGGCGAAAGCGGATCAATAAAGTGATTTTTCGTGCAGCCAGCAAAACAGAAAAAAAAAATTAAAATAAAACCTTGCGTTGGCGTCGCAGCAGCAGAAAAAAAACAAGACAGAGTTCCACTGCAATGTGAAATATAAATAAAATTATCTACCCCCCGAACCCGAATTCTTTATGTCTTTATTTCGACTTCCAATTGGACTCCTGCTGCGCCGCCATCGCTTTTAAGATACTTCTGGCCTTCTAGGAAGTAAAAGTCGCGCTGCAAAGCAATCCAAATTAATCCATAATATCCGTATCGATTATTTAAAGGTTTTACAAAAAGATCGGCAAAATTAATTTCCGTCGCATTAAAATCTTTACATCAAAACTGGATTATAACAGATCCGTTGATATTGGCACTCAGCAGGAAAACAATTCGGGGGTAACCAACAAAATGGTGAAACGGTAAGTAATCACCTCGTAATCTAGTAATCGTAAATGCATTTCATTTCGGCACTATCAGTCAGACCTATAACATGTACTCCCCGATATCTGGCAGTGTCGTTAACCCATTTCGACAGCTCAATTAGCGTCTATGTTCGTCACAGACTGTGTTTATTGTTCTACAGTCCCCCCTCCATAAAGGGGATTCACTGTATAGATTGGATTTCTTGATAGGGCTTTAATTTTTGGGATATATAATATCTAAATCGTATTTAGAATATATTTTTGTATTAAATTTCTTCACTCTTGCGAAATTTCTCTGTATTTCGTATTTAGAATTGGGATTTGCGCGTTGCATTGCCGCGCCTGTCGGGTCTATTGAACCCCAAATGGCTGATAAACATTCTCACCGCTTCCATATCACAAATTATAACGCAATTTATAATTGTTTTCCTTGTGTGTTTTCTTTTTTTTTCGGTTTCGTTAATCGCTACTACGTCGCAATGCAAGATTGCCGTTCATATTTGTGTGCGCATTTTGTCACTGCTTTTCTGTTTTGCCCCCCACCTTTCTGATTTCCCTCTGAACGGCGGCTCCAACAACAACCAACCCCCAGCTGGGAAAAACACCCCCTTCTGGGTGCACCACCACCACCACCGCACCACCGAAATCCTCTTGTTTCAGAGCCGAGAGCTCAGAACTCCAGAACGCAACGCCGCATAAATTTTGTGTGCGTTTTTCCCCAAACAAAAACAAATTGTTAAAATACAAAAGCAACCAGAAGGCCGTTAGGGTTCTATTTCAGAACTGGACTTTGGGTACCCTTGTAAAAAAAATACCCAAACTCAATATATAGTGGGATTTCCACAGTAATTTAATTACAGCTCTAGTTTTTTGAAGTCAGATGTTTTTAAAGTTTAAAGTTGTAATCTTAGTTTCATTTTAAAAATTAGTGGTTTAAAGTATCTTATCATCTTTGTTGTTTTAGATGTGTTTTGGGTTGAGAGTGTTGTTGATAAACAAAGTTTTTTATTGTGGTTTGGCTTCATTTATGTTATTATTATAAATAAACTGACAAGCAGGGTTTAGTTTTACTTATCTTTGCGTTTCCAACCCAACGTCGCTTTCGTAATACCTTCCCTACAAGGGGTATCCATCTATTTAGCCCACTTAATTCAATTTCTGGGATACCCTTTTTCCAGTTGGATTAACAGATGACTAGTTACCGATACGTCCTTTCTATTCAGCCCCACCATCAAGTTCAAAGTGTTTAGGGAAATGAAAACTTGAGTGGAAAGCTCTCAAAACAAAGTAGTGTTACCAAAACTGCGTCGGAATGGGAATACCCCTTGACTTGAGGTTGAAAGGATACAGCGCCATAACATCATTGAGATGACAGCAAAATAGAAAAGCGGCATTCGGTTTAACGCATGCGCCCTGACGTCACGACTGCAGCAGCAGCAGCAACAACAGCAACAAAAGCCAACGACGATAATAACAACAACAACATAATGTCCAAGTCGAGTTTGCCTTTGCAATTTGATTTTCTACACGATTTTCCGACTTTTTCATCTGCGGGCCTCCAAAATAGCAGCAACAACAACCAGGCCTGCGCCTACATAAATAACTGCATACGTTGCATTCTCTTGCCCGCTCTCTCGCTTCCACTCCTGTAGTGCATCCCGCTCTCGCCTGTTTAATTTTAGACTTTGCCTCTAACATTTTTAATACCCTTACAGAGGTTATTATGATTTGAGATAGAAGAGAATAACGATTAAAATATGCTTATTATAAAATCCGAATTATTATCATAGCAATTGAAGATATTATACATAGTTTCGTGACAATAGTTCCATTGATATTTTTACCCTTATAATTTTAAATCTTAATTTTTTAAAGTTCTTAACATAAAAAAAAACATTTATTTGATTGGAGGATTTTAAAACCCATGTTTTTAGGATTTTTTGACGAATCCAAAATGGTTTTTATCACTTGAAGGGTATAGAAAATTCGACTAGCCGAACTTTGTTAACTTCCCTTCTCGTTTTCCATTACATTGTCGCGTTGTTTTTCGTGTTCTTGTTGCCTTCTCCCTCTTGCGTTGTTGTTGTTGTTGCTTGCTGCTGCTTTCCAAGCAGGTTCTTCTTGTTGCATTTTTTACAGTTGTTAGGGTTTTGTTGTTGCTTTTCGGTTTTTCTGGATTTTTGGTTTGTTGTTTTCGTTGTCGCGCCCCCTTCAGCATCATTTCCCCTCGCCGTTTTTCCAGAATTTTCAGGCCTTTTTCCAACAACACTACCTGCCTGCCCCTTTTATCGATAAATTTATCAGCGGCAGTGGGCCTTATCGTTGCCATCTCGCTCGCACTCGCATGCTTCCTGCCGTTTACCTGAGTCCGCGACCTGTTCCCCGTGTTGTTCTTGTTTTTGTTCTGCGGTTGTTTTGGGTTCCGTAGATGTGGTTGTTGTTGCTGTCGATCAGTTGTTGTTGCTGTGGCTCTGGCGATCGTCTCGCAGGGATTTATGTACAAATCCACAGCCTTCATGCATATGGCCGTGTCTGTTTTGTTCTCTTCGGTGTTTATTAAATTCCACGATGCGTGTACAGGCGCGGCCAGGAATTTAGTGTTCAAGGTTGAGTTCGTTGATTACTCATATTTTTTATCTTTCTTTTCATGGTATTAAATTTATTGCACTGGATGTTTAAAATTTAAATTCTTAATTTTTTTTTTTTGCTTTTGGCGACTTGTTTTTTTTTTAATTCTTTAAAAATTTAATTAAATATAATTTGAACTTAAATCAGTTTAAAATGGTTTATTTAGGACTTTTTTTTTAATTTCTATTGATCCCAATATTTTTTCCTAGCATATGTGTCTCTCAATTGTTAGATTTTATTTAATACAAAACAATTTTTTCTTTTACAATTTTTATTAAATTATCTACGATACGGAAAAGATTTTTTCGTTAAAAATTGAATACACCTTTTTATCTGTTTCCTTATCATTTCAATGAACGGGCCTATTATTTTGGCCACAGCTGTGCGCTTGCATTTTCAGTTTTCTGTTTTCAGTGGCTGCACAGCGGCCGTTTGCCTTCTGCTTGGAAATTTATTTGTCTGCACGCCGATCCCCATTATGTTCATGGGCGTAGTATATGGTGTATGGTGTATGCATGGTCTGTGTGAATAAGTCGCTTCCTTGTGCTTCGCCGGCTGCCCGTCTCTTTCTTTCATTCTTCCATCTGTTTATTCTTTTTTGGCGATTAAAATTAAAATTTAATTCCGCCGTTCTGCTGGCTGTTATATTGTGTATATGAATGTATCTGTTGTTGTTGCTGTTGTTTGCTCTTGTCTGGCGGCTGCCATTGCCCTGTTTTCTCATTGAGCTTGGCTTTGTTTCACTGACTTCCTTGTTGTATCGCCCCTTTCCCCTCCTTTTCACCGCCCAATTTAAACTGCAATTTTGCCACCGCCTGTTGCTGCGCTTAGCAACATTTTGCTTATGTTGCTCATTTGTTAAGTGCAAATTTATTTATGAAAATCCCACTACATACACACACACACACACACTTTCTGGCTGATTCATATGCACAAAGTACCCTTGTATGAGCATAATTAACTGATATTATTCATGCCCATGACTCGAGTGAATAACGCCGGAATTACTTTTTGTCCAAGGGTTGCAAGAATCTCACTTTGAGGTATAAATTTCATGAGACAACTACTTTGTTTATTTATAACGTTTGAAAAAAACACCTTTTCTGGGGAAACTTTATTATATTTCCTATTTTACATTTATTTCCAAGAAATTTTAACCAAAGTGTAGCCCATTTTGGACTTTTGTTTATCTAATATTTACCTAAAAACCAAATAAATAAATAGTTTTATCAGGGCGACAGTTCCCAGCTTATGATTCTGATAATTTACAACCTCCTTATCATGCAAACGATAGGTCGACCATTTTAGAAATTGAAATTTCCTTATTTGATTTTAATTCAACTTAATGAATGAAATGTATAGACTTATATGGTGGCACATTTGAATATGTGGGGAATTCCAAGTGCAGAGAGGCTTAGATTGTCAGTGCTATTTGAATGGGAAATTGGAGGCATCCGCCTCAGAATTTCATGCTCACCTTGACAGTTCTTTGGCTGAAAGTTTAATTAGCCGAGATTAACATTTCAGGCTGTCTAATGGAAAACATTCCCCCCCGTTTCACTGTCTTTCTCCAGCGAAACTGCCAGTTTGAGCAACATTTTAAGTTGGCTTTAAGCTTGTGTCAGCTTTTTTCCACTTTTCTGCTGCCTGCATTTTGCATTTGCCCTTGCTTATCATTTCACTTTTGTTTCAACGCAAAGTGCAGCTGATAAGGTGCAGGAAAATCTTTGATTAGCTGGCTGCAGCTGCCGCCAGAAAAAAAAAACAAAAAAAAAGAGGAAATTAATCAGACAAGTAAATACACGTGACCTGGATCTGGGCTCTGGAAATCTAAAGAGAGCGAACCTTAATTAGGACCGTACACCGTATTTGTTCGTGTGTTTGGCTCTGATAAGCTCTCTGGCGGAAAATGTCAAGCGGAGAATGCAAACAGAGCAAGCAGCCAGCCACATGAGCTGGCTGGATAAATAAACTAGGTAGAAATAAAATAACTTTTCGCACTAATCACGAGTGCTGCTGCCGCTGAGCTCTTCCCATTGAATGGCTGGCCATCGGATGCGGAGCACAAAGAGGCGGCCTCATCGGTATCAACAACCTCATCGAGGTCCCATCTTCCACCGCCCAACCCTACTTGCCATTACCCCTGTCTTTCCCACGACTTTGTTTGTTTGCTGACCGAAAATCGCTTCAGCTGTAATATTTACTGCTGACCGATTTGAATCGTAGTACAGTGGAGGCTCCTTAAAAATGTTGATATTCTTGGAATTTAGATATGATTATTTTAGAATTATAAAATTGTTAAAATATTTCAAATAATATACCAAAAATAGTTAGAATTAGTTTTCTTTCCTCATTAAAAGATATGTATACCAAATCCTGAAGCTTGAGCTTCGGAAAAAATCAATATCATTAGAACATTTAAAATATTTCCAAAAATATTCTAAAAAAAAACTTAAATTAGTTTCCTTTCCTCATTTAAACATATGTATACCAAATCTTAAGGCTTGGACTTCGTGAAAAACCACTGTGATGCGAAGGGAAAGAGGGAAGATCGAATTTGATAGCTGGAGGCGCTGGGTTCAAAGTTCACGGCGCTTATCAATGCGCACATCTCTCGGACAGCGAACGAGATTGGAGCCAAATTGCCGTGGCGTGCATTGGCATTTGAACTCAAAGTGTCAAAAGCACGAACCGTTTGAGATTACCCAAAATGGGAGGCAAGTTTGATGCTCCCGGGCGGTTGACCCACATAAGGAAGACAGCCGCCCCCGATTTGCCCCCCTTTTCTTCCTGCCGGCCAAGTGAAAGTTTTTCTCTCTTGTTGCTGCTCCGCTTGTTGGCTTGGCTTGGCTTAAGTAATTTACAACAATTTACAACAATTTACGACAAATTTGCATTGGGCCTGAAATGAAATTTTCGGGCTGTGGTGTGAAAAAATATGAAAGTGAAAATGAAAATTGCTTAATGAACGCGTTTAACTTTGATTTGCAAGTGTGCAGCTGCTTGATGTGAAAAGTTTTGTCTTGTTATTACTTTTATTTTGTGTGTTGTATCCAACTGGATGACGGACTTGTGGGGACTTTGACATGGATATGGGCACCACTGTCCGCAGGTCCAGACAGGATATGCGCCTCGCCGGGCTGCAGCTGCAATGAAAACTTGCCAACACATCCTGCGGGGAAAATGAAACAATGTTTAATAAAAAACAACGGCACAAAAAGTGCCAGCATTGTCGCTTGGAACGTCGGGAAGGAAGTCAAGGGTGAACGACCACAAGCACATTCAGTAGACTGACACACGATTCGATTAAACTTTTATGCAAGGTGGAATATTCACATAAAGTGCACTTTGTATACCAACTTTAACAGTTCAAAGTTTCGGGAAGCTCACCTCAAAAAATGAACTTCTGTTAAAGTTGTTGAAGAACACCTCTCAAAAGTCTAAATAATTTTTCGGCACTTAGGGTAAAACATTTCGGAGAGTTGTGGTTAAATTAGAAAAGAGAGAATTTAGACTATTTATAAAATTAATTTTAAATTATGCAAATGAAGAAATTTATCTCACTATTTTTACAAAATAATTAAGATTTTTGGAGTTTACAATAATACAATTTTTAACTAATAGCCGAAAAATATTGTTGTTCTAGAATTAATTCCTGATTTATTTCTTTGGAACTCTTTCCTATATCAATGCTAGCTTAAAGCTCCAGTCAATTAATGGTGTCATTAATATGCCCAGCTCAAAACCCAGATTCAGGATCCCTGATTGCCAGACCACAAACGCTGTGCTGAAAGCGAGACAAGCTGGCTAAAAGCTGAATGTGGGCTTAGACCTTTGCAGTTGCAGTTGCTGCCCCTCTTTCCGCTTCTTCTCTGGCTGCCTTAGCCATTTGCCAGACGTGAACGAGCTTTTGTATATGATTTGACCTTAATTCCCTGGCACATTGCACTTTAAACGCAGGCTGACTGCAGGAAACTGCTCCTTTAAGCGCATTTTGAACTTTGTTTGCGGGGCGAGCTCTTCATTCTGCATTCTCCTTTCTTCTTGCCAGCTTGTTTTTCGGTTTTTGTCGGGCATTTCCGGTTTGTGTGCAAAGACGATGAATAAGGCGAAGATGAGAAGCCTGGCTAAGCTTGTGCCGGTGAAAGACGTTGGTGGGCCAACGTGGCTCTCAAGTGGACAGGGTATGCAGGGGGGAAAGCGGGGGAGGATGTGGCCGCATCCTTTGTCTGCAAGTTGGCTTAGTTCGAGTTTCCCCGGCACAATGTGCCCGCAGGAAAGTGAGTGTGTGCCAGACTGTTTTTGCCACAAAGGATAGAGGATATTGCTCTCCTGGTGTGTGTTAGGTCATTGGCTGCTGTTGCTGTCCTGCCATCTCATCCTTTTGCTTCTCTTTTGGGGGGGGAGAAAAACTTTTGCCCAATATAAAAATTCTACTAAAAAAATTTGTTTTCTTTCTTCTTTTTTGCAGGTAAGTTTCGGCTCGAAAACTTTCGGAGTTTAAGGCAATTGGAAACTGTTGCTGCCCCCGCACTTCGCCACTTGACTTTGGCCAAGACCTGGAGGTGGATTCAATTGGTTTCGGTTTGGTTTTATCTTGGCTATGCTTGTTTTTTTCGTCCGACTTATGTATTTTTATTTTTACCATGCGGTTTTGTGAACTCATTTGAAATAATTACATGGCTCTAACTCAATGTCTCGAGAGTTTGCGCGTATTTTCGTGAACAATTGATTTCCCACACACGGAGACACAGAAATTGCAAAAATCACAAAGACCAGAAATGGGAAATTCCTTCGTTATTGTCGGAGATCCCCGCATAAATATGTATCTTAGTTAACAGTTGAAAATCGCGTGGGCCGCCACCGCGAAGTCAGTTGTAGAGTCTGAGGTTCCGAGTGCCTCGTTAGCCTTGTTAACTCCGGCTTAGGCGTTGTCTTGCACAGTTATAGGCCTTGTAGGTTGGCCAATCCGTTCTGAGAATTCGCTTCAGATGTGCCAACTATAATTGGCAAGAGATTAAGTTGGGCCACAGAACTTGGCTGCATTAGAACTCCAGAAAAGCTTCCCACTTGGCTGAAATGAGTTGTATTTTATCATAGTCATTTGATGTATTATTATGTGAGAAGATCTGGAGCTTAAAATTAGTCTAATGAGGTTGAAAAATTCATTTCTATGAGTTGTGGAAATAAAATCTCATCTTTTCAATAATTTCTGGAACGTATTTAATGAATAATAATAATAATAAACACACCATAGTTTGTTCTAAATTTTATTTATCAAAGTTATTTTATGTATTCTTGGGAATTATTTATGTGAGATAATCAGAAACTTAAAAACATCTTGTAATTGGGTTAAAAAATACATTTTTATGAAGTGTAGAAAAAAAATCCAATCTTTTGAATAGAACATCTAGAAAATGAAGTGTAAAATATTCAAGGAAAATGCATTAAAGCCACCACTGTTTGTTCTAAACACTTCCAGCGAAAGCAAACTTTTAATGGAGGCTAATGAGTCACGGGGGGAAAGTCGTGGGGAGGCATGCATTATCTACGAGTATATGCATTCCGGCTAAATCCAAAGCCGCGTTCGTTCCCGTTTTCGTGGCTAAGAGCAACGCAACCGCCGGCCGATTAACTTGGCTATTGCACATGGCCACATCCCGGGGCTTCCCTTCTCCCGGCTGAGCCCATTTGGCGACCCAATTCCACTGTTTACTTGCATAATTTCCACGTTAGTTAGTGCGTAATTGCATTAGTTGGAGTGTTAATAGACCATGCATAACTTTTCGTGCGATTTTCAAATGGCAAACAGACTAAAATTGATGAACAAACTGCCGTGATTATGGCGATGATGGTGATGATTAAGGCGCGCCTTCGTTTCGGTTTTCTATAGATATATGTATATAGATGGGTTGGGTCTGGATCTAGGTCTGGCACTCTGATTTGTAACTGCAATTGCAGCACACACACACACACACACACACACTCGCATTCTTGGCACACAATTGCTGTGGCATTTATTGGGTGTTATTGTTGCGGTTTCGCAGTTGACCCACATTTATGCCAATATGTTGCGCAGTTTATGCTGCTAACAAGTCGCCGTCTGGGATAGGTTTATACATGGGTATTAGAGATACATGGGAGGAAGTTACACCGAAGGTGTCATTGCGATTATTATTTATGCACATATACAAGCCGTATCGATTCGTGGGAAAACTGGAGCAAGATAAATCAGTCAGATGAAAAGAGAGAGGAGCTAATTTCCGCACAAACCAGATATCACTCACTGCTGCACTTAAAAGTATTAAATTTCGCCTAAGTAATTTGTTTGTGGCCCAAAATTGCTTGCATCCTTTGTGGCCAAACGTAAATATTTAAATATTCATGGCCAGCTGACAAAAACTATACAGAAAGTAGAGTAAAAGGAGTAGGCAATGAACTTTTTTAGACTATTTCTTATAATTTACCATAACATTTGAGTTATGAAGTGAATCATAATGCTGCAAATGTCTTGAAAATTGTTAACTTGTCTGCGTAAAATCTGTGGAAAATGCAATGGTAATTGCTATTATCTTTATGCCTTCATCCGACCGCAAAAATGAGAGACAGGCCAAGAATAACAATACCATTTCTGCTGATAAGCACACTTTGAGTTTTCCACGGCGGCTGAGGGCGGTTGAATCCCAGATGCGGTCGTGACTTTGCGCGCGTTTGCGGAAAAAACCAGATTGAGAATCACTTCACGAATTGGAATATTAAATTTAAATAAGGGTTATGAATTTAAGTACCATAAAAACCATCAAGATTATGAAACAATTCAGCATTTTATCTTTTCTAATCTGCCAGAGCTTGATCCCTTTAATCATGGGTCAGTGGCTTTCCTGCAGAAACTTTCTTTTATCATCTGCAAAACAAGGAACTTTTGGTTCAATTACCTGGATGGATTATTGGACTCAAGAGCACGCTGATAAGATAACCCGAGATTTACAGACCTATTGTGATTATTTTCGCTCACTTTTAGGGTCTATCCAGATTAACTGGGTTCAGAGATCGGGGATTAGTTTATCTTTAGGATGCTCATTAGGTTTTACTTGTTCGCTTATCTCCTTCTGTCGTTTACCTGACCCACATTCGATCTATTCGATAACACCTGTTTGATGACCTCAACGCAATTAACACTCTGAATCATTTTCTTACAATGCTTTGTTTCAATTGTTAGTCATTTGCACGTAATAAACCTCTTACTGCCACGCCCCCAAATGGGATAAACCACAGCCCATCGACATCTGCTGCCAATTAATGGGAGGCGAAAAAAAAAGTAAAACATCCATGAAATTGCTGCAATTAACTAACAAATTGTTGGGGCAGATCAGTGATTAAAACACGAAAATGCTTTTATTAAGCGGAAAAAAGCAAAGAAACTAACAAAAAAGCAAAGCAACAACTGTTTTTTATGCAGCAGCCAATTAACTTAAATATAATTTTCGTGGTTTTTATTTGCATAAAAATGTTGGATGTTAAAAGCTGTTAAAAATAATAGCGCATTAAATGGTGTGGAATAATTCACAAGTTCGAGCGTTAGATTAAGATTGATCATCGAATAAACTCAATTATTCTGTATAATGCTAGATTGGATCAGTTATTGAATCGGACAGAGAGATCAATTAAGACTGTCGTCTGAGGTCAGTTATCGAGTAAGATAAATTGCTGCGATTATTAAGTGATGATATACTGTTTTGATATTCTAAAGATGGAAATTATAAGGATGTGATATCAACTAATTTTCCTACAAAAACAAAGCTGATGCCCCTGAACATCTCAAGAGCTGACACTCTATTGAATCTATAAATATTTCTCTATAGATAATGCTCATAACAATCAGTTTTCTTCTATATTAAAGCAAACTTCATAAATAAATGCAGGCAGCAGCGATAAGAACTTCAAGGGTATGCAAACATGGTGGCCACAGAGGCGATCATCTCGTGTTTTTCTCGTTTGCTCTAATGAATCTGAGGATCGGCAATTGTTTGCTGTGAAAACTGAAGTTCAAACAGATTAAATCATCGATAAAAGCCGTGCAAAAAGCGAAAGAAAAATGGAAACCTGATGGCTGCGCTGACTGCGTCACAGATGTGAGTAAAACTGGTTCGACTTGGGCCCCCATCATCGATGAGGCAACGCGGCAATGTCGCTGACCGGCTTTTCATTGCACCTTTACTTTATCTTACTTTACTTTTACCCCCCTTTTACCCGCGGCGGCCTTTCTCCGCGTGAAAGTGAGTAAGCTTGGCCTTTGTCTTTGGCCGTCGGTCGGCGTCTGAGTTTGCACTGATTATGGCAATTGCAATTGCAATTGTCGCTGCAAACAATGCGACATAAAGCGCAGAAGAGTCAAAGAAAATAAAAGCTCGACGCAATAGCCAAAGCCAAACAAAAGTAATGAAAAGAAGTGCAGCTCGTTGAGCACTAATATAAATACTCTTTCATAATTTAAAGGAAATCTGTGTAATATGCGGAAGAAAAGGGTTCTGAAAATGGTATAACCATTTAAGGTAGACATTTTCTGTACTAGGGTTTTATAAGGTGTACGTTTCATGGCTACTATTATTTTTAAAAATATTTCATAGGTTTCTTTTTATTTCTCTAATTAATAAAGTTCGATATAATGCTTTAATATCAAGATATAATTTTTAATAGTACTTACTTTTTCTGATTTCTTTGTCAGGTTTTGTTACTTTCCTTATAAATAGGGTCTATCCTTAATATAACCCAAATAAAATCTGAGCAAGGGTATACCTAGATTCGATAGGCCCACAATAGACTTCTTTTTGATGTTGATTTTTCTGCTGCCGTCTGTCATTGTCGCCTTGAGACGACATCGTCTGCTGCGTCTTTTGGGTTCAGCGTCTGATTATTGACGAAGTCGACGTCGTCGTTGTCACAGTGTTGTTGACATGTCCGCCGTCCCCCGCCGGCGATCTCCCTTCCCGTCGCCAGCCCCAGTTCCTCCGATCCCTATCCATAAATCCCAGGCTACGCCAAGGTGCTCGTGGTGCCCATGTGTGCACAGCACTTGTCAACGCAATTTGTGGTTTTGTTTCTATCTCCAGCCACTCCGCCTTTGAGTCCCCCCCCTCCGCCTTTCTGGAGATGTCTGCTGGCTACTTGTCATGAACATACGTATATAGATATCTATGGAGTATATATATCCAAGCCGTGTGCGTGTCCATTGCGACCGTGTGTGGCCTGAACCGGGCTTGTCCATATGGGGAGCCATAGCATTTGCATTAAAAATCCATGAGAAATTGATTTTTTCGTTTGGCTTTTCCTACTCGCTTTGTTTTCGTTTTCGATATCGTGTTGGGACTGCGGCTGCTGCAATTAAATAAAAATTATCTGCACGCTTTGGCGATTTGAGAATTCATTGAACAAATATCAAGATATCTCGATGGGGAGTGGGAATAAGTATGGATGGATAGCATTGCATCGCTTGTCTGCGATTTGTCCGGGCGCGTTAAATTGATTTGTGCCTATAATGATGACCAATTGACTTTGATTCCGAGGCGATAACTAGGTGCAGCGTTTATGACAGTTTCTCAAGCGGTTTTTTGTGATAATTCCCAAGTTTTATTTTCGATACCAAGTGCCATTAGTGGGTATTTTTAGATTTTATTATAAAGTAAACAAATGATAAATAAGGCAACAAATGATTATTGCTTGCAAATATTCACTGCCATACATTTCTTTGTTCTTTATGCTTATTTTTTTTTTTAAAAGCTTACTAATATTTCTTAGAAATATAACGAGAAATTCTAGGATACTTTTATGAATACTCATTGTATAACATGAAATCTTCAGACAATCAAAAATAAAATACACCTAAGCTTCTTAAAGTCAATATTACCATTTTCATGGAGGTGGAAATTACCATTGCCATTTTGGAGATTATTTGGGTTAACCGGTTAGCCTTGACAATAATGCGCGAAGGTCGATGTCTTATGACTTTGCAGCGGTATTAATATCGCACTTCCGTTGATAAGATCCTACGGAACGGAAACGGAATAGAAACCACACAAAATTTTACTTTTGCGAGGGAAACTTATCGCCGTTTGTGTATGTGTGTGTGTGCATAGCGTTCATAAATATATACCTACTTTTCACACACACATGTGCCAGTAAGCACGACTCGAGGCTATAAAAGTTTTGCGCCAATATCCGTTCCAAATTGCTTTGGCCAACAGAGCAAACGAAAGAAAGGGGAAAAGCGGGGAAAAACTAAAATTGAAAGTGCGCTATGTTAAATTTGACTAATGGGCCTTTTCCCCGTAATACACACTCTCTGATGGATAACCTTTGGGCACTCACTCAACGTAATCGAATCGACAAATTCTTGGCATTTCGTAAATCAGATGGAGTTTTGTGTTGGCGAACCAGGCTTGGGCCTCAGCCACCCCCTCAGAAACTCGGAAACTTGGAAACTAGAACGGAACCAAGCAGCGTTTGTTGCATTAGCAAAATTGAAATAACAACAGCAGCAACCTAACATATGGTTTAGTATTGTATGGTATATGGTATGCACTTACACATATATGCCAAACAGGGGCAGCCCCCGAATTGGGGTCGTGGTCGGCCCATCAAAAGGGGAGGCAGCGAGCATTTCTCAACAATTAAATTTCTGCTCTACCGCTTAGCGAGTTTCCCTTTGACATTCGCATTTGGCTGGGGATCTGGGGAGATGTCAAATTGGGGAGGACCTCGCAGCTATTTTGGCATTATTCCGGGCATTTAACGATTAACGGTTCCGACCGCTTGAAAAACCATTTCTCACATGTCGTTCAGAAATAAGTCACATATGAATATATATAAAAATTGTAAAATTTTACACTAACAAAGAAAATAAAAAAAAATTAAAATGACTTAATAATATTTTAGGAACCAAGTTTGTTTAATATTTTTTACCAGTATTTTTTAACGATAACAAAAATGTAATTTTAAAAAAATATGAAATTAACTTATATATTTTAAGATTATATTTTCTTTATAATATTTTAGGAACCAAGTTGGTTTAATATTTTTACTAGGATTTTTAACAATACCAAAAGAGTTATTTAAAAAATATGAAATGAACTTTTTTTATTTTTAGAACCCCTACAATAATATTTTATTATATAATATTTTAAGAACCAAGTTAATTTAATATTTTTAATAACATTTTTAAAATATACGATTATAGGGCCTTGGAAATATTAAGGAATTTAATAACCACAATTGCAGAGTGTAAAATCAAAGTAAATGACAAACTTAAGTTGTCAAAATAATTCAAATCCCGATCGGTTAGCGCGACAGTTGACTGCACAGTTGCGTTGCTGAGCCCGGGATCACTCGACATGGTAACAGAAATAAGCCAGCTTACGAGCCACGGCACAGAAAGCGGTCGAGGGAAGAGTGTCTAAGAGGCCAGAAACCAGACGACAAATGCCACAGAACACGTAATGATGATAAACGCGGGATGCAAGAAGTGGCCAGAAGTGGGGGTGGAAAGGTGGTGGAACCACTGCAGGCAGGAATGGCTCGAGTGGGCGGTGGGGCGGTTGGGGGCCTGTTCTTTAACCCATACTGCGCGGTGACATAATCGGCACAGTTGGCCTGGCAACAACTGTTTTGCCAGCCCCAGCGGTTGTTACAAAACACACAGCCAGCTGTAGGGGCTTCTCGAGGGGCTTTGGGGTTCTGAGTTCTCTGAGGTTGGTGGGTGAGAAAGGTGAAAGGAACTGTGGACTCACAGCACTTGATATTAAAATAAACATATACTTATGTATACCAAAAGCCCCGCTGTTTTGTGCGTTCTTGCGGACTTCCGATGACGAATGGGACATTTTCTCAAATCACCTTGATTTTCGTGAAAATTGTACCTTTGACGAAGTTGCTTGGCAACGATTTCCAATTAATTATTTGCATAGCGCATTACGATTACCGAGAAATGCGAGCGACAGCCATAATTGGAATAGGAACGCGCATTAAATGTGATTCAGGCAACTTGACTGTTAATTTGTGTGTAAAGAAACGCCATCGATAGGGGCAATCAGCGTAATGATGCTTTTCCCGGGCAATCGATGGCCCTTGGTGATTGGCTTGTGTAATCCGTCGAAGGTAGCGGAAGTTACAGTGGTAACCATAGGTATACCGACTAGCCAGCAATCCACCAATCAATATTCACGCACACTCGCTCGTTAGTTTTTCCCCAACCTTTCCTGGAATCGGAATTCCGAATCGCAGGAGATTGGAGGTCATGCCGTGTCTGACCCAAAACTGCACGTTTTCTGCCCGTTGTGTGTGCTTGCTTTTTGGTCTGTGACCTTTGACATCTGACTGAGCTGGTGGAGAGTCTAGTTGAGCCGGGTTGATTGACATAATTCATTTCGACCGCCTTGATTTGGTTTTGAATTTTGGATATGGATTCCGTGTGTCTCGTCGTGTCCCCTTTGTCGCCCCATATCGATTTCGCCTAAATGTCAATCGAACTTTGGTAAATGTCATTGAACCGCTGTCGCCGATCGGGGGGCGTAAGCTTCGCCACCGTGGGCGTGGTCGGGCGCTTGCCTTGGCCATTTTATGGCTTCATTTCAATTTGGCATTAATTGGTGAATGTTCATTGTTGCTGTTGTTGCGCCTGCATTTTCATAGTTTCGCCTGCGGCCGGCAATCAACAAGCAGCTGGCATCTCTCCCGCTCTCTTCTTTTTTATTACACGTGGAGAAAAAGTTATTTTTTGGTAAAATAATTTTACATGGTTACAGGAAGTGGAAACTAAGGCAATTACATTGCTTGAACTTGTTGGGAATTTTAGTTAGCTGTTAAAAACAACAATAACATTTCATACCTTAACATTTTTTTAAATCTTTTGAAACTCTAATATTGCAAAGTAAGTTGAGTATTCAATAAAATGAATTTCATGAACAATTGTTTTTATTTTTTATTCAAAGTTAATATTTTTTTTTTATTTTTTTAATCTAAAAATCTATAAATTTAATAATTTAATAATAATTATTGGTATTCCTTGGTTGACTCTTAAACCGTTTTATAATATTTTTAATCCATCCAAAATATATCTTATTTTTAAGGTGTACCTTTCGATTTTATTATTTTTCCCAGGTGTACTAGCTTATTTTCCTTTTCCATCTCCCATGCTCCACTGGGTCGCTTGTGTCTGCGTTTTGGCCATGCAGATTGTTGCTGGCTGGAACATTTTCAATGCATAATCAACAATAACAGCAACAACATCTCGCTACGTGACGAATTACGTGCAAAATTGCTACCCAACAGCAACATCGCCGAACCAAAAGTGTTGCCCTTTGTGCAGCTGCTGTTGCCGCTTTTTTATTACTTTTATTTTTATTTTATTTTGCGATTCTGGTTGCTGACTCAAAGACTCTTTTCTAATGCGCAAAAACATACGTATGTATTCTCTTTGAGCTCGTCAAAGTCGGGATCACCACTTTGAGTGTCACGTACATCATGTCGAATATTTTATTGATCCCCCAGCTTTTTGATTTTTATTCTCAGCTCTGATAGTTTTGTATAGGAGCAGGTATACCTGCATATCTTTTTTCATTTTGGATACGCACAGGGCATAATTTTTTTTTGAATCAAATTGCAATTTTCGTGGCTGCCAGAAGAAGATCGGCGAGGTAACTCCCCAAATTTTCGGAGCGACTAGCTGGCTGTTGCGCTTGCAGGTGAAATTGTGCGCAGCGTAACATATTATTAAATTGCCTTGATTATGGCCACAGAGCCATCGCTCGCGGAGCTTCGGACCTGGCCAGAAAGAAATAGCCAATTTGGAAACCGCCCGAGTATTTCCTGTCGTGTTCCTCTCCGCTGACCGGCAATTAAAGTGTGTAAACATGGCCGACTGAGCCAACTGAGCCCGCTGAG
Organism: Drosophila mimetica; assembly: GCA_037075245.1. Classification (NCBI taxonomy): domain Eukaryota; kingdom Metazoa; phylum Arthropoda; class Insecta; order Diptera; family Drosophilidae; genus Drosophila; species Drosophila mimetica. The sequence continues at coordinate 10,143,581 of JBAMCH010000023.1, forward strand.
CCAACTTAGCCGGCCAAAAGCGAACTAAATCGACTGTCAGAGCAACAGCAGCGGACGTTTGATCATAAATCTTAGAGTGCTGCCAAAAATAGAGTCATTCTTTGAGGGGATCCGAATGGAATGGAAAGGAATGGACTCGATTCGTTTCGATTCGATCCGATCGGATGGATGGATGAATGCATGAGTGCCTGGGCTAAATCAGAAGCAGAACAGGAACAGAAAGAGCGATAAAGACCAAAAATAAACCCGCCACACACATGCAGCAGACAACAAAGAAATCGGCGGCCAAGAAGGGGCCTCAAAAATGGGGAGGCACTGCATTCGAAAGAATAGGAATACTATTTTTGTCTAGCACCGATTTGGAAATACTCTGGAAGAAGTGAGGAGTTCAAAAGATTTCGGTAATTAAAGGTGATTGATGTCTTACGGAAAAGGGAAATAAAATTGAAAAATACTTTTTAAGTACGTTTATAAACTCATTATACGAAAATAATATTTTTACAGCTGGAATATTTTCCTGCCATCACAGAAATAGAGTTCTATAATGGTAATCCCATTATATTTAATCTCATTTGTGAACATTTTAGTTATATTTACCATTTGCAGGATTATAAAGATAGTTTATAAACTCATTATAAAGTGGTAAAACACAAAATAATATTTTTGCAGCTGTATAATTTTCCTGCTATCACAGAACTAGAGTTCCATAATGGTAATCCCCTTATAGCTAACCTCATATGTGAACATTTTAGTTCTTTCACCTCCACCATTTGCAGGATTACCTTATCGCAGCTATCGCCTATTTGTAATGCCACAAAGTAAGGGTATCGAGAGGGTTTTGCCGCTCTAATGATTGATCTACGATTAGTTGAACAAATGGAGGTTCTTCAAATGCCCTCTGGAGTGGGGCACTTCGGATTGAAACCGAACCGAACTGATCCATTTATATGGGTCAATAGACTGACGATCGATTGATAATGGCTTGGCAGATAATTGTTGTGCCAGTTTTACCCTTTTCCAATCATACTTGCAGTCACTTTGCTTTCCTTTCCCCTCCGTCATAAATCGAATTTATAATAGGGTTCTTCGATTGGGTTTTCTTCACCCACCTAACAAAATGGAGGCAACCTTTCGTGTAGTTTTATTTATTGTTATAAAATACGCGTTAGTTTGGTTTAGTTTTTATTATTTCCTTGCTTTTAGTGGATGTGTTTATTATGTCATAACGATTTTAGTCACGCATCTGTGTCGACAATTTTCATAACTTTTCCTTTATCGCGTTGTTTTGTTTTCTTTAGCTTTGTTTCTGCTGCGTTTGCTTTCGCACCTGCAATTTAACGCTTTGGTTTTTTTCTTCACTTGTTTCTTGCTTTTCATTTGGCCAAATTATGTCACTTTTTGTTTAAATGTTTATTTAAAAACCGCCAAAAAAAGTTTCAATTTCCGTTTGCTCATTAGGCAGGGGCGTGCTGTTGGTTTTGGGCCGTTTCGCGGCATTTGAGAGGGGAGTGCGGGGTGGGAGAGCCTACATAATTAAGCGCTTTCCGACCAACTACGGGAACCGCCTACACGCAGCGGTAGAAATAGCTTAATGCCCCATCAAACTAGCTGCGATTTCGATTCGCATTTGGGCCTGCACATGCAAATACCCTGGAATTTTAGAAAATGGAAAAGGTATGATGAATAATTGGTGGAAAGACAAGGCAGGGAAAGGTATTCAAATAATATTAACCAAAAAATCTTTAAAAACCTTTAAAATCCTCAGTAATTTAATTCCTAACTATACTAATTTTTATTGGAATATATAGGGTATTTTCTAGTCTTGTATTTTTCTATATTATTATTCATAGTTTTCTCTTTGCGCTTGATTTTGTTCCTCCCTTCTATTATTTTTTGGGTGCTAATGAGTTTAACAACCTGCGGCCATTTATGACGAGAAAATATGGATGTTGAAAATGTATTGGGAATACCGAGCAATGGTTTAGTCACCGAAAAGAAGATGAATCAGCTTTCCAACTTAACGAAACTCATTGGATTTATTTCGAAAACCTTAAGTAATAATATATTGTTATCGTTAAAGTGAACTTGCCTTATTTTCCCAAAGGTAAAATAATTTTGGTGCGTAAAAAACTCTCGTTATCAAAAGTGTTATCGCAAAAAAAAAGAAAAGAAATGCATGAAAAACATTTGAACCCATGACATCATATAAACAGAAAAGAGTAGATGATGAAATATTATTATGGGATATGCAGTACTTCAGGCTATTTTTTGCTGACCGTTCCCAGATCCATTTAGGGGGCAGAATAATTAAACGCCATCTATTGAGGAAACTGGGGAGATGATGAAGTTAGTGATGATGATGGGTGAATGGCTTCCAAAGCCGAGCCGGCAAGTATCATTTCTATTGGACCTCTCATTCTCCACTGTTTATTTCTTCTATCTATAAGCTTGTCATTAGTGGTATAATCACGCATACAGACGGCAAAAAGTCGTGCCCAGCTCAACCCAGCACTTGTTTATTAAAATTGCTGAGCGCAACGCGAGCGATAATGACGTTTGGTCGTAAAGAGCAAGAAATTAGCATATTCATGCTTTCATTAAGATGACAAACTGCAGGCGGCGATGGGAGCAGCTTGCTTTGTTTTTTATGTTACTGGTGCATCTAGCCAACTTTGAACCCCACAGCGAGACAAGGCAATGCTCCAAATCAGACCAGACAGCGCGGTAATGGAGGCGACTACAGAAATAGAAACACTCCACGAATGAAAAGCGAAACTATTAGCACGGAAATGGAAAATGTTTCTCCATCTTGGCTCCGTGTGGTTTTTATTTTTAGCCAAAAAAAACCGAGGCGAAAAGAAGCAGGAACGGAGGGCAGAAACTAAACCGTCAGTCGGCAAAGGAAAATCCATAAACTTAGGAACATAATGTGGCCAAAGCTTAAGGAAATCCAGCCACGCAATGATCAAAGTGTTCCGAAAATACTCTTCTCGGCTAATGGAGGTTTTAACTCTATGGCAACTATAGGCTACTATACCAATAAATAAAAAGAAATAACATTTTTTATCTGTTTTTATCAACTTTAAGTAAAGATAAGATATTTAACTAGAATTTCGGACTGGCAAAATTAAAGTCTTAAAAAATATATAAATAATATATGATACCAGATTTCGATCTAAAAATTTAACTAAAATTCCTAACGGTAAAATAAAGTCTTAAAAAATCTTCAAAAAATACCTAAAAATATATTTATATAAATTTCACTGAACGACACCAATTTCGAGAATATTCAGCATACCTCTTTGCCAAGTAGAGTCTTTAAAAAACGTGCTCAAGAGCAGCTCAGTCGTTTGCTTTTGGCAAGTAAACTAAATACGCTTTTTTCCTCTCCTTGGCCGTCTGTTTGTTTGTTTGTTTAATTTTAGTCAGCTTGGTTTTGCTCGCCTCAGTGGTGGAGTAGTGCAAATTTGTTTGCCAAAAAAGCAGCTGGGAAAGGCAAACCAAAAGCAGAAAAATATTGTTCGAGACGTGCCGCTGCATAGGCAAACAAAAAAGCTGGCAAGATCAGGGAGCAGCGCGCCGTACAAAAAAGTATAACTTCCATTGTTCAGTTTAGACAAATGTTTTGTAAAAAAAAAATACAAAACACAAAAAAAAAGAAAAAAAAAACAAAACTATACCAGTGACACCAAACAAGCTTTAAATGAAATTTCTGCCGATTATGTAACCAACTAAAAGAGAGTGCGAGACAAAGAAAGAGCTATCTTTGTTGCTGTTTCGGCTGGCCGTTTAAAGAAAAGTTGTTAGGAAATTGACAGGCGGCGAATTTGCATAAGTGGAATTAGTGAGCCGCCGCTAACAAAGCTCGAAAAACACAGCCCAGACCCAGAAACTTTTTGACCCTGTCAGCCCATGGTAATAATTTGTATCCGAAAGATACGAAATTTAGGGATCTATAATTATTAAATATTTTCCAAATTATAGTTTATTTTATTTTTGATTAAATATCTTCCTGTGCTATCACTAGTTTGTATCTCAAAGATTGTTTAGCAGTTGACAATAATTGTATCTCAAAGATACGAAATTCAGGGATATTTTGTTTCGAAAATAGTTTATTATTTATTTTTTTTTTTTAATATCTTTCTGAATTTGTATCCCAAAAATTAGCCAGTTTCATGGTTTGTTTGTTGATAAAGAATGTGCTTACATTATGGCCAAGTATATACATTTTCATCGCCTTGCTCTTTTTTTTATGCTCCGCAATTTTGATGCTCTCTTCTGGCCATTCTTTGTGCTTGAATTTCGCTGGCAAAACGAGTTTTTTTCGTGAATGTTTTTTGAAGTTGTCTCAATGAGAGTTTCATTCTTGAAATGCAAACAGCTGTGTGGCAGAGACATGTGCACAGATACAGATACAGCTACAGCTAGAGATACGGGTATGGATGGAGATACGGATACAGATACATTTACAGTGATACAGAGGGAAGCACTCAGTTACAGATACAGATACATCCACATCCATGGCATGTGAATGGGCATGGGAAGCATGAGAAGAGCCCGGCATTTCGCCCATCAGACCGCAAATTTAACCATAAAATATGGTAACGAAACACCTGCTCTTGCCTGCAAAAAAAGTGTCGTCTGTCCGCCCTTCTCACCTGAGTATCTGTGTGTTTCTGTGTCTGCTGCTGCCATTGTTGTCTTCCCCCCCCCCCCCCCCCCCCCCCCCCCTTGTTTATTGTTTAATCTGCCATTGCACTTTGCTGGTCTTTGCATTTATTTGGCCTGACAGCCGAGGGGCGACACTGCAGTTTGAATATTCTACTCCCACTCCCTCATCACCCTGCTCAAATTTCAAATGCTGCGAATAAACAAGAAGTGGAACTATCTATTCTTCTGCGGTTCAACTATATTTCTCCACTGTCGCCGCATGTAAATAAAGCCCCAGCACTCCCACTCCCCCCTGCTGCTGTTGACAGGCAAACTCGAAGATTTATGAAAGTTATAAATATAGTGAGCCAACGGGAGACGTTGCCGCCGAATCTGGAGCAAACGAAGAAGAAGCAGATGCAGCTGCCATTTATGCTGAGAACAGCCAACCGAATTTGATCGAAAACTTTGCCCGCAGAATGTTACTTTCAAGTTTTGTCATCGTTGTCGCACTGACTTATGGCTTTACTTTCCGGCTTCAGCCAGAATTCTACAAATTAGGGGGGATGTATTATGGTAATGCCGTCGTTACATAATGGAATAAGTTATATAATGGAAACTAAATCGCTTTGTAAGATATACTACCTTTTCTTGTTATATTTGCAGTCTAGTGTGGTACTAATTATAAAGGAATTTATGTTTTTCTTAACTTTTTTAGGTTGCTGAAGAAACAAAAAAAAAAGAATAATTTATAATATTTAGTTAATATTTTTAAAAAATAATTACCTTAATAATAATTATATTAAAATTCCCCAAGATCTCAATAGTTATTATTTATTTATTGAAGAGTGATTTTTTTAGGTTAACCCTTTTTATATTGTTTCCTTTAAAGCCTATGTACTCCCTAACTAAGTCAAGAACTTTGATTCTCCCTCTACACAATTGATTTCTGTGTTTCCATGCCAGCTGACCTTTCGACTCTTGGTGGCCATCGCTTGTTGCTCCTCACACATTAGACCCTGTCATCCGCAGACCCATTCCCCACCCGCTATAAACTCAATTAGAGGTGCAGCGAGACGCTAAAAGCCTTGCGAGACCCCATTTCGCAGGCGGGGCTCAGGTGGGCGAGCTAATCAAATGAATGCAGCAAATACGTGGGTTACTTTGGTGTAATAATCAAATTAATTTGCATAAGCGGCGACCCCGTGACATTAAACCGTTGTGGTTGCCCTGGTGGCAGTTATAGTGTGTGTGCCTATGGTCGCCCTGATTTCCGAGCCCTACCCTTGATGGTGGCTAGTGGATGGATGGTCGATGGTGGGTCCTGCTGCAGGTTTCAGCATTTCGCATTTGGCATTTTTAACATGCAATCGAGCGGGGAGATGTTTGCCCTTTGCGTTAGTTTGGAAATTTATTGTAATGCGATTGTGTCGGCCAACTAACTATGGAGCGGTGGTCTGTGGTGGGTCTCTCGGTTCTGGGCCGGTTGCATGCAAGGCGAACGAGCGAAAATCGATGCTACGAGAGCGCTGTCATGCAACGGGGAGGTGCCCATGTACCTATAATGAAATACACTTTTACGCCCATTTCCCCACAAATACCAGCGCGCTGTTCTACTACACTTGAAATAATGATAAAGTGCCTCACATTTCAGAGAAAAATCTATTAAAATATTTTATATTTCTTCATCATAAATTGACAATGCCTGCTCGCCTTAAATTTCAGAGGAATATCTATTAAATCTATTGATTTCCAAGAACTTTGAAATATTTAGTTTTGATTTTAAGATGGTCCTAGAATGACAATAATATTTCAGAAGAAAATCAATTAAATTAGAACTTTGATGTATTTTTTATTTAATTTATAATATAATAAATATTTTTTTCAGCTTTGTTTAGCATACTATTCCTACTAAGATGCAGATTATAAAGAATAGAAAATATACTTTTAAGATTTTTTTTAGTATAAATATTATTTTAGTTTTCACTTTGTTTAGCATACTATTTCTGCTGATCTTTAGATTATTTAAATATTTTTTTGATGTAGCTTATTATTATTTAAGGCCAGTACTTTTTTTTCGAGTGCATCGTAAACCTAAACACACAGACACGAAAATTGATTTCCCTAAACAACGGCAAAAGTACAAAACCGAAGCCGGCACCACAGATACAAGTGCAAACACGAATACCAGCGCAAACACTGGGGTCGCGCCATCAAAGATATCGTATCTCATGGATGCCCCTTTTTAGTATCTGTGAGTAACTCCATGTGTACATGAAGTTTTTTCTTTATAGCGCACCATGTTTTCAATGTATTTCTTTATTTTTTTTTTGCCAGCTTTTTTTGGTTGGTGTGTCGTAATGTGCTTGGTTTAGTTTTGAAATTGAAATGTATGCAAATAGTGGCATGTTGCCTTTGAAAATCGATAAATTCTTTGATGGCAGAGCGCACAGCTGATTGCATGTGAAATAGTCACGCAAAGAATGGGACATTCGGGGGTTGTGAAACCCTCAAAACTCTTGTATCGAATAATCATGATTTATGCGATTTGTTAATGAATTCTCTCAGCCAGACCCTTTGGGGAAATGTAAACCATTTAAAATGGAAAATGTTTCAATTGAACGTTGAGTAATATGATGGCCTTAGATGGGCAAATGGATGTCGGGGATTCTGGGATACCCGCCTTATGGCTACACGCATATTGTGTAAATATTTACTGCGATTTCAATTTTGATCACATCTTGAATTTTTGTTTGCCTTTGTTTAAGTTGTTAATTGAATTCAATTTAGACAGCAGTCAAATGACAAACTTTCATTATTATTGATCATGCTAGGCTTAATCAATTTAACCCAGTTTATTCACTGATGCTGCAGGGTGGGTGGTCCCATTGTCGGGGGGTAAATGGGGGAATAATTAATGCCGGCTGGGGATAGTAATGAATATTATCATTACTGTGAGAAAGGCTGGGATGTTAGATGAAAGTTCCTTGACATTAAACCTGTTGATTGCTGACTAATCTGGGGCTTTATTGGTGTTGAAATTTAGTGAAAGATAATTGCAATGGAATTCTCACACATTTTCCACATTTAACTAAGGGTTAAATTTAAAATCCGGTTGAGTTTGTTTTAATATTTATTACGATTTTTTCTAAAGATTTTTGTATCTGATACAACAAGAACTTCTATAACTTTATACTCATCTCATTTAAGTTAACATATTTTCCAGTTAACTAACTTTAAACCCCCGAATGTTGACGGCTTGCTGTCCAGGGCTTATAGACAGGACTGTACGTCAAGTCGGCCATGTCTGTACATATCTAAACAAAGTTGCAGCGCTAATTTGAAGCCAGCAAACAGAGAGTCAGACAGGGCGAGAGTGATGAGCATTTGCCATTTCACCTTGGTGTGCAACACCCACCCCATTTGGCTGCCCTCCTCCCCACCACCGCCCCCCCTGAAATTCTGTCTGCAGTGCACAATTTCAAGAGCCACACACCCCCCGCACGCCCTGTGCCCCCCCTTTTTCCGCCCATTCAGCCCACGCAAAAGGGGAGCAAGTTTAAATGCAACGAGCAAAAATCAATGCAACCCCAGAGCAGCCCCATGCACACAACCCCTTTGCACCCAACCCCCTCGGCGCCCCTGTCCCCTTGGAGTACATTAAAAAAATCCATTTGCCATGTTGGCAAGTGGGCGTGGACCGGCGCCATGCTGCTTTATTAGATTGCCGTAAATAAGTTTATGATGCGCCCCGAAAAAAGCGCCAGCGAAACTTGTATTTAGATGTAATAAAAATAAAATAGGGCCAACATCCATGCTAATGAGAAAGTCGCTATTGGAAGCAATTTTCCACTAATTTGGGATATAATTAACCCTCTAATTATGCGATTACCTACAAGTTGTAACTTGAGGCAGGATAGAAGGTGGCACATTTCTAAGACTTCCAAGGGAAAACTAATCACACTTGGAGAAAAGTGAACCTCAAATGAATAATTTATGATATTAAAAAAATAAATAATAATTTAGAAATGGAACTTTTATATAAATATTGCAATAAACCCATAAAAAGGAAATAAAAGAAAATAAATATACATTTTTAAACGGAACTGTTAATAAAATAATACAAGAAACAAGAATAATTTTTAAATGTAACATCTATTTATCATTTTATAAAACTTTCTGCTAGAAAACCCAGAAAAAGTGCAGTTTTTCCCAGTGTATTGCAGCGGAGACAGAGCGGAGCCATTTCCTCATTTGAAATTCTAGAAAGCCAAGAAGTTGCAGAGTAATATATATATGTACATCCATATAATATAGAATGAAAAAGGGTGCCAGTGAGATGTTGGAAATGAGCAATTTCTTTGGCATTTACTTTGAAATTGTTTTGCTTTAGTTTTGTGCTGCCATTCTACTTTTTGTTTTCTTCCCTTTTGCGACTGAGAAAACTTTTCCTTTATTGTTTTCCTTTTCTTGCATAACATAATGGCCTAGCTGCTGTGGCAGTTTCCAAAGTTTTGTGTAAATTACCAAACAAGAAATAAAAATGAAAATAGAAACCATAACCATGTGCATTTCCATAAAATATTTAACATTCAATTCCATTTTCACTTGCAGCACCGACGGCACTGAATCTCCCATTCTGGCTGAAGACGGTGGCGATGGTCATGACAAACCGCGATTGCGCTACGGGGAACTAGTGATACTCGGGTAAGTCCAAAGGAAGTAATAGTCCAAGTAATACTAGGGAAATACTTAAGGTAGAGCACTTTGTTTGGGACCTTTCATAAGGCAGAGCTTACCACTTGACAAGTGCTGAAATAAGCACTTCAAGTCTAAGAGTTCTTTGTTCGTCGATTTCAAGCATTTCACTTGAGGAGGTTTACAATAAAACAAAAGGCTAAGTCAATAAAATACTGTATTCAATTAAGATAATTCATCTTTTTCACAATTGCCAGATGGTTACAGAATTTACTTTCGCTTTAATTATGTACTTGAAAGAGTTTACACGAAAGATAAGTTAACTTAACTTCAAAATAGGTATTTTTTTAAGAATATAAATATTGAAATAATATACATTAAATTCCCGATCGTCATATAGTTTGTAAATCTGATAATCCACCCATTCTTAACGCTCAGAATCACTTGTAACATTTTCGAATTATGTCACTTTGCTGATTAAAATCTAAGCGGCTTAAACAGATTACCTACTTAGCGATTCAAAGATCAAAGATGGCCCAACCAGTTACATTCGAGACACCACACCATTCGAATAGAATCTTCTGAAACCTATTATCGCTGCTCATGGATTCATAAATTAAGATTCACTGCACTTTTATGGGATCTTCAACCGAACCGCGCACACCTCGATACCGATTCGAGCCATAAACCCAATCAGTCAAACGCAGCTTACAGAAGTTTAAGTGCCGGCTCGGCTCTCTGTAAACATTCAGCTAGGCTAGCCGCATAAATTTTGGTCCGGCGGCGGAGATTGATGATTCTGGCCAGCAGCTGCGACGGATGATTGTAAATCTTGATGGTCGACTGTTGGACAGAATGGGCCGGGCCAACAGCAGAGCGCTTGACATTGTGCTGATTGGCAGCGCTTTGCCGCTGACTCACAGCCAAAGTGCGACTCACAGACTCCAGAAAACGGTCTCCGGACTTGAGTCATTAGCTGAAAGCGTTTCGAGTTAAAGCTGCAGTCTCGCTCTGTTCTTTATGTCCCAGTTGTTGTTGCTGCTGCTGGCATTTGTTATCTTAACACTTTTTAATTGCCCATAGGACAAAGGGATGGATAAAATTAAGGGAGCGGAGACCCTATGTGTAGTTCTCCATCAATTCCCCATTTATCACGACGACGACCATGCTGGTCCCCCGAGCAACATGTGGTCACTCATTGAGGATTCCCCACACTCCATGCTCGTCGCTGCGTACATGTGATATATGATAGACAACCGGACGATGATGGCTGGACAACAACCCACAGGGAGAGAACACTTGAATCGTTGTCAGCAAATCTGAAACTCTTAATTGTTGTCATCAAAATAAGACATAACCAATTAACAAACTGGAAAGGCAAAAGCTAGCCAAATAAAAATAAACATAAGCTGTCATAGTTACAAAGTTAAAGGTCAGCATGTCCCGAGGGTCCAAAACGTGGCTGTAAACATGGATTGGATTTATGTTTTCCATTAGTTTGACGGCTACAAACCTTCGGTTCTCCGAATTTTACATCGCTCACGAAAAGATTATTGTTCTCCGACTGGATCGTTTCATCGGAAAAGATTTTCAAGAATTTTCGAAATTATTTTTTTACGACCGACACGGGAGATTGGTATTTTCCGGGTTAATTTTCGAACAGTTTCTCAATGAAATCACATAAAATATTATAGACATTATACGTATGATCATTAAGTGGAGTAAATAGAAGTATCAGAAAACATGAACATGAATTTCAAGCTGGTATTTTTCATTTTATAGCTTCTTGAATGTATTTTGGTAAATCTTATAATTAGAAGCCATAAATCAAATTTTATACACTCAATTCAGGAAAGAGTTATAAAGTGCCTGGTATCCGCAGTTTATTACCCAACCAAAATGCTTGATTTCTAAAGAACTTGTAGCGACATTTGTCGATTAATTGATCCTAAAAGATTATCATATAGCTTATATCCGTCCATATGGTAATGTGTATGAATCATTCGGTTTCCCTATTCCCAAATATTAGACATCTGCTGTGTGTTTTGTGCCCTTAACAATGTAAAGAACACTTTCTGGTCATAAACACAATCGACGCAAAGTCAATAATACCTATATCCATTTGCCAGAACTGACATCCATGGGTAATTACATGGTTTATGGTCTTGCTAATGTAGCAAAAAGACCGAAATAACCCGGGGGAAAACAAAAGCTAGCCAGCAATTCTTTTGAGTTATTAGCGGCCATTATCTGTGGGAGGCAGGGAAGTGGTGCTGCCCACTAATTGTGTAAACACATATTGCCGACTCAGAACTTGACCCACAAACCGAACGAATTGTATTTGAGTTGAGCAATAATAATCCCGCATGCCAGCCTTCTTATCAACTTGCCCCACATCTGTCAACCAGCCAGTGTATCTCACACCGAATCATTCTATCGTTGCAGCTACAATGGTTACTTGCCACAGGGAGATCGCGGTCGGCGACGCTCCAAGTTTGTGCTCCACAAGCGGACGGAGGCGAGCGGCGTCAAGCGGTCCAAGCACTACATCGTCCAGTCGCCGCAGACCTCGAAGGCCATTCTGGATGCCAACCAGCATTCAATCTCGTACACACTCTCGCGCAACCAGGCGGTCATCGTGGAGTACAAGGAGGACGCGGAAACGGACATGTTTCAGGTGAGGAGAATCCCCAGGAGCTTCGGTTTCATGGCCTGACTTTGATGAATGTTATTTGGCTAATTAGAGCCGACGCCCCGAGAAGGTCAGAGGTCTTCCCTCTTGGCCTTTTGACTTCAGCTTAGCCGGGAAACGACATTCAATATTTATATCGGCCTGGCAACCAAAGTGTATTCTCTGAAGTGTAGTGCCAATATGGCCATGATTCGTCATTTATTTGCTCTCTGATAAATTGCCTAATCAGTAGTAGTTGCCTATCACACTCAAACCCCTCACTCACTAATCACGAATCTGCTCCGCCAGGTGGGACGCTCCTCGGAGTCACCGATTGACTTTGTGGTGATGGACACGCTGCCCGGCGATAAGAAGGATGCCAAGGTGATGCAGAGCACAATCTCACGGTTCGCCTGCCGCATTCTGGTCAACCGCTGTGAGCCAGCCAAGGCGAGAATATTCGCTGCCGGCTTCGATTCGAGCAGAAACATATTCCTTGGGGTAAGTTCGTTGTCCCCTGTTGCTAGTCTCCTGCTGATTCTAATGAGCGTGTGGCATTGACTTTGAACAGGAGAAGGCCACCAAGTGGCAGGACAATGTGGAAATCGATGGCCTGACCACCAACGGCGTGCTGATTATGCACCCCAAAGGATCCTTCTGTGGCGGCAATGCCAAGTGCGGCCTCTGGCGCGAGTGCTCCGTGGGCGGCGATGTCTTCAGCCTGCGCGAATCGCGTTCGGCCCAGCAGAAGGGTCAACCGGTAGGTAAATTGCTTAGCAAATTGATTAAATGATTAAAAATAATGTTCTTCACAGATCTACGACGAATGCAACATCCTGCAGGATGGCACACTTATTGATCTCTGCGGCGCAACCTTGCTCTGGCGTTCCGCCGAGGGCTTGCAGCATTCACCGGTGAGTAATTCTGAATGATAAAGGATTAACCACACAGAGAGAGAGTTAATCAAGTAAAAAGACGTTCTCTGTGTATGGATTAATCTATGGATTTTTTGGTCAACTGAAACCAATGCCAACTAACCTTTTATTAATTACAGACCAAACACGATTTGGAGAAACTTATCGATGCCATCAACGCCGGTCGTCCACAGTGCCCGGTGGGCCTGAACACGTTGGTCATACCACGCAAAGTTAACATTGGGGATCAGGTGAACCAGCCTTACGTGTACTTAAACTGCGGCCATGTCCAGGGTAAGTTGGAATGTTATACATATGTCTAGGCAACAAAAAAATCTATAATTCTGCTCGATTTCCCTGGCAGGCCATCACGATTGGGGTCAGGACGAGAACACTGGCGCCCGCCGCTGCCCCATGTGCCTGGAACTCGGTCCGGTGGTCACCCTGTGCATGGGCCTGGAACCGGCCTTCTATGTGGACGTGGGCGCCCCGACGTACGCGTTCAATCCATGCGGACACATGGCGACTGAGAAAACTGTCAAGTGAGCAACCGAAGCCAATAGTGACCAATGAAATTACACTACTAATTAATTGGTTTTATCCTGCAGATACTGGGCCAACGTGGAGATACCACACGGCACCAACGGATTTCAGGCCGTCTGTCCCTTCTGTGCGACGCCCCTGGACGGAGCGACTGGCTATATAAAGTTAATATTCCAGGATAATCTAGATTAAATATAAATATAATGGATAAACAACTGTATTTACGTCTATATAGATACTGTAGTAATTGAAAGATGTCCAAGTTTCAAGCAGGCATTAAAACTAGGCTTTATTTATTATCATTAATTAACATTTAAATGCAAGAGAAAGCGGAAACAATTTCTGAATACTGAATGAAACAAACAAACACAAAAGGAGAACAAATTGAATCGAAGGAAATTTTGTATTTGTTGTGTCTCTGGCTGCTAGAGTTTTGCACCATTCGATTGCTACTATATAATTGCTGCATTATGTTTAGCAAATCAATGCGATTAATTACGAAATGAACAGAGTCGCTCCCATCTCCCCATTATACACCCCATTCCCTGATCGAAATTGCATGTTAATGTTTCATGTTTGGTTTCTTCCACTTCACTCCACTGTATAATGTAAAAATTATTTGAAATAATGAAAGCAAGGCATTGCAAACGAAATCGTAATGATCGACAGCCATCAACCGTACGAATTAAAGGCAATTGCATAATTGTAAAAGTCGAGACCGAATGTAAATCGCAGATATATTTATAGCAACCCGCGTAAATTGTGTATAATTGTGTAAAAACAAACAAGATTGAAATGTAATCGTTGAACCTAATTATTCGCAATCAATTGCAACTACCCAACATTGCTATGGGTCGGACAACCCAGCCAACCCATATGCAGCAACAACATTTACGTATTTCTCACCAAATCTAGAGCTTACATTTAGAAGAAGGAATTATCGAGGAGAACCTAACACAATAATAAACACCAATTAAACTTCAGCCAATAAAAACATGGTAAAGCATTATTCTAAATAACAAATAATAATGAATACAAACAAAAACAAAAACCGTATGAACAACATGTACAGTTTCAAAACTCTGTCAACAAATACGTATAAAAGCGAGTTCACGAAATCGAACGCGTATGATAGCATCATACTTACATATGTCTAGATCTATATAGGTTTAAATATATCTGCAGCGATCTATGTATGTTGATATTCATTTTCTGCCCAAATCGCATTATACATTGCTAAGTTAGTTAATCTTACACCTTATTATTATACATTACGATTATTTGTATTATTATTTTGTATGCATTAAACACGTTTGTGTGTTCATTAAATGTTGCGCCGCGGTGGGTTAACAAATCACAGCATTGCAAAACAAAAACAAAACAACAAAATAGATCATAATAAATACAAAATGTAAAATAAAAACTTTCTAGCAATACACATAAACGATTGTCGGAGTATTTATTTCATGTGTGGATTAATGGGGGATTTTAACACTTGAGGGTTTTTAAATCATTGATTCGATTTTCGAATCATTATGAGATGATTCAAATAATTTAAATATGGATTCGAATCATTGATTCGAATTCCGAATTATTGATTAGATTTTCAATTCATTGATTCGATTCTCAAATCATTGATTAGATTTTCAATTCATTGATTCGATTCTCAAATCATGGATTAGATTTTCAATTCATTGATTCGATTCTCAAATCATTGATTTGATTTTCGAATCATTGATTCGATTTCCGAATTATTGATTCGATTTTCAATTCATTGATTCAATTTTTAAATCTTGGATTCGATTTTCAAATCATGGATTCGATTTTCAAATCATGGATTCGATTTTCAAATCATGTATTCGATTTTCGAATCATTATGAGATGATTCGAATCATTTTAAGAAAAATTCGAATCATTGATTCGATTTTCAAATCATTGATTCTATTTCCAAATGGAATCAGAAAATTAATGGGAAATTAATAGGAAAAACATTATAGATTCGTTAATTTTTATTGTAACTAATTTTATTATTTCAAATAAAGAGATCGATTGAATTATGTCAAAATAATACGAAATATTTTTTTAAATCTAAATTTTAAATTTGTAATTGAAAAGGAAGAACTGCAAGGATATATAATTTTGACTGCTGCTAAATAAAAAACAATGTCACGTTGAGTATACTCTTAATACCCCAACATAAAACTTTATATTTAAAGAAGATGATGTCTCTAAAAATAAAGCCATAAACATTGTTTACCATCAAATCGCGTCAGCTGGGACTGAAACTCTGGCTTCTACTGCGCATGTTATAACTTTTTGTAAGGTATACTTATAGGGGTGCATTATCTCGTCGCGCGCTCGCAATAATTCCCAACTGGTTCTAGCTTTGCTGGCATGGAAACCCTGCTGCCGAGCAGCGGAAAGCATACTTACCTGGCGTAGAGGTTAACCGTGATCACGAAGGCGGTTCCTCCGGAGTGAGGCTTGGCCATTGCACCTCGGCTGAGTTGACCTCTGCGATTATTCCTAATGTGAATAACTCGTGCGTGTAATTTTTGGTAGCCGGGAATGGCGTTCGCGCCGTCCCGACATTGATAATAAATTTGAATCGTAGTTACATAGATATTAAAATTAACTGATATTAAATCTTTGCCAAGGAAAATAGATTTATTTAAGTTTTTGGCATTTGTAGTCTGCGCTGTGAAAATTCGTCATCCCCCGTATTGAAATAAAACGAGAAACTTTGTTTTCAGAAATTTATTTGTAGAATATTTGTTTGGATTTTTTCTTACGCCTCTTATTTTTCTTCTTGAGAAGCTTATTATTGACATCAATCTTTCAATTCTCTACCACTTATTGGAACTGACCAATTTCATAGCAAGCTATTGTCAATCGGGTTTACTTTTGCGGGATCTGATGCGATCTATTAACATTTAAAAATGGATTAGTTTTCTTCTCACCCTCTTAGCCTGCGACTCATGCATATCTATTTATTAAATTGGAGATTTGAATGCAAGTTGCTTTTGATTTCGATTTTATTATATTTAATGAAAGTACTTCGTTTAGGTAATGCAGAAAAATGTTGCTATCTAAGTACGAGATGTTAAGTTATAATCGACATGGAAATTTTTATATTCTGGGATATTCTTTGAAAGTCATATTCTTGCCTTTTGTTTAATGTAAATATGTATATGTATGTATTTCAATTGAATATAAAGGTGTGAATTTATTTATAAATCGTTTGATTTGGTTACCATTTTCATTTGTTTCGATTTCGCTTTCATTTTATCTGGACTCTTGTGCGCTTAGCTGCATTAACTATACAAAAATCAATTTGACCTATAAGCCTGCTCCAGACCCTGGCAAATTTCAATATCAAAACTCTCCATAGTTATATTTTATGGATCCTTACTTTTTCCAAAAATGTACATTACTACAGCAAAGTGGCCCTTAGTGTGTAAACTTATGCAGGAAAAGGAAACAAAGGATTCAAAACAACAGAAACTTAACAAACTTTAGTGTCCAATAGTTTTTTTACACATTTATACTCTTAGGAAAAGTTAGTTCATCTATTTAAATTAGCTTCTTGGATCTCTAAGCTGTGTCTGTAAAGTAATTCATTCAGAATTATATTAGCTTACTTCAGGCTTCTATCCAAAATGAATGCAAACAACTATCAAAAAGATTTACCATACATGCATATTTATCAGTTTATAATATTACATATTCAATATCTTGTCAAATATTTCTTAAGTTTTAGGCATAATTATTTGTCCACTTTTTATTGTCGTACTTCTTAGTTGGGTGTCTCTCTTTTACACTTATCATTATAAACATATCGCTTATTGTAAACATACACGAATATATATATATACCATGCTTATATAAAAACACCAATTATGCAAATATAGTTAAAAAAGTTACAAGAAAACCATCTGATAACAAAAACTTTATCCCGTCCAGAGGGGGATTCTTGTATTCCATTCTAATTGTGTACGGCGTGTGATTTACATTTTCATTTCATCTAATATCGTTACAAGAAGCACCACAGTAGTCAGTAGCATTAAATAACATAGTTCTCTTATTTGTCTTTAGTTCCTTAGTACATTCAAATTGTGTAAAAGTATTTTATTGTCTGTGAAACTTTCTCAAAATTCACAAATCTGTAGATTTTATTGTCATAGAAATTGCATCCGTTCTCTGGCATTCCTAAATCCATGCAATTCTTATTGTACACTGTCTTTGAGCTTCACTTTGCAGCCCATATACATAGTTTATTATGTAATATATCTTATTGGGTATCATTTATTTATTGTCGCAGGGTCGCGTAATTATTGTCGCCATACGTTTTCTTCGAACCGCATATTAAACATGATTCTGTATCTACATGCCTGTGTTTGGGTTTTGTAGTAGTTTCTAGAAAAATTACAATTTTACTGTTCTAGAGATGTAGATGTATAAGTAAATTTAATAAGTATACATGTAAAAAAGTAGAATTCCATACTCGTAAATGTACAAAAAGTTCTCGCTGCCTAGCCACAAAAATCTACTGCCAACAACCGATCAAGTTCCGGCTAAACATGGCTCAAACACCCATTCTAGGCCCACTGTAGCCATAGAGCAGTACAGTGGGACACCTCACGCATGCACACACAATTTCAACAGTTTTACATCTTACGAATTATTGTCAAGATATGTTTTTCAGATGATATTAGCCTGGTTGTGAAAGACGCCAAGTGGCCCAAAACCTCCGACAGACGAGACCCAAGTGTGTCAGTGTGAAATTATAAATTCGTATCGAGAAGTTGGTAGATGGAAATGCTTTAAATTTGGGCGCGATATGGTAATGTTTATGTAAGGATATGCAAGGATCTGGATATGTGCTCAGATCTCAGGCCCTCGTCTGTCCGAAATTTTGTCTAGAAATCTAGTATTTACGTCCATTTACTGGCACTATCAGGCAAGTACGTGACCACAGAAAAGCAGGCGTGTCGCGACCAGGCTAAAAACTGTGAAAATTCCGTATAAAATAAGCTGGTGACTGCTGGCTATCGATCCTCTGGAGGCGCCCATGTCCACGACGTTGATTTTCCATCCGAGATTATTATGTGTAAAGCACTGCAAAAGGAGTTGGCATGAGCTACCTATATATTTTATTGTAAATGCCATTCTCACCTGATAGTAAAGCTGATCGGGGGCATTAGTGGGCACTGTCCAGTTAAGATAACCTGGATCGCCATCATCGCACTTAAAGACCAGTGTTTTCATGTATTCCTCAAAACTCTCGATTTCCGCCGATCGATCAATGGTCTGGTGCTCCCATTCGCAATAACGACCAGCTGATAAAACGAAATCGTTAAGTATGGAAATATATTGCAGGAATAATAACTTACCTCCTGTGGGAATAGCATCGCCATCCTCATTGTATTCAACTCCAGCATATGCTTTTTGTTTTCGAGCTTCCAGCCCCATCTTCTGGCCCAGTCCACCTTCAGGAGAGTCCGTGATGTAGAACGGATGGTATCTGTATTAAAAGAAAGGTTATTAAGCTATACTTGAGATTCCATGCTACAAGTTTTTATTCGTATTATCGACAGTTTAAGTACCACAGCTAAAAGTCCGACTGTTTTGAGTAGCTAACAACCAAAACTAACAATCCCCTTCACTTTTGGAGAAATTTATTTTTTGACAATTTTTTGATTTTTTCATAAGGGGTACCATCATGATTTTTTGCGAAAAATTGACAAAATTAAAAAGTTTCAGATTTAAATGCCAATCGATTAGGAATTCAATTACAAGTTCAACGAGGTATGACACTATGAAATTATACCATATTTTGGACCTTTCCGGGTAAAAACTTTTTTAATTTAACCTAAAAATGGTGGGCACTACAGGCTTTTGCGATCTGTGAGCGTTAGGTGAATTTATAGATGAAAACTAATGCTAATACTAAAATGAATATTTAAGGATATTATGTATAAACTCTTTAAGATCACAATGTAGGTATACATATGTACCTTGCTGGCTGAGCGGGATCATTGCCGCCCTCAATGATGAACTCGTAGGTCAGGCCACGCTCCACAGTGATCTCAGGGATCAGCAGATCGTTCACATACCAGGCAATGCCCCACGAGGGCACCCCTGTGATGGGCGTATAACCACGCTTGCCGCCCGTGGGTCCAATGCTGGCACGGAACTTCCTGACACCTTCGATTTTGCGCGTGGGCCATGGCCTGGGTCCACTCTCGTCCTTCACATCGTACAGTGAACTCTTGCAGGCATGATCATTCTAGAAAATTCACATTATATTTAACTTTATATTTATTTCTTGATAAACCTAGTAGACCCTTACCCTTGCGGAGAAGTTGATGCGAATGTCGTCCTGGTTGTGATCACTGGCGGTGTGCGAGTGGGCATTGGCCTCCTTCCGGGAGTTGAGTGGTCCAATGGCGGCAATCACCGAAACCTCGCGATCGATGGGGATGGGTGCATCATAGATGGCTTCATTGGGCTGCAGCAGTCGCTTATAGCGGATGCTGGTGACTCCGTTCTTTCGATCCCCGCTCACTGAAGAAATTAAGGATAATCAAATATATACAGTAAACCCATTTATCATTCCACTTACACACGATCACATCATTGCGACCTCCGATCCTTTCGTCGGGACAAGCTCCCCGCTGGCCATCGCACTGCGACAGATCCGAGATGAAGTAGTCCTCGGCACGGAACACACGGGCGGTGGTGTCGTAGAAGGCCACCACCACATCGGACTGGGACATCTGGGGTCGTCCATTCGCTCCGGAGAGTCCAAAGGCCATGTACTGGTCCTCGGTGATGCGTCCGAAGAGCTCAACCTGCAGATATTCGCCCTGGAGCTCCCACTTTACCTGCAGCTTGTTCGGCAGGATCTCGCGACAATTGCTGTACACTGGGCGAGGAGTCGTCGTGGTCTGAAAGTTCGGATCAAAGAGGGACAGTTAGTGATACTTATCTGCTTAAAAGGCGGGACATGCATGAGGCTAAGTCTAGTACTCACGGGTGAATACCACCATGAAGGCTAATGCGGCGCGCATAAGTCAAAGAGATATACATTATGAGTTGTGTGCAAATGGGCAAATGCTAGCATATGTAAGGGGGCAATGTTCCGGAACTAACTATATCCGAGATGCGGGGCCTCACACACTTACCGTTATCTTGGTCTGGCCCAAGGCCGGCGGTACGTCCAGATCCCTGGGAATGTAGACGTGTCCGAAGTTGTGCCTGTACTCCACACACCACACGGCCAGCCAGTCGATGTCGTAGACGGTTAAACTGCCTGGCAATTGGATCTCGATGTCCTCGCCCTGGTAGCCACGCAAAGGTTCCAAGGAACCACTTTCATTGGGGACCTGAAAATGGGATATATGTATTTAAAAAATTTCAAAAATATTAGAAGATCTTAACATGTTATAATACATTTAGGAATCTTCAAGTGTTAAAGCATGACAGAAACACTGACCTTGATGCCCATGATGTTTGGTTCGCTGCCATTGCCCACCCAGAAATAAGCATCGGGTCCAGCTCCATCGTAGTGCAGGTTAGGTCTGAAAAAAACATCAAGAAATCCTTGGTAACATATTCCAAATGCAAAAACCCATGCTAATCTCACATGTAGAACGTCTTGGCATCCAGCACACTGATATTGCTGGAACGCAGGCCGTGGGCCAATCGCTTGAATTCGGGCAGCACACGCGGCTTGGGCACATCCAGATTGGGTGGGATGAACACCTCTCCAAAATCAACCTGAAAGGGGGTTAAGGTCATTCAACGCGACTGCTTGGGCATGCGATTAAAGGTTTCTTGCTCATCTTGCGGTTTTTCCGCTGATATTTAAGGCGTGGCTGCGGCTTTTTTTCTGTTTCTACATAATATATGCATTTTCTACAGCACATATCAGCTGGGGTGAATACATTTTACATTATTATAAGTTAAGGACAAGTTTCACTTAATGAAAGCAAACTGGAATACTTTTTTAATATTTTCTACCGATTTTTTTGGGGTACTATTAAAATTTTTAAAAAATCTTTTAAATCAGTTAACCATTGAATTTCTAGATTTTTAAACCACAACCTCTAATAATCCCATTTATCTCTACCTTAAAGGTCGATTCTCAAAAGCTTCTTATGTGTCTAGTAAATTTGGTGCTGAATGCTAAATCAATCCTTAAATTATAGATACAATTTAAGGAGGTATCTTAAATTCTACATGTGCATTTTACGCGACACCGTGTCTACATTCGACGCGGTTCTAAGTAAGCAAACAAGCGCTTTGTTGTTGTATACCCAAAACATTTGTACATAATGTGTGTTTATGTATGCCTCCATGTGGGGCCACCCCCCCTAAAAACCCCCAAAAACCCCCACCCTTGGTAAAAAATCGGGCATGCGCGCTCAAAACTCCACAAACAACACTCGCACACACAGATACACAGCGACGCACACAGGGGCGAACTAACCCCAATCTGGGTGCATCTGTGTGGGTGTGCGGCAGGCAGCCCCCAAGAAGTTTTTTGGCTGTCAGTCAATGGAAGGCGGCGTACACCCACACACACATAGAGAGTGGTTCGTGGCAGGAGCACCCTGTATGCCACACAGATACACACGACCCCCATTCGTGTTAGTATCTGTGTGCGGTGGGGAATGGGGATGGGGGTTGGGGGTTGGGGTGCTCTCTCTGTGTGTGTGTGTGTGTTTATATGCAACCACTTGAGTTAATCAAAAATGTCTGCTGTAATTTATTTTACTACGGCCGCCATCTTTTATTCGACCCTGCAACGAAAACCCCCCCACTGAAAACCCCCATTTCCAATTTGGGGAATTTATCTGGAAATGCACTCCGAGGAAACTTAAACAAAAGTAATTTTCGCCGGACGAAGGCAAAAATAATTGCCGGTGGACGTTGGCATTTGCATATCCAGGCACTGTAATTAAAATCTAAAACTCGAATGAAAACAAAGTTCTGACCCACATTATGGACTGCATAATGGACAAAGGGATTATTTGCCTTGCCTTCGGATCCTGGGATCCTTCATTTACTCTTAAGCAAACGCGAGACGAGAAACCAAATAACTTCCTTTTTTTGAAAAGCCATTAAGGCCATAATCGATAGCCGGGCCAAGTACAAGCTCTTTGTGCAGCTGCAGTTAAATTACAAAAATTTAATTACAAAAAAGGCTAAGTACACACACACACATAAATCTGGGGGGATGGCGCGTGCCATCATCCGCAAAGAGGGAAAAAATGGATATTACACTATGGATAAAGGATGGGCAAAAACTCGGACTTACCGTGAAGCGTCTGCACCACACTGACAGCCATCGAATGTCCTTAATCCTTTTGCCCATGGGTAAGCGCAGTATGATGTCCGTTCGGTTGTGCGCCTGCAGAATGGGGGGATCCCTGAGGGTGGTTCCAAAAAAAGAGAAAGAGAGCGAGAAACAGAGTTAATCGGGGTCCAGAGCATACAAAACTATGGGTACAAGTAAAGTGTGTGCTCTCCCAACCCAAAGTCAGAGCTTATTAGAACTAGACGTGAAAAAATCACGACTTTATCAGCTCCCACATTGTATAAAACCTTATAAGTATACCCAAAGTTCTACCAATTCTTAAAAAAAATATATATCATTTTTTTAAATATTTTTCAAAGCAGTAAAACTTTAAATATTGCTTAATATCAACTAGTTTTGATTCACAAAACTCGAATATTCATTACAAAATTCTTCATTAACTTCT
Source organism: Drosophila mimetica (assembly GCA_037075245.1). NCBI lineage: Eukaryota > Metazoa > Arthropoda > Insecta > Diptera > Drosophilidae > Drosophila > Drosophila mimetica. Next base: position 10,166,827 of record JBAMCH010000023.1, read on the forward strand.
AACAATCTTAAAAAATAATATAAAATGTTTTTTTAATATTTTTCAAAGCAGTCAAACTTTAAATATTGGTTAATATCAACTAGTTTTGATTCACAAATCCCGAATATTCATTAAAAAATTCTTAATTATTATGTCTGCTAAGATTTAATATAAAATTTCTATCAACTGCATACTTTGATGAATACTTTCCAACCGTTTAATGGCCAGTTTCACGGGTTCTCTGATGAGTGACTCAATTAAACGACAAACTGCAGGTGGAAATCAAACAGATTTACTGGCCCGGCCCACAGAATGTCCACCACATTGTGCCCCCAAGGGCTCGCCTCCAATTTGTACATTTACGGCCAGTATTTGCACAGGGCTTAAAGCCAAACCAGGCAGAAAATGCAACAGATCTGAACCCTGGCCCCGCCCCGATGCTCGCATATATACGTATATTATATTGCTGGTATGCATGCTGTGCAACTTGATGTCATTAAAATTAAAGCAAAAACCAAGCGAGCGACGACAAAACCAAAAACATTTCTCATTTTCGCATATTCGCATTATTTATGAAGCGAGCGCTGATGAAGATTTATGGCTAATGCAGCGAACCGAGGCATTACACACGTCTCATGCCCCCAGTCTCCCCCGTTTCCCCCTCTTACCCATCGATGGGAGCTGCGCAATGCCTGAATAGTTGGGTGGCAATCTCCACTGCATACCTATAAAGCGATAGTTTTTTTCTGGCCGCTTTTGGTTTAAGCCAATTAGCGAGTTTTTCGTTGAAATGCCAAAACATCTCTATTCATCGTTCTGTAAAGCCAATTACTATATCGAATAAATTTTATTTGAAATATCTGTTTGGGATTAGTTTGATTACATTATATCACCTACGAGATACCTTGGCATTGCTTCTGCTGCCATTTCCTTTTCAGCTCTTGCAATCATGTGGATTTTGCGATGATTACATATCCATTACTGCAGTTACTGCATCTCATTTCAGTGGAAGCAAAAGCAAAAGCAGAAGCAGCAGCCCCGTGGGTATATTAATAATCAACTCGAAGTCTAAGTATGCCAATCCCAAGGGGGCTGAACAGCCAGCGAGTGTTTGCCCAGATGAATCTGTATCTGTCGCATCGCTGATATCCTTGGCTTGGGGATGTAGAGCTCCTTGCAGGATCGATCCAACGCAACTGGGACAAGTGTCAGGCGACGAGTCAATCAGTCAGTTGGGCGGTTAGTCAGCCGCTTGCCGCTTGCCGCTCAAGTGGAAAGGTCGAAGTCTAATGAATGTCGACGGAGGCCACGCAATCCGCATTAGACACGGCTAAGCACTTAGCACCCCCAGCACCCTTGAAATCGAAGTGACAGTCCGAGATCCTTGTTTCTTGTTCCGAGAAGCAGAACTATAAGCAGCAACTGTTGCTGCAACCACCGCTCTAATGAGCCAAAACAAATTGAATGGCTCTGTGTCAACAGTGCATCAAATGTATCTACTGGATACACAGCGCTGTAACCCCAAGAGGCTGCCTGCCTGCTTGGTCTTTTGTCTCCAGTTTTCCTCGAATTGTGTTTGCCTTCGATTCCTAGTTCCATTACAGTTTCCGCCTGGCAAATATGTTTGTTGCCCTATTTGATTTGCTTGTCCTCCCACTCGGCAAGGACCTCTCCGCTCGACATTTATTGATGCACTCAGCATGGGTTTTAGTTTCGCTTTGCTTCGGTTTCGGGCTTGTGTTTGGTTCCATTCATCGATTTTATTTTATTTGCCCTCGTTCAGCTGGTTGAACAGCCACATACATACATACATAAGCCCCTGTGCACTTTCACCCAATTAGTTTGGATTTGAATTCAGATCCAGATTCAGATTCAAATTTGCAAAGAGCTCGAGCTCGGCCGTCTTTTCATGTGTGTGCTCGCCCATTGACTAAGACCAAACTGGCCAACTTGTTGAGCCTGCTGACTGGCACTTTGCACTGCCGCTCGATAAACAAAACGCACAACAATCGAGGGCATTTCGCAGACAATAAAACGCGCCAACTCAGCAGAGCAGACAGAGCAGCGCCATCCCAGCCATCCAATCATCCAGCATTCAACCCCATCTCCGGAATTTCCATCTCCCCCACAAACCCCTGTAACGAAACGAAACAAACCACCACCGAAAATATTCTAAAATTATTATGAATATTTCATGTTTCCGTGACGAAGCGCCGCCGCCGCCGCCAAGCCAACGCCCCCGCTTTTGTGGGTGACAGGCGGCCGCCTTTCGAACGGATGACTACGACTCCCCCACCGGCAGCGGCTACTCAATTAAATTTGTATTAAAGTGCAGCGGTTGGGGGCATTAATCACGCCAACAACAATAATAATTAGTGCGCTCGGTGCGGAGAGATAAGTTCGCAAAGATGTCCGCTAACGAGCTGCTGAAAAATCTAGTTAGCAATAATTGCTTCCGGGTTTTATAATATAAGATTTACAGAATAGCACAGAATAGCAAATAATTTAAATAAGTTAAAAAAATAAATCATTAAGACCCATTATAAATTATTATAATATTTTAAACAATTAATTACTTTTTTTTAATCATTTTTTAAATAAAACATTAGGGTCTTGGTTCAAACCCTACTTTAAATTTAACATGAGGACTAGAAAACTCGCCTTAGTATATTTTTGTGCAATTCTACAGGGTATAGTTACTATACTCCCCAATGAAACATTCGATTTAAATAGATTTCTGTGACATTTTAGTAAGTTAATATAATATTTTTGAATATTTACTACTAACCTTTAAACAGGGACCATAAATAAGAGTTATATGATACTTTTATTTTGAAAGGCCTATATACAAATAAAATATTTGGTAACTTACTAAAATGTCACAGAAATCTATTTAAATCGAATGTTTCATTGGGGTACTATAGTATAGTAATTTTTCACCAATTTGGATGATTTTGATGCACTTTATAGTCTTCTTGACTCGTTCGTTACTTTAAATGTTTACAAGTAAGCATTATAGTATTATTTTTAAAATAAAGGTCTCAAATAACTCTTGTTTTCGGATCTGCCTTTAAAGTTTTTTTCAAATTTCAAGTTCAGTTAAATTTTTTAATGGATTGAAATGAAAATATTTTGAAAATATCTCAAACAATCCCCATTTCGAACCCTGCAAGGTGTCAAAAGCGTTGCCTACTTGTGAGCGCACTGAGGGTGAAGTGACAGCAACAGGCGCAGCTACTTGAGGGCTGGAGCTGAATGTACTCCATATAAGAACGTGAATTTAACGGCAGCCGAGGGTTAAGTCGCATGCCGAATGAATGCGCCAACTTTCTGGTGCTTAATCGAGTTAAAGGCAGTTGGCACATCAGCCGGGGGCGAAATCAGGCGACAGCCAAAACAGTTGTTCGTGTTGCGGCTGCGCTGTCAAAGTTGATTAACACAATGAAGGATGATCCAGGGCAGTGGGTGGTGGGGTAATGGGGTGGCTGGCTGGCTGGGAGGCTTGTCCCAACAATGAAGGACAAAACTATAACTTCATTTTGCTACTTTGCATGCAGCAGATTTTAATGAAATCTGCATAAATCAGCGTTAAGCGAAAAGGCAAGCGCCAAGGTGGAGCGAGCAGAATGTTTTGTACTGCAGATGCAAATGAGCAACAGGGGAGGGGAGGGGGTGGGTGCAGTGGAATGGAGAGTGGGTGGCGGGTGGTGGGTGTAGGACAAGGCAACGGCGTCATCCTCATTGTCATGGCAACGGGCGTTAATCAGCACGGCGTCGCTTTTATGCTTCTCAAAAAATTCTAATTTAATTACTTATGCTCGATGCATCCATTGTGACACATTCCCCACCCAAACCACCCACTCCAGGGGGGAGGTAAAGCGAGCGTGAACAGAAAAAGAAGTGAGCAGCACAAAAAGCGGAAAGGCACTCGAAAAAAGGAAAAACAACTGAAGATCCTTCGGTCTGAGTTTTAGATTCAGCAGAATTTCATGAAATTTATATGCTTTACAATTCAATGGAAAACTATTATGAAAATTTTCCTGAATTTATTTTTTACTTTTAAGAAAGATAGAAAAGCTATTTTAATTCTTATGGAAAAAGTAATCATTAAAAAAATGTTATTCACAAAAAAGAAACTAAACTATTCGTACATTCATTTTAAACTACTGAGTTTCAAAAATATTTTAATCAGATGGGTATTACAATATTACTGTTAAAAGTGTTAAGATTAAGATTATGGTATAGAATTTGTAGTGAAAATTGTGAACTTTATAATATTTAGTATGAAAATAAGCCATTTTATACTAAACCTAGAATATTTTTAGTAAAAAGAGTTTCAAAATGTTATTTTAATATCGTAAGGAATTGGTAAAATATTACCATGTGGGGAGGCTTTTTAGTAATATAATAAAATTTTGTATATTATTTATTTATTTATCCTTTTTCTGAGTGCCGAGTGCCATCTCCTGATGCAGCAGGATTGGCAGCCCTTCAACGGCGCCTGCCAGAAGCAGTTGGGATAATTAACGCTGATTGGCCTGCCCGAGGAGCTTAGCGAGAAGCCAGTTTTAAGGCTGTCACTTGCCATACTTCCTCCTCGCGTCCCCACCCAAAAAGATGAGGATGAATCAGAGCCACAAAAGAGCCTGTTCCAATGCCAATCAGTTGCATTTATCAATTATCGCTCGTCGACGTCATGACATACATACATACAGCTATAAAAATCATTAGACATAATAAACGCGCGCAATTTGCTGGCTCAAATGCATGCGATTGCGATAGCAGCGGTGTGCCACATAATACAGCAATCATCACCAGCCCGCCAACCCCACCGTCGACCTTCAGCCACCCACAACCCACCCACCCCCTTTCTCTTTTTCAGGAGGTGCATGGGCAAGGCGGTGGCATGGGTAATGTGTCTGAAAGCGTAAAAGCGTGCAATCGCTACGGCGTTCCGGGCTTCCACCTCCGCCTGCTCCTCCTCCTTTATGGCAGAAAACCCCACACTCTTGGGCACAATGTTGCTCTTTGTCAGAACAGAACAGGACAGGAAGGACGAAGGACGAAATGGAAATGGAGGCGATGGCATCGTTGTACATTGAACTAATAAAGCCCGGCACGTGGCATCAACAATGAAACGCATTAAAGTCGATTACAATATGAATGCCCGGGTTTTGGGCCATGGATTCGCCTTGGATGGTTCCATTCTGCATTGGTTTTAGTCTGCCAACCAACTTATACACACACTCATATTACCATCAAACGATTTCTCAAGCGCGAAACCGCGCCGAGCATTTGAGATTTTCGAATGGGGAAATCCAGTGCGTAAACATCCTCAGGTTTTCTTTTTGGCCGCGTGATTTGGGATAGGGGTTCTTGGGGTTCTGGGGCTTTGGGGCCCCGAGACTGCGCAGTGAGGAATGGAGCCGCACTCTTCGGGAATCGCAATCGCTTATGCCTCGCACGATGCGCTGTGTTATTCTTGGCCTTGCGGAAATATTTTGCCAAAGATTGGATATGCAAAAAATCAAAGCTAACATTAGGGCATGTAAAACTCTTTAATAACACTCAAAAAAAATATTTTTTTTAATATAAAATTTAAAAATATATATAAAAAATAATAAAATATATAAATATACATAATAATATTTATTTTGGGGCATGTAAAACTCTTTGATAGCACTCTCAAAAATATTTTGTTTTGATATATAAATATAATATAATATTAATATATAAAAAAAATATAAAGAATAATAAAATATATAAATATACATAATAATATTTATTTTTTAAAACCATTTTTTTGGTGTGATCAAAATTAAATTTTTCTGTTTAAAAAACAGTTTAAATTTTATTTGGTAAGTGCATGTTTTTGACATTTTGACAACTTTGACATTCTGGAACTCAAAGAAATGGTCTAAAAAACCCTGCCCAGTTAAACCATGAAAATCAAATACGAATTCATCTCGTGCGTATTTTCCAGGCATGAGATAATGTCAATGCCAAGTGGAAAGCCACTTCACCTTTGCCTTGTTTCAGGTTTAGGTTTAAGTTTGGGGATCAGGGGATTAGTTTGTGATAATGAAATATGCAATGCTCGATTTCTAAGCAGGCAAATGACGTCAAATTGTATGCGTGTCCTAACTGCAACGTGGGATTATGGCGATAAAGGGGCGGAGGGGAGCTGGCTAATACCGGCTTAGTGCGTTCAAGTGGCAGCGCAAGGAGACTGACAAGGTAAATAGTTGAGCGGCTTAACCTTGTGGCGACCCAAAGTAAATAGTAGCAAAGGCTGAAACTTCGCCATCTCTTTCGAAGACGCCTCCTCCCGCTTTCTCTGTGGCTTTCATTGTTTGCTGTTGTTTTTTCGGTGGGCGGTGGGCGGTTGTCCCCCTAACCACCCACCACACATATGACCGCAAATCTAACGTGAAGAAATAAATGAGTTTTTCACATTAGGAGGCAACGAAGCGACACCACCAACGGCAACTTGCAGAGCCACAAAGGCGCCGGGAAGCAAAAGCAACAGCAACAGCCAAAGCAAAAGCAAAAGGAAAGGGACAAGGAGCACAAATGGCAGGCGAGATGAAAAATGTTTTTTAATTTTTGAAAGTGGTTTCATTGTCAGCCGTGCGTAACGTAAAGTCTGCAAGGATGCGGGGCTCACACACACATATAGGTCCACCCAAAACATTCGCTCACGTTCTAAGGAAATGGCCTGCTGCGCTCGAGTAGCCAGGACATCTCCATCACCATCTCCACGGCCCTTCCCATTTCCATTTCCATCTCGCACAAGGTCCAGTCCAAAGCCATTGAGATGGCAAGCCCCAAAAATGTGTAGGGAATGCATGCTTATAACTGCGGTACTCACATGCCCGTGTACTCCTCCGGATAGGGAATGATGTAGCCCTCGGGACTGGGCCGCGGCGTCTTGCCCACCCAGAAGAAGGCGTCCGGTCCGGTGCCGTCGTAGGCAAAGGACTTTACGAACAGCGTCGACTCGTCCACCGCGTAGATTTGACCCTGAATGATGGGTTTCAATAATGTTAGTAAAGGGGGAATTTTTGAATTCAAAATACTAACTTAATAGTAACTTAACAATTAAGTTAACTTATCATAACTAGAAAAAAATAATATTTTTCTTTTTTTTGTAAATTTTCCAAAAAAAAATGTATATAAAGTTATTACATTTTAATAAGGATCGAAAATAGTATTGTTTTACTCAAAAAAATATTAATGGACTTAAAAAAATAATGTTTTTTTTAATAAAAATAGAAAGAGTGTAAGTAGTAAGTAGTGTTTTTCTTACTGTAACTTGGTCAAAAATTGTCCAAAATAAAAATAGAGTACTGTTTTGAAAAGCTAACAAACTAACAAATAAATCCCATTCCACTTATCGAATTTCTAAAAAAAAAATTTTTTTTTTCAATTTTGACCTTTTTTTATAAGGGGTAACATCATAATTTTTTGCAAAAAAAGTCAATAAAATAAAATGTTCACATTTGAATGCCAATCGATTGGCAATTTAATTACGAGCTCAATGAGGTATCACATTCCATATTTGGACAATTATTTCTATTGTTTCAGACAAAAAATTATATTTTTTCTACGAAAAATCAGGTTACCATATTTTTATTAAAAGCGACATTTACAAATCTGGATGTTTTTTTCATCGTTATTCAGTAAGCCAACAATCCGCATCACTTTTAAATTAATTTTTATTTGTTAAAAACTTTTTTTTACAAGTAAATAGTGTTTAAATTGAGTGAGTTTAGTAAGAAATGTAACACTCACCTTGATGCCATGGGCAAAGTTGGTAAAGTCCCCGATATAGCGGCCGTAGTAGGGCTCCGGTGGTGCTCGTCCAGCGGCTGTGGAATAAAAGAACGGGTTGGGAGATCGTTAGTTGCAGCAGATTTAATTGAAACGGCCGGCCAAAAACTAAGTTTTCCACTTGCTTCACAGAAACACACAGAGAACGAGCCTTCAATGCGGTGCATTTGGCAGGTGCTTTTACTTTTGCTTTTGCTGCAATTTGTGCTACGGATTCATAATCCGGAGGCTCAAGAAAATCGCTGGACACGGACAAAGAGCGAAGCCCGCTTTGCAAATTAATCCTCAGACGAAAGAACTTTGCCATACAGAAAGTTGCTGCCGTGCAGCTTCCTCTGCCAGAGGATGACGATGATGATGGCGATGCGATGATGATGACTATGATGAACTGGCTCTGTTTGCCAAACTCTTGACAAGTCCCCGGGGGAGTTGTTGGCATGCCTTTCCCTTTGGGATTGCGCCATGAAATTGATTGAAAACCATGAAATATATTGAAATTCAATGCTAAGCTCGACTTGTTCGCCGCAGAGAGAGAACTGTCAGCTAAACAATGCAAATGTATGCCAAAATCTTTAAAAAGAACAGAAACCGAAACAGACAGCCTCCAATTGAAAGGTGTCAGAGGTGGGTAAGCAAAGGGGGGGTGTGGGTGTGATGGTTGCAATTTCAGTTCGTTTCTGGCTTGTCGATTCGATATTAAATCCCAAGGCTCTAAGCTGCGACCCACAATCGTTGCCAGGCGGCCAGGGGATTCCCCGAGAATGTCTCAATTGCTGGCAGAGTTGCTAGATGGAGATGGTAACTTGGACACCCAGGACGATGGCAGCAACAAAAGCGTAATATGAATTAAATCAACTAATGCGTGCATTAATCTCTGAAGTCCTGGAACCCCCAGCACGTGGCCCCATCGCATATACGTGCTCGAGGATATTTATACAAAGTGATGACGAGCACGTTGACATACCCCAAACCCCGTACTCCCAGAAAAAACCCAGATATAGCCACCGCCTGAGGCTGCCCGGCACACGACCGCCGTTGGTTGTTGTTAATAATGTTTGGTTCGGGTTCGGAATGGGAAAACGGGGGAATGGGAACAAATAATACTCAATGGCCATGTCTATCTTTCTGGCTGGCTGAGTGGTTGTGTCTGGGGCGTCGTTCGTCTCCTGATGTTTCGTCACTGGAAACCGATAAGATTTCTCGCAGCCGATAAAAAGGAGACGTTGCCAAGCAGGTGGCTCTATTTTTTTTGACTTGTTGCCAGGTTGTCGCCGGGAAAATTGATTGGCAACGCACGGCAACGCACGGCAACGCGCTCATCGACCCAGATTCGCATTTCCAGTCAGCGTAGTCACTTTGTCAATTGAATTCATGACGCACCGTGAAGCCCAAAAAGGATACCGAAGACAATAAACGCTTTTAATCCACTAATGCCCAGCTGGCAGAGGAAAGGATCGCAGACACATAAGCCCTATAAATTAACGGGTTGCCAGGGATACTTAGCAGGACATCCCCTTGGCCGAAACTCGGAATCTGCATATACCCATCAAATCAGAAAGGGTTGTGTTTGTCGCACCCCCGGTCATATCCCAAATCCCATCGCCAATCCGCTCGACAAGTGCCTTCGGGGGGGTGAGTTATACGCTCCAAAAGCGCGTAACCACAGGCAACCAGTGCATTCTGTATCCGATTTCGGCGGTAGCGGAGTGACTGAGATGGATGGACAAATGATTGACTCTCAGTTTATGGCAAATATTTGCACACAAAGCACAGTTGCTGATGTATCAACCAAATCAGAGAGGGGAATTCAAGTGGAGAATGCTTGGTTGGAAATCTCATATAATTAAGAAAAACTGTTTTGTTTGGACTGAATTTAAGCAGGTAACAAGACAGAACGATATCAAATACCCGTTACTCAGCTAAAGCAAGCAGTCGCAAGCAGGGCGAAGCAAGAAGTCTCTTGAAAGTGGCGCCAACTATCGGACAATTCATTATAATAAATAATTATTTGCTTATAACTTTTTACTGAGTGCTTCGATTGAATAAATTTCTTCTACGCTTCCTTAGGTATTAGTAGACCAAAATAACTTTAGAGCGAGCTACACTTTAACTTTAGCTTTAAAACTTGGGTTCTCCACAGCTTTTAGGCTCGGAAACGCTTCCTTCTACCTGTTTCATACTTTCGTATGATATTTGTAACTCTAAGAGTAGCGAGTATAAATATGGGTTTTATTTTATTGTTTATTTATTTCTTATATCGGGACGGCGCGAACGCCATTCCCGGCTACCAAAAATAGCGCGCACGAGTTATTCACATTAGGAATAATCGCAGAGGTCAACTCAGCCGAGGTGCAATGGCCAAGCCTCACTCCGGAGGAACCGCCTTCGTGATCACGGTTAACCTCTACGCCAGGTAAGTATGCTTTCCCCAGCTCTTGCTTAGGGTTTCCTTGAGGAAACTGCTAAAACCATTTGGGAATTACAAGCATATCATCACTTCTAGTAGAAAGTAGGCTCTGTTTAGGGGTTGGAAAATTCAGGAAGCCTTTCTACCACCACAGCCGCGCACATTTTTCCGCAATTAACTGGGTACGGAAATAATGTTATTAGAACTGCCGTTTGAATAATCATCATATTTATTCCCTTTATTTGCTTGGCGCGACATCAAAGGAACAAACGATAATTAAATTCGCACTAATCTGCCCGTAATTTATTTTATCACATGCCCATCTTCGACTTTGACGTCGTCATCAGTAGCAGGAGCATCAGCAGCGACATCATCATCCTCGTCGGGGGTTCATTTTGGGTTGAGATCCCGGAACGCACGCACGACCAGGACACACGAAATTCCAAATCAAATTTTCATTTACTTCCGAAATAGACTCTTCCTGGGGGAAAGTTCGAGGGGGAGAGAGGGAGGAGGGGAGGCAGGTTGTCCTCCCCCTGCGAAGGACTCATTGGTTGGTGGCCCAACCTCATTAAAGCTCGGAAATATTCCTCCCCAGGAATGTTGTGCCCTGCTCTGCTGACGGGGATGCTGCTGGTACATCTGTATTTGTCTTTCCCACTGCGAGGGTGTGTGTGCTCCCGTCTCCCTGTTTGTGTGTGTGTGTGGATGGTAAATCGAATAAAATTTAGCTGACTCAATAAAAATCAAAAAGCGTTAATGCTAACGATATGACTTTAACCTGAAACCGAGTAAATTGTTGCTTGTGTCAAAGCCAAAGGAATGGGAAAAAGGGCAGTGGAAGTGGGAGGGGCAACCCCCGACCCTCGGCATCCCGTTTCTCTCGTCCTTCGCAGCGTGAATTTGGGCGGAAAGTCGGCAGGATATGGCAACTGGAAGCAATATTGCAACGTAATCTGACAGCGACATTTTTTTTGCCGAACTCGGACCGACTCCTTTCTTGGCATCGGAAACTTGGCAGGGAAGCGAGAGCGTTTAATAAATGATGATAAATAAATAAGAAAGCGCGAAAAAGGAGGCTGGACGCCGACCAAGGAGCACAATCAAAGCGAAGGCAGTTAATGGATGGAAAATACTGAGGGTTTCGGGAATCCCAGGAAGAACACACACACACACACCTCCCTTCCTAATGATCGATGGATGGAATGATGGAACCCAAAATGCCCCTTAGAAGTCGGACATTTGTTCAAATTACATTCGCTCCTCAACAGGCCTCACTTTTCCATAAACTAAACTAACAAATAACACCAACTACCTATGCTTTTTAGAGGAATATTATTATAATGTTTATGATTAATGTCGGGACGGCGCGTACGCCATTCCCGGCTACCAAAAATTACACGCACGAGTTATTCACATTAGGAATAATCGCAGAGGTCAACTCAGCCGAGGTGCAATGGCCAAGCCTCACTCCGGAGGAACCGCCTTCGTGATCACGGTTAACCTCTACGCCAGGTAAGTATGCTTTTCGCTGCTCGTCAGCAGGGTTTCCATGCCAGCAAAGCTAGAACTAGTTGGGAATTATAACTGCCGCCGAGAAATGAGTCCCTAGTGATTATCCTTATATCAAGGGTTTACGAATTCAGAAGAAAGTACACAGGTAGCAGACCCATTTTAAACGTTTATGATTTTGTTTCACTCCAGCCTTTTCCTTTTTACTCTGAATTCATATTGAATAAGTATTCATTACACATACTTACTTATATACTTTTAAGAGTAGTAGATATTTAACAACATTATTTAGACGTTTTAATTTAGGATGTATTAAATGCACAATATTTTTGGGAACTATTTAAGACTTGTTCAAAAAGAAAATATGATCATTACATGATAAATAAAAAGCAGGTGAAAGAACTTGTTTCTTTGCGAACTCTTTCTCAAAATCGATTGTCATTTAAATCTTTAAAAAGGTCCTTCTTCGCAAAGGAACGAATTAAAAATGGTCCAATCAAATCATGTTAAAAGATTAATACAAATTTAAAAATGTTTAAAACATTATTTATCCAATTTAATTTATTATATATTAAATGCTGAATATTTTTAGGAAGCATTTAAGTTTTGTCCAAGAAGAAAATTATTGGAAATTATTGAAAATCATTACATGAGAAATATTTGTCTAAATGTAGAAGAAAGAACCTATTTCTTAGTGAACTCTTTCTCAAAATCGTTTAACAATTTAATTCTTTAAAAAGGTCCTTCTTCGCCAAGGAACGAATTAAATAAGAACATAAGTAAAAAGAACTTTTGGTACCTTTTTCTTTTTACCAAAGAGCAGATCAATTTTGGTAATACCTCAGCAACCTAACGATCCTAAAATGGTTTTTAATTATTTTGTATTTATTGTTTATATCGGGACGGCGCGAACGCCATTCCCGGCTACCAAAAATAGCGCGCACGAGTTATTCACATTAGGAATAATCGCAGAGGTCAACTCAGCCGAGGTGCAATGGCCAAGTCTCACTCCGGAGGAACCGCCTTCGTGATCACGGTTAACCTCTACGCCAGGTAAGTATGCTTTCCCCAGCTCTTGCTTGGGGTTTCCTTGAGAAAACTGCTAGAAACAGTTGGGAATTTTGGTAAGAATTAGAGAAAGTAGACAACCAAAAAGTATGCAACAACAGTACAGAGTATTCTTCTACCTGAAAACCTTGATATTGGCATATCCGCACTTCCTCCCCAGTAATTTGCTTTAAAGACTTTAATCCCGAGAACAGGACTCGCGCGCTATCTGCTGCCGGGCGAAGCCAGCACTCCTGGGAGATTTGTGGGCTCCCTGCGGCGACGGACGCCGCCCCCCGTCTTAGAAGGAGGCGTGACCGCTCAGCTGGAAATCAGCGCAACTCGCATTTATATTTATTTCAATTTTATGACTTCATGTTAGCCGAAACCTAGCCACAAACGAAATGAAACTCAAATATGTACACAAAGTTTCGGTGCGGGAGTGTGATTGCGATTGTGGTGCCGGGGAAGCAATGTGTAAATCCAGCGCGGAGATTAGAACATTTTGCGCGGCAACATCAGAGAGAATTATGCGGCTCACAGTGGGTGGTTTAAGCGGGGGGCGTGGCGGCTTTGCACCCGCAAGGACATCGTCCTGTCCCGCTCTATCTTCCCGTTTCGGTGGTGGTTTCACATGGGAACCACAGATCCCGATTCCCCAAAACTGGAAACTCCACTTCGAGCATTTGTATTCACTTAATACCTTAGTCCTTCTCGGCAATAACAACAATAACAACAAGGACAACTGCTGCAGCAGCAACAGGACGAAGGGAATCGCTTCTTCAGCGGCACGCTTGAGCTAATTTAATCGCTGCAAATTGCTCGACAATCTGCCCGGCATTAGAACGGCTCCACACACGTGAAACTCGAGCACCCCCATGGCTATGCGATGGATGGGTGTATCCTCTATATAGATGGTATATAGTGGGGTGTATTATGAGGGGGATGTATAGGATGAGTGGGAGTGGCTGCTGGTGTGAATTAGATTACATTGCCATGGCAGCGGACCCAAAAAAAGGAAGTTATTGCCCGTCTGTGGACTGCAAACAAGCGATAAGCTTGTCCAAAACTGCACTTTTCCAGTTCCACACAAAACTCCAATGTACAAAACGAATTTGATAAACATAAATTGGTCAGCAATTCGATATGTTTTCAAAGCAAAAGGGGTTTTTTGTGTGACATATCAAAATTTTAGTTATTTTCAGTTTGTTTAACCAGTTATAAAAGTATCGTTTAAAAACAAAAAGAAAAAACGTAGAAATATTATGGTTTTTTAAATTATTTTATATTCTACACTCAAAATAAAATTAACACCAAGGTCAGGAAGTCGCCCTAGACAAACTCGGTCTATAATTTAGGGTAAGCATTTCCTAAAAATACTGTCGAAATATTTCTAAAATCTAGGGCTAGAAGCCATAAAAATTAGAAACCCTTTTCTAAAATATAGGAAAATATTTCTAAAATATAGGAAAATGTTTCTTAAATATAGGAAAATATTGCTAAATAATATGGCCCCTCTTACTAGATTTTAAAAATAGTTCTCTGTATATAAATAATTTCTAAATGGTATGACATTTTTTTTTCTAAAATCTAGGGAAACAATCCCTTTCTATTATTTAGAAAATAATTCATAATTTTAAGGGCATTTTTTAAATTTATTATATTTATAATAAATATTTATTTGAGTGTATTTATAGAGTTTTATATAATACCGGTTAAAATAATATTTAAGAGTTACATAAATGTCTAATAATGCTGACACCTAATTAAATCCCTAAGTAAGGAGACCTTATGAAATATATCTCCTATATACTAAACACTTATCTTACACTCCCTGCTGAATTTTAATCCTAATTCGCCCATCCCATCTCATGTTCAATACGCAATGACATTTGAATGTGGCAAGGGAAAGGAAGTGGAGTGATGTAAACCGCACATTGCACAACCAAATCAGTTTGATATTTTCGCTGTTATGGCTTTAGTCTGTCTCTGTTCACCGCCCACAGCGGACAATTGGAATTCAATGAACCGCACCACCGCCGCCGCCGCCGCTCCAACTGCCAACTTCAATGGGCCAGCGGAAAGTTACCAAAATGGCTGGGCAAAAGTGCAGGCCAGCGACGTTTAATTGGCCGCCCCATGTCCCATATGCGGGATTACAAAGATCCCCATCGCATATGAAATGGGCTGCGTGGGCGGATGGCTCTCTCCACTTCATAGGCAACATGGAATAGATACCGCTTTTTGAGATATGACAGGCATAATTGGATGAGTTTCAAGATTTCTACAATCTTTATTTTCCTGCCAATTTTAGAAACTTTAAAAACTAATAAGGTATAATCATGTGGAACCGGATCTTCTTTATGAACAAGTGTGAGCCCAAAGCTGACGTTAAGTGGATTTTAACGATGGGGTTTTAGACACTTATTCCATGTGCTTAAGTCCCACGACACTTTGAATAAACGATCGTTTTTGTAGGAAGATCATAAGTTTTTACTACAATGACTTCATAATTGTAGATATCGTATACATACACCGAGAAAAAAAACCGTTCTCATCGATGCGTATTTGAGAATTTCGATCTCAAAAGCTAGCCAAGATCGACTCATACTAAAAATGCTTAAATCAACATCGATGTCATCTCATGTCAACATCGAAACCGAGATTGATTTTGACTGGGAATACTAGAATCAACATCGAATCATCTTGATATCAAGAATAAAAAAGTGAGAATACAAATACTAAAATCAAGATCGATCGATCTTGGCTATTTTTCGTTCTCAATTTTTTTGGGTGTATTTTGTTTCCCATAGTTTGCCACCATTATCAACCGGATGTTTATAAGTACATTTTTGAATAGATCGTTTAGAAAGGAAGTCTCTGTTTTTATTGAACAATCATATCTACACAGAATAAAGAAATAAAGTAAAATGTTATATTTTAAAAAACTGTATGATTACTTAATTTTGACTTTCAAAAACCCACTACAATCAATCGATTCGTCTCAGTTAACCCACTAACCCAGCTTCCTGTACTTAAACAATCGTCTGTTTTTTTTTTTTGCACGCATCCCATTTCTGTGGAAAAACTTGTTTTTATGCATTTTTATGATTATTTTTTATTTTAGTGGTAACTGGAATAGCATGCGTAAGTCAAGACACGCACTTTTAAAGACCGCTCGATTGCAGCGATGGCGACACACTTTCGTTTTTCAGCCAACCAAGTTAATTTACATTGACGGCGAGTCATGCGTTCCATTGGTTTTCCAGTTGAGTTCAACGGGCTGCATTTCGCATCATTTTCATTTTCGTTTTTTTTCCCCATTTATTTTTGTGAGCTGGAACTCGAGGTTACGTAATAGACGCGAGTGTGAGACTGGGGCGACAAGATTGCTGCCGACTCACTTCTGTTTGTGTGCTACTTTTGGGCCAACTGGTAGTCGGCTTGTATCTGGGAACCGTGCAGGCCAAGTACAAAGCTCGTCGGTCTGTCAACCGGTTTCCACATTACACCATTCTCAGGCCGAGTTTTTGGCAGTACCTCTCTGGGCCTAAGATATGAATGATTTAGTTCGCTTGCGGTTCATTGGCCCCTCTAATGCCTTATCGCGATGTTTTGCATAATGCGAAGAGTAATTTTCGGCCATAAATTAGAATTTCCCTGGGCCGGCGACAGTTTCTGGCTGAATTTATAAGCAAATGTCAAGCAGGCCAAATGAATCGAAAGGAAAGCGGTCCATTAGTCAGTTAGATAAAGCCAAAGAGCAGAAATTTAAATTGATTCTGCGCGGGAGCTCAAGAATTCACGCGCTAATTGGTACTTTCAACTCACAATGGGTTAATTCAAAGGCATTTCCCGGGTAGCACTTCTTCTGATTCTAAACTAAGTTCCCACATTCAAATTGGTAGTACCTTCTTAGTACCTGGGTTTCTATCTTTTTCTCTTTTGCGTGACCAACAGCGGTTCATTGAACCCCACAGACATTGCGTCACTGCCCAGTAAAGCTCGCTCCATCTAATTATGGCAATTAAGTAGTCAAAGCCTGAGTTTATAAAAAATAATATGCAAAACAATGAGAATGCTTTGGTTTAAAGTCTCGTATTTACATAATTTATTCACACGGTTATAAATTGAGGGAGAAGACAACAGAATTAGTGTGAAGAGCTTGAAAAGTAAGCCTATTGGTTGAGATATTTATATATAAGGAATGCTCAAATGGCATATATGATCTTGAGTGTGACGATTTTTGGCCTAGATTAGGAAAGCGTGCAATGTGTCATGTAAACATGCTGGAAATTCATGATCTTTAACGGCGATAATGGCAGTAATTGGAGTTTTTATGCCCTGAAAATCATCTGTCACACTTATCTCTTGGATATTTTAGAAAAAGTATTTTACTTACAAGATTTTCATTACCAATTTAAAATGTATTTTGAATATCTTTAATCGTAAAAAAGCAAATTTCGTGAGAAAAGGGTTTTACTATTCCTAAATACCGGTGTAATAAACCTTGGAAACCTTTTTGTCTGAATTTAATTACAGGTCTCGTGATAGGTGCTAATAGTTTGTACAGCCATTTGTTTTTTACCTATAAGTTAGGGTTTTAATGGCAGCTTAAAAAACTCATGAGGTATGAAAATGACACATCAATTTATAATATTTTTTTGCTAGTTGAAAAGTCATTAAAAGTACACCCATAGCCCACAGCTCTAATGATTTACGATACATTCAGTTCGCACTCGCCGAGCCTCAATGGAGATTGAGCAACGTTCGAGTTTTTTTAAGCCCCGATGAAAAAAGGGTACTCGAATTAATTGAGGTTTCGGTAAAGTATTCACTCTTGGCCAAGTTGCCTAAGGCCAAATTCGTCATACTTGTGACTTGGCGTTGGCATTTATTGAGCCATCTGATTGAATGGCAGACAAACCGCAAGACGGCATTTTTGTCAGCATTCTGAACCGATGGCAGCAAGAAAAAGTGAAAGTATGTTGCACGCAGCCTCATCAATAAGTTGCACAATAGTCATATGCACCATTTTGAGCAGAAAATAGCATATGTTCTAATTTTATTTGAAAAATGTTGAAATTTAAAAAAATTGGTTCTCTATATTCAGGTTTTAATGATTTAAATATATAATTTTCCTCATATGCACAATTTTGAACAGGAAAATTGAACTATATGTCATATAGTATATGATAATAATTTATTAAAAAAATCTTACAAATGTAGTAAATTTATTCTCTACATTCTGGATTTAATGATTTTAATAATGTAATGTTGATTATATATCCATATTTAATGGTAACCTATTACTGTGACCGCTGCTGTCTGGTGGCACCCACACAGATCCACATACACGCCGAAGGACGCCCACAGGACACACGGATGGAGCATTCACTCACCTTGACAGACGCGGCATTGCAGGAGTGCTGCAACAGCGGCAACAACTGCGAACTGCGACCATGTGATGATGGCTAATCCTCGTGCAGGCAGTGTCCTCGTCCTGGCGGATGAGTTCGCTGCCGCTGCTGTTGCTGCTGCTGCTGCTGGGGCTTCAGCTTGTCCCTGACGACGCGTTTTCCACGAGGTGGTCTCCCTGACCAACCTGCTCGCTTTCCTCCACATTTTCGGCTGGGCGATTGAAACAAAAGGCGGAATCAAAGCAAAAATTATTTCGGCAGCTCCTGATTTCTCCACTCTCTCTGGATTTTTCGGGTGGTACGTGGTATGGTGGTTCCCTGGAGCCTGCGCTTGCGTGCGTGGGTGAAAATGAAAATGCCCGGATTCCGGGGACAGGTGCTTCCGGGGGGGCGGGGCTCAGGTGGGCGTTCAGAATTCCGCGCTTTGATTCTGTTTCAGATTATGTTCTCTGGATTTTTGGTGGGTTTCCTTAAAGTCGGCGTCGGAAAATTGTTGTAATCCGTAGTCCTGGTAGAAATCCTTATTTCGAGGTCTCAAAATCCTCTATATACACACTTTCATCCATCGGTATGTACTGCGTTTGGGTTGGTTAATTATTTCTTGGTTATTTTTGTATGATTTAACTTGTAACTTTAAGTTGCATAACATTTATTTCTTCGTATTTCCAATAATAAAATTTTTGCTTAACTCACTTATGAATTTCTTATAGAAATTTCTCTAATTTATTGCACAATTTTCACATTAACATTTATTGTAGTTGGTTTAAACGTGATTTACTTTGAGTAATTCCATTCGTTTGGTTTTAATTGATTGCTTTAAACGAGGTAAAAAGAAACGAAAAAGTTTTATTTTGGGCTAGGCCCATTCTTTTTACGGTTTTTTATTATTTCGCGCACTATTTTATTTGGTTTTGCATGGATGGAAAACTTGAATTAGTAAATTAATAGTTATTTCTGGTAACGGGTTTAGGTGCGATTCTCGGCTTGTGTAGATTATTCGGTTTGGTGCATCCTTTTTCTGGTTGTGCAGTTTTTTTTCAGCGCCAAAGTGGAGGAAAGTGATGCGGGAAAAAAGCGTTACGCGCGTCAGGGCGAATCTGATTCGAGCTTCAGACTTAGAGTGACCGCAGCTGGAGTGTGGCTGCACTGGAGCCCGCGCAAGATACCGTTAGCTGCTGCAAATATACCGAAAATACTTTTTAGTTGAGGAAAATATACCGCTAAACAGAGGCGTTTGCAAAAGGGGTTCGGTTTTGTAAGGGTACGTTTACTTATTCTTCTAACTAATTAAAGGTTTATAATATTTAAAGAAACTAATAAAATGTGAAAGAATGATAGTCAGTATTTGTTTTCTCTTCATTTATCCGTCGTTCAAAATGGTTCCAGTGCCAGCCGCCCAGATGGCGCTCTCAGCGACCGTTATATTCAAAAATGTGATGCCTAAGCCAGACCCATGAAGCTCCTCTTTTTATTTATTTATGGCTCCCACACTGCCCTTATCGCAACCGCAGGAGTCCACAAAAACATGTCAGAACGCACAGGAAAACAAGCAATGCAAATGACTTCACAACTGCATGGAAAACTGACGTCTGTGTGCGGTTTTGTTGTGCCAACTTAAAACATTTGCATTTGCGGTCTAGGCTTTTTGCTTCCCCAGCCGCAAAATAATCCTTTCAGTTTCCGTTTGTGGCGGCTCAGTGTATATTTTATGCAACTGTCGCAACAAGGCAAAGATTTCATTGTTGTACTTATTTAAGTTTATAGTTTAAGCATAGATGCAGGCATACAGACAGTAAGTATTCAAGGCGAAAGAGGAGCAGTTGAAGGTGATAATGGAAGGATTATGTGAAGAAAGGGGGCGGTGGCCATGACAGCGCATCCGGCAAAATAGAAAAAAAACTTTTACTATAAGTGCGTAAACACTGTATTTCTTCCACGAAGGGGAATCTGCAGAGTTAAGGGGAGATAAATCGAAAGCTGCGAGCTCTGCGCAAGTCCACAAACTGTAACTGATTTGAAAAATACAAGTTGTCATTTGAAAATTCGTTATGTACGAACTGCTTTACCGACTTGCAATCCAAGCTCTGCACCTATCTTTTAGCAAAGTTTTCAACCAGGTTAGCAAAGACACTGTAGCGAACCCCTAATGAAACCTTTTTGGTATTTTTGAAAATCCAAAGCTGACACTTACGACGCCTTATAACTCCACACCCGCAGTGGTCACACTGTCAGCAACCTGAAATCGAAAAGAACTGTTTCTGCAGACTATTTACTTTTACAAAATTATTTGTATCGAATAGTGAGCCGCGTATACATAACGAGGTGTAGCAGACGATGCACTGATGTAAAGGCGCAGCGCCAGCGAAACTTTTCGGCGTGTTCCCCGCGTGGAACTGCATTTTTTTTTGTTTCCTTTCCTCAGTTTTGTGTGTTAGGTGTGCGAGCGAGAGGGCGTGAGCGTGAGGAGTGGAGCGGAGCGGTAAGTAGCGACGGCCAGACAGAGACAGAGAGAGAGCGCAAAAACGGCAAACGGCGAACGGCAAAAAAACAACAACCAACGCCTCGCCTTTTGCAGGAAAAGCTGAAAACCCTGGAAAGCCAGAAAAACCGAAAATCAGAAACATTGAAAACCAAATTCCCTTTGCAAGCAGCCTCAAAGTACGAAACACCTGGCCATTTTCCATTCTTGATCTGGGGCTGAGCCTGCTCAGCTGGACGAAAGGAGAGGGAAGTGGAAAGGCTAAGGAAAATCGCAGAAGGCGCTGCTCGGGAATTCGTAGAATTCTAATCAAATTGTAATTTCTTGTAAACGCAAAATTTAAGCATACGTTTTATCTTCCTCCGACGCCCAATTACAGAACAAATTACCGTGAAAATTTAGCACTAGCCGTACGTTATTTTGTATTTTTTGTACGTATGTACGTGTACGTGCCCCTCGTCCGTCTGCACAAATGTGGATGTGCATGTGCATCGTAGAACTCGCGTATTTTTCTACATGGAATATCTGAGCCCTCGGAGTATTCCGGATACAGCGAACCATCACCACCAAGACGACGACGAGTGTCTGCGAGGAGAAGGAGATCGTATAGCCAGCGGAGGAGCAAGCAAGGAGCAGGAGGAGGAGGCGTAGGGCTTGACCAGGAGTCAAGCGGCAGCAGGATCACAGATCCCCCTTCAGGATCTCAACGTAACACCCACTGCCTTTGAGGCAGCGGACTTAGTGTCAGGATACACCGAATACCCGTAGGATCACCACATCTGCCAAGCGAGTGGAGTCCCCGGGGACAACAGCAGCACAGGAAGCGGTAAGCCAACCATTTGAACCTCTCACTCACATCTAAATTATACACTCTCTTATTTTGTAAATAATTCGCCTTAGTTATTGGTTTCTTAGTTTAATGCACACACCCCTCCACCGTACACAGTCTCCAATACGAATGCACTCCCAATTAGATCGGCACCCACACATTGGTCCAACTGGTTTTGTTTACAAACAAACGAGAAGCAAGTGAGCCAGGTTTTCGTTTTCCTCGCCATCGAGCAAAAACTCTGGCTGCAGCGGCAGCTTCTTCGCTGGCTGGGAAACAGGTTTTCTCCTGGCTCCGAGGTGCTTGGCCTCAAACTGCAGCGGAGTTGGCTTTTCTAGGCCAGCACAGAGCTGCAATGGGCACACAGCACAGTGAAAACTGGCCAAGAAGCGCTTAAGCTTTATTGAAGCCAACATTTTGGAAGAGGCCAAGTTATCAACATTCCAATAAAATATATGAAAAGAATACCTAATATATATTGAATCAAAAAATACATAGGGAAAACTTCAATCTTCTATTTAGACCAATTAGTTCCCAATAAGATTTTTCGTTTAGTAATAAGAACCCAGGAAGTACCTTTATATGAATCTTGGCTCAATTTCCTGAGTAAACACTTTTCGCCACCGATCGTAGCTACTTCAGTCACATACATATATGATGATGCAATTGTCATATTCTTATCAATCAGCATTGTGCCTAGTTTAATGAAATTTGCTTAACAAAACAACAAAGAAACCAAATACTATCGTAAACACTTTTGAGTGATCCAGTTCTGGTGGGCTCCACTGTGCCGAGGAAAGTGCTGACGGAATGCCAAACTGGTTGTGGCCAAACGGACGACGACAGCATGCCATCGCTCACCTCCCACGCCCGCTGGCTGCTGCCTCTTTGTGGCCGCCTTTGTGTTGTTGCTCCGCTTTAAGGCCAGCACTGACTAATAGCGCCACTTGTTACCGTGTGTCACCCATCCGCTAGTATTGGGGCTCCGAAAGTGACTAGTCCATTGATAAAACCCGCCGATAAGGTGGCGGGCCATCTTCGAAAGCATTTTGGATGTACACACGCCCCGCAAGTGACATCATACTCCACATTCCAATTAAAGAGCTCAATTAAGTGAGAAACTGGTAGAAAAAAGCGGGCTGAAAGAGGGAGTGCATTCGTGTAGTCTAAAGTTTTTAGTCATAAGATCTAAGCACACGATTTGCATGCTGCTTTTTGGTTGCTTCCTCACCCATTCAATTCGATACTCATTTGCATGCATTCCACGGCTTTGTCTCGAACCCTAATACGCCAAGCATTTCCCACGTCGCCATCTCCATTTTCACTTCCATTTCCATCTTACTAACATTACAATTTGTACATCTGTTTTGTTCCGGCCGCGGTTTACTTAACTCTCCGTGTGTGCCTGTGCGTGTGACGGTGCGATTGAGTGCGTGTGCAGATCCTCCGAAGGTCCTCCTATGTACCCACAACAGGGAGGGGGTGGGAAGGGAACCAGGCCACAGTCGACACATCAGCAGAACCACAACCACCAAGCCCAGCACCACCAGGCGGCGCACTCGCATCACCATCACCTCCAACAGCAGCAGCAGCAGCAGCAACAACAACAACAGCAGACAGCCCAACAACAGCAGCAGCACGCGCTGTTCGTCCCGAACCACGGTGGTCTGCACCATCACCAGCAGCAACAGTTACTACAGCAGCAGCAGCAGCAAATCCAGCAGCACCTCCAGCAGCAGCAGCAACAGCAGCAACAACAACAGCAAGTACAAGCACAGGCCCAGGCCCACCATCAGCCGGTCATCTTCTATAACGCCCAGCCGCCCTATCCCGCCCACTCGGCGGCGGTCAGCAACAATGCCAACGGCGGCGGCGGCGCTGCCCTCCAACTGAGCGCCGCCGCCAGCAACAACTCCCTGGGACATCCCCACAACGTCGGCCATGTCGGAGCCAATGGCGTGGCGCCCAGCCCCAATCTAACCCGTGCCCTGAGCAATCCAACCCTACCGCCCCACTTTCAGCAGTCAGCTGGCCTGATCGCTCCCGCTGGAGGAAATGCGGGTGGAGGTGCTGCCGCCTACATTTCCACGACCTATATACCCTATAGCCAGACCGGCCCACTGATGGGCATGCAGTCGGCTGTGCCCTTTCCCACAAACGGAACGACCGGAACTCCGGCGGCCGCTTTCTATGCGCCACCTCAGCCGCAGCAGAAGCAGCTTCCGCCGAATGGTCAACAACAAGGACCTGGCGGAGCAGTGGGAGCTGGTCAAACGCCGATTGCATACTACCTGGGACACGTGCCACAGAATACGGCTGGGAACAACGTAGTTAGCGGAGCCAACTCCCACCGTGGCAACATCCGTGGAGGCCAGAGACCTGCGACCGCTGCCCAGCATCAAAACTACTTTTCCACATACGCTGTTGCGCCCGGAAATGCCCCGCGTGCTGCTCCGGCAACGGTGGCTCCCATGATGAACTCACGCAATGGCGGCCTGAACGGAGCTGCTGCTTTCCATTTGCCCAACTTCATGCCCGGCATGGCTTTGGCCCAGCCAGCCGGCATAACCGCGACACCAATACTGGCACCGGCTGGAATACCGGCTCCGCCGCAACAAGCTCCAGGCGGATTGCACACATACCCCCCTCACTTGCAGAGCAGTAGCGCCACCACTTTGCCCACTGTGCCGAGTGTGGCTGGTGTGCCGGCTGTAGCCAGTGGTTTCTCAACCACTTCTCTGCCCACTCAGCCCGTGGCTTCGGCCCAACAACTGGGGGCCAATAACGACAAGGCGAGCAAACGCAGATACGCCATACCTATCATTCACCCGGACACCAAGGAGAATGTGTTGGATCCGAAAAGCTCGGTATTTATCAAGAAGGACTCGAACTCGACGCTCACACCGAACACGTCTCTGGACTCGGACGGTACCATGTGCCTCTTCCAGGCCCCCATCCTCATGGACTCCGCCTCGGCGTCGTCGCTTCTGTCGGGCGCATTGGTGGATCAGCATTTGCAGACTGCGAAGGCGGAAAAAGAGACGGGTCTGGTGTTTGGTGATGAGCCTGTGGGTCAGGAAGTCCACCCATCCCCGCCACCGGGAGCCACGGATAAGGATCAGATCAGCGTTATTGTGAAGGACATACTGGCTCATTCGGGCAACACTGACGAGCATCTATGCTTCTGGCAGTACAGTGACGGTGAGTTCATCAAAGCAATTCAGTTGGGAAACTATTTTTATTTTAATTTAAATTAAAATGGGAATTCAAATGTATTTGTCTCAAAATACACATTCAATCCTAGTAACCTGTTTTTATTCGAAATTGACTTCAAAATGAAATGGTAAATGGAAATAGAATTGTACAAAAACAAAAAACAAAAAAAGTGTAAACAAGACAATTCCAAAATAAACCCATACCAGGGTATGTAACGCGTTCGGCAAACCGAATTAATCCCTGCTTTTAGTGTACAATTCTAATGATTCATCTTGCAGTGGACAATGCCACGGAAACCCACGAAAGCCTGCAGCTGGTTCACGCGGATTTGAATTTTCCCGAAGCCATCGACGCCGGTCAGCAGCCCGTTCTGTTCCAGGAGCATCCCAAAAAGCAGCGCCCCAAATCGGCCAACAAGCAAAGTAAGTGGTAAACAGTAAAATCTTTTAACGTAGACTAATGTTCAATATTTTTGCTCGCAGGCACTGCTACGCCCACATCCATTGCTAATGACGTAGCCGAGGCCGCGGCCAGCTGTTGTCCAGGAATCTCCATCCTGCCCAGAAGCCAGCCGATGCTGACACCAGCCAGACCTTCGACACCTCCGCCAGCTTCACGTGTCGCCCAGCAGAAGCCAACCAAGTCGATAGCGACCACAGCTGTTCCAGCGCCGGCCAGGGCTGCGACGGGCTCACCCAATAGCAAATCGAACGTTCCGCCCGCCACCTCGACCACCACCAGCTCGGGGGCCTCCTCGTCGGCAGCTTCCACACCGACCCACGCATCCAGGCAGCAGCAGCCGCCAGCAGCAAATAGCCTGCAGCAGGGGAAGCAGAATCCAGGAAGACACTCAACTGCAGCACAACCACCGGCTGCTTCCCGCATCTCAGCCGCCGTTACCCTGCTCGCCGGCAACACCACCATCAACAATACTACAAACACAACCAAAAAGCAGCGACAGGCCCAAAAACGGGCCAAGGAGCTGGAGAAGAAGAAACAGAAATCCTCGATAACAAGCACCACAAGCAGCCAAGGGCAGAACAACAATGGCAACGGCAAGGGCAATGGCAACGGCGCGCCAGAGATCAACACAAACAACAACAACGCTGCCACAGTGACTACAACATCAACAAACACACTGACAACAACCACGGCAACAGCAACAACCAAACAAGGATCGACCGCTGTCGATGACAAGGCGACTGCGCAACCGACGACTGATAAGCTTAGTGCAACTAGTAATAATCCTAACGTAAGTTCTACTCTAAGAGACCCCATGCTCAATCCCCAGGAGCGGTTTTCGAGCAACAACAACAATGATGAGGACGACAATGACATCGACGCGGAGGCAGACAGCGATCCTGAATGTGAGTAGCGATTATTTAAAAAATAATTGAAGTTTATGAAAGTTTATGAAAGTAAAGCATATCTAACATAAACTAAACCGGACGTCGCCTGCTGTAATTAATTAAATAAATGGTTTCTTCCCTAGCTGACAGCAAAGAAGACGGCATGACGAATATTCCCGGAGGAAAGTCGGCGAAGCATTTAGCCAACGAAGAGATTGTGGCCAAGTTCTTGCAAAAAGGCAGTCCCAATACATCCGCCGCCCCTTCGGAGACGCAACAGCTGCAGTTCCTCAACAGCAGCAGCTCAGTTTGCGATGAAGATGAGCCCGTTCCAGTAGCCTCTGGAGGCGTGGGCAAGGCCGAGGAGAATGCTGAGGTGGAAATCAAGTTTGGGGATTTCCATGAGGAGGCACGTCACGATACAGGTTTCATATGCAGCTCCACGTGGTCAAGTTCAACGATCAGCAAGGCAGCGGAGGATGACTCCTCGCAGAGCAGCAGGAGTGCTGATAATGTGGATTGTGCACCCAAGGTTAATGCACCGATTTCTGGAGATAAAAACGCAGGTAGCAAGAAGAGCTCTCCCCAACATCAGGCGACTGGCAAGGGACCGGGATCACCCAAAGCCAGTCAGCAAAAACTACTCAAGTCAAAGAGTCCGACTCCAAGCCCTAGTCCCGGGCCCCAAGTCCCCAGAAACTACCGCTACAGCATCGAAACACTCCGTGAGCTTTCCAAGCTAAGCGACTCGCTCAAGCCCCCGCTGGTTCCCTGCCAGAAGGGCGACTGCATCTCTCAGCTGTTCGTCTCCCGTCAGCAGCAGCCCCAGCAGCACCATGGTCACGGTCACGGCCAACACATCCAGCAGTACCAACATATGAGCTTCAACGAATCGATGGACTACGTGCCAGGCAAGCGTGGACGCGGCCACGGACCCAATAAGAAGCACCACGATGGATATCAGCAGATGGGAGGTTCCGGTGGTATAGGCAACATGGGCGGTGGTGGAGGCGGTATTAACAACTCAAATCAGCGCCACATGGACATCATCCGGGTGCAGCTATCGCTTAAGGAAGAGATCAAGCTGTCTGAGTGCGAGAATGCCTGGCAGCCAGGTACGCTGCGCCGCGTTTCTATGGCCGGAGGTCAGGACGAAGAGGACGACGTGGAGGGAGTGCTGAAAAAGGTGCGCGGTATTCTCAACAAGCTCACGCCCGACAACTTTGATGTGCTGCTCAAGGAGATGTCCAGCATCAAGATGGATAATGAAGCCAAAATGACCAACGTAAGTTGATTTAAACTATAGTAGTTTTAGTTTCTTAAATAAATAAAGTAAAATAAAACTATTTCTATCCAACATTCAAATTATTTTCAGGTCATGTTGCTGATCTTCGAAAAGACCATAAGTGAGCCGAATTTTGCGCCCACCTACGCCCGCTTCTGCAAGGTGCTATTTCACGAAATCAAGGCCGAAAACAAGTCGCTATTCACCAGCTCTCTGATCACACGGATTCAGCATGAGTTTGAGTCAAATGTGAACGATGCTAATGCGAAGAGCAAGAAACTGCAGCCCACGATGGATCGCATCAGCCAGTGCTCGGACCCGGCAAGGAAAGCGGAGCTGCGCGCCGAAATGGAGGACCTGGAGTACCAGTTCCGGCGTCGTGCCTGGGGCACTGTTCGCTTCATCGGCGAGCTTTTTAAGCTGCAGTCGCTGACCAGCGACCGAGTACTTAACTGCGTGGAATCGCTGCTCGAGCACGGCTGCGAGGAGAAGCTGGAGTACATGTGCAAACTGTTGACAACCGTGGGCCATCTGCTGGAGACTAGCCAGCCAGAGCATTATCAGCTAAGGGATCGCATTGAGAAGATCTTCCGCCGCATCCAGGACATTATAAACCGTTCTCGAGGAACGTCGCACCGCGGGCAGGTGCACATTAAGATCAGCAGTCGCGTCCGGTTCATGATGCAGGATGTGCTCGATTTAAGATTGCGCAACTGGGATCAGCCAGCTTCCGCCCATCAGTCAGGACAGCAGGGCAGTCGCGGGCAGCAACGGCACAAGCAGCACGACGATTCCAAGGATCAGTCCCACCACCAGAGCAGTGGCGGAGGGCGTAGTGGTGGTGGAATGAACCAGCACCAGCACCAGCAATCGATGCATCAGCACCAGCAAAAGCACCACCACCAGCACGGTCACGACGGCGGTAACTACTTCATGCAGAAGATGCCCAACAAACAGCATCATGACAACCAGTCGGTCAGCATTGATCCTAGCAAGCTGCGTTTCAGTAGCAGCACCGTCAGCGACGATTCAATCGCCAAATTAGGCAATTCTTCGCATTACCAGTGGCGCAATGTGGGCAACCGTCCGGTCAGCTCGACGCCAGTGAACACGTCCAATGTTCCGCCACCCACAACCTTGTTAAAAAGACCTGGCCAAAACTACAGATTTTCACCGTATCAGCAGCCTACGCCTTTGGGCACACCCGTGACGAATGTCAGTGGTAACAGGAGCCATGTGGATCACTCGCCGGACGCCAGCTTTGATAGAAATCAGTGCCAGGGGCTTATTACTAAGCTGGTCGAAGAGGCTCTTAACACGCGCGACTGGCAATCGGAGGTGCTGCCCATTTGGGTTTCGCACAGCGGATCACAGCAATCAAAAACTCTGCACTATCTGCTAGTGGAATACCTACATAAGTCGACTGTGAAGCGCCAGCAGCGTCAGGCCTGCGCCAATGTCTTTGCCTACCTAATGGACAAAGAAGCCGTGGACAAGGAGATATTTGGACAGGCGTACTCTCGTTTTGGCGACGACTTTCCCGATCTGCTGGTGGATGTGCCGAACGGCTGGGGCTATGTGTTCGAGTTTCTGGGTCCAATGATTCACTCGGGCCAACTGGACCTCAAGGATGTTTGGCAACGGCGTTGGTTGGACGACTTGCTCTGCACGGAGCGTTTTGTGTACGCCTTCGTTAGCTATTTTGTACAGGAATTCGGTGCAGCTTATGCCCGCAAGCTGTGGCACAACGATTACAAGCTGGATCGAGGACAGCTGTTCTGGAACGATGCGCGCAAGTACAGAGAGTTTGTGCAGTCGCACAGTTTTTACTTTCTAGACAACGGTCCCGGCCAAGGACACGGACATACCAAAGCAAAGGCGCCCACCACGCCACGGACGCCGGTGGAGCATGTGGAGCGGATTAGATACCTGCTCGCCCTGTCTTGCGACATGGCCATCGACTACATTAACACCAACGTGGCCATCAATGACAACTTTGTGAGACAGCTCACTAGATTCCTGTGCTGTGATTTCGCGCTAACTGTGATGACAAATACCCATAGCAACAAAGGTGGCGGCAACGCAAGGCCGCTGCAACTGAACACGGAGAGCTTTCGCAGCCGGTGTACGCCCCTACTGCGACTGTGCATCGACGCCCAGGAGGCGCTGGAGATCGCTTGCATAGACGAAGCCGTGGATTCTCTGCAGCAGCACTTCATGGCCGAGTTCGAGGACGATATGGCCGCCGGTGAGACCATCTGCAGTGCGTTCAGCGTGCTATACGAGAGCGAGGTGATACCCAAGGAATCGTTTGACAAGTGGTATAAGCTGGAGATGGCGCACTCGTCGCCCTACAGACGACCGTTAATCGAAAAGCTGCGTGGCTTCATCGAGGAGATGTAGTTGAAGCAATACCAACCAGGAACCATCCGATTGCAACCAAACCAAACACCACAACGAAGCAAACAACCTACCATCAACTGAAGCATACAGCAAAATCGTTTTAAACCTCAGACTAGGCGCGGTCGTAGGTGTCATCACTCAAATGATCAGTCAAAATTTTGCTTGTGAATCTTGCAACCCACAGTGGGTGACATATGCCAGGTGTCGCCCTAACACACATATTTGTTGTACGATAAGTAGATCTGTCAAAACGAGTATACCACACACACATATGTTGAACGAAGAATAGATCTGTCAAATCGAAAATTCTTTGTTTTTACACACAGATTTCCTTTGAAAACACGAAGACACATTATCCATTTCATGTTATCACAACACGTTCCTTAAAGAAAGCTAAGATGATTCCCTTTCGATGACTTGGTCATAGTTCAACACAAAGATAAAGATATTTACACATTACTCGTATCCCAAAAAAGAATAAAAAAAAAAAAACTAACAAAAAAATTGCAAAACTATGTATAACAGAATCTCCGATGTCGAAAAATATTTTCAAGATTTCAAATTCTGACAATGCGTTACCCAGTAAAGTTGGGTATATAAATATATATTTATGTATATTAACACATGGACTATTCACTTTCGTAAACCCACAGTATTTCGTTAATCATTAAAATTAATGCGGACATCATTTATAGAACTAGCTGCGTAGCTTAGCATACTTTTCTAGACTTAAAACGAATTTTTGTTTATTTTACCTTTCAGTACAAAGCTTTATGAATTCGTTTTGTTTGTTTATTTGATTATTTTAAACAATTACAAGCATTAATTTATGTATTTTCAATGCAAATGGCTCAAAACATATACGAAAAAATAACCCCTCTTCCTAACAGGTCTGTATTTCCAATCTCAACTCTGAGGCTTCTTGTTCGACTCAGAAATTTCACGTATATTAAACAAATATATATAAATAAATTATAACAATATTAATTTATATAAAACTATACGTACGTATACTAAAAAAATGTAAATTATAAAATTCGTAAAGACATGTAAAGTATTTAGCACACAAAGCATGATTATCCAAAGATAAATCTTAAAATTAGCTGTAAAAAGGAAAGAAAAAATACACTAATATTAATTTCGAAAATATAGAAAAAACACATTATATAGCTATTTAAACCAAATTAAAAAGGGATTAAAAAACTAATCAAGCATAGAAGCATACACGACAAGATAACGAGAGAAAAAAGCAAAAACAAAGAGCTCTAAGCCGCCTTTAATTAGTTATTTTTATAAAATTGAATGAAAAAAAAGCAAACTAAATTGAAAAACAAAAAAAATCAATCTCAAAAATTTATATATAATATTTAAAGCGAGGCAACTAACAAAAGTAGCGAAAAAAAGAGTTGTACTAAACTCGAGAATTTTGTGTATAAACTTTAGGTTTTTTTTATTTTTACACTACAAGTGACAAAATATGAAATTGATTTACGGCAAAAGCAAAGGAAATTGTACGCATAAGTATTTAGCAAAAGAAACACAAGAAAAACCATAAGAACCCATGCAAACATACGGTTAAATTAAAATAGTTAAGAATTGAGAAAACAAAAAGAAACCCAAGCAAAGATGGTAAACGAAACGCTTCTGCACTAACAAGCAAATATTTCTAAAGCCAAGCTAAACCATTTATAAGCTTAAATCGAGCAGTGGCCGTGGCACTTTAACTAGTTTCGTAGCAATTTTCGGCAGGCATTCCAAATGCTTTCGGCCAACTTCTGGTATAAATTTAACCAAGGCAAACTGGTGTCCTGCATTTTTAGCAGTCGAAGCATAAGATTGAGGAGAGCAAACAGCAGAATCCAAGCGAATGTAACACAGAACCCAGCAGAAGCACACACACATGTGGCACCCAGGGCAAAATCAAGGGAGACAAGAAAGGGGCGGGCAAGGCAAGATTAAACAGGAATCAAGAAGAAACTGTAAACAGCAAATAATAAAATCGAAAAGTAAAACTCCAAGGCGTTTCAATGTGGGCCCCATCCCCCCCAGGAACCATTCGTCACCTTCAAGGCATGCAGCACACACCTCCATCCAAACGCATTCCCCATGTACCCATTCACCACACCCAATACATCCAACACACTCATCATTTGGTGATGGCAGCATTAAGTTCCATTTGCATTGCTTAGCATAAGAGGTTAAGGATTTGGCTTTAAGGCTTGTGCGCAGGCGAAACGTAAGCATAATTTAAGTTATTCCTATCTTCAGTCACTAAATGTACAACTATTCTATTCCTTCTGCCAGGCAATAACACTTTTTGAAGATGGAGCGACGCGGACGCATCCCGGTGGCCAAGTTCCGAACCCAGGAGGCCAAGACACGCAGTCGAAGTCGCGTGAGGGAGCCGGACTACAACGAACAGGATCCGGAACACGATATGTTTACCTTGCTCGAGGATAACATTGCGCTCAGGGAGGAGAATAAGGCGCTAAAACTGGAGATCGAAACGCGTAAGTTTAAACCTCTAATTTTTATATTTTTTTTGAAGTATACTAATCTTCTTTTAACCTTTCCAATCCCTGCAGATAAAACCACTCAGGAGGAGCAGCAGTCTCAGCACGAGAAGGTGTGTGTGGCACTGGAGTCCCTGCAACAGCAGCAGACCAACTTTGAGTCGCAAATCAAGGAGCTGAACGCAAAATTTAACAAGGCTCTTAATGAACGAAATGCTTTGGACAAGCTGCACAAAATGAAAGTCGATCAGATACACAAGTATGCCTAAAGATTATACCAAAAGGAGTTCAAATTCTAATTTCCTTGTATATTTCCATTTCTAGTCTCACCAGCGAACTGGAGCATTTACGCGAGAAGCAGCAGGATCAGGCTCCTCAGGCTAATACCCATTTGGTTCTGGGCTCTGTAGAACTTAAACGAAAGCTTTTCAAGATACTGCAGACGGGCAGCGCAGACAGCGCCGACAGTTTTGGCACTCAAGAGCTCGACAGTCTGGTCGATGGCAACTCGGAAGGGGTGCCCATCACCAGCAGCCTTGTGGAGCGACTGGCCGATGAGTTCCTGACTCTTAAAAATTTGACTAGTGCCGTGGAGCTGCAGTTGTACGAGGCCAACGAAAAGATGGCCGAGTTGTTGGAGCAGGTGAGATGGGTTTACAATATAACTGAATTCACAAAACTTAATGGTAATAGTAAAAAATATCAGTAAATATCATAAACCCAAAAAAAATTGAGAACGAAAAAAAGCGAAGATCGACCGATCTTGATTTTAGTATTTGTGTTCTCACTTTTTTCTTCTTGATGTCAAGATAATTCGATGTTGATTCTAGTATTCCTAATTAAAATCAATCTCGGTTTCGATGTTGTCATGAGATGACATCGATGTTGATTTAAGCATTTTTAGTAGCTTTTTTGCTAGCTTTTGAGATCGAAATGCTAAAATACGCGTCGATGAGAACGTTTTCTTTTCTCGCTATATGGTTTAAAAACAAAAGTACTTAAAAAGCCTTGTATATTAGGATATCCTAAATGTTTTGGTTTTATCCTTGTATAATAGAGAATATTATTGTAAATTCGTGATAAATATGATTCTTTAAATAATAGAAGTATGTATCATTGACCCTTGTTTTGCGGTGATTGGATGACTCGATTATATGAGCTATGATTATAAGTTTAAGTTTAACTAAACTCACACAAATCACTTGCGTTATATATTTTTTCTTTTTTTATTTCATTACTGATATAGCAACACGCAATGGAGGAGGAAAACGAAGCGCTGCGCACGGAGAACAGTAACTTAACCAAAGTGGCCAAGTTGCTGACCGAAAACATGAAGGAGAGTGTGGAAACTAGCCAGAAGTAAGCCTAATATATTAAATAAATATCCAACAGCTTAATTAACTGAATCATACCAACAGAATGGAGGCTGCTCTCATCAAGTTGAAGCAGCGCAATGACGAGCTAACAGCTAAGACCCGCGATCTGACCGATGGGCAGCCGGGTTCCAGAACAAGCACCTCGCCCAGCGTGCTAAACGAGCAGGTGGAGTTCGAGCAGATTCAGGATCAGGTGCAGCAGCAGGCCAGGGAGCACAACGAGCGCATTGTGGAAATGGTTAGTACCGAGTACTTGTCACTCTTTGATTTTGCACTTGGTCTATGGTCTATCAAACTGTCTATTCTGTCCATCTGTCAATTTACTAGCAAACACGCAGCGTGTTTGACATTTTCAAGCCGTTCTCGAATATCTTCAAGAGCAACTGAACGACAACAAGATCAGCTGGTGGTTCAGGCGATAATACGATCTGAGAAATGCATGGAATGTGCCCAGCTGGGCATGTTGTTGTTCCCAATCTTGGTGCTGGGTCAACTCACCTTTACAATCTCCTCCTCTCCACGTAAGCAGCTCGCTTGCTGTGCGCCGTGCTATCCTTCTGCTCACGATCCCCCTGGCTTATGATGCACTAACCTCTGACCCCCTATATGCTTTGATAGATCCACTAATTTTCTCACCCACAACCACCACCCGACCCGCTCTCTCTCTTCCTGCTCCTGCTCGCCCGCCCCGCTCTACCCTTGTTCTTGTTTCTTGCATTTGTAGCAAAATCTAATGGATGCGGCTATAGCCAAAACTACTAACGATGAACTAAAAAAATTGCAACTTAAGTTGGAGATACTCGAGGAGCAGCTGCGCGAGGCAGTGACGCGTGCCGATCGTGCCGAGGAGCAATTGGCGCACTACCAGCAGTCCGAGCAGAAGGCACAAGCTGCTCCTCCACCGCCACCTCCTCCTCCTCCGCCGCCGCCTCCTCCTCCGAAGTCGGGTAAACTGTTCCCCACCGGAGGATTGGCGGCAGCAGCTGGCGGTGGCAGCTTGAGTGACCACATTGCCGGACATAGCTTGCGCAAGGGCAGCGGCGACAAGATCATCGAGAATGTGAAGCATCAGGTACAGGCCGAGGCAGCAACAGGTATGTAATCCGACCCAGAATCACAGATTCCCTTCCAGCAGTCCAGTTTCCCGTGTGTGTGTGTGTCACTGCCACATTGATGACCCCAAAACACCCTTCGTGGCCTCACTTTCACCACTCTGCCCTTGGTCAGCGTTTTATTGGATTTTTATTCCGACTTTAGGGACCTCTTTCATAAGGGCTTGAAATTTAATAAAGTTTGCGAGCTGCTCGCCAGCAACTTTTGACCGTTGTTGGAAGTATCTGGGCTCTCAAGGAGCTCAATGAGTGGCAGATGAACGGGTCCTTGGGAGCCATGAGTAGAAGAAACTATGCACAAGTTGAATAGACTTTGAAGCACTTGAGTTTCATTGGCCCAAATCGATGCGAGCAGATTAGTTTGCCTGCATTGTCTGCCTGAAATCGGGAAATTGGCCTGAAAAAAGCTGCCAGCAGGAGGTTTTCCCATCCGTGTTAGCAGCTAATCCCGAACAGACGTGCGTTGACAAGTGCCTGCCATTGTCGCCGTGTCCTGGAGATCTCTGGTTGAAGGGCCCAACTTGTTGCTGTCAATTGTCAGTTATGCCCACGCCACTCATCCGAGCCACTTTCTCCATCCCCCTCCAGCTCTCCATCCCCATCCCCTGATACGCAACCCAGCAGCCACCCAAACCGTCTGCGATTGTAATTGATTTTACCTACACGTCGGCTTCTTTTACGGCTCAATGCAGGCTTTCACTGGCTGGCTTGCCGCCTCCTCCTCCTTCTTCTCTACCCATGCCATTCACTGTCGACTGCTGCAGCAGCAACTTCTTAATTAAGTTTGCGAGCAGCTTTTTGCCGGGGTCAGGGGATAGAGGGAGAGGTTAGTGATGCCCTGGACAGGCCTGGCATCAATAGGAATTATTGGCACACTCATCCGCTTGATCAGTTTGAAGGGTTCGAAATTTAAAGCTTAATGGTCTACATTTTTTTAATTAATATATAAATAATACAAGTTCCACAAAAGCTCTGATTACCTGTCACACCTCTGATAATAACATCAGTGTAAATAAATTCAATTGACTTTTGAGTACCCCATTTTGTTTCGAGTTAAAAGCTGGTGGTGACTTAATTAGGTTTGGAATTTTACCCCGCCGAAGTGATGGATTTACTGATTGCTTGACATAATTTCATAATACATAGGTACCTATAGCGAACAAAGCGAGGCCGAGGTGTTTACTATGCCATCGCACTTGTGGGTCATCTTGGCTGTTTAATTTTTCCTTTAAGAAAGACAAAATAATTGTGAGAAGTTCTCATCAAGTTGAACGAGGGATATCAAACCTAGATATACACACACACACACTGCCGACTCTAAATCGGCCAGTTGTGAATAGAGAAATCATCCGCCTGCACATGTCGGGCGGGCAGGCTGCCTGATAAGCTCAATGAAAATGAAATCAGCTCGTACGCCCGCATCAAATTGTAAATATATGCGTGCACATTGTTGTTGAGTCCTTTGTGCGCGTGTGTGCAGCACGGCAGGAAGTGCATGATTACATTATATAAAACCCTTTTGCAAATATGTATCTACATATTTTTATGGAATATTGATCCAGGGACGCCAGCTACAGGTTATGACAATTAGGGGATTTATCTTAAGACTGTTCATAATGAATGAGTGAGTGAGTGAGTGAATGAATAATCCTCCGTTTGGGTCCACTTACTTGGGGTAAGAACTTCGCATCAAGCCAGCAATGTCAGGGCCACACACTCCCTGTCCCAATCCCAATCCCGCACTTTCACTGCACACTGTCACTAAGCACTTCCGTTTCCGTTTTGTTTTGGCTCTGGTTTCACTTCTGTTGCCCACTTTTTGGCGCGCACCACGAGTCGTATGCGTAACGAGCGCACATTCAAATCAAAATCAATCAACGCGCTTATTGTTGGAAGCCAGAGAAGCGCAGCCACGAATGTGACGATATGGCATGTACTAAGCTATATAGAAATATTCGGATATATATCCCAGATATATGCAACTGCGAGCGGAGTGGAGCGGCGAACGCGCGCGCGTCTCTTGAGGCACGTGAAGCGTTTGAGCTGCCAGCCAGCCGTACATCAGCTTTACGGCTAGGCATCAGCCGTTGCTCGTGCCCTGGTCGTCGCACTCGTCAAGTCAAGCTCGTCGTCCTGCTCGGCGGCGGCGTGGTGGCAAAAACAAATGAAGCGCTCCACACCGGAACGAGGTGGAGCGAGGCGACTGGAAATGGAAATGCTGATATTGTCCAAGCCAGGCTGTGTCGTGTGTATACATAACAACAAGTTGCTGCTGCTGCTGCCATTGTTGGTGCGGCTGCCATGGCCACCAGATACCTGCCAGCAGCTACTACCAGCTTCACTTTCTACGGGAGACCGACCTCCGTGACCTGCCCTGTTGCCAAATCTACGGGTTTGCCTGTTTGTGCGCCACAGAGCACGCTTTAAACGAATTGTCTTTGGAGGAGGGGGAGTGCGAGTGCGAGCGGAAATCCCAGCACACATTTGTCAATATCCTGGCCGACACTAAAGCTCCCTCTGCTGCGTCTCTGAGTGCCATTTCCGGTTTCATGCGATACATTGAAAACTTAAATTTGATTTAAGTTTCGCCCGTGCCGTGCCGAGGTTCGGAAGAACTGGAGCAAAGGGCCTTTGCCTGGCTTCCATGCCCCCCAGCAACCCAAGGAAACCTCGCCTGAATTTCGGCTTTAAGCGAGAAACTCTCGCATTTTTCCTATATTTTACGCTTGCCTCTTGCACAGCTTTATGTGTCGGCTCCTGGCTCCTGGCTGCGTCCCCCCATCCCCTTTGGCAAACTGTCAAGCTCTCCGGCCGTATCAAATTCGACGACGATGATGATGACGATGGCGGGCGAGGACGCAATTTATTATTTTTACGAGAAGGGGCCAAGCCATAGAGCCGTTCCAGAACCGCAAGCCGCATTGTTGTTGCTGGTCGGCCGGCCATGGCTTATTATTATTATTTGTGCGTTTTATATTTCCGTGTTTTATTGCGCCACTTTTCCTGGTCCTTCCTGCCAGTCCACCACCCTCACTAAAAACTCACTCACACGCACATCTTGAGCAGGAGAAGGGGAGGAGATTGGGGAGACGTAGATTTCCATTGACTTGTCCCCTGGTCCAGCTTCATTTGTCGACTGTGGTGACAGTTGCTGCATCAACCCGTTTTGGCCTTGTCCGTGTGATTTATGTCCAATTGCCACCTACACCTACCAAACTTCCTTTAAAGTCCCCGGCTTACTTGATTACGCTGGTGAGTATTGCCCTGCTCCTTGGGACATGGTTTCGTCACCTCTTTCCTCTAACAGCTAACCGCATGTTCGTTAAGCTTCAGTAGCGACTTAATGTAATTCCGCCACAAAGCCTAGGTCTTATTGCTCTTCACCTTTTTTTTTCGGTTTCAGGTCTTGACGCTCTGATGCGCGAGTTCAAGTCGGGAGGCGTGACCCTGCGGAGGCGCAATCGCCGCAAGACGGGCACCAGCGAGGCCCTCAAGGAGATGTTCCAAGTACTAGAGATAAGTCAGAAGCAGAACCGCAACTCCAAGATATGCGTGGACCTGCACTCGGCCCGCGGAGTTGATCTTTGAACCCGTTCCTGCCATCCTTCTCACCCACTCTCTTACACTTTGGTCTCAAATCTCAGGACCCAGCTGTCCCTGAACAACAAACATTCCGTGCATTTTCAAACCGTATTATTGTGTGCCTTTCAAGGAGGAAACTGAAGCCATTTTACAATTTACTAAACTTAAGCCCCACTTTTAGGATGCATCCGTTTCATATAAAGACGATTTATCCAATATTTACTTGACAATATTAATTTATAACTAACTTTTATCCGGCCTGGTTAATGTGTTCATTTTAACAGGTTTCGTGTTCTACTAATCAAAGAAACCCAACAAAATATCTTGAATAAACTTTTTTAACCAAATATTGGACTTTCTTTCTTTCCTAGTTTTAAAAATCAATGAAACCTCATTGGTTTTCGTCCATATAAGGCAATCATAATTGTTACATGCTTAATTATATTTTATTATTGCTTAATCTTTGGCCGATACACAGATCGAAAATTACACAGAATCCATTTAAAAGAAAATTAAACAATGATTTTGTCTAAAATTAGATATTTAAACTCAGGTTCGTTAAAATAATTGTGTCGTATGGTTTCAGTGCTAGTATTTCATATATAATATTTATATAAGCTTAACGAATAAATCTCAACATTTATTTTCTCTACATTATGGCTATACTGAATCGATTAAAAACAGTGTAAATAGTTATGCGTTCTTCAAAAAATGTGTAAAATTGTAGCATACAAGATTTCGTTTCACATTAGTGTTTCGTAATTGACTTGTTAGTAAATTTGTGCTAAAACCATTTTGCTTGTTCGTAAAATCGAAGAAATGGTCGTTGGGTCGTGTATGTTAATTGCTATTGCATATAGACTGTGGCACTTGTTTGCATAAGAGACGTACAAAGTTCTTCGAATTGCTGATTCAAGCTTACATCTATTCGTAGATATCTAAGGTACAACAAATATGTGTACAATACAACATTAATTAGTACTTGTGGAAGACAAGCAGTTGGGTTTGTCGGGGAACAAATTACACGATAAAAACCTTAACTAAACGAAAATGACATGTTCAACATAATATCATTTAACCGTAATCAAACACTTAAACATAGTAATCGGAAATCTGAAAGTTATAGGCTAATGCGATCGTTTTTTAAGACACTTGATTTGGTTGGCGGTCGATAGGTTGAGGCAAAGGTCGTTGCTGTTTTTATGTGGCTGCGATTGCAGGCTCGATTGCCGGCTGGCTACACATGTAGTAACAGAAATATTTGGCACTCGACAACGTTTGAACATATATGGCGCTGCACTGGAAGCTTTTGGGGCTCAAACGCGCCCCTTGCTACCCTATGGAATGTGTTTGCTGTGGCGCGATGGCTTCGGTGGCGGCGTGGGAGGTCGCGGTTTGTTTCCATCGACGGCGCCCACCAAACTGAAGTTCGTGGTCTCCAAATACTCGTACGTGGTGTTGGTAATACTGGTCTTCGTCAGGGTCGAGGTGGTGCTCATGCTGCTGCTACTGGTGTTGCTGATTGTGCTCAGCATCGCATAACCATTTGGCGTCCAATCCAAGTTCTGCGACAGGCTGGTAAAATCAGTGGAATCACGTGCCTTGGCGGGCAACGGTGGCGGCCGAATGTCCTCCTCCGAGGTAGAATCAGTAGTTTCTGGAGGGACATTTAAATATGTTAAAGTATTAAGTTAATATTAATTTATTTAGTCAACACTTACCAACAGAGTTACGATTGCTGCTCTCGGACAGCGAGCGCGTGTCGGGGAAATTCTTGATACTGGCCGTTGGCGTGGCAATGCTGGCAGGACGAGAGAGTCGACGTTCCTTCTCCATTTCCGAACGCAGGGGTCGCTTGGGTGTTAGCTGTTGTATAGGGATTAGGGATTAGACAAATGGTTTGGCAATCAGTTTAATCCAAACTCACCTCCTCTGTGAGGACATGAGGATCCGGCGTCTTGGGACCACTCAGAGAGCTATTAGATGTACTGGCTAGCGAAGCTATGGATGTGTTGATCTCCTTCTCCGGCGTCGATGTTATGGTGGACAACGGAGGTGTATACCACTGACTGCTGGACAGGCTGTGGGCTTCTCGTTCCTGTGGGTTTAGATACATTTTAGTAAGGGTTCAATGCCCAGTTATTTCCCACAGCTTACCTTTACCTTTCCATCTTTATTACGCCGCTTGCTCGGAGTCTTATCCTTGCTCTTGTTGCTCTTGATGCTCGGCGAGTGTCCCAAACTGGGTCTGCAGATGTTGGCATGGGCAAAGTAAGCGATGATGATAAGCAACAGAACGCAATTAATTAAATAAAACGAAAGAAAAATGCAATTTAGAAATCAACCAAAATCAAAATAATGTTAGAGTCTCAAACTAAATGCCAGCAGTTAGTGTGGAGGAAGAGTTAAGAAAGTTTTGGTTATATTGGGCATCCAAAGAACTCGGGATCATCGGCGGCACTCACCTAGTGTTGAAACCTAACCCTGAGAATGGGTTCTTGATGGAGTTCGTCTGTGGCCGCGGCAAAAATGTTGACTTCGACAGGCCGCTACTGCAAATTAAGAGGAAAGGTATATAAGTAACCATCATAGGCAGAAGGCTATCACGACTTACTCTGAGGAACCCATGCTGGTTTCCGAGTGCCGATTGTTGCTGCCATCAAAGAGTGGCGGCAGGAAGAAGTTCGGCCGCCGCATGACCACCGAATCTCGCTCAATTTTCAGATCGCAGGACTTGCGACCGTATCGCAACTCCACGTGCTGCTGCATGTCGGCGAAGCAGCCTTCCAGGTGTTCCTGCAGTGCTTTCAGGCTGTCCGGAGCACGCAAGCGATGCAGCTGAATAGCTGTGTAGGATAAAAAGCGAAATGTTATTTAAACCTTTAAACATTTAAACTGCAACTTCAAAACTTACCTATCTCCAGCAGCGGAATCTGAAGGGCAATCAGTTCCTTAAGTTCTTCAACCAACTCCTTGTCGTCCGGGTTCTGCTCTAGATAATCCTCGGTGAGGAAGGCCTCCTCGTACTTGGCAAAGCCACCCATCACCGCCGGATCCACAATGCCGTTGAGCTTCATACTCAGCGGGTTTATGTGCAGGCTTTCGTCGCTCTTGTGCAGGATCACCAGCTGCCTAATATCTCGGTTCGTGTCCCGCATAATTTCCACCGCCCGCTTGAGGGGTGAGATCTTGGTCGTTTGGGTATAGATGACGGGGTACCAACGCAGGATGCCCGGAAGGGGGAAATGGATAAGCAGCTCAGTGCGCTCCAGCCACAGATTCCGGACATCATCCCTGTCGCCACCGTTGATGCTGTCCCGGAACGGACGCGAAAACTGAAACTTCTTCACGTTGTTGGCGGTGAAGTACTTGACGATCTCATTGTTGATGATCTTATCGTTAAACTTATTGTACTCCTCATCCATTATCGGCTCCACCTTGTTCACCTGGATGTACTGGCCATCGCTGTTGGTGATATCCTCGCCCGGCGCCTCCAACGTCTGCATGAGCTCAGCCTGCGGATGCTGCACGAGCATGCGGGCGCAGAAGTCACTGTGCCGCTCGTACTCCTTACCACGGAAGATATAGACGCCGTTTTGCAGGAAACGCGGGAATCCCCGCCCATAGAAGCACACCCGGAAGTACTCGGAGTTGTGGCGCAGCTCCTTAATGATCTTCTCATAGAACATCGCCATCCGATTCAGAAGCTCGGCCAGCTTAAGGTAGTCGAAGATCTCCTCCTCGTACTGGCGGGCCAGCACCCTGCACATCTTGATGGCGCACTCCCACTGTTTTCCCTTGTCGAAGTACTCCATTATTTCGAAAAAGAGCGCCTCCTTCAGCTGCCGGTGGGTACGGCAGTTGCTGTGCCGGTAGCTGCGTAGCTGATGCGACAATTCAGTGTCCGTCCAGCACAGCAAATCCGTGTGCAGCTTGAGCGTGAAGGCAGCCTCCGTGTAGTTCTCAAATTCCATGTGCAGAGCGCACAGCTTGTAGACATACCGGATGTACATCTCCTTGAGATCGACCTCCGAGTAGAACTGCAGCAGTGAGAAGGTGCAGGCCATGCGATTCTCCTTGCTCTCGTCCTGGATAATGAAGCGGTACTCCAGCAGCTTATCCATCAGCCGGGTAACCATCTGCACAAATGCGGTGCCATCCACATTAAGCGAGTTGTGTGCTGCACACCGCTCCAGCATGATTGTCTCGAACAGCAGCTTGTACTCGGCATCGCCCTTGCCGGCTCCAATCAGGATGTCCAGCTTCTCGATCATCGCCGTCTTAAAGTCGGCAAAGTTTCCCTTGTAGTTGGCGTTATTGAACTTGGTATCTCCATAGCTTTCCTGCTCTAGCCGCGAGCTGTAGTACTCGCACTGCATCATGTCGAAGAAAATGGGAATGGTCTCCTGGCGCAGCTCCTTCTCCGGAATCATGCTCATCTCCAGTATGGGCTCCACCAGCTGCGGCACAAACTTGGGCTTGTGTTGCCCCAGCTGGAACCACATCTTCCGGATCTCCATGGCCGTGTCCTTGCGGATGTCACGATACCGGGCAAACACAATTTGCCGCTTGTTATCGTTGAAGTCGTTCAACTGCAGCGGAGATTGCACCAGAAAGGCGATGGAGCACTGAAAGAAA
The DNA here is from genome assembly GCA_037075245.1 of Drosophila mimetica. Taxonomy (NCBI): domain Eukaryota; kingdom Metazoa; phylum Arthropoda; class Insecta; order Diptera; family Drosophilidae; genus Drosophila; species Drosophila mimetica. The sequence continues at coordinate 10,209,807 of JBAMCH010000023.1, forward strand.
TTCGACCAGATCTGCTTCTCGAAGGGGCACAGGAAATAGTCCGTGATCACCACGGACAGGTGCTTCAGAGCGCCCAGAATCACGGTGTTCTGGTGCATAATCATGTCCATCCAGTCGCGCGGGAAGACAGCCTTCTGGTGCGGCGACACCAGCTCCTCGAACACCAGCAGGATCTCCACGACAAAGTGCTTCAGCTCTCCTCGCTGATGCAAGTCCTTCACAAAGTACTCGTAGTGATGGGCGTCCATGCGCTGCAGGATGCCCAGCATGATGGCAAAGAACTTGCCCACCAATCCCGTGTCCCTGTCCAGGGCGTGAGCCGCCTTCATCACGGTGCGGAACAGGATGATCATGATGTCCCGAATGTCGTTGTGCGTGGCGCCCACATCCGACCGAAACAGAAGTTTCAGTATGTTGTTCATAATGTTGATGCACTCGGCAATCTAACAATGAAATGGTATGTATTAGTTGTGGTCATGATGGAGATGGAGGATTTAAGGGATTGTCAAGCCGAGTTATCATTTTCAATCCAGGTTTTAGTAATTTCATATTTTGCTTAGGATTGAAAACGCAAACAGGACTTGGGGATTAAATCTACTTGATTTGAGAGCTCTTTTCGTCTCTTGTTATAACACTTTCTGACTGAACTTTATAGAATAACGTTAACGTTAGTGTTTAATTTAATTAGAATTAACATAAAAACGTTGCAGGTTTAAAAAAAAAAAACACGAAACCATTTAACATTGCATTGCAAAAAGCTGGAACAACTTAAGACTAACTTAGCGGGCGTCGATGGTGGGAAAATAGTGAAATAGTTTTCCCACCATCGATAGCTGAAAGCTTGGAAAGCCTAGGGGCGCGGAAAACCCTGTCCAATTAGCTGCAAGCTTAACGGCAGAACAAAAAGATCTTAGGCGGTACATGATAATAATACATAACATTTGAGGGCAGGTAACAAATCAAGGATTGGTTGATGCTGATCACAGGGTCTGGAGGACTTGAGCTGACCTGACTAAAACTTCGGGATGAGAGACTTAGTTCCTTTACCTTTTTGTTGGCAGTCGTATCACACGTGTGCAGTTGGGATTTTTTCTGTCCGAGCACTTTAGCGGCTTTCGAAAGATTCTTTTCTTGCTGCCAGATATCGGTTTTCGAGTCTCCCTAGTGTTTTGTACAAGGCAATTGCGGTGGCAACGACAGAGAAACGATAACAACACATAGGTTGGGTTGTGCGTGAATAAAGATTCGTTTTGATTTTTGGAATATTATACGAAAAACATTTAATGATGATGGAATTAGGAGTAGAGAGGAGGTACAGACAGATAGATAGAGCTGAATAATCGGGTGCCGGTGCGGATAGATCACACATTCTCGATTGGGTGGGTGTGTTTCGGTGGTGTTTCAGTGTGTGGTTGAGGTGTGTTTACTGTTCCCAGGTGGTTGATGTGGTTTGTATAGTGCTTTGATGAGCTGCCAAATGCAAATTGCTTTCTAACTATGACGATGACGGTGAGCGGGTGCAATACTAATGGCCAAACTAAACACGTCGGTGGAATGTTTACATAACATTTACATGAGTTCGCTACGCCCCATGGTAGATACAAAGGTAATCTCGCTATGGACACACACAGGAAGATCGCTAACTAACACGGAGCTAACGTGGACAATTCATGGCTAAGTCACTACATTGTACAATCGCTTATATGGTGCTTAACTCTAGGACGTGGACAAAACATTTATCTAAAACTAGGACACAAGACACATAAAACATAGGCAATACATTAATTGATATCGCCAATTCACATGCTAAACATTTGTAAAATAGAAAGCGAATGCAACATGCTTAACACTAACTAAACATAGCTTGCAAAGATTAGACTCTTAACTAGTTACTAAATAAGTCGAACTGGAACTGAGCAAAATTAAGACAAGTCACATGTCAAGAAAGAAATACTCTTTAAGGAGGATCGCCGAAGTGTTTGATAACCCGAAAAATAATGTATGCCATTAATGGAAATATATTAAGTAAATTATTTGCTCAACACTAGAGCTGTATATGTTTATGTTTTATAAAGCAAGAATGTGAGGAAAATTATTTTATAGGTTCGCTTTTAGTTAGTTACTTTTGTGGCTGACTTGACTTGAGCATGTGTTGGGTTATGTTTTAATTTTGCGTCTCGTCGGTGCATTCACAAGACAATTTTCTAGGACGATGCATTGGATTAAGAACAAAATGCAGTTCCCAAATGATAAATTAGTGGCACACGCAATCTGGTTATTGGCCAAGCACTTACCTCCTCCTTGCTGTCGAGGTGGTCCTTGATGTGCTTGCAGAACACGGGCAGTAGGATGGCCCGACACTTGGGCAGGGTGAAGAGTTTGGTCTCCACAAAGTCCTTGATACAGCCCATCTTCGACTGAGTCAGGCGGCGCGGTGGGAATTTCTCAAGGATCTCCACAATGGAAACACTGTTAGTGGTTCAGAAGAGTTATTTAGTCTTTTGAATTAGGGGATCTATGCTTTAAACCCACCTCAATCGCACTTGATCGAAGACCTGCATCAGATCGGTGGCTATAATGTGCAGATTCTTGAGCAGCGCTCCCTCTGACTTGAGCAGATTGCTCGGACAGCCAATCATGTCGATGAACATGCGAAGAAGTTCCTGCAGCCGGGTGGCAAAGTCCACATAGTCCGTGTTGCAGTTCATCTCGGCGTAGAGCACACGCGATCGAATCACGAACTTCATCACGTAGTGAAGGTAACGAGTGGTTTTGTACAGACGCCGAACCTCTACGCTTTCCTCCAGATCATTGCCATCAGCAGACTTTTCTTTCGGGGTGATTGCATCGCTGATATTCTTTTGCAGCACATCCATCAGTTTACTAATCGTCAAGAAAACCAAATAAATAAAGATTTAGTAATTGCTTAAAGACAAAATAGATAATACTTACGTATAGGCAAGTGTGAATGAGAAGCTCTCATTGATGTACACATCGAGAACAGTGAGAAAGTGTTGGTACTTGAGATCAGACACGGTTTCAATCAAGTGTATAATGCTCATGAAGACGAGCTGATCGTATTTCTCGGGCTGATCATTCTCCACCAGTATATTGAACAGAGCGTCGAGAATGTCCTGCAGGAATTTCACAACCTCCTCGCCGGGAACCGTTGACAATGCGTTCAGGGACTGTTCCAGCGTCTCCTTGTGGGCGGACCAATTTAGCAGGCCCAGCAAGCTCACTGTAAGTATACACATTCATTAGATTAATCGTTTAACATTTAACATAACACCCCAACTTACCGCTCTGCGTGAGCTTGGTGCTGCACAGGTTGACCCCAATGGAGAGCTGATCCTTTGGCAGCAGAGTGAGTCCGCTGATGGAAGGCTTCGCTCCCTGCAGCTCAGCAACCGTGGCTGGCAGCTCTAGATAACAATTGGCCACCGTTTTGTCGTACTTCTTGTGGTCTATCTTGTAAACGGCCAGTACGTGTTGGCCCTGGGTGATGGTCGTGCCGTTGGCCTGCATCAGACGCACATAGGCCAGACCGAAGGGCTTCTCAGTGCGATCCTTTTGCTCGTTGCTGCTGCGATGCTTGAGGACAAAGCGGAGGTGACACTGCTTAAAGTCCTCAATGGGCACGTGGATCTTGAAGGTCTCCTGCCACTTGGGCTTGTCGTCGTGGTAGTACACCACCGACTTGTATTCGTCAATGGGCTGATGTCCCGCTCCGATGCTCAGCACTCCGGGCATGAGGTATCCCTGCTCGTTGGCCACACACACCGACACCTCTACGTTCTTCTCCGATGTCTTGGCAATGCGAGAGAACTCTCCGCTGCAGATCGTGAGGTACAGATCATTTCGCACATCGCCGGGCAGTATAACCTCTGGGAATCCCATCTTGCGGGCCACCGGTACATTCGTGTGCATCAGTCGCGGCATTTCTTCCTTAATCTGCTTGATGTCGCCTCGCAACACCTCGATGGTAACAGCCATCTTGGAGTCTATCTTGCCGATATCCTTGTTGGCTATAAGCTTTCGCAGCGTGCCGTCCAGGGTGTCCTTCTCGCACATGATGAAGGGCAGATCTATGTTGCCGCGAAAGTCATCGGACTTGTTGATAAAGGGCGTCAGGTCCTTGCAGGCCACGCCAAAGGGTCGCCGGATGATGTACTCCCCATTGCTGGTAGCTGATCCACTGGAGCTCACCGATAGCTGCGAGGCCTTGCGAGTCAGCATGCTGTTGGCAATGCTCATGCTCGTCCGCTTGGACTCCGCCGAGTCCTTGAACTCCATGGAACCGATGCGGATGGCATAGCACACCAGATACATTTTGGCGATGGCCAGATCGCTCTTACTGAGATCCGTGAACAGCACGCGGTTGTTGTCGATCTGGTCAATATCCCGAGCGATACCCGTCCGCGACCACTTGACCACATAGTTCTCGCTAATGGGTTTGTGCGTCTCTCCATCGAAGAGCGTGAAGAGCAGGTCCGAGTCCTCCTGGAACTTGCACACGAAGGCGTTCACGTGCAGCAGGATGTTGTGTGAGTACTTGTTGGGAGTTCGCGTTGTTCCTCGGTCGCCGGAAAGACGCTAAAGGGTGGAGAAAGGGAATAGGTTATTAACGATACAATGAGAATCATATCTATCATATCAACATAAAAAAGCTCTTCAAACTTTCTTATACATAGTATACACTTAATTGTGACACATTTCATGAAATATTTCACTATTTCGAGAAATACACACTCATACTTCAAGTTATAAAGAAAGTAGCAAATGTTTACTCTTCTTTTATGACTTGAACTTGAATTTATAGCTGACATATATTTTTCTGCTGCAGTTTTCAGCACTCACATTGGCCTTTTCGATGCGATGAACAGCTTGCATGTGCTGCTCGTACAGTTCGGTGGTGCAAATGGCATTGGTGTCCAAGATGTCGCCACTCTCATCGCGCACCACCATGTCCAGGCCGAGGAGCTTGTTGCCGGTGTCGATTTGGTTGGTGGCCAGCAGCTTTACCTTCCGCACTTCGTCCAGTGGAAGATTTCCGGAGATCAGGGCCGCCCTGTTATTGTTCAATTCATTCATTTTTCCGCGAATTTTGGAAAAACTGGGATTCGTGGTCTAAAATTAACAAGAATAAAATGATTAAAACTGAATCATAATTATGATTAACTTCAGAACTCACCAGAAAGTAATTCTTGGCTATGGAACCCCACTCAAGGAGCACTTTGGTGATCTCCTCAACAATGTCCGTCCGCTGGATGCAGTACTCCCCATTCACGATATTATATTCGCATAAATGTATATAGCTCTTGGGAAATATGCCGCGTGTTTCCTTTGCTCTGCAATAACATGGAAAGGAGAAGAGGGTGGGTTAATAAAAATGTGCCATGCACATGGGATGCAACAGAAAAGAACAAATTGCCACTCCGTGCTTTACAATCGTCACAGTGAAAGCTGTGTTTGCTGGCTCGCTCTATCTGTGCAGTCAAGAATAAGGCCTCAAAGCGAGGCTCCACTGTGGACACTTCATATTTACATATATGACACAATTCAACAGCCATTGCGGCTGATGAATTACCCAACCCAAGCCAGGCGATAGGGAAACTTGAAGCACTGAAAAGCGTGCACTTGGGAAAAATAAATCATTGTGGATTTTTCAAAGATCTAATGAGTTTAATCTGAAGAACCAAAGATTGAATATTAATTGTATTTGAATAAAATAACACCCTTATGCTTAAGTTTTCATATATAAGTAGTTTTTAACGAAAATTTCAAAAGTATATTTTCCTAAATTATATTTTTCAGTGTTTTACAGTCTGCAGAGGAAGTGCGCTCAAAGTGTGACACTGTCGGATGAAATGGAATGCTTTAATTTGGCTCAATTCGCCGCTTGACATGCGGGGTGGCCGCTTTAATTGCTCGAGGCATTCATCACTTATGGAATCAGCAGCCCACTTCCCCATCTACACCCTTCTACCCCCTCTCATCACTGGGGTCCCTGAACCCCGGTCATAGTTCTATATGGTAAAGGTGTCTATTCTCGCTGCAAAACCTTCAAATTGATTAACCATTTCCAATTGATTTCGCCTCGTAATTTTCAATATTTACGCTTTAAAATCGTGAGAAAATGCACGATTAAAATTGATATTTTTCCTATAAACAAAAATAGGCATTTTTGATGCCGAAAGCAAAAAGAAATTCGGGCCAAATGGGTTATCAGCATATCGAGTGTCGACGGTCGCCTTGAATTTCTTTTTATTGCCGGGAGATAAACGCACAGTGATGTGTGGGAAATATTCAACGCAATTAAGGCAAATTAACGTCACCCGTTGTGGTCTTGAACTGGTTTTCCCAAGCACGCCTCACTGTGATCGGAGAATGCGTGCTTTTATTTATTTACTTTCTTTGCTACCCGTTGTATTTACTCCGCCATCCGAGATGTCTGGCTCTCGGAATCTCTGGTTCCACTTGGGATTGGGGGATGGGGTTGTTTGGGTCAGCAGAAATATGGAAAAAGGTCAGCTCCGTCAATTCGGATGGCGTTCTCTTCTGTTTTTCCTCGTTCTTTCATTCTTGATAAGACGTGGTCAGCCGTCTCCAGATAAAACCGACGAGAGATATGTACGTCCAAGAAAAATAAATGGAAACCCAAACAAACCAAAACGGCAGCGAAAGGGTCAAACCATGTATAAATATTGAATGGTGGTGGGAGGGGAAAAGAAAACTTTATCTCTCATTCGACGGATGTGGCATGCAACTTTGGCAGCCACATGGTGGCATCTGTTCGCAGCGGAGCGAAAGGATGAAGGAGCATTGGGCAAGAGTGGTGAGTGTGCTGGCTGGCACAGATTCCCCGGAATTCCCATCGAGAGGAGTAAACAAAGGCCGAACCAAATGGGCGGCGCCTGTGTACCTGATTTACGATTGCTTCACGCTGCCTGTGAAATATCTGTTTCAAGCATTTCCGCTTCTGAACTTTGGCTGCTACTTCTGATGCCGTTTCTTCTGGTTTTCCGTCTGTCGTTTGTCTGCTACTTTTCTGTCCGCTAATGTCTGGGATGTTTCCCCAAGCATCTCATGCATATGCATTAGACAAACGAGATTGCAGTGAAAGTCAGGGGAAAAGATCTAGCCGATTGCTTGATTAGACAAGCTACACCGATCGAAATAATAGCAGTGTCTGCTTTACACGGCAATTAATGGGAATCTTGTGACTTATAGGTAGTGTAGTCTCTAAAATATTGTTTTAGATAGATGTTACAAAGAGAATATATATGGAGGAAACAATATTTTAAACGTTTAGTAAGGTTTTGTTTAAGTATGTCTATCTATCTATATTATCTAAACCAAAATATCTGTTTAGTAAACACACTCCTTACATAACTAGGTACTCACTTTTGCCTGTAGCCGTAGTACCAGTGGGTGGTCTCCTTTAGAATTATGACAGCATCTCCCACATCCAGATTGAGGCGATGTGGCTTCGTCTCCTGGTCGAAATTGCACTTGGCTGAAAAGGAAGATACAATTAAAAATTAGTACAAAACGAAATAAATAAATTTGGGTTTCGGATTTTTACAGAGCTTAGCCCAGAGCACCTTTTCCAGTTGTCAGCCAGTGCGAACTGAGCGAAATCACAGCGAAATCAACGCGAATAAACGGGAGCGGAAGGTTATCAATTAGCCCATTCCGCCATTTGAGGGGGACGCGCTGATCATCGGAAACTGGGCTGCCGCTATCTGTGCACCCAAGCGGATGGGATATTTGATAAACCCACCGTCCCCACCCTCTCACCCCCAACATCCCATCAGAATCCACCATTCATTTCATACGTGAGATCTAACATAAAAACTAAATCTCGCTTTGGGCAATTTCCTCGAAAACCGACTGTCGATAAGAATTGGATGTCTGACGGGAACTGCAAATGACGCACTTGCATTGGAAGCGAAAACCGAACCGATATCGCACCAAGAAGTCGGAAATGTAACTAGGCATCCCGGAATCCGTTTCTCTAGCTCAGATAAGTGGTCTAATTTGAAATAAGTCGCAAAAGTAATGCAATGGATTGGTCAAGAATAAAATACTTGGAGATATTATACTCCATTTCCTATAATCCTAATCGTCGGCCTATCTTAAATCTAAGATATAGTAATACCTTTTGAGATTAAATATTGGTTTATAAACCATATCTTTGAAGCAATTTTATGAATTGCCAAACAAAATTGGGTTTTTAATTTAATAATACATTATTGGTTTTCCTCTTCAGAATTTTCCTTAAAATATTTAAAGAAAGAGTTAAGCTTAAAGTTATTAGCGAGCTCATGGCTACAAGTAATAAATATTTAGCAAATAGGTAATTACAACATGAGGCTACACTAAACAACGTTGCTTAAAAATTAATCAAATCATCTTATAAAACCCCATTACCATCACTCCCTTAGGAGTTGTGCTTTTGGTTTTCCCCGCATGAGACATAATGGGACACAAAATAACCAGCGCTTCGCCAACGTCGGCGACAAACTTCCTTCTTCCCTTGATAGTGCAAGTTTCAGATATATGTAAGCAACAGCGCATATAGCGCACTCATATGTATGTGCACCCCCCATAAAATAAAATCCAGCGCCGCCAGCCAAGCACAAAAGATACCAAATCCAAGTTGAGCCGCCTTCGCGTGGCACGCTCCGGGTGGTGGTGCTGGCTTTTCAGCCGATGATGGTGGTGCTGGGACTGGGCCTGGTGGATGTGGCTGTGGCTGTGGTGGTGGTGGAAGTGCCGATGGCGACTGCGTAACTAAAGGGGAGCACCGGAGCGGAGGAGGCGTGAGTTACGGTCCAATGACCGATGCTCGCGATGTTCGCGCTGCCCGATCTCGATGGAAAGCATAACAAGCGAGAACGACCTCCACAGCACATTAAGAGCGACAGCGGCAACAATTCGCAAAAGGTATTCATTGCCGCTGCTGTTGAGCCCCCACAACAGAGGGCAAAATAAAAGGCTTTTAAACCCTCGCCCACGAACTCAAAAATGAATGTTTCATATGGTTATAAATTGAAATTGAAAAGTAAATTATTCCAGCCAATCACTGAGTAAACAGAAATATTTTCTAGAATAATTCCCACGAGTCTGAAGAATTCGCGAATATAATTTTATTGCATGTTTCAAGTACATAGGTGAGGAATAATCACGCATGTACCCAATAAATAATACCCAATACACACTAAAATCTATTTAATAAGTATTATATTCGCGAATTCTTAAGACTCGTGGGAATGATTCCAGAAATAATACCCAATAAACATTAAAATCTATTTAATAATTCTAATTCCTATTATTTTAACCCCAATTGTATGTGTGAAATGGTTTTATCTGTTACTTTTTTTTTGCGCTTTGCATTTTATTTCGTCTGTCCAATTGCGTGGAAAGTTGACTTGGAGTGGGACTGGGTCAATTGCAAAAACCAGTTGAGCTGGCCTCTCCAGAAGAGCTTTCCCAGCCGGGAAAGTTTCTTGGGAAGGTGCGTAAATATAGATCCAATTGAGACTTATCGAACTGATTGGATTTACTTATAATATCCACTTATTTCCACTTCTGAAAGCTATTTATGCGCAAGTTGAGTGAATACTCGGAAATGACAATGAATCATCCGACGGCGACGCCTACGCCAACGTCGCTGCTGCGGTCAAGCAATCAGTCACAGGGAACGGCACACCTATAAAGCACCAGAAACCAAGAGCCCCTGAGCCCCTGAGGGGGTTGAGTTCAAGAACGATCAAAAACGTCATTAAATCGAGCCCATTTCCTTTCCTCCAGTTCGCCGATAAGCGAAACAAAGCCTATCCCAAGACCCTTTTTCCTCGGCTGCAGCGACAAACTTGTTGACTAACGGAAACAATAATAAATAATGAAATGCACAAGTTGTTCGGCTATAAATACCAGAGATCGGAGAAGGGGGATTCACGGATCAATGGCAGTGGGAAGGAAAAAGGGTTCGGAACGATGTAGAAAACTCAAAACAGTCAGCACTCAACAGGCAGCCAGGTAAACCAAACAAAAAGTGTACAATGCCGGCAATTATTTTTAGAAATGCACAGGGAAAAACATTTTTAATAGGTTCTACGATCAGTTGGGGCTATATTTTTGAAGTTTGCAAAATCCCTTATTGCACTTTGGGTGCAAGACAATTTTTTTGCTCAGTGCATGGGTCCAACGGATGCAGCTGCACCTGGAAAAGGGAGATGTCGAAGTGCCCCCCAGCACGTGAACAAAGTGTGCCTTTTCCTCCGTCCGTCCAACCAAAACCCCCTTTCGGTTTATAGCTTGCTAAAAGCTAGATAAAAGCAAAAGCCAAAACAATAATAAATCGCAGTCCATAAAGCAACGTGAATATATAAAATAAACCGCAGTCGAGGCGCTTCGTCATCAATTGGTGTCGAAGTTGGCGTCGTGACTGGTGACTGGACAGTAAAAAAAGAGTGAAACAAACACTACAACAACGTGACAACGACAGCCCCAACTTGGCTCATTTCAAAATCTCTGGCTTAAATAGCACGCGGCTCGGAGAAGATTCTATATGGCTATATATGATCATACACATATGCAAATTCTCTCCACACTTTTAGGCATTTTTTTTTTGTATTATTTCTATATAGAAGCGGGTTTGTTTGACGCTCTCTATAGCTCGGGGTATTCGGGTGTTATGAGCTAAGCCCCTAAAGCGTTTTCTATATATACATTTTCCTATATATATTCGTTTTTAATTGCCCAAAGCCTGGGGAACCGTTTGGAGGGTTAATTATAATGATTCTCGTTGGTTGAGATGCTCTGGCATTGACTAATTATAATTGGCAGAGAAGATCTCTAAAACGGGGTGAGGTGAGATTAATATGGATACGAAAAACTCAGCACTTGTGTGTACAGAATGGGGGAGAGCGTGATGGGAGTTCTATTGTTCAATTTGAATATTTTCAAGTGCTGGAGAGATACATATGCGGCTAATTGAAGACGTTGTGAGGAATTTATAATTAAAGATTGTGAGCAAACCACTCAAAAATTGTGAATTAATTATATTGGATCCATTGCAGTACATTCAAAACAAAAATCCCATTACCAGTTTGTTTATAGTACACTTATTGTATTGTATGATGTTCCTAAAATGTTTATATTCAGTAAGTTTTTATGATATCACATAATATTTCGTTAGGAATTTAAAAATAGTACATCCAATTACCGACTGAAACGCGATTGCTATTGTACATAATATTATCGTTAGGTAAATATTCAACTTCTATCTATTTCTGACAAATTTCTGGGCTTGCCAAAAAGGAAATATTCAACAAGCATACGCATAACCTGAAACCAAAGTTATACGTCGCATACTTATGAAGCACAAGACACAGAACCTTCCATCTGAAGACTCCTAGATAATATTTGATGGGACATAAATTCATAAAAATACTTGCGCAACCGCTTCGAGCGTCTTGCCCGTTGACAGTTACGGTTAATGTCGTTGCGGTCGTAAAAAGTATCCAGAAACAAATTAGAATTAGAATTCAAACAAAAAGAATGTTGATAAAAAAAAGAACGTTATTATTACGGAGCAGAGCCATAAAAAATTGCGGAGCAACAAAAGAAAAAAGAGGAAATGTAAACACAAACTTGACCCATTTGGGACATCTGAGAAAATCACTTAAAAACAATCTAAAATTGGTTTTATGATTTCTTGAACAAGTAAGGTTAACTGCTCGGATAAAGAAGAATGTTTCCTCAAAATAATTATATCAATATGGGTCTGATTTCTTGTACGTACATATTTCTGGAATAAATAGAGTAGCGATAGCATAGCTTTTGTTTGAAAACAGAATTTATATCTTTTCTATTTTTAATATTTTTCCAAGAAAATGTTATATTAATGAGAAAACATATGATAAAACCAGATCAAAGGGGGAAGCCCTCCTGTGGAAAATATTTCAATGGAACCTGGTAACCTTTGTAACGTTAGCTCACATTTCTTGAGCGGCTGAAACCAGTTTCCACTGACACCGGATGACGCACTGTGCCCCAATGACGCGACCACCTCCCCCAGCCCGCTGCTCGTTCCCCCGGTCACTTTCCCCGATCGAATTCGATCCCCATAACTGCTCTTTGCGGCAGGCAATTTATGTTTAATTAAGCAATTTCCGAGAGCAATCGAAGATTGCAGTTGGTCAATTAGCATAGAAGGGAAACCAAAGATGCGACAATCTCCGCCGACATTGACAATCTTCGCTTGGGGGTGGGATAGTTGTGGTAGAGATGCGGAGTGGGGGGCAGCGATTGAGTTTCCATTTTGATTGCGAAATGGAAAGCGGAGATTCGCCGGCAGTGGGAGGGGAGAGTGCTCTGATAGTGGAGGGTTCCTGGGGTGTTGGTCCAAGTGGAATCAGAGTCCCAAGTGGATGTGCAACTCACTTGGGCGGTTGCTCAACTATCCGGAGTCGGAGGATGGTATTATATGCGAGGGTAAAGTCCGGGGGATGAGTGTTCCCTGATCTGAGTCAGCAGCGCAAACAATTATGCAGCCGCTGCGGAGGAAGGGCATCTGCCTGATGATAACACGAATCGGGGGACCCTTATTCGGTTGCATAATAATATCTTGTTTTTCCTCGAAATTATAGAGGCCGAGTGCTCAGAGATATAATCTGATTACAGGGTAGTTTATAAGGTTATACGGCTTATTTTCTTAAAGCATTACTAATAACATTGGGGAGCTGCTTCATCTTTCGATGGTAAATAAACTTAACAAATTCAATAACAAAGTTTTAGAACCGGGAACAAAACGATAGTATCAGTAGAACCATTATTAGGTTAGAAATATGGGAGTACCTTTTCGACTCGACTACCAAATTTAATTTAAGTTTTCACTTGATTTGTGGAAAAGGCAGCGGAAAAAAGGCTTTCCTTTGAAATTATGCAAATCAAAAGGCATTTCATGCATCTCGAACTCCAACGAGCTGGAAAATTTTAATTAAATTGAGAAAACCCAGACTCTGAAATCAGAAACCAAATCAACTAGGCCCCCGCTTCCCTCTCTTTGTTCTTCCTGTTTGAGGCATGAGTTTCGACTTCACTTTTCACCGCTCTCAGGCCTCATTAAGTTTTACGTTTACTTTTGGAGCCCTCCCCTTCATTTGGAGTTGCTGTATTTATTATTAACGCGCTTGTTGTTTTTGCTATTCAAATTTAGCTGCAGAATGCATCTGCATGGAGTGAGTAAATATGTAGAAGCGAGGGTCTGAGGGGAGCGGGGGAGGAGGGGAGCCCTGCAGGTGCACACCAACTAGAGGCAATGAACAGTGGAGTAGTGCAGCAAAGAAGTGAAGATGTCACCGCAGGCAAACTTTTAACTTGCTCGGCAAACAGACAAATCATCAAAGCCAGAAGTGGCACGGTGGGACTGCTAGCTTATCTCGTTTGTAAAATGTGCAAATCATAATTGTTGATACCAAAACTTTTTATGGACTTTTTTGTTTAATTACAGTTACCACTATTTTTATCTTACTTTTTCTAAAAAAAAAAATTTTATTTTATATTTTATTGTTTTCCTCGAAATAAAAAATGATTAATTTATTTTAAAGGTACTTGTTTCGGGTTTTGCCTTGAAAATTTTACGATCTTGGTTTCTAGAACGATCCCACTGTGCGTGGAGGTGAGTGAGCAGGGAGCTGCAGTATCCCCACTCCACAGGAGTGAGTGGGACACTCATACAGATGCAGCAGATCTTTTATGTGCGAGTGAATCGCCCCCAACTACTGCTATGCAGGAGGCAGAGGACTTGACTTTAGCTCGCTCACTCACTCGCACTTCAACAGAAATAAATTCAGCCAAGTGCCACCCACCGACACACACGCACACATCGATAAACGATAACAGAAATGAGCCCCATAATGTGATAAAGCGATTACTCAATGGCTATCGCCTTTGACTGTATTTTAAGAAAATAATACGCAAAATGGATGAGCTGCCAAGCAAATCCCTAAGTCTAACACATTTTACAATATCTGGGACAGCCCGCTTGTTTATTTAGAATTTGAAAATTTGTAAGAACCCAAGGTAGGCAAACAAAGTGGAGAAGAACCACGATAAGACAAGAACGCATCAAAGCTGTCTTTGATAAGGGGTTTTCTTTTGAATTCCCCAAATTCTGTAAGGCATTTTCGCATTACAAAGGCCAAATTCGCCACCCAATGCCAACGACTAACTTATCTACCGCCCCATATTCCAAAAATTATCGCACTTGATTACACTTCACCACCCTCCTCCGCCCACCTGACCACGCCCCACAGGTACTATCGGGTACTCGCAGCGATTTCGACAGTTAGTATACGCGCAAACACAAAAAAGGGCAGAGACGGAGGCAAACATGTGTAAATAACAAGTGCAAACACTGGGGAGCTCCATTCGAGTGTTAACGAGTGAGATTCCCAGTTCCACTCGGTCTACCTGAAACAGAGGTACCTGTACCCAGTACCTGTCGTATCTATTGATCAGCGGTGAAAAGGTCAACAAAGCGGGAGCCATAAAAAATTCACACGTATTCGAAGCGGGTCGCGATTAGATATTTCATGGTCACTGCCAATGAATTGGGATTTGTCTCAGTGTACACGGAAAGGAATACAGGTTTACAAAGTTGTAGATGATTTGAAATGGTCATCAAAACTTCCATATTTTTAGAATTCAAAATAAAATGCTCAAAACAGCTATTTTTGTAGTAATAGCATTAACTGTATTGTATTTTTTCTGTGAATCATCACCTTTTTCTGTCAGTGTGTTGCAGTTGCACGTGAGAGAGGGACGGGCAGAAGAGAGAGAGAGATGATGAAAAACAGGTTTTCGTTTCAAGAGCAAATCTCAGAATTTTATGCTAGTGTTGAATGAGCAGGATGAAATGGAAAGAAAAACGAAATTACACAGAGCGAGAGGGAGGATCAACAGCCGCCGCGTGCGCAAGCGAGAAGGTGCAACAAGTTTTACCGTAGCAACGCAGCAGGGGGCACACATGCGGTGAAATGGAAGGGAGAGAGGGGGTGGGGTTCTGGAAAGGAGCGCCCAACAGTTCATAAACTTTTCCTTTACGGTTGTTTATAAAAGAATTTGTTTAAACATTCTCGCCATATTCTAGCTAATTTATCGCTTAATTGCTTTAGCAACTTACCAATGCCGAATTCTGCCTGCTTGGCATTGCAATCACTCCACACACTCATCTTGAAGGCTTTTCTTCTCCGTGTGTTGTTGTTGTTGTTTCAGCGCCGACTTTTACCACCAGCACACCACGATCACCACTCACACATGCAAAGCGGGTAGACTTTCGTTTGCGAAAATAAAAACAACAAGACGTAAAATTAGGCAACCGAAAAGAGCAACACGTAGTTGGAATTTCGATTTCGTTTTCACAATGCCGCCAACACCAGCATTTCGCCTCCGATTTCGCTGTGGATTTCGACGAACACCGGTGGAGTGGCCACAATTCGCTACAAATAACTATTGCACAAAGCCTGCATTCCGCGCAATTGTCGCTAATGCATTTTGCGTTGTTTGTTGTTTTCGCTCGTTTTGTTCTCGATTGGGGAGTTGGCCGCGCCGCTCAGCTAATTATCTCCGCTCACACTCCCGCACATGGACACGCACTCACACACACACACTCGTGCGCGGCTCAGTTAATTAATTTATTTCAGCGCTCTCGGAAAACCGCGCGCTCCGTTCCGTTCCGTGTTGCTCCGCCGAAGTTTTGTTTTTGTTTTGCGGGCGCAGTGCAGTGTGGCAGATGAAAATTCTGCTTTCCCCCTAAAAAATGTCAAACTGCCGATACCCTAAAAAATCTATGTACGTCAAATTAGCGTCGACGAGTTAGCAACGAAAGTGGAACGGTGGAAAGTGGAACACTGGAGCCATTTTTATTTTTAAATTTTCTGGCTATTTGGGGGCCGAATTGACAAATGTTTGATGCAAAATTGTTTAGAATTAAAATATCTATCGATCTATATAGGTTGGGGCCAAATCCGGGGTCTGCAAGTGTTTCAAAAATGCATTCGAAAAATCGGGTATCCACCATTTGGTTAACTGCTCCCCTCATAGAGGTTGTGCTAATATGCACGCTAAACCAGGTTATTAAGCGTTAATTCAAGCTTCATGTCTGAAAGTTTCATCAAAATCAAACCCACAGATTTTGAGTAAAACGCCTAACAGTGAACCAACCTCGGATTTTTCCCATACAAAAAAGGGGGCCAAAAATTAATTTGTCTGGGGCTCCACTCATAGAGGTTGTGCCAACATGCACGGTAAATGGGCATATTGGGGATCCTCCTAAGAACGTTTTATGAAAATTTCATGAAAATTAAACCCACAGTTTTCGAGAAAATTGATTTACAGTGTGGGGGTTAAATGGTCAAATTTTGAAATTGGCCGTTTCCCGCTGACTGCGCCAGCGAGACACCTTACAGCCATGACATCAACCATGTAAATATCCATACATTTTCTATGCAAACTTTAAATAATTAATACAGCTCTCACAGAGGTTGTGCCAACTTGCACGGTATCGCAAAAGAAGGGGCATGTTTTAAAGTAATTTCTGAATAAATTTCAGCCAAATCAAACCCACAGATTTCGAGAAATCTAAGTTTTTTTAAATTATGGCTTTTTCCACGCGGTCACACTTCCCGCGCCAGAAACAGCGAATGCACCCTTGACATTTACCATGTAAAAAACAAATTTACACCCCAAACTTTAAATAATTATTGCCACTCTCACAGAGGTTGTGCCAACTTGCACGGTATCGCAAAAGATGGGGCATGTTTTAAAGTAATTTCTGAATAAATTTCAGCCAAATCAAACCCACAGATTTCGAGATTTCAAGTCATTTAAATTAGGGCTTTCACACTATTCAACTAGCGAGACAGCGTGTGGAGCCATTACATAAGCCAAAATGTAGGTATTTATATCGATATATCGGCTGGTACGACCTACAACACTAAATTGAGCCAATTGGCACCTTTATGGCGCCTAATATCGAAAATAAATATATTTTTATAGCGAATTTTCAATTAATATGTATGCACCCCATAATTGGACTTGCCCTCCTGATTATTTTAATGTATAATTCGTTCAAATCGATCGTGTGGTTTGGTAGAAATTAACAGATTACTAATTTTGGAAAAATGTAAATATATTTTTATAGCGAATTTTCAATTAATATGTATGCACCCCATAATTGGACTTGCCCTCCTGATTATTTTAATGTATAATTCGTTCAAATCGATCGTGTGGTTTGGTAGAAATTAACAGATTACTAATTTTGGAAAAATGTAATAATTTTTTTATTTTCGATATTAGGCGCCATAAAGGTGCCAATTGGCTCAATTTAGTGTTGTAGGTCGTACCAGCCGATATATCGATATAAATACCTACATTTTGGCTTATGTAATGGCTCCACACGCTGTCTCGCTAGTTGAATAGTGTGAAAGCCCTAATTTAAATGACTTGAAATCTCGAAATCTGTGGGTTTGATTTGGCTGAAATTTATTCAGAAATTACTTTAAAACATGCCCCATCTTTTGCGATACCGTGCAAGTTGGCACAACCTCTGTGAGAGTGGCAATAATTACTTAAAATTTGGGGTGTAAATTTGTTTTTTACATGGTAAATGTCAAGGGTGCATTCGCTGTTTCTGGCGCGGGAAGTGTGACCGCGTGAGAAAAGCCATAATTTAAAAAAACTTAGATTTCTCGAAATCTGTGGGTTTGATTTGGCTGAAATTTATTCAGAAATTACTTTAAAACATGCCCCATCTTTTGCGATACCGTGCAAGTTGGCACAACCTCTGTGAGAGTGGCAATAATTATTTAAAATTTGGGGTGTAAATTTGTTTTTTACATGGTAAATGTCAAGGGTGCATTCGCTGTTTCTGGCGCGGGAAGTGTGACCGCGTGAGAAAAGCCATAATTTAAAAAAACTTAGATTTCTCGAAATCTGTGGGTTTGATTTGGCTGAAATTTATTCAGAAATTACTTTAAAACATGCCCCATCTTTTGCGATACCGTGCAAGTTGGCACAACCTCTGTGAGAGTGGCAATAATTATTTAAAGTTTGGGGTGTAAATTTGTTTTTTACATGGTAAATGTCAAGGGTGCATTCGCTGTTTCTGGCGCGGGAAGTGTGACCGCGTGGAAAAAGCCATAATTTAAAAAAACTTAGATTTCTCGAAATCTGTGGGTTTGATTTGGCTGAAATTTATTCAGAAATTACTTTAAAACATGCCCCATCTTTTGCGATACCGTGCAAGTTGGCACAACCTCTGTGAGAGTGGCAATAATTACTTAAAATTTGGGGTGTAAATTTGTTTTTTACATGGTAAATGTCAAGGGTGCATTCGCTGTTTCTGGCGCGGGAAGTGTGACCGCGTGAGAAAAGCCATAATTTAAAAAAACTTAGATTTCTCGAAATCTGTGGGTTTGATTTGGCTGAAATTTATTCAGAAATTACTTTAAAACATGCCCCATCTTTTGCGATACCGTGCAAGTTGGCACAACCTCTGTGAGAGTGGCAATAATTATTTAAAATTTGGGGTGTAAATTTGTTTTTTACATGGTAAATGTCAAGGGTGCATTCGCTGTTTCTGGCGCGGGAAGTGTGACCGCGTGAGAAAAGCCATAATTTAAAAAAACTTAGATTTCTCGAAATCTGTGGGTTTGATTTGGCTGAAATTTATTCAGAAATTACTTTAAAACATGCCCCATCTTTTGCGATACCGTGCAAGTTGGCACAACCTCTGTGAGAGTGGCAATAATTATTTAAAGTTTGGGGTGTAAATTTGTTTTTTACATGGTAAATGTCAAGGGTGCATTCGCTGTTTCTGGCGCGGGAAGTGTGACCGCGTGGAAAAAGCCATAATTTAAAAAAACTTAGATTTCTCGAAATCTGTGGGTTTGATTTGGCTGAAATTTATTCAGAAATTACTTTAAAACATGCCCCTTCTTTTGCGATACCGTGCAAGTTGGCACAACCTCTGTGAGAGCTGTATTAATTATTTAAAGTTTGCATAGAAAATGTATGGATATTTACATGGTTGATGTCATGGCTGTAAGGTGTCTCGCTGGCGCAGTCAGCGGGAAACGGCCAATTTCAAAATTTGACCATTTAACCCCCACACTGTAAATCAATTTTCTCGAAAACTGTGGGTTTAATTTTCATGAAATTTTCATAAAACGTTCTTAGGAGGATCCCCAATATGCCCATTTACCGTGCATGTTGGCACAACCTCTATGAGTGGAGCCCCAGACAAATTAATTTTTGGCCCCCTTTTTTGTATGGGAAAAATCCGAGGTTGGTTCACTGTTAGGCGTTTTACTCAAAATCTGTGGGTTTGATTTTGATGAAACTTTCAGACATGAAGCTTGAATTAACGCTTAATAACCTGGTTTAGCGTGCATATTGGCACAACCTCTATGAGGGGAGCAGTTAACCAAATAGTGGATACCCGATTTTTCGAATGCATTTTTGAAACACTTGCAGACCCCGGATTTGGCCCCAACCTATATAGATCGATAGATATTTTAATTCTAAACAATTTTGCATCAAACATTTGTCAATTCGGCCCCCAAATAGCCAGAAAATTTAAAAATAAAAATGGCCCCAGTGTTCCACTTTCCACCGTTCCACTTTCGTTGCTAACTCGTCGACGCTAATTTGACGTACATAAAAAATCTCCGCCACATTCCATAGAGGGCGCTAGATTTCACCGTTTTTCTAACAGCAATGTTAACATTTTCTGTTAACTGTTCGAAAATATCGCTGTTTCGTAGTTATCGACATAAAATATTCGATATACTTAAAAAAAACTGGGCAAATTTGTTTTTATCTTTGACAATTACAATTTAAATGTTATAAATTCTAATTCATTCAAATTTGTCACTTTTTTACAGGTTTTAATCAAATAATTTAATAACGGATGTTTACGACTATCGAGTGTCTGTCGAGGTAGTGGGCAAAGACTGTTGTAAAGGGTGATGTAGTCGCACAGAAAAAAAATGTAAACACAAATGGGTATCAGAAATTAATTAATTAGTACTGCATATATAAAGTGATAACTTGATGGCTTTTAGTAATTAATTTAAATTTTGTAGCAGTGTACTTTCGATAGTTCGATAGGCTTGGGAAAATGAGCCTGCTTAATACAAGAAGAAGAGCGAGACGATAGGTTGGACAAATAACACCAGCGGCTGGGCTACATCGTGAAAAAATCGGCGCGCCATTTCTGTCCACTTTTTTGCTCTTCGTTTTTGCAGACTTGACAAATTCGCGAGTGTTTATTTGTTCTAAGCGGAGCCTGGCCCGTTCCCCACACATCCGCAAAGGCCCCACCGACCGCATCTTGAGCAACGTGGTGAAATCGCAGAATTGCTCATCGCATTCCGCCGAAGGACAAAGCGGGGACTTACCAAGTGTATATGGTGTGATTCTATCTGAGCAGCGGCACTAAACATGTTTGGAGGCGCGAAACCCAGCTTCGGAGCCACTCCGGCGGCCACGAGCTTCGGTGGATTCAGCGGCACCTCGACCACCACTCCGTTCGGCCAGTCGGCGTTTGGCAAACCGGCGGCTCCCGCCTTCGGGAACACCTCAACCTTTGCCGCACAGCCGGCGCAGCCGTCGCTGTTTGGAGCAGCGGCCACGCCTGCGCAGCCCGCCGGCGGATTATTCGGGGCCAACACGTCCACGGGATTCGGGAGCACTGCCGCAGCGCAGCCCACGGCATTTGGAGGTTAGAGACGATCAATTGTAGTGGTTTCTGGTTACTTACGTTATTTTTCCCTTCTTTTCAGCCTTCTCGCAACCGCAGCAGACTTCGAACATCTTTGGATCCACCCAGACGGCCTCGAACACCTCCCTGTTCGGCCAGTCGACGCTTCCCGCCTTTGGAGCCGCTAAGCCAACGATGACGGCCTTTGGACAAACGGCTGCTGCCCAGCCCACTGGCTCTTTGTTTGGCCAGCCGGCTGCTGCGACCAGCACGACGGGATTCGGATCCTTTGGAACCACGGCGCCAGCCACTACAAGTGTTTTCGGCAGCGGCACCGCCTCGGCTTTTGCCCAACCACAGGCCACCGCCGTGGGAGCTGCCGGCGTCAATACGGGCACGGCTGTGGTGAAGTACCAGCCCACCCTTGGCACCGACACGCTGATGAAGAGCGGACAGCCCAATAGTGTGAACACCAAGCAGCACTGCATCACGGCCATGAAGGAGTACGAGGGGAAATCGCTGGAGGAGCTGCGCCTGGAAGACTACATGTGCGGGCGCAAGGGTCCGCAGGCGGGCAGTGCCCCGGGGGCCTTTGGATTCGGCGCTCAGGTGACCCAGCCCGCCCAACCGGCGGCCGGTGGATTGTTTGGCAGCACTACTCAGCCGAGCACAGGTCTGTTTGGCCAAACGGTGACCGAGAATAAGAGCATGTTTGGGAGCACCGCCTTTGGACAACAACCGGCGACCAACAGCGCTTTCGGGGCACCAGCGCAGCAAAACAACTTCCTGCAGAAGCCCTTTGGAGCCGCAACGACCACGCCATTTGCCGCCCCGGCAGCAGACGCTTCGAATCCTTTCGGAGCAAAGCCCGCCTTTGGCCAGGGAGGAAGCCTGTTTGGACAGACACCGGCGACAAGTGCAGCCCCTGCTTTCGGCCAGACGAACACCGGATTTGGAGGCTTCGGATCGACTGCTGGCGCAACGCAGCAGACATCTTTATTTGGAGCTACACCCGCCGCCGATCCAAACAAGTCAGCCTTCGGTCTAGGCGCCGCTCAACCCGCAGCCACTCCAGGATTCGGATTTGGGGCTCCGGCCACGAGCACCGCAGGCGGAGGACTCTTCGGAAGCAAGCCCGCCACGAGCTTCGCAGCGCCCGCTTTTGGAGCCACCTCCACGGCCAGTACGCCGTTCTCAAACTTCGGCCTGAACACCAGCACGGCAGGAACGGGCGGAGGACTCTTCAACTCGGGAATGAACAAGCCAGCGACCTCAGGATTCGGAGGGTTTGGAGCCACCAGCGCAGCACCACTTAATTTCAACGCAGGCAACACGGGCGGATCGCTTTTCGGGAATGCGGCTAAGCCGGCAGGAGGTCTTTTCGGAGGCGGAACCTCAACCTTGGGCGGCACAGGAGCTGCTCCCACGGGAGGATTATTTGGAGGCGGCACTAACACTTTCGGAGGCGTTGGCGGCTCCCTAGGTGGCGGTGGCTTTGGCATGGGAACCAATAACTCGTTGACTGGAGGTCTTATGGGCGCTCAGCCAACCATTGGCATCATGACGCCCTCCCACCAGCCCATACATCAACAGATCCTGGCCAGGGTCACATCCCCCTACGGAGACTCTCCCATTTTCAAGGATCTGAAGCATAGCGACGAAGCCGACGCCACCAGGGCCACAAATCCGGCTGCCCAACAGGCAGTGCTGGACATGAGCAACAACCAGTACAAGATTGCCACTAAAAACAGTCCGGCTCCCGTGAAGGTTAAGGCGCTGGGCAGCACTTTGAATAGGAAATCGCTGTTCGATGGCCTCGAGGAGTTCGACGCGACCGTGGAGGGCTTTAACCTGAAGCCCAATGCCAAGCGATTGGTTATCAAGCCCAAAGTAAAGAACATGGAGAGCGGTAATCCCTCCAACTCGATTGGCAGTGGTCCCAACACACCACAATCTCGCCCCAAAGTGGCAACCCCCGGAAAAGAACGCGAATCCTTCAATGGAGTCATTCCCACCGAACCACCACCACCAGCAGGAAACTCGCCTGGAACAGCAAATGGACGGGATAGCCAGGATATCAGAGGCCGTGAGTCATGGCTGCATCCAAACAACCTGGAGAAGGTGCGCCAGCATAACATTCAGACCGGAATGGACCAGGGATCACCTCACAACAGCACTCTTAACGAGCTGGTGCCACGCAAGCCGCTGGATACCTACCGACCCTCGTCCACCGTTCGCCTCTCGGTGTCAACCATACCGGAAAATCCGTTCGAGGATCAGTCTAGCACCATTGCCCGACGTGAAACTTTTACATCGGAGCAGGCCAATGAGAGCGTACTCTTGAGCAGGTCGCATGAGGCCGAGGATTCTACCGCGAACCGATCCCGCCTCGCCATTGAGGCAGCTGCTGCCGAGGCTGCAGACTACGAGGCCCATCCCACAGGCATCGTGCTGCGACGTGTGGGTTACTATACGATTCCATCGCTGGACGACCTACGCTCCTATCTAGCCGAAGACGGTTCCTGTGTGGTGCCAAACTTCACGGTGGGTCGCGAAGGATACGGCAATGTTTTCTTCGGCAAGGAGATGGATGTGGCTGGCCTGAACCTCGATGAGATTGGTAAGAGCTTCATGTATGTTGTAATATATGTATCTAACTAATTAACATTGTTTTTCAGTGCACTTTCGCAATAAGGAGATCATCATTTATCCGGACGACGACAACAAGCCGTCTATTGGACATGGCCTGAACCGAGATGCCCAGGTTACTTTGGACCAAGTGTGGCCCCTGGACAAGACTAAGCATGAGGCCATTAAGGAGCCACAACGCCTGCTGGAGATGGACTGGGAGGGCAAGTTGCGCAGGGTGTGCGATAAGAACGATACGCGCTTTATTGAATACCGCCCGGAGACTGGCAGTTGGGTCTTCCGCGTCAAACACTTCTCTAAATATGGCCTTGCCGACAGTGACGAAGAGGATGAGGTGCCCACCGACCCGAAAAAGGCCAAAATGGCAGCACTTGAGGCCCAGCAACGTGCAAACGCAGAAAAGATGACGCTCAACTCGTTGCGCCAGGCGCAGAAGATTTCAGAGGACGCCGCCCGTAGCTTGGATCCTAAAGCCTTGGTCGCTGGAGTAGCCAGCGGATTTCGGCCAATGGACGACACCGCCGAGTTCCTGTTAATGGACAAAACACGTAAGTAGATAATATAAACTTATGTAGCTTGATTTGATGTAATTTGGTTAATCCCGATTCGCAGAATTTTTCCAAGCCGGCGCCAACTCAGATTTCTCCATGTTTGATGCACCGCGTCATCGTCCAAATATCACCAGCCCCACAACCGTTTTGGCCCAGGATATGGTGGGCAACGAGCCACACAAAATGCAGCTGATGAAATCGTCCTTATTTGTGGATGACAATGCCTGCGAGGATGAGCCCATGGGTAGGTGGACAATCTCTTGATGTCAATAAATCGAGGAAGGCAAATAAGATAAACTCTATTACACAGAATTTATATATTTTTCGTAGTAGTATCTAGATCCTTTAATGTTACTGGTTAATTTTCAAGCTAAATATGTATTGTTAGATTTCAACTTTTTTTGATCTTTGTCAATATCAATATTTATGCAAATGTTAACGTTATTAAAGTATTAAATATTTATTAAAAATAAATAATAAAGTTTAAAAGGCTTCTATTTTAAATGCTTAATTTTGCCTAGTTCAACTACAAACCATTATCATTAAAATGATGCCATTATATATTCATTTAAAAATCATTACATAATCACTATACATTTGAATATTACTCATGAATCTCTTCAGAATCTCTTCCACATGGACGTATTCTTCGTAGTCGCAAGTTTTTCAATGTGGAGCCCAATGCCTGGAAAGATGACGCTTCTGAGAGCTCGAGTCAATACGATTTTGGCCAACCATCTCCGGCTCTGCCGGTCTCTTCCTCTGTCTCTGAGGACAACCTGATTTTACAATACGATGAGGTACACTTTAAAATCCATCCAAAATCGAAACCCCATTAATCATCCTCACAAATTTCAGACTTCGTCAATGGCAACAGGTAGCATTGTGGCACCTGTTAAGGAAAAGAAGTCAGAGATGCCTGTCGCCAAGGCTTTTAAGTTTGTGTGCAAGCCCAAAGTGGCTCCGGTTAAGGTGCACGCCACCACAGTTCCTTTGCCCAGATCCATAGCTCATGAAATGCGCCACAAGTGGATCGCCGATCTGGGATTTTACAAAGGACGCAGCTTCAAGCTCAGTTTTGGGCCGCAAAACTCTTTGGTGCTGCCCAACACGTTCAACAACATGCGGAACCTAAAAGAATGTAAGTTTTTAAGTGTAAAACAGTGGAGCAATCATTTTATAATAATTTATCTTGCTTTAGTTACTGGACCATCCCTGCCAGCCTCCATGGTTTTCGCGCCTCGCTTAGCCACCGATATGTCACCCAATGTAATGCAACTAGTGCAGTTCAACATGGTGAATGGCAACGAGGGTATTCGAGAGAGCATCGTTCCCCATCTGGAGGTTCAGCTAAGCGACTGTCTCTCCGTTCAGGTGGAGGGCAGTGAGTGCCCGTGGATACATCCCGATAGCGGCACAAAACTAGTCTCAAAGCACTTTTCCGAGTCGCTGAAGCAGAGGAACGCTGGCCTGAAGGAGGACTACGCCGTGTCCGTGTGGTCACTGTTGTTCGCTCTCTGGGGCGATCACGATGAGCTGGTGGACCTGGAAAAGAACTCCCACTACATGGTCATGTGTCGGCGCAATCTGCTCTCCGAATGGCTTGAAAATACGCTGATGGGCAAGGATCTGCTCTCCAGGAAGGTGAGCAGCCACAGCTACCTGGATCACATGTTGGAGCTGCTTAGCTGCCACCGTGTAAATGAGGCATGTGAGTTGGCCTTCAACTACGATGACGCCAACCTAGCTCTCGTGCTGGCCCAACTCAGTTCCGGAGCTGTCTTCCGGCTGCTGATGGAGGAGCAGCTTTTTGCCTGGCAACAGAGCAAGTCAGATAAACACATCGACCTGGAGCGTCTCAAGATGTACATGCTGGCAGCCGGAGTGCCCATGATGCAGTCTTCCAAAGGGGCCATCAATTTGCTGGAGGACAACAACTGGCTGACAGTGCTGGCCATGCAACTGTGGTACTTTACAGCCCCTACCTCTACAATCACGGATGCTCTCAATGCCTATAACAATGCCTTCCAAGCGGAGGAGTGTTATGCGGAACCACCGAAACCAAGCTACAAGGACGCACCCACTGAAACTAAGAAACCCATCTACGACCTGCGCTACCACCTGCTTCAGCTGTACTCCAAGCGAACGCACTCCCTGGAAGAAACCCTCAATCCGATTACACACACTGCCGATCCCATGGACTTCCGTTTAAGGTGAGGTTTACCGATTTTTTTAAGCAAGGTGCAAAATTAATTTATATTTTCCAAATTTCAGCTGGCTGTTATTACAAACTCTGCGAGCTCTTGGTTACCGGCACTGTTCGCCTTTGACGGAGGCGCGTCTCTCGGTGGACTTCGCCAGCCAGCTGGAGAACGAAGGCCTCTGGCAGTGGAGCATCTTTGTTCTATTGCACATTAAGCGAAAACCCCAGCGAGAAAGAGCGGTCCAGCAGATGCTAGAACGGAACGTCAGCGTGTCCGCTAAGGTGCCCCTAAATGCGGAAGAGCGTTTTGTCGTGGAAGAACTGGGTGTTCCGATGTCGTGGGTGGACTATGCAAAGGCGGTAAAGGCGGGAGCATCAGGAAAGCATCATCTCCAAGCGAAGTATCTACTAAAGGCTAAACATTTTGCCCCAGCGCACGACGTTATCTTCCAACACATTGCACCAGATGCCATCATAAACGGTTAGTTAATTACTGTTATCTGGTATCGATTAGAAGTCTTATTCCCTTACTAATTCTTACAGGAAAAATGGAGTACCTGCACAGCCTGCTCATTCAGTTCGAGGACACCAAGGGCAGCAGCATCCGAGTGCCCAACTGGGCCAACCAGGGACAAATATTCCTGGACTATATCGACATCAGTGCCAAGTTCAAACAGATCCGCAACGTGACCAACATTGCGGACATTAATGCGCGATGGGAGAACTTGAAGCCACAGCTAAGCGAACTCTGCTCCCGCATCAGTCTGCTGCCGTGTCCCACCTCCAAACACCGCCTGTGCCAGAGTGAGATCTCGCAGAGCCTCAGTTGTCTGGTTCACGGCATGTGCATTGTCTGCCCCGAGATGGAGCCATCCTCTGTGCTGAAGGTGGCGCTGGAGCGACTGCCGCTGCCGCAGGAATTCTCATCCAAGGAGCTACGCATCTTGCTGGAGGAACTGCTGGAGAAGATCGAGAGCGAGCCACCATTCAGCGAGAAACAGCGGCCCACCATGATGGAGACATAGGAGCAGATGAATAAAACGCTTGCAGATACAACGTTTAGTTTAGGTTTGAATTAATTTAGGAGTAATCAATTGATTAGCATTTCCCTCGCAAAAGCAAGAAAGCCAGCTGTAGGATAGGTACGAGTACGGCATCATTCACTCATGACTGCTTCATAGTTAAAAACGTTTCGTCAGAAAAGACCAGAAGAATTATATTTTTTGTTGATTTGTTTAAATGATTCCTTTTTTGATCGCTCTCGGTCGAAATTCTTAAACTTAGTGTTATAAAAAGTAAATAAAGTGTGTTTTTAACAACGATAAGCGGACTGGAGTCATTTCAAATCCGATAGAGGAAAGCTGTGTCTATCGAAAGCTCGCTAGAAACTAACCCGATCTGTCCAGCAGTAAAGCTAGATCAGTTCGTATTCGGTCGCTGATAAGACCACAACGTATTTACTTTGGAAAGAAAGGTTACCTGTTGTATCTAGTAAGAAGCTATTCCCGGTAGTCATGGCTGCTGTCGCTCAAACTGGAAACCCTGCTGCTCCCGCTCCCTGGTGTGGACGTGATTCCAAACCCCGCACCTTTGAGAAGCACTCACCTGTGGTTTGCTATGATAAACCAGAGGCATCGATTGTTTCGAAGCCGGAATACGATGTAAGTTGAGTGAGAAAATACTAAGGGGGTTTCTCTATTAATCTTTTGGGAGATAAGTTATCTTTAAAGAATTACAAACACTTTTTCTTTCGGTCTCTGGTTCTAATGATTGGGACTATCTTAAAGATAATGATAAGCATGAATCTATAGTATAGATTCTATACCCTTTACTTTCTAACACTAGATCATATATCATGGAAATCTAATCCTATTGTTATGTTTTTCAGGATAAACGCTATCAGGCTCTGACTGGGGATCTGGTGGAGACGCTGGTGGTGCCCAAGCGGGAGGCTCGCACCTGGACAATGCAGGCGGGCGACTTGTGCCGCGTCACCGTCCACGAAGGTGCCCAGGTGGGCGACATGAACTTCTGGAACCTGGAGAACACCGCCGAGCGCTTCTACTCGGGCAAGACGCGCCAGCTGCACTCGTCGCACCTGCGCGTCTACGATCGCCTGTGGAGCTGCCTTCCGTATCTGCGACCCATGGCCACCTTTGTGTTCGACTCCCTGGCCGCCTATGGCATCGACGAGGATGGTGGCGCCCTGCACGATGTGATTGGAACTCGCTGCGACGACTACACCTACAAGCTGATCACTGGCAAGGATCGGGTGGGCAGCTGCCACAGTTCCCTGGTCAAGGCGGTGGTGGAGGAGCGCGGCCTGACGGAGCAGGACGTGCACGACGTGTGGAACATCTTCATGTGCACTGGTTTCACCCGGGAGACGCAGCAGTACTTCTGCAAGCCAAGTCCCGCCCGCAAGGGGGATTTCATTGAGTTTGTGGCCGACATGAATCTGCTGGTGGCCCTGAGCGCCTGTCCGCAGGGCGATGTCTCTATCCAGGTGGGCGCCGAGGTGCCTGACGACAAGTGCCACCCCCTCAAGGTCGAGGTGTTCCGCCGAAAGTAACCAAACCCGCTTGGGTCCCGTGTCTAGAAAATCTAGAAACCTGATTCGAAGAGAGTGCCATTTGTGTAAACAGTGCTTTAGAGATGAGCAAGACGAGCTGTCACGTAGTGACGAATGTTACTCACTTGTTAATACACTTGTTTACAAATATATTATTAAATATTGAACTATTGCAAAATATTTATTGTATTTTTATTTAAGAAGATGTGGTTATGTAATCATATTTAATTCCTAAATTTTTGTTTTGAGTTATTTGTAGATGTTATTTACTAAAGAAGTAAAACAACTTTTTTTTTTAAGCTAGATAACCCACAAAAATAATTTATTATTTATTTAGTTTTAATACAGAAAATTTGAACGATTTAATTTCACCTTAAAATAGGTGAATTTCAGAATCCCCTTTTTTAGGGTGACCAGTCTATCGAATTGTTCTGCCGACTCTTTTGTTGTCTTTTTGCTTGGCTATTTGGCAAATGCTAAACAAACTGATTTTCGCCAGGAACAAACGACTAAAATGAGTGAGATTAGGGGCGAGGAGAACCTGGAGCGGCTGCGCAACTACATCCTGCGCCCGGAGCTGTCGCTCCACAATCCGCTGCCGGATGTTTTGCCCCGCCAATTCGATGCGATGCGCCTGTTGCATGTGCCCCGCTGCCCGGGGAGCACCAAGCTGGCTCCTCGCCGGGATCAGAGTGGCCAGATACTGGAGTTCGTGGAGGTGGACCTGGAGGATGTGGGCGCCAATGCCAACAACTCGATGTCCATGCAGCGGGAGCCCGGTTTGCTGGAGGAGGCGACGCGTGGCTCCCACTCGAACTTTCCCTTCTGGCCAGGAGGATTCGACGAGCAACGCCAGCAGATCGCCGCCCTGGATGTGGACAACTTTCAGTTGGGGGACAAGCTGCTGACGGTGCCGCCGGGCTTTAGCTGCGGTCACGACTTTTCCCAGTCGCAGCCTGTGTCCTCACTGCCACCTGTTGTCCCCGATCCCAGTAATGTGGATTTGCTGGAGAATCTAGAGCAGGACCTGGACGTCCAGGAGTGGATGAAGCTCACACGTACTGAGGAAACCAGTTCTTCTGGTCTTCCTCAAAGTACCAGCCAAAGTAAAGGACATTTTCCCACCGAGGAGTTCCAGGATGTGGACGATCAGATCATGAAGGCTGACCTGAAGCCCGTGCTCAACATCTCTACCACCACGAAGAGCTTCAAGAGCGACTGGGCCGAGATGGTGGACATCAGCCATCCGATTAACGACTTTAAGGAGCAGATTCCCTGCCCGGCCATGGACTTTCCCTTCGAATTGGACGTCTTCCAGAAGCAGGCCATCCTCAAGCTGGAGCAGCGACAGTATGTCTTCGTGGCAGCCCACACATCGGCCGGAAAAACGGTGGTAGCTGAGTACGCCATCGCTCTGTCCAAGCGGGATCTCACCCGCACCATCTACACGTCGCCCATCAAGGCGCTGTCCAACCAGAAGTACCGAGATTTCCGCAAGACCTTCAAGGATGTGGGTCTCATCACGGGAGACCTGCAGATCGAGCCCACCGCTTCCTGCCTGATCATGACCACCGAGATCCTGCGCTCAATGCTGTACTGCGGCAGCGAAGTCACCCGCGATCTGGAGTGGGTGATATTCGACGAGGTGCACTACATCAACAATCCCGAGCGGGGGCATGTCTGGGAGGAGGTCATCATCCTGCTGCCGGATCATGTCAACATCATAATGCTGAGTGCGACTGTGCCGAACACCATGGAATTGGCGGATTGGGTTGGAAGCACCAAGAAGAGAAAGGTGTATGTGATCAGTACGCTGAAGAGGCCGGTGCCCTTGACGCACTTCCTCTACACCGGGGCCGGGGGCAAGAGCCGCGACGACATCTTTCTGCTGGTCGATGCCCAGGGCAAGTATCTGCAGGGTAACTACGAGAAGGCCGTGGAGCGCAAGAAGGAGATGCAGGGCAAGGCCAAGGGAGGCGGCGGCGGTCCAAAGAACTACGTGAATGCCAAGCAGGAGCAGTACACCTGGATTGGCCTAATTGACTTTCTGAGGCGCAACAACAAGATGCCCGTGGTGGCCTTTACCCTGTCCCGCAATCGGTGCGACTCCAATGTGGCTGCTCTGCAGTCGGTGGATCTGAATACAGAGAAGGAAAAGGGCGCGGTGCAAAAGTTCTTCCTGCAGTGCTTGGCCAAACTGAAACCGCCGGATCGCACTATTCCACAGGTTCTGGTGCTAAAAGACGCCTTGGAGCGGGGCATTGGGGTGCACCACAGCGGCATCCTGCCCATCCTCAAGGAGATCGTGGAGATGCTCTTCCAGAATGGACTGGTAAAGCTGCTCTTTGCAACCGAAACTTTTGCCATGGGTGTCAACATGCCCGCCCGCACAGTTGTCTTTGACTCCTGCAAGAAGTACGACGGCCTGGAGATGCGCAACCTGAAGCCAGGAGAGTACATCCAAATGGCAGGCCGAGCAGGAAGGCGTGGACACGACGAGACGGGAACGGTAATCCTGTTATGCAAGGGTAACGTGCCCCCTTCGATGGAGCTACGGCCTATGATACTCGGCCTGCCCGAGAAGCTGCAGTCGCAGTTCATTTTGCGCTATGCCGTGATCCTCACCTGCCTGCGCATCGAGAGCATCAAGGTGGAGGATATCATGCAATTCAGTTTTAAAGAGTTCAATCAGAAGCTGCAATTGCCCACGCAGCAAAAACAACTACGCCTGGCTGAGGACAAGTTCGCCATGCTCCAAACGCTCGGCGAGCACCTGCAGCCGCTGGTCAACTTCTATGACAAGGCCGTCGAGTACTGGAAGGAGAAGCACCGCATCATGGTGGGTCCACCTTCGATCAGAGTGACTTATAATAGAAATAACTCTGCTATTCTTTTCAGAAATTCATTGTAACGCAGGCCAAGATCCAGAAAGAGCTGAAGGTTGGCCGCGTCATCGTGATCACCCAGGGCAGGCACTACAACAAACTCGCCATTCTACTCAACACCAAATCCGTCCCCGGCAAGGATACCGTCTATAAGGTGCTGGTGCTGGACCATCAGTTCAAGGCAAAGGATAGCGATAGCCTCCAGCGGGGCGAACTCTACTACAAAATACTCTCCCTGACGCCCAAGAACAAAACCTTTCAGCCCGAAGGCATTGGCGGACACACTGTTCTGGACATCAAGGCCATGGACATCATAAGCATCACTAAGAACTCATTTAAGGTCGATGCCGATGTCATTATCCGCAACTGGGAGCAGCGGCAGCTGGAGCGCTTCAAGGACACACCGCCAGGAGGAACCGTGGTCAAAGCTGTGACCGAGCTGCATCAGCTTAATGAGAGTTACATCGCCAACCCGGAGAGCATCAAGTACGTCAACCTGTCCAAGGAGATAAACGTGAACGCAGACAGCGAGGTGGCAATGCTGAACTACGTAGATCACCTGTACCGCCAGGTGGGCGACTTGCTGCCCCACACCAACATCGCCGGCTTCGAACAGGAGTTCGCCAAGGTCTACGAGCGGCGGATGCTGGAGATCCACATCGAGGAGTTGCGCTTTAAGAACTCGGCGAAAAACCTGACCCTCTATCCAGACTACTGCAACAAGCTACTGGTGCTGCGGGCTCTCAAATACATAGACGAGCTGGACGAGGTCACGCTTAAGGGAAAGGTGGCCTGTGAAATGGGTCAGAACGAGCTACTGATTACGGAACTCATTCTGTGCAACATGTTCAACGATCTCGAACCCGCTGAGATAGCCGCCCTGCTCTCTGGCCTCGTCTTCCAGGCGAAGATACAAGGCGAACCTGTCATACCGGAGCCGCTGAAGAAGTGCGTGGCGGACTTTGAGAAGATCAACGATACCATTTTGGCCGAGGAGCAACGCTTCCAGGCGGCGATTGAGGCCGAAAATCGTCTCAACTTCGGACTGCTCGAGGTGGTCTATGAGTGGGCCAGGAACAAGGTAACTATCTATCTGCTACGAAGTATAGTATACCCCTTAATTGATCTCTTGATCGGATCCACAGCCCTTTGCTGAGATTATGAAGCTGACTGAGGTGCAGGAAGGCATCATTGTGCGATGCATCCAGCAGCTGGACGAAACCCTGCGCGATGTGAAAACGGCCGCCATTCGCATTGGCAATCCTGGACTGCAGTCCAAGATGGAAGAGGCGTCGGCGGCCATCAAGCGCGACATTGTGTTCACCGCCTCCCTGTACACGGAACTGTAGTCGTGCGTGCTAATCCATCGCAAGAGGAAAGACGAGACAGAAATGTGATTTCTTACATCTATAAATTATGCACGTGTCAATTACAATTCCAAAGGATACTTATAAAAAAATGTAAAAATATTTATGTGCAACGCGACGCGAGGAGGCGGAGGTGGTCTGGCGATAGTGAGGGATCGGCGCCGCGCTGGGAAGCAATATTATCGCGATTCTGGCTTGAACTTGGGCGGCACCATCATGCCGGTCATATGCTTTTGTTTCTTGGCCTTCTTCTTTTTGCCGGCTCCGGACTGGAAGTCATGCCAGCTGTTCACGCGGCTCTGGCGCGACTCCTCGAAGTTCTGCTGCCACTCGCGATCCGCCTTGACCCGCTCCTCCTCCTCGATCTCCGTTTCGCGCTTCCTCTTGCGCTCCTCCTGGTCACGCTGGTCGAGCTTCTGGCGCCGGCGCTCCATGTCGGCGAACAGCTTCATGACCATCACGTAGATGGCGTGCTTGTACTTGGTGGGATCGTCCTCGGGTATTGGCTCTGTGGGCCGACCCTCCTTTTTGAGCTTTTTTCGCTTTTCGGCAATCTGAAAGGTAAATAATAATGATAAATAAAACTGTTGATTATATATAAGCAGCTCTTAAAAGTGGGATTTTCATTTGTTTTTGTGTGTAATGGATATGTGTATATATACAATGCAGATTTGTGGACCTCCCACTGAGACTTTGCTATTCCTGGGAGAGCACTACACATATACAATGTATACAGAGTTCCCCGATAAGGCTGCTTTGACCCGGGGCCGGGGGCACTCACCATTTGATCCGTTCGGCCCTTGGCCTCCTCGTACACCTCCAGACACCTCTTGCGCGTGAGTTCGTTCTCCAGGATCTTCCAGGAACGCGACACAATATCGAATGCCATTTGAGCGCGCTCCTGGTTGTCGGGATTCTTGTCTGGATGGACGAGGATCGACAAGGTGCGGTAGCGCTTTTTTATGTCCGCCACCTCGACCTCGGGCTCGATTTGGAGCACCTCAAACGGATTGAGATTGAAGTACGTGGAACCTGGACGAAGTAAACGATCAATTTGTTGAGAAGGAGTTAAAACTGAATCACGTTTTTCAATTTCTTTCACCTGCAATATAGGCACAAAATCATTTACTCAAGTGTACAGAATATTAAAGGTTTAGGTTTAGTTTTGAGCGGCAGCCATGGGAGGAGCCAGACTCAGTGCGAAAGCTGAGCCCGCTGTCCCGCCCGCCACACTTACTTCTGAGTAGAAGTCCTCAAAGGTGTCCTGCGAGGTTCCCGGCTGGTCTCTGGTCGAAGAGGAGGACATGGCTGCGACAATAGCAACGCTTTTTGCGTTTTCCCTACAACAATTTTTGTGATAAAAATGCAAGTCTGTAGTGATGGGCAACCACGTGCGATAGTATCGATACATCGAGTATATCGGTTTTGTAAATCGATAGATCAGTGTTGGAAAATATCAGTCAGTCGAATACTATTATCGAATAGTTATCGAACACATGGTGCCCGCTCTTTTCACCTGAAAATAAATAACGTAACTCCTGAGTAAAACCAATAAATGCTCCCCCAACTGCAACGCTTGGGATTGTTTGTGAGCCGACGGATCCTGGGAATTCAGAGCTCCGTCACTTCCAATTCAACTGGCAGAATGAGCAGCAGCCAGGGTGTTTGTGGCTTGGACACGGACATCGTGTGGATGGACCTGGAGATGAGCGGGCTGGACATCGAAAAGGACCAAATCCTGGAGGTCTCCTGCATCATAACGGACAAGGACCTGAACGTAAAGTCCGAGGGACCCTGTTTCGCCATCAACCATCCGCAGGAGGTGTACGACTCGATGAACGAGTGGTGCATGAAGCACCACTACGAATCCGGCCTGGTGGAGCGCTGCCAGAGCTCGGATGTAAAGCCCGAACAGGCCTCCGATCTGCTGCTAGCCTATCTCGAGAAGAACATCCCAAGGCGCGTCTGTCCTCTCGCCGGAAACTCCGTCTACATGGACCGGCTGTTCATCAGAAGATTCATGCCAGCGGTGGACGAATACCTGCATTACCGCATCGTGGATGTGTCCACCATCAAGGAACTGGCCAAGCGGTGGCGCCCAGAGATGGAAAAGGCCGCCCCCAAGAAGTCCTTCGCCCATCGCAGCCTGGACGACATCCTCGAGAGCATTAGCGAACTGAAGTACTACAAAGCGAACTTCTTCAAGTAAATTTAAGGAAGAGCTTTAGACTCACAAGGATGGATTGTAATCCTAAGACAGTTTAGCACTGGCCAAAACGTTTTATTTAGGTAAGAGTGGCGAGGATTCACCTCTGAATCAGGTTATTTAAGCTGCATACTTAGAAGAACACACTATAGTTTTTATTTTGTATAAAGAGAAGTCTAAGTTATTTTTCCAATTGGATGATTTATAAAGTTTAAAAGCGGAAAATACAGTAGTACTCTAAAAATTTACTTCTAAAATATAACAAAGTTCCAAATATGAATATGGGCTTATATTTATTGGCAAATGCATTTTGTAAAAAAAAGATGTACAATAGTGCTTACTGAATTTTCCGTATATGCACGGAGAAACAGAACTCTATCATAAGAAATAAGAATACGATGGCTATGAAGAACTCAATGCTAGTAGACGCCGTTGATGTTATTGTGGGCGGCTGAATAATGGTTCGGTTCCTGCCTCCTCCGCGAGGACCTGTGGTTGGAATTGGCGCTATCGCTGCCCGTCACCTTCTCGGCCTCCATGCGTCCGGATAGAAAGCTGGCCACGCGTTCCTGTTGGTTAGATTTGATGTGATATTCTAGTTTATATTAGAAATTTTTGCCATTCTTACCAGGTAGGCGTTGGTCAGACCCTGCAGGCTGCCGTAGAACGCCAGCATTCGCTTGAAAAGAGATTCAGCTTCCTCCTTGGATATGGTCTTTACCTTATCGAGACGGGAGATTGTGATTATGCGGTGGTTGATATATATGATTTGGTGGGCCACCTCTGTCGTTGTGTGAGCCAGGTTTCTGTCAGGATTGGATAGGGTTTATTTGGTTAAGGCCTACACTCATTTGCTTTCCACCAACCTGGGTATATTGGCTGCCACATGGGCGCTGAAATTCACCAGGTGCACCACTCGCCTGGCCGATTCGCGGGTCAGGAGCACTATCAACTGCTCCAGGGTGGCTGGTCTGGCCTGGTTCTCGGGCTCATCGGCACTGAGATAGACCCACAGTTCCTTGGCCTTTTGAACGGCCTGCTTGGGATCGGTGGCAATCTGTGGGAATGAATTCAGTTTGGTTAGTGATATTCAAAGTATAGGATTACTAAGCGAATGATTAGTGTATTTAAGAAACTAAAAACAATATTTAAAAAATAAAAAAATTAAAATTTTATATTTAATGATTTGATAATTTAAAAAAAAATAAAAAAAATAGTCATTAATTTCGGTCTTTGTATTTCCTAGTTTTTGCTTAACCTATTTTGATTGAGGTTTTATTTTATGGGGTTTTTTTTAAATAAATAGGAGATATATTTTAGAAAAAATTCTTTTAAGGAATCAGATGTTTTTTAAAATATTTTCAAAACCCTGTTCATATTTTAATAACTTATTTATGTTATTTTAAAACTTATACTAACCAGTTCCGCAGCGTAGAAGAGCACGTGGATAGCCTCCTTGCTCTGCTTCTTGAGGGCACGGGCCTCTGCGATGGTCCGCTGGGTGAGTCGGCGCTTCAGTTTGCGGGAGAAGCGTTGACCGTGATGGATCGCCTTGATGGCGCCCCGCTCGTCCGGCACCGCTTCGTTATCATCCTCCTGCGGGGCTGCAAAGCGGATATTCGGTATAAGTGAGTGCCCATCTCCATGCGAATTCGATTTTTGTGTGTTCTTTTTTGTGTAACCGCGAGAGCGGATCTCGCCGGATCCCGGCCAGAGCTTATCGCCACTTTCTCTAGCTTTCCGATTCAAATGAATTCGCAATTCCCCAGAGATAACCTCCCCGACAACGACGGCATTTAAAAATAAACTATGAGATGAGTGCACCTTAAAGTGATTTACTGAGGAGGCTCAAGTTCAATTGTTCTATTCCAAACATTTGGTTTTAAACTAAAATTTGGTGGGTTTTTCTTAGTTCTACATATAGATTGAAGGTAAATATAGAACCTTTGATGAAGTTTTAACTTAATTAAATGTTGTATACTAACTTTTTTGGCCAAACATTCGTGTTAGGTGTAGACGAATCGGCGTAATATGACCATCCAGGGTCGAAAGCAATTTTCGAACTACAATTTTGAATAATAAAATATTTAACAAATGCGTGACTTAAAAAAAAAAAAATGTTTGTATTGCTATTTAAAAAATCCCAATTAAAGTGGTTAATTGATATTTTATCTACATGCATTCTAGAATTCCATATTATATAGCCGTATTTTTCAGAAATGTTGACTACTTTTTATTCAAGTAACCCCAGGACTCACCATCGGTCTGATCCTGATCCGTTTGAATGGGCACCAGGTACTTGTCCACGAACTTGTCGCCCGCTGTGAAGGCGCCATCGATGCGATCGGCGGCGTAGGTGGTCAGCGGACTCTCGAGGACCGCGTTCCCGATCTGCTTGACGGAGTCGGCGCGCTTCAGGACGGGACGCACCAGATGATCTGACATGTACTCCTTGGTGTTCCAGTACATCTTCAAGCAGAAAAGGATGCCCTTTTGTCAGCGAATGGAGGAGGAACACCTTACCGCTTACTTACCATTTCGGGTGGCAGGTAGACCAGTGGGATGCGCTGCTCCAGGATGTCCAGGCTCTTGCACATCACATTGTCCAGGCGCTGAATGGAGGGCTCGAAGAGCTTCACAGCCGGCTGGATGGTCTCGTAGGCCGCTGAGATGGTGGCCTCGGCTGTCTCAAAGTACCAGGAGAAGAGCCTATTGTTGTTCTTGACCTTGTCGTAGATGGTCTCCACTCGCTTCACGCTGGATTCCACCAGGGGAATGGAGCCAATGCGATCGATGGCCTCCAGATGGAGTCCACTGCCGCTGGTTGCAGTTGCTAAGTGGATTTCAAGGATCGTATTATTAGAGGGGGATAACCTTCCCATACAGCGCGTGTGTCACTAACCCATTTGTATTTGGATTTCTTTCGGATTTCACGGATAGATGAGAGAGAACTGTTGCTGTCGACGGCTCAATTGATACTGGCAGGCCTCCGATCGAGCTGCTCCCATATAGACTTGGTTCCGAAATCGGGCAGCGCTGGCTGACTGATCATGCTCGGGGCCCCAGGCTGACCTTTGCCATCTGATAAGGCGGTACCATCCATCCAATGGAGGCACAAACACCGGGCACCTAGACGCTTCACCGGACTTATCAGCAAACACGCCATTCTCATTGGTATGGGGTTCCAAAGTTCGAACGAGCTATATAAGTGGCTGCAGCTTAGGAACTCCGTGCATGTGAATCACATTCCCAAGATATCTTCGAACGGTGATCATAATCGCACCACAAATCACCCGATTAGCAGCTATACTTGCGAAATTTAGTGTGCTAATTGCGGAACAAGTGACGAAAAGGTCCAAACTGCAGCCGACTGAATAATTGCGGGGGCGTTCGGGTTCGGGTTCGATGTGCTCGTTTCTGGCTTTCCAGACGGCGATCATGTTAACCCGCCAATGCAGAGGAGTGTTTAAGTTAATCTTTAATAGAAATATTAAAAATTATTTGAAAGGTTTAAAATATTCTTCTATTTTTTGGTAAATTTTTGTTATTTTCATGGCACAATTTTTATAAAAATGAGACAAATTTTAAGTTTTGGGATTTGATTGACAATCTATTTGATCACGAGGTCTGGGGAAAATACTGATTTTAATATTTGGATTTTGTTATTATATCATGTTGGCGGGTTAATCATTTACAGCTCTTTGTTGTCTGGGGTTCTGTCGTAAAGATGATAGAGAAGGACTAATAAGATCTTATACTAATATAGGATTTTCATGCGGGAAAACTGTACGACAATGGGTTCAAATATTAAAGCACTCCAAAGTGTGCACCGTGTATATAGGCCTCAGTATTTTAAATGCAGTAATTTCGGGAAATCGTTGAAACGTTAAATAATGTTTATACATTTTAGAAATCGACGAAGTCTTCTAACTAGGACATGTATTTTTATAAATTTTCTCTTTTTTTATCTAAACACTAAACCTACTAAAAGTGCTTTAAAAAACTTACTTTCTAATGATGCATTTTCTGAATTTTTAATAGTTTTCATTTCAAAAAGTAACGGTCAATAAATCGATTGTTTCTGACTTATCGGATATCGGTGTTGTGCAGATTAAGTCAGTGCTGGAAAAGTCGGCTTGGTTTATTGGTAACTTGTGTTTGTTGCGCGTTTTGCAATTGCTGAAGATTAAAACCGCCTTTTATTGCTTCCATTTAAGAGTAGAGCAACACAAAATATGATTAGTTGCTAGTTCCGGAGACACAAAACTCGAAATGCAATACTATTTGGGTGTTTTCTGCCTGGCGGGCTTTCTCGGCTCAGGTCAGTGATTCAATTCCCAAGCCACACCCAAGGCTCGGGGCTCCAAGTCAATCATGTGAATTCCCTTTTCAAAACTAACGCCTCGTCTCCCATCTGCAGCTCTCGGCCAGTACAACGTAATCCAGAGGGATAACTGCATCATCCCGAAGATCCTGCAGGGATCATGGTTCTCCTGGGAAACGGGCCTGCCCACGCTGACGGTGATTGACGCCACCTCGATGTCCAGCCGAGGCTACTGCATCAACTACATGCGCCACAAGGGCGATGAGTACTCCTTTGTCTTTAAGGAGCGATCCAAGGATTGCTACCACTGCGTCAGGACCGTCATCCGCACCCTCAATGTGTTCGAGAAGTTCGAGGGTCCCTGCGTTGGTATTCCAGATGGCCAGGAGCCCACCGTGGACTATGTGTGTCGCGGGGTTAAGGACGATCAGCAGCTAATCACGCTCTTCAACGAGAACTTTGTGCCCATCAACTGCCGCTCCTCGCTGGAGGGCGTCTGGCATTTCACCTATCAGGTACCGGAAATTCTCTTATTTCTTACAAATATTTGATTTAATCACACAATTTCCCTTCTTCCAGAACCGTTTCCGCTTCACTGGCGTGTGCGACAAGCCGGATGCTCGCATTCAGTCCTGCCAAACGGCGGGCACCCAGTTCCTTATCCAGAACCAGAAGTTCAACGTCACCTACCAGCAGTGCGAGGGCATGGAGGGCACATTCACCGGCACCGTGGAGTTCAGTTGCCTGGGCGATTGGTTTGTGGGCAAGAATCACTACTTTGCCGTGGCCAATACGAAGGAGTCGCGTAAGGATGAGAAGTACCGCTGCTTCCTCAAGAATCGTGACGACGATCTCTACGTGGGTGTTTCCATTACGGCGGAATGCAATACGCTAAAGACGCCAGAAACATCGCCCGAACGTCTCAAGCTGACGCCCGTGAAAGCTGAATTTGTGGAACCGGGATGCACGTTGCCCCAGAACTTCAGCGGCGAATGGGTAAACACGGCGAACATTGATGCCGATGTCTCGATCAGTGAGACGCACATCAATGAGACCTACTATCCGGACAAGGCCCGCTACCGTAAGACGATTTATGTTTGCCGAGAGCGTCGTGGCAATCGGGTGATGATGGCCCGCCTGACAGTCGACGGTTGCCAGAAGGATTACGTGTGCTTTGACTTTATGCCCCGTCACCACAACATTATTCGCTACCGCAAGGGTTTGGCCGTGATCAAGGACGACTTTAGCACGGTCTGCTCGTGGGTACAGTTTCCCAATTCGGAGGCTTGGAAATATGACCTCTTTTTGGCAAGAAACCCTGTGCCCGTTCGTTGTCCGGTTGCGGGAAAATTCAACTTTACGCAGAGAGGAGAGCATCCGTTCAGAACGAGGTTTGCATTAAATACAAGTAAATACATATACCCCGGATCTCTTCAACAATGTTTAACCTTTTCAGAATTCTTGGTGGTGTCACATTGAGTCCCCGTCCGGATATCCATTGCAAGCAAAACATCTCCGATTTGTCGGTTTGCGATACTGACCAAAAGGAACTGGCGGTGGATGAAAACTACTGCCTGTCCGTGGATCACTTGGGTCGACCTGTTGATATCTACAGTGACCCGGATTACCGCATGAAGTGCATTGGCTTCTGGAAGGAGAATCTGAAGTCCTACCTGATCACCTACGACGATCTGGATCCGCTGTCCAAGTACCGCTGCTGGGTCTACCAGCGCGCTGACCTCAACCGCGTCCTCATGTCGCAGGCTGTGGGTGCCTTCTGCAAATTGGAGCAGGACGTGACCTCTTGGAACCACTCGGAGGGCGCAGCTGTGGCCATCGATGCCGTGGAGTATGAAAGAGAGCGCGACGACTGCCCCATGTACTTTGACGACGGATTGAACCCTTGGAAACCATCGGATGCCTCCAACATTGTCTTCGACTGGGACTTTTACCGAGCAGGCGCAGCGACACTCGACTTACAACTGACTGTCCTCGCTATCGTGGCCTGTGCGCTGGTCAGGAGTTTAGTAGCTCTGTAAGATCAAAAGTATTTTTTTAACTATTCCATCCAACGAAATTTTACAAATTTACAAACAATATCGAATGACTTTTAGGAATAATTGAGTGCCTTAGAATGCGAATTTTCGAATGTCTTAAGCAAATTTTAAACTTAGATTGTAAGTTGATAAAGACAATTTAGCAATAGCAATATAGCAACAGCCATTCCGTCCCAAACGCATCTCAAATGTTTTGTTCAAGTTATTAAACAGATAAATAAATGCCTCGAATTAAATCAATTATTTTTTATTCTTTACTAATTTTTTACATTAAAAATAAACCTGATAAATTTTTTTTTAGATGTTTAAAAGCCGAAAGCCTTAGTTGCTAGCGCTCAAAAATGTTCTCAGTTAGCTCATAGTTTTACACTGTTAGTTAGCTTTATATAAATAAATAAATAAATAAAGATGTTTAACAATTATTTATTTTATGCTGTTCCAATATTTTGCCCTTTACTGTATACCGATTACACTGTCAAAACATCATATCTGGCAACTCTATTCCCAGTGTTGTATAATTTCTCAGTTAAGTCGGCCCGAACGTCTCACGGAGCAATAGGATTTTTATTTTGAGCTGAAAATTCTCGATTTCTACACATCCCAACATGTCCCTCTCGTTGCTCCTGCGTGGCGCTGCCCGTTGCAATGGTAAGGACTCACTACCGGGTCAATTGCTCCTCTATTTGCCGCAAAACAGCTTTTATTATATAACCAAACCGTTTGTTGGTATCCGCTATTAGCCGCAAATCTCGTTAAGTCGGCCCGCATCACGCCCCTGAAGAGCTACTCCACCCTGGTGGCCAATGCCCAGCGGAAGGCGGTGGTCCAGCCCCTGGCTCTGGCCAAGATTGCTGCGGTGAGTGTTGGGAATTCGGAATCAAGGGATCCCTCAGCTAATGCCAATCCCCGCCTGCCTTTTCAGCCCGTTGCTCGCGAGATCTCCGTGAGTGCGCCGCGCATGGCCGCCGCCGGAGGAAGTCACACCCTGCTGTGGACCGTGGAGCGTGTCGTGTCCCTCGGACTCCTGGCCGTCATCCCAGCTGCCTTTATCGCCCCATCGCAGGTATTGGACGCCCTCCTGGCCGTCTCCGTCGTCATCCACACCCACTGGTAAGATATCATCGTGAAGACGTTACTATCATATTGGGTTTCAAATTTAAGGCTTTTTAAAAGTATTGTATTTAAACCAAGGATATACTTTAAAATATTTAAAAGATATGTAGACGTTATGTATCTTTTTTCTATCTTTCCTAAAGTTTTACTCAATATATGTGTGATATTTCCATAAAGTTTAAAATCATATATACAATTATGCCTAAAAAAAGCTAAATTTGAAACCT
Organism: Drosophila mimetica; assembly: GCA_037075245.1. NCBI lineage: Eukaryota > Metazoa > Arthropoda > Insecta > Diptera > Drosophilidae > Drosophila > Drosophila mimetica. Next base: position 10,252,740 of record JBAMCH010000023.1, read on the forward strand.
CTTTTAAGATCTCTATTATATTTATCTTATCCTCCATTAACCAGGGGTGTTGAGGCCATGGTGGTGGACTACATGCGGCCCTCCGTCGTGGGCAACATCCTGCCCAAAGTGGCCCACATTGCGCTGATCATCATCTCGGTGGCCACCCTGGGCGGTCTCTTCTACTTCATCCAGAACGACGTGGGTCTGGCCAACGGCATCAAACGCTTCTGGGCCATCAAGGGCAAGGATGCCGAGAAGAAGGCCTAAGTGTCCTGAGCAACCAGTTGACGAACCACGAAACACCAGTTATTTATTCATAGTTTCGCGATAAGCAGTAAATAAACAATTGTATAAAGTAACAGCTGCACAGTATTGGTCTGTAGAAAATTGTATATTCAACAAGAAAAACAGCATTAAAATAGTTGGGTAACGGGCACCACCTTTGTTACGTATGGTAATCTACTGTAAGCAATAAATTTGGGCTATTGTCCGGTTTTGGTCATGACTTGGCCTGCACATTGTTTGTGTAGAATAACCGTAGGGCATCCCATTGTTTGGTGTGCAGCAGAATGTGTGGCCGACACTGGCGCATGTGCTCCACCGCCTGGTCCGGATTCCAGCCGTTTTTCTGTAAACAACAAGGCATGAAGTTTAGAAGATCAATGTGGAGATTAAGGGTCAACTCACCATCATTAAATAGCAGCCCACCAGAGTGGCACTGCGCGTCCTGCCCGCCTTGCAGTGCACATAGACGGAGCCCACGTTCTCGGGCAGCTGAGAGGAACTCAGCCCGGAAATCCTCTGCTTGAGGGGCAGGAACTTGTTCATGAACTCCACGCCGCGGAAGAGCTTCTCCTGGTTGGGCGACTCAAAGATGTCGGTGGTGGCCAGCTGCAGGAACTCGATGCCCAGCTTGCTCCACTTCTCCGTGTTATTGGAGAAGGCGGTCAGCTCGTAGTCCTCGTTCATCGACACCACCGCCTTCATGTTCTCTTTCTCGATGAGCTGGGAAGTCAAAAGGAAGGATATAGAAGGATTTCCGGCCAGGGATCCCCGGACTACTTACGTCATTGGCCTGGCTGCGAAAGGGCAGGGCTCCCAGTATCACATGCTCGTCGATGCGATCGTACCAGTTCCTGGCCGAGGCCTTCTCCATCAGGACATTGTACAGCAGGGTGGGGTAGAAGGAGACGCGTGCGAACATGGCAGCCTGGAATCACAGGTGATTGATTGGGGGTCAGGGAGCAGGTAAAGGGGGCCAGGTGAGTATTCGGTCAGGGGAGCAGTCGCAACAGCTGTAACTTTCACCAGCACTGGCAGTCGAGCTTAAATACTGATTCGCTGTACGACTGACTCGCTTGAAGCGCGGATTGGAACTGGTTTCGATTTTGTCTTGGACTTGGGCTTGGGGCTTTGGGCCTGGGTGTCTGGCACGCAGGTCGCAGCCTCTACTTACACTCATCTCCATGCCGGCTGCTCAGTGGCTGACTGGGATCGATTGAGACAAAAGTGAGTGATTCACGGGCCGCAGACCTTCCTCGTATTCTAATTAGTCCCGCTCGGAATTATCACCTCCGATCGCACGTCAACAGCTCCAGTTCAGAATCCCTTCTGTTAAACCAGCGCGTTCCTTTGCATAACAAAACAACAGGCGGAAAGTGCAGGGGCGTAGTCAGGGGATCTAAAACTGAGACCCTATAAAGGGGGGCTATTGCCCAATCGCAGCTGGCAGTGCAATATGTGTTAAAGTTATTGTCATTTTTAAATTTTCTGTACTAAAATATTTTTTAAGATATTTAAAAGGATATAAAATATATAAATGTATGTATAACTCGCATTTTTTAATTAAAAGTTGGTTTTATTAATGGTTCAAAATAAAAAATAAATTCCTAATAATAATGTTCTCTATGATAAAATAAAATATTTTTTTCAGTGCTTAGAGTTCATCCGATCCTATTAAAAATTTTTTTGCCGACGCCCATGTAAACGACTGTTTTTAAATAGGCGCTTTGCAACACTGGCTCGTAGGCAAAATGTCCTAAAATTACGATTATTATATATACATATATTTATAATATAATTATTATTTTAATTTTTTAATATAAAATTAATTATAACTATTATATTATTGGCTGTAAACCAAATTTCAAAGTTGTCTCTTGTTCGGCCACTTGGAACGGAATGGAATGAAACAAAAACTCAGTGTTAATCGCAGCACTATAAACATTTGCAACAAAAAATCCGATTAAAAAGAATCTTACGTGTGAAAAATTAAGGAAAGACAGCCCAGGCATTCCAACCACCAAGCCAAGGTGGCTAAAATGAGCTAATAATAAGTCGAACAACCCACACCGAGATAAAGCAATCGAATCTCGCCGCTGGCGCTGCGTCCCGGGGAAGAAGAGGTAAATAACACAACACGTCAGAAGTGGAAGGCAGGCAGATAGACGAGGAGAAGGCGAAGATCAAAATTATCGGCGTAAATCCCATTAGCCCACATCGCCGTTCCCCGCCAACGACCACGTAGCCAGGCGACGATGAAGGCCAACAGTTGGATGTGCCTGCTGGCACTGCTCCTGGCCTGGCAGCTGCGGGCGGAGGAGCTCCAGGGGCCGAACACAGAGGTCACGGGCACAGGAACGGGTCTGGGCACCGGGACTGGCACGACTCTGGGCACAGGGACAGGCACCGCCACTCCCACACTGCCCAATGAGCCCTCCACTCAGGCGGAGGCCGAGGAGGTGACCACCGCAGAGTCTGAGTCAAGGGTTCCGGCGGAGAGCAACGAACGCAAAGCGGGCAAGCCCAAGGACTCCTCGGAGTTTCCTGCAGCCGGCAGGACGAAGGTCATGCCGGCTGCCCTGCTCGAACGCCTCTGGAACGACAGTCTGATGCGGCAGCAAAAGCTGAAGGCCGAGATCGAGCGACTCGAAGCCAAACGCCAGCCCACTGAGGTGGTGGAACTAACCCCCGAGCAGATTGAAGGTAAGTGGGCATCTTAAACACTCTTCAGGCACTTCTTAATCCTCAGATTTTCAGCTCAAACCATGTACGACAACGCCATGGACATGCTGGCCAAACCGAACACTGATAAGCGGGTGGCCTTCACTCTGCTCAAGAAGGCGGCCGCCTTTAATCACCTCAAGGCCAGGGCGGAGCTGGCCTGGGCCGCCCTTATGGGTCACTGGATGGACTTTGATTTCAACCATGCCGCAGATGAGTTCGAGAGCCTGGCCAACGAGGGTATCCCAGAGGCACACATGGGCCTGGGATTCCTCTACTCGGCGGGCGTGGGCGGCAAGAATGTGAGCCAGCCTTTGGCCCTGATCCACTACAACCTGGCCGCGCTGGGTGACAACACTCTGGCTCAGATGGCCATGGGCTATCGCTATCTGTACGGCATCAATGTGCCCATTAGCTGTGAGAGGGCCTTGATCCAGTACAAGCGAGTGGCCAAGAAGGTGGCTTCCAAGATCACATTTGCCAATGGACCGGTTGTGCATCGGGTGCGACTGCTGGACGAACTTGAGAACCCGGGCAGCCATGAGACCGAGATTGTGGACTATTATCAACTGCTGGCCGACAAGGGCGACGTCCAGTCGCAGGTGGGACTGGGTCAGCTGTATTACCAGGGCGGCAAGGCCACCCAACAGGATCACCAAAAGGCTCTGGAGTACTTCACCCAGGCCGCCAATGCCGGTAATGCAATTGGCTTCGCATTTTTGGGCAAACTTTATCTGGAGGGAAGCGAGCAAATTAAGGCTGATAATGATACGGCATTTAAGGTGGGAATAATACTGATAACAATGATTTATGCCGTTGCTAATTTGCTGTATTTCGTTATTTAGTACTTCTCCAAGGCCTCGGAAATGGGAGATCCAGTGGGTCAAAGTGGACTGGGTCTGATGTACCTCAAGGGTCTGGGCGTGCCCAAGGACTCGATCAAGGCCTTGTCCTACTTCACACAGGCCGCCGATCAAGGATGGGTGGATGGACAACTGCAGCTGGGCAACATGTACTTCAGTAAGTTCAATAATTCGTTAAATTATTTAATTATAGCCTAACAAAACCTTATTTTCAGCTGGCAATGGCGTGAAAACAGACTACAAGCTGGCCCTCAAGTATTTTAATCTGGCCACCCAGTCAGGCCATGTTTTAGCCTATTATAATCTGGGGGTGATGAATGCCTACGGCATGGGAATGATGCGTTCATGTCCAGCAGCGGTAGAGGTTGGTTTATTACACACTTAAAATGTTAATCAGTCTCTAACTGGTTTAATATTTGCTCATTCCAGTTCTTTAAAACCGTCTCAGAGCGCGGTCGCTGGAGCAGCCGACTGATGCACGCCTACGGAGACTACAAGCTAAACCGCATCGACGAGGCTTACATGCAGTACTCACTAATGGCCGAAGTGGGCTATGAGGTGGCCCAAAGTAACGCCGCCTTCCTGCTTGACCGCGAGGAGGTGCATGTGTTCAACGATCGCCACGAAGATCTGATTCGCGCCTTCTACTACTGGAAACGGGCAGCCGGCCAAGGCTACTCGGCGGCCCAAGTCAAGCTGGGCGACTATTATTACTACGGCTGGGGTACCTCTACAGACTTCGAGACTGCCGCCGCTCTCTATAGGTTTGTTTAATAATCATTTATAACTATGGAAGCCATTTTTAACGAATGTAAATCCCACAGGAAAGCGTCGGAGCAGCAATACAATGCCCAGGCCATGTTCAATCTGGGTTACATGCACGAGCAAGGGCTGGGCATGAAGAAGGACTGGCATCTGGCCAAGAGATTATACGATCTCGCTGCCGAAACGAACTCGGACGCCAAGGTGCCGGTGGCCATTGCTCTATTCAAGCTGCAAATGCTGGCCAAGATTGAGTCAATCAAGGAGGTGCGTTAAGACTCTCCCGCTTGATTGAGAACTACTTTTTTACTGTCGTTCTTCTCCTCCAGTCACCTTACAGGTTTATCTTCTACATGGATGAAAACATTGCTGCCAATTGGGATTTGTACATGATAACCGTCTTGACTCTCTTGTTGGGCATCATCATGTATATGAGGCGACCATTCCAGCAGCCGGATCAGCCGGCCCAGCAGCCAGCTGCTGATGAGATCGCTGCCGCGCCAGTAAATTTGGCGCCTGTTGGAGCGGAAGCCGCAGCTGTAGCCGGAGTGGGTGACGGAGAGGCTGCAGTGGGAGCCCCAACTGCCGCCATGGTTGCTTCTCCAAATGCAGGGGCCACCTCGTCCTCCTCCTCCTCTGCGGAAACCCCCGCGACGTCCACATCAAACGCTGATGCAGCGTCGCAAGGGGGCAGTAGCTCAACATCTGCGGCGCCTGATGGCGCCAATACACTCGCTCCCACTGGCTAGTCTTAGTGAATTGGTTAATCATCCCTCTAGGTTAATTAGTGTGCGTGTAAATATTTATCATCTAATTTCGCCCGATTTAATATTTTTTATTAATTCTAAAACCGACCTTTTTAGATATTTAAAAAATATCGTACTCAGAATGTGAATGTTGTACTGATAAACCAATGAATCGATCGACATTTGATATATGTTTTTGTTTATTTTAGAAAGGGGGTTTAAATCGCGGGACAAAAAGAAGAAATTGCATATAAAATTTCAATACAGACTATTTATAATTTTCTTTTAAATCCGTATAAGTCTTCATCACAAAACTCAGATTGATAAACTGAATGTTAAATTTCCATGGTTTATTTTAATGAGAGGACAATATGGAGTTAAACTGCAAATTTCTAGCCTAAGCATAGTAATTAAGATTAGCCTTCTTCTTCGCCTGCACTTCCATGATGGCGTCCATGAAGTCCTCGTGCGTGACCGAGTTGGCGGAGCGGCGCAGGGCGATCATGCCGGCTTCCACACACACGGCCTTGCACTGGGCGCCGTTGAAGTCATCCGTCGATCGGGACAGCTCCTCGAAGTTGACATCATTGCTCACGTTCATTTTACGCGAGTGAATCTGCATAATGCGGGCACGCGCTTCCTCGTTGGGATGTGGGAACTCGATCTTACGGTCCAGACGACCAGAACGCAGCAGAGCAGGATCCAGGATGTCCACGCGATTGGTGGCGGCAATAACCTTGATGTCTGCCGTGGAGCTGAAACCATCCAGCTGGTTGAGGAGCTCCAACATGGTTCGCTGAACCTCACGATCACCGGCCTTTTCCGAATCGAAACGCTTGGTACCGATGGCGTCCAGCTCGTCGATGAAGATAATGGCCGGCGCCTTCTCCTTGGCCAGGGCAAAGGCATCGCGCACCAACTTGGCGCCATCACCGATGAACATCTGCACCAGCTGGGGACCGGCCAGCTTGAGGAAAGTGGACTTGGTCTGTGCAGCGCAAGCACGGGCCAGCAGAGTTTTACCTGTTCCGGGTGGGCCATACAAAAGAACACCTGAAAAGAGCAAGGATTAGCCTGGATATCCACTTTATGCAGAGAGTTCTGATCCCACCTTTGGGTGGGTGAATGCCGAGGTTCTTGAACTTCTCCTTGTGCGTCATGGGCAGCACCACTGCCTCGATGAGCTCCTGGATCTGCTTGTCCAGGCCACCGATGTCGGAGTACTGCTCTGTGGGTCGCTCGTCCACCTCCATGGCCTTGACGCGAGCATCGTACTCCGCGGGCAGGGTCTCCAGGATCAAGTACGAGTCCTTGTTGACGCCTACCAGATCGCCGGGCTTCAGTTTCTCGGCATCCACCAGGCCGATGACGGGCAGGAAGTAGGCCTGTCGCGTGGATGTTTTGATGACGGCACACTTGCCCTTTCGCTGGTTGTCCAGCACGGTGACGGAGCCGTCGTCCTCCTCCTCCTGCGGATCCACATCCAGCAGCTCTATGACATTGGACACCAGATAGGGCAGCGTCTTGTTAACCTACGAGGGGAGTTACAGATGAAGAGGCGCTTGCCGGTGGAGGTGTCTCACTGCGTTGCCTACCTTGATCTTCTCCGTGTTGTCCTTGATTTTCTCGTTCTGCGCCTGGATCTCGTGCGTGATGCGCATCACCTCGCTCTTCATGATCTTGATCTCGTTGTCCATCAGGCGAGTCCTGCTCACAATCTCATCGGTGGACATACGCATCACCTCCTCGCCCAGCGACTCCTCGCCGTCCTCCCAAATCGACTTGTCCTCCAGAGTCTGAGCCATGTCTAGTAATCTGTTTGCCTGCTGCTCTTCTAATAATTCTAACTCTTTGTTTAAATGCAATTACTGCCGATCTTTTTTGGCAAACACTCTGTCGATGACTTGTAAATTTCTTGTTTTTTCAGCGGCCAGGTGGCAACACTGCTTGTGCCAGTGTTAAAAGCGAGCGTTGCCACCCGTGCCCGCCTATCGATAGTTGCGATAGCCCAGCGATAACAGTTCGGCAGGCTTCACACAGAACGCTCTTTTCTGGAAAAAAATTTGGCAATTTACATTTACAACTTGCAAATAGCCAGGTTTGCAATGTCCGAAAATAATGGTAAGTGCGGCGGCCGAAGCTGCGAACTTAGTTGTAGCTTAAACTGATAAAAGGCCGCCGAAATCGCGGCTCTGGAGAGTGCCCCTGCCCCCGCAAGCTGACAACCGAATCTTGTTTTTTTCTTTTGCTCCCAGAAGCGTCAGTCGAAACTAACTGTTTCCGTGGTGGCTTCACCCTGAAGGCCTCGCGCCTGGGCGGTGCCGTGCTGCGTCCGGCGGTGCTGGCCAACAGCAGCGGCTCCAGCAATAGTTCCACAGCGCCGGCCGCCGGCGAGGACGGAGCCCTGCTGAACAATCCATTTCTGCGCGAGGCCAAGGACGACGAGGATGACGAGGAGGTGGTGGCCACCGCTGGCCCGGTGTCGGCCGAGTCCTCCGGCGACAAGGACGACGACGAGGTGGACGAGCGGCCGGATCCGCTGATCAAGCTGCGCAGCAACGGCATTGAACGCTCCAGCATGTTTGCCTCCGCCAAGAACACCATGCCCCATGTCCAGAGCAGCGGTTTCGTCTTCGGCCAGAATGTGCATGAGCGCGTGGTGGCCCCCAATCCAGAGCAGGCTACCGCCGCCGATCTCGATGCCGAGGCGGCTGGCAGCTCGGGATCCGGCTCCGCCCAGGAGGCCGCTTCCTCCTCCACCGCCGCTTCGTCGTCGTCCACGGCGCCGTTGCTTTTCTCCAGCGTCATCCAGAACGCTGCCCAGACCACAGAGACCAGCGAGGCCGCTGCCTCCTCGTCCACCTGCAGCAGCAGCAACAACAACAAGGAGTCCGCCGAGGCCAAGAGCCTGACGGACGTGGCCCGTGAGTACGAGGAGAGCCGCGCCCAGAAGCGCAAATACGAGGAGGTCGAAACCTTCACCGGCGAGGAGGACGAGATCAATATCATCGACGTCAGCTGCAAGCTATTCGCCTTCCTCAACAGCAACTGGGAGGAGCGCGGTCGCGGCAGCCTGCGCCTGAACGACGCCAAGGATGGTAAGGGCAACTCCCGCGTGGTCTTCCGCACATCCGGCAATCTGCGCCTGCTGCTCAACACCAAAGTCTGGGCCGCCATGGTGGCGGAGCGGGCCAGCCAGAAGTCGCTGCGCCTGACGGCCATCGACAACTCGGGCGTTGTCAAGATCTTCCTGGCCATGGGCCGTCCGGCGGACATTGCCCAGCTGCACAAGGCGCTCAGCGAGCGGATTGCCAAGCGCAAGGTCTCACATCCCGAGGAGTGCTCCGTGGAGGAGACGAAAAACGGCGTGGCCTCGGAGGCGGCGGCCAGCCTGCAGCCGGAGTCGACGACCCACGATGACGAGGATGAGGATGCTGCCCCGGGGCCGTCGGGTGCCATTTCCGCAGAGGCGGACAGCTACGGGCCGAGTCCCAAGAAGGTGCTCGTCCAGCCCGACAGCAGTGCCGATGTCAGTGTGCCGCCCGTGGATGAGGGCGGCGAGGATGCCGAGGCCGAGGCCAAGGAGTCCACCGATCAGAATTAACCGCCGCTCGCTCTTGTTCTTTTTATACGATTCATACATGGAGAAATACAAAACAAAACACACACACAACAACAACCACTAATTAATAAAACGCGCCGTGAATTATTATAAATTAATTATAATAATTTATTAATAATTATTATTATTAAAAGTAAAATAAATGAAGTGCTGATTTGTAAACCCGTGAGCAGCGTCTACAAAAGACATTTATCCATTACGCTTTTTGTGTTTATATTTTTTTGTTAAAAAAGAAAACAGAAATTAAGATATATCGATATCGATCGAACTCGCTCTAATTAAACGTTTTAATTTAGTCACTATACAAAACCCTATGTACTACTTTTCGCTTAGGAAATACTTTTTACAAGTCCAGCGCTTGCACTAGTCCTGGTCATCATAGCTCCACTGACTGGCATCTGGAGGGGATTCCAGCGGATCTTCGTGTATCAGTATTCAGTTATATAGGTAGAAAAAAATAGCGTTATGACGAAACGTACAATCTAAGTGGAAGTAGCAGCATCAGTGGTTGCAGACGTAGATCATCCCATTCCACGCTCACAGCATTGGCTTGGAAGGAGTCGCCGATGTGGAGGACGCTGCCGTTCGGTTCCTTGGCCAGGCCAATCAGGTTATTTATCAAGCAATTTGTGAAACATTCAACTACGAGGTAACACCTAAAGAAATGAGTTGCAACGCCTGGCCTGCTCGGTAAGAGACTCTATGTACAAAAGGGTAGAAGTCGGCGCCCCTGCAGCGCCCAATCTTAGCTGATGGTGCTGCAGCTGGACACGGTCACGTTGAGGGGATTGTTAGCGCTGCTCACGGCGATGGAGGAGCTGCAAGGAAAGGAGAGCAGAATATAATATTATTAATTTTCAATTATGTGTAGTAATTAGTAGAGCTAGTCTGCAGAAGAAATGTGTTTATTTCCTATTTTTAAAGCAAATTGTAATTTTCTAAAAAAAATGTTGAATTACAAAAAAAAAAAATTTATGAATACAAATTGTACTATTAAGACCTTTTACATTCCGTTTTAAAACATGAAATATATTTCGAATTTACTTTTTTTTAATTATTCTAATTTTTTTAATGAAGATTTAACATTGTTTTTAATGCTTTACAAAATTTACTGGAATATGTATAAATCAATAAAAAAATTGAATTATGAAATCTGTTTTCATACCCTTAAGTTAAGCACCTTAACCCAATATCCCACTTCCACACTTACCGATTGTGACGCATGTGACTCTTGACTAGATCGCTGTTGACCAACGCCGCCATCAGGCTCAGTTCACCGGCCATGACCGTGGCGCAGACGATCTGTGCCAGCTTCTTGGCATTGTCTCCTGGCCTCGTGGCGTGTGCTCCGCGAACGCCGAGCATTTCCAGGCAGGCACTCTGGCCAGGCAGCCCGGTGCCACCGCCCACGGTTCCCACCTCCAGCGAGGGCATTGTGCAGGTCATGTACAGATCCTCGCTGTTCTCCACCCAGCACTCCATGGCCGTGGAGCAGTTGCTCGAGGTGACATTCTGGGCGGGATCCTGCCCTGTGGCCAGGAAGACGGCGGTGACCATGTTGGCGGCATGGGCATTGTTGCCACCAATGCTGCCGGCCATGGCGCTGCCTCCCATATTCTTCAGCTTGTTGCACTCGACCAGCGTCTTGGCATCCGTCTTCAGCACGGAGCGCAGTGTGGCCGCCGAAATGGTGCACTCGGTGACCACCCGCTTGCCGCGTCCCTTAATCCAGTTGATGGCCGCCGGCTTCTTGTCGCAGCAGAAGTTTCCACTCAGCGAGATGATCTGCATGTCGGGAAACTGGCGCTTGATGCGACGCAGCGCCATCTCAGCACCCTTGGACACCATGTTCATGCCCATGGCGTCGCCAGTGATGGCCACAAAGCGAATGTACAGCTGAGGTCCATCCATGGCAATGTGGCAATCCTTGAGACGACCAAAACGCGATGTGGAATCGAACTCCGTCTTTACCAGCTGGTAGTTAACATCGTTTTCGATCCAGGACTTTGCCTCCGCTGCCCGCGCAACGCTGGGGAATCGCACACACGGCGCCCGGGTCATGCCCACGTCCTCCACGACGGATCGAACGCCACGAACGGAAAGCGCTTTGCAGCCACGATTCGTGGATGCCACCAGAGCTCCCTCAGTGGTGGCCATAGGCACATAGTAGGTCTCTCCGTCCAACAGCAGGGGTCCAGCATAGCCCACTGGAATGGGAACGTAGCCCAGGACGTTTTCGCAGCACGCGTTCAGCACACGGCGGTAGTCGAAGTGTTCATAAGGCAAGACATCCAGACGACCCGCAGGCATTTTGGCACGACTGGCGATGATCTGTCGGCGAATTCGCACTCCCCTCTCGGGATCGTCCAGCACGGATTCGATTTTGTAGAGCGGGCAGTGGGTGCCGCCTGCATGGACAATGGCCACGATCTCCTCGTCACTCAGTGAAGAAGGTCCACTGCCATCTTCAGTGGAGTTCAGGATGTCCAGGCATTCCTGCAGGGGACGTGGTGGCCTAATGGGACCCACCAGTCGGTGGCGCAGAGGCAGCAGCTCCGTTTGCGTAGAAGCATTCGATGAACTCTGCTCTTCAATGGTGAAGAGTGGGGCGCGGACAGCAGCTGGAGCTGCTTCCTTTTCCTCCTCAATGGGCGTGGTTTGTGAAGCCTTGGCGGCGATGGCCACTGGACCCGATGGACGCAGCTGATCCGGCAGGGGATCGCGATTGTCGAAGCAAATGAACTTGACCACCAAGGCGATGAGAACAATTGAGATTACTATGTGATCGGCACTCATGGTGAGCCATCTGGAGAAGAAAAACGTTGTGTTAGTTGGCAAGTTTAAGAGGGAACCATATCCTTGAAACCTACTTGATGATTATATCGGTGATCTCGCCGGATTCCGTGCGATTGTTGCTGACATTCAGGCTGAGCGTGGGCGACAGCGTCTTGTCCACGGAGTCGTAGTCGCTGCCCGAGAAGGCCACCCGACTGTAGATGTGCACGGCCATTAGGCCGGTGGTCATGATCAGCTTGACGCGCTGCAGCACCGGATTGGCCTTCTGCTCCTCCTCGGTGAGGGACTTCAGGAGCAGCGAACCCTTTGCCTTCTCACGCACCACCGACATATCGACACCCGAGCGGGACAGATCAAAGATCAGCGACAGACAGGCGGGATAGAAGGTCATGAAGACCACGTAGTTGACCAGCACCGAGAGTACGGCGAACATGCAGAGCACCTCCAGGCGTTGGACACCCGACAGCGTGCCCACGCCCACCAGCAGCACCTCCACAATGGTGTCGAGTGAGATTGCGGGACCCAGGAGCTCCAGTCCCCGGGCAATGTTTTGGGTCACCTCCGCCTGGTTGCTGCCCGAGAGGGCCAGTTGCGCCAGTCGGCCAGAGTTGGACAGGTCGATGACCAGCAGCAGGAAGAACAGGGCGTCCCTGAAAGTTGGTCAAGAGCGAGTTTAATTGTGTTTCTAATTAGCATACTTTGTAGACTTTATACACTACTATTAAAGTCTGGGAATTTAAGTGTTCCATTCTTTATGTGGTTTCTTTAAGCTTTTTAAAAACGGAAACAAATTTACTTTAAAATCTCTTTGAAATAGCTATTTCTTTGAACAAGCGATATAATAATATAAAAACTGATTTAAAGACAATAGATTCATAATATAATCTGGAACCTGAACATATTACTGATCAAGTCGAATATCTATGCATAAGAATACCTAGGTTTTCGTCTCTATATCAAAAGAAATACTAAGAAGAATTCTCCTCAATTTTTCTAGGTGTATTTATATGAAGATATGAAAGGTTAAATACTAGCTTTCAAGTCATGTTTGAAAAGCGTTTCTTAAATATATAACTAAAATATTTCGTATAAGTGTACTCACTTCAGTTCGGAGATGTCGCTGCCCAGGAACTTGATGATGGCCGTCGTGAAGATGAAGCTGGAGAAGACCGTGAAGAGGCCGGCGATGCCTGAAAGAGAAGGCATGAAGACATGAGTCGGATGAGCATTAGTGGACGGAGGTCGAATCGTTTAGAGAGCACATGAGAAATGCCAGGGAGCTCCGCTTGCCGCCTTCAGGTGGCTACCTGTGCTGCCCCACCTCTAAAATCTTGGCCAAACATTCCAGTCTTGTGTGGTTTGCGTTTTTCCCAGCTTTTTTTTTGGGGGGGAGGCCATCAAAATAGTACGGAGTACGGGGACAAACAATGGCCAGCGTTCTAACCACTTTGGTCAACACACGTGCCCCGCAGTGATGTAATCCCATCTACTCACCCAGCACATATTTGGAGCCCAGACGGTGGAGGCTGCAGAACTGGTAGTAGCAGTAGAGGACGGCCGTGCAGCGCACGATGGTCATCAGGATGACGTCGGCGGCATTGTACTCGGCCTCCAGGCCATCGCAGGACTGACTCCATCCGTGACACGGCCTGTGCCGGCTGGAGGTGGCCGATCCACCCACCGAGGGTGGTGGCATAGCCGCTCCAGCTGCTCCCGTTCCAGTTGCTCCCGCGGCGGCGGCGGCCGCCGAGGCTGTGGCCGTGCCCAGGCCGCTACTCGCGTCCAGGGTGTTGTTCTTGTCCACCGTCAGCATGCAGGCCGTGATGGTCAGCAGGGCGACGATGACCTCCCAGGGATGCGAGGCGCAGAACTCGCCGTGGGCGCGAAACAAACGTCCTATCATGGCTGCTGCGCGTCCGAATCCCGTCCAGATCTGGCCAATCTTGGCTGGCTGTGGAAGGGGAATAAAAATGGTGAGTACATGGAAATATATCAGGCTGTCATATTTCGTATTTGTATTTTCAATTTGAGAGTATACCGATTTTGAGTAAAAATTAAAAAAAAAATTTATGGAGTAGAAATTTAATCCATTTTCGCCTTGTAGTATCACCCTTGTATTTTTCACTTTTCGAAGAAAAAGCATGATATTTTTTCAAAAATTTGTACTGAAAAAGAGTATCTTTCACTCAAGGTGAGAATTTATGTTCTTGTTTATATTTACACACAAAAAAAAGCATGTTCCCGTAAATTCGATATGGCTATGTAAATGTCAGGTAATTCATACCCACATCGTTTTTACATATAATACTCATCAAATTGACATTCAATACAATCATTTTGCCGAATTTTCTCTCTCGGAGACTCTCTTACTTCGAAAATGAAAGCAATACGCCATATGGAGAGCAAAATGACGTGAGATGAAACGAGAAAGACAGATTCGAAATTCGAACTGACGTACTACGAACATGATGTTTACATTTCGACCATATCAATTTTACATGGGCCCATATCAAGTTAAAATTGATCTTAATCTAAAATTGACCTACGTTTCGTATCTAGTTTTTTTTGGATGTAGAGAACTAAAATTCTCAATCTAAGTGTAAGAACTTGGTAAATTCCCTCTGTATGGGTTTTCTCAATTAACGAGAGAGCGAAAGTGAAAGGGAGCGGTCACCCTTTTATGTTCAGCTTTTTTCTTTGGCGCCCCTCAAGGACATTTGAGGCCAGGATGCGGGCCCGGCCAGTCAACTTTTGTGCGCTACATAATCGCAAGGCAGCCAGGGGAATGGCGGTTTAACTATATCAACAGGGGAAAAACATATCGATTTAACTGTTGACACATTCACAGGCCCGCAGGCTCAGGCGATAACGACGACCCCATCGCAAAAAAAAAGAGGAGAGGAGAAAAGGAAACGGAGAAACACGTTATTACACTAAGCGGATTTGAACGGGGCTGCGTCGTGTCCTTGAGCTCTGGCACGCCTCAATCCCTGGCTACCAACCAGGCGATGCAAATCCATGATTGATAGTTTAAGCCGGGCCAAGTTCCGCATGCTGGCAAAGTTCGCGGGGCCGGCTTAATTAAGCCATTGGCCAATCTGGCCGGACGATCGCTCGCCTACCACGTGCCCGGCATGAGAAGTAGTGGCCAGCTCCGAGCCATCCATCTTTCCTGGCTAGCTACTGCCTCCCAGCTAGACAACGCGCCATAAATATTCAAAGAGTCGCCCGCCTTAACGCTGCGCGCCGGCGCACAGTCTCTACTATCTGGCGTCCATAAACAATGTTTTCCATTTTGTTGTAAAAAGAGAAAGATGGCGATAAAATAAACAAATAAATATGCTAAATAAATCAAATGCCACTTTGGCACGCCAAGAGGCGATGTCGGATTCCGGGGATTTACGAGTGCGAGAGTGCGACTACGAGAGTACCAGCATCCAAAGTGGCTGAGCATTGTGTAATCCGAAGCCTTGGGGGCCATAAACCATCAACAGCACTCAGGGAACGGGCATCCTTTTAAATGTTTATGGGATGCACTGGCAGGAATACGTTTGGGAACTGGATCTCAAGAGTCAGCCTTTGGGGATACCAAAAAAGTGAGTTTAAGAGACTATTATTATTTTATGAATTGACTTTTAAAAGATAATTATCCCCTTGTGACATAAGATTATAATATATTTTACTTTAGTTATCTTATAAAATCTTGGGAATAAGAAATCTTCAAAAAAATATGTATAATACCTAAATATTACCTAAAATTTCCATTTCCATTACTCTCCCCAAAATTCCCCTCTGAAGTTTTCTTCAAAAGGGAGTTGGATCTTAAGAGGCATCCATTGGGGATACCAAAAAAATAAGTTAAAAGGCGATTATTATTTTATGAATTGTGACATAAGATTAACATTTATTTTACCTTAGTTATCTTATAAAATCTTGGGAATAAAAAATCTTAAAAAAACATATATAATACCAAAACATTACCTAAAATTCCTATTTCCATTACTCTCCCGAAAATTCCCCTCTGAAGTTTTTTAAATGCATTCTGCAGGCGCAGTCGAAAGATCACAATAATGATTTTTATTGACTCAAACGTTATACGTCAAGGGAGCAATGCGAGCTAAAGCTCGATCGTTAAAAGTGCAAAGCGTAAACAATTTCCTCAATATTCAAAACAAAAAAAAAATTAATGTTTCTTTTACCCATTGGGCCTGTGGCTAAAATGGAAGGCCTGCGAATGCCCGGCAATTGTTGGGGTTATTTTTGGTAGGTGTTTTATGGCGAAAACCGGAGGCGGGGTATCCCAGTGGCCAAAGGCCAGGGCTGAGAGTGGGAGTAGATCAAGATCATGTTCGAGTACATGTGTTCGTTGCAGATGGGGAGTATAAAGATATCATCATGTTTGTCTAAGCAAAAATCACAAGGGGATTTCAAGTGAGCGCCAATTTCGTGGAAGGGTCTCCACTTACTGCGAAAAAATTGTGAACAAGTAAGTCCATAAATGAAAATCAAATATTGACTTAAGTGTGACATTTTAGGATTTCGCTTTGTTGAGTTATTTTGTTGGTATACTGACAGCTTAAGATGGGTTATCTGAATTTATTATAATAAACAAAAAGGCTTATTATAAACAAAATTAAGTGTTTCACTCCAAAAAATCAACAAATATTCTTTAAAAAAAATTTTATTTTTAAATACTAAATTTTTAGATCACTTTTTTGTGGTGTAACTTCCTCCACTTGAAAAATATTGTTAAATATTTTGACCCCCCTGGCATAATTTTCCTAGAGATTTTCCTGTTTTTCTGTTCTAATTTTCTTCAATTTCCTGCTTTGCATCTCATTGAACACAATTGAACTGATGATCGCTGCAGAGTTGAAGTCAAAACGGAATTCGCACTAGAACAAAAGCCCTCAAAAGTCGATGTGTTCTTCCCCTATCCCAATGCGGTTGTTTTGCTATCAAAGGTCCATCAAATGGGTGTGAAAAACACGACAGGAACCGCACTGGAGTGGGTAGTCCCATTCAGACTCCACCTCTGATCTTTCCGAGAAACCATCTCATAGAGAGAGAGCGGGTGTGACGTAAATTCAGAGTTAGAATTGCCAAAGTCCAGCCAGAAATGAGACAAATTTTTCATTTTCATTTTCATTCAAATGTTTATTTTCGGTTGCTGTTTTACAACAGAGGTAGCGGGCAAGAACAATTAACGAGGGCGCCGCTAATATCTGTTGAATGGCGAAATGTTTAAATTTAGCCCCAGAACAGCGGGGAAAAAGCAACCAAAATCCGGAGAAATAGAAGAAAACCATTTTTTTGGGTGACTGAGGGGGGCGGGGCCAAGGGGCGGGAGACCTTTCATTTGGCAAACAAACGCTCCGGCAAGAGTGTGTGCGCCAAAGTATCTGTGCGGCTGCATTGTTTTGCATACTTTTTCGTTTACATTTGAAAGCACTCGCCAAACGGATGTTGCGGCCGACCTCAACCTTATGGCCATTCAACACACAATCGTGGGGGAAGAGATTTCGCCAGAGGAATAACTACAAAAATAAGTACATACATGTATACCAAATGGGGGAAGAAAACTTGCTCCAACTGTGGGTCTAAGTAAAACGGAGACGATTAAACAATGGAGCAAAAGTAAATATATATAGTGAAAGCAAAAATAAAATACAAAATAAAATAGCAATGGTTCCCAGAGAGTCATACTAAGATAATACTAATCTTCCCGAAATTCTGGATAACATAATTTTACTTATAATCTGGTATAATCAAGGAAAATCATATGATGTCATGTACTAAAGAAAAAACCTTTTGCTCTGGGTTCTAAATATTATTTTTTTGATTAGTCATAATTTTTATAAAATATATATATTTTGTTTAGAAGTCCTGTATTTTAATTGCTACTAAGGGCTAGTACACAACCTAACAAAAAGTCGTCCAAAACAAAAAACTTCATATGAAAAAAACGTCAAGAAATTTTTTTTCATATGAAGTTTGTTTGTTTTGGACGACTTTTTGTTGGGTTGTGTACTAGCTCTTAGGGTGAAGTTTTTATATGGATTTATTTGATCACTGAAATGGATTATAGTAATTTCTCATAGTAACCCATAATTTATGAGTCTTTTCCAATTGCAAATAAAGTAAAGTAATAATTTATAATTAACATTTCCAAATAATGATTTAATTAATAATATAATTTCATTTCTGATCTGTTATAATCTAAGGAAATCATATGATGTCATTTGTTCAAGAAAATAAAATTGTATTTTACATTATATGTTATTTCAGATTAGTCATAATGTTTATAAGATAAGTTTCTTTTTTAAGAGTTCTATATTTTAATTGCTATTTAGAATGATGTTTTTAAATGGATTTAAACTAATTTCTCATAATAATATATGGATTCATACTAATTTCTCATAATAACCCATAACTTATGAGTCTTTTCCAATTGCAAATAAAGTTGTCAAACTTTTGAGTGAGGTTATCACTTATAATTAGCATTCCCAAAAGGCATTACCCCTTGAAAGTAATTCTTCAGGGAGGCAAACAGACACAATAAAACGGGGTAAAACCCAAGTGCCATTTTTTGCCCGGCGGGACCTAATAAAACCAAAAATTCTGCGAAAATATCGAGCGACGCGTGCAGCATTTGCATTGAACTGGCAGCCACTACACTCCTCTCCAATCCCAATTAATATGCCCAATGGGCGTGCGTCCAATTGTCGGGCTACCCAGAAATCGCAGAAAAGTGGGGAGATCGCGATGCGTCATTATCTGTCTTGGTCTCTCTTTTTTTGGGAAGCGGGTGCTACCGAATGGGTTTTCCTGGAATCTCTGGCAAACAGGCTGTTTATTTACGGCCACGGAAATTTTCCATATAATTTGGCATTGTTTTTGCACAAATTTTCTGGTAATTAACACACCAGAATTTAGCGCAACGATGCTAAAAGCTAAAGCACAAGAAAGCCCTGATCGAGTTTAATTAATCAAATGATTTCTCTTTAAGATTAAGACTTTCCCTGTAAGTGGCAAATAAATACTTTAAAGAAAGTACCTGCTATATTCGGAATTGTTTTGAGGTAAACTCGCCTTTTTTCGTCTGGAATTTGAAATATATTTCCCCTTCCCAAACCGATTTTCTTTCAAATATTTTCGACTGTTGCGCCTTGAAAGTTGCCCCATGCAAATTATTGCAATTAACACCTCTGATTTATGATTGTTTGTTGTTATTTGGGGTTTTTGATTTGTTCGACATGAGCAGAAGAGTTTGGACTTTGATTTATACAAATTTAATTTCGACAATGCCGTGTTTATAGCTGCCCCAGAAATCTAGTACCTTGCCATGGCATTCAGTGGGACGTCAGTCGCATTTGTTTATGTGCTTTTCCTCCCAAGTGTTGTATTGTATAATAAATTGCCACAGTTTGTTTATTATTTGCGTTAAAGCAATCGGGCAATTAAAATCTGCCCAAAAACAAAGAAAATTCTGCAAATTTGCCACCTGATTTAGGTATACCGAATATAATTTCAAGTGAAGCTCAAACCTTCAGGGCTTCAATATGATGTATGATAATGATTGTGATAACAAATGGGGAAGCAAGGCGGAAAATTACACATTGCCAGGCAGGTTTCATCGCCTTTTGGGGGGTGGAGAAATGGAGGGACACTCGGGGTGGCCATGCATTAATTTATCCAATTAATATTTAGGAGCTTCGATGGCATTTTATGGATTAAGTTATTTGCTTTCTCTTATATAAGAGCAGTCACCGTTTTTTTTTCAGCCCAAATGTGCCTAGAAAAGAATTATTTTTTATAGCCAAACGAGAAGCAGAATAAATATTAGTAATTTTTATGGCCTTTTTGAAAGAAAGCGTGGTGACATTTTGGATCAGACCCCTGATAAGTAAGTCCTTAAAGCTCTCTGTTAAAATAAATTTTACACTCAGTTTCTAAAAATAAATATACATTTGTAAAATATATAGTGCGGTTTAGCTGTGTCAGTGACGCATTTTTTATAATTTTAAATGGCATTCCTAGAATTTTTTAATTTTTTTAGTTTACAAAATGTTTATAACGTTTCCAAGAATCTGTTTAATAATCTAATTCGTTTTAACGATTTCGTTAATTTAATTAAGACCTAGGCTGCAAAGTGAGTTCACTTAGCCAGTTCTCACTGTAGAAAGTGTAGAATCTAGAATAGATTGCCTCAGGAACCGGATGGATGTATCTTTTCTGCGTAGCCGTCGTGTCTGGAAATCTTCCATCTTGCAACTCGTTTGCCGCCTCCTTTCTCCACAAACCATTGGCCCCCGAGTGCAATAAAGAGCGTGAGTCATGTGGCCACTTGTTCTACTTCTTTTCTGATCGAAAAATTGATGGCCGTGCTAATTGGCGAAGACAGTGACTCATCCGGCTGGGCCAAACTATTGGCGTTTGCCAAGACAATCCACAAGTGGCGTGGGATTGGGGGCAACTCATTACCACCAGTTGCCGGCTGATGTTGTAAGATTGATAAGACTCAAATATAGTAGATCGGAATGGCACACAAAAGGGGGTTAAACGGGATTGATGGGCTGGCAAGTAAGTGCTGCCGAAAGTGGCCCCATTCGGGTCGATTAGATAGCAAAACAAGGTCAAAGCCAATATTAAACTAGATACATTACTACGTAGATCGCACTCTGATATTTGACGTTGTTATTTTGGCCATTTTATTCGCTGTCGATGGCCCGAACTCATGCCAAAAATCTTATCGGCTATGGCCAATCGATGGAATGACCGCCCCCAGATATTCACTAAAAGCCAAATCAAGTCCAAAGCAATCACAAACACTTGCCGTGTCGATTAATGCAGACATTAGACGATAAGAAGAGGGGGCGACAACATTTTACATTCGATTTCGCGGAAAGAAAAAAGAGAAAAGAAATAAATCTGAAACAATTTTCAAAGCTTTTTCTCGCTTTGCAGCAGCAGTTTTGTGTAATTTACAAGTTGCCGAAACAAAAAGTAAAAGTTGTCGCGTGAGGCACAAATAAATAAATTAATAAAACGACACACACATTCAGGCGGCGATGAGAAGAAGAGAAAAACAGTTTTACTTTCTACCAAAAATGCGAATGCTGCTAATTTGTATGCATGCGAGGCGGGCCAAATACCAAAAAGAAGTCCAAAAAACAGTTGTGTTTTTCGAGCGCAACAACGGTAAAGTTAAACAAAGTAAAACCCACAGACTTTGCACATCAAAAGATTTTTTTCCCAGCCTGTTCTCTACATGGGAAAAAGTTTTACAAACTGTTGGATTTTAATTTAAAAGTTGGTAGCCCCAAAAAAAAAAAATCAAAGTTAAAGACGATAAGAGCAAACATTAAAAAAAACATCTCTCTTCGTTGGTATTTCAGTTTTTACGACGAAACTAAGACTGAGACTGACATGTGTCAATCGCTTATGTTAATCAGGTGCTCCAGCATCGCGATATCATCACCTCATCCACTTGGCCAGCGCTTAACGCCTGACATTGACCCACTTAACGCTTGGTCCATCGATTCGCGTTGACCACAACGCCGTTAACCGAAGAGCAAAGAGCTACCAAAAAAAAAAACGAAAACGCTTTGAGGGAAAAACCGGAACCATTCGCAATGAAATAGAAAGTTTTTTTTCGGGGTTTTATAGCCGTCATTGGTTTGCAAGAAGAAGAAAACGAGGGCTTGGGGTTGGCTTCACAAAGTTTAGAAATCTCCATAAAAAGCTTGATAGAATTTTGCGGAGAAACTTGCGTTATAATTTCATTAATTTTCCTCTAGGTTGTAAACTATGTAAATAGAGTAGAAAATGTTTTTTGTAAATGATATAGGGGTTCTATTTATAGAGAAGTGTAAATTATTTTTAAATGGTGACCTATTATTTATGTAAGATAATCGCAATCTATAGAGATAATCTCTCTTATCAGCTTTAAGATGAAATGAAGATAGATAACAAATCTTAAATAAACTTCTTTTGATAGTTATTATTTATTTAAAAGATATGCAAGGCTACTAAAACGACCTTATCCAAATAAATCTCCTCATAATTACTCATATTTGCCATTGTATTTTAATTAATGCAATTCCACAGCTTAATTGCATTCGTCCTTAGGCTGAATTACTTAAAAATCATTCATTTCCCAGCCCTGAATACTGATGTTCTGTTCTGGGAACCCGCTGCTGTTCGACATTCAAACAGAACGGGAATCAATTTCATATTCAATTTATGTAAATCGACGTTCCTGGAAATCTTAGATAGCCTTGCTCCCAGCAACTCGTCTGCGTGCCAGCATCTTTCGCTTGGTTAATCGACATTTTCGGTGTCGGCACGTGCTGGCATTAGCATTAGCATTACTACACGGACCTTACATTGCGTTAAATCGGTTGCATATATTATAAATGTTACTAAGTATTTCACTGCTGGCAGCCAGCTAATTGGCGAAGCCCGCCGCCGCCGTTGTAGTCGCGATCCGGTTAATTGCCCATTAACATGACTGCGCCTGCGAGTCGAAAATATAAACCTTTGTTAACAAATTAAGCAATCCAAGCTATTATTAAATAAACCATAATTGAAATGCGCCGCCATAGGCGATGTTTTTGGCCAAGGTTTTGTTTGTTTTATTTGCCAATGCGTCGTCGCATCCCCAGTTGTTGTTCGTCGTCTGAGATTGCGATTCGCAATCACGCTAAGTAAAGCTGCCTTCATGCTCGGTTTGCCATTTGGCCAAAGCCAACGGCAGCAGCAGCTAAAAAACATGGCAATTCTAATCACAGCAAAGCGGCGGCACCCACATCATTATGTGGCGACTGAGCCTCCTGCACACACATCATCATTAGCATTTGGCCCTATCTGAATCGGAATCTGAATCGGTATTATCATCATGGTTATCGCGCTTGTTGCCGCCTGTCATCTGCAACATAAGCGCTCGTAAAGTGGCCAACTTTGGTTGGTTGCCTCTGCTTTCTGGCATTTTCTGGCAGCTTGTTGCAAATTTGAATTTTAATTCGGCCCTCAGAAAAAGGGGAAAAGGCATTTTTATCGACGCTCCGCCGGTTCTCTGATGTTTGCCGGATGCAATTTCAATTTCCAATCACAGTCATATTACACGGCTTCATGGATTACATGCTGAGATAGGGGCAAAAAATGGCAGGAGGGGAGAAAGGGAGGCAGTCTACATCCTCCCACTCATTTCCCCTTCATTTCCCGCCTTCTGATGGCCTTTTGCTGGCTTAAACAGAAATTGATTTGAGTTGGTTCGGTGTGTGTTTGGTTTACCCATGCGGGCAGCTCAAGGAGTTCCCGACCTTATCAGGCTTACGTTTGACGAATTTACTTACTCTATTATCAGTCCTTGATTACCTAGTAGGTAATACCTACATTAATTTTGCACAATATTCCCCCGATGAAATCAATTAGAGATTAATGCGAATCAAAAGTTTCCCAAAGTGATTCATTTCCACAAATTGGGAAAACAAAAATGTTTCAAGTACCCAGAAATAAGTTTTATAAATAAATGTACAGAATGTGTTATTTAATATTACAAATTGTAAGCGATTGGAATTTTGGCAAAGTTTTATATTTTATTCGGTTTCTAATTCCTCAGATTTATTAAATATTGAACCCACTAAACCAGCGGAGGATCCAGGATTTGGTTGTGAAAGGGATTTCAGAAATAATTTTTTGTTGCATACTTTTTGAATACAACATTTCCTTTTAATTTCCACACACCCATATTCACCCCAGTATTTCTGGACATATTTTAATCAAATAAATGCCCTATATTAACAATGCCCTATATTAAGATCGGATTACAGAAAAGCTATTCGATTGAGGTAGCGATAAGAAGACAACTAAAAGGGAATTAATATATTTGTAAGGGAAAGATATCACAGAAGCAGAAGAAAGAGTCCCAGTCTTGTTTAATTTTAGCTAAGCACACATCATTAATTTATAAGTCCTGTCTTTTGCCCGATAAACCATTTATAATCTGATTAATAGCCAGCACACTCACAACTCACAGCCAGCCGCATGTGTACTTGCAAACATGTTTGTTTTTACAACCTTATCTGGGGAATATCCGACGACGCCGTCGCTTCCCCTACCTTTCGATATCCGCAGCAAATGTGGCGCATTATGAGGAGGAATTAATTAAATCAAGGCACACGCAAAAGAATGTTATAAATTGCACAAATATTTTCCTGCTCGCGCTGCCCGAGAGGCCTCGCCAATAATGGTTTGACTTTGAAGTTTGATTATATACCCAGTGCGAGGGTCATCGAATGTCTTCCCGCCAACAGAACGAAGCGAGGCAACAGCAACAGGGAACACAGGCCAACAACCAACTACTAACAATCAACAAACAAACGGCGAGTGTAGATTAAACACGTTGAACACTGCGGCTGCTGCTGCGTTTGTGCAATATTTGCCAGACCTTTTGGTAAAAAGCCATTCATATTCATTCGCTAGCCGCAGTTGTTGCCTCAGAGCCGAGAGTTTGACAAACAAGAGGCGAGCATAGAATAAGTCGCTTCGGTTAATGTAATTATGGGTGTTTTATTGGACGGGGCAGGGGGTTACGAGTGCCACATAGCATAGCTTCTGCATTGCTCAAATATTTGGTCCGCTTGCAACGTCGTTGCTTAAAGTTTGTTTGACCGGCGTAAATAAACAACGTGCTCAGCCATGGGTGGCGACAATAAAAATCACGACACAAACAACAGCGGCAAAAACAACTTGCAGTGTAAGCTATAAGTTCAACACAGCAAGAAAATAATATTAAAAATAAATATATTAAATATATGACCATAAATATAATACTGTTTTATGGTTTAAGCAGCACAGATGATTAATAAAATATGGTTTCTAAAAAGAAATAAATATGTTTCTATAAAAGGGAGGTTCTGGTTTCAATTCTTATCGAAGGGGTTTGGAATCCCTAAAGCATATGATTCTTAATCAGAATTATACATATTTTGTAGTTATAAAGCCAGTTTAAATTTAAATGTATTTTAGGTTTTTAATATCTATAGATATAATACCATAATTAGAATATATACAATAAAATCTTCTTTTGGAGCAGTGAGAATCTAGAATTTAGGGTATTTCAATACCAAATTTTTGGTTGCATACTTTTTAAAAACCACATTTCCTAGCACTTTTTACCAAAGTAAGCAGAATTTATTCCCTATAACCCCCTATATTTTTTTGGAGTAATTTCCATAACCTAAACCAAACATATTTCTCCCAGTGCATTAGCAACATAAGCATAAGGCAAACAGCATGTGATATAGACAACTTGGCAGCAGGGAGCTGCAATTGCATCCGCCCCGAACTTGGCCGGTTGGTAACTTGATTATGCCATAAACCAAAATACGTATAGTCAACGCATTTTTTTCTTTGGTTACGCTTTGTTTCGAACGGTTCGGATCCGATTGGCTGGGACTGGGAGGATTCCGGGGTGTATTGGTACTATTGCGTCGTCTGGTACTCGTTGCCATTAAGAGTCATCAGCATTCAAGGCGGTCAACTACGATTTCGGAGTGCCAATTGCTTGCTTCGGCGAGTTTTACGTGCCCGTCCAAACGAGTTGAGGGGCCAAAAAGGCGAAAACCCAAAGCCTCAACTTCAATTGCACCTGAGAAAGACTGACTAAGAAACTCGGTGGCAGTTGCAACTGTTTACTTGCTGGCACTCCTGAACCCTGAACATGAAAACGTTGACAGGTTTTTCTTCTTTGGCGACCTCAATTTACAAAAACAACACAAGAGCACAGCAGAAATCCAGAAATAAAAAGAAAAGTTGTGGCCCCTGTCAGTTTGATCGAAGAGTTATGCAAAACGCAGCTGGATTTCGTCGTCTTCCTCTTTCAAGACGACCACTTTTTGGCCAATAACCATAAACTTGAGCCGAGTTTCGTTATGATGAAATCTCTATAATTAATGGCCAATTATTAAATGCCGTAAGCGAGATCTATTTAAGATTGTTTAAAGCCAATTTAGTGCAATCGATGCATCTGGTAATGGCAAAACTGAAGGACCGAACAAAAAAGATCAATACTTTGTTCTTGAAGAGTTCAAGTTTTATCAAAACTTTGAGCCTTTGTCCGATTTAATTGGTTTGTTAATCAAGAAAGCCAAGCGATGCTGGTGCCTCAGTTTTCATTAGCCCGGGTTGCTGCAACATCTTCGCCCTGTTTGTTTGCTTCTTTTGGGCTCTAATGCGGGCCCAATAAACATAAACTTTGATATGTTTATGCCAGAAGTGCGTGCTGCTTGGTGAGATGATGCTGGCTTGTTTGTATTTGCGGCCGGGGCTTTGTTTGCATTTGCGTTTGTGCTTGAGCCGGAGATATTTGCATTTCAAAGTGAGTCCACAGCGAAGCCGGAGGCCCCCGGACTAATTCGAGCCGATTGAACATCGATTTTATAGCCCCATTTTTTCGTTACGACCAGCCCGCAACAAAGGGTTCGCATCTGGCCTTCAATGGAAGTTGGCCTAAAGCGGCGGAAATGTGTAGCCATCGCCATCAATGCAATGTGGTTGGCTTTGCAATAACGCTTGAAGGTGATCGGAAAAAAAGCAACGACGATTTCCAAAGTCATGCTCTCAATTCCAGAAATCAAAGGGGGTGGAGATGTGAAATACCTCAAATGCTTAAAGATTACACTTGGGAAAAAATATGTCCTATTGAGCTTTTTAATCAAGATATTATATAGCTTCTGTAATTTTTTAGTAATTAAAGATTACTTTGTTAGAGCGCTATAAACCAGAAAGGTTCTAATTGTTCATATTAATTATACTTAATATTTGATATGTTAGGTAATTTAATAAATTGTTGCTTAATAGATTTGTATATATTTTTTACTATGTTGCAATAGTTTTACAAAGACAGAACCAAATTATATAATTTCTATTTGAAAACCTGTGCCTTAAAACCGGATTTTTTAAAATTATTATGTAAATAATTCAAAGTTTATTGTGATAAAAACCCTTAAATTAAAAAAACATTAGAAAATTATTTCTCCGAGTTTACTCATCGCCTAGCTATTTGGCATCGCAATTTGCCAGAAATCACAACAATTATGCTTGCCATCATCATCATCATCATCATGATGATGAAATTGCAGGCTGAAAATCGCGCACGCGTTTTGCATGCGACTTGGCGCGCGTTTAGCTAATCGCGCAATCTTTGGACGGGCGGACAGACTCACGTACGCAGGCGGCACATGACCAATTTCTGTTGCCAACACGAAGAGCTAGGCGGTGGGAGCGAGACGGAGGAGTTGGAGGGAACAGGAGGGAGATATACCAGCGAACTGCGCATGCGTGCGGTTTAAAACGCGTGCAAGTCGCGCGCTTTTGCAGGTGGCGGAGAAAGTTACCAGCATTGAAACCACTTTTTTTCGGTCCGTCGCTGCCCGCCTATTGTTGCCGCTGCCCAAACTACATTGGCTTACATACAAAAAAAAGAAAAAAAAAAAGAAACCCGAGAGAGTAAAATGCCTGGCCGTAAAGCCAAAGAAGAAGCGCGCCCAGCGTTAAATGAAAATAAATTTTTTTAAAAACCAAATCGAAGTTGGGCAAAGCCAAAGGCGCGCAGCGGTGAGAGCAAAAGTTATGAAATCGCCGCCAATGGAATCCCAAGTCGAATTTGTATCAATGAAGCTACAGTGGCGGTCAAAACTATAGCAGTGCTTACAGTAAAGTTTTATTTTCTGGAGAATTATTGGAATCGAAAAATGTTTTTCTTTTTATATGATTAGTAATTTTTTGGGTAACTACTTTTGGTTAATATCTATAATAAATATTAATTAATTACTGAATAAGATAAATTAAACTTATATTTTTTAAAAATATATTTAGAGGATACTACATTTAATTTTTGAAGTTTTTAAAATATTTTTTAGACATTCCATTTGTTAATTTATTAATGAGACTTGTGATATTACGGATAGCAGAAAACCGGATGTAAAAGATTTTGATATCATTCCGGACCAAGTGAAAAGATCATTAAATCATATAAATAAAAACCTATGGGTTTCCATGTACCACAATAACTGTTTCCAAATCAATGAATGAAATCCATTGAAAGATGAATCTTTTTAGTATTGACATTGACAAGACTACAGAGTGCATTCAAATGCTATAATTTCGATCTCGACTGTCTGCGAAAGAGCTTGATGTGGCTGGAGCCAAAGCCAAAGTCGGCTTGGCACAAAAATCGAATATGAATATACAAGAAACCAAGTCGACTCTTTCGCAACTCTTGGTGCCCGGGGCAACTGGATTGGCTTGTAATTGAATAATATTTCTACTCGGCTGGCCACATAACAAGCGGCGGGCGCAGCTACAACAACAACAAGAAAAAAAATGGGGAAAAATACAAAAAATAAGGAAGCGGCAATGCACTTGACAAAGCTGCTTCACTTGTTGTTGCAGCGGTTTTATGGTTTATGTTTTTTGTTGTTTCTGTTTCTGCTTGGCCACTGCATCGGCGGGGACTGTGTGGCATTTTTCACTTTTGCTTTTAATAGCCAGATGCTGTCTGTCGACTGAGACGACGGAGACGGAGTTGGTGATGAAGATGAAGTCGTCATCCGACAGCGTTTTTTCGGAATTTGTTTTGAATTTTTGAAATTGCCGCTCTTCACATAACCGTAATACGCCTTCAGCCGGTTTTTACATATATATATCTGTATCTGTATCTGTGTATCTGCGTTGCTGTCGCTGCCAGATGTCGCCCATTTCGATTTTGGTAAATTGGTAAACTGGGAAACAGGCCAAGGAAATCAACTGCCATCGAGAAAGTAGTAGTACTTTCTTTCTACCAAATCGTCGAGACGCGTCAGGAAATGAGAAAAACGTTGACAGCGCAACAGGATGTTCCAGAAAAACTCCTGCTGATAAGTCTCAAGTGGTTTTTTTTTGGAAGGACACACAGCATAAGATGTCATATGTATGTAATTAGTTTTAAAACAAATAGAAGACCATTCTTAATTTTTGTATTTAAAAAAATAAGGTTTTCAATTTTTAAATAATTTATACTTCTCTAGTATCATGTTAAAATAATATCTTTGGTTTTCAGAGACTAGAAAACTGTTTAATATTCTTTTTTTTTAAAATGTAAAATAAAAAAACCTTTATTTTTAAACGAATTGCATATTATATCTTTAATTTTTGTATTTTTAAAATATAAGGTTTTTAATTTTAAATAATTTATACTTTTCTAATATCATTTTAAAATAATATCTTTGGTTTTCAGAGTCTAGAAAACTGTTTAATATTCATTTTTTAAGAACTCCAAAATAAAAAAACATTTATTTTTAAATAAATTGCGTATTATATCACAACTGATCCCATATTCCAACTATTTACCCACTCTTTATCAACTCGAAAGTAATCTTATTTTCTTTTCTTCACCCCCAAAAACTCCTGTGCTCAAGTGGCTTTTGCTTTTCAAAGAGAAAGTTGTCCAACATGTGTTCCCACTGCAGGCCAAGAACTTTTAATAGACGGCGACGTGGTGCTGGTGCCAGTGAAATGATAAGATTGGGGAGACGGAGACCCAATTGCATAACTGGCGACTAACCAAATAGTGGGTGAATTGATTGCGATCCCATAGATTGCATGTGCCTGAGATGGTATAAGATCGGATCCAATGGGAGTGGGCCAATCAGAGGGGGGATGCTGCTTGGAATTCGGGGGCGATAAGGGCGTCGAAAATAGAACCCAGAAACTAACCTTGCTTTTCGGCGAGGGATCGGTGGTTGCTGTTGCTCGTTGACTGGTTGACACGCGCGCGTCTTAATCCACAAAACAAATGCTAATGGGGATCTCTATAAGTCGGATCTCTATGGCTGGAGTTCGAGAGTTCCAGTTGGAGAGGTCGTGGGCATTAACTAGTTCTTCTTCGCGAGTCGTCAACTTTCTGCGAACAAATCCACATAGTTTCTTGCACGGCGCGTTGTTTGGCTTACATTTATATAACCACTAATTGCGGCACTTTCGTTAGCGAGTTCCGATTTCTACTTTATTTGGCTAACAAATTGTTAAATGCGAAAAAAACACACGGAAACTCTCTGTTGTTGTTGTTGTTGCTGCTTCTGCAGGGCGCACACTCGAGTTGTTGTATTTGGATTATTGGCAGTGGCGTTGTGGCCCGGTTTCGTATCGATGTTCTCGCGGATCGGGGCAACTGGCTAGTTGGCTGCGCGACGAGTCTCTGCCAATTGGAATCCTGGCGTCCGGAATTATAAACTATTTCGCTGCGGGCTCCAAAACCAATTGAATGGCTCTTCTCTTTCTTCCGCGTACACAACTTCGCTGGGCTGAACAGCTGTTCGATGAGTGTGACCAGACGGTGGTGTGACCAGCCGTGGGTAGCTGGAGAAATCTATGACTAAAACTGATGTGGAAACACTGGCCATTTGAAATTTATTTAACTTTATCGAGTTTATTTAATTATTCTGTTTAAATATATTTTAATTTATTTATTTGTTGTAACTTTTAATTTAAAGTTTTTCTAAATTATTAGTATCCTAATTAATTATACAAATCTGTGCCTTTTCTCTACATACATTTTTGAATATTTTCACTGCTTGATTTTAGCTCCAATAAATTACTGAATAATTAGTTTTCAAAATAATATTTTTTTAATAGCTTTAATCACCAAGCGTGACTTTAAAAAGCTGCTGTGTTCGACTGTGAAAGATAAATTGATGATAATATTTGGAAGTCCTTTAAAAAAATTGTGGGACTAATTGCCACGCAGGTTATCATAAGAAATATTATTTTAAAACTTTTTAATTTAACTCAGTTAATTTTAATTTTAATTTTAAACTGAAATTTTGTAACGGACAGCTGCTAAATAAAATACCAAAAATACCAGAAAACCCAAAACGAACGGTCATACAGCCAGGCTGTCAATTTGACAGCTGCGTCGGCGATTGTGATTTGCAATTTTTGTAGTTTGGGAATACATTGAACATTAAATTTGGAATTTACTCCGCATTAAGCGCAGATATAAACGCACTTGCGATGTCCAACCCTCAGCCGAATGTCACCGCTTACCTGGCGGCCCAGAAGAAGACCACAAACAAAGATCTCGCAGCCGAGTGGACGCTGATCGAGGAGCTCTACAATGAAAAGTGAGATTTGCGGTTAAAAAATCAATTTCCCCTGTTTAATTTACATATTTTACAGACTCTGGAACGAGCTGACCATCAAACTGGTGGCCTTCGTGCGCCACGAATCCCTGCAGGACGAAACGGCGCTGCTGCAGCTTTACCAGAACTTCCTGTCCACCTTCGAGACCAAGTGAGTCGGCTTCACCGGATGACTCGGCAGTATCTAAAGTTTTGTCTTTGCAGGATCAACCCCTATGGACTCATCCAGATCCTCGAGGTGGTGGTGGACAACATTGGCGACAAGAAGGAGGCCATCGACTTCCTGGAGAAGATGAAGGACAAGGTGAAGATCTGCGACGAGGCCGTTTGGTATCTGCAGGTGATGCAGGGCAATCTGTACCTCAGCAACCTCAACGATCTGAATGCCACCAAGAAGATCATCGAAGAGCTGCGCGACGTCCTGGAGGAGGCGGGCAACGTGACCCCTGTCCACGGCAAGTACTACATGCTGGCGTCCCAGTATTATCGCCGTGTGGGCAAGCACAGCGACTACTACCGATGTGGCCTGCAGTTCCTGGGCTGCTCCCTGGATGACTATCCCCGCGACCAGTGGGCCCAGCAGGCCTTCTTCCTGGGTCTGGCTGCCCTCCTAGGCGATGGGGTCTACAACATAGGCGAACTGCTGGCGCATCCCATCCTGGAGTCCTTGAAGGGCACGGAAAACGAGTGGCTAATGGAGCTGCTCAAAGCCTTTAACACGGGTGACATCAACAAGTGGGTAGAGCTAATCTATTTTCCATCTTCCGTTATTAATTAGCTCACTTTCTCAAAAGATTCAATGACATGAAGAAAATCTGGTCCAAGATACCTGACCTGGCTGCCCAGGAGGTCAAGCTGCGCCAGAAGATCTCCCTCCTGTGCCTCATGGAGATGACTTTCAAACGCACTGCCATCGAGCGAGCCATCTCCTTCACCGACATTGCCCAAGAGACGAAACTGCCCGCCAAAGAAGTGGAGCTGCTCATCATGAAGGCTCTGGCTCTGGACCTCGTGCGCGGCGAGATTGACCAGGTGGCCGGAGTGGTGAACATGTCGTGGGTACAGCCACGCGTCCTCAACCGCAACCAGATCGTCGGCATGGCCAGCACCCTGGACACCTGGATGGGCGCCATCACGAATATGGAGAAGCTGATGGAGAATCGTGCCGCCGAAATTCTCACCAATTAGTTTAGGTTTTCGCTTGATCTTGATGGTCCCCACTAATTTCCATTTGCGCAACTGCTTTTGTATTTAATTAAAACCCAAAAATCGAGTTAATTTGTTTTCAGTTTAATTTAACTCCCTGACAGTTTTTGCGTGTAAAAAGTTGTTTGTGCTTACGGACTGGCTTAATCCTAGCTTATTGGCTAAATCAGATCACTTATCGAGGAGTTGCTGCTTACGGTTAGGTCTAGGATTATTTACAATTTAAAGAATACGTCGAATTTGGCGATAGACTCTGGGTTACCCTAACAAGCTAAAATGTCAATCGATAATTTGGAATTTGCTGGTGCAATAAACGCGGCCTGCCCATCACAAGCTGTGTCCGCCGCCCTTCCCGACGACCACCACCAGCACGCCCGCAATCAAATGTTCAGGCAGCGCAGCTTGGTATCAGGCACACGGGAGGTGAACTCGAAGGATGGCGGGCGACGGATGTCCTCGTGCGAGTCGCGCCGTATCCTATCCGGATTGCGGCCCATCACAGAGGACAGAGGTATTTGGCGGCGGTACAGCTCCTCCAACACCAGGCGCTCCAGCTCGAACAGGTGATCGTCCCGAACGCCGGGGATCTCCTCGTGCATGAATAGCGCCAGGCGCAGCAGGTACTCGGCATTGTGGCCGCTGGGACCGCGGCAGGACACGATCTGCTGGGCAATCTCCTCCACCGGGTCATCGCCCAGCCAATGGATATTCTCCGGCGTGGCCACATAGACTAATACCTCGACCGCTTCCCCACTGAAGGGCGTGTCCTGTGAGGCGACGCGCGGGAAGAACTTGGTATCAATCGTTGCATAGCCACCTGTTGGGATCAATGGGGGGAGGGGTTAGCTCTAATCGTGACCTCACTTCTCGACTGATTGTACTTACCCAGTGTGCACTCGCGCTGCTTGAGATAATCCAGTGCCGTGCTCCCTGTTATTCTGTAGGCGCAGCCCCAAGTGATTCCCTGCAATCGAAAAAAGAGGGAATTTATTAAAAAAAAGAAAATAAAACAGGTGGTTAGCATAAATCTAAAAATATTTTTTAGTCGTCGCCCTGCGCGGGTTTTGAACCCGAGTATTTTGAAACGGGGGTTATGTTAGTAATCTATTTTTATCGCACGCGGTCGCTCGCTTATAATTCCCAACTCGTTTTTCCGCAGACGTCACGTATAAATAGCGCTGCTAGCACCGAATTTGTGCCGCTTTGAGTTTTTCATGCTTGTCTCTCGGGGCCACATAACGAGTTCCTGGTAACTCCACTGATTATGCCCTGGGCGAAAGTCCCCGGGCCTAGGATAGAAAGTATCAAGGTGTAAAAAGTGCAACGTGTGTGTTGCATTCGCCTATATTCCGCGGAATTTCGCCCGGCGTACGATGAAGAGGGTTCCGTAAGGATCTCGAATCTTTGCGCCGGGTTGTCTGCGGAAATCTGCCAGAGATAACCTTAGATATGGACGAGTTGGTAGGACTCGCCGGGGTGGTTTATTCACTCGGCGAGAGACCGCCTACACAGAATGGGGCTTACATTGGGAAATTTGAACGGCGCAATCACTTTTTTTTACACTGCCCTCCCGTAAATCATATGTATTCTATATACTTTACTCACCTCTTTGTCCTCAACGAGCGTTGCAACACGTCCAGGCTGTAACAAAGAATGAAAGTACACACATTAGCACTTGGGTGTATTTTATACTTCTGTGGGGGCTTATGTATTTATATCGCTGCCACAAAGACTGAGGGCTAGGTCCCGCTTGCTCACAGCTTGTTGTTTGTTTACCTTCTGTATATTTACTTTATTTACGACATTTACACATATAACTGGGGGTTATATATATGGACCTTGACTTATTTCGAAATTGCTGACTTTTGTGATGATCGCCACAGAAGCACAGATTGCAGGGAATATGAGAAAGTGGGGGAATTTAATGTCTTCCTTTGAACTTAATTAATAAATTTATTCTTTCATTTGCAAATATATATTTTTTTAGTATAAAAACTGGTACTATTTTATTTTTGTAAAACCGTCATATCTATGACCTCAATTGAGTCTCATAAATGGGACAAAAACTGGTGATATGTCCCTCTAAAAAAATAAAAAATCCAAAAATTCCGATCCCAAACTGGTTTCCCGACACCTTTAAACGCTAAATCGAATTGATATCTATTCCAAAGGGGCTTGTCCTGACTTGTTTAGCAAGCAAATCACTTATGTTAATTGAAACGCAATCTGTATCTTAATTGGCAGGCCGCTCTAGACGCTGGCAAATGCTAATTTCACTTGTTGTTTGCCATTAGCCAAACACAACTGATAACGCCCGACGAATAGATAACGCGTGCCTGATCACATTTTGCTCACATTAAAAACGGGCAACTGGCGACGTTCAGTATTCACTTTTCACTGGCGAAAACAAACAGCAGGGGCAATAAAATAATTACCAGATCGCTAATGTTAGTTAGCCACTAGGTAAACACACGTGAAAGCTGGCTAAGAGGCTAGACGTGTCTAAGACTCGGATTTGGGTAATCCCCCCCACTCACCTTTTCTTCGCAGCCGCGATGCGTGACGTTGCCCTGCCAGAATCGGCGGACATATCCACGGATATAGCCCGTAATGCACTTGGTATAGGTGAAGCCGGGATGCCAGCACAAGGATCCGTATCCAAAGACCCAGCAGGCGGGATCCGATGGACCCTCGTTGTTGTTGTTATTGGGGCGATTCTCCTGCTCATTCTGGTCGTTGTTGTTGTTCTCCGCTGCTCCCAACTGGCCATTGGTGAAGAGATTTTTGAAATGCGCCGGCACCTCCGCCGGCTGACGATGACCACTGAAGTGAGCCATGTTCGTTGGCCAGAAATTTTCCTAACTTTCCTTGAATTTCGTGGTGATCTGACTGCTGCTGTTCCTGCTGGTTGAGATCGGGACGTGGGGATCCTGCTGAGGCTGCTATCTGGACATTCTGGTGGCTGGTGGCTCCGGCTCCTAGTCTTACATTGCTCGCCGGCCGTTGGCTCCAAATGCAGTTGAGATTCTGTGGATGACCAGAGCACAGTGACTCGTTACATAAAACTCGGAATTTTGGTCTATCTAACTATCTACTACTAAAGTTAATAATTTTTTTTCCAGTCGAAACCTGAACCCTGGCTTACTTGTAGGTGGTTTTGGGTCGTGCGCTGAGTGATGTGTAGGGTACAATTTTTCTATATTTTCTGTGGATTTGTATTTTTTTTCTTGCTGGTGAGACTTTTCGCGCTGACTGCGACCAAATAGTTCCGCGAGCGGTCGGGAACTAAACCGCCCAGCGCGAAAACCGAAAACATTTCCAACGCCCCGACGTTCGCGTTCGAAGAGGAAGACTAACACAGAGCGGCGAAAAGTAAAAAATAAAAATGTAAAATAAATATTTATGACGCTCTGTCTGACGACTCTCAAGACTTATCTATAGGTTTGAATATGGCGAACAAGTATTTAAATTGCCGCTCGCCAAAGCTCTCTCTCTCTGTCCCTCCCTCTCACTCTCTCTCTTTCTCAGTCTAGTTTCACTATCAACCGAGAATTATGGCAAAATCTTGGGGCCTTGTATTAAGGTAAAGGTGACTTGCTGCCCAAACACGTCCATAAATAATCCAACAATTAAATAAAGTCATATATTTATATACCTTATAAACGCTAAATAATAACCGATCATATAATGACCAAGCTGGAAAAGAGCTGCGTGATGAAAAAAAACCCCTTGAGCTGAAGGATCCGTCATAAATTCGGGCATTTAATAATTATAAATATATAAATGCCTCAAATTAAGAAATGATTTTGGAAATTGCCAATCATGGACCATAAAGATCCTTGTCGGCTTAATATTTATTATTATAACCAGCCAGACACAGAAAAAAGTTTAGCAAAACAAATCAATTTAGCTGATATTTATTGTTATGATGCTTATTATTATTGTTTTTCCTGGATTTTCCTGATTTCAAGGAATAAATCAATTCTGCTTAGTAACAGTCAGTCCACTGATATAGAAACTAATTGTAACTATTACAGTGATTAGATCAAAGTCAACAGCAACCTATGACTCTCTTTGATAAGATTGTGACTATATTTATGGTCCTAATAGGTCTGTTATAATGGAAAATTAAGAATATTTCTTATATATATTCTTAATAAAATTGTGAATGAAGTTTTCCCCTACGTTCAAAGTCTAAGTTCAACAGCTCTTTATGATATTATCGCAAAGAATATTTATCTGTATTTATTTATAAAAATATATGTATGCACTCAGCATTTTTATGTCTTTGCACTAAGCGGGTTACTCTTTTGAAAATATTTGAGGAATGCGTATGTTTTAGATAAGTTTATCAGATCTCTTACTTAATTTGCTGGACTATCTGCTTGGAAATTAATTTATTTTGAGTGCATTAAGAAGAGTATTAATAATTCACCATGCTGAAACCGAAATCTCATTTAAGTTTTACTTTCGCAAGTTCAAAGAGGGGAAAGGAAAGCAGGGTGGTGATATATTAAATATGTGTGACCGATCTTTTCGCCATGCTAACTACGCTGCTGCCATGACCAAATACATAATTTGAACTGGCTGACTGTACGTATATTTGTTGTTTATGCTTGTACCGGAGTACACAACAAAAAACTAAATGGAAATGTAGCAAAAAAAATTCGATAAAATTATTTAAAACCATATTAATTTTTTTATATGAATTTGAAATAAATAAATCGAACATGTTGATAAGAAATATATTTTTAAGTACCTTTTGATATTTAAAGACCTTTTTTTCATGTGTAGATGCCTGGCTGCCACACCATCGTATCGTGATGGGTCCCATTAACGAGGCATGCCCGATATATAAGCTTAAAAATGTATGTACTCTCATGTGCATATTTGTTTGTATTTTTAGCTATTTTATTTCGCGTGTAGCACTTATACTCGTACAATGCCTATATGAATAAACTTAAACATTTCGCACACTTTGTTTTGATTGCCGCCTTCCCGAAATGCCGAGGGAATTTCTGAGTATTTGTGAGCTTTCTGTTTTCATTCGCTGTTTCTAAATACCAGTCTTTTTTTTTGCTGGATTTTTATTTTTGTTTGTATATTTTTAATCTTTTTCTCTTCTTCTTCGGGTTTTCGATATTTTTGCATAAATAAATTGACCTAAAAACAGGCTGGATGGTGGAAAATTACCGAAAACAAGTTCAAAAACCTTAAACGCACATCCGCACGCACATTGTGATAATCCGGTGTATGTGTTTACGACACCCCACATCCTCAAAATCATACAAACACACATACACACCGTCACATATGACTTTTCTTTTGCCATACAACTTGGTTACGTATACGCAGCGTTGGCCACTGCTCGTTTGGCAAATGAAAAACGCTTCGAAGTCGACTGTCTACACATTTCTGGGTCCTTGATACTGAACTTTTTTCATTGTGAAAGTTTTTTGCCAACAGTTCAAGGTTAGCCAATTTTTCTCAAAATTGTTTATATAGCAATCTATAGTTTTTATCGGCCTGGGAGAAGAGTGTGTGTCTAGAAAGGGGGCTTTACCTATTAAATCTACTTGTTTTTGTGCTTGGGTAACAGGCGCAGAACACACAAAAATTCTGTGCTCCGTTTTCTATGTGTTATGTGTATACACAACAAAAAAGCCTTAAGCCCATTGATATCACATGTACATGGCATACGAGTGGACGTTTTTAGTAGGGGGGCATAAAAGTGTATCTTGGTGGCTGGTGGCTGAAATTCGTCGAAATCAACAAAGCACACGAACCCACAGAGACACGAATACTCCACCCAGATGGGCGAAAAAACAGGCATTTGGATCAGGGCTTAGCTTTTTTCGGTTGGGGGATTTACGTGCAGCTGTCTTGAATTTCTGTCTGGCTTATCTCATTTGCGGTTCTCTCATTTAACTTTCATCGCTCGACGAATGATCTCAATTGAGATTGACAGAGTGTTAAATGGCTTGAATTAGGTGATCTAAATGTCTTAATAGTCGGGCCCTATTCAAAAAGCACTATATATAAGCAGCATGTTATACAATAACACGCCCCTAAAAAGTATAATCGTAACAATATTAATTGCTTTTCTTAAGTGCTGCTGATTTGACAGTATAAAATCATATATGTACGTAGACTTTCCCACCAAATAAGTGAAATTCATTGACAATTGAACAATGTGATCAACTTTATAACACAGGCTTCTCAAGAATAAGGTTATCTGTATAATAAATAATTATAACCTGGCTCCTTTGTAATCAAAATATTCATACAAGACTCTCAAGAGCTGTTTATTTCTGAATCCAATACAATTAATTCAGAATAAAATAATAAAACGGGCTACTTGGCTTAGCACTTCTAATTAAACAATTAAAAATATATTTTATTTTATTGTGCATTATACTTGGCCACCAATTCTACTTCTGTTACCTTTCTCCTCTTCGAAATTATCAAGATTATGCGACGAGGGCATGTTCGAACGGCCTAGACAAAGTATTATTGATAAATAACCACCGCCGAGCAGACCGACAAAATTCGAGTATGTAATTTACAGTCGCGCGTTGCTATCGCTATATAATTTTGCCCAACTGATAAGAGTTCATTTCGACTTGGTCTTGGCGACGAAAGGCGTCTGATTAGGATTCGCATTTGTTGTACCCCCTCGAAAGCAAAAATGAAAGATAAGATTTGTGAACTACAGCCAGCCGGCAGATAAAAGAGTTCGCCAGACAGTCCGGTTGGACAATCGAGCAAAAAGGTAAACAACTTTTTGGCTCTGCCAGATGCACACAGTTCTACACATATATCAATTAACACATCTGGCCTAATTTTTTGCTATATAAAGCATTAAATATATATGTATGTGTATGTACCGAGTCCAAGCAACCCCTGAATATTGTCTTTTGCGCATTTTTAGTATTCGTTTCTTTTGGCTTAGTTGGCACACACGTGTGGCTCTCTTATTCGCCGATTTTTCTGACTCTCGAACCGCTTGTTTATTCGAAATCACAGACTATTATTAACCCCAAAACTTATATTTAACTTTAATGATGTTTGCTGCTTGCACCTAAAGATTTATTCAGCCGAAAGAAGCAAACTTTTACAGGAAGTTTACTCTCAAATGGAAAGGTAAATGTTTGATTGGGATTATTCTCTGTTTGTTAATGATATTTGGGTTCTACTGGAAGCTTCTTTTGTATTTACTCTTTTATGGTAATGTTTTAAATCGCCATAAATTGACTTGTAAATTAAGTTAATTTGATTTTTAAGGCCTACAAAACACCTTATTCATTTAAATGGGTTAAATGTCTGAGCGAAAAACAATAACAGTCAGCGAATGTGGCCATAAAATTTAAATAATTCTGCAATAAATAACACTATCTATATTTGGGCTCACATTTCAAATTGTGGAATGGCACGTGCCAAAGAATGAGACTCAAAGTGACTTGCTGATAGGGTTAATTACTATTCTCAAATTATTACAACAATAGTGGAAGCCCATACTGTCAATCATACGGCATGTAAGTTGTATGACCTTGGGAATGTCACATTGTAACAAAGATGCTGGACACGTAATGGAGAAGACGAAGTGCTCGTTGGAAGACAATTTAAAATGTCGATAAGAAAGATGCTCTTAAAAGCTTAAAACCTTCTTTCAGGTGAACAAAAATTTGTCATTTAATGGTAAACAGTGGAAAATAAGAAATCGCAAAGAGGTCTTAAATCAAAACCTTTTAAATGTTAATACAACTAATTGAAGTAAAGTCATTAAACTAGAAAAAAATGCTTGAGTTCCGAAAGAAAATTTTTTCGAATACAAAAACCTCATGAATTGGTGTTTTCTTATCCATTAAACCCATTTTGTTTGTTTCCATTACTCATCAAAATAAAAATTGCGTTTTAGTTTTATAGTAATCGATCGAGTTTTTATGAGAAATAAAGAAACAAAGAAGTTTTTCAAAGCTATACAAAAAACAAAGAAATAAAAAAAATCTGTGAACTCGAAAAAATTTAAGATTTTTAACTATTGATAATTTAATATGGCACATTGTTTGCAGAAAATGTTTATTCAAGCTCTCACTTTAAAAGCATGAGTAAATTTAGAATTGATATATGTATGCTTAATCTCCCCTGTGTTTAGGAATTTCACTTGTTTCAGTGATTTCTTAATGCAATTTGCACTATTTTCAGGGTCTGTCGATCTGCATCAACGGATTGCATGCACAGTGACTGGGCAATAAATTAAACTATTGAAAATACCTACGAGCACGCAGTATACAAAGTAAACAAAAGCGAAAATAAATTCAAATCTGTTTTGAATTAAAAGTGCTGTGTATTAAAAAGGAAAGACGAGAGAGCAGAGAGAGAGAGCATGTGGGGGCGAAAGATAACGGAGAGGGAGAGCGTGCGCTGAAGGAACAACAACACACGCACACAGGCACACTGATAAGGCTGAGTAATTACAGCAACAAAGTGTTGTAAGTCGACAGCAAGGTAAATACGATTGTGTGTATGTGTATGCACGTGTTGACACTGAAAGCTCTCAACTTGGCACACTGACACACATACGAGCACATATGTACCTGGGTACATATATGTACGATCTCTCCACATGCAACAATTTGATGCACAATTACCCACCTGTCCATTTAATACCACTTTCACGGGTACAACGGTAGCAATTACGGTGGTTTATCGTTTATTTCTCGCTTATCAATTTCCGCTCAACTTTTGCACTACACTCAGCATTTGTTTACTCGATTTGTATTCCGTTTTGTATCAGCCTTTTCTATTCCGTTGCGACATTCTGCGTGGCAATAACAACAATAACATTTCGCACTCTTCGCGCGCCTTGTAATGGAAACAATAACAATAACTCCGACGCACACACTCGCCTTTACACTCTGTATCGTTGTGTCTCTTTCTCGCTGACTGATGGAGCAGAGCGACCGTCTCCACCGACGGCTCCAATGTAAATGCGAGAATTGCGCCGTTTTTCCGCTCTCAAATAACGCTCCCAGCTCCCATCTCCCCGCTCTCCGGCCATCCCAACCCCCCTTGGCAGTCTCTTCTTCAGTGAATTTCGCTGAGCGAACATAAACGGTAAAAATATGATGGATTTCATTACAAAACCTGTACCGGCTTATAATGTACCAGCGTACATAAGTATATATTCTTATTTAGGTATTTGTGCTACGAGAGAGTGAGTACTTAATACAGGTTTTGCTGAATTTTGGACATGGACACAAAGGACATTGAGCTCATCAAGTTGCACTGAAAGAAATGTTTAAAATATTTTAAGTATAAAATAAATTTAAATAGGATTTTAAGTAATTTCGTTATGATAAAAAACAATAAACAAAATGAAATAAAAATATTCATAAAAATATTTATTACTAATTTTTTATTTTTGGAAATAAAGAAATTTACCTATATATTTTGTATATACTCACAATAAGGTGTTACTTTTAGCGTAAAGAGATAACAAGTTTGAATTATTTTTCCCAGTGCACTTCTGAAATTATAGCTCCAAGGAC
Organism: Drosophila mimetica; assembly: GCA_037075245.1. Lineage (NCBI taxonomy): Eukaryota > Metazoa > Arthropoda > Insecta > Diptera > Drosophilidae > Drosophila > Drosophila mimetica. Next base: position 10,294,455 of record JBAMCH010000023.1, read on the forward strand.
TTTGATGCTGTCTTTCTCTCTCTCTCTCCACATCTCTGCCTTTGCGAACGCTCTCTGCGCACAGAGAAATGACACATCTCTCCATCTCCACCTCCTACCACTTCCTATCTCTCCAACTCTCTCTTTCTCACCATACACTCATTGGCTGACGTAATTCATACGCACTGTTGCCGCATGCAGCGCGATTTTATGAATGGAAAGCAGAAAATGCAAAAACAACAAGCTCAATAGCCACCTGGCAACAGGTGCAGCTAGCGAACTTAGATCGAGAAAAGCAGACAATTGACAGACACACTACCGCATCTTAATTGTCTTAATTGGAAAGTAATGTGCCGCGTGTTCGATATTCAGGCTGCCGACGGATGACAAAATACAAAATACAACCTTCAGTTTAGATATTACCTTGGTAAAAATAAACACCTACACAACTGATAAGAGTCTGCATCGAAATTCAACGAAATTGCGTCAGATAAATACTTATGGTTGAACTAGCAATTTTAAGACTGATGAAAAGTTTAAAAAATACGAAAATAAAACTATTAAAAATGGAAATACTTTTCTAAAAAAATGTTAAATATACAATTGTGCTTTTATATTTTTATTTATTTTTTATTTTTACCCTTCTTAGAAAAACTTTATAAGCGTTTATTAACGTTTCGCACTTACACATTGTAGATTATATTTTCCAAATATAATATTTTGAATTTTTAAATTAACCATGCCAGCTACTTTAAAAAAGATGTCGGAGCTGCCGTATAACTGTAAAAAGTTCGCCATGCACGCCATCTGGTGGGCCTAAATACGCCATCTATGCGGGTTTGTGGGTAATAACGCGCGGGGAATGCCAACCTTAAAATCGACTGAAATTTAAATATCACTCATACGCATCTTGTTACCAGAAAATGTAGTTCAAATAAAACAAAAATTTTCTTGCGGTTAAATTAGTCAAATTAAGAAAAGTATAATATAAAATTATGATATCATAAATATTGGTTCGTGTTGAAGAAACTAAAATATATTAGGAAAATTAAAAAAAATATCTCATTATGCTTGATTTTTTCAGAACAGCATTATACAAGTTTTTGACTGCGCAAGAAGTTTATAATTCAACTCCATTTTGTGCATTAAAACTGCTAAAAAATAAAAAAAAGCGAACATTTTTGAAACATGCGGAAACTAACCAAAAATAGGTTGTTGAAAGCTCTTACTCATCAAAGATCGCATAATTTTATGCACGAATTTCCAGTTCAATATTAAAAGTTATTTTCGACTCCTGATTGAATTGCTTTAAATTTAAATTAAATTATTTAATGAGTCAGCTCTCTTACTAATTTTACAATATTTTCACAAATTGCAAATACAGTTTTACGATGGGACTCGTCTTTCTATCCGAGCAGCAGTCTTATTTCAAACGTCTACGGATCAACATGTTCTTAGGGATCAAAGTTTTTATATTCCTTCTCCTTCAGGTCTGTATCCTGTCACATTCAGACGGACGTATAAATGGATATCTTAATTATGGACGAGGTAATAACCAAAAGCGTAAGAATTTCTTTATTAATTTACCCATTTTTTGTAATATTTGAAAATTGTGATACCCATAAGTAATAAACCGATTATGTACAATCAATCACTCGAAGACATCTTTAGCCCAAAGAATCTACGTCACGTGTCCCAAGTAAGGTATTTACAATCCAATGAGAGATGCATCAGCCTCAATAAGTGCTCACCTTTGAAATACACTCTAGAAAGCCCGAAAGGGACATATCCCCAAAATAAATTATTACAAGACAGGCAAATGTGTCTTTTTTCAGTTTGCAGATCCGGTGAAGAATGCATTAGAATGGATAGGTGTCCTCACATCCATAATATTGCTACAGACCCGAAGGCAACTAGGCAAGCTTTGGATGAAATTTTTAAGAACCGAGTGTGCAGACAGTCTCATTACGATCAGCAGGCTTACACCTGCTGCCCGGTACCAGGTAACGTCCTACCAGACGGTTTTAAAGGCCAGTGCGGCCAAACGAAAGGATCTTTCCATATCGCACATGGCAGAGAAGCGAATCTCAATGAGTTCCCCTGGATGGCCATGCTTCTATATAGGAATCTTTCAAAGCCCTGGCATTCGACTCTTATTTCCGTGTGTGGGGGCTCTCTAATCACCAATCGGTACGTCCTGACTGCAGCCCATTGTGTGACCAGGTTGAGTGGCGTACTGCTCAAGCGGGTTCGTCTGGGAGAGCATAACGTCGACACTTATCAGGACTGCGCATATGGAAAGTGCGCCCCTGAGTTTTTGGAAATCGACGTAAAGGAGGTTATTTTCCATGAACAATACTTCCACCGCACCAGATACTCAAATGATATCGCTCTGCTGCGACTTGAAATACCAGTTCGGTGAGTAATGATACTTTTTTAATGTGTTCTTCCCACCCTGATCAAAAATTTCACTTTCTCCCAGTTATACTAAAGAAATCCAACCGATATGTATCCCAAAGGACCATATCTCTTTGAGTGGTTACCCCTTAGAAATTGCAGGATGGGGCCAAATGGAAAATGGAGAAAAAAGCCACGTATTATTGCGCAGCAGTATTCGGGAAAATATTTTTTACTGTCGACGGCATAGCACATTTAATATCCATTCACAAATTTGCGCCGGTGGTCAGGACGGACGGGACACCTGTCCTGGTGACTCTGGAGGACCGCTGATGGCCACCTTCAAAGTAAAAGATACCTTCAAGGAATTCGTATTTTTGGCAGGCATCACTTCATATGAATTTAATTCTTGTGGACAGAAAGATATCCCAGCTGCTTATACAAAAACTGGAGTATATTTTACCTGGATTAAGTCGAAACTAAAACCTTAATTTTATGTTGGAGAATTATTTTTTAAAACTCGAAACAATTTTTATTTTGAAAACATTTCTTAGTTTTTAAAAAATGGGTATTATCTCATTCTCTAAACAAACTTAAGTTTACAAAAATAATAATAATTATTAAATATTTTTATTAAAAAGATCTATAAATTACAATTGTTTTAGTCCTTTACGGTTATGATGTGTTATAGCTCTTAGACTTCAAGATTCAGTGATTCCTGATCCTGAATTCTGATCCCAAAAAGAAAGCGAGACAGGCGATAATGATTCGATTTACAATTGGGATTATCGTGTGGCACAACAAATAGGCTTTGCCACCAAAATACCATCAGACCGAATCAAAACAAAGCATCCATCAAAGCACGGCGACCAAACACAAAAGCGAGGAAATAAAATAAAATGGTGAGAGGGGAAAAAGTGGAAAATTAAAATGGGAAATGCTCGAGCAAACCGCGGGCCTAAGACAAAAGATTTACAATATCGCTGGGGAAGATTTAAAGGTGATTTCCAAAGATATATATTGTGCCTGAGCAGCGATAAATAAACACAAGTTTTTGACTATTTTTATTTCGGCCTCTTCTATTTGAATTTTTTTTTTGCTTAATTCGGTTTTCCTCGGGCGGCATAACGATAACTCAATGGAAAAGTGGGTGCCATTGTGGCAATCTGGGTGCGGAGAGGGACTTTCCACTAAAAGTGTCACATTAACGAATTGTTTAGCTCCGCCACGGTTAATTTATGCCCCCCGCACTAATCGCTGGCCAGGTAGAATTGAATTTATTTGATTTGCCTATAAGCGAAATAAGCCTTTCACAAACACGCTTTTCCATTGAGCGGAAAAGCCATCGAAAGTGGTGTGGGGGCGTGGCCAGCGGCGGCGTCCTTCTGCCTTAGACAACCGCCAATGTCGTCTAATGGCGGGGCGCGCCTAAAAATAGGAACCACTCGAGAGCACCGCCCGCCAGCCACTCAAAACGCAGCGGCATCCGCGCTCCGAGAGGATCGCGAGCACATCTGGGGGCCCCGAGATCCGAGGTTCTTGGATATTGTCACCAAATGTGTTGCGTTTGCGGCGGACGGCGGTACGTACTCCCTGCAGCTCGCAAATCGTCGGGAATCGGGAGTCTCAAAAGTGAAGTGAAAATCATATTTTCGAACGTGATACAAAAATTCATCTAAACTTTGGAGTTTTAAAAAAAATTTTAAAAATAATCAACTCCGGATCTAAAATTTGCTCTATTAAAAAACTTGTAGTTTCGGGATTATAAAATGAAACTCCGAAAATTATCGTTAACTCTGGAATTACTTATCATCTTAAACCTAAACAAATCTTAAAATTATATAAGTTTACAAAAACCACCACTTGCAATTTGCATGACTAGTAATGGATTAAAAACATCAATTTTTAAAGGAACTTAAATAAAAGTTACTTATCATACAACCTATTTTCATTTTCCTAAAAACTTAAAACGACAAAAACTGGACTTAAAAGTAAAAAACTTTAATGTTGTAACTTTATACAAAAGGTACTCCATACTTCATAAAAAAACAATATTATATTTATTTAAATAATTTAACTCTTGCAAAGAGAAGTATACCAAAATGACCAAGTACAATAGTGGAAACAGTGAAATGCCCGCGGGTCACAGCATCAAGCAGGAGTACAACAACGGATATGGCCAGCAATCCCATCCTGGTTATGGATTCAACAGCTACAGCCAACAGAATCAGCTATCCCAGCATCCCAGCCAGAATCCCCACCAAACCCTGCAGAATTTCTTCAGCCGCTTCAATGCCGTCGGGGATGCGAGTGCGGGAAATAATGGCACCGCTTCTATATCCGCCTCCGGATTGGGATCTTCCTGCAATTACAGCAGTGGAAATCATCCGGCGGAGCTGGACAAACAGCTGGGCATGAATATGACGCCCTCGCCCATCTACACCACCGACTACGATGACGAGAACAGCAGCCTCAGCTCCGAGGAGCATGTCCTGGCGCCTCTGGTCTGCTCCTCCGCCCAATCCTCGCGACCCTGCCTCACCTGGGCCTGCAAGGCGTGCAAGAAGAAGAGCGTCACCGTGGACCGACGCAAGGCGGCCACCATGAGGGAGCGCCGGCGACTGAGAAAGGTAAGGATCTATTTCGAATACGATTTAAATTCTTCAATTAAACTATTAAAATCAAATTGCGGTTTAAGTAAGATATAAGTAGTTTACTATTTAACTTCAACGGTTTGAATTACTTCTAAAGAAAACTAAACTTTTAAAACAGTTAATATGTCATACAGTCCATATTCTTTTTATATGGTCTATACTTTTGAAAATTACCAAAAAATTTGACATTTTCATACCCGTTACTCGTAGAGTACAAGGGTATATTAGATTCGTGCAAAAGTATGTAACAGGTAGAAGGAAGCGTTTCCGACCGTCTGTCCGTTTGTCCGTCCGTCCGTCCGTCCGTCTGTCAGTCCGTCTGTATGAACGCTGAGATCTCGGAAACTATAAAAGCTAGAAGATTGCGATTTGGCATGCAGATTCTAGGGGTTAATACATATCTATCTGTTATAAATTAGTTATCTAAACTATTTAGAAGAGATCATTTTTTAGTAAAGATCACTTGACAAAAATGGTTCCTGTGAATTTTGCAAAGAATTCAGATAAGATAAGTATTTTCCTTGACATAACCATTATAAAGATTACTTTTAAAAACCATATTAAAGTATTCTTGTACATTTAAAAACCAAAAACCAATTTATATTGGTTAGCAAAAGTGAGTTATCCATTACCAAGTTTTATTCAAAATCAATATAAACTACACTTACATTATAATGAGGATCAGGAATTGTTTATTTTTGTGGCTCTCATTTATTTCTCCATTATTAACTGCCCGCTTGTAATATTTTTGTAGCTAATCCTCGGTTGAATCTAAAAATAGTTTATAGTAATGTTGGAAGTTCCCTTGCGTTTAAGGACTGCAACTTTGTTGCAATGTCATTATGGCCGCTAGCACCCTACAAATTAACACATCGCCACTTGCGTTGGATGGTCCGTACCACCAGGGAGGCTTCGTGGACATAAAACGCAGAAAGGGAAACCACCCAACTAGTGTAGAACATAAAGATTTGCCAAGACCAAGAGTTAAACAGCGGCATTTATGAGTTCGACAATCGTAAAAGTTTTGGATGAACCACACGTATTTATAGCTCCACATAGAGACATTAGTGAAGGGGGGAATCGGAGGCGGAATGGGGCTGTCATAAAGAGACAGACGACGGGCGAACGGTTTAATTGTTGAAAATTTTATGCTCTATTTAATTTAAAATATGTTTTATTAAAGAGCCACTTAAAGGGGAACACGCCTGGCGATGTGTTTTTATGGCGCGCCTAATGGATTTCCATGATTTCAACGATGGCCATTAATTGATTATTCCACCCGCATTCTAGGTTAACGAGGCCTTTGAGATCCTCAAGCGACGCACATCGTCCAATCCCAACCAGCGGCTGCCCAAGGTCGAAATACTACGCAACGCCATCGAGTATATCGAGAGCCTGGAGGACCTGCTACAGGTATGTCAGAAACCCTTGTTATAAGTATTTAAACTATAATATATTTTTTTGGTATCATATAGGAATCCAATCCCACACGCGATGGCGACAACCTGGCGCCCAGCCTAAGCGGCAAAAGCTGCCAGTCCGATTATCTGGTAAGTTTTCCGCTGAACGCCAATTAATATTAAGCCCAGCATCATCGAGGGGCATATCGTTCCGCAATTATTTTCTCGTAAAATTCCCATGCATGAGCAGCGCTTTCGTACATTTTTCTTTGGCGACGCGCACATTCATCAAAATCTCAGGGTCTGGCCGCCCGTCGTAGTGCCCGAAAACATGAAAATAGAATATATACGAATGGATCCCCGATTCCGATTCCGATCCCGATCCCCCAAAGATATCTGTTGTATCTGCTGACCGGAATTTATGCGCTCGCTGACGTGCGACTTAATAAGCTCCAACGGCAGACCATCCTCCTCCTTGGAGATTCACCCGATTACCGGGAATATTATGAGTTATGATCTCGGGCGAGTTTAACCAGATGGTATGGGGGCTCGGTCCCAAAAACTTTTACACCAAAAACGTGAAAAAAACCGGAGGACAAATAGCCGGAGAATTTACGGGCGGCAGAAAAAGGGTCGTTGTCTGTGCATTTAGTGAAAGGCAATAAATAAATTTTCTTTTTATAAGGGCGGGCTTATGGAAATGAAAATGGAAAATCGTGTTGTAAATTAATTACAACAAATTCATCCCCATTGGCGACGATCGCTTTTCTGTTTCATAATAGTTTCCGTGCGCCGGGGAAACAAAAAGCCATAGTGGCAGTTGACAAATTGCACAGGAAAAACATGACAAGATCTCGGGGTGTTTTCTTCTTCGAAAGGTGTTGCAAGACATGGCTTAAGTGTGTGGGGGAAATCCGGAAAAGTGGGGCAACGGGAGTGGTATACGTACTCCCAACTGACAGGCCAACAAATTGTCAACAATTATGCAAACATTTTTGCCATCGCCATCGCAATCGCCCCCCTTTTTCTTTTCGTTTCGTTTCGTTTCGGGCCTGCGTTGAGTAATTTCCATGCAGTTTGTTTAAGTTTTTCACATTTTTAATGTACAAATTTGTTAATTTACCATAAAACTTAGCATATTTGTATGTTGACTGCGCCCCCCATTGGCAGATATTAATGTGCGGCCATAGTTTGATTAAAAACTGGCATCGCGCCAAACGTGCAGACATTCAAATGCACTTCAGACCCTGGCAATCCATCCATCTCATCCATATCCATTCATTTGGAGCCGGAGCCTGTGCATGTATTTATAAACCCGCGCGCGATTTAAGTACAAGATTTCCTTTTGAACTGTTTCCAAGTCGAAACAAGAAATTTTTGCATTGCGGGTTCTCTATAAATTCGCTTATCGCGACTAATAAATTGAAAGTACTCCAGATATACAAGGCGTTAAGTGTCGCCGAATTCAGAAATGCCATGCCGTCTATCAGTCAAAATTCTACGTAATTGAAGCCATAATCATTTAAGTGGTCAGATAGAAATTCTCGGTGCAAGTGACTCACCGAAAGATGCGGGTAACGTGGGTGCAAACAGTTCATTGATAAAACTATACCTCCAAGTGAGTCAGTACTCGTTAGGGTTCCCTTTGATTGAGCTTTTTACAATCACAATTGAGGGCAAAATAAAAACAATTCTGGCTTAGATATGCTTGTGTACATTTTTGTTATCTTGCACTGACCTCACAGCTCAATCATTAGATAGTCAAATATTTCCCAGGAATTTAAAAAAAAATGTACATGATAGGGTAAAATACTTTTTTAGGGTCTTGTGATATAGCTAGTCCTAGAACCAAAGTTTCTTGGAAGGAATTAAGTTCCATTCACAAAAATATTTTATTTATAAATATGCATTTCTGGCAAGTTGTTACTACATTTGGCCGTCAATAGAGATTTTTCAGCAATGGATTATAAGATTTTACGAGTGACCGCAGCACTCGTAAAACTACAGCAACATCTCCCAAGTGGGTTTAGTATATTAAAGAGCATATTTCATGGTAAAATTTCATGCAGCTTGTGGTTAACAAATCGCATAATGCCGCATATCCGTTATACGCTCAAAGATCGGTGGAGAACTTCTAAGAGGAGCGCGCCAAAAAGCGGCTTAAGATCTTTACGCAACCCAAGAAACGGAATGCCCAAGTGATAAGTGGCATTTCATTCAGATACAACGCATGATATATGGGAGAAAAAATGAAATACACCGAAATACCATATAGACATACAAACAAGTGCACCGGAAAAAGTGTTATATATAGAATATGCTATAAAATATCATATATGATACATTTTAAAAGATATATTATCTCAGATGTTTTGTACATATGCAATCTTAACCTAGATTTTACATAAATTATATGTAGCCTCATTTCGGGTAGTTTTTCCCAGTGTATCAGTGTGTGAGTTGTCGCATATCGAGCGCAGGCTGTCACTAAACGCTTGGAAAATGATAAATCGCTTTATAAAAGTGCAGTGTGAGTTCGTCTGTTCTCGTTCAGTTTAGTTCAGTTCACTCGGGTTGAATTCTGTTGTTCTGCTCCTCAGTACTTTGTTGTCCGCTAAATATAAACACAAACACTCTCTGCTTTTTTCCCGATCCTTGTAGACGAAGTGACGGCATTCTGCAGTCGTTTGGGTAGAAAGATGGATGGTGGGGGATAAAGGAAACCCACCCAGAAGTGGCAATTATAATTTGCTTAGCATCGGCGTTAAGGCGACATTTTTCTAATGAAATCCCGAGCGAATCTCCGGATGCCTTGTCGTCTGCGTATGCGCAGCACAAAATATAGCCTCAAATTAATTTAATTGCTAATAAGTGTGTGCGGCACACACAATGGCCCAGAAAAGTGCAGACACAATGCGGTGGTTCAATGCATTTTAATTGGCCTGTGGAATCTTTACTTGCATAAATTTTGGCTTAATCTCATCATTAGACCGCCTGGCGAATGGCACTCGTTGGCCAAGTTGACAGGCACCCGGAGCATTTTTGACGTTGTCATTTCGCCGGGCGACACTTTTCGTGTAATTTATTGTCTCCCCAATTTCACTTGAGGCCAAACTAAAAGTTTATTTCTTTTATTTCTATATTTTTCAGAGCTCGTATGCCGGCGCTTATCTAGAAGACAAACTGAGTTTCTACAACAAGCACATGGAGAAATATGGTCAGTTTACAGGTGGGATTTTTTAACAAGAAGTTATGATTGGATTCTAAATATCTATATATTAAATATATAAATTTAATAGACTTTGAAGCAAATGCCAATGGCTCGAGTTTGGATTGCCTAAACCTAATAGTCCAGAGCATCAACAAGAGCACCACGAGTCCCATTCAACAAAAGGCCACGCCCTCACCTGCTGATTCCAAGACGCCGCCCACATCTGGAGCCACCGCAACCACTTCTCTGCATGCAAACTTCAAGCGGAAATGCAGCACTTAGCATTAGATTTCCAACCCCCCTAGGCAATTGTAAAGCTACTTTTTAAGAGGATACACGAGATACCCAGTGAACCGATGAATAGGCCTTAAATTATTTGTATAGCTTTTAGTACTTATGTAATTAAACGATAATCGAAAACAACAACAACGTAGAGTCTTTCACTTAGTCCAGTTCCAGTTTGCGGAAGGAGCCACTCATCCCGTCCAGCTCTCCATTGGCCCAGGCACTGGCCAGTCCCACGCGCAGCTTCTCATTGGTCCCGTACTGGGCATCCTTGGCCAGGTAATCCTTGTTGTCCAGCAGCTTCTGGTGCCAGTGATCCACTGCCTCCGCCTGGTAGCCATTGGTGCCGCCGTACTCGATGGTCATCGCTTCGCGGGGCAGGTGCTGGTACAGATCCTCCGACTTTTTGTGCACCACAAACTGAAAAGAGAATAATAAAGGTTATAAAAATATCTTTAAAGAGCCTACCAAACATTCATTCGTTTCTACATATATTTTATTCATTTATATTTTATGAATAATTCAATAAAGATGTTGGCAAACTGGTGCAAAAAAATGTTTAAACTTACAATAGATATAAAGAAAAAAAAGATCAATGAAAGTGGTCCTGAATATTTTGAATGATGTTATTCAAAATTCTTGCTCAGTGAATCATCTTTAACAACTCATAAAATAAATATTCGATTTTTATTTTTTGAAAAATAGCCCAAATAAACATTTTTTAACTGCTATTCATTGCATTCATTGATAGACATATTTTATAAGTAGTGACTCACCTTAAAGGGCAGTTTGGAGGGTAAAAACTTCGTCACGAAATTGAAGATCGTCTGTCCCTCCTTTCGCATATTGATCATATGAATCTCCACGAATCGCAGTGGCAGACACTGGTCCACCAAGGCGAACGCCTTCTTCAGCAGGAAGGGATCGTATTGCAGCATCTGCTCCATGGTCACATCGCGGGCATCCACAACCCAAACGAGTCCGGAAATCGAGGCATTATCACACTCCAGAGCCAGTAGTTCCAGCATGATGAAGACTAGTTTGAAGGCCTCGCGGGGATTTGATTTCTTGGGATCGATGTTCCGAAACTGCGAGATGATAACACGCGGTCCCTCGGCACTCACCGGTCGACTGGGTATCACATGGATCCTGGAGATTAGTAAGGTCATTCAATTACACTGAGTTTTTCGAATGTTTACTTAAACCGTAGACACAATATTTTTCGGTAGTCACGTTTGTTAGTTTGATAGCAAGTAATGTCTATAGATAGTGAGTGAATAAATTATTTTTACCCATGATAAAAACTTCCACAATTCTTTAAGTTTGACACCACTGATTAGAAGGTCGAAATTTAAGTGATTGGTGAAATAAAGAGTTAACAAAAAGGAAGTAATCTTTTTAAAATATTTCTATGGGTTTGGAACTTTAACCCACCCTCTTTGCAGCTGGGTGAGCAGGGCATCGTCCACTTGACGCGAACCCAGGACCTCGGGGAATACACTGCGCAGGGAGTAGTAGTTGTCAAACCGCCTTTTGGTCTCCTCTTGGCTAAAACGACAGCGCCGCAGGAAGGCCAGGATCAGCTGCTCGTCGGTGGGCGCCTTCAAGTGCGGCGATTTGGTGATCCACGTCTGGATGGTGGCCACAATCTCCGCCCGCTGGGCCTGCTCCTCGTTGCACTCGCTCTTGGCCAGAGCCGCCAGCTGGGGGTCGAGAGGTCTCAGTTTGGTCGCCATTCCGGCGCTCGTTCCAATGCTAACTGAATGCCAGAACCACTGACGCACCGCCGTGGTCGAATCGATGGTGGCGCTATCTAATCGGGCCAACAACACCTTGTAAACTAGCTGGAACGGCAAACCCGAAAGCCGTCGGCGGGCAGATAGATATAGATACACGAGTGCATAGATACATAGATGATAAGTGGGGTGTTATCTTTAATTGATCGACTACAGAGGAACTTGGAATGTGTATTTATATGTAGATATGCTAGAATTTCCTGCTTCCGGATCTCGGTTTCAATCCCAGTTTAGCCGACGAAAGGAGCCACTAGCTCCGAATTCCGCCTCGTAGGTGGCTATCTCGCCGTGACGCAGCTCCTCGATGGTCCCGTAGTTGCAGTCCTGTTCGAAATACCCGCGATAGCTGTTTAGCAGGTCCTCCATGTAGGCCACACACTCGCCCATGTGGCCATTGGTGCCGCCATACTCCTCCGGCAGGGAGTCCTTGCCAATGTGCTCGATCAGCTCCTCGCTGTTCTTCAGGACGCGTATCTAAAAAATTCAAGGGGTATTTAAAAAGGGGTACACTTAAAAACAAATTCGCCCAAAATTTTAGAAACTTCTATAAACTATAAACAAGTTCCATATCCTAAGAAAAGTTTAGAAGTTCATTTCAAATTCAAATTGCTAAGATTCAGGATATTTTACATATTTTTTACATGTAGAGTAAAATATTTTATCAAAATTTATTATTTAAAATCGTATTACTCACCGGATAGTTAACCTGCATGCTGAGCACATTGTAGAGAAACATGACGGTACCCTGAATATCCTTGGGCATGTTAATGATGTACATTTCCTTGACCTTCAGCGGACTGCAGTTATAAAGCCAGTTCCACCACTTCCGAAACAGCACCCTATCGAATCGCCGCATCTTGTCCGAGTTCACACCCTCGAGATCGATGATTTCGCAGATTCCCGCCAGCGAGGCGTAGTCGTTCTCCAGCGCTATCACCTCCATGGCCATCGAGGAGAAGTGGTAGATCTCGCGCAGCATGTACAGATTGGGATCAAAGTGGCCAAAACGGGCTATAAACATTGCCGTGCGACTATCGCCCTTGGGCATATCCGGATAGAGGCATATGCTGAAGGGTAATACGGGATATTATAAGTATACCATAGCTTTCTTTATAGGCTTCCTTAGCTCACCCCATTCGGTTGATGTCCAGCAATCGTTGCGTAACACATCTATTGTTCATGATCTCCGGGAAAAGGTTGTAGTGGGTGAAGTAGCGGTCGATTCGGCGCTTGGTCTCCTCCAAACTGTATCTGCAGCGTCTCAGGAAGGCAATCAAGAAGTCCACATCCGTGCGGGCACGCAAATGCGGCTGCTGGCGAATCCAGACGCGCAGGATAATGATGTCCTGCTGTATCCGGTCGGGCGTCTCGTTCACCTCCTTTTCGGCCAACTTGGCCAATGTCGGCGAGAGAGGACGTCGCATTTTGGTAACGGCCATACGCTATTTGATGGCATTTGGCCGCGGTTATGATATATCTAATTCGACCATTTCCCCCATCCATTTGAATGGTGGGTGGCCCCTAATCTAATCTTATCGATCGGGCGAATCGGATTGGGAAAATACACCCGCTTCATGCTCGTTATCTGCACGCATTTGTAACTTGCACTTTTCTGAAGTTTGGGAGTTTGGGAATTGTGATATGTACTATACATATATGGGATATTTGGGAGTAATAGCGCACATCCGGCGCCTGTCTAAAGAGATCACTTAAGTGCCCTTCACGCGCACATTTGGGAAATGGATGCACATGCACTGGGATTTAAATTTCTAAAAATAGGTTCCCGAAATTTAAAGAAAACTATGTAGAACTACGCAAAATACACATATTATTAAATCAAGAATAGGTTTTCGAAATTAAAAGAACTTTATAATTTTGAGAACTCCACAGAATACATATATTATACTTATATCTTTTCTTTTGAAACATTTTCTTTAACAAGTGATCCTTAAATTAGATCCCTAAAATGTTTAAGAATTTTGAAATATAAATAGTTATTATATTAACAGACCAAAGAATTTTTAAATATTTTTTTTTGGGTCTTAAAACCCAAATATTTTTTATATGGCCCATTAGGACCTTTGTTTTCCCCAGTGTACGAGTACTCTCTTTTGAAATGCGATCTGCGTTTAATGCTCGAAATAAATCTAACGCTAAATAGTATCCAGTTCGTCGGTTGTCCGTGTTGTGAGCATTCAATTTGAGTGCCTGTCAGAGGGCATTACACACCGACATCTCCTGCTGCCTTCCGTAGGTGGCGATGCGCTGTTGAAGTTGACATGGAACACCTACATACGGCCGGGCAAATTGCTGTGACATGGCGCTGTCAGCTGCTGACAAGCCGGAGAACTGGAGATCTGCTGCAGATCTGGGCTATCTGGGCTCCCAGGAAGCGGATCATCCTCCCACCACCGCCAATAACTCATAACACATTATGGCCAAGGGCCTTGGGACTCCAGAGGCTGCGCTTTGATCTTCCTGCTGACAGGGCAGCGCGTGTAAATTCCCTTCGCAGCCAGCTCATTGCTCATGACACAAACATATCGTTGCCATATTAATAATGAGCCTCATTAACAGCCCGCCGCCGCAGTGCACCATCGCACTCGACACATTGCCCGATGCTGGCACTTTCCCGGGGGGGAAGGGGGGTAAAAAGGGTGAGATATATAAGTAGGGAGTATGGGCATGGGTATGTAATTGACACACTCATTGCTGATAAGTGTATTTTGTTGTAAGCACTTCAGATATGCTCGCAAACCCTCGCATTGCATATGCTGCACTCGGCGAAAGTGATGGATGCCACAAGGAATCGCTGGGAATTTCGAGGCAAAAGGGTACACAGAGAAAAAACGCAACAATATCGAACTGATATGGGTTCACATCTATTTTTTCATACCAAAAAGGGACCATTTCTTATCAATATGGTAAAAAATATGTTAAAAGATGTCATTTTGATCTCAACACATAATGGATGAAAATTGATATGAAACAAGAAAAAAAGCTAACTTCGGCCAGCCGAAGTTTATATACCCTTGCAGATCGTTCCTATTCTATTTGAAATTACAAAAATGTTAAATTTAGATTTGCAACAAATAAAATTATAGCAGTTTACGGAGTATTTTGACATTAATTAATCGATCCTTCCTATGGCAGCTATATAATATAGTCATTTAATTTATGTTAAATTTAATTCGAAATTCTAAAATAATAAAATAAACTTATATTCCAAAGTAGAAGAGAATACAATACAAATTAACAAAGCTATAATTTTGTTCCTATTAATTTCCGTTTAGTTTTCCGATCGTTCCTATGGGAGCTATATGATATAGTCGTCCGATTTTTATAAAATTTAATTCGAAATTCAGAACAGTTAAAAAAATGATATTTCCAAGAGCATAAGGTAATATGTCAAAAAACACATAAGTTATAATTTTTTTTCAATTATTTTTCCGATTATTCCTATGGGAGCTATAAGATATAGTTGTCCGATCCGGCCGGCTCCGACTTATATACTACCTGCAACAGAAAGACGACTTTTGGTAAAGTTTCAGCTCGATAGCTTCAAAACTGAGTTACTAGTTTGCGTAGAAACGGACGGACGGACGGACAGACGGACGGACAGACGGACAGACGGACATGGCTAGATCTACTCGTCTAGTCATGCTGACCAAGAATATATATACTTTATAGGGTCAGAAACGTCTCCTTCACTGCGTTGCAAACTTCTGACTGAAATCATTATACCCTCTGCAAGGGTATAAAAATACCCAATGGATAACTATTTTTGGTGGTATTTTTCACGGTGTAGGAAATTTATGCCACAGAGTGTGCCTTTCAGACATCTCAATCTGTAATATTAAGGGAATTTCGTATTTAAGAGTAACTATGGTTAACAGAAAATTTAAATGCAGAGGCTATAAAATAATTATCCAATCCAATAGACAGAAAAAATATATATAAATTCTGAATAAACGATTTTCTGTTTACTTAAAGTATTATTAGAAAATTGCATACATATTTAAATTTAAATATAAATTTGTGTTCTCAAAAAAAAGTATTTTAAAATAATTTGGCCAGCGATTAAGTAATTATCATAAGTGGTTTAAATAAAAACAAAACAAGGCAGCGAAATTCACAAAAATATTATAATATTTTAAATATTCATACTTAATTCAAAACAAAATGGAAGCGCATCGCTGCAGCAGTCATATGGGTTTATAAACGTTTCATGTTTTAATTTATAGACTTACATAAAACGCCCCATTTTGTGCGCCAAGTGCGAGGGTGAGAGCAGCGGGGAGGCGGGAAAATGGGAAAATGCATTTGCTTGGCGCTCAATTGACAATCATATTTATAGAGCATATTGAACAAATATACGAGAGGCTAACAGCGCTGGCTAAACCAAAGATAATATTCCGAGCGAGAGGCATTTTTTCGGTTGGTCGTCGTTGTCGCTCGACTGGCAGTTGTCACTCAACTTGATCCGCGATATGTTCCCATATACTATATAGAACATGCATGACGTTTGTACTTTGCCGTTCCCCCCGAAACCTCAAAAAAAAAAAATAGAGAATGAAGAAAATTAAACGGCAAATGAAATTTCATTGTAAACAGACGCGTTCCGGCAAATTGAGCAGCTTAAACAAATTTCCGCTGTCTCCGCGTATCTGGCACTGCATCCTTGCACTCGAGTCCCCACCTCCTCGCACCCATTATCCTGCTCATCCTGTTGAGGGCAATTTATTGGCTTCCGCTGCGTTGTTGTCACTTGAGCCTCAATTGGTCCTCTGGGCAGCGGCAGCTGGACTCCTCCTCCTCCTCCTCCTCCTAGCCTAGTTTAAATTACTATATAGTTGGTTCGTAGTTCCGGGAAGGAAAGGGGATGCTCTCATTTGTAGAGCACCGTGTGCCAGGAGCGCGGCGGCAGGCGGAGGTTGATCGCTCCACGCTGGCTATCATTGAGGGCCACGTTCACCGGCAGGTTCTGGCTGCAATTACAAGATTACAAGAGCAGGGACTCTGAGATTTAGACTAGGAGTAGCGGAGTGCAGGGTCTCCATAAGAGACATTCATAAAACTGCATCGCAATTAAGTTGACGCACTTAAGCGGCACCGTCGCAGATGCAACCCGAAATAGATGCGCTCGAAGCACTTGGAAAAATCACTCGGAAATGTAGAAAAGTACTCTCTCAGTACTCTCTCTTAATATTAATTTAAAAATTTCACATTTTCCTAACAATTATAGGAGTATAAATTGTACTATGTACAAGGTTCATTAAAATAAGTCTCATAAGAAATAAGAAAGGAAGTACGAATTTTGAACATAAAGATCTTCTTTATGATTAAAAAAACACAATGGATAACTCTTTAAGAACTATTTAAAATATTCAGTAAAAGTAATAAACTTGTTCAAGAATAAGAATATTATAAATTTGTATGCCTTGTCATTCCATATTTTTTTTGATAAGTTATCCAAATTTATTTTAGTTTCTTAAGTTCCCCAAAGTGTTTTTGCCTTGTAACTTATACTTATACTTATGCTATACTACTTCCCTGACATCTCTAACACTCACCCATTGTAGATGATCAATGCCACACTGCCGTCTGGTCGCTGGAAGCCCACGACACTCAGCTGGGTGAAGGGACTGCCCTGGTTCTCGATTCGCGTCTTGATGCGCACCGATTGCGGAGGGAGGAACTTGGAGAAGTGTCCTATGGCATAGAAGATCGGTTGCTTATAGATCTCTCCCCGACTCGTGGCATTCACAATGATGGGAGCATCCACAAAGTTCTTCGCGTAATTGGGGCCGCCCTGTTCGTCCAGCACCAGGTTCCAATCCAGCCAGCCATTGAAGTTGTGCTGCAGATCCTGTGTGTAGGCCCTAAAGTAGGCCTCTCCACGATGCCATGCACCCAGCATGGGACCACGGGTCTGCCAGGCTTTTTCCCCGATGCAAGACTCCGTGTTCAATAGCATCTTGTTCGGCATATCCGTATGCGCCTGGTCAATAAGATGTGGCCCGAAAAAGTCATCAAAGTACCAGTGAACTGCCATACCATCCAGATACGAAATCGAATTGTTGCGGGTGGAGCGCATCTGAGGTATAAGCAAATAAGCTATCATTTCAATACATATCTTTACTTTTTTAAAAGTTATAAACTTTGCATACCTCTCGGAACCATGAGGGGAATGTGTAACGCTGGTCGTCGTCTCCAAAGATGAGCACCTTGCTCTCCGCGGAGTTCCTGATGGTCGGTCCCAGATTGTCGCTCAGCCAAATAGCCTGTTCCGAAAGAAAATGTCGTGTCAGAATCATGATCGATGGGCAAAATAGCTCATACCTGCTGCCAGGGCCTCCAGCCCATGCTTATGAAGTGCACAATGAAAAAGGCGATGATGCCGTTAAGCGGCTCATTGCCCGTGGATATGGCCCAGATCGGCATATTTTTAGAACGCATGAGTTCGAGAAATCTGCAAGAATATCAGTTTGCCCATAGATGGAAATATTGCACAGAACATTTACTCACTTGAGGTGGTAGTTAGCCCAGGTCTGGTAATATTCCTTCTTTAGCTGACCGAATCCTGTCCAGCGATTGTTGGTCTTCATCCAGCGCGGAGCACTCCAAGCGGCGCCCATGATCTTCAGTTCATCCAGTTGACCAACTGTCTTGAGGCGATTCAGCTGCTCGATTTTTTGCAGATCCCGCGGATCGAGGGTGGTAAAGTTACTAAGCTTTAGATCATAACGGGGCCACTCGTTATAAGCCCAAGGCTCCATATCGAAGTCAGAACCACCAATCGACATTCGAACTGAGTTGTAGGCAATTCCATCGGGATGGTAATAGGATCTGTAATATGTATAGTTTCAAAATGTATGTATTTTGGGGTATTTGTATAACCCACCTATAGACATGATCCTGTAGCTCTTGTGGCAATTCCTTGAGTAAATGTGAGACAGCTCCTGTAAAGGCACCACCAAAAATGGAGACATTCTGAAATTGCTGCTCTCTTTTCACGGTTATCCGAAATGTTCTAGTGCTGGTATTAATAACTGAAAATTAGGATTTATTTCAGATTGGTTTTGAGAATTTTTCGGATCCTTTTTTAGCTACACATGCGTTGCGTGAAATTGGCCAACTGCAACCTGGCTCTGCTCTCCTGATCCACCCCATGATTATCTGCCTTGAAGTTCTCATCAGTAAACTGTTTGTCCTCCACTGTTAGGGGTTTTTCGTCTGAAATAAGTCCTGTGGTCTTCATGAAGCGTAAGCCACCCTGGAATAATTTCAAATTTAATTTTATAATTTTGAGAAACTTGAGCACTTATTTAAAAAAAATATGCTATAATCACTTTTAATTGAATGCAAATATATTAGACGAAATGCTATTTTTGTGCCTGCTATTGTCGGTAATCCTTCCGATTCACCTTGCTGGAGCTAATCACCACAATCTGGGAGCTATCTGTGAGCTGGGGAGGTTCCAGGTAATCGCAGTAGGTGCTGTTGCAAACACACACGCTTCCATGGCTCGTTTCCCGCAAATCGCAGGGCAGCTGCGTCTCTGGAGCACCTGAATTTTTCGGGTCTGCAGGTAGGCATGCATTCATAAATGATTTCCCACTCACCTGCACGGATTCCGAGTGCGAGCACAAAAAGAAAGCAAAGCAAAAGCATTTTCGCACTGCCACCTACAGTAGACAAACCGATTCAACCGAAGGCCTGGCCACAACTGAACTCAAAACGAGAGTCGCGCTGCTTTCGAATAAAAAAGCAACCGAATTTCGCTCAACTTGATGTTTATGTTTTTGAACGCCACTTGACCCGCGCCCAGCTGATTTGTTGATTTGATAATGCGGTGGGACCGGCAAATAGCTATAGGTAACAGTAGAGGCCATCCCACTTGGAAATCCGCGCACGCAATGAAAAGTAAAAGTTATGCAAACCCAGGGGCGGAGTGGTCAAGAGGGCTTAAACCCAACAAAAAGAGTTACGATGGCAGATTTTTAAAATATTTACCTAATTATCTTGTCTTTTAATCTTCAATAAAGTAACTTATTTCCATTTTTGTGCCCTAATAAAGTTGCACTCACAATTTTTAGTGCCGTTTAAATCTTATTTTAGAGACCTAAAAGTTCAGGATTTTATTCTTAATTTATTTTCAACATTTACAATTCAAAAATTTAACAGTTCAAATTTGCATTAAGCTGATAGGAATGAAAATCTAAAAGTAGTTGTAAATATTTTTTTTTAATTTTAAATACCTAGGTTTAAGCCTCAGCGGATGACATTCAGATTTAATAGCACTTCTTTAGACCGCCATTCGTATGGGTTCCGAAATTTGGAACAATCCCTTTTCCAATTTATTGGCTTCCGTTGCGTTAAAGACTTAAGCCCCTCTTCCTAGCCTAGTTTAAATTACTATATAGTTGGTTCGTAGTTCCGGGAAGGAAAGGCGATGCTCTCATTTGTAGAGCACCGTGTGCCAGGATCGCGGCGGCAGGCGGAGGTTGATCCCTCCACGCTGGCTATCATTGAGGGCCACGTTTACCGGCAGGTTCTGGCTGCAATTACAAGATTACAAGAGCAGGGATTCGGAAATTAAGACTAGGAGTAGCGGAGTCTCCATTAAAGACATTCACAAAACTGAATTGCAATTAAGTTGACGCACTTAAGCGGCACCGTCGCAGATGCAACCCGAAATAGGTGCGCTCGAAGCACTTGGAAAAATTACTTTTTCAATGTGTTCTAACACTCACCCATTGTAGATGATCAATGCCACACTGCCGTCTGGTCGCTGGAAGCCCACGACACTCAGCTGGGTGAAGGGACTTCCCTGGTTCTCGATTTGCGTCTCGATGCGCACCGATTGCGGCGGCAGGAACTTGGAGAAGTGTCCTATGGCATAAAATATTGGCTGCTTGTATATCTCAGCACGACTCGTGGCATTCACAATGACGGGAGCATCTACGAAGTTCTTCACGTAGTTAGGGCCGCCCTGTTCGTCCAGCACCAGGTTCCAATCCAGCCAGCCATTGAAGTTGTGCCTCAGATCCTGGGTGTAGGCCCTGAAGTAGCTCTCACCGCGCTGCCAGCTGCCCAACTCTGGACCATGGGTCTGCCATGGTTTGTCCCCGATGCAGGACTCCGTGTTCAATATCATCTTGTTCGGCATCTCCGTGAGCGCCTGGTCGATGTGCTGTGGCCCAATCAGTTCATCCCAGTACCAGTGAACCGCCAAACCATCCAGATACGATAGTGAGTTGTTGCGGGAGGAGCGCATCTGAGGTATAATAGTATACAAATATTTAAAATATTTATTTAAAAACATTTAGTGAACTATTTAAATTAAATTCTTTATAAGCAAGTTCCACATACCTTGCGGAACCATGAGGGATACGTGTACCGCTGGTCGTCGTTGCCAAAGATGAGCACCTTGCTCTCCGCCGAGTTCCTGATCGTCGGTCCCAGATTGTCGTTCAGCCAAATAGCCTGGCCCGAAAGAAAATGTCGACATGCTTAATAGCCAGAATCGTGATCGATGGCCAGTGGCTAATGGCAAATGGCTCATACCTGCTGCCAGGGCGTCCAGCCCATGCTCATGAAGTGCACAAAGAAGAAGCCGATGACGCCGTTAAGCGGCTCATTGCCCGTGGATATGGCCCAAATCGGCATATTTTTAGACCGCATGAGTTCGAGAAATCTGCAAGAATATTAGTTTCCTCATAAATGAAATAAACTGCACGTCGCACCAAAAATTCTCTCACTTGAGGTGGTAGAGAGCCCAGGTCTGGTAATATTCCGATTTTAGCTGACCAAATCCTGTCCAGCGATCGTTGGTCTTCATCCAGGGCGGAGCACTCCAGGCGGCACCCATGATCTTGAGTTCATTCAGCTGACCCACTGTTTTTAACCGATTCAACTGATCGATTTTTTGAAGATCCCGCGGATCGAGCGATGTAAAGTTACTCAGCTTTAGATCATCACGAGGCCACTCGTTATAAGCCCAAGGCTCCATATCAAAGTCGGAACCACCAATCGGCATGCGAACAGTGTTGTAGGCTATACCATCGGGATGGTAATAGGATCTGTAATAGGAATGCTTTAAAAATGTATATACTTCGGGATATTTTTATAACCCACCTGTAGACATGATCCTGTAGCTCCTGTGGCAATTCCTTGAGTAAATGTGAGACTGTTCCTGTAAAGGCTCCACCAAAAATGGAGACATTCTGAAATTGCTGCTCTCGTTTCACGGTTATCCGAAATGTTCTTGTGCTGGCATTGATAACTGAAATTTAAGGATTATATTAGAATTGTTTTTTGGAATGTGTAGTATATTTTTTAGGTACACAGGCGTTGAGGAATATTGGCCAACTGCAACCAGGCTCTGCTCTCCTGATCCACCACAATCGCCTCTGCCTTGAAGTTCTCATCAGTAAACTGTTTGTCTTCCACCGTAAGGGGTTTTTCGTCAGATATAAGCCCTGTTGTCTTCTTAAAACGTAAGCCGTCCTGAGCAAAATTGAAATTTGTTTTAGAATTTTTATTAAATAAAGATCTAGTCTTAAAGGAACTATTATTATTTGAATTTTATTACTAAAAAAATCTAGTATAATATAACAAATAAAATCTATTTATTTTTAAAAGCTGTAGTTAAACATAAATAAAAGCATGATAAGCTAAGCATGATAATGAAACTTTAGCATAATCACTAGTTCAATTAAATGTTCTAATCGTGACCTAAAACGTGCCTGATAAGTTTGACCAAATGTAGGTCGAAGTGCCATCGCTGAGCCCGCGATTGCCGGCAATCCTGCTGACTCACCTTGCTGGAGCTAATCACCACAATCTGGGAGCTATCAGTGAGCTGGGGAGGTTCCAGGTAATCGCAGTAGGTGCTGTTGCAAACACACACGCTTCCATGGCTCGTTTCCCGCAAATCGCAGGGCAGCTGCGTTTCTGGAGCACCTGGATATTTTGGGTCTTCAGGTAAACACAGTTCATTAATTTTTTTCCACTCACCTGCGCAGATTGCGATTGCAAGCACAAAAAGAAAGCAAAGCAAGAGTGTCTTCATTTTTGCAATGCAGAGAAGACACAATGCGTCTCGATCGAAGGCCTGGCCACAACTGAGCTCAAAACGAGAGAGACCTCGGCTTTCGAATTTCACTCAACTTGATGTTTATGTTTTCGAACGCCACTTGACCCGGGCTCAGCTGATTCGTTGATTTGATAAAGCGATGGGACCGGCAAGTAGCTATAGACACCAGTCGAGGCAATCCCACTTGGAAATCCGCGCAGGCAATAAAAAGTACAAGGTATGCAAACTCAGGGTTCGATTGGGAATTTAAAAAATATTTACTTAATTTATAAATTTTATGTAACCTTAACTTAACCGTTAGTCTGGGTTAAAATAGTTTATTTTAAATTTACATTTGTTACCTCTTCTGAAAAATAATCTCCACACAGTTTCTTCTTTAAATCTTATTTTAAAAACTTTAAAGTTCGGGATTTTATTCTACATTTATCTGCATACAGTTAAAAACTAAAACCCATTTATGTTAGGCTGATAAGAATGATTATGATAAGAAATATAAAATATTAGTATAAATATTTAAGTTTTAAGCTTTAGCAGAAGCCATTCCGAACCAACTGAGGTTTTTTAAGGAATATATGCTCTTCAGATATGATAGCACTTCTTTGACTCGCCATTCGGATTGGTTGTCTCGACAGTTGGGACAATCCCTTTCGCTAGGGAACTGAATCTTGGGGAATTCCGGATCCTCCGAAGAATCTCCGGCCAACTCCTCGTTGACAAAGTTATGCAGTTCCCACAGCCATAGAATCTCCAGATCTTGAGATATCACAGTACGAAGTGGTCGGAACTCCTTAAACTCCTCCAATGTCTCCTGGCACTCTTGGCAGTCCATGAAGAACTTGACATAGCCATTGAAGACCTGAACAACAGCACCTGTTTTAAAGGATTCCGACTGTACGGTAAGATAGTGAAATAGAGTCCAAAGGGAGCAGTTAAAGCCGCGCAAAAAAGGGCCAGAGGCAATGCAGCCAACATATTGTTTTCCGTCAAACGTGTAGTTCTTCAGATTTTTAAAGACCAATTCTTCTAGTCCAACTCCAGAAAGTCTAGTTTTAATTTTAATCGAACTATACAGGCTGTAGAGTTTTTCTTTTGCCTCTGGCTTTAGAGGGTTAAGGTAGTATACTAAGCGTAGGAAATTATTCAGGACACTTAGCCTCACGCCAATAAAGTTCGATGTTCTGCGGAGTTCTACGTTGAGAATTTGGTAAACGGCCCGTTCCAGATCGGCTCGAAAGATGCGATGAGATCGTCGATGTTTGTGATACTCCAAGATCTCGTACCTTAAAGCCTCACTGACGTTGGTGGGTAGGGTTTTCGGTAGAGGTTTATACGGTTGATGGTCGGTAAACACAAGGAATTGTCTAATGGCAGCCGCGTATGCCTTACTGGTATCCTCCTCGGGCGTAAGGAACAGCGGTTTTATAGACCGATTTAGGAGCACTATTAAATTTGGTACCGGTGATATGCCAAACTTAGTGTAAACCTCATGATCATCAAAGACGCGCACAGCGACCTCATGGTAGGGCAGCAAGTCAAGAAGGGTGTTCCTTCCGATGGCCGAAACCACAGGATTAGCTTCGTTGCAATCGTCCATGGAGGCGAACTTCTCCTCCATCGAATTTCCCGTCTCAAAGTGTGGCAGGAACTTGGTGAGGCACATCTGGAAGACCATAGCAACGTACTTCACGTGGTCGTACTCTCGAAATATATCCGTCACATTGTCATTCCTTGTAAACATATTAAAGTACTTCATTTTAGCGAGTAATAAAACCAATTCCGATTCGATTTCCTTCACATTTCGACTGGTGATCTCGGTGCCCAAATCGTCGGGATTTCGCCGGTAAGCCATGGGAAAGTAGCGCAGTGTTGGGATGCTACGGATAATGAAACTACTACAGATCTTAGTGTTCTCGTCCTTCGAACAATCGAACACGTAAATTTTTAGTATACGTCTCCACTTGTAAAGGGTGCGAGATAGTTTCCTAAATGCGGGCATAAAGTTTTGGCTTTCCGTAGAGAATCCATTGAAGAACTTTACCAACTTTCCCGTCATCGGCTCTCCAATTCGAGTTTCAAAAGAGGCAAAATCAAGCTGAACCACATTGTCATCTGGATTATAGAGAAGCTCTGCAAGTCCTGGTGAGTAAAGCAGGATGCACAGCAAAAATGATATAATATTTGGATTCATTTCCAGGCGACGCTTCTTAGTCCACTGTTCTACTGCAACTGATGGATCGCATTAATAGATCTGCTAAGTTTCGGTTTAATAACCAAAACGAATGTGTGAAAATTGCAATTATGCAGAATTCTATAAAAACTATAAAACATTTAAAATGTTTTCCTGATTACCATTCCTACCATACCTTCTTATGAATAGATACTTCATGAAAATAAGTTAAGATATTTTTGATTTAATTATTTAGTATTTTTTTTAATTTCTCATTAAGGAACTAAAACATTTTTAAAGGCCCAAAAGTAGGCTGCAACTATTTTTAACAGTTTATAACAACATTTTCACCACACTTTTTTTCAAAGAAAATGTATTAACCTCTTAAATGTAACTTACCTTTGCTTTGATCAATATACTATTTTATGCTGATACGAAACGTAGGTAAATTTTACATTATTTAAGATCAATTTTAACTTGATATGGGCCCATGTAAAATTGATATGGTCGCAATGTAAACAACATGTTCGAAGTACGTTAGTTCGAATTTTGATTCTGTCTTTCTCGTTTCAACTCGCGTCATTTTGCTCTCCATATGGCGTATTGCTCTCTTTTTCGAAGTGAGAGAGTTTCCCCGAGAGAAAATTCGGCAAAATGACATTATTTAATGTCAATTTGATGAGTATTTCATGTAAAAACGATGTGGGTATGAATTACCTGACATTTAGATGGCCATATCGAATTTACGGGAACATGCTTATAGAACCTTATAGATAAATTATTCTAACATTCTATATGATTTTTGATTATTTTATTTAAGGTTTTCTAGTTTCCAATCGTTAAGTTACAGTGTGATTTTAGCTATAAAGCAGGGTGTGAATGGATTTGGCAGGAACATTTACCACGAACTGACCCCTAACACTATCCACCAAAGTAATGTCCAGATCGGCGCGACCGCTGTTGAACAGAACGGCGGCTATTTTGTTATCGGGTCGCAGAAAGGCCACCGAATCCAGATTTACGTTGCTGGGAACGGCATCGATGCGAATGGAACCCTCCGGAACCAACTTGGAGAAGTGACCGATGGCGTAGAACATGGGCTGCTTGTAGAACTCCTCGAAAGCTGAAAGGATTGAATGTTAGTATTTTAAATGTATCGATATTTATATATATGGATTTCCTACTTGTAGTGTTGACTATAACTGGTGCATCCACCGTGTTGTCCACATAGTTGGGTCCACCCTCCTCGTCCAGGCATATGTTCCAATCGATCCAGGCGTGGAAGCCCAACTTGATGTTGAGCAGATAGTCACGGGCGTACTTCTCGGCCCGCTCCCAACTTCCCAGCAGAGGAGCAGCCGCCTGCCAGGGCTTATCACCGATGCAGGACTCCGAAACTATCAGGATCTTGTCGGGGGCATAAGCAGTGGTCTGCTCGATAAAGCTGTTGCCGAAAATCTCATCCCAATACCAGTGCAGCGATAATCCGTCCAGATAATCAATCGAATTGGGGCGGGTATAGTTCATCTAAAAAACGAGATAAGGAATATGAACTTTGAAGTTTAATTGCTGCTAATTAAATCATGTTTGTTTTTAGATTTATTACTCACCATTTTAAACCAGTGGGGGAAAGAGTAGCGCTGATCATCGTTGCCGAACAGGATAATGTCCTTAAACTCCGAGTTACGGATGGTGGGACCCAGGTGATCGTTCAGCCAAATGGCCTGCGTCTGTGGCGTCCATCCCATGCTCATGAACTTGACAAAGTACATAAAGAAGATGCCATTCAGGGGCTCATTGCCTGTGGAAATGGCCCAAATGGGAATGCCATTGGCCTCCATTAGCTTGATCCAGCGCAGGTGATAGTCCGCCCAGGTCTGATAGTAGGCCCGCTTGAGTCTTCCGAATCCTGTCCACCTGTTGTTCGTCTTCATCCATGGCGGGGCACTCCAGGCGGCTCCCTTCACCAGCAGATTCTTCACCCCCGACACTTCGATGAGGCGCTTGATCTGCTGCACTCGCTTCACATCGTGCTCGTCCAGCTGATCCATGTCCGAGAGCAGGGTGTCGCCCTCCTCCTCGGCATAGGACCAGGCCTCCAGATCAAAGTCACAGCCGCCGATGGAGACGCGCATGAGATTGAAGCCAAGGCCATCCTCGGCGTAGAAGGACTTGTACAGGTGATCCGCCAGTTCCGACTGCTTGAAGTTGTCCACCAAATACTCCACTGCTCCAGTGTAGCTGCCTCCAAAGCCGACCATCTTCTGATAGGTCTTGCTGCGATCCAATCGCAGGGTCACCGTGCGAGTGATGGAGCTCTCCCGGGATTCCAGGGTAAAGGCACTGGCCACCACTTTATCGAGCAGACGAGACAGTATAGTTGCATTTGCAGTGGCCTCTGTGGTCGGTTTCTCATAATCCTGCACGGTGACCTTCTCTTCGGTGCCGAATTTATTGCTGGTGGTGGAGAACCTCAATCCCTGCTTGGAGCTAGATATCAGGAACCATTCATTCTCATCCGTCAGCTCGGGATTTTCCAAATAATCACAGTAGTCGGCCGTGCAGACGCACACCTTGCCGTGCTTCTCATCCTTCAGCTTGCAGGGTATCGATTCCGAGTGACCACCTGCAGGGCAATTTCAGTTTTAATATCAGTTTATTAGCCGTGTTTATGGCCACTTACCAATTGCTGATACCAGCAGCACCGCCCCCAGCACCAGGATTCCTCTGCTGGCGAACATTTTCCTAGTTGACCGTTCGCTCGAAGCGCCAAAAATCAACTGAAACTTTGCCGCAAAGGTTCCAACTGGAGGAGGTCTAAAGCCGTTTATCTGACCACTTGGGGCTCTCCATAAGACAAGGGGCTAACTACAGGAAACTATACCGATAAGGCCACTTGGCGATTATGTTAACTGGCCAACTGAACGTGGCCATAATCTTTATGGGGAATATAAGACTGAGATTGGCTTCATCATCAGCTGGGCCTTGATTTTAAATGTTATATTCAGTTTGGGATTTGGTAAAGATTTCTTCATTCTCCAGTTGAATCTCGTTCGGCAAACAACTCTTTCTAGGGTTTCAAAATTTTACAAATTTTTTAAAAAAGTTTTTAAGAAATCTATAAAACATGTCGTGTAATAGATCTATTGGTAAACCTTTTTTTTCAGTAATTTTTTAAGAGACTTATAAAGAAATCTCTTATTTTTAGGACCCGGTCCTGGCGCCTACAACCTGCCCAGCACCTTTGGCTATCACAACTGCGACAAGCGGAAGCAGCGAAGTCCGCAGTTCTCTTTCGGGACCTCAGTGAGGTCCTGTAATAATGCGAGGAAAGTCGATGGACCCGGTCCAGCTGCCTATCACCTGGGCAAGGTTACTCGATATGGACGGCCTTCAGCCGAAGAGTACTCCATTTACCGTCGTCGTTAAGTTGGTAGAATAAATTGTCTAGTATATAAATTCCTAATTCAATTTCTTTTTAATTATTTACCAACTAAAATGGCATAAAATACTTTAGTGGCTATCTAATCGAATAACTGGAAATATTTGCCAGATTAGCCTAATCGGTGTGCTAAGCTTAAGTGGGCGTAGATTAGCAATCGCTAATGGCAAGTTTACAGAACAGGTGGGCTTTCTGCTTATCAAGTCTGCTGCATTAATCATTACCATTGGTTATCATTAATTTGGTCATGGATTTCCCTTTATTTTTCTAAGCCTTAACCGGTTATTGCTGGTTTATTTTTGCCACACATCTTGACTGAAAAATGGGTCAACATCACTCCCCATTTTAAAAATCAATTTTCTGTATATAATAGAAATTCATCAGAAATTTGTCGAGACTAAATTTAAACAGCCGAAAGTGCAATGAAACGGAAAATGTGACTAAAGGCTAAAAGTCCATAGCCTGCTTATCGGGGCAGAGGCAAACACTCGCGCTGCCGAGTGTTTGGCTCTTTAATCCAGAGCTTTAATCTCCATCTCACTCTCAATATCCTATCCATCCATATCGGGAGTGCTAATAATACCATGTCGAGGCTTTAAAGCCATGTGTGTGCGGCAGAGTTTGGTGTTAACAAAAACTATCAACAGTTCAATAAGAAAAATTGAGAAAGCCTTTTTGGACTAGCATGATACTGTGATGCTCTAACTTGTACCTTATTTGAAAAATATATTCTATGTTTTGTGATTGAATTTCTAAATTTTTAAAGTTTTTTAAAGGCTCATTTAAGCCTCCGCTGTATTATTTTTACGAAATATTAAAATCTAAATGAAAATTTGGTTATATTATAAAATGTTTAGGTGTAGTTATGAGATATTTTAAATATAATAAAAATTTATTATATGTTAGACTTATAATTTCCAGATTAGTAAACCCAAAATCGGGTTAATAATATTTGTATATATATAGAAAATATTAAATATTTTTAGGAAATATCTAAAAAAGTTGTATGATTGAATTTCTAAATTTTTAAAGTTTTTAAAGTTCTAAAAAATATTAAGATATAATAGTAAAATATTTTGATATTGTTGAAATGTATGTACATATGTCTGAAATATTTTAATTAAATTCAAGATTTATTACAAGTTAGAGTTATATTTTCCAGATTAGTAGACCCAAAATCGGTTTAAAAATATATCTAAAATCACATACCCTCTTAGAGGTCACCATCAGAGTGCCATGTTTAACACAAACAGCATAGAATGGCCTGGAGTGGGATCCATCTGTGTTGGCTGGCTTGTTGGCTGGTTGCCTGGCTGCCTTCGGCCTTTGGGCCATCTGCTCGGGCAGCTCGCTCGGCTCTGTTCGCCCGCTGTCAATAAAATAGAACGGCAACTTGTCGCCGCCTTTCAATATTCGCACATACGTCGTTGGGGCAGCACCACCACCTGTTGTTGGCTCTGTGATAGATACCAGATACATTCGTGGAGAGCATACTTTGTGGCGCGAATCTGGCCATATGGCAGCCTAAATTGGCGCTATCTGAGTTGTTCAATTAGCCAAACGAGCGCCCGCCATGTCGGAGAAGTCGAATCGCGGCCAGAATCACTCCCGATCGGAGTCCCAGTCGGCGGCCCAGCTAAATGCCGCCGGCAGACGCAGCTCCACGCCGTCCGGGGCCAATGGCTCCTCCAATCGCTGCCTGATTGCCGTGATTGTCTACCTGGCCCTGTTGCTAGATAACATGCTGCTCACCGTAATTGGTAATGACCAAATCAATTGCAGATAAGCAGATAAGCTAATAAACGATAATTATCGCCCCTTGCAGTGCCCATCCTGCCGGATTACTTGGCCAGCCTGGAGCTGGATGCCTCGTCCTCAGTGGTGGTCAGTCTGGAGGAAACCTCCTCCTCCCCGAAGCTTGCCTACCGGGCGGGGGATTCAGCGGGCGGCGGACATCCGCAGCTCTACATTTCCAAGCATCCCATTCCGGGCAAATCGATGGTGAACTTCACCCTGTTCCAGCTGTCCACGGAAGCCACCACCACAACGACTGGCGCCTCAACGACCTCGCCTCCGAAGCTGACTGATGGTCAGTCGGGCGGCACTAATGTCACTGGAATTGGTAGTGGGAGTGGTAACAGGAACAGGAAGCTGGCCCCCGGCAATCCGCCCAACAAGGAGCTGACCTTGACGCAGGAGAACAGCTCCATCGGCCTACTGTTGGCCACGAAGGCCCTAGTTCAATTAATTTTCAATCCGATTGTCGGCAACGCGTCCAGCAAGTTTGGCTACCGCCTGCCCATTGTGGTGGGCACCTTCTTTCTGCTTCTCTCCTCGCTGGGTGAGTGATCTATTTTCGGGGCATTTATTGGGGTTTCCCAATTGAAAGAAAACTTATAAGGAGGTTCAATGGAAAATTAGGGAAAATAATAACTCAGAAAATCTTGTTTGATTTTATATCTGTTTTAGTTGACCGCAATTCAGAACACAATTCTTCTAAATATCTTACATCTTTAATATTTTTTTTTTAAATCAGGAACCGTAATTATTATGATTTTAAAAATAACAAGAGAAAACGCTGTAGACGAATTTCTCGATTATCAAATACCCGTTACTCAGCTAAAGCAAGCAGTGGCAAGCAGGGCAAACCAAGCAGTCGCTTGAATGTGGCGCCATCTATTTAGCGGACAATTTTAATTATTTGCTAATAACTTTTTACTGAGTGGTCCGATTTACAAAATTTCACTAGCTCTAGCTTTAAAACTGTGGGTGCAACAGTTTTTCGCGGTTTGTGGGTTAACTTACCTATAATATTTTTTACAACTACTTACATTTGCTATACCCTTTCAGTATTCAGCGTTGGCGAATCCTATTGGACCCTGCTGTTGGCCCGGGCGGTGCAGGGCGTGGGCTCCGCTTGCATCAACATCTGCGGCATGAGCCTGGTGGCCCAGCACTATCCGGAGGAGGCTCGCCGCTCCAAGGTGATGGGCATCATCCTGGGCAGCATCGCACTGGGCGTGCTGCTCGGCTATCCCTTCGGTGGCATTCTGTACGACCTCATGGGCAAATCGGCGCCGTTCATCATTCTGTCCACACTGATGTTCCTCAGTCTGGGCCTCCAGCTGCTGACCATGGACCTGTCGGTGCAGCCCGAGGTGGTGGTGGAGGAGACACCCAAGTGGCGACCACTTCTCGAGTGCAAGATGATTCTGGCCATTGTGCTTGCCATTTGGTTCTCCACATCGACCATGGCCATGCTGGAGCCATGCCTGCCCATCTGGCTGATTCAGTATCTGAAGCCGAACAAGTGGCAACTGGGCACAGTGTTCATTCCGGATTCGGTGGGCTACTTTGTGGGCACGAACTTCTTTGGCAGCATTGCCTATAAGTATGGTCAGGTGAAAGTGTCCTGCATCAGTCTGCTGCTGGTTGGTGTAGCCTCTATTCTGGTGAGTTACTATAGAGGATTTTTATAAATTATATCCCTAACTTTATTCACAACTACAGATACCCAGTGCCACAACGGTGGCTCAACTCTTGATGCCACATTTTGCTTTGGGTCTGGGCATTGGGGTAATTGATGCGGCACTGGTTCCACTTTTGGCCACTTTTGTGGACGCCACACTTTCTCAAGAGGATCACAGTGAGAGCAGTAGCTCTATGTCCAGCTACGGAACAGTCTATGCCATCCAGCAGACATCCGTTAGCCTGGCTTATTGTCTGGGTGAGTCTTAGAATGGTATTTTCAAGATTTTCTTAAGAGTTTAGCAATATAAAACTTTTTACTAGCCCCCCTTATTGGCGGTGAGTTGGCTCAAACCTTTGGTTTTGCCTGGCTAATGCGCATAGTCGGCATTTTCAACATGATCTACGGTCCCATACTGGTCTACTTGTATCAGAAATACGATCCTAAGGTAACATATTCAATTTTTATTAAAAAAAAATAATTATCAATATATTTTTCAGGCCCTGAGGGAGCAACATAATGATATGCTGCTCCAAAGCAGCGGACGTGGTTCCCGATATAAACAGCTCTACAACTCCATGGATGTGGAATAAGCTGTACTGCCCAAATTAGGCGTTACTTTTGGCTCATTAAAGCAATATATTTGGAGCTGATTTTTTGTAAACCATTTGAGCCCTTAAATTTCCCCTAAAATTCGAATCTCCCAATAATAATTATAATTAATATGATACAATTTTCCGATTAACAAGTATTATGCAAATATAATTTTAAAGACTTAAATTTAAATATTTTAAAATATTTCCAACCAAGTGGGCTTTGGAATCGACTTCGCCCTCAGTCGATATGTGGGGTTCTAGAGAAGCAGCATTCTGTTTTTGGAATCCTTTCGGCAAACACCTTTCAGTGGGGTTTAAAATTTTATACAAATATTTTTTCTAATATTGCACAAAACTAACTAAAAATGGCGGTGCGACCTTTTGGTAAGTAAAATTTATATTATTTTTAAAAAAATCATATAAGGGAATATATACCCTTAACCTACGAAGGCCCCGGACCCGGTGTTTACATGCTGCCGCCCACTGTGGGCTACGATAAGCATGACAATCGTAAACAGCGCATGCCACAGTACTCCTTCGGCATGCGTACGCGTGCTCCTGGTGAGGATCTTGGTCCAGGTCCCGGGGCCTACAAGGTGGACAAGATGACGCGCTATGGCGCCAGTAAGGGACTGGAGTTCTCAATAGCGCCCAGGACCAACACAATCGGTGAGTTAAAGCTAAGGGATTTCTTAAGAACAGAATATTTATACACCATCATTACCGTAGACAAGCGGTCCAGTCCCGGTCCCGGTGCTCACGATGTCCACAAGAAGCCGTTCTTTACGGGGGTCAACGCTCCGTCCTACTCGATGGGTCTGCGAACGGACTTTAACTTCAAGAAGGAGGGTCCTGGTCCCAATGCCTATAAGTACGAGGTGAATGCGGTTCGCCCGGGAGTTCCCAGCTACAGCATGTGAGTAAATCCCGGTCATATCATGGGGAACTATCTATCTCTAACTTCTTTTTCTCTTCATCACAGGGGTCTGCAAACCAAGACCCTTAACAAGACCAACTCCCCAGGACCGGCTGCATATGGTGGCGGTGATATCAACGTCAAACTAAACCGTGCTCCGATTTACTCAATGCAGCCGCGTACCGCCATTCCGGGAGAAAACGTAGGACCTGGACCCAACTACTACGACCTCATGTACTATCGACCTGGCAAGAGTGGACCAGGTTACTCGTTTGGCGTGCGCCACCACCAGTTCGCCCCGCCCATGATAGTTAGATGTGATAACATGTAGACAGAGTGCAATATTAGAAGAAATGTTCTAAATTTTTAGTGAATAAAAAATTCTTTAGATAATTGTTTAGTTTTTTTAATAAAGTTGGTATTAAGAAATTAAAGAAAAATCTGGGAAAGGGAGTTAAAAGCTGATCGATTGACAATTGAGAACTTTTTGCCGTATTACGTATTCATACTTGGAAAGGTTGTTGCTTTTCTTTTGGGCAAGAAGTTTTTCAAGAAACTTATTTATGGCAAAAAAAAAGTTCTAAAAGTATTCTAAAACTAAAATACATTAGCCAGAAGCTTGTAGTGGATTACTCAATATATTGAAACGATCTATTAAATGTACTTTATCGTTTGTACTTTATAAACCTAATGGTGAGTTAAAAAAAAAAAATAAATTAAAATATTTACTGCTCTAAAACTAAGAATGCATTGAATTTGTTGTCAAATGAAATTAAATTAGAACCGAACAAAAATTTTAGTGAATAATAATAATAAAAGCGAAAACAACATATATATATTTTTTTTATTCATACTTAGTATTCATTAGAAAGGCGGTGTTTCACTTTGGATAATACGTAAGAAGAATTTTGAGTAAGAAAATCATTTAAATCATGACATGCACTTTTTTGCCGCGCTTTTTATAGCTGAAATCAAATAATTGATTTTGTAAATTAACAAAAAAAACAAGATATTGTAATTTTAAAATATTACGCGGGCACTTATTACAAAAATGTTAATTCCGCTCGTTAACAGAGCCTGTAAGTCAGATGAATGGTTTGAGTCATCGCTAAATGTTAAATGGACTCAGAACCATCGATTTATCTAACCCTAACCCCGGTATTTTTCAGTCACAAAATTAATTTCCTCCAAGTTTCTCGTTTTGTTTGTAGATTTTTGCTGTTTTATTTATAGTTTTTTCCGATAAAGTTGGCACAAGTGGCCAAGTAAATTGGTAGGTTGCACCAGCCCGTAAAATAGATGTGTGTGTTTGGAGGGTCGGCGGATACAATAGAGTCAACACCGATTGCCACTGACCAAATAGAATAGAACTCGCCACGCAAAACTCCTAGCACCGATTTTAGGCCTTCCATGCACCCAGCTCACGATTGGTAACATGATGAGCGATGTGGCGGGTGCTGCTGCCCAAGGTGGCGCCCCAGATGCCCAGCAGCCGGAGGATTCGGAGGCGCCTGCTCCGCGGACACCGACTTTGAGGGATCCTCGCTGCTCGCAGGAGCGCGCCAAGTCGCCGCCCCAGGAGCCCCGACAACCGACCAATTCCCACTCCCACGCCCGTCGCACCGGCGGTGGCCAGGCGCCCTCCAAGAACCAGGCGGGCAACAACGAGTGCCAGTTCTTCTTCGAGGACGAGGTGTTCCGCATCGATCGACAGGGTCGCGTACACTTCGGTGTGGTGACCGAAACGGCCGAGTCCTACTCCTCGGACGAGGACGAGGACATCGACGATGTGCTGGCCAAGGGCGAGGTGCGTGTGGCCTTCTATCCGAATGGCAAGGAACTGGTGCACACGGAACAGTCGGTGAGTAAACTCCATTGAGGTTATGTAACGCCCCAAGGTCTCCCCAAAAAAATAACTGTTTTCACAACTGTTTTGCATTTGTTCTTCTCCGGTCTTCGACACGTGTTTGTTTGCTTCTCTTCTGATCCATTCTTTCGTTTTCTATTCGATCTAACCCTAACTATGTGGCATCTACACAGATTGGTCTGGCGGATCGAACCCTAATGCCGGGCGATGTGGTGCGAAGGAGACTGCCGGGGGAGAAGGATCTGGTTGGACAGGCCGGCTATGTGCGGGATGTCAATGTGTGCGCCGATGTCACGGTGCTGAACTCCAATTTGGTCATCAGGAATGTGCCCGCCGAGCGACTGCGTCCGATCTCTGAGTGGACGAGGGATGTGCCCGTCTGCATGGGCACCTGGATTGGCACCACCGTCAACGTGGACGAGTGCGCCGTGCTCAAGTAAGAAATCCCATTATCCTGTTCGTAGAACCCCGTTTTAATAGCTTAATCCTTCCATGCAGAGCTCGTAATGGCGCCCGTTTTGAAATCACCTCCAACGACTTCAGCAAATTCAGGGATGCAGTGAGTCAGTGCGCCCGCGAGGTCTTCAATCCCAATGTTTATTTTCCGGGCAACGAAGTGGTCGGTCGGCTGCCACCTCCGGATCGCGTTAAGAATCTAACTCCAGAGATTACCCTCAACTTCAGTCGCAAGAATCGAGCCAGGGTAAGTTTATAGCTGGGAATACTTGTTCCGCATAGGTATATCCCATATCCTAGTTCTAGCTAGTGATTTTTTGTTGGTAGTAATCAATTATTCGTTATTCTTAATCTACTCGGATTAATCTTACTAGGATTATTATTAAATAATTCAATTAACATAAATGTATTCCTCCAGTACATCGTGGAATCCATTCGCACCACATCCGTTAATGTGGCCTGGACCTGTCGGGGCATCTCCCAAACCGATAATGCCCCGGACGTCGATCCCCTCAAGCAGCCAAAGACCACCATTAAAGGTGAAGAGCTGAGCAACGTGAAACGCCTCAATATCTATGAATCCTACGTGCTGCAGATTCACGATCGATTCTACCTCAAATATTCAAAATGTGATCAATTAGTTAAATATGCCGACTGGCAAGATGAACAAGGTATCACATTGATAATAATTGCTACTTCGGAATACTATATCTATATGTACTCTATCTATTACAGCTGAAAAATACACCTCCATTTACCATACCCAGAAGAAGATGGAGGGCAAGGCCAGCAAACTGAACTCTTCTGCCTCCAGTAGTGGAAATTCACGCAGTGTGTCCAAGTTCCGTCGCCTGGCCAACAAGTTCAGTGGCATGCGACTGCCTCGTCCAGCTACAGAGAGTGCTGGCAAGTCGTCCAATCGCAGCAAGGAGGATATGTTTACCTCAGGAGAGGATGATGAGGAGGAGGAGGTTGAGCCTATCCAGTCACCTGAGCCAACGGCGGCTCCCGAAAAGGAGGCCAAGGTCGCTGCGGACCCAGAATCTCCGACCGCTGCAGTAGCCGAGTCCGGCGCCCAGGCCCCCAGGATAACCATCCGATCTGCCAAGCGAAAGCAGAAGAAACTACGCAATATGAAGAAAATAGTGACGCTGCCATTTACCAAAAAGGATATTGCTTTCAAGGATGGCGACGAAATCGTGGTGGAGACGCTGGTCGTTTACAGCTCGGTAACGGTCGTCTGGCAGGATGGCACTGTCGAGTCGGGTATTCCCTCTACACAACTCTATCCCATCCATCATTTGGATAACCACGAATTCTTTCCCGGCGACTTTGTGAGCAAGGCCGACGAGAATATTACGGGGACCGCAGAGTATGGGGTCATCCAGTGCGTGGACCACGACGAACGCATTGCCAAGGTCATGTGGTTCAACTGCTACTGCCAGTTAGAGAATCCAATGTAAGTAATTTTGACTTGATTTAGATAGGAAGAATCCTAATGTTTCTGTTTCTTTAAGACCCTTGTGCAAGAGTACAGAGGAGCTAAGCGTTTACGACTTAAAGGACCATGCCCACTACCAGTACCGGCCCGGGACTATGGTCATTCGAGTGTCAAACTTTACGAATGAGGATGTCGACTCTACTGCTGGCCAGGTGATCGACAACTACCCCGATGGGCGAGTGCGTGTTTGGTGGGCCAAGGGACATATTACCATGTGCTACCCTCAGGATCTTTTCGAGATCAACCACAACGATCAGGAGCATGATGGCTTCGATTCGGACGGCTCCGAGGACTCGTGGGAGACGCAGTCTGAAAACAGTCGTGTGGGACTCAATCTCAGCCTGTCGTCATTAGACAACGAAGATCACCTCATAATGGGAATCGATCAGGCCACGGAAGCCATGAAAATACTGGATAAACTCTTCCGCGTCCTGGCTCCCTCCCGCAAAACAGAGGTGTTTACCCACCTCCTGGATGTATATAAAAATTGCCGAGCTCTGGACCAAATGCTTGCGACGAACTTTTTTCATGAGTCCAACTTTCAAAACATGGTGCGTATCAAGCGTCGCCCCGGCGACATTTGTCCCGAATGCGTTTCCCATGGCCGTGTGGAACAACCTGCAGAGGTGTTGGTTGCCATGAATAATCTGGTTTCCGTAACGATCAACATCGATGTGGACTCTGTGCCTCTGGTAGCGACTGGTCAGTCTACATCGACCCCTACAAAGCGAAAATCCTCGACGGAAGTCGACGAAGTTCAGTGCAAAAAGATCGCTGATAAGATCACGGAGGAAGAGGGGCAGGATGAGGCTGCGCAGGATCTCCCAGAAGAAGCTCTGGCCGATGGTGGAGAAAAGATCCCTAAGAAGCAGTTAATCACAAAGTATCGTGGCGACTTCAAAGAAATGTTTGACCAGGCACGCGAAAGCATTACCAGAGCGTTTGAGAATCGCACCAAGGTAAGTAATACTTCAAGAATACCTATAAAGATATTTGTTTTTTAATACAATTTGCCTTGCTTTTCAGAACGATTCTGGTGTTCACTCGCGGGGGGAAAATACCTCAGATGAGTCCAATAATCCTGAGAACGAAAACAAATTGGCTGAAGAGCCGTTAAAAAATAAGTTCAACATAACATTCAAGGACGATGTTACTATTGAATTGATCGCCAAACGCGCTGCTGACGTCTGTGAGGTGTTCAGTTTTCTGATCAAGGACCAATTGGCCAAGTGCCGTGAGCGAGTATTGCAGACGATGTGCAAAGCGAAGAGCGATCGCATGGACGAGGAGGTGAGCGATACGGAGGAAGCCATCGAAGCGGACGACGAGGAGGGAGATCAAGCGGAAGCAGAAGCTGCCGATGACGCTCAGATGGCAGATGACGAGGCCATCGAACAGCCTTTGAATCTGAACGCCCTGTCCGAGTCGCTACCGGCTATTGACAGTCCCATGGCCAGTTCCTCGCCCTCCCGTTCTGTAATATCGGACTCGCCGCCCGTTTGCGAGGATTGTTTCCAAGTACTGCCCAATGCACCGGCTGCCCATCACTTCATCAGCAATCAGGTGACGGTTGTCGACAAGTCAATGTATCAGCGAGCTGTGCACCGAGAATACCGCTTGCTGAAGGCTTCGCTGCCCGCCGGTGTTGTGGTCCGTGCCTACGAAGATCGCATGGACCTGATGTCCGTGATGATGGTTGGTCCGCAGCGCACTCCCTACCAGAACGCCCTCTTCTTCTTCGACTTCCAACTGGGGGGCGATTATCCGAGGAGGCCGCCAGTGTGTCACTACATCAGCTACTGTACGGAGCGCCTCAATCCTAACTTGTACGAGGAGGGCAAGGTGTGTGTATCGCTGCTGGGCACGTGGTCGGGACGCGAGAGCGAGGTTTGGCAAACTGGCAGCACCATGCTGCAGGTGCTCGTTTCCATACAAGGACTCATACTGGTCGATGAGCCCTACTATAACGAAGCGGGCTACGAGAAACAAAGAGGTAAATTGCAATTCAAGTGTAATGCGTAGAATGGCACTAAAAACAATGGGTATTTGCAATTATTTTCAGGCACCCAGCTGGGAAATGAGAACTCTCGTGTGTACAACGAGATGGCCGTCATAAAAATAGCCCACTCCACGGTGAAGCAGCTGACGAATCCGCCGCTCGTTTTCCGCAGCGAACTGATTGAGCACTTTAAGCAGTTTGGCAGCGAACTGCACGGCCGCATGCTGGCCTGGTCGAAGTATTCCCTTGAGATGCAGCGGCAGCGGATAACAAGTCTCAAGGGTGAGTTGGGGACTCTTACACTGTTTTGTCGGATGACTCATAATTCCGATTCCTTAGATATGCCCGCGGACTACAAGGCGCCCTGCGAGCTGCCTGAATTTCCGTTGCTGCCTTGCAGTCGTGGCTTTTGCATAGCCGTCAAGCGCGTTCTGGGCCAACTTGAGAGCGAGCTGAATGCCTTGGGAGCCAATATAGTTACGGATGATCGAAATGGCATTGCGGCCGGAATGGGAACTGCGCCGCGTGCTGCTCCGGAGGAGATCTGAGTGCCGCTCGTCCTGCCCAGCCCATGCCTGTGAAATTGGTGCCTATCAGAAGAGCCACAAGACTTTTGCCGCCTGCGCTTGGGAGTCTGACCGGGCCCTCGACAAGAGGCAGCTTTTTATAACCACTATCCAGAATCTCGAAACTCGAATTTTTCTCAACTCGTATTGCTGGCAATCAGCCTTTTAGTTACACGAAATTTCCTAAAGTTATTCGTTGTTAGTTTTCCACAAAAAAAAAAAGTTATCATAAAGCTGAATTATATATATATTAATATTGCGCGCAACTAAGCAAAATGGTAAATGGATCCGCCTAATGTAATGTCAGTGAGTCAAGTTTTATTTATTTTTTGTTGTAAGGCCAGCAAACAAGTTGTATTTAATGTGTTGTTCCGATTAATGTGGTTGCTGGCCTACGCGAATCTCTGTAGGCATTCCACTAGAGCTTAGCTTAGTTAGTCTAACCCCCCGTCCCTCCCCCAATCAGCTCCATGTACGTAATATTGTAAGCTAGCCAATGCGAGAAATGTGAATAAATTAGCAATTTTATTTATTATGCCTCCAATTTCTGCTGTATCCAATCGACGAAAGCCCCGGTGCGGGTATAGACGCCGGGCCAGCCCTTGAGGCCGCAGGGCTTTGTGCCGTAGGAGGTGACGCCTGCGATGTAGAAGATATCCCGACCGCCGGAGTTGATGAACACCATCAGAGGACCGCCGGAGTCGCCGCCGCAAGTATCCTTGCCCGCCTGACCACCGGCACACAGCTGGGTGTCGTCCATTTTCACCTTGAAGAAGGTGTTGTACTGCTCCTGACAGCGCGTCAGGTTCCAAACGGTGACGGTGATCTTCAGCTTCTCCGGACTGGGCTCCATTTTCTCGGTGAGACCCCAGCCGGCCACATCCATGGCATAGTCGACAAAGTTGTTCCGTAACATGTCGCCGGAGGGCAGGCAAATGGGACGCACGTAGTCGTTGTAGCTGTTGCGGAATATGCAAGTGAAAGTCATCACAGGAGAAACTGAAATCCAAGGATCCACTTACCTGACACTTCTCTTGAGACGCACCAAAGCAATATCATTCTTTTGGTCCACCGAAGCCGGCGCAAACTGCTCGTGGATGATGCCCTTCTCCACCTCGATGTCGATGTGGTTGGGCGCGCAGACCCGATTACCGTTCTTCAAAGTGGAGCAGTCGGGATCGGTCCTGGTGTCCCATTCCCCCAGGCGGACGCTGTGCAGAACGACATTGGCCGTCTCCAGATCACGGCTGGCCAGGCAGTGTCCGGCGGTCAGGACATAGCGAGAGTTGATCAAAGCGCCGCCGCAATTAAAAGATAAGGTTTCGCCAGAAACTGCAAAAAAAAATTATACTATATAAGGAAAAACCCAAATCCAATCCAAATATAGGTATACATTCTCGTTATCAATTTTGGTATGAATCTTGACACAATTCTTTTGCAAAAAGTCAAGAAAGTGTTTTAAATAGATTTTAAAGATTTAAGTAAAGTGAACGGAATGCATTTTAAGAGCATATTGGTTTTAAAAAATATTAAATACTTAAAAAAAAAATGTGCAATTTAGTATATTTTTTTTAATGAAGGTTCAATAAATTGTTTATTTATTCGCAATGATGATTTTTTACGACATATGAATCTTTTTAAAATTGATAAGAATTAACCCCGGTCATACACTGATAGAGGAGAATACATGGATCATGAAAAATTTCCCCGATAGGTTATTAACTCACTTTTTTTATACTGCAGCAGCACCATCCATGGGAATTCCCAGAGGCTCGTGTTCATTCCCCCATAAATTCGATCTTGAAACAGGAAGCCGCATTCATCGTTTCCGGGTAGCACGTTGCCTGGCTGCACTTCACCCCCTTTGGCAGCCGAAGGTTGTGGGTCAGGGACATCAGCCCGCTTGCTCTGTGGGCAACAGACCAGGATGCGGTTGACCAGACCCTCCATTCGGTTGTCCAGACCACATTGGCTCTTGGTCAGCAGGGTGCGCTGGGCAGGAGTCTTCGGCTCCACCTTCAGCAGGTCGGCCAGGAAGGGGCAATCGGTGATGTGGACGCACTGGCCGCGCTCCTCGCTCTGCTGGGGCGTACAGGCACCGAAGCTGAACTGGGCCGCTTCTGGAAGAGAAGAGCGCGGTTTACGATGCAGTCTAACCGGTTCTTAAGATATTCTTATTTATATATCTATCACATATAAGTTCATCATAAAATGTAGCTTCATCTTAATTGGAAAAACACTTGTAAATAGATATATATTTGATTTATTTAAGAACCAATTCTGAATTCAATGCTAAAGCTAGGTGCAATGTTCATTTCTCCCATCCTAAAGGTCGAGCTCAATCAATAGAACAATAAACTCATTACTGTCAGTCACATCTTATAAAGAATATAGAGATCATTTTTAAAAAACCACTTGATTTCAATAGTTTAAAGGGAATCCAATAAAGATAGTTCAAAAGTATCTGTTTCTGGGGTCCTTCCAAGGACAGCTCACCCACCTGTTTGTAGGACCCATCCGGATAATGCGCTGACCACCAGCGATAGCAGTAGAAAATTACGTTCCGTAGTAGCCATCTCGTCGCTGCGGGTTCCGATCTGGTACTGATCAAGCTCTCCGTCTGCTGGGCAGCTCAAATCTAAGTCGCTCCCGCTGCATTGGATGCGATTAGCTGGGGTTATCTCCGGATTTCAATGGCAACGGGTTAAAAGCGATCTAGATTACAACAAAGGCAACTGCTCGTTCAATGGGGTGGGCTTTCCCAGATATTTGCATTAGCTTAGCGGGTACTGCATGGGTAAACCCAACATTTGAAGTCTTCGGTATCAGTACTCTCTCAACCGGTTATACTCCCAAGATTCGATAATGACGATGTGATAGCGATTGACGGATTCACAATGATCTGATGAGAGTAGTATGTAGCATCTATATTGTAGATACTTTCATATAAGAGGAACTTCCGAGCAGAAGGTAAAAATCATTTTGAGATACCATCCCCAAGAATATGTTGAGCCGACAGGGATTGAGATACGAGCTATACGTGAAGACCTTTAGCACATAGTGATAATGGGTGTGATCATTCTGGATTCTCAGAAAAAGAAAAAAATAATTTAAATAAATCACATTTGAACCTGATAAGTTATAATGAACTAATAAAAGCAGAGGGTATTCGCTTTATTACATTTGGAACACGAAATTTAAATAATGGATATATTGAGGGTGTCACAGAACTCATTTCCAACCGGAAACCGTTATGTTCCTTCCGTCCTTGGTTGGAAGAGATTTTTGTGAATATGATTTGATCAATACAATCTGTTATACATATCTCAAGATGTTTAGTAATTCATCTTCTCGATTATTTTTTAGCGCATTCAAGTTATAAAAATTGTTTATTTTAAGATATCAACTATTTTTGTTATTAGTATTTTGAGTTAGTTTTGTTCGAATTTCCACATATTCCACCGTATCCAGTCGATATATTTTGAAGTTTTTGTATAAACTGCTGGCCCAAATCCGCACGGTTGGGGACCATATGAGGTGATCCCGGCTAAATATACGAATTCATTTTCCCCATTTCCCATTGTCGCCATCAGCGGACTTCCAGCGTCGCCTACGCAGTCTGAACCATCCTTACCACCGGCACATAATTGGGTCTCTTTATCGAGTCCCAAGAACGGGTACCTATGTACACACTCATCCGGGTTCCTTCCTTTTATGATACCATTCAGCATTACAGCACTTTTGTTCTTCACTTCCGGAAGAAACCAGCCAGCAACTTGCAAATTGTAGTCTTCAAAGGAGGGATTCCTGAATGTGTCGTCTGGTACAATACAAATGGGTTTTATGTGATCGGTGTAGCTGTAATAAAAGATTTCATTAGTAAAGTACAAATTTTAATTTAAAATTTTATTTTATTTTAATTTTAAATTTTAAGGGATAGTCATTACTCACCGCACAGGAAGTTGAAGGCGAAGCAGGGCAATATCGTTATATTCCTTCCCATCGATGACATGGTAGTGCTCATGCTTGATGATCTGCTCCACGTTGATTTCCAGATGCGGAGGAGCGCATTTTCCATCCGTTCGCAAGAAGCAGTCGGGATTTGAGGAGGTGTCATGCTCGCCCAGTCGCACTTGCTGGAGTTGTAACCCACTTATCTGAACACAGTGGGCCGAGGTCAGTACGTAACGGTTGGTGATCAGGGAGCCCGAGCACGCGTAGACAGGGTTATCCGTGGGTCTGTGAGGATTCGTGTATATAAGCAAGGCCATCCAGGGAAACACGTTAAGTGGCGCCTCTTTGCCACCTATCATATGAAAAGCTGGCGGGGTTTGTCCGCAGATCGTTGTATCTGGCAGGACATAACTTCTCTCCGGGCAGCAGATTAATACTCTGTCCAATAATTCGCGCCCACGTTTGTCAACGCCGCATAGTCTGTTGGTGAACACTTCTTTTTCGGCTTTAGACATACCAACGGGTTTAATAATGCTCATGAGTGGGGCACAACTGGGAAGTTTAATACAAGTCTCATCTGGTTGACAAGCCGGAAACGCTGCAAGGGATTTTAAAAAGAAATGTTTTTTAAAAATAAATGTGTTATTCAAAGAGATTGCAAAAAAATGTGTTGAGTGTGTCAAAATATTTTAGAATATTAGGAAATTATAAATGTAT
Organism: Drosophila mimetica; assembly: GCA_037075245.1. Taxonomy (NCBI): domain Eukaryota; kingdom Metazoa; phylum Arthropoda; class Insecta; order Diptera; family Drosophilidae; genus Drosophila; species Drosophila mimetica. The sequence continues at coordinate 10,338,928 of JBAMCH010000023.1, forward strand.
ATATAGAAACAACATTTTTTTGTGACATTTTTCAAAACAAAACTGAAATATCATATCTACGTTGTGATAAGAGTTTGAAATATTTTTGTTATAGTTGCCACACTCACCAAAATGCGTCAAGAAAAAAGCCTGGATCACAATCGAAGTATAAACTTTTAATCCGAGGAACATCTTTAGTCTTCAGGCGATGAAATCTACATGAAGTAGATTTAGTTTAAGCTCAGCAATATCAATATGTTGTTGACAGCTCTTCTCATCTCTGGCGACATCGGTGCCCTCCGGCGTCCATGTTTTATTGCCTATTATAATTCCCAGTTCTTGGAAATTTGGAAATTCTCTGACACATTAGATTAAATGATTAAAAACAGGAAATTAATAATCTTTATGTCAAATTAAGTACAAAAGGCGCCAGAAGTAGCTTGCATGTGTGCGATTTTTACTGATCCAATTAGAAAATGACTAAGACGAATTCTAAAAAATTATTTAAAAACAAATAAAAAATATTACCCAATGTCTAGAACACGCAGAAGTCATCTCGATGAAAGGCAATGATATAAATTGAATTTATGTTTAATTTACGATTCTTAATAATTATTTTTAAATCGAGCTAGAAAAATTTAATTATTTTAAATATCTGAATTATTATATAATATTTGTAAACCGTAAGACATATTTCTTCTCGAATTTTTTTTTGTAGGATTATCCAAATAAAGCGCAGAATTTCCTCGATATAGCCCAAATAAAATAGATTTTAAGTTCTTAAAAAAGCATATTTTATTGCAACCCAATTTTGAAATACACATTACTTTATTATGTCATTGATTATATCTTGTTAGTTTTGTGAATATATCCACATATTAAACCGAATCCAATTGATATATTTTTCAGTTTTTGTGTAAACTGATGGCCCATATCCACACGAATTGGAACCGTATGAGGTGATTCCGGCTAGGTATACGAATTCAACTCCGCCCCTTCCCAATGCAGCCATCAGTGGGCCTCCAGAGTCGCCTCCACAGGTGTCGACACCAGTCTGACCACCAGCACATATTTGGGTCTCTTTATGGAATCCTAAGGTCGGGTACCTTGAGCACACATCCGGGTTCCTTCCCTTAATCGTGGCACTCAATAATACATCGCTGAAATCACCGTATTGCGAAATACCCCAGCCAGCTATTTGCAAGTTGTAGTTTTCGAAGAAGTTGTTCAAGAATCTATACTCAGGTAAAATACATATGGGTAGGATTTGATCGGTATAGCTGAAAAAAAAATTTGTCTGGTAAAATATAATACTAAAAACATAAAGACACATTGGTAGAAGGGTATTCACTTTACTCACCGAACTGGATATTGAAGTCGGAGCAGGCCAATATCGTTATAATGATTCCCATCGGTGACTTGGTAGCGCTCATGCTTGATGATCTGTTTCACGTTGATTTCCACATGCGGAGGAGCGCATTTTCCATACGATCGCAAAGGACAGTCGGGATTTGAGGAAGTGTCATGTTCGCCCAGTCGCACGCTGTGGAGCTCAAACCCATTTACGTCCAAACAGTGGGCCGCGGTCAGGACGTAACGGTTCGTGATTAGGGAGCCCGCGCACTTGGAGACAAGTTTCGCTGGTCTGTAATCTGTATTCGCGTATAGGAGCATGGCCATCCAGGGAAACCCGTTCAGTTGCGCCTCTCGGCCTCCTATGATATGAAAAGCTGGCGGGGTTTGTCCGCAGATCCTTGTATCTGGCAGGACATAACTTCTCTCCGGGCAGCAGATTAAAACTCTGTACAATAATTCGCGCCCACGTTTGTCAACGCCGCACTGTCTGTTGTCAAATATTTTTTTCTCGTCAGTGGACATACCATAAGGCTTCATTATTTTCATAAGGGTGGGACATTCAGTAAGTTTGACGCATTTCTCACCCAGTTGACAAGACGCTGCTAAAGATTTAAATTAAATACAATTGAAAATAAAAATAAAATAGATACTCAACCCCTATTAACATAGATTACAGACTATACAACATGAGCTCATTTAATTTTCAGCAAGTAACCTTAATTTGTTCAAAAATTTAAGAGGAAACTGACTTTAGAGCAGATATTTTTTTTAACTTTTTTTGAAACCATTAATTTAAGTTATTTGGTTACCACTTTATAAAAATGAAATTGAACTTTAACAGAAATCTTAAAATATTGCAAATATTTTCTGAAATTTTTTAATTATTTTTATTCTTAGTTACCAGAAACCGTAAAGTGCGTCAAAAGGAAGGCCTGGAGCAGAGCCGAAAAATACACTTTAAATAAGAACATCTTGAACCATCGAATTTCGAACTGAAACTAAATTGAAATTCCTCACTAGAAGCCAACATGGATAGCAAATTCGGGAAAGTGATTCATTCAAATGCAGACGTCATTGTGGTAGAGCTGAAAGCGATAAGTTTTCCCATTAAACCGGGACCAAGTAAAGCTCATGTATTTTGTTTCGCCCTCTGTGATTTACTAGGAAATAGCTGAATTTAACTCGAATACAAATGCTTAAGCTAAGGCCCCGATCGCGGCCTTTTCCTTCAGAGGACATCAGTAGTGGTTGTGTTTAGCGGGTTGTGGCTCAAGCCCAAGACTGGAAGGGATGCTGGAGTATGGGGGCGTGACGTTTAAATCTTGTTGTGCGCGTAGTTGTAGACCTGCTGGAACCCTTCGTCGTCGCCCTCGCCATCGTCCGAGTCATCGGAGTCGAATGTGTTGTCTGGGATGTCGTACAGACGGATGATCGGCTTGTTGGGGTCCTTCATGATCAGGTATTTGCCATCCTTCTGCTTCATCACCAGATCGATGATGCACCGCAGTACTCCCCAGGCATTGTCCATGCTCAGGTTGATCTGGGTGGCAAACTCGTGCGGCTTGAACTGCTGCGTGCCGAGAATGACATGGCGCGAGTGGTCCCTCGGATTAATACGTGAGACGTAGCCCAGCTTCAGCTGATCGGACCCGGCCAGCACAGCCTGCACAGTCCACTTGGCCAGCTTGCATGCGTTGTTCCTCAGCTCGTTGGCCAGCACGGCACCGCGCTGTGTGTCCAACTTCTGGCGCCACTCCACGCCATTGGCCAGCTTCGAGTCCCACTCGTTGAGCGCCTTGATGGACATGAACTGCGGCTCGCCGCTGGGCGTCTGCAGGACACCATCGTGCTCGCAACGCGCCACCAAAACCTAAAGGATAAATATAACAATGTTATTTAGTTTCTCTGGGAATACATAGTACTAAAAGCAATCAATTCTAAAAAAGCTAGATAGCGTAAATACTATTTTTGAACAAATACTTACAATGTCGCTTCCCAGCTCCCACTTCTTGTAGCGGTAGCCCACGCTGGCCACCTGGATATCCTCGTCCTCGCTGATGAACGGATTGCCCTCCTCGAACTTGAACTTGGCCTCCTGGTCGCCAGTCTTCAGAACTTGCTGGCTGAAGTTGTGGTTGATGAAAGTGGCCTCGATGGCCAGGTTGCGGGGCGAGTTGCAGGAGCTGTCGTCGTCGGTCGGGGGCTCCACGCTGCTCTCGTTCACGGTCAGCAGGTCAAACTCGGTGTGGTCACGCTTGTCCATGAAGATCTTGTCGCCTGGAAAAAAAAGGTATGTTATTATTTGGGTCCAGTATATTGTATAAACAAATATTAATTAACAGTTTAGGGTTCTAGAAGAATTTCGGCTTAATATATATTACTTATTTATCACTATTTTACGAAATTCAATAAACCAAACTCGAAGAATAACTTGTAAATTTTAATGACATGGGTATTTACGTTATCATTGTGTTTTTATCTTTCCTCTGCTGACTTTTACTTGTATGCGGATAAGAATGACATACCTTTTACTTCAAAATCTTCATTCTTCTGACTTTCTTGACATTATCCCATCTTAAAAAATCCTTCCATTTATGCTGTACACAGATATATATACTTCGTGCTCCCAACTATCTTCTTAACTCCTCTCCTTTCTTGCTTTTCATTGAACCTACCGACTTTCTCGATAACAATGTCCCAGGAGTAGTTCGATCGCGTGGAGCACATGATGGTGGCCAGGATGGCGTCCGTGGCGAAGACGTTGCCGACGGTCTTGGACAGGCGCCGGATGACGGGATCGTCTGTGGTGGTCACCGTGTGCACGATGCGGTCGATCTTCTGCAGCGGCTTCTCGTTCTTCACGTTGATGCGGTCGTAGGTCTTGTCATAGTACTCCAAGGTGCCGCAGGTGACGATATCGACGCCCTCCTTGATGTTCGGCAGCGACAGCTTGATGAGTCGCGGGAAGTCCATCTCCTCGATGGATGCCCAGTCGGCGCGCACGGCCACCGATGATTCGCGCATCTTGGGCGGTGGTCCACGGTGTCCGAACTTCTTGCCCATGCCGCGACCGCCATGACGCGGATCCCGGGCCTTCACGTTCTTGCCGCTGAGCGTGGTCATGCCGTGGGTGTTCAGGCCACCGCGGGCATTCCGGCCGCGACCGGAGCGCGAGTTCCTCATGTTCCGGAACCTGCCGCGCTGATGGGGCGGCTTCTGGACGCGGGCGGTGTCCACCAGGTGGAAGGTGGTCTCGTCCTCCTCATGATAGTACGAGTACTGGTTGCCAGTGCCAAAGCTGGAGGCGTACTTGTCTGCGGGCGAGGGAAGGAAATGGAAATGGAGACATGGAAACACCAATAAATGACCCGTATTGCCACGACACACGCACCTAACCTCACTTTCGGCCGGAAAGTTAGGTGGGTGCTGCGCTTCGGTAACTCTCGCCCCGGGGGCTCTACTCACTCTGGTACTTCTTGTCGTTGTTCGAGGTGCTCGTCCAGTCGCAGATCTTGCCCAGGCGATCGTTCTTGCTAAACGGCTGGTACGGGACATCCTTGAATGTATCGGGCAGTTCGCAGGGGCCCCAGCCCTTCTCATTGAACTGCACGGTCGGCTTCTCGAAGGTCGGGAACAGCGCCGCGGTGTTTATGGTCTCGCTCATCTCGCGCGTTTTCCGTTGGCTCGCTCTGCAGTCTGGTATTCGGCCTGTATTCAGCGATTTTCCAGAAATCAAACAGAATCGTGCAAAATTGTTTCGTCGCGTGTTGTAGAAACGACGATGAAGAAACGGTCACACCTGCGATTCATCGCATATGCATATTCGCAAATTGCTATCGATGTTTTGGGTTCGATAGTAAGCGGTAGTTGCTACAACATTTTCACTCCAAATCCTTACTTTGAAATAAATAGACAGTGGTTTCATCTTTCCGGACGTTTTGGTTTTTTCCTTCCCACTTTTATATATTTTCGTACAAAATATCGAAAACATCCACTATCGATATATTCCCGTCAGGTGTGAGATGTAAAAAAAAAGCAAACATAGGTGGCGCCAAAAATTTGAGATGTAAAATGATACAAAACAGACATAGATGGCGCCAAAAATAGGCGCGAAATTTAAAAAATATTTAAATAACGTAAAATGCTGATCTATGAGCCTACAGGGTCTATAGATTTTGCCCTTAACCTATAAATTAAAAATCTTTTACAAAATAAATATAAGTGCATCTTATCAAACAAGTTTTTTTTTACATTTATATTTTAATTTTATATTTTAAAACCTTTTATTTTTAATTGAAGATGAACACAAACTTATAAAGTAAGGGCCTCAAAAGAAGACGTTGTATTTACTGACAGTTGTCCAGTTTCTTGTTAAACTTTTCCTTATACGTGGCGCAAAATATAGAATCGAAATTGTCAGTTAAATTTGCCGATATATTTGCATCGTAAATCTGGAAATAAAAAATATATTGTACATATTGATTTAACGTTTCGCTTAACAGGCTTACGTTATCCATAGCTATGGCTGGGACGCCCAGGAATGGAATTTTGGCTGTTTCCTCGCCGTATTTCTTCAGAATGTCGTTCACCTGCCGCGTTTTCTTGCAGTTTTTGACAGCGCCCACGTCGATTTTGAGACGGTCAGCGCACTTGTCCAGCCTGTTCTTCTTGAACCTCATCATGCAGGCAACCAGCTTGAGGGATTCGACAATGTCATGGTGCTCCAGTATGCAGGCGTGCCAGGCATTCAAATCGCACTCCAGCTCTCCATGTTGGCACTCCACATTTCCGGCGTCATCGGTCTGAAAAGGGGGATTAAAAGTCATTTAGATGCGGATTAAGGCTGATGGATACTATTAAATTCGAAAAGTGAGCAGGTTTTTTAGAGCCGATCGATAAGAGTTTGTCGCGAATTATGAAGTAGTTTGTAGTCTTACATTAATAACTATAATTTTGGTTATAGACGTCGTCAATATAACTACTACTTTCACGTTCAAAATGCTTTACGAAGGGGTAAAAAAAATGTATACTGAATTATTTTCGAATTTTACATCAGTTGAGTTAGCAAATTTAGTAACTTCAGATAATCCAAACCTACCCTGGCATTTCCAAAGGGAACCAGCGTAAGATCAGTATATGGCAGTCGACCCAGTCGGATCATCGAAGGACTCAGTTGCGTAGTGACGAACTGCATGCAGTAGGGACACAGTGCTTCGTAGTACAGGGTAATAGGCAGTCGATCAGCTTGTGGTGCTCGCAAGCGCTGCAATGTCATAATGAGTGATCGTTGCAATATGGAATCATTGTTCCACTGGTTCACTTACCCTTGGCGTGGCCATGCCCACCCATCCCAGCAGCAGGCAAACAAAGACAAACGCCCTCATGGCAGATTCAGTTTAATTCTGAGCTGATCTTGAAATATTCAGCCGCTCAACGCCAGCGACCGTTCGACACTGAAATAAAGCCTGGATTTGTTATGCACAGCGTGGTCATTGCGTTTTGAACAAATTAAAATGGGCAGTGGCGTAGCCTGAAAATGCCAAAAGGGGGATTTTTAGTTAACATATTTATACAAATTATGTTTGCAAAGACTCCTTTATTTTTTGTCATTTATTTATTTCAAATTTTATGATTGTATGTTCTTTAAACATAAAATTTTTTTTTTTAAATATAAAAATTTTTTTTTAAATTTAAAGCTTATACTAAAATTCAAAGAAACCAATAAATCCATTCAAATTTATTAGGTTATCATTTTTATGACTTCCTTTGGTTGTTACTTGGCTAAAACTCTGTAATATGTTCGGTAATAAATCCAAACCATTTTATTAAGCACATCAAAACTTCATATGCAAATGATTGCCGATTAAGTTTATTCATATAGGGGTCATTAGCCGTCACCATTTAATTACTACATTGGGTTAATATCTTCGCGGTTAACTGAAGCAAAAGCGGCATGAGGAAACTGGAATAAGACTTGCTTCCTCTGGCAAAAGGTTTCCTCTTTTCTGGCCCCCCGTGGTCTGCGCCCCTGCTGACAGAGAGCATTTCCCATGGGATTCATGCCGAGTGAGTGTCCAAAACAAAGCCCACAAAAACCTCAACTGATTACGGAACACTGTGAGCAATTACCGAACAGGGGGCTTTAATCTCATTCCCACCAGACAGCTGTTCTTCATTAGTTTACGTACGAAAACGTGGCTGATAAGCTGATATATTTAAATTTCTATTTAATCTGAGTCAGCGGAAAAGCCAACTGGCCAGTGAAGTGTAATTATTATTTATTGGTCTTGGCACACATTTAAAAAAACAGCACTCATAAAATACATATTACAAAATTGCGGAACAAGAGGGGAGTATAATGTTGAATTTCTTTTTATACTCTTGACAAAAGTGCCTTTCAAAGTTTTGGCGAATGCTTCGCTGTCCATAGGGATCAAAGTTCTGGGAATTTCAAAATAATTCAGATTAGGATTTGTTAATAAATTATAAGAATATTTTACTCACATTCTCAAACACAATGCTGGGCACAAAGGAAAGTCCCAGCTTGAGGGTTTCCCTGCCGTAGGGCTCCAAAATTTCGGCGGTCGAACGCGAACTCTTGCATTCCCTAGCTTTGCTTACATCCAAACCCAATCGCCTGGAACATTGATCCAACTCATTAGAGTAGGATCGCAGCATGCAGTAGATCAGTTCAAAGGCCTTTCGGAGTTCCAGGGTCTCAAGAATACACGCGTGCAGGGCATTCAGTTCGCACTCGTCTACGCCGTGCTGGCAATAAACCTGATTTTTACCAGAGTCGTTGTAGAACTGAAAGAGAATGTTTAGTTATGAATAAAAAATATATAAACTATATTTCTCGGAAAATATAAATATTTAGACAAGCTCTGGGTAATTTTCCGTATGGAACTTTTAAAAGATGCTATTGAATTCACATTTTTATTCAAATAACTGCATAGCTACACAGAAAAAAAATTTGATAAAAGATCAGATTGATATGTGCTGGATATTTTTTAGAGATTAAGTCATTTATAATATTATGATATAAATATTTATTTAAATTCCTAGCACTACAAGGTAAACTTATATATTAATGTGATAGTCACGTGAATTACAATACTTTTGATCAGAATAATTTAGAAAATAATCTTAAGAAAAAAAACAGTTATTTTAAAGACAGTTACAAAGAAAAGACACATAATAAATGAAAATACTATATATAAATATGAACCAAAATTATGTTTACCTTATTTTTTAATCTATGTTTGAAAAATACTAACTGATATGATATAATATCAAATTGATATGTTTAAATCATAAATCGACTGATTATTGATATGAAATGAAGTTGAATTGATCCTATTTCATATCGGTTTTGTTCTGTGTATGTACATAATGAATCGGGTTTAATGGGTTTGTTTATAAGATTATGTTAATAAAAATGTTTTTGAAGTGAGTCAAGAATGTATGAAAATGGTGCTGATGATTTTAATTTACTCACCCCCGCCTTGCCAAATGGATATAGCTTCAGATCGGTGACTGACCACCAGTTGTTATCCTTCAGAGCCTCATGAAGTCGACGACGGATGAAGTTCATGCTGTCCGGGCACAGGGCTTCGTAGTGGACAGCCACCAGGAGTTTGGAGCTTTCCGGGGATTGGCCATTTCCGGACGTGGGCCAAATGAGCAGCAAGCACAGTCCACACAAAATTCCAAATATTTTATTCATCGTCCGCGTTCGTTTTCCGCTCTTGGCAGCCTCACAAACCAAACACAACTGCTCTTTTCGATTTTCACATGCGCCGCTCTATACAAACCATCACGCACATCTGTCACATCCACACGGAATATAAGTATATAGTATGTGCAGAGCAGCCCATACTATATGAAACGCTCGTTCTTTCTCTCCCATTTCTCCCACCATCCATAGAGCAATTACTCTCCGCAAATATCGGAGCATCGCATGGCCATATATCTCTAATCTCTAATCAGACTGACCGAGCTGATTGTTTAACCCACTGAACTTTGGGACTTTTGATAGGGCGGGGGAATTTTGGAATGAATAAGTAGTATTATACCAAGTACATATCAAAAATCTCATTAGAGAATGGTTATTTATAGGGAAAACAAAGTTCAGCTGTAATTTTCTAAAGCTATTTCAAACTTTACGTGTAAAAAAATAATTAGGGCTGAATTCTACATACATAGAAAGAAAAATGTAAGTATATTTGTTTTGCATTGAGAACATTCGTTCTTAAAAGCACATTCGATTGTGTAAGCACGAGAAAATTCGTTCTTGAAAACCAGGTAATCACTTTTAGAGATCAATATAAGAAGAAAACGATGAGAAGAGAAAAGTTAAATTAAATTTTATAACATCTTTTTAAGATACAGATTAACAATGTAAATACCGCCAATTTAACTTGATTCAAGCACATTAAACCAACATAAACTTAAAAAATCTCGTTCACCTCAAAATAATTATCTCTGTGTATTTATGTGCTTAAATATAATGTAAGCTTCAAAATATTTGTATTATGAGTTATCAAGTTACAGTTATTAAAAGTTCTTAAGTCCATTTAATTCCGCGGAAATAAAATTATTTAATAGTATAATGCTAATTTTGGGCTGCATGAAAAGTTAATTGCAGTGAATTAGAGATTCTAATTTAATAATGCCAGCCATTGAACTAATTGAATTAAACCAGTTAGCGATTGGATTTAGCCATTAATTAGTAATTGATTAATTTTGTTAAGAGCATGACTCTGCAACTATAAAATAAATGGTTCCACTTGCGATGTCTTTAGAACCCAGCTGGTAAATGAAAAATGGGTTAATGGCCAAAAACGTGCGATTGCCACATTTCCCGAGTGTCGCATGTGGCCAATGTGGACATTAACGAATCATAAACAGTGGGCTTATCAACAATTTAAGCGTAACAAGTTCAGTGCACTGTCATGTAGCCACGGCTGCTAATTGACAGACCGGCAATGGCTCCATTTGGGTAGCATGCCTTGGAGGCCGGTCCAAAACGGTGTTTTTGCTTTGTTTATTATTATTTTGCTTTTTGTGTTTTTTTTGTTCGTTTTTTGGCCGGCAAACCAGTTGTTTGTGGCGCATATATAGATGTAACTGTCGCACAAAATGGCTTGCACAACCTGCAGGCAAGCGAATGCCATTGACCATCGCACATCGTCCACCGACGTAAACGTGATCGCAAACGTGGCCGGTGAGGCAGTTGAGCAATTTCAATTTCTTACTAATTTTCTGTGGCTCTTAATTGCCAGGAAAATGTTTGGGATTGTTGCCTACCGCTTGTATATGGGCACGTCATCTCATCGCGGAGCGTGTTTCATGGTCAAGGTTTGCACGCAAGAATGCCTCCGGCCAGCTGCACAGTGGAAAAAAAAGAAAAGAAGGAGATCAGGTCTAACTAGATTTGGAGCCAACGAAGTTACATCAATTTTCAAATGTTATTTATGAGTACTCAATTTGCATGTCAATCGCTTGTCAATTTTGATTTGAATATTCAGCAACTGTCCCCTTTCTAAAATCAACAAGGCTACCAGCAATTTGCTGAAAGATAATCCCAGTGAAGATATGTCCATGTAAATTTCAGGTTTTCATATCGTTTTTACATGAAACATTCATAAAATTGATATTAAAGAATATCATTTTGCGGAATTCTCTCTCTCGGAGATTCACTAACTTCGAAAAAGAGAGCAAGAGGCAATATGGCGACCAAAATGACGTGAGTGGAAGCGTTTTTACGTTTTCGACCATATCAAATTTATTTGGCCCCCATATCAAGTTAAAATTGATATTACATAATGTAAAATCGATCTACTTTTTAAATCGATTTTTTTGGGTGTATATATTACAATACTGACCACAGCTTTTTCAGCTTTTTGATCATTTGTATTATTTTTAGTTTCCTTTTTGTACTATGATTTTGAATATATGGTAATTTTATTAAAATCTTTTATATTATTAGAGTTCTTATATATAATATTTTATTAAATATATTTGTATGTATTATTTCAAAGCATTAAACAGAACATCAAACACAATGAAATCTACAATATATTTTCTTCCTTTTGATATAGTTATTAAATTTATGATGGTATTTATTTTTTCTGTGCATCCTCATATTGTTTATGGTGCAGGTGCAAAGCAAGCAGAAGCACAATCCAACCAAGAGGAGCAACTTCTCATCATCAAAGACCGGTGGTGAAAGAGAGATGAAAAAGCGACAGTATTTTATGACGCGCCTCGCAGATTTCCGCACAATTAATTGGCCAGAGTTTTCCCGATCGCCGGCGTGTTGCAGCGGCAGTTAACCCAAATTGCTTCTTGACCAATTGGGCTGGCCAGCCCATAGATCACAACAGAGCCTCGCCAACGCTTTGGCTGCCCAGCGGCAATAGCACGAGTAACGTTTATCTGATCTGATTCCAAATCGTAGTAGAAGTCCAAGTCGAAGTTGGAGTCTTAGTTGCGGTCTTAGTCTCTGAATCACAGTTTAAGACCGTTCCAGTTTCTGGAGTCGTTTATTGTGTTGCTTTTTCGCTTCTTCTAATTTGCATTTTTATAGATTCGCCAGCTTTCAGCCGCTTTGTCGGGGTTTTGATGATGGTTTTAAAGAAGGTATTATTAGTTTGGCCAAAAGTGGGTGAAGCAATGATTATGAGGTTTTGATAGATCCCTCTAAATTAAATTTAGGAATTTGGAGCATCAGATTTTAAAGCTAGGCTTTTAAGGTATTATTAAAAGTTCTTTAATTTTATATTTTCATATTTAGAGGTTTTCTGTTGGTATCACTTGAATTAAAGATTGATAATATAATAATAGGATATTAATATATTTTATTAATATTAAATCACACAATAAAAATCCAGTGTATTAAAACCTTCGACTTGAATGTCTTCAATTCGGCTATATTTCTTTGCTGTCCAAGTTTTGTGGCATTGTCTGTTCTTGTTGCAACATTTCAAACCGCAAAACCAATGAAGCCATGCTAGCTGTATTTTATTGTGGTCTTTTTGTTGATCTTGTTTAGTTGCCGAAAACGCATTGAGCCACAGCTCTTAACCCTTGTGCGTAACAAAATGTATGACTAGTAATAAATATGTAAAAAAATCAATAAAAACTTTTCAACCACTTAAAACACCATCACCTTTTAAAATACACTCACTGTTAAATCAATTTGTCAAGAATCTTATCTTCCGCCTTCGATTAAACTTTTTCAGCAAAGTGAAAGTCGCGAATAAAGGTTTTGGCACATGGTCTAAAAATACATGCGATGAGTTCTCGCGGTATTTTAAAATCAATTAACGGAAGTAAGAAGCAAACGTGACTCACGGAAGCTCCACCTTGAACGAAAAATTCGAAAAGAGAGTGGGTCCGTCTGCCTCTTCTGGGCAATGGTAGTGTTAAAGTCAGCTTTCGGTAGGTGATTTTCGAGTAAAAAGTAAAGAGAGGCCTTAGTGGGTCACGGTGGACCAGTTTTGCAGTTTTTTTTTTTTTTTGTTTTTGGTGCAGACCGGCCAGGAAGAAATTTCGTTGCATATCATTTCTTTTCTCTTTTTCCGCAGCCTTTCTCCGTCGTCTGCTGCTGCTGTCATGCAACTGTGGATCTGGTATTTCCAAAGCGGTTCCATTGGGTCCCCCGTTAGAACAGATCGGTTCTACCTCCGCTACTTAAGCTGCCCAGAGTACTCGGCATCCACGTCTGGGGAACGTGTCTGGGCATCTAATTGCGCATCCCGAATCGCAGCCGATTTCTTATGCAAATTACGGCTGGCTAATGCCCGATTTCCGCCGCCTCATTAGCATTGTCAATTTTTTACGAGTCCCGAGTCTCTTGGGATCCCGGGAGAGACCCCTGGCATATGATCATAATCCAAACTCCGACTGGCATTGCCTCATCGTTACACATTTCTCGGGTATTACATGATGATATTCATCAGCGTCTGCTGCGGTTCGTCTTGGCTCGCGTGCAAAAGCCTTATAAAGAGTGCGGATGGTTGGGGCAATCGAATGCCAGATGCTCTGCGGTCTGCTATGAGAATCGCTGCGAGATGGTTACCATGAGATCTGAGATTTGAGGCTTTAAGTTGCTTAAAATTGTTTAGAGATACTTGGAATATCTTTTTATATATGGCCTTTTGTTAAAATCACCTTACAATTGCATTGTTTTATTATTGGAACCCTATAACCTTGCTTTTTAAAAATGAAATCTAATTTGTCTTTGTAATTTCACCCTTCAATTCAACTTCCTTATTCAATCATATTTCTGCCAACTCATCCACTTTGAAAAACTAAATTCCCCATCAATTACCACGATCATGTTTATTATTTTCACGACAATCCTCTGTAAATTTTGTAAAAATTTCAACATTTCTATCTGCTTTCCCGGTTTTTTTCCTGCTCAACATTCCTGTTCATGGGTCCGGTTCAACTTTCAACCTGACCATTCAACTCTATGACTTTGACTTGAGTAATCGGCTTAGCAAGTGGTTCAACTAGCTTGGTCAACCAACCAGTTGAGCTTACCCTTTCAATTTACCTGTCCACCGAAAGTGTTCCTTTACATAATGATGATCGGTCATTAGCCTGTTAAACAATTTGCCTAATCAGTTATTCTGGCCATCATTTAATGGCTGCTAAATACAACATAATCGATATACCCTTGGGTTGAATAAATAGTAGGGTATCGTCAACAAAGCTCTGCTACACATGCAACCAAGCATGGACCTTAAAAAGTGACGCCACAATACCGCGAATGCCGAAAATGCACTTTTTCACATGCCGTTGCAGGCAAATAAATCTCATAGTTTTCCACTTACCATGCAGTTGTCAACTTTGACATTCCAAATTGCCCGACAGATATTTTTTGGGGATTCATAAAAAAAAAGAATTTCACAACTTGCATTTGTTTTGTCTTTTTTCTGTCCACCGTTACAGATACAGATCCAGTTCAGCGTATCTGTGAGAGAACATTATCTTTTATCTTTTTTGCGCTTTTTCGCATATGTATCTAGACCAAGTGCCGACAGATGAGTTGAGGGCTAGCTGGGAGGTATAAACGGGTTCTCGTGTGTGCGGTAAAGTTCCATTTTCATTTCCATTTCCACTCTTTGTGCCACCTGGTAATTGAGTGCAATAGCCGGCCGAAAGGTGAGAGGCAATGATCGCTCCGAAAACAGTTAGTTCCGATGCCAATAACCCGGCAAAATGACGCACTGCCCCTCAGAATCCACCGAGTGTAACTCGTAAATCTTGGCCACTGTCCAGATACAGATACAGATACTCGTGATATCCGCTAGCGGCACGACGACACCTTCTAAACTGGGCTGACTTACGTCGCCTTACGGCTAGATAAAGGTATTAAGTATTTATTTATAATTGTCGTATAATTGTGGCGCACACAGAGCGCCCAAAAATAACACTTGACTCAAATCGGGGGCACTTCTGCCGGGAGCTTTGCAGCTAACTTATTTTTTTAGGGCACCGACGACAGATGGTTTCGACTTTTAATTGGATTGAGCGGTGAGCAAAGCATTCTACCAGATACAAATGTGGATAGCAAGTGGAAAAGCAAACAGCAAATAGAAAACATGGCCCACACTCGAAGCAAAGTACTGACGTAAACCCTTAAAAGTTAGGCAATGGCATAGATAATTTAACCCACTTTTTAGGTCTAAGGAAAATTTCTTTATTTTAAAGAGCAAGACTAACTTTCTAATTTTTTGAACTCTCTTTAATTAATAGATCATTTATAGCTTGTATCCCAATTTTAACAATAGTATCTTACCAAAAAGTGTTTCGCTGACCTAAGTTTAAGTTGGCCAAATGCCATAAATTAACAGGAAACCAGTCTACCCAAAAAGTAAATGTCATTCTATTCATAAAGTATTATGTTAAATTATTGCTTCTATAAATTTCATAACATGCTAAATATTTGGCAAACAATTTGACAAAAACTAGATTTTAAGATGGAAATTCCATATTGGGAACAAGTTATATGCTTTGATAATTATAAAAATATAGTATTTTTCCCAGTGCAACTCTGTTTTCTATTTGTTCCCACACATCTGATAACAAGAAGCGGAAACAGAGAGCGAATAATTTACGACTCTCGAAACTTCCTTGTGGCTCTTAACGTGTTGGGCAACAAGTGGCTAAAGAATCCGGCCACTTGGCAGAACAGAACTCCACTCGACATCCAGCTTTAGCGCATTGGCACCTCAACACATCGGCCGCTAATCACATTAGCACACTGGCCAACAAATTGCCATTAGAATGATGGTGCATAATTATGCGACCCATGCAAATAGCCATTGTCTTGGCCGGAATTGTGGGTTAGGGATCTTGGCCAGAACGAAAATCAGAGGTGGTTTCCAGCCCCCCGAAGCGATGCCAATGGGGCGTTGCGCAAGATTTATGACGCCTCCGAGCGAACATCTCAGCTTCCGTTAACCATAGCTTTAGCTCTGGGTTCTGCCACCGATTTGGTATCTGGTATCTGCCATCTAGTGTCTTATATCTGACATCTAGGTCTAGGTCGTCGGACTGTCTGACTGATGGCTGTCGGCTCGCCGGCCACATTCGGTGTTCAGTCAACTAGAAATTCTTTGCCATCTATTTCTGTTGCCTTTTGCGGTTTGTGTGTCGTACTTATATATGCCTGTACCAGAATATATATATTCGACTCTATATATATATTCGTACTTTTTTTGGGCTCGTCGTGCCTTCTAGTATAGAGCCAATTGCAATTTGTCTGACGCCTCAACGGAAATTGGAAAAATTAACTAGACGAAATCTAAATACCCTTGTTGATCTTCGGATGTTCAATCTCTGACGGGGAACTATAAGTTAATGCCTGCGAACACTTTGTTTATGTCAAGGAAGTAAGAGAAATTAATGGGGGTGTGTTAAGAAAGAATAAGGTGAATAAAATTGTTTAAATAGATGGATAAGGCTTTAAACTTTTAAACAAACAGGTGATTAATTGTAGGATGTATAAGTTATGGAGTTGGTATTCAGTTATAATATCATCATGAAGGCTAAAACAATTTTCCCTTTAATTTCAACTTAAATACTTTATAGACATCCACTTTTTATGGGTTTTAAAAATGATACCTAATTACACCTTTGATAATTTTGTTAATAATGATGATTAATGATGAGTTAGGAGGGTAATTTCTAAGCCATATATTAGCAAATACTAAGCCGGATGAATAACACGTTTTTAGTCAGTCATTTTTCATTCTAATTAACTTGGTTTTAGGAACTGGGAATCCTCGAAATGGGTCTTAAAAATCTAGTAATAAATTATAATGAATTATGTTGTACTTAAGATACCAAAGATGTAATACGATCCAACGTACTTATAATAAAAATTCTGTAGATTTCAAAGAAGGGGTTACTTTAACTTGTTGGTGACCCCGACGAGAATCGGACCTACATATATTATTAAGGGTATCCAAAAAGGTGGCAGCCAAGTTCTAAAATCGGGTACAAAAAATCTGTTAACTACATAGCGTGCATTTTCAACATACTTCCCACTATAATAAAAATTCTGTAAATTTCAAAGAAGGGGTTTTTTAGTTGGTGACCCCGATGAGAATCGGACACCCCTATATTATTTAGGGTATTCAAAAAGCTGGCAGCCAAATCGTCTAAAATCGGGGACAAACAAATCTGTTAACTACATACCGTGCATTTTCCGCCCTTCCTGCCCCTCCCCCATCCGCATTTTCCGACCAAAGTGCAACAGGGTCTTATTGGAAACTCGTTTCCGACCACCTTGGCTTTGTTTCGCATTAGCTCTTCAGCTTCTTAGTCAATTACTATTTTAATGCAAGCTCATTAGGCGAACGCCCCCGCTGCGAAAAGCGAAAAGCTAAAAGTGAGAGGAGAGGGAGAGCAAGCTTTGCTGTCTGTTTACCTTTTCGTAGCGTAATCAGCTGTTTTAGCTTAGTGAGAGCCACTAAGGTGAGAGATGGGGAGCTCGAGAGAGCAAAGAAGAGAGAGCAGTGGCTGAGAGGATGTAACTGTAAAGGCTATACTTTTTTGTCAATTGATTGACAACAACAAACAACGGCAACGTGAGAGCGTGGCAGCAGCAACAGAAACAACAACCGTAGGTATTTTAACTGCGGATGAGAGTATTTCGCTGCCGCGCTGCTCTGCCCGCGATTTGAGATTTCAGTTGCTTTCAGTTTTCAGTTTTCCGTGTTCAGTTTTCTGCTTGCTGCTTTCAGTCGTTATCGGAACTCGGCGCAGCCAAGTAGTCAAGTGGGTCCGACGCGGTCGCTCTTTCTCTCGCTGCCTTGGTGGGTTGTTGTTCTCGCCCGCCGCCGCTGCTTCTCTCCGGGCGCTCTCTCTTTGGGTTTTTTTGGGGGCTCCCACGCGTGCTCTCCCCTCAGAATAAATCGTTAATTGGCGATTCGCAAAAAAATATCGAAGAAAATGCAAAAGTTCAGCGAAATAATCGCGGTGCAGTGCAGTAATAAATATAATAACAACAAGCAAGCGAATCGTCAGCAAAAAAAAGATACAGTGGTGCAATCAAGAAGCTTTCCGTGCGTTGGCGTGTGTGTGTGCTCAAGTTCATGGTGTTTGTTTGGTTGTCAAGAACAACAACAATAACATAAACAACAAACACACAAAATGACCAGGGAAATTCCAAGCAAAAATTAAAGTGCAAATAAACTATCTTAAAGATACTTTACTTGAACTACTGAAGATATTCCCATGAAACAATTAATAAAAACAACACTGACAAGCAAAAATCCCCCCGATTAAGCTATAAATCAAAGGCTAAAAATCTATTTTATCAAAAATAAATACTGTAAAAAATGTCCCATAAAATTTTATTGAACAAAATACTTTATTTGATAAAATGCATAAAGAAATCTACCGTAGTAATAATACCCCAAACCTTCAGGGAAATATTCCTCGCCAATATAGGGCAAAAAATCAATCTTCGGTTTTTATCAATCTTGAGAGAGATGTTCTACAGCGCGCCAAACACGGCAAACTATGAGATACAGATATGCGGCGTGTATTGAAATGTCGAACAAGCTGTTGCTATATACACACGCCTATATGGTGAAAGATAAACAGGAGTTAAAGTCCCGGTTTTCCATCGATTACAGTGTTGTTCAATTTGCCCCGTCTATCTGGATCTGAATGTCCATCTGTATCGGTATCCGTATCCGTAGCTGTATCTGTATCTCGTGGCGTCATCAGCGGTCGTGTTGATAAGCACTGATAAGCCATCTAATGCGCTCCCTATCTCGCCCGACTTTTCGCTCTCTCAGGGCGTCGAATTCAAGCGCTAAATTTCTGTTTTGTATTTTTTTCACCGCCTTGTCAGCGTTTTTTCTTTGCGATTTTTTTATGTGTCTGTCTGGCTGTCTTTGCCGGCGACCTTAGACATCATCAAATCAAATTTTTTGCCTCCATTTTGCGCGTTTAATTTGTCCCAGCTCTATATATACTCACCTCATAAATATATAAATTAGATTCCCTTGTTGTGAACGTCGGCGAAACTGACTTTGTGTACGACTCTATCAAATATGCAAAGCAGTCGTAATTAAAATGCAAAAGAAAACGCGAGTGCATAAATAATTGCCATCTTTATAATTGTATCTATTATAATTGCATTTAATTCGAAGCGGAAATATTTACGGCCATAAAAACAAAAGAGATTTTCACATAACAAGGAGAAAACATCAAGCCATTATAAAAAAGTAAAAACAAACTACGCAATTATTGAATTTACATACAATAAAAGTCCAGGGTAAGTTTCCATTTAGTTGAGCAAATTAATTAAGCTGTCTGTTATCTGTATGTAGTTCCCATGAAATTCGAGTTGACCCCCAACCCCCCTTTTTACCACTAAGTTTTTCCTGGCCAACTTACGCAGTTGAAAATCAATAAGCTTTGACTCTTGCTTATTCCTAGCTGAACTCGCCGACGTTTTTCATTAGCAACAGCTGATTGCACAAGCTGCACCCATCCACTTTCCACCCGCCGCCCCTGACCAGTGCCACTCCCCCTTCGCAGCGGACCCTTCCCCCGGCCCCCGCATCCCGCCGCACCTTTATTGAGGGAACGCTTAACCTTGGCACGCCTTCGCACACACAGTGAACACACCTCTAGTAGAACAAAAGCTGGGAAACGCGCTTGAAAAACCTCAAACTGAAGATTTGAAGTCGGTTACCTTTTCCGGTACTTTAGTGCGGGTTTTATTAGAGTTGTAGATAGACTTTATTGTATTGTTATCATCTTAGCCCTTAAAAACGATTTAATGCATTTTGTGAATAAGCTTTCAAGGGAATTTTATCATTGTTCCATTTTAGAAATATCTTAGTTGTTAATCTGAGCCTATATTATGAGCATTAGCCCTTCCTTTATATTATTGGTTCCACTAAAAGGCATATCTTAACTTTATAAGTTCTCTAAATTTGATGGAGTTTCAATTAAGATAAGTATTTTCCATTTTAAGAACAGCGTATTAGTAATTAAAAGCTTTTTTGGTTACCAATTTAATTTCATTTTAAATTAAAGTAGTAAAAACCTAATGACATTTTGACCAAAAATGTTTTCGTTTCTCGTAAGCTAGATGAAATTAGCCATTGTAAAGATAAAATATTTCTTCTTTAAAAGGTTTTTCCTGTTTCAACTGCCTTGATTTATTCACCACCTCAGAGACCTTACTGTATCCTTGGGTGGGAACGCTGCTTTCTCCGCTCGAGCGGTTTGTTGGTGTTTTTCTTTTCGCTGGCCTGGCTTCCTGGCGCCTCATTAGTTTGTCTCCCGGTCTCCCAGCTTGTTTGCCCGAGTCTCAGCCCTGGGATACGCTCCCCACTTCCACTCCCCGCTGATGGTCTCAAGTGATGCATTTGCTACTCCAATATGTCAATCAAAGTTGAAGTCCCCGAGTGTTATCGCAAGGGGGGCGGAGCGGTGTGAAAAGGGGGCGAAAGGGGAGTGGCAGACAGTCATCTAATCAGGCCAAAAGTGAAGGAATCGCGGGCCTCAATAACAAACCCACACCCAAGCCGTATTATAATCAGCTTTTGCTTGTTTTGACGTTTCCAGGACATGCGTATCCTTCGGCGCTCTCTTGTGCAGAATTTCTCTTCTCGAAATTGCTCCCCCAAGAATTCTCGCAAAAGCTCCACCACGTGATTCTGATCAGCTGTCATCAGCTGTACTTTGACTTTCAGAAAACTCCCGCAGGCGCCAAAGGCATAAAGCTCCAGTCCATAGCTTTTCCATATCCTAAAGCTCTTTGGCTCTCCTCTTTTTTCACATATACCATATTAACCACCTGTTGATGTCATTTTTGGGGTTCTTCACTTCTTTAGAAAGTTTCTTTTCGCATTACGAATTTATGCAAATTCTAGATGTTAGCTTGTGGCTATAAAAAGATCTCAGATTGATAGGACAAAAGGCAAAACATAAAAATGATCTTCTCATGAGGTAGCGTTCTATCATTTTGGGGCTAACTAAATCATTCGCTACAGTGGGAAAAAATATTCAGGCCAACGTTGAGGTATTCCTAACTTGATTTATGAACTAAATAATCTCTAATAGTTTTTAATTCATCAAAATATTTTGGGATCTGTGTAGATTCTGTCGAAATACAATCATTTCCACATGATATGATAATATGAGAAATTAAATCGAATAGTTTTATAGTTTTTAATATATCAAAATATTATGGGATCTGTGTAGATTCTGTATACAATCATTCATTTCCACATGATATGATAATATGTGAATGACAATTGTTTTATTTTTTCCCTATGTGTGGGTTTTCCTCTCTTTTCGGCCAACTCTTTTCCCCTTACTTTCACTTCAATCGCTGTAAACTCTGCGTTCTTAAGTGAAAGGAAGCGTGTGCTCTGCTGGGAGTTGATGCTGCGATGCTTTCTAAATGATGATCACTTAAGCACAAGCACTTGCCATTCACAATTGCCCACGCTGGCGATAGACCGTCTGGTTTTCTGTGTGTGTATATAGAGCAGCAGCACCCACGAAAAACCACTGACCGACAACATTCTATTTCAATTAGTGTAACTGACCTATGCCATTTGCTGTTTTGCAATTTTCTCCGCCGCCACCGCCAGTGGAGGAACATTAATCAGCACGATTTCAACCCGTTCAGGGGTTTTTGTTTACACACACTGGCATTCATGCACAACTCCAGTCGAATGCCCAATGCCGGCGGCGGCAGTCGGGAAGCCAAAAGTCCAATAGCCAAAACACAAACAGTCGTCGAGTACTCAAAACTCGTACTCGTACTCACACCAGAAGACAGTTTGCCCATAAATATCGCGTGAAACTGCCGCATTGTTTTGGATTTCAGATTTCGATTTCAATTCGACCCATTGAGAGTTTGCATTGCTTGTACCTTTTGTTTTGCCATTTGCCTTCTTTTTGTTTTCTCGCCTAATGGCTTTTTAATATGCCAACAAAAAAAAAATACTAGAAAAATTATAATTTTCTATATTAGAGTGCATGAACCGTGATCGTGTGGGAAATCTGAGTTTGTCACGCCTTTTGATTCGACTCATGATATAAAGTTACGAAAATCAACAAACCGAAATAGGGCTTGTTTACAACTACAAACGATTGATCTAAAGGGTAGTACTAAATATAAATAAAATATTTTAGAAATTTAGACCTTAAAGACCCTTTTTAAACCTTTAAATCTCTTCAATTAAACTTATATTTCAATCATTCGT
Source organism: Drosophila mimetica (assembly GCA_037075245.1). NCBI lineage: Eukaryota > Metazoa > Arthropoda > Insecta > Diptera > Drosophilidae > Drosophila > Drosophila mimetica. The sequence continues at coordinate 10,361,028 of JBAMCH010000023.1, forward strand.
GCTGCACTTTTTCCACTTCCTCCCATATTAACTGTATATAGGACATCATTACCATTTGTTACCGTTTTGGCCAACTCATTATCTATTTGAAGTCCATAAATAACTTTGAATCACGCAAGGTTTTTATCGTATCATCGGTGGGGCATCTGTCATACATCCATCAAAAGAAATATATATATCATTTGATCAATCATAGTTAATACTGATGGCCAGCGTTTAATTGCATTCAATTTGATGAGTTGTTGGCCACGATTTATGTAATGGTTGGAAATTTTGTAAATAAAAAGGGGAAGCTCGGCGCGTTGTTAACGGCACGCCATATAATATTTACAAAAAAACTGAAACTCATGACGCATGCATCGTGGCCAATTATTAAATATTTATTAAACGTCGTCGTTTGAAGACCGATTTACAGTTAGTTTGACCCACCCGCAGACCGGTTTATTACCATATTTTTTTGTCGACCACATTTGTTTCCTCTTTTTTCGAGTTCTGTTCTGTTTGAATAACTGTTATTTTTTTATTGCATTATTCACGTGCAAAATATACAGTTAGGGTATTATAAAATAAGAGATAAATACTCAGAAATATTGCAATAAATGTAAGCGAGCGAAACTTGTTTGGTAATCACACAAAACTATTGAAGTCGTAAAAAGTGTGTAAACCTTATTTTTTTTCACTCCTCAAGAGGTCAGCTTATATTCGTTCATGAGTAAACCTTAAATAATTGAATAATTATTTATTATATTTGTTTGTGTGTGCTTAATGGGATTTTTATGGCAACTGAACTTTCTATAAGTGGTGGAGAAAGTTGCTTTGTTTTTAAATCTTTGCCTCCAGGAGCTTTGTCCAGATGGCGCTAGTGTTTACAAGGAGCTTTGTCCTTTGGGAAGTGAAATCCTTTGGAAAGCTTGTTGCACTTGTTGCTCTGTTTTATTTGATTTCTAGGTCTGAGTAAAAGTTGAAGGTAAATGTTGACATCATCTGAAATTTCCCAAGGCTTTGTTGCATTTATTGATAAGGAAGCTTGTATTGATAAGAACTTATACTGTGAACACAAAATAAACCGTAATACCTAGGAGTAATATTTTATGTGTGACTTGGGTACTGCAATTTTTTTAATTTAATTAACTATTAAATTCAACCCAAAATAATATTCTTGTAAAAGGCCAAAAGCTTACCAGCAATGTAAAATGTAATATTTTATTTATAATATCAGCTCCAGAGTGATCTTACTTTTTTTTCCTACTAATGCAGTATGGAAAATACGTCGCGTGGGACAAAACGTGCATGGCACAAACAATCACAAGTAACAACAATAATGGTAAATACAATCACGAGTGCAGAAATCACCCGACAACCGAAAAAAAAAATAAACAAAATGGTTTGGAATAAAATTGTGAGTTTCACAAATGTCACGTTTTATGTAACATTCGTTCGATTTAGTTTTGTTTTACCGGCTGCAAAATAAATTTGTGCTGTATTAATAATAAATTGCATCAGCTGCCTGGCAGGAACAACAAAAACAAATTAAAATATACCGAGTACAAAAGCGAATGACAATTGCTCCTCGTAAAAAATCGACTTTAAAATGACTTTGCTGGCAGCAGGAAATTAAATTTTGAAATTTAAAAAACGCGGTGCGTACATAAGCCCAATCAAAATAAATGTCAGTGGTATAAAAACCAAACAAATATCGAAATCAAACGAATGAAACAAAACGCTTTAATAAACATGAAAGAATGCAAATAATATGTAAACCACATAGAAACGTGCGATCGAAGATTTGCATTGAATTTAAATGAGTTGAATAAAAGTGATAGAAATAGTATAGAAAAAAAATGAAACAATGCAACTGTTGAAAGAATAATGTTATTATTATTATTTAGCAAACAGAAGACTCTCTGGGAATTAAATTATTATAGAATAACTATATGTAAGGTCAAAGAATACAAACATTAATGAATAAAAATTATAACTTATAAATATGAAAAATCAGGGGAATTCCCCTCAATTGTCGTCATCAAACCATTTTCTTCATTTAAATAAGTAAAACTGAAAAGACAATTATTTTCCAACTCTTAACGTCCCAGTGTAGAGTTCAAGATATAAAAAGATAAAGTAAATAAAAAGCAGCTATAAGGTAAAAACTGTGTCAATGAAATTTTCGTGGGCTAAACTGCAATTGTTGTTCATAAAACGCCGGGCTGAAAGACTTTAGTACGGAGTTTACTAGCCTTCTCTGACGTTGAGTTTCGAGTGATTCACGAACTTGTTTCGCACTTTGGTTCCATACGATCCATCGCCTCGAGGCCCATTGACTTGGACGAGCTGTGAGTATCTTTTCAATAATTAGTTTGTTCGCTTGCCTCCACTAATTATGCTGAAATATTCAGCCTGAAACAAGTTAAACTCGTCGCCTTGTCCCTGTGGCTTTGACTTTGGCTGTGCCGTTCATTTGATTGAGCTTAGAGCAGACGACACACACCCCAAAGTGAATTCTTCCGAAAGCGGTGTTAAATATTTCGAATAGCTCGCTGGTTCTCTAGTAGGCATTAGTATGCAGAGCATCGTCCAAAGTCGTGGGTTCTGTTTCGTCGGCTTCGCGACGACCAGGAAGCATCCACACACGCGGCACATGCCACCCGGCTTCTAGCTCTGGAGGTGCTACTTGGTATGGAAGGCCTGTTCCCAGGTTAAAGTTGTTGTATCATATATGGCAGAGCGAGAGAGAGAGTACTTCCAGCGGGGATTTATGGTTGTTTTGATTGCCGCTAGTTATGAATGCACTGCAGAAAAATAACTGATTTTGGTAACAATATAGGTCGTGCTGGATCTGAATTGAAATATGATCACGTAAATATATTTTTAATAATTTTACATGTGCGATATTACCTACTTTTCCTCGGGTTTCATATTCTAGATAGATTTTACTGAACTTTAACTTAAAGAACATAATGGGAAATATATTTTTTAATAACAACTAATTGTTGGTAATTGCTAAAAAAAAGAGAAAAAGGTAAAAAGGGAAAAAAGTTTTATCCTAATTGGATTAAAATGAAAAGCCAATCGAATCCAAAAAAAGAGAGAGAAATGCACTCAAACACTAAACTATTATTGATTGAATAAGCAATTAGAACTCTTAAAATGAACTCAAACCATTGAAATTTATGTTTCAAGTACAGCTTAAATTACTAATAATCTTCTTTTCCATCATCACTTTTCCCACACCTATCTAAAATGCAACTTAAGCTTAACTCTCGGCCATAACCCTACAATTTCTGACCGGGCCTTAAAAAGTGCCACATCATTTAGAGTTTTCTAATCGGTCATTGCCCTGATTCCATTTCTCCCATTATTGTTACTGAACTGCATTGACCGTTAACAGAGCATCGGAATTTCATCATCTCATATTGTCAAAGATTCTTTCATTAACTGGCCATACAAAGTACACACACATCGTATCATTTGAGTGCATGATTAATCAGAAATATAATTTTAACAGGCCGCCTCGATGGAAAAGTGAAAATCATTGTGCGATGTGTTTGCAGCTTAAGCTAATGAAGCGCATTAAACGTAGACCGTTTGTGTATGTGTGTGTATATATCTTGAAGATATAGATACTTGGCCAGACTTTGGCTGCTGCCATTGTTGGTCTTGTCAGCTTGTTGTCTGCGTTCTCCTCCGAGCCAGTGACACAGAACGCCACACGATGGGGCAAACAGAGAGATGCTCGAGCAAACACACACACTCGCACACACCCAGAACATCTGGGGAGGAAAGTTCGGTTCTGGTCCGCTCGGAAAGGTTAATGAGTTATAAAACTTATGGCACTTACTTTGTTTAGTGTAAACGATACGCATTATTAAAATGCCTTTATGTGTGTCTCTGGGTCTTGGGTTTTGTGTGTAATTTTCCTGTGTCAGATATAATTTGGCTTTAGTAGACTACCGCTACAGAGATACAGATACAAATACAGATAGAGATACTTATGTTTGTACAGTTGGTCTTTATGCCCGATGCTTTCTTGCGGCTTTTGTTACGCTTTCCAGAACATGACTCTGAATTTTCGGCACAGCTTTCGTTCTTGTCTAATTCCACACGGCAGCAGCGTAGCGGCTTTCTTAACTGATGAATAAAGACATCTGCGAGCGGTCGCCGGTTGCCGGTAGAAGAAAACCTGGCTTAAATGGCATTTAAAGAGCAGAGCAGAACAGAGCAGAGCAAAGCGAAATGGCCCCAGAAACTGTGTCAAACCTTTTCGGATAGAAGTGCAGAAGCCGAGCAGAAACAGAACCGAAACAGAAACAGAACAATGCCGGCGAAAATGGGGGCCAACAAACGGGGCAGCATTTAGGCAGTCAAAAGGTTGCAAACACAAAAGCGTAACTGTGCAGCCAGATTCTTTAGCTTCTTTCGAGTCTTTAGATTTGGTTTTTTTCTTGATCTTTTTTGCAGGTTGTAATTAAATCTTATAGAATGTCTGGGTAGACAGTAGAGAAATGAGGCAACACAACACTGTTGTGGCTCTCCACCTTTCTCCCAACGTGCGTTGTGCCTCCGATTGCAGCAACATCGTTTTGGCCATGCTTGAGTTGCTCCCCCCAAAACAGTACTCTTTATTATAACTCTCCTTTTTTTTGGGGGGGTTTGGGTTTCGGTTTTTTGCTTTTCTGCTATGTTTTTCGGTTCTGAAATACCCGTACTTAAAAAGGCAACAGGCCAACCGCATCACAGCCAAAGCCCAGCCTTAAAATATCCACACTTAACAAGCGCAGCTGCAGCTTAGCCCTAAGTGGGCGTGGCTGGCGCTTTAACCCCTGCCAGCCGTCCACCCACACCTGACCCCCACAACCCCTGTTTTCTTTTTTAAGAGTGTGTGGCAACAAAGTGCAGACTGGGGGCCACCTTGAGGTGCCACCTTCGGTTGAAGCCAATTCAAGTTGGGCTTACCTAATGAGTGATGGTTGGAGTTGCCTTTGCATACCCTACCTTATGTAATCTATAGTTTAGCCAAAAAACTAGGTGGCATATTGACAAAGTTGTTGAAAGAAAAATGATTTAAGTGGTTAATTTGTTATTCGTTTTTGTTTATCTGGTGCCTTTTGAAAAGTATTTGTGTTCATAAATTTGTACCTTAGTTAGGGTAATAAGTTTTCATTCCAATTATGTGTCAAAATGTCAAAACTGATATATGATGTGGTTAAGTAAAAGCACATTTATTATTATTAGCTCAGGAATTTATCTACGCGAAGATAACTGGTTTTAGTTAATGAGATTTTTGAATTTTAACTTAAATAATATTTATTATATTTTTTATTTTAAATTTAAAATGATTTTGGATGTTACACTGGTATTTTTATTCTTAAAAAAATAGAAAATATATTAACAAATAAATATTTTATTCATATTTTAACTTTTTTATAATTTAAAAAAATATTTATTGTATGTTTATTTTAAATTTGAAACGATTTTGAGTGTTAAACTTGAATATTTATTCCTAAAAAATTTAAAATAAATTAAGAAATAAATAATATAATAAATAATTATTACTAAATAATTTAGGGTATTTAAAAACAACCAATTTCCCACAATCTCGTTTTTCCAAGTGCGCATTCAGTGAACTTTATTGGCGGTGACCATTAACCCATCAACCAGATTGAATTGTAATGAAATTGCGTGGTTTGTCAACTGATGAGTTGATCGTCAAAGTGTTTTATTTTTGACCAACTCAATTGAAATCAACCCAAATTGGATAAATGAAGATGGACAGGGGATCTATGTCTGGTTTATAATTAAACTAAAAATATTCCTGGTTTAAAATATTCCTGCGCTTGTCTGACTGACACATGGCCAGACTTTTGTCTAGTTTCAAGCACTTTTTATTTCACTTTTCCCTTTGAATTGCCAACCAGGTGCAGCTAATAGATGCATTTACGAACTGACATTCAGTGCTGAAGGCCTTTAGGTAAGCAAATTTATTGGGCCATTAAGAGCATTGAATTTCAAAGTCAAAATCGGATTCGAATTACCTTTCCCTATTGAACGAATGCATTTGTTTGGGTGCACTGGAAAAAATGAAAGATCATTATATTATTTAAGTTCCCAGAAGTTAACTGAAGCGAAAATGATCAAGAAAACATTCAGAAAATTAAAAAAATTATAATGTTATTCCTTTGTAAATAAGACATTTTTCAATTTAGCTTTGAAATAAAGATGTTTGGGTGTGAAAAATAATTAAATTTATCTTCTGTGTTTGAATTTTCAGTTAGAAATGCACTTGGCTAATAATTTCTTTGGCTCTTGAAAGCTTTCCCTGCTGCGTTGATGTAATTACGTCTGCTGTGGCCATTAAACCTTTATTTACAAACACTTCTTCCTCAGAGGCAAATATTCTAGTAAAATTCTAGCAAATACCTACGATTTTAATTCAATGTTGAACTTTTGAAATTTGAATGCTCGATGCCCGACGCAGCCGAAACTATGAAACAGTAAAATTTTATTGATAGATATAACGGCAGCTAGTAGCTATAAATGTGTCCGGATAGCGACACTGACACACAGATATGGCAGATGCTATATACGCTATATGTTGTTCGCAATGTACGATTGAGTGTATCGCATGATATGAGGGGCAGAAAAAATAGAGGCATAAAGCTGATTGTTTAGCATTGTGTTTTCTGTTGTTGTTCCTTGTTTGGCTTTTCTGAAGCGTGACGCGACCGAGCTAAAAATTAAATTTCCCAAAATGCATTACTGCAATTCCATCTAAAGCTGTACAAATTTCTTATAAAATATATTTTATTGCAATATAGCAGTTACAACAAAAATGCTGATTGCCTGCAACTTCCGTTGCGGATTTTGTTTGCAAAAATACGAGAGAAAAAAACAGCAAAAGTGCAGAATGTCGATAAATGTTGAAAATAAAGTGAAATAAATGCACTTAACTGCCGCTCGAAACCAACTGAACACATGAACAGCACTCGAGAGGCAAGCAGCAAACTTTTGTTGAGTTGAGTTGAGTTTCAATTCGGATCTGGCCTCTTGGCCAATTCACATATCCACATGTGTTGGCCCGAAACATGCCGTAAAATTAATTTTACGCACGGCCTCGAATCATGACCAACTGAACATTATAGTTTATTTCACTTCTCCCGAAAAAGCTTGAAGAGTGTATTGAGTGATTGGGTTGCTGATGGGAAAACGAAACCCTTTCGAGTGCAGGGTTTGGTTATCCCAAAGTGATTGAAAGTTTGCATTAATTAAAATAGGGATTTTTTTTTTTAAAACAAAGTCAAGTTAATTATGTTCATTATGCTGATTAACTGCGTGCCTGCCTTCTTGGTAAATTATATTTTAAAATAACCAAATTAGACCCGCTTTTTTTTTCTGTTTTGGGTCTGTTCCAATTTAAAAATAGCCGCCCTATTTTTAAGGCACCCACCCGATTATGATTTTGTATTTGTTACCACAAAGTTGCTGAAAAACAAATTAATTCAAAATTGAATTTTCGGTTTTGTGGTCAATGGAAAATGGATAGAAGCGCGAAAGAAAGTTGGTTTCAGCTTGTAGAACGAAAAAAAAAAAAACGCAATTGTTTGCTTTTAATTATGAAACCGCCACCAAGGACTGAAACGGAACGGAGCTGATAGAGCTCAGGTTTCTTATTTCTGTTTTGTTTGCTATTGCCGTTGCCGTTGCGCTGCCACTGGTGATTTGGCTGGCGCTTCTGCTTCTGTTTATCAATATTCAATATTGACCTTTGGCTGTTTTGTCTTTGTTTTTGCTGCTACTCTGCTCTTTTTTTTCGCTTTGGGTTTAGTTGGGCCACATTAAATATACACACAACAGCGTCGGCGGGCCACCGATTGGCGTTGTGTTTGCCTTAGTGGGTCGTCGCTCTTCGCACCTCTGCGGTCTTCGGGGAGCGCCACCTGGTGGGGGCCAGGGGGACTACGGCGATAGTAGTACGGGCGATAGGAAGAAATACACACAAATATTTGCGCTATGCAAGGTGACATTTTTCGGGGCTTCTCTGGCACTCTCCCTGCTCTTTTTTCATTTAGCAGCTATTAATAGGGGGGCTACAAGTCGATTGGACTAGGGCATGGGTACAGTGGAAACCAGCTAAGGGTGACTGAATTTTAAATTTTAATATGTGATTATAACCCCTTTTGTTTTTCTTTTTTTTAGAGCTTTAAATATTTTTTATTTTTTTAAACAGGAATTTTTTAAATAATTGAAGAATTTATTATTGTAATTTAGAAAAGAAATACTAACAATTAAAAATATAATACATATTTTTATAGAAAAAAACTTTTCATTTAATTAAATACTACTAAATACTGTATTATTAAATTAAATTAAATTTAATAATTTTTGTAGGTATCGAAAATATTACTTTTTAAAGATATTATTTTTATAGAAAAATTCTTAGTTTTTTTTTTAATTTATAAAGAAATGGTAATAACTATTTATAATCTTTTACATGATATTTTATTGGTATTATTAGGAAATGAATAAATTTCTTAAGTAACGAAAACACACTTCCATGGAATTCTCCTCAATAGTAATAGGGTATCATCTATCCTACAGATCTGGGTCTTATCTGCATTGCTATTTTTGTTTAGCTTATGCCGAAAATAAAATTGCTGTCATGCTGTCAATTGAATTGGAGCGCTCGAGCGTCGGTTTCAATTTCTAGACAGTCTGCAGACTCCCTTCCTTCCGCTCGCCATATCTCTCATATCTCTCTGCGGGGCCCTGCTCTAATTTAATTGCAGTGCAATGTCTGAATATATCTCGATAAATACATGCATGCGGGAATTCGCACAACTGCAGTGAGCGAGTGGCTGCATTAATGCGTAGATATTTCCCCTGATTGATTAGTCACAGGAAGTTTAAAGTCGATAAGCGAAGTGCACTTAACCCAATTAGCTGCACAAAAGGCGATAAAATAATAGCATTTAATTACATTTCATTCAGCGGGGATTGTCAAGTTTTGAATTAGCCCGCCATTTGTCGGCCGGCTATTTGTTTCAATTTCCTTTTTAGCGGCGCCCCGGAAAATCAGTTCTGCTTTTGCTTTCTAATGACTTGCGTTTCAATGAAAGTTCAATTAGCGTGTGCACAGAGCGAAAGTTTCTGCAACACACAGCGAAGAAAGTGGAGAAAAGAACAAAAAAAAAAAAAAATAGAGACCAAAAAGCGGAGAGGTAAATATATTTGGTCTCACTTAAGGGCTTTTGTCCTCCTCGGTCACTGGAATTTTCTCCGCTTTTTAATGCTCATTTTCCTCTTTGCCCGCCTGAATCGAACATAAGCGGATTCTTTTGGGTCCTCATTAACATTTATTTGACCCTGCGGCATGCCAGCTGGAAATAAAAAAGGGATGTGTCCCCCACATCCGGCAAATGGTGCAAGTTCAATCTGAGTTTTATTGAATTCATTAAAAGCATTGCACACTTTCCACTTGATTTTTATTTAATTTTTTTATTCCCGGTTTTTTGCTGTATTTTTATTTTTGGCTTTGCTGACACTTAAACAATTAAAATGGGATTTTTAAGGGGAGTGAGCGTGGGATGGCGGGACATGGTGTCCTTTTTGTGATCTGCGCCCCTGGCACACATTGCAATTTCGCTGGCAAGCAAAAAAGTGCACAGAAACTATATGGCATGAATGTATTTAAAATGTAGCCATCTCTTGTCTGCCTGTCTGTCTCGCTCTCCAAAATGCCATGTCGTCTGTGTGTGCAGATTTGGTTTGCAGATTGTATTTTTTTAAATTGGTTTATCCGTTGTTATTGTTCAAATTTTTTATTTCATTTTCTCCCTTTGGGATTGGTTGTACATACGTACAAATGGCAATCTCTGTCTGTTTTATTTTGTCAGTTCTGGCCGTAAGTTGTATGAAATTGTCACACGGGTCGTATGGGTGATATGCAAATGAATTTTTAATAGAGGTTAGAGATAGAGCCATTACACAGGTAAATGCAATAATTGCCATGTTATGTGTTTAGTTGGCCAATAAAGGGTTATTTCAGTTGGATAAACAAAAGGCAATTTCCCCACAGAAGCTTGGACTTATTTAAAATGCACTTTAAAGGAAACTAAGAAGCTTATCAATATCTATACAAACTAGAAAGAAAATCGTATTTTTCTTTGTTCTTTGAATTCCGGCCTTGGTGAAGATAATAAAATATCACAAGAATATGCTTAAGTTCTTAACTTAAATTCTTCAAATATATACCATATTTTTGATAGGAGTAAAAGATAAGAGGTCTTACGCAAACAAAAATTGATTTACTAGGAGCTTAAGAATATTATTTTCTTATTTTCTTGGTACTCAAAAATATTTTTAGCTAACCAAAAAAATTCTTGTAAAAATTCCACCTCTCTTTCTGTTCTTCTCCATCTAAATAATTTTTCGAATGTAATCAATTTATGGTTTGCCGTTTTTGTGGTCACCTTTGCTGATGTCGAAAAAAGTGTCATAAATTGCTGATGTTAATAAAATTTAATTAAAGTGAAAACAAAGTCAGCCCATAAAGTGATTACGATAAACTGCTTGATGAAAAAAGTGGGAGAAAAATGATAAAATGACACAAAAATTACCGGTAAAACAAATTGAAAAATTATTGAAATTTGCCATAATTGGTGGATAACTTTCAAGTGCTTCAGTGCCATCTCTCAACTGTAGTTCTCTTTTTTTTTGTTGTATTTAGCCCTTTAGCGAATTTATTGATGAACATTTGAGAGTAATTTACATGACATGTTATTGTTTCTTTTCGCATATTAAAAACCACTCTTTTTTGTGTGTGCGGCAATGCAAATCAATTGTGGTGCGCGCAGAAAAGCGATAAAGCCATTTGCATGGCAATCTTGCCTTTGTTGTTGTGCACTTAAATTTTAATTAATGAATTTGTTATCGTTTATCGTCATGGTGACAGCAATTGTTACCATTTCCAATTCCATTTCCCCAGCTGATAGCATTTTCTCCGGGCAATCTAATTGTTGGCTGCCGCTCTGTAGCCTTTGGTAGTTGATTCTTGGCCCTGTCGCATCAACGCCAGTTGTTTTGCCACCGCCATTGTCTGTCAGAAATTTGACAAGTCACGCGAATGAGAGATGGGCCGCAGCACTGGGAATATGGGTTAATATTCACCTATGAGCGGGCAGCTAATGGTTTTGCAAGAAAATAATGCCAAAGTTGACAAAGGTTAATTGAGACCTTTAGGCGAAATTTTAGGGATTAGGGAAATTGCTTTCAGCGTGGGTGAGTAATTGCGTAATGAAAGTGTTTTTACGGTGAAGCTAAGAAAAGCCATTACAATAGATTAAATTTGATTTGATAGGAATTTAAAATAGTCATTTGAATATAAATATTCTTTTCTTAATAAAATATCTCTACAGTTTGATCTTAAAATTAAAAAATATCTGTTTTTTTTTTTTGTTACTAACCAGCCTTAAATAAGTGACTGATTTTAATTAAAAGACTCTTTTGAGGGTGCAAGTGTCTTCAAGCAAAGAAAAGCCATTAAAATAAAATATATAATTTTATAGTCATTAAAAATAGTCATATTTGTATGAATATACTTTTCATTGTAAAATATCTCTTCAGCATTATCTTACAATTTAAAAAATTAAATTTTTTAAAATTAAATTAGCCATTAAAATAGATCATATTTTATCTTATAGGTATTAAAATAGACAATTTAGCATTAGTATTCATTCCACAATGAAATATCTATTCAGTATGATATTAAAATTTAAAAAATGTCTGTTATTTTCTTACAAATCTTCTGTTGATCTTCAAATTTAAATAATACTTGCTATTTCCCTAAAAATGGTTTCCTCTATTACTAACTAGCCTTATATAAGTGACTGATTTTAATTACGCGACCCTCTTCAGGGTGCAAGTGTCGCATGTCAAAGGCCATTTGAAATTCCGCTGGCCGAACTGAGGTAATTCCGCTTAAAGAGCAGCCTCTCTGGTTTCGCTTAGGCCTTCGTATTATTTTTATGGCGTTTTAATGGCTTAATTAAACAATTAACCAGGCGGACCACGATAGTTCAATTATGTAAGCAGTTTGCCAAGATGCCAACAATTAAAAGTTCATTAGAGCGCGGAGAGCTGAGGGGTTCACGGGGGGGCGGAGAAAAGCCGAGAAAAGCTGCATAAGCAGCGCAGCTGAAGTTGTTTTTGCCTTTTGCGGCTACAAAGAATCTAATTGTATATCAAGTGCAAGTGCAATTGTACAAGTGGGTTAAGCGGGCGGGCGGGGGGCGTGGCAGGGGGCAGGGGCAGCGCTTCTGCCCCAATGAATCGAGCAGAGCCGGCGAATACAAACACAAACACAAGCAGCACGTTGGGCGCTACTTGTAAACTAATTCAATTAACGTCTAAGCCGCTTAACATCATCAAGTGACCCAGTCTCAGAGAACCAGAACCCCAGAACCTCCCACCCATTTAAGCCGCTTTAAAGAGTGACCCACAACTGGTTGAAATTAATGCACATTATCTAAATTAGCCAGGTATGCACTTAAAGTCTTCGAATGTCTCGGTTGTGCAATTCCCGATGCCAACCGGTTGCCAAATGAAAACATTCAAAAACCCAAACTCAAACCCGGTGTCACATCAAGTGCATTAAACTGGTTTTGCGGTTTCTCCCCTTCCCCCTTCCCCTCTCAACTCAATTGTAGGCGGAAGTTGGGAACGCAAAACAAACCAAAACCGAAACTGGGTTAAGCAGTTAATCAAAGCCCGGTCGCTTGGCATTTGCATATTAATCAAGTTTACAATTTCCTTGTTCTCTTTGCAGACACAATTCCCGGAACGGACAGTTGGGGGTTAAGGTGAGTGAAGTGGGAATTTGTTTTTGATTTGCAACCTCTTATCAAAATAAGGCACACAAACACTGACATTTATTTTGCTACTACCCCATCCCATTCCCATTATTTACGGCAAATTTTCACACAATCTGTTTCATCAACAGGCCCCTGATAATTGGCCAAAGTCTCGTTAAGGCCCGGTCATGTGCCGGGGATTCTAATAAAAAGTAATATGTTAACCCTACACACTTTTTTTTTGGGGTTCATGGCCATTCAGACGGGGCTTAAACGTGTCACAGTCGAATAAAAAACACTACAAAAATATTCCAAACTGTAAAAATATATACAAAACGGGGGGCAGAAAAAAATAGAAAACCTTTTGTTTCCACACCTCGCACATGCAAATGTAAACACCTTCGCTAAATATTGATCCGCAAAGAGAAGAAAAAATACTGCGAAGTTGGTCTGTGGCCTTTGCAACAAATTGTCGATGAATAAAATGCAAATACACTACAACGTAACATGTGCAAATTGTGTAAATTAACAACAAAACCAGAAGCTTATTGATGGCAACTTGTAGATGGAATTGAAAACTTCTTCACACTTTAATTGTTTAAAAGAAATTATTACTAAAATCAAGATTGATTGAATATTTCTTAGCCCAATATTGAGTAAGCTGTCTTCCCCGAATTCGTGCTTGACTGTAACACTCACCAAAACTAAAAAAAAATGCGCTTCATTAACAAATTTCCTAAATTCGAGAGCAAATAAATTTACCTTTACTTAGCACATTTGCCTAGATTTTTGTGGCTGTATTTTGTCAATTGGTTAATATTTGTTTATAAAAAATTATTTATACACCTTGGGCCAATAAAGCGGTTGTAAATTGGGTAAAAATTTGATGAAACCCCATTCGCCGGGTATTCTCTTGCGTATATGGATCATGCATAATCAATGACAACATTTGTGCCAACAAGAGTCGCAAATAAACATTGTTGAATTTGCTGTCTCTGTTTGGCTTTGCATATTTTAGCAGGGGGCAAGAGCTAAGTAAATGTTTGCCAATGGCTCACAGCCAACCGGATACTGGGCGAACCGAGTGAACCGAGCACTCTGGATCTTTGTTATCTAATCCGGCCAATGCACATGAGGCCTCACGGGACTTCAAAGCGCTGATAATATACGATATGGGCCTCTATATTCCCAGAAATTTAATGGGGCGATCGCCTTCTTAATTGCAGCAATCATATATCAATCACACAAAACTATTTACACCAAGTGCCCATAAGCTATAAGCCATCAAATGCAAATTGCTTATCACAAAAGCCCTAATTATTGCCACAAATGAACAAATTGCTATGAAAAAAGGCGAATAAAACCCATTCGATTTAAATGCGTTACAATTAATTATTGCTCCCATAGCAGCTAACCCATCCAATAGAAATCAATGATAAACAATTTCGAACTATTCGAGGGAATGAATAAACATTTGCTCATATTATTTGCCTTTTGAAATGCCTGCCACGGTGCGTATACGCAATGTTGGCCAAATGTAAATAGGGAAAAATCTATTTTTGATATCCAACAAGGTGGAATTGCATTCGAAAGCTGTAAATGTTGTTAATTATTATGCACATTTGACCCACTTTTTGGCGACACTGATCGAGGGGATGCAGGTGGGTGGAGGGGGAGGTGGGAAATGTCAAAAAGGAAGTTGGCAATTATGAGCTTACAATAGAGTTTTTGGCAACATTTGCCATGTGGCATTGTCCAGCCAGCTGATTTATGCATGCCATTGTACACTCTCATTATTGTTGTTTGGCTTTCGATGGGGGATCGGTGCGGGGGAGGAGATGGGGGAGGGGTGTGTGTGGGATTACCGGAATTCAAAATGAAATTCCCAGGAGCTCTTACCAGTTTATTCAAATTTCAAATGCTAAAACCTTTGCCACAATTGACACGCTTTTGGCTGTGCGTGCTTACACTTGCAAAAAATAATGCGCGAATTCTTTAGGATTTTTAGAAATTAATATCTAATTTTTTTTACCATTATTTCGTTACAAGTTTCGTTTAAATTGTTTCTTTTCTTTATTATAACTGATTGAAAATTATAAAAATTATATGTTTTTCTTTCAGTATATGTACGTTATCTCACACGCACGCATATTTGGCAAATATAACCCCTACTTTCCCCCCACCCCTTAAAAATTGAGTGGAGCCGGAAACTTTTAGCGTTTGCCGAAAATTGAAAACGTGTGCAAGAAAACTAATTTGATGAGCAAATATCGCCTGGCTAGGGAAAAACTTTGCTTGTAGTAAATTCGTTACATATTTTTTTCCACCCCATCTTTTAGTTCTGGCAGCCAGTCGTTGAATGCGATAAAAGATATTTGTTTTCACTCTGGTGGTGGCGGAGTTTTGCAGTGATTTTCGGCTCAATATGTTTGCAGGGGGAATTATGCTGATTGCCTCGCGTGCAGATTCTTTTTATGCAAATGTTACGTGCAGAATGGGGGCGGCGGGGAAAAGGGAAAATGCTATGCCGAAAATTAAAAACCCAGCCAAATTATGCAAATGAACTTTGGCCCCAAAGGTCAAACAACATCGTGAGCAACCGGGGGAATACAAGGTAATTAAGCCATTTGCTTTGAGCCTCGACACTGCAATTAGCAGCGAGTTTTCCTCCACTGGCCAACCTCCCCGGAGTCCGAATTAAAATGAAGGTGTCAACGTATTTGGCCGGCTTAAATTTTCCCTCGCAAATAAAATGACAAAACAAGAAAAGCAACAAGAAGACGAGTAAAAAATCGCACTAAATGTACGGCAAAAAGCATTAAAAAGCTACGGCCGGGGAAATATGCAAATTTTATGACTCCGACATTGAAACGTGGCCATAATTGGGCCAAAAGTCGGAGTCAAAGTTTGAGGTTAGAGCTTTTGTCTTTCCGACCAGATTTGGCCTGTTTCCCTTGTTTTTGCTTTTGTTTCTGTTTCCAAAACCCCTGCAGGAAGCGCATAATTAGCTTGGCCACGTTGGTTGCATTTATTGCTGCTCGTTGGCAAAGTTTACCCAGAGTTTGGTTAATTTTTTGTGCGGGTTATGCCTTTTGTTGTCATTGAGTTTCTGGGTCGGCTAGAAGTTTATTGCTTTCGGTTTTTCAAGGAGTATTTTGTTTGAGTTTTCAGCAAAAACCCGACAAACAATCCTTTGCAAACTTAAATAAGTCTTAAGTTTTGCGGCTCTATGGTTTTTACATTTCGATGTCAAGTAGCTATTGAAACGATTTGCTCAACAGTTTAGTTCTTACGAAAACAATAAACTAGGTGACCGAATTATTTCTTAAAAAATAAATATAATAATGTGGAAGTGATTTGCGATAAGCAGAGCTGCAAGAAAAATAAACCGATAAGCAAACAAACCAAATGACCAATTTGGATATTTACGAAATTGATCTCCTGGGACATTTTTGGTTTTCAGAATCTTAAGAAATTTTGGAAAACACACATGGTTGATAAGTGCCTAAATAGGAATACCATTTATAAAAATATTTATCTGCCTAGTAATTATTCTTCAGATATAAATCCCAGATATTCTCGCCTAAAGTAAAACTTGTAGAGCGAAAATATTGGATGATCTGGTGAATATTTCATCGCCCCATATCCTCCTGGCATTCCAATTATCTGTGAAATTGACTACAAAACGTTCCACTCGACTCCACTGGCTGTCGTCCCAGGGAAGCAATTTGCGTCCCGAACACTTTACAAGTTGGGCTGTCTTTACCCATCTTTACCCCAGGCCCATGCTCGAACACCCGGCCATATTCCTGTGTATATAACCTTTTAAATCTGCGTTGTCACTAGCCGAGCGACACACACACACAAAGGGAAAAATACATAAACTGTCATAAAGTAGCAATAATAATCCTTGAGCCTATGTCGAGAGCGTTTTACTGAATTTTTATTGACTCGACAGGCGAGGAGAAAAAGGGAAAGCTGGGGGGGAAAGGCAGTCAGCCATTCAGACATCAAGGCATCCAGGCATCTAGGCATCCGGGCGGGCCACTTCAGCTGTCAGGACAACAAGGACAAGGACGAGCAGGAGCAGACAATGGCTCTGGGCCCAATAAAGAGTCGTCATCATAATTTCCCTCAGCCCGAGACACTAAAGTGGCGAGATTTTGGCTCGAATCCGGCCGAAAGCCAACTAAAGCGAAAGTAAAAGCCTGGCCGTAAATGCCCGCTGTTTCGGGCACATAATTCGCACATTTTGACACGGCTAATGGGCGTGGCAATCTCCTCCTGGCCACCACGGCGTATGCTTAATCATTATTTGGCCTGCGGTTCGGCAACTTCTTTTGTAACATCATCATTATTATCATCTACTGCCGCGTGTTGATTTTTATTGTTAGCAAAATTATTTTTTAATTAAATTTTTACGACACGCGTGCCCTGTCCGGGGAAAAAAAGTGCGAAAAGAAGTCCCAAATGGGGAGCGGTCAAAACTCGAATCTTGCGGCTGTCCCACAAAACTTCTGGCTGGATTTTTGTTGTTTTTTTTTCTGTTATTTGTTATGGTTTCTTTTTTTGTTGTTGCTTTTTATTGAGGTCTGGGCGAGAGTGTTTTGCCTGTCTGGTCGCTGCGGGCTGCTTGGCGTGTTTTCTGCATTTCCCTGCACATTGGCGCAAAACAATTTTCGGAGTGCGGGTGCTGGGGATCTCCCCCCCTCGACACCCGACTGTAAATACATTTGAACCCTTTTTCACTAGTCTCTGCCTTTTTTTTTCAGACGCTTTTCCAATTTAATTCTTTTTGGGTTCTTTTAAAGGCACTCGCCTCGGTGATGTGGGCGTGTGAAATGCTCGACAAAAAGGGACACGCACATTGTTTGATTTTGCTGTGAAGTCCTTGGAGCATTTGCACTACGAAGTGGCTCTGTCAGCGATGAAATCATTGGGAATTCGTGACGAAAGGAATAGGATTTTGTGCAGGCAAGGCCGCTTGAAAAGTGTGTGTTTTTAAGGTTCAGAGAAGTTGAATTTAGACGAGGAAACTTTGGAAGAAATATTTTTAAATTTTAAATAACAAAAATATATTTATTTTTGCTATAATAAAATGTTTTACCTTTCTCTTCTTATTTTAAAATATATTTTTTATACTTTTTATACCCGTTACTCGTAGAGTAAAAGGGTATATTAGATTCGTGCAAAAGTATGTAACAGGTAGAAGGAAGCGTTTCCGACCATATAAAGTATATATATTCTTGATCAGGATCACTAGCCGAGTCGATCTAGCCATGTCCGTCTGTCCGTCTGTCCGTCTGTCCGTCTGTCTGTCCGTCTGTCCGTCCGTCTGTCCGTCCGTCCGTCTGTATGAACGCTGAGATCTCGGAAACTATAAAAGCTAGAAGATTGAGATTTGGCATGCAGATTCTAGGGGTTAATACGCAGCGCAAGTTTTTCACGCCGATGTGCCACGCCCCCTCTAACGCCCACAAACCGCGAAAAACTGTGGCACCGTCTGTATGAACGCTGAGATCTCGGAAACTATAAAAGCTAGAAGATTGAGATTTGGCATGCAGATTCTAGGGGTTAATACGCAGGCAAGTTTTTCTCGCCGATGTGCCACGCCTCCTCTAACGCCCACAAACCGCGAAAAACTGTGGCACCCACAGTTTTGAAGCTAGATTAACGGGAAAAGGAATGTGTATTCGTTTCATCAATACATATTGATAGACCAAAGTTGGAAACCCCCCCTCCCCCCTAACGCCCACAAACCGCGAAAAACAGTGGCACCCGTCTGTATGAACGCTGAGATCTCGAAAACTATAAAAGCTAGAAGATTGAGATTTGGCATGCAGATTCTAGGGGTTAATACGCAGCGCAAGTTTTTCACGCCGATATGCCACGCCCCCTCTAACGCCCACAAACCGCGAAAAACTGTGGCACCCACAGTTTTGAAGCTATATTAACGGGAAAAGCAATGTGTATTCGTTTCATCAATACATATTGATAGACCAAAGTTGGAAACCCCCCTCCCCCCTAACGCCCACAAACCGCGAAAAGCTGTGGCGCCCATAGTTTTAAAGCTAGAGCAAAAGTGTAAACGCAATTTTGTTTGGGTTATTAACGCCTACCGAAATGTAGAAGAAATTTTTAAAATTTTTTGAAGCGGCTGCTTGGTTTGCCCTGCTTG
Organism: Drosophila mimetica; assembly: GCA_037075245.1. Classification (NCBI taxonomy): domain Eukaryota; kingdom Metazoa; phylum Arthropoda; class Insecta; order Diptera; family Drosophilidae; genus Drosophila; species Drosophila mimetica. The sequence goes on from JBAMCH010000023.1 coordinate 10,380,051, forward strand.
AGACTGCTGACTTTAGCTGAGTAACGGGTATTTGATAGTCGAGGCACTCGACTATAGCGTTCCCTCTTGTTTACTTGTAGCGCATTCCCAGTTCGATTTTTTCTCTCTTAATATTTAGATTTTCAACAGTCTCTGTTTGTTTATGGCATTTGGGATAGTTTTTCAGAGTTGAAACGAAGCGAACGGAACCGAACTGGCCGTGCCTTTTATTGCTTGTTTCGTTTTTTGGATCCTTTTCGCTTTGCTCCCTAACATTTTCACGCAAATCCAACAATTCCCTTTTTCTGCATTTTATACGTTTGCCAGTTTTGGGTTACTTTGAGGTCACAATGTATGGCTGGGTGGGTGGTTTGTTGGGTTGGCTGTCGGCCCTTTGACCCATACGACCCACCCACCCATTCGCCCATTGAGCGACGCACAAGCTGAAATACAAATAAATTCTGCAATAATGTTTGTCCACTCCATGACACACCCATTTGGGTGTTGGCATATTCACGTGTACATCCCTGTATCCTGTCCAGGTCCACCGCCCTTTTGTCTGGACGGGAGACTCCTCCTTGGGTCGCTCGCTTTGTCCACTTTTAGTCCACTCGTAATGTCTTCAGCTCAATTCAATGGAAAATAATCGAATTTCGTACACATTACTTTGACATACAGAAAATTATGCAAATTGAAATTCAATTGATTGGAAAATGCGATGTTTTCGGAAAATCTATACGTTTGTATGGAAGTATGTTGTATGTGTAGGCGCACGACCTCACCCACAAGTTTTACATATGTCTTGCCATTATGGGCATATGAATTTGAATTTGAATGCGATTTGGCTGGCGGTCCCATGAATTTTGAATATGGTAAATAGGCCCAGAAATTATTTGGCAAAGCGGCAAAAATCTGTTTGCAGGCTTTATTCATTATTCATGGGTGCGCCCTGTGCACCACCCCGACTATAAACTACATAATGACCACGTTTATTTCTGATGAATTACATTGCCGGCTGTCTGTTTGTCTGCCTGTCTATCTGTCTGTTTGCTTCCAACTTGGCTTACATCCATTGAACGGGGAAATCGGTTTGCGGACTTTCGGCTTGGCCTTATTAAATCATTTTAATGAGTCAACTAAAGCCGTAGAGTGGGCCAGACAGCCAGAAAACCGCACTTGACAAACATTTCATTAATTCGCCACCGCCAGCCCTTGACAAACGTTCCTTTGATGTTCAAATAAAGCCGGGACAGAGCTTAATGAAAAGGATGTGCCATTGCATAGATCGCTCGTTCATGGGTGGAGTCTGTTCGCGAACAAGGTGTGCAAAATGAAATTTAAATTTGTCAGCTATTTTACATTTTAATAGGCATGACATTTAAATACAAAAAATATTGAATGAGCAATAAAACCGCATTGAAATTAGCATATTTAATAGGCTGACATCAGGCCCTAATAAATCAGCAATGTAATTGTTTAATGTCTCATTAAAATGTCCCCTTAATTTACAGCCAATTGTTGAATGGACATTTGCATAGAGCAAATCCATCGTCAGTGTTGAAAATTTGCATAAACAATCGCAATTGCCATTACAAGTCCTATCAGATGTCACATTAATTAGCCGCATAAACCTCTCCAATCCTTGGCTTTATCCCTTTTTTCCCGCTCGGCTTCAAAGGGATTAACGCTCGGCCCGGGTGTAAGCCAAAATAATTAGTGGCCCGGCCCCCGATGCTTAATGGTCACCATTCAGTCTCCAATCCTGGCCAACGCAAATACCACCCGAAAAACGGGGAACCGAAAACCGGGGAAAAAAAACACCAAATCTGATGGGCAAATATTTGCGTGAGCGCACTTGAAGCGAGGTGAACCATTAATTTCAATTAATTTGATTTATGGCAAACTGAAAATGCCGGCGCCCCTAAATAGATTTTCACAATTCAGATTTTCCCACCCACTCGCTTTTTATTAATTGTTTGGCATTTTGTGCGTGTAATTGGTGCGGTTAATTCTTACAAGCCAACCACGCCCACCTCCCATTTGGGTGGAAGAAAAAAAATGGCTCGGTTTCCATTGTTAACTAATTAAGGTCAAACTACATAATGCCAATCATTTGTTTGGCGCCAGGCACTTGAGATTCTCCTCTGCTGCTGCTCGGCGGGAAATTTGCATTTCCAATGAACGTCGAACACAGCTGGGCGACAACTCGATAATTTCCAAATGGCAAAAGGCAAACAAACCGGCCAAAGGGAAAACAAAGTTGGCCAAAACGTTTGCCTAATTTCGCTACGCCTTTTGGTCGTGTGGCAATTACACCTGGGCGGCAAAAGGGGGCGGGGGGAGTTGAAAGAGCGGCTAAAACAAATCATTTGTTTGCACAAGCGCGACAAAGCGAACTCTTGAACTTTTCCGGAGCTTCAGCACAGTGGTACAAAATGGGAGGAAAAACTAGGGATTTTATAAAGAAAATATATACAAAAATATTTTGAATAAAATTGTACAAGTATTTTTGGTTGGCAAGTCACTAAAAATAAATAGTTAGGAATACTAAATTTTTATACATTTCTTAAGGCCTAAAATGTGATTTCAATAACGAAAAAAAATTTTTTTTTTGTTATTTTGTACACTGTTTCTTGGTGAGTTTGTTTTTCTTCGAAGCTACTGACTACTTGTTCGCCTGTCTGGGACTGTAATTTTGTTGCAAGTCGCTCGGCACATTAAATGCATTACGTTTTGTGTTTGTTTTGTTTGTTTGCTGCCTGCCTCTGCCTTTCGGCCCGGGTTCGTGTTCGTGCTATTGCAGCCCTGACAGCTGACAGTTGGCGGGAAATAACAAATAAATTGACAGATGACCTGACAATTGATTTCGTTACGTCTTGCCCCAAACCTCCAGCAGTCTGGCAACCCCGGTCTCTGGAGCACCGGGCATCCGGCGGACCACCATCAAAGGTGGAACAAACTTGCATTGAACGAATGCAATTAAAATACAGCTGCTGGGAAATGTTATCAAAATGCAAATTGCATTTGTTTGCCGCTGGAAAAAGTCAATAACTGCCAGAGAAAACTAACAGAGGAAAATTGTTCACTTGATGGTGGAACGGGGGGGTTGGTGGGTTGGTGCGCTGGACGGGGGGTTACCGTGCAAAAATATTCCACTAAAAGTCTTCGGTACGGCGAGATACACGAATCGTGGCCACGCTGAGTGGTCATCCCCTTGGGCAACTCAATGATGGGGATGGCAACTCTGGCACCGAAGTTTTCTATTTTTCCGCAGGCTATATCCCCACCACCCACCACCCAACCACCCCACGAACAGTTGCCTCAACAAATAACAATTTCAATTTCGCGTATCGGGCGCGCAGCGTAAATTCAAATTTTGTAACTTCGGAGCCGCAGGACGAAGGCCGCCCAAAGGATCGATGGCTGGCGACAGTGAGCACAAACAGTTTTCGCACACGCTCCGCGCTCCGAACGAAGGAAATGGCCGCCGGGTGGCAAAAAACTAACAATAATGACAGCAAATCAATATCATTGTCAAGGTTCCCCGAGGGCCCAGCAACACCAGCCACAAAGTAAGAGTCTTTATTGTAATGTCCCCCCCGCAGTTTCCCTTTTCCCCCCACCCTTTTGGGAAACTATATATGTGAGTGTGTGTGCGATTTGCATTCGCCCGGTTTTTCTGTTTTTCTGCTTTTCACGATTCCGGTCCTTTTCATTTGGCGTTGGCAAACATAACGCGCACTTACGTTTACGCCCTTCGGTTACGCTCACCTGCCACGCCCACCATATTCATTCACTTACATTCACACAGCCGCCTCCCTTTGGCGCGTTTCCTTTCCCTTTTCCATTTTAACGGTGACACAGTAAGAAAAGAAGATTACTTTGGCATTCAACTTGTTTTGAATCATGTTTTCAATTACACTTTTCAATTTTATTTAATAATGAAATGCTTGGTATGTGATAAGATTATTAAAGAATTATGAATTCATGTCATTCAGTAATGAATCATTACACTAACTTGCCATACTCAAAGTCATTCGAACAAATTCACATAAAATCAATGCGGTTTTCCTTAAAATATTTTGAAAATAAAATATATTTTTATCTCTATTTAGATTTTTTTAATAAATTATTTGAATAAACATCTTGAAAAAAATACGAGATAATTTCTCTGTACTAGACTCACTCGGTTGTGCATTGCAATGCACTTGAATTGCAGTTGCAGCTGCACAAAAAATTGAGTGCGGCGAGAGGAAAATAAAACCCGAGTCGATGCTGCCTGCGTTTCAGCCACCGCACTGGTCAGCTAAGAGGGGTCAAAATGGGTGGGGTGGTGAATGGGGGTTTCGGGTTATCCGTATCCCCAAGGGAATGGAGACAGTGCGGCTGCTAACCCCTCACAGGATGAGTCCATCGCATATGTGCTGCTATTCAGTCACGCATTCATGCGGCAGAAGGTGCAATTGATTGCAGTTGCAGTTGTTTGTTTGTTTGTTTGTTTGCTGGACGAGCATGTTGCTGGCTTTCTGGGTTTGTTTCTGACTGCTACGGCTGCTGCTGCTGCTGCTCCCTTTTCCCGGCCATACAATCCCATTCAGCAGGGAGTCAGCAGGATGAAAAGTGTGCAAAAAGTTCACTTGAGTTATTGATTATGTTGCTTATCATATGGTTTTGTCGATGAACTCTTTGCTAGGTCAGATATCCAATGGGTGGTGGACTTAAAACATACACAAACATGGTGGATTACAAATTGCTTTGTAAATTTTGCATAAACATTTATTTAAATCAATATATTTTAGGGGATTAAATGATGTATTTATTTATTGTTTTCCATTTGATAATTATCAGCCTTAGGCAAACTGATGTGAATTAATTGAAAATCAAGCTGATAGGATTAGGTGTTAAATTGCTAATTGTTTTATTTATAAATTTATGATGGGAATAACTATCAATATGATGGAATTTTTTTTTACAGACTTTAAACTTTAAATTTATCTAAAATTTAATAAAAATAGTTGGTTATTTGGAAAGTAGAATATTTTTCTTACTTTTATAGTACACCATCTATTACTATTTAACCATTGTCCTGAAGACTTCACCGCATATAATACTTCCCCCATGACTATCCACCGAAACGATCGGGTAACTTTATGGGTCCATTAAAAGTTATCGCATATCAACGAAGCTATTTGCTCTTCCCGACTTTGTTTTGCATTTTTTCGATAATTAAGCTCGTCTCCCACGCTCGATCTGGTGGATCGTGGATTGCGGACTCCTCGCTGCCTTGGAGCCCTCTTATGCAATGCCTCAAAATTGTTAACTGATGTTGTTGCTGATGCTGGTGATGCTGCTGTTGCAGTTGCCGTTGCCAAAGTTGCTGGTTGCAGCCTGGTCATGGGGCTCCCAGCGCTGGCACACATTGCTGCCTGCTTTAAGTGGACACACTGTGTCGCTTGCACTTTTCTTTAACAACGTTGCATGGCTCTCTACACTCTTCCTGTTTTTATTCCGCCGTTTTCTTTCCGTTGCTTATGACAAAACCCTCCCCCTGTGTCACATACTGCCAGCTTCCCAAGGTTTTTTGAGAGAAAAAATTGTCAAACAGCAACCGAATACGCCACGCATGCCTGGGGGTAATACGAGACTCAAAGTGTGTCGCCAAAGGTGGAAGAGGAGCCACCGACGCATTGTTGCCCCTGCCGAGCAAATTTACAAATGCACGTGTGAGGCAGAAACTCAAAAGATGGAGACACCAGATGGTGAGAAGAGATATGTGGACGCACAGTGAAGCTTGCTTAGGTCAAGACAAAGGGGGAAATTAAAAGCTTAAGTTGGAACAAATTTAATTTATCATTAAAGAAATTTCTTAAGGTATTATTATGATACATTTTAGGAAGTCTGAATATCCTAGATTTTATTACAGGTAAAAAGCAGGTCACTGTAAAAATCTAATACTAATAAAAATGTTTAATTTATTTAAAAACTCTGAAGAATTTTATCTTTATTATATGTTTTTCTAGTTAAAATCTTTGGGAATGTTCGTTCTCCTACTCAAAACTACTAAATACTTCTAAAAATGTTAATATATTTAAATACTTAAACTGAGAAATATTTTATCTTTTAAATAAGTTTTACTCAATAAAATGTTCGGAAATGTTGTCAGAATATTTAGTTATGAGCGATTTTTAGAAAGTCTAAAACCGAATATTTATAATAGGTTTAAAGCTGGTCACACTTTAAATATATTTAAATTCTCCAACTAAGAATAAGTTTATCTTGAATATGTGTTTTTCTTATTAAAATGTTAAAGACTCAGCAGAGAATATTCAGCGATGTGCTATGTTCACCTGCATGCTTGAATAAATAAGCCAACATTTGTAGTTACAACATTTTCAAGAAGTTTGAACTTATGTAAGCCGGACTGTTTTAACAAGTGTGTTGGTCCAAGTTAAACATGAAAGTGAAATCTTCGCATGCTGCCTCGCTGCTTCCGCCGCCGCCTGGCAGTCATGGGTTTGCGTTTATTGTTACCTCTGCCGCATGCAGCATTCCATCTGCCCCCTATCCACATCTCCATTCCCCTTCACCTTTCACTGGGACGTCAGCATTTAGTGATAGGGCTGCTATTTGGGAGCCAAGTGCAGTGGCAGCAGTCATCGCTGACGTCGCCCGTCGTCGCCGCTCGTCGGTTGCCAAGTTGCACGTGAAATAAGTGAAATTGCAGCCCAGTGGCAGTCAGCAGTTGGTAGTTGCTAGTTGGTAGTAGTCGGTAGTTTGCCAGCTGGCAGAGTAGCAATTGCTTCTAATTGCCATGGCCCAGGGCATCAGAGCATCAGAGCATCAGCATTAGGGGCTGCTGGCATTTGTTGGTCGTTTAAAATATTTAACTTTTTTGCATTCCACTTTCGTTCGGGGGCAGCAATTAAATGCGATAACCGCGAGCTGGAGTGCCTGACAAGTGCACAACTCGATTATGACAGAATGTATGTATTTATGTGTCCTTTTTTTTAAAACGGATTTAATTCGCGGGCGGTGGGAGAGGGGAGGGGGAGAGGGGGATGTGTGCTGGCGTAATAAAAATAATGTAAATGTAAATTGCCATATTAACGGGGCGAAAAGCGGCCGTCGAAATGATTGCGATAAACGCAAATAAAGCATTGACAAACGGACCAAAGGACCAAGGACATTGGTGGTTCAGATGGTTCAGTCGGTTGAGCTGCTGTGTGTGTGTGGGTGGGTGGCTGTTGTGGGTGGGTGGTGCGGCGTTAAGCCCTCCGCTGAGAGCAATTACGAGCGAGCGAACCACAACGAGCGGCGGGCTCTGCCAAAGTGTCCTTAAGCGCCGTGTCCCGTTTTGCCTGGCAGCCTGTTTTATTTTCATTTAATGCTGCATTTCCGTTTCCTCATTGCCGCGTTGCGTATACGCCGTGTGTGCGCTTGTTTTAATAACTGCCCGTCGGCTGTTGATCGGCCTGGAGGCTGCGAATGCCCATTGCCACTGCTGTCAGTTGGCCTGTCAATTACATTTTAAATTTCTTGCCGTTAATTTTGATGCTCGCGGCACACGTCCGTTTGGCCAGATAGGTGGGTACGCGGGTGCTGTGCTTTTAAGCAGATTAAGGACACTTTTTCGGCCTTGCTCATTTTGAAGGACCTTTTTTTCGGGCCTGGCTTTTTATCAGCATCTCCCCTTCTTTCACTCTCTCGTTGGACAAGCGAAAGTCATTAAATGTATTTTTGTAAATGTCCCCGCGGCCCATTGTAAAAATTGTATTTTTTTTTTATTCGGCCACGCATCCGATGTCCTTGCCATCGCTAAACTTTCAGTGGCCGAATTCATTTCATTTGCAATCAGCAACCAACGAGGAGCGCGCAGAGCCATAACAAATGCTGAAATATATAAATTGGGTCTCTGCATCTCTTTGCGCGCGCCAGGAAAAACATTTTTTATCGGCCTCGCCGCTCGGTCAAGAAGTGGGGCAGTTTTATTTACTTGAGCGCAGTTTCTCTTCACTTCGTTCTGTTAATTTGATTTTTATCTGCTTTTTATTTACTTGCCACCCCGCTCAGTGTTGCACAGCACCTGGCATCTCATTTGCACGTGGCGCATACGCCCCGTTGACGGCTGCTTGATTTTTATTTAGGGTCCTCCATTTTTATCCTGTTTCGCCCCAGATTAAATGTGCAACCTTGTTGTTGCGATTTCCCCCTTGCTTCGTGTGTATATATATATATTCCAGGCTAATCACAAGACAAAAGCCAAAGCTTTTCACACCTTTAATCTCTGTTAATTGGGGCTTGGGCTCCTGGGTGTCTGGATTTCAGCTACCTCGACTAAAGCTGCAAAAAAATTCGAGCAATTATGCTCTGCAGCCCTAATTGCTTCCTGGCCCAGTGCGTCCGCTTGGCTCCCAACTTGATTTTTATAATAATGATACCGGATATTTAAGTAGATGCCGGCACAAGCTGCTGGCAACTAGCAAAATCACAACAAGAACTACAATCTGCCCCGGTCCATCTTGCCCACTTTTGTGGCAGCCGAAAAAAAGAAAATACACTATATATACATATCCCCGCAGAACAAAGGCTATAGAAAGAGGACGCAATGGAGCCGCACTGTGTCAGAAAATAGCAGAAATTGTGCTTAAATTATAATAAATATATTTAAAGTAAAATTTTATAATTTTTGGTATTTAAATTAATATAATTAAATGTTAAATATTTTATTTTAAATTTCTTATCAGCATCTTATTGTAGAAAACGAAGTTCTAAATTCCCAATGACAACATATTTTATTACCCCATTTATTGTCTTTAAAGCATTTCATTTGCCTGCTTTATTTTCCATTTAAATGTTGCGTTTTAATTGCCTTCTTGTTTATTGGCCATCAAAATTTAACAAAACAAGGCTCTCCGTTGAAATTCGTTGAGTAGCTTTCTTTTATTGCATAAAAACTATTTGATGTGTATTTCAATTGATTTTAATTGCAAGTTTTAAATACCAAATTGTTGATTCTTATTCGCTTCACTGGATATTAGCATGAAATTCGACAGGAATTTACAATTCAAATTGTTTTATTGCTTTTGTTTTAAGCCATTTTACTTGACTGCCTGAAAATCTATTTAATTTTGGTATTTGATATGAACCTTAAACCTTAACAATGAATTTCAAAATATTATTTAAACTTTTGATAGTGGCAGAGAATGGTTAAGTAATGGTAAATGTCTTGACCTGGCTCACGTTTAAATATATATTCTCAACAAAATGCGCACATTGTAATGATGACTAGCACTTTTCCCGAATAGTTTTCCCCTTTAGAAGTGAAGTCAAAAGTCACCCACTTCTGACAGCCTCTTCCTTGCGGCGTTGATTTGGGTCTTCCTGCCTGCGTGCTTTTCGACCCACTGTGCCAAAGTAAGTAAGGAAAAAAGTGCTCGAGGCTTGCTGGCTGGTTGGGAAAAGTATCTTGAAGTCATTTGTGCAGACTCTAATGATTTCCGCTAGTTTCCGTTTCGTTGTCATTGTCCACGTCTCCATTGGCGTATGCACAAGGAGCCCCGCCCCCATGCGTTGCGCCCTCTCCCTTTTTCCATTTCCCATTTCCCTGGCAAATTAAGGTCTCTCGCCCCTTTTGTTGGACATGCAACGACCTTCTGCCTTCAGTTAAGTTCAGTTCGTGCTGTTATTGTTATTATTGTTGCGTGTCGGTGCGTCGGTTGGCTGTGTTTGGCTTGATAAAGAAATTATTGTAATCTGGCTTGAATTCGAGCTCTGCTCTGCGACCCTGTCGCACTCGGAACTTAATCAAATTGTATGGCTAATGGAAATGAAGCGGTTATGCCAACACACCGCACACACCCGTCGGCAATTGCTGTTAATGAAATTGTCTGGCAAAATGCGTTCCACGACGCCGCGAATCGTGTGAGTTGCTGCCAATGGCATTATATATAATTGCTTATAATTCAACCAATTTACAGTTCATAAAGCGGCAGACAAAATGTTAGCCAAACAAATTCAATGTGTCGGCGGTTGCCTTGGAAAAAAAAAAACAAAAACGCAAGGTGTAGATTAGAGGGAGGTATTATGCAAATATGCAAGTGCTTCTCAGTTATTAAATACCCTATAATTAGTCCTAATCCGCTAATAGATAAAAAATATGTATAGAGATTCCAATTTATAACAAATTAATCTTGAAGCAAATAGCTGATCAAATCACTTAATCACCTAGCAAGTGTTTTCGTGGAATGCCAGCTATTTTATGCCATATAATTGAATTTTCTATTAACCATTATATTCCCTGCTTTAATCATGGCAAATTGCTCTTGGTTTGAGCCCCTTTTCCTGTGCCCTTTAGTATACATATATTCGATTCAGTTAGCTATCTATCGCAGGTAAGTGATTTATTGCCCCTACCATTTGCTTCGAAGGTTTATGGATACACTTTGATTATAACGTGTCTGTGGAACATATATTCGACCCCAACAAAACCTGTCACTGTCACATGCAACACGTGAATTACCGTCGCAGCAATGACAACAACAAAGCCAGGCAACAAACAAACAAACAAACGACAACAATCAAACTCGTTTTGAGCGTTTCCCATAATCAACGGCGACGACGTCGTGTGAATTTTACTTTTCGGTTACAAACGAGTTCCGTCTTAAGAGCAGAGTATTTTTTTGCTCATCCAACTTTTTTGGCTTGCAACTGTGATGCACTTTAAGAGCACTCCTAAAAATAAAGTACTTAGTAATTTGCATACCAAAAATAATTAAAATTTAAGGAGCTTTTTTACATTTATATGATCCCAATTCCTTACCAAGAAATATGATTTTAAAAATAGAAATAGCTTTTATTAAATGATATGACATACCAAAAATAATGCAAATTATTTACATTTATATGATCTTTACTTTTTCTATTCTTAAAAATAGAAACACCTCTCATCAAATGATATTGATAGATTTTCTTTTAGTTTAAGAAGCTCTTGCTGGTATACCAAAAATTATTACAGTTTTTTTTTTACTTTTATATGATCCAAACTCCTAGTTTTAAAGATGGATCTACCTATTATAAAATGATTAATATTTAAGACGTTTTGTTTGCAATAATATGATCCTAACTCCTTACCCAGAAATATATTCTTGAAGATCAAAATACCATTTATCAAATGATATATTGATAGATTTTCTCTTAGTGCACTGAGCTGTTGCTGGTGTAACTATTGTAGCAGTTGTTGTTTGCACAATATTTCACGCATACGTGCCTCTTCATAGCAGCAAGAGTGGGTGGTGCTGGGTAGTTGAGTGGGTGGCTGGGTGTTTCAGTGGGTGGCGAAATGCGCTCTGCCGTAAAATTGCGCGCAATTGGGTTTTTTGTTTGTGCGAGTACGAGTATGTTGGCTTAACGACAACAAACCGAACACTTCGGGCTGAGCGCGGGTTCTGGATTGTGTTCAGCATAGCAGAAAATTATGAGTTAATGGATTTTGTTTAATATTTTTCCTCTTTTTTTTTGTTCGTACATATTCGCATTTTGTATTGTTTGCTGCATTATTACGATTTGCAACAAGCCGAAAAGTGTTGACAGCCACATGTTTGGCCACGCTTGGCACTTTGTTTGCCTCTGCACTGGCGGAGCATGAAAGTGTCGAGTGTTGTCACCGCAAAAAGCATTCAACAACAATGACACGCTCGTTGGGCAAAAGCCTCCGCACCATTCCATTCCATTCCATCAGCACCCCCTCACGCTACTCGACAACTCGGCAATTTGTGGCAAAATCAAGTTCAATGCTGCAGCGAAAGTTTCTAGCGAAAAAAATAAAAACAGGGGTGAAGCAAGAGAGACTGACAGCCAGATTCGCTCCTTGGCTGAATAATCAATGTAATTAAATGCGGAAATTGTTTGGCGCAGTGCAAAACTGATTTGCAGCTTGACGTAAACGCTTCCATTGAAGCCCCATCAACAGGCCCGGCCCCAAACTGTGCTGTTTTAGCCACATCTCCAGTGCTGAACTCGAAACCGGCGACGTTGTCATTAGGCAAGCAAACGAGTTTAGAATGGGAATAGGCAACATGTAAATACGCTTTATTTTTATATGGCATCCAATATGCAGAATCAGATTAAAAACAAATAGGAACATATCTTTAAATATATTTTAGGATTTTTTTGTTGAATTTATTATTGCCTTAAGCACACATGCCACATTTAAATGAAAATTTTATGGGGCCAATTTATCCACACCAAACCATATAACCATTTCAATGGATGCAGAATTTTCTCTTGCCAAATATTAGCATGCAAATAATGGTTGTCATATTTCATTTCAAATTTACTTAAAATAAGCTTTTCCGGAAAATTCATGGTATCTTGCAGAAATGTGAATTTTGGAAAATAGAATACAAATCATTTTGCCAAACGATGGATTGACAAAATTGAATCTGTCTAATTAAATTGCAGCTTAGAAAAATTTATAACAAGCTATGCATTATACTAAATTAAATATTATTATAATAATATTTTAATTACTCATATGCGAGAATAAATAAGAGGATTTGTGACTTAAAGCGCACAAAGCAATATTTTATTTCCACGAAAATACTTTTCAAATCACAGGGTATGCAGGAGAGTATGTAAGCGGCTTGCGGAGCTCATCACTTATTTAGGGACAGGAACTGCAAAAGTGGAGAGAGCGGGACGACGTTGTCTGCCATTCGCAAATACACGCAACGGGAATGTGCAATTATTTAGCGTAATTGCTTTCAATACACCAAAATGTTCAACCACATAATTAGAAAATTACAAATTGAATGCTAGAAATTTAGCTGGAAAATCAGGGGAAAAGCGGGGAAAAGTAGATTAAGTTTAATTTTGATAGTATCGCTTAGAATAATCATGATCCTCTTTTTTGGGGGCATAATGCAAATTTAACCATATAAACCAAAATCCTATTAAACGAGTCACTGCTCTATAATGAAATTAAATTCGGACACGGGGCGGAGATGTATTTATAATATGGCAAACTAATATTAATATGTGAATTAATTATTTTGCACAAAGATCCGGCTTTTGTAGCGTTTTTCGCGTTCAATTCAATGGGAGTTTTTAAAATATTTATGCGATTAATTTGCTCATTTTCAATGCACTCGCACCCTACACTTTTATCTCAATATAAACCTGATGGTTTGAATTTTTCGTTATTTTTTATTTTGCTTTGCGGTTTGATATTGTAAAATAATTTATTTAAATTGAATTTCTTTGCGGTTGATTTGTGGGCAAGTCCAGCTCAATAGAATGTGAATAAATATAAATAAACCAGCAAAGTGGGTCAGCCGGGAATGTCCTCAAACCGAGTTGCAATTTAGTTTATGGCATTAAAGTCGAGTTTTTCTTTGTGCGGCTCAGTGGCTGCTCAAGAAGTCCTCTATTATTTAATAAGTTTCCTATTCGTCTCACTTATTCTTGTCCCAAAGCCATTGAAGCCATCTCTCTGGGCTGCCGGCTGCTTAGTCTGCGTTTATTTATTTTGCAGCCAGTGAAAAGCGAAATTGCATATTTGCTTTTATTATAATAAATGCCAATTTAGCCGACTGCAATTCAATTACGTGAGCACCGTGAAAATTTCCCTTTTCGGTTTGTTGTTTTTCTGGCTTTTCCTACCGCCTGAGTTTTTGCCTGAGTTTTCCCATTGCAAAACGTGCGGCACTCGAGAGACTGCGGCCTGGGCCTCATAATCTCTGGAAAACGTGAGTTTCGGCCTGGCCAACTAAATGGCTGGCTGGATAGCCTAGCCCTCGAAGCCATAATATTTTCATTTGTTGATGCACTCGAAGAAATTATGCGCTCAAGAGGTGAAGAAATAAATTAATAATGATTTATTATAGGGTAGAACTGTTGAGTAAAATTAAAGATTTATTTTAATGGCATTTTTGGTATTTAAGAAAATAATATTCTTGATTTAAGAATGCAATTATTTGAGACTACAATAATTCTTAATATTATAAATATTTATTTAAGAATTTTTTCGGGACATATTTTTATAATCTTGAGTGTAGAATGGAAAAAATACATGTAATGGTGGGGATGATAGCCCTAGCAAGGCAATCATGACAACGACGATGCAACAGTTGAGTGAATTGGATAATTGCGTATAATTTTAATGGATCGAACTGCAATCGATGTCTGCGAGGAGGGATGCATGCCTTACTTGCGTTTTCCCCTTAAATCGCGATGTGTGTTAATGTGCGGCTTATTATTGTGCCGTCAGCTGCATCGTCATCGTATCGCCTACATCTCTGAATGCTTTTGTTTCGCCTACAACCTTTGTGCATTATCAGGGGTCTTTGGGGCATGCCACGTCATGTCGACAGATGATACAATCAATTTTGGATCCGACTAATGATCCACAAGGACTTTGATTTCACGTCTTTGGCTGGGGCCATTTAATTGGAATTCGCTCCACTGCTCCACTGTTGTCTTTCAATTTAATTCGAAGCCTAATGGCTTTGTTGATGTCTTCGGTTAACATTTCATTTACCGCTCGCTCCTCAGAATTGATTATGCAAAGTGACTCGTTTCTATTGCCATCTGCCATTTGTTGATGTACCTACTACTATTATAAATGCTCGTTTATCAATCCCGAATGCTAATCAGAATGTTTCCTCATTATTTTACAGTTGATGAATGTGCAAGGAATCCTCTGGCGTGCCGTTTGAATTGGGTAAGTTCTCGTTATTAGTTCATTGTTTGCCCGTTCGAATTGTTACGCCTCCTAAACACACGGCCACGTGTCAGGACTGTCAGTCAGTCAGTCAGTCTGTCATTTTGTCACTTTGTCCCCCAGCCGGGGACACAGCGTGGGATTAGGATTTGCTTTCTCCGCTGGATGGCCAGTGGACGTCCAATGGAGCCCTGTCATCGGCATGCAAATGTCGCCGTCCGTGTGACATTTGCATTTGCAACGCCCGCAATTAAATGCGTGGGCGTTGGTGGGTGGATGGGTGATGTTATAGCCATAGCAATGCGTCATGCCAAAGTGTTGCGTGCTGCATTTTAAATGAATATTTTATGCCAACTTTCCGGCTCACTCCCGCACGCCTTAAATTATGCAATGCAATGCAATGCAATGCAATGCACTACAGGCCCAATGCGTGTCGCATTTTAATGGCTCCACGCCGAGAGTCGAAGACTCGAGTTCTCGGCGGGATTGCGAGTGGAAATAAAAGTTAAAATTGTCGGGGAGTGGATTTTTATGGCCCATATGTAGTGGAATACATTTTCGAATATTTATAGCAAGCCACCCTCGCTGTTGGAGCTTTCTGTCTAGACGGTCGTGCGTTAAAAATGAAATAAAAAAGTAGAAAATCAAGTAATACCCTGTAATAAGGGTAAAGAAAAAGAATAAAATCGTACAGAAAATTCAAGAAATATTATTTGATAGATTTTTATTTAAAATTGAATTTTTAGAGAATATAAGTTTGATTTAGATTTCTTAGGATTTTATTTCAATTTAGAACTGTGAAAAAATTATAATAAATTTATTTTCCCAACAATTAACTTCAAATTTATTCCACCTGTGCCAAAATTCCCCTGAAATCTACGCACACAGGGTAAACACAGAAAAATCGCTTGGCCAGGAGTGAGAGAAAGATAGACAGCCAACAGGCAAATGCACTTTTCCCGGAATGTGTCAAGTGCGGAGAGCATAAGATGACTCGCATTGAGCTGCCCGGACGGATATATAGACGGATAGATGGATAGATAGATAGATAGTTAGATAGATATATAGACAGATAGCTGTAGAGACTTAGCTGCATGCCAGACATTCATCTCAATTTATCGTGCTTAGCCGCATATCCCGGCAGATCGAAGTGTCGTCTGCGTATATATCAAAGTCTCAGCCAGGACTCGCAGGACATTCACAGGGGCATTGTTGCTGCACACATGTAAGCGTGTGTGCACTGCTTGTGTGTGTGTGCAAGTGCGTGAGTGAGTGTACGTGAGCTGCAGTTGTCATTCCGAGCCGTATCCTTCGCATCCATTCCCTATTCCTAACCCGTTTCTCTTTGGCAAACAAGTAATTTCACTTGACATGCAATTTTTTGTGGGCTTCCTCCCCCCCCCCCCCAGTCTCCTTCGTCCTTTTTGCTTCTCAGGACAAACAAAACAGATGTAACGCTGCATCGGATAGGAATCTTCTCCTTTCGCCATGAGTCCCCAACCACTTTTGATTATTTTGGCTGAAAAACCACACACTCACACAAGCTGCAGAGTGGGGGAAAAAATGGAAAGTATTCCTGTCTTGCAGCTGAAAAATGTCAATGCCAAGGAGCGAGTAAAAAGAGACACTATGCGGGAAAGCAAGCTGGGGGAAAACGGTTTTCCCAGGGCAGGAAAACCCCCCATGGACTACAGCCTGGCACAGAATCTAAAATGCATTTTTGGTAGCATTCATCATTAAAGCTTCTCTTTGGTATGCCACATATGGGCTTCAAATGCAACAGAGCAAAAAGGTTAAGGGTTATTGAAGTCCTATTAGTAACTTTTATTTCAATATTAATATCATGGTTTACTGAAAAAGAGCTGTAATTAAAATGGCAACCAAATAATTTTGTACTTTTCTTTTTAAACGGAAATTAATATTGGAAAATATATATATGGCTAGAAAAAAAGTCCCTTTTCAATTTCATTATTTATTTGGCAAACAAATGCACACATTTTCCGAGCTCATCTTTCAGCAGCGTTAGTCGAAAATTGTTTGAAAGCCATATTTCCACGCATTTCCATATGTGACTGCTGTTGGTATTTGGTAAACACGAAATATCTGTGCTTCAAGATATTGCCGGATTTTCCTTGGCATTTTTTTGTTCCAGTCTTCACTCGGCTGGAAGAAATGCCGGAGGAGAGGTTTCGTTGTTGGCCTTAGTTTTTCCACCCAATATTCCTGAATCAGGAAAACCCATCCCACTACCACTCCCACTCAACCGACCGACATCAGCACTTAAACGCTTCACACATGCTGTCCGTTTCTCTTTGGGGATTCGAAACGATTTTTTCTGCCTCTTCGCTTCTGTTGTTGTCGTTGCCATTGCTGTGTTTTTCCGGAATTATCCGCTTATGCTAATCTGTCTAACGTTTTTGAAATTTTCATGCCCCTCTCCTCACTCTCCATACTCTCTTTCCATCTCTGTGGGTTTTCCTGCACTCTACACACACACTACGGAATAGACTCATCCAGCTTTTGAGAAACTCGGCTCGCCGTAAGGAAAAGCGAGGAAAAATTGGCAGAGCAAACGCTGCTGCTGCTACTGCTGCTGCTGCTCCACATCCACTTGATGACCCTCTTCTGGGCAGGAAGAGGAAAAGTCTCCTAGTTGGCCTCCTCGAGTCCGCCTCATTCAATGTCACTTGCCTCGAGGACGAGTGTAAGTAGCACTCCACAAATGTTTTCATCCGATTATGAAAGGGCGCCAAGTTGACCGAGCATTGTCCTGTTTCCCCCCCTTCGTTTTGAGTTGCGTTGATGGCTTAAATTATTGTTGGTTTGGCACTATCCGTAAGATAACAATTGTTCCGCCCCTGTTCCCAGTTCGATTCGATTTGTACTAACCCCGCAAGAAGTTCGCCGTTGCCACTGCTTGAGCATGAACACGAAAATTGGGCAAGAGCTTTCCATTTACGATTACGCGTCTCGTCTTCTCCATCAAAAGCAGGTCAAGTCGGGCGGCAGCGAGGTGGATTTGAGGCAGCGGAATGCCAGCATCCGGAATCTCTTTGCCCCCACGCCGGCTGAGTTGGCCAGGAAAAAGGAGGCGCGTCAAAGGAGCCGCAGCCAGAGCAGCTTTTCGCTCCAGAGGATCGGCAGCCAGGATGATGATGGAGGGATTGCTGGCCAAATGGGAGTGGGAATGGGCAGGGGCATTTCCAATAGCTACGATGATTACGCCTTGGGCATAAATCAATTGCCCATGCCGGCGAATCAATCGGCAGTGAGACAATACAATGGCCATGGCCATAACGAGCTGGGCCCGAGTCCCTATGCACCGGCCGTGATTCCCCGGACATCGCACAATGGCTGGCATCAGAGTGCATTTGAATTGGCAATGAGCTGGACTCCTTCGGCGGAGGAGGAAAAGGGGGTGGAGAACAAAAACTGGAGGTCGACGAGCCAGCTGGAAAATTTTATTAACAGCAACGGGGAGCAGCTGCAGGACACTTGTGTTGACTTTGGTAATGAAATGACCTGGGGCAAATCTGCTGAGAAATCGCTGCCATTGAATCACCTGCAACTGCAAAGCGGAGGATTTTCCCGAGACGACCAGTGGGATTTGGACTTTCAGGCGGAGCAGCGCGAAAGTTTGCACAGCCAAAGGTAAATTGACAAAGGGCCGCAAAGCAAAAGCTGCAGAGAGAGAGAGAACACCAGGCCAAAAGGAAAAGCCAGAAAGGCAACTAACCCAAAACTGCGTTTAGCTTTTCCATTTTCCTAACCCCCCTTTGCAAACACCCTCACAATTTGCTGAAGTTTAGCTTTGGATGCTTGGCTGCTGCTGGATGGGAGCCATGTAAATGAGCCAAACGTGTAAGCCAAACTAACTTTGACACCCCCAGATTCTCGACTGGCTGCAACAGTTTGGCCATCATTTGCATATCGAATGGCAAGTGGCAAATGGCATCGCGATTGATTGGCCCGTTCGATTGGGTCGATAAGGCGCACCGGCAACAGTTGTAAGCAGCTCAAGTGCAAACCGCTCTAATAGTGTGGCAACAAATCGATCAATAAGTCGGGTCTTTTGTCGGCAGCGGAATCGAAACCCGGCCAGCGGAATTCTCCTCCAGTGCCAGCGATGCGTGGCCAGGTCACGCGGGGGAGGACAACGGGGCAGATGCACTGAGCGTGTCATTTCAAGCTGTTGCACAATCGCTGATTTGATTCGAATCGAGCTGAGTTTCAAGCGGGTTACGCATTGCATTTGTTAACAACAAATTTACAAGGGGGGGAATCCCCCACTTTCAGTGCAATCAAGCAGCACAAATGGGTGGGGGGGAGAGTGAAGTGGGGGTCTCTCAGCTCCGATTCAAGTGCGACACAACTATATGTAATAACAGAATGCAGTTCGATGACCGGCGAAGGCTAATTGAGCTGGAGAAAGGTAGCGGAAAGGCATTTGTCAAGTTTGATTGAAAGGGAGTTTGATTTATTGCCCAGTCAATTGCATCGATAGCCGGTTAGCGATAACCTAGATTGATTCAGAGTGCTCTAGTTAGGATTAGGAGCCGTTTAGTAGATTGTTAAATGAAATATTTTAGAGATAATAAAAATTACTGGATATAAAAGTATATTATGATGATTTTATATGGACTACTAAACTTAAATATTTTTAGGTTTTAAACTTTATAGAAATAATTATTTACTTTGCTGGCTTCCCCAACATTTTTCCTTTGTCCCACAGTTTTTTGAACTTGAATGATTAGTCTGGCGGAATATTAATGCCCTCAACTCGTTGCGATCTTGTGCTCTAAATTGTTTTGCACTTTATTGCCCCCCGAGCTCATTTAAGTACATCTCGCCTCATTTCGCTTTCTTTACCATTTCGTTTTTTTTTTTTTTTTTTTTTTTTTGCACTGGCTTTATGTCTGATTAATAAAAACAAAGCGCAAATTGGAAAGGAAATTGCTGTCACTCACTGGCGGTGTTGTTGCTGCTGTCAGCAATTGCATTAAAACGATGCCGTTGATGTTGCTGGTTGCTGGTTGCTGTTTCTACCCGTCTCGTCTCTTAGTTGACTCCACAGAGCCAGCGAACCCTAGACCCTCGACGATGCGGCGTTTAAATACACCGCATGAGTTTAATTTAATGCAACGCAGCACTTTTATCAAGCAACAACAAAACGCGACGACAGCAATTGCTGTTAACTGCGCACGCCCTTCTCGCACTCATGTACTCATGTACTCATATACTCATACTCGCACTCGCACTTGCCATGTCACTGGCATAGCGCTTATCGCCCTTACCGGCTGATAGGGAAAACTTGTGTGCGGATGACGCTTTTCCCGCCGTCAGTCCACCCATCAACCACCCAACCAACCACCCACCTCCCCCTGTGGATTACGTATGTGCTTTGCATTTGACTGCCCATTGATGTTGCCAACGCTGGTGACACTGGCGGCACATCCATTGTGTGTTGGCCAGGCCAAGTCTCTTCAGTCGAGTTCCTTGTACACGTACTTTACGTAACACCAACACCCATCCAACCCCGATTTCGATTCCGTCCCCCCTCTGTCTGGCCTTAACCCCTTGGCCACGCCCACGCTGCGACTGTCAAATCATCTCGTCATGGATATGAGCAATTGCCAGGGTTTCATCCTGCACAGAACAGAGCAGAAACAGAAACGAAGAGGGGACCTGCATAGAAAATTGGCATGATATGTGATTTGATTGACGTGGCAGAAGCGCTGCTGCTGTTGCTCATGCTGCTGATCCTGATCCTCCTACTCCTTCGCAGCCCAGCCTTTTCGGGCCGCCCTTTGTTTGCCAATTTAGTGCCGCCCCTGTCATTTTATTCCTACATATCAGCTATGCTTGTAATCAGCATTTTTGCCTACGATTTTGACGTTTAATTTGTGAGCCGAGTTACGTCAGCAACATATCGGTAGGCCTGTCAATCAAAGGGTTTCGCATTCAATTTGCAGCTCATAGAGAAAATACACTCAGCGAAATTATATTTGATATCCTTGCAGTAAGGATTCTGTATTCTTATATCAGAAAATGTTTTAAGAATAATTTAAAAATTAAATATTTATTTAAAAACCCTTTTAATTTATTCATAATAATTGTTCATGAACGACTAGCTTCATTTATAAAATAAGAAATATTTTTCCTTACAATTTTTCCAAGTGCATGTGAAAACTCAAACATTTTTGGTCACATTTAATGCAGTTACGGCACTCGTTGCCCGGGGCAATTCAACATTTTGCCCACAATTTTCGGTCGTCGAGTCGAGCGAGAGCCGTGTTGACTCTGCATGTGGGCAGAAAACAAGGCAGCAACAAGCTTCGTTAGCTTTGCCGCCCGTCCAAACAGACAACGGCCACTTTGCAGGTCCTATTCCACAATTCCACTATTCCAGATCCTGGCACCGACCAGCTCTTCCTGTTGTAGTTACAATTCAAATTCCGACTGGAACTCGCAACGAGCTGCCTGCTGACTGCTGCCTGCGAAATATGCTTCATGCTACGTGGGCCAGCAAAAAACATGAACAATAAAAATGGAGACAATAAAATAGAACTACAACGACGACCAACTTGATGGCACCCGGCAATAGTAGTAGCAAAAGCAAAAGCAACAGCAACACGCTAGAGCGGCGATAACGGTGGCCGGCGAAAAAAAAGAAAATGGCTGCTGTCGCATTTCCGGTGCCAGTCAACATGGCGGATGCCGTGACGCCGCTGCCGACGCCGCTTTATGAATAACCAGAGCCAGACACAAAATACAAAATACGAACTGCAAAACGGCCAAAGGTTCATATTTTTGAAGCTCGTTATGGTTTAGGAATGTAGTCCGCAACTGCGAAAAGTGGAGCGAGTGAAAAGAATCAGCCAATTGAAAAATAAACACAAATAGCTTATCACAAAAATGACACTATCAACGCGGCGGGGACCTTGAAAAATTCAAATTTATGCATTCAAATTGATAAAATAAATATTTATACTGAAAACTCAATTTGTGATACCATTCCAAATTGTGCAGTGCGAAAATAAAATATTATCTGTTAATAATTGGAGTTTGCCTAGGGAAGTATTTCGGTAAAGATTTTTATGGATTTATTGTTTTCCAAAAATATTATTTAGCTTTATCATAGATTTTCTGCTAATTAGAGAATTGTGATACTAAAATATATTTTAAAATATTTTAAATAGTGCCAGGATAAATTAATTAATTTTTAATTTTTTAAGACTACATTTTTTAGTTTACTGGCAAATTATTGTTCTTCAGGGCTTTAGTTTCGTTGGAGTGAAAGGATTTACTGGGATTTGTTTTGCGACCTCTTTTTATTCTTTTCAGACCCTTCAAGTCATGAAAACTTAATTGAATTTTGATTGCCTATCACGGAGAACTTGCACATCGCACTAACCGGCACCCTTGAATTTTCATTGGTTTTTTAATGAAATTTCCCCGCTTTTTTTGTTGCAGCTATCGACCGGCGGCTTCAGCGGCAGCGGCAGCTCAGTCGACGCCGCTGGCAGAGCGCCTGCAGCGCTTTCGATACCGCCAGCAACTGCAGTTGCAGCAGCAGCAGCAGCAACAGCAACAATCGAGCCCTGATATCGACGCCTACGATAGCCCCTTCGCTCGTCATTTATCAGCTGAACAAATAGGCATAGCCAATTGGCAGGGGACAAGGGAAAATTTCGCAGGGAACGCCGTTGGCGGGAGAGCTCCAGTTGAAGCTGAGCACTCAGCGGAGCAGCAGCAGGAGGAGGAGCTGCCGCCGGATCGAGTGCTATATCCAGACTCGGAGCCGGAGGAAGAGGAGGCAGCGCCCAAGCGTCGCGTGGTCATCAGGCGACGCATAGTGCGCACCACCCGCACCTCCCCGCAAACTTCGGAGGTTGAAAAGCCCACCAACACCACCACCACCCCCAGTGAAACTCCATCCTCTCCACCTGGTGGCGGAAACAACGGACGCAATCTTGGCTGGCTGACCAGGCTGCGCAGCTTTGGATCGAGCAACAGGAGATACCAGGAGATTGCCACCACCACCACCGCCGCTTCGCCGGCAACAATCGGCAATCAAAGTGCAATTTCAGCTGCGAGCAACAACAGCAGCCACACCAGCCCCATCATGGCCGTCCTGCGTACTATGAAACTGAAGGAGCGCCTGGTCATCAGCCTGGGCGCCACCCTCGTCCTGCTCACCCTCCTGCTCATCGTCGATGTGCAGATGGACTTTGGGGTGGCGAATCGCCACCTGCTGCAGCAGCAGCACCAGAAGATTCGCCTGAGCAACGACTACGATGCCACGGGCATCGGCGGCGGTGGAATGCTGCACGAGTTCAAGCGCAAATTCCTGCAGAAGAGGTGAGTTCGCTGTCCAGTGCTATTATACGCAAAATCTGACCCATCTATTGCCCCGGTCCCGCCATTAATCAGCGGATATCTAGCGAGTTGAATTGGGTTTGGAAAGGGTAGGGAGGTTTGTAATGAGAACAGACCCTCATTAAATTAATGAGGCATTAGTGCAAGCATAAGGTAGCTGGAATTCTGACACATTTAGTCAGAAATCATAAGAAGTTAAGGTATGAAAGGGGGTTGGTAATTAAAAATGTGTATATTATTTTCTGAATTTTAATGAAGGTATTTTATTTTTAATAGTTTATTCAAAAGTAGAGGACTACCAATTTAAACCCAAGATTTAATACAATAAATACTTTATATTATGGTAATCAGCCGCCACAAAATGTTGCAAAAAATCATAGGAATTTGGGAAGACCACAAACCAATTTATATTATTTTTAAAAACTAAAATGGCAGTATTAATCTTTTTTAAAAATTTATTAAAAAATGGATTAAAGTGTGATTAAAAATGTATTAACAATTTTACACTTTTATAGACCTTCTAATTATTTTAATAAATATTTTATATCATGGTAATCAGCTACCACAAAACTTTGCAAAAATCATAGGAATTTAGGATAACCATAAACCATTTAATTTTATTTTTTAAAATTAAAATGACAGTACGTATTTTTTTAAAAATATTTAAAAATGGGTTAAATTGGGATTAAAAATGTATTAAAAATGTTATACGTTTACAAACAATTTCATTATTTCAATAAATATTTTATATCTGGGTAATCAGGCACCACAAAAATATTGCAAAAATCATACCAATTAATTAAAAAAAATTAATAAATATTTTATATCATGGTAATCAGCTACCACAAAACTTTGCAAAAATCATAGGAATTTAGGATAACCATAAACCATTTAATTTTATTTTTTTAAATTAAAATGACAGTACGTATTTTTTTAAAAATATTTAAAAATGGGTTAAATTGGGATTAAAAATGTATTAAAAATGTTATACGTTTACAAACAATTTCATTATTTCAATAAATATTTTATATCTGGGTAATCAGGCACCACAAAAATATTGCAAAAATCATACCAATTCAGGAAGACCATAAACCAAATAGCGCCATTTGAATGGCTTATTCCCCGTTTCCCTTCTAAATACCCAAGGAACTGGGGGCAGCGTGTTGAAATTTACTATTCCCCAGCCTGACCAAAGCAACCCGGCCACCGTTGGCCATTCCGGGGATTAAAAATTATGCACAAATCGCAAACGGGGTCGGGCCATTGACTCCTCAGCTCGGTTCTCGTTTCTCGGTTCCTGGTTCTTGGTGCCCCGAGGCGACTGAACACGGCAGGGTACATAATTCAATTTAGCTGAAATGCAACAAAAGTTGCAATAAAACTTGGTTGGCCCCGGCATTAAAACGTAATTTGCTACAAAACATAAACCCAGCCGGGCAGGGCGAACTTCTTGGGAAAAAGCACAGGAACAAGCACAGGAGCGTCATGTTAATGCCGCGCCATAGAGAATATGTACAGACGCAAGGGGGTCGCTTTACCTTTGAACACTTCATTCTTTTTTGTGTGCCGTTCTTGGCCACTTTTTGTTGCGTTGCGTGCGGTGGGTGAAAGTGGGTGGTGGGTGGTGGGTGGTGGTAAGATCCTTGGAGGGGGCTGTGTGTCGTCCGCCATTTTGCTGCGGCTGGCGGAAGTCGAGTAATAAAACATCAAAATGACGCAGCAAGGCGCAAGGGAAACTGTTAAGACCATCCTGCCAGGGGAGAGGAGGGACCTCGCAGGACTTCCACTTCCTCCCAGGTGCAGCAAACGACTCCGCCGGTTCCATCGCATCCCAAGCCGAAGCCGGCTGGTTCGGTTCCGCTCCCGCTCCGAACTCCACGCTCCTCGCTCCATTCCGGCAACATAAAACGCCAATGTTTAGCCAGTAAATATTTAATTAATTCATAAGCCGCCTGCCAGCAGCCCCGTAAAATGAATGCCTTCGGAAACCGCTCCTTCGTATTTGCTGCGTCTGAGGGATGCCCCATTCCCTAACCATCTTCCAGGGTTTCCCACTTTTCCACCGAGCAACACCAGCTATCTGCGTACTTATGCGCCATGGCAAATGCAAAATTATGATGCCTCCATGCACTGAGTCGTGCAGCGCGGCTGTGAAGCGTAATAAATTCTATTTAAGCATCAAATGTTTGCCCGTCTCCATCTACAGACGCCCCTGATTTCCTGTCTTGCCTTCTTTACCCTCCTCCCTTGCCTTATAATTTTTTAATTATTTCATTAAAAACTGAAAACTGAGGCAGCAACTTGGCAATGCTGCAAATGGTGCTCACCGTCCAAGCAGCCGAGAGAAAATTCATTTTCAGTAATGATTCTCGTTTTTTGGCTTGTTATCAATCTTTTTTTATGTTGGCTGCTTCTTTTTTTTTGGGAGAGAGTTTCTTAACCCTTTTAATTAAAGTGGTAGCAGCTGACTGGGATTTTGGTGAAGATTGGTGGAAATCAAAATAAATAATTTTAGATTTTCTTAACTGTCAATTGGAATTATTATATTTAACTAAGTCATAGGAAGGTCTTATCATGATTGGATTTACTATATACTCTGAAATCCAATTAGGACCACCCTAAATCCCTCCATCAACCCCTGTCATTGCTTTCGACTTGCATAAACTTTCACCTATGATCCTGCGGCTGCCGCGTTGTCGCCCGTTTTGCACGGCCGTCTATTGCCATTACAGTTGCAGTTGACTGGTTAATTAACCGCAGCACATGGGCAGCTTATGTGGCCAGCATTACGCGCGCACCACGTGACACTTTAATGAGCAAAGTTTCGCCAAAGTGTAATTAAGTGCGCTCTGCATCGATCAGTGCAGCCCGAAACAAAGCGCGTTCTATATGGTAAAGTACCATATACTTACCATACAGTAGCACCCATCCATATAGGGCCGTATTCTCTGTGGCGGAATCAATTTTGGAGCGAGCACAAAGCGTGCAAGTGCAAAGGGGGAACTTAAGCACTTATTAGCACATAAAGTGGCATTATGCGGCTGCCAATAAAACGTGAGTGCGAAATCCGCGCAGGCTCGTTACGGCGGAAAATTCTTAATAAGCCCCGAAGCGCCAAAGGAAAGCCGCTTTGGCGCCCAGAGATGGATTGTCTCAGGGAACAAAATGTTGACAGCTTCTCGGCTTGCTGCTGCTGTTGCCATTTTACCACTCTTCATTCTGTGTTGGCCTATCTGCTGTCTTGGCCCAGACATTCTCTGGCAACTGTTAATTGAAAAAGTTTTGCATTCTCACATGTGCACACACACACCTGTCTGCTTGACGGATAAGACAGGGCGCAGACAGACCTACAGACAGGTAGGAAGGACTTTAGCCACCCCAAAAACTTGGGATACAATTAAAAAAATGTTCCCGAGAAAATGACAATTTACGAAAAACTCAAATTTGGAGATTTTTGGCCTAATGATGTGCACTCCGTTTCAGCCTGTTCAGCACTCGAGTGCTGAATGTCATTCGGCCTAATGGTCACACAACTGCCACATAATTCTCGGTCTCCATCCTGGGACATATGCTAACGAGCTGGGCGGAAAAGCGGTGGGTGGTGGTTCGCCCGGGGACCAGGTTATATCTCAAGCATTTTGCCAAGCGCTTTTAAGAGTCAAGGCTAGCAAAATGGATGCAACAAATTCAAAAACTTTAATTCATTTTTCAAGCACTCTTTTTGTCTGCAGCAGGCGCTGTCTAAACGGCTGCTGATTACCAGCACAAGCACAGTGGGTTTTGTTGGCTGAATATCGTGTAAAATATGGGAGAAAAATGAGAAATTAAATATTTAAAGAAATAAAATTCAGTGGGAAAATTTCAATTTATTTTTAAATATTTTTTCTACTATTACAAGAGGTGTAAATATATTTCTAGGGATATTCTTTAGACTTTCTTCACGGTTCAGTCTTATATGAGATATAATATATAAGCTATTTAAACAATAAAAAAACATAGAGAGTTAGTTCCAATTTATTTTATAATATTTTTGTAGTCTTAAACGGGACGTAAATTTTAAGGTATAATCCGTAGATCCTGTTCGCTGTTCAGTTTTATGTAAGTTATAATATATAAAATATTAAAAAAAAAAGAAATATAAAATATTTTTCTAGTCCTGCAAGAGTTGTAAATATATTTCTATGGATATTCCCCAGCTGCTGTTCACTGTTCGGTCTTATGTGAGATGTGGTTGAAGTGCCTGCAATTTCAGTTTATTGCAGTCGAGTGAAGAGTCCCATGTGTGTCTGGTGTGGTGGGTGGTTGGTTCGTCTTAGATAAACGCAACTAAAACCTGGGCTGACAAAGTTTCAGCTTACCTGCCAGTGCGTGTCTTTGGGCGCCCTGGCCAGGGGGCACTTAGCTGTCTTGGTTGCTTCAGCTCGGCTCGATGGCTGCCACTAAAAGCCAGTGGGCCACTTGGCAGTTGCAATTAGCAGCGAGAGCGTTGAGCAACCAGGGCATTGTCAAGTGCAACCGGCTTTCGGGTCTCCGCTAATTATGGCCATTTTTTTTCTCTTTTTTTTTTAATGTTTAACTCACTTTTATGCAGCTCCTTTTAACACACTTACCCTCGGTTACGTTTCGCTTTCTGTTCCAGCAACTCCTCGGGCTCCAAGGAGGCCTCCACGCAAGCGGCGGCAAGTCAGAGTGGCGGGGCAACCAGTGGCCAGGATGCGGCTGCAGGAGCTTCGGGCGGAGCCGCTGGACCCGGGACATCGGGTACCGTGTCCACCCGCAAGCCCGTGCCCCACGATCGCTATGTGGATCTGCAGAAGCACATCGTGAGCGACGAGTACTCGCATGTGATTGTGGACAATGCACCGGATGTGGCCAGGGACAATCCCACGCTGGCCGAGATGCTGCATCGCAAGGCCAGGTGAGTTACAAGTATACACATAAGAATAAAAACCAGGAGCGCAAAAAATTCAATTTCCCCTAAGCGGAAGGACATAATGCTTACAGTTTTTTACCCCGGGCTCCGGGCTCCGAGCCACTTTGCCCGGCTACGTGGTAATTGATAGTCGGGGGGTGAATGGGGTTGGATGGGGGAATGATGGGTTTTACGGTTCTATGAGGAAAAGGATAGTAAAACGAGAGGAGTGCCGGCAAGCAGTTACGGCACTTTTCGGGCTTCAACGGAATTGAAATGATTTTTATTGAAATTTACGCTCCATTTACGTGACACATTTACGTTTTAGACATTTAGTCTCTGCACTTGGCGGAAAGTATTTGCCTTTCAAACGGAAGGGGATTAAGAATTTTCTTTGGATTTATAAAAAAAAATCGCTTAAATAAAAGAAGAATCAAAAAATATTTTTGTTGTAGAAAATGCTAAGTATTTATTTAAAAAAACCTTTTTTTTTAATTTTATTTATTTTGTAATGTTTTAAAAATTTTTTACAAGAAGGGATCTAGAATATTCTTTGAAAAACATACGCATTACATGAAAAAATATTGAAAATATGTTTTTAATTTAATTTGAATGATGTATAATTTTAAGGATTATTAGGTTAAACGGTATTTATTAAAAATTTGTTCAAGTGCATGCCCCCAGAAATTTCTCTATGCCCACATCTTTACGGGCATGTCTCTATCTGTCGCTGGTAAGTGTTGCCTGATTGTTGTTGCCGGTGGCAACTGTTCTGTTCTGTTCGGTTCTGCTCCATCCCCCCGGATGCCGACCGCCGATAACGTTGATGAGAGTTTGCCTTGTCTCAACATGGCGTATGCGTAATTTCATGCGAGCACAATCAAATAAAAGTGCAATAAAGAAATCAATGTGGATTTGCACCGCACACCCAAACACCCACCACCCATCGCTTATCGGCGTCACCGTCGGCGGAATCTCTTCCGTTTTCCCCAACTCTTGAGACAGCAATGAAATTTATTTCGACGAGTTTTCATTTGATTTTCCTTGTCGGTAATCAGCTTAGTTTTCTCCATCTTCCCGCCGTTCCCTTTCAGCGATTTTCCCCTTGCCTTTTACAATGCGTTGCCGAATCGTTTTTGGCAGTTTTTATCAAAATTGAATACGTAGCGTATGAGTAATTTCATTTGCTTCACTAGTTGCCGAGCATTGCCCCAGCTGAAGTTGCACAAAAATTGGGGGCGCAGCGACGGGAAAGTGGAGAAAATCGAAACTGGCTAAAATGCAAAGTGGCAAAAACTTGTCAAACTCAAGTTGTAGCTGCTGTTGTTGTTTCGGTAGCGGTGGGTGGGTGTTGTCTGAGTCTGAGTTGGCTAAGTGTGGGCGTCGGCATTAGCATAAAATGCTTGATTTTCTAATTTATAGCACATCACCGAAAAGCAAGCCGGAAAGTTGGCTCCTTTTTTTTTTGGTGTGTCGCACGTAGGAAAATGCAAATTTCATTAACAAGCGAAATTGCTGCCAGTAAATGTGCAGGGGGGTAAAAAAAACGGTGGCAGAGGGCTTAGGTTTATATGGTTAGCCGACGAAAGAAGTTGGGATGCTCTTGCAGCGAAAGTGCAAATTTTATAGCATGTTTTGAAATTGTTTCTTGACTATAATAAGGAAACTTAGGTTTTAGTTACTCTGTGGATAGGGTTTAAAAAATAAAAAAAGATTTTTAAGGAAGAAGAAATACAAAAATTATTTTAATATTTAAGATCTAATTTCTTCAATCGAATCAATTAAAATATAGTTAGTACTTAGAACACCTTTAAAATATTAAATTTATTTTTACTAGAACTTAGAACTCAGTCCCCAGTTCATTACTCCCATTTGCAGTTGAATCCGCACATCCCTACAACGTATCCTCTTACAACTAATCAACCCAAAAAGATAGAAAGATAGATCTGAGTTAGCTGAAACAGGATCAAGGCGTGGCTCCATCTCCACCTCCTGTTTCCCAATCCTCTCCTGCTGTCGCCTGTCGCTCGTTCCCGGCGATATCTCATTAAAATTCTGTCGCCAAGCTCCCCACATGCTCGACGTGCTCCTGCTCGTGCTCCCAACATCCCTCCCCCCTTTTAGCCGGCGGCTTAGTCAGCACTTTTTGGTCCCCGAGCTCAGGTAACAATGCAGAATGCAAGAAAAGACTACAGCCAACCGATGCAGGTGGAAAAAAATGTGACAAAATGCAAATGCGCCTAAAATTACTAGATGAGTTATTACCAGCAGCTGCTGAAGAGTGTCGGGTGTACAACAAAACTCTGCAGAAGCGACTACAAAAGCCTGACCGGCATTAGTCGGGTATATAATTACGCTGATTCAGCCCAACTACCAACTACCAACTTGCAAGTCCACGAATCCCGGGGTCGTGACAGTCGTGTCCTCCGTGCGGCTTGCGTTTAATTAGTATGACAAATTTTTAATTAGCCTGCAATTGCGACCGAGGAGGCAACGGGAAACGGGCGAGAGAAATCTTATTTCGAGCGAATTACACCCGGCTAAAAAAGGAGAAACAGCTGAAGTTTTACCAGCTGTCGGTCAGGATGCGAATCCTGAGCGGAATCCTGCGAGCGGCGGGCTAATAAAAGACTATGCTCAATGTCGACGAGTGTGTAAAACTCGAGGAGCTTGCTGACATTTCGGATGGCGAAGTGGTAGTGGAAGTTTTCCGGCACCACCCCCATCAGCTTTCCTCCTTTTTCGCGGATCCCAGCTGCAGTTGGTCTGCTGTCATTGGTTTTAATGTTCGCGCTCTTGCCGCTGAAGTTGAAGTTTTATCCCCGGCTACAATATAAGTTTAATTTCACTTTCCTTTTGGCCCGCAAACCTCCTGTCTTCTAGCCAAGCAGCCAGCCAACTGGGCTCAAAAGTGTCCGGGCTGCAGTCCCGGCTCCGTCCATTTCGATGGCTCCTCGTTGGTCTTGGCGGCCGCAAAATTTCACACGCACAAACTTTTTGCTCCTCTCCATCTAAGCAGCACTTTTGCGGCTCTGTGGCTGTGGCTACGGACGCATCTGCTTGGGGAAAGCGGGAAAACTGCGCTGCCGGAAACTTTACTGACATTTTCTTATGGCGAAATAATTGCGGAATGGTGGAGGAGGTTGGAAGAGATGGCTCAGTGGCTCAGTGGTTCGGTGGTGGGACTTAAGCAAAGGCCAGGACATGCCGGCTGACAGCTGTTATTATAGTACCCACTTCGCCGGGGCGGTATAACACCGCGGATAACAGCCAGCCAGCAGCAACAACAATGGGCAAACAACAAGTGAAAGCCAGTCACTCGGCCACTCATAATCCCGGGCAGAAAGTTTCCCTCAGAAGTGAGATTTCTGTGGCCGAAGCTCCAATGCGGTGGCAAATGAAATTTAATATAACATTAATTAGTAATTCTTATCGGAGCGAGGGAAGATGCTATCATCACAGCAGGTATCTCATCCCTGAAAATTATATTATCAAGCAGTCAATCAAAGTAACATTAAGTTATGTTACATGATTTTAGGGCTATTGCGCCCTTCACTAATTAATATTTTTATGATACAGTTACTGCATTTCTTGGCTAAACAAAAAGCTGGCTTAAAGTATCTTTTCACCGCTTTTCATTTCGTTTATCTTTGGCTAAAGTCCAGGAAATAATTTTCAGCTGTAAGCAAAGTTTATTCCTGGCCATCGCCATGGCAGCGGCTCTCCACAGGATTCTCTCTCTCGGTATTTCAGATTTTGCCCGCCCTGTCAAATCGTCAAACCGAGCGCAATTAAGCTGATTAGTGAGCGTCATTCAGTAAGAGAGAGAGGAGCTCGCCGTCCGTCGCTGACATAAATAAATTTAATTTCCGCTAAACATAACTCAAAGTAAACTTTTGACGCAAGTAACCGCCAGGAACGTGCAACTGCCGCGCGAGGGGAAAGGGGCAGCGAGTGGGGGGTACTACCAATTATATGAAAATCTCTTTTTCAATTATTTTTTTTTTCGCAGCGTTTCTGTTTTTGCGTTGCGGTACGTTGTTGTCATCGTTGTTGAGCTGTCAACGCTTTGCATAACAAAGTTTTGCGCGGGCTTAGACCAGTCGAAAAGGGGGGTGAGGAGGGGGTGGGGGGTTTTGGACGGTGGGTTGAAGGACGGTAGGGCCGTTTTAGGGGGTGGTGACCGACTGTCACTGCGGTTGTCAGCGTTTGTGAGTGTGTCTATATGCTTGTGGGCCACGTGTCACGTGCGCTTTTGGCGTGCTTTTCCCTCTCGCAGCACCACCCCCTTTCGAGGCACCACCCCCCTCCCCTTTCACTTTCTCTTGTAATGCGATTTTGGGTTTTGTTGACTGCCGGCCGCTGCAACTGATTTACGTGACTCAATTACCAAAGGGATTTGAATTCGCTTCGGCTGGCGCTTTTTCTTTGTTCTAGTGTTCCAGTCTTCCAGTGGTTTCGGCCCCAAAAAGTGCAACAGCTGGCCGTTCGGGCCAAGCCGCAGACTCACACAACATATGGCCACTCTGTGGACGGCGGCCAGTGTGCTTAGTCAGTGTCCGAATCGGGAGGCTTCATCAATTACGCAGCTCCTGCTCCGGATTCCATTGGCCAGCGCCACGGGCATGAGGTTTCTCGTCGGCTGCTTCAGCTTCACCGCAGTTGACAAATGAAGCATGAGCTGAAATTTGACTGTGCCAAGCTAACACGTTGCGCTAGCATACTTTGCGGCACACTGCCAAAAGAAAGTAATTTAAGATATATTTTCAAGTTAAAGAAAATTCCTTAAAACGATATACATCTTAAATAAATTCTGGGTTTTACTTAAATTTTTTTATGGCAATTAAAATTTATTTTAAAAATATTATTTAAACGATTTTGGAAATTTTCTAAAATTATTTTTTAGAAATTTATAGATGTGTTCATATTTTAAAATATAAATTTAATTTATTCTTAATAATTTAGGTGTAAGCATTTAATGATATCATAAACTTCGGAAAAGTATATCAAATTATGCCCATTTTTACTGTGTATTTAAGGTGCATTTAGAACAATAAGGAATTATTCATCCCAAAATGAACGTTATATTTTTAGTATCCGTTTATTTTTTGTACATTCCATATCCACGCCAGCACCAGGAAATGTCCCTTTTTTGGCAACCGCGTTTCAAGATAGATGACAGGGGCAATTGGGTATTTAAAAGCAATTATATTAAATTTTCCAGACCTTTGGCGGGACTTTAATCCAGGCGATTTAAACCTGTTTTGGATGCTGCACGTAGCTCTTTTTCCTCAGCCGGAATCTGAGCCTGATCCTGATAGAACCCTCGTCACTCCTGTTGGCCCTTCTTTGGCCTGCGAATCCTGGTCATTGTCACCGGCTTGCGAGCACTTTTACGCCACCAGGTGAAGGAAATGGAGGAGGGTGAGCTGAGCTCTTTGGCCGTCGGGAAGTTGTCACCATTTCCATAAAACGCTGATATATTGAAAGTCATTCGGGGCACGAGAGAAGGTTGTCTGCCAGACATTTGTTTCCTTCCTGCGCACAAAGGCCAGTGGCGCAAAAAGGGTTAGGCGCTGAAGTATAACAGAAGTCGACGGGCAAATTATGACTGTGCCAAGGGAGTGGGTGGAACTGGAAGTAGAAGTATAAGAGCCAGGACAATGAGTTATGTAGACGCCATTGAGAGCAGCATTTGGGGGAGCAACGGATATGACTTCATTATCGTGATAAACTTGCTGCACAATGGAGCCGACATCGCTGCTCATTCCTCACTTTTGACTGACCAACCAACCAACCGAGTTCAGAGTGTCGAGTTTTGCATTTCAATTTGTCGTTACTCGTTACTCTTGACTCCTGACTGCTGAATTGTTGTGCATTGTATGCATTGCGCAATATACGGAATGCAACGGGAAAGCTAATGCCAATAGCGATGCAGAGCACTTTGCAGCTTAAATTCTGGCAGGGCTCTTGGTGCTTAACCAGCACAAATTGGACTAAATCTGAAAGCGTAACTGCAAGAGCTTAAGACAAAAGCATTTGCCATGTGAGCGGCACATGTCAAAAGCGGAGTGAAAAGCATAATCGGCAAGGAAAAGATATTTTCCGACAATTGCCAGTACCATCAGCCAGCCAGCCAGCTAGCAAGCTAGCAACAGGAAAAATCGACCACCAAAGATTACGGCTGGCCGATGTGGGGGTGTCTTGGCATTTGCAAACCAAATTGTCATGACAGCAGCGGCCAGGAAAGGGAAAGACATGGGAAAAGGCCAAAGCAAAGGAGCAGGGCATTGCTTTGACAAATCAATGTGAGAAATCTTGATATGCAGCCCCAAAGCATGGCATACTTATGAGGGAGCCCCGAGTACTAAATGCACTGGGGAAAAAAGTGCGGCTTTTGCTTTTATACAGGGAAAATATTCCTTTTTAGATGGTAAAAAGAAACGCAATGATTTTTTATGGTAAAGAAAGGGTTTCATCAAAAATAATCTTTAATCTATATTTTCATAGAGTCACATAAATATATTAAACATATTTTTAAGATCATGTAAATATAAATACAATTTTATTAAATATTTTTAAGATTAGGCACGGGTTTTTTTTATAGTAAATAGAGGGATTCTCTAAAAAACATATTTAATCCATATTTTTAAGATCCCATAAATATAAAAAAATCTTGAATATATATTTTTTAAATAACGCAAGGATTTTTTTTAATAAGGGGTTCTTTAAAAATTATTTTTATTCCCTATTTTCTTAAAATCACATAGATATATTCATATTATAATATAATTTTTGTAAGTTTTTTTTGGCTAATATTTAAGGCGGTAATTTGTACTTTTTTTCCCGCTTAAAAATGAGTTTCTTATAACTTTTACTCCCAGTGCCAAACTCCAGCCTGATTGTCCTTATGGCTTCCTTTGGCTGCAAACGACAGCTGGCTCTTGGCTGCGATGCCCGATTTTTACTTACATTTCTATCATTTTGTTTCCCTTTTGCCCGACTCCATCTAAACGCAGACTACCATCTCTTTGCAGTGCAAATGCCAGCAATTTGGAGCGCTTCCAATTGCGCATCACGAAGAAGGAGCTGTACGGCGAGCAGGACACTCTGGTGGATGCGGTGCTACGTGACATGATCAAGCTGCCAATACAGCATGTTGGTAAGACAGTCTGCTTCCGTTTCTGCCCATTCTGCCGTTTCAACCGTTTCACCGCGCTCACCGTTCTGCAATTGTGGGATTGTAAAGTCATAAATACTGGCCAAGTTTGTTGGCCCGACCTTAGGGGAATTTACAACGGAGGAGACAGGCGAAAGAGACTCAGCTGCACATTTAACTCAATTATGTAGAGCTTGGCGGCTGGCATTATTGAGGTGCCGCTGCGAAACTATTTTCATAGCAAAGTTTTTCCAGCGCATTCATTAAACTCATAATTTATTAATAATAAACTTTTAACAGCGGCAGCTCGGAGCTGCGAAAAGAAAACTCATTTGCAGTTAAGGGAAAAACCAGAAAAGAGAGTGGAGGGGACTAGAATGCAACAATGACACTGTGGCAGCATAATTGCTGCAACTTTGGCTTTGTGCTGCCTGGCATTTATCACGTATACGCCGCGTACACAGGCGCTTTCCCGAACAGACAAACACGCAGGACTTTGGTTTTAGGGAAACTTTTAAGACATAATTCATAACTTTAGCAGTAATATGGGGCCCATTTTCATTTGTTTTGCGTTTGCTTTGCCTTAGAATAAATTCTCATAAAATGTGGTCAGGAGTTTTTGGTTTTACACTCGCCATTTATGTATGTTTTCCCCTATGGTCAGTGAGCCAGATGCATGGCTACAATGATCAAACTATTCAGTTCACTTCACACACGCACACACAGAGTGAATCGCAAACAAGCCAAGGCGGCTTTTATTTCGGGCTCCTTTGTGCGGTTGCGTATACGCAATATTTGTGTGCTCTTTGAGGGCATTTTAATTGGTATTTAGTCGAGTGTAATTTGTTTATGCAGTCCGCTTCGGCAGCTGTAATTTTTGCAGACGGTGATCGGTGATGTGAGAATGGCATGCATTTCGGTTTTTGCTTCAATTAATTTCGAGTGCGTGATTAATTTACATTCATTCCTTCATTCTTTCGCATTGCAGTGCAAAAGGAGGGCGGCACCCAGCTGAAATTGATCATCGAGTACCCGAACGATATCAAGGCCTTAATGAAGCCGATGCGGTGAGTTTGGCCAACGGATGGGCGATGGACGATGGGCGAAGATTTCCCGGTCTGTCGCCGCTTAATGCATTTGTCCCTCCTCCGGCCGTAATGAATGCAACTTTTCGCCCACTTGTCGACAACACTTTTCGCGCAGCCGAGTAAATAAAATTGCGCTTTTTATTCGCTGACTTTCCTGCGGCCTGTCGATGAAAATTCCACGTCCATTGCCGTCGTTTTGCGGTGGCACTTGAAGCTGCTGGCGAATTTAAAACATTCATGCACTTTTTAATGAGATTTAAACGCGTTGGCTTGGTCAACGTGCTGGTTTCCCATTCCCAGTTCCCCACTTTCCCACTTTCTCCCCATCTTGCGCAGCTGCCAAAGTGCAAAGTGTCCTTATAATGCCATTCATTTGCAATTTAAATGAAAGCGCTTTTTTTGTTTTTAAATAAATATAAATGTGTGTGTGAGTGTGTTTTTTTTAAATAGCACTCCCTTTCGTGTAAGTAATTAAGCTGGCACGTAGCACGTAGCAATGCAGGTCCACCGTGGGAAAATTCAAAGTGGCCCCACGCAAATGCATTAAGCCGGTGACAGAAGCCCGCAGTTTCTATTCATTTCATTATGCCGCCCCACCCCTCTGATCCCTGTCGCTCATTTGCATTTCCACAGGTTTCCGCGGGAGCAGCAAACGCTGCCCAACCATTTCTACTTCACGGACTACGAGCGCCACAACGCCGAGATTGCCGCCTTCCATCTGGACAGGTGAGTGCGCCAACTTTGTACTTTCCCAGCGCCCCTTCTGTGTTTCCCCCGCCGCCCTTAACTTCCCTTCCTCGCCACCCGGGGGGCATTCGAGTGCATAAGAATTCCGTTGCGAAACCGTTCGATCGAATTAAATCTGCCACGGCATCGTGTAAATGCCGGGCATACTCTTATTTATTTTTAATTTAATTTTCAATTATACGTAAATATTTATGGTGAACGCCGAATGGATTGCTACCGCAACACAAAGGCGGGGAAATCAGGGAAAAATTGTGCAAAATCAATTTGAAATATTCAATTAGGCAAACCAGTCTGCATTCTGCACTGGCTGGACATAACCTGAAATTAATTTCAAACAAGTAGGGAGGACTTTTTCTGGAGTCCCGAAATTCAATACCCTTGAAGATATATAAAAAAGATAATTCTTAAGGTTTTAATCATTTTAAAATTATTATTATTGAGCTAGATTTTAGAATAGTTTTTTCATAAATAATACAAAAATTAAAGTGTTCAGAAATGGATTGGAATTCCTCGTTTAGTTTTAATATAATTCCTAATCGATTGGCATTTAATCGAAAAAACTTTAATGATAAAAATATTTTTCAGAAAAAAAAGCACGAAAAAAGTATTGGCTATGAAAATCTAATCAATATTTTATATTTACAAATTTTATATTTACAAGAAGAAACTTTATAAGAGCTTGTAATAAAATTTCCTACCCTTTTTCTATAAAAAGTTTCATGAAACTACCTGTAAAAGGGTATTAATATTTAAATTACAGCTTACTAGCACCGAGCATTCCTTTGGTCGATAATGGTTACATTTTCCTGGCTGTAAGGTTCAATTTATTTTCGCTACCACATTTCACATTTATAGCCCCTCGAAAGTTATTCGTTTTTTTAGTGCATGACAAAGCAATCAAATTAACCAATTTGTCCGCCATGTGAACCGGTCCCTTGGCCAACATTCAACATTGGGCATTCAAATTTATAACACTTCGGATGCCTGACCCTCTGCGATTAGAATCCCAATAATCCTGCAACACACACACACATGCTGAGGTCAGACCGCAGTCAATTTATGTTCATTATTTATGATGGCCGGGCCAAATAAAATAAAAACTGTCCATACATATTCACCCGTTCGGCGAGGGCCAAGGCCAAATGGCGCCATTAAATGATGTTTAAGAATATATTTTTCAAAAGGCAAAAAGCTGTGGCGCCCAGCTCATGTAAATGATGTGGCCACATAACCCGGCCAACTGTCGACTGTCGACTGGCAACCGGGCTATCTGCGCCCTTTCATGGCTAATTAACTCGGCCAAGTGGCCTGACATGTCCAGCCGTAATTTAGACTGGAATTGTCTGCATAGTTAGCAGCTGCTGCTGCTCGCCTTTGACAAAACTTTGACGGCCAGGTTAATTGCCGGGGGATTTTTGAATTTAGATAAGGCGTCATAACTTGTGTAATTGTTGTGGCTGCCAGACGCACGCACATTGGCCAACTCTCCTGTCGATTGGCTAACCAAACTCCGCAGGATTGCCAGGGCAAAGTTGTGTGCCTCAACTCGTCCTGCCGTCCTGTCAGCTCTCTAATGGAGTGGCCGGAGTGTGTGATGGAGTGGCTCTGGGTGGGTGATGGAAATTTACGGCATTTTCCCATTGACCTCAGGCTGCCGGCGAACCCCAGACAATGGAACATGCTTCATGTTGCCAAATAATTTCGATAATATTTTCTGGTCAGTCCACCGCCTCCATATATTCCCAACCATAAATCTCACAAGGAACCCTTTTAGGATCCCTAAAAGAGATTAACCGTGACTTGCTGGAAAGATTGCTGAAATTTTCATTCATTGATTTGATGTCGAATCTATTTTTTACTCAGACATCCCGATTTGATTGATGAAAATAAAGCAAGAGAGACGAATCGAGACGAGACGAGACTCAAGCTCGGGTTTCACTCAATTAGCTCAATTGTCGTGCGGTTGGGTTTTCTTAAATAAACATGGAATTATTTTCCTTATTGTATTATTCGGTATCGTCTCCCTGACAACAGTCCACAAATATTTTTCTTATTCTTGATCACGCATTCCGCTTCACACGCAGTCTTCTTTTGCCGTCACCACCCCAAACCATTAAGGAAAAGTTTAATCGGTGGGCTGTTATTTCGTAGGATGTTTCTGTTTATATAGGGTATGAGATGGGGCACCTAGGGTATATTGTACTCTGGTTTTGTTAGAAAAGTATTTTAATTTATTTAGAATTTTTTAAATATTTTTTTTTAAAGTTTACCAGATTAATGGAGCCATAAAGAGGATTTTCGCACATTTTCTTAGGAATTTAGTATCTTAAAAATATATTTTTTAACTGGATATCTTATGGTCGGTTACCTTGACTATATATCCTCCCCTTAATTTTTTTTTGGCATTTTCTTAACCGCTTTTCTGCGCCTCTCCTCCATTTCAGGATCCTGGGATTCCGGCGTGCCATGCCCGTGGCCGGCCGAACGCTGAACATTACGACCGAAATTTATCAACTGGCCGAGGAGAATTTATTGAAGACGTTCTTTGTTTCGCCATCGCTGAATTTATGCTTCCATGGCAAGTGCTCGTACTATTGTGACACCTCGCATGCCATTTGCGGCAACCCGGACATGCTGGAGGGCTCCTTCGCCGCCTTTCTGCCCAACTTTGAGTCGGGCAATCGTAAGGTATGTGTTTCACTCATCCCCATCCCCATTCCCATCCCCATTGGTATCCCAGGTCGCAGACACTTCATTCAGCATCCAAGAGCACGCATGTTTCGGGTATGGGTATGGGTATTTGGGGATCATGTCTGTGGGCCTGGCTAAGTGGTTTTTGATTAATGCACGGCCAGCTTCAACACTGCGCCAGATTACAATTTATGCTGCCGCCCGCTTTCATTACCAATTTCGTGCGCCTGGCCGGGCCAAATAACAAATCACTTTATTTACTTAGTCTGTAGTCGGTAGTCTGTAGTCCTTAGTCTGTAAGCTTTGTGTGTGTGAGTGCGGTTCGCAACAGGTGAGCTATGGACTGGGTGGTGGTCAGTTCGTAGAATTACATGAGCCCCGAAACAACTCACTTAAGGCTTAGAGGGAATTTTAAATGGCGCTAGCTTGCGTTGGCTGGCCCAAAAAGCGAAAAGAACTCACTTTTAATTTGCATAATTTCTGTTGTTCGTATGCCTTTCAACCTTTGTTTGTGTGCCTCGGACTCGTTTACCTTTCACCCTCCGCATCCCCATCCCCCAGCGAGCCACTTCATTCCCATTTCATTCATTCGTTGGGCCGTTGAATTAAGAGCAGAAATATTGTATCAGTTCTTCAGCGGCTGGTAAAGCGTAAAATGGAATATAAAATGCAGGAAACCCAGGGCTCAGTCGTTTGGCGTTAATAAATTCTAGAGTCCACTCCATCAACCGAAAAAACACAAGCGAGCGGGGGGTGTGGGGGGAACTGATGAAAACAGGAAAAAAGGGACAACGGCAACAGCTTTTAAATGCAAATTACCGAAAAATTAAAGCCCAGTCCTGTCCACTTCAGGACTTTAGGACTGTGTCTCAGTTGGCGGGCTGCGGCCATAAAAAGGGTTCATCTGGCTCTCATCCCTCAGATTTGCCGCAGCAGCAGAGGCATTTTATTTTTAGTCTATTTTATACACAGATATATATACCTACTTTTTTTTATAGTATTCCTGCCCCGAAGCCTCAAAGGAATAATTCTCTTTATTTCCCCCTTTTTTTGCGGCTCGCTCTCCAAACAGTTTACAAGTAGAAAATGGTTAAGTGTATACTTGAGATTTGGCGTAAGGCAAAACTGTAAATTATGCACAAGAGATCATTTTTCTTTCTCCTTTTCCGCAGCCCCCTTCTCTTTTCCGGTAACGCTTCTCCCCTTTTGCTGTTCAGGTTTTCTTACTTTCCTTTTTCCGGCCTGACTAAGTTTTGTTTTCCCCAGCGCTGTAAACAACGAGCAAATTTTTTGTAACTGAACAGAATTTTAATTAAGTTGCAAATTTGATTTGCACGCTTGTTAAATGCTCTGGGAATTCAGTTAAGGGGGTTCTATGGGCAACTAAATTGGAATGACTGCAAATAGAAAGGGGAAAGTAATCACGATAACTAAGCATTTGATTAGATTTAGCGGGGATAAAGTGGTATTGAATCGTTTTTAGTTATATCTTTTAAATCTGAGGGATTTTATAGGTTTAAGTTCTTAAAATAACTTGATGTTATATGGGGAAAATGATTTTGATTATATTAATTTAATTCTTACAAGTTTAAATTTACCTTTAAATTATTAAAAGAAATGCTTACATTCGAATTCCAAAGTAAAATATATTATAGCATACTTTAAGGCGTATTTAGAAATAATTCTTGATCATAACATAATCTCAAGTTAAAATGATCTTGAATTGTTAATCTTGAGCAACATTTCACCCCAATGACTAAAACATTTTGGGTTTCACATTTGATTTACATTTATTGTTATTTTTAAAATTAATAAATTGTTTGATCCGATACTTACATTAAACAATTAACTCTGGGAAAAATGCATTCTGTGATTGTCCGCTAACTTGGAAGTTCATTTTCATAAAAGTCATTGCATTTTAAAGCTTTTCCATCGCGTTCTGCGAATTTATCAAGTCCATTTAACGCGCAGCTAACAAAAATTGCAAATTGCTTGCCTCACATTCTATCTTTTTTTTTTGCCGCTTTTTCCCCATTTTCCGCTGCTCTTATAAAATTTAATTTTGCTTGATTTATGCATATTTTTTTTTCGGCTAAGCTAAGGTGAACAGTGGAGCTAAAGAGCGCTATGAGAGCCAGAACCCCCGCTCCGTGCCGCTGTCACCATGGCAGCAGCGTTAACTTACCTGAGTTTTCTGCTTTATGTTTGCTTCTTTCACGTTTTTTTTTTATGTAGCAGTTTGTTGCTTTTCCCCCAGTTTGCATTTTCCGCTTTCTGTTTGCCTTGCTTTGCTTTGCACCGCCTGCTGCATTCTTCGGACGGTTGGCCCCCCCGGAAAATCCCTTGCGGGCCACCCCCTGCTTCCGGTCATTACACACTCCGCCTCCGACGACGCCACGCCCACTCAGCATAAAACGCCCAACGCGCCGAGCTTTTATTATGCATTTTTGTGCGCTGCCCTGGCGAACAGAGGAGCCTCCCTTATTTTTAATTCTTTTATATATATTTCATATATATTTTTTGTGTTGCCGCTACCGCTCCGCTCCCGTTTGCCGTTCCTGTTCCTGTTTCGGTTCCCGATCCCGTTGTCGTTGTCGTTGTTGTTGTTGTTGTCGCTATTGTTGACCCCCTGACCCCGCAACTCAGGGACGGAAGGT
This sequence comes from Drosophila mimetica, assembly GCA_037075245.1. Taxonomy (NCBI): domain Eukaryota; kingdom Metazoa; phylum Arthropoda; class Insecta; order Diptera; family Drosophilidae; genus Drosophila; species Drosophila mimetica. The sequence goes on from JBAMCH010000023.1 coordinate 10,422,382, forward strand.
AAGTTGCGGTGGCCGCGAAATGGGAGAGCGCGGGGGCGTTGCGCCAAAGTTTTATTGCCCGCCTTGGAGAGCGCTGGGCAAATAATTTAATTTAAGCAAAATTAATTTGGCCTGCAGTTGGAGGAATTCGCCAGAAAGTCGGGGAGAGAGAAAGCAAAATTAATATTGCTACACTCGGGGAAAAAATGGGATGATGGGTTTGAATCAACAGATAACAGATAATAGAGTAAAAAATGGGCATAAAAAATTTAAAAAATTCACAGGATTCGGACTACCATAAGATATACATTGTCTGAAAAATGGAAAATAAGTCATTATTTTGATCTTAAGATAAGATTTTTTTAATCTATTTCCATCAAGGGATAATATATGGAGAATTTAGATATTTACATACCTATATTTATTCTGTACTTTAGATAACCCTCCATTTATCCTTTCTTATCGAGGGATTATATATTCAAAAATTTGGTATTTTTCAATGTTTTCAAGGGCTTATTTTAGATTTAAAAAAGTATATTTCCGAGTGTAAATAAATAAATAAAATTTTGGTCTTAGGATAAGATTTTTTTATCATTTCCTATCTAGGAATATTATGTATAGAAATTATATATTTAGCTATATATATTCTGTTCTTTGAATATATTTCAAAAACAGATATTTATCTCTCTATTAAAAAGCTCATTTTATACATACAAAACTATATTGCCGAGTGTAAATAAACAACCGAATGCCCGTTGCTAAGACAGGCATAACTCGGGCAATTCTGTTAACCGTTTGTCGTTTGCCTGCAAGAATGCGAATTGATTTCCGGTTCTGTTCTGCTTTTCACCCAACAGCTGTGGCGGCATCCCTGGCGACGCTCCTACCACAAGAGGAAGAAGGCCCAATGGGAGACAGATGCCAATTATTGTGCCCTGGTATGTATCCTCCAAGTGTCCTTCCTCCGCCCCCTCTCGAAAGCTGCGGTTTCTTTTATTTAATTTGCATTTAAACTCGATTGAAATGCAAATGTTTTTATTGTGGTCGCAGCGGGAGGGCAATGGAGCTCCGTAGCTCTGTAGCTGACTTAATTAAGACATCGCTGGCCGAGCTGCAGCTTAATTTTGCATTTGATTTTCCCTTCTCGACCAGGTCCGGGACATTCCGCCCTACGACGACGGCAGGCGGCTGTATGACCTCATGGACATGGCCGTCTTTGATTTTCTCACCGGCAACATGGATCGTCATCATTACGAGACATTCAAGTGAGTATATATGTATATTCTGCAGGTGGGTGGGCACTGTGGGGTTAAGCCGGACGTATGTGTGTGTGTGTGCGCCGGATGTCTCTGTGTATCTGGGTCCTTGGCATGGTAACTAATGCGATCGGTTTATTTCCGCACACATGGCTTTGTTGGCTTCCTGCCGCCGTATCCTCAGCCTGCCTTTGGCACGTTACGTATGCGCCCCGTGTGCGCCTAAGCGCCAGCATTTGCCAGGGATATGCCAGCACCTGCATGCCAAGCAGCAGCCGAGCCAGTCGCCGATGAGGCAGGTGCAGCAGCTGGAAAGATATTTCCAGACCGCCTGCAAAAGGTTGCAAAACATCTCCAGCCAGTAAGCCGCCGTCGCCGTTGCCGCCGCCACTCCAACGCCCCACATCATCGATGGCAAGGCTTTCAAGACCAAGAGCAGGTGCCATGGCTGCTGCTAAATTGTTTGTTATGCAAAAGCGTTTGTTGGGCTTACAGCGATGTCATCGCTGGCACCCAGCAAACACCTGCCCCGATATAGTGGGTCTCCCCAGTTCATTCCTGACTTTCCTTGAGGTTTTTGGGGGGCCCACTTTGGCCAGGCAATTATCTCACCAAGGGAACGGGGGTTGGGAAGGCGGCCTGGCTGATTGCCGAATTCACTCTAATTTGGCCCGGCTTTCGTTTGCATTCCAGGGTCTACGGCAATGAGACGTTCCCCCTGCATTTGGACCACGGCCGTGGCTTCGGGCGGCCCTTCCACGACGAGCTCTCCATCCTGGCGCCCGTTCTGCAGTGCTGCCTGATACGCAAGTCGACGCTCGTCAAGCTACTGGAGTGAGTATAGCATTAAGTCGTGAATTCCACATTCAGCCCATCAGCAGGGCTATGAATTTTACAGTTAAATGTGGAAAATGTAACAGAAATACATTAAATGATGCAGTTTAATAACAATTCGAGAAAGCTTAGTTTGAAGTATTCAACTAATTCTCAGAAGCCAATAATTATAGTGAATCGGATTAGAAATGTATAGTTAAATTGTTGGATTTAATTTAAAAACTTTTTTTATGATTCACTATTAAAGTTTTATGATTCATTTGTCAGTATGCGCTTTTAATAAACAAGCATTGCAAGACTAAGCTATTTTTCCATGATTTTCATAATAATATTTGTTTGGAAATGCTAATTTATTCATAAGCTTGAATAAATGCTTAATAAATTTTAATTAAAACTAAACGAAATCTGTTTAAACTCACCCGCAGGTTCCACAACGGTCCCAAGCCGCTGTCACAGCTGATGAGCGAGTCCCTGAGCCAGGATCCCGTGAGTCCGGTGCTCTGGCAGCCCCACCTGGAGGCCCTGGACCGGCGCACCGGCATCATCCTGCAAAGCATACGCGACTGCATAAAGCGAAATCCACCAGGCGACGTGGACGGATCCGAGACGGACGTCTCCTCGTAGCGATGAGGAGGCCACACACACCCACAAATCATCCTAGAGCATTAGCTTAAACACCCCTTAGCTGTTAGTCGCGTGTCCTGTGTGTTGAAACTGAAACAAAACAATTAGCGTTAATGTTGGTGGCAATCGGTCTTTGAAAAAGATCAACGTCCTAAGTGAAGGGATCCCTGTCGCTCTGTCTGCACATACCAAAAAAAAAAAACATAAGAAGGAGGCCAAGAGTCGAGGGCGGAAATGAATTCACTCTAATGTTTATACTTTCACCTAGATTGCTTGTCGGGCAGCTGGAAAAGCATTGATTGGCAATGAAAATTGAGTACCTCCCACCCAATCGCACACCCCAATCTAACCGAGCACTATCGTACGCTTACAGTGGGTGCCAAAAGTAAACAAAGACACAGTGTGCAAACAACCTGAACGAGAAAGTAAAAACTAATGCAGGCCAAGTCTTAGCATTTTGCCAGAAGGAAACTCGTTCAAAAGACTATAAAACATAAACAAGAACTAAAACTAAAACTAAAACAAAAACAAAAACTGAGAGGAAAACTACAAAAAATTGAAACTATTTTCTAAATATTTATTTATAATTTTTTCATACATTTTATGAATTTTTATGTGCATACACATTTCCCGTATGCAAGCATCCCCAATCCCCACCCCCTGCCCCTCGCCCATTCTCAAGAAACGTTGTTGCAAGTTTAGTTCGTAAGTTTACCTAACTTTATGATCGATATCAGGCGTAGCTTTATCCGATTCAAGGATCGTCTTATTAGTTAGTCCAATCAGTTCCAGCGAGAATCATGTACTTCACCATGTGGGTAACAAAACAAAAGAATCGAAAGTGAAAAAACTACTGTTAACAAACTAATTATTACTATTATTGAGTACATAGCTAAGTTAAATTTGTTTTTATTATTGTAACGTTTTTCAATTGTACCTTGTGTGGTTGATATAGAGAGCATAATTGGCCAAGAGACAGGTGAATAGAGTGTGAGAACTATGAAGAGACAAAAACAAAATTGTGTTAGAATTAGTAAAATTTTAGTGAAAATTTCAGATGTAATTAATAAAAAAAAGTACCAAAGAAATGGTTGTGTTTTCATGATTTATTTATGGATTGCCAAAGTAAGTTATTGGATTGTTCTCGAAATAAAACCAAGTGTGTGAAAAGAGCGGCTCTCTCGATAATTCAGTCGATGGCTGCTCAATTGGGAACAGTATTATCAGCGCTCTCTGGTATTTCGCACTGCTGGAGGCCTCTCTATAAAGAACCATAATACCAGCTGTTGGGGTCAGTTTTCTAATAGCTCCCAACCGAGCACGTTGTGTGATCTTTGTAGTCGTTTAGCTTTATCAATCAAGTGACCAAGTGAGTTTGTTTACTTAAATTAGTTTCTTTTTCTTTTTTTTTTTGGCTAATTGAATTAAATCTATAAAAAATGGAATGGAAAAGAAGAGTTCAATTGGAAGATCAAGTGTTAAAAATAATATAAAGATTATGCAATCGCTGGGCGGAACCGCACATTCCAATGTCGACTGTCGCTGCGGACGTCGAGAAGTGATTGTTTATGTGGTGTAAGGTCCCAGACCGCCTATCGCCCATCGCACATCGCCCATCACACCATTGCCCATATCAATTATTTAAGGCAGTGCAACTGACGTGTCTCTCAATGTAAATGAGTGCGCGATTTCCATGGGGGATTTGGCTCTAACCACAAAGAAGGAAAATCAACATAGCCCACCTTATGCAAATATCCGAGCTAATCAACTTGCAGAAAATGTCGGCCCACACCGTTGTTGACCTGCGCTCGGACACCGTTAGCCAGCCCACGGACAAGATGCGCCAGCGGATGGCCACCGCCATCGTTGGGGATGACGTGTACGGCGAGGATCCCACCGTTAACGAACTGGAGGCGCGGACAGCGGCCATTTTCGGCAAGGAGGCGGGCCTCTTTGTGCCCAGCGGCACCATGGGAAATCTACTGGCAAGTGAGTGGCAACTGCCCGGGGCTCGTAAATAAACCGGGCTCATTTTCGGTCTCTCCGCTGCTGGATTTCCGTAGTGGGGAATCGCTTATGTTTATTAGTTTAAACCGAGGCCAGTCTCAGATTACACACACAAAAGCCAAGGTGGGGTCGTCGTGGCGCAAAAGGTGAAAGAAACAAGAAAGCAGAGCTCATATCATGCATCAGGTACATTATCGTAAAGGCTAAGGGCACCCATAAACATAACATTAATTTTTATAGACTTTAATATTACACGTGGACGTGTGCCGCCCGAGCAAGGAGGGCAGGGAACCAGAAAAACACAAGGATAAAGGACGAAAGCCCAAGGAGCCACCGGTCTGCGGGCATCGCAATCTCGAGTAATTTATGCATTCGCTCAAATTAATATTTCTAATGGAATTTGAAGTTTGCTTTTCATTCAAAAAGAAACTGCACTCGGAACTGCGATTGTGCTAATTTTTCACGGGGGTTGCTTATTAAGTATGCGGCTATAAAAGGTGAAATCCATAGAAGTATTTCCTGGTCTGAATGAAGATTTTTATTATAGGTTCTTGGAATTTCATATTGATAAATAATTATGTGTTAAAATTATAACCATAAATCATGATAGTTCTTGAGAAAACATGTAGAGATACTTTTTGGCCGTCACGATTGATCTTCACTTATCTTAACAGGTTCAAGTGCTCTTCAAAGCTAATCGAAAACCAATTAAGTCGACCAGGTGTTAAAACTTTTTGAGACTTATGGAAATGTTTGAATGATTTTGCTTTATCTTAAGATCCTGGAAACTAAGGCGAGAATCATCTAGAAGACCAATTTTCTTAGCTTTCTAGGTATTTATTTTAAAATATTTTTTGGAAAAAAAGGTATTTTTATTTGAATAGTTTTTAGGATAATTTTTTCTAGGAATAAAGAATAGAAAGAAAAAGTATAAAATAAATAAGACTGGCCTCATTTGTGGGTGCAGATAGATGGGATAAATTGCGTGCGGTTGAATCCTTGATTATCCAACTCCATAGCCAAGTGAATACCTTAAAGTCCCCCTTGATAATCGCCCCCAGTTATGGTTCACTGCCATCGTCGTGGAACTGAGGCCCTGGTCGGCGATTTATCGCACATCTTTCTGTACGAGCAAGGTGAGAACAGCAAACAGACACCGACCACCTCCGAACCCACTGACACCGCAGCGTCTTCATTAATCACGTTTAGGTGGCGCCTCGCATTTGGCCGGAGTCCAATTAGCCACGCTGAAGAACGAACAGGATGGCACCTTCAGCCTCCAGGAGCTGCGCCGCAGGATCCGCCACGACGACTGCCACGAGCCCATCACCTCGCTGGTGGTGGTGGAGCAAACCCACAACATTTGCGGCGGCAAGGTGGTGCCGCTGGCCTTCCTAGACGAGCTGGCCACTCTGGTTCGTAAGCCGGGCGTGGGCACCGGTTCCGCCCGCATCGCCCTCCACATGGACGGAGCGCGGGTCTTCAACGCGGCCACCGCCTTGGGCGTGGGTGTGGATCGCATCTGCCGCGACTTCGACTCGGTGTCCATCTGCCTCAGCAAGGGCTTATCGGCCCCCGTGGGATCCGTGTTGGTCGGCTCCAAGGCCTTCATTTCGGAGTGAGTTTGAACCCGCCCCATGAGTGTCTAATTCGCTGCTTGCCAGGTCCTTATTTGCTTTTCCGGTTTCCGGTTACTTCTGCACTTAAATATAATTACGGAAATTTACCATGGCCCATGTCCAATTACCAGTTTTTACATTAGCTATTTCTGTAAAAACTATATTTTATTCTTAATTATTTCATTATCATATTATTAGTATTTTACAACTTGTCATTAAAATTTGACAACGTCTCGAAATATTTTAAAATATTTCATAACTTTTTACAGATGCCGGTTTTTAGGTTCATGGCGTTCTTGTTGTTAAAAAAATACAAGTAAATGAAACTAGTTCCATCTCGTTTGAAAATAATATTCTTAATAATTCTTTAAATTAAGGATCATATTTAAAATAAGTATCACATAAATTACACGTTTTTTTTCCATATTTAGAGCACATAGACTGCGCAAGGCTTTGGGAGGTGGCATGCGACAGGTGGGCATCTTAGCAGCAGCTGGACTCGTAGCCTTGGAAGAAGTGGTCCCACTGCTGGGCAAGGATCACGAGCGGACCAAGAAGTTAGCCAAGGGTGAGTGACATATTAACCTTACTTGCTGATCCACTCATAACCTTACGTTCCTCCCCAGCTATTTTCGAACTGCAGAGTCCCAATATCACCGTGGACCTGGAGACAGTGCAGAGCAATATCCTTCTGGTGGAGATAACCCAACCCAAACTGACGGCCAGTGAGTTCTCCACCCGCTTGGGCACCGTCGAGTCCGGAGAAGTGGAGGCCGGAGTGACGGATAAGAACGGCGGCGGAATCGTGGTGAAGGCCAGTGCCCGGGACTGGGCCTTTGCACGGGTGGTTCTCTACCACCAGGTGGACGACGAGCAGGTGGAGCTGGCCATCAGGAAGCTGAAGTACGTCATCGGGCAGTACGACCAGCGATGGCCCAAAGCCTAGAATTTTGTAATTCTTTTGAATATTACTCAAAAAAGACAAACACAATTAGATTTCGCATTTTGTCGTTTAATTAAAGAGATAGCGAAGGGAGCGAAGGAAGAGCTCAAATTTGTATTATTGCCCCTTGAGTGGGTCCGAGCTGCGTTTACATTCACGCATGACCGGGCACAGTTCCATCGAGGCTGATGGACATCCTGCCGGGCTCCACGCCCCTTTAGCTCGTACTCCTCCAACGACTCCCCCCCATTCTTCATCAGAAGTTTTCCCTTGTGTGTCTGCATGAGTGCTCGGCTGAATGAAATAATAAAATTATTTTTAAAATATTATTGTCAATCCGGCGATGTGCTCATCGATTTAAAAGCCTGCAGGATGCTCCATCCTCCCGGCCATCGGACAGTTGTGATTTATAAGCAAACTTATCGCCGTCGAAGGCGGAATGCGCTCAAAATGATTGGATGCCGGGGCTGCTGGGATGCTGGGCTGCTGGGATCCTTGGGTCTCGCTGTGTTCCCTTACAATGGATTAGAGAGCCGGGGCTGAGTGAATGGCATTGAAATGTTATATTTTATAAATTATGCTATGCCAAATGAAACGAAATTCAATTAGAGAAATTGCTGAAGCATTTGATAAATTGAAATTGAATTGACTCGGCCAAAGTTCCTCTTTGTCTGCGCTTGAGCCTCGCCAGATTCTGGGTTTTATGTGTAGCGAAAAGTCATCTGCCCAAATGGCAAGTAATTATGGAAGGTTGATTCTGCACTGAAATGACAATGAATCGATGTGGAGAGTTTTTTTATTTTTGGCCCACGCTAAAAGTATGCAATGCGCCTATTAAAGCGCCACTTTTCACTCTTCTGCTCCCCACAAAAGCACATACACGCGAGCTTTAGAGAGAGAGTGATGGCAGTAGGTGGTGCAAGTGAGAGGGGCAGAGGTGGGGCCAGTCTATAAATAGCTCCTAGACATGCGACGTTGGGTGTGAAAATGTGTGTTTGCGGTATTGCTTCTTAGTCCACCGCTCCATCATCATCATCATCATAGCACCAGAAGTTAATAACCCTCCCCCAGAAGCGCCTACTCCCCGATTTCAACTGGGAACAGAGCGCCGTAGCTTTTGAGCGGGTTTTTGCGCACTCGCTCGCAACGTGTCAGGATGGCCGAGCGGTCTAAGGCGCCAGACTCAAGACTGAATCTTGCCCTTCGCAGAAGGGTGTGCGAGCGTTCTGGTCCTCTCTGAGGGCGTGGGTTCGAATCCCACTTCTGACAAAATTTTTTTTTTATTTTTTTTTTTGCGTTGATTATTATTTGACTTTATATATTAAGAAATTTGTTATGTTTCCCATGCTTTAATATGTGCTTTTAAACTAACAAAACATTTTAAATGCTGATTTTTTTTTCAAAAATTCATACAATACCAATATTTATTGACCTAGCTGACCAATCTTATTATTTGCCAACACTTTCATAACCAAAATCAGAGCTTTAAATTGCATTTCAAATAAATAATATATTCACAATTAATAATAATTGTCTAACCAACTTAAAATCTACATTCTCGCTTTCAGCTTATTGCAAATATAAAACTTTTTGTTTGTGTATTTCGCTTACTATTTAAACTATTTTTAGCCTGCGCTCTCGACATAATTGCATGCCCTTTCTGTTTTGTAAACATTTAATAGCATTTGAGGCCAATTAACGTAATTACATGGACCGGTAGACAGATGTGCAGCATGTAGTGCATTCAATTATGTGGCACACGCTCTTTTCCCAGCCGTTTAAACAAATGAATTGCTTCTAATGAAGTATTTAAGCGCACCTTTCTGTCCAACAGAGTGTGTGTGTGTGTGTGTGTGTGTGTGCGATTTAGTTAAAGTTGAAGTAATTTAATTATGCATTTACACGGTCGACATGTTCAATTAACTAAAGCCACGTTACGTCGGCGCTGGCATTAATTTCTGGGGATTTTCAATTCAAACTCGCCTCTTAATGGGCATTAGCATGTTTATTATCGCCCCGAACGGCACCGACTTTATTGGCCACGCCGCTTTATGGCACGTGCCGCGTCTGCCAGGATTGGATGGGATGGGAAGGGATGCCATGGGTTGGGGCAAATGGGTTTCATATGCGCGGATACATGATGAATAGCGCAGCTCCTTGGCCCAATAAAATATGATGGAAAAACGCCATTCCCTCATTATGCCAGCCGGGGATTGGCGTGTTACACTTTTCGCCGCCCGAAATGACAATCTGTCATGAAATAAAGTCGTAAACCCGCGGGGCCCAAGGAGCTGGAGCCGGAGCTGGCTGGGATTGTTTTGGATACCCCTGCTAAATTGAAATTTGCATGAAGTCCAGCCCTCTCGCAACAGAATGATTATTCAATTTCAATAAACGCCTTGAAATCCAACCCGGAGATCTACACTGCTCGTAGTCCTAGTCCTATATCATAATATTGAGTGACAAAAACAAATCTTAATTATTTTTACATTTATCTATAGCGATATCCGTGTTTGCAATATACTACTCTGTCTGTACTTTCTTTATGACATTTCCACTTTGAACTCTTTTCATCGAATGTCCCGCTTGTTTGATGGTTTTTCGGGTGCTCTAATTTAATTAATTGCATGCGCCTAACTAAAGTCAAACAATTTCCGTATTTAATCAACGAGAAAGCAAACGAATGACTCAGAGACCCGGCGTCAAAGGCGAAAGAAGAGTCGGTTATAAAGGATACTGGATGATAGATGCGGGGTGGTGGGTGGTGGGTGTTTGTAAGTCATGCGAACTCATTTCGAAAATTAAGCAAATGTGCTTAAGTATAGGTGGGTGGGTGGGTGTGTGTGTGTATTTGCTTTTCTCTATTTTCCTTTTTCCCCGCATGTGTATGTATGTGTGTGTGTGTTTTTTGGGGGCGTGGCTGGGTGAGCATAACGTGATTGCTGCCAATTTCACAAAGCAGCAAATTGATGATGAGCTAATGCTTTGAAAATTATTGGGAAAAAATATTTAATAGGTTTACGTCGGGCTCAAGCTGCGAACAAAAAAATACAAGGAAACCAAGGGCAGGAATGAGTGGAGAAAGTGTGGTTAATAAGTGGGATGGTATTTTCCTTGAAGCTCGGAGATGTTATTACGTTTCCTTGTTTCACTTCCGATTTATTCCAACAAAAGCAAACGTTTTTAATTGAAATAAAGTGCTTAAACTGGGGAAAGTCAATCTAAATTGTACAGGTAAAGTGCTATTCGCTTTAGGGAATCCCGACACTTACCCCCGTAGTACGGAAAAAGAACTCCATCGCATCATTTGGATTTCTGGCTATCTATAAAATAAAGCGATTGCGTATTATCAGGGATGTTCCCATGAGTTTGGTCAGACCCAGACCCCAAGGGTTTTTCCTCAAAGCGATACCCATTGGGATACCCGTTGATAACGCTTATCGCAAGATTACGCCAAGAGTGTTGTCGTATAAAAGCATTTGAGACCGGGCCAAAGCCAATCAAACACAATCGACTTAACATGGTCAACGGTATTGCCATTCTGTTCCTCTGCGGACTGGGACTAATCAGTGCGGACCAGTTAAAGGATGAGCTTCGGTTGGTTCAGCACCGTCTTAGCCTTCTGCCCCAGAGTATAAACTATAATAACATAGACGCTCAAGTTATTGGAACGGATGATACACGATGCCAGGAGGATATGACTGAGCTACTTGGAGGTTTAAAGGCGGGCAGTTACTGGGCCCTCAAAAGTAAGGCAGATCAAATTAATTTGTAATATCTTTAAAATGATAAATTCCCTAATCCTTTAGTGCTGGATTCTTGGGGCTCCTTTCCCTCTGGTCTGTTGTATGGAACCTTTTACGATCTTGGCAACTTTGATGAGTGCCTGGAAATTCATCAACAAATCAGCAGCAGCCAAACGATCCAGGGCAAATATTGTTTCCTGGCTTTGCCACTCAAAGATGTGCTGGACACTGGGATTGAGTCCTTGGAAAACATGCAGATCAAGATAGCTACTTGTTTTCCCGCCTCCTGTTCGGCCACTCAAATGGAAAAATTTGCGGGACAACTATATCAAAATGTATTCAACTCAAACAAGAGTATAGATATAAGCATTGATGAAGACGGTTGCCAAACAAGCGATGCTGAGCCTTGGGATTGGCTTACAATTTTCACAGTGTAAGTAAAAATATATTTAAAATATTTGTATACACATTGAATATTTACCATTTTGGTTACAGTGTGATTCTGTCAGTGCTGACTTTAGTAGTGATTTGTTGTACCTTTTATGACTACTTTCTGTGCGAAAATCAGAGTGAGTAATTCTTATAAAATTCTTATAAATGGTAATATCTAATTGCTTACCCTTTTTAGAAAAACTACCATCTCTGGTAAAGATTATCTCAGCAAGGGCTAATTCCAGAGCTCTTTTCCGCATTGTGGATGGCAGTTCCAATCCGAATGTAATTGACTGTCTTAATGGCATTCGCTGCATGTCCCTCATCTGGGTGGTTTACCTTCATGAGCATATGTATTCCCTGATTTCGCCAAACATCAACTTTACTTATGCACTTTCGGTAAGGATATTCTTTGGTATTTGGAAAATACATCTTATTTTAAACGATTTTGTTATATTTATAGTGGCTGGAGAAACCAATGTCAAGCTTTTTTGTCCATGGCTACTTCTCAGTTGACTCTTTTCTCTTTATCGGTGGATTACTGGTATCCATGACTGCTCTGCGCACTATGGAAAAGTAAGTAAAGATCTTTCACTACATTGATGGCTAATTAAATTACCCAATTAATTTCAGGACCAAGGGAAAACTAAATGTCCCCATGATGTATGTGCATCGTATTATACGCATCTTGCCTGTTTTGGCCATGGCCATCTTAATCTATGTGAATCTAATGCCAGTTGTCAGTGGAGGACCCCTCTTCAAAAGTGGATTCCATGGCAAAGAGCAGTGTGTGAATGGCTGGTACTGGGATCTTCTCTTCATTCAGAACTATGCAACGGAAAGTGTCGTAAGTCTTACTTCTAGTAAGCTTGATTTTCCTTTTCTTACTTTTATTTTCTTTCAGTGTCTGGATCAGTCCTGGTATTTAGCGGTGGACATGCAGCTGTATATCCTGTCGCCACTCCTCCTGATTGCCCTCTACAAATGGGGCAAGAAGGCGGCCTTTGGCATTGTTGCACTTGTGATTTTGCTTTCCGGTTGCCTGTTTGCCACCCAGATGGTCAATAATTACTCAATGAGCATGAAGTATGTCCCATTGTCAAAATTATGTTATCACTTTACTTATACCTTTTACTTTCCAGAAATGGCGGTGGCGATGATGAGGCCAATTCAAAACTTTACCTAGCCACTCATACTCATGCTGCTCCTTGGCTGATTGGCTTCCTGTTCGGTTACTTCCTGCATCTGAATCGTGGCAAGAAGTTTGAACTGAGTCGACTGGTCGTGTGGTCGGGTTGGATCCTCAGCCTGGCTATGATCTTTACCTCGATCTTTGCTCTCTATCCCTCCGGAAAGTGGAGTGCTCCCCCGCTGCCAACTGTGGAGGAGGCCCTTTACTACACCCTCACCCGAGTGGGTTGGCCCTTGGCCATGTGCTGGGTGGTTTTCGCCTGTATGCAGGGTTACGGTGGCCTTGCCAACAGCTTCCTTTCCACCCCCCTGTGGCAGCCCCTGTCCAGGCTCTCCTACTCCGTCTTCATCTGGCACATGTTCGTCCAGGAGGTGAACAGCCGAAATGTGCGGACCAGCACTTACTTCTCCACTTACTCAGTGGTGAGCTATTTCTATTTTGTAATTATTTTTTTACTTTCTAACTAATAATTTCGTTCTTTCTAGATGCTCAACTTCTGGTCAGACTTCGGCATCAGTCTGGTTATGTCGTACGCTTTGTATCTCATTATTGAGGCGCCAATCGGTGGACTAGATGCCCTTTGGAGGCCCACTGGAAATGTAAAGCCTCCAGTTGCCATACAACCTGTACTAACTTCTGTTGTGGAGCACAAGAATGATGGCGATGAATCCGAAAGTAAATTAGCTGCTCGAACTAATTAATATTTAAATATAGTAAATGAGATTAACTTAACTAATCTGTAAATTGAACTTATTATAAATATAACAAATGTGTATTGCAAAAACTTTTTATATAAAAACTCATTTCTTAAGAAAAAATTATTCTTTTTAGAAACACTCAATCAAATAATGATTATTGATTTGCCTTGAAGAAGGTTTCCTACAGCTGTGCTAATCTAAAAAGGCGTTTCTTATGAATATATATGAATTATGTCCAATATATAATGGTTACCCCACAATAAGTATTTTCTAATCGATTGTCATATTTGTGATAACGCTTATCGAAAGTCTGCGATTTGCCATATAAAATCACTGTCAACAAAATAAAAGCTTTCAATCGAAAGCGAATTATGATGGTAAACGGTTTTGGTATTTTATTGCTCTGCGGGCTGCTGGTTTTTGGTGCCTCGGAGTCTACGAATCCTGATGATCTGAAACAGTTAGGATATCTAAGGCAGCTGCGCCCGCTGGGAGTGGAGTTCACTGAGTACTTCCAAAATGCTACTCTGGAGAGGATCTCCAGGTTGGTTCCTGTGGATGACACTCTATGTCAGAAGCAATTGGAAGCACTAATGAATGGATTCTCATCCAGAGAAACTTGGGCTATGAAAAGTGAGTCACGCCAAATAAAAATAAACCGTAAATTCCATACATTTTATTATCTATCAGTGATGGACTCGTGGGGTTCAATTCCCTCTGGATTGCAGACCGGCAATACATGGGATCTTGGAAACTTTGATGAATGTCTCTCCATTAGTAAAGTAATAGGCACTCAAAAAATAAGAGGAAAGTACTGCTTTCTCATCGCCAACAAAACGAGAATAGCAACTTGCTTTCCGGCTTCATGTTCTTCCACTGAAATGGAACCCTTTGTACAGCAACTAGTTCAGAGAATAATTAACTTTAATACCTCTAGTATAACTATGAAGATCAGTGAAGCGAGCTGCCAAACAAGTGAAAGTGAACCTTGGGATGGACTAACTATTTCCACCATGTAAGTCTTCAGAATCTACAGTTTTAGTTGGTTTAACTATTCTGTTTTCAGGGTGATTCTAACTGTAATGGGCGTTCTTGTCACATTGTTCACCATTTATGACTATCTTCTGTGCGAGGATCAGAGTGAGTAAATCTTTGTTACTCAATTATCTTAACCTGCATTTTTGTTTGGCAGGTAATATTCCAGTTTGGGTAAAGGCTTTCTCAGCTCGGGCCAACTCCCGTACACTATTCCGTGTGGTGTCGGGAAAATCAAACCCGAATGTGATCGAATGTCTTCATGGCATCCGCTGCATGTCACTCATTTGGGTTATCTTTTCTCACGAGCTTATATTTACTCTAAACCCACCTCATCTGAATAAGGCTGATATATATTCGGTGAGTATAGCAAATAAAATTATACAGAATGATATCAGTAAAAATATAAATATTTCAGTGGGCCGTGGAACCCTTTGCCAGCTTTGTGCTACATGGATACTTTGCAGTAGACTCATTTTTCGTCCTGGGAGGATTATTGGTATCCATGATTGCTTTACGCTCTATGGAGAAGTAAGTCATCAAACGGTGTTATAAAATTATTATAATTTTTTACCTCACAACAGATCTGGTGGAAAAATAAACCCGCTACTCATGTATCTGCATCGGATAATACGCATTATGCCCGTCGTAGCCATGGCCATACTTATCTACTTGAGAATGATGACAGTTGTGAGTGGCGGACCAATGTTTAAAAGTGGCTATCATGGCAAAGAGGCTTGTGAAAAGGGTTGGTTCTTGACTTTGCTATTCATTCAGAATTATGCAGTACTACACATTGTGAGTATGATATTGTTGGTAATCCCTAATCAGATACGTCATGGTGAATACGTAGAGATAACCGGATAAATAACGTTATCAAAATGTGACATGCATACTAGATTAGTATACTCTCCATTTCAGTGTCTCGACCACACTTGGTATTTGGCGGTGGACATGCAGTTGTTTCTCATCTCACCAATCCTTTTGATTGCTCTGTATAAATGGGGGAAAAAGGCCGCTTCTGCAATTGCTACGCTAATAGTTTTGCTATCGGGTTGCCTCTTTGCCACTCAGATGGTCAACAAGTACTCGTTGCTTATTAAGTAAGGATCATGTATTTGATTTGGAAGGCAATATCCTTATTTTCTCTATATTCTACAGAAATGACGCTGATGATGATGGGGTTGCCAATCAAAAGTTGTACTTGGCCACACACACTCACGCTGCTCCCTGGCTGATTGGCTTTCTATTTGGCTATTTTCTGCACCTGAATCGCGGCAAGAAGTTCCAGTTGAGCCGGCCAGTTGTGTGGTTGGGTTGGATCCTTAGCCTGGCGATGCTCTTTACCTCGATCTTCGCCCTTTATCCGGCGGGGCAGTGGAGTGCTCCGTCGCTGTCCACTGTGGAGGAATCTTTGTACTACACCCTCACACGATTGGCGTGGCCCTTGGCCATTTGCTGGGTCATTTTCGCCTGCATGCAGGGCTACGGGGGTCTGGCCAATAGCTTCCTTTCCTCACCTCTGTGGCAGCCACTTTCGCGACTCTCCTACTCAATGTACATTTGGCACATGTTCGTTCAAGAGGTGAACAGCAGAAATGTCAGAACAAACACTTATTTTTCGACTTACGCCATGGTGGGTTATATGTTACAAAATAGTAAATTAATAAAATTTATCAACTGTTTTTTCAGATGCAACGCTTTTGGTTTGATTTCGGATTTACTGCTCTGATGTCCTATGTTTTGTATCTCATCATCGAGGCTCCCTTATGTGGATTTGATAGTCTACTACGTCCCCGACGGAATCCTCCTCCTGCCGATCAACCAAAGCTTATTGGCCATCAGAGCGATGTAGCGACTAGAAAGCCTGAAGATCTTGATGAGACTGAAACAAACCCAATGGCGGCTTCTCGTGTGCAAAACTAATATGTTAACTTTAATAAAATTTCTAAGTCTGCTGACCTCTCAAGGAGAAATTACAAATTTGGGCCTAATTTTCTAATCTTATCCCAGCTAGCGACCTGCATTTAGGTCTAGCAAACATATCTGTCGATACTTGATTGTGTGGGTTCATTAACCATTTCGCAGAAGTTCAATATCAGGTGGCCAGACAGTAAATCAACATAGTGTTTAGCTCTGCCTGATAATAAATAGCTAAAACATTGTACATTGCACGCTTAATGATTACTATTACCCAGAAGTTTAGCTGATTGCTCACTATCGGGGAAGTCGGCAAGCTTGAAATGGGAAATAAACCGTCTAGTGTCTCCTGTTAGTTTTATAATCGGCTACCAGCTTATCGCTTGCAGCCTTATCCCAAAATTCCATCGAAGGCCTAAGCGATATAAAACCAAAGTCAGGTGGCAAAGCCAGTCAATCGAATTCGAACGAGCATGGCCAAAGTTGCTACCATTCTTTTGCTCAGCGGACTGGTTCTTATTAGGGCCGCAAAAGTTGAGGAAAAGGATATTTTAAAGGATTACCAACGACTTAAGGAAATACGACCACTTGGAATAGAGTTCGCAGAACATTTTCGAAATGTTTCCATCGGGAACTTGGAGTTCGAATTCAATAAAGGATTGGCGAAACAAGATGAACTGCTGTGCTTGGCGGACCTGGCAATATTAATGAAGAGTTTAGCTGCTGGAAATTATTGGGCTATCAAAAGTAAGTGAAACTGTTTAGAAGTGCAGTTTTATTAACTTTATTTTTTTAGTGATCGATGCTTGGGGTTCCATTCCCTCGGGTCTGTTGTATGGCAATTTTTACGACTTGGGTAACTACGATGAGTGCCTCAAGATCAACCAAAAGATCACCAGTGATCACAGTGTTCAAGGAAAATATTGCTTACTTTCTGCATCGTTTGGGGGTCTACTTGGTATTCCTGCCCTTAAAGCAAAACCAGTAAATATAGCAACATGTTTACCGGCCTCTTGCTCGGCTGCCCAAATGGAGGGATTCGTGGGAAAACTGCTTCAGGGACTAGTGGGCTTAAGTGGTTCAACAAGCTTAAGTATCAATGAAGCTACTTGCCAGACTTTAGACAGCAAACCATGGGATGGCTTGACTATATTCACTGTGTAAGTCTAACCTAAGTCTTTAACCTTTCAGAATATTTAATTACTATTTTACAGAGTGATCTTATCTTTGATGTTGGCAATCGTGACATTCTTTACGTTATTTGACTACTTTCTGTGCAAGGAACAACCCTCAGCACTGATAAAGACTTTCTCAGCTAGATCCAATTCCCGAGCTCTCTTTCGCCTTGTGGAGAGTAAATCCAATCCAAATGTGATAGATTGCCTCAATGGAATTCGCAGCTTGTCCATCATTTGGGTAGTTTACTCCCATGTCAATTTGTATTTCAGCACCATGCCAAATATAAATCTGGTGCATGTCATTTCGGTAAGTCCACTATCTAAATATTTTTAGCGTTTTATTATCTTTTTTTTTTTAGTGGGCTGAGAAACCTTTCTCCAATATTGTCCTACATGGCGTGTTCTCAGTGGATTCCTTTTTCTTTCTGGGTGGTTTATTGGTGGCCATGATTGCTTTGCGCTCTATGGATAAGTGAGTGATTTTAATAAAATGTATTTTAAATTTAATGAATGGTTTTGTAGAACCAAAGGCGGGCTAAATGCTCCATTGATGTATCTTCATCGCCTGATTCGGATCTTACCCGTTTTGGCCATGGCCATTCTCATCTACATGAAGATCATGCCACTTGTGTCCGGTGGTCCGCTATTTTATAGTGGTTACAGTGGAACAGAGACCTGTGAAACAAACTGGTTTTGGACCTTACTATTCATCCAGAATTATGCCACAAAGGATATCGTAAGTTTCAATCGGAAATAACCCTTGATGTTATCTAACTCTTACAACTTTTCAGTGCCTTAGTCATACTTGGTACTTGGCAGTGGACATGCAGTTGTATATCATATCCCCACTTCTACTAATTGCTCTCTACAAATGGGGCAAAAAGGCTGCTGCTTTGATTGTTTTACTTATTATCATGCTTTCGGGTTGTCTTTTTGCCACCATGATGATCAACAATTTCTCCTTTTTGATCAAGTAGGTATGCACAAATTATCTATACAATTTTTTAATCACGATGAACTTTTGTAGGAATACCAGTGGCAATGATATGGCCAATCACATGCTATATCAGGCCACCCATAGGCATGCAGCTCCTTGGCTGATTGGATTTCTTTTCGGCTACTTTCTGCATCTGAATAGAGGCAAGAAGTTCAAGCTAAGCTGGCTAGCGGTGTGGTCTGGCTGGGCAATTTGCCTAGCCCTATTGGGAACATCGCTGTTCGCTTTGTATCCGGCATCCAAGTGGAGTGCTCCTGCTCTGTCCTCTCTGGAGGAGTCTCTGTATTATACACTATCCCGATTAGCCTGGCCAATTTCCCTGTGTTGGATAGTATTTGCCTGTATGCAAGGATACGGGGGTCTGGCCAACAGTTTCCTCTCGTCCCCGCTGTGGCAGCCACTTTCAAGGCTCTCATACTCCGTCTACATCTGGCACATGTTCATCGTGGAAGTGAATTGCAAGAATGTTAGAACGAGTACCTATTTCTCGGACTACTCTGCGGTATGTTTTTATTTCTCTAAACCCATTTTTTAATATTACTAATATTAATTTGTTTGTATAGATGCTTAAGTTTTGGTCAGACTTCGGCTTTACCGTCATGCTGTCATATGTGTTTTACCTCATCATTGAAGCACCTTTGGGAGGATTTGACAATCTTCTGAAACCAAAAAGGAAAGCAATTGAACAAAATCATATACAAGGTTCCTCTAATGTGGAACCTCCCGCAACTCAACCTGAAAAAAACTCTGATAAGATATTGGTAACAATTAGGAAAACTGATTAGTATTCGCTCACTTAAAAATAAGTAACTTCCAAGTATTGATCATTGATAAAAGAAATCCATATTCAAATCACCTATTTCTAATGAAATTATAAAGAGGCTATAAATAAAATTTATCGAAACAATGTTAGTTCCCCTTGTTTTTTTTTATGTTTACGATCGAATAGGTCTTCAAATTGTAAACCGACTCGTCACTTGGACACCTATTATTATCAAAGATTACCAAAAATCGGTTGGTTGGCAGACTGGATCTCTTTATACGGCTCCCAAAAGGCATAAAGCTAACAGCAAATTTAGCGGAATCCAATAAATGAAGAAGGCCCAAGCAATCTACAGGAACCCGAGGGAAAGAAGAGAAGCGCTTAAATTCAAACTGATTAAATAATAAAAAAGATTACTTTACAACTAATTTGTTTCATTTTAAGAATTAATTAATTACAAAATATTAAATGTCGACACGATAAGATACATCGACTACAGATATTTGATATTTCTGATGTGTCCTCACATGTAAGACTTGAAATGTTTGTCACCCTACCGTCGTCACATTGCCCTACTGATAACTGAGTGTTAAGTCCATTAAAAAAAAATTCCCCCTGCTGTTAAGTATTCTGTTCTAATCACTATTTGAATACATTTCTAAAGAAATTAAAAAGCGGTTATAAATAAAATTCTTAAAAATGAGTTAGTCCCTCCTCAAGTGATTACAAATTGGGAACTCACAATGACCGCCTTGTTAACTGGCTAACATTGTTTTAGATAAGGTGGTAAATCAATTACCGATCTTCATTTGGCATACTACGAATTATAAAGATTACGGATGTGGCTACAGTGGCGGAGCTAGACTTTGGTAGTGGGGTGCGATTTTAGAACCACATTTCCTTTCATTTCTTATACAAGTGGGGGATTTATTATTTTTGTGACCCCCGTGGTTGAGCTATAATCACTGGAATTGTAATGTAAAATTGAGTGGTGATCCTAAAGAGTCCGAGCTGAAACCCAAAGAATAATGCTGCAGAAATAAAATTTTCCTTGAACCCGTTAGACATTTTCGAATCAGTTATTTTTAGAAAATTTTCGCATAAACACTTGCTAAGTTCCATTAGAAACGGGTATACTACACACACTCAGAAAAAAAATCGCCCTGAATTTCAGAAAATCGCCATACTTTTTAAGCCAAAGGCAGCTCGCCTTGCCCTTTAGAAAAAATATTTCTAAAAATTAGAAAAAAAAATTTCTGAAATTTAGGGTTAGTTTTTGCAAAATTGAATAAGAAGATGAAAAAAAAATCGGGGAATCGGGAGTTATGCCAACTCCACCCCTCTCTGTCAGTGTGTGTGGGGTGTTGTTGTTGGGGTTCTCGTTTCTCAACTTATTTTTCTCTCCTCTATTTAAACACAAGGATGACGTCACGATGCTTGTACACAAACACACTTTTAATCTTAAATTGTAACTGAAATAATAACTGAAATTATTATATTATTTATTAATGATAAACATAAAAATCAAATAACTTACTATCTTGAGAAAAACATTTTGGTCGCTCGCGGGAATCGAACCCCTTACCTCACAGTTTGCAGTCAAACACTCTACTAGCTGCGCCAGGGAAGCATCACGAGAGGCGCTGTACAAAGTACATTCTCATTCTGTTCTCTTGGGTTCTAGGTTTTTACTCTTATTTATCCATTATGTGTGTGATAGTTTACCTAAATCCTTATTTGTATTAAAGTATACATATTAATGCGCCATACAAAAAAAAAAAAAAAGACGCAAAAAATGTCCGCCTCGACGTGGGATCGAACACACGCTTCCGAATATAAGCGTAGAAAACCAATAATCCGCTCGCATTAGACCCCTAGGCTACCGATTGGGCCAATTTTCTAAAATGTAAGGCGATTTTTTCTTAGTTTGAAAGAAAAATTTCTGAATAACCGAAAATTTTTCTAAAAGTGGATAACAAGAGGAGTTGATCTAATCAGGGTAAGTTTTTCTTATTATTTAGAAAAATATTTCTGAAAAATAGAAATATTTTCTAAATTTCAAGGCGATTTTTAAAGTATGGCGATTTTCTAAAATTTAGGGCGATTTTTTTTCTGAGTGCACTCAAGGCAGTGTTAAAGGAAGTGATAGCCAATCTAATAACCATTATCATCATCTTTGTTTACCAAGTGGTGGTCGAATTCTGAATAAAATAGGGCTGATAGACTCTTCAGCGGAATTAAACCTTTTATTAGACTAGATTAACTTTCGACGGATCGAATAGTGTTATACCCACTGAGTCGCCTAGTACTTTCAGGGAATACTAGTATACTAGTAACAGCATTGTAAAATATTTTTAGCCAAATGAAAATGAAGGGGACTACAAATTGAATTGAGCACCGCAAGTCATAAAAAGAATGTAAATTGTAAGTGCAATACTGTAAGTGGCCGCAGATTACTTGGTAGATAATAGTCGGGAGTCGTGTACAACATTCAACCTTGCTTACTATCGCAGTCGCTGGTTATCGGTAGTATATAAGCTCATTGATTTGCACAAAAGTGGTCAATTTCGTTTCTGTTAACATGGTCAAAAGATTAGTTGTTATTTTACTCAGTGGGCTTGCACTGATCAGCGCTACGTCTTCCGAGGTGGAAAATGTCCTGCAGGGATTCCAGAGGCTCAGGGAGCTCAAACCACTGGGTGCTGAGTTCGCTGATTACTTTAAAAATGTAACGCTAAAGGATTTAAGCCTTTCGGGACCCCGATTGCCAACTCAAGAGGATCTTCTGTGCCTTAGTGATATGACCAAGTTTATGTTAGCCCTTCAAGGAGGCCAATATTGGGCATTGAAAAGTGAGTGGTCAAGTTATTCAGCGAGTTCTGTAATTAAATCTTTATCTTCGTTTTGACAGTGATTGACGCCTGGGGTTCTATACCCTCTGGTCTTTTTACCGGTAATGTATACGATTTGGGCAACTTCGACGAGTGCATGAATATTGAAAAGGATTCCATACGGGGAAAATACTGCTTCCTAGAAGTCGCGCCCAGTAAAATGCTGGGCGTCGAGAGCACATTAGCTGGAATAGTGAAAATGAAAATAGCCACCTGTTTTCCGGCTTCCTGCTCGGCCACTCACATGAACAAGTTTCTGGACCAGATTATGCAGAGAGTACTAAACGTGAATATACCCAGCACAGCCATGAGTATCAGCGACAGCACTTGCCAGACGAATGAAAGCGAACCCTGGAATGGTCTCACCATATTTGTGATGTATGTTTATCCTTATTTCAGCCATATCGATATGGATATTTTATCCTTTTTGTTTATAGAGTCATCTTATCAGTAATGGGTTTGATCGTGGCTATCTGCACGTTGTATGACTACTTTTTCTGCAGGAATCAAGGTAAGCGGGGAAATTAATAAGCACTCTGATTAAGAAATTTCAATATAATTTACTTTTTTAGATCAAATTCCTGCGGTTGTGAAGCTGTTCTCGGCCAGGGCCAACTCACGCTCTGTTTTCCGCATTGTGCTAAACAAATCGAACCCGAATGTAATCGAATGCCTTCACGGCATAAGGGGCTTGTCCCTTTTCTGGGTGGTCTTCCTCCATCAATATGCAAGCAAATTTTATTCACCAAATATTAATCGTTTCAGTATTCTTCCTGTAAGTAAATTATTATAGCTTATGTTTAAATCATGAAATAACTCCTTTATTATCTTTTAGTGGCTCAAAATGCCTTTTACAAGTTTCTTTCTGCACGGACAATTTTCAGTGGATTCATTTTTCTTTATCGGCGGCATGTTGGTGTCTTTAAGTGCACTTCGATCAATGGAAAGGTGATTTAATACTGAGAAAAATATTATAACATATTTGAATAACTTTTAATATCCCTGCAGAAACAAAGGCAGGCTGAATATTCCTTTGATGTACCTTCATCGCTTGATCCGAATTGTGCCTATTTTAGCCATGGCTATTCTAGTCTACACTCAACTTACAGGTCTCTTAGGAGACGGACCTCTTTTTAAAGGCGGATACAATGGCAAAGCGTCGTGTGAAAAATCCTGGTATATGACCATACTCTTTGTAGTTAATTTCGCTGACGATATGGTGAGTAATGATTTATTTGTGCTTTTATTTCGGAATTTATTCTTTTTTAATCTTTATTCCAGTGCCTCGATCACACTTGGTATCTGGCGGTGGACATGCAACTATTCCTCATTTCTCCGATTCTTCTGTTCGCTCTCTACAAATGGGGCAAAAAGGCTGCTGCTGGTATTTTCGTTCTCATAGTATTACTATCTGGCTGCCTTTTTGCCACCATGATGGTCAATAACTACTCAATAACGAGGTAAGCGTTCTACTTGACTAATAATATGGAAAGTTGTTAACTTTTTGTTCCATAGCCCTGATCTCTCGCTGCAGAAGAAGACGTACTTTTACACCCACACTCACGCTGCTCCGTGGCTTATTGGATTTTTGTTTGGCTACTTCCTGTACTTGAACAAGGGAAAGCAGCTTAAATTGAACTGTGTAACAGTTTGGTCTGGATGGATTCTATGTTTGGCCCTGCTCTTCACCTCGATCTTCGCTCTCTTTCCGATAATGGAAGCCGGAACTCCTTGGCTGATGAGCACTTTGGAGGTTTCTTCTTATTATACCCTCACCCGTGTGGGCTGGCCAATGGCCATTGGTTGGGTGGTCTTCGCCTGCATGCAAGGATACGGAGGATTGGCCAACAGTTTCCTTTCCTCACCGATATGGCAACCGCTTTCGAAACTCTCTTACTCCGTCTACATTTTTCACAGTTTTATCCAGGAGATAAACCAGCGAATTGTTAGGACAAATACGTACTTCTCGGACTATCAAGTGGTGGGTTTTCTGGATTTAAATCATTTTTTATGAGACCTTCTGATTGTAATCTAATTTTTTAGATGCTTGATTTCTGGTCGACCATGGGATTCACCGTGCTGTTTTCCTACTTACTGTACCTGTTAATTGAGGCGCCTATTGGAGGCCTTGATATTTTCTTGAGGCCTCAAAAGAAGCCATCTACCGAAATAAAACCCACGACCAATTCAGACGAGCAGCAGAAGAGCACTGTTGATGAAGTTGAGCCAAGCAAGCAAAGAGAACTGGAAGCACATGACTCAAATGTTTCACCACAAAGTGATTAGAGTCCGAATGTTGTTAGATTTTATTAAAGAGTGCTAAGAACCATATTCGGTAATTTATTTTGGGTGCTTGAGAAATATTAGATTATTCTTTTACTGCACAGAAAGAAATGTCATGTGAATATGATTCAGCTACTTATGGAGATCAAATCAATGACCAATTCAAGTCAGCTGCCGAAGTGCATTATCAGCGATCTAGGCCCAACGCAAAGAGAATCGCTAGCACTTGACTTATTAGCTTAAATACCAACTGATTAGGTTGCCATTAAAAGAGAGTAACACAAGAGGATTGATAACCATATTTGGTAATTTATGACAGGTGCTCAAAAAATATTAGATTCTCCTCCTCCTTTGAAAACAACTGTCACGTGTGTGTGATAAAGCTACTTTAAATAATAGCTAATCCGTGTATAATCTTCCCAGGTATCTATAAGTCCCATATTTCAAAGTATTGATAAGCAAATCAGTATAAGATTAGCTTATCGGGCATTTTTCAATGGAATCGTCCATCATATGACTAATGTCAGACTTTGCGATCGTAGACGGTGCTTATCTCAGGGTAATTCGCATATAAAAAGGGTTCCGAGTTCGCAAGAAGTAATCAATAAGCCAATAGAGCCATTATGGTCAACATAGTCGGAGTAGTTTTCCTCTGCGGACTTGCCCTCATCAGTGCCGCACAGTTGAAGGAAGAAGATGTCCTGCCGGAGTTCCAGCGTCTCAGGCAACTCAGATCCTTGGGACTGGAGATTGCTGGACACATTCAGGATTTTCCCTTGGATGATATAAGCGTCGTCGACTCTCGAGTTCCAACTCTGGATGATCTGCAATGCCTCAGCGATATGACAGCGTTAATGGCGGCCCTGCAAAGTGGTCAATACTGGGCACTGAAAAGTAAGTAACTTTGAACTTTGGATCAAAACCGAGTACATCTTTTATGGCCATGTTATCTGCATTACAACAGTGTTCGATGCCTGGGGTTCCATACCCTCGGGTCTGCTGGTCGGCAATTCGTACGACCTTGGGAACTTTGACGAGTGCCTCAACATCAGAAAGGAGATCACTCAGGGCAGAACCATCCAGGGAAAGTACTGTTTTCTCTCAGTGTCCCTGGGCCAAATGATGGGAGTCAACAGTGCTTTTTTGGGAACCTTCAAGACAGCCACCTGCTTTCCGGCCTCCTGCTCGGCCACCCACATGAACACGTTTGTGGGTCAAATGATGAAGCAGCTGCTCAACACCAGCATACCCAGCACTGCCATGAGTATCAGCGATTCCAGTTGTCAGACGAGTGAAAGTGAACCCTGGGATGGACTCACCATTTTCATGATGTAAGCGTGCGCAGACTTTTTAATCAGCTACCGGCTAAACGCTAAACGCTAAACGCTTCTGATTACAGAGTGATCTTATCGATCATGGGCTCTTTGGTGGCTTTGTTTACCTTGTGGGACTACTGTCTGGCCAAGAATCAGGGTGAGTAAACATAAACTTATCGTTGCGACGGAAATTTCACAATGATTTGTGAACTTTCAGATCAGCTTCCCGTTGTTGTGAAGGTTTTCTCGGCCAGGGCAAATTCCCGCGTACTTTTCCGCGTTGTTCAAGCCAATTCGAATCCGAATGTAATCGATTGCCTTCATGGAATTCGCTGCCTGTCACTCGTGTGGGTGATTTTCTGCCATCAATATGTAATGTCTTTGCTCACTGCAAATATTAATCTTTTCCATGCGGTTGCGGTAAGCAAATTGCTTAAGGCTTTAAAAATCAATTGTTGAAAAATGTATAATTTTGTAGTGGGAGGAGACACCATATGCGAGTTTTATACTACACGGATTCTTCTCAGTGGATTCATTCTTCGTGTTTGGTGGATTATTGGTGGCTCTGATTGCGTTGCGATTGATGGATAGGTGAGACTACTGTCCTTGTTTCATATTGTAGTTTACTAATTTCTATTATAATTTCCCCCACAGAACTAAGGGCAAACTGAATGTACCTCTGATGTACCTACATCGCATAATCCGCCTTGTTCCTCTCTTGGCCATGGCAATTGTGGTCTCTTTGAGACTCATGCCCATCATAACCAGTGGTCCTCTTTTTGCCGGTGGCTACACACAAAAGGCGATGTGCGAGAGGAGTTGGTATTGGACATTGCTCTTCGTGAATAACTATACAAACGATAAGGTAGGTCCGCGTCACAGTCTTGATGTTTATCATAATGATATGGTGGTTCTTTGGACTTTAGTGCTTGGGTCACACCTGGTATCTGGCGGTGGACATGCAGATGTTCCTCATTTCACCGATCCTACTGATCGCCCTCTACAAATGGGGCAAGAAGGCTGCTGCTGGTATCTTCGTACTCATAGTATTGCTGTCTGGTTGCCTATTTGCCACCATGATGGTCAACGAATACTCACTGGTGTTTAAGTATGTATAACTTTTGGCATTGCTCTTGAAAATTTTATAAACCTTGTTTTATGCAGGCAATTTACCATAATGGCGCAACAGGGTGTGTACTATCCCACCCACACACATGCGATGCCCTGGCTGATAGGCTTCCTCTTCGGTTACTTCCTTCACTTAAACAAGGGAAGGAAGTTCAAGCTGAACTGGGTGGCCGTTTGGTTGGGATGGATCCTTTGCCTGGCCATGATCTTCACCTCGATCTTTGCACTTTATCCAGCAGCCCAGTGGAGTGGACCCGCCTTGTCCACTTTGGCTGAGGCCTTTTACTACACCCTCACCCGAGTGGGTTGGTCCATGGCCATTTGCTGGGTGATATTTGCCTGCATGCAGGGTTACGCAGGACTGGCCAACAGTTTCCTCTCCTCCCCTCTGTGGCAACCGCTCTCCAGGCTCTCCTATTCCGTCTACATGTGGCACATGTTCTTCCAGGAGGTGAATGCCCGAAATATGAAGACTAGTTCCTACTTCTCGGATTACAGAACTGTAAGTTTTTATATTATTGTATAAATATTTTTTACTCAAAACTTTACTCCCCCCAGATGCTCAACTTCTGGTCGACCCTTGGAATCACCGTGCTGTTTGCCTATGCCATGCACTTGCTTATAGAGGCGCCTTTCGGTGGACTTGATCACTTCCTGGGACCAAAAAGAAAAACTCCTCCTGTCGTTAAACAGAAATCGCAGATTGATGACCAGGCACCTAGTAACCTGGAAGAGCCCAAAGTGATAGCTCCCACACCTGCTGTCTATTAGGTTTACGAACCCATGTGCAATCCTATTAGTTGTAGTAACTTATATTCTAAATTTAAGTAAATAAATGTGTATTTTACTAAGTAATTGGTGCTGCTAAAGCTTAGTTTACCCCATTTTATGGCCCGCTCCTGGCTGAGTAAGACATTTATCTACGACTGCTCCGCTTCCGACTACCCACATTGGGCCTCCTCCCCCGCGTCACTTGCTGGTTGCATGTCCCGTGTAAATTTAAGCCTGGAAACAAATGGAGAACTTCTTGACTCGCGTCGACTTCGCTTAGCCCGATGCCATAAACTACGTGCAACTGCCGCTGCCGCTGCCACTGCCATTGCAACTCCGACTGCAAGTGCAATGAGTGTCTGCTTGGGCCGACAAAGCGATCTGGATCCGGATCCGAATTCGAACTCCCACTGCGCATATTTTATGGCAGTTACGCGGCTGGCGGGCAACTTAATTAGTGCCTGCTGGTGCGCTTCGACTCCCGGTTCGACTTCCATTTCCATTTGGCGAGGCACGGCCATAGCCACTTCCATTTCCACTTCGATTGCGGCAGGGACAGCTGCATTGCACCTGACATTTAACATTATTACGCGGCGCCTCCGTCGAATGCCGAATGAGAACGGGAACGGGAACGAGTTGGCGGCCATTACAGGCAGCGCCTTAAAGTGGCGTTTCGGCGCAATTCGCGCTCAGGCGGTGTTAAGCTTAATGTGCACCACATTGACACCGCCGGCACAAGGCAACCTGGAACAGGGAACTCCAATTCCAGGATTTTTACGGCAGTGATGGCAATTGCAGATCTCCCAAAATAAGAAGGATAATTAAGTCATAAAGCTAGGATATTTAGTATTTTTTGCATACCTTGTTTAATGAGTCACTTTCAGAAAATCAAGAATAATTTTATTTAAATAATAATAATATTTAAACAATTCTCTAAAATAAAACCTAATCATTTTAGACATTAGCAAAAATCTTCCCGTTTTCAAAGAGGTTACCAAAAAATCTGTAACATTATCTGTTCAATTTAATTAATTTCTATATAAAAAGTAAATGCTATAAAAATTAAGGTAGGTATTCGAATCCTTTTAAAGGGAACAACAAAGTTGCCAACACTGCCCCAAAAGGCGGCTCGGTTGCATTAACGTTTTGTGACTGCGCCAAGGGTTGCGTGTTCGATTGCAGTTGCTTGCATTTAATGGGTTAAGGCACACTTCTGTGGGAGGACCGGGCCACTTACGATTCATTGAATTGCCCCCGACTCCAGTTGGCCACAATTGAAAATCGATCCGCCTTCGTGTGCCGTCTGCTTTCGGTGTTTTCAGGCCAGTTGCACTCTTTTGACCCTGTTTTTTTCTTGTTGGCTGCCTTTAAATCTTCGTAATAAGCTGTAGTAATATGCTTGGGCCAAGGACTCTCTCCTGAGAGAGGCGCCTTTTGACAGGACTTCCAATTAGCAGGAGTCAACTGCTCATGTAAACATTTCCCGATTTAACTTTCGGCATTCTGCCGCTTTGGCCGAGCAAAGAACAAAGTACAAAGAACTTTTGTGCACATTTGTGTTTATTATTGTATAAATCAAAAGATAAAGTTGCACACAAAGTTCCTGTTGCCTGTTCTCGGTCCGGGATTCGCTTGGTTAGGTCCTGGTCGGGGTGTCCTCCGGGTGCTCCTCCATGTCCATGTCCTCCGTGTCCTGTTTGCATGCGGAGGCGCAGTACGTAAACTAAACGGAGTGCACACACATACACACACAGAAGAGTCGAGTCGAGTCGAAGTCGTGCATGTTTGTGGCATTATAAAATATATCTGGCCAACAACAATGCCAGCTCCAGGTTCTGGAGCCCTTCTACTGGGCCCCACTGTCCAATTTCAAAGTTGGTAATGGCAAAATGGCGATCTGGCTACCTCTGCTGCTGGCCGCCCCGTTGTTGTTGCCACATTTAAATGCCAAACTTCACCGGACATGCTTCATAGCTCTAATTATACATGCGCCTTCCTCGGAACGCCTTCCGTTATTCGGGCAAAGGAAAAAACACAATGCAGCCCGGGAAGAACAACAATGGGGCCCAAAGAGCAATGGCTCTCGTTATTGTTATTGTTGCTGCTGCTGCTGCAGCGAGTGCATTGTTGCTGTTTCGTTCTGTTGGCCCTCTGCCAAGAGGCAACGCGTCGTATGCGCAACGTGGCCTGCTATTTTTCTAACCACATCTAAACACAAACAGCTGTGCTCAAAATAATAGTATTGTGACTTTTTGAAAGGAAAATAGATTTACTTTAGCAAGAAAAATTCAAAGAGCATTTTTAAATTTATAAATATTAAATTTTTTAAATGTATCTTTAAGAAAGTTAGTAAAATGGTTTGTATAATTATTATAACTATTATTTTGAACACATTTACCCATGAATGATTGCCAACTGAACTGAGGTATGTTTGTGTGTTGGTGTGCCGCCTTGCCTTGAGTCAAAACCTCCAGAGAAGTTTGCATGTCTGTTTAGTAATTCATAGAAAAAAAAGAGAGGGAAAGGCCCGTCACTCTTTTGATTTGATTAGTACCCCCCATAAACACACACAAAAAAATACAATAAATTTATGGAAATTCGGGCAGCATAAAATATGGCATTAAAATTTAATGTGCAACTCCAGGCACGCCAAACCAAATTGGTAAAAAAATGAAGACATTATGCTGTGGCCAAGATTATAGGCTGGCTAATAAGCCGCTGACCGCCGCTGACCACGGGCATACAATTGAAGGGACTAAGAACTTTCATTAACAGAGACGCATTAGCATATTTGCTCTGCGCCTCTTTTATAAATCACTTCATTGACATTTTTTACGAGGCGTCAAATCGGCGGTCGTGGAGTTTTGCTGGCCAAACTTTCCGAGAACAATACATGTCCAAAGTCTGAGAAAATGTCTGAGCCTGCGGCCGCAGTGGGCAGGGTACCAGTCCCATAGCCCTTGGCCAAGATTGACGCGCCGCTTACGTGCCACGGAACCATTTGTCTTAGGGCCGCACTTTGCGTGTCTTAATTAGCGCCCCACCACCTCCCATCGGAGGTCTCATCCCCAAACCAATCCCCATTCCCATACCAAAACAGCGCCCCAAGAAACTTTGCCGACGCCAAGTCGAGGCTGGAATTTATGTATCCCAGATAAGAGACCACTGATAAGACCACGGATCCCGGGGCCTTGGCCTGTCTTTGCCCTGAGTTATTATTGAAGACGCGACATGCTAATGAACTCGGCACAGGAATGGGCTCCAAGTGGGACACAAAAGAAAGTTTCGTTTCGTTTTAGCCAAGAAAAACTTAATTAACCGTGTTTGGAGTTTTCACTTTCTAACGTACGATTGGCTGTATTTGGCCAAATTTAGGTTACAGAAAATGTCGATTTATTTACCTTAGTTGCGTAGTTTATGGAAAATAGGTATTTTTAGGTGGAGCTGCTTAAAGCTAAATTTAACATGGCTACACTATAAGAAACCTAGTAAAATTCACATCAATTGCCTAAAATAATACATAGAAATTATTTTAAATTTATCTTTCATAGGATACTCCTCCCTTTTTAATTGTGTCACCTAGGTTACATTCGATTCTCAATCATTGATTAATTCAAAGATAATAGCATGACTTGCGTAAACAAATGGCATAATGAGGTCACTATATATTGCCGTTATCGTTTACTGAAAAGTACGGTCTAGCTTTGGTGCGCCTTTGTGCTGTTAATGAAACTTTAAGCCCACAGCTGACCCACCATTGTCCCGGCCTTCATTGGCTATTCGCGGGGTCAGGTGGACAGCTGCTGGCTGAAAAGATAAAGCCACGCCATTGCTAATTAGAGCCTCGCACTCCGCTCGAATGTTCCGCCGCTGGCTGAGCGAATGCAAATCGTGTAAATCAGAGAGTTTAGTGCCACTGGTAACTCGCTACTGGCCACTGGCCGTGTCCCGCCATAAGCTGCCATATTTAGTTAAGTAATCAGGATTTTTGTGGGCGTTGGTAGGGGCAGGGGGCGTGCCTGGAAGGGGTTCAAATTGTTGACTGGGACAACAAAAGAGTTTCCTGCCCGGGGTGAGTTGGTGAACCCCTGGCCCCTGTATTTTGTCGATGACATTGTCCCATGTCCTCTACCCTTCCCTTTCCACATCCCCTGTTGGTGTCGCTAGTGTGCTTGTTGTAGTTGTGTGTATATTATTATGTCGACAGGACTCCCCCAGTGTCTGAGCACACTGCCGCCTTGTCCTGGGCCGTGTCCTGCCATTGTGGCTGGCATGTGGTGCTCGTTAAATGCTAATTGCCGCATACTTGTAGCCACTTTATGTGGATGCCTTTGTGCAGTTGTCTCCCCTCCCCTTGCACAAGGAAAAGTGTCAGGCAGCCATGGCTAATTGAAACTGTGCACAGCAACCCCTTTGCAGCGAGGCTGTCCGAAAACTATTACCACATTTCGCGGCCATCAATCAAAGGCTTAATATCCGCGAGCCACGGCCTCCCTCGACAGTCGAATGAGCATGTCAGAGCCAGAGAGACGCGGCACAAAGTGCATCATTCGACCGCTAATTTGGGCCGTAAATAGGAGAGCCACTGCCAAGCGGCCCATCTGACCTCCTGACGGCTGGGGTCGCATAACGGCCGCCTTTGGAAACTCTGGTATTCATAACGTAACGAGCCAGTTTCGCATGCAAATGTCATGGGTGGTGGGTGGATGGGTTTGGGTGGTGCAAGATCATCGCCTGGCATATGTGACCTATGCGATGTCGAGAACCCAGGCGATTCCTGGTTTCGGCATTTCGAGAGCTAAACCTCATTAGGAGCGACCTCCAGCTCCTCTGGCAGAGGCAGCTCCCCATTTTAGCATTTATCGTTCCGTTTTTCGATGACCTGCAGGCCAACAGGCGCTCTCTTAATTACCGAACATCGGCCAAATGCGTTTTTCTATTGGAGGCAGTTCATCAGCCTCCGTCTCCATTTGCATAATTTCCAGCCGGGCAGCTCAAGTGCGGCTCTGATTGTGGTCGCTCATGACTTTCATATGCTCAGTTCGGTTCGGTTTGGTTTGGTTCATTTCAGTTCAGGGGGCATCGACATCCATTTACCCAATTTGTTGGGCAGAATTTATTTGTATAGTCCATGTCAAGGATGCTGTGATGTGATTCCCTGGCTCGTGGGTGGGCATGAAACACTCGAAATGACATTACGGGGGCCCGTGTTCGAATGTTCGACTGGCTTCGAGGCCGGCAAATGGAATCAATATTATGCAAATAGCCAAAGTGGTCAGCCCACCAGCGCCCACTGTCGTTCCAGCCATTTCATTTCTGCATTTCAATCGACGAGAAAATGATGGCGATGGCATATTATTTTGCTGCATTCCATTTCATTCGTTGTGCAATAAAGTGCATTTTGATTTGCCTTTAACAGGCATCGGGAGTGGCGTAATAAATTATGCATGGCAATGCATGGACAGTGTTTTAACCTTTTTTCTGTGGAGCAGAGAGCCCAGTTGATTTCACAAATCAATGCAGGAAACTTTCTGGAATAATATTTACTTAAAATTTCAGTTTTCAGTTCCAGTCATAAATTGCCATCTGCCAAGTGCCCACTGATCACCATCTTTCAGCGCTGCCCTATTTTGATTAAGTGTTTGCGGCAGGAGCGCACCTTTCTACTTTTCTGGGGGAGGGTGCCACGCCCCCTTCCTGGGCGGCAACTTGGGGCTGTCAGAAAGTTCGCTGCACTCATTAATCAGGCGCCGTGTGGCAACTAATTTAATGCAACTTAAATCAAAAGCAATTGTTGTTTCAGCCCGCTGCAATTTAGTCAGCCACTTCCGCACGCACCTCTTGGCCAGGGTAGCTGAACGGGGTGGTTGGGTGGTTCTTTGCGCCCCCGCCAATTGACGCGTCATAATTTCCAACACCATCGCTGTGAGGCTATGACCGCGCCCAGTTGAGTGCAAACTAAATTTATCAGCTATGCAATCGCTGGCCATAAATTTTTTCTTCCCCCCACCGATTCCCCGCCCTGAACTAACTAACCACGCCCACTTTCCCGACAAGCCCGAACATATGATGGCTGACTTGTTGTGTTTGGGTGCACAGGAATATTACAGAAACTAAAACTACCTTTGAAATCTGGAGAAATGGCGAAATTCAGGGGATAACCCCTGAAAAAGAAATTTTTTACCTACAAAATTCATGATATTTTTAGAAAATGGTACAATATTTTTGGTATATAACAAAACATATTAAAAATAAATTCCTAAATAATTATCTAAATTAATTAAAATTTAATTTAATTTAAATTAATTGAATTAGGTCTATTTTTTCCCTAAGTGTAGCCATTTGAACCCAGACATTTAAATGGCGCCGCTTATGCAATGCAAGGCGCACATAAATCTTGACCCAACTGGCCAAGTGCAGAAGCAGATTAGATTGACCTCCTCCGGGTGGTGGGTGGTGGGTGGTGGCCAGGTGGTTCCCGGCTTCTGTTGGTTCAGAGGAGGCTTACCCAAGGTAAACAGATCGCGCTTGAATTGCCGCGGGCCACGCATGAATACCATTCTGACCCGAACCATTTGCGTGTGACCACCCTTCGGTTTGCCATCCCACCAGAACCCACAAAAAAAGAAAGGCACCATTTCCCCGCTGTTTTTATTTCGGTTCTAGCTTTGTGAAAGTTTTTGCGTGCATTTCTATTTATGTGCCGCGCATAAAGTTTAGTGCGCCATCAAAATGCTGGCCGAGAAGAGCAGGAGCGGCGCCAGAAGCCGGCTACAATGGCATATAAAAGCCAGCCGAGTTGTGTTAGCCGGCAGCGCCTAAAAGGCTGCACGCAATTTTTTCATTCGCCGCCATTCCGTGCGTGCCTCTGTGTGCGTGTGTGCACGTGTATTCGGTGGCTGTTCCTGTGTGTGTCCCTGTGCGTTGCGGTTTGTTTGCATACAAAATTTGTACGTGTTATTTTAACTTTGCCGCTTTTATGTTCTATATATATAATTTTTTGTATCTTCTTTGTTGGCGCTGCAGAGGCAACCACGATTTTAACACCTCTGTGAAAGGGGGGAGGGGGAGCGGCAACTTTGGTCCTTCAGGTGTTAATGTCTGCTGTACGGCTCGTGTGCGTGTAGCAGATAACGTTTCCGTATCCGGTTGCGCATCTCTCTGTGTGTGTGTGAGTGTGGGAATCTGCAGGCACCGCGGAAAATAAGAAGACAACTCGGTGTTTGCTTTCACATTTATATTTGTTTAAACACTCTGGGGGGGAAAAAGGGGGTTCTCATGTCGTACTCATTTATTGTATACATATACATATCGTCATATATAGTAGTTATATCGTTCGGGAGCTTTTATCCTCTGGGTATCGCTACATACAATTAGGGGGAGATCTCTTTTTGGGGGGACACTTCGGCTACAACTTAAACACCTAGCTTACTGATCTAGTTTAGCAAAGGTTCTTATCGATACGGATATGACACATATCCGGGTTCTCTTTTATACAGTTCATACAACTAGGATGTGTGCGACAGCTCAACTCCAGTAATTGATCCATCAACAGTATAATCCCATTTGGAGCTTCCCTCTCCCTTTGCGGACTTAATTTACAAAACTAAATACAATTGGAAATACTTTTCGGAGTCAGGAAGCAAATACTTGCCGGAATCGTAACTAAAAGAGGGGAAAAGAGCACTTTCCAGCTTACTTTTCCCCCCGGTTTTTTTTTGTTTTTCCCCATCTCTCTTTTTGTTTTTTGCAATTATGTAGTTTTAGCATCTGTTATGGCAAAGTTTGCAGCTACCATTCGAAATTGATGCCACTCAGACGTTATTTGACAAAAGTCCAAAGTTTGCCCTAGACTTTGTCGTTACCATTCAAGTATTTACACAGAAATTACGCACAACGAACCCTTGATTTCGGGGGACGATGGGCGGGGGGATATGTCATATATATGGGATTGGAATTTAGTTACTTAACAATTTTGCTAATTGAATTCTCTGTGTGTGTCTCTGCGCACAGGAGTTCTGTCCCCTTTTTTGCTGCCTTTAATACTATTTAACTCGCTCCGTCTCGCGTTGCTTAATGATTTTTACATGCTATAACACATTTACCCAATTTGTCTGTTTTTGTTTTCCCTTCGCCTGCCACGCGTCGCTTAAGAACTAAGGATATTACACTTAAAGTATACAAAATCACCATTTATGCTCTGCAATTGCAATTGAATTGAATTGAATTGAAATGAATGCCTGTTAATTGAAACGAGTCGAATGGAGTGCCGGCCATCTTGGGGGACTGGCTTAGGTCAGCTCCGAGCCAAGTAGCCACTGCCCGGTTCTGGCCAGAATGATGGCGATGGTCAGTGTGCGCAGCAAACTGCTCTCCGAGTGCCCGGCTGCACCTTTCACTGGGGGAGAGAAAGGGAACGGAAAAAGGGGCAAGAAATCGAATTAGTTGGGAGTTTTAAGCTAGCAACGGAGGTCACTCACCCAGCAGCATGGCCTCGCGGTTGTCGATGATCCCCGGCCGCCGCTGCAGGACGCTCTCCTTGCCGCCCTTCCACAGCACCGGCGATATGCTGGCCAGGCACTTGACGCGCATGTCGCCGTCGTGGAAGTGGCGCGGCTCCAGCGGCAGCTGCAGGCCCAAAGTCGAGGTGATTAGCCCGTGTTTGTGCACGATGTCGTTGTATTTGTGCAGGTAGTGCTCGTCGAGGATCTGAAAAGATTCCAAGGGGAGCTTAAATGCTGCACTGAGGGAAAAATCTAACAAAAAATGTTTCAACTTAATATAATTTAAAGGGGGATACAGCAACAATAATTCAATTTATTCTATTTCAGTTCTCAGTTCAGTTCCATTTAAATTTAAATCAAAATTTGATAGCCTAAATTTAGAAAGTACGATTGAACCAGCTTTGTAGTTAAATGTTTATTATTCATTTATTTGTGTTTCGGTGTGAATATTCACAATATTTGTTTTTGATAGGCAAAAGATATTTGGTTTTCAGATTTTTTCTATCATTTCTAGGCTTCCAATTTGCTCTCCGTGTATAAACGGAATTAAAAGTCTGCATCGGGAGTTTCCTCCCATCAAGTGCTGGGGGTTGACACACGCGGCGTATGAGCAACCGAACGGAAACGGGACCGGCAATGGGCGTGTCTGGAACATGTCTGGCGAATGCTTGAGGGGACGCTTTTGTGTTCCAAGCCGGATTCGGAGTTCGAGTCGCAGTCTCCGTCTCCACTGGCGTCTCCTTCCCAGCCTCCATCTCCTACTGACTCCTCCGACTCCAATGAAGGTTACAATTACAAGAGCTTGATAATTCCTCCCTTTCAGTGTTTGCTGCTGTCAGCAGAGTGCACTGCCTTCACGAGGGGCGGAAGTGGACGGGGTGCGCGGACAAATGGTGGTGCCGGTGGGGGGTGGGGGTGGCCGCACTTAAACTTGGCTCGAAAAGAAATAAAATCATTTGCCATAAATAAGAGAAATGTGCAGACCTGATAAAAAATGTGAAACGCTCAAATAAATAACTTGAACTTTTCCCTGCTGCTTTTTTTCGATTTGCTTCGAAATTGGGTTCTGCGAGGGTAATCGGAATGGGAATTCGAATTCGGTGTGTCCTGGGGGTAAAGGGAATGGGGACTGGAATTGGTTAGCACTTTGCCAGCGAAATTGTTGCCATTTGTTAGCCGATTGCCTCGCCCGACCCTCCATTGTGGCCCGCTTTAAACTTTAAAGGCATAAATTAAAACTGCGAGGTCCGATTCCGGACGCCGAACGCCGGACGCCGGATTCCTATTTCCCTGCTGACACAACAAACATGCCGAAAGGGCCGCCAGCTGTCCTGGCCACTCCCACGCCAAACAGGACGCAGGACACAGGACGAAATGAGTAGGGGCTGGCCATAAAATGAGGGCACTTAGAATGCCCGTCGCATTCCGGAAAACTTTCACCCAAGATGCCGCCAAAATTTATTCCTACGCATTTTGCGGCCAAAGCCAAGGCTGTGTTGTATGTATTATAAGTTTTTCGTTGAATTGCACAAATATTTTGGGCCTGCTGATGGACACTTTTATTGTAAATTGCACGAATGCCTCGCGCGGGCAGCGAGTATACGACATGTTGGATGTTATTAAATAAACGCTCTCCGCAACTCCATTGTTCCTCGTTTGACGGATGCCTCCCCTCATATAGCAAACGGTGGGGTAGTCTCCATTATTCAGAAACCGGGGGATGATTCCAGCTGCCATTGTTGGAAGGCAAATAAACCGGGAATCGTGCCTAATCGCACTTATTGATTTTTCTCGTATTTATACAAAGCGAACGAGAGGCACGAACCCTCTGGATTTTTCGAGGGGGGTGGGGCGGGGGAAGTCGGCATGGTACAATGAACTAACTCGTACCTTAACGCCTCGATTCACACAATTTGAGTGCCATGTAGTCAACGTCGACGATAAAATGCAGTGCGCCACCCACTGGCCGCCTCTCGATTTTTGTGTTCCGGCCACGGCAGACATGTAACGAGCTTTCGGCCAGATGGATGGCGATGGTCCTCGTTTCTGTTTCAGTTTCAGCAACCCCATCCTGCACACCTGCCCCCCTGCCCCACCTCCCCCCAGGTACACCTAAGCCCCCGACATCGGGCCATAAAACATGCCAAAGCCAAAAGGGAAGAAAACCCGAAAAATGTATTCGAAGCAAAAGCCTGCTGCCCGCGTCTACATGATTTTTGTTCATGAAATTATTTCAACAACCTGCCCAGCTGCGTCCACTCGCCTCGGGGTTCGGGTTGTCTGGCGCGTTGTTAGAGGCTTAAATATTTACTGCATGCATAATTTCTACACTTTTTTTTATCTTCTGCCTGCTCTTGATTAGCGCACAACCGTTTACGTGCGGACCCAAATGAAAGGGTAAATGTTGTTGTTGGGTTCTGTTTGCCAGGATGAGGAAAATAAATGTTGACAAACTCACCGGCTGCTCGTTGACAAACCACTGCAAATGCGAGGCCGGATGTGATTTGCCCGACGTGCAATTTAAATACAAGTACTCGCCGATCTGATACTGATACTGCTGTCCCCTGATATGCGGTCCATCGCGGGGCAGAACTGAAATGTAGAGGAGGAGGGAAGAACAAAAGTACATACATCAATTATGGATACAAGATTTGCATAAATAAAATTGGGGGGGATTAATGCTCGATATTATCCCTGCTGATGCTATCCGCCGCAGCTTTGAACTCCCCATATTCACATGGCCAAAAGCCCCCGCAGCCAGTTACCAATAAATATTTGCTGCGGCTTTCGCCCCTTGGTCGAGTAATTTATTAACAATTTTTTGTGTTGCTTTGCCCGGCAAATATTTACCCGGCGCACACACACTCCGTTTTCGGAAAGAGCGACTTTCCCCCTTTTCGCACAGACGATTTCAATGGGATATACAAATAAATATTTTTTCGCTGCTCAAATAGAACATAAAACACACAGATAAACCAGCAGCAACAACTGCAGCTGCAAAAGAGGATCGAGGGGGAGTGTTCTGGGTGTTCTGGGGGGCTACACAAAATATGTTGTAAGCGGCCAGACTGCGGAAATATCCATTAAAATGGCATTTTAAATTATAAATCGCTGGCGTGGCCCCCCCGTAATCCCCGCTGCCATGGTCTGTGGGCCAAGCCCCTACCGTTTTTATATATTCCCTTTTGCCGCTGGCCATTTGGTTTTAAGTAAATAAAAATAGCAAAAAACGGGCAGAGTGGGGGGCAGCAAAGTTTAGCGCGTGTGTAAAGCGTTAAAAAATGCAGAGACCCGGCTTGGATTACAAAAATATGCTGTTATGAAACTAAAGCTTATGAATGACTTTTTAAAAGCATTTCCGACCGCCCGGCCCGATAAAGAAGCCCGAACAAACAACAGCGCCAGTCGCATTAGCAGACCAAAAGCGAAATCCGGCAGAAGCTGCAAAAATGAACTCGATCCGAATCAAAATATATATACTATATATGGCTGTGTATGTGTGGGTGGGCTTGTGGCGGAAAGTGGACCGCAGAAATGGTAAACAGAGCCACGGCCAGGCTTTTAAATATTCAATTTAAAACAGCTAAAGCTTTTACCAAAAATAATAGAATAATAGAGGAGGAATGAAGGTCAAAACAGGGGTTTCAGCTTTTAATGCAACTTTTTATTCGAGTTTTATTAGATGATGAAGGACAGCTTTTAATTCGAATTTCATTCGTTGGCATATTAAAATCCTATTTGTCTTACTTATTTAAACTATTTCCATTAAAATCTCGTATCAATTTCCAGGCTAGCATCTATTGAGTTTCTGTGAATCTTTAGCCGCTTATTGAAATTCCTTGCAGATTGAATTAAAAATCTGTGTACAAAAACCATGAATACTATTCACATTCGGTTTCCCTCTGTATTGGAATGCTGCCGAGCAAATAAGCAAACAAGCTCCGGCTGTTTGATGCCAATAAGGACGGAGATCCAGATTTAAAACCCGCTACACGCCCCCGCCCTTGTCCTGTATTTGCACTCCCAATATTTGCCTGTAATTGATGTGAAATTTTTCGAGCAAACATTTGCTCGGTTGTGTGCTGCTTGCGGGGTGCAACAAATATAATAAAAATCGGGCAGGCAAATGCGGAACGTGACTGTGAATAGATTCGAGTTGGGTTTGCTACTCGGTACTCACAGACAATGTCCATCCGTCCCTCGCCCTGCACGGAGGAGAAGTTGGGCGCCTCGGCGGACACCTCGCAGCGGTACGTTCCCGTCGAGTTCAGCGTCAGTCCGCGCAGCAGCACGCGACTCGCGTCCGAGAGCTCCTCCTGCAATGGAAGCGGAAA
Organism: Drosophila mimetica; assembly: GCA_037075245.1. NCBI lineage: Eukaryota > Metazoa > Arthropoda > Insecta > Diptera > Drosophilidae > Drosophila > Drosophila mimetica. The sequence continues at coordinate 10,462,832 of JBAMCH010000023.1, forward strand.
TGGGAATGGCGAAACATTAGCATATTCAAAGATCAACAATAGAGCAAATTGTAAACGAAATTCCAACAGAAAATCACAGTAACTGCTACTGATTCCTCTCTATAGCAAAAGTTTTTAATAAGGTCAAGAGGTATTTTACCATTATTTACTTCTAAATTCTGACCTTCTGTACTTATTTTAATGGCCATAAAATGTTTGTTTTTTTGTCACTTTTTTTCCAAGCTTATAATATACGAGCTACAGATTTAAACCACTTTTGAGTGGAATAAAAAATAATTGGTATTTTCGCCGAAATTGTGCATAAATTCAAGAATTTTCTTATAAGGATGTAACACGTTTTTTTTTGGTAAAAATTCACCAATATTAAATTGCCAATCGATTATGAATTTTTTTACAAGCTATGGTAGGTAGGGTATTCTATATTTGGATTATATTTCCTTTAATTTGGCCAAAATACTGATTTTTTTGGATGAAAAAAATATTCTAGGTTTTTGGTAAAATTTAATATCCTAAAAAAATTCAAATGAATAAAACTTGTTATTCAGCCTTTAGCCTGAAATATGAAATACATAATAAATAGCACTCACAATGACGCGCACGCCATCCACCCGGTAACTGGTTTTTGGCGGCCGAGCCTTTGGCACGTAGCGGTAGAACTCCTCGTTGTCCTTGTACCACTTGATGGCGTACAGGGCCTCGCCCTCCTCGACCTGCTCCTCCTCCTCTTCCTCCTCCTCCTCCTCGCGATCGACGCTGTCATCGAAGCTGTCCACCCGATCGAATTCGGGCATGTAGGCCGCCTGTCCGCCGTTACTGCCACTGTTTCCGTTGCTGCTCACGGACACGGAACCGCTGTGGGTGCTGGCGCCCACATGGGCGGCGCCCAGATATCCGGAGGCCGCACTGCCCCGGTAAACACTGTGCCCGTACGGAGACTTCTCCGGCGGAGCCGGCGGCTGCTGTTGACTCTGGTACTGCCGCATGGCGATGGGCTCTCGATCCCGCTGCCTCGGGCGCTGGCCGTGCTGCCGCTGGTTCTGCTGCCGCATCCGGGGGCGGTACGGCGACCGCTCCTCCTCCAGCGCCTCCCCATCCGGATAGTGGAACTCAGTGCCGTGGGTCTGGTGACCATGGCCATGGTCGTGGTCCGAGCGACTCTGCACTCCTGTGACCGTGTGGTGCGTCCTGTTCAGCTCGTACTGGCACTCCAGGAAGGCGGACTCGCCGCGCAGCTTGTAGGCGGGAATGGAGACCTTTATCATGCGCAGGCCTACGGCAAAACCTGTGAAAGGAGATTTAAATTGATCATATAATAATATTTCTTATAAAGTTTTCAGAATTAAATATGTCCTTCCCCAAGACCAATGCCAATTTAAGCCAAACTTTTGCAATAACGGTGTCAGCAATCAGGCAAGAAAATATTATCCGAAAATATCAAAATAATATTCTCCATCGCGGAGGATGAAAACGACAAGTATTGAAATCAGCGAGTGCCGGAAATCAATAAACTGGCAGGTCGCCCGGGGATGTGGAGCGCCTATTTGCATAAGAAAAGGGCGCAGGATGCGAGATGATGGCAAAGGAAGCGCTGTGAGTGGGCGGACCAGGGGACAAAGTTCAGAGGACCCGCCGGGCATTCGCCAAGGATTACGCTAGTCGCAACAAGGCCAGAGGAAAATTAAAATATTTCCCGCATTTTCCGGGCCACGTCAAGACGAGTCAACTTCTTGTTGCCGATGACGACGCAAATTTTCCGCCTGCCAGTTGGCCAAGAAGTATTTGCATAATTGATTTGTCCTCTGGACTAGACCACTAGCACTAGCGCCGCCTTCCGCCTGCCAGGACAAACAATTATTGTTTTAATTAAAAAGGACCCACGGTTTGATCGTCCATTGCTTATTTATGAGTAGCAATCGCGAAATATGCAGGCAAACTGGGGGGAGGAGTTGGATAAATTGCGGCAGGTGGCGCGGCGCAGGCTATCTGTTTTGCCGTGTCGGCCGGCTCGTAAATATTAATAAATGAGTGCGTAATCGGGCTTAATCCTTTGTAAAATTACAGCACCGCGGAGCCAGGGCCACAAATTATGAAGGCCGCCAGCCGAAGGACAGCGACCAACAGGATATTGTCCGTTTGTAAGCTTCCTGGCTGTCATTCATCCCTCCCCAAAAACCCCCTTCCACCCGAGATAAATGCCCAGTTTAGCGGTTTATTTCGGCGAAGCTGCTCAGCGAGCGTTAAATTAGAATGGCAGTCGTCATAAATATTTGAATATCTGGCCATTAGGAGCCGGGCTGTCGGCTAATTGGCCATTGGCACTGCCATTGGCAGCTGGCAAACTTTGTTAGCCGCTTAAAGACGTCGGCAATTGAATGGGATTAAACAGATTGACAGTCTCTGATCTGGGACTTGGCGAACAAAACTTTTCCATTGCAGCTGCACACAACTTTTCCGGCTCCCAGGGCCCCGGGAAGCTGATTGAATTGGCAGTGGCAGGACGACGAAGGATGCATGCGGAGGATGTGGTTGCGTATACTCAATGCTCGCCGCTCGAGTGGAGTAAACAATTTTGATTTGCCCAACTCTCATTTAATTACGGAATTAGATTGCTTTTAATTTCGTGTCGAGAATGCCAGAATTTTGCATTCTAACGCCCGCACTCGGCTGAACTAATTACATTTGGCCATTAATTAGCGCCGGAATTTCAAGGACCTGACGTGGGCACACACACACACACAGCACCCGGCACACGTTGTTTAATTGGCCAATTTTTATGACAGCGACTTTGATGGACGAGTCAAGGTGCGTCGTCCGCCTCAGAGCCACGCCCACCCGCTGATGTCAGGCGGGAAATGGGCTTAATGAAATTAAGCTGCTTTCGCAAAAAAACAAAGGCCCGAAGCAGACTACTGCAGATACAACCCAGTGGCGGAAATTTGCCTTCGAGAATCGATTCCGACCGCCATACTTCGAAGCCGGAATGCATTCGGTTTCATACCACAACACTGTTTACGATTCCATAAGGTTGGCCGCGTTTTCCGCTAGTCTACCTTCAAAATCGCATACTTCGAATCGAGAAAGTAGGCGATAGCCGAGCACACTTCGTGCTGCATTACCGTCCTATATACTGTTGCATATAGGGTGGTAATCTATTCGCTTTACTGAGTGGCATACCACGTATATGAGGCTGTAATGCAAGTGCATTACTGAATAGGATACCTGGTTTATAGGTTTGTAATGCACCCGTTTTACTGACTGGTTTACCCTGTATATAGGGTTGTAATGCGAATGCTTTACGAACTGGTATACCAAGTAATGGGGTTTATTCCAAGCCAAATAAAAAAATGTGCTTTTTAACTAAAATTTTTTATATTTATATTTTAATTATGAATGTTAAATTAAATTAAATTAAATTAAAATAAAAAATGAACTTTCAACATTATATTTAACTTAGTCTATTTTATATCTAATTACTATTATTAATATATTATTAATTATCACCTATATTATTTTCCTTATTTGGATCGGGTTTGGTATTTTTTTTGTTTTTTTCGTCAAATTTCTTTTTTGCGATGCGACTTTTGTTGGTTTTGAACGCAGCTCGTACCAATGCGACGTAGCATCGGGTACCAAGTCCATTTTCTTTGACAGCATCTATAGTTAAGAAAAAGTTGAAAATTAGTTATTAATGAAATATAATTGTTTAGTTGTACTTACTGTATAATGCATCATTTAAATTTGTGTATTTTTTAAATGGCATTTTTCCTAGGATGCCATCATAATTAAATTTTCCAATTAAGTCTGGTCCTAGTATGTTGTCCAAATTTTTAACTAGGTCGCCATTTATGGCTCGTTTTATAATTTGAATCTTGAAAAAAAAAGAAAAATGTATTAAATAATGAAAGAATTGATTAAAAATGAAAAAATGCTTACATATTTCGGGGTGTCTTTGGAAAGTGTCACTTCAATTTTCTCCAGAGCTTCCATTGTTGTTATAGGAAAATATTGTTCCTCTAAAAAATCTTGATTGGTTAATTTATTAAGCACTGCCAGTATATGGCTTTGGGTGTTTATGATGGCTTCCTGGTTTTTGACAATTTTGTCTAACTTTTTATCCAATTCCTCCATTTGAGTTTCCTTAGATTTGGGCTCGAACTCAGATGTATTTAACCCAAACATTTCTAAAAATTAATCATACGCATGTAAGATGGGAGTGAAAATTAATAAATCTTTGTAAGGCATACATACATATTTATATTTAATTAGGCTTAAGGGAACTAATTCTACATCTAACATTTTATTTGTTGTTTCAAGTATTCCCAAAGAGGCTGAGTTTATAGGCTCAATATAAAAAGGCCTTGGGTCTGCAAACCTTCTGCACTGAACAAATTTCTCATTTTGATCGTTTTCTATAAAGTTAAGGACAATAATAGGAACGCATGGGCTTAAACAACAATAATTGTTTGGAGATTTTGTGGTGAGGGTAAATTCTTCAGTAATATATTTTATTATATTACCTTTTTTATTTTTAATAAAGCCCTTTTTTTCCTCCTTATTTCGAGCTTTCTTTGTCCCGTACTTGTTTTGAACTTGTTCTAAAATTTTTGTCGGACACTTAATAGCTTTTTTTAAACCTTGTAAGAAATTTTCAAATTTGTATGCAGTCAAGTCATGCAGATATCCCATTTCTCGGACCGACTCGCACAAATGCAGCAAACTGTGGACATTATAAGAAATATTTCTTGCGCCGTAAATATCAGCAAATGTGCTTACAAAGTGATCGAAAATGTTTTGGATCACGTTCAAATTTTGAAGGTAATCGGTTTTGGAAAGTAGCGCTCTATATCCGCAGTGCAATAAAAGAATGTGGGAATATATATTGTCAGGTATTAAATCTTTTAGGAGTACAATTGAAGTGTATAAAATAAATAATCTTAGCTCTGTAGCTTTCCACCTGCTTAGTTCATCTATGTTTCTGGGCTTTCTATTAAACTCAGATGGAATAAAGTCAGCGAGGGCCATAGAGCGATTATTAAATTGTTCTTTTTGATCAATAGTAAATTTAAAGTTGGTGCTGTTAGTTACTAGCATTTTAATAATTTTTTTGGTGATACCCAGATCAAGGAGGTGCATTGGGTCTAAGGGGAATTGGGTAATCATGCCAATCTCCAGCGATTCAAGCGCGTTTTTATTGTCAAGAAAATATTTTATGTGATGGTCTACATATTTTCTGGACGCATAGTCCTCATCACTAATTTTTTGTCCCCGAAAGGACGAAAATGCAATATTGTTGCCTATACGAGTGCCCACCTGCGTGCATTTAATACAGCCATGATAGGCCGTATGACCTTTTAAGCCACAAATCATGGCTTTCGCTGGGGCATCACAAATGAAAGCATTGCATTTCACCTTAATATTCCTTAGCCCTACCTGAACTCCGTCCATTTTAATGCATTTTAATTCGTTGACAAAGTCTGCTAGGAAATTGTTTGTATCATTGGGTTTTTTATTTCCTAAAAAGGTTCCAATTAGAAAAACTTCGCTGTTTTGAACATTTCGAAAATACCCCAATATTGGCCACAAACTAGTTGATGAGCTTTTGTACAAAGGCAAACCGTCTATGCCCACATCCATCGACAGCTCCGTAATATTATCAAATAAATTTGTATTATTTAATATATAATTCTGTATGCCCAAGTGTAGATATGTTCCTGGAGAAACTGTTCTAGTTACAGTCTCTGCTCTAAAACCTAGCAAAGCTTCTACTGATCCAGGAGCGTTGACTCCAGAGTCTACCAAAATTTTCAACAAAGCACGCGTGGAACTTCTAGATGGGCTGTATTCAATGTACCACTCCTTAAGTTTTGATGCCAAACTATCAAAATCTCTGTCTTTTGTATCGCTAACAGCTGATATTTCGTTTTCAGAGAAGTCAATATTAATTTCGTGCTCATTACTCGGACTTAATTGAATATTATTTTGATCCTCCCTATCGGAACTGGAGATAATATTCCGTCTTTGAGCATTTGCTAGCCGCCGAATGTTACGCTTGCTAAAGCCTTTTTTGGGAAACATTTTTCCTTATATATTACTTATACTAATAATTCTATTAATATATTTTAAACAACTTATCCTAAAAATATATATGTAAACTTAAAGAAAAACTTATTTTATTAATATATACAGAATACAGAAATAGTAATAGCAGATAAAATTAATGAAAAACTTTATTTATTAATATATACAGAAATAGTAATTAACTTACCACTTTATTAAACGGATTACACAATATTTTCACACAAATTTTACGACCGACTCAGGCGCGTGGCAAAACTCAAGTGACGCGTGGCAAGAAAAATGCGTATAAAAAGAGAATAGACAAAAATTACACAAACAACATTTCGTGGAAACCCAAAGTTGAAGAAAAAAGCATAGGAGCTCGTGCAACAGAAAAAAAAACGTGCGACCCGAACGATTCCCGAAGTATCGATGGAAAGGGAGAGCGAGAACCGAAAACAATTCCCCATTACAATCCTACGTTCCAGAAGCTGGAGAAACGATCGATTACGAATATACCTTCTCGAATGCATTCTGTCGCCTTACCCAATTTCGGCCGAATGCAGATTGCGCCACTGGGAAGCCAAGACAAAGCAGCCTGCGCAGAGCAGCCAACACATGTCATTCGGGAGACGCTACAAAGTGTCTTAATGTTAATTAAAAAACAGCAAAGTCCCATCCGACACACAGTAACAACAACAACAACAACGCACAGACGGCCCAAAAGAGCTGGCAGGATCGAATGGAAAGCAGCAAACAATGGGCGAAAGTTGCATGAGAGCTGATTAAAATTGCCTGCCGGGCGGGCTGCTTGCAAAGAATTTTAGCCAAGCGAACTGGCAGCCTCCTCCACTGCATTGATAACAGCCAAGTCGAGTCGAGCGACGAGAGCTTACACTCGGATCCGAAATTAAATTACAAGTTGATGTGCCCCGAATGGGATTCCATTTCAATGAGTCTGCTGCGAACACACATACAAGCCGTAAACATGCCAGAAGCGCAGCTTCTCAGCATTGTCTAAATGCAATGCAGCGAGCAGAAGTGGCCTTCTCCCCTCAAAAAGGGGATCACCGCAAGTGGGCTAAGCAGTAAGCAAGGATTATGAGTGCTTTTGAATTGAAAATGTAAACTATTATGTGGTTTTTGAGTATTCAATATTAGATTTAGGGTATAAGTAAATATTTAATTGGTTAATTAAAGTAGGGAGCAGTATCTGGATATTTACTTGTATTTATTTTATATTTATTCCAAAACTTTTCAGGATTTAAATAATGAATTTTTAATTATGGGTTAATAAATATTAATAATAATTAATTATTTTAATGTTTCATGAGTCGCAGAATTTTCTTTAACACATTAAAGTTATTTAAATATTTCTTAAACTTATTATTTTAATTATTTTCCTGCTCAAAAATATTTTCCAAAGTTTATCAAATTGAATTTTAAGCAGGCAATTCACACTTTCCAACCACTGTGGCCCGGGGCTGAGACAACAAAAGGCAAAAGTTCCAACTGTCTGCCTATCAGCTCGCCTGTCTCAAACTCCCAACTCGCAGCACTTGACTATCGCTTGCTCCCCCCAGAACTTGCTAAAATAAAGTTCCATATTTAAATTAGTATGTAAAGTATCCGCAAAGCAACGCGGCGCACTTGATGTAAATTGAATATGCATAAGCCGGCGGGGGCGGGGATCGTTCAGTATGCATGATAATTTCGTTCATTAACGCATATTTAAACAGGGCGAGCCCCCCACTCAGCTGGCAGGGCTCTTGCCTCGGGTTGCCTCGCAGCTCACCTGCAGGTTAAATAAGTCCTCCGGTCCCCCGAACTTTTCTGTTGTTTAGCATAATTCGATAAAATTGGCAAACAGAGCAAAGGGGAGGGAGGAGGCGAAACGAAGCGAAGGACAGGAAAGTAGAAAGACAAACAAAGGAGCTGGAGGGTGGGCGCCCCCTGGAAAAAGGAAAACGGAAGGGTGGCCGGTGGCTGGTGACCGTCCCAAGGTAAACTGACCCACAGTGCGATGCCAAATAGCGCATAATGAAGGCCGCCATTAGGAGATAAAGCTGGCAACAGAAATCGGTTGTAGCAGCTTAGTTGCTATCAATGATGGGCGCTGTGATCGGGGGTGGAGTGGGTGTGGGATCCCTTAACTTTATACCACTAATGAGTTTGCGCCTTTGCAGCAATTATGCGGCCCACTCGCGCAGGAGGCTGGCAAACTTTGCTATCTGGTAAATCATTTCGCCCGAGAACCAGAACCTGAGCCACAAAGTTGCCGAAAAGTGTCAAAAAACTGGAAGACACAACAGCGACGGGCGTCGGCTGCCATTGATAGTGGGCTGCCAAGTGGGAGCGGTGGCTCATTAGGGCCGTGTTTCTTATTTGCGGCGTCTAGACTTCATTAAAAACTCTGACGTTCGCTTTTGGCTCGCACATTTCCCTTTTTTTTTTCCTCGCCGCCCGTCCTGATGAATATTTATTGTGGCATTGACAGCTTAAACTCCGCTTAATGTTGTTCATTAAATGCGTTTAAAAAACAATTACTGCGCTGGTGGTGGGAGGTGGTTGGGGGGTAGTGGGCGAGCGCTTGGCCTTGTGCTAAATACGCAAACAATTATATTAAAAAAACAGCGAGAGAGAGCGAAATGCAAAAAAAAGGGGGCAAAATAAAACGAGAACCTAGACGAAATTGTAATGAAAAAGCCTTTGGGATAGTTTTAGCTTAGTTTGCGCAGTAACCGAGCAACAACAAAGGCTATCCTTGCAGCGGGCAAACAAGAACAATGCGGCGCAAAAAAAGTATGCAACAGTTTTTGAAAGGCTCGGCGAGTGAGCGAGAGGAAGAAGGCGAAAGTACTCATACGCCCCGTTGCCGCTGCGCGATTGCGTGTGCAATTTTTTGTTGTTTCGCCCCTTTTTTGTTCACTTTTTTTTTGTTGCAGCCACCACAAGCGACAACAACGGGCAAACAAAAAACAGAAACAGCATGCAAATCTGTTCAAGCGCTTCTGATGTATTCAAGTTGACACAAATCTGGCGCAAATCCTCGCACACACACACACACTCACTCACGCTGGCTGGGAAAATGGCCACTCCACCCTAAGCGACACTGACAAGGCGAACTAACACACACACACACACACACATGTAATGGTGAGACAGGCAACAAAACATTTATGAATAAAATAGAAACAACACGAGCAACAGCGACAGCAACTGACGAGCGAGAAACGAGCAAATTAAAATCAAAATAACCGCAGGTGATGAGCCAACAGGGAGGGAGAAAGGGTGAAAAGAGGGGGAAAGTAAATGGAAAAGGGGCGGGCGGAGGGGGGAGAAACAGTTGCTGAGCTGGCGTGTAATTGAAAAGAGGAATAACAATGGCGGCAAGGCAGAAGCAGAAGCAAAAGCAGAGGCAATGGCGCAACATGTAAACTGTCGCTGTCCCGCATGGCGTATGCGCAATATTTGATCACATGGCCAGGACTCATTTGTGGCCACTTAAAGTGGTGGCGAAATGTGAGGAATCTGACGCAAGGAAGCTGCCGCAAGACGTTCGCCTCACGTTCCACAAACAATTTGCCCAAAAGTTTCGCCCTTTATTATTTCGCCAGCGTCTGCAGTTTGCCCTTCGCAAATCGATTGCCGTGTTTTGCACTCTAGGTGCGATTACATATTTGCAAAATGAAATGGAATTTATGGGGGGTGGAGGTGGGGGGTACACCCCCCCGCTGACTGCGCTCCAACCGTGCGTCATTGGCGTTTAATACGTGCGAGTGATTTCCCCGGGGGGTTAACGTGCAGCTGGCAGCCGGATGGCAGAGGGAAAGCTGTGGAAACCTGGAAAACTGCAGGAGCCGCAGAAGAACTGCCTCCGTCACGTCACGTCCCTGCGCCTGCACTTGACAGATGCAGATGCATATGCGAATGCGGATGGAAATGGAGCCAACTTGGCGCCCAGCGCAAATTGACAGCTCACTCGGCAGGCGGCTGGCTGGCTGGTAAACCTTTGCAACGCACATTAAGCCCTGGGAAATTCTATTAAAAAAATTATCATGTTTATTTAAAATAAAGCGAAAATGGCCGGGCCAAGTGGCGGCCACCCCGTACTCATTTGTATGCGCTCCGCATGCGGCCCACAAGAAAAATAACTGAAATAAGTGAAACGAGCGGGTCGTCAGCGGGGATTCGGATGGGGTTGGGTTGGTTTGGGAAGTATGTAGGGGTGGGGAACATGGGGATTAGTGGGCGGTTATGCCCTTTTTTTTTGGGCTACCGACACGCACACACTCATGGCTGCGGATACATATGTGCGTTTGGGTGTTAAAACGCCACAAGTGACTTTGTCGAGCAGTTACAATTTGCTTTTTATTGACTGGCAAGGTGTCGACACGCGCAGGCATTGAACTGGAAATGTGCGCCCACTCCGCCCCCTTTCCGCCCACTCGGAAAATGGCATTGAACACTTTTGCACTCACCTTGCAGCAAACAGCAAATGAACACAAAGAGTCGTGTATCGTTTGTGTATTTCATGTTTATCGCATAATATGTAATCCTTGGCGAAACAATAACTGAGCGGCGGCGGCGATGATGATGATGCCGTTGCTCGGGGAAATGGAAATCCGTTGCCGGAAAACTTTTCTGCGGATTTCGTACTCCTCCTCTCTTTTCTGCTCCTCTCTTCGTTGGCGGTTTCTTGTGCTGATTTAAGCGTTTTTCCCTTCTCGCTTTTATTGCTGCTTGATGGGACTTAGCTCGGCTTGTGTTTTCTCTGCGTATTACTTTGGGAAACTTTTCGCATAAACTTCCAGCCTGTTGCCATTAATAGTTGGCTCGATCCGTTGGCCAGGGACAAGTGCTGCGGCAGTCTCATGTGTTCCGGCTGCAGCCAGCTCATTAAACTCGGTTTTGTCTCACTTGTACGTCTGTGCAGCCTGCAATGAAGAGCACAATAAATGGGATTTAATAAAGTTTGATGGCCGTGGCAAAGGTAAAGTTTTCCCCAAGGAGACCTCAATTTCAGGCAAGACAACAAGGCCATGCCTCTGCCATTTTTCACCCAAAGTTCTCTTTTCAATTTGTCCTGGATTCTGTATCCGGTATCCTAGTTCTGGTTTATCATTTCTCATCAGGTCAAAGCACAAACAAGGCAGAACCGGAGAATAATTCTCAATCAAATGACATTGTTTCGCTATCTGTGCCTCGCTCTCTCTTCGCAAATGACAGTAACCTCAATTTGGCCATCAGCAAATGATTTCGGTGACCGGAATCTAGAGACAATTTATTGATTGTGCCCATTGTTTCCCGGTTAGCTGGTCATAGAAATGGAAAGGGAAATGGGAACTCATTACATAACACTCCCATTAGCATTTGGCTGTCATTTATTTTTTGCCACAAGAGCCCCGCGTCAGATGTTCGCATGGAAATAGATTTTCCCTAACAAAACTTATAAATATACGCTACAAATCGAACTCGCTCTCTGTTCGAAAAGGACGAAGGTTAATGCGTGGGCGTTGCGTGGGGGCGTGGGCGTCGACAGCTGTGCTGGCCAAATGCCGCAGCTGAGGTCATAGGTCAGGTCGTGTGTGCCGCAAAGCTTTATAAAATCGAACGAAATTAAGAATTCATAGGCAAAGCAAATCAGAGCTGTATCAAAAAAGGCAAAGCTTTGTGTAAAAAACACACTCACTCAAATGGCATATATTATATATCGACACAATGATGCCCTAGTCAGGAAGCGCAGGGAGCAAAAACATTTAGCTGGCCTCCAAGTCCAACATTCCCATTCGGCTAATGGACGTTTGTCTAGCAAAAAACAATGCTCAAGGACACGTGCCTTCCAGGACCAGCAGCCGTCGAAGTGCTCATGAAATGCGCATAAATCAAGGAGGCCAACGGCTCGTCCTGTGGCTTTGGCACTGCCTCCCCACCTCCCCCCCTGCCAGGCTCCTAATGAAAAATGAAGCTGAAATAATCATAAAAAAAAGATGGAAGGAAAACAACTTTCGGGTGGCAGCCGGCAGAGCGGAAATGTAAATGCCAAGTAAACTGTGACGCTCGTCGCGTCTTATTCTTTTCGCATTTGGCAACTGAAACTTTGCCCGGCCAACCAACCCAAAAACCCGTATTCCAGGCCCGGACTTTTTGTCCACACTCGGAGATGGATTTGTCTGTTGCGTTGCTTCATTATGCGCAGTGCCAGCAAAGTTTGAGCTCCTCCTCCCAAGGACTTTTGTTTTGCTTGGCCCGGTCCAAAGTGCTGCGCCTGCGATTATGCAGCAAAAACTTTCGGAGCGCCGCCATTTTGCATTGCAAAGCGCGGGCAACTCAAATTGGGTTGCTCCAGCGTTATCCCGAATGCTTGACTGGCTGAGCAACTGGCTGCACGGCAAGAAATATAGCTTTCAATCGATCAAAGTAGGATTTTTCAAACATCTATTCTTGGTGGTGTTAAAATTATATGATTTTATATAAAACTTTTCGCAAATTTTAATATAATATACAAAAGAACGTGGAATAATATTTCTCTATATAATAATAAATTAATAAATATTTTACTTATAATTGAAAAATAAAACCAAAAATATTTAAATTAGAATTATCCAATGAAATTATTTTCTAAAAGATTTTAGAGACTGATAAATAATATTTTTCTGTGTTCCTGATGAACCGTTGGCTGCCAGCATTTTTGAGCTGCATTTTCCAGCCAAGTTGGCTAATTCTTAAGTTGCTTAAATATGTGCAAACATCGCGCGACAAATGTAATTCGTCTCCTGGCATTGTGTGCAGTCCCTTAACCCCCGGGATCCCCCCTCGCAGCCACTCATCTAACATCGCTGCCACTGGGTTGGCAACTTTTCTAGTTGCGGTCCCATCATATTAGAATGCAGCTCCACTCGGTGCTGAACTTTCCACAGTTTCTGTGTGTTTTCCCAGCTTTCCTCCATCATCCCATGCCCCCGGCAGCCCCCTTTTGCTATTTTTTGTCTCTATCGGTGGCCTGTGTTTGTTATTGTTGTCGCTCTTGTTGACTGCAGAAGTTATTAAAGCTGCAGCCGCACTTTATTATTGTGAAACAAAACCCGAAACAACAACAAAGCAAGGAGCTGAGTCGCAAGTTTTCCTCCGCTCGAGTGTGTATCCTGGCACACAGACATGTGCGAGCTGGCATTGTTTATCTTTCACATTGTTGACACAACTTTTGCAGGATATTTCGAGAACCTCTATGGTATAGAGAGTGTAACATAGTGTGTGGCTGTGCGTGTGTGTTGGTAGCCGGGATATCATTTGTATTATGGTAATTTAATATGCATTAGCCAATGTCAGGTCCCCGGCCCAAATCGATTATTTTAGCAATTATTATAATTTCGAAACGGCGATGGGCTGGCAAATTAAATTTGTTCCTTCGGCCAGATTTCCATATCCCCATGTGCATATATGCATGGCCAAAATGGCAGAATGTAGCCACAAGTGACCTAATAATGTCGGGGGGCACATTTGAAGGCTCCCCGTTCGCTTTGCCGATGTCAGAATGTCAACCAGCTATTTACATCTCTGTACACATGTTTGTGTGCCCATATGTGCATTGTGTCTGTAATAGTATTGATTTTTCATTTGACACATGGGTCGCACTTATCACTGCACACACATCTAAATCGGGTGTGTATATATATACTCAAAAGTGGGTGGACAGGTCAGGTGTGTTGGCGGTGGACGGGCGGATAAAGTTACATTACCAAAAATCGCATTAAAATTCAACAGGCTAAATTATTGTTGGCACAAAGTCAAAATGTTTGACACTTAATCCAATTTAAAATACATTTTGCATTAGCGCTGGAAGCCAAATCCAGAGCGGATAAGTTGGGCAGGCCAGTTAATTAGGTACGAACTAAGTGGTCGAGCTGGAATTACAGGGCGGCCTCAGAGGATTTTATCTATCAGGCACTTTAATTGGGTGTTGGCGATGTTAAATGGTTTTTGTTTTATGCCAAAATCAAGCGAAGCTTAAAATTAAAATTATTTTAAATTTTTAAAATGGAAATATCTATAAAAATATTATTTTATATGCAGTTCTTAATCGCAAAAGGTAATTTTATAACAACTAAATAAATTCGAAACTATTTGTTTAATACATAAGAAATTTTATTTTACCTCTTTTGAAGCAGTTAAATACGTGTTAAAAATGTATATTTATCTTCTAAGCTGGGCATGAAAAGTGCTCGATATCTGCCAGTCACTAAATAACAATCTGTGCGGATAAACTAAATCAAGCGTCGCTCCTCCCCGAGGACTCTTCGGCATCTGTCTTCTTTTTGAAAAATATATTAAATGCCATCTCGTGCCATAAATTCATGTGGCTTTTCTGCGGCTAAGCCTGTGGCAGGATAAACACACACACTGGCACTCGAAAAATCCCAGGCCACTTGACAGATTAGGAGCTAGGATATCGATGACAATTGATGGCAGCACATTTTATTTTTCCAACTTTGTTGGAATTTGTTCCCATCGAATCAGAGTGAGTCGTAAAAATGCTTCATAAAGTGCAGCTGCCGACTGCGAGAGGAAAAAGCAACACCAAATAAGGCGAATAAATAAGCTGCGCATGATTGACAATGCAAATTCATTGGGGAAATGTTTGCCGATGTTGTAAATTTTATTTCCCCCCACTAAACCTCTAAACCGTGCAGCTGGCAGCCCCTGGCGAGTGTTTTCTTTGATGGCCTTTTCATTGAGTGCTCAACTAATAAAGTTTCGCATATGTGGACAAATATCACGTGCTGGGAATAAAATGAGTTTATGAGCGAATACAAAAAGATGGAATGGCACTGCTGCCAGCCATGCGGGGGCGTTGAGGGCAACTAAAAAGTGTTTATGGTTCCCTCTTTTTTATGGCTCTCTGGGTTTCGGGGGCTCAAACTATTATAAATAAATTATCATTTGCCTAAGCCGGCACGAAGACACGTTTGATGGGGAACATTATTTTTTTGGCAGCCGTTTGCCCACCTCGAGTTGCATGTTAATTTCGGCTTTAACTTGGGGCTTAAATTAAATCAACATTGCCGGGGAAAACACCGTGAAAAATGGCCATAAAGGAAGTCGAAGCGGCAAACAAAGGCCGGAACGGAGGACATTCATTGACATAAAACTTAAATTTTTAATGCCAGACCTACTCCACCCCCTCTAGCGTCCCTCCAACGCGTTGAATGTGTGTCGTTTCAGGTGCAAGACACATAAAAAATAAATGAGCACAGTACAAGGCGAGTGCGAGAAAGGAAAGCCAAACAAAAATACAAAATACAAAGCTGCACGGCGTGGAAAATAAGTGGAAAGCCACGGCGTGCCACAATTGTGCGGGTAAGGGATAAAGTCGGTGGGCGGTGTGAGGACGGTGGGCGGTGGGGGGAAAGGTGCCACAAAGGGACGGCCATCCACATTTTGTCACCCAGCCGCGTAACTCGCGACAATTTTTTATGGCAAACAAATTTTGTTTTTGTTTCTGTTTCTCGCAGCGCCACAAACAGAAATCGAGCAAAGGCAAAAGCCCTGGGATTCGGATTCTCCGCGGAAAAGGAAATGAAAAAGTACTTAATATTTCACAAAAGCGGAGTGAAAGGCAATTTACAGAGTGAAGCGAAAGCGAGCGGAATATGACAGACTAATGGAAATTGAGAGGCGAATATTTAAGGGATAACCAGCAAACGGAATTCAAATTCAATGGAATTCCCCAAAGGGCTTGCGGGTTACCCAGTCGAGTGCCAAGTGCCGAATAAGCCGGGCCTCATCAGAGCTACTTCTATAAATAGTTGCCCCATTTGGTCAGCCCACCCCCTGCAAGCCATGCACAAGGGAAAATTATGCTAAAATCTGGGAAGAAGGTACTAAGTGAAGTCGGAAAAAATATAGTTTCAAATTTAAAAGGGGTTTGTAGTAATAAACAATGCAAATTTTATGCAATAAAATGTTATACTGTACATTTAAAAACCAATTAAAATATTTTAAATATTAAATTGCTTTTAAAATTGTAGAAAATAATTTAAAAAAAAGGGAAAATATTTTAAAAAGCTTTTAAGATTGGTTGAACAGAAGAAAATAATTTAAAACCCAACTATGACAACTATGATTTTAAGAGAAATATAACAAGTGCCAATATTATTATTTAATTTTATAAATATTTAAATTTAAATATTAGTTATCGCTATAGTTTTCTCCCAGTGCTCGCATTCCTCACCAACTAGTAATTCCTGCATTGCCAAGGCAACATTGTGGCTACAGCCTGTGAGTATTTCGAGGCCCAGGGAATGAAAACCGCAGCCCAACGCGACCAAGCCCACGCCCGATCCTTGAGCGCCCCCTCCTTGAGTGGTTTCCAACTCGCCCTGCCACATGCCACCTGCCACCCCGGGAAATGCCACCAGAGAGCCCCCACAAATGCTGGCGCGTGAGCCGCGAGAGAAGTCAAAAAATTAAATGCTATACGCAAGATTTGTTGGCTGCGAATGTGGGATCCCAGAGGTCTCGGCATTAACCTGCAGGCTCCGGGCACCGGTGCGTATGAGTGATACGCACAAGGACACGGGCACCCACACACTCACTCACTCACAAGCCATCGCTGCTGCGTAAAGCGAAAAATAAATGTTACATGTGAAGCGAATGAACTCCAAATTGATTGGACCTCCTCGAGGGGGGAAGTGTGTGTGTGCCTGGCGGGGGCATTATAAATATTGAAATAATTAAATTGCATTTTAATAAATTAAGTGGGAGAGGGCATAAATATTTGAGGAGACAAAAGTGCGCCAGCCATCCGGATAACCTAATTATGAGAAAACCACTTAAGCTCCTTAATTGGACAAAGGCGAAAAGGGTCGACATGTGGGACAAGTGGGGGTGGCAAATGAATGTGGTTAGTAGGGCAGCTAGTTCTCTGAAAGTCTCCTTGATGAAAATTAAAAAGGAGTAGGTATCTAAGGTTACTTACTCCCTTTCAACATAACTCAGGGCTGCCTTTAATTGTGGTCCCAGTTTGAATCTTGCTTTCTTTGAAGACATGACTAGAAAGTAAAGTGGGGAGAAGGAGCCAGAAGAAGACCAATCCCTAATCCTGGGGCCAGCCAACTCCCTCTACCTCTCCGGGGATACCGATTCGTATTGTTGACTGCGCCGGAAATTAAGCGCACCGGCAGGAGGAAGTCTGCCCTAATGTACTAAAGTGAAATAACGTGTATGCCATATCTTGAAACATGCGGATGGCAGTAAACACAGATATATATACGGAGATACGGCGACAGATACAGATTTAGATACTCAGATACAGGCGCAGATACACTGATACGGATACGGATACAGTTGCGAATGCAAATGGCACAAAAAAAAATATCAACAAGTCGCATGCAAATTTTACCTGACTTTTAACTTGGCCCCGCACCGAAATCTGTTCTCATTCGATCCAACTCCAGACAGTGACATTTATTCAAACTACGTAGTTTGCCCTGAATTTTCCATTTCTGGAAAATTCACGTCAGTTGCGCTGCGATTTCGCTTATGATAACAATTTGCCGGAGGGGAAAACTTTCGGGCCGCCGCGATGCCAATCATATGAGAGCAGGCAATGCCAGCATAATTTTTTCCAGCTCCGCGATAAAAACTTTCTCCGGCGAGTGAGCGGAAAATAGGGGAAAAGGGCAGGGGTGGCAAAGCAAATATGAAGCTCGGAAAAACTGTTTGGCGAAAAAAAGGCGACATATAATTGGAAAACTTTCGGTAAAAGGCGATGGCGACAAGGCAAAGTGTGAAGAAATATTTAAGTTCGTTCAAGTGGTGTGAACTAAATTGAAAAAAAAAACAAGAAAATAGTAAAAATAAATGCCCGGAAAATGGGAAAATGGTGGAAACAGGGTCAGTTGGGGGAGGGTAGTTACTTAACTATTTATGGAATTATTGAAATGTCGATTACCTTTCCTCGGCCAATCAATACAGCAATCGAAAGGGGGGAAAAAAGCGGCGAAAAGGTTTACCCCACATACAAATAGTGGGAGGGTTGGCCACACAGATTGATAAATATCGCCGAATGCATAATTGAATTGACTTTTATGGGCGCCCCGGCAGCAAGCCCCACAATTTACACCATTGTTTGTTTTTGCATATAATTTCAATTGAATTTTAATTGAAATTATGACGACTCCGAGCTCCACTGAGCCCAGACTCACCCGCTCGGCACTGAGCCATTGTTTTCCTAACCGTAGTGCTTTGTTTGCGCGGCCCGGCAATAATTTCAGTTTGCGGTCACAGGGCGCTATGGAGGGGGGTTTGCCTACAATGGCAACCATTTAGCATATTAGAATATGCATTGTTTGCGCCCAACTCCGGCACACGCAATGTGCGACCACCCAGGGGCCTCTGTGCCCAGGGGCCCGGGGATCGAGTCCTGTTCAAGGCTGGCAAGGGGATGTTCACTAATAGCCATCACTTAAATTTGGCACATAAAACAAAAGTGTACTGCATTTCCAATTTCATAATCCAATTTCGAGTAATACTTAAAATATTATCGATGAGAGAAAAGAACTGAAATTAATTAAAATTGTGAGCAAAAGAAGCCTTAGAAAATGTCTGCCTTGAATAAAAATATATATCGATTTTTAAGACAAAAAATAATGGCAAAAAAAATCTAAAATTAATATTTAATGAATTATTAAACCATTAAATAAAATAATCAACTTAAAATTCCCTTTTCTCATTATTTTACACATGTTTTTACTAGAGTTTTCCCCCTCAGCTGCCTGTGTAGTTGTACTTTTTCCTGTAGTTTCTGCTTCGTCGGTAAAGAAAACAAATAAATATATTTTGGCCCTGGCCAGGACACTCACTCACACACAGCCACATCGAGGAATGTGTGTGTGTGTGAGTCTGTCTTTCATAAATTTGATATGCATGTGAATTCCTTTCGGTTTTGTGGTTGGGGTCTTGTTTTTGTCAAGCGAAAGTAACTCATGTGCTGCCGCCAGGTTTCATCTCCATTTGCAATTATTTTATGCTTTCCATTTTGCCATTTGGTCTTTAATTAGATTTCCTGCCCAACCCCCGGGTACGAGTTTGCACTTGCCTTTGATGGGGCTTTCATTAGCCTGGCTTTGCGTGCCGTTCGTCTTGCTGGCTGATAATTCCACTTTGCGGCGAACAAGGGCTGGCCAAAAAACACTTTAAGCCCTCTTCGGCTGGCTCACATGCATTTGGCGCTCGGTGTCATGCTGCGACATGCACTCGGGGCCACGAGAACATGCTATTTGCAATGGCCATTTGCGCGACCATCAGTCCGTGGGGCGCCCGGAACTTTAATTGCCCGCACACGTTTAGGCGGGGCGCTCGAAGAAAAACAGCGAGGAAACACGGAGGAAAACACGGAAAAATCGCACTCGCCACAAATGTGTTTTCGCGCCTTCTTTGCCTTTTTGTAGTCTTGGCTCTGAAACTCTGACACACGAACTTCGACCTGCGAACTCCGAATGCCACTCGATATGTTTAAGAATTCTCTGCCCGACGACCGCTAAGCACGTCCTTTCGCCAGCTCGCAACGATTTCAACTGAATGGCCACGGCCAGGAGCAGCTCGATTTGTTTATGAATCGTCGTGTGTCCTTCGTGACGAGTCCTCGGATCTAAAAGGACTGGGCCGCAGAGAGAGCTTTTTAGTCCACTGAGCGGGGTGGCGAATATCGTAATGTTAAGAGAAAGCACCCTTCTGGCTCTCTGCAACCCACACTCGAATGAAAAAATTAAATTCTTGGTATGCTACTGCTTCATTCTTAAATTGAAATTCTGCAAATTCTAGCTGCATCCTTGACATTACTAGTTGTATTTTATGAACTATGATTTTAGACTATTCTGGCCATAATAATGAAAATAATTGTCCAAATATGGAGTCGAATACCTTCCTGAATTCGTAGTTAAATTCTCTAAAACTTGGCATTCCCAGAAAAAACATTTATTTTTTTGACATTTTTTTCAAAAAATTGTGATGTCACCCCTTAAAAAAAATTCGAAAATTTGAAAAAATTTAAAATTTTTCAAAGCAGGCGGAAAGTGCACTGATATTAATTATCAGGTTGATATCTGCTAAGAACAGTTCGCCGTTTTAATTTTGGACCTTTTTTGCAAAACTTATAACAAAAACAAATTATAGAAAAAATCAGAATTTGGCCAAAAATCGAAATCCTCATTTTCCACCAACAAATAATCACTATTTTGGCCAGAATAACGAAAATAATTGTCCAAATATGGAGTGGAATACCTTCCTGAACTCGTAGTTAAATTCTCTAAAACTTGGCATTCCCAGAAAAAATTTTTATTTTTTTGAAATTTTTTTCAAAAAATTCGAAAATTTGAAAAAATTTTAAATTTTTCAAAGCAGGCGGAAAGTGCACTGATATTAATTATCAGGTTGATATCTGCTAAGAACAGTTCGCCGTTTTAATTTTGGACCTTTTTTGCAAAACTTATAACAAAAACAAATTATAGAAAAAATCAGAATTTGGCCAAAAATCGAAATCCTCATTTTCCACCAACAAATAATCACTATTTTGACCAGAATAACGAAAATAATTGTCCAAATATGGAGTGGAATACCTTCCTGAACTCGTAGTTAAATTCTCTAAAACTTGGCATTCCCAGAAAAAATTTTTATTTTTTTGAAATTTTTTTCAAAAAATTCGAAAATTTGAAAAAATTTTAAATTTTTCAAAGCAGGCGGAAAGTGCACTGATATTAATTATCAGGTTGATATCTGCTAAGAACAGTTCGCCGTTTTAATTTTGGACCTTTTTTGCAAAACTTATAACAAAAACAAATTATAGAAAAAATCAGAATTTGGCCAAAAATCGAAATCCTCATTTTCCACCAACAAATAATCACTATTTTGGCCAGAATAACGAAAATAATTGTCCAAATATGGAGTGGAATACCTTCCTGAACTCGTAGTTAAATTCTCTAAAACTTGGCATTCCCAGAAAAAATTTTTATTTTTTTGAAATTTTTTTCAAAAAACAAATTGTAGAAAAAATCAAAATTTGGCCAAAAATCGAAATCCTCTTTTTCCAAAAACAAATAATCACTATTTTGGCCATAATAATGAAAATAATTGTCCAAAAATGGAGTGGAATACCTTCTTGAACTCGTAATTAAATTCTCTAAAACTTGGCATTCCAAGAAAAAAAATTTATTTTTTTTAAATTTTTTTCAAAAAATTGTACCATTAGGTTTTTTGATAAAAAGGTGGTCAAAAATAAAGTTTTTAAAATTGAGTGCCAATATTTTGGGAATTTTATAATGAATTCAACGCGGTATTATACTTAGCATTTGGATAATTTGTTACTTTGTTTTGGCCAAAAGACTGATTCTTAAAATGAAAATTGGGATTCAGGATTTATGCCATTTAATATTTTGTTCTGTTTTTTTTTTTTCATCTCCGGTTCTGAGCCTTTCCTATTCTGGTTACATTTCCTTTTTTTAAACCACAAAGTGGCATTGCTTGATTTGTCAGACGCAGTGTCTTTCGAAAAACCACTTTTGAACATCCAAATTTGCAAACACCAGCCACCTAATTCCACTGGTCTCAGGCACAGGAACAGGCAGAGCCCAGTCCTGCCCTTTCCTCCGGCTGCCCACCGATGTCTAAATTGAACTGAGTACGCCGTTCCCCAACTAGCAGTCGCCGTTACCCTATTCCGTATTCCGGATCCCATCCCACACACAACCGAAAGCCATTCCCAGCTGTCGAACAGACAGGCCAAAGACACTCCCACTCCAGCTGGAGCTGGTTCGTATGTATGCGGTTCGGTTGGCCAACCGCAAAATTCTTGCCAAACAAAATAAAGAACACAAGCAGGAACTAAGTTGGGCCAAAGCAAAGCGGAGCCAAGCGGCAACGGAAATTGTTAACCTTTGGGGATATCAAACATTTACGATTGCGTGGCAGCGGCAGCAACATTTAAGTTTTTATCAGCACAAAATAAAGTTTTGGTTTACGGATTGTGTTCCTGTCCGCCGTCTCCAACCCTCCGCCACCACCCGTTAGTTGGCCCAGAGGCAGCCACAAGTGCCCAGGAGCCGAGGCAGGAGCCAAAATCCAGGAGCAGGAGAAGGATCAGGGGCTGAAGGCTGGAAACTGAAAACTGAAAGCTGAAGACTCGTCCCTGTTGATTCCGGGGCACGCAGAACTTTTATCCTTTTCAATTTCGCTCTCCTTGGCGAGTACTTTTGAGGGATTTAAATTTCTGTTTGCTGCCGGGCCAACAGCGAAACAACCGTGGGAGCGGCCACATCGACTTGCTGGCGACCAGGTGAGTAACCCACCACCCACCCCCCTCTTGTTGGCCTAATCACGGCTTTGCCCACTTGGCCACAATCAAATGCAGCACAATGCGATTGGCGCGGCCGATTTGACTTGCGACTTTGGTTGAAATACACATATGGATGTACACGGAAAACAATCGGTTCTTTTAGTTCATTTGTTTTGATAAAGATAATATTGTATAGGGCATTTTTGAAAAGTTCTATCTAAAGTGTATCAAAAAAATCTTGTCAAATTCATTTATTTATTTGTTATCATTTTTATTCAGCCATCATGAAGGGAAGAAAGAAGAGTCGCAAAGCTGTCACACCAGATTCCGAGCAACCCGGACCTTCGAATGCCGTTAACACGGAGGATATCCCATTGGAATTGGAAGATCAGACTCATGGCGAAGATGATCAGGGTGTGCCCTTCATATTGGTGGACTGCGCAAGTCGCTCCGAACTGGATGCAGCTCTGAGCCAAGTGGAGAGGGAGAGGATGGACAAGGTGCTAGCGGATATTGAAAGAAATCAAGTACCTCAGCTGGAGGATGTGGAGCCACCGCCAGAGTTGGACATGCCCATCAACTTGAGTTCTCTGGCATTAGCTAAGCTGAAAGATACCGAGGATGAACGTAGATTCCAGGAGGATTTGCGGAATCTACGAATTAATGGAGCTGAAGAAGAGGAGGAAGTCCTTCTCTCCTCCACCAGCTCAACAAAATCCATATCAAAAAAGACGACTGCCGAAAATCTGGAGAAGATTCGCCTCAAGTTGGAACAGATCAAGAATCTGCAGGAGGAGATTTTGTTGGTGGATTCTATTGCGGAGGTAACTGCCGTTCCTGAAAGACAGGGACTTAAACGAGAGGGAACCTTCGACATTGATCGCGATTGTGACAAAAAAAAAGATTACCCTGAGATTTCCATAGGACCAGCAAATAGGCAAACGAAGGAATCTATACCAGAGACTGAGCAGATCATTAGCCAGATAGGCGATCTCCTCGTAAAGCTACAGCTTCAGCGCGGCGGCACCGAAGTACTGGAAGATGGATCTTCTTATTCCTACATTGTGACCATTAAGCCGGCTGGAGGTGAATCCAATTGTTCCGTTCACGCAGTAGCGAATTCCCACTCTCGCGGAGCAAGAAATCCTGTTCAGACCAATAATCTGAGAAGATCGCGGCCTCCGTCCATTAATATTTTCTCCCCTGCCAATGTGGGACAACCGGAGGCTCCTCAGTTTTCCAACAGCTCCCGCTACATCGATGGGAGTTCCTCTGGCCCGCTGTCCCTTTCCGAATCCAGCTCATCCACGCGTGTCAAGTCACCATTCTTGCGCAGAAGGCCCTGTTCCTACATGAAAGTTCCGGCTCCTGCTAGATTTGGCCAGGGCAGGAAAAGTCGGGATTGAACCATTCCATTTCAGTTACCACTTATTTCATTTATTTGGATGGCTCTCGAAACAATTATATTTTTAAATTTTAAAGGGCAGCATTAAAAGAATGTGGAATAATGTAAAGGAATTATATCCATTTCAATTAACGTGGAATTTAAATTACTATTTTGTGGCAATGAATGGCCACAGCTTAAAGTATGGTACATTTTATTTAATATAAACTATTCTGTGATACACTAGAATTTAATATATATAAAATCTCGACTAATATATAATGGTTTTCTAAATAGGTCTTTAAAATATTGCGAAACTTAACTTAATTCAATAACAAACAATAATAGAACGAAACGAGGCTAAAAAGATCAACATTTTGTTTTCGATCACATTTAATTATAATAGAATATATACAAGAGTTATTAAACATTATGTTAAGCATCCCAATCAATATTGGTTTTTCTCTGTTTAATGCACATAAACAAGTGCTTTCGATTGTTCATTTGCAATTTAAATTCATCACAAAAAAAATCCATAATTATAGAGATGTTATCGGCATTCACAATTTCAATTACATTGGTATTCGAATTTATTGTTCGGTAATTAAACAGATTTAATCTTGGTTTTTTTAAGCGCCTACTTCTGCATACTACCAACTGACCACGAACCTAAGCCTGTGCACCTTTCTCGAGCGCTTCCTGGCATAAAAGTTGCATCTTGGCCACTTCCTGGAGGAGTTGTCTAATTGCATGCCCACGCACTTTCATTGCTCATTTCCGAGGTGCCCTCGAGTGCGTGGTTGCAGCTCATTTTGTTCGGTTTGCGCAATTGTGGCCAGAGTGTTTTCAACTTTCCTCTGTCATTTTGCCCGGAGGTCGAATCTGAAGTTCACCTCCCCCAGCACCACCCCCCTGAAAAGCCCCACTTTTGGGCTGGGATTTGGTGAAATGTCGGCCAAGTGCTCGGCTTGGCTTGTGCCAGTTGGCAGACGTCCTGCTGCAGGACCTCAAAACCAGTCCTGCCTCTTGTCATTTGTCGTTGGGCAGAGATTGCAAGATTGACTGCTGCGCTGCAGGGGGCCAACAGGGGAAGGGGGAGGCAGGGTACCGGATTGGGGCTGAAAAGTTTTCATTAGTTTTAATTAAATCCCAAACAGCATTTCCATGCTGCACTCTCTCCGAGGCGTGTGTTCTTTCGAGGCTTTGTCAATGAGTTAGCCCAACAAAACCGAATTAAAAACACATCAAAATTAATGACACTTCGCCCCGGGGAGCTGGTCAAAAGGAAGTTGCCGCCTCCACTGCCACTCGAAGTGCGGACAGCATTTGTGCAATTTATTTAGCCGGCTTTTTGCGCAACTTCTGGACGCGCGCATGTTGCTAAATAAATTTCATGATTTACTGCAGCCATACGGGAAGCGCGGACAAGACAGCAAAAAAGTGACAGTTGCCAGCGGCCGCAATGTTTATACAGTTGTCGAGTGGGCGTGGCCCATCGGCAGGGGCGGGGCGGGGCGGTGTTGGCAATGTACATGAAATTTGCAATTAGATTTGGCGAAAAGGCAGCCGCAACATCCGCCCGGCGTCCCAGTTCCACTTCCACAACAGAAAACAACTTCGTTGCCGGGTCCGGGGCGAAATATTTAATGCGGAAAGTTTAATCGCAATGGCAGCGGCATCTGCAGCGGCGCATTTCCGGCATTTGTTGGATTTTAGACTGCATTTCCCGCAGTCAGAGAGGCAGCAGCAGCACAGGACACAGAACACAGGACATGAACAGCGCAGCGGCTCATGGTTGACATCATCAAATTTGATGCCCGGCATTTACTGGCCACCGGCCACAGCCTCCTGTCTTCGGGGGATTGAGAGGCCAGGATGGCAGGATGTTAGGATGCGGGATGCCATGTTGCCAGGACGCCAGGATGCGGACGCACTTTCACTGCGGCCAGCCTTTGAGCGGCCAAGAAATTAAATAAATTTTTGATTAGCCAGTTTGGTCCGCTTCTGCACGAGTTGCGCGGAGTCACATATACATATATATACAGTATAGTATAGTACTGTAAGCCCGTGCTCCACTCTGGTTTTTAGAATGGCGGAGATTTCCCTGGGATTTAGTTGCGCTCAGGGATGTGGCTTTATTTTCTGGTGACCGCTTTGAAAGTGGGCTGATTAGTTTGGTAGCTGCGGTTGCAGTAGGTCAAATCGGAACTAATGGAAGGCGAATTAGGTCATCATTAAATCATGAGTAGATGTCTGCTGGAGTCTCAAAGATACTTTTTCAAAATGAGCTGTTCTGCCTGACAGGAAACTTAAATCAGGACTGGTTAAAAGGAATGTGAGCAGTAGGTATGAACATTGCAATTTTGTATCCTTAATAAAAATAAAAAATAATATAATCTCTTTAAAAACGTCTTTGAACTCGAATGATAATATTTAAAAATATTTTTTTCGTTTCAAAAAATAATTTAAAAATTTTTTTAATAATATTTCTTCAATTTTTAATTAAGTAAAATGCACAACTGGCACTCAAACTCAGTTGAAGTGATAATCGGAACATGTTTTCCCAATTTCCAGCATCGCTAATTGGTGCTCAGCTAATTGGGAAAAAACTCCCCTCGAGTGGGCGAAATGAAAGCCAAATAAATGTGCCACGCAATTAGAATGCACAACAATAATTACATAATAAATTCGGAAGCGTAGTTGCAGCTGCAGCAGCGGCATGCAGTGTCTTCCGGCGGCAGCTGCCACGAAATGTAAATGGAAATAAGTGGCAGGACGCCGACTGGTGCTGCTTCGTCCTGACTGCCTCGTCCTTCGTCCCTCGTCCTTGTTGGCGACCGCGTTTACAAATGCCTTCGACTAGTTGAGCACTTGATCAGCGAGTGTCGGGCGCTCGGGCTTCCTCCATCCATTTCAGCTTTACTCCGCGTGTGGGCGACGACGAGATTAATAAAATTTATTATCATTGCGATAGTGGCAAAACAAACTGAACGCCCCACACATCCCCCAAGTATTTATGTGCCTGGTGCTAAAACCAGCTGGGAGAACATATCAAAATGAAGTAAAATTCATTTTACAACATTCAGACCGAGCAGACAGCAGAGCGAGGGAGACCAAGGGAAACTGGGGCCCTCGAATGCAAACCGAACCGAAATTGCAAATGCTTCTGGGCTGCCATCGAGCTGAGGGCTCAGTGCTGAGAGCTCAGTGCTCGGTGCTCAGTGTTCAGTGCCGGGAGATCCTGCCCTTCGTCTCCATTTCCACATCCATGGCCATCGCCATCCAGGACCAGAGAACGGAGAACGGAAGTTCGACGCCCAAGTGGCAGTCGCGATAATAGCGCCCTGCCATGTGCGCTAAAGTATTAGCATATACACAGGCGCACACACAAACCGAGAGCTAGAAGAAAAACTTTTGACTGCAGCGGCGCTATCAGGAGACACATAAATATGAAAACGCAGGCGGGGCTTGAGCAATGCACTCGCAGAAAGCAGTGCCGGGGCCGTAAATACATCCCACAAACATATTTATATTTGTTGCGAACCAAATAAAATGTTTCCACTCACCACTAAGAAGTCGGTAAATAGTTTGGTTAGACTCGAAAATAGGTTTGCATTAAAATAGTCCAAATTTACGATTACACTTGGCAAAATTTGTGATTTAAATAGAGGAAAAGATAATATAATTAGGAATAAAATTAGGTTGGGAATAAAATAAAATGTATATTATTAAGATTTTATTTTTCCAACCAGTTGTTTGCATCGAAATCATATATGGGTATACATTCAGTTCTTTATTTCATCCCCTTTTCTCGGTGCATTTGAAGGGGTAACCGGGATAGTGGCGACTTCCTAGGCAGATATATGGAGTGTAAAAGTGTCATTGCCACGCCCAGCGGCCATTACCCACCTAACGCCCGCTGGCCGTCGGCAGTGGAACTGCAACAGAGTGGAATTTGAATATTATTGTCACCCACACACAACGACTAGCTGCGCACACCCACTGGGCCATTGGGCCAGCGGAGCCATGGAGCCGTGGAGCCATGGAGCAGGCACGAACACAGGTTTACTTGGACAGACCTCGACCTGGAGACCAGAAAGGAGATAGAACCAGAAGCAGAGCCAGAACGAGGACCAGAACCCGCACCCGAACCCAGTATTTAATACTGTTTGTGCAAAATAATAGCTAGGCCCCCCAGAGAGAGAGAGGGGATAGAGGGGGGCTGGTTCGCCCCTGGCGGTGCCGTAAATTCAAATTAAGTCGCCCAACTTGCTGACAGCTAAAATCTTGGTAACAAAAATGTGCAGGGGAGCCCACAGGAGAGATCAGCACTGCACTGGGCCACACTGCGTATGAGTGTTTCCGGGCGAGTGACTGTGTGTGTGTGTGTGCGCTTGTCTACACCCCTCTGCCTCTGTGTGTTAGTTGCCAGTTTGTTGAGCATCACACGCAGTTGGTTTTGAATTTATTGCCGCAAAATGCAGCAGCGAAGGTATTCCCCAGAAGTGCAGATGGATTAAGTGAGCTCCCCGAATGTATATCCTGCATGCTAAATACATATGTGTGGGTGTGTGATTGCGTTTCATTTTAATTAAATACTTTGCCAAGCTCTCGTAAAAACGGCGCAGGACGCAAAATGTCAAGGCCTCCGGCTCGCTTTCACCTTGCTCTTCATCAGTTCCGCCTCATTTGGCATTTGCCATTTTCCACTGCCCACTTTCCACCTTCCACTCTCCACTTTCCACTTCCGGCTGCCTCAAATGCAGGAAGCCAAGGCCCCAGCTGTGTGGTCAACTTTCATTGCTGCAATTTGGGGTCATCATTGGAATCAATAAACGCTACCAAAGTGGTTCAAAGTGCGATTTTAAGGCTGGGGGAGCGGAGAGAGATGGCCAAGCACTTCGGAGCCAGACAAAGTTGAAAGATTTCTCCCAGTCCGGCCAAGTTTGTCTGACCAGGTCGGGGAATTGCGAGTCTGAATCTGAGTTATGAGCACCAGACAGGAAAGGTGCAAAGTGGCGTCGTGGTCGCTTAAATTAAAATGAATTATAAAATCTGCAGAAAAAAAAGATTTGAAAATTAACTGGTCATCTTAGGTATCGAGTTGAACATTTTATTGGACCTCGCTTCCGTCGCTCAAGTTTACAATCAATTCCCGGGCTGATTGCCCGCTACCCCCGGGCGTTTAATAATAAAACTCAATTTCATTTCGCTCCCCTTTGTGCCTCGTCTTACTCAGGGGCTCGGCCGGAAATTTGAAGCCAATTAAAAATGCATTCAACGGCAGCGCCAGGAAATAAGCGGCAAAGGAAAAATGAAAAGACAAATTGACAGTGGGGCGCAGCGGGAGTGCCATGTGCCAGAATGCCGGGGACACTCGACAGCGAAAGCTCAAGGACATCGGAGGAGGAACAAGAAGAGCAGGACCCCCCGAATGAAAGCCAGCCAAGATATCGCCGCCGATGGGGGGACAGTGCATTTTTCATGGAAATAAATATGATTGCTGTGATCTGTGCAATCAGGCAAATGGACCAAAGACCAAATCGAGTATTTTAATCAACTCCCGGGGTCGCACCACAAATATCGCCGGCTTTGCTCACAAAGGCAAACACTTGACGGCGGCATTAAAAGGATTGCAGCGCAAACAAAGGCCGGGCGCCGAAAGTGGGGTGGCTTTTAAATCCGTGGCCCTCCAGGCGGCGGGTGTGAATTTGCCGGAAAAGTGCACAAGAAACGCCACTTTACATGCCAAATCGTAAATATTTTGCCATGAAAACAGCACCGCTGGCTGTCGCCCTGGAGTGGAGTGAAGTCGTTTCATTTCAGGCGCTTTTCCCACCGCCCCTTCCTGCAATTTTTTTTTTGTTTTTGTTACGCCCCACCTGTAAAGGCAACTGTCGCCGTCGCCCCAGCAGCCAGTGGCAGTACGCATCGAGTGTGAATGAAGTGCGCTCTTGGGCGCTTTGCGGCGTTTTGCCGGAGTAGGAAATGAAAAACACTGGAATAATACACAGCACAGAAATGCCGCTCCAAATGTGCTTTTTCTCTGTTTTTAGCACACTTCTCTATGACACTCGGTGGCCAGCAGGGTGGCGCTGGAGATGATGCTTGTCGAGCAGGTTTCCTAATGGCAAACGGTCCCCACTTAATCCTGCATGTGGACTCGATGATACCGAGTGATTCCATTAAATCTCAGAGATAGTCTCATAAAAATGTGTTGTACACCTGCGTTCCACTCAGTTATTTTATTGTTCAGCTGCATTACATCTCCTAGATTTTATGAGGGACTTTAAATATATATGAGGGTATTAAAAAATCTATATTATCTCATATTATCTTATCGTTTAATTTTTAAAAATATTAAATGTCTTGTTATTTGTTTAATAATTTTACTATCGTTTGTAAAGTAAAGTAAAGTAATTTTCTATATTTTTTCACATTTAAATAATAAAAAATATTCCCGCTTATTTCCCCATAAAACCTTGACTCTATAATATCCAACGCAGAGCGAGGTGCCCAGAAACTGACACCTCATAATTATGTGATGCCGTTTTTAGCAGCTAAAAGCTGTGCGTTACCCCGGCCCTCAAAGATGAAGGCTCAGCCGCTGGCAGTCAAGAGCAGCCGGCTGCAACATAATATTCAAGGTGGCTCAAACGGGCGGGGGATCCCGGGCATGGAGCCTGGATAGACTGTCAGTTGTGGTCGAGCTTTAATTGTGGCAGCCACAAAATACCTTAAGGTGGCTTTGATTCAAGATCCGAGACCCGCTGTTGCGGGAGGTCAGGAGGATGAGTTCTTCTTCCGGGATTTTATTTCCCGCACATACCTTAGCCGTAATCAATTTATGAGCTTGTGCAGCAGCAGCAGCTCCTTGGAACAAAGACGCCCGCCTGGGGACAGGAAGTGCATCTTGGCCCGGCCAGCTGGCCGAGCTCCTTGGTCTTGGCCAAGGCCCTTTCATGCTGTTGTTCATTTTTGACATAAACATTATGATGCATTCGGTTGAGTAATTTTTATTGTATTTTTTCTCGGTTTTTCTTGGCCAACCAGCCTGCCCGCCCCACCCCCTCTGCCGAGCTGAGCTGGCCGCGGGCCGTTTCAATGTGTACTTGGAAAATGCTGCCCCCTGCCCGCCTTAATATAACCAACAATTCCTCAGAGCTTTTGCGGTCATTTTGCTTTTATTAAAAAGTACGAAGGACCCTCGAGTGCGGCTTTGGCTGCAGTTGTTTATTATGTGCAGGATTTCTATGCTGGCAGGGAGAATTGTTATTATTTTGCCCATACATTTATTTATGATCGTGTGTGTACTGCGGTCTGTGTTCTGCGTTCTGTGGGCCCTTTACGCACAATAAAGAGTGCACCATATGGCCGGGGGCCAACACACATTGTCCGCTTGACTACAAACGCTTGCTTATTCTCTAATCAAACAAAATTCAATCACTCGAAATTCATTGCATACTTGTCGAGCATCGCCGAGAGGGGGAGATGATTTACAGTGCCTTTATTATTCAACATGCATTTAAAGGACTTGTGCGAAGGACTTTGGGGACTTGGCTTCTTTGCGATTTCATTTTGTTTGATTACTTGTTGTTCTTGTCGGGATTCGGTTGTCGAGTTTGTTGTGTGTGCATGTTATTGTGTACTTCCTTGCTGGCTTCTGCGTATGCAAATCCCCCGGAGCTTCGGCCAACTGGCTGGGAGATAAGTGCATTTGTCAGTCATTCAATCTGCGTCCCATGTCCCGCCCCTCGATTTTGGAGTACAAGCTCTGGTCCTTGTCGTCGCACGCTTTCCTCCTGGGTGAAACACCAATTGTTTTCATTGATTTTGTTTCAGCAGCTTCCCTTTTTTCTATTCCAACCCATCCGATGCTATCCCCATGTGCTGACTTGTTGATGGCCAGCTATTTGATGGTATATTGAGCTGGCAGCCAAACGAGTGTGACTAACAAGCTGGCTGCTTATAATTCCCTGACGTTTCCCTGCCAAAGTAACCGAAGTAAAGAAGAAAAATTGTTAACTCTCGCAGTAAATTAAATAGAATGCACGGGGGAAAAATGATTAAATTATCCTCTTTGGTAAGCGACAGTTTTTATTCGACTTAACGATGTCATTTTGATTCTTAAAATGGTATATAATCGAGTTCTTTAAAACTGATCAAATATGGAATTCATATAATATTTTTTGAAATCATAAAAAAACAGTTTATAACCTTATAACAAATTTAAAATATTTAAAATATTTCTCCCAGTGCTCTGGATCCTGAAAGTGCAAGGAAAACAGTTGGGGCTGCTGGCTTGTCATAAGCACCAGCTAATGTTCAACTGTTGTTAGGGATAGCATCCTGTGTGCGCTTAGCTGTGCTTGTGTGTGTTGCGTGCTAAGGGGATGCAACACAACTCTAATTATATTTAATGTTTTCCAGTCAAGGACGTGCTGATGCTGCTGGAGGAGCAGGAGGACGAGGAGGATCAGCAGCAGTTAACTAAACGCCCACCCCGGGCGTCTCTCTGTGTGAGTGTGGACGTGTTTATGTGCGTGTTTACACATAATACTTCCATGCTTTTATTAGTGGATTAATGTCGACTCCTTGGACCGCTACACTTGGCCCTCTCGCACTTTGCCCAATTGGGTGCGGGCATCCAATTAACGGAGCATAAATCAAATTAACTCCGCTCGTGCCTGGCCAGGAGATTCAGCCGATAGCCGCTGACAGGCGGCATTGATTTGCCAGCTAATTGCCAGAAAGGATTATGCGGCTCTTACACTCACAGCCCCCGACTCATCAATCTTCGATCGGTGAACATATTACCCGGCTGCATTTCCTAATTAAGCCATCGGACGATTTGTGTCCGAATATTACGCAAATATGGCGTAGGGATTTGGAATTTGTAATGCAGCCAGAATGGAATATGTGGCAGCCAGGTGTCGCAGTTTCGGAATATTTGGCAGTTTCGGTTGAGGGGCGCGACCTGCGGTCGAAATGTTTACACATGTCAACGTGCGGTTAGGTGTGTTTATGATATGCGCCATTATGCGAATATGCATTTTAAATTCCCCCCTCAAACGGGGAATAATGCGCTTAAGGGGCGTTTGTGTTTTCGGGTTCATCGTGTGCATAATTAAAAAGCAAACACGGCAGCCCCTGTTTGCGCTGTAAAATTAAATACACCCAGCCAAAGCAAGTGTTTTATAATGATTGATGGCTATGTGTGACAAGGTATCTGTCGGTATCTAGCTTCTGGGAAAATGCAATTAGTTGCTCGCTAGGCGGCGGCGCGGAAAACTTCTGCTGGCATCTGGCAAAGTTTCGTTAACAGAAATTGAAGCAACTCGAAACTTGCCAAAATTGCTTTTATAATGCGCCACTTGCTGCCCCGCGACTAGACTAATAGGGCGTGAAATGGAGCGAGGGGGAAGGAGGCGATGGGAAAAATTAAATTCTCCCCAGCAAATTAAATTCAGTGCATTGCTCAACCGCCTCTGCAACAAATGGCAACAAACTGTCAACGGCAGTGGCCAAAAAAGGAGCTCCTCCCCGCCAGTAACACATGCCGTGCATAAAGAGGAGCCGAGCATAGCGGCTGCAGAACCGCAAATAAATTCAGCAGCAGGCAGTTAGCTCATATTTTCAGGCAACCGCAGGATACACACACTCAGCCACACACCAACCAACCAGCTTACACACAGCCCATTCATCGAGCAGGCGAAATGTTAGATGGTTGTTTTGGAGCGACTCTTGCTCACAGATTTCATTCACACATCTCTGGCCAGTGGAAAATAAAACATGCTCGGTAACAAACGGCATGCAAAAATGGTCAAATTATTTATTTAAATTTTTGCCAGCACTAAATGACAAGCGGAACGACTTGATTGAATTAATCACGACTAAAGAATTCCTGGCAAGACTATTCAATCTCGAGCGCAGGCCACAAATTCAATTAGTGTCATTTGGGCTCAAATGAGCAAATCGATGGAGGCTTGATAAATAGATAATGCCATAATATATGGCCAGAGCTGCAATTATTTGCCTGCGACTTGTCACTTGCGGAGGTCCTTGTTTACCCGGAGACAATGTCGGTGATTAAAATGGCCAGTTCGGGCTCAATTATTGCAATTAGTTCGCAAGGAGGCGCTGTGAGGCAGCCGACTGACCCAGATTGTGTTTCGAACAGGACAATTAAATCGGAGACAAAGTCTACTTAGTCAGGGTCAAGGATCTGCCGTTCATTATCCTGGCTAATGGGCCTCCTAAACACTGAGAAGAGAGAGCGTGCTCCTGAAATGGAAATTTATGTGTGGCTATTGCTATTGCTGTTGCATATTCAGGCCAAAAATATTCACCATAAATCTCGATAACTTGCATTTGCATCTGCCGGCTGCCGTATGGCCTTCCACTTGGACGGCTGGCAACTGTGGCAGCCGCGTGCACTCAGCTAAATGAAAACGTGCCCGATTTTTCCAAATAGTTTAGTGCCAGGCAGCATGAAGCGTGTTATTTTATCTTCTCTAGTGTCTGTGTGTGTGTGTTTGAGCCACCGCCACAGGAGCCAAGCAGCCGCATAAAGTAGTGAGCGGTAGCTGCAAGATGCCGCAAAAGTAAAGCAGGTTGCAACAGCAGCAGCAGCAGCGGCAAAAGTAGAAGCATCAGACGAGCGTTGCATGCCAAGCAGGAAAATGTGGGGGGAAAACCGTCCAAGTCTCTTATACACATTTCTTTTTGTTGGCCCAAGCGAAAGTGTTGTGGCAAGACAATGCCGAGCACAAGTTTAAAGCAGCTGCTTCCTCGTCTGCCTGCCATGTAGGTCGGCTGTATGCCGGGCTTAATTTGATCATTTATCAACTGTGAGATACATGAGCTGGCTGTGGCTGCCAGCGGCGATTCCGCATTCCCCCAAGTCCCTCAGATCCCCTTTCTCCGGGCTGCACGCTCCTCACTCCCCGCTCCACTGACAAATCTAAACAGGCATGTAATCATTTCAGCTGAGGTCTTAATGCCGCAACGCAACGCTGACACTGCCTGCAGTCATAGTCAGTTAGTTAAAGTCCACATATTCCTTTGGCTTTCTGTTCCCGGCTTTCAGCTACCAGATGTCCCTGCCCTCCCAACCCCCAACCCGCCTGACATTTGTGTGCATGTGCACAACGCGGCGTATGCGCAATATTTAGAATGCACGCTCGCTTTGTTGGCGCTTCAAGGAGCCCTTTCGAAGGCTTTCGGCTTTTGCGGCTGCGAGGGGGAATTATAAATGGTAGCGTTGATTAAAATTTATAACAATGCGTGCGTCTAGACATGACATTCCATGGTTATCGGAGGCATGGGACGCACTTATGAATTAAAATAAATAATTATGCGCAACATTGGGCAAGGCATTCCAACTGGGAGAAGGCGAAAGCATTAAAGATTTATTGGGCAAAGTCCAATCACTTAATTTGTTGCTGTCGAATGCCAGTTGGAATGCAGGAAAATATATTTAAGAAAAAGGGATTCTTGTGAAAGTATTTCAATCGTAATTCTGTAAAATAATTTTGGTATTTTTATTTTAACAAATTTAGTAACTGAAACTTTTTTTGTAAAATAGGATTTTTAAGAGCATTTATTTTTCGCATTTTATGATTCATGTGTTTTCTACTCACATTCAAAAGTCAAAAAGTCATGACACATTTTATTGACAACTGTGATCTGCTTGATTTTGTGTCAGTAGTGATGGCCTGCAGGTGAACTGGTTTTAAAATGGTGTGGACTTCTGTTTACGGCCTGCTTTACCAGAGCATTTCATTTAATTCTCGGCACTTAACTTGAACTCCATCCAGTCGGTTCCGCCCCAGCTTCTGACCCCCGGAAAGCTCAAAGTGGCCGCCAGCGCGTCAACATAACATTTTTCGCTTTATAAATATTTGAACGCTTAAAAGCTGGCAAGGACCCCTCGGAAAAGCAGAAGAGTTGCAATTGCAGCCGAGAGCTCACAGCTCCTCTGGCTGGTTTTTGGCTGTTTTTGCCAGGGTTTTTGCCTGGTTTTTGCAGCTTTGGATGGCAGGATGTTTTGGCCAATTTCCCTGTTTTCGCCGACTTTCTGGCTGCCGGGGAGCGGAGGCGATAATCGCATGAGGTTGAGCGCTTTATTGGCCCCGCTTATGCTCATAAAAGTCGACCAGCCGAATGGACTGAGTGCTGGCTGCAATGCATCCGATTCGCACGCCGGAGATTTGGGGCGGCTAATTGGAATTTGTAGCCGGCAATTAGAGTCCCACCAGCAGGAGCGTGAAGCAGGCCAGAAGCGAGGACAAAGAGCAGCACCGCAGCTGACACTTTAAGGCCATTGAGGATTGCACTTGCATTTGCGTTTGCATTTCGCCCCGTCCAATAACAATAATGGCAACCAAACGAGCCACTGGGGCGACCAGCTCATCCTGCGACCTTCCAGCGGCCTTAGTTTGGCATTAGTTTGTATTATTCAGGGGAGGGGGAAGAGGATACGGGGGAGGAGGAGGAGGTGCTTCTGGCGTAATATTGTTATTGCTAGCATTATTGCGCTCAATGTGGCACAAAAGTTGCCTGCCACAAAGTTGGTGCAGAACTTTCAGCCGTGCCTGCTTGACATATAAATTTTAATTTCTCGGCTCGAGTGGAAGTGGAAAGTGGAGAGCGGCAGCGGCAGCGGAACTTTGCGGCCAGCCGCAGAACACAACACAACACAACGCAAAGGCAAACACACAATCAGAAGCCGAAACTAAAGTTGCATTGGCCACACTCGAGTGGAGAGCAGCTGGCACTGCTGGTACTGAAAAAAGCCCGGTCGGCGGTTCAAGGCCGTGGTCCGAGCTCCCAGCTCCCAACTCCGTGCTAGCCAGCATCAATTTATGAAGCCACACCACTGCCATTGGACCACGAACAAACTGAGGGCCGAAAACCCCACCGACAGACAGGCAGCCCGCCAGCGAAACGTAATTTATTGAGTCTGACGCTTGTCAGCGGCGTGTGAAGTGGCTGCCAGCAGCAGCTGGCCATTTCTGTGGGCCGAGCGGCGTCTTCTTCCCGGCCAACTTTCCAGTTAGGCTGCCGAACCCTTTGACAACTTTTGGGCCCCAACGGAAATGAAAAGCAACGGCAATGGCAAACATTTGCCGAAACTATAGGTGGGGCCGTCAAAAGTGGCAATACCTTTATGGGATTACCAAGTTAACAGTTGGCCTTTTTCAAGCGGCTAATTCCACAGAGAAAAATCCACAAAATTAATCAATCATTCAGATTTTATAGAACTTCCATTAAAGTATTATTTTTGTAGCATGATTTAATTTTTACAAATGTGTATACAGAATATACAACGGAAAAGATGTTTAAATTATATAACTTTTTTTCATATATGGGTAAAAAATAAAAATGTTCTGATTCCATTGTAAATTGATTGGGAATTATATTACAAATACAATAAATTGAAATATTTTAGGAAATTCATTAAATAATTTTTTTTTTTGAAAATACAAAGCAGACTACAAAAGGTAACCTATAGCGTTGAATTGTTTTTTCTCTGTATCACATTCCGTGAAAAAGGAACCGGAAAGGGAGAATGACACATTAAAGACGCCCCCGCCCCACCTTTCCGGCCCCGTCAGCCGCTATCTTCATCTGGCGAAGGCACTCCGCCTCCGCGGAGATGGAGGAACATCCTCCAGATGTCTTCTTGCCGCACTGAGCCCGCAGCCAAGTCGAAAGACAACTGCGGCTTTTATTGTTTCCGCTGTTGACATTATCACGGCAGCGACACCTGCCGGGCGGGCCGGGCGACTGGCGTTTTATTGTCTTGCGCTTGATGCAATGTGACAGCCCGCCCTTATTCCTGCTCCTTTATAGCCTCGCGTGCGAGGACAACCGGCATTTGCACACCGCTGACAGTCAATATTGCGCATACGCCGCATAGCTCCATTAAGATAATTAAAAGCTGCCGAGTCACGCTGCAGTTGGCCAAAGGCTTAGTCGATAAGCACGCCGAATGCGGCAACAAGTCAGGAAAGAGGATGGAAGAAGGATGAAGGATGGAGGATGGCCAAGACGCTCTATTAACCAACTGCCGCTGAATAATTAGACAGCTTCCGCTCTCGTTTCCGCTTCCGGTGGCGTCTGCTCGCATAAATTACACCCAATATTGCCAGAAGCGCAAAAAAGGACAGTCTTCGAGTGAAAGGTCCTTAAAAAATCAGGCGCCCAGCTGCTGCTGCGGTTTGTTTTCCCAAGGACAAGGAGACTGGCGACAAGCCGGCTTTTGTCATCGCCAGTTGGCGGCAAATTGTGATTTAGTGCGCCGCATTTCTTTTCAGCGCGCCGCGGTCCGAATCAAAAGCGCATAAATATTGCCAGCTCGAGTTGCCGCATTGATATCATTTACATTTCCGTCGGAAGCGTTTACACGCCTGTCACTGCTCTCTTATTTATTATGCATTCCGCTGCACTTGAAGCCGTTTTTGCACACACTTTTTGGCCCGACCCACTCAATTGCGGATGCACAATGCTGCGGGCGCAAAAACGCTAACTGGAATCCATCTAAATTACTTTGGAACGATGATTGGATGTCGATTAAAAAGATGGCAAATTGAGCACTACAATTTAATTACCAAAATTGACGGCAGCAATTTTGGGCAAACTGGAGTAAATTGCCCGCCCGTTACAACCGAAATATTCAGATGGGAAATCCTTTGTTCGGGATTCGAATCGATGATATCGTTGAAAGCGGGAATACATTTATAATTGGGAAAACCTAGGACTTGCAATATCTAATGATTATAATGAACGGGGACCTCATTAAAACCCTCTATTTTCTCAAATATTTGTCATATTTGGCAAATCACTGTCATATCACGATTACTGCAGCCTGATATGCCAGCTGAAAAATGTTACAGCCATCAACTCAGCAATGCAAACGCTTGCATTTTACGAGAATTGTTTATTTGGAATGCAACGATGCATTGTTGCCACACTGAACCCATTTTCCCATGTTCATGGGACGACCGTCAAAGGGACAACAACTCCAAAAAGAGACCCGAAAAGCGGAGCCATAACCATTTTTTATGCAACGCTTTTTGCGGTCGCCGTTAACGCTGATTTATGAGTGTTAAGTTAATTTGGGCTGCCAGCCCGGGACTCCCCCGAATCCTTGATTGGGCCGCATCCCCCGGCCGCAGTGCATCCAGGTCCCACTACTTCATCATTCTAGGCAGCAGTTCATGCAACTCATGCATGTTTGAACGGCACCACCGGCCCACATAAACTCACCCACCATCGCCCACCGCCACCCACCACCCAGCCAACCAC
Organism: Drosophila mimetica; assembly: GCA_037075245.1. Taxonomy (NCBI): domain Eukaryota; kingdom Metazoa; phylum Arthropoda; class Insecta; order Diptera; family Drosophilidae; genus Drosophila; species Drosophila mimetica. The sequence continues at coordinate 10,501,915 of JBAMCH010000023.1, forward strand.
CCACTCGGAGCCACCCGAACGGCTGCAGGATGCAAATAGAGGCTCCGTTGAAATGCACTTTGAGTTATAGTCAAAATATAAAACGCACAGTTGCATTTACGAGGCCATAGACTGCGCTCGGGCAAATGGAGAGAGATGGCATTTTGCACCTTCACCTGCGGGGCCAGTAAAAGGTTAAATGCTGAATTATCCGACATTCTTGCGGGGTCATGCGAGTGCCAGCAGGCTACAACTATGTACTCCAAATATTGCCATTTCAATGGTATACGCATCAATTTATTTTTACTCATGTATGTTCACTTACTTTCTGCACAAAACATTGTGAACATGCGTTCTATAAGTGTTCTACAAAAGGAATACATTATATTCCACAAATTAATATCTTTAATTGTAAAATAAAATTAAATTAAGAAGTGGAATCAAATTCCAAAGTAATAAATCTTGATCTAATCTTAAATAACCGCTTTGGAAATATTTAACCATTTTCTTTGTGTTGGTCACATGACTAAAAAATTTAATTATTTTAATTTAAAACACACTTTTTGATTATTAAATATTTACTTCGTACATCCTTTATTTATTTTACATTTTTTGGGTTGTCAAGCCACTTCTGATACGATTTCACCTCTTTTATTTATGTATTTTATGGGCAAGGACCTTTTATGGCTATTATTATGGCAAAGGTAGTTTAAAGTATGGAAAACTCGGTACAAATAAAACTCTGTATTACCTTATGTACCGCCCCCTAGTCAGAATAAATTAGCAAATGTAAAACTCTAGAAAATGGAAAACCTCTCTAGATGGCAGTTTAGTGCAAATGTAAAAACCGCAATAGATGGAAAAACTAGCGCATGCGAAATGGGGTGGTTTCAGAAAGGGAAAGCTATTGGTACCAAGAGAAAGAGAGCACAATACTGCATAAAGGGATGTTTTTGAATATAATTTCCCCAATGGCGCCAGGGCAGGTATATTTTCTCAATGAAGCTATCAATTACCTAAACATATGCGTTATCAGCTTACTTTATGGTTCTCGATACGAAGTACGGCCGACTGAAACTTTCAGGGGTGATCGACAATGTTCAGATAAGATTGCGTTCACTTTGGGCCCGAGCTCCGACATGAGCGGACTAACAGCGTAAAAATGCGCCCCGGCTGTGCTTGGCTGGCGCTCGGCCTGCTCTTGCACCTGAATCTTCACCTGGACTATGGACAGGCGGCCAATATCCTGGGCGTATTCCCGTACCGCCTGCCCTCGCCCTTCCAGATGGTGCGGCCCTTGATGCGGGCTCTGGTTGAAAGAGGACACAAGGTCACGATGATCACACCTGAGGGTTATTTGCCCGATATCGCTGGAGTTCGCCACATACGCGTGCCGAGGTTGAATTGGCTAATGGAGGGTGAGTCACCTGGAATAATCGCCATACATTGTGTAGAATACAATCGACTTTCATTTTTCAACAGACCTAATGGAGACCGATAAATTTCTGGACTTCTTTGGTAATAAATGGAGGGAGGGTTGTCTGGCTGCCACGATCTATTACAACGTCTCGCATGCCATCCTCAGCAACGAGGGTGTGCAAAGGATGCTGCGCGACAAGAGTGAGCGGTTCGATATGATTATATTGGAGGCCAGTCACCTGGATGCGCTTTACGGCCTGGCCGAGTTCTACAACGCCACAATGGTCGGTGTTTCCTGTCTCACCATAAATTGGAACATTGACTACTTGGCGGGAAATCCAGCTCCGAGTGTATATGAACCTGTCTCCCCGATGGGATTCGCTCTCGATTACTCGCTGCTCAGCCGGTGGCACAATTGGATTTATATAACGGAGGAGCAGCTGCTGGAGCGATTGATCTTTCGACCCGCCCAGCTGAGAGTCTTCAAGAAGTTCTTCGGTTACCCCGCAGAGAAGCTAAGTGAACTAAGAGCTAGATTCTCTTTACTTCTGGTCAACAGCCACTTCAGCATGGGAAGGGTGCGAGCCAATGTACCGAATATTATTGAGGTTGGTGGACTCCATCTTAGCGAAACCCCAGAGCCGTGTGGTGAGGAGCTGCAGAGGTTTATGGATGAGGCGGAGCACGGAGTTATATACTTCTCGATGGGCCTGGACATTCTGGTTAGATATCTTCCGGAAAATTTGCAACAGTATCTCCTGCAGGTCTTCGCCCAACTGAAGCAGCGGGTGGTTTGGAAGAACGAGATCTCCCTAATGCCCAACAAATCGGACAACATATATGTGATTGAAAAGGCGCCGCAACGCCAGGTGTTAGCCCATCCCAATGTCCGGCTGTTTATCAGCCACGGCGGATTGCAGAGTGTGATTGAGGCGATTGACAGCGGAGTTCCAATGCTGGGATTGCCACTGTTCTTCGATCAGTTCAACAACTTGCATCGCGTGCAGTTGGCCGGAATGGCCGAGGTTTTGGACACCAACGCTTTGGACGCAGATACTTTAACCGAAACTATCAAGAAGCTGCTTGAGGACCCCAGGTATGCCATGAAAGCAAAGGAAATGTCACGATCCTTTAGGGATCGACCCATAAGTCCGCTGGAGAGTGCGGTCTGGTGGACGGAGTACGTCCTACGACATAGAAACACTAGGCACATGCGACTCAATGTGGAGGAGATTCCTCTGATGCGGTACTACAGACTGGACAGCGTGCTCACCTTTGGCATTCGCTTTGCCTGCGTCTTTGGATCGATTACCTTTTTGTGCTGGAAATTGTACCAGAAACAACGTAATAGGCAGAGACGCCTTCGTGAGCGGGAAAAAGCGTTCATGGAGATGCAGATGCGATTGCTGATGAATGAATATGAAAAAGCCTTTTAGATTATTTTAAAGTGTACAAAAGGCTCAGGTAAATTGTTTCTAGATCTCGTATTATTTATGATCATTGATAAAAAAAAATACGATCATAGGCAGATAACATTTTTTTACTTACTCATTTCATAACATATCTAATCAATTGTTTGAAGTTTCCCTTTGTTATGACGAACACATTTTTATTTATAGGTGGTCATTATAATATTTTATTCTTAAAAAAGTATTTTTTATTAAAGAGACTGTTTTTAGTAAAAAGGCTATTAATGCAATTGTTTATTCTTATTTTTGTGAAACGTCAAAAAAAATGTATATTGAGGAGAGTAAAAGTCAATGAGCTCTCAAATTCCGATCTAAAAGTAATCAAACAAAATTTAACGACCCATTTTATTATTGTTGCTTGTTAATAGCATGAAACATTCATGGGTACCGTAGAACAAAGATTAGATTACGCTCATTTGCGAACAAAACTCCGACATGAGCGGACTAAAACCGTGAAAATGCGCCTCGGATATTCTTGGCTTGCTTTCGCTCTCTGGTTGCTCCTGCAACAGGATCTTGGCCAGGCAGCCAACATTCTCGGCATCTTTCCCTACCGCCACATTACACCCTACTTGGTGCTGCAGCCGTTGGTTACGACTTTAACGAAAAGGGGCCACAATGTGACGCTAATCACACCAGAGGGCATGCCAAAAGATCTCGAGGGAGTTCGCCAAATACGCATTTCCAAGTTGAACAAACGCTTAAAGGGTGAGTCACGTTGTATGGAGTTCCTTTGAACAAATTCTAAATTTCCTTTTCTTTAGAAATGATTGAGTCTAAAAAAGATTTGGACTTTATGTTCAACAAGTGGACGGAGGGCACGCTCTTAGCGAAAGCTCTTTTCAATGCCTCGCATGATATTTTGAGTGATCCTGGCGTTCAAAGGATGCTACATGACAAAAACGAGAAGTTCGATCTCATCATGATGGAACCGGCCAATCTGGATGCTCTCTATGGCTTGGTGGAGTACTACAACGCTACCCTGATGGGACTGTCCAGTATACGCGTCAACTGGAACACCTAAAAGTTGGCAGGCAATCCTGCGCCAACCGTCTACGAACCAATCTCCCCGATTGGTTATTCCTTGGACAGCTCATTGCTAAGCAGGATTTCAAACTGGATTCACATCACCGAGGAGAAGCTGGTGAATCATCTAATTATTCGACCAGCTCAACTGCGCATTTTCCAGCAATTCTTCGGATATTCGGAACAAAAGCTGGCTGAGCTACGGACCAGGTTCTCGGTGATCTTGATCAACAATCACTACAGTTTGGGAAAAGTTCGCGCCAATGTACCAAACATCATTGAAGTGGCAGGTCTGCATCTCAGCGAGCCACCGGAACCGTGTGATGAGAAGCTGCAAAAATTCATGGATGAGGCGCAGCACGGAGTGATATATTTCTCGCTGGGAGTGGACATATTGGTGAAGTTTCTACCGCTCGATATTCAGCAGCCGCTGTTGCAGTCCTTTGCCAAGCTAAAACAGCGGGTGGTGTGGAAGAATGAGATTAGCAATATGCCCAACAAGTCGGATAACGTATATTTATTGAAAGATCCCCTCAGCGAAGCATTTTGAGCCACCCCAATGTACGGATTTTCATCACAAACGGAGGACTGTTAAGTGTGATGGAGGCGGTTCACAGCGGAGTTCCGATGCTGGGATTGCCAATGTTTTTCGACCAATTCGGCAATTTGCGGTGGGGAGAATTAGCTGGCATGGCCAAGGTCTTGGACATCAACGCTCTAAATGAAGATATCTTGACCACAACTATTCAGGAGATTCTTGAAAACCCTAAATACTCCCTGAGGGCCAAGGAAATGTCGCAGCTCTTTAGGGATCGACCCATGAGTCCATTGGATACGGCCGTTTGGTGGACGGAATTCGACCTACGGAATCGGAATGTTTCCCGCATGCGCCTCAATATGGAGGAGATTCCACTGATTCAGTACTGTGGGTTAGACAGCATCCTTACTTTTGGCTTTCGATTTGGATTAATCGCAGCGTCGGTGCTCTTTTTGGTCTACAGTTTGTTTCTGCAAAATCGTGTAAGACAAAGATGATTCAAACAATCAATCAACTTTTAAATAAAATGCTATTTAGGAATGTAAACAATATCACCTTGATATACATTTTTGCCGGCGATAAGAAAATTCTGCAATCTACAATTTAATAACATTTAATAACAGCCATGATAACCATGGCTGCTCTCTTTCAATTAAAAATGTTTTAGCTATCAGTTCTCTTGCAAACTTAACGAAGCTTCTATGGATTTCATGACACCTCAGATTAGATTGCGCTCATTTGCGGACTGAACTTCGAAATGTGCGGACTAAAAGCGTGAAAATGCGCCTCGGATATTCTTGGCTTGCTTTCACTCTCTGGTTGCTCCTGCAACAGGATTTTGGCCAGGCAGCCAACATCCTTGGCATCTTTCCCTACCGCCACATTTCGCCCTATTTGGTGATGCAGCCGTTGGTTCGAACTTTAGCGAAAAGAGGCCACAATGTTACGCTAATCACACCAGAGGGCATGCCAAAAGATATCGAGGGAGTTCGCCATATACGAGTTTCCAGGCTAAACAGACGTATAAACGGTGAGTCACGCTGTTTAAAATTCAATAGAACTTTATGTTAATTTTTTATTTTTTAGAAATGATAGAGTCTGAACAAGTTCTGGACTTTATGGTTAACAAATGGACGGAGAGCACGCTCACAGCAAAAGTGCTTAACAATGCCTCGCATGATATTTTGAGTGATCCCGGCGTTCAAAGGATGCTACATGACAGGAACGAGAAGTTCGATCTCATCATGATGGAGCCGGCCAATCTGGATGCTCTCTATGGCTTGGTGGAGTATTACAACGCTACCCTGATGGGATTGTCCAGTGTTCGTATCAACTGGAACACCGAGAAGTTGGCAGGCAATCCTGCGCCAAGCGTCTACGAACCCATATCCCCGATTGGCTATTCTTTGGACAGCTCATTGCTGAGCAGGATATCCAACTGGATTCACATTACCGAGGAGATGCTGGTGGATCACCTTATTATTCGACCAGCTCAACTGCGCATTTTCCAGCAATTTTTTGGCTATTCGGCACAGAAGCTGGCGGAGCTACGGACCAGGTTCTCGGTGATCTTGATCAACAATCACTACAGTTTGGGAAAAGTTCGCGCAAATGTACCAAACATCATTGAAGTGGCAGGGTTGCATCTCAGCGAGCCACCGGAACCGTGTGATGAGAAGCTGCAGAAATTCATGGATGAGGCGCAGCACGGAGTGATATATTTCTCGCTGGGCATAGATATACTGGTGAAGTTTCTCCCTCTTGATATTCAGCAACCGCTTTTGCAGTCGTTTGCCAAGCTAAAACAGCGGGTAGTTTGGAAAAATGAGCTTATCAATATGCCCAACAAGTCGGATAACGTATATGTTATTGAAAAAGCCCCTCAACGAAATATTTTGAGCCACCCCAATGTACGGCTTTTCATCACAAACGGAGGACTGTTAAGTGTGATGGAGGCGGTTCACAGCGGAGTTCCGATGCTGGGGTTGCCAATGTTTTTCGACCAATTCGGCAATTTGCGGTGGGGAGAATTAGCTGGCATGGCCGAGGTATTGGATATTAACGCTCTAAATGAAGTTACTTTGTCCACAACTATTCAGGAGATGCTAGAAAATCCAAAATATGACCTGCGGGCCAAGGAAATGTCGCAGCTCTTTAGGGATCGACCCATGAGTCCATTGGATACGGCCGTTTGGTGGACAGAGTACGCCCTACGGAATCGGAATGTGTCCCGCATGCGACTCAATATGGAGGAGATTCCACTGATTCAGTACTATGGATTAGACAGCATCCTTACTTTTGGCGTTCGAATTGGATTAGTAGCTGCATCGGTGCTCTTTTTGGGCTACAGTTTGTTTCTGAAAAATCGTGTTAGACAAAGATGATTCGAATCGATCAACATCAATAAAACGCTCTTTAGCAATGTAAACAATATTTAGTTAATAAACGTTTTTGCCGGCGATAAGAATATCCTGCTGTCTTCAATTTAATTGATAGCCGTGGCCGCTCTCTTTCAGTTAAAACTTTTCCTGATATCAACTCTCTTGCAAAATGAACGAAGCTTCTATGGATTACATGACACCATAGATTAGATTGCGCTCATTTGTGTACTGAACTTCGAAATGTGCGGACTAAAAGCGTAAAAATGCGCCTCGGATATTCTTGGCTGGCCTTTGGCGTGTGCCTGTTTTTGCACCCTAATGTGAACCTTGTCCCGATAAAGGCGGCCAACATTCTGGGCATATTTCCCTTTCACTTCGGATCTCCTTACTTGGTTGTGCGCCCTCTTATCCAGGCCCTAGTGGAACGGGGACACAATGTAACCTTGATCACACCAGAGGGCATGCCACCCAATATCAAGGGAGTTCGTCACATACGAGTTAACAAGCTAAATAAACGCATGCAGGGTAAGTCTACTTAAATGTTAATGTTAACTTCTAATTTCTAATTTCTTAATAAACCTTTTTATTTTCACTTCAGAAATGATCGATACTGACCAAATATTGGATTTCTTATCTAACAAATGGCAGGAATGTCTTATGGCTGCCACAGTGTTTTTCAATATGTGCCAAGATATCCTTAGTGATGATGGCGTTCAAAGAATGCTTAATGACAAAGAGGAGCACTTTGATCTTATCATAATGGATGCGAGCAACCTGGATGCACTTTATGGCCTAGTGGAGTATTACAACGCCACCCTTATTGGGCTGACCTATATCAGTGTGAACTGGTATACCGAAGAACTGGCGGGAAATCCCTCACCAAACATCTATGAACCCATCTCCCAAAATGGCTACTCTAGGGACAACTCCATACTGAGTAGAATTTACAACTGGATTCATATCAATGAGGAGAGGCTGCTGAAGGAACTTGTCATTATACCGTCTCAACTGCGCGTCTTCAAAAAGTTCTTCGACTATTCGGAACAAAAATTCTATGAACTGCGGAAAAGGTTCGCCCTGATTTTGGTCAACAATCACTTCAGTGTGGGCAGGGTGCGATCTAATGTGCCCAACCTTATCGAGGTGGGTGGTCTTCATCTTAGTGAAACCACAGAGCCGTGCGGTAGAGAGCTCCAGAAATTTATGGACGAGGCGGAGCATGGTGTCATCTATTTCTCCTTGGGTCTGGACATAATGGTGAAGTTTCTTCCGGAAAATCTTCAGCAAACACTGATAAAGTCCTTCGCCAAGGTGAAACAAAGGATTGTTTGGAAGAATGAGTTCTTTAATATACCCAACAAATCGGAAAACATATATATGATAGAAAAAGCACCGCAACGCGACGTACTTGCTCATCCCAGTGTCCGTCTTTTCATCACAAACGGAGGACTTTTAAGTGTAATAGAGGCGGTGGACAGTGGAGTTCCTATGCTCGGACTACCGGTCTTCTTTGACCAGTTTGGTAATTTGAAATGGGGCCAGTTGGCAGGCATGGCCGAGGTTTTGGATATAAACAATCTTAGCGCAGATACTTTGACTAACACCATTCGGGAGCTGATTGAAAATCCTAAATACACTCTAAAGGCTCAGAAAATGTCGAAAGCGTTTAAGGATAGACCCATGAGTCCTTTGGATACGGCTGTTTGGTGGACGGAGTATGCTCTGCGAAATCGAAATATATCTCACATTCGTCTTAATGTGGAGGAAATTCCACTATTTTACTACTACAAAATAGACGGGATTCTCACATTTACTTTTCGTTTTGGATTGATTGGCGCATCGGTAATCTTTTTGGGATCGGTTTTTTTTAGAAAATTTTTCACAGGCGATTTAATGTATCGAATGTATTTAACTTTTCAATAAAGAGATGCTATGCATAATTATTTATGTGTTGTTTGTTTAAAAGTTCGTAAGTAAAAGAATTTTTTTTTTAAATATTCATTTTTCAAGGTGTAAAGAAAAAAAACTGATACCTGATCAAATAAATTAAATTTTTAATTTAGCGGCTACATCCAGTAGTCGCCTTCGCATACTCTCCTAGTGCTCTTCGTCACTACGTGGACTGCCGCCAACAGTGATATTTACATACATTTTTGCCGGCGATCAGGAAATCCTGCTATCTACAATTAAATACCAGTATTTTTTAATTGATAACCATGGTCCCTCTCTTTCAATTAAAAAATTTTAGCTATCAGTTCTCTTGCAAATTTAACGAAGCTTCTATGGGTTTCATGACACTTCAGATTAGATTGCGCTCATTTGCGGACTGAACTTCGAAATGTACGGACTAAAAGCGTGAAAATGCGCCTCGGATATTCTTGGCTGGCCTTTGGCGTGTGCCTGTTTTTGCACTCCAATGTGACCCTTGGCCCGACGGAGGCAGCCAACATCCTGGGCATATTTCCCTTTCACTACGGATCTCCTTACTTGGTTGTGCGACCTCTGATACAGGCCCTAGTGGAACGAGGACATAATGTAACCTTGATCACACCAGAGGGCATGCCACCCAACATCAAGGGAGTTCGTCACATACGAGTTCCCAAGCTAAATAAACGCATGCTAGGTAAGTCATTTGGGGAATCCTTAGCTGGAAGTTACTTAAATGTTCTTTGAAATATAACTTTGAACTTTTAAATAGTTTAATCTGTTTAATGAACCTTTGTATTTTCACTTCAGAAATGATCGATACTGACCAAATATTGGGTTTCTTATCTAACAAATGGATGGAATGCATTCTGGCTGCCACATTGTATTTCAATATGTGCCAAGATATCCTTAGTGATGATGGCGTTCAAAGAATGCTAAATAATAAAGAGGAGCACTTTGATCTTATCATAATGGATGCGAGCAATCTGGATGCACTTTACGGCCTAGTGGAGTATTACAACGCCACTCTTATTGGACTGACCTACATAAGTGTGAACTGGTATACCGAAGAACTGGCCGGAAATCCCGCACCAAGCATCTATGAACCCATCTCCCAAATTGGCTACTCCAGTGATACCTCGATACTGAGTAGAATTTACAACTGGATTCATATCACTGAAGAGAAGCTGCTGGAGAATCTGGTCATTATACCATCACAACTACGCGTCTTTAAAAAGTTCTTTGGCTACTCGGAACAAAAGTTCTATGAACTGCGAAATAGGTTCTCCCTGATCTTGGTCAACAATCACTTCAGTGTGGGCAGGGTGCGATCTAATGTGCCCAACCTTATCGAGGTGGGTGGTCTTCATCTTAGCGAAACCCCTGAACCCTGCGGCGAAGAACTGCAGAAATTTATGGACGAGGCGGAGAACGGTGTTATTTATTTTTCCATGGGCCTAGACATAATGGTGAAGTTTCTTCCAGAAACTCTTCAGCAAACTCTGGTGAAGTCCTTCGCCAAGGTGAAACAGCGGATTGTTTGGAAGAACGAGTTCTTCAATATGCCCAACAAATCGGAAAACACATATGTGATAGAAAAAGCTCCGCAACGCAATGTTCTTGCTCATCCCAATGTCAGACTTTTCATCACAAATGGAGGACTTTTGAGTGTAATGGAGGCAGTTGACAGTGGCGTTCCTATGCTCGGACTACCGGTCTTCTTTGACCAATTTGGTAATTTGAAATGGGGCAAGTTGGCAGGCATAGCCGAGGTGTTAGATGTAAACAATCTTAGCGAAGATACCTTGACTAACACCATTCGGGAGCTGATTGAAAATCCTAAATACACTCTAAGGGCAAAGAAAATGTCAAAAACGTTTAAGGATAGACCCATGAGTCCCTTGGATACGGCTGTTTGGTGGACGGAGTACGCTCTGCGGAATCGGGATGCATCCCACATCCGTCTTAATGTTGAGGAGATTCCACTATTTCACTACTACAAAATAGACATTCTCACATTTGCTTTTCGTTTTGGATTGATTGCAGCATCGGTAATCTTTTTGGGATCCGTTTTTTTTAGAAAATGTGTCACAGGCGATTTAATGAATCGAATGTATTTGAACTTTTCAATAAAGTGATGCTGTGAAGAAGTATTTATGTGTTTTTCATTTAAAAGTACATAAGTATAGTAATTATATTTTTGAAATATTTGTATTTCAAAGTGTTAAAAAAACAGCTGATACGTGATCATTTAAAAACACCTCTTAACGAGGTAAAAAGTAGTGACGATCTCTCCATCAACATACAAAAGTACTGATATCAACACTTACTCAAATTTCCCTTTTAAACGAGGTACAGTTCAAGTTAGTACTTCAGAAGTTGCGGCCTTCCGAATTGTAGTTATTTATAGCTATTTTCCCGCTAAACTAGCGGATTTTTCCAAAAGTGGTAGAACTACAATTTCAGCACTTGATTTTCTTAAGGCATTGGTATGCAATCCTTTAAGTTTTATTAATACTTTTAAATTAATGCATCACGGGGAAGATCGGACCATCACAGAAGATTTTAAATTTTGCAGCTATAAATATTACTCGCCTTCGCATACTCTCCTGGTGCGCTTCGTCACTACGTGGACTGCCGTCCACAGTAATACTTATTTAGTTGATATACATTTTTGTCGGCGATCAGGAAATCCTGCTATCTACAATTTAATACTAGTATTTTTTCAATTGATAACCATGGTCGCTCTCTTTCAATTAAAAATGTTTTAGTTATCAACTCTCTTGCAAATTAAACGAAGCTTCTATGAATTTCATGACACCATAGATTAGATTGCGCTCATTTGCGGACTGAACTCCGAAATGAACGGACTAAAAGCGTGAAAATGCGCCTCGGATATTCTTGGCTGGCCTTTGGCGTGTGCCTGTTTTTGCACTCCAATGTGAACCTTGAGTTTACGCAGGCGGCTAACATCCTCGGCATATTTCCCTTTCACTACGGATCAGCTGACTTGGTGGTACGACCTCTAATCCAGGCCCTAGTGGAACGGGGACACAATGTCACCTTGATCACACCAGAGGGTATGCCGCCCAATATCAAAGGAGTTCGACACATACGCGTTCCCAAGCTAAATAAGCGCATGCTAGGTGAGTCATTTGGGGAATCCTTAGCTGGTTTTTACTTAAATGTTCATGGAAATATTTCTGAACTTTTTAAGACTTGAATCAGTTTAATCAATCTTTTTATTTTCACTTCAGAAATAATCGATACTGACCAAATATTGGGTTTCTTTTCTAACAAATGGATGGAATGCATTCTGGCTGCCACAGTGTTTTTCAATATGTGCCAAGATATTCTTAGTAATGATGGCGTTCAAAAAATGCTAAAAGACAAAGAAGAGCACTTTGATCTTATCATAATGGATGCGAGCAACCTGGATGCACTTTACGGCCTAGTGGAGTATTACAACGCCACCCTTATTGGACTGACCTACATCAGTGTGAACTGGTACACCGAAGAACTGGCGGGAAACCCCTCACCAAGCATCTATGAACCCATCTCCCAAAATGGCTACTCTAGGGACACCTCGATACTGAGTAGAATTTACAACTGGATTCATATCAATGAGGAGCGGCTGATGGAGGATCTGGTCATCTTACCTTCACAACTGCGGGTCTTCAAAAAGTTTTTCGACTACTCGGAACAAAAATTCTATGAGCTGCGGAAAAGGTTCTCCCTGATCTTGGTCAACAATCACTTTAGTATGGGCAGGGTACGATCTAATGTGCCCAACCTCATTGAGGTGGGCGGTCTGCATCTCAGCGAAACTCCTGAACCCTGTGGTGAAGAGCTACAGAAATTTATGGACGAGGCGGAGCACGGTGTCATCTATTTCTCTATGGGCCTGGACATAATGGTGAAGTTTCTTCCGGAAAATCTTCAGCAAACACTGATGAAGTCCTTTGCCAAGGTGAAACAAAGGATTGTTTGGAAGAATGAGTTCTTTAATATGCCCAACAAATCGGAAAACTTATATGTGATCGAAAAAGCCCCACAACGCGACGTCCTTGCCCATCCCAATATCCGTCTTTTTATCTCACACGGGGGAATTTTAAGTGTAATAGAGGCGGTGGACAGTGGAGTTCCTATGCTCGGACTACCGGTCTTCTTTGACCAGTTTAGTAATTTGAAATGGGGAAAGTTGGCAGGCATGGCCGAGGTTTTGGATATAAACAATCTTAGCGCTGATACTTTGACTAACACCATTCGGGAGCTGATTGAAAATCCTAAATACACTCTGAAGGCTCAGAAAATGTCAAAAGCGTTTAAGGATAGACCCATGAGTCCTTTGGATACGGCTGTTTGGTGGACGGAGTACGCTCTGCGGAATCGAGATATATCCCACATACGTCTTAATGTGGAGGAGATTCCACTATTTTCCTACTACAAAATAGATGGGATTCTCACATTTGCTTTTCGTTTTGGATTGATTTCAGCATCAGTAATCTTTTTGGGATCAGTTTTTTTTAGAAAATGTGTCAGAGGCAATTTAATGAATCGGATGTATTTTAATTTTGTGATTCTATGCAGAAGTATTTATGTGTTGTTCATTTAAATATTAAATATTCATTTAAATATTTAAATATTCGTTTTTCAAGGTGTAAAGAAAAACAGCTGATACCTGATAATAGCCTATCATTAAAGAGAACAAAGCACTCTCTTTGAATAAATATCATTTGATAACTGCTCGACAATTTAACGAAACATTTTTTGGTTTCCGCGACACCTAAGATTAGATTGTGCTCATTTGCGGACTGAGCTTCGACATGAACGGAGTAAAATTCTAAAATGCGAATCGGATTTTCATGGCTGACGATTATCTTCTGCTTGTTGCTGCAACCGGCTCTTCATCAGGATTTGGCGCAGGCTGCTCACATCCTGGGAATATTTTCATACCATCTTAGTTCACATTTTCTGGTTCTGCGACCGTTGGTAAGAGCTTTAGTTGGACGCGGTCACAACGTAACATTGATTACACCCGAGGGAATGCCCCCCGATATCGAGGGAGTTCGACATTTACGAGTGGCCAATCTAAACAAACGCGTTCAGGGTGAGTCACGTAAGGGTCACTTTTGGACCTATTACAGATGTAATTATTTGTATTCTTTGTTTTCCTTGCAGAAATGGTCGAGTCTGACCAACTTCTGGACTTCTTTGGTAACAAATGGATGGAGAGCGTGCTGGCCGTTACAATGCTTTTTAACATGTCCCATGACATCCTAAGTGACGATGGTGTTCAACGGATGCTAAAGGATAAAAGCGAACACTTTGATCTCATCATGATGGAGCCATCTGGTCTTGAAGCCCTCTACGGCCTGGTGGAATACTACAACGCCACCCTGGTGGGATTGTCCGGTGGAACTGTCAGCTGGAACACGGAGGAACTTGCCGGAAACCCAGCACCAAGCATCTACGAACCTATCTCCCCGATTGGCTACTCGTGGGATCCCTCGTTGATTAGCAAGATTTACAACTGGATCCATATCACCGAGGAAAAGCTGCTGGAGAGCTTAATTATCCGACCAGCCCAACTGAGGATTTTTAAGAAGTTCTTTGGATATTCTGAGCAAAGATTCAATGAACTGCGACACAAGTACTCGGTGATCCTGATCAACAACCACTTCAGTATGGGAAGGGTACGAGCTAATGTACCCAATATTATAGAGGTTGGAGGTCTGCATCTCAGCGAACCCCCCGAGCCTTGTGATGAGGAACTGCAGAGATTTTTGGACGAGGCGGAGCACGGAGTCATCTATTTTTCGATGGGACTGGATATCATGGTGCAGTTTCTGCCCGAAAACATGCAGCATCAGTTGGTGGAATCCTTTGCCCAACTTAAGGAGAGAGTTGTTTGGAAGAACGAGTTCTTCAATATACCCAACAAAACGGAAAACATATATGTGATCGAAAGAGCTCCCCAACGCCACATTCTTGCGCATCCCAATGTCCGGCTCTTCATCACAAACGGAGGACTACTGAGCGTGATGGAGGCGGTTTACAGTGGCGTTCCAATGCTGGGATTACCGGTGTTCTTCGACCAATTTATCATCCTACGCTATGTTAAGCAAGGCGGCATGGCCGAGGTACTGGACACCAACGCAATAAGCACAGAAATTCTGAACTCAAGCATTCGGGAGTTGCTTGATAACCCCAAATATGCTGACAGAGCCAAGAAGATGTCGCAATCCTTCAGGGATCGACCCATGAGTCCTTTGGATACGGCAGTTTGGTGGATGGAGTATGCCTTGCGGAATCCCGATGCCACACACATGAGGCTTAAGGCAGAGGAAATTTCCCCAATTCGGTACTACTCCTTGGACTGGCTGCTCCCATTCGGTCTTCGATTTGGAATTGTTTTGGTATCTATGATCTATCTGTGTTACAAAATATTGCAGAAAATCCGACAAAGACAGCGACGACGCCAGGAAAGAGAGAGTGTTTTTCAGCAGATTAAGTTGCTTCATTCGAGATCCCAAATACATTAATTTTATAGCAGATGTTATTCCTGTTATTCCGCTCTCTGTTAACTAAATGTCTGCTTATTTTTAAAATGATCTCAAAAATATGCTTTAAAAACTATTCGTTAGTGTAGACTTCATAGCATAAGTTAGGATGCTTCACAAAATGTTAATTTACGCAACTTTGTTGCAATTTTTAAAGCAAGCTTCCAATCGTAATCGTTGAAAAAGAATTTAAATTAAAATTTAAAAACAAATTAAATTCTTAAAGAAATACCATATATTTATTTTATATATTTTATTTATTTATTCTTGTTCATCCTATGTTAAAAGAGAAACATGTGTTCCTATGAAGAATTGGCTTTATGCTCACAACAATAAGTTTCTGATTTGCAAATGTTTCATTATTTGTAAACTCTTAAATTTAGACTCTTCACCTAGAATGACGCATTTTGCGAAATAAAGAACTTATTGACGTCAGCACAGCGAAAACATGAAGTTGTCCTTGATGTGTGGCTTCCTCAGAGGAGCCACTACAGGTTCTGCCTTTCACCAGTCGCGCCTTCTGTAAATCTTCCCATCTTAAAGTCTTAACTATTCTTCCTGATCTGTTTTGCAGAATAAAGGTTTTTAGTTTGCTGTAACTCTCGTATGCCATGGTAATTGACGCTTTGGCAAATATTTGGGCCAAACAATAGCGACAATTGGTGACACACTTTCGGGGGCCAGAACAACAGACCGAACACAGAGACCGCTGGCAGAATGCACAAAATATGAATCCATGAACAGAAGTGAATAATATTGCGGCGCTTTTCGGTGTGTTTTTAATTTTCCGTTTCGAGGTTTATTTGCACAGTGCGGTGGCATTCTTTTGTTTACGATCTGCGCTTGGCTAAATATTAAATCCGGCTGCAAGGCACCGGAGTGAGAACAACCGGCAACGAGGTCACCAGCCTCCGAGAACGATTAATGAGTGGTAATGATACTGGTTACTAAACAGTGAAGATCCCCCGCTTAATTGTTCCGCTAATACGGCAACTAAGTGTCTTGACGATCGACTTGTGCAACAGTTTGGTTAATTAGTCGTCGGGCCTCGTGAAAAGTTCATTTCCATCCGGCGTCTGGCATTAATTGTTAACTTCAAAATTGCGCTCGCCGCGTCGCCTTTTACAGTTGTCATTTCATTGCCAATGGCCAGCTTATTTTCCATTGCCTTGGCTTATTGTGCCACAGATTATTAGTTGCATCCTTGATCTCAAACGGTAAACGAGACTGGCCATCTCTAACCCCAGTGTCAACTGCTTTTCCGCGGGCCCCATAAACGGCTCCAATTTCACGTGCCCATACTTGTGGCTACTTTGTCAAGTTGTGTACCTCTGAATATTACCAAAAAGGGGGACGGGCAGGCACAAGAATACGTCTGTTTTTTTTTTTGGGCAGTCTACCAATTGCCAAAATAGAAATATAATTTTGCATAATTATCAAACAAAAACACCTCTTAACGAGGTATAAAAATAGTGACGATCGCACCTTCAACGTACAAAAGTTCTGATATCAAATTTTGTGACGAAAAATGATTTTAGATGCGACTAAATAAGTACGCTACCTAAAATTTACTCTTTCGGCCCGCTTTAACAAATATTTAATATCTACACGAAAGTTTTCTGTTGTAGCGTGCCGAATGAATAAATTTTAGGTAGCGTACTTATTTGGTCGCATCTAAAATCATTTTTCGTCACAAAATTTGATATCAGAACTTTTGTACGTTGAAGGTGCGATCGTCACTATTTTTATACCTCGTTAAGAGGTGTTTTTGTTTGATATCAGAAGTTTTTGTTTTGACCACAGTCGAAGTACCCCAATACCATGACTAGGAGTCGTCCCCATATGGCTTAACTATTGAAAAAAGCAGAGCACACTGTTCTGACCCCTAATCTTAGCTAAACGCCAAAATTCTAACTAAAAAAATAATTTTTTTTCGGTCAAATCCTGATACGCGTGTTTACTTATTTTCAGAATAGTATACGTAAAAAAAGTTTCAGGCAAATCAAAAATGTGACCCAATAAAAAGTGTTCGGTTTGTAAAAGAACCGCCCATTTATGAATTTATTTATTTACTTATTTATTTATTAATTAATAATTTAATTTATTTTTTTATTTACTTAATTATTTATTTATTCATTTAATTTTTATTTACTTATTCATTTATTTTTATTTATTTATTTATTTACTTATTTATTGATTTACTTATTTATTTATTTACTTATTTATTTATTTACTTATTAATTTTAAGAATTGTATAATGGAACGCTTTAAAACAATTTTAACGATTTCTTGACCCTAAAATACATTTTGGATACGCACATACTAAATTCAATGCTTAGGCAGCGTTAGTTGTTTTGGGCTAGCATAAGTGGCCATTTTCGTTTCTGAATAACTTTTAAACGTGACTTTTTACAGTAATGTGTTATATACCAAAATTTAAGGAATCTCAAGGGCTATACAGTTTAAAGTTTTAAAGAAAATCGTTAGAGCCGTTTTTGAGAAAAATAAAAAAAAGCTAAAAAAAAGTTTAAAAAAAATTTGTTTTGTGCATATCTTTTTAACTATAACATTTACACAAATTACATATAGGGGGCGCTTACAGCATTTCAAAATACCTTTCAAACGAGATACAGCACAAGTCTGTAGCTTCAGTAGTTTAGAAGTTACAGCCTTCCGTATTTTAGCTATTTTTAGCTGTTTTCCCGCTAAACTAGCGGGTTTTTCCAAAAGTGGTAGAACTAAAGTTTCTTATATCGAGCTGTTGAACATCATATCAAATTTTCAGGACTTTAAAACCATGTTTTGGGACACACAGACAAACTGACAAACAGAATTAAAATTTCATTTTGGGAAGAAGAAGAAAATCTTGTTTTCGGTATAACTTTTGAACGGAGCGTCCGATTTTCTGATATGACCCCTCATATTAAGCGCATTTTCAGTAGGAATACAACTAACATAGTGCGGGGGGCCGATTATCCCCACCGGCCCCAACAGATCCAAATTTCTAAATTTTCACCTTTACACTTTCACCGCTCTCTCTCCCAAACCAATTGATTTTCTTGAGGTCTTGGTATGCAATCCTTTAAGTTTTAGGAATACCTTTAATTTGGTGTATCACTCGCGAGGATCGGACCATTACAGCAGATTTTCAATTCTGCGGCTATATAATAGTAGTCGCCTTCGCACACTCTCCTGGTGCGCTTCGTCACTACATGGACTGCCGTCCATAGTGATGCGTGAGCCGGCGTGACTGCGGTCCCGAAATGAGTACGGCCATAATTTAAGACCACAGAAACCCAGCTATTCGGACAAACTGTTAATCTGCCGTCCATCGTCTGGCTGAAATCGAATGAATAAAAAGCAGCCGAGGGAATACCCTTATATTCATTGGCATTACAATTATTTTATTTATTTGTTTGAAAAACTATTAATCATTTGGAGAATATATTTTGCTAATTACAAAGGCCTTAAATATTTTATTTTATAACTAAGAACACACTAAATTTAGAGGTTACATATAAACAAAAAATCAAAAAAATATTTTAAGCTGTTAAATAAATTTATTTATGTACCTCTTGAGCTTATGAATGCCATTTTTATATCTACTATATATATACATATCTTTTAAAAGGTAAACATAAAAATGGTAACTTCCGTTTCGCAAAATAAGGGTTTATAATACTTAACAGTAAGTAAGTAAACAGAAAACCTCCAAGATGTCTAAAGAATATTTTGGCTAAGAGCTAAGCCAACCAGGAATTCAACCAGCGTCGTAAACCCATTTTTAAAGATCAACCATCCCGCTGGCCATGTTTTGCATGCCGCAACGGGTTAAGGTATAAGCCGGGGCAATTTGACGCTTAAGCGCACCGCTGCACAGTCGCAGCCTCAGTTTGTCGGCGACAGTCGAACGTGGAGCACGAAATATTCCGGTACGCGAGGAGTCCGAAATTGAAATTGAAACCGAAAACGAAGTCGAATCGAATTGAATTGAATCGAAGTGGCGGGCCAAAGACTCGGGCCACAAACTTGAACTTGCCCAACACACGAAGCCAATTACGCGGTGCAGCGAAAAGTGTTTTAGTGCCTGAAATTGTGTTCGTACCTCGAAGTAATTCCCAGAATTAATCAGCCAAATGGAAACGATTTAATGCTGATTGATGTCTATGAAGTTGACATATTTACGCGTTAAATCCGTTGAAAATTGCGCACTGCAGTTGCCGTCTTGTTGAGTCATTGAGCAGGGTTCAAGAAAAATATGTGTGTCAAATATTTGTCAGTTTGCTGGTGAAATATTTGCACAGACAGCTTTTGTTAATGAAACTCGGGGCAGGCATGAATGTGTGAGCATGCGCAGATGGGCCTTTCGAATGTGCCTGTCGAATTTGAAAATAGTTTTGAATTAGTTCCGTTTTGGCTGCCTGGCCCCGGCTACTTATATAATGGGTCAAGCGAAATTTACTGCTAAGCGGCGCACGCCAAAAGCCACTGGGCCATTGGTCATCGGTCTCGTCTTTTGGCCAACTCTCGCTTTCTCACACCTCTCTCTCCGCGCCTATCTCTCCATTTCTCTCAGCTATTTGGCTTAATTTTTTCATGTTATTTTCTCACTCAATATTTACCTTTTTTGTTTTGCTCGCCGCTTACGTAAGGCGCGTCGCAAGCCCGTCTGGCCGGCTCCAGGCCAAGTCAGCATCCCCGCCTCGATCTCGGCCTGAATCGGGACTCGGTTGCATTTCCAGCTCCCTCTGGACGCTGGTCAGCTGCTCGGTGGCTTTTCCCCCGCTCCCAACTGAGTTTTCCCGACCCGTTTAGCCACCAACTTATCCTCTCTGGCGGACTCTCTCTTTTCGAGCTCAGTTTAGCCAGCTCTTCAATTGGCCTGCTCATTACAAAATAGCCACATTCTGCTATTGGAATAGTCGGTTTCAGCCCAATCGCTGAAACTTCGAATGCAGCATTGCGCAAAGTCCCAGTCCGATTTGCATACGTTGTTTCTTGTAATCAAAAATGCATATTTTAATATGGCCAAGACAAAAACTGAGCCACAGCTGATCGCCAATTTTGCCTCTCCCGTTCGGCTTCTCTGCATCTGCAGCTGGTTGGACAACTTTCAAGGAAAGTGCAAGTGTTGCCATGGCATTGTCGCAACTACAAATGGCTTAGAGAGGGGAGAAAAAATGGGAGAAAAACAGGCCAGCAGCAATGTCGTGGCTCGCAGCTTTTGGTAAAAGAAGGAAGTGGCTCTGGGTTACTGGTTTACTGGGGGCGTGTTTATTTCGTTCACTGGCTAAATGTGTTATGGCCCAGTTAAACGAAACTGTTAAGGAAGCGGAACTATAATTAACACCCCTATTGGCGTGGCCAAAAGTTTTCCATTTTTGGTTGATTAACAGATTTATGGTCACCGCGAAAAAAAGTTCGTTAGCTTCTTTGAGACCTTCTCGCCCTGGTTTCCGGTCTTGCCATTCAATTAGCCCACTGTCATTGAGTCTGTATTTTAATGTAAAAAACATATAAAACAAATTCATATGCATACACGCCATAATGTGGAATATGAATTCCTAATTAATCATACGCCCTGTGAGCATGCAAAATATTTAGTGACCTCCCGTAAGGAAAAAATAACACGGCAATAAAAACAGCAGCGGCAAAACAAAATGGAATAATGTCTGTATTAGTTCAAGACAAGCACAGTGAACAAATTCGAAAATAATCGCAAGCAATTTAAATTGAGACCACCACCGTCTTACGGGCGCTGGAAAAACTGAAAGCTGAGCCAACTTAGTGGCTCTGAGCCAAGTTGAGTGGAGTCAAGAGCGCAAGAGCGTCTAAAATTCGAGCCGCAGCTGTTGACATTCGCGTCTTTGTCTTGGCCCTGACCAAGAAGTTGGCTCAGAAGCGTTGCGCACTTCGATTCGGTATTCGGTTCGTTTTCGGCTTTGAAAATTGACGTTTGGCAAACACATCTGGCCATAACACGGGCCACCGACTAATGCATTATTCCGATTTGTTTAGCCAGTCGAAAAGCAAACACACGATGACAACCGCCGGACTTCGACCACTTCTCAGCCTCCTCCTCCTGGGATTGGGCTTGGTACTCCTCTGCGATGTCAGCTCCTCGATCGCCATTGCCCCGTCGACATTTGGCACGGCCATAGCACGTGCCGGGAAGATCTCCAACCAGCTTAAGGTGAGTTCAAGAACCCGTCTTCCCGTCTACGTATTTGCCAGATCTTAGAACAGCTCGTATAAATTAAGCAGAGACAAAAGAAGCTTTACAAAGCGTGCCAGTTTCGGACATTTATGGCTGACTCGGCCACTTGTGTGACTTTGACATCGTGTCGCAAATTTTGTGGCCGCTCCAAAAGTAATTCAACGCCAACAGAAGACTTGGCTTTATGGCCAACTTGTTTGGCTGCCGGTCACTGCATTTACATGTGCCCGCTAATGGACTTTATGGCTGACCAAACAGCATGTAAGACTGGTCAATTGCCAATGCCCAGTGGTTCTATTGTTTTATGTGCGGAAAGTGAGTGAAGCGCGTGAAAAATATTGTTTGGCACCTGCTAATTAGACAGCCAGTGGCCCAAAACGTGTGTGAGGTCGAGTGGGGAATACAAATGAGGCTTGGCCTTCTGAATCGAGTCTCTCCATTCATTCTAAAGCCATTTAGAATATGTGCAGATAGTTGGCTGGCGAATTGTTAACTCAACTCCGGTGCAACACAATGCCCTTTTTATAGGAAAAATTAAAACGCTGAAGATTCAATCATTTACATCGCCCGCAATCATCAGTTTATGTGATTAAGTATAGCAATAAAACTATAGAAACATTTCCGTTTGCCGGTCGGATAACATTGACTGATAAAAGGCCAACATCAACGACAAGCCGGTACAAGTGCCACAGAATGCACGAGCGAACAATGGCCAAAATGTCTACACTGAGCCATTGCGTGCCTTACATAATCTAGCCATAAAAAACAATGATTACAAGCACTAAAAACTAAGCAAAACAAACCAAAAAATGTATTTAAAACACCGAAACAGCCGACAGACAGACAATAACAAGTGCAGCTCTAACAAGATGGCAAGACGAATTTGAATCTGAGATTCGACTTAAGGTTACCCAGGAAATGCATTACATTGTTTAGTTTTCAGTTAGAAAAGTAAAATTATGAATTTGTATATTTTCTAAAAATATTTATTTCATTCTTTAAAATATTTTGAATACTTTTGATTATATTTAAACATTTTTATGCATATGCTAGGATGCAACTTAACCAAAATTTTATAAAAAAACCTCATATGAGGAAAAGCTTTTACCTAAATTCAAGCCTCACATACCCTCACTTTCCTCACTTGCACGGTACTTTAATGACTGCCATTCCAAAGCGAAAAATCGAGGAAAATCGAGGAACAAGTGGAATTTAATTCAAAAGCCTTCAGACAGTCGAAAGCGCAACAGTTGCTGTCGGAAGAGCAACACGTTGATCTCCCGGGTGTTCAGACTTTTTGCAGTGACTGCAGTGTGTGTTGTTTGCTTGGCAGTCAGTGTCACTCCGCCAGTGCGAGTTCAATAAATCAAAGTTTACGGCTCCGCGTTCCATTGCAATTGTCGGAACCAACTGCAGCGAATTTGTGCGGCTGTCAAACGGTTGCATAAAGACAAAAGCCACGAGTCGGAGTCCCCTGGTTGCTTTTAGCCCGCTTTTCGACATGCCCTGTCCCCGGTATTTGGCCCGTGGAGCGGCGATCGCGGCTCTTTTGCTGGCCACCGGTCTAATTGTCTTGGCAATTTGTGTGCAGCGACCGAACGAATCCGGCCATCGAATCATAGTCACCGAGCAGAGAAAGTCATCCGTGGCGTTTTTTTTAGTCGCCACCACAACAATATCGCCGGAAAATGAAAATGCAGAAAATACGAACGGGGAAAACTCTTCCGGGTCACTGGACATGCATCGAATCGCCAAAACGGCCAGTTCTACCACGGTTCGTATTGAATATGCCGTTCTTATGCAACAATTGCACCGCTGCATCGCTTTCTATCTGCACTTTACTTCGCTTTTATTTTCGGCTGTCGAGCGTGGAAGCGTGAAAGCGGCGCCCATTGCATAATGTTTGCATTGTAAGCGGCGAAAATATTATGCGAGATTCGCAATGCAACCAGAGATGTCTGTCTGCCGGCTCTCACTCATTTGCATATTAGAGCAGCTCGCTGCCTAAAACCTTTGAGCCAAAATCGAAATTGAAACTATTATCGAAGATTAAGATTGATTGGCAGACTTTTATTATTTTCCCAGCACTCTCGAGCTTTGTGCGTTGAACAATGACCCACTTCTTAAGCGCCTTTTAAGCCACAGTTTGTTTTGTTATCGACGAAACACATGCCAGCAGAGCCAACAAGCGCATTAAACAGTTATAATTAAAGCCAACATCGACCGGATCTCGATAGGAAACTGTTATAAACCAGCTACACCCACATTAGCATAGGCCACACAGACCACACACAAAAAAGCCGAAAAAGCCAAAAAATAAACAAAACGAAATCGGAATACCTTGCCAGCAATTGAACTCGATTTCGTATAGCTGATCTTACCTTCCGCCGAATATTCACCTAGTTAGGGTATCAATAATTAGCATAACAACAGTGGTAGAGTAGAGGTGAACTTGAATCTCGGTGCTCCACAGCCACCAACTGACGTCTAATTGTGTCATGAATCACTGCCGAATATAAGCCCACTTTGGCCTGGGACACACGCCCATCTCATTCCATTTCATTTTGGCCTGGGAACAGCCAACAGATCGAGATTGGCGTTTCCTCTGGCAGCACGTGACTCGCGTTGTTGGTGTTGCTAACGCGGCTGCTTAATTGCCGCTAGCCGAGCATTTGAGTTATGCAAATGGCATTTCAATTAAGCGTCGCAGTCGGTGAAGGTTGCCCGTTGACAGTTAACGCCGCTTTGCAAATCGGACAGCCCCAAAAATTGTCATCGAGCCCGATGAACTTGGACTGGGCCGCAGTTTTTGCACAAGGCGCTGCTGCATGTTTTGTAAATTGCTCTTAACTGCACCGCCAAAATGATCATTGTTAACCATATGGACTTAAGTTGTCATTTGTCTTACCACTAGCAATTGGTTGGATTAATAGTTAGTGTTGAACAAATATTTATTTGGGGTTGATTGGGGTCACGTCGAAACAAAGAACATTATTACAAGCAGTAAGAATACTTTATAAATTCTTTGATTTTTTCAATATTACGGAGAACTTTATAAATATAAATTTAGAAAAAAATAAATATTTTTTGATATATCTAACAATATTTATAAATATTGATGATCTATTACTTTAGTTGGGGTATTTAAAAAAAAATTTAAATATAAGATAAATAATTATTCCCAAATTTTTTTGTTAAGCATTATATTAACTTAAACTCTCTGGAATGTGCAATTGCAGGAGACGACGGCCTGGAAGACCCTGACATCCCATCCGAATTCGCTGGTCCAGCTGCTGCCGTCGAGGGCCATGCGCGTGGTGCAGGAGGTGGTGCGATCTCTGCGGGTGAGTCCACAGCGGCCTTGAACCATGGCCAGCGTAAACGCCAAGCACTTACTGCCTCTTTGAGCAGCCGAATTGTGGCCAAATCAAATCTCAACTTGAACGTGGCCAGCTGGCCAAACATGGATGCAGGTGCCGATTGGGGCTGAGGTCGCCTCAATAGCAAAGAAAGACCCGACACTTGCGCACACACCCCCTAGATGGCCACTAAGTCAAGAACTTGGCAGGTGAACGGAGGCGGGGAACTGGCTTTTTGGCCATTGACCGAGGCAATTGCGCAACTTTGGCCGGGCACACGGCATACTTCTTGCGCCGGTTCTATGCGAGTTCGCACTTCGATGCAAATTGGTTGCGAAACTCAGATATTTTGCATTCGCAAGTGGCAGCCAAAATTGGTGGGCCTTGAAATGGATTTCTTGAGCCGAAGTTAACTCTTATCATAGCCACTATTTATATACTAACATTGTTTGCCGTAATCATTCACAGAAAGAGCGTGAGATCGTCGCAACCACTTCGTTGGGAAAAGTTAGGGGTCGCTATCAGAAATATCGCTCGGGAGAGCGAGGAGGCTACTACAGTTTCAAGGGAATGCGCTATGGAGCACCACCTACTGGAGCAAGGAGGTACAAAAAATGATTCTGTGATATATATTTAAACCTAATAACATCTTCTATTTCAGATTCCGAGCTGCAGAGCCGGAGAAGCCTTGGTCAGGCATCCGAGATGCTTCCCGGGAGGGTCAGAGCTGTCCGCACAAGAACATGATCCTGGACACCTTCAAGGGCGACGAGGATTGCCTGTTCATCAACGTTTTCACCACGCGAATGCCCAAGGAAGAGGACTCTTCAGCGGAACAACCCAAGCTGCCGGTAATGGTTTGGTTGCATGGCGGCGGCTTCTCCTTTGGCTCCGGCAACTCCTTCCTCTACGGACCCGACTATCTGGTGGCCGAGGATATCGTCCTCGTGACCCTCAACTACCGATTGGGTCCCCTTGGTTTCCTCACAGCCGGACCCGATGCTCCCGGCAATCAGGGACTCAAGGACCAGGTGCTGGCACTCAAGTGGGTGCGGGATAACATTGCCGCCTTTGGCGGAGATCCCAGCCAGGTGACTGTCTTCGGAGAGTCGGCCGGAGCCTCATCCGTTCAGTTGCTGCTGCTCTCGCCACAGGCTAAGGGTCTCTTCCAGCGGGCGATTTCCCAAAGTGGCTCAGCCCTGAATCCCTGGTCCATGGCGGCCAGCTCGAGTCAGCGAGCTGCTCGCTTGGCGGCCAATCTGGGCTATGTGGGTGCCAACAACACCGAGGACATCCTCGACTTTCTGCGCCGAGTGCCGGCCATGAAACTGGTGGAGGCAGCACCCACCACCATAACCGCCGAGGATCAGCGCAACAACATTGGCCTGCCTTTTGTTCCCGTGGTGGAGGGCTACTGGAACCAGGACTCGCAGGAGGAGCAGTTCCTCGAGCAGCCCTTCCTGACGCAGCACCCCAGCGACATGTACCACTCGCAGAACTTCAACAGTGACGTGGCCTACATGACGGGCTACAATACACACGAAGCTATGTTGTTTATAAGAAGTGAGATAATCTCTTAGGAGATAAGAGTAATTTTTAAGCCAGTCTGTATCTTTTTATATAGGACTGCGCAAGAATCCCCAACTGCTGAGCATCATTGAGAACGACTTTGGCCGCCTGGTGCCGCAGGACTTAAATGTGACCCAATCCCATGACAGAGTGACCCGAGAGATAAGATCCTTTTATCTGGGCAGCAAGCATGTGGGCATTGAATCGGTGGACGAGATGATAGCAGTAAGTTTGAGTTACATATGTTTACTAGAGATAAATACTAACCTAATATCCTTGACAGCTCCTCACGGATCTCATGTTCCTTCAAGGCATCCGTCGCACGGCCAGGAATCATGCCAAGTACGGGAATGCACCCGTTTACATGTACCGATTCTCCTTTGACGGAGCCTTGGGGCTCTACAAACGGATGCTGGGCATTCCTCGACCCGGAGTTTGTCATGGTGATGAGCTGGGTTACCTGTTCAAGTTCGGATTCTTCAACTTAAGTCTGGACCCCAAGTCGATGGAGGTTCAAGTTAAGAACCGCATGGTGCGCATGTGGACGAATTTCGCCAAATACGGGTGGGTAACTGGGCGTAACAGTAAACTTCCTTATAGATATAACTACCTTTAATTGCAGCTCTCCCACGCCGGACATTGAGGATCCCTATCTGACCACCAAGTGGGCGCCCATCGATCCCACCAATGTGATGAACAGTCTCAACTACATGGACATCTCGGCCAATATGGCCATGAAAACGAATCCCGAGCCGGAGCGTCAGAGGTTCTGGGACGAGATGTATCAGCATTACAATGGTGCTGCCATGTAAAAGGACATGCAATTATCCTTCCAAAACATTAAACACACACCACATACTCACCCTCACACACACACACCAATTTCGTATTGCCATTTTGTGAAAGATCGCGCGAAACCCAGAATATTTAAATGCAAAATTCATTGTACAATTTTCGTAGTTTGTAGGACTTGTTAGCGTATACCTTTAGCTATATCATTAGCAATTAGCTCGTAAGTATTCCAGCATTTATCCACACCAACACCTATTCACTCTCATAACCCAAAGTCAAGATGTCTTTCCTTACTACACGTGTATCCACAATAACCAGGTGTAAATAGTCAGAGTCTATCTTATGCATAATGCCAGCATCTAGAACACGATGTTTTTGTAAATTAAAGATATGTTATTATTATATTGTTTTGTTTTACTGTGGCTTTGTGGGGAAACTTAATTATTTAAAATAAATTAATAAAGAAAACATTATATTTTAATTATAGCCCATAATTTTTTGGCGATTTAAATATTGGCGCTCTAAAAGTATGACCGCCTTTTCTTTCTTTTTAAATTTACATTTTAATTTTTTTCTACATAATGGTTGATGAATAAATTACGTACACGCCATGTATTTTACACGCAATTTCCAACTGTGGTTTTAGTCACGGCTAACGGGCTCCCAAGATGTCTGTATGTATGTAATTGAATTAGTCTGGACTCAACCCATTTTTAAATATAGACAATTTTATAAGTCTGGAATTATTAAAACTCCCAATAAACAATTTAGATTTATGAGGTGTGAAGCAGTCCGGTGTAGATAGGGCAAACGTGATCCAGATACAAACCGGTGCCCTGCCGTCCAACTTAATATTTCGCATCATTTTAGCAATAAATATATAAATCTCTCAACAGGGGGTTAATTGAGAAAGTCAACCGAATCGATTTGTTGACGATTACAGAAATAGCCGTTGCGTGGATTTCATAAAACAAATTACACACCAGGATCACAAAAACTGTCACTATGATGGACTGCAAATTTGCACTTGGCGCGGGTTAAGTGGCCCCCAACGGATTATCAGGGGGCATCCCATCTGTGAGTTCATCCAGCTCCAAGTGGCCAAGTATCAGGGGTCGCACACACACTGGGCGACAAAGCTGATTATTCAATTACACCCATCGGCTTTGGCGCTCTTCATCCGCGTCGCGTCGCTGCCATTCGCAATTTAGTGTATCGTGCATAAATTATTCTGCGGCCAGCAGGGAATGACGGAAGAGCATTTCTGCCGCATGGAAACCCAGCTGGCCAAGCGATCGCCTTCAAAAACTAGGAAGTTCAGCTAGATAGCACATACAGATTTAGTCATTTTATATTTTTTAATATTTTCCACGATTGTACTTAAGCGCGTAATGTCGAATATAGACACGGTTTTCCAGCCCAAGCGGCTGCAGTCCCGCCCACTGAAGGCGCTGCGCGTGTGCTTCCTGCGGAACGGCGACTCTCACTTCAAGGGCGTTAATTTGGCCGTCTCGCAGACCCTCTTCAAGAACTTTCAAATGCTGGTGGAATCGGTAAACAGGGCCTTGAGTCACCGCGTTCTCCTACGATCCCCCATCGGTATTCTTCGTCTCACGAACGGATCCACTGTGGAATCGCTGGAATGTTTTAGCGATGGCGACGTTGTGATCTGCTGCTGCCGTGATGAAAAGTTGGTTCTGGTCTGGTACATGATGAATTGGGACTTTATACGTCATCTGGATTCGCAAAAGCGTTGGCACCCATGTCGCCTTGGCGGCGAAACCCAGGATCTGCCCGAGGCCATTCGGCTGTACATTGACCCGCTGGAGACCGTGGTGCAGGACCTAGGCACGCAAATCTATCGCGGGGAGACGAGAGCCAGCAGGATGCAGTGCATCGTGAAGATGGTAAGCAAGCAGTTCATAAAGGACACCTGCCAAGATCCCTATGTAGAGGCAGAGGTGCTGCGTCGTCTGGAGTCGCACCCAAACATTGTGGAACTGCTGTACTCCGTGGAGGACGAGCGCCACCTGTACATGGTGCAGGAGTGCGTGGATCGGGATGTGGAGGAGGTGCTCCAGGAGATGGGTTCCCTGCCAGAGGCGACTGCCAGATCGGTGATGAGGGGCACGGCGGCGGGACTGGCGCATATGCAGCAGTTGCATATTATCCATCGGGACATTAAGCCGGCGAATCTGCTGATCCGCTTTTCGGGCGGTTCAGGGTTCGATATCGAAATGGTCAAGATAGCCGACTTTGGCTTGGCTACTTACTTCCGGGGCCTCAAACTGTACACCAAGTGTGGTTCCCCAGCATACATGGCGCCCGAAGTGATCGACGGGACGGGATACGATTACCAGGTGGACTCCTGGTCCCTCGGAGTCACCCTCTTCCACATGCTCCACGGGGAGCTACCCTATGGCACTGTTTACCAAGTGGCATTGAAGATTTTTGAGGTCATTAAGTGTACAGATTTCAGCCCTCCCGTGGATAAAGAAGGCGTCCAGAGTCCAGACGCCAAGGAGCTGATCGACTGCCTGCTGATCAGAGATCCCAATGAAAGACTGACCATCACAGAGGTCCGCCAGCATCCGTTTTTGGACCAGTAACTCTGATACATTTAGCCAAAATTCACAGTACACGTAAGTTTGTTTGGTTTTCAATAAATTATAGTAGTTTTCAGGCATATCACAAAAGATCCAAGATTTATAGTCTCAGTGAACGGTTTTAATTGGCTCGATGCCGTGAAAATCAACTACGCATGACCATGCCGATGACTGCACAGTGATACTCGTTTGAATATATCTCGGCTATTAACGTCACAATTTATTTATTATTTGTGTTTGCACAATGCAGCCGAAATGCGCGTGAGTCCGGGGGTAAATACTCGGATATTACGTATACGACACCTTGTACTCGAATTCGAGTCAAGATATACAAGCGAGGGCATTGTTTGCGCTGTCTATTAAAATGTGGGGAGAGGCGCATCTGATAAATCAGAACTTTCCGGACCGACCTATCGATATTGCGACACTTCACGCGGGGCATACGGAATATCAAGCATACGCCACCCCTTCCACGCCCGAAGGCCTCAAGGTCGCCTGCATTGAGAAGTGTCTCGCCTTCTGATTTCGTAGATAAGATGAGCTTATCGCACTTATCTTCCGCTTCGCTTTCAATTTACGAATCATTCCAATTGAACTTATTCCGCGGCAAAGCCACAACGTGTATCTTTCGGTAACCGCATCTGTATCTGTGAATCTTGGTATCTGTGAGAGCATCGTCGGTTTGCAGTGTGTAATTTTCTCTCTTCCTGCACATGTGTGTGTCATTTACAGCTCGCCGCTTTCTGTTCACAACTTTTGTTTAGTTGGAAAAATGTTCTTTCAGTCGGCCGTCATTTAATCCATTGGTCGGACTTGCGGATCCGTACATCTCGCTGTGACAGTCGCTTTGTGGCTGCGGCTTCTGCGAGCAGAGCTCCCAGTGCCCTGTGATCTCGCGGCCTCAGATCATCTCATTCCTGGCACGACACGCTTCGACAAAACAGAGCGAAACCATTCCGCAGTGCTCGTTAAATTATTGTTTCATATTTAATATGCTCGAATTATGTTGAGGATCTTTAGCAAAACAATGGATATCTAACAAATAATCGGTGGAAAGGTGTCAATTAATTGAACATTTCGGAGGTGCTAAAATTACTTAAGCCAAAACGTGCTGAAGGCTCGAAATTCACTTTAAAAATCCACGGTGCGTGTGCTGATTTTAAAATTCAAAATACCATCAAACCTCGAATCTTGTGAAAAGTACAGAAAGGTGTTAAAATTCTAATAGTTTGCGGAAGCTACTGAAATTCTGTAATTTATTCGTTTGCCTTTAAAAATGGGTAAATAGTGAATAAAATAGTAAATATGCGAATCCCTGCTATTTATACGGTTGAATAATGTGGCTAATGTTGGCTATTTATACCATAAATAAAGTAAACTGATAAAATAACCGCAAAGATCTGTGCAAATCAGCTGACGGCGCTGGCAAAAAAAAAGAAAAATAGATTTCTCGCACCTGGGTTGCACTTATCACAAGTTTCTGTTTGCCCACTCGACGCTTGAGTTGCGGCTGCCAAATAGATTAATTGAAAAGGCAACTCCTTAGCTCGACCTCCCACAGATGCGCTTCAATTTCTCCACCCACTCGGCGGCGCCCACCTCCACGGCGTCGGCAACAACAACGACGCAGGCGAATGGCGGCGACAAGGCGGCCCAGCCGCTGAAGAAGGCCATCGAGGCGGATCCCGATTCCCTGGACAGTGTGATCAGCAATCCGCAGTCGTATCCCATCACCATAGTGCCCAACCGGCCGACCAGCTTCTATGGCCTCTCCCCAAATGGCAAGGCGTTCCCGCGATCCCAACCGAGCTGCAGGTGAGTGGGGGCTGCTATTTACACGGCTTAAGTGATTCGGTCAATAAGTTAGCGAGCGTTAGTTAGAGCGGCTCTAATTGTTTGGGCCAACTCAGACCACTTTAATCGGAATCGGCCTGGGCGGAATCGCGTGGCGAGGAGCTTCAGTTTCGTTCGACACCGCGAAGTTAGAACGTCTTCAGTGCAATGCAGGTGCCGCTCAGCGATGTCCAGGTCCTCCAGGACCCCGCCGATGCCGAAACCCTGGTCGGCGGCGACAAGGAGGAGACCTTCGCCCACATGAAGGAGTGGAAGCGCCAGTACATGCGCGGCATCTCGCACACGCCCTCGCAGGCGGGCGTCTACTACGAGGCCCTCAAAGGATCCAGCCACTCGCTGGCTAAAGGGTGCGCATTAGCTGAAATAGCAGGAAAAAGTGTAGTTATGAGGACCTATCTGCTTACGGCAGTCAGATAGGGAAATTCTTTAGGATTTTATAAAAACTCTTGAATAATTTTTTAAATGGTTTCTATTCAACAAGCTAAAGTTCAATCACACTTTCCGCGTTCCTTCGCTTTGAAAAAATTCTAAACCATTTTGTTTAATTTTTTTGGATTTTATTTAATAATTAAAATATGTTTTAAGTATTCTTATTTTTTTTTGGTCAATCTCGGATAAATTTTTTTTATAAGATGTTTATTTTATATGAACCAAATTCAAAGAAAATTCTTATTAGAACATTACAAACAATTATTAATAATTAATTTGTTGATACAAATAGGATTTTTCAATACTTTACTCCTGCTTCCTATTCGAAACCGGATTTCCTTTATTCAAAACCCATACCAGAAAATCGGAGAACTCTTGCGAAAGTAAAAATAGGAGCTTCGGGCAACAATTACCCAATTACGCAAAGTTCCGCTGGCTTTCCGCCCAGTAATTAGCTCGTCAAGGGGCCTGACATTCAACTTGAACTTGCCGACAGTCGCTCTCCATCACCGCGCCGTATCATCGCAGAGTCGCATCTTTTGGGTTTTTTGTCTAGCTGATTAGCAGAATGCCGCCCGCCGTTTGCGGTTGTAACTTATATGACTACGCCCACGGTTTTAGTTTGTTTAGTGGCTGCAGATTGCAGTGCAAATGATTTAGGGGCGCGTTACGAATGCGATTCATTAGGCCGGGCATTCAGTCAGTTTGCCCCCTGCAAATCTCGACTTTATCTCGTTCTCACACTTGTCACCGGCTAAACGGTTGCCCAAAGATTTCCCATTGGATATCGCTTCCCATTTCCCAGTCGCTTTCTACGCACTTAAGCTATTCAGATTTTATTTTTTCTTTTTTTTGTCTATTGCGTGGGCCGCTCAATCATGAATTTAATAAGTGCCGACACACTTCAAAGCGTTCGCATGAATCATCTGGCACAAATTTAACTAGCTGAGCTCCAAATTTGATTAGCAGGCATTAATGCAATCGGCACAATGCCAATTAATCGACTTGTGCAAGTGTCAATGTGGGGTTAAGGTAATTGGCATCCGAGAAATGCCGGGTCATGTGGGTGTTTGTTTGCCATCGGCTGATGCATCCAGCCCTCTTGAAAATTCATTGCTGTGACAAGCTGAGGTAATAAATCAAGCAATTTGTGGGTGAGCTGCAATTAAGTGGCATAAGCTGGGAGGGATCGGATTGCCCTGATTCTGAAGTCCGATCTGATTCTGTCCGATTTGTCCGCCCGGCGACATTGGCATTCGCGGCTGGCGGCGTTAATTAGATGCACTTCTCGTGTGCCCAGTCCAAAAACAAACGAGTGCAAAAGCGCACACTTAATTTACACAATTAAGCAACCCAATGTCCAGACATCCAATTTCGTCTGACACTTGCATAAATCATAGAAATCATATTCATTGCCATTTGTTAATGAGAAGATGGATAAAGATGTTAATGCAAATTGGAATCAAGTAATTAAGGAATATTTCAGGTACTTGTGCTTGCTCTTTTTAAAATGTGAAAACTACTAATATTCTTTAAAAAATGCAGGAATAAATTTTATGAGTTTGACTTAGATTTTACATTACAAGAAATTTAATTTATTTTAATTTAATATTATTTTAAAAATAATTATTTTGTTACAGCTTACAAAACTGTTTTCTTATTCAACATTTTGATTTCATATGATATAATTTGATATGATTGAGTAGAGAAAATATTGCATACTCTTAGGCATTTTGTTAATTTTTTTTTTCCGCTTGCAGATCTCGCAATTTCCGACCTGGCAGCATGCGACGAGTTCGCCGGCGGGCTGTCTTCAAGAATGGCGACTGCAATGTGGTGCAGAAGCATCTGCAAAGACGCCGCGTTCGTTTCCTGCAGGACATGTACACCACCATGGTGGACTGGCAGTGGCGATGGACGCTGCTGGCCTTCGCCCTCAGCTTTATTCTCTCCTGGCTCTTCTTCGCGCTCATCTGGTGGCTAATCGTTTACACACACGGAGATTTGGAGGAGCCCCATATGCCCGATAACCAAGGTTAGTAGGAGGAGGAGAACTTAAATTGTATTATTTTAATTTCTTTAATCATTCAGAGGAATCTGGCTGGGCGCCCTGTGTGTCGGCCATTGATGGCTTCACCTCCTGCTTCCTGTTCTCCATTGAAACGCAGCACACGATTGGCTACGGAGTAAGGACCACTTCACCCGAGTGTCCGGAGGCCATCTTCATGATGTGCTTCCAGTCCATCTACGGCGTGATGTCATCTGCCTTTATGGCCGGCATTGTCTTTGCCAAGATGACGAGGGCCAAGCAGCGGGCTCAAACCTTGTTGTTCTCCAAGCACGCGGTAATTTGCCAGCGGGATGGTTGCCTATCGCTGATGTTCCGCGTGGGCGACATGCGGAAGTCCCACATCATTGGAGCCGGAGTACGCGCCCAGTTAATACGAACGAAGAGCACCAAGGAGGGCGAGGTGATGACGCAGTACTTCACCGAACTGGAGATCGGCACCGATGACTCCGGCTCCGATCTGTTCTTCATCTGGCCCATGGTCATCGAGCACAAGATCGACGAGAACTCGCCGCTCTACAACCTGAATGCCACCGACATGCTGCAGGATAAATTCGAGATCGTGGTGATTCTCGAGGGCACTGTCGAGTCCACTGGCCAGAGCACACAGGCCAGGTCCAGCTACATTAACACCGAGATTCTCTGGGGCCATCGCTTCGATCCGGTGGTGCTGTACAACAAGGATCTGCAGGCCTATGAGATAGACTACGCTCGCTTTAACGAGACCACGCAGGTGGACACGCCACTGTGCAGTGCCCGCGAGTTGAACGAGATCTACAAGATTCAGGAGGGATTCCGCACACCAGGTAAGGCGAAGAGTATACTCCTTAGTTCCTGTTCTACATTGTGCTTTGTCCAGCAGAAACCACCTTCACCATGCGTCAACTGTCCCACAATCATTCCGATCAGGCCTCCTAGGCCTGGAAATCAGTGTTTCGTCCCCCGTGTTGCTATAGTTTGTAATCGTTTTTGTCCCATGTAAGTTTGGTCATTCCTCATTGAAGTTTCGACCCATAATAACCTGAAGTTTTCCTCCACAGTTTCCCCTTCGATCCTGTCGAGATGCTCCTGCAGTTCCGGCTATCAGACACCTGGAAGGCAGAGCCGCCTGCGCTGGCAGCTCTCGGTGCCCTTGTAGGGCTCCTCGATCCGCGATCCTATCCACACACTTAAGAGTACGAGTTCCCCTACGAAAAGAAGTTAATAAACGCTTTAGTTTGAGTCTACACCCAAATTGCATGTCCCTGGGTCTGGTAGTGCATACAAATGACACATAATTGCCCCGCTCGCTGCCAGGTAGCAGTTGCAACGGGGACCAACCCACTCATTAGGCATCATTAATAACTCGGGCATATCAATGCGAGAGGTGTCAAAAATGCCCAGTACACAAACACACCAACACTCTTGGGTTTTGCCAAAACAAGTTCGTTGCCAGAGTCTTTTGTTCGTGGGCGATGGACTAGGGTGAGTAGTCCAGATAGAGGGTGTTCCAGTGCGCGACTGTGGCGCTTGCGAGATACATTCATATCCTTTTAATTGAAATTGAATCAATAACTCTTATTTGCGCAAACTAATCAACACTAAATTATAACACTCACAGAAAAACAACTTGAATATTTATTATCGCATTTATCACCGCTCCCAGGGTGGATATCTAATGAAATGTGGGTGTGGGTCAGATGCCTGGTATGCCCGTGTGCCCGAGCCATAAATACAATGCCAAATTTCAGCAACTCTATTACAACTCACCCGAAAAAAATTAAAGAAAAATAGCTGCAAAAAAGAATCGAAATAGGAGCGCAAACGAAATCGAAATGA
Source organism: Drosophila mimetica (assembly GCA_037075245.1). Taxonomy (NCBI): domain Eukaryota; kingdom Metazoa; phylum Arthropoda; class Insecta; order Diptera; family Drosophilidae; genus Drosophila; species Drosophila mimetica. The sequence continues at coordinate 10,537,928 of JBAMCH010000023.1, forward strand.
ATGTTGGCTGCCAAAGGCGGGGGCTGTCCCAGGGGGTGGAGTGCAGAATGGTGGTTCAGTGGCTCGGTGGCTCGGTGGCTCGGTGGTGCTGAGTGCACCACTGGTGCAGCGTCCTTAACCCAGTTTCCAGCCAAGTTGGCTGTGGAGCAGAGCCCGCTAGCCAGGCAGTCATGTGGGGCGCGCTTTATGTTTAATTACTTGTTAAATGTTTTGTCGCTTTTATCAGCTCACATGCTTAAGAGCCCCATTAGCCGAAATCGAGCACCCACTACTCCCAGTGACATGCGTCGCTTTTGGCCATTTTTCGGGCCTTTGCAGGGGGACAGACCAAGAGATCGACATAAATGTCGATGGCCGCCCGGGTTTTGTGTGATTGGCTTCGACGAAACGTGCCGGCTGATCGACAGAATTAAAATATTATTCGCGCATGAAACGTTGCAGGCAACGAGCACCGCATGTGGCACACTATTTGCGACTTCCACAGCGACTGCGACTTTGCCTCCGACTGTGGCACGTTTCGAAGACAAAAGGCGCCACCCAAATGGCTGCACTGCAGCCACTTGGCCCCGCGGGTCATAATTCCCGCCCCGACCCCCGAAAAACGTTTGCCAGTTGTGCCAAACAATTTCTCGTGTAATTTTTAATGTGCTGCACAACACGCGAACAATGCATGAACGTGGTCCGTTTGTCAGGCTAACCACGTCGAATGCTCCTCCAAATTGACATGGCGACGTGGATAGACACGGTGGACCCATCTGCTAATGGGCCAGGAAAACTGGAGCAAACTTGTGTAATCAATAAAGTATTATTAGATTAACTCTATAGAACAAAAGAAAGTTTTTAAAAAATATTTATTGATTTATTTGAATTTTTTGATTTGCTGTAGATGCTCATTATGTAAATATTTGTTTTAAAATATCTATCTTTCTTGGAGAATTCTTATTAGAAAAATAAAATATTAATAAAAGAAAATATTTTTTTAAAATATTTATACAAATTCCTCCTAAAAAATCCTTCTTAGAGCCAACTCCTGATTCCTCATGTTCAAAATTTGACAGCCAAGCGACGACAGTGACTGCGGCCTAATAAAGACATCAATTGGGAGGATGACTCAGGTGGCTTTCGGGGCCGGAGATCTGGAGGCAGGGAGCTGATAAACGAAGTTGCAAAACAAGCTTAAAATTAACTGCGGCCGGCAGTGGGAACAAAACAAAAGGTAGAACATGCTACATAACTCATCCATAATCAACACTGTTTACATAAATTTCAAAAATTATTACACGGCAACGGTGGCCAATGGGGATTCCAACTCCATCAGGCTCTGCTTCGTTTCGGGACTGGGACATGGACTTGGACTTGGACTTGCGCATGGAACTGGACCTGAAACCGAAGCTGAAACTGAGCAATGGGATCGGGGAGAGCGCGTGATGAATGCTTAAATAATGCGCTTAACCCTGTGCGAACATAATTTATGGTGTGCGGATATGCATGAGTACAGTGCGCGCCGGCAGTGAGTACGAAATGCCCGAGAGTTGGCCCGCAACACACGCTGTTTTCATTGTTATTACACGGACGTTGTTGCCGCTGACCAATCTGTAAGCCCTCTCCGCTGCCGGTTCGCTGCCATTTTGGCCAAATTGATTAATTACGGTCATTCGGGGACGCAGCCGCGCTGCATAAGTAGCATAAGATGCCATAAACCGCCGGCCAGGAGTCGCATCTCGCAGTCATTTGCCACTAAGGACAAAAGCCGCCAAAAAAGCGAAATTACTCAGGCGTAGCGAACGGTCTTCTTTGGGCCAGGTCGCAGCTTGAGCCCTGCCGCTATATGCCGCAATTGATTTAAGTTACCCCGAATGGGCCGCGAGGGGAGCGGGGAAAGGGCCTCCACAACATACGAGTAAGTATACAAGAATGCATATATATAATTGTGAATCGCCTCTGGGCGTGCTGCATGTTCTGTTGTAAGTAATAAGCATTTTTATGTCGCAATTGGCCGGGGAGGGGTTAAGGGCAGGCCGAAAAAAACAATGCTTAACACGCCGTTGCCGCTGACATGCTCAACTTGATAATGATGCTGCCCTGCCGCGGGCTGCGCACCGCTCTCTGCTTGAATAATATTGAAATTAATTATTTCTGATGGAAATTATTAAGTAATTTTTATGCAGCCATGGCCGGCGAGCCAGGCTCGTTGAGCTCTGCCTCTTCCTGCTCCCCTCCTAATTAATTGTATTTATTAAATAACATAATAAATTAGCGCTTGCACTTGTTGTTATGCTTGCTCCAATTAAGGAAGTGCCACTCCAAGACGATCAAAAAATGTCTGCTCTGAAGTCCCCACCAAATTGGCTATCGGGTCAACCGGTTTGGGATGTTTTTCGTATTTTGGCCCGGCTTTGTTGATAACGCGCTTTAATTAAAAATCTGCATACATTTTTGGGCAGTTGCAAGCCGCGCTGGCTTTTTCCCCATATCGCGTTTTTATTCCACGAAGACCCGCCAAAAAAATATCAAAATCAAAAGCGGCACAGGCTCTTTTATGACAGATCTCACTTTAAAGTTGACGTCCGAACTGTCAGAAAATAACACTTCAAGTCTGGAAAAGAGGAGATGCAGTTTCTTCGTTCGCGTTCGTAAATTTATATTATTTTGGTGGATTTCTGATGTGAAGTGAAGTTAATTTAGCGAGCTTCGACTGACACAAAAGAAATTCAACAATAAGGCTTAAGCTTCTGCTGGGCTCACAAGTGTTTATAAATAAGTGCTTCAAAAGGGCAAGGGCTCTTCAGAAGAGATCAACCTTTGTAATCGATTTTGTTACCGTTTTGAAAATTTTAGATCATTCACTGAGCAAACTCGGGGTTTTTTTTTGGAACTGCAATGCATAAAAACACTTCCAGTTGATACTCGATTTTTGCACGCCTATCCTTCATGGTTGCTTTAACGAGTTCCAGATAAAAAGCCGTCTTAATTTTTCAAAATTATAACCTTCATGCTTGATTGTTTTCTGACGAAGCTGGATGCTCGGCCAGCGAGTTCAAAGGCATCGAAATCGGCTTGTACTAACTAGGCAATATAATGTGTGTGCCGAAATGAAGACCATGAATCACGAATCATAAAAAACATTTATACGAGTGCCTTCTATTCAAATGACCGATTCCCAAATGTGTAATTTTATTTCCATCCCAACTTCTTGATGGGCTTTTCAACGGGCCCTTTCACATTTGCACATAATAATCTTTTGGGCTTTGGGTTTTTTGGAAAGTCTCACTTTGGAGGCCTGTGAAAATGATCTCAGATTTGGAACGAGATGTGGATGGGTGGGGATTTGGGCATTTTCAAGATGATTCCGAGTGCTGTAAACAATTTGCAAATGGCCGGGGCAGCTTTATCTTAATGATGCATAATAAAATTATGGCGGCAATCAGCCGAAATCAATAACAGACCGCAGAGAAAGTAATTATTGGCCGATCAAGTGGGTCCGACACCCGTCAAATCAGCGGCCTGGCTCTTATCCGATAAGGGGAGTTTGGCTTAGTACGCGGCCGAGATGAAAGTCGGGGTGGGGCAGGATTCCATCTGCTGCTCGTTTGCGCCCATCGTCACTTGATTGAAGGCCCAGAATGCAGAAGCAGGCAACAAATCAACGCTTGGACTGCTTTTTGCTCTTGCTATCCGGCAAACTGACCTACAGCAGCAGCAAAGGCTGATCGCAGATACCAGTTCCCGTGCCGCAGCTTTTATTGATGCAAATTGTATGCCCTGGGCCCTGTAATCAGTCCGTGTCCGAGGGCTCTGTGCGTGCAATTTGAGCGACAAGTCGATCCCCGATCTCCGATCCCTGCAGCCAGAAGGAATTGGGTCACATTTGGTTGCGTGAAGCTCACTTAACCGCGATGATTGGCCAAATGGGAAATGGCTAGTGGCGGCGCCACCTAGCGCCCGCTGCCTGCACCAAGCAGGCTTTGCTTGATTGACAGCCCCTTTGGGATGAACGCCCTTGTCAGAGTCTGCATCTGAACCTCTGTCCTTGCCATGTAAGGAGCTTTAAATAGCTTCAATTTCTGGCTGAGATTGCATAATACACGGCTGGGATTCGATTTCCCCCCTTTAGCCAGTGCGAATTCCTGCTCCTGTTTTTCCCCTTCGAGGCTTTGAACTTAATACTGGCCGATGGACAGAGGGACAGAGCTTGACGAACGACAACGGCACGCCAGGAGGTCATGTCACAAAAATATCCATTAACACATCATAAAAATTAAAAATTAAGAAACCATACGAGCGAGGCAATAAAACCGCAATGCCTGTAAAATAAAATATCTGTGGAGTGGAATAAAAACGCCAAGGCATGCCAAGATAATCGCAGACGAGAGAGAGAAAAGTGAAACCGGTAATTATGCATTATGTATGCACGCCACCAACGCGGCGGATTAAAATGAGGAGCCGGGGACCAGGATAGCCATTGCCGCAGTGAGCTTACTTACCGTCTTACCGTCTTACTGTCTGCCCACGCTAAGTAGGAAACACATTTTTCGCCTCACATCGCCTTTTTTCGGCAATTTACGTGCCTTGGCGCGCGACCCGCAAACAAAAGACTTAAGCGACAAACCAGCAGTAACATAAATTTCACTTAATTGAAGAAGGCAAAAGCCAGAATGCATTCAATCGATAAACAGAGTGCAGCGAATAAATGAGTTCGGCACGCTGGCAAAATGCTTAATGCCTGATGTCACAGCCCTGCTGGCCCTGCGGAAAATATGCAAAGCACATAAAATTAAGTAAAACAAAAGCTGCCCAGAACATTTATCTCCACTTCGATTGCGCTTCCATTGAAATGCATGTGGAGCAGTTCAACGTCTTCCGCCTGAAGATCGCCGCTTGCGCTTGCAAATTTGTCGCCAGATCAGCAACCACTTCCCAGTAGCAGTTGCTCATTTTCATTGTGCCAGGGCTTGTTTCTCACTCGCAGGCAATGACAGTGAATACGCGTGCACTGGAAGAAAATTTAGAGAACTTAGAAAGGAAAAATAGGAAGGCAAATTGGTAAAGGGTAAGTGATAGCATAAATTCAAAATTAAAACAATTTTTGTTTATAAAATTTTAATAAGAAAATATCTTATTACATTTAAATTTATAATAACTTTTCTGCAAGTGCACCCTCGCACTCGAAACTTTTTGCGTCGCTTTTGGGCCATTTTTTCCCTGCAAGTGTTAAAGTCAACAATCGTGAGAAAAGAATTTTATTGTTGTTCAGCCTGTGTGTGGGGCTGCACTTTTTTCGTTGCTTTTCTGTCTTTTTGTTTATTTTCATTTTACGGACACTGAAGGTCACTCGGCTTTATGCCTTGATTGCCGGCTGGGCCAACTTGGTGCCCAGGTTTTCGTATCTTTTTGGCCTTTTTTCGGCTGCATATGATGCCTGCCAGCCAACCCCAAAAAGCTGCCTTTGTCGAGAGCTCGCCTTTATGTCTCTCTTTTTCTGGCCGAGAAGGGGGCAGCCCCCCTCTTTGCCGCGCTCATGTTAAATTGTCCGTTTCATGTTTCTGCTTAAATGTCAGTTGTAATTTGTTGTATTAACCCATACCACATGAATTATGTTTAGTTCGAATGTAATTGATTTGAATGCAATTTGAATGGCAACAACACACCGCGCAGCACAACAACAATGACTGTGTATTAACAATAACACAGCCACAGGAGCGTCGTCGGCAAGGCAAATTGAAAATTGCCCTCAACTCTGGCCGAGATTAAATGGAATTATGCAAAAGAGCTGCCTGGGAACGGTCTGTGGCGATCCGAACACGATCTCAATGAGAACTTCATCAAGAATTGGGTGCAGCTGGGATGAAGTGGTGGTGAGGTGTTGCCGTTTGACTTGGCTAACAATGTTATCGATATATGTCGGCATTAGTCAGATATCGCATCACGACACCCTGACAACTCTAGCCGAAATTTTGGGGACCTTTTATTCATGCTTACTATAAACAAATAAAGTGGTTTGGATTTAAGAAAATGTTTTATTCAATTAAAGCGAAATGGTTTACCAACTACAATATTTCAAGAGAAACGTTAAAAATGATAGTAGGCCAAGAGCTTTCATTCAAACGACCTGGCAACTCTTAAAAAGGAATTTTTATTTACATTTGTCTCCCTATATTTTGTAGTCCATACCTGTCGAACAAAATATCAGTGATACAAATAGTGCAGCTAGTACGCGAACTACTACGACTAAACTTTTGTGACCATGACCGCTAACCCGTGCATATTCTGTTTAGATGAGCAGAGGTTTCCGCACCGCATATCCTGCGGCCACTCCTTCTGCGCCGAGTGCTTTGGCCAATACTTGGAGGTGGGTCGGGACTCGCGATGTCCGCTATGCAGGCGCGATTTCGGGCCGGACTTCCTGCCTCCTCCTCCTTGGGCCGATGATTCTGCAGAGGAATCTGGTCTCGAGAGCGATACGGACACACTGATGCTGACCCTTTCGGAGCAAGAGTGCCGGTTCTTCGAGCAGCTCTACCGCGGACTATTGGTGAACAGTCGGGAGTTCTTGGGGCAGGAAGGCCCAGCCAGCGGCGACATGTGATTCTAGTTGTTTCGATGTAGCTACTTATGCATATATATTTATTTTTCGGCAAAAACCTAGTCTGACTTTCCTTGCCTAATGGCTTGACTTGATGGAATGTTGCCGTGTTAATCTGTGAATGCGTGGCTGTGAAACGAGATAAACTACATGTAAAGTTTGAGAACTGAAAATAAAGTACCTTTTACACTAAAAACGTTGACTTTCCATGTCATTTTCTGACAACAACAAACAAAAAGGGATAATTTTAAGCCCATTTAAAATAGTTATTTCATAGTGCTTTTATATCTTAACAAAATTATTTTCCCGATAAAAAATAACACTCCCAAAACACAAAAGCCGCACTAAATCCAAAGTCAAGCTTCCGCGGCAGATCGCCGGCTTAGTCAGGTGCTTAGCCCGGCCAAAAGCAAAGCCATGTTCTCGGCTATCGCCATCTGCGCTCTGCTGGCGACTGCACATCCATCTGCGAGTGCTGCGGCCGCTCCATCGATCAGCATTTGTATCTGCTCGTGCAAGCGCAACTTAATTAGACGCTTAGACTGGCTAATTGCCGTGGAGTCGGGGCTGATAAATTGATAAGCCCGGCCGCAGATGACCAGCTAACGATGGCCATTAGCCGAAGTGACAGCGGCAGTCGCAGCAGCCAAACGGGCGGCTGAAAAATGGTGCAAAAATGTTTATTAAATGTCCATGCCTGACCGCCGGTCAGTGGAGCAGTGGAGGCCTAGCCCAACTCCCAACTCGCAGCTCGCAGCTTGCAGCATACAACTCTTGCTGCATTTGTTTGTTTGCCGTTGTCTTTTTTGGCGCTTTATCGCACGAATCATTTCTGGCTGGCCATTTTGACAGCGTTTTGAGTCAACAACATGGCGCATGCAGCAGATACAAATCTAAGCGGCACATTATGCAACGGCCGGGCGATCGTGCAAATGCTAAGAGCCAAAAACTATCTCATGGATTTGCGCAATTTGTCATCCTGGAATCGGAATCTGAATCGGAATCATGGTCCCACGAGGGGCAGGGGGAGGTGGGTGGTCTGGGGAGGCATTTTTTCCTGGGAGTGCGTGTGTGCGGGCGTGGCCGGCCAAACAGTTTTATTGATAAGACTTGGCCGGGCGGCTTCGATCTGGCATTTAGTTGGCCAATTATTAATGCCCCTTGTCGCCGGTCTGCGTGTAATTTGTGGCAGTTGCTCGAGCCGCTGAACTGCAGTCCGCAGTCACTGAAATGCGATACACACCGGCGATTGCTCATTTATGAATGTCCCGCGATGGCCGCGATGTGCGATCGTCAATCTTCGAACTTAGCCACGCTTACATGTGATTTAACAAGCTAACAAGCAGTGGCTTTATCGCCGATTAGCTGCTCTCGATAGCATGGTATATATGGTAGCCAAATGGGATTTGGCTCTATGCTCTAAGCTCTAGGCCAGGGTTCATTGAACGCTAGGCTTTCAACAGATCAACAGAGCCAACACATGCATCGCATGCAACGTGCCACATTTTTAGCATTTTTATTATCGCAAGTCATTTGTCAAATTGCTAAACTGACATTAAAGCCGCCTTTCCTGTGGGCTGATAAACCAATTTGACATTTTAGCCGGTTGCGATGATCGATGGCTGCGCGAGATTCAGATCCCCGCGATCCACCCAATGCGACTGGGAGTGCAGCCTGGTGACATTTTTGCGCCAATTTCGGTCGCTGGGCCATCAGTTAAGAGCCCAGCCATCAGCCATCGGCTCTGGGACCTCAGACCCTCAATTCGCATTTTTCGCTTTCAGTTTTGCAGATTTTCGCCTCGTTTTTTGGCAAGGGGGTTACCGCGAAGGGGGCTTTGTTTTGTTTGGAGTTGCCGTTTGCATGCGTGGGAGTTGCACGAATTGTGTCGTTAAATAATGCTCCATGTTTGTCCTGCACGAGACCCGCGAAACACACAAAACGAAACGAAACCAAACCAAGTCAAACAAAACGGGTGCACTGGGAAAATCAATTTAAATGGCAATGCGGAAATAAAATCAGCAGGGTCAACAAAATAACAATAGAAATATCTTTAAATTTAAATTACTTGGGATTTTCCATTTTCAAATAAATAGTTTTCCTATATATAATTTACAAATAATTTAACAGCCAATACAATATTCATTAAAAAAAGCATTAAATAATAACTGATAATAAACCCATCTTCTTTAATTAAAAGCGTTCATAATATTTTTGTGGCACCTGTTTTGGAAATTTCTTTTAAATCTATTCACAAATGATAACCGTTTTATGTTAACCAGCCATAAAAGTCGGTGTTTAGCATTGCTTTTTGCAGTGCCGGCAAACAACAGAAACGAAACTGGTTGGCCGAGAGCGCGGAAGCGTTGCTCAAATGGCAACTGGAGCAGCGTTTTGGGTGGCCGGACGGATCGGGTCCGCGACTGGGGTCTCGAGACTCTGGTCTGGAGTCTGCTGCTTCGAGTCCTACTCAACATAGTACCTGGCAGCCGTGCCGGCCTTGCATTTGATGTCGATGCTGCTGCCGCCGCGCCGCTTTGTTTAATTGATAGACGACGATGACTGCGACGACCCACGCGGCGTAGCAGCGGATCTACTGCGGATCTGTGGCTTCCAGGACAGGAGGAGCGAAACCGGCGGCACGCGATGTCTTGAATGTTTGGCTCTGTGGCTCTGTTGGCTCTTTGGCGGCCGACCGCCGGTGGCAGGCAGCCCATCGAACTCAAACTGTGCGCATGCGCAGCGCATGCAACAGAATGCGACGTCGCGGCGTTGACAGATTGATGCCCCCTAACTCAGTTAAGGCCCCCGCTTCATTATTCAAATTACTTGTGTGTGTTTGTGCGGAATTTATCAAAGTCCTCCCGCAGCCAAAGCGCATACTAGGGAAAATAAAGGCTAAGGTTAGCATGTGGGCCAGTTGTTTTTCGGTTTTTAACGTGTGTTCGCGTGGGCGTCAAATGCTGTTTTCCCCTGCTCGAAATAAAACTATTTGCAGGTCAGTTGAGATAAGTTCCATCGTGTGTCCCTGGCCAACTTTCCTTTTGGCTAAGGGCAGCCCGCCGAGAAGTGGAACGCGAAATGAAATGTATCTGCAACTGCAGCCTCAACTTCAACCGTTGCAGACTGTGAGCTGCAACTGGGTGCGGCATAAATTGTCATAAATCTATGGCCCAAAAATCAGGCATATGTACATATGTAGATGGCTATATACACATGCTGGCCGGAGTAATTAAAGCAGTTTAACATGTCTGTGAGCTTGGCCAGTTTTTGGAGCTGTCACAACATCAACAAGCCTTCATTCATGCGCTGCGACAGCCACAAGCCAGCCAGTTAGCAGAGGTCCGTCATTCAGTCAGTATGGCAGTCTGTCAGTCCGTCAGTCGCTCAGTACGCCAGTCAGTCAGTCATTCAGTCGGCCAAAAAGTTGCCATAAATCAACTCATTTGAAATGCATCAAAGGCAGCAATCAGAAACAGAAACAGTAACAGTTACAGACACAGAAACTGCCCAAAAGAAAAACGCAGTCAGTTGCACAAATATTTTTACACGTACCAGCGCGATTTCCAATTGAAATCGAACATTTCAGCGGAAAGTGACAATGCGCGGGCGGGGCAACAACATTGTATGGCCAAGAAGTACAAAAAAAAAGTTAAACCAATACCCAGTGCTCAACTGTCGCTGGCCATTCGTGTTGCACAATGTGTGAAAACAGGATCAGAGTCCTGCCTAAACATTTGTCAACCCAGCGGCGCTTATATAATCAACAATGCAGATTCGGTCAGTTCTGTTTATTTGTTTTTTTCTCTGGGTTTCCACCAATTAAACAGTTTGTCTGCTGGCCGGCAACAAGCATCAATCAAATGGCCAGGAGGACAAGCTTTTGGTTTGGTTTCAGTTTTTTGATTTTCGATTTTGGCCAAAACTACTACCGCGCTGGCATCGCCCTCGGAATGCAGATTGTCCGTTGGCTTATGACAGGCTTCTGGTTTTGGGGCGTGGCCATTATTAGCATCGGCGGCCAGTGCTTAATTGATTCGGTTGTTGGCCATGTTAATTGACAGCACGCACGGATGTAACATTGCGATAGCCGCTCGGCTGACACGGGCCCAGTTAGTTGGCCAGTCATTCAGTTGTCAGTCAGTTCGGCAGTTCAGTTCAGGCCAAGCTTCAGCGAAGTGGTCCATACCGATGATGGCCAACTGTCGCAGCCGAGAGGTAAATCGGTAAATTTCACTTATCAAGAGCGAAACAATTAACGACTGCTGCACGAGTTATAAATATCGATGGATGTCAGGACGTCTGGAGCCCTGGGACTCGTGAGCGGCCTGACCCACATGCAATTGGCAACTGCCAGCAATTTGCCACCTAGGCGAGAATTATGATCGCCAGCATTTCGCGGGCCCGATAAGGCGGCACAACTTATGCGCAAATGTGGCTGTCACACGGGCCAAATCCGCAATCCGAATGGGAAACCAACTTCCCACCGGGCTCCTCCACACAAAAGTCAACAGCCAGCAGAGCGGTTTCGTTATAATTTCTATTATTTTCCCTTTTGGCATAATTGCAGACAATTTACTTAACGATCAATAGCGTCAAACGGCAGGCAGGCTGAAGCTGGCAGGCTGAAGGCAGCGAGCCGACAACAGACGTCGGGAAATTTATTAGCTCCCGCAGCTTCAGCTCAGCCACAGCTTCGGATCTTGGCCATGTGTTGGCCTTTTGGCAACACACACAACCGTATAGTAAGCCATATCCGCGTGAGAGCCGCTCTTCGTGCCCGGTTTTCTATCCTTGAGCCTCGGCTAATGCGACTGGCATTTTTCTTGGCCTGGCTTTGTGTGCTTTCGGTTACCATAAAACATTTATTTAAAATGGAGCAGCCGCGTTTCTCCACCGCCAGGCCGTGATGTTTGGGCCAACAGATGAACGCTGTTCATATTTTAATTACGCGGCTTTATCACGTCATTGCAGGGTGGCTGCTCCAGTTGCCGGGCATTTTGAAGGCCCAGCGGATAAGAAGCGATTAATCTCCGATTTATGGGCAACAGCAGCAGCAGCAGCAACATCAAGCACACGGAAGTCCCCTTGTGGGGCATTCAAATTTATCTAGACCAAATTCTGCACCCGAACGGGCCATCGAGTCTAGATTAAGGTATGCGCATATTAAGGCGAATTTTTTATGGCTCTCTAATTGGCTAATGAGGAAATTTAACAACCCATACGGTTAAGGCACTTGACCCATAAACTTTTATTATTTCTCTTGCTGGCCAAAAATAAACGCAGATTATTCAATGCAAATAGTAGGTGATTTGTGGTAATTAACATACGACCCCGCGTCTATTTTTGGCTGCAATCAGCCGAAACGTTAAGGTGGAAACCCCCTGTTAACCCTTTGTAATTTGGCCTAATCTCGCCCGGCAAGAGATGCCCATACCCGGCCGCTGATTGACGATAATGTTGTCTAAATGCACATTTAACGCAGAGAGGGAAAAAGTGTGGCTAGTTATAACTATTTACCTGTCAATGGCCCAAAAGTGTGAGAACACCGCGTTGTTGGCTTGCCATAACGGCCATAACGCACATTTCGGTGCTCGTAACGAATGAGCAATAAATTTCTAAATTTTCGCCAATAAACAAACGTAATGATCATGTTGAAGATGCTGATCGGTTCGGTTTGGTTTTGGTTTGGTTTGCTGCGAGACGGCTCTCTGCTGGACACCCACTGCCCCGGCTGATTATGTTCGTCTGGCCGATGTCTGTATAGGATGGATATATAGGAATGGGCACGGGGGTTTCTGTTGGGGCCTTTTCCCCCGCTTTTTGGAAGGAAATCGCCGACGATCTTCGGCGATCAGCGATCGGTGGTCGGCGAAATGTTGTTTATGTGCTGCTGATTATGAGCGGGCGTCGCTGATGGTCGCCGGGGTCTTTGTTTCTGTGTTTTTGATGTTTCAACAACGTCGAACTCCGGGGTCAGCGCGGCAACGACGCATCGTAAATCATTCATAGAGGGAGCAGTTGGTAGGCTGCCTGGCTGGCCATCCCGACTCCCCGACTCCGTGAAATTTGTTGCTGTGCCTGCTCACAACAAATTGATTTTAGTCACGATACTGTCAATTAGCTGGCCATGGGTCAGCCAGCTAGGTGTTGAAGCCTCCTGACCCCGCTCTCTCGGCCAGCTGTGCCCCCCCGCCTTTAACCACATTGCTATTCCCCCAAGGAACAGGGATCCTCCTCCGTCGTTTAGGCGCGATTAAGGCCCCAAAGTTATTGTTATAGTTGCCCGCCAGGGCTGCCAGCTACTTTATTAAATCAAACTCCGCACATGATTATTATCACGTGAGCCGGAATGGCCCTGGACCTGAACCTGGTTTATGGCCGCAATTTGGCGGCCTTTCGCCCCCGCTTGCGATCTAATTGAGTGATTTCTGGAATGCCGAATGGGGAAATCAGGAGAGCCTAATTAACTTTTTAGCCTAGCCTGCTATGTTTATTTGCTTAGAGTGCTCAGTGCATCGCTGGCATAGCTGGGCGATAATTAAAGACTCCGTGGAATGGCCGAAGTCCCAGTTGCAGTCGCAGTCGCAGTCCAAATCCGATCTCCTTTTCGGGGCAGGCGTACCTGTTAGGAGATACTTTGAACCTGTTGTACAGTTAGAGTTACAATTTGCAACGGCCCAAGCGAGACGGAGTCGCTGTGTATCGATGGCGATGCACTTGAAAATCGTGATTTCACCTTTTGTACCAAACTACCAAAAGAGCCAGTCAGCCAGCCAGCAGCAGCCAACAGCAACAGCAACAGCAACAGCAACAGCAATACAGCCACACAAAAGGCTTCTAAATGGCAAAGTAAACTGATTTACAATCAAAGGCAACGAAGCGCGCAAAGAGCTGCAATGAAGTCGCGGCCTGAGCCCGATTCGCTGGCCAAGAGTCCTCAGAGTCGCAGTTGCAGTTGCAGTACCGTTGCCATCAGCAGCGCAGAATCAATTGAAGTAATTACGAAATGAAGGCACGAACTAATAAACTTGGTCGTCCCCGCTCGTCGGCAGCCTTAACAAGCTCAAATGCTGGGCCTAATCCTCTGGTACCCCTGAAAGCCACCTTCTCAAATGGAAGGAGCTGTAGCTGTAGCCACGGCCAAAAGCAAAGCCAACTCTTTTTGCAGACGACGCCACCGCGCCCAAAACTCGCAGTCAAACTCTCAATTTACAGTTAGTTTAAATTAATTAAACGAAATGCACTTAATTAGAAGACAATTCCGATTCCGATTCCGGCCATAACAACTGGCTCTCATCGACCGTTGGCCGCAGTCGCAGTCGCTGTCGCGGCCGCGGCAAGTGCATGACTTCTGCTGCCTAACCCCGAAAATCGAGAAATCGAAATCAGGCCAAAACCGAAATCTTGGCCGAGGAGACGGAGCAGCGGACAGCTACAAATTTGCGAGGGCTCCGCTGGCGGACAGGCGCAATCGATCGCACGTCAGAAACTGGGGCCAGGCATCCGCAGAAATATGGCTTTTCATTTAAGCCGGGTCAAGACGCCCCAAACGCTGACCTCTCCCCAAATGAAAACGAAAACTGAATCAAAAGTAAGCAGAAAACAAAGGAAAAATAATCAAAATTTCATGTGAGACAGGCGCGGCACAGCGAAGTTGGTTTTACCCTTTAAGTTATTATATGGCTAAAATTATCCTATAATGTGCCATTATTTAAATGGCTTAATTTGGGCGGTGATTGAATAGATTTTTGTAGTATATTTAAAATGACTTGAAAAATTATCCATCACTTTAAGAGTACATTACATGAAATTTGACATACAATAATATATAATAGGTATATTTAATATCTATACAAATTTCTGAATTAAAATAATGATATCCATCTCTTGGGTAAATAAATCTTGAATACTAAATTATAAAAATTTTGGATATACCAATATTAACTCAGCTTATCTACAGATATTTTCTAAAAGTTATAATACCTCTTTAGAGAGCATAAAATGGATTGGAAGGGCATCTCTGGGGAGGGCATCGGGCACTGGGAGCGACAGAGGTCCAGATTTGGTGGCGGGGCTGGCATCAGTCAATTTGTTTGCCCGATTTCTGTTTCTATTATTACCCTTTGTGGCCGCTGTTGCTGTTGAGTGGAGTTTGGCGATGAGTCGCCCTAATCGAGGCGCACAGATCAAAAACGAAAAAGAAAACGTGGCCGGAGATGCGCCACACCCGCATCACGGGGCAGAGCTGCGGATCAGATCGGACAAATGGAAATTAAATCTATTGTCTGTGCATTGGGTCAAGTGCTGGCTGCGACGTCGGCCGCGATGCTGGCGTTTATTTTACAAACTGGGCGCGTGCTTAAAATTTAGCCGATTTCACACCGATTTTTATGGGGGGGGGGTCGTTTACTCGTAAAAAGTTTGCCAAAAACGGAATATTAAGAAATGGAATTTTACCACAAAATTATAGCCAGCCAACGCAGATCGGGTTTCATTTCCTCACCGGTCGAGTTCTAAACTCTTAAGCCGATGATCAATCTGCGATATTGGCCCATTGTCAAACACTTTTGCCCCAGCCTTGCCCTTAATTTAATCAGTAATTGAGCCGAACTCCAAATAGGCCCCGAAATACGATTATAATTTGCTCCATCTAATTCCAGTTCGAGTTGGTCATCAAGTCGGAAAGCCGCAGTAAAATCCCCCAGCGAAATGAGACTCTTGCCCTTGCCAACGCCCACCGAAATGGGTGAAAGCCGCTCGAAAACGTGCACCGATTTTGACACTGGGTAATGGGTAATAGTGGACCCTCGGATTCGGATTTGGATTGGTACTGGAGACTGCAGTCAGTCAGGTTAGTCAGCCTCTAATGCCTCTCTGCTCTCGAAACGGCGCCCCGAAAATCGTTTTCAATTAAAGTCGCAACCGAATGGAGCGAAACGTGCTGGCGATCAAATTAAATGCGCCAAAAATTTTTTGATTATTTGTACAGTTGCTGAGTTAGAAGGAAAGTCGCGCGGAGTAATCAACCCCATCATCACCTTTTGTGGCTTTTTCCTCAGTGCGGTAAGTAGGTTGAGTTGACCGGTGGCCGCCACCAGGAGAACCAGCAAAATCCAGCCAGCGGTCAATGTGACCCACAGAGTGCCGCATGCCCCGAGTCCCAAGTGTTGACTGCATTTGGCCGCGAGGCTTGACTGCGAGTTGCATGCCACACGAGATGAAAGCCCGCCGAGCGAGTGCCAAAGTAATTAGTCTGATGGCGAATAATTTGGGCAGGCTTGCGGTTCCGCATTGGCCGCTTATTAGGCCTATGATAGACCCCCGAAACCGAGACCCCCATATTCAGGCACTCACCCGAGAAATGCCAAACGAAACGATTCGAAAATGCACTCCAAACTGCCCCATCATGCTGCCGCCGCGCCATCAAAGCGACTGGCGGGGTACGCGTTATAATAAATAAGCCGAAAATAAATCTAACAAAATGCGATGCTATGTCGACGCCATCAATCAGTTGGCAAGGCCAAAGGCGTTTTACAGTTTCACCAAATGAAATCGGCTATAAATAGGCGAAGAGTCAAGTGAATGAGCCACAAAATGAGCGCCCAAGAGAATCAAAATGGAGTGGTTGTGGCAAACCAGCGAAGATTGGTTACCCTTACTGCCTATATTAACACTGGTAATACACTTCTTGATCGAGTTAAATGAGTTAAAGCCCATATACCCGAGAGTATTTGTGGGACCCCCCTGGCGGAGTGTTTTCCTCGCTGTCCGTACTTGTCGGAATTGTTATTTACAATTAAATTTTTTGTCGGCATTTCGGTTTGGGCCGGGCCTTGATTGCCACACCAGGCCGAGATGGATGTGATGGACGCTGCAACGCACCGCCACTCGATCTGATCCGATCCCATCCCAGCCCATATTCCAGTTGATGTTCAGACTGAAGTTAAAGTTGAAGTAATTAAAAGCAAAGCACAGAAAATAAAGCACGAGCCGGGGACTGCAAAACTTTAATTGAACACCTCAAAATGATGCGCACGTAACGCAGCTTAACGACTCCAATGAGGCCGTAAAAACAATGCCAATACCCCATGTCCTCGCCGGCGATGTTGGCCAAATGAGGGCAGATGCTGGCCAAGAGAGACCGATGCCGGCCGAGATGCTGCATGCAATGCGATGCAATGCCGCCTTAACACGCCCCACATCAAGTGGCCCGAAGTTTGCACAAGAAATTAAACGGGGAGTGGGGCCGAAATCAAGTCTCTCCCATGTCCGAGTATCAGTTGTGCATCTACTTGCCCTTAAGTAAAGTAAAGTATCTTGTTGCAACTTCATTTCGTTGCATGGCCCCCAAATATTTTCGCTTCGTTTTCGCCTTATTTCCTTTTTGGATACCCTGGCAAAGGGAATATATAGACCCCGTGGTTTAAATTTTTATATTTTTATATTTTGCACTGCTAAATTCCATTTCGAATATATAATTTACAAAATAAAATATTTATAAATATTTACTTTTGAACATAAAATTCTAAAATGTATATTATTTTTATTTTTTCCCATTTATTTTTTATCTAAATAGTAAAAGGAAAATAATTCAAAAGTAAATCTGGCTGAAAATTCTTAATTATAAATTAATTTAATATTTTTAATAATAATTTAATAAATTCCCCATAATGAGTTGCAAGAATATTCAGATATCGATGTGCCAAAATCTGTATTGCACTTTTCCCCCTTCGGTTTGCATTGGCGACCACAGCAGCAGCAGAAACAAAAACAACAAGAGCGGTCGCAGCAACATGCATGTTGCATATTTTGGCCTGGCCTTGTTGTTGCTGTTGCTGCAGTTGTTAATGCCGGGGATGTGGATGTGGATGGGGATGGGGATCCTGCCCCGCCCTGCACTCCTTTTCCTTGTGGGATCGCTGCTCGACTGAAATTATTTTCTCTCCCTCGTGCATGTTTCGTTTTCGGGTTTGTTTTGTTTTCGGGTTTTTGGTTTTGGGTGTTTTTATGTTCTTATAATGCGACTTATCAGATTTTTGCGAAGCTGACAATGGCCGAAAAGTGGCCAGAAGAGCCGGGCTTCAGCTTCAGGTCCCAGCTTCAGTCGCCGTTGAATCCCCATCCCCATCCCGTTTCCAGCCGATGGCAATGGCCGTGAAGGTGAGTGACAGGGGGAGGCTTTTGCGGTTTTAATGCGTGCGCTGCTGCCGCTTGTTGTATTAAATTTTCTTTTCGTTTTTTAAGGGCCCCTCTCCGGCCACGCGACTGGATATTTAATACGGTTTTCTTTTCCCTTTGTCTCCTTTGGCCGTTCGGTCGATTTTGTTTCGCGATGATTTTCAATAAAATTAAATTGAAAATAAAAATAAAATAAAGTTTTATGTTATTATTATTTTGACGCTGCCTCTGCGAAATTGTGGCCCTCGAAGGAAGATTGTGGAGCCGCGATAAGCGGACAAAAATGCATTCAACGCTGGGATTTTGATCTTAATGGCCCACGTGGTTTAACATGCGTACTCGGATGGGAATTTATTTTATGTCTTTATTGGCATTAGCATATGATGTTTTATTTCATTGTTCGGTGAATATATTTTATTGCCTCGAACTTTATGTTTTCTTAATTGTAAATCGGGGATGGGTATTTAAATATTTTCGGACTGTAAACTTTCTAGTTTCTTCTTCACTGTAAGAAAAACATAATTATTTATTTATCATTTGTATTTTCCTAAACTTGTTCTAAATCAATGCAGTGAAGACTAGATTAAAAATAAATTTTGGTGGTTCTATAAATTTAATATCCCCACCAATAATTCCCGTATCTTCGAGTTGCGCCCCTTTTTCATTTTATTACAGATCGTGCGATCTTCCGCAAACCCGTTGGCTTCTTTTTGTTGTTTTGGTGTTTTGCGGTTGTCAAATATTTGCAAATCGCTTTGACATCTGGTTCGACAACTTGTTATCGTCTGCGGACTGCCCGACTCGACTTGGCCCGACTTAGCCCGGCTCACATATATTTCGTTTTTAATAAATTGTACCACAATTTGATATGGCCACGCCCCGCCCCCACAGCCCCCCTCGTTGGCGACCACCCATTTCCGAGTCCAGATTCGTTGGGTCCCACTCTGCTGGCCACTGCAGCTGTCAGGCAGAAAATGGCATAAAGTCTTTGATTAGGCGTGGAAAAATATTGTCCGAAAGCATTTTAATCGTTTTGATTAAAAGCCACCACGCCTAATTAGTTGGAAACTGTCTGCCGTCGATTCGTGTGTGTGTGTGTGTGTGTGTTTGAAACCGGTTCGTCCGTGCAGATGGAAAACCTTTTCGTCAATTGCTGGCCAGCCAATTTAGCAAATAATTCATAGGAACACAAATCGCGATAGGCCCTGCCATTGTGGCTGCGATTGCGGCTGCAATTGTGACTTGTGGACCGCCACAAATTGTTGGCCAATTGTTGTCTCGGCCGAAAACAAATACGAGCTGTAAATGTTTATTTCTTTTTGTCCCGACGCGACACGCCCATTGTTTGTAAATAACTTTTCGTTGTGCATTTTGTTCTAATTAATTTTTTCTTCATCTGTTCGGCATGGTTTTTGGCTTTGTTATGGTTTTTCTTATGCCCGCGCACACTCAACACATTCGGCGATAAGCATCGATCGGCCAAATGGCTGAGTTTAGCCAGCGAGCAGGCGATCGAACGACATTGGCAAATATGGACGATTAGCAACAGGGTTGAGAGTCGAGCGTGGCATTTTGGAAACATAAAAACAAGCCTCGCCGGAACACGTGCTCCATCTCCATGGGAAGCGGAGGTGGGTGGCTTGAGGGATCGGTTCAATCAAGTGGTGCCCCTTTCCGTCAACTCGTGTGGCGACCCTCGCACCTGGTCGCCGCATAATGTGCACAAAAACGTGCCACTACACCCATGACTTGCCATGCAGCCGTAGAAGCAGCCGTGGAGCAGCAGCAACAAATGCATTTTAATTGAAAATGTTGATTGAACTCAAGTTCGTTGCCTAAGTCTTTCGTTTGGGCCGACTCCCCCCCTCCCCGACTGCCCACCTGTTGTTTTACAGCGTGACACCCGACTGTTGTAGTAATTAATAACGGCGCACAACAACAACAAATTATGTTTTTAATAACTGTAAATTTGTAGTTGTAAAAATTTACGATTTAATTGCCGAACGCTTTTGAATTTATTACGAGTGCTAAGTTGGAGTTAGCCTGCGCTAACATTTCACGCTTTAAATGCGATGGGTGTGTGTGCTTGCGAGAGTATGCGAGTGTGTGTGTGGTCCAGATTGTGATTGGCTTTTTGGCCTTTAACCTTAGCCAGCGGAGGAATAACCACGACCACTTTGAACTAGACCTTGTCATCGACGTCCAAGAGTTTGCCTCGCTCATTTTGGCTTTGACATTGACGTTTTCGCCAATGCCCAAGCAATTGAGCCAAGCCATAGCCATGATCACCGATGCTGCCGGCTAACTGCACTTGGCCAATGCCAAATACAAAAAAAAGAAACAAACTGCCAGGCCGCTTAGCATTTAGCCGATCGTGGTCTTCATCGCTGCTGCTTTTTGTTTAGCCACAATTACTTATTTAATCATAATTTCGTTCGCGTTTCAACAATCATCAATCATCAAAGCCGGCAGAGCTGTGCGACTGGGCCAACTGTCAGCCTGACAGATTGCCAGCCAGTTTGGCCCACAGATCCCGTGCTCAAGCTCGGGATCTGGAATGCAGCCATATCGCTATGCGGTCTGCCCCAGCTGTTTAGTGCAGGAAAAAAGTGGCATCAGCCGCAGAACGCCACAATTATCTAGTCAGCAGTCAGTCAGTCAGTCAGTCAATCGGGCTCGTTGAACTTGCCGTTTGCCATTTCGCCGTGGCCGCGGCCGCGGCTGCGGCTCTTGCAGCGATCGCGCAAATCAATCGATCACGTTTCGAGACCAGCACTTGCCGCAATCAACTGCCTGGTACCCTGTAAGCTCTGCCGGTCTCCGTTCCAAGATACTTACTACCAAGATACCCTTTCCCCCGAAGTCTAGGAGGCCAGAAACTGAAGCGCAACTGAATGAACTTTCCAAACGGGCAGCAGCACTCGCGAAGTTGCAACGACTGAAGCTGTAGAAGCAACAGCGGCAGATGGATTGATTGATTGCCTGAAACAGTTAGCAGACATTGTCTGGCTGGCTTATTGCTATTTATGATCTTGATCTATGGATCGAGGGCAAAAGCACATGCGGCACATGTTGATAATCAGCACGGCGGCTGATAATGATGCCGTGGCTCAGGCTCTAGCTGCGAGCTGGCCTTGATTGTCGGTGGCTTCTTGTGCAAGGCTCAATCGGCCCAGTCGCCCTCCTCCTGCGGCACTTACCGCCTCGTTTCTGATTGAAAACATTTTCACCAAAATGCCTGTTGCACCAACCGAAAAAAAACGAAAAACCTTTAAGGGTATACTAGCTCGTTGCGGGTTAAAGAGCTGTTGGTGTTAAGTGCACGATAATCGATTCGATTCGATTCGTTGCGAGCTCGGTCGGTCGGTTGGTTGGTGCTGGCGTTAAACGGCCAGAGCGCCAAATTGCCTATTTATGGCCGTTTCGACTCTGGCAGGAAATCATACATTTGCATGTGCCGAATGGAAAGTATCTATTAGACGGCACTCAAATGCGAGATATATGGATATATAAAACTCGGCCGGGACATTTAAACCCATTGCATCATCGGGGTATTGGTAAAGAATACAAAAAAATACTGTGAATTGTAACGCACGGCAAGGGAGCACAAAAAGGCTAAACGCGGCCTAAACTGGTTAACACATTTTGCAAGTTTTTACAGTGTTTTAATTAAGCTCAACGCCCAAAAACAGACGGCAAACTCAAAAAGAATACTGCCTTGGTTTTTTTTTGTCTTTTTTGTGTATTGGCAATCGATGAAAAGTCAATAAAAATCGACAGACGAACGCACACGAGCCAAAAGAGTTATCATTACGGTCGAGTCTCAAATTTCTGGCCAGAAAGGCAACGAGTTTTTTATACCAGATCATTTGAGATGAGGTTGCACCCAGTTTTTAGCTGGCCGCATGCTAATTAGCCGCGTGTCACCAGGTGATAATTGCATCGTTTAGGCCTCCGCCACCTTACAAGCCGAATGCGTGTCTGCCAAAAGGATCAGCATTTAACCTAACGACTGCATTCACTTCCCCTTTCTAGACTGCAATTCCAGGTTTCGTTTGGGCCATTAAACAACGCTCACTGGCTGGCCAACACTTGCAGTCCACGTTTATGGCCCCGAACAATGCGCTAATGATTTATTTAAAGCACATTAACATCGGTATCGGTATCGGAATTCGGCATTCAGCAACTCGGCAACCGAATAGCGGCCGAAAACCGTCCAAGATTGCCCACTGGGCTGGCTGGGTGGGCGTCATCGCTGGGATTTTGGGGCCGCACCCCTTCTTCATCTCCGGCGCGGCATTGGCAGTGACCCAGCACCACTGCACCACTGCACCACTAGCTCCACTGCGTACTTCCCGTATCACAAGCTGCGTATCTGCGCCGCGGGTGCAAAACGAAATCGACATTTAATGCGCTACCACACAATTGCCACAAGTGGGGGAGTTGGGCGGTGGGAGCGGCCGTTTCCGTTTGAGTTGCGGTTACCATGATATCGCATATTTCAATCAATTTGCTTATTATTGTCGTTGCTCTCGGGGCATTCCCGTTAGTATAATAGACCATAAAGGTGCGCTTGAGATCGACACACAAAACACAAGACGGTTAAAATAAAGACAAGGAAACAGCAAAACAACAATTTCACCGCAATATATATAAAACAAGTCGGATCTCTGCTTTCGGTTTATACCCTTGAAGAAGGTATTTGAAAATGGTACAACTACCTATAATGATGTGGGTATTTGGCGTTCCATATTCATGTTAATTTCCTGTTTTTTCATCGCTGTAATGGTTTTATTTTTATCAATAACTATTTATAAACCACATGAGTTACTTGGATTTTAAGCTTGGTACTAATAAATGTGTTAGTAAAGAAGGGAAAAATTATCCAAAAAGCTCAGGAAATTTATAAACGATTATATAAAAATTTTATAAGAATTAAAAATAGGCACAAAGTTGGTTTTCTTAATCTGCCGAGAATAAATGAAAATTCGTATTTTTACCAAAAATGCATAACTTGATTTTTCATCAAAATAATAACAAAGAAAATATTAGTCGAAATATGGCGCGTCATACCTTGTTGAACTCGTAATCAAATTTCTGATAAATTTGCTTTAAAATATAAAAATTTTAATTTTTTCAAATTTTCTTCAAAAAATTGTGATGTAAAAATTAAAAAAAATTTAATTTTTTAAATTAGTCGGAGAGTGACAGGGATCAATCTAATAAATTTAATAGATTTGATTTGGGAAGCATTTTGGCCAAATTAGATAAGAAGGACTCTTTGAAAAAATGTAGATTTCTACCAAAAAGCCAGATAATTTTTTCAACCCAAAAAGGTCTTAAAACCCTTTACAAGCTTTTTCATTTTATTACGCAGCCCTATAAGGGTACTTGATGTGTCGGTGGCCTGGGAATCTCACCTCTCTTTCCGAATTTTTGTTCAGGTTTTTTTTTTGGGCTGTGTCTAAAGCGTGAGATGCGACCACATGCAAATTTGCCCGGCACGATGTCCCTGACAGACACTTGTCAACGAATTTCTTTTTGTTTCGCTGCTGCCATTTTGTTCTCGACAAAACTATGCAAATATATGTCAGGGAGATGGAGATGACGATGCCGATGCCGATGTCGATGACGATGCCATGCCAAAGGCGATGTCAACTGAGCGACAACAACAAATGAAGATCAGTGCGGGCTTATTTATTTTATTTTTATGTACACTTGCGAATGCATTGGTGTTCCTCAGATGCTCAGTTCCTGTACTGCTGCCGCCCCCTGCAAGTGCAACTGCAATTGAAGCGGCATTAGGCATTCAGCCAAGCACTCTTGGCCCGAATGGCAAGCACTCTTGGCCAGGGAAACTGCAACTCCGACTCCGACTTGGCTTTTCTTGGCTCAGCTTAGCTGAGCTTAGCTTGGCAAACACATTTTTCGCGCCCCAAAAGTGTTGGAGGCGTTTTGTTGTCCACTTAGAGACATGGGGCCGTCCGTCTGCCGCTGGATGCTGCAGTTGCAGTTGCAAAGAAGGAGGAAAACAAGAGGTATAAGCCAGGCTTGCAGCCTCAGCAGCAGCCACTAAGCGTCTTGGGCACACGTCAGTCTGTCGCATCCGTCGGCCTCTCTCCCTGCCTTTTATTGCCTTTTGTTGCCTTTTGGCGCCTTGCGGTTGGTCGTCGTCGATTGTGGCATTTTGATTGATTTCTTTTGACTTTTGGCAGCCGCAAATATTTGGTAATCCTGCCAGCGAACAAGCCGCCTCATCAGCAATTTTAATGCATATTTTAGCACCTCGATATCGGCATTTCCTTGGCATTTTAATGCCAACAGCTACTTTCTAAGCGGCCAAACAGAATCTGTTGACATCCACACTACTGTGCCGTATTTATTGCTGCCTTCCATTGACCATAAACTTGATTTCGGCGCACATTCGGCGACAATTTGTCAGAAATTCTGGCACTTTTTCAATCCGTTTCCAGCGGCCCGAGTATTAAGGTCAACGTCAGTGCTTAATTGAACACCTGGACAGTCGAAACCACCGCGGCGATGGTGGGTCAGCAGGTCTGCCAAGTGAGTCATAAGACGGACCCAAGGTAAAGGCGGAATGATTTCCACTTCAAAATAAATCGAGTCAGTGGGAAAAACAAAGACATGCATAAAGGAAAACAAAATGAATTTTACAAGAACAGCAACCATACTGAAATCTAGTCAAAAAATGTTTAGAAAATATTTATTTGATTTTAAATTGGGCATAATAAGTCCAAAAACCACGGATAAAATTTAATATATGTTTAACTGTTGTCAGTTATCGTGTAAGTAAAACGAAAAACAACTCCAATGCTCTAAATGTTTTCTATAAAACTGATGTCTTGAAAAACCTCTGAAACCATCATTCAAATACAAGTAAACCTCATTTGTAATTGAGATGTGCAATATTGCAACACATCATTGACAACAGCCGAAACGAAGCGAAAATGCATCTTCAGCTGTCAAAAATTACCAAAAACCCCTTGTTGTTGCCAATGCTGCAGGTGTTGGTTGCATTTGGCTTCTTTGGGTAAATAGTGCAAAATCGTGAAATCAAATTTGTTCACGTTGTTGGCAGTCGATGTCTATTATGCGCTTTATGTTAATCAAAACGGGCCAGCAACTCAGACTCAGCCAGATTTTGCGTTGTCCTACCAAAATGGAAAAATTGACTTCCAGCACCCGCATCCCCCTGATACACTGAAAGAAATATTCTTTCATTAACTCTGCTATTAGAATATTTATTTAAATATTTATGATTTGGTTTGGAAAAGTACATTTATTTATATTGCAATTTTATTATAAACTGAAATTGAAACTCGAAATATTTATAATAGTTTTTCCCTTTAAGTGTACTCGCCCTCTCTGGCAGTAGGCCACAAATTGTTGGTTTTAGACTGCTTCTTTGGTGTCGGGGCTTTACATAATTTGGTGGATCTGTTGTGGTTGGCTTGTTTCTCGCTTCGCACTCGGAGTCTTATTTCGTGGCTCCGGTCGTGTCTTTGCGGTGTCTTCCTGGTGAGCAATTTGCATTTATTTTATTTGCAGGGGAAAATGACAAAGCCAAGCACTACAAGCTATTGAGAAATACGTTCGTGTAGAACAGAAGCAGTTCGATGGTAAAAACGACGGAGGAAGTGCTCAGACCCACTACAAAGATGCACCACCACATGCGGAGGTCCTGGATGCGCAGCGGACTCACCAGATGCATTAGACTGTAATCCTTGATGGTCATGCGTCCAGCTCTCACCATATCGTAGAAGCTGCGTGTCATCCAGTGACTGATTAGCCCGGCCTGGTCCATCCGCAAGGTGAAATCCTGGAGGCGCTCCCGGTAAATGGACTCCGGAGCTATCAAAAGTCCGCAGGGCGAGGCCCAATTGTAGCACATGGTCTCTGAGAACCGGAAAACTCGATGCGCAAAGTGCCGCTGCTGCGCCTCGATCACATGCCACTTCACCGAGGTGATGGTATAGGCCCAACTGGTGTTAAAGTAGTTCCTGTTATCATAGAGCTCATTGGGATCGTCTGTGAGATGAAAAGCCGACGCATATTTGGCCCGGAAACCGCCATCTAGAAAATAGAACTCGCTGCTCATTCCAAAGATTTTCAGATCCGAGGCCAAGAGGTCATCGAAAGTTTCAATCTTATCGCGGAGTGGTGGAGACATCAGCAGGGAGAGAAGTTGGGCAGAACTGGCGCACAGCATTACCAGAGAAAAAATCCTTCCAGCCAGTCGTATTAATCTTCCTCGCAAAGTGATACCCATGCATTTAATCAAAGGCGGAATAAGGACGAAAAACAGGATGAAAGCTAAAGTCAGAAGCATCGCCAATTCAGCACTGAGTACGTGTTTGAACAGGGTGTGGACACTCAGAGGCTTCTCCTCGGGCAACATGGTGCACCAGCTGGAGAAGAACATGGGGTAGCTGTAGTCGCGATACCGCTCCTCGTGCTTGAACATGGTCATCGAGGTGGTCAGTCCGAAGTCCGAGCTCCCGTTTCGTGTGAACTCCAGCATGTATTCCGCAGATGAAATTTTTGCCTTTGGCCAAGTGGGATACATGACCTGTATGCCGGCTCCCAAACTCTCAGAGAAATGTTGTATGATCTTCCACAAAAAGCCGCCTATTCGATAGTTGCCTCGGCTATCTCGGTAGTCAAAGGAGTTGGGAGGCGACAAGTCGGGTTGAACGCGCAGTTGATAGCCCCGGAGATCCGCCAACTGATTGGTATACATCCTGGATCGTAATGCATTCGATAGGCGCTTTTTGACCAACGTGAAATATGGAAAAGCCAGGTAATAGTAGATGTTTAGAGGACGAATCCAACGCTGAAAGTACAGCACCACATTCAGCATGCTGTGTTGCAGGCAAAGTGACAGGATTTGAGAGGCCAGGAAGGCGCTTTCCATGCCCTGCAACTCGATGAGAATCCTAACCGAACGATATCTGCTCAAACTGGTGGCCAAAAGCTTTAACTGCCACTCATACGAGTTCAAAGATAGACAAGCCATCGCAAAGATTTTACTGCTGTGCCGGTTGTATAATCCTGGATAAGATTCCTCACGATTCCAGACAATCTGAGGATGTTGGGATAGATTAGTTCCCTGTAGTCTTTCCCAACTGCAGTTCGTTCCAGTGGGGTTAAAGTAAAACATTGTGGTCTCCGCGGGTACCAAAAACTGCAGGACTAAGCCATATAGATCGACCAGCTCGAGAGCAGGACTAGAACTAAAGTTAGACAACATGGCCCACACTGAAACCGGCAAGGACTGAAGGACAACTCTGCCGACTGGAAGCGGTTGTCGGTGTGCAAATGTTTGCTTTGGAAATCAAATGCTTATCGCACGTAATTACGCGGCGGACAATTGCAATACGGGAATTAAAAGTTTGCCCAGCGATAATCAATGTGACTTCACTTTGGGAACGGTGAGAGTTCAAGGCAAACTCCCAGTTTGCTGAAGTTACGATTACTCGTATCTGGAAATGTCTCTGCAGCCATGTAAAATCCATAAATTCCTGACCTTTCAACTTGTGGGCAAGGCAACCGCAACGCAGGCGAAAACAAAACAAAATGCAGCGAAACAAGACAAAAACCCAAAAAACCAAAGAGAGAAAATACGACAAGCCGAACCCAGAGGGCCAGCTGCAGCTGTAGAATTTTTAAGCCGAAATATTTTTTGGCTTCACATGGTTACCCTTTCAAAAGGGCATTTGCATTGGAGGGAAATGCCAGAGGGAAAATGATTTAAAATATATATTTTGAATATATTTATATTTTTTTTAGTACATTTATTAATTAAACTCAGCTTTTTAAAAATTGTTCAATTTAATCTACATTTTTTTGAACTCTTTCAGGGATGCCTGAATATTTTCTAAACATTTTCTGAATATTTTCTAAATGTTTCCCAAATATTTTCTGAATATTTCTTGATTATTTTTTATTTCAAAAGGGTCTCATAATATCGGTGCTGACCAACGCAGCTCCCGACTTGTTTCGGCTGCCACTCAAAGTTCAGGCGGCGTCTCTTTGGCCGACCAGAGGTTTTATGGCCGGGGCCGACTTAAGCCTGATCCTTCTTGGCAGCTGACAACACCCTCGCATCCGTCTTGCGGAGAAAGTTTTGCGGTCTGCGCACGCGTGTTTTCTACTCCGCTGACCTTCGCCGGGACAGATCGTTTAATAATTTGCAGCAAATCGCGAATCGCGACTCGATGGTTGGCCACGACGGCTGGAAATTGTCTCACATGTCGTGAGGCTCTTAACCCCCTCGATCAGCGCTTTTCGGCTTGATTTTCCCGCCGATGATCACGGCCACATAATTCATTTCCCAGGCTTCGTGTTTGGGGAAATTTGTCAACCAAATCGTGGCGCTTCTTGTGTGTCATAAATTGCTCTTGCCGTGCCGAATTGTCTTGGTCGAAAAACCAAAAACCCAAATCTAGACATCGATTTGCCGTGAGGCAAGAGAATTCTAAAAGTAAACAATCCAACTGGGCCAATTCATATCGGCCACAGAGTGGATTCATTTGCCTAACTAGACGTCATTTGAAATTGAGATATGCATGTTGCAACACATCATTGACAGCCGTGGAAACGAGGCGCAAATGCATCTTCAGCTGTCAAAATTGCCAAAAAAAGAAGCGAAAAAGCTTGTTGCATGTTGCCAATGTTGCAGGTGTTGGTTTGCTTCTTGGCATCTTTGACTTCTTTTGGCTAAATAGTGCAAAATCGTGAAATCAAATTTGTACACGTTGCTGCCAGTCGATGTCTATTATTCGCTTTATGTTAATCAAAACGGGCCAGCAACTCGGATCTTGCGTTGTCCTAAAAGAGTAGAAAAAAAAACAATGCAACAAACAACTCAGACACTAGGCCACAATTTGCTGGTGTTTGCTGCCAAGGTTTTTACATAATTTGGTGGATCTGCCGCGGTTGTCTGATGGCTCGGTGGCTCAGTGGTTCGGTGGTTCATCTCCCCCTCGATTGGGGTCTCATTTCGTGGTGCCCGTCGTGTCGCTGCAGTGACTTCGTAGGAGGCAATTTGCATTTATTTCATTTGCCCTCGCAGCTCGCGAAGGTGTAAGACGGTAGGAAACCATTCAACAGCATTGTTAACTACTGTCTCCCTGCCTTGAATCGGGCACTCCAGGAACCCTTGTCACCGTCACGAAGTAAAACACAAAGTTTTCATTTGTTTTTCTGTGCTTTTTTCTTTTTGTTGTCCTGGCTTGTCTCTATTATTTGCTGAGTTCTCCGGAACCGGGTGGTTTTATCGGACACCATCGCCGTAATTGCCGCTGGAACAATTAAAAGCCCAGCCAGTAGCTTACCCAGCTAACAAATAGTTCGCCCGTAAACTGAACCAGGCTAATTACCACCCCGGAACCGTAGAGGACAAGGACATGTCGCAGATCCGAAATGGTGAGGGTTTCGGGCTGATAACGTTCCTTAAAATCCACCAAGTTTATCTTGCCCGCCTTAACCATATAGTAAAAACCTCTAGCCACCCACAAGTCGTGCAGACCCGACTGCGAAAGTAACAGGGTGAAGTTGTGCAATGGAGCTCTATGCGCCGAGTTCTCGGGAATGACCAGGCCAAAGGGAACCATCTCGTAGAAGCACAGGTCCTTAGAATACCTAAACAAGGGTCTTGAGCTCCGTTTCTGCTGCTCCTTGTACATTTTCCACTTTTCGCTGGTTAGCGTGTAGCCATACGAGGTGTTTAAAGCATTTCGCAGACCAATCAGTGTCGATGTCTGTAAGGACAGACGAAATGCAGCGGAGTATTTGGTACGCTGGGTGAATTCAATGGACGAGTACTCAGATCTAATGGAGATGATACGCACTGGCGACTCTATCAAAGCAGCCAGGCTGTCGATTGGTGGCAAAGATGGAGGATCGGCAAAGAGAGTGAGCAGTTTGCCCAGATAGTTAGAAGTGACTAACGTGGCCAGCACCAACCAGCCAATTCGCTGGAGCCTCTGATGACGTCGCCAACGGCCATGAAGCAACTCGTAAAAAATCCAGAGAAAAATCAGGAGGGCGAACGTTGAATAGGGTAGCACGCGGGAAAGCAACTCGGACACGTTAAGCTGCCGCTCCACCGGCAACATGGTGCACCAACTGGCCTGATTCACCGGATAGGACATCTCGTGAACGCGGTCCAGGCCACCCATCGACATTGGCTGAATGCTGGCAGCCACGTCTATAATGCCGCTTGCTGCCACGTCCAGGAGTTCGATGAAGTTGAGGGTCCTGTCATCCGCATACTTATTCACCACCTGCAGCCGTGCGTTGTGCTTGTGGGCATAGGCCTCCATAATGTCCCACAAATAGCCCAGGATCTGTTTGTTGCCCTGTTTGTCCTGGTACAGAATCGTATTTGGCTCCGAGTAGTCGGGCATGGTACGTATTGTACCGCCTCTTAAGTCTAACATCTTATTTGGATACAGTTCCGACACTTGAGTTTCCTCTGTGAAAGTTTGGTTCATCATCTCGAACTGCGGATAGGCATCAAAGCTGCTGACTACTTGAGTCTCTGCAAAATCGCTAAAAATAGCATTGGCATTAATCATATCCTGACTCAGACAAAATTCCAGCACTTGATTGACCAGATATTCGTCCCTTTCCTCCATGAGCTCAATGAGTACTCGGGCCTGTCTTAGATATTTCAAACTCCTTGACAGGCTGCCAAGTAGAGCTCTCCAATGGAATCCTGGAAGACAGGCCAGCACCAAAAGACCCTCGCCGAGAAATCCATTCAGGATCACCGTCCTATCCGAGCGCCATATCACCAAGGGCAGTCCCCAAGTGGCTGAAGATAAAGTTTCCTCCAAGTGGCACTTTTCCTTTACAGGGGCGTAAAAGAAAATGCTGGTCAATTCCTGACCACGGCTTATCAGCGACACGAGCTTGGAGTGAAGACTACTACCGGTGGACGACATCTCAGAGGACTGACGTCGTTTTAGAGATAGTACCCTATATTATAAGGTGTTTTATTTGCTTAATCGCTGGAAAAGTTACTAAATCAACAGGAACTGAAGTTTATTAATGGATTACACTTTCGCTGAAAGTAAAAATAACAAAGTGGGAGGTACATTAAACCCAGTATTTGAATACCCTTTATAAAATATTTTTTCTATCTTACTTTAGTTGCTTACGTTTCGTTAACGATTCCAAACTCGAGGCTTTAAATTAAACCAATAGTTCAAACTAATTTTATGGTATAGCTAATTAGAAAGGAAATTTGGAGAAAGCAATATACCCCTTTTCACCTTATTATACGTAAACATTTTTATTTGCTGTTACAAAGCAAGTTACAAGTTGTTTAGGCAAACATTTACACAGTGGACAGTGAGCTCGATGACGAACACAAGCGTTGAAAATAAGAGTCCAGTTCCGAATAGTGCCACCACATACTGCCATTCCGCCCAACGAATCGTTTTCGCTTGGTGCGTTGCGGGGATGTCCCCGAAATGAAAACATCCGCTTTTTACCATGACGTAGTAGGATCGCCGATACCACAAATCAATAAGTCCAGCTTCATGCAAACGTATGCTGAACTGTCTCATTTCGTAGCGATATAAACAGTTGCTTTGCAGGATCAGCGAGAAAAGCGACAGCTTCTGAACACAAATGTCGTCCGAGTAGCGGAACAAAGGTCGCCGGGAGTGCCGCTGGGCCTCTTTGTACAACTGCCACTTGACCGAGGTCACCGTATAGCCGTAAGAGGTGTTGAATCTGTCCCGGTATTTGGTCAACTCGAAGAAGTTATCATGCAGCACAAAGGAGGAGGAGTATCTGCTTCTCAAATTGATGGGGTAGTCCATGAACTCCCCACGCATTCCTCTGATTTTTAGCCCAGATTCCTTGACCTGCTGCATGTTGGTTATGTGATTCACTTGCTGGGGTCCAATGAAGTAGGCCGAAAGCTGGGCTTGCAGGAAGCAGAGAAGCGCCAGGTAAGTTAGAGGCTTAAGCAGATGAATAAGTGGATGTCTTAAACGGACTCTCTGAATCAGCCACGTGTGCATAATGTAGAGGATGAGCAAAAACAGCCAGATCCAAGGTGACTCCATCAGTCTGCTCATTGCCTCGTGGCTGCTGAGTACTCTTTCTGTAGGTAACATCATACACCAGTTACCCACCATCATCGGATAGCCATATATGTGCAGGTTGGTGCGCAGAACGTGCCTGAAAGGCCTCAAACTAGCAGCTATATCCAGAGTTTCGTTCGTCACCAAATCCAGGACCTGAGCATATTTCAGGGTTCCCCCAGGAGCTGGTTCTATTGGCATTTGCAGACTGCCATTAAGATGCTGGGCGAAATCAAGCAAAAATCGCCACACAGGACCGGAAATGACCAAAGAACCATTTGCATCCTTTTCCACAATGGTATGTGGCTGGGAATTATCTGGCAATGTGCGAATAGGATGTCCTCGCAGGTTTCCCAGCTTGTAGGGGAAAAGGGTGAGCATTGCTTGATATACTAGCCTTGTAACTTTGAACTCCGGAAACAAATCGAAGGCGTAGAATGTCCTGGAGCTTAGGAAATTCCACGAAAGCAGCAGCACATTAGGCATCTTTAGCTCGCGACATCGATTCAACAATATCCAGGCTGATTTCTGCTCTTCAATAGGATCTTCCTCTCCACAAAGCTGCAATACCACAGGCATACTGCGTATTTGGTCCAACATTAAGCTAAAAGCGACCAGCACTTCATTGTATTGGGAAAACATCAGGCAAGCCACTGCCAAGATGTCCATATCCTGTCGGTGTCTCAGATAATGTGGGTACGTGTGATCGTTCCACAATAACATCGTGGAGTTATCACTACCCAAAACCTCTTCAAACCAGCAGTCGTCACAGGAGCTCAGGCGATAGTAGAGCAGGGTGCGGAATCGTATCTCCACCCTTAAATGCGCCCACAGCCGCTGGAGGACCTCAGCTCGCGGCCAATTAGGGGTCGCCACCAACTGCACTTGTTGCCACATGCCTGACTTTCGGACTAGTGGCCCATTGAAGGGTTAGTCTCGGCTTTTAAGGCCCAGCTCCCATTGTTGCCACCGATTTCAAGGAGTCAGCATTTTTAAGGGCTGACTTGCAGAACCCACCCGACCACTCGTTTCGCAGGCAAATGCAGTAGAGCTTTGGAATACAATGCAGTACAACGAATGCAAAGGAGCTCGCGCCAACGCTCGAAAGCAAAAGTAGCGACGCACAAATTTGTGGCTTGTCTGACCTGTCGCCAGAGTGACCCAAATAAACACAGGAGAATGCTGCAGGTGAGAGTAGTCGAACAGCAGATACCCTAAACTTAGGAGGAGATTTTAAAAAATAAAAAGGAGGCAAGTTAACAGGGGCAAAACGTCCTTTATAATATAAAATATATGAAAATATATTTGTAAACAATTATTTCCAAGACATTTTAATTCATTTATATTTTTTATGATTTAAGAAAATTATATTTTATTGTAAGAGAAAAACATTAAATTGCATAAAAAATATGTGATTATTTTTTTAAATTTGTTTTTATTTAACGCTTAAAAATACACAAGTAATTTTAAATTTTTTTAAGATTTAAAATTATTAAGAAATAATGTAGAATGTACATGATAGGTGATATGATATACCCCACTGCCGCCTTACCACCTCGGCATAAAGACAATTGCTGGCGAGCCGAACAAGAAACCAGCGTGTTGACAATGGTCAAATGCCCGGGCCAAATGTGAAGATGCAGCTGGGGATCGCCGAACCCGCTAACCCACGACCCCTCACTTCTCGCACCGCCCCCTTCCCCTGGAATGGAATACCGGCCAAATGAATTGTTGTCTTCTTGGCCACTCCACCAGGCACCCAGGCAGCCATGCACCCATCCATACAGCCACACACACCCACTGCAGGTTGCTGGATCCGCACAAGACTAAGACGGGCAGCCATGTCCATGTCATCATCATCATCTGCACAGCAGCATTTTGTTGATTTGGCTCTCGGTGGTGTCGTCGTGGTCGTGGCACTTGTTTTATCGTCATTTTACAGGCATTTTTCATAAATTACAGTTTATTGTTGTTTGATAAACGGTCAGCGGTGGGCGCTACTTGTATTTTTCGGCCTTTTTTTTGTGACCAGCAGCAGCTCGACACGCAAATAAACCGAAAGCAGAAATTACAGTGGTTTTATTGTATTAACATCGTTGTCGCATCATCGTCGTTGGCGTTTCGGTGTTCGTGTTTGTCTGGCTTGATAAGTTAAGCGTTGACATCTTTATGCACCTGTGTGGGCATAAATGCATATGGGTACTCCCTCCGTTCCTCCAAAAAGCCATGTGAAATGGTGAATAAAAGTCGAATTTTATGGCCGAAAACTAATGGCTTTCCACGGGGCCTGAGAACTTTTCCGTTTCGCAGATCACACCCTTAAATTCGGCGGAAAAACGCAATTATTTTCCGCACAATGGTTCGCCCAATATTTTAGTGGCGCTTAGGAACACGAAAAAAAGAAACAGAAACATATTCAAACCGTAATCGTAACTCACCCACTTATGATTTACGAGCCAAGAGCTCGGGGCCCCCGAGGCTTTGTGGGCTTTTGGCGTGCAAATTACCAATGCAAATATGCATCCGTAGAGCGCCTATCGAGTGGGGTAAGTGGAAGTGCGGTGGCGCACCGAGATTTGCATAATTTTATGGCCACAAATTCCGCTTAAACAACTTAATTAGATTCCAAAGAGCAGCCAGCAAAAAGGCTGATTTGGTGGCACTTAAATAAATAAAGAAAATTTGAAATTTGAAAAATGGAGAATGGATGGCATGTCCCTTTGGGGCAGCCGCCGTTTATTTATGAACGTGGTCAGCGCCATTTTGGCCAAGTCGATTACTATTACACGGACTTATCTCCCACAGCGGCGGTGGCGGCGGCGGCAGTGGACCAACTAAATGGCCACAAACTGGATATGGATCTGGAGCCCAGAGACTGGAACCCACTTGGCCTGGCTGGCCCCCCGATCGCTCGATCTAATGGCAGCTAATCTAGTTAACAGTTTTTCAATTATGGACGATTTGGTGCAGCTGATAATAAATGCGATAAAACATATTTCAGGCCAACGACGCCAATTGGCCACAGATTACATCAGAGATTGCGCTCCGCGTTTGGGCGTAGTTCGGCTGCAATTGTCAAAACCATTTGGTCTGGGCCAGGCTCATTTGTTGGCCGTCTTACTGGCTGGTTAGCCGGCTAGATGGCTAGATGGCTGCGGGCGCTAATTGATTTGCCAGCTTGTACGCGCCAAATGTGGATCATTAAAAACTTAATTAGCAGCCGGCATTCATTAGGTCCCGGACCGCCCTTCGACTCTCGATCGCCCTTTAATTACACATTCTGATCGTTCCGAGCCAATCTGATCCGATCCGATCCGTTGGCCAATTCAATTTTGGTAAATCTCGAAATCTCGTACAGAAATTGCGTATTGAGAAATCCGGATTGTGGTGATGCCCCGGGGTCGAGCAAAGCAATCTTTTTCTCTCTGTTTTTTTTGGCAACAAATAAAATTAATGAGCACAGAGCCGGCTGCACTGCTAACCCAGTTCAAGTGGCTGGCCAAATGTCAGTGGGCATTTTCTGATAAATGTGCCACATGGCAGCGAAACGAGCCACCAAACGAAAATGAAAATGTTGCAAATGCAGGGCGAGCACAGCCCCTCCCGAAAGGTTGCCCGCCCGTCACAGTCACATCATAATGATGCCCCCGATCCGCCTTAGCTCAGCTCCAGGGCGTTGGTACCCGTACCGCTCCGTCGTCCTCCTCCTCCGACGGCCAAGTCGTGCTTCGTCAACGAGGAATATGTCAGGGTCTGAAGCCAATCCAGCTAGCCAGCCTTATTCCGCTCCGTTCCGACCAGATCCGATCCGGCTCGAAGTGTGCCTGTTTAGCAAACACTGCCGCGGCCAGCAGAACCAAGTCGCCCTCTGACGAGAAGTCAAAATGTGGCAAATGTGTTGTGGCCTTCGGGTGTTTGTACCCTTTCTAAAGGGGTTGAATCCAGTTACTTGAGGATATGTACCCAATTCTTCTTGAAAATTTCTCCTACAATAGATTACTTAACACGTAAAGAATATTATAAATATGTATTTCTTAAAACCTAAAATTTTAAAAATTTAGAAAGGTTTATCACAAGATTATTTGTAAAGATGTTTAAATTTATGTTAATACATTTTTTTTATAAGGGATACAAAAAATATTTTCCTTTAATAAAATCTTAAAAATTTATCAAAGTAAAAATATAACTATTTCCATATAGCTTATATTATAAGAGCACTTGAAATTCCCTACTAAAAATATAGTTTCTCCCATTTCTGTGATCTCTCCTTGACGTTCTGTCGGCGTGACAGCTTTGGGCCAC
The DNA here is from genome assembly GCA_037075245.1 of Drosophila mimetica. Classification (NCBI taxonomy): domain Eukaryota; kingdom Metazoa; phylum Arthropoda; class Insecta; order Diptera; family Drosophilidae; genus Drosophila; species Drosophila mimetica. The sequence goes on from JBAMCH010000023.1 coordinate 10,574,117, forward strand.
AAAAAATTGCCAACTAATGTCGAAAAATTTAGTATCGACCTGGCCAAAAAAAAAAAGAAAACCCCAGACTGGCATATGTCCAAATTTTCAGAGCCGCCGGCGCTTCTGCTGCAGCGGATTTCAAAACTGAATCTCAGAATCTCGCCATCAATCGATCCGATCCGTTCCGTTCCGATCCGATCGCCCCGCAATCTTTTGTTGCCGTCGTTGCTGGGTTGGCCTGGCAGTCAATAAAATTATAAATGCCACTTATTAGACCGCACTATTTCTGGGCAGCGCTTCGCTTCGCCGGGTCGCCGGAGCTGCAGTTGATGTATGTAAATATAATGAAGCGAATATCGGGCTAATTAAAATAAATTCAGGGCGTGGCGAGCTCTCATGCCGTTTGCAATTAAATTAATTGCCCGCCATTGCCAAGCCGTCGTCGGCCGACTGGAGTTGCATAAGTCGGCTGCCTCTTGGCCATTTGCGGTGGCTATTGTTGGATGCGGAACTGCGGCTCCCCTTTTGGATGGAGGAAACGGAATCTGAGCCACTGGTCCAGCTTCAAATGAATCCGGGAATGAGACATGGAAATTACAGTTTTTGTGCAGCTCGATTGCTCATAAAGTGTGGCTCTTATTTAACACACAGATAAGTTTAAACGAAAAAGAAGAGAATTTCAAATATATATTGATCCATTAGTGTTTGAAATATATGATTTTAACCCGGCCATAATTCTGTTCAATCGTTTTATGTATATGACATTAATAAAGATCTTTTAAGAGCACAGCATTTCCAACCTTAAACTCAATATAAAGGCGTTCATAAAAGCACCATTAAAATGTTTATATTGACGTAAACAAACCAAATCAAAGCTGATTTAGATGAGTATAAACATAAACAGAAAACTTGATTTTGCCATTATAACTTGGGCTCGTAAAATGCTAAATTGAGCAAAGTTTTTGTTCCGGTAAATTTTATTTCGAAATTTGTTGAAAGGTTTTAGTTTAATCTTTTATTAACTAGATTTGCAAATTTAATTTTTTTAGATAATATTAAAATCATTTTGAATTTTCTATATATTTAAAACGAATTTCTGTATATCACTCACCTGCCATTAACCCAAATCCTGATTTTCCCCCACCCAGGGGAAGTGCCATCATGAGCACTGTTTGCAGCAGGTGCTGAAATGTATCTGCCATGGATATGATTCGTGTTGGCTGTGCTCGGCTTTTCAGTCATCGCCCGTTTAAACAACAAAACCAGGAAGTCTATGACAATTATAAATCATCTTCGCCTTGCATTTTGCAGCTGTCATGATGAGCACTTCACTTGCCAGCTCAACAGTTGCAGTGGTTGCTCATTACACCAGCAACATCAAGAGCAGCAGCAGCAGCAGCAGCAACAGCAGCAGCAGCAATAGCAACACCCACCACCCCGGCAGCAAATGGGGCAAGTCAAGTGCTCAGGCAAACAGGGCGTCTAGCCGTTTTTGAAGTCCCCTCACCCCATCACCCCCTTAGCCCGCTCAGCCTTTTTTAGCCGCTTTGTTTGCTCTTCCGACTGACGCAGCTAACTGGATTCCGTTTGTGGCTTAGATAACATTTGGCAAGCAAGCGGCAAGTTGATGTCAAATTTCTGGACATGCAGCGAAAGGTTCTTAAATTAGAAAAGCGTGTGCTGGCAATTCCTGTGACTTCCCCTTTCCGTGGCGGTTTTGGCCAAAGTATTTTCACATGTTCACTGACTTGGCTTTGGCTTCGTCTCTGGCTCTGGGTCGTGTTGGGCTTTTGCTCCAGCCGTTGCCGTTGCTGTTGCGTCTATTAAAATGCTATTTTGACTGGAGTAGTTTAGCCGAACAAGGGGGCGGAGGACAGTCATCATCATTTCGAGTGCTGAAAAGCATTTTTATGTTCTCGTGGCGTCAAGTGCCGCAGGAAGAGGCCGAAAAAAACAAGAACAATGTTGATGATAATACTAACAACAACAGTCAGCCAGACTGCAACTGCGCGGCGTGCAAATAATGCAATTTGTGCAATGCGCCATTGCAAACGTGGGAGTCAAATGAACAGCAAAAAAAACAAGAGGGAACGCTATAGTCGAGTGCCTCGACTATCAAATACCCGTTACTCAGCTAAAGTCAGCAGTCTCAAGCAGGGCAAACCAAGCAGCCGCTTCAAAAAATTTAAAAAATTTCTTCTACATTTCGGTAGGCGTTAATAACCCAAACAAAATTGCGTTTACACTTTTGCTCTAGCTTTAAAACTATGGGCGCCACAGCTTTTCGCGGTTTGTGGGCGTTAGGGGGGGGGGGGGTTTCCAACTTTGGTCTATCAATATGTATTGATGAAACGAATACACATTGCTTTTCCCATTAATATAGCTTCAAAAATGTGGGTGCCACAGTTTTTCGCGGTTTGTGGGCGTTAGAGGGGGCGCGGCACATCGGCGTGAAAAACTTGCGCTGCGTATTAACCCCTACAATCTGCATGCCAAATCTCAATCTTCTAGCTTTTATAGTTTCCGAAATCTCAGCGTTCATACAGACGGGTGCCAAGGTTTTTAGCGGTTTGTGGGCGTTAGGGGGGAGGGGGGGTTTCCCACTTTGGTCTATCAATATGTATTGAAGAAACGAATACACATTCCTTTTCCCGTTAATCTAGCTTCAAAACTGTGGGTGCCACAGTTTTTCGCGGTTTGTGGGCGTTAGAGGAGGCGTGGCACATCGGCGAGAAAAACTTGCCTGCGTATTAACCCCTAGAATCTGCATGCCAAATCTCAATCTTCTAGCTTTTATAGTTTCCGAGATCTCAGCGTTCATACAGACGGGTGCCACAGTTTTTCGCGGTTTGTGGGCGTTAGAGGGGGCGTGGCACATCGGCGTGAAAAACTTGCGCTGCGTATTAACCCCTAGAATCTGCATGCCAAATCTCAATCTTCTATCTTTTATAGTTTCCGAGATCTCAGCGTTCATACAGACGGACGGACGGACAGACGGACGGACAGACGGACAGACGGACAGACGGACAGACGGACATGGCTAGATCGACTCGGCTAGTGATCCTGATCAAGAATATATATACTTTATATGGTCGGAAACGCTTCCTTCTACCTGTTACATACTTTTGCACGAATCTAATATACCCTTTTACTCTACGAGTAACGGGTATAAAAACAAAACAAAATAAAAAGCTGGCTCTGGAGCTCCCGAGTCTGCCTCATTTTAGTAGCTTCCCCACTGAGCTGCCGGGCCAAAACCACTGTCAGTCAGTCAGGCAGTCAACTGCCGCATGGGCCGCATTTCCAGCAGTTGCAGTTGCAGTTGCTGTGTGGCCAAACGTTGATTGCATTCTTGGGGCTGCCGCTGCCGCTGCCGCAAAACAAATAAGTGCATTTAGTGTTTAACAAATGTTCGCTTTTGCGCTGATGGCGATGTTGATAAGAGCGGGCAGAATGGATTAACAGCAATAAGCCCGGCCCGATGACAACCGCGATCCGGCGATGACAATTGATAATGCCCCCGCACGAGTTATGATGATGATGAGAGTTTCGGTGCCTCACTGTCAAACGCTGAGTTTATAAGCACCCGAAAGTAGCCAGCACTCGGAAAAATCGTGGAAATTATTAGGATCTCTTTACAAATAAAATATTATTATGTACGAGTAAACATGTGATTAATATATAGATATCCTGTTCAAAGCATCAAAAATGTATTCTTGACACTATAGAAACCCAATTTTTTTAACACCTAAGATATCCAAAAAATGTACCTAATGTTAAAACTTTAAAATAATTTTATGTCTTAAATATTTAAGCAAATACAAAATGTTTACCAGCTTGTTTTTATCATTTCCTGTATTTTAAAATATTTTTAAGCTTAATAATAATAAAATAATTAAATTGTTAGGTAAAGAAAAAATTAATATATATGTATTAATACAAATTAAATTTTTCACATTGAGATTTCTTTGATTTTTAAGGCCTAAAATTTTTTTAAATATTTAAGTCCATTTTTTGTTTTGTGTGAGAATTTAATTGTGTGTCAGCGCTGGCCGCCAAATGGCAGGGAAATGAATTGCAATCTTGGCCGGGGCCATAGAAATTAAAGCGCACTGAAACGGCGGCCGTAAAGACCGGCTGAAGGCATTTGAGCCAAAACGCCCACGCCAGGCGGGCGAAATTTCACCGCCACCAAGGCAAACACACTCGAAAACCTGCAGCCAAGTGGATGTGGATGTGGATGTTATACATAGTGGATGTGGAGCAAGATCCGCTTGGACATGGACTGGGACTTTGGTAGTTGGTAACTGAAGCCGCTGGAGGCAGACAAACGAGCGACAGCGGCGGGTGTCGCTTTGGCGGGCTGCATTTAAATTAAATTAGAGCTGCCAGCTCTCTAACTGTAACAATGAGTGATGCACGCACTAAAAGCTGACGACCAGCTCATCAAGCGGCGATGTTTGGCCGTAAATCAGCCAAAAGAGAGATGTCGTTTTTTTGCGCCATCAACGGCGACAATTGCAATTAGCCGGGAACCTGCTGCCTTCCCGGTGTCCCATCAATACCAATTGAAATGGCCGGCAGAACCAGATTTGGCCATGACCAGAGTACCGGGGCCAAATGGAACGCCCCCGCCAAATAGCGATCGCCGTTTTATGGGCCCCCGTCCAGGTGTCAAGTAATTCGTCATGGCTTGTGGCAGGTCGCCGCCGTCCAGTTTGGACCATTCCATGCCATTCCAGTCCGGTCCACAGATCCGTTTGCATGCAAATTAGAACAAGCTGGAAAAACACACGACCGCGATGCTGACGCTGACAAACGGATTTGGCATGCACCTGCAACGCTCCGGTTGGACATTCGATGGGTATTTGTATTCGGACCTGACCCCTGAGCTCGGCTCGGCTCAGCTCAGCTCAACTGAGCCCGGCTTTCACATCGCCCGGCCAAGCACTTTCAAGTTCACAGACAAATGGCTAAGCATTCGATTCGATTTACTTTTAATTTATAATTTGGCAAACCTTTTGAACCGCACTTCGGCTTCCAAATGGAAGCAGCGTTCGGTGGTAAAGAAATGAAATTGTCGATGGCCGTCGCCCTGGCAATTTGTGGATGCAATTTCATTTTGTATTCGGTTCCGCATCATTGCCGTGCACCGGCAGAAGTCCGCAATGGCTTCCCATTCATTCAAAATGCGATCAAGCACTTGGAGAAATTTTCTAAAAATGTGGCATTCAAAATGCGATCAAGCACTTGGAGAAATTTTCTAAAAATGTGGCATTCAAAAATCGGAAAAACTGTGATATAGAAAATGTATCACAGTAGTTTAGAAAAAAAGAAAAAATATGAGAAAATCCTTCTGCAAATAATATTTATCAAAATTAAAAATAATTTTTAAGATACCTTTATATTTTATAGAATAGAATTAGAATTAAAAAAAAAAATTAAAAATAAATAATTATTATTTATCAACAACATCTTGATAAAAATTCATAAACATTATTAACTTTTTGGAAACTCTAGAACCCCTTCTTTAAATTTCTCTCAGTGCACACGGAACAGTGAGCAATAAAAGTAAAATAGTGCAAATAAAATCAGGTCAAATGGCGCTCACTGGGCCCCATTTTGTGACCAGGCAGCCGCACGTACCCAAAGACCGAGTACCGAGGACCATTTGCTGGCCATGGCCAGTCGAGATTAGTAGTAGACCACAATCCGAGCTTCCCATGGATGGGCAAGGCACTCCTTTCCCAAGGCATGACCCTGGCAGCATTTAAATCGCGGCTTAATTGACTTTTGTGCCAAAGACACAGCTGCGTATCCCCAAAGGCGAGCCAAATGCGAATCCGACGGGACGCGGACGGGTCCAGTGGAGAGTCAAGTGTGTCGTTGTCAAGGCGACGTGGACAAGACATCAATCATCACTAAATTAAAAATGGGAAACGTTTAAGATGCCATCCAGGGGCCATAGAGGCATTTGCGGTGAGAGTTGGGCTGGGAGGTGAATGTGGGGATCGAATTCGGATTCGATTCGATGCGATCCGATCCGATCCGAGGCTCATAAATAATGCAACAGCCCAGCAGCAGCGGCAACAGCGACGGCTACAGCAAATGTCACATTAAACAGGCAATATTAAAGCTGAAAAGCAGATGACACCGAAATCATGTTAGGCGGCACTTGAATGAGTATCAAACGGCAGCTGCCATAAACACACAAACACACTGTCGCGAATAGCGAATCGCGATTCTGTGCCAGGAGGAGCACTTGGCCAAAGCCTGCGCTGCAAGATCCCAGATCCAACTGCAATATCCGAGATCCCAGCGCCGGACTCCTGGAGACTGTCGTTTTACACTTGTCGCCGGCAGTGACCAAAGTTGGCAATTGCCGCGCCACTTTTATGTGGCCTCCGCCTCTGGGACCTGCGGACGCATCAAATACTCGGCTAGGTGCAAACGCCGCACGTCAATTGCTGCATTAGGCCGCGATTCCGATTCCGAGTGCGATAGGAGTACCGCTACACTTGAAGAAATCCGATCATAATCATTTTAGATTTTTATTTTTATTCTGAAAAATAAATGAAAAGTAATTTTGCAATACTTGGGGTATAAATGGAATTTTACAGTAAACTTTAAAACCATTCATTAAACTCTACATCTAAATTAATTGTCAAAAAATATTTTATGTAAAAAATAAGATGGTATTAAATAATTTAAAAAAATTATTTTAAGGACACATTTTTTAGAATTATGCATTTTTAAAGTTTTTAAATGTCTTAAACACACAGCCAAAGCTTTAAATTCAAGAATTCTGTTTATAGAAAATTTAGTATTCTTCATTATGTAGAAATAGCTTTCAGGGAAACATATAATAATTAAACTAAATTCTTTTTTTGGTCTACTGGTCCTTATTATTTTTCCAAGTGCACCATCACCCCTCACCAATCGCAGCTCCAATTCCGATTCCGCACAAACAAGTTGTCATTGTCGCGTTATTTATGACAATGTTCGGGATGTTTCTGTTACCCTTTTGCAGCTCGCGACTCCTGCAACACTTGTTTATGTTAATGCCGTTCGGTGGTCCGTTGGGGTCTCACCTCCATCTCGTCCTCCCCCTCCTCTGTGCACCATTCCCCTTCTTCGGGGGGAATCCCCCTCTCCGATGACAGCGGCTGGCCATTCAAGTGTCCGTCAATTGGCTTCGTTAATAGAGTTCGAGGCGGCAAGTTTGTGCTGCCGGGAAGCTGACCAAAAGTGGCGGACGTGTGACAATTAAATTGTCAAAGTCGCAACCTTTCGACGTGTGGCAAGTGTCGCCTGTCCGCTGCAACAGCTCATCCCCTGCACCTCTCTCTTTTTTATGTGTTTTTTATTTTTATTTTGAGCCGCTTTCAATTATGATTTGTATCTGAAATTTTAAATAAAAAATATATTCTCACAAGCACTTTTCGCTTCCTTTTTGGCCCCGATAAATGAGCCCCGATAGCTTTAATGTCCAGGCGTGGCCGGCCAGGAAATGTGTGTGCGCTTTTTGTTGCGGCTTAATGAAATTCATATAATTTTATTCAATTTCTTATCAGTCCGCATTTGGCCCTAAGCAAGTGGCCCGCAAGAGCGAGCGGGGCTCTCTCTTAACTCAAGTTCTCTTTGGCGGCCAAAACGCTGCTGACTTCGCGGTCGACGTCGTTCCAGACGCCCGACTTGGAACCCCTTTTTTATTGGTCAAAAGCTGATCGGCAACTGATATTGCAGCCAACTGGAAATGAACCGCTAAGCCAGTCGCTCTCCACTGGAAGGCCAGCAGAGAGTTGGCTAAGAGAGAGAGTTTCGAGAGATTCGCGATAAACACGAAGCAACGAACGACGCTGGCAGCGATCGGTGGGCAACAGGTTTTCTTGGCTAAGCGCTTTTAGCGGCTTTTTATTGTTGTTGCTTCCAGCCAGCCAGCCGTTTCAGCCAGAGAGCTCGGGCCGCTTTCTTGTTGTTGTTGTTGTTGGGGTACTGGACTGTATTACTCGGTCAGTCGGTCTTCGAGAGGTTGTTGCCTGTTTTTGCCGAGAGATTTGAACGTTTTGCAACGCTGCCGCTGCTTTTGCTGCTGCTTCTCCTGCCGATGTTGCTGCTGCACCGGCAATTGCAATGTGTTGCTGCTGTTGCTGTTGCTGCTGCTGCGTCGCTGCCAGTGCAGTCGGGCTGTGAGCCGATTGCAATTTTCATCCTCTTGCAGTTTCTGTGCGACTTTCTTGCGGGACTGTTTGAGCTGGTTGCGACTGCGCGCTAAAAACGTTCGCGATTTTTAGCATTTGCTTTAGGATTTTCTTGTTTCTCGCTGGCGAATCGCGTGCGCGTTTTTCGTTGTCGCGTGCGCGCGTTTCCAGGGCGTTTTGTGTGCGATTTTCGTCGCTATCGTGGGCCTGGCCAATGAACTGCGCGGATATCGAAATGGAAATACTTTTTTCGGTTGGGGGGCGAATGAAAATGAAAATCCCGCCTGCAGCTGGCACTCAAACTTAATCTGTTACTGTGCGGCTACCTACAGAAAAATAGTGCTCGTAAAAAGTCTGGCCAACAGTAAAAAGCCATTCAGTGCGGCCATAAAACCAAATCAAAACATATATGCCAGTTTGTAGCCACATATATGCCCTATGCCAAGACAAGACTAGCATACATATAAAGTAATATTAACAAAAGACCAAACTCGTTTCGATCGGCGACAAAAACAAAAACATACGACAGTATAAATAAATAAAACCAAAAAAAATAAAGGTAAATTAAATTAAATTCATTTTTAATTACTCGCTGGCCAAAAGATCACATAAAGAGCGTGCAATAAAATATTTGTATCAGAAAATTAATTATATTGTATATAGAAAAACATGTTGCAATAAAGCGGTCTTTTAATGACACACAAATAAAGAAACAGAAACAGAGGCTCTCCAACTTAGCCGCCGATATTCAGTTTCAGTTCAATCTTCGCGTCGGGCTGAAAAACAAAAGACTTAGGCAACGAACGCGCTGCCATTTTGTGGTGTCATTTGTTTGCAGCAGATAACGGCGCTTCGGGCGCCTCCGAATAGCCGAGTAGTGATAGCAGCCGTAACAAACTAATTGACAACTCAAATCCTGCCGAACCGCAAAACAAAATACAGCAAAAAAATACAAAACAAAACGAAAACGAAAAAGAAACAATTGTTAAACAACGTTTCGCCTGCCACTCGGACTGTCGGTTTGTCGGTTTGTGGACCTGGTCGGCAGCCGCACTTCAATCAAATCGCTGCGCTGCCCCAAACGACGACAATTGCCAAGTGTGCCGCTTAATGTCTTCAAATGCATTTCACCAACACAGCCTGCCCGCTGCTGCTGCACAACAACGAAAAAAGAAGCTGAAATAAATTTACATAAATATTTCACTTGCCAGTTTTTGCTGCCAACCACATCCGCGTTTCATAGATTGAGCCTGGCCAAGATCTCTCAGTGTGTGAGTGTGGTGGTATCGCGTGTGTTTTTGTTGCCTTACTTCTGCGTTCAGCGATTCAGCAAGGAGATTCTGGGGGAGATTCCAATTCCGAGCAAAGAGCCGTCAAAAGTGTATTTGCCCTGCCGCAGGTGAGTCGAACTGACTTGAGTTTAGTCAAGTTGAACCGGGAGTCGAAGCGTTTTCCTCGGTTTTACGCGTTTGTAATTGCATTTTATGTGCAACTGCCGCCCATCTAGCGCTTGGCTTTTAGCTTTTGGCCAACAGAGATTTATCAATTAGCAGAGGCAGCGATTTCAAATACAATTAACTGACAAGTCAGCTGCCGCTTTTGTTGTTTGGCCATAAAACTGTTAGTTAAAGCATTTTTAACTACAATTAATTGCTATGGTTTAGAGTGAGAAACTACTGTGCGAGTGAAAATTCCAGCATGGCTCTAAAAATAATTTATCTCTAGTCTCCAGTTGCCAGTAGCGGGCTTATGCTAAAGCCAAAGTGCAAAAACACAGCAATAACAATAATCAGAGTGAGCCATAATTACAAGTTCAGTTGAGCAATTTAAATAAAAACACTTCAACACTTTAACAATTGACGCGTCGTCCACATTGTCGGCGGTGGGATTGTCGAGAGTCTTGTGATGCAATTTATTGAAAAAGCGATTTATTTTTTCTTTCCTCCTGTTCAATTAAGAGGAAATACAGCTGTGAGCAAATGGAGTTTTTTTTTAGTTTGTTTCATTTTATATGGATAATTACAATTGCATGAGGCGTTAGTGTTGCATCTGGAGAGGAACTGGGGATGTTGGTCATTGCTGATGTTTGGCAAATAATGGGGCTTTTAATGATTTATCAAATGGAGGTATATGTCTCGCTTTGACTAAACGATGCTTAATGCTAGTAATTACTGGTATTCATTTGTACTTTTATGGGGGCATAAAAAATGATTTTAAAATTCTTAAGTATGCTTACGATGCACGAAAATAAGGCTGTTAATTTATTTGTACTTTAATGAGGTTTCAACATGTTTTACTATATCTGATTTTTTAGTAAGGAGTGTTTGTTTGTTTTTTTATTGTCTACTAATTTAAGGCACATTATCCCTTCTAATAAACAAAACAAGTAGTTGTTGCATATTAGTAATTTTTCTTATTAAGTGTAGTGTATTCATTTGAATACTTGAAACCTAAAATCAAACAGAATGCGAATTAAAAAGCCTAATCAGCTTTGAGGAAATCGCAATTCAAGAGTGAAAAAGAGGCAGGAATAATGTTTATAAATAAATATGCAAAGAATTATTTAATTCTCGATTCTCACAATTGCGAAACGCAAGTCACGAGATCCCCAGCCAGCAGGGCGTGTGCTTTTAAGGGGCAGGGGGTAAGAAATTAAATAAAATTTATGGCCTGCAATGATGATGACGACAACAGCAGCAGCAGCAGCAACAAAAGCAACAAAAAAGCAGCTACGATAACAACAATTGTTTAATTGCCGAGCTCTGACAAAGAAATCGCCAAGTGGCTGGGACAAAATGCGACAAATGAGTGCAAGAAATGCTGGCCGCAGTCGCAGCAGCCCCAGCGATTCTTGGTAGTCTGCGAGTTGTTAATTGTGGACTCGGATGAGTCAATAAGAAATTTTCTTAATAGCTGTTGTTACCGTTGCAGCTTTTTCCTCCTTTTTTTTAATTAATACTTTTTTCTGCCGCCGCTGCTATAATTTATGAACGTTTTTTTGCGGCCTGGCTGCTACTACTGCTGTTGGCTGCAATTAATGTGACTGATTCAAAGCGTTGGTAGCGCGTTGCATTTGATTTGCTTGGCCAGTAATTGTGCTCATTATGCCGCTCCATTGTTGTTGCTATTGAGGTTTTTTCGCTTTTTTTTTGCTCGACGTACGCGTCATTACACATGTTGTCTAGACCGAATGTCTGTCTGTCTGTCTGTTCCACTGCCTGTTCGACAGTCGTTTAGTCAGTGAAGCTGTCAATCTAGTTGGCTGCCGATTAGCCACCACTTGCTGCCCTTTGTCCACACGATTGATTGCCATCGATGACGCACTTGGTTGACATTTGATTGCTGGCCGCATTGATGTTGTGATGTCATCACATCAAATGTCACGCATCCCGATCGCATGGAATCATCCGGCTGGGCGCTATCGTTCTAGCTGCAGCAAGTTCGTTGCCTAAGTCTTTTGTTTCGCCACTCCCTCGCATTTCTGGCTTACACTGCCATCGATTACCGCAACCCAAAAAGCAACCGTAATGAGGCATGCGCAAATATTTTGCCTATTACTCAACCCCAAACCAGCCAAGCAAACAGCAAAGCACAACCAACAATGGTCGAAAATCGATGACTATAAGACGTTAGCAGGCGCCAACTTATGCATGCATACGTTTTCAAGTTTCCCCCAAACCCAAAACCCATACCCATACCAAAAACCATCCAGTCAGTCAGTCAGTCTTCTCGATGTGAAGAGTTTTCACTAATTTCAAGCCGCCGCCGAAACAAAACACGCGAATCGAACCGAACAGCGGCAACAACATCAACAATGATAGACAGTGCTGCATAAATAAAAGTAAATTTAATGACAAGCAAAATATTTCTTGTCATGCCTATCAGATTACAAGATTTCTATATGAACCCGCTGACGACGATTCACCGCATAGCAGCATAGCGCCTTATACAAATTATATACGTGTTTTGTCTGTGTCGTTAGAGCATGATTACTGGCTCTCCAGAAGAGACAAACCGTACAGTTACATGTGGCCCAGTTCATGACAAAGCCGTTAGTGTCATTTGAATGCGAATGTTGCAAATGTTACGAGTGCCTGGCAACGCCAGGTGATGATGCTGTCAAGGAAGGTGTCCCCACTTCCATAAATCGCCGCCACAAACAGGCTTTGATAGAGCCGCCGACATGGCCAGAAGATGGCCCATCTATGCGATATTTTCGAGAGGATACCCATAACCCATTGAAAAGTGACCCAGTTTACATCGACTGGCTAACCTTCACAAGTTTAACTCGAACAGTAGGAAGCAACTAGCTTCCAAGCGGACATTCCCATCTATTTCGGTTAATTGTCTTCGAACATGGACCTCCGCAGGGTGAGAAAACTTTTTTGGCCATTACAAGCCCAATTGCCAAACGAAAATCAATTTCACACATTACAACAGAAAACAGATCGAAACGAAACGGAATAAAGGCCACGGAAATTCGAACTTCAAGCCAGCCACAAAGACGCATGAAATTGCTAATTGTGCGAATGAAGGGCCCAGCCTAAATCTACGAACAAAATATTAAGAGGTATATACTTACAAATATAGGCAGAAAAACGCCGTGGGCCGCCACAATTAAAATCGTAGCGAATTCCCAGGCAACAAAGGAAATTTAATTACGCCGCATGTGGCAGGGGCAGCCCTTTGAAATCGGTTTTGGTCTGTAATCAAGTGAGAAATTCCCAAAAGGCCTAATGAATATTTTTAATCGAGCAGAAAACTGGGCGTGATCGTTTTTAGACTCGTCTGAGACCAAAGGAAAAATCGAATTCAGTTAGATATTAAGCGCTAATGATGTCTGCGAAAAGAGGTCATCGGAAATTCAGTTTTGGCAAGTGTTTTGTCACTCTGCCCGAACAATGGGGAAAACTGACAGCGCTAATTAATTGCAATTAAGAATGCGCTTTTTATTCAACTTCCCCTAATTGGCAGCCGCGAACTTGTCCACCGAATTCCGATGGCTTCCCAAATCGTCTACATTTCGACTTTATCAGCGCAAAGCCATCGAGCAGGCGACCGGCGGCCACATTCTATGTTTATTTAAATGGATAATTTGCTTAATTAATTTTCGACTTGAAACGCTTCGCATTCATCATTTTAATTAGTCGCATGTTAGGGTTCGGGCCTCGTCGTTTATAAATAATTTATAAATATTGATTTGACAAAGATGTGCGGCAATAAAAATTTGTGAGCTATTAATTAAGAAAACGCAGTTTGACGCTCAATGTCCAATATCGAACTCTCAATATCGAATGTCTAATGTCTGCTGTCCGATGTGAGGAAGTTTTCGTCGCATTAATCTTCTCGACAGCCGTTAGCCAAAATTCCGCAGCAGGCGACAGCCATTAATTTCACTTTAATGGGCTTGCAACAAAAATCGCAATAAAAATAAGAAAAATGATACAATTATTGCTTTGTTTTCCTGTTTATTAGGTCTTACAAGCCAACACCAGACAAAGGCCACAAAAGATCGAATCGAAATTAGTTTTCCTTTTGTTTTTTGCCAGCCAGCCAGTCCATTTCATTTGATTTATTTTCCCCTGCATCCATCGCTGCTGCCATTTGCATATTTCTCGTAGGTGGTTCAATGAACTTGCCGTGGGTCCGCGGGGGAGAAGCGTGCCCGGTGGGGGCGTCGTTAGATGAGGCGGCTGCGGTGGAGCTAGTGGTGCTGGTGGAACTGGTGGTGCTGAGACGGCGACACTTCCAGCGCTTTCGGCTTGATTTGGCTGGCCTACGCGTTAATTTGAGAAATTTGCAAACATTTGCATGAAATCAGAAACGAAACGAAATCAAAACAAAGCCAAAATTATACAAAGGCGAAATGGCCAATCAACCAGAAAATACCCTATTAAATAGACAAATATTATAAGTAGTAAAACTAATTTTTTCATGATTATATTTGCCAAAATATTTTGAGTATTTTCAAAAAATTAAAAGTCAATTTTAGTTAAATACAAACAGTTATTTTTTAAATTTGTTGATTTTTCTTCTTGTGCTATTTCAATTTTATTTAAACTAATCGCAGATTCATATCAAGCTGTAAACATATTTTTTATGATACTGGTTTTATGAAATTTTATTATACTCAATCAAATTCAGGTTTAATACCTGCTGTCAACAAGTCTTTTTTATGTAAATGTATTAAAATATTTTTTAAATCATCATTTGAGATAAATTGATGTTAAATATTTTTCAATAAAAGCTAATCAATATTTAGTTTTTTCCACTAGCTTTTAAATAATAAATTTCTAGGTAAACAATGCGCTGAAATTCCTAGTAAATATTTATTTATAAAAATAAGCTTTATAGAATTGAAAAATACATCTTATCATAACCAAAGTAATTATAAAAATTTCTTGATCAACAGCTATTTAACTAAAATATTCTTTTAAAAATACCTGCACAAAGCCCATAAATATGCAGGGTAGCAATCGGATTGCACAATCGAGAAGTTGCTGGATGTGGCATTAAATAAATAACGCATTTGCGGAGCCATTGATAATGTCAATTTGGGCAGTCGGCAGGCAGACAACAATTGCAAACATTTTGCCAGCCCGGCAATTTCTATTAAAGCATTTTCCACTCGCCTAACGAGTTGGGACAGTCTGGGGACTTCCTTGGCTCGGCTTTGTTGGCTTTAGTTTTAAGGTTTTAATTGCAATTGAGTTTCGACATGAACTGCGTGCATTTGCGCAATGATTTTCCCGATAGTCAGCAAACATCCATGGGAAGCACAAGTAGCAGCAGTAGCACCAGTAGCCAAATCCAACGGCAGCTGGGAGAGTTTCTTGGCTAATTGATAATTTCATTAATTTATGCACTTGATGCCAACAAACTTTGGCCACTGATTGAGATATTGGCAAGCGGGAAATGCTCTGACAGCAATTTGCCTCCGTTTAGCATTGCTAGCTAATGACCGACTTTGGCTCTGCCCCGAACCCATTATTAGCCACAGCCAACTCATATCCATTCATCTATATGAGTATCCATATATCTATCTATCTTTCCATCGGACAACCTTAACCCCATAATCCATTATTGCCCGCAATTGCCTCAGTTCTTGTTACGCACTTGTTTGTGTGTAATCTAGAATGCTAATTAAGCTGCCGGCATTTGTTTAGCATACCTTGTGTGTGTTTTTGCACGCACTTTACATACGCAGGAGGTTGACTCGGTCGGCTCGATCTCTCGGTCTTGCATTAATTAATAAACGTCGTGATGTCGCTTTTGAAGTGTCTGTCATTATGAGATCAATTAATAGGAACAAAATTCTAGATCAAGGCGAAAATCGACAAAAATGTCGCACAACACACGCGTGCGTGCTGTTATTGATCGAACGAACGACGTAGATATGGACCCGGGATTTTTGAATCCGAAACCGAATCGGATTTCGCGGATCTATCGCCGCAGACAGCACGACGTTAACGAGAATTATTACATCACCGCAACAGTCAACAGCTGCAGTAACGAAGGCAAATTGAATGGCCACACATCAATCATCCTTCCCAAATACACGCAGCTAATATTGCCGTCTATTTTTTTTAGTAGCACCTTAAATTTTATGCCAGAATGTAAAAACAAGAAAATCCTAATTTCAATTGACTTTCACAATTGGACTTTAGTGCACTAATAATATTTTTTTATTGATCATGTTTTATCTCTGGCGCTTTCCTTGTTATATTTTTTTGTGTTATCCTTAATCTTTTAACTACTCGCTTGGTGGTTTTCCTTAATCGACAAGCTCCATGGTTTTTCTTTCCAGTGCATTGTAAATTTATTTTCAATTTAAAATAAACGCATTTTTTCACCGCCTTATATTGCTGTGGCTGCCGCTGCTGATGTTGTTGTGGCTGTTATAATTAATGTTGCTGATACGCGAAATGCTGTTGGCCGGGCTGTTTGTTTGCTGTTTGTGGATATTGCTTCGATTCGATGTTACAAAGTTGCTCGATTTCGGCGTTGGCCGCACTTGCCGCGTACTATGTACATAGTTGTTGGCGGTTTTATGTTACACACAAATATTTTTGTTATACGCTATTAAAAACGGAGCAGCAGCTACACAAATTTGCCTTGCAAATCGAATTTTCAATATACGTACGCTCGAGCTTTTGAACTTGATTTTCATTCGATGTCGACGTCGGCGGCGGCGGCGGCATGACAAAAGTCACGGGCCATGGCCTGCTGAGCGAGGGGGCGGGCGCGGGGTCAAGTACAACCCGCTGACCAAATGCAGCTGCGCCTGTGCGTGAGAACTAGCCGGGGAAACACACAACAACAAAAACTGCCTTATATATATCAAGATTCGAGATTTTTGCATTAGAGGTTTCGCGCTGTGTGTGCGCCTGTGTGTGTGTTCATGGTGTACTTGAAAATTGACGCCGCACGGCTAGCACGCATTTATTTGTTGTTGTCCAGCACGGCTGGTTAATAAATTTCGCGATACTTATCAATTAGCATACGAATTACATGCCTTGCAATCATAAATAATGCGTGTTTCAAGCAGGAGGCAGAAATCAACTAGAAAACGCAGAAAAAACCAACCGCTATTGATGCATAAATTTTGATTGCATTTCGCGTTTTTTGTTTTTCTATTTTCCTATCAATTTTGGGTGCATTTTAGATTCGTTGTAATTTATAAATATTTCTACACACTTTTGACTCGAAGGTGCGTGTTTGATTTGCCTCCGATTAGGAATGACAAATAAACAACAAATCATGCGGCACGAAACGAATGACTAAGGCAACGAACTTGATGGCATGATCAAGAAGTCCACAATTGCCGGCTGAGAAACTCCCTCCACCCACACCGTTCGTTCCTATTCCCATCACCATTCTCGTTCCCGCTGGAGTCTCATTGTTATGCTCAACACTTTTGCGCTATATTTACAAATTGGGCCAATAAAATGAACACCAAGACACACCAGCGAGCCGAGACCAGAAATGTAAGGCCATAAAATCGAGCTGATAGCGATGGAAGAAACAACAGTCCACTGCTGATGAATTTTTATGCATGTTTATATGACGGTCATATAAAAGTCGCGTCTAGAAGTCAATGATTGTTTAATGAAAAAGCGGCTCAATCGTGTTCCCAGTCCGATTTCGGGGCCCCAGGCGGCGGGGGAGTCATTAAAATGCCCAGCAAATAAATCAAAAAACTAGCTCCCAGTCCCACCACTTGATTACGCCTGACCGACCGGCCAAGCGAATTCCGCCCGCTTCGTTAGCACATCACCTGCTGGGCCAGGGCAGCCACAAAGATGTCAATAATGCGCTAATCTCCAAAAATACATAAGGTCCGGATGAAGAGATTGGGAGGTTACTCGAACCTCGAAGTTTTGATACTCTATATAATCAGATCATCATGTGATTTTTGTATCATTTATTAATAATACTTAGAATTTATATTTAGTTAATGTAACAAATGTATCAATTTTCCATTAAAGAGATTAAACTGTTAAGAAGAAAATCATTTAATGCTCCATTAATATTTTAGGAAGAAAAGTATCTTCTTCCTTTCAAGCTTTCAATTTAACTATTTCAGATACAAGAAGATAAAAATCATGTATCTATTTTTTTTTACAAATTGCACTGACCTAAACTCCAATTGAGTACCAAAATTTGTCTCGTCATTTTTACCAAGAACTTATATAGAGCATAACGGGGGAAGAACATCTTTTAGTGGGCTACAGACATCTACGCAGTGCGGTGGTATTATTCACTCAGCTTGAGTGTAATGAAAATGTTTGCCATGGGATTACGATAGATAGATAGATGGATGGATGGATGGTTGGCGATGGAGAGAGCGCTAAGCTGACACGGCGCTGGGCACGCGCTAAAACGTTTAGAAACCGAAAACGTTGATAAATCGATCTGAGCCGAGTTCAATCAACGCGCCATCTCACTCTGTAAGCCCCTTTCTGCCGCCGCCCCCGACGGCTGAGTGCTTATTGAATAGTTGTGGGCTGGAGTCATGCCGCATATGCGCGATACTTACTCGTTTTCGTATCGCCTATCTGCTGCTCCAGATCTGGATATGAATCTGAGTCGGAATCCGGAGCCGAATCCGAATCTGAATCCAATCTGGATCTGGCAATCGATTGCCGTGTTGTCAGCCGGGCGACACTCGGCTCCAATGATTTATGCGTATTTAGATACTTTTCGTTGTCGTTGGCAGGCATTTAACGCATGTAAGCGTGTGGGTGCGCTTTTTTTTCCGAGGCAATTACGCCCACAAACCGAATTTCGATTTCGATGATATTGGCAGCGCATTTGCGTCGGATTTCGTACGGAAATTCCCACATTTTTGAGTCTGACTCAAAGAAATTCGCGCAGTTTTATGGTTTTTCTCAGTTCGCTGAGGCTCTTTTGTCTCCGTTTAAAGCTCTGCTAATTAAAAGTCAATAAAAATACAGGCAGCCACCTGCCGACTCATCCGCAGGCCTTAGAGCCATGACTAAGTGACGGCAACTGCTCCTAATTGGCCACATGCCATGTGCCACCGAACGAGGAGCTCGTCCTAAGCCTTTGGCTCTCTCGTTAATTTGCCAAATTGCTTGGGATCTACACTGGCAGAAAGGGTTGCGGGCCAAGTTCTTAACGATCTTGGTGGAGAGCCTAGTTTTTGGCCATTTTCTGTTAGTGCCAGTTGGCTTATCGCTGCGATGCTGGTCTCGTGGCTTTTATGATTTTTAAAAATTTAAGTCACGCTTTTGGCAATTAAGTGCCCCAACACCGACCGAGTGCAGCCAGTGTGGCCTCCTTGGACAGGTGCTGCTCCTTGCAGCGGTGGAATGGCACCAGAGGGGTGTTGGCTTCGACTTTTCGACTCTTGGACTTCCTTCTTCGCCAGCCAGACCGCCGCTGGATCTGTATTTTCTCACCGCGATACGTTTGTTTGGGCGACATGAGTCGCATTTGCAATTATTTTGCGGCTCATTAAAGTTTTAAACACGTCGCTCACGTAGTGACGCGTCTGTCAGACGGCTGCCATGTAGTCGCAGCACCCTCTGCCCGCTCCCACACCCAATGGCTCAGTGGTTCAGTGGTTCGGTGGTTCTCTGCTCCTCCAGCCTGCGAAAATGTCATTAAAATCTCTGGGGAGTTTTACGGTTTTGGCTGCTTTGATTTCGCTCTGGCTTTGGCTACTTTTTCTCAACGTTTTTCGCTTGCGAAATCAAATAAAAGATTTCTTTTTTATCGCTCAAGAGCCGTTTGCTGAGCGCTGTTGTTCGTTCGTTTGCTCATGTCTGGTTTTTATTTTATGATTATTATATATATATAAATTTTTTTTTGTTTTGAAAATTGCCGTCGCCCCAACAAAAGACTTAGGCAACGAACCTGGGGCAATGCGGTGTTTTTTTCTCATTCTTTTTTTCAGCACGGGTAATAAATGATTTATTTTGGCTTGTGTTTGCCGGCGCTGTCCATTGCAATTAGCTGCAGTTTAATTGAAACCGGAGCAATCGCCCAAAAATGTTTCGGCCGAAGCTCCGTGTCCGCCTTGCTCTTCCCCTATCTGTGCGGCCGATCAGCCAAGGCTGCGGTGTCAGGCTGCATTAATGTGTCGGCCTGGTTTTCTGGTTCAAGTACGTTTCCTTCGTTGACGTCGGGCAAATTCCATTTCATGGCCATTTGCATGGAAATCGCCTCGTCGTCTTCCGTTGTCAATAACGATTTCCATCATCATCATCATCAGCTGCTGCTCAGGCCGCCGCATCATCCTGTCCCCGGATTGGATTCGGGATCGTGTGTCTACCACTGAAAGTGGAATGCGAACCAGTTTGTGGCAGCTAAGATCGAATCGGATGCCCCACCTCCCAAAGCCCCTTCGGAGACCCCAAACTGGCGTGCAGTTTTCGCCAACTAATGAAATACATATATGCAAAAAATCAAACTAAAGACTTTGCCCCGTTATCAGCCGCCTGTATTTCTCGGAGTTCCCCCGCCGTTCGATGTCACCCCCTTGGCCACATTCCTTTGTTGTTATAGTGAACATCAACGGAACGGTTTTCGGGTCTTTTGTCCCCAAAATAGTATGCATAATTTATGAGGCACAGCCCGTGGTTGCATCGCTTTATTATGCTAATGTCGCCGGTGGTAATTTGTTCATTCCGTTTCTGGCCAGCTGGGCTTAGTGTCATAATTAAGCGGCTAATTGATTTGTTGCAGGCGTTTGTTATTATTCCGTTTTATGAATTGATTGGTGATTAGTGATTAGCCAAGGCTCGCCAAGGTGCCAACAGCTTCATCAATCAATTAGCCACGCCGAGATGTATTTCTCCGATTGCGTGGTCAAAACTATGACTAAAATATGGGAGAAAAAACGAAATAAATAAGAAACAAAAATACGCCCAGTCCAGACTAAACTGCGAATGCAATCGCAATCGCAATGAATTTGGCAATAGCTGGACACCCAAAAGAAACAGCAACGGAAATGCCATAAACCATATAAAAGAGAGCAATGATTAGAGGCTGCAAGCTGCGACAGCCACAGCCACAGCAACAGCGACTCTACTCGCGGTTCGAGCCTCAGAGTCTTGAAGTCTTGACCACGTCGTCGTGTCTGGCCTGACTTGGCCATAAGCTGTGGCTCCGCGTTGCCGGCCAGAGTGTGTGCCCCCGCGAGAGGTCGTCCGGCTACAGAGAGATCCGGCTCGGGCTTTGGCCCAGACTCCGCGACTGCAAATGCGACTGGGCGATGCTTGTTACAAATATTTTAAAGCGCTTAATAATATGCAGTCTATTATTGTTATTGGCATCGTAGCGGCACATAAAACATGCAATTGGCATTATTAACGCCATCGGCTGGGGTCGTTTGACTTTTCGAGGGAGTCCGCAAACCAAATCAGTTTGGTTTCTATTTTTTTCTCTCTATTTTTGTGGGGCGTGTGTGGGAATGCTGCAACGCTGATTGATTATGCTCACTGGCCAACTGGCGTTTGCAGTCTTTCTATAATGTTTCCTAACCGAAACCCAACCCAAAACTCTGTTCACACCTGGCCAGGGCATTAATAAACATCGAAATTAACCGCACTCTAATTAACAGAAATACATTTGAATATCGATATGCCAGTCTGACGGTCTGGGGTCGCATTCGGCACGCAAGCGACATTGATTGAATCAAAGGAAACCAGCCGTTGCTGGCTAATTAAAAGCAAAAGTGTTGCTAATAAATATTTTTATATAATGGCTTAATAAAGTGCGTGATTCGGCCGGGATCTGCTCTAGCGGAACGCGAGTTGAATAATAAAGCTCATGGCTCCCTGCTCTAAACACGATTATGAATGCGAATAGGATTCGAGATTGAGTTAGAGTTTGGATTTGGATTTGAGTCTGAGTTTGAGGTGCATTAGTCTAATGAGCGGGCCGAAAAGATTTGCGTGACTTGCCAAAAGTGTTACTGTTTTTTTATTTTGCTGAGCTGTTGGCTAATTCTTCAACTCCTTGAGCAGTGGGCGTTGTGTGGTGTAAACTGGAGTGCATTTGGTTTGGGCCAACAAGAAATTAAAGTCAACTTCGTGGGGGCATTTCCACAAAAAACTAGTAAATAAATCGTTTAAGTCCATAAAAAAACACAGACATACGAAATATATTTCTTTTTTAATTTCCTAGTATTTTTTACTATCAATAAAACTAAAAAAATGTATAATGAAGTCTTTTCAAAACTGTTAATTTTTTATTATATTTTTTTTTTCAAAAAACTTTAATAAAAATAAACATTTTTAAGACTTGTTAATTTTGCTGCCATTGTCCTATGAATATTTCCATATTTTATTTAAATTATTTCTTTTGAGAAACCAATTTAAATAATCGAAATTAATTCATACAAAAGCCCAAACTTGTTCTATCTCGTACAAGCTAAAATCCAGATTAAGCAATTAAAAGAGTCAGCACAATCAAACTGTTCAATGAATCCGCATCCAAACCTCGGTTAATCCCAGCCAACTTCAATTTCCACACAAATTTTTGGCTTTTATCTAGCGGTTCACCTCTTTTCGAGTGCATCTCGTGGTGTAAGAGATGCAATATATTTCTGCACTGCCGGCTGATGACTGATTTCGATTTCCTTATTGCCAAATTGCTGGCTTTCAAGTATGCCGCCATTGCCGCCGACGCGTCGCTAACTGCGTGCAAATGCGGCGGCAACGCGGCGTATGCGCATTTTTAATTGCCCCAACATGTTGCAGCGAAGATTGGCAGCTCCGCTTTTATGTTTTTCTTGTTGGATTTTTTCTATAATTTTTGTGCTTTTTTTTGAGGCAATCTACCTCTCTGTCAAATCGCTTGCGGCGCGGCAAATTAAAATTGACATTTGAACAGCTCCGACTCCACCGCGTTAATTTCAAATGGCTCACCATTTTTGGCCAGGCAGGCGTTTACTTTTTTATTTTCGCGCACTTTATGAATTATCAATATGGAGCCGCCGCCCCGCGGATGACACAAAATGTGAACTGTTACTGGTCAGCCAGCCGCTTTTGGTCTTTTTCGGCGGCTTTTCGCAACGCAGGAAATAGTTTCCATTGCTGCCGCTCCATATAAGGTCTAAGTATTTGCCAAATCACACGCCACACAGTCCCCCAAAGACAATGCCGTCGTCCAGTTTGGAGCAGAGCAATCTTTGGGGTATTCCAAGTCCAACGGGGGAGGCACGGGGGGTTGGATGCTGGGCTCCAAAGCTAGAGCTCTGGTCACGATTTTAACATTTTTGAGCATGCGCAGTGCGCACCCCAAAATTTTGCAGCGTTTGCCCATTAATTTTCATTGAAAACGTTTTCATATTTTTGCCACAGTTTTCTCGTCGTTGCCCAGACTTGAGTGCTGTTGTTGTTGTTGCTGCTGCTGCAGTGGCCACATTTTGGTATAGCACAATATTTTCATTGTAGTGTTTTGGCATATATTTATGTGCCGTAAAAAATGCGATCAAGATAGCAGCCAGGACCAGGTCCAACCCATGGCCCAGACTGGCTTTTCCAAGTACTCGACCAACTACTGCCCACATGTGCACTTATAAAAAATGGAAAACTTGTGGCAGAAGTTTAGGTGTATGTAGTTTTAAAAACATATTACATAAAAGTTGAATTTAAGACGTCAAAATGCTTTTTTGAATTTTTTAAATATTTTATTTTTAAGTTTTCTTGAATGAAAAAATAAAAATAATATCAATATAATTTGTTAAATGTTCCATTCATAAGAAAACATTTGTTTCAGAAAAGATATAAATATTAAACCACTGTAAAATCAATTTTTTTTAAATATTTATTTTGTATAATTCTTAAAAACACACTTCTTTTCTGGGACCTTTTGGCCCAAATATTTTTCGTAGTGTTCGCTCTGCTGTTCAACTTTGCACTTCAATTGCGGCCCGTATTTTTGGGGGCGCTGGTGCAAATTAATGGATTCATTCAGCATTTTGGCAGCAGCCGCTCCGCGGCGAAGTTCAATGTTTATGTTAACAACTTGGCACCTTTCGGATGGCCGCGGGGGTTGGCGGAGGGTGTTCCTCTTTTAATTGAATTCCTTGTTTAATTTATCAATTAGAGTGTGGCCTTTGTTAATTAAAGACTGGCTGGCTGGCTTAAATGCTGGCCAAATTAGCGGCCAACTAGCATGGCCATTTGGGACGCAGTCAGGAAACAAAGAAACCACAAATTGACCGGGCTGTTATTGTCTGTTTTTTTTCTTATTTTTTAGATTTTGGTTTTTATTCTCCTAGTTTTTTCGGGGTGTGGACCAGGGCGAGTCCCTGGCTCTGCCAAGAAACAAATGCTAATTATATGGCTACCGCGAGTACGTTTCCCTCCGTACGAGGCTCTTATTGATTCTCGACGCTGGGCAAGGTTATGATTTCTCGTTCGCATTCGCGTCTCCGTCTGCGTCTCTTTCTGTGCTCCTCCAGCGGCAGCCACGCCCATTTAATTGCCACCTAGCATTTAAGTTAACTAACTGTTCATAAATAGTTATGGCATACACGGTCAGCCGGGCTTTTGAGCTCAAAACTGCAAAGCTGAATACCCGGCTGCGCCCACAAAACCCGGCCAAAAGCGCCGCTCAGTGCCAGCAATCTGCAGTCATTGCAGGCCAACTTCGTAGTGCTTTTTTCTTTAGGTCTTGCCATTGTTAGCGCAACAAATTTATTTTCCCACTCTCGGCTGGAGCTATGTTTTTACTGACTTCGCTGCTGCCACTGCTGCCATTGCCTAAACAAAAATTAGTTAATTTAGCGCATTTTGCTGGATTTTAGCACTGCTGACGCCAATTTGATTTGCAGGCCAATTGCTGATTGCTTTATTAACCGTTAATTCGCCATGCGAGCCATGTCCTTGGTCCGAAAAAATATGGCTTCCGCAATTCATAAACAAAAGCCCCAAAATTATTAATGGTTTCTAGAGTAAATATTGGGATTGGCTAAAATGAATTTCAATATCGTTACCTGCAGCTAAAAAGGAGCACTTAATAAAGTCTATTAATTCAAAAACGTTTTCTATTAAACTTGCAGATTTGGCAATAGACATTCAAAAATATTTTATGCTCCAAAGGTGCTTAAAAACTTAATGTATCGATTTAAAATAAAAATCATATTAACCTCTTTGCATATTTTAAGGCATTTTGTGTTTGTGCTGATTTATTTATTTTAACATTTTTATTCTAATATTTTTATGAATAGGTACTTAAAGATTTCCAATAATTTTTTTAGAAAATATTTAAATAAATATTATATTAGTTATTCAATAATTTAAATAATATAAATCACTTTTATTTACTGTTCTTAAATGCTAATAAATTCAGAAACTCCCATTTCCGCTATCGTTTTTTATGATGCACCGTTCCGGTTCCCATAGTATGCTTTACTTTCTTCCTAATTGAATGCGTCTGGGCTTTGAGATTGGTCCAGAGTGGGGTTTCCCACCTTCATAAATTTCCCATATGCAAAGCGCAGCAAATGCAGCCAGATCTCGGGCTCCCAGGCATAAATCAGACGGCTCAAAGGAGACCCCACACACAATTGAACCCGAGGGGCGGCTTTTCCATTCATGCGTGGATTGTTCAGATCTGCCCCAACATTTGGAGGTGTCGTTTATGCAAATACGCCACGTCAAATGCCACAAAAAACACCGTACACGCCCAACATGTCGCAGTGGATGTCAGAGGGCGTATATAGTGGGGCCTAATTGCCCCGATATCTCGCTGGGATATGGAATATGTTCCATTGTGATGCTGAAATCGGGGCTAAATGCAGTCTAGCGAACTGACTGAGTGTGCGAGTGGCGCATTTGCATAAATTAAGCCACTTGAAGTCGATGCCGAGATGTGGATATCGATGCCGTGTGTCAATCAGCGGCGCATGCAAATCAATCAGCCGATGGACAAGTTATTCGTCATACACCTGACAGTTAGCCACAATTTATGAGCCAGCAGCAGGCCACTTAACAAGCTAAAGAGCACAATAGCAATAACAATGGACATAATAAAAAAAAAACAAGCCACAAAAAGTGCTTCAGTATGCATTGCTTTCGATGCGTTGTTAAGAGATGCGTTAATCACATTTATTTATATCTATTTATGGTCACTGAGTGCCCGAGCCTGGCCCTCCCAAAAAAACATATATATATATTCAGAGAGGCAACAAAAAGTGAATGATTTTTATGCTGAGCCATACATCAGCTGGCCCGACGACTGGTACCATCCCATACAATTATGACTTTACACTTTGTGCCACCTTTTGGGTGGTTTACGATCCGGCGGTCAGCGTTTTATGGCCCATCGTTTAGACCCGGCTAATGGCTGTTAGCTTTAAAAAAGTGTTGACACTTTACCTCAGTCCCCAGGCCCTCTTCTATAAGCCAAAATATCAATAAACGCTCGTAAAACGTAAGCCCCGCTCAAAGAAGTTGCCAAAAAGTGGAAAAAACAATCTAGGTCTTGTCATTTCCGCTTCTCGTCTTAAGGAATCTAAGAGCTGGTATCTTGTTAATGCTGTGCGAAGACGGTCCACAAAAGGGACCAAGCTCGTGAAGCGACTTAAGTATTGTCAGGGGATTAGGCATTAACTGAGACTTGTTCTCGGCTTGTATACGAAAGATCTGCATACGAATTATGACGATCTACCGATTTGAGTGGGCTTGCGGAGAAATCGTGAATGAAGTCGATCGCACAGAAGTCATGAATGAAATGCTGCTATTGTCGACACTTTTACTATCTGGGGCCCCGAACAATGATTCATTGACTGAACCCTTTAGGATTTCTCTGAATTTTTAGCCACCAATATAGGTAAGAAACGTAAGCACCTTACCAACTTAGTTGCTCGCATTTCAAAGACAGGGACCCCACCCATTGGGAAACCCATAAGGAAAATGTAAAAAGCACGCAGAAATAAACGCTCAACCATTTTGGCAATTTGGAGCAGAGCAGGCTGCAAGAAATGTTGAAATACTTAACAAAATCCACAAGTAACGACAACAATAAAAAATAAACGAACGTTTTTATAGCTTTTCAATTGATTTTAAAGTTTTTGGCGTGCAGAGCAATAAATAAAACTGCGTACGGCGCATTATACAATAATAAATCTTCGAGAGACCCAGTCCCAAAGTCGATACGCGAGTGTGAGTATGAGTGTGAGTGTAAGTGCACTTGTGCGCAGATATTCGCAGGTATTCACAAAAAGTGGGCGTGCTGCGTGTTTCGTTGTTGGCAGCGCACTTTGCGCATTAAAATGCCGCGCATGCGTGCCAAAGTGTTGCAACGTCAGTCAGCCAACTGAGCCAAGTTGCCCCGCTCCCTTCGGCAGGATGTTGAATGTTGCTTACTGCAGATCATGTTGAGCAATATGCCCAAGCACTTCTGATCGGAAGCGTTCCCCTTGCGCCCTCCGTCACCCTCTTTCTTAGTCGCGTAATTAATGCCGCACTTTTATTCATAATAAATTCACTTTAAATGCATGTTTTCTCGCACATTAAAAGCGCATAAATTAAAAATCAACACCCAAATGCGTCAACAGGCGTCTCGCAAGCTGCGTGTGGCGGTGTTCCATGGACTTTTGGCGGGGCTTTGGCAAAAGACGTGGCCGTGGCCATGGCTGCCTCATCACTCATACGCAATGAAGACATTTATATGGCAAAAGCCATTTAGCGCCGGCATCGTTGTCGTTGACGCTTCTTTTTGGCGCCACCAGTAGCGCTTGCTTAAAGCAGGGGTGTGGCAGTGAGGGGGTCTTAAAAAGCGTGGGTTAAACCCCCAGGCAATCTGATATCAATTTTAAGTGCCATTAAAAATGTTAAGTATGATATTTTAAATAAACACTCTCATCAGTGTTTTCAATACTCACTTAAATGGATATAAAAATGGTTTTTCTTTTTCATTTCAATAATAAATCACATTCTCTTCCTAATATCTGTGAGTCTTAAAATTAAAGGGAAATTGCCAAATTATTAAAATCTTATTACCATGAAATTCAACCGTATATTCACAAAAAAACAATTTCATTTTAATAGGAAAATGATTAAGATATTATGACCACGGTTTTTTTATGTTCAATATATCTTACAGTCATCATAAAATTCGGGGATGCCCAATTCTCTGGAAAAAAAAAGAAAATATTAGTTAAATCTCAGCTACAAATGCTGAAACTTTTCCATTAGTTTTAAAATACCCTTTAGTATCAGATCGTATGATGTATTATGAAATTGCAGCTATCCGCTGACCCCCCTCTGCGGCACGCCCCTGCTCTGGGCCTGCTCACGCACTGGCCAGCTTCTTTTGGCCATCCAGCCGGCCTATTGCTTATCTGGGGACCTGGCCATTTTCTAGCCGCCACAACACACACAGCACACGCAATGGGCGTCGCCAGGCACCTGTTGCTGCGGCAGCACTTGCTCTTGTCGCCCGATGAAATCAGAGCAAGGCGAGACCGCGACACAAGGTGCCTGTTCGTATCTGTGAGTTGGCTCTCCACAGAGCCCCATAATGGTATATACACTCAAGCGAAGCCTGTATCTATGTGATGACAGCGAGTTGTGCGTTGGCTTCGCCCGTGGAACATGTTAATTCGAACGTTGCATAAAGAGGGAAAACGGAGTAACGCTACATGGCAGACCGTTGGCTGGAAGCTGCTCCTTATTTTATGTAATTGCCAACTAAACACTTTCGGCCGCAATCGCATCCCCTCCTTCCTTTTGGCCGCCCCTCTTGGGAAAATGTGGATCGTCGTTTATGTCTAATTAAAATTGCTCTGCGTGCCGGGCGTGCCAAACGCTAAACTAAACTGGTGCTGCTTTGTGTCTCTGGAACGGGGTGTACTTATATGTACTTATATGTTAAGTGTGCTGATTTGTATTAATTATAACGCTTTAATGTCGCTTCGCTTGAAACTATTTGCAGTGATCACATACAAACACACACACTACGGGCCAAGCAAACTACTGGCATTTCCTGCGCTAACACACTCTTCCTGCTCCGCTGGAGCAGCAGCAGCCGAAGTAAGTCAATAAATCTATGCAAAACTTATTATAAATCATATGACAAACTGCGAGCGGGCACTTTTAATTACCTGTTTTGCCGCAGTGAACCAGCTAGCTTAATAAGCCGCCTTAATTTGGCTTAATTTGCGGGCGGCCACAGGGTCGTATGAGTAACGTTTAATTGCAGGCCAAAACAAAGGCAGCAGGCCAGCAGGCAACGCAAGTGGCCGCAACTCGCAAGAATTTCAGCTGGAATTGCTCATTACGAACGGGCCATTCCTCGGAAATATTTAGCTCCCAGTAGCTGGCCGCAATAACAATAATAATAATTAAAAACCGATTTTTTCTTCATTTTTCGCTTCGTTTGTTGGTCTGGCTGGGCAGTAAAACAACAACTAACTGGGCTATAAACACATGCCGCATACATATGTGTGTAGGTGCCTGCTATATAAATTTGCTTAGTCAAGCCACCATAAACGGCGCCCAAAAAAAAAACAAGAGACTAATAATAATAACAATAATAAACTGGGCGCAGCACTTTGCCACCAGACGAAACAGAAAATTAAAAACATATAGATCCGCAAAACAGATTGCAGCCAAATATTATTGCAATTAATAATTTAGCAATAAAATTTAGCACCAGCCGGTGGAATTATAACAGCAGCGATTAACAATTAAGCCTTGCCACTTAGGCAGATGCCAGCAGCGAAAAAAAAAACAGTTAAAAAACAACTGCAATGGCAAAAAAATGTCTGTCCAAATTTTTTGCCTGCCGCATTAGCAACTGCAATTGTTGCTGCTGCCACTGGGGTTAGGCAACAATTAAGCAATTTTCATAATTACAAACAATGACCAATTTTTTGACACGCTTGCAAAGCGCGCAAAATTTTTTTTGATTTTAACCAGCGGCAACCTGCAGCAGCAACCTGCAACAACAACGGCCAGCAGCAACATTGCCGCTGCAAGTGCAACAGCAACTTTTAGCGGCGCAAAATGCTGATTTGTGTCTGGCCGCCAGTTGATGCATGTTTAATCAGTTTTGGCTGCAGAATAAAAGGAAATTTAACTCCAAGTGTTTTTGATGTAAAAACTCCATGCATAACGAACCCAATTGTTGCCTTAGGGACGGGATTTTTACATGTTCTTTGAAATCTTTTCATGTAATTCAGTTTATTTTTGCAAAGAAAAATTCTTAAAGTTTATTAAGATTTTTTTTTTACGTTAAGATTTTTAAGATTTAAAGAAGGTTAGGCAACCTTATAAGTGTATTACAAAATTAGTAACTTTTTAAACTGGTTTTAAGTCTTTGAGTTTCTAATCAAACCTAGCAAATTAGCCATAGATTTTTCGTTGAATTTTTCTCTAATTAAAATAAGTCTCAAAAGAATAAATTCCTTTGCAAAAAGAAGAAATTTCTTGAAGTGCACCAAAGCAGAACCAAAAGTTTCTCTTGTAAGTAGCCAAATCTCCCGAAAAGCGCATGTTCACATGTTAAATGGCCCGCTAACAATCCAAAGGGGGTGAAGCCAGGATGGGGGCCTATCTCAGCTTCCACCTGACAACAATCACGTGCCCAGCAAATGTGCGGCAGACAATTGACCAGCGGCTGCCACCGACGTGTCGTGCATTAGAGCCGGGACTATAGAGCAGCGGGGCGGGGAACTGAACCGATTTATATAATCAGCAGCGACACAAAACGTGGCAACATACGGCAAGTAATTCGCCGCTCTGGGCAATCTAAAACAATTTGCGTTTTGTGTATCGGCCAGAGAAACACCGAAAAAATACGAGAAACGATTGCAGTTCGAGTCTCAGCATTTTGCGTGCTGTGAGATTGGGCAACTTGGCTGTCCAGTGGGTGCAGTGCAGCGGTTTTTTACTCCGATTTTTTTTATTTGGCTGCACTGGGAGACATCTGAGCCGCGGTGTCCCACCCGCAATTAATGCATAATAATTGCAAACGAAAACCGAGTCGAGTCAGCGAATCGAGTTGCCACAAAGTGCGGCAAGTGTTGCGAATGCGAACGCGAGTGCCGGCCACAGAGTCTCTAGGGTCTTCGCCGGCCACACGATATTAAACAATAATTGTAACTGTAAAGTGAGCTTAACGTGAGTGCATCAAAGCATAATCTCTCTTGCAACAGAGACACAGATACGGATGCACAGAGCTATAGATATAAAGATATATAGATACAGATACAGATACGGGGCGCAGACGGATGGAAGCCAAAGCGCAGACTGTAAAACAAAACACAGAAAAATATTCATTGAAGAAAAAAAGCCAGCCAACAGACAGACAGACAGACCAAGGAGTCAAGAAACTTGGCTAGTACGTAAAACATACCGCCTTATAATTAGAGCAGAAATTCTTACGTTTCTATTTCAATTTTCCAACAAACGCCACGCAAAACTGCCACGCCAAGTGACGTTTTGATTGAGTGATTGGCAACAAGACGTGGTCTTCAGCGGACTGGGTCTCTTTTCGGATTTGGACCCGGTAGCCAACCAGGCAGCAAGTGTTTGCCCACTGCGGTCGCTCTAGTCCAAGCCATGCCGATCCGATGGTTGATGGTTGCAAATATCTGCATACCAGGCTATGTGCCGCTGCTCTTGCACTGGGCCACGAATAACTGAATGAAAATCGTTGTGAAAGAAGGTCTCGAGTTACCCTCGACAGCGATCCGCCACAGGTTGCTGTCGCACTCCAAATCCGGCACGTAATTCAAGCTCGGGAGAAATTTCCATTGCACATAACAACAGTCCAGGGCACCATGGGCAAAAAGTCCGCAGAGTATTGAGAAAAAATCAATAAATAATTGCAAAAATGGTGAAATTGGGTATAACAAATATTTAAAATATTCCCTTTATATTCAAAGGAATATTACATTTATTTTTAGATATTAAATGACAACAACCTTAACTTCAGTTGCCTGTGTTTAAAAACCAATATAAAATTAACTTTATTAAATAAATATTTTTTAAAATATTTGTATCATTTTTAGAAGAGTTTATATTACTAAAGAAAATAATAGAAAAAAATAATTTTTTAATATTTAATGACAATGGAACAACTTTAACTTTAAATGAAAATTTAATGTAAAATTAACTTTATTAAATAAAAATGTTTTTAATCAGTTTTAAATGACTTTATTTTACTGAACTAGAAGAGTTAACAGTTCCCATAGTCCATTGGATAAGAAAAAATCACCCCTAGTCGTGTATACATTGAAGCAGCATTTATAATTATCACAAGACAATTTAGCAGAAAAGCAAAAACGATGTTGGGGCTGCCACACCCACTTTATACCATACGAGTTCCAAGTGGTAATTGCACCAATTTGAATACGTAATAAAATCGAATGAGCAGCAAATCGATTAGCGATCTAACGCGCCCATTGTGTGGTCGTATCGGATCTCTTTTTTTATACGCATCTGTTTTTTTTTTCTCCCATGCGATCGAAGCGTTATATAGCCATAGCTATAGCGCACGAGCTAGACGCCGAGACGTTTGTCCGGCTGCCGGCCGATCGGAACGGATTGGATCGATCGACTTGCGGATACTGCCACCGCTCAATGTGAAGGTCAGTAGGTGGCGGCCAGCAACTGCAAACAATAAATTAGACTGAATGCCTAAAACGGTAAAATCCATATGTGCACTGGGCACTGTGCACCAGATAGTACGGCCAGTGGATAATGCCATGCATATGGCTGTCGATCAGGAATATATGGGTGTGCCGGCTCACCATTCGGGCCTCAAGATCAAGGTGAGACTGGACTGGATTGGACTGGGAACCGGGTGGGGAAGTTTTATTAACACTCGGGTTTTATATATCGCTCAAAATCCCTGGAAGTTCCGGAAAAGATTTTCTTCTATGCTGTGAAGTTTGAGTAATATCTTTTATATTTTATTCATCAACATTTATTTTGTTAATTATAAAATACCATATATTATCATTTATTCAAACATATTTGTTGCAGTAATCACACTTATTATCTTTTTATCAAGCGATTTGCTTTTATGAAATATAATCTATAAAAATCAAAGATTTTTTTTACATTATAAAGAAAACTATAGAGTTAAAAATGTATTAAACTTTTATCGAAATAGCCTTGAATTTAATTAGGAAGAAATAAAAATAATAATTGAGCACAATTTGCAGAAATCAGGTCAGTATTATAGCAGCAAGTTTGAATACCTTTGGTCAATCAATAATTTTTCTAAGAAATTTAAACGGTTAAATCCCCAAATGGCCATTTGAAAGCGGTTTCGATGGCTGGATTAGTGTCGCCTTAGCTAATGGCTCTCGGGGCAGAGTATGTCGGCCAGTTGCTAGTGCTCATTGTAAATGTTAATTGCTTTCTTTAATGCCAGTGTTTCGGCGCGGTGACGAGCTCAAGTCCCGCCCACGCCCCCACGTAGAAACTGGTGCTCCAATTTGATTTGGACTGTTTTGACAGTCTGCAGTTATTGTTTGATGCGCTGTCCGAGTGATGAGTTCATTAAGTGTGCCATAATTGAGCCTTTAATGCTAAAGCTTGCTGCCTCGTGAATGGGCGTGCGTTTTGACAGTCAGATTGACTGACTGCTCTGCTGACTGACAGCCTGACACTGATGGTCTATGGCCGTGCTTTTGGCCCAGTGAAATTGATACAACGGCAGTGAGGCAACGAAAGTAAGCCAACTGCTTTGATGGCCACCACTTCCTGCTTCGCACAGCTTCTTTTTCGATTTTAAGTCCCGCTTAAGTGTATTGGGTTTAATGTGCGCCCATTTTAATTAAAACAAGGGCTTGGTTATCTGGTTACCAGCGACACAAAACTGGTAAGACCTCTGGCCAGGGCGCTCCTTTTGCAACGGAGTGGTGAAATTACCGACATTTGATGCCATTAGCACAAATTTAGGCATCTGCAATTGCTAAGCCCACGGCTCGTACATATTGATTTCCCTGGCCGCGCGTGGCAAATCAAATCGAAACGAATCGAATCGAATTGCAGTCGAGATGGAGAGACCCACAGAGACCAGATGAAATAGATCCGCTTTAATATCGGTAATTAGGACCACACCTATGCCATATTTAAAGTGATTTTTATTACAATCGCAAGCTCTGCAAACGTTGTTTAGATTCTAACTTATCTTTTTGTTGTTTTGTATTTTTATGTTTATGGCAGCTGCCTTTTGGCCGAAACTCGATTAGTTTCAATTTGCCGTTTGTGTGGTGGTTTTTGCTTTATGACTATTGTTGGCCGTTCTGCGGTGTGTGTGTATATCTTTTAGATCTGCATGCTGTTTTATGAAACCTCTGGCTCGGAAAGAACTTGGTCCCATGGTCGGTCGTTGAGCACTTGCATATCACACGAGATAAGCTGACCTTAAACTTGCCGGGCCGCTTTTGTTGTGGAGAATTTAAATAAACCATACAGCGGTCAACTTCTTTATGCAATTAGTTTTCCCGTGTATCTGTCTCTCTCTCCCTTTTCAGAATTTTCTCCTCTTCTGATCACTTTTGGGCTGCGTGAAAGTCGGGGGCTTTTCCTATTTTTCAGATTTCGTGGCGAGCCGGGCATCAGCAGGTGGTCCCCGCTGCACCGCCGCCAAAAGCTAATTGTGTTTTTCTCACATTTGCAGTTAGGCACCGGCATCGTTGTGTATCTGCAAGATACTCGTTCTCGTGTGTGCTCATATGTGAGCCTAAAACAAACACACAATAAATTGCCTGCGCACAGCAGGCGACCAGGGTTCGGTGCCTGTGTTTGATGGCGGTGTTCTGCTAGCGGTTCTGGCTCTATTTCCACTTCCATTTCATTTTGCATGCTGTAAATTAAGGCAGGTTGCCCGAATGCGATTCCTGGTAATAGAGGAAATCGTTAGGATTCAGCTATTAAGTACGTATAATTGCTTGTTAGCGATGGCGAATGAGAATTAGATGCTCACCGGCAATTGCAGACGACTGGCGACTCGCGAGAGTGAGAAAACCCAAATTGAATCCACATTCGAGTACCGAGCATCTGCAATATAATTTTCCCGTTTTCCATACACCGGAAAAATGGGTAGATACTTAAACTTTATTGCTAATTTATTCTTTATACATAAAATGTCATTTTAATGTCAGAAAATAAAATCTCTTTTTTTGCTTTTCATGATGATTTTTAATATTATTCTAAATTAATTTCAATTCAGGATGGTTCTTTTTCTTTTCTCTCAGTATATGGGAATGAAATATTTTCTTTTTGCCGATTCCAAATGGATCCCATGGATCTTCATGCCGATTCTCGGGCATTTGGCTGTCATCGGTGGCATTGCGTTCGCCTCCCAGTGGCTACCTGTGTTTTCTCTCGCTGTCATCGGATCTGCGGCCAGTTATCTCACATTTGTATCCGCTGGCCGGCTATCAAGGCTGCATCGCCTTATGACTACCAGATTTTCAAATCCGCTAACCGGTTGGCGACTCTCAGACTCCGAGTCGCAACTCGACGACAACTGGCTCAGAGCTTCAGAGCCTTATGCTTCATTAGACGTCACATTTGGCAAGCTCCGCGGAGTGTGCAAAACTTAAACTTAAACCAAAAGCAAAAGCGAAAACGAAAACGAGTCGTCATCTGACAAGGAGATCATGATGCGAGGATTGCTGATACGGCAGATTTTCCCAGCGATTTTCACCAGCAGCGCGCCAACTAATGAAGGCAAAGGCGCAGAAATTAATTTGCAAAACGAAAATATGGCCTAGGAAAATTCGCATAAATAAGCCAGTGTTTTACTTGCGGACAGGTGCTGTTGTACTGCACTGGGGTAATGGAAAGGGGAGTTGTTTTAGCAAAATGGTAACGCGCTCATGCAGATAAACAGTTGGGAAAGCCAAAACGCTTTTGCTGGAGTGGACCACATGTGGGCAGAGCGATGAGCTCGAGTGTCTGCAATTGCATTTTTTCGAGGAGGTTGAGGAGCAGGCGAGGTAGGAGGAGGTGGAGTGGGCAGCCTATGTGCAGTCTGCATAAATAAATGCCCTGCCAGTTGCCCGTCGCCGTGGCAGCCCATTCGCTGTACTGTTGCGCCCCTGACACATTCAAGAATGTTCCTCAAGTCGCTTCCGAGTCGCTCATTCAAGTCGATTGTTTGCCCCGTGCAAACAACTAACTTTGACTTTGAGCCTGGCTCCGAAGTCTGAGCCAAGCAGCTAGCAGCAAACGGCGACTGCCGCCAAGCAGTCTGTTGACTGTTTTCAATACCAATTTGGTGGCAGCCAGCACAGGCGCTGTTGTCTCGCTCGTATTAGTTTTAAATGCCACATTGGCATTGGGCAAACAACATTGAAGCGGGTCACGTCGAAGCTCGGATACCCTGCGTCCGCTGGCCAATATAAATTGTTAAGAAATGAAAAAGAAATAACTAAATGTTAAAATAGCCATTTTAAAAAATTTTAAAAATAAAATAAATAAATGAAATATTAAAATAATACAAAAAAAAATTTTCTATTAAAAAAAAATAAATTAGGATATTTATTAATATTTATTAATGTCCATATTATTAGCAGAACAAATTACTCAAGTTGTTTTAAAAAACGTAAATTTAAAAATTAATTACGTATTAATAAATATAATATTAAATTTTAGTGTACTGAATATTTGACTTTTTCAAAATATAATATTTGGAAATATGCATATGATTTACAAAAAAATCCAGAAAAAAGTTTTGAAAAACTAATTAGTTAAAAAGTCAAAGGATAAATTAATGTACTAAATATTTCTAGTTTCTTTTTCTTTTTCTGGTAATAATTGTGGAATTTTTAAAAATACCTTAGCCTAATGAAAATCGCTCATGATCATCCTTTCTACAAAACAATTCCAGAATAACACACATTTGACGACATTTTTCTGTGTGTGTGCAGGTAATAGATCTTTGACCAGAGTCAACAAGAGGCGATCCACGAGATAGCCCCTGGCTAATAGCTGGTCACCAGCTGTGGACAGCTGTCCCCTGGCTTCTTGGACAGTTTGTCGCTTTGTTTGCCCGCTTGTTTTGTTGTTTTCTGTTTCGCTGCTCGCTGTTTGCTGTTTGCCGTTTGTCTTTTGGGCCTAAACGGCGTTAATGCGTACGGCAAACACTCGCGGGGACCACCGGCAGCAAAACGGCAGCTGAGCAGGAGCTGAATTCGAATTCGAATCCGATGCTGGAGTTGAAGTTAAAGTTGGGGACTGAAGCTGAGGCAGAGGCTGAAGCTGGAGGCTACCGTTAGCCACCGGCCCGGGGGCTTTGCTAATTGGCCAGAAAGCAGCAAATAAGCTGAAAAGAGAGTTAGTGGCAATGCGAGATACTGCTTGCCAGAAATTCTCAAGTAATTATGAAAGTTTCACTTTTTGCCAGAGGAGTTATTTTTTTTTTGGTTTTGTGTCCGTGGCATGCGCCATTCCAAACAAGAGAAGGAAATTATGCAAAAGATACACAAAAAAGCTAAATGCGAAATGCGAAATTTTTCAGCTGCTTGCCATTTTTGGCCATGGCAAATTGTTTGCCCAGTTGTTGTCCGCTACTGCTAAGGCGATGGCTTCAAAAGTTGTAAATTAATAGGCGAAAATACGCGAAATCTCGACACAAACACGTAAATACAAAAGCAAAAAAACACAAACAGATGGAGCACTTTGGCAATGGGTGAACGCCCATTGCGGGTCTTTCAATCAAATGGCCGAAAATGGCTCCTATAAATTGCGGCCCATGCATTAAATGTGACTATTTTTTTCGGTTTTCTACCTTTTTTTTTGGCTAACAGCGGGGCTGCGGCACTTACCAAACAATAAACATTCATTTTACTATGCAGCTGACAGAGATTTGTGGCAACAACAAACCGCTGTCAATTGCCAATTGAAATTTATGCAGCCAGCCGCCTCACTCCCCTTCGAGCCACCATTCCCATCCATCTGAGCCAGAACATTTCCAACTGGGTGTGACGACAGCAGCGACACTTGAGTCAATTTTAATTATGTGTACTCGCAGGCCGGCAAATAATGACGTCGGGGGTTGCCCAAAAATGGCACAGACAACATGGCCCGAGCACTTTGGTGTCCACTTTTTGTGAGTCCGCTGGCTGCAGACCACAGTCCTGTCTATCGTTTGTCAAATCGCCTTAAGAGTCTGCAGCTGAAAAGCCCAAAATGCCAGCTAAACTCCAACACGATCTGCTTTGTCATACCCTTGCGCGGGAAAGTTCTGCTACTGGGTGGATAAGGATGTCTCCATAAAGAATATTAATTCAAGCTATTGATAAAGGTAGAAATTTTTAAAATAATTAGGTTTATAAAAGACCAGGCTCACAGGAATTTTGGAAGTTGAACTAACCATGTTTTACTTATCTACATAAAATAACCAGAGTTTTAAAAGTGGCAGAAATCTAAATATAGGGATAAAGTATACAAAATAATTATATGTTGGTTTCAATAAACGGAAATTTAAATATAGGGATCAATAAATAATATTTTGCATATTAATAAAAAATAATTATAGATCAGTTTCATTACACCATAAATATTTTCAGCTCTTGAGCTGTCAAGTGTGTTCAGTTAGCTTGCAAGTTGAAGTAGAAGGAGTATTTGTTTTTGATCGCACTTGTTTTGCATAGGGGCCTCGCCCATCACAGGCACAAAAACCGCCAATAACCACCAAAAACCACCGGCACCACCACCGATACCACCCGCCCACACGCCCACTAGGCGTCGAAATGGGCACGGCTGCCATTTTGGGTGGGTGTTGTGCTCTCAACACTTTCGCCAGCACCAAAAACCATACCCCGCAGTCGAATCCCCGATGTCAATTGGCTCTTTGGCAGGCTGCACCGCAAATTGCATTGATTTGTGTGGGAATGCGGCGTTAATTTGATTTGATTAATCAAAGTGCATGCACAGATTTCACCCGAGATCGAGGTGCCCACAACAGAGATTCGACATGTGCCGCCGGGTCGTGGCTTCGCCTATGCGTTGTGGGTTCTGTTTTTGATTTTTTTTATATATTTTTCCAATTTTTTTAATGTTTTTTTTAGAGTTTATGTATATGGCCAATAATTCACTCGGGCGGCCTAACGGTTTATTAGCATAAATAAAAATAAAATTGATATGTTTGAACTATTTCCTGCAGCAATGCGCGCTACAATTTTCGTACATGACAACCAACAACCATCGGCCAACAGCCGACAACCGACAACGGGCAACAAGAACAACCTGCAACCTGCAGCAACTTGCGGCTCACTAGCAGTGGCAGTAGTATTGGTAGTAGTGGCTGCCACAAAATTGAGCCCGAGCCAAAGACGTTGCCCAAACGAGCTGCGACTAAGTGGACGGACGGCAGGCAGACTGCGGAATTGGTAGCCGCTGCAACAAAATGTTGCGATGTCAGTCGACGACGAAGGCGGCGCATGCAAATGGGGTTAGGGTATAGTATAGTATGGACTCTTGATAGTATAGCGGCTATAAGAGGTATAAAGCGGCTTAACCACCGCCGTATCTAATGGTTATATAAATTTGGCACTTCATGTAGTCCACAGTCCGCAGTCCACGGGCTGTTTTAGCCATTGCCGTCGTTGTTTAAGCGCTTGTTTAGGCCACGAACATTGCCTTGATTCGAAACAATATCGAGCGGGGGGGATGACAAACGACAGGAAAAGGCTGGGTTCACTTGTAGATCGATGCCACGATTGCTGGCCGGTGACTTGTACTAAGAATAATTGTATTATATAATAACCATGCTTCCACAAGCTGATAAGCCTTGAACTGGGATGGGTGGATTTAATTAATTCAATTATGTTTCTGTAAGCTAAAGACTCTAATTAAAGTGATAGTTCTTAAGCTAGATTATTTATTACTTGTAAATTATATATATGTATATAAACTTTTTTAATTGTTTAGCTTTTTTGTCCAAATTAATTATCCATAACTGCTTACCCACAATGTAAAATTAATTTAAATATTTTATTTAAATATTTACTAATTAAATTTAAAGAAATTAAATTAGAAAATTTTTTTTATAAAAATCATCTGAAATATTTTCAAAATAATTATTTTAATTACAAGTTTAGATTTAGAATTTTAGGTCTTTAAAATTTAATTAGACCCAAAAATCAAGAGCCAGAAATATTTGAAATATTTGAAAACCATGCCTTAAAACTGCACTAAATTGCATCACATCTTTGCCACGCCTCTGCCGGCTGGAAACCCACTTGGATGGCATGCCAATCGGGGCTTTTAGCCAAGTCCCCACCTGTGCGGAGTGACATGTTAATTTTGCAGGCCCAGAAGACAGAGCGGGATGGCGACAGACACGCAGCTGACACGCACGTAGGCCAGTCACTCAACGGCTCACTAAACACGCCCCCTGCGCCAAACTATCCAACTCATTGGCTTAGTTCGATAGAGTTATCATTTATGCAAATTTCCCTGACAGCTTTGACAAAATCGAAGCGAGCGTTTCGAGAGGCGGGCCGATAGTTTCGGGGATCAACTATGTATTTCGGGCCACCAAAAATTTTCCACACCATTTGCATAAAAAAAGGCAAAAGCGATTTTCTAAGCTGTGGCCAACGGTAATTTGCAGATTTTCTTGGGCAGCCCGATCGAAACTGCTAATGACTCACTACCAGGAGCACCGGCTAATCACATGACTGTGTGTGGCCCGCCAAGCAGCGTCTAATATGCAGTTAACCCACAAAATGCCGGGCCAAGAGAAAAACGGCCAAGACAACACCAGCTATTATTGCCAAAGGAAAAAAAAAGCCTGAAACAACAACAAAGAGTGATTATAAAACCAACAACGGCCGAGAGCCGGCGGACAATGGGTATCGGCGCGGGCCAAAAGCTGCGCAAACTGTAATTGATGATGAAGAAAAGAGATCGATCATATTGTGCGAGCGCATATCAATCACGAGCCACGACAAAATGTAAGGCGAATCGAGCCGGCGTACCTGGCGTATGCGTAACGTGTGGCATTTGCGGCTGCGGTGGCTTCTACCTGACCAATATAAACCGACCACCGAGGGCAGCGCAAATGTTTAACCCGGCTAACCGGGCGTATGAGTAATGTGTGCTCAAGTGCAAATACATTGAGCCGGGGAAGAAAACCAAATGGAAACACACAAATGCACAACTACAAACGAAGTAAGTGTAATAATAAGGCCCCGGCATTCCATTGAAACGAGTTTCATATTAATTGGCCTTTTCATAGCTTTGAATATTTGGTTCGGTTTCTTTCGGCTTTCGGGCCTTATGCGGGTTCAATGGTTTGTTCTACTTTCTGCGGCCACCCCAAGATTACATGGCGAAATGAGCAGCGCTGCTGCTCCTCTTTTGAATCATTCAAATCGCCGAAAATCTCCCTCGGGCCAAAAAATCTTGGACCCAATTTCTGGACCGGCACTTTTTATTTGCTTTTGACCATTTCTTCATTGTTTGTTTTGATTAATTTTTTTCCATTTTTTTTCTTTGCTGATCCCTCCTATGTTGTTGCAAATGCTTAAGTGGAGCAGAAAAGATTTGGCCGGCAACCCGATGCTTCCGTTGCTAAACGATTCGAATTAAGATTCGCTCGCATGTATTTCTGTGAATGAAATCGAGAAATGTTAGGGAATGGAATGTGCTGTCCACGACGGAAATGGTCTTGGGTCAGCTTTCTATTGGGTGTGTTTTGCGCATTTTTACTGGCATTATTTAATGAGTGCCAACGATTGGCCGTATTGGTACTCCAATTTCATCTTTGCAACCGACAATTCCCTAGAAACGGCTTAATTAAACCGAAACATTTTACACACAGGTAATTAAAGCGATGAAATCGTTTTGGCCACGAACAGTCAAAAATACCAAATAAGTTGAACAAATGTCAGGCCAAAGTAGCAGCCATACAAAAGGTATAAAAACAATTGAGAATCTTTATACAATAAATCTTTATTTTTACGGCAAGACATTGCAATTCGGGCTTAAAGAAAAAACACACTTGTTGCTGTTTTTGTTGCCATCGCCTGTCTTGTTGGCTCATTTGACCTTTATTTCATAGAAAAAAGCGTCGATGTCTGCATTTGCCGTCTGCAATCGCGGGAGAGAGCAAAGAACCAGTTGGCCATTGATCATCCCCCGCCCCCAAACCCGCCACCCCCTCTGTTCGTTTAACTATGTTGCCAAGAGCCCAGACCATTGATACCAACACCAGCTCACGGCTCAGGCCATTGCCTGTCATTGCTGGCCTTGTTGTAGTTGCTAGCAGAGCTAAGCTGGTGTTAACTGGGCAAAGAAAAGGTTTGCGAAGGGATTACCCTGTAATACTAAATTCTGATATGAGATTCATTTTTAAAATGAAATTTGAAGTAAAAACTGAACTATTTTTAAATTTTTTTGGAAAATGGGAATTCTCAAATAATATCGAATATATATTTTTTTTAAATTTAAAATTAGTCTTGCTGAACAAATTTCCTAAAATATTTATAAAATTTCCAATATTTTTTTAAGTTTTCTTTATTACGAAAGAAATTTATTTTGATGAGACTTAGACTAGTTCCAATACTTTTTAGTACCTACACCTCCACATATTTTATTTTACCCGAAGATCTTTCTATGCAGTTGTATATACCCCACACCTGATCGCACCTACAGCAGAAAAAGCCGTTAAAGTCATTTCGCATCATTAGTATGATATGTGCGGCTGTATGGGTGTTGATTTCTGATTTGCGAGGCGGTGTGAGTGCTGCAGACTGTGAGAATTACTAAATGCGCATGTAAATACATCCGCGGGGAGTGGCGGGGAGACATGTCTGAGGTGCTGTTAAGATGTTGCAAAGCACATGCACATATTCCGCTGCATTTAATATCCACCTTGACTTTGATAGGCCACAATCTGAGGGTGTGTGTGTGCATCGCCTTGCGTCCATGTGCCCGTAAATTAGCCGCAGTTAGTGACCCGGCGTGGCTGCATTGGCATATTTCATGTGCTAAATGCATCATTAGGCAGTTTGATTTATGGCCCACGTGTTTAACGGCGGTAGGAAGTGATCGGGAGCGGTTCGGCGGATGGGATTCGCATATACACATGCATATATATCCGCCGCCGACGTCGGCGAT
Organism: Drosophila mimetica; assembly: GCA_037075245.1. Taxonomy (NCBI): domain Eukaryota; kingdom Metazoa; phylum Arthropoda; class Insecta; order Diptera; family Drosophilidae; genus Drosophila; species Drosophila mimetica. Next base: position 10,616,880 of record JBAMCH010000023.1, read on the forward strand.
AACCAAATGTTGGCAGCCCCAAGTCCGGGCCATTTAATTAAAATTGAAAAGATTTTTTATATGCCATCGGCCGAATGGCCAAGTGCGGCAAACAATTTAATTAAAAATTTCGTTTGATTTTCCCCCAGCATGAAAATGGTCAGCCAATCTGACAGTGGCAGTTGCTGCCAAACGGCGGCCATTTGTGTTTCGATTTTGGCCACAAGCGCTCGGCGGTTTTTCAGTCGGTTTTTGGTCAAAACGAGATCGCAGCAAGTGGCACGCAATGCTGCTGCTGCGGCTGCTGCTTCAGTGGCTACTGCCGGTGCTGCCAAGGAGCCAACTGATGCGTATCGAGCGGCATTTTAAATGAAGCGATTAAAATCGAACGCCTGCACAGTTACACATTTGGCCCCGCGGCACCTGCCCACCAATCGGCACCACTCGGCACCGCACTGAACCACCGCATCCGTGCACCACTGCACCACTTCCCTCCGCCGCCGTGTATCTTTTAATTCAATCAATTTTTCTCACAGCTACCCGTTGGCATGCGAGCATCGATCATGTAAATTGAAATTGAGTTACATGATCAACATGACATCATTCGGGAATCCGCAATTTTCCTCGTTAATGGAGTAAGTCCGCAACTTACACCGACTCATTTCAATTTGCACGGAGAAAAATGAATATTCAAATAAATATAAAAAAGATCATATCTCAAAATTCAACAAATTAAAATATTCTTAAATAATAATAATATTAATAATATTCTATATTCTTTGACACCTTTTTACTTCCTAATAATACTCGCTCTTAATGAGACATTCCTAAAACATATTAATTTGAATGAAGGTGTAACTAACTAGAATAACTTGAGTTTGATAATTTATTATGTTTTAATTAATCAACATATTATAAATCTAACACACTTTGATTTAAGTAGGAAACCGGTTGGCAAGTTTATTAATTTTTTAATAAATATTGATCTTGTTTAAAATTTTTCTGATTAGGCATTCTTTGAAGTCTTTCGTGATAAACAATCGAATTATTATAATTATTAATTGACGCACGATTTCCTCGGAAGTTCAAATTTGTCTATTTTTGGAAAAATTCCCCATTTTATCTCAAATATGATTTTCATAAAACTAAAACGGCTTCGAATGCAAAAATTGAGATGAATATTTAAAGTCGGGTTTTTTCCTCTGCACACTACTTCAGCGGTATCGTGTGGGTTCATTAGAATAAGCAAACATTGGCGGGCAGCGAAGTATCGTATAAATCGTATAGCGGTCAACGAGCGAGTGCGTGTGGAACACCCACAGTTGGATAAACATTGACGCGGAGCAATTAGAGCCCCGAGACGAGACGACAGGCTGGCAAGTGGAAGAGAGTCTGCTGGCCGAGAGCTATCTGGCTATTAAGGTATCTGGCCAAGGTGTATTACCGATGTATCTGCGTTATTTATGCGCCTGTTTGCCTTCCACAATCACACACTCAACCCCTTCGATGGACGATTGTCATTGATTTATGCCACTAATTGTTATTCATCGCACCGTAGGTGGCCTCATCACCATCCAATATATAACCACCACCACCACCACCCCTTTGGGGAGCTGTTCTATATCGCGTGCTAATGTCGCATAAATCAGAAATCGGAATCGGCCAAAGACGGGCAGCCGAAAAACTACATCACCTAATGATTTGTTTTGGACCCTGACAAAAAATGGGCTTCCAAAAACGGTTGGGTTACAGCATCAAAGACCCATTTCCCCCATTTCTGAGCACACTCTGTGTAGTCCGTTTCGTTTAATGATCGCCTACGCAAAATCCGCTGCTGCTTCAGATTTGTCTCATGTCAGCATAAATTTGTCTTAATTGATTTTAAATTCGGGCATTCTCGTTGTTGTTTCTTTAGATTTTATGGCCGCTTGCAGGCCAAATTTGAATCTCATTCCTAGAGATCCAACAACAGCAAGAGTAGCATTTAAACTAAAACAAGAAATTATATTTTTCCGCTTTTAGGCTATACGGCATGGCTAATGGCGATCCAAAACAAGTCCGGTGTTCGTTTTGATTGAGCATGAATATGCATGCTCAGATAGCTAATTCAATTAACGAGCCCTAACGACTTTATCTGAGTTATTTGGGAAATCGTACCGGGAGCGGGGCTAAAAACTTAGCATACTGCCCATAAATGTCACATTGATTAATCCCTTTGCACTTGCCAGATTTACGTTGGTGTAACCTTCCAAGGGCAACGGATTTCCATGGAAATTTCTTTATAATACCACTCAGATATATGCATTTTCTCCAGCCCAGATAACCATCGAAAATGTTGATTTGATAACAACATAAAGACAAACACCTGCTGTGCAGGGAAATTAGTTTGTTGGCTATCTTTATGGGCTGCCAATCAAAATAAACATATGTAAATAACCTCTAGTTTATTTCCACGCATAAATATGGTGATATATATAATTTACATTCGATTATTCGAATGACGTAGCCAGATCGAGTGTGGACACATTTAAGGCAGCAAATTATCCAAACGAAATTGCACCATAAATAAGCCCGTCGAAATGTAAAAATTATGAACGGGCAATTCAGACCAAGATGCAAACAAGATTGAGATTCCAATTCAGATTCCGAAACAGGGTAATGGATCGAATCGTATCGTATCGCATCGAATCACAACGGTTCGTACAGATCGTCGCACGCTTAATGGCGTGAATTATTTACCGATTTTAATGCCAGGCCAATACCAACACCTCCTAAGCCGAAAACCAATATCGATCAGCGACACTGCTGCTGCTGCGCCTTTGTGATTATGTGCTGCATTGATTGTTGTTAATACTTTTGCGGCATGTCATTGCTTTTATTTAAAACAAATCGAAAATGTTTAAATGCCGCCTCTAGCTTTTTGAAGTTGGTAAGCTGGAAGTTGGAAGTTTGGTGAATTCATAGCTGGGAACGCGGGACATTGCCCAATGGCTTACAGTGGCTATCTATCGGTGGCATTCGGTGGCTCGTTTAAGGTGTGTCCCGGCCCGAGACCTTATAAAAATAAACAACAATGAATAGAAACACAGCGACAGAGACATATATACTCTTGGCTATGCGTTAAATGCCGTGTATGTGGAGCAGTTTGATTTTGTGAAACGCCCCGCTTCGTAAAGACAACAATGAAACGGCCTAAAAAAGATCAACAATAATTTTTGGTCGGCTGAGGTGGCTACTTAAATAAACAGAGATCTCTGGACTGAAGTGTGTGGTGCCAGGTGGAGGAGGGGTGGAGATAATGAAAAATAGCGGCATCAAGTCGAACAAAAATAAACCACTCTTTGGGATATTTTAATCATAATAATAGACAACAGCCACAAAAAGCTGACAAGAGGCTTTGTTCGAATGTCAGTCTTAATAAAGGCGCAAAACTTTATTTTAAACGTTTTTTAATGACGTCAATGAGTTTGCAATTGTCTCAGTGTTCAGTGTGTGAGTGAGCCAGAATTGGGCAATTTGAATAGGCCCAACCACGCATTTCCAGCTCTTAACTTTACCCCCGAATAAAACCTTTGTATTTTTTTGTGGGTTCTTGGCTCTCACTTGGTTTCTGTGCCAAATTAAAGTCTGCCGAACTGAAACCGAAAACTCCAGACGAAATCCTGATCCGACACCTACAACATGGCATCACGTACAAATATCTCTGGCACGATTTTGCACTATTTTCAAATCCAGCCAACACCTGCGCACCAAAAAAAATAAACGGGAAAATTGAAATGAAAATGGAGATGCGAAGAGATCAGCGCAGATCACGTTGAACATGAAAAGCATGAAAAGCGTTTCGTAGTTTTTAAATCCACAAAATTCAAGGGTTCGCACGGAATATGGGTGAGGCTTCCTATTTTGGTCGGGAGATTTCGCCCCTCGGGGGATGCAAATTGTTTTGCACTTGAAAACGAACGAGTTAAAGGCGAGGCGTTGGAGATCATTAAGCTAAACGCACGACATTTTCGTTTTAATCAACCACCCGCTACCAGCGAAATTAACTCAATTCACAAAAGCAGCCAACAAAAATGACAGAAACAAGAAGGGAAATGAATTGACTGAGAGTCGTGAGTGGCGAATATTTGGGGGTATAACCAATTTTTACATACTCTTTTAGAAAAACATAAAAATGTAAAAAAAAATTTTTAAATATTATTTCTAATTTTTAAAATTTGTCAAAGAAATATACGATTTTTTAGAACATTTTTCCCCGACCCTCAATCCGCAATTAGATTTATTTGCAGAACGTTAGCCGTCTAGCAACTGCATAAAGATTACTTTACACATTTTCCCGTAAAATATTTTATAAAGGCAATCAAAGCAGATAAATGTGCCCACATAACTCTCGGCCATGCCATTATTCCAATCAACCGAACATCCAGCTGCATTCCTATCAATCTCCGCGGCACTTCTGCCACTTCTGCCACAGCTCCCCAGACCAGCCGACACGATCGGCAGAAATGTCTTGCGGAAAAAAGAGTAAACATAAAAATTAACTTGGAAAAAGAGACGACTGAGGAATGGGGTACGGGGACAGGGGGGGGGGCTAGAAAACGGAATTTCATGGCTCAATGAAAAGGCCAGCTGAAGAACTAATAAACAACAACCACAAGAGCCAACATGCCATGGCTTGGAAATATAGTTCATAGGCATTGTGATTGCCTTCAATAAATTGCAAATAATTTCGACCTCATTTCGGTGGGCTAGCCACACGGTCACGGACAACGCCCCCCAACAGACCCCCGCCGACACCTTGGCTTCAGTTATACAGCCACCTCCGCAGATCCGAACGCTGCGTGATATAATTTCTAAGATCTATAGACAGATCTGGCGCTAGAGTGGACCAAAAAAGCATTTTTCCAGAGGCCGAAGCACAGAAACCACGCACATGCTCGGGATTTAGTGCGCCGTCATAAATTTTCCTGCAACTCCGTTCGACTTCTTTTTAATTAAAATGCTATCAAATGTCAAGTTTACATGGCCGGAGCGCCAGCTGCGTCGAGGAGCAGGCAAAAGCAAAGCAAACACTTGTCATCTTGACAGGCCAAACAAAGCGTGACGGAGTCAGGAGGAGATTAGGGGCATGAGGGCAGCGAAACGAGGGGCAGGGGCGCCTAACGAGGGTCATTCAATGAGTTGAGACTGCATTCGCATTTGCATAGGATACCCACACACATTTACCCACAGTGCACCTGGCTAGCTGGCTAGCTGGCTGGCTGCAAATGTGGGCACCACTCGTGGACGCGGACTTGGACATGTTTAAGTAATTGCGCGCGTGCGTGGTGGCAAACAATTGAGACACACTGTGTACACACATATATATGTAGTACTGGTGCGCCTGGGACCCCAGGTCTTTTTGTTTTGGTTTTTTGGCCAGGTCTATTCGGCTTTTGTCTGCTCGCTGGTCTCTTGATAGTTTAACAGCGATAAGCGCGACATGTCAGCGTCAGCTAAAGCTCGAGATTCAGATTCAACTTGAAGTTTAGCGTGCCAGCTTTAGATTTCGAGCACAATATATTTTGTCAGCTCAAACGGTGTACATAATAGCCCAGAGATAAGATTGTAATGGGCCGGTTAAGCGGCTCATAAATCATTGGCATGGAAATTGCTTTTCCATGATAGACAACTTGTTAGTTACCGACTGCCGCTGCTGCGGCTGCTTTGGCTGCTGCGACTTCCGCAAAGGCCGGGCGAAACCTGCAAACTAAGTCATTTTAAGCAGCACTTTTCACTTTCCGCTAAACACTCGACATCCGCTTGGTGAAAAGTTCATTTAGAAAATAAACAAACAAAAACTTAAACTCATTTTCATAACAGCCACCGCGCCACCGGTCAGCATCGTGAATGTGCAGCTTTTTATTTATCTTTCAACGCCAGCGTCTGGTATGCGCTTCCTGCGCCGATTTCTGTATAGAAATATGCTGGGAAATCTAGCGCCAAGTGGAGAAAATACCCGCAGAAGCAGATGCAGAAGTAGAAGCCAATGGCCGAAAGGAATTTCGTAAAATGTATAACAAATCGGCGGCAAATAAGCAGTCGTAGGTAAATAAGGAAGACGAGAAACCGCTGCCAGAATAAATACCAAAGCCATAATTTGTAAGTTATATTTGCTTAGTGCATAACCATAATTTATTTGCCGATTGTTGTTTGGTTTTAGTCATCTTCAATTCTCAGACTGCGGACTTCCGTTTGTTGGTTTTCTTGACGAATGTCGTTGAAGACCACAGATGATTAGTGGGTTTTATTTTTTGGAAGCATGCTTTTTGTGAGTGATTCTATGGTTCTATGGTTAATAATCTTTAAAAGTTAAGAAATATTTTAAATTAAATTTTAAAATTTTTAGGAATTTTTAAAAATTTGTATGCGTAAGGAAAACAGGCATCTAATAATTTTAAAGAAGGCTAAAGGCTAGATTATTTCAATGTGGCATTATTTAAAATTAGTTTAAAATTAGAATTGAAAAGACAGAGTTCAAATTTAATTGCTATTATTTTTCGGCACATATTAATCAAAAATACCTACAGATAAATATCAATTTATCGCCAAATAGAATGGAATATTATACTTTTCTTGACCCAACACACAGCGATTGGTTACAGTTGACAAGAAACTATGCCGTTTGTGGTGTTTCCGCCATTAACTGTCCGTTTAACAATACAAAGTCTGCCGCAAGGGCATGTAAAGTGCCAAAAAAAAGAGAAATCAAATTCCACACTCCTTGTGCGAGACGAGGGGCAGCTCGACGGCCCAACTATACAAATTTCCTTCTGTACATAATATGATTGATTGCCCCGTTGACCTGGAAACGTAGCCAACTAATAGTTACACTTAACAATGAGACCAGGAGACAGTGGAGCCGCGAACAGATTTATGTACGTTTATATGTAGCTATGATCCATAAGATCCATAATGGAAATGGGTCAAGCTGGGCGGTGAGCAGGCTCTAAGAAGATGAAATAATAAAAGCTGGCCGAGTGGGCGCTGCATTCCGGAGCCTCGGACGGGGAGTCAGGTAGCTCTGGTAGCTGCAACACCTTGAGAGGGACTTGAAATGGAGGGAACAAAAATGCCCAGACTGCCTCACATGACGTGGCGCTATTTTTTTGGGCATCTGGGGCTGGTTGACGAAAGCGGCAAGTTAATGAGCTGCCCCCGATCTTTGTGGCTCCCCTGATTACTAGGTTTTTTACATTATTATACGTATGTAGTGCCCGCCTCCCGTTTTTCCATCCAACAACTTCGACTTCAATTTCACTTTTCCGACCTGGATGCGGAGCCTGGTGTTGTCAGGCCGTCATGCTGTCCGAGCGGAGAACAAAAGACTTGGGCAGCGAACTTGTTTTGGGGCACCGACAGTGGGTAATTAAAAAACCGTTAATATATTGGAACCGCTCTCATCGTTGCCCGGGTGTCAAATCAAACATAAAAAGAAATTATTAAAAATTCATAAAAGCCCAGCATATGTATATCGGTTCCCAAAAATAGATGTGAACAAAATTGAAATTCGGGCGTAGAAATGTGAGAAAAGTCAGCAGGGACGCCATAAAATGCAAAACAGATGAGCATCGATAGCCAGAGATACAAGATACAAGCCCGGGTAATATGCCCCTTACCAACCAACAGCCAACCGTCTTTGCCAACCTTTCCCGTCCCGCCCGAAAATGTAGCGTTAAGTGCTCAATGGCCACAAAACGGCATTAAGCCATAAAATCGTATCGAAAGAGAAAGAGCCAAAAGAAATGCTCAAAGCCAGGCCAAATCCCACAGCCGAAGAAACGATTGATGGAGTTCAAATGCATATTGATTGACGTTGAAATGCCCCAAATGGAGCACCACGGCTCCAAGAGGCAGGTGCAAGTTGGCCTGGCTGGTGGTGGCTGTTTTGTGCTTTGTATTTTGTGTTTTGTGGCTAATAAGTGGCATGAATTAGTGAAACGCTTATGGGGGTCAGGTCGTTGCGGCACTCCACTGAATGGACTGTTTACTGCGAGACAGTGGAAAGGCTTTTAAGAGAAACAGTCGCCGTTTGGGGCCATTGAGGCGAATCGAAATCGTAAATTCGAAATCATTGACTAAAAGCTTTTGATAAATTATTAAACAAGGGGCCACGCCACACAGAGATGTGAATGAGAGCGTTTCTATCAATGGCTAGAAGCAGCCGCAGCCGTAGCCGCATAATTGTTGTGAGAAAACATCTTGCTTATTTATGGGAAAAGTTCAATAGACTGGGCGTGTCCGTCACAGCCTTTCCCCTGACAGAAAACAAACCAGATTCTACCGGACAGAGGTCAAAAGGTTTTTTCCTCCTTTTTTCCCCTTTTTTTTGCACAACTCTCCATTGATTGAGATAAACGAAAGAAACGATCGTAAAGCGACCAATTTATGGGGCGAAACGATATCAAAATGCTGACAGTTTAATGCTCAATGCCTTGCCAGCCTATGCAAATTCTAAAAATAATCCCAGCCACCCATAGAAACCCCCAGTGGACAAAAGAATTAAGCGGCAGGCGATCCTAAAAATAATTGACAAATATATTAAGAGCATAAATCAGCATCAGAATCGCTAATAGAGCGCGCAGAGCGCCGAGCGTCTTCATTGATTTGAGTTTTGGCCTAGCCAAAAGGCTAGCTAACTTTTATTATCATTTACCGCTTCGGCTCTGGCTTCCCCAACAAACAAATCTTATAATAGCTGAAACAAAAATCGAAAACCCCAAAAAAAAAAAAAAAAAAAACCAAAGATCTGCTCTGCCGGCGTTGTCGTCACGCTCTCAGCGGATCGGCTGAAGTCGACGTCGCCGTCGCTGCTTTTGGCCAGCAACTTCTTGGACATGCTGGCCAAGAGCCAGATTTAGTTCAGTTCAGTTCAGTTCAGTTTCAAGTGTTTGAGCGTTGCGTGCGTTTCGGAGCTTCGAGCGGAGATTTCGATTCCGATTCCGATTTCGACTTTTGAGCCGAGCCGAGTTGAGCCGCTTTGTTTCGTCTGTTTCTGTTTCTGTTTCGCCTCTCCGACTTCCGTATAAGTTCATTTGCCGTCGGCCAACGTTGAAAATTTCCATCGCCTGTTGTCGCTATCGTCGCGATTCCTGTCGCCCACCAACACTTACTCATACAAAAAAAAAAAACGGAAACCGCCAACGGAAACTGCGATACGGCGTTCAGTTTTTTAATTAACCCCGCCAAATTAGTTTTGTTCAAGAATATTTCCCGCACCTCCGACAAATGCAAATGAAATAGTGGCTGGCAAATTTATGAATGCAGGCCAAGAATTATGTTTCGTCTGATAAGACGATGCTATGATAAATGTGTGTGAGAGTGTCTTCAACAATCGGTAGCCATAAATAATGGTCATTATGGGCTGAGGCCTGGGAAAAACTAATGGAAATCATTGTGTAGCCCGAAAAAGTTAATACGAATACAATAAAAGAATCATATACTATAAACGTACATATTTATGTGGATTTATTAAGCTGTTAATATTGGATAAACTTTCCGACCACTTTGACCAATTTGAAACCGGTAAGTGCAAGTTTGGTTGTCAACCTCGTTGTCCAGGTCTTTAGTTTATTTCGTAGGTATTTCTATATTTCTTGCCTGTCGCACATCTATGCAAAGCAGAACCATATTAAAATCAAATCTCGGTAGTTTATATATACACATACAAATTTGTAGATTTTTTAATAGTTTTATCAGACTCTTTTTGTGGCGGGACACAAAGCAGCGCTGCCTTATCGCAGGCATATAAATTCAAGTTTTATCGCTGGCTTTTTGTATTTGGAAAGTCATGACGCACAGGCCATAGAAACCCCCAGCCAGTTATCATGGCCAGAAAACCGCAAAACAAAGCAGAATTAAAACAAAATAAAATAAGGATTTTAGCCAAACTAGTAACTATTAATAAAAAAATTCTTTGTCTTTCCGTTTGGGTCTTTTGTGCTGAAAATTCGGCAAATTGATTACAAATTTCACAAAACACTGATAGCGCATCTCAACGGCATTTAAGCCTTATCTTCCATTTGAGTATTTAATTTTCACAAAATTTGAATAGTGGCAGAAATTTCGCCGAGGCGCCCCCTTAACTTTTGGCCCGCTTAAATTAGTCACTCGGCGTGTGCAAGACAAGCGCCTGGCCAGCAATAATTATATACTAATTTAGCGTATAATTAGCTAATTAGAACTGCGCAGCGACTGCCGCAAAACCCAAAAAACTCAAAGGCAGAAAAAATGTTCCGGCAACACCTTCTGTGCAAAAATAAAGAAAAATGCGCAAAAAATTTGAGCTTGCGAAAATAGAAAACGGCGAACCCTTGACGAGAGCGTAGCTCGAAAAGCAATTAATCAAACGCGGCTGGCCGCATGTTTGGCTTGCTGTAAATAATAATGACTTCATAATTGATAATTTTGCCAGTTGCTGGAAGAAAGTTAGTCGAACTTGGCAGTAGCAGCGGCTTTAGCACCAAGCCGAGGCACACATATCCGCTGACACATACAAGGCTCATAAATTAACCATCAATGAATATTAATCAGTTTTATTTATTTAAATTGTATAAAAATATAATCAATAACAAGCGGGCGCTGATGATAGAAGACCACAAAGACCATAAACCGAAGTTTAAGTGTGTGCAGGCAGTAAATTAAAACGAAATCAATTTCAGATAAGATCCCAAATGGGAGCAACACAATTTTTCACTGAACTGCCTATCACAAAAAAAAATCCAATGGCCAACACACAAAAAAAAAATACAATTGGCTCCAAGCTCGGGGAAAGAGAAACACCTTAATGGCATTTAATTAAAACGAAGGCAATAAAAAACTCAAGGTATTAAAATTATTAAAGTGAAACGTCGCCACTTTAAATTAAAAACGACAAAAACGGAAAATAAAACTAAAAACTAATAAAAAGCAATTCCAAATCAACGCCGCATTCAGCAATGCAAACAAAAGACTCAAGCGACGAACTCATGGCGAAGATAAGCTTCACTTAACTACACTCGTGAATAACTTTGTATTAACTCTTGATCACTGCTTTTGGTGAGCAGGAACAAAAGACTTAGGCAACGAACTTGTTAACGCTCTCAGGCAAAAATTATGAATGAAACGAAAAACTTATTATGGTGAGCGAAAAAAAAGAGAAAAAATTGTTAAAATTATGATGGAATTCTAAGAATAAGTTGAATCGTCATAATCGTTCGGTAGGAATAAACTTTTGCTAAAAATAGATTTAAAAACTATTAATATAATGAAAGAAAACTTGTTTTGGCAAACTTTAATTAATAACCAGTAAGAAGCTACTCATAATCGGCTTAATTTCATTTTAAATATGGAGAGCATTTTACCAAATATTTTTACCCAAATTTCTCTCCTGATGACTGTTGTTAAACTTATATAAGTTTTTCTTCGCAAGTTGATTGTTTATTTGACATTAAATTAGTCACTCATTTGTCCATTTAACATGGCCAAAATCACAGACCAAGATTTTCTTCAATTAACGGCAAATCTAGTATGTTTGCCCAGAAACACGGTGACAAATGAGTGAAATAAAAGCTGTTAATTTGTATGTGAAACCCCATGGGTTGTGAAACCACTGACTGATTGATTTTGTTTATCTTATTTGTTGGTATTCATTTTCTAATGTCTAATATTAATAATTAAAAGTCTGTTGCCCGTGTCATGCAGCCAACAACACCACCATACGTGTTAAAGCGCCAAAAGGGAGGAATATGCAAATTTTTAGAGTTCGCTATCGGTGTTTCGGTGTTTATAATTTTCTATGAAAAATGTTGTGCCGCTTCTTGTTGTGTTTTCTCACATAAATCTGCCACAGGCGCATAGAAAATTTCACCCAAAAAGAAACCGGAAGCTTGGCCGTCAAGTGGAATGGACTCTGGGTCGTTTGTCCGCTTAGTTTTAGCGGGTGTTTATCAGCGGTAGAAAATTTTCATAAATTTCTTCTTCTTTTGGCCATACATGGTATGGTATGGGATGTGTATACAAGACACGCAGCAACTGTTTCGCACTGTATTTTTTCTCACTTTCGCATAATTGTGGTGGTATGTAGGTACCCTCGTCGTTTCGCTTGTCTCTTTCTGGGTCCGCGCTTCCACGCTCCTCATGTCAGACACTTTGTCAAAATAGCATTTGTTACGCTGTCAGTGCCAGCCACCAACGCACTGGACAGCCAAAGCCACAAAAAGGCAGCAACAACAACAGCAACCATAGTAATAACGAGCGTTATCCAAGCATCATCATTATCAACTTTTAACCATCGGTTTATGTTGTTTGCCACCGAAATGATTTAATTTTGACAGACCTTTTTTTCTGTATATTTTTTTCGTTTACCCTGCTGCCCTGTATAGTATGTGTGTACATTTTTTTTCTCTGGCGTTTCTTTCTCGGCCTTTTTATGTGTGGGAGTTTTTGGATTTTAATTTAAATTTCTTTGTTGTTGTTCCTGTTGGCAGTGCTGTCTATTTTGGTCATAATTTTTGTCGTCTTGTTGGTGTTTTCTGTTTCTGTTGCTGCTGCTGCTGTCGCTTGAACTTTATTTGATATGCATTACCCCGGCCTGGCTTTCGTCTTTGTTTATTTCTTCTACGACTTCTCCTTTTTGGCATTAAGTGCTTGTAAATTGGGTCAGTGGGAAGTTACACTTCAGTCGACGCTCGTTCGACGTCGATGTTGCTATTGCTGTTGCTGCGGCCCGTACTTGTACTCCACAACGTCATGTGTCATAAATTTATTTGTCTGCTGCCCGGACTGCTGAGAACCTTTGCCTCTGACATTTTCCCGTTTGATTTTCGTTTGCTTTACTTATTTATTTATTTACTGCCAGCCATAAATGCCAGGGAATTTTTTACACCTATTTTTACTATAATTAATTTTGTTTTACATTTTTAAACATTCTTAAAGACTCAAACAAAAATGAAGACTTCTAAGAATTTTTTTTAAATGTTTGAAACATGTTAAAAACAAATATCCAGAGTGTAGCTCACACTTTAAGTGCCTTTCTCGAAGCTCGGCTTTAATTTGAGCAATGTTGCCGCAAACACCTCTCCTTGTTTACGATCCTCATAAAGCTGGCCAGAATTTTGCCGCTTCCTGCTTCTGCCAATTTGCGCGACCAGTGCATAAACCGATTTGTCTATTGATCCCATCCGATGAAGCCATGCGATCGTCCGATGACCGCGGGGGTATGCAAATTCCCCGAGGATTTACAATAAATATAACCCCTGATTAGCTTTCGGCTCTGCCGTTTTCATGGCAGAGATGCACATTTTTATTACACCCCCCGTCCAAGCGGATATGTAGTGCAGTACGGTACTGAGTCCCACACACTCAACCCATATACTTGTATATCGGTGGGCCATAAAGAGCAACCAGTGCACCCTCCTTCGCGGCCATGGCTCATTGAATCCGGAGTCAGGAAGCGCAATGTGCAATGTGAAGTGACTTTGGCTGTCTGCTGTCTAGACTCGAGACACACTCACAGTTTTCCAGCTGCAGCATAGGATCGAGGAGTCGATGGAACAAGTGCAGAGGATTGGGCTTTTGCAGTTGGAGGATGCATTTGCTCGGTGCCTGGTGCTTGGCTTGATTTTTATTGACACAAGTTGCTGGCTGTCGGCCGAGTGCCGACTTCTGCTGGCTGCCTGGCACACATTTTGCATATTTTATGAGTTCGTGTCGATGTCGTTTGTGCAACGAGCTTTTTGTTCTTCGCTGCAGCTCTTTGCATAATTATTGTGGAACGTATTTTGTGTTTGATTCGGATTCTATGTAATGTCAGCGCTACCGGGGAGGTTGTTTCTTCTTTTTATATTGTTTTTTTTTTCGTTTGCTTTTTATGACCGCATTTAGTGCCTCGTGTAGTCGCATCTGTAAGTACAAATACCCACGGGACATGTGACCCACTTGCCGAGGAAGGTGCCTCCTGCTCCCCACTGATCGCCTCGCATAAATCAAGAACAGTCATTAATGTACAATACTTACGTGGCATGTGCATAAGCTTTTCGAAACAAATCAAGGGGATTCCGGGGGAAGACCCCCTGCTAAATTAGTTTTCACTATATATATATACACTGTCGGTCATATATAAACACACATAAGTACACGGAGATTTCGCTTGTTAACATTAATAATAACTTGTAATTTGCAGTCGTTGTTGAAAATCACTCACTGAGCGAAGAAGGGAAAAAAAACTGGAAAAAACTAATTACAACATTTTTCACATGTGTGTAGGTAAACATTCATTCATAATACGGAGCCAGAGCCAGCATAATGTAATGTAAATGAGAAAAGCCCGACGAGAGGAGAAGAAACTTGACCAAAAAAGCGCAGACTTTGATGATCTTCCGCATGGTTGGCTTCTGTCTCCCCTTTGGATCCAACATCCAGCCGCCAAGATACATACATATCATCTCCCCCCCGAAGAGTGATCTCAGTGTGTTGTTAATTTCTGTTCATTAAGTCAGAAAATAGCCAGGTTTAATGTTCGAGCGAGGCACAAAATTAATTAAACATTTATCAAAATCAACGCCGCCTCCCAGGGCCCCGCGATAACAGCGAAGATCGCTCGCTATATATATAGTATATACATATATCTTCGAATAAACCTCGATGACATTTGGGCATTTTATGAGCATGACCGCCATTGTTTTGGCTTTTGTGATCTTGTCATTGTACTAGTCAAAGTACGAATGCCGCCGCCGCTGAGAGACTCTTGGCCAAAAATCGTAAACGAAACCGAAAACGATGCCACAAATTCCAATTTCAATTCCAAGCTGCGACTTGCTGCGATACAGACGTGGACGTCAACATCAGAGTTCGCCTGTCGTACCGAAATGAAAAATGCTCAAAATCCGACACGAAAAAAAAAGCGAAGAAACACTTTGGCTCGTTATTCTTGGCCTGGGTTTTACTTTTTTCGGGGGTCGGTCTCGTTTTTGCCTGATTCGAATTCGGACTTGGACGTGGATGTGGATGTGGATGTCGGCGTGGAAGTGGTTGGGCATATCGCTCGACTTGGCCCAGCACTTGAATTGCACTTGAGTGCTGTAAATATTTTTTAAGGCTGCCTGGCAGGGATCTTGAAGCCGAATCGAATCTCGAACATCGAATGCCCTCCCTGAAGGCAGATGAGCCCTAAAAAGCGGAGTGGTGATGAGCCTGGCTTATTATGAGGTCAGCGGCGGGCTTTTGAAGTCATCGTAGCCGCCTGTCAGCAGGTCACTTCAAAGCCCAATCTATTGACAATGTTGCACAGGCGAAAGCCACACAAAAACTGGGTTGTCTTGAGATTCTAGGAAAACTACAGATGACTGAATTGAACTAAATAAAAATGTCAGATGTAAGCGATTTAGAAAAAAAGTCATGAACAAATGTAAATGATTTTATTTTAAGTATTTTCAAGAATATATTGACTCCTTTTGGTTAGAGAATTTTACCCCTGAAAAATGAGTTTTACTTTTTGGTTTTACTTTTTACCTTCGGCTCCTGTTGCTTGTTTTGGCTTTGTTGTAACTCTTTCGCGTTTTTTTGGCAATTTGGGTTACATTGGCTGCTGTCTGAAAAATTATCTGGCACTTATATTCACGCTTAATTGGCATTTTTTATGAAACTCGAGCGTGCCGAAAAGTGCAACAGCATCTGCAGCCGCAGTGCAAACAAACATTCGTGCTCCTCTCGACTCCTTGGCTTCCCAGTTCCCCAGTTTCTCTCAGCTTCCATGTCCCCTGTTTTTGACAATGACACTGGCACTGGCACTCAAAATCAAAGAGGAAAAATCAATTTAATGAGCAAAACATGCAATAAATTACACTGGCGGGCAAATGAATTTTATTTATTTAATTTTTCCTCTTTTTCGAAAAATTGGGTCACATATTGCAGGAATTTGTTTTCATTTTTCCTCGCTGCCTTTTGCACGTTTTTGTTTTGGTTTCGTTTTTAGTTGGTTTGATCAGGAAATGGCCAGTTTTAATAATTTGAATTTTATTAATTCGATATTGAAGCAATTTATTTCTGCCTCGGTGATGTTTCTGTATTTTTTGGCAAATGACAAAACGAGTTCTCGAAATCAGACTTGACCTTTTGCTGGTCTTAGCCGTGCTTAATGCTATGCATGATTCTAGAGCTGTGCGCTGTGTTTATTGTTTCAGTGAGATTGTCAGGCAATATGTCAGAGTCAGTGCCTCAAAACTGGACCATCAAATGGAGCTGAAGGCATAGCCGAAAGCCACAGTAGCGGCCACAAAAAAACTGTAAGTTGAGGAATTTAAAAAGGCATTCGGTTGCGATCAATTTATTTGACATCAATGGCAGAGGCAAATAAAAGGCTGCCTAGCTCCGGTTATTTGTGGTAATCAAAATGACTGATGAGCCAGCTCTATAAACTGGTTCGCATCTATTGCCCAAGCGTGGGCGTTTTATTGTCTTGGCCAGCGGTGGTAGCACGAAATTAGAAATCTCTGATTCGATTTTAAATGCAAATCGATTTCGATCGGTGTATTTAAATGCGTCTAATTCGTTTTGTTTTGTCTTAAGCACGAAATCCGAAATTCGAAGTATTTATATTGATTCCTATTTGGTAGCTGTCCCGCTGCGACGGACACCGGTTAATGAATGGGTTCGCTTGGGAAATTCTATCGGCCATAAGCTTGCATCATTGACAAATCGCCGGACAAAGACGCTTCGAACACTTTACCAGCTTAAATACTCGTAGATTTGGCTTAAGTCGCTGCCGCTGTTCAAGTGATAAATGATAGTCGAATGTGACTTGGCTTATGGCCTGCGTACACCTGTTTGGAGTCAACACGTTGTGAATGAATCGCTTCCGGCATGAATGGAATGGAATCTTGGCCTGGCCTGCCATTTGCCGATGATGCCAGCCTCGAGTGCTGGCCCATCTTTCGTTCTCGAGTGCAATCGAAGGTGACTGAGATCAGAATCCAATTGGCGGACATTTTATTGTTTTCCCTGAAATTTACTGAAGGCTAAGATGTTAAGATCTAAGTTTGGCGTTCTTAAATATTATTTAGAGACGAAGAAGTCTTAAATATTTATTACTTACTTACTTAATTCGCATACAAGAATTTTTATCTTAAATTGTATGTTTTGTAAATAAAGATTCTTTGTAGAATTTTTAACATTTCTTCTAAAATTTTTTTTTTTCATAATATAGGGTGTAATTTATTTCATCATTTCAAATTTGTATATAAACGTATTTAAGTTTCATTAAAAACTACTAAAAATAGCTAATTTGTTACACTCGCCTTACTAAATACCATACCTCTCCATTCATTAACTTATTCTCTAAAGCGTTTTCATTGATGTAGTAATTTTGTGATCCTAGATGAACATTAAAATAATACAACGGAACTTAAATAGCCATAAAAGTTAAGCCCCAAAGCAAATTTCCTGATGAAGCCCCAGATAAAGAGTCGATCTCTATCGGATCGCTTCACTTCCGAAACGATTCCATCACTTAACGAGCAACGCGAGAAGCCTTTAGCGGCTTATCATAAACGGCAGGTTCCTCTCGACCAACTCGATCTGTCCGAGAATCACGAGAATCAGAGAATCTTGGCAAACGTTTGCCAATAAATTTTCGCTAGTGGTACATAAAAATTTGTCACATAAATTACAATTTGCGTGCCACTGTCGCGGGGCCAACAACAAGGCGCACACACTTGTCACACACAGCCACCGTTCACTGACAACTGTTGGCATTTTGCAATGGATTCGTACGCCACAGCCGACCCTAATTGCCATTGAGTGTTGTCCCGGGCAAACGACTAACACTAATTGTGCGTACAACTGCGGCTACAAATCCCCCGAACAGCTCAATTTGCATGTGATCGTCTCCCGTTAGAGGAGGACCTCACTTCAGCAGGATTTCAGCATCTGGGCAATTAGCCTGGCCAAGCGAATCCGGGGGAGGGAGGGGGGGCTCCGCAATGGCAATGGAAATGGAAATGGAGTGCAGGCATAAATGTCAGCTTCAATTTGGCCTGCAATTAAAAGAGGCTGCGGCAAGCACAACTGACAGATCACCGGGGCAACAGCTTTATTTGCAGATTTTCAGATCTGCAGATTCATTTGCCCGCCTGGCCAGAAGATGAATGACTCTGCAGCTGCTGCTGGCGATAAGCGAGCACACGAAAGCTGAGCCCGCTGATAAACTGCCGATCGAGAAAGTAAGGCACACGACTTTCTTTTCTTTTCAGCCCAAATGAAAACTTCTTAAGCTAGCTCAACTCAATTGTAATTATTGTGTTGATTGTGCAAAATTCGGGCGTTGCTCATGCAAATTATCGATTCGATTCGATTCGATTTGGCGTCTGGCACGAGTTGGTTTCATAATTAAAATGCAGGCAAAACGGGAAAGAGTTGCGGTCAGTCTGGGCTACCGCAAAATGTATAAATTATGCAAAAAAGGTATTCGAAAACGAAACGAAACAATAAAAAAAAAAGAGCAGAAACACAGAGACCTTAAAATTCATATTGTTAGCAAACGTGGGCATTGTTAGACGCCTAGCCGCACGGCGATTGGTCCACTGAAAGTTGGCTCATTAGCATGTTTGGCACACGCCCCACACCGCAACACACGCCCCGAAAAAAAAGATCAAGCGGCAGGTTGAGAGCCTTCCCCCTGATAATGGCCACAATACTGCGGACTGCAGACTATAGAGTTATCTAGCCCAGATTGCCGATTGCGGTGGCTCGTTGGCCGCGATGCTGTGGCAATAAATCAAAATTATTATCCACACATTTGACTGTTTAAGGCAGCGCATGCATTTTGGCCATTTATGGCTAGCTCGGTTCCTGCTTGCGCCCGATCCGTTAGCGTTGGTCTGGCGAACGGCCTTTGAAAGAATGCCATATGCCATATCCCCATATCCCATAGATGGAGCTAGTCGGAGCTAGTAGTAGTAGTCCCGTACTCCCGTAGTCATCGAAACAGTGGCGCTGGCGTTCGCTTATCTGGCGGACGCAATCGGCGACCTGGAGCCGCAGCTGAAAAGCTGGATCTGGCCGCATTTGAATATGACGCACGAGTGAGCCAACTAGGGTGTGTGCCTCAGATCCAGCTATCCAGCAACTATCCTAAGCCACAGCCAGCGTTCCAGTGCCAGTGGCCGAAAACCTGGCTTTGCTTTGCTTTTCTGTTGACTCTGACTTGTGGTGAGCACGCTTGATTTTCGATCGGCGATAAGAAATTTATAGTTTCGGCTTAAAAGGCATTAGAGTGTAATATATTTAAAGTTTGGCATCGTATCTATATAGCTACATATATTAAACAAGTAAAGGAGGCTCTGGCGGCCCATTGTTGCCAAGGCTTACTGCGACTGCGGCGGCGACTGCGACGGCGGCCCGTGGGTGTGTAAATCTATATGCAAATATTTGCATGCCCAGTCGCAATACAAAAGACTTAGGCAACGAACTTGGCTACCTAGAGCGCTTGTCATAAAGTCATGCGCCAAATGGGGGAGGGGGCGGGGCACTAAGCCGATATTCTTTATAGATCAAGTACATGCAATCAATGCGTTCGGGGGAACCCAGAGTTATGGACGATTTACACGGTGTTGGGCAAATCTAATAAAACAAATGGGTAGATCTATAAAATTAACGATATGCTTAACGTGATGAATGGATTTATAAGGTGTTCGGTAGTGGCTTAAGTAAATTATTTAATTGACTTTCAATTGACTTTGGTCTCTTTAAGAATTTGCTAAACGGTCTTTAAGAATATATGGATAAACTAGCTCTATAAAGCTGTAAATTTAAAAGGGGTAAACAGCAGGAAAAGGTATAAGTAACTTTTGGAATTTACTATCTTTCAAGTAAATAAAAAATCCTATTACACAAATGGATTTCTCAAGAACTCATGAAGCATACAATGTTGTGAGTGGGATACTTCCCTCAATTAATTTGCAAACCTGGCAAACCCAATAATTTTCATAGGCCTCCCTTTCCCATTCCCAAGCAACTAATCCAACATAATCCAACTATAACCGTACATACTTACCAGACGCGACAAACTCTTGCAAATTCATTTCTATGCAAATTTCTTGTTTCCATTTGGATTTTTTCCTGGAGTTTCACTTTCAATTTGTATTTGTATGGTGCTTTCGGTGCTTTTGTCACAGTTTCTATGTTCGTTGTGCAGTGCATTGTATTTTGTATGTTCGCTGGTATATGGGTATATGACAATGTGTTTGCCTCGATTCGCTTCGCGTTGAGTTGAGTTTCTTTTGTCTAGCAGCTGAAATTGTTTTATATGGTAAAATGCAATTTGTGCAACTGGCAAAAGCGACAAACAACAACAGGCTAAGCATCCTTTGCTATATATTGAAAGTGAAGTCTCTTAGCATATTTGCAGCATTTGCTGTTGCTGTTTGTCGCTGCTGTTTTACTCTGTGAAATTTGCATATTTGCGCACAGCTGCTTTTTTCTATTTCTCCGCTGCTTTTCTTCACTTGCCGCGCTTGTTGTCTTCTATTGCATTAATTTCGGGCTTCTTGTTGTCGTCGTCGTGGCTAATATGGTGGCTGCGACTGCCGCTGCTGTTGCTGCTGCAAATGTTGCTGCTGCAGCAGGTAGTGGTGCCTCTTTTGTTGCTCATGTGCAGCATTTGTCGTTACCGCCGCTCTCTGTGTGTTACCACATTCTGCAGCCCAGGCGGTTTGTAATTAATGGTTAATTAATTGAAACGAAGTAGCTGACAATCTTAATGATCCGTAATTTGTTATTATGGTAATTTATACAAGCTACAGCAGCAGCAGCAGCAGCAGCGGCAGCGGCAACAAGAGCACAACACCAACACAATAAAGACTTTGTTGCTGCCCTACTGTTGTCGTCTTGTAAGACATATACAAATAAAAATTCATTAGCTTCTGAGCTGAGTGAGTTCGGATGACGGCGACAATTGTCTAATTGCAGTCACGAGCAATTTATGTACCTCGTTCAGCTATGAGTTATATATATCCACATGTCCGCTATATTTATACTTATATTTATATCGGATCGGTTTGCTATATATGGCCCGATCAACGCCCACAGGTGGCCCTAAGAGCCGGGCCATAACAATAAATTGTGCTTAGCCGTGTGGCTGAGTCAAAAAAAGCAGCAAATAATGTCAGAGCCAAGAAATGCCAGACTGATGGCTGATGGCCTCCCACCCTTTTCGCCCACTCCCACACCCACTCCTCCCCTTTTTCACCATTTTTTGCAGCTTTTTCTGTCGTTGCCACCGGGAAGATGAGCACGACTGGCAAACAACAAACAACGGGCTAGAAATTTGCATCTTGACGAATTTAATGATGATGATGAAAAAGACGCCACAGAGGGAAAAATCATTTTGATCGAGGCAAAAGAAGAAACTTCAAGGAGCCCACAGACAGCACACGATGTTTGTTCGAAGGCATTTTGGGATGTGGGAGTGTTGGATGCTGCCGTTCCCGTTGCCTCGGCTGCAAGTTATTTATGAAGATGCCTTTTGGGTGGCATTGCGGAATGTTTGACGTGGCTGTCTCATGTCAAGTGCTGTGTGCTGTGTGTCGTTTGATGGGCAAGTGAAAATATTTTCATTGCACTTTGACATGACAGCCAAACAAATTGCTAGGTAGGATATACCATACATATTTTTCCTGGGGTATCTTATAAACACACACACCCTGCATATATTTTCGAAACAGGTTAAATGGCCTTAATGAATGGCAGTCAGCCTTCAAAACTAAATACATGGGAGCGTCACCCTTTGTCTGCGCTGATTAGCCAGAATTTCTGGCCATTCCTGGTCCCCTTTGTTTGGCTGCCAAGTGGCGCCTGCAGCGATCACGTCACAGACTCGCAGACACAAAACAGCCACAATTGTTGGTTTCTTTCGCCGATTTGATTGTTAGCCCAAAGCTCACGATTTGGTTTCAATGTCTTCGGCAGCAGCAGCAGCAGCATCGGCGGCGGCGGCATTGCTCGTTTGGCAAAATCAATAAAGTTATCATGATTCCGGGCAGAGGCGTCTCTCCACGTAAATGCTTTAATACTTTAATTTCTATATAACGTATATATTTTCCTATCAATCCAATTTGCCTGTCAAAATCTCAGCTCTGCTCGGCTGAGCTCAACTCAAGTCACTCGGGGTGAACGCCCACCCAACATAATCAAAAATTCAGGAAAATAAACTCAATTAACATGTCACGCTTGGGCAACGAAATGCAGTTGTTGCTGTTGTTGTTGTTGAACCAACAACAGTGTTTCTTTTCCAGATTTTGTGTTAAAGTTTTTTGTTTCTGGTTTGTCATTATTATTATGTCGCCAGTCAAAAAGGCAACTGAAAGTAAAGGCTGCCAAAATTCGTGCGCTACCGTTTTTGCAATGACTTAGAACAGCAGCGGCGGCAGCTGAAAAAATTAACTTGTTAAAATGCAAATTTTGTGACTCGGGGGGCTGTCCGCTCCGTTCGGCATTTAGCCTTGTTATTACTCTGGGCTGGCATGGCATCGGCATTGAGACCGTTCCCGTATTGATTTTGATAAATGACCCCGCGCCGAACAATTGCCAATCATATTTTCTTATTTTCTGGGTTGGGTTCTCTGACTAACTGGCCCAAAAATTGATTGAGCGCTGCACTAATTAAGGCATTAATCACGTGGCCCAAGAGAATGTATGACGAGCTAACTGTAAGCAAAAAGTGGACTTACACTATGGAAAACAAGAGGGAACGCTATAGTCGAGTGCCTCGACTATCAAATACCCGTTACTCAGCTAAAGTCAGCAGTCTCAAGCAGGGCAAACCAAGCAGCCGCTTCAAAAAATTTAAAAAATTTCTTCTACATTTCGGTAGGCGTTAATAACCCAAACAAAATTGCGTTTACACTTTTGCTCTAGCTTTAAAACTATGGGCGCCACAGCTTTTCGCGGTTTGTGGGCGTTAGGGGGGAGGGGGGGTTTCCAACTTTGGTCTATCAATATGTATTGATGAAACGAATACACATTGCTTTTCCCGTTAATATAGCTTCAAAACTGTGGGTGCCACAGTTTTTCGCGGTTTGTGGGCGTTAGAGGGGGCGTGGCATATCGGCGGGAAAAACTTGCCCTGCGTATTAACCCCTAGAATCTGCATACCAAATTCCAATCTTCTAGCTTTTATAGTTTCCGAGATCTCAGCGTTCATACAGACGGGTGCCACTGTTTTTCGCGGTTTGTGGGCGTTAGGGGGGAGGGGGGTTTCCCACTTTGGTCTATCAATATGTATTGATGAAACAAATGCACATTTCTTTTCCCGTTAATATAGCTTCAAAACTGTGGGTGCCACCGTTTTTCGCGGTTTGTGGGCGTTAGAGGGGGCGTGGCACATCGGCGTGAAAAACTTGCGCTGCGTAATAACCCCTAGAATCTGCATGCCAAATCCCAATCTTCTAGCTTTTATAGTTTCCGAGATCTCAGCGTTCATACAGAATGGGTCACAGTTTTTCGCGGTTTGTGGGCGTTAGAGAGGGCGTGGCACATCGGCGTGAAAAACTTGCGCTGCGTATTAACCCCTAGAATCTGCATGCCAAATCTCAATCTTCTAGCTTTTATAGTTTCCAAGATCTCAGCGTTCATACAGACGGACAGACGGACAGACAGACGGACAGACGGACAGACGGACATGGCTAGATCGACTCGGCTAGTGATCCTGATCAAGAATATATATACTTTATATGGTCGGAAACGCTTCCTTCTGCCTGTTACATACTTTTGCACGAATCTAATATACCCTTTTACTCTACGAGTAACGGGTATAATTAGGGCCTTGGGGTCACTAGGTCGAAAAATGTATAATAACTAAGTAACAAGTTTTAAATGTATATTTTCCTTAAATAGCTAAAAAAGTTTTAATGAAACTATTTATTTTATATACTTTTAAAGACCATTAAACCAGTCTTTTTAAAAAAAAATATTTTAAAAATATTTGAACATTTTTTACTTTACACAATTATCAATTATTGCTTTGGGTTCTATAAAAAACAAAAATTCTTCCTTAAATAAAAGAAAATAATAGAAATATCCTTAAAATTCGTTAAAAATTATGAATATATTTGTGGTAAAATAAATAAATATTGTTAACAAATTTTATAAGTAAGGCTTTACTTATTGTAGCTTTATATTTCTAGCACTTTGCAATATATGCCATTCTTTTTCCTTGGTGTAAATGTTTCCGTTTCACTAATGCCGCTGTGAAAGTCGCAGGCACACGAAAATTTTCACCCAAAACAACAGCAGGGGGCAGCTGCGAGAGTGTGGGCCGCCAAGATGGACATGTTCTGATACAAGTTTCATAGCAAATTTGAAATTTATTGTACCATGTTGCTGCGGTGCAAGGCACGACAGCAACAGCAACTGCAGCAGCAGCAACATCAGCTGCAACAGCGGGAGCAGCACCCACTGGCGCAAGGCCGTTAGGCACTCTCTTGGCCTTATTTGGTGGGCAGTATTTATGCAGATTCGCCGCGTGGGTGGCAAACACTTTCTACTCGCAACTCGCAACTCTAGCTGCACTTGCCCATTTGCATTCGCAAACAGTTAGTGGCCCTATTGATTCGTGGCTCTGATTGCTTTATGAGCTGTCTGCCTGGCCTAATGTTCGCTTAATGTTTATGGGCAAACGCATAAAAGAAGGAACAACAACAGCAACAGCAACAATCCTGAGCAGCATCATTGCATCCGACAGTTGACAACAGGCAACGGAACACTTCGAATTCGAATCCAAATGGGATTGTGGCCAAGACGGACAACGGGCCAATCAGCAACATCTTCGTTAGCTGCTTGCCCCCTTCATGCAGTTGCTTTTACGGCTTTGTCATTAATCAAATGGAATTGAAATGCGCCGCGTGTACATCACACGCCGTTGTTGTAGCTCTCCATGTTGTTGTTGCAGTTGTTGTAGCCGTTACCGCCGAGCAGCGCCCATTTGGAGTTTGCCATTTTTGCGCATTTTAATCATGCCCGTCTCGCCTGTAGTTATTTGGCGTTTTTTTTTATACGCCTGGCTATGCCAAAGAGATCTGCGCCAGCTGATAAAGCAATGGCAATGCCGTTGCCGGTTGTTGCTTGCTGGTTGTTGCTGCTAACTGTTGCCGGTTGCCTCTGCACTGAAAAAAATATTACTTGAAAATTGGCAAATGAGCCCTACTTTCTAACAACTAGTAAAATGTATGCAAAAAAATTAAAAATTATGCAAAAATATTTAAATATTACAATGCTTTATAATTATTCCAGGGAAAATTATTTTTATCTTTCTGTAGATTTATAAAATGTATTCATTTGAAGATTGCATTTTTATATTTTTTTTGTATTTAAAAAAGTTTGTGATTTTTTTAAAAAGGTCTTAAAAAATATTAAAATATTACAACATCTATTAAAAATATTGAAAAATTAAAAAATCAAAAAACATCATATTTTTCCTAGTGTCCCTCTGCTAACTTCGATGTTGCTAACGCCAACGCAGGCAGCGGCCGAAATGATTAATACATCTTGATGCGATTTGGTTTGTAACGCAGGCGCAATAAAAACGCGACTTTTGATTGACAATGGCAGCAAAAAGCCTGAGATGCCGGCCGTTGATTACTTCATTAGGCGGGGTTCGAAAGTTGCTGCGACCGGGAGAGGACCATTTGATTCAATTATGCATTTGCATGCAATTGAAGCATAAGGCGGCATCCCAGCACCAGCAGCAGCTGCAGCATTTTTCTTATCAGCTGCCAGTTCGCTGAGCTATTGGTCAATTGGTCAGCAACTGACTAGCAGGTAAAAACTACTGGCATATCCGGCTGGTTCGCTTTTTGGGGGCAGCCTCTCAACTGGTGGGCGATAATTATCTGGCTGAGAAATGATCGACTGCCTTATGGCCGACGGTCTCACTTGGCTAACGATGACAATTTGCAGTGCAGAAATTTGCAGCTGCGAGCTCCCGTGCGTTTTTGATGCGTTTTCTGCGCGTTTTTGCGTCTTACGAGCGTTCAGCGAATGGCTTTCGTAATTTATGCGTCGGTGAGGAATTTTGTAATTTCCATATTCAGAGTCGTAAATTTTGTGGCAATAATATTGGGGAAAAATTATACGATTACCCAACGGCTTGATCCCGAAAGTATGCAGCAGAGTCAAGTTCAAGCTGTGCTTTCTTCGTCATTAAAGCCAAAACATGATTAACCCATTTTCCCCGCACAATTATCACATTGTGCACGCACACACTGCGTATACGCAACGCGGAACGCCCCATCGTTTATCTCAATAAATGTGATTACGAGTCGATGAGACGACTGCCGCTTTCCACTGATGGCTCCATTTTGGCCAATCGAAGTGCAATTTGATTGCGCTACGTGAATCAACTTGGCTCAAAGTCCTCGGATAGCAGGTTTTCCCCCTTTCCCAGCCACATCATTGTCTTTCCTGCGCTCTGGTCTTCTTTTTATGAAATCAGGCGAATTATTTTAATTGATTGAGCCAACGATGGAGGGGGTGCTGCGGTTTAAGTACAACTGGTTTCAGTTTTTATGCGCACGCATTTGACGATTGGTAATTGAAACTTGTTAGTGAAGACATTAAAAAATCGTTTAGCGCGGTATTTGGGTTAAAAATGCGTGGAAAATCGTGCAGTCAAAGCGACAAACTCGCCAAGAAAAAGCGGCCAAAGCAGAAGCAGCTAAAGCGTGTGATTTTCATTGATTGTCCAAGGAGTGCGGGGGGGCAGTGGGGGGTTTTAGCCAACAAAGTTGGAGAAAATTGTGTAACCGCAATATAAAAATTCCTGCACATAAACTAATCTCAGACGATGGCTGCCTTTTGACTATCGTGATGCTGGTTTTTCTCTCTCTCTCTCTTGACGCCCGCAACAAAGACGATGCTTATGGGACGCTAATCATGCTTAGGCCCAGACCAAAGAAATTGTGCCGAAAATTGCCACATTTTTGCACATATTTCCCAACCGTTTTTCCTTTGTCTGCCGCAATTTGCATACACGAATAAATCATGGCTGCCTCGCTACCAAAATGTGTAAATAAATATGCCAGCAAGCAAAGCTTAATTAAAAACATTTAACTTATTGAATCGTTTTTATTTATGGCCCATAATCGAATAGCCCCTCTGGCCGAGTCACCCCGAAACATAAAACCCATCATGCTATCATGTTTTTTAAATGATGCCGCCCGAGGCTGTTTGCATTGGCCAAAATGCGCTAACAATTTCTACGATTACGATTGCGATTACCATGTAGCATCCCCATGCCCTCCTCTTGGCCTCACTATTCGTATTCGAATTCGCATGCATCTTCATCACGGCACCGCTGGGAAGATGCATGTGCCCGCCACATGCACATCCACATCCAGCAGATACAAAGATACATCCATGGCGACCACGTCCATGATTGGCTGGCCGCCAGTTATATGAGCACGTCTCCTTTGCCTGAATGGCTGACTTCGGCCGACTGCCTCAGTGGATGGCCAACTTTCTTTCCCGACTCGGTCCCGCATCCAAATCACAATAATCGTGCTCAAATTAGTCAATATTTGAGCGCCAAAATGCTCAAACAAAGGCTTATTATTTTATTTCATTTTTTTTTTGTTGGCCCGTTCTGTTGGCGCTTTTCCCCGCTGCTGGCCATAAAGTATATATAAAGTAATTTCTGCATTTTAAACATGATTATTAAGTAAACTACTAGGCAGAGCTCGGTGCGGCTGTCAGTTGGCAGGCAAATGACCACAAATGATTACGCAGCGTTTCGGTTTTGGGAGAAATTTCCTTTTTTTTTTATGTGCTTTTTTTGTTGGCCGATGGAGCTGCGATAAAGGCGCGGGAAATGCCGGGAAACGAGCTCACCTTTCGAGAGCCTTAAAAATGTTAACTGACCGCTTGCCAAATGGCCTGCACTTGTTGGCAGCCTCTGCCTCCTTTGAGTGGCTTTGGCGATCAGGTGTTGATGCCGCTGACTGGCACTGGGAAAAAATACGGGGAGTAAATTGTAAACCAAAGAAAGAGAATATTTTGGTAGTCATACAATTATGTTACATTAATTTTTAAAAATTATAATTAATATGTTCCTCAGAAAAGTTTATCATTAAACGAAAATATAATAATTCTAAATCAATTTAAATATTATTTTTCTATCTCTTAAATATATAATTATTTTTCTGAGTGCCTGCTGCCGTCTTGGCTATTTCCCGATCCCCCTGCCAACTTGATTTCCCCCCAGATATTGCACTTAAAAGTTTCTACAGCAGCAGCATCTGAAATATTTTCCAGCAGCGGCATTTTCTCTACGCTCTGCCCTTATCTAAAGTATGCAAGCCAGCCTAGCTCTACTACTACGTACGAGCGGGCCATGCAAATTTGTTAAGTCATTTCTGTTTGTGGTTCTCACGCTGCCAGGCCGTAAGGTCCATTTTTCATACACACCGTAAGCCCAAGCGACTTGGAGTCGGTTTCGATGTCGGTGTCAGTGTGTGTTGTTGGGGGAAACAAAAAATACAGAAAAAAAAGTAGAATCAATTTGACAATTTGAACATTTGGCACATTGGCCAGAACACGACTCGGGGGTACGTTAGCGATACGCTAACTGAAATGGCCACAGACTGTCAGTTCGATCACCTTAGGGGTATGCGCGATATGGGCTACACGGTAGCCGCACTTTTTTTCTTCAGTTTTTGCAACTATTCTAAATGCCGGGCACTTGCCGAATCTATGCAAATGAAACAAGCGCGGGACTAAAACAAAAACAAAGTGCTGGCCAAAAAAAAAAAACTGTGGCAGCAACAGGTTGGCAGAATTTGGCATTAGCCAAAGTCCAAGAGATTTACGAGTCGAGCACGCCAAATGTGTTTACACTTTGTCACCCTTCTGTCAGTTTGATTTATTTATTTGCAGATAGCCGGCTAAGAGGCAGAGAGCCGGCCGAGACTGCCTCAAATTAAAATGCAAGTATGGCCGGAATGCAGGCCCGGGCCATGTGGCTAGAATGAGCGAATGCGAATGCGAATGACTGATTGACTTAAGTGGCCAACTGACAAGTGGCTGTAATCAATTGGTGTGACTTTTAATGCAGGCGTTTGCGTGTGTGTGTGCGTTTGAGCCGGAGAAATTGAGAAACTGAAAGCGAAACCCGCAGCGAAATCGAAACTGTCATAAAACAGGCCATGGGTATTTTAAGAATTTTTCGATTTCAATGGGGCTTAACAATCATATATGCCTTTCAACATAATAAACCCAAATATAATCCTTAATCATAGGGAACTAGCGATTACATTAATAAGAATCTAAAGAATTCGCGTTAACATAAAGTCTGATATAAAGCCCTTTATAAATTTTCATTATTTTATATTTATTACAAATTTTTTTTAGCAAGCATATTCTTCTTTAGTATTAATATGATCACTTAATTAACCTAATTTATTTTTCTCTTTTCTTTTAGCTTCTCCCTAACTCAAAACTTAACCAGTACCTGGTTCTTCAAGGCGCTACTCTGGCGCTTCAAGCTCAGCAAATGATCGGCACCGAGGATATGTCCGCAGCGGCTGGCATGGACATCAGTGAGTCCTTTCGTGCCGAGGATCTCTCGAAGGCGGACTTCTTCGACTTTGTAACCGGTCCCGATATGGGAATCAACATTGGAGTGGGTGTGGGCGTGGAGGCCCTGGGCGTCAGTCTGCATCAGCAGCAGCAGCAGCACCACCAGAGCCACCAACAGCCGCCCCACAGTCACAACAACCACGTTCAGGTGGTTCACCAGCCCATCACGTCGCAGTCCCAGCAGCAGAGCCTCTGCGGTGGTGCGAGAACCAACAGCAGCATGATCCACGACGGCGGGGGCGGCGGTGCAGGTGGCGGCAGCGGTGTCGTGGTGCCCGTAGGCAATCGTAACGGAACCACCAACGGCGGCGATCCCACGTTACAGGGCTACGAGGTGAGCTACTGAGCAATTATTTTACAGTTCAGCCATTGCCCAACATTATTTTCACCAAGAGATACTAGGTGAAAACTTAAAAAAATATATATATCAATAGTAAATAGTTCAAATTAAATTTTTCTATTGAAAAAAATATATTAAAGTTGTTCCCTCGATTCGTAGCACCTGCATTTTAATAAGTTTTCATAGCAGAAATCATGGCAAAATAAATTGTGTTCTAAAAAATTTTTTAAAAATTAACTTGAGGTCATTTATAAAATTTTAATTCAATTTTTGAAACTAAGATTCATGTTAATTCTGGCAAATTAATTTTTAAAGTCCCTAATCCAGAAGAACATAAAATTTAAAATACAAATATTATCAACATAATTATCCTCGGATCTACCAATTAAACCCTCTCTAAATAAATCCCTTTTATTTTATTTACTTTGCAGTTTTGGCACCAGGACAAGGACAACAGTCGCCTGGACTCGAGCTCGATCTTCGAGGACCTCGATCGCTACTGCTGGCAACAGCAGCCGGTCACAGCCAGCGCCAGCAATGGTGGATCCGCCAGCACCAACCAGCCCAGTCCCACATCGCCGCAGAGCCACCTCCAGCAGCAGCAGCAACACCAGCAACATCAGCAGCAGCAGCAACACCAGCAGTTGCAGCAGCAACAGCAGCCGAATGCGAGCAGTTCGTCGGCAGCTTCCAGTGGAGCGGGCAGCAGCAGCGACACGATCAGCAGCCTGGACACCACCGATGGCCAGATCTACACCCTGACAGTATTAAACGGAGGCGAGCCCTGGCTGAAGCGCTCGGAGGCGGAGCAGCTGCCCACTTCCCTCGATCTGGACAGTTTGCTGGGCAATTTTCCGGGCTACATCAAGTCCGAGTATCCCTACGATGACAGTGGCTTCAGTACGGACGGCAAGGATGTGATCGGCAATGGAACGGATGGTCTCAGCAGTATTTCCCAGGCCCAAAATCAGGGCCAACAGCAGACGCAACAGACGCTGCCCTCGCTGGTCACGGCCATTTCACTGGCGGGTGGCAATGATTTGGGCCAACAGTTGGCCCAATTCCAGAACAACAACAACGACTGGCACATGGCGGATCACAATGCGGAAACGGAGCAGAGCACAGCGGAATCGCTGCTGCGGAGTGCGCTGCAGGGCAAGGGTTATGCCAAGGGTCTGCACATGCAGAACGGACTTACTGGAATGCCGGTGGTCAAGGATGAGGATATGCGGCGTCTGCTGTTCGCCGATGAGGCAGCCGCCTTGGGTTTCGTGGACTCCACCTTGAGTGCCGCCCAGATGTTTGACGAGGCCCAGGGCATCCACCTGAGTGCCCAACAGCAGCAGCAGCAGCAACAACAACAGCAGCAGCACAATGGCAATGCCAACATCCTGGTGGACGACATGTTCCTGTCGCTGGAGAATGCCTTCAGCGATGACTTTGAGAAGATCAAGCGCATAGCCAACGAAGTGCAGCAGTTTTGCAGTGCCGGCTCAGCGGGCACACCCACTCCCGGGGATTATTGCCCACCTAGCGATGTCCTAATGCAAATCTCACCTGGTGCAGCGACAGTTGCGTTGCAGCCACCGCAACCCCTAAAACCGGAAGTGAGCACCTCCACTTCCCCGCCTTCCACGGTGGTGGTTTCAGCTGTGCGATCCGGCGGAGTGACCAAGCCCAAGAAGGCGTACAAGCGCAGCAGCAGCAATAACAACAATCCCAATGTGGCCAACAACAACCCGAGTAGCGGGAGCAATCCCCTGGGAGTGGGAGGCAGTGGGAGTGGCGGCAGCTCCTCGTCGAGTGGCAGTGCCAGCAGCAGCAGCAATAGTCCACCGGCCAATTCCGGTGGCAGTTCCTCCTCCTCGTCGGGCAGTGGAGCCCAGCGGAAGGAGCGATCGCTGCACTACTGCTCCATCTGCTCGAAGGGATTCAAGGACAAGTACTCGGTAAATGTGCACATACGCACGCACACGGGGGAGAAGCCATTTGCGTGTTCTCTGTGCGGCAAGAGTTTCCGGCAGAAGGCCCATCTGGCCAAGCACTATCAGACGCATATGACCCAGAAGAATAATGGGAACCTAATCAAAGGTGGTTCCGGTAAACACGCACGTTCCAGTGGCTCCTCTGGGGGATCAGCTAGTGCCTCTTTAAACCAGCGACAACAGCAGCAGCAACAGCAACTTGGAGGAGGAGTGGTGCCAGCTTCACTGCCCGTGATGATCAGCAATCCCAACACGCCACCTGGCGGAGTACTGCCGCCTGCCAATGGACTCCTCGCCAATCGGTAGTGACCAGCATCGGGGATTCCCACCCGGCTAAACTATTTCTTGTTCCTTACTCACAAAATACAAAATGTAACACAAAAAAAACAGATACACAAAAGTAAAAACAAATGTAGAGAAACTATTACTACTCTAAATACCTAAATACTCGTACGCCCAACTCGAATTTACGTCATTGATGAATTCCTATTTCAGCTTTCTGTGCAATTCCTATATGCCCAAACACACACACACACACACACGTACACAGACAGACCGACACTCGAAGCACTTCCAAATACAATACTCAACTTAATGTACATTTACACAAACAAATTAAATTTAAATGTGCCAAATTTTGAAGATTTTAATTACTAAAGTTAAATAAATACTTACTACTAAAATATAACTATGCTAGGCGTGTAGAAATAGAAGTGTAACGATGCTAATGAAGCAATTCCACGAGTGGTGATATGAAAAAGAGGCCAAACGCTTCCTTGCTAAACGATAAATGATAAACGATAAACGATAAAGAGAATTTGGTTTCAAAATCCCATCCCAAACTAGAATAGAAATGATTTTGAGTCCCCTAATCACCAGCAGTTCTTCAGAGTCTTCGTGTTTCCTGTAAAAGTATTCGTTTTCTTAGTTGCTCTGCCCAAATTAGCATAAATTTGTTTGCTAGTGTTAATGTATATATACGTGTATATATATGTACGCCTAAATAAAGATAGGTTTTTCTTAGTAATTATATGGAAAAGCAGAGGGAATGCCAAATATTTGAGGGAGGAACACTGACCTGAGGCACTAAATTCGAATCCGGAGCTACATCCTACATCAAATTCCCGCTCCTTTCTCCTTCAAGGATCTCTTTGATCTCTTGGGCCGAGTGTTAGCCAACTTCGAAGGCATTCAGCATGAAAATATAGGGGGCACAAGCATTACTTTACCATCTACATGTAACGTTTAGAGACACACACACCATATGTTCAGCAACTCAACTTGCACTTGCCATTATTTTTGTATTTGATAAACACACACAAGGCGAATTCCCTATAATTAAAGATAACACCACACACCGCATTCCCAACCAACTAGTTGTATTGTCTAGGCTAAGCTAACTGATAAATCAGCCGTAGTTAGTGGTTAATTAAACTGCCAATTATTTTGTGATAGTTTTTAATGGACAATAGTTTAGATTACGCAAAAAAATATCTTCAATGGTGTTTGGGTTATGTAACGTTTTTTAACGATTTGTTATAAACTGTGTACACTTTGCAATACGAGTATTTTTCTGCTAATTTATTGAACTTCATAGTTTATGTACATAGAGAACGAACCTTGTTTATATCCAAGCCTAGGCTAAGCCACACATTGAAATCTTAGTTAAATCTTTGTTAGTTATTATTTATGCACACACACACGAAAAAAAACAAGCGATATACACACACACACACATCCATCTGCAGTTAAGTTTTGCATTAATTTTTTTAGTATTGCAAGCATTAAAAATAAAGAAATCTAAAACGTTTTATTGACAATTAAGATGCACCCCGTGTCCGCTGTTTGGGTCTTACGTGGGTTAATTAGTTTTAGCTCGTTACGGAGCAGAAGACGGAGATGGCAGATGGGTCTGGCCGAGGTCTGAAATAATTTTCTCCAATAAAGGAGTTGAGCTCACATGAAAGCGCATGCAGCTGCGCATGTCAACAACGTATTGCAACTGCAGCAGCAACTTTAGCAGCAGCAGCAGCATCAGCAGGCAGGCGGCACTTGTCAGTCAAAATCAAAGTACCCGGCCCCAGACTGCCGGCATCGTTTGGCGGGGGGCTACAAATGCGTGCCATCAGCGCAGATTAGAGAAAATTTTTCACTCCACGATCGGTGAAACACGACTCATGCACTGCTACAAAATGTGGTCTATTTTCGGATTTCATTCTGCTTATAGATTTAAAATCAAACATTTTAAAATTTCTTAAAATTCTACAGGAAATTTAAAACTCGAATTCTTCAGATTATCCTTTAAAATCCATTTGAATTGATAATATGGTTATAAATCTTATTAGCACTTGTTTATGCTATTTTAAAATCCAATGATTTGTTAAAAAATTAGTTTAATATTAGAAAATTTAAAAAATCTAAAAAAAATGTTTATTTAAAAAAAAAATTTTAATTTAAAAAATTTTAGTTATTTTTTAAAGAAAAATCTAAGAATTTTTAGCCTAACAAAAGAAGAAACAATTTTTTTCCGCTACAAATCAATCAAACAAAAACACCTCTTAACGAGGTATAAAAATAGTGACGATCGCACCTTCAACGTACAAAAGTTCTGATATCAAATTTTGTGACGAAAAATGATTTTAGATGCGACCAAATAAGTACGCTACCTAAAATTTACTCTTTCGGCCCGCTTTAACAAATATTTAATATCTACACGAAAGTTTTCTGTTGTAGCGTGCCGAATGAATAAATTTTAGGTAGCGTACTTATTTGGTCGCATCTAAAATCATTTTTCGTCACAAAATTTGATATCAGAACTTTTGTACGTTGAAGGTGCGATCGTCACTATTTTTATACCTCGTTAAGAGGTGTTTTTGTTTGATATCAGAAGTTTTTGTTTTGATCACAGTCGAAGTACCCCAATACCATGACTAGGAGTCGTCCCCATATGGCTTGGCTATTGAAAAAACCAGAGCACACAGTTCTGACCCCTAATCTTAGCTGAACGCCACCTAAGATTAGGCACTGTAGCGTCATTACCAGTCGGCACCCTCGAGGAGGGTTCAGTACGGGGATTTTATATAATTAACATTATAGCGCATATATAAAAAAATAAAAAAAGTTTTTTTTTGTGGGGGCAATGGTTAAACATTTTTTTTAAATCTTAATTTGTTTTTATTTTTAAGAAATTAAAACATTTTTTTTTTAGAAATTTTTTTTGAAAGAAGAGGTTTAAGAGGAATTAATGAAAAAGACATGAAGTTAATCAATTCATATAACCGGAGATACAGAGTTTCAATGAGAGGGTACTTTTCCAAATTTGACGATTTTTGGCAACTTAAAAAAATTCTAACTAAAAAAATAATTTTTTTCGGTCAAATCCTGATACGCGTGTTTACTTATTTTCAGAATAGTATACGTAAAAAAAGTTTCAGGCAAATCAAAAATGTGACCCAATAAAAAGTGTTCGGTTTGTAAAAGAACCGCCCATTTATGAATTTATTTATTTACTTATTTATTTATTAATTAATAATTTAATTTTTTTTTATTTACTTAATTATTTATTTATTCATTTAATTTTTATTTACTTATTTATTTATTTTTATTTATTTATTTATTTATTTATTTATTTATTTATTTATTTATTTACTTATTTATTTATTTACTTATTTATTTATTTACTTATTTATTTATTTACTTATTTATTTATTTACTTATTTATTTATTTATTTATTAATTTTAAGAATTGTATAATGGAACGCTTTAAAACAATTTTAACGATTTCTTGACCCTAAAATACATTTTGGATACGCACATACTAAATTCAATGCTTTTAGGCAGCGTTAGTTGTTTTGGGCTAGCATAAGTGGCCATTTTCGTTTCTGAATAACTTTTAAACGTGACTTTTTACAGTAATGTGTTATATACCAAAATTTAAGGAATCTCAAGGGCTATACAGTTTAAAGTTTTAAAGAAAATCGTTAGAGCCGTTTTTGAGAAAAATAAAAAAAAGCTAAAAAAAAGTTAAAAAAAAATTTGTTTTGTGCATATCTTTTTAACTATAACATTTACACAAATTACATATAGGGGGCGCTTACAGCATTTCAAAATACCTTTCAAACGAGATACAGCACAAGTCTGTAGCTTCAGTAGTTTAGAAGTTACAGCCTTCCGTATTTTAGCTATTTTTAGCTGTTTTCCCGCTAAACTAGCGGGTTTTTCTAAAAGTGGTAGAACTAAAGTTTCTTATATCGAGCTGTTGAACATCATATCAAATTTTCAGGACTTTAAAACCATGTTTTGGGACACACAGACAAACTGACAAACAGAATTAAAATTTCATTTTGGGAAGAAGAAGAAAATCTTGTTTTCGGTATAACTTTTGAACGGAGCGTCCGATTTTCTGATATGACCCCTCATATTAAGCGCATTTTCAGTAGGAATACAACTAACATAGTGCGGGGGGCCGATTATCCCCACCGGCCCCAACAGATCCAAATTTCTAAATTTTCCCTTTTACACTTTCACCGCTCTCTCTCCCAAACCAATTGATATTCTTGAGGTCTTGGTATGCAATCCTTTAAGTTTTAGGAATACCTTTAATTTGGTGTATCACTCGCGAGGATCGGACCATTACAGCAGATTTTCAATTCTGCGGCTATATAATAGTAGTCGCCTTCGCACACTCTCCTGGTGCGCTTCGTCACTACATGGACTGCCGTCCATAGTGATAAGTGACCCTGATCTTGATCTTAGGCCACCGAAACTTAAATAAAAAATTTTTTTTTCTGTGTACCGCTGATGGTGATGCCTCCACTGCCGGCCACGTCGTTTGAGATCGAAACATGTCGATTAGGGAATTTCAAGAGGCGCCAGTTGCCGTCGCACAGGTGGCTAACATCAGCGCACCTTTGGGGGAGCTCAAACACTGGGTATTCGGTGTTCAGTGTTCAGCTGCCACTGCGGCAAGCACGCGTCTTAATTGCTTTTGATGTTGAACTTTGAGCCAGCGAGCTGCTGTGCAAATATTTGCACAATGGAAATCGGGAACATCCGATCCCCGAGTGGGCCAAACGAAACGAAAGGAAAGTCATATTTGATGGCTGCACAAATAACCATAAAGCAGGTGGTACTACTCTAGCCGAAGTCATTAAATAGCGAAGGCTCCCTTCGTTTTGGGGCGCTAAAATCGATTTATTTTCAGTGTGCTCAACTATTTCTTTACGATCATAAAGGGAATGTTCGCGCTGTTTTAGTTCCGATTTCGAAATATTAAACGTCGTGGGAAAATGGGTTTAGTTTTGAGTCTATGACCCAGGATTTCCAGCAGCCAAACCAGAGAGGATAATACCACCATGAAGGCATATCCATACCAAACGTACTGTAGATCCTGGATCTGCATGGCCCTAAATTCCCTGTGAGGACTCAGGTCCACAAAGTGCATTTCACCCGCCTCGATGAGTTCCGAGAAACCCGTGGCCATCCAGTGAAAAGTTAGTCCCGTTTCGGCCAACTCCATTATCAATTTGAGCACCGGTTCCATG
The DNA here is from genome assembly GCA_037075245.1 of Drosophila mimetica. Lineage (NCBI taxonomy): Eukaryota > Metazoa > Arthropoda > Insecta > Diptera > Drosophilidae > Drosophila > Drosophila mimetica. Next base: position 10,654,370 of record JBAMCH010000023.1, read on the forward strand.
AAAACGGAGTTCTCGTGCAGAGGGAATCCGAAGGGTATATTGTTGAAGAAGCAAAAGTCGTCACGCTTTTGGAAAAGTGGTCGGGAGAAGACCTTCTGCTGCTCGTTGATCAAAACCCACCTGTTAGTGGTGATCATGTAGCCATATCGTGTGTCCATCGTGTCACGACGAGCAAGATATTTCGTAAAGTCCGGTTCCACCAGGAACATGCGTTCGTACTTCCGAAACTCCAAAAGGCGACCAACCAGCTCTGAGTACTCGGGTTTCCAGGCCACCACTTTGATTTTGGAGGCCAGAATATCATCATAACTTCTAAAGGCAGGTTCTTTTGGTGCACTGGTCACGTAGCTTGAGAAATACGAATTGTACCAGGCAGTGATCAGGATGCCCAGCACGCAGATTTCGAGATAAATACCCCTTACAAGGGTGGGAGCTCGGAAAACCTCAACAAACGATTGCCCCAGCACTCCTCGCAAGCAGCTGTCGTGAAGCAGGAACTCACTGATCCGCGATGGATAGCCATGGAGACGCAAGGCACTGGACAGCAGGCAGGATATGATCACAAGGGTTCCCAGAGTCAGCAGAAAGGCAGCCAGCTCAAAGACCCTGGTATAATACTCAAAAGGTGGCACATCGGCCTCCACGGGCAGCATGACGCACCAGTTCATCTGCTCATACGGGTAACTAAAACCAAAGGGGGGTATTGTAGGGTATGTCAGGGATATGGATATCTCCACAGTATCGTTTCGCACGGCAGCCACTGTTTGCATGGAGGGCGCAAAGTCCAAAGGATTTTTGGCCACCAGAGGCTGGACGAATCTTACGTTGTACTTCTGCTGGAAGGCCATCATGAAGTGACCCACAGTTCCCTCGTAGACCAGATTACCCTTTTTGTTGCGATAGGCAATCATTCGAGGAGCGGTTCCTCCTAAAATCACGGGCATCTCGTAGCCGTGCAGGTCCCTCAGTCTATCGGGAAAAATTAAAGGAGTTTGCTGACTAGACTGGTAGATCCGCTCTTCTATTTGCAGTATAGGAAAATGTGAGTAGCTGTAGAAAGTCGAGGTTATCTGGGATTGGAAAAATAATATCTTTAACTTTACTTTATTAATTATATATAATTATACCTCATAATCCTCGAATATAACAACCACATTCAATAGTTTCTTCCGCCAACAATCCCTAAACAATTCATACAGCACTTCCGTAGTTGACTCCGATTGTACGAGAAAAATCACTCTAGAAGTGGTCATGTGCCTGAGATTGCCAACTAGAGCTTTCAGCAGACCTCTGTGCTCGTCCAGATTTCCATGATTTAAAAACACCAAGGACACCAAACGCTGACTGTTGCTGCTGTGCAAAAAGTAGCTCACATTTTCGTCCAGTTGAAGGACAGGCACTTGTACTTTATCCATAATATCCTTTGCCATCGTACTGGCATTCCAAACTCCATCCGGCAGACTAAAGTTTCTGTTATTTGTGAGCAGCACGTAATCAAAGTCCGATTCCAGCTTTATCCTAGTCAGTAATTCAATTACCGTTGCGCCACTGACCAGGCTAATCAGCCAGAGGCCACTGAGGAGGATCCACATTGGGCAATGGCAATCCATCACGATGGTCGAGGGACAACTGCATGACACTGATTGATGCCGCTGCACATTTAAAGGGTTGCTAATGAATCCGCCGACGACGTGGCTAATGGTTAATTCCAATTAGCAGCACACGTTAACAAGCCGCGGGCGAAAACGAAAACCAAAAAACATCTCCCTTGGGATTACAAGAAAAACAAGTGAAGTCACCTCAATCAGACAAGTTTGGCTGGTAAATTAACACCAAGGTTGTGTTTGTTTCTTTTTCGTAATTATAATGATTATTAAAGGGTTTGTTGTAGGTCCTTAACACAAAAAAATATCTATAACAAAAAACGAAAGAAAATAATTTGTATAAATTTAAATATTTTAGAAACAGCTTTATTTTAAGCAAAATTGTATAAATTGCTAATTTTTTTATTTATTTTCAATTTTACGCGAAAATATTTTTCTAATTTTTGACCACATTTTAAGTCGCCAGAAGCAAATTAATTCAAGGAAAAAAATAAATGTGGCCATGCCAAGCATTAATCCTCCAAAACGCCAAATCTGCTCCAGATCCTCCACTTTCATAGCTCGAAATTCCTTCGGATGACCTCGATCCACTAGTCCCAATTGTCCTGCCTTGATCATTTCGGTAAAGACCATATCGCGCCAGTGGCTAAGAAGACCCGTAGCAGTCACATCCAAAATGAGACGATTCAATGGTTCCCTGAATACCGTATTATTCGCGACGGGAAACACTATGGGCACCGTCTGAAAGACGCACAGATCCTCCGGGAGGCTGAACAAAGGCGAACTGAACACCTTCTGTTGCTCCTTCATCAGTGACCACTTCTCCAGTGGCATCATGTAGCCATATCGGGTATCGAAGGAGTCCCGCAAGTGCAAAAACTCCTGGTAGTCCTTGTGCAACTGAAAGATAGATGAGAACTTCTCCATGTTTTCCGACAAGAAGAGAAGCATATCATATTCTGGTTTCCAGACTACGACCTTTGTGTTCGATCGTTTAATACTTTCGTAACTGTTGAAGGCTGGAAGTCTTGGGGCACTGGTCACGAAGGTTGAGAAGTAGGAGTTGTACCAGGAGGTAATCAGCAGTCCAAGCACACAGATCACGAGGTAAATGGCCCTTATCAAACGAGGAGCTCGAACAACCTCGTAAAAGGTCTGAGACAGGACACCTCTCAAGCAGCTGTCGTGCAGAAAGTACTCACTGAAGCTCACTCGATAACCGTGGAGGCGAAGAGCAATGGATAGGGTTAATGATATCATAACCATGGCAAAAAGTGTTATCCAAGATGCCGCAGGACTAAATACCATGCTGTAGAGCTGGCTGTGGGGAACCTCCGCTGGCAAGGGCATCATGAGGCACCAGCTCATCAGTTCGAAGGGGTACGAATATCCAGTAATAGGTATAAGTGCATAAGTAGCTGCCAGGGCCATTTCTGCACTACCATTTCGCACGGCACCGATGAGTTCGCGGGAAGGCGTAGGAGCTGACTCATCAAAAGGATATGGCATAACCAATCTGCAGTTGTATCGCTGCTCAAAGCTCAGCATGAAATTACCCACAGGTCCTGAGAATATCAATTTCCCATCCAAGCCACGATAGACAATCAAACGGGGAGGAGAGCCACCCAAAGCAATGGGCAATCGATAGCCTTGAAGGTTTTCCAAATGTGATTCGAATATTATGGTACTTCCCTCCAATCGTCTCTCAATAAACTGAAAGATTGGAAACGGAGTGTAGCTGTAGACAATCGAAGAATCCTGAAAATATCAAACAAATCCCACAGGGCGTGTGATTAATATTTCAAAGTTAAATCTGTATGCTTTCAAAACATTCATTAATAAATTATTTCTCAGTCATGTATTTCCTTGTACTCCTCCACATATTAATTTACTTTATAGATTTTGGGAAGGCACGCCATGGTAAGAACTCTCTTATTAAAAAAATATCAAATTAACTCCTTTATATTACAAGAAATGTGTTCGTTTATCGCAAATCCGGGTCCTTGCGAAGGAAATTTTGAAATGTTTGCCTATGACTTTATAAACAATCGCTGCGATACTTTTATCTACGGTGGTTGCGGTGGAAATCCAAACCGTTTTCAAACCAAAAAAGAGTGCCAAATTATTTGTAATGCTCGAGCAGACGAAGAAGATGAAGATACACAAGAATTAATGACAGAGCCACCTAAAACCAGTGAAGAAATAACTGAAACGAATGTGACTCCATCAACAGTAGAACAAAAACTCACCACGAAAAAGGAAAAAAATCTGGAGACTTCAACAATAAGAGAAATACATGTATTCACTCTTTTTAATTTTGAGCTTTTTAACAATGAAAAAACTTTAATCTCACCTCGAAATCGGGTCCAATAGCCACGACATTAAGAAGTTGATAATTCCAACACCATTCCAGCATGGGATATACTCGCATTTCTCTTTTTTTAATAACCAAAAGTACTGGCCGAGTGTTCAACATTCGCAGGTTGAAGTGTAAACTATCCAGTATTTCTCCCGGAGAATCGTTCGCAAAACATATTGCGATAAAGTTGAGGGAATGATATTTGCCCAAATTAAAGTCTATCCTTTGATTTTCTTCCATTTGGATTATGGGAACAGGAATTTGCCACAAGACCTTCAGCCAAGTGGGATCTGATTTTCCCAAAAGCAAAGCGTAGTCAAATTTCAGCTCACTACTCAGTTGATGAATTAGATTATGAAGAGAGCAATCCCTGCCAGGACTTGAGAAAACCAAGATGGCCAACAGAAGGTGCAACGTACCCATGTTGAATGTGGGAATAATTTTCAATTTCCAACTTATATGGTGATTCCATGGTGGTTATTAACTGCTCCCAGGGGAAAGAGGTGTCGCGTCAAACTTTTGATTTATTTTACTTATCACGAGAGGTTTTTGTCACGCGCAATTAAAATAGCACTTTACTAATAGAACCACATAAAAGAGTGCTCAAAAACATATTCATATAGAAATCATATTAAAAATAAAAGTATTAAAAGTTACGTCATATACCTAGTCAATTCAACGTATTGTTTGTTTTCAGGATACTCTTCACTAGTGGCACACAAATTTTTGTAATACTCATCACGTTCTTTGCAGAATATCCCAGGTTTTTGAGCGACCCTATAGATGGGAGCTTCCAGGATATTAACGGTGGCAAAGGTGCAACTTAAATACAAGTAGTTAAAACGCTGGTAGGAAAACTTGACTGCTGCACAGCCCATATGAGTGTTGCGATCGGCCATCAGAAGTGCAGGTCGAAAAACGGATCTATCAAGGAAACTTTATAATATGTTATAAAAACACAGATCACCAAAACTACCCACATTTTATCACTGCGATCGGTTAGATAGACAGTTTGCTGACGTGTCACATATCGACCTTCCTTTGTCCACTTCGATATCAGGTTCTTTATACGTTCGAAGCTCTGCAGCTTAGGTCCCATATAACCATCGGTGTCGAAGATGCTGCCCATGTTGGGAAAATTCGGGGAAGTCATGCAGGGACGTGGAGTTGGCATGCAGCTCATCACGTCCATTTTGGCAAAGTGCTCCAGCTCATCGGACCACAAAATCCTTACCATTCTCCCAGCGGGATGAAGGGTTCGGGTCAGCCCTTTGGCTGCCCTATTCCTAAAATCATTCACCACATGAAGCAAAATGTCCTTCTGCGTACTGTTCAAATCCACCAGTCTTGTACTGCGCCGACAAATGAAACTATAATTCTGCGAAGAGGAGATTTTATAGTGCTATTATCCCAGCGAGAAATCCACTTCATCTTACCGCTTTTTGGCACACTATATTGTTGTTACCGCAATAGGTCAGATTACAATAGACCTTGTGGTCAATTTGAAAGGCCACAAAACCAACTATACATCCCATTAACAGTGATATTAACAGCACCGATGAAGACATCTTTGATTGGGCTTCTGTAAGCAACTAAAGCCGCCCACACACTCGTTTGGCTTTTTAAAGACTGCCTAAGTGGGTATTAAGTTCGTTGCCGATATCGGCATAAAAACGTTTGGCTATTGGTTATTTGATATTGGCAATAAACTATAGTTATTTCAGTGGCGAATAATGAGTACAGGGAAATAATCTGGTAGTCAAATGACTCGAAACTTTTCGATGAATGCAATGCTGGCAGTAGTTTTAGCTTTAAACGCTACCATAAATGTCTGGCCAACTACAAAATTTATGTGGATATGATATTTTGAAATTTAATTTAAAGAGAATTCGTATAGAGAAAACCTATTTTCCATTAGGATTTTTAAGTTGGTTTAATGATAAAAGTAATATATATTTTATTTTAGCCTTTAAGAGTGGATTTTTCTTCAAACGTGCCATATAATCCTTTAATTAAATTAAAAAAAATCTAATTGAAAGAAAAACTCATACTTTTAACCTATTACAAGTCCATAGAGTTTATATTTCCATGAATGCGAAACAATGGCGAGGCTGTAGCGAGGCACAAATCTCATTCATATGCGATCCGCCTGACAGATGATCGCTTTTAATGATGCTGCCAACAACGGCATCCACTCCGCTCATTATATTTTTCAAGCATTTATATGTTTTGGTGCACTTCACTGGATTTGGCCGATGCGTCAGCACTTGACCCGCACTCAGACCCCATCCTCCGATTCCCAGAGCAGTAGACTCTGTCCCCTGCTGTTGTCCGCCAAATTGAGTTGACGTTGACGTAATGCCCCGCCACTTGAGTAAGTCTCACTCGGGTCGCTCTTTTTTTGGCTTTTGTCAATTCGGGCTGCTGCTTCTGCTTTTTTTGGTATTTTTTTGATGAAGTGCATCATCGTCTGGGGCTGGTCAATTAGCTGCACATACCGCGTATCTCGCACAAAAAGAGTGGCAGCGTGGAAAGCTCAACATGGCAGGGCTGGTTTCTTATTTTTTTTTTGTCATCGGCCTTTATCTTCAGTTTTTGTTTTTGCCTTTTTACTCAACTGGAGGTCACGTAGAGTCTTTAATTGGCTGGCCTGGGTTGCGTATGCGATGTCAATTTAGCGAGAAGAGCCCCAAAGTTCATAAGTGCCCGGGCGCATTCTTATACAGTAATCTTTTGCAATGCAAAAACTTCACTTAACCCACTTGCAGAACATGGCGACAACTGGGGGTTATGCGTAAAAATGTGTTTCTTAATTAAGAGGGGGATTTTTGGAACATGAAAATTCAGAAATAAAAGAAAACATAGTTTTCAAATTAAATTAAATTATTTTTGTTAAATTTTAATCCTTAGGCGATAATAAATAAACAAAAACTATAATTTTCCCAACACGCTTCCTTTAATTACCCTTGTTGAAAATACCATAAAGCCAATGGAAAACTACTTTTATGATTAGTGGCCATCGTAAAAGCGATAACTCATTTGCATAGTGGATCGACCCACTTTCGGTCGCAGATCGCCTGGAGTGTCCTTACTCCCGACACCGGCACTCTGGTAATTGTTTCTCAGCCCCGAAAACTTCCTGGACCGCTCAGCCAGAGATCATGGCCCCGTTCCATTCGGATAGAGGCAGCGACACTGCCCCCCAGGAAAGCAACTCATATTCGGGTATGTGGCAGAGAAATGCACACCGAATGGAACCGTAACCGTAATGCAAGTGATCGTACATCCGACTCTTTGGGGCCTTTTGTTGTCCAGTTGTTTTTCAGTTATTGTTGCTGGCCACGAGACATGCACGAGCCAACTGTAACTGCTCCCCCGAAGTCAACCAGAAATCCCCCGACAGTCCCCCAACTCCTTCATAAACCCAAAACCAAAACGGTAGCCTTTTTGGGGGACGGGTCCCGACATAACCACCAGTACAGTACACAGATTCAGTCTCTGGCCGCATTGAAAAGCGAAAGATGGCCAAATGGAAATGGTGAAAATGGCAAGAGGCCAAAAGCGGACTGACAAAATATTTTTCGCATATGATAAATGGCACAGTTTAAAGTAAGTCGAGCACTTGCAATTGTCCACTGCCGGGCGCTGCACACAATGTAAATTTCCACTGCGTTGACCATTTGCGCCAGTTTTCCCCCCAAAGTTGCGGCTAATGATGCCACACTAAACATTGCCACAGCCATAATCTTGGCATTTTTCGCTAGGTCGCCGCTGCCCAGAGTGCCTGATTTATGAAAGGGCCTCATAATTTAGCACAAATATGGTCATAACTTTTTGGCTTTTACTTTTTGGGGCCAGGGAGCTGCTAATGAAGCAGAAACCGACAACCGAAAACCGAAATCCGACCGAAAAACTAAAGCAGGCTGAAAACTTCCAGCCAGAAACTCATTTAAGTGGATGGCCAGCCGATGGCCACTTGTTGGCATCGTTTCCTAGCAATCAGCGGCGAACGTGTCACTCCTAACTGGCCAGGAATAGACCAGAGTTTAGGTACACAGGACGAAATAAGGACCATTAATTACTATAGTAATTAAAAAATATTTTATTTTTAATAAAGTACCAAATTTCTGGGTGGTCAATGCTAAAAAATATAATTTTTATGACCAATGGACAGTAAAAAAAATATATAGAAAAATTTTGAAAAAAATCTGCGTATAATTCCAGATTTTTCTTTGATTTTAATAATATTGAATAGATTGTATAATTTATAAGGTTATTTATAGGATGTCTAGTCCTAGAATATGCATATGCTTTTCCAAAACTTTGACAAACGTAAGCTTAAAACGGTCTGGTTTAAATATGGAGTATAGAAAATCCATCATATATTCCTTATAAATATTCTGCAGTGTAGACCGGAGCAAACCATGCCGAACCGTGCCTATAATCATCATCAACATTACCAGCCGCCTGCAATGTGGAGCAATCACGTCCTGGACCGAAAACCGAACTGAGCCTGGCCAGCGGCCCCTTGTCTCGACCGCTGGACGCCGAGCTCCAAACTTCAATAAATGTCACTCCTCAAGCTTTGCATCTAAAAATTGATGACAATAATTTGTTGCATTTGCCCGAGGGGGTGTGGCACTGGCCAGCTCCGATCGCCAGCTCAGCTCAGTTCAGTCCCAGTTGGCAATTGCCTTGGACAGACAACCAAGTTGGCTCTAAGCTGAGCTGCTCCCGCTGCTGCTGCTGCTGCTGTTTTCAACACAATTTATACAAAGTGTCGCAGTTTTTGGCGCTTTGCATTTGTTGCTGACAGACTGCCCACCTGCCCGCCCCGCAGAAAAAGCGGCAACGGTTTGCACTTTGCCGATGCAAAAAAGTAACATAAATTTCGTCATTTTGTCACAAGTCGTTTGTATATGATACCGCTGCACCGAAAGAAATATTCCTAGAATTTTGAAAATTAATATATTAATATTCTTGATAAAATCAATTGATTTTCGACTATAAGTAATTAAAAAAAATGTATTTTCAATTTCGATTTACAAAATATTTTAACTTTTCAACATGGTTTAAAAAAAAATTTGGCTTCCTGGAATTTTTTTAAAAATATATTCAGAATAATTATACACAAATATAATTTATTTATTTATTATTTCTTCATTATATGCATTTTTCTATAATATTTCGGAATTATTTAAACAATTCCCTTATTAATAAATTAATTTTCTCTCAGTGTGGCTAAGCACCAGGGTTAGCGGGCTGGTACTGGGCTGGGCTGGGCTAAATCCGGGGCTGCTGATTGCAAAGCGATTTGCCAAATTGTTTCCCCCACAATTCCATAAAAATCAACACACTCCTTCGGAGACCGTTCGCTGTTCGCTTTGATTTGATTTCGATTGCGCATTTTTCAATTTGATAAATTTATTGAGTCGCGGCGGGTTAACAAATCGCTCGGCGATGCCTGGCGAGGATAAGGATGAAGCCGCCGTGGGGGAAACCTAATACACGAGTAATAACCGAACCGATCCGATCCGCTACTCCTCCGAGATGGCACTACATATATGGTAGCATGGCCATGGCAATCGCCTTGTAAATGGCATCAATTGCGACCTTTTGGCATTCTTACGGAAACATTTCGCTAATGAAACCGATACCTCAAGTGTCAAGACACGATCCGGTTCGAGTTGCCATAGGTTTGGCCTGCGGTCAGTGGCTTCTGGCCAGTGGCAGTGGCAGCAGCAGCAGCGTTTACCACACTCCGGCCAACTTATGGCAGCCATAAAAATGTTAAGCACAAAACATTTGCCACATTGGCACCTTTTGGCCGAAAGCAGAAGAAATGGAGCACGCACGTGGCAAATGGCCTGGGGCGAAATTGGATGCAATTCTGGTGGCGATCTTGGTCTCCCTCCTCCATTTGGGACTCTTTTTGGCCACCTCGAGTTATGATTACTTTCGAGAGCAATCCCAAGTGGCGGTTAAATGTGGTAGTCGAGCGAGTAATGCGAAATGGGATACTTCGGGTGATTTAGAATTCTCTCAGATTGGTAGAAAGTGCAATATTATGTTAAGTCTTAATAACAGCCAGGGGTTAGGGTTTAATGTGAAGCAAGAGAACTAATATATTGTACTTAATCTATAATTTTTTTCTTTGTGACTGAAAAGTCCAGTTTATATCTTTATGTTTTCAGTGGAAATGCTTTCAGGAAAAATCCCAAAAAACCCCTTAATCACTTTATGAGGACAGAGCTAACCACCCATTCAGCAATATCTCAAATTATACACTTTATCCCACGAGTTGATTATTTCATTACAAAGCAGACAGAGCCGAAATTAATAAAAAATAATTTGTTAACAACGGGCACTTGGAGATGGGCCTCGAATGCTCTTGGCCAAAAGAAAACACGTCAAGCAATCGTTCAAAGTTGTCTCGGAGCATTTTGAATGGTGGTGGCTGTGTGGGCGTGGGGCAACAAAAGATTTGCGGACACACCAGCAACTTGCAGCATGCAACACTCGCTGGCTGGCTAGCTGGACGCCAATTTCTTGGGGCCAAAAACCGAAGAAAAACTCAGCCAACGGCCAACATGTGTGTACGTGTTTAAACAAATACAATTTGCAATTATATGGCAAGCAAATCAAGTTGAAATCAGCATGCGATTTCCACCTGTGGCCGGCGTCATAATTCGTGGCTATGTTTTTGGTCATAAATCTAGCGATTTACAATTATTTTCTGCCTTGTTTTGTTTCGGCCTCGGTGGAAAATAGAAAAGCAGAAAATGCATTTCGTGGCACAGTGGGATATGGATATGGGGGATATATGTATGTGCTTATACTTGTGTGCCCGTGCCCGCCAACAAAAGGCAACTGCAACTGCCCCTAATGGCCATTATGGTCATTTCGTTATCACTTCCCCAGACCAACGAGGAAACGTAGACGCCGCCGCCGTCCGTGATCCGCTGACAGTCATAAATTTGCATAGGTTTTGCAACGGCCTCAAGAAAACTGCAGACCATGTTGTATGCCCGCTAAACAAAATAGTAGAAAAAAATAAAAACACATACTTGAGAAGCGAAAAAATGGAGGATTCAAATTATTTACGATGACGCTAACGAGCGACGACAGGTGGCGCTACGCACTCCGGTGCCATCTCATCCCATCCCATCCCGCTCGCACTTTGTGATAACGCAGTGCGTGGCTGCAAATTGATTTTACGGCGCCGCCCGTGTTGAAGCCCCAGGCAGTCACTCCATAGCCCCATCTCCGCACCGATCCAGCAATCCAGCGATCCGTAGCCCCATCTCTTCATCGCCCATTCAGCTTGTCTAAATTATGCAAAAGACAAGTGAAAATTTGCGCTAAGCGGAGCTATCGCCTCCACACAGAAAAAACAGGCATCTCAAATATTTATAAATACAAAAAGAAAAACAAAAACTTAAAGATAAGTATTTTCCTGGATTTTAAAGAGTTTATGTTCCTCAAATTTTGATATCCAGAAATATTATAATAATTTTGCGATAATCCCATTTATTCCTGATATCCGAAAAGTTCCTTTAAAAATTAGTATTATATTAGGTATTTTTAATTTAATTGAGCATAATTTTACAACAAATTCTCGAACTTAAATAAAATTTTTTAGGATTCCTTTAAGTAGTTTTCTCTCTCTGCAACCTCAAGCATCTCCCGCTGTCAATGGGATATTTGCGTTATATAAAATCGGCTTGAGGGATTAGCCGGGCCGTAGTATGTGTAATTAAAAGTGAAATTGTGGGGTCCTAACGAGTTTGCGGCAGCTGCTAAATGCAACTGCAAGTTGGCCACACAGGCCACACAAACAAAAATGTGAGCCGCACTCGAACTGGAGTTTGGCTGCATGATTGATGGATGAGTTTGAGTTTGTCATGCAAATTTCAACAGCCCACGAGTGGCGGTCCGCTGATGATGATGTTGTCTCCCGGAGTCGCCATCTCCCCGCCGATCTCTATGCCTTTTTTTTTTGCAGTTCCTCAGATACTCGGATGCCCAGATCCCCATATTCATACCCATACCCATTACATACCGCTAACGAGCGGCGCGTGGTCTGGCCCAGAGACTGTGTCTCCGAGCCCCGTTTTCTCGGCCATATTCTGATATCATAAATATGAAGCTGTTTTTATTAAAAATTGCCTGATGCCCGAGAGTTGGCCTAAGCCGCATTGGCATGTGTGTGGCATATAAATTGCATTGCGCTGGAATTTTAATGACAGCCTTTGGAAATTAATCTAACGCGTTTGCCAGCCAACAGAAGAGCGCTGACTAGCCCAGTCACACATGAAACACTGAGGATAAAAGGTACAAGCTGCATAAATTAGGTAATAACACAGGTGAAAATCTTATAAAATCTGTAATTCTAATATAAATACCTCTTTTGGTAATTTTTCTGTATTTTAAGGAGCACTTTCTCTATCTTTTATTAAGCTGGAACTTCAACGAATCAATGGAATTATGATTAAACTATGAATGATAATGATAATTTAATATGAATAATAAGCAGAGGATTTTTTTAAAAGATTTCATTTCCTTGCCATGTTTAATCTTGGAAAAACATAGCCATGCCTTTTTAAAGAGGAAACTAATTTATGATATAATATTCTTAATGATTTAAAACCAATTTTTTTATCAGTGCACTCCCCACATCTTGTTGTGGAACTAGTTTGGCAAAGTGTCGCAGATGGTGGTTGTGGTTCCAGGTGTGCTATTGATTGTTTACTGAACTGCTGGGTCTCAAATGGGGCCCTGCCAACGCAGAGATAGATGGATATGGCTATGAGGACGATACGAGGCCATCACAACCGATCGTTATCAACTAAAAAAGGAGGAGATGGGGTGGTTGAAATAAAGAAGCCACCGGCTGTGGATGCGGCTTTCACTTGTCCCGCATTTGCATGGAAATTCCGCGCCAATTTCAGCGCAATTAATCGCACAGCCGAGTCTGATCTAGAGACGCCCCCAACAAACTGCATCCTAGCCACTGCGAACTGCCAGCTGCCACCTGCCTCCCACTTCCCACCTATCTTGTGGCATCTACCATCCTGGCCAGAAAACCAGTTGCAGCTCATTTGCATGGCGGCTTAATTAAAACGGTCTGTGGGTGGGTGATGGGTGGGCTCGGTGGGTTCGTTGGTGGCTTTGGCCATCAGCTATTGCCTCGCTTTCTTTGGCAAATTTCTCTCTTTCTGTCCCAAACACACACACGGTTGCCTTATTTATGAGGAAAATTCGTGGCACATCTGCCGGCTCCCATTTAGTCAGCGGCAAAATTTACTCGCTCATAATTTAGTCAATGGCAGGAAGAAAACAGCAAAAACAATAACCTCCACGGCCAGCTTTCATGGCCAAAACGGTGGCAACAGTGGGCGGGCTAGGCAGACTGCGGTTTTTTCGTTTTCTGGTAGCCATGGGAAAAGCGGAATCTTCAGCACCAAATCGCAAACCCAACCTGACTGATTGAGCACACCAACATCTAGACGATGCTGAAAGTCGATTTTATCAGCTGCAACCGATCAGAATGTTAATGGCTTCGGGGAAATTAATTGAATTCGCATGTGTGTATCTTCTGCATTTAATTTGACTATGCTATCGGATCTTTTAGAGTTCCGATGGATGTGGTGACACGAAACGATGGGGAGATTCCACGATAAGATTTCTTTGTCGGTTTTTCTGATCTAAAAGTCCTTAACTAGGCATTAAAAATTAAACTGAAGGTTAAAGTAAAACTAGAACTAGAAAATTTTATTACAATTTTTAAGATAGTGGTGATGGAAAAATACTTTTTGTCATCCATTTCCATCGATTATTATCAGTTGACGGATAACCCCAAGATTGCCCAAGAACCAAAGTGGCTGCCTTGAAAATATCTTGAAACAAGCTATTAAAATTCGCCATGGATCATACATTTGTCATACAGAAGCCAACGTTTTCAGGAAGTCACTTGAATGACATGCAATATTGTCAAGTGCATTTACTCCACTTTACTTAAATTGATCAAGATGTGGGCGTGATTCGCGTACTTTTCCCTTCCAATCATCTTGTCAGATGCTGGCTAATAGATCGACCATCGTTAATGCGACAATTGAAATGCTTTCGGTTTTTTTTAATCCAGGCCAGAACGAATTCGGTGGCAACAAGTTGGGGAAATAGTCCAAACAACAAGGGGCACCACCACCACAGCAACAGCAACAACGGCGACAGAAAACGTTGTCAATTGATTTTCTGCACTATTTCAATTGACCTCACCGCCAGTTGATGTTGCTGTTTGGTTGCTCGGAGCAACGGTAGCAAAATCAGCCATAAGAGCTGCTCAGATGCTGGATGGAGTCGCCGATTCGTAGACAGTGCAAAATGAAACGAATTAACAATTTGATGTAACTGTGATTTTTTCGTTTGTCTTTTTTTTTGTTTTTTTTTTTTATTTTTTGTTGGTCGCACACGCCCTCAACGAAGCGAATTCAAGAGAAATGCTTATCGTGCTTCAAAGAAATCCAGCAATACGAACGGCAACGGCAACAGCAGCGGCAACAAAACATGAAATTGAAAATGCCAAACGCTAAAAGACAACTAGACAGACCGTACCCAACCCTTCTCCTCCTCTACACTCTAAGAAAATATGATTAATTTGATTAAATTATCAAAATTATCATTAAGATGTATATACCATACATCTTAATTGTTCAAATTAGTATTGAAAATTTTAATTTTATAGTATTTTAAAAAAATATTTCTTTCCATACTGAATTTGAAATTTTCAAAAACAGATTACAAAATTAAAGTAAAAAAGATTTTTTTCCTTTGACAATAAAAATTCAGGTTCAAATCCCAACGTTTAAAAAATATAGCTCCAGCAAATAACATAAAATATTAAAATAATTAACATATTATAAATATTTTACATATTTTTTTCCTGTGCACCGGATCAACAATGTAGAGCTTATAGTAAAACTGTAACGAAACCCGATTGAACCCGCCATGGGTGGCGGTGGTTTTGGCTTTGGCTTCAGCAACAACGGCGGACCTGAACCTGGGACATGGACAATAACATGTACGAAAAAATTTCATTGCTGGTGTGCTGGCTGGGCTTTTTGCTCTATGGCCGAAACCACGATTCGGACCAGCAAAAACCAAAAACAAAAGCAACAGCCACAACTACAACAACAAAAAATCTCTGTCAAAAATCGCTGGCGGGCAGCTGCGGGCCCAGCCCAAGCACATCCTCACGAGCAACAACACCAGCAACACGGCGGCAACAACATCGACAACAGCGACAACAAAAGACCGAAAAAAGATGAAAACAAAAAAAAAAAGAAGAAATAATTAATATGCCTCAAAAATATCCCGGCCAGCTTTTATGACAGCCAGTTGGTCGAAGGGAGTATTGCAACTGCAACTGAATCGGGATTGCAGCTGCACTGCTGCACTTGGACGCTGGCCGCTTTTCCGCCGGCAGCAGCAGCAGTTTAACTAACGGCTTCTGTGCTTGTTGTGCTGCCGTTTCCGCATCTCGGTGTCGCCTCAGAATGTGCACGATTTTCCTTCAGATTCAATTTCAAGTGCAGCAGCAACAGCAACTGCAGCGGCAGCAGCAATAGCAATAGCAAAATAGCAGCAGCAACAAGGGGCAAGCGCCGCTATTAAGTCGACGACAACAACAAGCAATAACCCTAACCGATGGAGCCGCCAGCTCAGCCAGCCTGCCACTGTCTGCCGCTTCTTGCCGAGATTTCTATCTTTGATCTCTTACTCCACATGGAGCAGCAGCAGCAGCAGCAGCAACTGCAACGTGGAGCATTTGCCGCATTATGTGGCAGGGCAGCCGGTGCTGTCTGCTTGTTAAATTGCTCATTTAAACCATAACGAAATGGTCTGTGCCTGGGGACAGCTCCAGAGCATGTGCCTTCCTAGAACCAGCCCACTCAGAAAAACAAAACCATATCACTTTTAACTTGGCTGTAACGTAAATCGCAAGAACAAAGTGTCACAAGCCCTCAAGTCATTTGGTTTGCAAAGCGCTTTAATAGTTTTTTAGAATTTATGTATGAATATCTTTGTGGATAAGGGGGTTTTGTGTAATAGATGGGATAAAATAAAATATATTTCAAATATGATATGATATACAATATACAATATACTAAGATATTTTAAGGGTTTTATTTTGTTAGTAAATCAACAATATATTAACATTTAGAAAACTATCACTAATCTTTTCGAATTTATTGTCAATTCTTTTTGAAATATGCCATTTTTTCTAAATATAATAAAATAATGATCTATTGATCTTGATCCTGACTGTATCTTATTATAAGTAGTTGATAGAAGGAGGTAAGGAAATATACATTTTTTTTTTTAATATTTAAGAGGTGAATCCTCTTTTGTGTGGCAAAATATCCTTTCTGTAAATATATATACATTCTAAAATGAATGCAACTTGTTACCCTTTTTTTTAAGTGCAGCCACTTGCTTCGCTCGGTCTCCTTGTAGATGGAAAACCGCCATCGATGCGGCGGCCGTGCAAATTGCCCGGAGTCATGTGGCGACCGAGTTGCCAAAGGCATTTTTAATTAGCATGCAGCGGAAATTAGTCGAGTCCAATGCTAATGCCAATGCAAGGCAATGGGAACCGAATAGATATGTCGATTTCTCGATTTGTCGTCTGCCGCAGGCTGTGGAGATCCAGAAGAGCGCATTCCCGGTCTCCCCTTCAGATGTTAACATTTCTCGATTTGCGTCATAAGCCTGCGTCAACATAAATTACGGGCTGGCGAATTGGAATTTATCGGTGACATTGCGATAACGAGCATTGTGAAAAAGCGCTTAGGAACCGCGACAGCTTCTCAAGTGGCACGACATTCGCAATTATATTTGATATTTTTATGGCATATGTATGTGCGTTTTGCCAGCTTTTTGCTCGTTTTCCAGATTCGAGATCCCCCTGAAATGTTGACATAGAAAGCTGACAATAAGCGGCGACTTAAGCGCGTTTTTTACCTTTGTTTATAATGAAAGAATTTGTCCATAATTAACCAGATTGCCGCGAATGGGATATCACACCAATGACAGCTTAAATATGGCCAATTTCTCATAGATCTGTTAAGCTTACTTTGTTGCTCTTGGCTTAGGAGGAAAAAACCCCACTTGACCAGGTTTTTTTTTCGTTTTTTGCAGATGAATCTGCATCCCCTGAGGTGACATCGCTTGGTTTGGGGGGCACATGCCAAATTGGTGTCACAAAACCGAATCATAAATCAAGCAAATTATTATTATTATTGGCCAGCACAGCTCTTGGACACATGTGAGCCACATCTATAGAGATATCGCCAAACAACAGATCGTAGAACAAGCGCCTAGCATCACATCTCTCGCTCACTCCTTATCGGTGGCTCGCTAGGAAAAGGCCATAAATCATGACAATACCCCGAAAGCCGGCTACCCCATCGACATAGCTCCACAACAGCCAAACAGCCATCCTCCATGCTTCACTGGACAATCATAATAATCACAGCCGGCTGCCGCACCACCACCACCAACAGCAGCAGCGGCAGGAAAAGCAGCAACAAAAGCTACTTACTATGTCTGCGTCAACCGATATGCAACTGATAAAAAGAAAAACTGTGTAGAAAATATACAAAAAATGAGACAAACCAAGTTGGCTAAATACCCTGAAAAATGGAAGAGGTATAACCGATTATTGTGTTCACTTAACGGAATTTATCCTTCGCAATTTATTATATTTTAAACTGTGAAATAAAAAATGATTATAATTATCTTTTGAACTAGGCAATAAAAAATGTTTATAATTGTTTCCAAAAATATTTTTGGATATTTTTTAGAACCCTTTTTCCAAAATAACCCATCATAAATTGTATTGATTTATAAGAACCAAGTTTTTGGTTTATTGAAAATAGAATTTCTTTAAAAAAAAATCTAAAGGACTATTTTCCACAAATCTACGATTTTACCTCGAACCTTCAACTGAATTAAACAAAATAAACGTATTCTTGAAAAATTTCCAGACTTCTTAAGCGATGCTGACATATCATTATAGTAATATTACAAATTAAAGTTGGCTTATCTCAAGTTTTAAGATAATTTAAAATAAAACAAGGGCATTTTATCTTCGGTCCACCCCTCGAATTTATTTAGTTTTCCATCGCATTGATTGTTTTCTTTGTTGTGGCTGCCGCCGTGTCACTCCCTCCCCCTTTGACGTCCCCATCCTTCGGTGGCCAGCAAGCAGGAAAATTGACAATTGCGCACCTGCTTCATTTTCTTGTGCGACTGCCGCCGAACGGCAAGCGGTCAACAACATTGCCACTGCCAATGCCGCGGCATCGTCTGGTTAATGGCATTTAACGGTCACCAAAATGCCCGCTGTGTAGCAGTAAACTTTCCCAAAAAAAAACACAAAAATAATAATAGATAAATAGCTAAAGAAAAATATAGAAAAAAAAATCGCAAAAGGAAAAACTATATAT
Source organism: Drosophila mimetica (assembly GCA_037075245.1). Lineage (NCBI taxonomy): Eukaryota > Metazoa > Arthropoda > Insecta > Diptera > Drosophilidae > Drosophila > Drosophila mimetica. The sequence continues at coordinate 10,672,843 of JBAMCH010000023.1, forward strand.
TTACGTGGCCATCGTAGGCTGGCTTATGGATAATTTTAATGTGGATACCGGAGTCTACATTGTTGCGCCGACAATTTGCATAATGCTAGGGAAATATCCCTGGGCCGGCATAAATATTTCATAAATTGCATAAGCCGCCGCGCATTTGCTCTAATTGTATGCTAATTCGGCCATGCCCCAAATAAATCAAAGCCAGTTGAGTGAGTTATGAGCGTGGATTTCTTGGCTTTTTTTGCAGCTGGTCTGGTTAGGCATCGGGTATCGAAATCGGCATCCTTTGTTAAATGGGCCGGTCCTAATTAAAAACTGCTTATGGGGGCCTATCAAACGGCCATCACCGTTGGCCAATTAAGCCACCGCTGCTGCTGCTGCTGCTGGCCAACGGAAAATATACGAAATGAACCTGACCGCAAGATCAATGAGTCGTTGATGAAGTTGTTTTGATAACAACAACGGACTTTAAGGCACGGCCCTGCCTTAGAAAACGTGCGCAATTTATCTAAATCAGTGCAGCGAAAGAGAGCTCTCCTTTCCCCCACCCCCCTCCAAGTTAACCCTGCAACTAGTCACTTGACAATTGGCATGGTATCTCTGGGATACCGCATGCTCCCAACTTCTCCTACTCCTCGCTGCTGCCGGGAGATAAACATCATAAATGCATTGAAATGTCATTGCCAAGTTGTGCTATCAGTCGCTACCAAAAACAGCAAAGTCGGCGATGGCGATAATAACCAGAAGAAGAAGAAGTACATATTGTCTAGTATAGTAATCCCAAATCTCGATGGGCACGGCCTCGTCCGAGGGATCTGAATCTAAGCATATACATATACCGTTACCCTTTATGCAATTACAAGTACGTGCAATTGGAGTTGCCAGTGCAATTGCAATTGCAGCGAAGCTGCTTAATTAGAGGCACTGAGAAGAAGCAGGAGCAAGCACTTGACTGCTCCGCTGACTGACTGATGATTATTTATCACCGTCGTGAGTCGTGCGACAATGACCCGAGATAGCCCGCGGCGGAAAGGAGAGCTGGCGGCCAGGAGTGGATGTGGCCCAAAAGCCAGCAGCATCGTTAGCAACATTTTGTCTGCCACCAGACTGACTGACACAGCCTGACTGCCCCTTGCCAGCCATATATCCCTCTCTATCTAAACATACAGATGGACCCATGGTCAAATGGACAACTGGACAGCCGGGCACTCAATCTTTCAATTTGAGCTGCACTTCAATCAGTTCGGCTCAGTTCACTGCGGTTCAGCGTCATCATTTTGGGCTGACGTTCTGTGAGAACGAAATTAGTTTCCAATCAGCAGAAGCGCCTTTTATTCTGCCATTACACTGAAAATAAAGTGGGATTTTCTAGGGAATAAGGAATATAACTAAAGCCACCTGTTAAGTCTGGAAGTAGAAACTTGTGAATGAAAACTCTCATGATATGCTTTGAAAAAGATTGAATAATCATTTAATTTGCCACCAAAACGAATTTGATTCACTAATGGTCGTTATAAAAACTGTTACGAAATCATTTGAGAACCAAAGTCTCAACCATGTGGATCAAACTCTTCTTCATCGCATTAACTTGGGGAATATTTTTGGCAACTTATGCAAAGAGGCGAAGGAAAACGAGTATCCCTCAATACCGTGTAACGAAACTAGGATCCATTAAAATACGGCAGGGTAAGCTAGGTGAACCAAAAGAAGTCATAGTTACAACATTGTTTACTATGCAGAAAGATGTCTGTTCACACCCAGCTACGGAACGTGCAAGAAGGCCTTTAGGGTATACGGCTTCAACCCTATGACCAATCGCTGCAGCGAATACATTTATAGCGGTTGCGGGGGCAATCCCAATAGGTTTGCCACTCCATACCAATGTCGGCGAGTTTGTGCTCCACTTGGCCAAAGGATAACTATAAAGGAAATAGACTATTACGCTGAAGTTAGTACAAAATCTTATCAATAAAAAAAAATATATATATATAGGGAAAGATAATTGAAGAGAAAAGTGGAAAATCAACTTGAAAACATGGGCATGATAAACTTGCGCTTTGTAGGGAACCTCTAGAATCTGTATTTCGAGTCCCAACTCTCTAGCTCTTATAGTTTCCGAGTTCTCATGAACTGATCAAGAATATATATACTTTATAGGGTGGTAAACGCTTCCTTTTTCCTGTTACCTACTTTTCCGCGAATACAATATACCCTTTTACTCTACTCATGATACGCTTGGCCAAATCTTGAATAATGCATTTATTTTTGCCTCCAAATCGAATTTGATTCGCTGAAAGTCTTTATAAAAACTATTTTCATACTACAAAATCATTTGTGTACCAAAAGTCTTAGCCATGTGGATTAAACTCATCTTCCTCGCATTATTTTGCGGAATATTTTTGCCAACTAATGCAAGGAGACGAGATCCTATCTCTCCGAATCGCGAAATAAAAATAGGATCCATCGAAATCCGGCAGGGTAAGCTAGGTGTACCAGAAGAATTCATAGTTACTACATTGTTCACTATGCAGAAAAATGTCTCTTCACACCAAGCTACGGAACGTGCAAGAAGGCCTTTAGGGTATACGGCTTTGACCATATGACCAATCGCTGCAAAGCATACATTTACAGCGGTTGCGGGGGGAATCCCAATCGGTTTGCCAATGAATATGAATGTAAGAAGGTTTGTTCTTTGGTAGAAAGAAGGGTACCCAAAAAAGAAGAATCAGAAGAAGACTACTACGCTGAAGTTAGCACATAATCATATCAATATCAATAAAAAAAAAGGATATAGTTATAGAGAGAAAAAATAATACATTTTTCGTTTAAGGTGGAAAAATATGGTTAAAACATTTGAAAAAGTAAAATAAAATGTTTTAATAGCATATGTAAAATAAAATTGGTATACAGCATTTTACTTTTTAAAAGTTTCATTCCTTTGTAAAAATTATTTGAAAGTGGTATAGCTAATCGAGTATTACTATAAAGGAGTAGATGTCGATTTGCGTCATGTTCCCCCAGCCCAAACCATAAGACCTAAAAATCTGGAAAAAATTGGGTCTGAATCGTGTGTTAGAGGAGGTGTGCACTAAGAAAGGATTTTTTAAAATTCGGCTCCTAAGGACTCCCAGGACTCTCGAAAAATGCAAAATTGGTTGATTAAAACATCAACCATTCCCACAGTTTTCAACCAAAAAAGTTGATATTTTTTTTTTAAGCTTTGTTTGTGGAAATTTTCGAAAGCCCAGAAGATGAGCCCCAACCGACTTCCGGTTGGGGCACTTAATTAATTTTTCCGCACCGATTATGCGATCGCATCCGTTTTTGTTTTAAAATGTGGAGCTATGCCATACAATTAGAAAGGTTTTTTTTTTTTTTTTTGGACCCACGGTTGATTTTATATAATTTTTTTTGTAAGATTGTGGGGGTTGCGGGGGGCCTTTTTAGCAGCACGTTGTTTTTGTTTTTTCTATGCTTCGGCAGTTAGCAGCACTCACGAACGAATTCCGAACACAGCTCTGACAAAAACAACGTCAGCAGAAGCAGAGCGAGAGAGTAAAGAGCAGAGAGAGTCATTTGAAGCGCAAGAGAGGCGGCAAAGTTTCAGTGGTCAAAATTACACGTAAAAACGAAAACACACACACACACATCGACAAGTCGGCATGTAAATACATATATGTATGTAAAATTATCTAAACACAAGTTTTGAAAGAATTGTTATAGAGGATGGGCGCACGAAGGAAATTGTTTGAAATATGTGTATCCAAAAGACTCACAAGAAACCTTAAAAATTGCCAAATTTTGACTTTTAGATCGAATTACTCCCACAGTTTAAACCCAAAAGAGTGCTTTAGGTACGCCATGTTTTAGTTTTCTTTTATTTCCGGAAATATTTTAATCGAGCTGGTGAGCCCCAACCGACATGGGGGCACTAAATGTTTTTAACCTACCGATCCTGCGTTCAAATCCGTTTTTCGCTTAAGCCATGTTGACCAGCGTTCCATAGGTATTTGAGTGTTATTTTTTATATTTTGTTTTAAGTTTTGAAGGTTACTTGGGGTTAATTGGCAGCACGCTGTCTGGTTTTCCTTTTAGCTGGCAATTTAGCTGACCAAAATGGTAGATTAAGACCTTAGTATTAAAGTTAATGTGGGAATAAGGTGAGGTTAATCGGGGTTAAAGTTTCGGTTAAGGCGTTATTACCCAGATTAGGGTGACGGTAAAAGTAATGTAAAGAAAGGGTGAATGTGAGTAAGGTAAGTTTTTTTTTTACTTTTGCGAGGATCAGGTCGGTTAAGGTGACAAACCAGAAAAAGCAATGTTTAAGTGGAATTAATTAAGCAAGGAAATATTTTTTTTCATGTAAGACTAGAGTGGGGTAACTGTTGGCTAAGGAAAGAAAAAAATGGTGTTATGGTAGAGAAAGTTGGTTAAAATAATAGTTTTTCGGCGTTAGGGCTGAGTACGGATGGTTAGGGGATAGGCGAGGAAATAGTGAAAACAGCATTACGGTGTTAAAAAATTGTTCCGGGTGTAAGAGACAGGTAGGGTTAAGGCACTGTAAAGGAAAGGTAAGTTATGATTAGGGGTTATGGTAAAATATTAGGTGGGGTTTACTGTGGTAATAACCTGATCTTATCATATTTCAGAATTCTAATTAATATCCGAGCAAAATCCCGAAATATAAACAATCAGGTTACTATTTAAAGCATGAAATGATTTGCTAATAGTAGCGGACAATGTCGCTTCGGGTATTGCTAGTATCCTAATATTTGTAATAAATCGAAATTGTTCTTATTTCATTTTGATTTCATGAATTTAATTTAAAATAGTCATGTTAATCTAGATTTCTACAAAAAAAGCGTATAGCATTTTTGTTAAAAATAAATAACTGTAAAAACAATCTCAATCAAATCGGTTTCAGAAATTACTTCAATGGCAAAGCTTCCCCGCCCATCTTAATGCAGAAATACCTGCCCCTAAGTGCATTAATAAATTGTTACATTTTTCGACCCCGCCCCACAGCGATGTCCCCCGATAAGCGTTGCGCTATATTAGTGCATGGCTAATACCCAATTCCCAACCAATTTGTTCTATGCGGAAGTTGAGCGACCGCAAGTCGCGTAGTCAATGCAGCGGAACTAAACCATTAACGCCTCAAAAGCGCACGATACTCGAACATTCTAATGACTTTATTATGAGCAATGCAGGGCAGAGATACCCATACTCCGGGGCACTGCGGCAACAGCAACAGCAACATGTAGTCATAAGTTGTGGCAGTTGATGTTGCAGCAGTTGCTGCGACTGCTGCTGCACCCACCCAAGCAAATGTGACGTCAGGGTGCGGCGTAGTCATCGCAGATCGGTCGGCGGCTCCGGGCCTTTCAAGTGTGCAGTTAGCTGAAATGAATACCAGACCGAACCCAGGCCAAACACAAACCGAGATCAGGGCATGACAGTATATATCAGTTGACGTTTCTCGGCTGGCGTTGACAATTATTTATGGTAATAAACAGTTCCGCTAAAGCCTGGCACTCTGCTCTTCTATCGCTGGCACTAAATCCCAAGATCCGAAAATATTCAAAGCCCACATAATGCGCCTCTAATTGCTGCGAACTCGATGTGTTACAATAACCATAAAACGTAACGATTTCCACAATTGAAATGATCCCCACAGACAACGAGTGGTAATAATATACGTACATATATCTCGGTGCATTCGAGGGGAGGAAGGCTGTGCACAATTTGTAAGGCAACCAAAGTTCGGTTTCATTGTCAGCCAGCAATGGCTAAAAAATGGCAAAACAAATGGCCGGTGTCTCATTAATGCCACACAATGGTGGCAGCCAACGGCGTCCAAAATATGCAACATTCATCAATCACACAGCAAGCGAGCGGAGCTGACCCAAGCTGATATGCACTGGAAGAAATATATTTTTAATATTCATCTAATTCCAAAATTATTTTGGCCACAATGGGTATCATTGAATAGGATAGCGGTAAAGAATTTATGGTATGCTTTTTAATCCATCCGATATTACATACATATAATACGTACATATTTTTTATTTTTTTAGAATTTTTAAAAAGAAAAAGAAAAGGCAAAAATGTTTCTAAAATACGTTCAACGTAAAAAATTTAAGAAGCTTTTTTAAGTTTCAAAATTATTCATTCAATAAATAATATTTATAAAAAAAATCTAATTTATCTAATTCACAAAATACATAATACTAAAAACGAGATTAACCAAAAAAAAAATTTTTTAATATTATTTTCGTATATATAACGGTAAAGTTAAAGTTTTTTCTAAGTTTTTTAAAATTCTACTTTAAAATAAAAATCTCAATTCAACACTTAACAATTTTATGTGATAAATAATTATTATTATTTTTAAGAATTATTTTTCCAAGTGTAATCTGAACGGAGCGTGGCGCACTCCGTTGGCCAGCGAATGAGAATGAGTTCACGCGCTGCACTTGAGGTCGAAAACGGACATTGGACGGACGTACATACGGACTGACTGTGTGCGGATTGATTTGCTTGGCGCATTTTCAAGTCAATTACACATATTTGTGGCATTTGCGGCAATTGAGTATGAAAACTCATGCGGTGGGTCGTTGGACCAGTCGTAGGTGTTGGCCGTCTGTCTATTTTATTTGTTTGCGGCTCGGTTTGTTTGCCAGTGTGCGAATGTGGCATGCCACAACAACTCGCCGCATGTGTCCGCCCACAAAACGGCGGTTTTTTCGGGGCTGACCAAGTGAGTCACGTTGGCAGTGGGGCGAGCCATAGAGCTATATAGTCATAACTCATGTCCCAGTCCATTGCACAACGATCACGAGGGAAACGGTCAACGAGGGGTTACACGAGGGCTCTTATCAAAACAGATGATGGAAAATGACACGACCAGCTAAAACAAGTTATTTTATGATAGAATAATAAGATAATCCTAGGTTATAAGGGGTTTATTAAAATAATCTCTATAATTATAATTTTAATACTATAGTATATATTTGGAAAATGCCTTAAAACTTGTCCTAAAATTTTGTAAATATTATATATTAAAAATCCTATGTAGTCATAATTCAGTCATTCTATTGGTCACCAAGGTGTTAAGTGTGGGTTCTTATCAAAACAGCTGATGCGTAAAGCTCTGGTCAGTCAAACACCAACCAAAGCTTTAACCCACAACAAAGGTGTGATAAGAAAGCTCAACAGGGCGCATGCGTGATTTTTGGAGAGTGAGCGAAATGCCAGCGAAAGCTTAGTACCAACAGCAAGTGATGGGCTGAAGGGCGCCAGAGAAAGGGGTTCCACAAAAAGTTACTCATATTTTGTTTACTACATGAGTAGTTACAATTGTGTCTTTTTTCTGGTGTTTGGTGGATAGCCGGGTAACGACTACGTGAGAAATTTCAGTTAAGTTTGGGAACTTTGTGGGGACTGCGAAATATGAGCTTGTAACTGTGGGAATTGTTCACATTTCCGTGGAGGAAAGTGCTCGCATAGCAAATGGGGCAAGCAATTAAATAGTTTATTTGTTTATGAAATTATATAAAATAGAAACTTTGTAGCAGCACTAAAATTTAACATTAATGATGATGGAGCGGAAATATTATAATATTTGAAACTAGCATTATAATGTACTAAGGAATAGAAATAAATAAAAAAATAAAACAATTTTTGTTACTTTGTAAAATTTATTATATTTTTACATTTTTATCTGATAAAAATATAGTTGGTAATTTTAAATTTAAATAGTCGTTCTGTACTTAACACTATAAAAAGTAACATCCCTAAACTAGGAGTAAAAAATTTAACTTATATTTAACAAAGAATTATAACCTTGTTTTACAATTTTAAAGCGCGAAAAAATAATCCCAAAAAACAATAACTGCAGTTAGTTATAAATGATGGTGAATGATAAACGTTTGTTTAAGTTCTCTAAGTTTTTAGCAAGTACTTCGAGATAAGTTCTAAAGACCACCGTTCCACTTATCTAATCGCTTCTGTTTACACATGGGTAAATACCCCTAATTGCGGCGCCCCAAGATCTGCCAGAGATATAAACCAGATCCATTCCGGCCGTTTGTCGGTGGCATTCCTTGCACAGATCATTAATCACCTGATCGAGCCGATCGGTAACCCAATCCACTGCATTTCGAGGCAAGAACAAATTCTTTTTTTTTGTTTATTTAAAGGCGTGTTCCCTTGTATGCTGCATTCTTTGCCCAGCAATTGCAACTATTTATAATACACTTTACTCTCCCGAGAGATATATATCTCTCTGCTCTTCTCTGACTGTGCGTCTGTCAGTTTCGCACATGAAAATACGTAAACAAAAGCGTATTATCGTCCCCGATAAACAACAAACAAAAATGTATTTGTTCTCTCAAGCACACTCTCTCTCTATATCTCCATATATATTCCACTGTCTGAATGCTCAACGAATTTTCTCCGCTCATTCGCCCGCATTGTGAGAAGCAAAACAATCAAGTGAAAGCGCTGAAATTGTATTGTGGTCTGTTTGGCTTGGGCCCCACAGCTCATAAACAGAGAAAAAAGCGACAAAATCGGTGGAGAAAAACTTTCGTCGGGTTTACCGAGTGCACAAGAGCCAAAGTGCACGGCGCACGGCGGATGGCGAGAGAGTTCCAAGTGCCAAGTGGTATCTGGAAATTATATATTTTACGGAACTAACGCAGACCCCGGGGCCCCGAACTCAAATTCAGAGTCAGTCGCACGCGAGAGTCGCTAACGGGCGGAGTACAAAATCGGAAGCGAAAGAGAAGAAAATCGGAATAGCAGACGGGAAACTGAATCCCCAAATCGGGAATCTCAAGCGGTGGGAAAAATGTGCTAGATGTGAAGATGTGCGAGGCGAAGGCCCATAAATCGCAACGGAATCAAATGAGTTTTATTCAATCAACGAAGAAGAAAGTCCGCCCACCAACGGAAGTGCTATATATACACTAAAGTCTACGAGTCTATATATCCCCAAATAAACTAAGCGAAAAGGTAAAAGCGAAAATTGTGCTATAGAAAATGTGTGTGTATATATATATGGGAGTACACGCCTTTTAAGTGCACTAACAAAATGTGTGTAAAAACATATATAGAGGCAAAAGGGCAAACTGAATGACGGTAAATGATTTGCCAGACAAATGGGTTTCCAGTTATAGAAGTAATGCCAAACGGGAAATGGGCTTTGGGCCAGCAACTGCCAGTCGTCTAGGGTCAACATCCTTTGACCCAATTATGGCTTAGGAACTGCACAATCTCAGCTGCTGCCAATTGGCAATGTTGTTCTTGGTTTTGTTGTTGTTCCTGATGTCAAGCCGTTTATAATGTGGCTCAATTTCCGTTTGCCTTTTCTTTGGGCCTGGCCTAAACGCATCCCTAGTAATAAACCCCGTACTTCCCCCCTTTTCACTGCTTTACTGCTGACACGCCTCAGAGTTTTGCAAGCGAAAAATTATGAATAGCTTGGGGGGGAGGTGTACGGTGGGGTTTTTCGGGGGGGATTGGGTAAGGACTCTGGGGGCCAGGGTTTTTGGGGCGGGGGTTCGGGAGTAGTTGGTGGTGGGCGCGGCAGAGCAGGCGCACTCCTTGCCAACTCTCTCGCGTCCTCTCGCTCTCTCTATCTCTCTGGTAAACTCTCTGGAAGCCCTTCCATACCCCGAAGGATATGCCTAACCTACCTTTTGTTGAATTCTATAGTATGTAGTATGATAAACGATTCGCTTGCACCAGTGTGAGTGTGTGTAAAATCGACGCGAGAGTGTGTGTAAGCAGGTGATTATCTGTTGCCGTCGTGTATTTATCTCATTGAAGCATTCAAAAGTGGAATGCAGCCTGCTTTTAGGCGCCTACAACGTGCTTTATCATGTTATATACGCGAGGAGTCCTTAAAGCCAGGACTATGGGCATGATATTGAGTCATTCTCGGGAATATTTCCCCGTCTGATCATTCAACAAGTGACTGATTTACAGCAGTATATATCACATTTCACATATAGCAAAAACTGTGAAAATTTATAACTGACGTGTTAACAGAACAGGTTATATATTATTTATAAAATACATCTGACTGTTGACTATAGGCTTATAATTGCTTACTGGCAATTATGGACTTAACGTTGATTTATTTCAGTATTACGTGAGTTACGTTTCAAAAATTGTAAAAAAAATTTTATTTAAATAAATCAAAACAAACGGGTTACCTCAGTGTTTTCTTCGTTGCTCAACAGGAATATTTTATATTGCTTTAATTCTCGGGAAAATCTAAAAAATTAAATTAAAATTTCCTCAATTTAACTTTTTATGGCACTCAGAATGTGTACAACTTGTGTTCACTGTCACATCATCTCCAGATATTACTGGCTTTATCTGCATCTCGTAGAGCTTACCGCTGACATATCACGGAATACAATTTCCATCCCATGGTTTATGTGTGGAATGCGTCACGTACATATCAAAGATACTCGAAGATATTCCAGCGCGTGAGAAGCACTTCATCAGGAGCAAAGCCTCACTCGACACCCACTGACCTCCCATCCCCACATCCATATACCACCCAGCCACCCATCTTATTGTGCAATTTTTTTAATGGCAAACCCTCTGCCGATTGAGAGCTGCGCGTGAATGGGTGGCTGGGTGGTCGGCTTAAATGGAAAGACGGGCTAAAAGTCATTAGGGCTAAGAGGAGAAAAGGCGACCCGCAAAGGCCTGCGAAGCCACAAAGCCGAAGGCGTTTTAATGAAGCACACTTGACAGTCATAATTCATTTGCAGCAAATCAACTCAGAGCAGGCAGACGGACAGACATGGCAGACATGTCCCCTTCCAGAGGTTAGGGCTTGGCTTAAACCGATTACAAGTGCAGGGAAGTCCATTAATGGAAACCCATTAGCACACAGGAAGAAAGCTTATGTTCTGTAACTTAAAAAGGGCTGAGTTACTTGGGAATATTTATAGTCAAAACGAAGAGTTTTAGGAAAATGATAAAATGTTTATTTAAAGTGTAGATAAAATTGTCTTACCAATTAAAATATTTATGAGTTTTAAATGGCCTCTTGGCTAATAGCAAGGCAAATCTTGAAAACATTATCAAGACATAATTCATCAAAATTCCCTTTCTTTGCCTTTGTTCCTGTGGCATATTATTTTTATAATACTTATCAGCGATTCCGCAAAATACCACATGCATTATTCATAAATTCAAAATCTTTGAATGCAGCTAGACATTTTTCAAAAATTATTGTTTCAGTTTCTAATTTTTAGTTAAATTAAGGTGTTGTAGCCATGAATAATTTTTTTAAAAACCATTTTCTTTTCATCCAGCTTCTTCCGACCATGGGCAAGGATCAGGAGTTCCTGGAGGCGGCACGCAATGGCAACATCTCGCACATCGAGAAGGTTCTCACCCAAAAGGCCAAGAGAGCAGGACCGCTGGCCAGTTTGCGACGTGGCACTGGTGTGAATTTCCAAGACAGTGGTGGCTCCTCCGCCCTGCATCATGCCTGCCTGAATGGACACGAGGACATAGTGCGTCTGCTGCTAGCTCACGAGGCTTCACCCAATCTGCCCGACTCCCAGGGATCCTCACCGCTTCACTTGGCCGCCTGGGCTGGCGAAACGGAGATTGTGCGACTCCTGCTCACACATCCCTATCGACCGGCCAGTGCCAATCTGCAGACCAAAGATAAGGAGACCCCGCTGCACTGTGCTGCCCAGCATGGACACACGGGTGTCCTGGCGCTCCTGCTGCATCACGATGCGGATCCCAATATGCGCAATGTGCGAGGAGAAACCCCTCTAGACTTGGCTGCACAATATGGCCGACTGCAGGCGGTGCAAATGCTGATACGTGCCCATCCGGAATTGATTGCCCATCTGGGCACAGAGGCTTTGGAGCGGGGCACTCCGTCGCCCTCGTCGCCAGCCTCACCAAGCAGAACCATCTTTCCGCACACCTGTCTGCATTTGGCCAGCCGAAATGGCCATAAAAGCGTAGTGGAAGTCCTTTTGTCCGCTGGAGTTAGTGTCAATTTGCTGACTCCTTCGGGAACTGCTCTGCATGAGGCATCGCTGTGCGGCAAGGAGAGTGTGGTGCGAACTCTACTGAAAGCTGGCATCAATTTGGCCGCCACCGACAACGAGGGACGCACTGCACTGGACATTCTGCGCGAATTTCCACCGCATGTCACCAAGCACATTGTGGCTGTGATCAACAGTACGTATGCGTAATATGATTTATTTTTATGGCTTAATATTAGTTTTTTTTAATCCACCGCAAATTTCAATGACTCTGTATTTAAATGGTAATACTGTTGCAGTACTACTCTTTATCGAAGTAAAGTAAGACATATATACACAAAGTTGACCCCATTTATATATATATATGTATATGCAAAGTCAGATAGAGATAACCACAGGTCTGGAATCGCAAGTACGATTAACTCTTAAGTAACCACAAAAGAATGAGTAATTGCATATGTAATGAACAAGAAAATTAATTTTAAAAGAAAACAAAGAAACTAAATGATATCATAGATTTTCTAAGAATGTTTTATACAAACTTCCTTTGATCATCCACTCTATTAAACATTTATTTTCCACCTGCAGACTTCCGTAACCAAATGGACACGGATGAGGGCGACGAGGTGATTTACAGACAGCACTCGGGACCACCTAATTCCGGACGTGGCCAAAACAAACACCATTCGCAACAGCAACAGACGCACAGCAATCACTACCACTTCAACTCCAACAACCACTTGCTGAACCACTCGCATTCGATGCAGCAATCTGGATACAGTAAACAGCGGCTGAGTGCCGGCAACGGTGGTCCCTACAACGGAGGAAAGTCCCTGGACAGTGCCCTTCAGCCGGAGGATCGTTTCTACCAGGATCTCAACGCACACTCTCCTCTGCACAGTCAGAAGTATGTGGAATATATTACATGATCCTAGAAATATTTTATAATTTTTAATCATTTTTCTAGTGATATGGGTGGTGGCTACAGTGTGAGTCCCTCCTCATCGCTGAGCAGCTTTGAACCGGTCTCGGTATCACCCAGATCACGCTGCTCCACCGGCGGCCTTGGACAGCCCATGCAGATGAGTACTTTTGCTCCGGCCGGGCCGCCCAAAAAGCCACCGAGACGCAACCTCTCGGTGTCACCAACCCACGCTGGTCCTGGCCAGCAGTTCAGCTACAGCTCACCATCCAGTCAGAGCCAAAGTCATAGCCATGGTCAGAATCAGGTGCGCCGCCAGCCACCCAGTGATAGTCCGTACTCCCATCAGAGCCATGGAAGTGTTGGCGGCATGAGTTTTGATGAAACTCAGATGAGGGAAAGACAGCGCAATGATCGTCTTTATGCCAGTGCCAGGCAGAGCACAAGATCAGCCATTGCCGGTGGAATGAGCCTGAGTTCAAGCAGTAAGTTTTGGTTAGGATTCATAATAAAACCTATTAAAAAACCCCATTTACAGATGACATGTTGGACCGGCAGTGCAGCAGCTCGGAATTGAATAGCGAGACGAGTATCCCGAATTCTAGTGGGGATTCCCCCGCCACCAACTCCATGAAGCGACCCATTCCAGCTCCGCGAAGTGCCACAACCAAGCTATCTAAGGAACTGTTGAAATCAGCGGAAAATGCCACCCTGAAGTCGTATAATCCCAATCGAAAACTTAAGCGCAATCGAAACAGCAGGTGAGCAAAAAGTATTATTAAAGGAGAGAAATATATAAGTTGATAATGACAATAAAAAAACAGAAATTGGTAGTAAATTTAGATCTTAATAGTATTGCTTAAAAAGTTTGTACTTCGTGAAAACCAACATTTTGTATTTCCTAACAGTTTGGTAGTGGTATTAAAAATAAAATTTGTTTTAGCTTTAACTAGCCTCCACGTAAACCGAAACCTCTAACATGGCTTTAATGATGATTGTAATTTTGACGCCATTATAAAAACGTTTAGGTGACCCAAATTAGTATACGGCCTTTAAAGAGCATGTTGCCAAACTTTAAGTTAATAAGTACAGGTTAGTTTTCGTTTACTGAAAGTGGTATTGTACTAAAATAAAACTGGAATATTTAATAGGCGTTTAAGTAGACAAGGCCTGTTAGCCTAACTGGTCTACAAATATTTGAGTGTTTTGGCAAAATAACCGGTTTTATTGACGAAATAATTTAAAGAAAAATAAAATATTTAAAACTAATAACAATTTGTGGATAAATGTATTTAGCATTTTACTAATAAAATATTTCATAATATTCCAGTGGTGCAAGCGCGGCGGCCAAATCCAACGGTGGCGACGAGAACTGCGAGGCCAAGCAGCAGATTCCCAGCAGTCCCACCCACTACAAGCAGCCGCCCACGCCGGATCACCCGCCGCCGAGCTCCAGCCAGGCGGAGCGGACCATCCACGAGCGGATCCGACCGCTGAGTCAGGAGTACAAGCGGCGATCCGCTCTCCTTCAGCTGCAGGCGGCCCAGCAGCTGATGATCGAGACGGGCTCCTCGCCCTCGAAACTGCTGCCCACGCTGAGTACGCCGGGCTACGATTACGACGACACGGTGACGGTGGTGCCTCGCTGCCCGGCTCCCTCCTCCGGATCCCTGAGCTCCAGCATCTCGTGCTCGGATCACAGTCTCTCCCATTCCACCGACTATGTGGAGGAGTTTGTCAGTGATGTGCCCTTCGCCGGGCTGCTAAAGGGAGCCTCCCAACTCAAGGAGCTCAAGGAGCAGTGCGAGCTGAAAATCCAGGAGACGGAGGGCAAGCCACAGCAAACACTGCCCAGAGTGCGACCGCCCATTGCCATCAAGCCGGCGGTGCCGGAGAGGAAGTTCGTGAAGCCGCCAACGACGCCAACCAATCAACCGGCGGAGGCCAATGGGAATTCTTCGGGCGAAGTGGCAATCAAACCGCCAAGATCACCTTCCAAATCGCCAAGCAAATCCTCTGCGAAATCGCCAGCCAAATCACCCGCTAAATCTCCCGGAAGTGGTCATTCTGCGGCCCGGAATTCCATAAATCTACTGAGTCCCTTCAATGCAGAGGAGGCACGCAAGAAGATATCCGAGATTATCGAGAACTTTGGCAGTGGCATCCTGAACACCAGCATAACGCCCACCCACGACATCGAGCTGGACTTCGAGGACATGGAGGTGCCCAATGAGCGAAGGGAACTGGCTACGCGGCTCCGCGCTGCAGGATTACTTCACCTGGAAAGGATGCTGTTCGAGAACGGCTATGATAACTACAAGTTTGTGGTAAGTGCCTTGATTGGTATTTATTTTGTGAAAAGGGAGCTTACTTTTTTGGATTTTTTTTCCAGCACAATGTCTTTGAGGAGCCCGATATTCCACTGCTGCACATTCCCGAACGGGATGCCGCCAAGCTGCTGCGTTTTGTTCAGAGTCTGCCGCCGGCGGAGTTCCAGCCGCAGGTGCCGCTTAAGACGCAGCAGGAGAACAAGCAGATGGGCGTGGCCACGCTGCAGCAGTGGCTCAACACCATTGCCCTGCCGGAGTATCTGGAGTTCTTTAAGTGGGTATTAATAATATTTTAAGGGTTTTTAAAAAAGTGACAGGATATAGATATTTACTGGGAAATTATAGTATCATTTTTACCAATG
Organism: Drosophila mimetica; assembly: GCA_037075245.1. Lineage (NCBI taxonomy): Eukaryota > Metazoa > Arthropoda > Insecta > Diptera > Drosophilidae > Drosophila > Drosophila mimetica. The sequence goes on from JBAMCH010000023.1 coordinate 10,688,486, forward strand.
ATTAATGTTAAACATATATTGGAAATTGTATTCTTAAATATCTGTCTCTTTAAGAACTCTTTGATATTTGATTTTGAGTTATATTTTTACTAAAACAATACTCTCGAAATAAAGTTTTTAAATTTTTAAAATATATTAGATAAAAATTGATACGAAATTTTATCATTTCGTATCAATTCTTTTAATCGCTGAAGCTGATCTATATAAGATTATTTTTAACCATCAATCCATCCTCAAAACTGTAACTTATAAACGCTATCTTTTTTAGCAAACATCTCTACAACACCATCGAGAGCGTGTGCGGAGTGTGGGATGTGGAGCTGCAGACGGTGCTGGAGATCAACAAGCTGGGCCACCGGAGACGCATCCTTCAATCGCTGGCCTACATCCGCCAGATGCGCGACAGTGACTCCAAGTCGCTGAAGACGCCGCTGGGCGAAAACAACGAAACCAACCAGCTGACAACGAATGGCAATGGAACTGTGAGGGAGGCTCCACCGCGCATACCCGCTAATCCCGTGCATCACCGCAACTCCATTACGGGTTATCGCAAGAGTCGGTAAGATATGATCTTTAGCTCAAGGAAACACCTTATACTAAACTAGATATTTTTGGTTTTCTTAAGACCCGCACCACCACCACCGGCTCCACCAGCTAGAAAGACAGCTGCTTTGCAAATAAGGGCTCCTTCGGAACTACTGCTGGGTCTTCCGGCCAATCTACGGACCACCGAATGGCGCCACTCGGCGCAGACTTTGCTCAACGAGCACATCAATTACGAGGTTCAAGTAAGTCGATGCTAGAGTTTCTTCTTGAAAAAATATTAATATTTCAAAATGTTTATAAAAATAAACTTTCTTAAGGCAGTTCCTTACGCGAATTCTTAAGTTTTATAATATATAAGAAAATGTTTTTCTCTTTTTGTAACAGTACCTCGGCTCAACGGTTGTGAAAGAACTACGTGGCACAGAGTCCACCAAGAAGTCCATACAAAAGCTGAAATCCACAGCCGAAGGTGAAGGCAAATCGGGGTCACCACTCTCGCTGGCGATAAGCCATCGTGGAGTGGAGTTCAACGACGTGAGCAGTAAGGTGGGTAATCTGCATTATAAAATGGTTCCAGAGAATTAAAAATCATTATCCTACAATGTTTGCATAATTTTTAGCGCACTATTTGCGAGCACGAGATTCAGAACATCAACTGCGCCTGCCAGGACTCGGAGGACCTGCGGCATTTCGCCTATATAACCAAAGAGCAGGACCTGCACTACTGCCATGTTTTCCTGGTCCAAAGCACAGTGAGTACACACTCGGATATACCAGAGGAACAGATCAATATGTAATATTTATGCCTAACAGGATCTGGCCAGCGAAATTATCCTGACTTTGGGACAGGCCTTCGAGGTGGCCTATCAGCTGGCACTGCGCGATGGTATCTCCACCACGCCGTCACTGCTCCTGGACAATGGAATGCTGCAGGGCGAGTACTGTGGCGGGAAATAGAGCCAGGACCTGGCCCCAGGAAAGCAAACACCGCCGTCACCACCGGCACCACTCAGGCCAGGTCACAGTCTCAGTCGCAGTCGCAGTCACAGTCGAAGTCGCAGCCTATGCGCCAAACTATTTTGCCTCACCAATTATGGGGCTCTGTTCAAGTTGTAGTTAGAGGGATTTTTTGTATGGCAACTATAGTAGTTTGTAGTCCTTGCGCATTTGACTTTTATACGAGCGGGAAGGGGAGTTTTTCGAATTATTTAACTATTTGTATGGCCAAAGAACAAACTACAAACGAAATGAAACGAACAAAAAGACTCACAACCAACAAAAAGGCACAATTTTTTCCATTTAAGAGAAATGCACCAAAACAAATCTGAAGGCTTTATTAGAGCTTCACAACTTCCAACAAAAATATAACAGAAAGCTTTCCTTTCCTATCGACTTTATTATTAGATCATTTTGCAAAGAACAATTATCATTAGACCATTTTGCAGGGGTAACAATTGCATCCCTATTCCAATAAAAACATATTGAGGTATTGCATTTATGTGGTAAAAAAAAACAAGAAACCAAAAACAAGTAAGCTTGACGGTGTAAAACAATAGTAAATGAAATGTTTTAGCAAATTTTAACAGATAAACAAATGAGTGGAAAATCATGTTTGGCGTACGAGCGAAGAAATTAAAAATATATTGGCTTATTAAACAATTTTATTAATGTTGAATGCTACAGGCAAAGAATTGAATTGAATTGATAAAGAAAGAGCAATGCAAAATCATATCCCGCATTCATGAAGATCTATAACCTATTGGCTAATCACATTTACCATATATTATACATATATACATACGACTAACTCTAATATTGATATGTATGCGTGTTGTTATATAATTTTTAATTGAATATTTAAGCGAATCGAATCAAATCAAAGGACAGACAACGCATCAAGTTATAAGCAAGTGAATGCTTACAAAATCGTAAAAATGAAGTGACGCGTCAGTCGCATTTTTTAATATGTTTTTCGAGAATATTTTACGAATTTTTAAGAGAAAAAAACTTTTTAACTAGTCCCTTAGTTGTTACGTAAGCATTTATCAAATCACATGTGTTTTTGCATTTATTCGATTGTAAAATGTTTTTCCTTTAAGGCCAGGCCTTGTTGTTAAAGCTTTCATTTTGACTTGGTTTACGTTAGTGTATAACTTTAAATTGAAATCTTAAAGAGGCGTGTTTTCTTCACCCTTCTCTATCGATGTATGCGAACGCTTTAAATGTTAGCCTGCTTGTGGTACAACAGATTCCATTAAGTACCTACCTACTCAATACAAAATCGAAGATAATTACAAGTAAAACAACTCATCTTAATCCATTTTCTCTGGGCAGCAGTTTGTTATGCCATAGACACGCACACACGGAAATAAATCAATTTTATTAAACTATATATACAAAAGTCGTACTCAACCAGCCTAGCCCATAACTAAAGAAATTTAATAAAACAAACCCAATATATATATATATAGACGGCATGCAGATTGCAAAGTTGTGACAACACAAATTCAACATTTTTAAGTGTTTATCCAGAAAGATGAAAAGAATGAGCAAAGACCGAGATTGAAGGAAAATACTAAATAAATACATAATTAACTGAGGCCACAAGTTGTTTAACTCTTTAGCGGGGTCAGGCGGCAATTTGAACGCCTCGTGATGTCAATTAAGGCCCCACTTTCCCACAGGGATCCAGAAGACAAGGATTGGCCGGGGGGAAAACCTCGATCAGTTACACAAAGGCAAACGCGTAAATGCGAATTTAATGTGAGCCGGTTTGCCAAGCGGCGCGATGTCTTGTTGGTTTTTTATACGGCTAAATGCGTTAACCATTTGATCATGCGAATATTAATTGGCACTGGCCAACACCGAAGCGCGCCGTTCGGGCCTAATGTTGTTGGCCACAAAGACCAGAGCCTGCGTCAAATGCGGCCAAGACATCCGATAGGCGAAGATGCAAGCCAGCCAGAATGACGACGTCTTCAGCGAGCTCCACATTGGACTTTAAAAATATGGTCGTCTGGTTTATACTGCAACACGAAATCAAATCCTTTTACCATTTAAAATGTAATCATATAAAATCTTGATAAAATTCAAATGATTTTATAAATTTACAACCAACAAATAGAAGTAATAGTCAAGCTTAAGATAACTGTGTTAGATGTAAAAACTTGTTTATAAGGAAATTGATTCGTTTTCGAAAAAGAAAATAGATAAAGAAAAGATTTTTCGATTGTGCAAGTGAAAAAACCAAAAATTAGGTAAGACACAGATAATTTTTAACTCAAAATGCAACCAAGTACTCACTTTATTTGCAAAACATTTACTATCAGTCCAAATTTTTCAAAAAAATTAGTGAAATTGAGTCTTTTTAGAGAATTTTATCCGAAATATGTACTCAAAATCGATAAATCCTCAAATTGAGAATACAAATACTTCATTCGAGAACGTCATTCCTCTTGCTTTATTCCCTATGTGTATAACTATTTGAATATTTTAAAGATAGTTATAAATATTATTTAAAATGCATATTTAAAATATTTAAAAAATTTTAAATAATATAAAAAAAATTATAATTTTTAAAAGCCGTTAAGAGTTTTATTTTTCTAATCCAAATCGTGTCACGTGTCCATCTCTCGGCGGCTGCATTTGATGCCTCATCTTGAGCTTAACGGTTTAAATTGTTGTCTCTCCGTCTCACTCGCGTGCAATTTGTGGCGCGCAGCTTATCACAATTTCATTATTATTATTATTACTATAGCCATTGCCATGGATACATGTGTAGAGTCAGCATCAGGATCCCCTCTCATTGGCCATTTCTCCGTCTGTGCGTTTATTTGTAATTGAAATTGCGTGACTTTATTCTTTGATTTCGCTATTGGCCATTGCCATTGCCATTGCCATCGCTATAGCGATTGCGATTGCCATTCTGGTAATGTGCTTTTTGCGTACGAGCGGCGAGTCAACCTGTAAACTTGCACATTTTGGCCCCTCATCGGTGATTTATGCCTCTAACGGCGCACAATAAAGCCCAGAGAAAAGAAAACAAAAAATATCTGGCAAGCGAACTTTTTCAGGCGAGCTTTCATTTCAGCTACTGCCAACGCTGTTGGCCTGGTCCAAATGCCAGCAAGCAACGAATATTTGCCCAGCCCTTGACAATCTCAAGTTCCGCCCCCGTGGGAGTGTGTGTTTTTTTGAGAGCGATTTATGCTGTGTGTATATGGAAGTGGAAGTGAGCCAAGCTGGTGGGAAGCTTTCCACTGCTTGTTCGGGCCATCTTTTGTTCCTGAGCGCCGGCTACGAGTTGTACCAAAAAAACCGCCAGACGCCAACAAAACGTGGTCAAAACGAAAGCCTTATTAGTGTGAACATTCGCATTCAAGTTATACAATTTTAGTTCAAATTTTGTAAAGCTTGTAATAAAAAATTCTATTATTTTGGTAAAAGTTGCTATGCAAAAGTTAAAAAAATATTTTTTAATATTTATTTAGATTTAAAATATTATTTTGCATTATAAAACAAAAATTTTAAGTGTATTTAAAGGTAAATACACACACATTTTCAAAAAGTAGGAATGGTAATGGAATGTTTATAGTATTTTGCAAAAACGTTCACATTCAGCTTTGGTGGAAAATCGGTTTCTATTGCCACCACATCCTGAGTAAGGGACCCTGATGCATTTATCCTCGTACTCGGAGAAGGACCACACATTTCGATAGTTTTTACAATGGCCGGCATTAAACATCATGGAACAAATGGCTAAGGAAATGGTTTTTAATAAAAATAAGTATTTTCTTTAATTAACCTGCAAAGCCATTTATGTGTATAAAAAGTTAAGTAATAACATTTCTTTTTTTCAACGTAATAACTTACGATTTCGAGAATCCTTTGTCTGAATAGTAGTTACTAAGATTGAAAATAAAGCGAGACAAACGGCAAACACGTTCATACTTTCTTACTTCAACTGAAACTATAGACTAAACTGGGAATCGAAATGGTTTAGGTATTTATACTCAAGCTCCCTTTTTCAAACAAATGAAAATGTGTTTTTTCTGTAAAATTAGCAGTTATAAATAAGCTCGAAAAAAATTTCATTTAATTAGGTAAAAAGTGATAGTAATAATTGAGTGACTGAAGTTTTGTTAACTTCATATAAGTAGTTCTAAAAATGTTGTTTAAAGCTGTTTAAAAGAATTATGTATTTTCTTACACAATTTGGTTATCTTTTCGTCCGAAAATTAATTAGCGATAACAAATCGAGGATTGATTAAGGCGCATGTTCTTTCGCACGATTCCTTGGTAAAGAAGCGATTTTTATTGCCTCCGCAGTTGGAGAAAACAAATGGGATGCACATTTGTTGGAGATCGGAAAAGGCCCACATCAAACGATGGCCTCCACATTTACCGTACTGATGAGGCTGATAACAAAGCGCTGCGAGAAATATATTCACAAAATTTAAAAAAAATTCTTCCATAATGAAAACCTTACCATTTCGTTTTCTTGAGGCCTGAACCGTTGACACTAAAATCGCCAGAAAGCTCAAAATAATAATGCACACTTTCATCTCTCACTATTGAAACTCAAGTGGTTCTCTAAAATCGAGTAAAACATTTGGCGGGGTATTTATACGTTTTTTTGCTAATGAAAATCTGGTTTGAAGTAGTAATTTGTGGAAAACAAACAGTAACTTTTATGATCATAAACATCACCATTTCTTTTAATATCAATTAATATTAAAATTTAATATTTTTTTGGTTGGTATACAATCGTTAATAAACTTTTAACGTGGAATGGTATCAAGTTCCTTATTTTTAGGAACAGCCATTCGTCGGCGGGCGACTGGACGACCCTTCTTCCAGTTGTATTTACCGCAGAACTCCTTGCAACTTTCGTAAGTATAAAATAGGTTGCCATTGCCTCCACAATTGGAATAGGTAAAGGTTTGACACTTTGATTTGTTGGTATTGAAGTACCACAGTGTCCGGCGACCTTTGCATTTTCCATACTCGGGACCTTGTAGGCAAATTTCTGGGAATATACAAATATTGTCAGATGAACTTTTTAGAAAAATGTTATCTTAAAGGACAAACTTTTGCGTAAATTAAACTGCTCCCTTTCGTACTGATCCTGTAACGAATCCGAGTCCATGTCGTAAGAAAAGACCAAAATAGTCAAGCTAAGAATAAAAACGAGAGTTAAGCTCAATCGGATCATGATGGATTATTGTTGTATTCTAGGAAAATAATAAAAAAGAATATGTTCTCTTGCTTTATATAGGGCCAAGCGAAGAACGAACACTTAGAAAAAAACACTTTAAAATTATTATTTTTTGGTTTTTATTGGAAGCCCAGTTGAAAACAATATTCCGGTTCCTTACCAACTTCTCAAAAATATGTAAAATACATAAAAAGTAGGAACTTTTATTACAATATATTTTTCAAAATTATTATTATGGTTTTAAGTATTAAGTTTATTTATGTTAAACTCAAAACTACTTTATTATTTATAACTAAACATTTTTCCAGTGTACTATCATCAAAAACAGTTGATGTATTGTTTTCAAAGAATGTTTTTTTCCTCCAACTGTTTGCGAAAAACTGTGTTTGTCGTTTGGCAAAACGTATGTGATCGGGTGGCAATTGCTCAATGTGTAATCGGGTGGACAAAAATATTATGCGACCGGTTGGCGAGCATGCGAATTCAATTAAATTTCTCAATAAATTACAAGTGCAGAGAGATATACAGAAAAGTGAGTAAAATAATCGCACGCGTTTCCACAGGCGCTTCAGTTCAGATGCATTAAATATATATAGAAACTGGCTAACTGGTCTGGGCCGGCATTTAAACCGGTACTTAGCACCCCGATCTGTGATTACGCAAGTGCAAGTGCGGTGCAAGCGGCGAACACGAAAACATCACCTTAACTCACCCGAGATCGCCCGAGATCACATCGCATATCGCACATCACACATACGCCGCGTTGTGCGCAACGAAATTAAAAATGAAAATGAAAACATCGGAAAAACGCTCGGCCGGCAAAGCTGAAATTCTAGATCAAGGCCACGCCCGGCTAGGCCCATAAATATAAATCCACATCGCCTATCAATGTCTGTTTGGCGCACGCAAAATGCGTAAACTAGTTTTTCGGCTCCCGGAGATCCAGGGAGCGGGAGGATTACCGGCGGAGCGGGGGGAAGTACCACCCCAGATCCAGTAAACTCAGCCAATTGCCAAGGAAGCGGGCAGCACGATAAATTGTCAGGCGAATGCATTTTGTCACATTCGGCTATTTTGCATTTGTAAATTACAAGACAAAACACTTAGCAGTCAGCCCAGAAATTTGGGTTGATCTGGCACCCAATTACACATGAAAATGTAGTTGACTTTTTTACTTGTTAAGCGAGTGACAAATGTAGAGCATTTTTTTGTGTTTTATTTCATTTTAAACAGCTAAGGTTAAAATAACAGGAGAACTTTAATTTGTTCAAAAATATACTAAAATAGAGATATTAAATCTGACATTTTTGTTCTAATTAGTATTTTGTAAATACTTTTAAAATACCTAAAGAACGAACATATATTATATGGATTCTTCTACTAACGTGTTTGATCTTAAGAAACTTAAGAACATTTTGGAAAAGGTATAATTGTTCATATGTTATCACTATACACATTTAGAGACCAAATAGATAATAATTTTTTCTACTTTTTTTTTACAGTTTCGAAACTATTTTCTTGCACAAAACTGTGTGTGAATGCAGCTACTTTGTAGGCAGTTATTTCCAGAAAAATAAATGTTGGCTTTTCAGATCCAAATTATTGTTGAATATGGCAAATAATTTATGAAAACATTTAATTATTTTCAATGCCAGCAAATGGCTTTTTCCTTAGGGTTCTGATTTGAAAGCAAATCGGCCATTAAGTTATGGCACAGCATTAGCCAAGTGAGCAGCAATGGCCTTCGATGGAGTGTCGGCCTTCTATAAACAAATAATATAAATTATTAATAAATACAGTTAAGTTTGGTGCTTGGAGTTGGGAGTTCGGCTTGCGGCCATGACAATTTGCTCTAGAAAATAAGGCTAAAACCTTTAGCCGAATTGATTGCACATAATTTGAATTATTTAAATGTGGCATTTGACTATTCTCGCCACTCTGCGCCGACACTTGGCAATTATGGTCATTTGCGATTGACCCTTGGGGCTGCCAAGGCCAGGAAGTTGGCTTATCGCCACTCCATGATTGATGACAGTTGGCTGGCTTGCCCAGCTGTTTTTTCTCCCTCTTTGCTTGTGTGTTGGGTTTTCCTCCTCCTTTGATCGCACACGCAAATGAACCACATGGAAAATTGTGCAATTATTGCTAATAAAAATGTTTATGAACGTTACCTGTTACCCGATGCCAGCGATGACTCCGCTCGACCGGCTGGTGATATGAATCACCATAAATCTAAGAGTGGTATAAATATTTATCGCAATTTTATAATCATCCCCAGCCGGACCAGGCCAAGACCGGCCGAAAAAAAGCCGACGCTGCGTGAACTGGCGATCGCCTCCGCGTGAGAATTGCACTCGCATCGAAATAGTTAAATAAGTGAGTCAAAGGAACTATTCATTCAAGCAATACCCTATTTTTATGTTTTTGCTATCAGCTAAAAATCTTTATTATAATGCATGAAGTATTTACAATATAAATTCTTTCAAAAGACCTTTAATTTCTGTGAAATAAAAAGTCCTATATTTTATTTTAAAAAAGAAAAAAAAATTTACTATTTTTGAATAATATTTTATAATAATAATAATAATAGAAAAAAAATGTAATTAAAAAAATTTAATGAGAAAAAATTTATTTTAAAAAAGAAAATAAATATTTTATTATTAAAAAAAGATAATAATATTTTATAAAATGTTATAAGATAAATATTTTATATTTATATTTAAAATAAATATATTATTTTTTTCCAATATTATATTTTTTTCTTTAAACTAAATAAATATTTTATTTTTTTCAAATGTTTAATTTTTTTCTTTAAAGAAAATAAATATTTTATTTAAAAAGAGTACTCCTTTAAATAGAGTATTGCACATACTTGAGCTTTGGTCAGTTCCATAGGCATTTTATGACAGGCAAATTTTTACCGCAGCGATTGGAATGGCTAAGATAAAAGATCCAGTCTGGGAGAAGAGCATAGAAAAAAGGTCGCTCGGTTGGTCTAAGAAAGTGGGTTAATTAGCAGGAAGCCACAGGGGGAGGCGGTGGATGAGGCACCCCACTCGAGCACCCCAGAAAGCCCGAATTGCGGCAATAAAAGCGGCCGGGAGCATAACGCATCGGAATGCCCAAAAACTTGACCTGAAAATGGTAGCGGCCGCTGCTACCATTGGCATTGGTACTGAAAGTGCACAGCGGACATGTCCAGGACTCCTGGCTGCGGACGACGACGTCGACGTCATGGTTAATTGGGCATTCAAATGTCAAGTTCAATTTTGGGCCACATTAGCGTTACCTATAAAAGGGCCGTTCGCTCTGCGCTCTGCATAAAATGAGATTTATTGTTGCATTTTTCCGCTACTGGTGGCAATGGTCCAGTGATCTGGGCCTGGCCCAAAACAATTGGCCAGTCGTCGTCGTCGTCGTCGTTGCCAGTCGTTTGCCTTTTATCGTTTTCGGCCTTTGAATAATTCCAGCTACCAGGGCCTTCGTATAAATTGGCAATATTGTTAGAAAAATGCAAGTAAAAATTGCAAATTGCATTCACAGTTGGTGTGTAGTTTGCTTGATTTTTTTATATTTGAATTAGTTTTGTTTTTATAGGAGGCACTTGGCTTTAATGTGACGTTGACATGCCACTTCCGCTTGGCCTAATCGGGCTCAAGTCGGACGGCTTTTTTATCAGCACCTCTCAAATGCTCGAAATAAAAATATAAAACGCCTGCAATTAATTTCAGTTAAATTGGCTGGCTCTTAACTATTCTAAGTGCTTGGCCAACTGGACCACCGAAAAAATGAAATAAAATGCATAAAAAAACAAATCTGCGCACTGGCGGAGTGAGCTTTAAATCATAAAAAGTATTTCGGCTGCAGTGGTTGGGCATAAATCAAACGATAAGTAAATTAAAAGCCATAAATTTGCAATTAATTTTTAATTTGTGCAAATTGATAGCCATCAACGTGTTGAAACTGCCAATAAAAAAATTATGCCAAATAAATCAAGAAAACCCAGCGAAAAACTGTGATCCAGAATCTGACGTGGAACCGCCTTAAAACAGCTGGATACAAATTATGGAATGGCTGTAAAGATATTGAAGGATAAAAAAGAGGTGTTAGGGTTCGGGATGTAAGTCGAATAGGAAAATAAATAAATAAATAAAAATATCGTTTTTAACAACGAAATATCATTAAGATTAAGATAATTACTTAAAATACTGTATATTTTTACTTTAAATGTTTGATTTCCCTTAAATAAAATCATAAAAACTAGCATCTTGGTATTTCAACTTTCTCATGTCGATATATAAAGTCTAGAAATGCTTGGCATTTACTGCAGCAATTTCCCAGGATTATTTCTTTTACTGGGATTGCAGTTATGAATCTGCCAGCGCTATCATCTGGCCAAACAATTCGTCTTGGTCAGGAGAAACACCGGGCCAACAATCAAATTGCATTAGCTCCACGGCCTCCTAGAGGAGTCTCTTGCAAGCCATATAAAATGCCCCTGGCTACAACCTACGCATTGTGGCCAATAAACAAAAGTGTGAAGGTCTCGCGGGAATCGCGTTGGAAAGGTGCAACACGAACTGTTGACCCTGAAAGGATGTTGCTGCTTGCTGCTGTTGCTGTTGGCTGTTTGATGTTGTTGCTTTTGCTCACTGAACATTATTGGATGTGATTAATTATGCTGACATTAATTCGGCTAATAGAAATATATCTCGTTGCGTTGAAAATGATGTTGACGTGATTGTAATTGAAGTTGTTGGCTTTGGCCCATGGTGTTGCTGTTGTGCCTGAATGGCTGTTTGTTGCCTTTAACCCGGCTGGAAAATTGCCTTCACCGCTGCGTGCTGTGCAGTTTATTGCAAATTTGTTTGTATTTATGATAATTGATGGGAAGAAATGGTGAAAAGCGCTTATGAAAATCCATTTTGGCAGCGAGCATTAATCAAAACGATAATTGGCGACTGTTGTTCCGCGCCACGATGTTTGCTTTCACGCCAACTATCAAACCAGCCAGCCATCGGATAATGATAAAGCCAATTGGATGGCATCCAGACGGAGGTTGGACACGGCCATTTGGGAAAGTTCTGGGGCTGTGTGGCAACAATTAAGCAGCAATGTCCGGGCCATATAATCAACTCGACTCGAGCAGCGGCCTGAGTTATTTGCCACGCAACGTCAACGTATTTAAATCAATTACAAACAGCAATTTGCCGGCAGCATCTACTCTATTCCCATTCCCCTGCCCCTTCCCCCATAATCAAGGCATGCGTTTGTATTACAGATGGGGATGACAACCAGCAACAGCAACCTGAATGGCCACGGTGCACAGTGGGCTAAAAACACTACACAAAAAAAAAGAGAGAAAGATGCATTCAAAATATAAACTGGCCTACTTTGACATGTCACTTACATTGTAAGCATATCTAGTCAAAATTGATATTACATAACGTAAAATTGATCATCGTTTCATACCAATTTTTAGGTTAAAAAACATTTGATTCAGAGTGAATATGTTATAATTATTTATACAGTTAAAACTAAAATTAAATTTATTTAAAAGAAGTTTAAAGTAAAAAAATTATAAGAAAATATTTTCTGGTAAGCATGATTTACAAAAGTAGAACAATTTTCATATTTTTGTAATAAGGCAAACTACATTTAAAAATACTTCGATTTTTTTAGAAAAAAAATCCGTAAAATTAGACAAATTTTTTGTTATATTTATAACTTTCAATGACCACTTATTAAACAAATAAAGAATTTTTATATTATTAGGATTATTATTATTACTTATAAATGTTACAGAAGGTAATGTTATAATTAAAAAATGTCCTAACTTTGTAAAAAATCAGACTCTCTGCCCACAGTGCCATTGGTCGTGTTAAGTACGCGTGAATTAATGTGTTGCTAGAGTCACTCCGTCTTTGCTCTCGCGAGCAGCATCTGCCCCAGTCCGTTGGCCACGATTGCCAATTGCTCTGCCCCCTTTGAGCCAAGAATTTAACAGCCAAAGCGCCGCCTGGCTAACTGGCAGCCTGGTAACCAGGCGTCGCGTAATTTACGTCGATTTGATGTTGCCAACATAAATTTATCGCGCGCACATTTTTCGCCAGCGATTTGTTGGCAGAGTCGCCTTCATGTTGCTGCTGCTGCGATGTCGCTGATGATGTTGCTGCTGTGCATGTTGCTGCTGCTGCTGCACTGGCGTGCTTTGATTTCGCAGAGCAGCAAACCAACGCAAAAATGTCGCAATACAATAATGAAAAAGCAAGAAAAATCATGTTGGCATGCGGTGGTTGTTGGATTTTCGTAAGCAACATTTTTGCCAGAGATTTTTATTGACTGAAGAGGCCGCTAAAGATGAGGCAGCAGCAGCATCAGCAGCAGCAATAGCACAGCAGCAACCGACTTTTTGAAGAGGCGCCTGCGTGCATGAAATATGGTGCTACACAGAGGAAAAATATTTGTAAAAATAATAATATTTATCTCATTTTGTTTATATTATTATGCTTTTTAAAGCTGATGAACTTTAAAATAGAGTTTAAATTAGAAAGAGCTAACGTTTGAATAGATTTAAATTAGATTTTCCAAATATATATTTCATCTTAAAATAAAACAATTTTTATTAGAATTTTTTGAAATTGATAATGTTGACCTATTTTTAAATTAATAAATACTTTTGAAATTTGTATAATACCATTATAATATTAATAAATAACTTAAAATTCTTCTTATTTATTTTTCCATAAAAAAACATTTTTTAAAACACCAACCTTTTTAATTTTTTTTAAATACCTTTAAGTTTTTATATAATTATATAAAATTAAATAAAAAAAAAGGGAACATGAGAACTAAAAGTTTCGCGAATTTTCTAATGCAATCATGAATTTTTACCGAGTGTACTGCAAAGACATGTGTGCTGTTGTTGCATGTTCGTTGGCCCGCCATGACATGTTCGAGGAGCAGGAAGTCGTTTTGCGTTTGCCTTGTGTTGGCCACATTTATGAGTTGCTCATGGCTAGAGTTGCCGGTGTGTTGCAAGCGGATTGCAAGTGGCATGCAATGTGCCACTTGCTGCTGCCAGTAGTCGCCAGGCCAAAAGGTAACACAAACCCAAGGTAATTCCCAAAGAATCCATCCCTAAAGAGTATTGGCCATGTGGCCTAAGCCAGTCTAGGCTGGCAAATGATGTCATTAGTATACTAGAGACAGCACGCAATGGGAAATTAAGAAATTAAGTGGCAACAGTTAGCAACTCTGCGGCATGTTGCTGCTGTTGTTGCTGCTACGATGGCTGATATTGCTGCTGTCCTGAGGGCAGCACGCCAGTCTAATTGCAAGTGGATCAGATATGCATGCAAATTGTTTTGCCATGCCAAATTGCTGAGAACTGAGAGGAGCAGCAGCATACGGTGGGTGATGTTTTGGGGCCCACAGCTCCGCCTTCCCAATTACAGGCGATATGTATTGCCAATTGACAATCGGGGTTGATCGCAGCCGAGAGCGAGTGATTTATGCACCGGACCATTTAAAGTCCGCGGCGGTTCCATAAACAAATTGTCGCCGTGCTCTCTAAATGGCCATGGCTCTCCGCTGCTGCCATGAAATTGAGCTGTAATTGAATTGCAGTTGCACTCAGGATATTGGGCTCGCTCTGCCTGCGGTACTATGGATAAAAAGTCCGGTTTTTGGAATCAATATTAAATCAAATGTTTCAGAACTGGAAAAATATTTATTATTGTTCTAGAGATAGTTAAAAAAAATAGAAAGATTTTGTTTAATATTGTAAATATTTTGGATTGTTTAATATTTTAAACGATTACATATTTTATTCTAAAATCCGACGACTTCAAAAATCATTTATTTAGTAGGTAATATATATTTTTAATCTAAAATTTTTTATACATTTTATGCTTAAAAAGTAGGAAAACTGGAAAGTCCCTAGTAAAACTTTTACCATTTTTCGAATAAGTAAAAATTTATTACTTAAATATTTTTTATAAAATAACTAAAATTGCAGAAATTGGTTGGTTTACATTTTTTATATTTTCTATAATTTTTTTCAGAACTATTAAACCATCAGTGTTAAAGCCAATACTTGCAATATGCACCACAGTGAGCTGGCTGGCTCATTCGGCTTTTTGGCCATCTTGCAATTTATTGCACGGCATTTCACAATTAAAACACCGGCCAGCGAGCCACGTCATTAGTTTGGGCCCAAACAAATATGGCCACTGAGTGTGTTTGTTACGAATTCAAACATTTTTACATTTGTTTTGGCCCGCTGATAATTTGCTAGCTGGCTGACTGGCTTGGCGGTGCAACAATGTAAGTTGTCGGCCCAAAAACACACAACATCGCAGGCCATTTGCCCAATCTTTCCAGTTGTGGGCAATATATATAGTAATCTCATATATATAGCACATATATTTCAAGAGAGCACACTTCTCCGCTGGGCTGGCAGTTGTTTGGCAGTTAATCTATAATTACCGAAACTGGGGAAACCGAAATCCAAACCAAAACCAAAGACCGAGCCCAAGTATAAATATCATTGTCAAATGCGCTTTTAATTGATGTCGACAGGCACCGAACACATTGGACAGCCGAGCTGGACACTCGAGTTGGCCAGGCGATCTGACAAGCTCACATTAGCAATAAAATATCTAATTGGAGTTTCCCCCCATCCCACTACCCCCCCCGCCGATGGCCGGGAAAAACTGAAAATTTCATTTACAACCTGGCCGGGGTAATCGAGACTTTTGTTTAGTTGAATTTTCTGTTTGCCGTTTTTTTTTGTTATTCGATTTGTGTGGCTTGTAGCGCTCTATAAGGCGTGATTTATGCCTTCCACTGGAAATTTATTTCGATTTTAATGAGTAATTTACACAAAATTGCATTAATTTGGCGGCCAAAGCCCAGACGCGCGCGCGACAAGTCATGGCAAATTTCTGACATTTCCTTGATTTATGTGGCCAAAAAGGCAACGCGACGAGTGAGATTTTTGTCGTAATTGTAATTGTTCAATTTGAATTGGCTTCATTCTTTTGGTAGCACGGCGGCACCCAAGAAAGTGCTGCCAATTAACGCAAACATAGCGGGGCAGTTGGAAAACTCGGCGTGTTGCAACGATTTCCATATGCGAAAGCAGTGCAAATAGTCGCATTGCATTGCCCGGGGAGATGATTTAGTGCCCCGCCATCTACGGCACTCGCCGCTGCACTTATACGAGTGTATCTGCGGGATACACATTTTAATTAATATGTACAAGCATCACCTAATGAAGCCGCTGGTCCAGACAGGCGGCCAAGACGTGACCAACACGGCAGCCAGGTATTTTTGGTATTTTTACAACACCCAAGCCGCCATGGAAAGATACACTGAACAAATAATGGGCGTCGAAAGTAAAAAGTGTATCAATCTAAAAACTTTTCATAAAGAATTGTATGAGAATTACTTAGAAGTCAAAACAAAATTTACAATATTTAGGAAAATATAACTGTAGTCCACATACCATCTTAAATGTCTCTACCTCTCGAATCTCCGAAAATATCAAGTGCACAAAGAAATGGATATATTTTGTGAAATCAAAAAACCTCTGATATAAAGTTGTATGAGAATCACTTAGGATTCAAAACAAAATATACCTAGGAAAATATAATTATAGTCCACATACCAAGTTTCATATCTCTACCTCTCAGAGCTCCGAAGTTATCAAGTGCATAAAAAAAACTCTTATTATAAAATGATTAAATTTCTAGAAATTTGTAAAGAATTTTAAATTGTGTATACATATTTTTTCTTTAGTATCAAACCCCTATACCGATTTTAGATAATACATTTTGTAACCCCTCTTGTATATTTAATTTTTCACAGTGCATCCAGTTAGAGGAAAAGATGGAGAGCATTTCCCGTTGCTGGAAAATGGTGCGAATGCGAATGCCACTGCAAGGTGGCTTACATTATATGGCCAAAACACCTAAGGCCATGATTTATAGTTTGTGGTAAATTAAGAAATTAAAATGCTTTTATGGTCAACTGGCCAATCCGCAGCTTCTGTTCGCGGCTCTAATTCCACATCCCCCCCCCCCCCCCCCCCTTTGTAACCCCGCTGTCATTCTGTCGAATTAATTGCCAAAATGTTTGATAAGATTATTTTGTGCATAAGCCGCCCACGCCGAAAAGTTAAAAAAAAAAAAAGAAAAACAACCTGCAGCTCCTGCAGCAACCCAACCACCCCCAATCCGAAAATGATTTTCTTAATTAAAATTTCGGTTGCATGCCAGGCACAAAATTGTGTTGCTCAAAAGGCAGCAAATTGTTGCCAGATATTAATGTGGCTTTGTAATTGGTTTTTCTCAAGTCCAAGTCACGTTAAGTCAATTAAGAGAAATGAATTTTCGTATATGAGCGGAATGGTTGGATGGATTGCGCTGGTGGAGTTGCAGTTGCATAATGCAATGCTTATGCAGTTGTAAATTGAGTGAGAAAACTTCTACGAAACAAAGCGTGTAATGGTAACCCATAATCAATCAAGTTTTAGTTTTTCAGGAAATATAGTTTTTAATTTAATAAGATCCCAAGATCATGTAACATAATATATGGGATATATCATAATATATGGAATCTTATATCACATCATATATCATAATATATGGGATATTATATCATATCATAATATCATATATCTTATATAATATCATATATCATAATAAATGGGATCTCATTAAATTAAATACAATTTTCTTTGAATTTTGTAGATTTTTTCTATGTTTTAAGAAGTATTTTAATGGTCCCTATACAAAGTTTGAATAGCTTGGGTCTAGAAATATAGAAATACAGCCGCCGAAGAAGATCTCCGCGGAGAAACCTTGGACCACATTACCATTTAAGCTCCATTAGCAGCGCCAAATATTTGAGCACGTTGAGTTTAATTGGTTCCTGTGCTGGCAACAAGTGGAAACGAAGACGCAACTCGGCGACATGGTAACATGGTTACATCGGTTCGGTTCGGATCGGATCGGATCCACACTGGACTTGGACCCATGTTGCGCCATCCACTTGTTGCCATCGAGGCAATTGCCCGTCCAAATTTGGTCCGCTCTGCGTTTTCCCCGCTCGAGAACAAGCTCGTTAAACGTTTTCCTATTGCAATTGCGCTATAAATTCTACCAAAAATGTAACTAATGAAGTGTTATGAAAGGTGATCATAAATCGTTGACTTCGATTGCCCGCCGGCAAGGAGAAGGGGATCCGGAGATCAGGCAGATCTGTTCTGTTCAGAGATGAGTTGGGAAACGAAAGCTCGATGAAGACGCTTGGGCGTGTGAAGCTTATCATAAGCGGGAGATTTGTTGACCGATGTCACAGAACCAAGTTCAATGTTTTATACCCTGCATATAAGTATGTTAACCTAGATAGTATATGGTATAATTTTATATTATTTATTATTTATTGCTTTGGCTACCTAATATTTTTCTTTTTTTTTAAATTTCTAAATTTTTACTGTTACAAAATCGTGATAAAAATATATTTTTTTTTTTAATCATAAGTTTAAAAATATTTTTTTGTGGTGATTGGTGACTAGTTACTCCATTAAAAAATAATACAAAAAAAACTACTCAGAAGTTCAAAAAATTACAAATATATTGGGTATTTTAAGTTTCCAAAAATATGTACGAGTTCGAGCACAATATATATTTTTTTTTTTTGTATTATAAAATGATTTATTTGGGTTTTATGCTGAACTTTAATTTTAATCACTTTGTTTAATTGCACTACCTTAGAACTCACCTGATATAATCCATTCAAGAGTATTCATCATTCGAGTTTTATTCATCTTACAATCTCTTATCGCCACTTTTGTGTGTACAAGTCAGCTGTCAGCTCTGGAACTGAGGAATGGAAAAATTTTAAATCGATGTTAACAGTAGGAGAATCAAGATGTTACCCAAAATACTGTGGCTACTCCTTCTGGTCACTGTTGGTGTCATCCAGGAATCCCGGGCAGCCAGTTTCTGCACCAAGGCGGATCAGTGCACCCTTGACGAGGAGGTAAAGCCAGGAACAGCAGTTCCCGTTCCAGTTCAAGCCCGCTACGATCACACCCGCATCTACCAAGTGGAATTGGCCAGTGAGGAGCATGTCCGTCTCTTTCAGGTCCTGGAGTTGGCCAGCGACTCCTGCTCCTTCATGGGTCATGCCCGGCAACCGGGTCAAAAGCTGACCATTATGGTAACGGCTGCCAAGGTGGCGGACTTCGATGACCTGGTGCACAGCTACAATGTGACGCACAGGGTGCTGAACTATAACTTCCAGACCCTGATCGATGCCAACTATCTGGAGGTGGCTCCCGAGGGCACAACACCCGACCAATTCGACTGGAAACGCTATCACACGCTGGAGAGTATCGACGCCTGGCTGGAGAATCTGGCCAAGAGGCATCCCGAGGTGGTTACCCTCGTCCAGTTGGGTGTCAGCACCCAGGGCAGGCCCATTCAAGGTGTGAAGATCGCTTTTGATGCGGAGAATCGAACCACTGTCTTCGTGGAGAGCGGCATTCATGCTCGCGAATGGATAGCTCCGGCCACGGCCACCTATATCATCGATCAGCTGGTGAACTCCAAAGATCCAGCCATCCAGGAGTTAGCTCGCTCCCAAAACTGGTACATCTTCCCCACCGTAAATCCCGATGGCTATCGCTACACCTTCCACGGAGATCGCATGTGGCGCAAAAATCGAGCTCTCTTTGGGATCTGCCGGGGTGTGGATCTCAACCGGAACTTCCCCTTTCACTGGAACGTCACGGGCGCCAGTGGAGATCCCTGCCGCTATGATTACTCCGGACCAACGGCTGGCAGTGAGTTGGAGACCCAAAGGATGACTGAGTTTATACAGCAACGCGTTGTTTCGGAGCGCATACGTACCTTTATAGCGCTGCATAGCTACTCCCAGATGATCATGTTTCCCTATGGACACACCGCCGAGCGGGTGGAAAACTATCAGGATCTGAAGGAGATTGGCCAGCTGGCTGCTCAGCGGATCAAGGAAGTGAGCGGCAGGATCTACAAGAGTGGCAGCATTTACGAGACCATCTATCCCTCGTCTGGGGGATCCAAGGATTGGGCTCATGGTCACTTGAAGATACCGATTACCTTCTCGTACGAGCTGCGTGGACCGGCGGACAGCGAGGATCTGTTCATTTTGTCCGCCAAGGAGATCGAACCCACGGCAGCCGAAGCCTTTGCCTCCATCCAGACGATCGTGCAGGAGGCCGGCAAACGTGGCTATTACCAGTGATCACTGGCTCCAAATCCGACTCCAACTTCAGCTGCACATCCAAATCCAAATCCAAAGCCATGCGACGATGATGATGATAAATGTCGTCTGGCCTGGCAGTTCACATGAAAAACACATTACGCGCCATCGTTTCTTAATGCTAAATAATGATGGCAAAATCATGACACAAAACCTCATAATAATGTTGGTAAATCAAAGCAAATATAGTCAGACTCGAACAACCTTACAGAAATAGTTGCAACTATTACAGTTACGATGCATTGTTATTGTACACTTGCTATGCGCAGGGGGTCCATGGGTTTTGTGGTCTATTCTGTAATTTTAGGATTTATTGGAGTTATGGTGGGATATTTATAGAATGATTGGGCGATATTCCTTTTTTAATTGGAAGTTTAAAACATTTTTGAACTGCATGTATTTTTTATGCACTGATCTTTAGGATCCCTTTTAATAAAAACATATAATTTATGTATAACTGAAAAAAAAATCAAAACGCGAATTCTTTAGAACACTAAAAATATTTTAGATAAACTTGGATATATTTTAATTGTTTTTAACTCATGTATAATTGGAAAAAAAAATTAAACGCGAATTCTTTAGAACACAATAAGTATTTTAGATAAACTTTTTAACTGATGAATAACTGGAAAAAATCAAATCGCGAATTCTTTAGAATACAATAAGTATTTTAGATAAACTTGAATATGTTAGAGATTTTAGAGACTTGGAAATATTTTAATTTTTTTAATTAGGATCCAGAGTGTATAAAAACCGTGTCCTACCTGATTTAACTGGCTTTGTCAGAACTCAGCCTGGCAGCTGACAGGCGAGTTATGAACCTGCGCAGCCTCGACAGACAATATGCATGTTGCACTCTGGCGCACAACTGCAACATGGACTAGCAACACCAGCAACACATTGCTGCCGACATAGCAGACTTGTTGACGGCAATTGTCGAGTTTTTGTTTTGTTTTGTTTTGGTCTCGCTTTGTTGTTTGGGCCCATTATAATATATAGTTAGTAGGAGAGCTATGGCAGCCACACATGCCAGACACTGGCCGGTTAATAATGTTGCTGCTGCAGGGATGCCTGCTGTTGCTGTTGCTGTCGCTGCCGCTGCTGCTGATGTTGATGTTGCTGGCGATATTGATGTTGCCATAATCACGATCTAATTTATTTACAAATTGTGTTGAAATCATACGTTCAAAGTCGTGTTTAAAAGGTTCTTTATGATTTATGCCAGCGTTGAAATGAACCGCAACAACAATGGACAGAACAATTGCGCGAAGGAAAAAATTTCTCACAGTCGTCGCAATTGCAGCGCGCAGAGATGGCCTGGAAATTTGTTTCGTCTGCTCTTTATGTGCACCTAATTGATTGGGGCAAGTGGAGGAGCTGGCCACAGGTAATAGTGCAACCAGGAACTGCGGCGACTCTCCTACGACCAGCCAGCTAATTTAGATTTATGGCTCAAATCGCAACTTGATGCGTGATGCCGCCGAGACAAGCCGCCTGTTCCTCCTCCTAAAATTTGCTCCACCTCCTCCGTTGGGTCGGCAGGAGGAGTGTTGCATGTGGCCATTTGTCATCGGGATCGAGGATCGTGTGCTGCAGCTGCGATTTCAGGCCGCTCCAAACGGGCACGAATTCTTTGCGCGAATAAAAAACGAATGAAAAGAAAAAAAAAAACAGAAATAAAATCTCTTTCTCCCGCGCTCGCTGTAATAATCTCACAAATGTTGATAAATTGAACGATTGTTGATTTTCACGCTGCAATTGCTTGCGGCCGTGTCACTGTGCCAGCTGGGAAATAAACATATCAACATGATAAATAAGAGGACCGGGTTATCAGCGGTCCCAGAAACTGGCAGACACACACCGGACACTCATGTTGCCCGAAGGACAGCCTCATAAATCAGCGCGCAACTGGACAAAATGTGAGCCGTTTTAATCGCTGATTTCCGCTTCACGAGAAATTGAAATAAAATGCAGCAAGGCGAGGCGAAACAAGAAAGGAAGTGTGGTATTCGGCAAGCCGAAGTTAAGATACCCTGGCAGCTAAAACATCCTATGATTAATTACTAAAAATTAGCCAGGTATTACATTAAATGTTCCTATGTCTGCTAGGTAATGAATTCACCTGATTTAAAAGTTATTAATTTAAATAAAATAAATATAGAAATCTAAATAAAACAATTTCATGTGAATATCTTCTTGAAACCTTGTTAAATATTGTTAAATAATCTCCGATTTAAAAGAATTTGCATAAAAAAAATAATTACTGAAAGTTTGTCTCAGTTTCCGAGGAACTGGAGTGACTGGGTGTAGATCTACAGGCTTTTTAATCTTTTGGACAAACCGAAATATACCATTCCAAGGTATTTGGCAAAACAGGTTTACATATCGGACAATGTCGAACTTTAGGGTGAACCCTCGCACTCTACACTGCACTGCACAAATGGGTTATTTACTTATTGGCTGTGTTTATTGAATTATCTTGTGTTTTTGTTTTGTTTCTGTCGTTTTGTTGTATTTGAGGGCAACTCATTCAGCTAGTCGCTCATTGGATGAACAGTAAAACTAGGTTTACAAAACTTTCGCCTCGGACAGGTCGTCCAGTGGCTTGCTGGGCGGCGGGATCTTGTACTCGGTCTCGGGCGTCTCGTAGATCTTCTCCTCCTTGGGCTCCACAACGGACACATTGTCGGGCAGCGGCTTCTTGGGGCCGATCTTGTTCTTGGGATCGTAGGGCAGCATGATCTTGACCTTGATGCCGAGCACACCCTGGCGCAGCAGGACGTGACGGGTGGCGGTCTCGACGTAGTCGTTGCACGGATCTCCCGAGTGGATCATCAGGCCATCGACGAACTTCATCGACTTGGCACGCTGACCGCGCAATTTGCCGGACACGACGACCTCGCAGCCCTTGGCGCCGGACTCCATGATGAAGCGGAGCACACCGTAGCAGGCACGACGGACGGCCAGTCCTCCGGTGAGCTTGTAACGCAGCGACTCAGCCTGGGCGATGGCGCACAGGCCACGGGTGGCCACCTTCTCGGCGTACAGCTCGATGCGTCCGGTCTCGAAGTTGAAACGCTTCTGCACCATGGCGGTCAGCTCGCGGATGCGGCGGCCCTTCTCGCCCAGCACCTGCTGGGTCTTGGTGGCCATGATGATGATCTCAGTGCGGGACGGGGTCACACGCACCTCCACACCGGAGTAGCCATCCTCGGCGAGTTCGCGGGTCAGGAACTCGTTCAATTCAGCCTTGAAGATGCCATCGGAAACGAACTGTGGGTGGTGGGGAATGGAAAACAGTTATTACCAATGGATCCACTGCTATATACTGCCCGTTGATTGTTGTTGTTTCACCACGCGTTGTTGAGCCCCCAAGTTTTTGGGACGCCCATCTGCTTTGAGGTTAGCTCCGAACAAGAAACCCCTCGGGTTTTCAGCACTTTCCGGCCGGGTTTTTCACACAACCCCGGGCAAACAACAAGCGTACGGACACTGCACTTCGTCCTGGAGCTAATCCCGGGTCATTTTGGCCAAATTACCTTGCGTTTCTTGGAAATCGGAAGGGTCGCATTCATTTTGACGTCGAATCGGAAACGTGGTGCGCAGAAAAGAAGGAGAAAAGGCCGGTGTGGCCGTGTGATCGCATAATACCGACGGCCGGGAAAAATACTATTAATACCAAATATACCAAAAATATTTCAAACGGTCACGCTGAAACAATCGATTATTGGGGTGGACTTTATCGATAGTTCCATCTCTACTGTTAACTATACTCTGTTAATTTCAAAATTTCAATTTCAAAATCGAATTAATATTAATATATAATATTAATATTAAATATTCAGAAAAACAATTCACAGAAAATTGATGAGTGGCTTTAAAATTTAGGAAATAAGCAGTCTTTACGTAAAATAGAAATTTTCGAAGAAAAAATTTTTGTTTAATTTTTAAATGCTGTTAACAAATGAAAATGTTTAATGTTTAGTGGGACTATAAACTTTTAAATACGCATATTTTCTCTTGCGGTTAGGTTAGATTAATAATTTAAAAACGAGCATATAGAATTTTTGAATTTCGAAAAAAAATTTCAAAGTCGGTTTTAAAACTATATTCTAAAATATGAATAAAAATAGTGACTTTCAGAAATGAAAAATTCCGCTAATTCCAGATGCTAATGCTTAGAGAAGCCTAATTTATCGAAATAAAATATTGACAGGTCTAAAACAACTAATTTATGTAGGCTTTTATAAGTATAAAAATGTAAAAAACGTATGAAACATAAAATCCTAAGTATAAAAACTCTTAAAATTAAATTTGTAAGTAAACAAAACACAGTTCTAGGGGAAACATTTAATTGTATTTCGTATATATAGTTGTAAGATAACACTTTTGACCACGACCTCAGCACGACAGTTCTTCAAAGATGTCTTCAGTTGGATAGTTGAGAGTTGGACAGGTTCGAGCTGTGCTCCGAATCGGAGGATGGCCCGGGATGCAAGGGCGCCTGCTGCTGGTGCTGCTGTGGCGCCTGTTGCTGCTGCTGGGAGTGGGCATGGGGAAGGTGCGACGACTGCTTCGACTGGATGGCAGTGCCCGATTCGTAGTTGATGCGGATCCACTGGCCCTCGGTGTTCTCCTTCCACAATGTGACATTATTATCCCCACCGGTGACGGCCAGGATGTTGCCGGTGGTGGACCACGAGATGCTCCACACGGCATCATCGAATGTGTGCAGCACAGTCGACGTCCACTGTGACAGATCTGAGTTGCTGCTCCACACGATCACATGGCGATCCTGCGAAGCCGTGGCAATCTGTGACCTTGGCAGGCCGATCGACGGCGCCCAGGCCACATCGCGCACCCAATCGGAGTGCGCCTCCAGGCGGTGCTCCTCCACCCAGCGGTCGTTGTCCTCGCGCCAGATCTTCACCAGATTATCGCATCCGCCGCTCACCAGCCGCTTGACGGCCGTCGAACGTGAGGTTACCCGCTGATCAAAGGCCGGATCCGGCGCTTGGGCCGGGCACCAGGATATGGCATTGACGCCGATGGTGTGGGCATTCGGTATCTTCTTGGCATCCCACACGCCGTACTCCGTGTTGCAGGTGAGCACCGAAATGGAGCCATCCGAACTGGCGCAGGCCAACACCAGTCCGTACTCCGAGGGGGCGAAATCCACCGAGTTCACCGACGAGTCGTGGTTGCTGTATTCATATCTGAAATGTGGCAGGCACAAAGGTTAGATGTGGCAGTCTTTAAGTGATAACAACAGTCCAAACATATGTATGACATAGTTTGTGTTTGGGGGAGAGATGGGTGTGAGCGTTTAAATACCCTAGGTTTTCAGGTAATTTAAATTTTACTGCACTTGTTATATTAACCTGACTAAACTAATAGTTTTTTCTAGATCTTAATACTTCAAATATCACAAATTATACAAATTATCGAATTAAATGGAGTAATTTAATCAATAATTGATTTATCATTAAACTTTTCTAATACTAATATTTTTTAATTATTTAGATTAAAAATGTCCATTCAATAATCAAGCAAAATTGATTAAAAAACTAATAAAAATACATTTTGATAAATGGATTTGACTAAAGGGTATCCACTAGTCGAGGTCCCCTCATCACCACCCCCTTGTTTGTGTGGGTGTGCCTGTTTACTTACAGCTTAGTCCAATCCCGGGGCGTTGTGGACTTCCAGACGATCACCTTGCGGTCGTAGGAGCACGAGGCCAGGATGTTGCCGAACTTGGGATGCGCCCAGGCCACCTGCCACACGGGGCCCTGGTGGCCCTTGAGCTCGGCCAGCGCCTTGTTGTTCTTGCGCGAGTGGAAGATGCGGACGCTGCCGTCCGAGGAGCAGGTGGCCAGCAGCAGGCCGTAGAAGTCCAGCGCCGCGTGGTGCACCATGTCCTCGTGCTCGGTGTCGATCTCCTGCACCAGACTCACCATCTTGCTCGAATTCGGTTGCTCCGGTCGCCAGGAAAATTAAATAAATGCAAGTCGTGTTTTTTTCCGGCGCTTGACGTGGAACCTGGACGAGCAGAGTGGCCAGATCGGGTTATATTTTACGGTCTGGCAACTCTGGACTAGAGATGTGCTCGTGAGTCGTGAGAATAATAACGATACTATGATAAAATAAAATATTAAAACGTTTGTAAAAAAGAAAATCATTTATTTTTAACTTTTTGGAAATTATTAAAATTTAGTTTTATAAATTCATATATATTTTTTTTAAATATCATCCCTGCTCTATCGTGCTAGTGCTGCAAATATCGGTCACGCGTCCATCTCTAAACCCAACTGCCATTGTGAACTGACAATTGACACTTTTCCGCACGAAAGTTTGCATTTGCCAAGGAAAATAAGGTGAAAATCGCAGTTAAACTAAAGCCAAAATACTTTTAAGAGTGTGCACTGATATAAACCTATAGTTGCTAGCAAAATCAGAAACCAAAGACCCCAGGAACCCGGGAAACAACATCCCGTATTACATAACCTTTTTAAGGTTACATATGAGGGAGCTGAAATTTGCAATTCTAACCAGAATATCCTTAAATTCCAGATGCTGTCGCAATCCCTGCTGAGTGGCATGCGTGTCCTGCGCACCGAAGCCCGTCGTAACTTCGGAATTGTGGCCCCCGCCCTGAGCAAGGCCTCCGATCCCATCCAGCAGCTGTTCCTGGACAAAGTGCGCGAGTACAAGCAGAAGAGCTCGTGAGTTTTGGATGGTTTACTCTATTTAAGACCTACTAGTAACCCTGATTTCTCGTACCCCCCAGTGGCGGCAAGCTGGTGGACTCCAATCCCGAGATCGAGCGGGAGCTGAAGACCGAACTGGACCGTGTGGCCAAGCAGTACGGCAGCGATGGCAAGACCGACATGCTGAAGTTCCCCGAATTCCAGTTCCCCGACGTCAAGGTCGACCCCATCACCCAGGCCGCCCAGTAAAGATCGAACCTCGCGTATGCGTTAGTCTAATTGCTTTAAGTTCTGTGCGCCCACAAAACCACGGGCACTACGTCAACCACATCCAATAAAATCGGGAAAACAACAAGCGATACGTTTGTAAAAGCCATAAAAAGTGTGTGTGCATCTAAAGGGACTATATAGTGTGAGATATCTTAATCATATCCCATCATATTTCAATTAATTCATGGTTTAGAAATGAACAAATTCCGTAAGAGAATGAAAAAGTGTTTAAGTAACTGAAATAGTGAAAGAAACCGAATTGAATTAACAAAGATATTTCCCTATTTATAATCATCAAAAACATTTCATTAACGATCTATTTTATTTGGAAGCTAAACTTACAAGAACTAAGAACTACGATCTACAAAATAACAATCTTGGAGTTGTCAAACAACTTTAACGTGGCGTGGTCAGCGCCTGATGAACTGTCTGCTGGAGCAACTGCATCTTGTGGTTGGCGGCCACCTTGCTGAATGTGCCCAGCAGCGTTTGGATGTCCTTGCCGCTGATGAGGGGCACAAAGCTGCCAGCGCAGGTGCAAAACTCTGCCAGATTCTCGCGCTTGATCTCGCTGCAGCGGGAACAGCGCAGATCCTGCAGCACATAGGACATCATCTTGCGCTGCAGGGCGTCCAGCATCCTCATCTCGATCTCCTCGTTGTCATAAGCCACATAGCACTGGGCACACAGCCAAACGGGTCTGCAAAAAGCAAACCAAATTAAGTATTTTTCATTACAGATCAGGATTATTGTACTTACACTCCATCCTTCATGGCGCGGTGCTTGTCCTTGCAGAGATCCAGATCTCGGCAGTGATTGCAGGCCTTGCAGATGACCTCGTTGATGATGTGACTGTCGCAGGGATCCTCCCACTCGGCCAAGTCGGAAAACTCGCCAATGCCCACTAGACGCAACATATTCCTGCGCAGCTCGTTGATCTGCTCGGCCAGCGTTTTGTCCACACTGAGCGCCTTTATCAAGGTGCGAATGAGTTCCAGCCCTGGACTCGGCTTGCCCTTGCCATAGTTCTTGTGCAGCTTCAGTATGAAGTCAAAGGCGCAGTGGGAAATGTCCTTGATGGCCTGCTCGGTGGTCTTCCTTTCGGCCAGGGATTGCATGAAGAGCGTCAGCAGGTTTTCGAACTTCTCGCGGCACTCATTCTCATCGGGCAGGTGCTCGCCAATGGTCCAGTTGAGCTCCAGTGAGAGCTCATCCTCCTGATCCTGCTCCGGCTCGTTGCTCTCAACTGGATCTCTGTTTTCCACATCCTCTTCTTCATCCTCCTCCTCGTCGTCGTCTTCGTTGCGCTCTGGATCCCGTCGCATGGTAGTGGATACTATAGAGGACACCGTCTCATCAATGCCCTTGGGCAGCTTTCCCCTTATGCCCGAGAAATTAGCCTGATCCATCCAGAGCATAAAGTTCCAGCACTGCTCGAAGCTCAGCTGAATGGAGTGGAACATCTCCTTGTTCCGCAAACTCTGCACAATGTAGTCCACATAGCCGAGGGCATCGGAAACGGATTTCTTGCCCGAGCTCAGGATGATTCTATTGAAGTCCGCATAGACAATGGTGGCACCTAGTCTCTTGAACTCTGCAATAATCCGAAGGAACATTTTCCTCATCAGATTGTTGAGGGATCTTCGCAAGGCGGGATCATACAACAAGGCATTGCTGGAGCGCACCCATCGATAGAAGTGAACGATCTGGAAGTCAGAGAAGATGTTCCTGTTGATGGACACCTCGCGCAGCCAACCGTTCACCATGGAGCGCATCACACGGAAGGCGGCCGAGCAGAGAGCCGTTTCATCATAGCTCGGCAAAGTGGCAGCCGGAACTGTGCCGATCATCTCCTCCAGCGAGGCCTGCGGCATCACATCAAAGGTGATGGCCGAGGAGGCACCCTCCATCTCCTGAATCCTGGTCGATTGAAGCAGAGCACTCACTGCCAGACTGTCCAGAGCCAGCTCCACGCAAACATCCGGATAGAAGCCGGCTTTGTTCTGCACCACACTGATGCTCTCCTCGAATTCCGCCAGCAGTCGGCTGTCATCCGCCTCGCGGCCACCCAAATCCGGCCTGGTACTCGCCGACCACCACAGCACAAAGTTGTGTCGCTGCAGCAGGCGGGCAAAGAAGAGATCCGCTCCAAACAGCACCGTATCCGGCGGCATATTGCCAATGGGCACATGGAAGTAGCGACACTGGTCCAGCATCAAATCGAGCACATTGTTCAGGTTCAGGAAGTGACGAATCACCGCTCGAGAGCCCTGACGCTGCCAGTCCAGGCCGGACAGCAAGCTGGCATCGTCGGATATGTGGATCTGGGCCTGGGGGAACTCCAGCAGGATGGGCATGGCCAGACTGAGTTTGCGCGCCTCCAGTGCTGTTTGCAGACACAGTATGGTCGGTCCCTGGTGCTCCTGCTTGTAGGTGGTCAGCGCCCGCTGGATGTGCCTATAGATCTGCTTTACATCCACCTCTATAAGCACCTCAAAGGTGTAATCCTCCACGGGTATTTTGTCCTGCTCCTCGGTTGTAAGATTTTTAAGCAGCGCCAAACGCTCTGCGGCGTACAGCTGCCGCATGTTGGGCATCTGATTGGCACGCACCGTGTCCAGTGCGAAAATGTAGGCCTTCTTGCTGGGCATCAGGATCAGTGACCAGATCTCTTTCTTGGCCGTTGGTGTGTTGTGCTGATACAGGTAAATCTTGCGCATCCGGTGATTGGCACTCGCCAGGTACTTCACTTGGGTCTGCGGCCGCTGCTCCAGCTGCTCAATGCTAAAGGTTTCCAGATCCTTGGTGGCCAGTTGGGCCAGACGACGTGCCTCTTCGCGTTGCACTCCACAAATGCAGCCCATGTCCATTAGGGCACGGAACTCCAGCGTCATTTGCGTCTCGTAGATGCCCTCGATGTCGGGCGTGGCCAAGTCAGCCAGCATTCCCAAGGAGTTATCCCGGAACAGCTGCTCCGGCACACTGTATCGGTAGAGATTGAAAACGGGCCGGGATCTGGGTAGAACTCGGTTAACCTTGCGCCACAGCTGACCCTCCTCCGGTGGAGCAGCACTTCGCTGATTCACATAGAAAATCCGGGGCACAGTCAACTTAATCCTGTGCAGCTCTTCGCCAATCAAAGCCCACACGGTGAAGTGTCCCAGATCATCGACGGGCACCAGTTGCACGATCTGCCACGGCTGGTCGAGAAGGGTGCGTTGTGCTCGCCGCAGGAAGCCTCCCAAAGTGGCAGTGGATCCTGTCGCCCTCGCAACTGGAGGATCCTCGCCTCTGGTTCGCTTGCTGGCTTGGCGATTGCGCTGGCGCTGATCCTGCTGCCACTTCCACTTCTTCTTCTGGAATCTCACCCACTCGATGATGGTTTTCCGGCTATCTCCAATGGCTGGCGGAGCACCCAGCGCCTGACGCCAAGTGGTGGCCTGTGGTGTCGCCTCCTCCTGCTCTTCATCGTTATCCTCTAGTTGAACCCGCTTTCTCTTGGTGACCATGGGTCGACCTGCAGCATCCTCGCCACAATCTCTACCAGCCAGATCTTCCATATCCGCCAGTTTATCCTCTGCTGCAGCCAGAGGCTTTGGCTTGGGCCTGCTGGTGAACATTTCGTTGATCCGCCGCTGCTTCAGCACATCGTTCTTCTCCAGCATTTTCTTGTGCAACCAATCCGGATGCTGCACCCTGGGCACAGGATTGGCCAGACCCTGCAGCGCTGCAGGTATAGTGATGATCTTCTGGATGGTGCCACCCAATCTCTCGATGTAGTAGTTCCAATCGAGCACATCCCGAATATCCGCATCGCCCATGGTGTTATCCTTGAGCCAGCGACGCAAGTGATGACGCCTCACACTTGGTTCGGATTGGAAGATGGCCAGAGGAATGGCTCTCTCGGTGACCGGGGCTCCTTCGGGTTTCTTGGATATTATATACTTGCAAGCCAGTCCCGCATCCTTGACCATCTGCTCTCCCAGGAACTCTGCCAGCCGTTTGGCCGTCGATATGGAGGTACTCTTCTGGGCGCCATACTCCTCTAGCTTCTTGGACATGCTCTTGTTCTCCGAAATCAGTTCGAATAGCTCCGAATCAGGCAGATTGGATCCCCGGCTGTAGAGCACATCCAACCAATAGTCCGCCACCTTGGCCACCGATGCATAGCATTCCTCCAGAGTACTGCCCGCCAGGAAAGCCTCAAAGACAGAGCTCTGGAAATTCTTGATCAGCTGCAGTTCACCACGTCGCTTCACCTCGAATCCCTTGAGTTCCGCCAGTGAGCCATCGAAATTGAAGACGGCATATCTTTTCTTCAGCTTTTTGCCCTCTTCCTTGGCCGCGGGCAAGACCATGGCCAGGTAGGGACCATCCACCTCGAAGAAAATGGAGTTTTCA
This sequence comes from Drosophila mimetica, assembly GCA_037075245.1. NCBI lineage: Eukaryota > Metazoa > Arthropoda > Insecta > Diptera > Drosophilidae > Drosophila > Drosophila mimetica. The sequence goes on from JBAMCH010000023.1 coordinate 10,719,944, forward strand.
TCGCGTATGTCATACTTGGGCAGATTATCCTCCTTGTCCTTCCTTAGCTCGTGATACTGATCGTTGGTAAAGTGATCCTTCACCATGGTATTCAACACTGCATTTGGATAGGATATGTTGATCTTCTTTTTCTTCTCATGGCTCGTTTGGATGGTAAACTCCTGCGGAAATGAGCCAGGTAATATGCACCAAATACCATCAGTGTCCAGCTCCAGTGGACGACCCACTCGCTCGATGATTTCCCTGGCTTTGGTGATGATATTCGAACCAGTGAGACACACAATGCCGGCCATCGGCATGGAATGCCATCTGGCTCCTCGCCTCATCACATAACCATAGAAGGAGTTCAGGATGCACTTGTGGGCCAACTGCAGGGAATCGTAGAGCACTTCCCTGCCCTTGGCGGCCTTAATCTCAGCCGCATCTCCCGACGCCACCGCAGCATTCACCGATGCCTTGGCCACTTTAGTCAGACCCTTGTACTCGTAGCGACGATCTCGGAAGGCACGAACGGTGTCCACATAAAAGCTGTTCTCCTTCTGGCAGATGGTCGAGTTGCGGGTCTCCAGTTTGGTCAGCTTGGTCTTCTTGTACGCCTTGCGGCAGTAGTCCGTAAGTCGCTTCTTCTCGTACGCCGCCTGATCCTCCTTGGAGAGCTCATGAAATGCCCGCTGTGGACCGCCGGGAAAGAGCGGTGGAAACTTCTCCGTCTCCAGCTGCTGCTGGATGCGCTGGAACTCGTTCCGCGAGGCAGGCAACATCTCACCGCGCCACAACCAATCCATCGAGCGTTTACAGCGAACTCCCGGCTTGTTGAAGTCGCAGGCAGCGCAATCCAAGTCACTGACCATCGCCGAGGGCTGCAGGCGATTGGTGAGAATGATGTTGGGGTACATGGCACCCACATCCAAGTGATAAATGACCGGCTGCTCCAAGCGATTGGGTATATCGTGCAGTCCCTGCAATCCCTGCACAATCTCCTGCCGGACTTCGTCCAGATTCAACACCTTCTCCATGGGAATTCCCTCCTCCACTTCGATGGCGTGGCGGAGCACCGCATCCACTTGCTCCTGCAGTTGCTTAACCATCGCGGGATCCAAACGAAAGCGACAGGGTATATCCGCCCGGAAGACGCCCGATTCCAAGGCCTCCACATGGCCACCCACATAGGTTTCCGAGTCCAGGACATGTCCCTCGTTGGACAGCTTGTTCAGCTCGCTCTGGTGCTTGTTGGGATACACAATCTGGGCGTGATAGGCCTCCACCATCAGCAGAGTCTCGCAGAGAGTGCCGGAACCCTTCCGCAAGATCTCATCCGGTTCCATGGGAATAATCGTATTCAAGGCGAAGATAAACGGATGCACGTACTTCATGTACAGATAGTAGGTGGCCACGGCATCTGAGACCGAGTAATTGGCCAGCACTTGCGGCTGCTCCACGGCCATGCGGCACATGTCCTCGGGATCCAGTTCCACGGGATCGTAACGCAGCTTGGCCTTGGCCACTGCTTTCAAGCCCTGGGAACCAACTGGCAGATACGAATCTCTCTTCACCCAGCACAGGCAATCCATGTGTATGGAAGGACGACTCAGATAGTTGCCTTCCCGAAACTTGGAGAAGCCAATCTCTTGTTTCATATCCAGATCGTAGACAGCCGCACGGGTCTCCACAAAGGGCCAATCGAAGAAGTCGCCGTTGTACGTGACTATTATATGCGGACGCACCTCCATAATGTGATCGAAAAAGCGCTGCAGCAGCTGCATCTCGTTCTCCTCGTTGAAAACTATAAAGTTCCCCTCAAATTCCGGCTTGGGAGTGTACTCAAAGTCGTCCACATTCGAGGAGATGATCTCACGATTGGTGATCAGATAACCCTGACCGTCAATCATATAGGAGATCATCATGACCTGATCCGTTTGGGCATCGGGAAACTTGAGCGGCAGCTTGGTGGTTTCTATGTCGAAGGCCAGGACCACAGGTTCGGGTCTGTCCAGGATGTCCGGTCGGCAGGTGATGGTGGGCAGTTCCACGCCACTGCGGCATCGAATGTTATACCACTGTCCGCAGAAAATGCGCAGATCGATGGAGACTCTGACGTGATAGGGCACATCGTGCTCCCTGATGTCCACTATGCAATCCATGTAGTCCTGCTGCCTCTTGGCCATTGTGGCATCCTCGGAACCCGCAGAGGATTGGGCCAACGAGGTGGCCAGCATTTGCATGTAGTAGGTGTTGGATTTCTGGCGCTCCTGATTCCTCCGCACAGCGGACATGAGTTCCCTCCTCACTTTGGTCATGGCCGTTTGATTAAGGAAGGACAACTTGATGTAGTGCTGCTGTAGCCCCGAAAGATGATTCGGCAGATCCAGATCCTCTTTGGTAATGTGCTCCAGGCTGGAAATCTGGCCGGAATACTTGCGGCCCAGAAATCGAGCCACCTCCAGGTGCATGTTGTCCTCCGGGCGGACGAGCAAGTACGGCTGATAGGCCACTGTGCATTTGAAGCGGGAACCATCCATCTGGATGAAAAAGAGATCCAAGGCGGCGATGAGCCTTCTGTCCTCATCCAAGACCTCGTTCTGTGGGGGGATTACCAGTTATTAAACATGATCTTCTAGGTTTTCATGGCTTTCCCACTCACCGAGTGCATGTTGATGAGGTAGCCAGTGCGCTCCTGACTGTCCTTGACCCGATCAAAGCCATATTTCGAGTCGATTTTGTCGTTTTCCCGGGACTGACGATAGCCCGCCTCATTGAAGAAGTCGTCGCTGGGAAGAAGATCAGGAAAAGCCTTGTAGAACAAGCTTTTTTGGTACTTCTATCACTTACCCTTCTGCACGGTTCTCGCTTACGAATTTACCCGTGTTTTGCAGCACTTTGCCTTTGCCGGAGTCTGCCATTTCCGTGCTGATTTTGCGAAAATAAAACAAATAAATGTAAATAACTATTTGCCGCCAAAAATCTGCAAAGTCTTCAAAATGTACTAACGCGTGGCGGGAAATACTAATATATCGCAATTTTACAACACTGAAAGAGGGATTATTTGGCGCCAACTTGGGATTTTTTGAAAATATTACACTGAAACTGCGTACAAGAATATATTATACCTTTATTTAAGTTAGAAGTTTTTAAAATAATGCTCTTTTAAAAATAAATACCACGATAAAAGCTTTTGAAGTTTACCAAGGTTTAATATTCTAAAAATATTCGCACATAATAAAATTTAAGACATTTTGTAGTATTTATATTATATTTAGATAAAAATTATTTAGAAATCCTCCTTACAGATAAAATAGTGATTCAAATGTCGTAAATTTTATTGCCTTTTTGCGCATTCCTTTTGTTATATGTAATGACCATTAAATGCTCTATTTGTTGTCACTTTAGGGACAGCTGCTGGCCACTTGAGTTGGCCTGTTGGCCATGTGTGGCCAGTTCGCATTTCCAACATTTAAAATGCACATTTAATAGTTCTCTCCGCTGCAATGAAATCATGCCATCACGCACACCAGCGCATTCATTCATAAAAATCCGGCTCACCTACACGAGTTGTAAAATGCAGTTCGAAAGAGAGAGAGAGCGCGAGCTGCGCGCATGCGCTCTTTTCATTTCGATTTCTCTCTCTGCACTTGTCGCCCCTTTTTCGATTCTTTTTGTTTTTTGTTTAATTTTACCTTTGGTGCGGCAATTAAATTGCAGCAGAGGTTGACAATCAGCCATATTTTTGTTGCACGTGTGTTTCGTTATGCAAGGCTGGCTTTTCGGGGTCCCTCGGCCAGGAAAATCGGGACTGGAATCGAGCGTCGTTATCCCGAATCTTATTGCCCTTTTTTCTGGGTGCAGCTGGCTGTTGCTGCCGCCCCTGCACTTGCATTTACTTATGCTGTGTAATTTGTAATTTATGCGAAATGCGTTGCCAGAATATAAAAACATCGCAGTCACTGCATCGCCCCTCTCCCTCGCACCCGATCACCGCAAACATAAACCTGTTTTTGTTTTTGGTTTGCGAGAAAGAGAGCCTTTCGAACGCACAGTGGTTGTCATGGACACGGTGAGAAAGTATCACCATCGAATGCACTTTTATTGGGGGTGTCCATAGGTATTTTTACAATCTACTGTTTTTATCACATTAGCTAATTGCCATTTTATTTAAAAATAAAAGTAACATTTTTTTTATCAAATTCCCCAACATTTCCTAAAAATTGTTTAAAATGTAACAGCTTTTAAAAAGAAAAATTTTAATTTTTTAAAAATTAAGTAAGTTAAAATATTTAATTTTTTTGTTACATTCCATTTAATTTTAAATAAAAACGTTTATTTTGTTTTCATTTTTAGTTAATTTTTTTATATTTATAAAAAAATATATACATTTTTTTTTAGAAATTTTGTGAATATTCAAATTTTCAGCTGCATTTGGACACTGTATGTTTGCTAAAAACGATCGCCCGCACACTCACCCACACACTCACTCACTTATTCGCACTTACACAGAGTTCTGAGCAAGCAGATTTTTTTTTAAATTGTTGCTATTTTTTTGTCGCAGCAACACTTAGTTTTTGCTGCTCAAAATATGTAATTCTGATTTTCTTTTTTTTTATTTTGCGCTCATGATGCACGCTCTTGGGGGAGTGCGAAAGAGACAGAAAGAGAGAGACGATCGCGCCCACGCCATTAGCTCTCTTTCATTCAGTGATCTCTGCTAGAAACAAATAAAAAAGTGAATAATATTTAAAAAGCAGATTGGAATTGAAATTACTCTCGATTTTCATTATTTGCGATATTCTGCGGTGTTATCAGTTGGGAGAGGAGAGCCCCAAAAAAGATTAGACTGACTTGGCGAAAGAGAGAAGGAGAGCGAGACTGGGCAAGTGCGTCGGCGTTGGCGTCGCTGCTGCGTCTGCGTCGGCGTCGCTGCCGCCTGTTGCCGCTTTACTCTGTTTTCAGTCTGTTTTTGACTCTCTTTCGGGCAGCGTGCACAGCGCAACGGTATATTTGAATGAATTAATAATAAATAAATAACAAATACAAAACAATTTGCAATCCAAGCAAAATAAAAAAGTGTCCAAGTGAGTGCAATACCAAAAAATCAAAAGATCTGTTTTAAGAAACCCAAATAGCCCGAAGAAACGGTTAAGAACCAGAGGAAGCCAAAATCTATATACAAAATCCATCATAAAACCACAAAAATCTCCTCAAACATCGCGTGTGTGCCTGTGTGTTTGTTTGTGTGTGCGATCCGTCGGCCTTTTTTTTCGGTTTGTTTCTTTTCGCGTCTTATAAGCCGAGCTAAACCGATCCCGAGATCCCGTCTCTCTTTCCCGAGTTGCTCCTTTCGGTTTTTGGTCTGTCTTTGTCCCGGGCACGTAATCCCTCTCTCTTCCTCTTCCCCTAATCAACCTGCTGATCCGATCCCACCGGAGGGTTAAAACATATATACCTTGCACCACAGAGTGTAAAAGAGAGTGAGGGAGAGAGCGCGAGAGATAGTAATCGCTGCTCCCGACTCCATCAAGATTGTGCGCCTAATTTGAAGCTGTAATTAATTTGGATACCCTAATAAAAACCCAGCCGCAAGACGGAATCAAGAAACCAGAACCCAAAAATCAAGAACCCAGAAGCCCCCGCCCTCCCGTTTTCGAGGGGCGCTATTTTATTGCCCCGCACCGGTAAGAAAAGTGAAGTGAAGTGTTGAAAAACAGTAGTTCAAGTATTAGTTTTTGTTATTTTCCCTACACTGGGAATAAAATTTGTCCTGAAATAGAGAAAATGGATCATAAATAAACCCCATGGATAGCCTATAACTTTTTTCTTTAACTTTTGGAAGTATTTCTCTGGAGTCGTTTAAAAAATACATTTCTCAATTTGATCTTACCTTTGATATGAAATTGTAGATATTCATATCCATCCTATTTTTATTCCGAGTGTACATATGTAAACCCTTTTCTGTGTTGGTGTTGCCTGTTTTCTTGAATGAATCTAGGAAAAAACTGGTTTGGCTACCGAGCGATCTGCCGATCTCGCGATCTCGCCTCGATTCAGGATTGCTGCCTCTATAAACTCGTTGTTGGCCAACAGAATTTGAATTGGTTTTCTACCTTTTCATAGCCAAGCTAGTTAGCCGAGTGTGTGTGCTGCTTGCTGGCCGGTAGCCTGTGTGTGGGGCACTTCCACAACCCTTGTGGGAACACGATCGAAATTACTACTGTTCCTTTTACAGCTTCCGGTGCCCGCAAATGGGCTTCGCGTTTCGGGCCATCATCGATCCAAAGAGTTTTGTAATCGAGAATGTGTGAACGCCTTTTGGTTAGGGCCACGAATGTGGAACAACGATCGCATTAGACAATTAAGTATCAATAAAAAGATACGGTATTGCTACTCTTTTGACCTTTGAGCACCGAAAAACCAAATGGGGTTTTTGTAAGAAACCATAATTGGGATTTTCCTGTCTGCATTTTCAGTTACCTGAGGAGTTTTGTAAAGGATTATTCAATGTGGGATTTAAATCAAAGTAATTATGAGAGGAAAAGGGATCAAAAGGTTGTTAAGATTTCGTTTAAAACATATTAAATGTTCAGGACTCAAAAGAAATAAAGATATCTTACAGATTCTATTTATTTGTATCGCTATTGTTGATCCTTTCAATATTCTTATTCAAACCTTGACTTTTCAACGAATATTTCGTTTATTTCAGTTGTTTCTAACATATGTCTTGCCTTGAGATCCTTCTAACTGTCGATATATGTTACTTTCTAATCAAAACTTACTTGAACTTACTTAAGATTCAAACATTTGTTGCTATAAAATATCATTGTACGATCATTAAACTAGAATAGTCTGAAGGGTTTTTTGCGCTTTCCCAAACTCTCCAGATAATTTCAAGATCCTTAAAGGCTGTGCAAAAATACCAATCTCCAAAGTAGCAATAAATCGACGAGGGAATGATAAGAAATTATTGCCATAATCGATAATTTGATGTGTGACGATCGTTGGATCATAATTGAGCCCAGTTCCGCGCTTTTTGTTCCACTCTCTCCCCCCCCCCCCCCCCCCAAAGACCAGTTCGAGATCCTTTTCCATAAATACCCACAGACAATTACAGTTCAGTGGATCTTCGGGCTTGGTTCGTTGCCCCATGCCACGTTAAACTCGGATGCTAAAAGTATCAACCTGCTGCAGACAGGCCGAGATCAAGATCGATCCCATGACAAGACAAGACGTCGCACACACAGATACTACCACCACCACTACCACTACTGCAGATATGCTGGGACTGCGACAGATAGAACACATGTGCACAGGCGTCGGCGGCGGCAGGCATCCCGAGGATCATCAGCGAGCGCAGATCCCTTCTTTCCAGCGAAGAAGAAGAAAAAGGGGCCCAGGCGATGGGAAAGAAAAGAAAAGAACAGCGACTAAATGTGTATTCTACCGTTACGTACACACCGAAAAATTGCACCCCTATTTGTTGTAGTCGTCGTCGTCTGTCTGGCCGAGGAGTGTGCACCATATCGAAAGATCATATTCGTTTACAATCTGTTCCTTAAGCATCTGCTGTGCACAGACTCCTCCAGACCCAAAACTCGGACTCATCTTCTCCTTTGGTCCACTTACTCCTGCGGCCCTCCCAAAATTTGCTCTTTTCCAGGGAAAACATATGCTCCGATTTTCGATTCGTGTGGTTTTTTGTTGTCGCCCTCTCAGTGTTTTATTTTTTTGTTTTTCGGTTATCTTCGTGTCTGGGGCGATAAGGTTTGTGTTCAGATAGTTTGGCGATTGCGACTCGCTCTTTTTTGGCACCCTGCCGAATGATTTCTGCTGCTCTGCGAATCGAATTCGGGCTTTGAGTGGCACTTTCAAACTCATTAATTTGTTTCGATACCATATCAAGTCGCTTGGAAACACAATTTTCCCCAATATTTATCTGTTAGCGATGAATTTGATTCTATAATAATGATTTGTTCGAATTTTACTCACCCCAAAACGTGTGGAATTTGAATGGAAATATTTCGTATCGATAAGGACAAACGTCAAATCATGTTTAATTGATTGACTAAATAAACTCGAGTATAATCTCTAGCATGTAGGGGCCAAAAATGTAATTCCCCCAATCCATTCACTTTAAAGTGTTTACTCAGATGATCTTAGATGATAGATGTATTATTTGCAAACAAAGTGCTTTTACGACTATTTGTATTGTTTTTACGATAACTTACCCTTAACTTAATTCATTGATATATTCCTAGAATAGAAATTGGCATAGTTTTAGTTCCTGTTTCATTCACATTTACCTTTTCTAGGTGCTAGAACGCATTTTGAGTGACTATATGAGTGCTAGAAAATCACCTTTTTTCCTTTTTCAAACCAAGAAATCAATTAGACTTGCCAAATGTTGCCAATTATCTTGGCCACTTTTATGCGTCAATAAATTATTTTCGTGTGAAAAGTGCATTCGGTATTGCTACCATATTCAAAAATCATATGCAGCCCGCAATCTATATATATCCGTACTGAAAAACTGCAAATGCATATAGATTGTGTGCAGATTTAGTAATGTTGTTGCGGTTTCTGTTATTGCTGTTCTACATTGAATTGATTGCACTGGGGCGGCAGCAAAACTAAGAGGCGCGAAATAAATCAACTTTTTGTGGAGCGCGCAGAGCATTTTGCGGCTGCAGTCGCTGATTTTATTATCCATTTAAATGTTGATTAACTTAAATTCGTTTTTAGTGCACTCACTTGCTCCGCACACACAAATATATAATGTATATATCTGAGTTGTTCTTTTTTTTGTATTATTTTGTGGATGTGAATACATAACTGTCCAGCTGGGCATTTCAGTTGATCGGCAACGACCACGGACAAAAATCAGCAAATCAAATCGAAAATGATTTCGCAAGAGCAAAAGTTGAAATTTATGCAACTGTTGTATCATGACGCTGTTGCCCTAGGCAAAGGGGTATTCCTTTTTCGAATCAGAGGATTATCATAGATTTGTATTATGGGCTTTTGTTATAAATAAATTGAATTCCAAATGGCTGTATATAAAACAATCGTATTGGATGATTCTATGACCTTAAAGGGTTATTATAATATCTAAAATAAGACTTAGACCCTCATAGAGTCAATGATATTCGGTATTCCCCCTTTTCCGTGCTTTATTTCGATTCAGTTAGATCAGCGCGAATATGGCGGAATTTCTTCAATCCATTCCCACTTGTATATATAGCGCAGATTTACATTTGTGTTTGTACATGGCTGATAAGGCGGCTAGATAACTGTTTGCCACACACTCACCGAGTGCCAAAGAGCGGCAGCGGGGGAGACGGACTTTGGAGGAATCGTCACCGATGCGACGACAGTATCCCCACATTTGCATAACGTATCTAATTAGGCAGCCAGTGCCCAAAGATACTACTCAGATGTAGCTACAGATATGTATAGTAAGGGCGGTTACCGGAGCAAAGAATAATAACTGTGGGGTTCTAGGAGCTATAAAGAGACAAACCTAAGATTTTTTCATTTTAATAACTCTTAAAATAAAGACCATTTCTTTTAAAGTTATTAAAACAAAGTATTTTTTGAAGTAGAAATCTTTAAACATTTTTTTATGGTTTTCGAAATTTAGAATTAGCTAATTTTTTGCCTTGATTTGATTTTGGAAACGTTCTTAAAAGCATTGTACCTATGTATCTATGCTCATTAACATAATGATTTAATATTTTAATAATGTTTAATGCTTTTTGATTTGTTTTTAAAAAGTTCAACGACTTAATCACACTTGGTTCATTCTACACACGAGATAATCACATTTTGTGCCCCCTTTATTAGTTTAATCGTTGTTCTCTTTATTTATCACAATATAGCTTTTATCACCCAAAGTACATTTAATGTAAATATAATATTGAATGCGTAATTACTGGACATTATCGCGTGGCCGTGTTATTTATAGTGGCTACTGGCTGTGCCAGTGTGGAGAGCCCTCATATGGGGGCCTTTGGGGATTTCTTCAACTGCTGCTCTGGTCCTCTCTTCTGAGAGGCTTATCTTCCCCCACTTCCGGTGATAAAATTTCTAAGACTTATTGTTATTCGCTAGGGATTTGAATGTGGTTCCTATTCAAGTAAATATATCTTAAATACAAAAATTAAATTCAAGTGATTACTAAGCGGGGGAAGAACATTTAACGAGAAAAATCCATTTGGTATTTTCTCTAGTTGAACAAGGACTACAAACTTTTTACAGAAAACCGCAAATGCTATTATGAAAATGGGCACATTTCCTCCCAAAGCACTAATTGGGAAACAAGCTCATGAAATCCGTGTGATCTTCCTGCCCAATCTCTTTGTGGCGACACTTCAAAGTAACTTTTCGTGTTTTCTTTGAAACTCACATCACATCGCTCCATGATCATCAACCGCCGCTTGGTCAGGGCAAATATTTGAGAACTCCAAAGAGAACGAAACCCATTAGAAATATATTTAGAAAATTAAAACCCTTTGACTCGGGTCTTTCCTCCTCCTTCCCATGATATGATGGATGCTGTGCTGTGTAAACAAAATAAAAGCGTGCTTATATGCAAACTGTGCCTCGTCGGCTCCTTTTGTTGTGGCCTGCTTTAAAGGTGGCGGACACTTTTGATGTTGCACACACGGTACTGGCTGGGAAAAAGTGTCATAATTCGTTGGGCAAATAGAGTTTAGGCCGTGAAAGAGGTGCGAACGCCAGAGGAGGTGCCAACGAGGTCTAATAAAGCGGGGGAAACGAGCCAATAATTGAGCGATAATTAAAACACCTCACACCCGCAGACACCCACCCAGTAATAATTGCAGCGATTTGTTTATTGAGCATCTAGCTAATTGTTTGTTTCGATTTTCCCCTCCCCCGTAGATGCCTGCACAATATGGAATTGGCGATTTGTAAAACAGATCTGTCTGCCACGAAATTCATGCTGCCGCCCTCTTTGCCCACATCCGCGGCCATTGGATCCTCATCAGCGGTCTCTGCCACGGCATCCCACTTCCTCGATAAGGCGGCCCACGAGCTCTTCCAGTTGAACGCCATCAACGGACACCTGTTCAAGTCACCGGCCAGCAGCCACCACCTGAATTCCGCTGGCAATCCGTCGATCCTGAGCCACTTGAACGGCATCAACAATAGCATCGGCCATTCGGGCCAAGTTAGCACCATGAGGCTCAAGAAGAACCGCAAAGTAACCTTTCTATCCAGCCTAGTTGAGGTAAGTAAAGGAATTTGAAGGAATTAGATTAAATTGGTTTTGTGGGGGAAGGAATTTTTAAATTTATTATGGAGTGAGTTAATGGTTGAATAATCCAGATGAGGATCCTTATATCTTCAACTGAATCTTAATTATTAAACATCTAAGTAGGTTAATGATCACTTGCTTTCATATTCAAATCCAACTAAAGTTGCTTGGCAAACTAGGTAGCAATGACTGCACGTCGCTGATCGATGGCTGCATAAATCTATAATTTCTATATATAACTACGTATAAGTGAATTTGCTGATCAAGTGATCGATAGCCTGTCCATCGGTTTCTATGCCAGTTTGACAGCCATTGCAGTGGAAGCCTCGATGTCAGTGCGATCCCCTTTGCGAATGCAGATCACGTAGATCACGCATTCTAAATTTGGTAGACCAAACAAAACGCAATTATTATGTATTATGCTTTGTTGCGTTTTTATTCGCAACACCCTGCTTTTTTGGGGGAAGTCTTTACAATCAAGTAGAATTTATAGAATTATCTGTCACTGATCATAGGGGCAAATCTAAAAGGAGGGTGTAGCAAATTCGTCTGCAATCCATTAAATTCACTTTTGTAAACCATCTTTTGTTTATTTGCTATAAAAGCCATAAGCGTGCCACTTATGACGCATCTAGATAGAGAAAAGGCCTGATCAAAATTGGGAATAAGTAGGGAACTCAATGCGTAACCGACCATAAAAAAAAGTCAAACATATAACAATGGGACCCATGATCGCGTAAGGCTTCCCTTTCCTTCAACACCTTTCCTTTCATCTGTTTGAATACCCTTTTCTAAAAACCCCATTTAACACTCGGAAAACCTTGTTTGTCAGCTTTTAAGATCGTGGTTTACTTTTGTAGATATTCAAAGATTTTTTTTAAGTAAATATTTAAAACCTTTTCCTATATTGATAAAACTAAAAAATAGGTAATATTTTCCTTTATTTTCAAGATATTACTATTAATATAAACCAAATACGTATTAACGATCCTGGGATACGTTGAATGTATGTACTTTGCTAAGGTTAATATTAATAAATTTCCTAAGAAAATCTCCCTAAAAAGTAAGGAGTAGTCCTATTCTCTGCCTTTAAACTCGGCCCTTCCCTTATTTTCCCACTCTCTCTTGATTCTTTGAGTCCCATATGATCGTGACAGGTCCCGAGTGAAGGTATTTGACACATCGCCTGCGGTAAGCATATCCGTTGGCCCGCCAAGCCGTTGACCACTTTCATCCGGTCTTTCGGGGCCAACAGCCTGACCCCATGGTGATCCTTTCCCCGTTTCCCTGCCAAGACCCCAGAAAGGACATGCGCAAGCTCAGTCGGTTGGAAAATGCAGCCAGGTAATCCGATCCAGAGTGTCTGGCCTTTTGGAGGAGCCAAGTTTTGGGTTTCGCCACAATCGAGAGCCCTACGTAACTGAAGACTTGTGGATCGTGGAGCCCGCAAAATTGGATTCCAATCGAAATTTGTGAATTCAGCTGGGATTCGCTCACAAAATTGATTATGATATTTACGGAGCATTTCGTTTGACTACTGTGACCTCCATTATCATTAAGCGACCCGCACAGTCGCACAGTCAAACGAACAATTCAATTTATTAGATCGCGTTCAACATCGGATCGGATGGACCCATGGGACAACACAACTCGGAGTGCCATCACATTGGGGCAGTCCGCAGTCAATTGCCGGCAATCTATGCCACGACTTTGCGCTATTGTGGCTCTGATTATTGTGCCCGAGTCTCAGTCTTACGTTACACTCACCACTCACTCTCTTCCAAACGAGGGGCGCGCACACACATTTTGTAATTGGGTAAAAGTGGCTTGTTTATAAATATGTACAACACAATCATGAATGCCTTGTTGACTCTGGCTCATTGTATTGCATATTGGGGCGGGGATGATGGGTAGAGCACCTCTTGGGGGAAATCTAGAAGATCGGGGCATAGGTCTTGGCCAGGAACAACAAACAAAAGTGATGGATAGATCGTGCTTAATATATTGCTCACTAATTAACAACTAAATGGGGAGATCGCCAGCTGCAAATGATTGCTTAAAATGTCAATCACAGCAAAGCAAGGTTATGGATCGTAGGAAAATAAAATTGTAACTTGTAGAATAAGTACCTAGTAGATACTATCTACCCTAAATTCCTTTATAATAGTATTTTAAATTGATTAATTTAATATATATGTATTAAAATGAATCAGAACTTTTCTTAAAATTAAAAAATTCAAAACTTTCAAAAAATCTCAGTCAAATAAAATAAAGCAAACTCATTTTTAACTGGAAAAGTAATGCTCATGGAATTAAATTATTTTCAGGACCGTGACTAATGCAATTGTATTTTCAAAATATTCGAAATTTTCAAGCTATGAAATATTATGATGACTTAAGAAGCTAAAATTAAATAGGACCTTTTATGAATCAGTTTTAAAATTTATAAAATTTTTAAATACCCTATTTCTTAATAGGAAAATCAAATTGTAAGCCCCAAACTAATTAAACTATTTCCTTACAGTCCAAAAATATTTTCATCAAGGAGGAGCCCATTCATGGTTGCAAGGATCTATGCAGTTTATCGGATATTTCAGATCATGAGGCGTCATTGGGTGAGTAAAATGAAAAAACCCGTCATAACCATGCCTTTATATTATTGTGCGGATTGTTTACTTTGGCCAAGTGCTAACCCATTTGCTATATCGGTTTCATATGCCTTTATACCTCTTTTTTTCTTTTTTTTTTCTTTATATTTTGTTTGTTGAATGGCATTTCGAGGTCTGGCGAGTTCTGATAACAGATTTCCAAGAAATGGAAATAATTGAAGAGCAAAATGTTGTTGATGAGCAAATGTTCAACAATTATATAGCTGCGTAGCGTTATGGCCATATCTTGACTCATATACTTTGTGTGTTTATATCTTAGTAAATTAGTCAGACAGATTAGTTTTGTTTATGTATGAATGCAGCAATTCATCAGAATCCGCATTACTGAGCATAAACTGATTCGAAGAAAATCATTTTTATTTAATCAATTAATGAGCTAGTATTTTATTAAACGATCAACATTTTCTTTTCATCATGAACCTTTGAAAAAAAGTTAAAATGATTTAAAGATCCCAATTTGTTGGCATAAGCTAAGCATAATAAACTTCAAATAATAATGAAATCGCTTTACCTAACGTAAAAGGATATTTGGCGGTCGTCACAGCCGAGCAATATATGCTTAGTGGCTTTTGCGACTTTATTATTATTTTTTGCCTTTTGAACCGAGCGATAAAAAAGCAAAAAACAGACAGAGAGCGAGCGAAAAAGCGAGCCAAATAATTTGGCGATAAGATAAGCCAACAAAAGCGTGTTGCTGGAATAAAAAAGAACCCGAGTAAAAAGAAACAATGCCAAAGAAAGATATTTAGCCAGTGTGTGGGATCGTTTGTTATGGCATATAGCACATAGCATATATCGTGTGTATTTATTATAATGTAGTCGATGAAATATACATAATTCCCAAGCATTCGCATAGTTTTGGGTTCAGATTTCTGTGAAAAGTCACGTCGTTTGCTTCCGGTGTGCCCAGCCCCTTTGGTTCCTGAGCAACTCCCCACCCACAAAACCCCCCGGCAAAGTGCCAAGCGAACTTGCACATATTCATTCAGTCACTCCCTCCCTCACTCACTTACCCATTCATTCATTCATTTGCTCCTTTAAATGCTCCTAAAAAAAAAGAGATCTCTGCGCGGAATACATTTGCATTTGAAATACTCAAAATAAATATATCTAAAAATGTGCAGCGCTACCTTTTCCCCTCCGCTGCTGCCGCTGTCAATCAGGCAATACGTCAGTCATTCACTCACTCACTCTGTCAACTCTTCGTATACGTAATGTGACAAAACATCGTTGTCGTTGCCGCTGCTGTTGTTGCTTTTCTTATGGCATGTGTCTAGTATATTTTATCTATTATTTCACACACAGTCTCGGGGGCAGAAAGAGATTTCAAGTATCGGACAACGTTTTATGGTAATTTGTTATGCATCTTTTGCCCTGTTGTTCGCGTAGCGAGAACAATGTACAAAATATGTGTTAATAATGGGAATTTCTCGGATAGTACTTAGTTTTGGGTATGGCGATAAAGATGTCGGAGCTCGATGTCGAAATTTAACTCTGGGTAAAACACCATAACATTTACTGGCAATTAAAAGCTGATAAAAAAAATATTTTTTTAAGATATTTGGGGAAATTCTTAGAAAATTATGAGTAAATATTAAAGTGTTAAAATAAATATAAATATACTCATATAAACATTCAGAAAAACCTAAAGTTAATATGAATAAAAATAATATAAATATAAACATTAATTAAATTTGAAAAGAAAACACTTGTATCTCAGCCTTTTTGTATCTCAACCATGGCAAACATCAAAAACAATGCACTGCCATCTGTCCAAATCGGTGGGATTGAAACGATTTTAGTGCTGTTTAATGTTTATAAAAACAAATAATACAAATCTCGTCGGGGATTCAGTTTTTTTGCCGTGGCCCAAAACAGCGAGGCAGTCACCGAAAGAAAAGGAACCCGAAAACGTAAAAAGTATTTATGTATTTATGTCTTATCGCTGCGTAGAGATCAACAAAGCGCAAACAATTTCAATGTCAACGCAAACCCAAGACTAAAGTCAGTGCCCAACTAAATATACAAATGTGTAGTGAGCGAAAGGGTGGACCAGAGTTGCTTGTAAAATATAGGATCTTAAATTGCAAGATGGTTTTTCGGGATTATCATTTAGCGCAGATAATACTTCAGAACTTTCCGAATAATTTAAATATCACGCATACGCACTGTGACCTTTTCCTAATTATATTTTGGGATAAAAAGTTCTTGGATCTCTTTTACAGAGGTCCACCCTATTCTGCTATATAGTGGTATGTACAATCCTACATATCTATGTATTTAGACATACATATGTGGGACCCTTACTGAAAACAACTGGCAGCCTGAACTGTTCGCTCGTCGCTAGAAGATCGCGGCCATAAAATGGCAACAGAAACAAAAAATAAATATAAAATCACAAAAACTAAAACAAAAAGGCGGAAAAAGCTGAAAAAAACATGCAAAAACGGCGACAACTGCGCAGATGCTGAATGGAAAATGGGGATGGCACATAAAAAAGGGGAAACATCGCGGGCCCGAAGAAGCAGAGAAAGATCGAGAGCCAGGCACGTATATTTAGTTTACATTATGTGGACTAAAGATACACTTAACACAAGGGTGGCTCACAAACTCGACCCAAATATCGAAATATATTTACTAAAAAATTAGTATTCTTATTTTGTTATTTTGAGAAAACTTAATTGGTTTAGAAATATATTTTTTATTTTTAAAAACGAACTGTCTGATATTTATTCTAAGTGTACGCAAAAGGCTGCCCTTATTTTAATTATATGCGCACACAGATACGAGCGCACACTCACGCACACAATCGCACGGCTTAATCATCTCTCATTAATCATAAACTTCTAAAATAACAAGAAACAAAACGAAACGAAACAATAAATAAGGCAAATTAAATTTTTGCTTATTAAATATGTGCGCTATGATTTGTATAAAAAAACAAGAGGGAACGCTATAGTCGAGTGCCTCGACTATCAAATACCCGTTACTCAGCTAAAGTCAGCAGTCTCAAGCAGGGCAAACCAAGCAGCCGCTTCAAAAAATTTAAAAAATTTCTTCTACATTTCGGTAGGCGTTAATAACTCAAACAAAATTGCGTTTACACTTTTGCTCTAGCTTTAAAACTATGGGCGCCACAGCTTTTCGCGGTTTGTGGGCGTTAGGGGGGGGGGGGGGGTTTCCAACTTTGGTCAATCAATATGTATTTATGAAACGAATACACATTGCTTTTACCGTTAATATAGCTTCAAAACTGTGGGTGCCACAGTTTTTCGCGGTTTGTGGGCGTTAGAGGGGGCGTGGCACATCGGAGTGAAAAACTTGCGCTGCGTATTAACGCCTAGAATCAGCATGCCAAATCCCAATCTTCTAGCTTTTATAGTTTCCGAGATCTCAGCGTTCATACAGACGGGTGCCACTGTTTTTCGCGGTTTGTGGGCGTAAGGGGGGGAGGGGGGGTTTCCCACTTTGGTCTATCAATATGTATTGATGAAACAAATACACATTTCTTTTCCCGTTAATATAGCTTCAAAACTGTGGGTGCCACAGTTTTTCGCGGTTTGTGGGCGTTAGAGGGGGCGTGGCACATCGGCGTGAAAAACTTGCGCTGCGTAATAACCCCTAGAATCTGCATGCCAAATCCCAATCTTCTAGCTTTTATAGTTTCCGAGATCTCAGCGTTCATACAGAACGGGTCACAGTTTTTCGCGGTTTGTGGGCGTTAGAGAGGGCGTGGCACATCGGCGTGAACAACTTGCGCTGCGTATTAACCCCTAGAATCTGCATGCCAAATCTCAATCTTCTAGCTTTTATAGTTTCCAAGATCTCAGCGTTCATACAGACGGACAGACGGACATGGCTAGATCGACTCGGCTAGTGATCCTGATCAAGAATATATATACTTTATATGGTCGGAAACGCTTCCTTCTACCTGTTACATACTTTTGCACGAATCTAATATACCCTTTTACTCTACGAGTAACGGGTATAAAAAATAAAAATTCGAATTCTCAGAGAGAAAGAGGCAGAGAACGAGCCCCACCAGAAGAAAGAGAGTGGGAGAGCCTGGCGTCGACGCTGGCAGCGACGTCGACTGCCCGAGCCCCACAACTTTCATTCATTTTGCAGCTCATTTCATTCATCCCCGCGCGGTCGACGTCGCTGCCGGCGTCGCTGCTCCCCAACGCTCTCGCGCTCTCTTTTTGGGGCTCTGTCTCTCCAAGAAACACGTTCGTTTTCATTCATACTCGCCAGGCAACAAAAACAACAAAACTAGCTGGTTCTCGAAAGACAAAAAAAAAAAAAACACAAAAAGCAAAGAAACCAAAAAAGAATTCAAATGCAGTTGATGAATGGGGGAATGGAAATGGAATTGGAAATGGGAATGGGGGGAATAAAAGGCAGCGACGAGTGGATCTTGTTGCTTTTGTCTCCCTTTCTCCCGCGGCGATATTGTTGTTTCCTCTGTCATTGGGGCTTGATGTTTGTTTCCTTCCTTTTTTGCGTGTGCCTGCATCCCCTTCTTCCTGCTCTTCCTCCTTCTTCTTCTTCTTCCTCTCCTTCTAGGCTGGTTCCTGCAAACCGGCTTCTTTCTCTTCTTCTTCTCCAGCTTTGTCTTTTGGGGCTCCTCTTTTATCGCTGCTCCAGCTTCTCCTTCTTCTTCGTTTGACTCTCTGCCGACTTCGCTCTGCCTCTGCCCGTGGGCGCGTTGCCGACTTTGGCTTGGAGTCCAACTGCATTCGTTGTTGGTTTTTTTTTGTACCCTGCAATGTTGGGTACTATCAATTAAATAATATGTTTGTCATTAAGTTCTAACGCAGTAGAGAACCTAGAACCTTGATTTTATATCAACTATCGTCAGTAAACCGATATTATTTATATGGGAACCAAGATATTACATTTATTTTACAAATATCAAGAGATATTCAGAGTTTAATATTTTCATTCTGAACCCAAGATCATCGTAGTAATGTAAATCGTTAAAAACGATTTTGCAAAGATATCTTAATTCAAGAGTATCTTAACTTCCCCAATACAAACTTTTGAATCCATCCCAGTTTTGTTTTCATTGTTTTTGTGTATTTATTTTGATTTTTAGCTGTTCGCTCTTGGGCCAACTTCTTATTTATTCATAATTTGAACTCCCCCCTTCCAGGCCGCCACCCTCCACGCCTTCCAATCCCCTCCTTCCCCGCCCCTCCAGCCGCTCCACGCACAATTTGTGGGCAGCTGCTGCTGCACATGGAAAAATGGAAAACTGGAAAACGAGTTGCCAACACACACTTGCTCGTGTTTCTGATTTTAAGTTTTTTTGTTTTAATTTCAGTTTTTTGTTACCTTTCAAATTTCTTGTTCACAGATCTTTTTTTTTTTCGTCTTCTGCGGTTGTCGTTGGTCTTTTTTTTTTCTTGGGGTTTTGGTTTTTTTTTCGTTCGTGGAACTGCTGCGTTAACAACTTTTTGTTGTTGTTTGTGCTGCTTCTACAATTTTTCATTCATTCATATTCAGAGACATGTGAGAGTATGTGAGTATGTAGATATGTGCGTTTGTAGTTGGATATATCGCCTGTTTTATATTTCATATGCACGCCACTTTGTACTCACTTACTATTTGTGATTTTCGTTTTGTTTGCTTATTTTTCTTAGCCTTTTTATTATTACTTTTTTTTTTCTTTTTTTCCCTGCCTTTTGGCGGTTTTTCGCCTGATTCTGCTTTATTCATTCATAAATTTTTACAGCCCGTCGGGGATTTTTGTTGTTGTTTCGCCTGGAATTAATTACTCGAGAACTTTTTGATTCATTTGAATTGAGGCCTTAATGGCGGAATAATTCGGTGCATTATTTCAGTCATTATAGCCACTTTGAGATCTTTTTTGCATTTTTTTTTAAATTTTTTATGCAGATAAATTTATGAATTATTAATGTAATATTTTGTATTAAGTTAGTTGGGATTATGCAATAAATTTTTTGCATTTTCTGTTAAAAAATTAACTTGGTTTTTTCATAAACTCGAATTGAAATTGTGTTTAAGCGCTGCATACCAATTTATAAAGTCAGATTTATAAATTTTTTTCCTGTGTAGATATGTACTCATATATGTAAATCGCTTACAATAGACAAACAGACTTTATCTAATCACGTTCCCTCAACGTTTCTATTTCCATTTCCATTCATCCACACCAAAAACAATGTTATCAAAACAAAAGCGCTTTTCTCTGTCGTTTTTTTTTATTATTTCTTTTTTCTGACTGTGTAGAACGGATGTGTCTAAATTGAGTGCATCCCAATCCCATGGACAAATTAGCAGCATTTATTGTAATAGTTGTAGTTGTTGTTTTCTTGGGATCTTTCAAGTTGTAGTAAAGCCCAGTCCATGGCTAATCAGCACGCTCCGAAATGTTGTAATGCCGTAAGAAAGGGCGAAAAGAGCAGCAAAAATGAAGCCATAAACAACTGACCCAGCACAATAATCAGGGTAACAACTTATCAGGCAACCCTCTCACGCGTGCGACCTTCACCAGTTTGAACTTTACCAAACGAAACTCACTTTTTTTCGCTCCAAATAACCAAAGACCCAAGAAATAACCAATGAGGTGAGCGAAGAAACGAAAGAGAACAAATATTTGTGACTGGCTGATAAGGGCGCTCGTTATCGCAGGCGGTGGGTGTTATTGGGGGTGGGGGATGGGGGGCAGCGCAGGCACTCTAATATTATAATGCACTTAGCCTACACCTTGAAATATTGGTCGGCAAAAAGACATAAGAATCATTTTTCAATTGTTAGGTTACCAAGTTGACAAGATGATAGGGAGACATGCGAATTTACGACAATTGGTTCCTGATTTCTTATTACAAAAGTCATACGTGGCTTTTATGAGTATGGTAAAAACAATTTTATGATATGTTTTTTTTTTTTTTGAGGTTGAAATTTGATTAGCAAAGATTTTTGTGTGGCACCACGGAATAAATTCTTTTGTTATCGTTTTCTTAAATATTTCTATTTCAAGCCTAACATTTACCACACAACTATTTGTGCGATTTGTTTTCTGGTTTCTTATCAACTTATATGGTATAATATGATTTTATTATGTTTGTTTAATTTTTAATTATTTTTAATTAAAAATTAAAAATTAAAATTAAAAATTCGTCAAGTTTCAGGGGGTTCCACTTGAGAAGGGCTCTCAAAATTGATCGCCGATCTCTTTGAATTTTTCCTTCCTTTTTGAAAATAATTTTAATAATAATTCCATTCCATTTTATAATTCTATCTTACTTCATAAAGCTAATCCAATTTTAAAATTCTTTAGTTTTGAATACGGCGCCATTTATTCTTTCTCTTTCGTGAAGATCATTCTACATGATTTTTACATGCATTAAATGCGACATCTAGCGGCTGGAAGAAAGGTGGTGGAGTATGAAACTATTGCATACTTTAGGGATTCAATGGAAAATGTTTCAGAAGTATTGCATACCTTAGGGCAAACTAGTATATCAATTTGTTAAAATTTAACTAAATTAAAGTTAAAAAAAAAAAACATAAAAAATATATTAAATTCACAAAAGCACGTAACATTAATATATACAAAATATTTAAAATGACATTCAAAACCACATTCGAAAGACTAAATCTAACCTTGGATAACATAAAAAATATAAAATGCGCATTTGATTTAATAACTAGTCGCAAACTAAAAAAATCGAAAACATTTTCGCCAAGCCTTAAAAGTAAAGCATATTAAAAAGAAACTTCAACGCGTGCCATCAACTAATTATTTTATAATTTAGCCAAAATGAATAAAAAGCGAATTTTGAAAACCACTTTTGACCATTTCGGGATCAATTCAATTAATCATAAATGCCAAATATGGAGAAAAAATACATATATCAGTGGAGAAAAGGAAACCGAAATCCCATTAGGAAATGCTGCAAGACGCGACTAACAAATATGAATCAATTAATGCAACAAAAGGCAACCTGTCCGCAGACGAATACTGACTAACAAAAAAAACTAACTTACTCACACAGATGCTGGCATCCAGATTAGATGTGTGGATGTTGGGGCAACAAATTGCGGCAAATGGAAACCCGTTCTTGGGACAGCTTCAATTGCATTTTATGATTTACCAACCGAGCAACCAACCGATCGAACAGCCGCAGCACTCGACCAATTGATAATGCAATCGATGAAAAATTGAATCATACAGGATCTCGATCCATATAAATATGTTTTTGGATGGCTGAAGAAGGGGGCGGGGGGGCGCTATTGAGAACACCTGCCTTGTCATAATGATTGTGTCTGCACAATTTTCCAGTTGCCTGCCTCAAAGTTTTTCCAGGAGGAGTGCGTTCTATCGATTCGGCGATCGAAGCCCGATGATCATCAATTCAAGCGTGTCCACCTGGGCTCTCTAGCTATCCATATCGATCTCTTTCTCTCTCTCTCTGTTGGCCAATTTAACGCTGCTACCCCTTTGGCCAATTGATAATTTAACGCTTCAATTGGCCCAAAAAAGTGAGGCTAGCTGCCCCTAAAACAAAGGGAAATATATGTGAATTGGCCCATTGCCTTTTTGTTATGTTCGAAGACCCTATTTTCTGCCATGTCATAATTCGTTCAGCATTTTAAATTAAGTTTTTCTTTTCGTCTACCAACGTAATGCCTAATGGGTTTTTGTCTTTTCTGCAATTGTCATTTGAATTAAAAGCCATTTCGTTGCGCTACTTTTAACCTAAATAGTGGAACCATTAACTAAGTCTATTGGTAGATCCTATCCTATTAACTGGGTCTTATGTTTTAGGATGGAGTGGCAAAGTCTATCAATTGGAACTGTTTTTCATTAGGTTTTTTTTTAAGTGGGTATAATGCTATGAAATGGTCAAGATGAAATCTTCATTAGTTTTCCTAGAACTTAAAAAAATGTATAATCATACACTTGTGATATATTTATTGCCTTTTAATAGGTATCTTGAATTATTTCCCTAACAAATTGATGTAAATGCCAATATCGTACAGTTTTATACTAGCTATTACCATAACTTTTATAGAAGCAGGTTTTCTGATTTGTGAATAGATCCCAGCTAATCAAAGTCTGCTCAAATGGAGGCCCATAAGTAACCTCTTCATTGGAGATCCTCCAGCTCCCCAACTTTTTACCCACCGATCGCACTTATCGCCGAACAATGTCGGCACTGGCGCTTTTGTGTCTATTCGAACCGAAAATTCTCTAAACAAAAACAATCGATAAATTTCCATAGAAGATTGCTGCAAGTGGCCGAGTACTCGGGGGACTCGGGGGATGCGGGAATGGGCGGTCGTAGCGCCATTCGCACAGTGGGTTACCTTTGATGCCGGGCGCAATTTATCAACGGATTTTATTGAGTGTTTTCGTTGTTCGCCTGCATTCGAAATCCTCGCCGCCTGACGTTGACCATAACACCCGCGCAATCGAATCGCCTCGCACTGAATCGGATCTATATCGGAATTTGTGCGAGAATCGGTGACTGGAACAGGAATTTGTATATACAAGGGGGAATATATTTATATAAGTAGGTACAGTGCGGTATGGAAGTGAAAGACAAAAGAGCAAGAAAGGGATGAATTCATTGATAAGACTATTGTTTTAATATTTTAATATTTTTAATATATTTTGTTCTTGATTTAACAATATTGACTTTGGATAATTTTAAAGATATCTGGATATAATATTTAAATATTTCAAATATTGTTGGTTCTTTTTCTAACAGTCCTAAAAAAAATTTAAATTTTAATATAGAAATTATAAAGTACAATATTTATTTGGTATTATATTAAAGATATCTGAATATAATATTTGAATATTTGTAATATTTTTTGTTCTTTATTTGGCAGTTCTAAAATTTTAATATTTAAATGTAGAAATTATAATGTACAACATTGATTTTAAATAATTTTAAAGATAGCTGCATTTTTTAAACTGTAAAATTCCTCTACTATTTTCAGATTAGTACTTGATTTTTTTTATCTACACTGATGCCCCGCACTGTACTTGATTTTGTATATTGTGTGCCTGAGATCGGAAGTTAATTTATTCGAGGGTTAAGCATTTAGTTTTGTTTATTTGAAACCGGCAAGATTTGTGGCTCTCCACATAAATTTGTTTGTCAATGGACCTTTCTTTTGGGGCCCTCCTCTCTCACCCCCTAACCACCCAACCTTTATTACCTCCCACCCCTTATCCTATTATATCTTTCTTTAAATTTTTTCCCGTTTGCCTGTTGAAATCCATTTAGTTATATATTTTAATTGCGTTCGGTTCATTTGTTTAGGTAGCCGGCAGCAGCAGCATCGCGCTGAGGAGTGTGAAAACTGTGTGCTTGCAACTGCCGCTGCAAGAGCAAACATCGAGGGGGAATATCAGCCATCAGCCTGTACTTGGTCCGCTTATTTTAGCCATGGCTAATGCCAACAAACACTCGACTCGATCGCACGCAAGCTGCAACTGCGAGCAGGTGAAACTTTTGCCGATCCATAGTCAAAAAGGGGGGGGGGGGTCTCAAGGGGGGCCATTTGGGGGAGTGGGCAGGCTGTTGGTAGCAGTTTGAACAGCTGACCAAACCGCTTTTGTGGCGGCATTAAAACATAAAACTGGTTGACTCTCTATGGGTCCTGCTTTCGGTTGGGGTCTCCTCCCCCTTGGAACCCACAGCTCAAAGCCCCTTTATTTTCTGGTATCTCTCTATTAAAAATAGTCTAATGATCAATGCTATGGGCCTGGTAGATACACTAAAAATCGCAGAAGTTCTTAAGTCTGGTGATAAGAAAATAAAGTTCTTTCTGGAGGAACAGATATTATTATATCATAAAGAATTTTCCAAAAATCCTAGAAACATTAATAATATTTTTTATAACTTATATAGATGCTGTAGACTTGATACGAAGGGTTAAGGTACACATTTTTAATGAAAAACATTTAATTCTAGAGAGTCATGGGTCTTTTTTCCTCACTGTATTATATGCAAATGCAGAACAGGCAGGTCTAGGGTCCAGTTTGAGCATCCTCACGATGATCATTGTGGTTCGAGGGTTCTAGGCAGGCCAGGTGCTAAGATAAACCGAGGGCAAGGGGTTGCCGGGGTGATGGAAGCTGCAGATCGGGAAGTCAATCCAGTTGTTTGGCCCTGGCGTGGGCTTATTACCCACCAACAAATTGCATCTTCATTTCGAGCTGCAATCAGGGGGAAAGAGTTATCACCATGACCCCATACCTTCAGATGACCCCTTCCAGCCATTCTCCTGCCTATCTAACCAATTATGTTGCCAACAATTAAGTTAATGCCGTGTGGGCTTCCTCGTGGCGCCAGTCTTTTGGTATCTTATTTAAAAAACAATTAATATTTTGCCTCTTTTGGGTCTTTTAATTCGGTTTTTATCATCTGCCACG
Organism: Drosophila mimetica; assembly: GCA_037075245.1. Lineage (NCBI taxonomy): Eukaryota > Metazoa > Arthropoda > Insecta > Diptera > Drosophilidae > Drosophila > Drosophila mimetica. Next base: position 10,745,295 of record JBAMCH010000023.1, read on the forward strand.
CAGCGGGATGGCTAAAAGTGCCTTCCGTCACACGTTCCGGGGCCATTTTCGAAATTCAGTTATCAATTAATGGCCAAATATATTTGTTTCGAATAAAAACAAAATGCCGAAAACGTCGAGACAAAATGTTTTTACAGCTTCTGATACATTTCATTTCAATTCATATCGATGCGTCTTAATTTATTCAAAGCCGTTACCAAATGGATACTTAAGGCCACCACTCGATTGAGATAATAATGTCTTATGGGGGCTTACTTTCGATGGGCTCTTGAGTTTGAGGTTTTAGTTAGTTTTGATCTTTTCCCCCTGGAGTGTGTGAAAGCTATTAAAATTAGTGCTTGGGAAATGGTTAATTTTATTAAACTCAAAAAACAGAGGATATAAATGTTTAATGGGTTTTAGTTGAGTTTTTAAGGTGAGTTAGTTAGTCTTTTTAAATGATTTTATTAATTTTAAAGGATTATTTAATTGATTTTATTGTAATAATCTCATTATGGTTCAGCTCCAGTGAAAACTCAATGAAAATTTTCCCCATTGGGATCTTCTCTCCGCTTTATTATCATTCTGTTCGCATTCCGTAATGAATAATTATTGCTAATTGATGCTGATAAAAATGAATTTATGAATGTGTTTCTGTCGCTGTTGCGGTCACTCTTCTATCAATTCAATTGCTTTGACTCGGACCTGTTTCCCCCACTTATCAGCGATGAATGAAGGAGTCCAAGCATTGGATGTGGCTATTTCGCCTTGCCAACAGCCACGAAGTGGCCCGGGGGTTATCTGGTTAACTCTCGAATAATATACGATATTTGTGTGTACCAAGATGCGTCACTGCACTGAACTGCTCAGCGAGAGTCGTCCCGTCCGATAACAAAAGAGCAAAAACAAATTTCATTCATGATTCAAGATAGTAACGCGAAGGCTTCGCATTTGCGAGTATGCCTAGCATATACGGACTATAATCTATCTGCATGGTAGAGGCACAGGCACAGGCACACAAACAAAAGCCACTCGCACACACATGGAGCATATTTAATTTGAGGCAAACTAGCAATGATTAGGAACATCCGGTTTACTAACCGAAAAACCAACCGAACAAGCGAGCAAACGAATCAGCGGGGCCAACGAATCCAACCCGGGCTGTCGTCCAGGCATATAGGCATCCCATTCCCATTGAACAGTAGCTGCACTGCAAGAAAATTTACTACTTCTTGTGAAGTAAAGATATCACTTAGGATATCAGTTCTAAGTGACAGAAATTATTATTCGCTTTAGGACTTTGGTACTCAGTACCATAAGTGTTTAAAAGTTCTTAGCTAAGATCCCTATTTTTATTAATATTCTATTTTATTAAAATATAGAAAAATGAATGATATAATTTAAATCATAAACCTTGTTTTAAATCTACAAAATCTTTAAGGATTCTTTTCCTATTTGCCTATTTAAATTATAATAATGTTACTTGTAAGTGACAAAATCTATTATTCGCTTCAGGGATTTAGTATTCAGTATCATGAGTGTTTGAATGTTCTTAGCTAAGATCCCTATTTTTATAAATATTCTATTTTATTAAAATATAGGAAAATGAATGATATGATTTACATCATAAACCTTTCTGATATATCTTATTCAAATTTTTATATTATATCCAGTATACTTGATCTTTAAAGTATACCCCTCCTAGTACTAGATATATATCCTGTTTTTCTCAGTGCTGTGCGACAACAGCAACGACACTAGTCCCATTCAACTTGATTCGTTCTTACGAGTATATGTCTACGCCATCGTCATCATCAACAGAAGCAACGTGATCATCGTTCCCAGCAGTTGGGGCCTACATCTTCATCATCGTCTCTTTTCCAAACTGAACTCATGTTGGATGCTGGATACCAGGGGTACTGGAGATGGAGTTGGAGATTCTGGAGATGAGTGTGGGGTGCCTGCCGCTGTTGGACACTGGAAGCGCCATCCGTCGAGGCCGGGCCTCTTCAGCCTCAGTTCTTCTGGACATAAAGCAGATAATAATGTTGTTCTTGTTGTTCGGCTCTGGATGCTGTGAAATCTTCTGTTTGGAGTTTGAATTGTGTGTAATTTGTTTGCTGGCTACTGCTCGGCTACTGTATTTTCCAGCCCGAACATCTCTACACGATCATTTTGGATGAGGAGGAGAAGTTGGGGGTCTCGCGAAGAGGGTTCGGCGGAAGATGGGATCTCGAGGGGCGGGGAGAACTCTTTGTTTGTTGTAAGCCGCGACAATCGACGGCAACTTCTTCAGCTCAGCTCAAGTCTTCTCTTCGGGGCTTCTCTTTGGGGGCCAACAACTGATCCGATCGGCAACCGATCGTTCGTGTTTATCTTGCGCTTTAAAATGTGAAGTCCCTCATACCGAACACCTCCTGACTATAGAACTAAACTTCTGGTCGCTTCCTTTCGTTGCTTCATTAGTGCGATGGGGGAATTTTCTTTGGTTACGCTCAATTATTGATATTCATATTGGTAAATTAAATTAAATTGGAGTCGAGAGCTATAAAAACTGGCTTAAGCTGCAGGAGATTAATGCTCCTTGGGGTCCTTAAGTCTATTTATATTTTTCGAAATTACCAAGTAGACTGTAGTTACTCAGATTTTACGATGATTGAGTTTGTTGAGTGATTTTCGCCAAGATACGCAATAATTTATTTCAGTTCTAACTTTCAAAACTATAGTTTCACAAGATTGCGGTTGTTTTAACTTCCGGTTAGCCTGAATTCAAATTAGAACTATTACCATAGAGATTTCTAACTTTAATTTCATTCATAAGTTCCGTTTCTTTGCCAAAAATCACTCATTAGAATATTGAACTCGATAATCTATGCGTATTTCCGATGGTGAACCGTTTTTAAAGCCATCCAATTGGGTGAGTGACCCAAGAAATAAACCCATCATGCCGCTTCCCATTGATATCTGCATATCTAATTTATGCGTAAACTACTGATTTGATTAAGAGGAACTTGTGAAAATATCAAACCGAACTTCCCATAGCAATTAAAAGCCAATTAAGGCGATATCATCCCATCATAATCGAGGCAAACATTTGCCAATACACGCAGAACGAACTAGTTTTATTTTATTTTTTCTTCTCTCAGTTACAAGTTTCTTTGGGTCGGCCAGTTTTCTACACATTCATTGATTAAAACAAATTGATAATTAATAACTTCGATGGGCGCAGACAGGTAAGAAGAAAAACAACGAAACTGAAAGAAAAAGAGCGGAGACGGAGAAACTAGTTTGGCCCGGAAACATATCCTGTGTCTATTAACTGTTTTACGTGCTTGACAAACTTCCGCAGTGGGAAAAAAAAAGAGTTTGCTTTAGTTTTTTCTCAACCCACTCGGCTTCCTTTGCCGCTGCGACTGCTGCTGCTGCGGATGCTGCAAATAGGTTGGACCTGGGCCTGGCCAGTCCAATCCCGTCCGAAACCCCACTTGACCACTGGTGCTGCAGTTTTCTAAGCTGATTTGAATGTCAGATAGATGTATGGCGGCCGAACAGCAACTTTCGCATTTCATTTGGCACGGTCTTTGGAGCGCTCCCCACCACCACATCATTCACTTAGCCTCGCTTTGCTCTGCTCAATATCTGGCCAGTTGATCAGCTCCCCCAGCTCTGGAGTCTCTACCCCAAGCACCCAACTCCAAACTCCAGCTAAAGTCCCAAACCAACAGCTCCCAAAACCGAAAAGAAAAAGTTGCATGCGTTTCTGCCATGACTATTTTTGCATTGCTTGTTTCCTTATCATTGAATACCCTCATCTATTAGGAATGAAAAACTCCTTTTTTCAGGAGACTTGAATGTAAAAAATAAAAAAATATCTATAGAGCTTTAATAGGAAGTGTAGTTATACATATTAGGTGTAGATATAATATTTTAATATTTTATAGAGACGTTACTTGAATGTAAAAAAGTAGAAATTCAAGAACTTTTTTTTAAATATATGTATCTATTGAACTTTAATGAGAAGTTTAGTTATAGATATTGGGTGTAGATATAATATTTTAATATTTTACAGGGACCTTAAAGCGAATAAATTAATAATAAACTAAAAATATTGAAAACAAAGTCCTTTGAATATTTTAAAATCTATTAGTTTCTGATGAATAACCCCTAAATATTTTAAATATTCAGGATAGCATACCCCTTATAACTAATTTCCCTGCTCTAGGGTATTCCCTATTCGCAACCTTCTCGATTGCATGGAAATTTGTTGCGTTTGTTTTAAGTTTTTTCTCACATTGACCGGATGAGCAGCTGCTGGGGATCAGGTGAGGATGAATATAATAACATAAACCCCAATATCAACAACGGCAGCGACGGCCGATCGATCGAACGAGCCAGAGCCAGCTAGCGAATGAACGAACCGAACTGACGAAACCAGTTCCCATTGAGAAAACGGCGAATTGCCCAGGGGGCCAAAAGGAGGTGGTGGTGGTGGTGTGGATGCTGATGCAGGAGGAGATCAGGGGGACTCCACTGGCCACTACATGAATTAATCACTTCGTTTGTAGTGGACCGATGGGGAGATCCGAGCAGGCGGGTGGCTGGTGGACCAAACGGAGGGGTGGACTCATGGACTGGCATTACCCAGCATGTGCGGATGTGGATGTGCGAGTTTTCCAGATCAACGGATCTCCCTCTGTGTGTGAATGGAAACTAGTGTGTGTTGTGTTTGCCTGTGAGCGTGCCAAGATTTTATGAATGAAATGATCGACAGCTGAATTGCAAAATCGTTAAACAACGAAAAACTCTCGAGTCTGCGGCGATATATACGATATCTGTTGGTGCTCTGGGTGTCCATTGATCCAACAGGTCGTCCATCGCATCGAAACCGATCATCACGATCGCCATGATCATAATCATCATCATCATGATGATCATCGGTCGCCGATGGAAATCTAATTTCTCTTAATTATATTGCCAGCGATCTTGCAGACTTAATGAGTGTTGATTAAAACTTTTGTTGTTGCTGTTGTTGTTGTTGTTTCCCCAATGAACTGGCCCGAGATTTATGGCCATGCATATAAAGATTTATATATATAGCCATAGATTTATTTGTGATTTCCTTCGCTGCCAATTGATAGTTTGGCTGTTGTTTAGTTTTGGCAAAGATTTGATGAGAGTTCGTTACGGAAAGACCTGATCCGTTGGCCAGTCAATTAATCAATCAATCGGTCAATCGATACAGCATTACACCTTTTCGGTAGCCAAATGACTTGGGTGGGGATTATTGTTCGTTATATTGGAGATTTCGGATTTTTAAATGTCAAAAAAAAACAAAAGACTTTAAAATTGCCAGCGAATTGGTAGCATTGAAAGCAGTATTTCAAATTGGCATCATTGTTAGTGCTTTTTCGGATAATTGGCATCATTGAAAAGATGAAAGAGAAAATTATAAATGAAATATGATTTTTAAATAGCATTGAAAGCAAAGCGATAACAAATTTGTAAGTTAACGATTTATTTCTACGTCATACATGCCACCGCGCGCAATATAACCTATACTTAATGATCGGCTCAGATCTACAATCACTTGCCTAAACATTTCCTCTCATAAAACACTCATAACATATCTTTTCGAAGCGTTTGTAGAGTTCTCTATATATAGAATGCCGATCGGAGAGCCCGCTGATTGCACTTCAAACAGTTGCCAATGTGTCTGTTTGATATCAGACATTCGGCGATGCCTTCCGTTGCAAGCGGCATGTTGCACGTACGTACCTCGCTCCTCCACTTATTTCACACCTTTCGGGCATTATCCCGACCCCGAAACACCACCCACACCCACTAATAACACCCGAGTGCAATGGCAACAAACACGGCAGTCGAGCTCTTTGATCTTTGATCCAAAAGAACACATCCCCCACTTCTAATACAACTCATAATTACTGGAAGAGCGCGCAGGAAGAACAATCGAAGGCATATAGATAACCCCCACAGATCATAAACTTGGATTTTTGTGGGATATTTTTTCAAAATTTCATTAGGGCCTTTTTCCTTATTTTGTCGTTTGATGTTTTCCCCCCCAAAAAGGCGGAAAATAAACAATGTTTGCAACTGGAATTTATTGTGCCAAAAAAATAAGAACTGCGTACATATAAATCGGTTTAGATATGGCACTGGATGTTGTAGTACATATATTGGTACTATGTTTGTTTGTTTGTAAACATTGACAAGTTCCGCTGAAGTTGCGATTGCACTGGTCGTCGAATTTGGGATAATTGGAAATGGAAAATCGGAAAATGCCGCGCTGTCTGTTTCGATTTTTCCGCAGCTTTTCTGTATCTCCTGTTTGTGTTCTTTAATGTCTAGGCGTTGTTTTTCTTGTTGAAACAAAATACCCATAAAAATTTGAAAAACACCAACAACGTTTTTTTTTTGCTGCTGCCTTGAATTTGGTTTTTCCTAGGAGCATATTAAAAATGAATTTATTTGCTTTTAGCCAGAATATCGGGGCGGTGAACAAAGCAAAAGCAACCAACCAATTTGGGTATCTGGGACATACGCGATTGATCTCAGTTCCGTTTGGCATTGTCTTGGCCTCTCTTTCCCTCAGCGATCGATCGCATGCCATCCCGCTCGCACTCCAAAATGTGAGAGTTTTCGTTTGATCATCAATTTTATGGCTTGCAATTGTTATTGGGGATTTCCACCGATTGACTTTGGCCTGTCCATATAAATTTTGTATTCTCCTGTTGATCGTTTGCTAAATAAACATTTTTACTTGCTGCTAGTGTGGATGGAAAGAACAACAAAAACAACAACGGCGATAGCTGCCAAACGTTTCTCACTTTCGAGTCAAATAATTGCGGCGATAAAGTTATGTCGGAAATATATATATTTAGGGTTGGAAATTTTCTCGTTCTTGGAAATGCATTTCAAGCGGGAAATTTCTAAGAATAATATATTTTTATCAGCAGATTTTATTTTGGTGTAAATCCAGTTACAAATGAATTTTTGGTTATAGACCATCGAAATTGGCACAAAAACACGTTTATAAGATAGTAAAAAAAACTATTTAAAGAAAAATAAAGAATAAAATATTCTAAACGTTCTATAAGATACTCAAGTTCTTTACAATCTGAACTTCTTGATCGAAATCTCCCCCGCACACATGAAGCTCACTCAATTTACTGGATTCGCTGTGAACTATGGAAGCTGATTTATCATTATGAATAAATGCAATTAGACAAAGTGTCCGTCCGTGTCCGCCCACCATCAATTTAGAGAACAATTAAACAAGAGATCTCGCAAAGAAGGCTGGTGAATTGGTTTTGTATGTGAGATTTCCATGGGCTAATTGAATGGAATTAAAATTGAAAGAACCAAATTAAAGGCAGCACTTGGCGACACAAAACTAAGAGGGGAGCCGCCAGCGAAAAAGAGAAGTTTCCTAGAATCGTTGGCTTTATCGCATGGTGAGTCAGGAGTGTTTGTGTTTATCTATTCTATATAAATACACGTAATATCGATCGATGGGTCAAGCTGTCTGAGGACTTTTTGAGGGCCGCTAGACAGCGGGTTGCCTTTGTTATCAGCCATTGGATTTCACTACCTGTTGCAGTAGTGACTCAGTCCAGTTCGAAATAAAAAAAACCCAAAACTCAGTCCCCTTCGCGAAATCAGCGCTGAAATTATTGAAGGGGGAGACAAGATCTCGGCGCGGCTTGAGAAATATTTTTGCCAAAACTAAAGTGAAATAAAAAAAAAGTGGTGGGGAAAAGAGAAACCGAACAGAAGGAGCGAATTTTGGACTGATTTTTCCCACGCCACAGACGCCAAGCGAGTAGAGTCCTTGATCGCCCGAAGATTGGGGAACTGGAGAGGAGGGGTCAAAAGCCGCCAAAGGACTCCACAAGTCGGACATGACCCCAAAAGCAAAAAGAGGGTATATGCAGGCCGTCCTTTCGAGGATCATTAGCAGGTAAAAGCTGCAGGACGCAGACTTATTGTGTGTTAATCTTTCAGGAGTCCCCTCCTTCCTTCGTCTGTGTGTGTCTGCGAGTATCTGTGTAATTTGAGTCTCTTTAACATCCCATTTAAGAACCAGCAACAGAACATTAATATATGTTTGTATTGGAATATGTACTGGAATCTGTCAAAATAACACAGCGAACCATTCAAGTTCAAGTGCGTGGGAATTTTATTTTCTGCGAATTTCGCTTTCACAAAAGAAGTTCAGAAGGGTTTCAATGGGTTAAGTAATTAAAAAGAAAAAAATTGTATGATATTAGAATTTTTATTTGAAATTCAAGCAATTTATTTGCACTAAGAACTTAAACTATCTCTTTATTTCATTTATATTATTGACTCTTATAAGATAAAAAACGAATTGAACTCCCTTCAAGTGCAAAACTTTCTTAAAATTCGCACCCTCTTGATTTTGGGATTATCTTTCTCCGATTTACACCCTTAATGAGTCGGTTAAGTAATTAAAAAGGATAAATTTGTAAGATATTAGGATTTTTATTTGAATTTTAAGCAATTTATTTGCACTAAGAACTATCTATCCCTTTATTTCATTTATAATATTGACTCTTATAAGATAAGAAACCAATTGATCTCCCTTCAAGTGCAAATCCTTCTTAAAAATCGCACCCTCTTGATTTTGGGATTATCTTTCTCCGATTTACACCCTTAATCCCTCATAAATATAATCCTCTTGAAACGCATTTAATCCCGAGTATCATCCTCTCGTGCAGTTGGCTAAATAAATATTCCCATAATTATGGAACACACCTGAGGTGCAACACTTTTCATGTCCATTGATTGTCGAATGGGGGGCTACTACCTACCTTCGAAATTGGGCAATTAATTTGCGTTTCCCTTTGCTGCCCTACGAAAATCCAAAAGGGAAGAAAGGAATGGGGAGTCACTCAAATTGGGTTCGATCGTTTTGCACCCTGTAGACGTGACGCACTGCAGCTTCTCGCATCTCGAAGAATCTCGGCTGCAGCATGCAACTCACTCTCACACACGCACACACACACACGGCACAAGCACACACACGCCATTTAAGTGTTGAGTGTGTAATTTTATATTTCCGGTGTAGTAAGTTTCGTACGACAACTCCTCGGTTCTTTTTTTTTTTCTTTTTTTTTCTTTTACCAGGGTTGCAGCTACCTCTTCTTCTTGTTAGCCAGCGCACTTCTCTTTTACACTTGCTTCGCCCCCTCTCTTTCTACTTTTGCTGTTTCAGCTGCAAATGTGCAACAAGAAGAAGCCGATCGTCTTGCTGTTTTTTTTTATATAGCCTTTTTTTTTTTTTTTTTTGTTTCCAACGTCGTCGACAACACACAATTCCTGCAATTATTTTTATATCGAAAACTCCCCGCACACAACACACGAGCTCCACACGCTCCCATATACTCACTCCCCCTTTTGAAGACCCCCAACTCCCGGATCGCCTCCTGTCATGCATACATATTTATTTATACTCGAATGTGTATTTTGTCGTAATTTGGCTGCACATTATTTGATTTATTTGCTTTCAATATAATTTTCAGTTGGTCCGTCCGTCTTCCATTCTCTTTCCATTTTTTATCCAGAATTTTAAGTTCGTTTTTCTCGTTTTTTCCCGATATTAAGGGAACTTAAGGTGTATTTTATGGAATTCGAAGAAATGTTGTGATCCAAAGAGCTGGGAGATCGGAATATTCTTTATAGAGGAAAGAACTCTAAAGAAAAAAATTAAGAAATAAATAAAATAACATAAATAACTAAATATTATATCACTATATCATATTATATCATTATCAGAATAAAATGTTTTTAAAAATGTCTTTCTTTAAATGTTAAAATACATTTTCTAGGACATTAAATTCTCTTAATCATAAATACTATACCCTCCAGGGTATTCCCCTGGTCCAATACCACCCCACTATATTTTGCGGCTGTGCTTTTTTTATGTTGACAACATTTTCCAAGAACTTGTCACATTTTGCCTCTGTTTGAATTTGTATTTATTTAATTCCTCTTATGACGCCCCTTTTATTGACTTAATTTACGATTTAAGCACTAAATGAGAAGCGTTTATCAAGCCCACATATATATATAGTTATATATATATTCAGATGTCTGGCCATTGCTGCAGTTCGACTTGAGTTGGAATTTCAATCAAATTAGTTGCCTTGTTTCGCTCGAGGCTCTAAACGTTTATAGCTCACTGCCTGTCAAAGGACCTTCGAAAAAGATGGTATTGGGAGTAGAAACTAAAGAGTCTCTGGGAGACCTACATATACAGACGCCTTCATTATAGGTACAGCTATTGGTTGCACTATATATTTTGCCATAATTACCCCGCCATCACTGGGATCTGCCTTCCCATCTGGTCTCGATTGCATCTTGTACATATATTTTTTCTGGTCTCCAGCCCAGAATCATCGAGACCGCCCAGGCGAGTGCAAGGCGGAATATTATACAATTTAATAGAAGAGCTTGGGCCCCCAACTCCAGGGCCTGAAAGTCGAAGTTGGTAATGAAATATCTAACGACCGGAAGTCAATGGCAAATACTTAATAATGTTGTTCGCTGCCTTTGTGGTTGCCTGTTGTCAGTTGTTGGCAGAGTTTCAGTGTTTGCCTTTCGGCTTTTACTACACTCGGGGAAACACTCTTTAAAATATATTGAATTTTGGTTAACTTAAGATTATGCTCCTCATGTGTCTAGAAAATATTTTTATAAATTAAAAAAAAAAATTTAAAACGCTTTTATCAAAACTCAACTTTATTATTCTAAGTTTCCCAACTAAATCCCCCCTAATTCGATATAATTTTCCACGGTGCAATTTCCCTCAGAAGAAAATTGCGTGCAGCTTGTTGCGCTTTCAGGTGAACTGAGGCAAGGTGGGAACGCTAAGTGTGCGCCTCAATTGCCTTTTGATTCGATTCGACAATCAGACACTCCATTCAAATTGCAATTTCTCCGGTTATCGCTTGATAACGATCTGATCACAACAGGAAACGGAAATAGAATTTCATTGTTCACGCTTACGCGCAGAAAATACGTCGATCGCTTTAGACTTTTTCTATGAATGAAATTTTTTTTACTTCTACGCTCACCTTATCGGGAGGCAGGTCCTCTAGCGATAAGGCGACGTAATTAGTTCAAAAATAACCTGCACTAATAAATTATTTCTAGTACTTCTTCCGAGTCTCATTTTCTGAGAATTGCGATAAGATTTTGCCAGTCGTGTGCTAATTACACAATTACTCGTATAACCAAGATTGGCACGAGTCCACCACCCGCAAGACAAACAGTCTCCAGAACCCTAGCGAAACCCATTGACGTAGTGCCTGATTAAGAAAAAAAAAACGGAGCGTGGGCCAGTAGGGTAGGAAAAGGCCGTATGTAGATTAGAATTTGAAAGCTTGGGACTAGAGCATCCCAGGGATCGTTACTTTTAATGTAGCTGTTTTCCTTCCGGGGGACTACGTGACTTTTCCATCGTACATAGTTGAGCCTGAGTAACGGGTCCAGATGGGATAAGTTCACAGCCTGATTAATACCAACCAGAATAACTCTCGATTTTGCTAGTAATCGTAGCTAATAAGCATGGATTCAAATGGTGAGTAATATTAAAAAGCCTTGTAAATCGTATGTTAATGGGAGTTATTAATACATTCTTTGGAAGCTGATTAATAAAGCTCTAAAAGGTCGTGTAACACTAGGAATCAGGAAAAAAGTTCTTAGAGTAAGATGCATTCTATTTACCATACACCAAAAAAAATCAATAAGAAACGTAGGTCAATTTTACATTTTTTAGGATCAATTTTAACTTGATATGGACCCGTATAAAATTGATATGGTCGAAATTTAAACATCATGTTCAAAGTACGTCAGTTCGAATCTGTCTTTCTCGTTTCAACTCACGTCATTTTGCTCTCCATATGGCGTATTGCTCTCTTTTTCGAAGTGAGAGAGTCTCCGAGAGAGAAAATTCGGCAAAATGACCTTAATAATGTAAATTTGATGGGTATTTCATGTAAAAACGATGTGGTTATGAATTACATGCCATTTACATTGGCCATATCGAATTTACGGGAACATGCTTTTTTTTGTGGGCATCATAAATAATATTGTCAAGATTATCATCAAAGAAACTGAAGATAAAGAAGCAAGTGCAGCCCAGTGTTAATTTAAATATTAAATAAATTACAAGAAATTAATCATAACTGGAATAATCCCAGAAGACTTGCGGAGAACTAAGCCAGCGTGATGGATAGATGTACTAGATGGATGGATGGATCCATCTCGTGCTCTAAGAAGACAGCAGACAGACAGGCAGTGGCCGGTGGTCGGCGTGATTGACCCATTTCCAAGTCCAAGACCAAGCTGCAAAAAGTGAGGCAACTAGGAGCGAACAATGAACACCTCGTATGATTACCAACCGCAGCGCATCGGAGTGGAGTGGAGTGTGGCGTGGAGTGGCTCCAATGGAAGATCCCTGGGCCATGTGTGTGGCCCAGGTCCCAGGTTCGATCCCCTCTCGTCTTTAGACGGCGTTCTCATAATGAATTTCGAACACGCACAGACGTTTTGTAATTTTGAGTTGTAAGTGCTGGGCTTTGAAGTGCCTCGCGTCTACTTCTTCTACGACTACAAGTCATAATAATTGTTATAATACATATGTATGCAATGCCAAATATGTACTGGGCTTATAGTCATGGCTATGAGAAGTAATTTCTTTAACACGCAGCCCACCTTGGGACTAAAAGGTACACTGAAAGAATTACGGAGGAGTGGGGAGATTGGAAATTTTATGGACTACATGACTTAACAATTCGACAAAAAATCTTAAGAATTCGCGTAGAAATCTTCTTAAAGTTCCAGATAAGTTTCAGATAAAAATCTGATAAAAACAAGTTTATATATAATTATAAATATTATTATAAATATTGACATACAAGAAATACTTTACATTTCCTTTATATTTTTAGTAACAGTAAACGAATCTTCTTAATTAAATAGATCACTTTACTATACTATCTGAACTATCTCAGGGTAGATTAAATGTCTCGGGTTATTTTTTCCGGTGCCTGAGGTAAACGTGGTGGCAAAGATAAAGCCAAAGCCAAAGGGTTTCCCCTGCATTTGTCGCCAATTATGCGGTTTTGTGATAATGACCAAATGATCTCCCTGCTTCTTCTTCTTCTCCGTCGCCGTCGCCGTCGCACGTAATTTCAATTCATTCATAGACGTAAAGCCGCGGAGTCAATGTTTCGCGTCTCGTTTCGTTTCATCGTGTCCCATTCATAAATCTACCTGGTCGCGTAGTCATCATAATAATAGCTTTATCTTATCCTCCTCTCCCTTACTTTCTTCTCCCTCCCGCACCTCACACTCTAACATCTGGCCCTCCCTTTTCCACCTTATCGATACGTCGAACGGAAGCAGCGGAAGCGGCCTCTGCCGACGTCGACGTCTCGATCGATTGTTGTTGCTGCTGCTGCTGCCGCTTGAGGTATTGTATCTTGGAAATGCGAAGCGTTCCCTTACTACAATATCGGTGTCTTCTTCTTCTTTTTTTTGTGTTCGTCGTCTGGAGTTTCTTTTCAGGCGAATGCGCGTGTGAGGCAACACAAGAAATTCATTCATAAATTGCCTGTGTGCCTGGGGATTTCTTTCTGGAGGAGCTATGTATGTGAGGGGCGAAACTTGAGTAGATTTGCCATATGTGCTCCACAATCTGGTTAAAAAATTACGAAAAAGAGAAAAAAATTTATAAAATTATGATCAAACAAGGAGATAGGGATTGCACTGGCACACAGAAGAAGTAATCCATTTAGTGTCAAACAGATAAGATCGAAAAAGCATTATGAAGTTCCCTAGAAAACTGAAGAAAATTGTACTATACGTAACACTATAATACCTTAACTTATCCTTATCCCAAATCTTAAAGTTTTTAACAGTAAATAATCTAAAACTCATAATACTCTAAAATTCCAAGTTTTAACTTTACATAAGATTGAGAACTGTTAGAACTTAAAGTTCTTTTTAAATCTATTAAACTTATTATTATTATTTTTCATGACATAATATTCATGTAATATTAAAATGACTTTATAGACATTTTTGGGCAAACCTCCTCCTATTTTTTGCACCTGTTACACCCTGTATAAGCACGCATTTGGTCACCTGTTGCTAATGTTCCGAAAAAAACGAACTGGTCGCTTTTATTTGTGTTTGTTCTCCTTCTTTCATTATTTTTTGCTTTAATTTTTTCGTGTGTCTGTGTGTTTTGTTTTTTGTTTTTTTCGTTGCCTTTTGCCTTCTTCTCTCGGCTAAACAAACAACCTGGCAGCGCGTTGTTGTTTTACTAGCTGTGCAGTTGTTGTTCCCTTGTTGTTGTTGTTGCTCTGATGATGGCCGTTTCCGTTCCAAACACACTTGCCCGCACACACGCACACACAGTGGAGATTGAGAGAGCGCACGCACACACACACGCACTTGCAACGTTTTATGAATGAATTCCAGTTCGTTCCGGCAGAGTGTTTTGAGATTTACGAGTTCCATTCCCACTTGTTGCGCTCTCTCCGCCCGATCGCTCTCTCTCTTTCCCGCCCGTTTCGTTTCGCTGCTTAGGACATGCAGCGCTATAGCTACGGATACGATCATTTCGTTTCAGTTTGGCTTCACAAATCCAGCAATCCGATAGATACACAGAACGAACAACGAACGACGAGCGAATTACAAAATATATTTTTCCGTTTCGTGTGCTTTTTTTATGTGTCTTTTGAGCAGCAAAAAATATGAACAAATTTGAATAAATCTCAAGAATCGAGTATTTAGTATCGAGTATTGAGTACCCAGTGTGTGTGTGTGTGTGTCTGTGTAAACCCGTTTGCTAATGTTGACAATCTGTTAATGGCTAAATGCTGCTGTGATACATGCAATTAACGTTCAATTACCACAATTAAGGCGCGACAATTGCACACCCAAGATACATTTGTATCTGACGGATCACAGTGCTGTGCTGTGTGAAAGGGTCGCGACTTTCACTGACATTTCGGGTCAAGATTGTGCCGCACCAATCAATTAAGATCAATTGAACCATCTTCGCCCCCTTTTTGAACCCGACCGACACCCAGTGCGTAAACAAATTCGTTCGACAAGATCTTAATTGGCCCGACTATGACCAATGAGTGGATCGATTGGAACGACAGTCGCATGCTGCCGCCCCTGCGATCGGCCAACTACAACCACCACCATCAGACCTTCTTGCCCAACAACTATCAGTGCTTCACGGGCAAATTCCACCTTAAGGGCCAAAAGTTGCAGCAACTCTCCACCAATCTCAGCAAGCTTAAAGGTTCGGAACCCTAAGTTTACAATCCGCACATTTATATTTTCAGTTTTTAACAATGTTTTATTGGCTTTATCTAATCTTATGGTTTGATTATTTTACAGAAGTTCCCACCGCCTTGCCACCCCTCACCCCAGGCACTAATCGCAAGGTCAACGAGGTGCTGAAAGCCTCCTTCGCCTCCTGGGAAAAGGAGGTTCAAAACTGCAACATAACCAAAGGTAAGAGAAAGCTCTTTTTTAACAATAATAAGACATTTTTTTTTTAATTTTATCAATTGGAATATGATACCTTTTTAAATAGATCGTAAAATACTAAAGAATTCGCGCTTGCATTCAATTCAATGTAATATATTAGCTTAATCGTGTAATTAATATCTCTGCAGACACTTGAACTTTATAAACTTGAGAACATAATCTTAATTTCTAAAGTACGATCTATAAAACCAATAAAAAATAGAGTCCTAACTAACCGTGAACTATCAATTGGAGTTCCGGCCCGAGTCGCAAT
This sequence comes from Drosophila mimetica, assembly GCA_037075245.1. NCBI lineage: Eukaryota > Metazoa > Arthropoda > Insecta > Diptera > Drosophilidae > Drosophila > Drosophila mimetica. Next base: position 10,761,142 of record JBAMCH010000023.1, read on the forward strand.
GAATATTAATAGTTTCCCACAGCAATAACCAAGTGCGCTCCCATGCCTAATTAAGTCGCTGCCGAGCGAGAGGCATTAGAAAACGATTAATTTCCATCTCTATTTATATTTATATTTCTATTCCTATTCACACTCCCCACAATATGTTTTTGCTTTGTGTGTTTTTATCCCATGCAGATCCCCGTGAATGGACGGAGGAGCATGTCATCTACTGGCTCAACTGGGCCAAGAATGAGTTCTCGCTGCTCTCCATGAACCTGGACCCCTTTTACAAGATGAAGGGCCGTGCCATGGTCGATCTGGGCAAGGAGAAGTTCCTGGCCATCACGCCGCCCTTCACCGGCGACATTCTGTGGGAGCACTTGGACATCCTGCAAAAAGGTGAGTACATACGTACGTGAGCCGAATGCCAGTAAGCCGGCGGTAAAGCAGTAGTAAGCCATAAACATGGACATCGTCATGGCGCCAGTAACGAAATTTACCTGCCCCAAAGTGAACGCGCAAAGGCAAACCCAAAACGGAAGCCTGTCTAACAAAGTCAAGGAGTCCGCGTTGGTTGGGGTGGCTCTATTGGATTGATTGGAGTGGGTGGTGAACCGGTTCTCTGACCTGTTGAGCACTCTCAAACCCTTCATGCTAAACTTTTTTTTTGTCCTGCTGACGCTTCCTGTCCACGCTGAAATTTGATTTCAAGTGGAGGTCGCAGGTAGCCAGTACACTTAAAGAAAAGAGAAGAGCTTTAAATTATAAATTCTATATTAAATTTTTTTTATTTTAAAAATCAATTAATTTTTTGTAAAATCATTTTAAAAATCAAAGAAATTTGGACAAGTCCAATAATTTTTTATTAAATCGCATTTAAAGAAAATATTACAAAAATAGAATATCAAAATCCAACAGAATCCACCTTACTAAATACCATTTTTTTAAACTTAGACCAAATAGTATACATTATATAGATATTTATACTCTTTGCTTAGACCCTTTAAAATTTTTTTTTCTGAATTGTTATAGCAAGTGTAAAATTAAAAAGCACCTGGAAAAAAAGTAAACAAATTTTGAATGTTTCCTATTTATAATTTATTGAGTTTGCCAAGCTTTTAGTTTGGGTAAACCTTATTAGGATTTTTATGCAATTTATTTTGCCACCGTTACATCAACCCCTTGGCATTTTACCATTTTTCAGATTGCGAGAAACCAAATGAGGATATTGTGCATGGCAATTCCTTTGAGTCGGCCACCACGGCCTCGGTCTGTGGATCGGACCACCAGGTGGCCAATTACCCCACCGAGCCACCCGCCAACAGCAACAACAACAGCAGCATAAACAGCCGCCTGTCCATGGATTATGTGACGTCGGCGGCGAACAGTGATAACAAAAACTTCCACCGAGCCACGCCCCACTCCCACAATGGTAAGCAAATCAATCTGAAGGATAGTTATTATTGGCATATTTATATATCTATTAAATTGAATGGAAAGTGGGTCTCTGGTACAAATGGGTTGAAAAGTTTCCTGATTGGAAAGGGTTTTGGGTTCGGAAAAATTGAAATATTTTCATTCTGTTTAAGATCAAACTTCCACTTTAGCTTTAGTTAGTTAAGAATATTTTACAACATTCGTTTCCGCTTACTTTGAGTATTTGTAGTAAGTACTTCCTAATCAATACACATTATTATTTTAAGAAGTTAATTGCCCCATTGAGGAATCAATTCAATGGCTCCCGAGTGCTGAACATCTAATCACAAGCTAAGCGAATGACCATCACTATTTCTTTGAAATTTCCTAGAACTAGGAAGCCATAAACTTTACAGATGGCATGACCCATAAAGATATGAAAAGAAGCTTGGTTTTGCACAAAAGCGTATTTGCAATTGATAAGAAAATATAGTTTAGAGAAAGATAAAGATAAAGACTAAATGAATGGCTAAAATCATTCAGCATTCCGGAACGTAATCTTCCAAAAAAAAATTACACCCAATCGATATTGATATTGAAATTACACCGATCGATGTGAGATGGATATTGAAGCTCATTAAGCGATCACTTTTATTTATGATCACATCCTCCACATCGATTTGGCCAAATGATGAAGAGTTGTTTGGCATGTGTTTAGTGCATCCGGCACAAGACTCTAAATCACGAGCAGATCCATAACTAAATTCAAATCGAGAGCCAATTTAAACAATTCATTTGCACAGATACTATATCTTTTGCCCCGTTTCCTATGCGATATCTGTCTTGGGGAATGCAGCCCATGTTTTCGCTTTATCTGAGTTATATTTCTGTGATTTTAATTTATTTATGTGAAATTGAAACGGAAATTAAATTTTAAAACAAATAGCGAGCTGCCTGTCGGTGTGAGCTTGGCGCCAGCGTAGGCAGCATATCTAAATATCTATTTAAATTGTTTACATATTTGGTGGCACGCGAGGGAGTGAGGGGATTCGACGCCAGGGCACAGCTTGAGATTGAGATACATTTATTTAATGCGTCGCCGTACAAATTGGAACACAGCAGCAGCAGCCGCAGCAACATCATCAGGCTGCATTGTCTTCACCAGAGTTGCAGTGTCAAGATGATGTAGTGTGCGCCACAAATTTCGTATTATTAATCAACTGACCCCCAGCATGCGATGGCGTCGCTCCTCCAAAACAAACCAGGCCCACTCCTGCCATTATAATAAATTAATTGAATTTATGGTCTTTGACACATTATGACCATAAATGTTAAAACATTTACATATCCCCAGTCGACGACGTGTGCGCGGCTAATGAAACAATCAATTTGTAAACGAAACAGAAAGAAAAATGGGGTTTCTTATTTTTTTTCGGAATTTTTAATACTCTTTTCTTTGATATATAAATAAAAAATTGGTAAACTATGGGTTTCTTGTATCTTAAAGGTATTTTTAATACTTTCTGTTTCTATAGATCCATTAAAAATATTTGGTAATCTTTGTTGTTTTTCTACTTAAAAGATATTTCAAGATTTTTTTTTTCTATAGATCTATTAAAAATATTTGGTAAACTTTGGGTTTTTCTACCTTAAAAATATTTCTTGTAATTTCTATTTCTCAGTACATTTTTTCATATTTTAAAACCCTTATCTATTAGTAACAGACCTCGATTTTCTCCCCCTAAAAACCCTTAAGATATCCCCTAAATCTTAACTAAAACGAAATCGCCATCAATGTCACTGTGTGGTTGGACAAATGTAAACCCATGACGATCGTTTCAGTGGCTAGGTTCTGGGCATCAATTTGATTCAATCATTTGTGTTGTTGTGGAAGTAGCCCCTGTTGTCAGCATTGTTATTATTTCAATCTTGCGGATAAGCCGTCGTCTGGGGGCCCCATCCACCGAAGTTGGATAGTCATTGTCCCTGCTCGGCCCGCATCTACAGAAATTATGCGACTCGGATCGCTTCGGAATGGATCGGTTGGCCAGTGGTTTGTAGGCTGGTTTTCTTAATTCGTTTCGATTGTCTTTTTGTCAGTCATTAATTTGCTGCATTTGCATATTATTGATGTTTTCTGCCCGCCCCGATCATTTGCATACGACTCTTGGGTTGGATTGTGTGTGAAAAATTGATTGACCCCAGCTGGAGAGGATTGCTATATAGAGAGAGAGGGATTCCGGGAAGGTTCCTAAGTGCGTGACTTGTTGACACTTTTAACCCGGCACTCCTGGGCACTTAACTAGGCTCCTAGGCTCCCCCCTTTGCAAGGTAATTATGCAGATGAGTGCCCTGCGTTTATGGCATCCAGGTGTGCCTGTGCCTGTGCCTAGATATCTACAATGAACAAAAAAAGAGAACCAAAACCAAATAGCCTTCACAACTGGGCCTTAAAAGTCAGTCATTAAAACTAAAAACAAATTATGATTAATTATACACATTAAGAATCGAGTTCATGCCTTTGGCAAACGAGTTTCCAAATCTTCAAAATAATAAAAACAGTGTCATGAACACGCTTCACTTTTGCTACTATGGCCAACGAACTGCGTCTTTTCCCATTTTTACTCCGTCTCACTGTGTATTCTTCATTTAATTTGACCCTCCCACTGGTGCAACACCTACAAGCGGAATCAACGAAGCGCAAAAAAGCTGAAAATGTTTCAAAGTTTCATCATCACATGAAGAAGATTTAGATTCGGGGGAGGGGAGTAGTTGAATGATTTACGGTGTTGCACTTTAACACAGTGGGGAATTTATGCAAAAATCTGAAGCTAGAGCACCCTCTTAATTTTTCATCCATTTTCATTCATATGGAAAGTGCTTTTCATTTTCATTTTCATTTGTATTCGAATTCGATCAATTTGCAGTATCTAACGCTTAGTCAGCGGGTTAAAAAATTTTTGCACACATTGGAGATACAATAGGTACATACATATATGAGCTGGCTGATTGTTCGACGGACTATAGACCCCATCATGACCAGGGTCTTTCGATGTTTTGGTTGAGAGCGTATCTAGGCTAGTGTATCTTAGATATTTGCACGCAAAATTGCCGCTGCCTTTTTTGGTTGCCGCTTCTCCTCCTTCCATTCATTGTTCTGCCCTGAAAACATACAAATATAAATCTGTTTAAATTTGATTTGTTTTTTTGTTTTACAACTGTATGATGTCATTTGGCCGTTGGAACCCTTAATGAAACCCAAAGTCAAAGTGAAGTTTATTTACCTCTGCGGTGAAAATCCATTTCCAGTCGCTCTCCCGCCCCATTGTTCCACTAAATTTAGATTTGCGAAAATCACCGAGCTATTTGGTGGCTGTTCCCTATTCTATGATTTGCCATTCATGAAGTTTTAGCATTCGCATTTGTATCTGTTGTATCTGCCTTCGTTCCTCTGCTGTTGTTTTTCTGTGTGTTTTTATTTCTACATAATAAAATGCCTGATGCGTGAAATGTTTGTCCAAGCTTGAAGAGTTGCCATTGTTGCCTCTTGCCGGCTGTTGATTCATCATCGTCATCATTATCATTATCATCATCATCATCATCGTCATCGTCGCAATATAGGCTCCATATAACCTCAGCCCAGGCAACCGACCGATCAACCGACCATAGAACTGTTTCTGTTTCAACCTCTTTGGATCCCCAATCCCCCGAACCCCCGATCTCCACCAGCTCCAGTTGGTTGCTGGCTGTTGCTTCACAGAATGACACATTTAATGCACATTTGACTTGTAGATCCATTCGACTGAACAAAGCGCCTCCACCTCGTCCACCCAGAACAACTCCAGTCACATGTCTTCGGAGTTCTCGCATGTGACAGTTCGTAAATTCTCCATCTCACTTGCCCTCTGTCAGGTTTAGTTACAGTTTGTTGGTTTTGAAAATGACAATGGAATGACAATCTTTCAGTTCTCGCCAAGACAGACATGTGGCAGACAGTCATCGTGAAAGGTTGAAAAGTGTGCTCGTCATTTTCACTTTCATTGGGCAGTAGTTTTGATCGCATATTTGTTGGAAAATTATATCTACAAAAGGTGTTTTTAAGGTCAATTGGATCGACAATATACAGTAACAACTGGGAAAAATCCCTAAATATTTTCTTAATAGGTAAGAATTCTTATTTTGGAGATATTATAAAGATATTATGTTCTATTATAACAGAATTTTAACAAGATTTGTCAAACAGCTCTACCTAAAATTTCACATTAAAATTTGGAATACATTTTCAGGAATTTTTCAATGGCATATTTTTATATTTTTTTTGCTTAGTCATTTTTAATTTATTCATCTAAAAGTGTAGCAATTTTCAACCCGCTTTTTCTTCATTTCTGGTTATAATTTTTTTTTTTTGCATAAGAATCGAATAAAAGATTAGCCCACAAAACGAAGCAATTTTCGCAGTTCCCCGGAATTCAGAAGGCACATAATTATACATTAGCAGAAAAACTTTATATAGGTACAAAAAGAGAATACATAAGGCCAGAGAATTATCGGGAATCCAGCTCATATGAAATTAAAAACCTACCAAGAAGAAACGTAAGGCAACCGATTCGAAGCCAATTACCATACAATGTGAGGCCAAATGGGAAATATGATCACCTCGGGCTGTCGTTTCTACTTCTACTTCATTTACGGCCTCTCCGTATTAATTACGCTAAATTCAGCCATTAACGCAAGATAGTTTTCACCCCCACAAATTGTTGTGGCAACAGAGCAGAACAGAAAAATTAGATGTTCTCTCTTTTCTTTTTTTTTTCGGTGGTAAAGAAATCTCTTTCGATACGCAACATAAAGCCTAAGGAGTCATAACATGGGGAATTATGTTGATTGCAAATTTGTTAAGGTCATAAAGTGGAATTTCATTTTTAATTTCAACGCCATTGTTTTCGCAAATGCACAAGAAGACTAGAGAACAAGAAGAACCAGAGAAAGAAGAAGCATATTATTATAGCATTTAGCGGAATTTAAGGCAACCCACTTCAGCCTGAAGTCCGCTTTCGATGCCAGCAAATTAATCATTCGCCCCGGTGGACGGGTTAGGGGAGGGGGGAGGCGTGGCCGGGGGCGGGGGCGCAGCGCCTTCAGGGCCAGAAATCACATTGTCACTAATTAACATAGTCGACGCCGTTGGGAGTTTTCGGACTACGACTACGCGCCTGCGCGCTTCGCTGCTCAAAGCAACTGCTACTGGAGCTTGGCTTTGGCTTTATGGCGGAGTTATAATACATTGTGCTGTGTATGCTGGGGGTAAAACTGCCGGCCATCTAGGATGGGTGGGTGCCAGAGCGCAGAGAGCTGTGAAAAGTCGAGTCAACGTTTTCAGTTTTCTGCTATTTTTCACCCGGTTTTTTTAAGCCACTTTTGTGCTGTTTTAGCACCGTTCAAAAATCCAGAATTATTTTGAGACCTCTTTTTGGATAGAGGTTTTCTTTTTTTGATTTTAAATATGACGTTTTACTTTTTTATAATATTTTTTGGAATTTTTTTAAGAATATTTGGTATGAAAATTATTTTATTTATTTTTTTTGAATAATTGTACCTTATTTTTTTATTAAATGATAATTTTTTTAAGGTTAAGAAATATTTGTTTTTATGCTATATATTTTTTTCCATTTAGAAACGTAATCCTACATTTTTCGATTTAAAATATATTTCAACTTTAAAAATTTTTTTGTTTTTTTTCGAATGATTTTAAAATTAGTTTATAGAATAAGGAATATATTTTTTTATTTTCTTGAAAAATTGTAGCTCGTTATTTTAGTTGATATATATTTTAAAACATTTTAAGAAGTATTTATTTTGGTTCTCTATATTTTTTGTACATTTAAGAACGCAATCCTAAGTACTTTTAAAGTCTATTCCCTTACCTCCCAATTAAATTCCGTAGTATCTGCATTCTTTGGCTTTGTTTCTACTTCTGTGTGAGTTGGCTGCATTCTGCGGTTGGTCCGCTGAGTGGCTTGCATAACACCACCACCGCCACCGCCACCACCACGTATGCATACATTTATCTATCTTGTGCGGATTTCGTTTAATTTATTACCATATTCAGCTGAATCTGACGCGCAGCCAACCGACATTGGTTCTAATACGGCCTGCACTTAACCCCCTTTTACCCCCGCCCCCCGCTCTAGACCCCCTTAAAATTCAAATGGGATCGCGGATTGAAACTGTTGCTGATGTTGCTGCCGGCACATCAACAACAACACTATTGTTGCCGCCTGTCGACGGCGGCGTCTCCTCGAACTTTAATTTTTTTTACGTTTCTGTTCTGTTCTTTTCTGTTTTCTGTGTGTTTTTTTTTGTTTTTCGTCTGATGTGTATTTCCATTTTATTTCGTTACGTACGTAGATGTAAATTTACGCCATAGAAAAGCGTTACGGTCGAGTTCATCTAAAACAAAGAACGCCCAAAAGAACAAAAACAACAAGCACATGGGGAGAAAAAAATTAAACATTAAATTTGTATAATGCAAAAGCCGCTAATAGTAGGGGGAGTGAGTGAGTAAGTGAGAGAGAGGGTCGTTTTGGAGGCCCGAAAAGGCAGCGAACGAAACGTAGAAATGAAAGAGACGAATTGCATTTGATTTCAGATGCAAATGCAGGCCATATAGAATGATATATGCATCTGTGCTGTTTGGGGTGGTGTACTACCTTGAACTGGAAAACTGGGGTTGCCTTTAAAGCATGTGAGAAAGCCGATATCTGTGCTAGAAAATCGGGGGCCCTCATAAATCGTAGAAAGTATGCAGATATTTTTTAATGGAAAGCTCCTAATTACCAAAAATTTCCCTCTTTTAATATAATTTTCCAAAAATTAAATCATTCCGAAAAAAATATATTTACTTATCAGCAAATTGCAAATAAAATCAGATATTAATGCAAGCAGTAATTAAAAGGTAATAACTTAATGCAGAACCTAAAGTATCTTAAACTCTAATTAGCATTTTAGCATTTAATTGTTGTTTTTATTAGACCACTAATTTGACTGTGTTTTTTACTTGTCTGGTGCGTGCAAATTAGATCATAAATCACGAAAAAAACCATAATTAAAAGGTAATAATATATTTAAGAATATTCAAACTTGGGCCAGAGGCTGGCGGGTTTCAACAATTAATTTGCAATCAACTTTCAAAACTCTGTTTGCAAAGCGACGACGAGGCAAAGCACTTTATGCATCATTAAGAATTAGGCAAACAAAAAGCCAAACGACAAAATGGAGAAATAGGCATACGAACGCACACACACTCACCCGACAAAAGATACAGATACAAAAGTATCTTTGTGTCTAGAGTCTTGAGTCTGTGCCAAGAGTCGCTTGCCCAACGAGCGAACGCCAATTTATAATTATTAACTCGCTGCAAACGGCAAACAAACGAATCAAATAAATAAAATCAAATCAAATCTGGGAGCTTGTTGTTTGTCTACTAGACCATCATCGGTGGGGGCAAAAGGGGTAATGCCATGTAAAGAACTGAACCAACATCCGTTGGATGAATGGACGACTGGAGTTGAGTTGGGTTTTGTACACATACGAAAAACTGAAGGAAAAAAAAAACTGAAAAGCCAGGCCAAAGCCGGTTGGCGATCGACTGAATGAATGGCCCAGCGAATGAATCAATGAATGAGTGGCGGAATGAATGAACTGTAACTTGTTTTGGATTTGCAGACAATCTGCCAAGACCCCAAGACTCCAAGAGACCCCATCTCTGTAATTTGGTTTACCTCTTTTTTTTCTGTTGTATTTTTATTATTATTTATTTCGTTCGCCTTTTGAAAAGAGTTCACATGAGCGACAAAATGTTGACCGGATGTGAGGCTGCGTTTTTTTTCTATCTGCCCGCCTTGTCGCTCCTTCGCCTGTCTCGCTCGCGCTTAATTATATTATTAAAGCAAATTTCAACGCTAAAATTAATAACTCTGATGAAATTATGTCTGTGTCTGCTTCTCTTGGCTTTTTTCTCCCGCTCTCTCCCTCTGTATCTAAGTATTTTATGGGCTCTGCCTTTTACGGTTTTGAGGACATTTTGTTGCCGCAATTTCCGTTGCATTTGCACGAAAATATCCGCCTAACCTTTGACCTCATCCTTCTATCCACCACTCATCCATTTAGCCATTCATCCATCGATTTCTTAGTCTTAGAGACCCCAACGCCGATTAATCGGCTGTCAGCGCCTTGGCAATTTCCTTGCATATTTCCGTTTTGAGGCGTTTTTCCATCAGCTTTTCTTTTTGGCTCTCCTCGGCACTGCAATTCGTGTTTATTTACTTTGGCGCGCCGCGAACAGGGGGTCATTTTGCCATTTTCATTAACAATTTCGGTTTTTGATTTTTGCGGCCGCGTGTGCGCTAATTGAATTGTGTTGAAAATTTGTTTTCTCTTTGTGAATTGTAGGGGGAATCACTCCGCGATTGATGGGAACATTTTTAGGGGGCTGGTATTGTAAATAGATTTAGAAAGAGAATGTGTAAAAAAAAAAGTATTATAAGTGTTTAAAATAGTAAAAAAAAATCTACAAAATTTCTATTTATTTAAATCATTGATTTATAAGGCATTTTTTAAGGATAATATTCCCTAAAATTCGTATTCACAACCTCTATAAGCCATACATCCCAACCACTTCTAGTCACTTCCGGTAATATCTCTACCCACTTGAAAAAAAACCTCAAAACAACACGAAATTATGATGCTAAAATCAACAAACAAATACTTCAAAGCAAGATAAATCCAAGGCAGGGAAAATAGTTGTCCTAAAACCACCCTCTCTATAGTAAAACATAGCTCTACTGACCCAAAACCTTGGGAACTGACAAGGAAAACAACCAAAACATTTGCTAACACCACTTGTCTCCCCGCAGACAAATAACAAAATTATATAGAAATGCAATTGGAATATGGGAAATGCAACAAATCGGAAAGGGAAGTATGATATAGGGGTGTGTACACCGGAAAAAATTTATATGAAATTATCTTAAAGTTCTGGAAAATTTATAAATGATTTTAAAAAGAATTTTAAAACAGCAAAACCATATATTTTAGATGAAAACGTATTGAATCTGAAGAATTCGCGTTTCAAAGTTGTGCGTAATATGATGCAATGAAGGATTTTTATTGCCTAATATTACTTTCCGTGTAATAATGGGAACTCTCGTTTCGAGAGGGTTGTTGAGGGTAAGCGAAATTCCTTCAGAGTGCAGCAGCAAGTGCAGGTTACTGTGCGATTCAGATGATATAGGGGGTGCAAGTGGTGCTGGTGGTGCGATGTCTATCAGTGGATGCAACCACCATGCACAGGTCCTGTAAACGTGAAGGTGTCCTTTGAGTCGGCGGCTCCTTCTGCTGGTTGGTTCGTGTGCATTGCCTACATTTGTGGCAATAATTTGTCCAACTCAAACACCTGAGTTTCCGAAGTCGCTATCGTGGGAAAATTCTCATTTTCCCATTCCCTTTTTTCCCGTTTTGGCCGGCAGCGCTAATGCAATTTGGCCGGGCTCGCAGCGAACTCGTAAATTCTGTGCAAAACTTGAACATTTCTCAGTTCAGTCTCCGTTAATGCTTCTCTTTCGGCCTTAGCTATTTTCTGTATTTCTGTATTTTCTGATCTTTATCAGTTTGAGACCTGCCTGCCCTGCTTAGTGGCTCCATCGCCCCGTCTCGCTCGCTCCCTTTTATTCATTTTCATTTAATTTTCACATCGTTATAGCCATTGTTGTTGTGTCATTTATTTGCCTACATTCGGCTGTTCTCTTTTTTCGTTATTTTATGCTTTTTTCCCCCGACTTGTTGTGGTTATTTTGTTGTTGTATTTTACTGGTATCTCGCGCTCTCTTTGTTTTAAATGCGTCAAAGTGTAAATAAATTTGAATTTTTCAGCTTGCTTTAGCTTTAATTTTCGAGACCCGCACACTCTCTCTTCTCCACTTCTTCTTGCAATTTTAAAAGTGTCGAGCCGCATTTGTTTTTTTCTGTATTTTTTTTTTCTGAGCTGTCGGCCTTTCGGCGTTTGATCTGTGCGCTTGCGCAGCTGATTTGTTTATATTTTTTCTGTCCACGTTGTTTTCTTATTGTTTCATTCGCTGCTATTTGCCAGCGCCCTTGTTGTAGTTGTTTACCTGAGAGGTTTTACTCTATTTACTTAGTCCCTAGTAAGTATCTGTAATGCCCCAAAGTTGTCCACTCAATGTCCGTAGATAAGAGATGAAAGTGGGAGGGCGCAGAGGTTGACAAGGTGTTTTTTGAGTTGTTTGATTGTGTAAAAAATTGACAAAAAAAAGTAAAAAATATTTTTTATTTGTGAGTTATTCATTCATTATTCATTGTATTATTTTATAACTATTTAAAAAATTATGACATTAAAATGATTTACAAGTCCATGGTATTTTTCCCATTTACTGAAAAATGATAAAAACTTTCCGAGTACTTAAAACCAAAAATGGACTGACGAAATATTTATTATAATATTCACTTATGTACATTATTCATTTTTCTATTTCATCATTTTCGAAAATAGAAAAAATATTCATTATAATATTCTCAACATTACTCAATTTTCAATTTCATCATTTCCAAAAATAGAATGAAATATTTAAATGTTTTTTTTTTTTTAAGTATTCAAATTTTTTTATAGTTTAAAAATCCTGAAGTTAATTACAACACAATTTCCACCTCTTATCATCTTTGATCGCTTCAATGTTTCATAATTTGTCTGCCGTTTAAAAGTTATGGGCCATAAAGCAATAAACATTGCTGCCACCACCCCTCTCAGCTCTCCCACGCTCCACCCTCTGGAATTGTTCGTGTCCTTTAACGAGACATTACGGCGCAATGAGCCGGAACTTCACTCCTGCATTTGTTGTGTAATTTATCAACGAAGAAAATAAGTAAAAACTATAAAAAAGTTAGTTGGCCAGCGTGGGAAAGCGTCAACTACCGCGTTGGCCAATAGTTGAATGGCAATTAAAAACTCATTGCATACAAGGTGTGCAATTAAAAGGGCCGCCAGGATACATACCACCAGGCCCACTCCCACTCCAACAGGACACCGGGATCGAAAAAAAAGTGTATCCCAGGGATTGGCAAAATGTTTTATTGGCTTGCATTCATCTCGTTTTGTTCGCTTTGGTTTCGGTTTCAAGTGAAAAATAATGATAAATGAGCAACAGGCAGCAAGGTCGTCGTCCACAAAGGACTGCCCGCAGGACATTTCGATGAATCAAAGGCAAGGGGAATACGAAAAGAACAACAAGCAAATGAGTAGACAACATCCGGTAATTTACTTCCTTTAGTTCCGAATCGATGCACCTTGAGATTCTCTTTCCTTTTTGAGTTTCTTCTCCTTCAAGACCAGTTCAATGCCTCGCCTGGGTAGAGATTTCAGATTTTATGAATGAAAACTGCAAGAACAATACGTCGGCGGCGAGGGCACAAGTAAATTAGGCAAGCCCAAAGTGGCCCTGCAGGTAGATATCCATATAACACATATTCATTCCCTCTCTTTCTCTCTTCTCGGGTCTTGAGATCCATAGATCCCTGAGCTCCGCATGTCGAGCATTCTAATATCCCTATATCGCTTGACTGCATCTTGTTCGCCAGGAGTAAACACACAGGGAATGATGGAGGGGGTGGAGAGAATAGGGAACAAGGAACAAGGAAGAAGGAAAAAGGAAGGAGGCAGGATCCTGAAAAGGGAGCAGGAGAAGCAACACTGGCTGCCTGCAGTTTCTCACACTCACGGTTATTGTGTGGGCGATGCCTGCAACTGTGTGTGTATAGTCTCTCACACAATCTGACCAGGGCAGAAATGCACTGAAAGAAAATTGCGAATTTAGGTTAAGGGAAATGTACTTGAAAGTGAGAGTATTTTTAAGACCATCCTAGGGACTTAATAGGATTTTCTAAAAGATTTTTATTTATTTTCAAAAAATAAGTAAAATGGATTTTAGGTTTTTTTACTATTTTTTAGGGATTATTTTAAACCCAGTTTTAGGAATTTATATATTTTGGTTTTTAATAACCTAAAAATAATCCTATAATAAAGAAGTAAGATCTAAGATCTAAAATACAATTTTGAGGATCATTTTAGAGGTCTTCAGAGGACTATTTTGAATCAATTCATAGAAACTTATATATTTTGGTTTTTAATAACCTAAAAACAAATTCGTTCTCATTGTAATACTATAATCAAAAAGTAAGATTTAAGATTTAAGTTACATTTTTGAGGATCATTTTAGAAATGTATATTAGATTTAATACTTAGACTTTCTATATAGCCACCAAACATTCTACTGCATGATTATTTTTTGTTCAGTATAAAACTCTAAAAAAAGAGCAAACGCAGTCAGCGGTGCACAACAGTTGTCCCTGGCTACAGCAGCAGCAACACATGTTGTCGCTGTCCGAAATTCTGTCGACGCACGCAGTTTTTTTCATATACCTCTATATACGAGTATTTCTCCCTCGCCGCTGTTGTTGTTCTTGTTGGCATGGTGATAGTCGGACAGGTGCAGAATTCTCTGACATTTAGTCAGCCGCTTGAGTTGCAACTGCCCCACCCCCGCAGCTCTTTCGAAGGTTCAGGTTCAGGTTCATTCGTTTGTGCTTTGCGGTACTCTAGCTGTTGTTGTCGTACCGCTTGATGTTGCTGTTATTGTTGTTGTTCTTGTTGCCAAAGGTGACCGCATGCCACATTTCGGGTGCGTTTTTGCCGCGCAGTGGGAAACGGCCATAAATGAGCCATTTAGCGAGTCACTCTCTGTCTTCTGGCCAACTGTTTTCCCGGCTGAACATCTGACAAACCCAAAAAAAAACAGGAACAAGAACAACAAACATCTAGATAGATAAAGGATCCTGGCTGGAGGGAGTTCTGATTGAAGATCACGCGATGGCCAACAAGATCATTTCCGGTTTAACGGAAAGTGTTGCGTTTGATCTGAGATCTAATTATTGAAGGATGTTATGGAGAGTTGGGACTCCAAACCATTATTTGATAATATTGAGGTCTCTAAACCTAAGGAAGTTATTGTCAACAGATTCGAAACGCACATAAAATAAAGATCCTGAAGCGAAGAACCAACTGATTGATGACCTAAATACGCAGCAATATCACTTCCGGTGTTGTGAAACATATTGTTACTGACCTTATATCATTTTGAAGGGATGTCATGGATCCTCCAATCACATAGTTTTTCTTTATACCAAGATCACGAAAATCTAAGTCAAAAGATCTAAACTTTTAAAGTTGCATGATTGAAACGGATGTCAATATTAACATAGTGAAAGACTTTCCGACATGATCTGTCAGTTTAGAAATCAGTTTCTCACGATCTTATAAACCTGATTAAGATGTTTTGGTTTTGACTTCAAGAAGGATTTCAAAACCTCTAAATTAGCATTGAATCTATGATAACACCATAATCTGTTATTATTGTACACCAAACTGTTAAGAGGGAAATATCAGTTGGCAACATCTCTTTCCCAGCATGATCAGCTAATTTGCGCACCCAAATCTGCAAAACCTGACCCACAATCTTGATACACCTGTCTTAGAGCTCCGATTTCCTCGACCATTTCCCAGGCATCAGCATCTCTCAGTTAGTGTCTCATTTTCGCACAAAAGTCAGCGGTCTCAGTTTTCCAAAGGCCTTTGATCGATCTTTGAAGATCGAGATGCCAGATCAATGACATTCGCGGCATTTAGCAGCAACTGCAGGATCATATCCTCCTTCAGCAAATCCAAATCAAGATCAAGAGCACTTGGCAGCGTTTTGCTTAATCAAGATCGATAAGTGCATATCCCATATCCCATGTACTCACACATGTACTCTACAGAGATCGTATACCATGGCTCAGCTCAGCTGCACATGCGTTTGCCGTGGTGCTATCAGAGTATCTGGTTTCATTTCCGCTCTCTTCAGCAGCCAGGAGCTGTGAAACGCATGCGGATCGTATAAGAAACTCCAGCGTTATTATGATTATTGTGTTGTTTGTATTTAGTGTGTGTTGTTTACGGCTCCCAACAATCAGAGGAAGCTGGCTGAATCTGTTTATTTTGTTGTCAAAATGCAGGTATTCCTTTGCAACCTGAAATTGCAGAGAGAGGTTGAGTTTACATAGAAAATTGATATTATTCTTGGCCCCTTGCACGGAAGCATCAGCTTCAGATCAGAACAGGTGGGCTAGCTATCTAGCAAGGTGGGTTCGTTGGGATTCCTCTGCAAGTGGGGAAATGGGCATTACTGGGGAGCACTGTAATTATGATAGTATGCGTGTCAAAACATCAGCAGCAGCGACTAAAACAACTACAACTACTGGCTTGTGTTTACGATTTCCTTCCGTTTTCCAGCCTAACAGTTTATTTATTTATGTGGCTTGTCTTCTAACAGGTTCTCTCCTCTCTCTCTCTCTGTCTTCTTGTCTTTTAATTGATATGCCTCACGCGCAATGCATTGACATCCGATTTACATTAGCGGGTTGGGGGCCGGAAGTGCTTGCAGCAGCAACGTACTACAAAAGACAGAGCACAGAGAACTCGAACTCGAACTCGGAGCACCGAGAGTGCAATTTGCACACGTGCACAGGATAACCCAGAGAGATCCTAGAGCAAAGGATCCTCCTTCTGAAGGCCCGGCAATCATCATTTGATATCAATTGAATGGCCGCTGATCTCGAGTGTCAGTCGACGACAGCTGTTGAGGAATCCCTACCTCAGGATCAGGATCAGGATCCTCTTTGTTCTCCCCGTAGGCGCTTCCTGCAACTCCCCCTCCCTGAGCCTTATTGCATTAAACGTGTAATCCTTTTGTGAGCGCAGAACGAGTTTTAATTGAAATTCAACTGAAAATATGCTTATTCCATTTTGCTCCTTTTTTTTTGGCACACACCATCTTATTATTTTGTACAGAGAGAGAAAGGGGGAATGCTAGGAATAGGAATAAATAGAATAAATATTCCTTTATGATACATTTTTTTAAAAATATTATTATTTTTGAAACTCTGATGTTGAGTTTAAAGTTTTAAAGACTACTCTATATTATAGTACATATTTTGCAATTTATTTGTATTTAACCTGATTTTTTTCGTGTGCACTTCTACAAGACAATGATAATTATTATGTTAACCCTTGGCTGCGAACGTGTGCGTTTTCGGCAAGTAGGATCTACATTTACTTTCCTGAAGACCAAGACTCGGCCTGTTTTGTTTTCTTTATCCCTTTTTGGTGGAAGTGTCGCCGGTTTTATGAGATTGTGATTGGTTTTCTGCTTTGGTGGTGGCTTTTCAGCGGGTTATATGTACTCTGGGGTGGAGAAGGAGGAGCCGGGGTTCGATGGTTACGCTCCTCTTCAAAATGTGCGCACGTGCTTCAACCGGAAATGGTCGTAAGCGAGGCGCATCATCTATCTCGCTCTCGGCAGCCCCTTCTCTCCCTTTCTCCCACATAGGTAGCTCTGCTTCTTTCACTGGGTTTTTTGTATTTCCGCTTGTTTTTTTTTTTACTCCTCTCTATTGTTCTCCAGCACTTTGCGCACCAAATCAAAGAGGAAAAAAAAACAAGAAGCTAACAAAAAAATATGTTTTTTTTTTAAATATTTTACATATAAATATGAATGTGCTGCGTGAATTCTTAAGTGACCGAAAAAAAGCGAAGAAGACCATCCTTTTGTGGCCGTAACCAAACATGGTCAACAGCTGTTTGGTTTTCGGGGCTTCCTTTTTCGTATTTATTATGTATGCCGTTAAATTGGCAAGTTTGTTTCGTGTAATAACCCCAGCGCGCATAACTTTTGTGCTTTATCAGCTGTGGAGGTGCAATGTGGAGTTTTTCCAGGAAACGACGGCCACTTGAGGCCATTGCAATGGCCTGGCTATCAGTGGGCCAAGAATCAACAAGCGATTCCCCCGCCGATAAGAGCAGCTGCCTCCAAAGCCTGATAAGCGAAATATTCACCTATGGCTTCTATATGCCTGTCCGATATCTTTAGCCACTTAGCCATGGATCTATCTCTTGGCAGTGGGAACGTGTCATTCTGGACTTCACGTTTCGGACTCATTTTTAGCCCGAAAATCCAAAGCAAATTGTCATTGGCTGGCGGACGGGCGAAAAAAATGCCCCAAAACACGTTTACAGCGCGTTGGCCACCATTTTTTATTTGTTTTTTTTTTCATTAGCCAAAACAAAATGTTATTTATATAATACATATGTGTATCTGAATGTGGAGCCAAGTCGAAGACACGTACGCCTTCGGTTTGGAATAGTTAACTAATTTTTAATTTCTTGCTGCTCTGTTTTTCGTAGTTTTTTTCGTTGTTTTTTTTTGGCATGATCTCATCGAGCTAGTGTGTTTGTGAGAGGCGGCAGCCAATCCCACTTTGGCTCATTATGCGAGTATCTGTGAGATACATTTTCTGTGTTGAGCTCGCTGCTGATGATGATGTGCTGCCCACTCGATCATCATGGTAATGATCGCCAAGAGCCCCAGCCAACTGACCAGTGGGCCGAGATACTTTTGTATCTTTTTATGCCCGTTCGCTGTCTTTTGATTTGCTGAGGGCCATTTTGACGGCTCTTGTGAGTTGGCGTTTGTTAATGATCCCAAAAGCCAATTTCGACTAGAAACTGTACTGATGCAGAAAGAAAAAAACACAAAAAACGTCTTGAATGATGATTAATTCGTGAAAAACCCCTATTTAAAATGATAAAAGTTTAAATTCCATAGCCACACGCGTTGAACCACAAAATATTTATCTTTATTAAATTCTTAAGAAAAACATATTTAAAAAGGATAAGAATTTAATATAACATTTGTATTTTGAAACGCAAATCTGTTGATTTCTCTGGAAATATGTATTCTTACTTTTTATCGCCCAAAAGAAGTCTTTTGGTCGAGGAAATGTTGAAACATTTGAATTGATAATATTTGAAGTTTTTCCCACAAAAGAGCTGAGTAATTTTACTGGGAATACACAATCTTGTTACTCGAAAAAATGTTTAAAGTAGAAAAATTAAAACTAGTTTTTTCCTGAAATCTAAGCGTGTTAAATGCGATTAGAAAATCTTGATCTTTGACAAAATATTTGGTGCCAAAAATTAGATTGATTACTTTTAAACTTGAGGTTATCAATCGTTTCCAAGCTAGCAACATGATCCAAACATTATTATTAAGACTTATAAATAATGTTTTAAAATTCACTTCATGTTATTATATTGTAACCAAAGCTGTCAAATCGAATTTATTTTTTCGTATCAAAATTGTGATAAATATTACAACTTTAGATAAGAAATATAAACTTTAGTATAAAAATTCTCTATAAATTGCTTTCACAACATAATGGTGTATACGTGAATTCTACAGAAATGAATCACTTAGCAAATATCTAAGTCTATGATATAAAAAAATAAAAATCTTGTAAAAATTCCGGGACTTAGGGTTCCAAATCAACAAGTAGAACCTCGAAAACCCACCAAACTCTTTAATCAAGCGTTCGCCTTAAATGCAAAGCGACGGGGCATTTAATTTTAGTCGCTGTGGCTTTTTTTCTTTAGTCGCTGCCACTAACTAAGAGAGCAGTCGATGGATGGCTGATTGAGCGAGAGCGTGTGAGAAACACCCTGTGAAAGTATTCTCGACTCGATTATTATTATTTGCCATTGGCACATTCGTATCTGTATCTCGGAATGCGCGGCGAAGTCGCCTCGTCGACCCGAAGCGCACACGAAGCGTTCTCTCCCACACAAGGCGTGCGAGTGCGAGCGAGATGGCTAGCTGAGAGACAGAGACAGCGAGTGCCGAGCGAAGCGACGAGCAGCCAACAACCCGAGTGCAACTTCAGAGCGACTTCACTTCTTGAACGGATGTCGAAGGTGGCGGAGCCGACGTCGCTTGCTCGCTGTACATTACCATCGCCCCATACACAAAGTACCGCACTCTAGTGAACCTCACTTGATCTTAAATCGCTCATACGCCGCGTTCGTTCTTCAGTATTTATCGTGAAGTAAAGGGCGCGCAAAATACACACACAATAACGATAAAAACTGCGATTTTAAGGAATGAAAAAGCAACACTAAACTAAGTGATTGTCGCGTGGAATGAAAACAATGCTATATAGCTACGGATATGCGCATTAATTTATCGCCCGTGCCAGAGCGACGATCGTGAAGTGCTGCTCACAATTAATTGCCATTAATTCGAAAAAAGTGCTAAGAATTCGCGACGGTGTGTGAACTGCGAATGCCGCATTAAATACGAAATAAATATCTTAAACAAGTGTGAACACTGTATATAGTTATTATACAAAAAGAAATCCCGCTAGCTAATCAGGGATTTTAGAAGAATATCACACCCCCATATACCATATAGCTAACAACTTGTCAATTGTCCAGCGGGCTAACCAATTGATTGGGACCCACGTCTACCCGCATCCCAAAAACCAAAAATCATAAACCACAAACCACAACTCTCTGACATCTGACAGTGCAAAAATTAAAATATATATTCCCCCCAAACAAAGTGAAGTGAAATCAATTTTAATACAACTGCAAGTACCACCAGCATAAGGGGACAAAACACGACGACGAGAGTTTTTATCAATTGAGAGCTGATCCCGCAGATTTGCCTAGTTTAGAGTCAATGACGTGCACTTTGACCAGCGAGGTGGAGTTTCCGTTCTTGAGTACCGATCATTTTGAAGCGAAGAAATGCCGCCCTCTGCGTTTTTAGTGAATGCCAGCATAATCAGTGCCGCCAACGCCTTGGACAGCGATAAGGAGCAGCAGCTCCAGGAGCATCAGCTACAGAATCAGTTTAACAGCAGCAGCAGCAACAACAATTGCCACACGGCGACCAACTACAACATGGTCCTGCAGAGTTACGAGAACTATCCGAGCTACCATTTGGCTCAGCATCATCATCATCATCATCACCACAGCCACAGTCATCATCCGCACCATCAGTTGGGCCAGCAGAACGGACTGCATCACCACACGATGCAGCAGCAGCCGGCGCAACAGCAGGCGCATCATCTGCAACAGCAGCAACATCAGCAACATCCGCAACAGCAACACGGATCCTACGGATCCTCGCAGTTGCCCCACCATCGCTTATCCGGCGGCAGTACGGGCAGCACCACCACCACCTCCTCCGGCTCCAGTTCGAGTGGCTCCTCCTCGAGTGCCTCCTCCTCCTCGCAGGGATTCGCCTCCGGGAGCAGCGGCAGCAACAGCGGAAGCTCTGCGAACAACTTGGTGGGGGCACTGAGCAGCTCGACGGCCGCTTCGCTGGGACTCGGGTACTTCAATGACATGGCTCCGTTTGTGGGCGATGGGAACCCGTACTACACGGACTCGGATGTCAACTTCTTTAGCTCAGGTACATGGTCAGCAAATATTTACCGACATCAAAACAGCGGTGCTTTTAATTACGATTGCTGGGGTGTGAAAAGGCAGCAAACCAGAAGAAGATGCGATGCGGTGGCATAATTAAATTCGTAATTTGTTTTTAAGTGTTTGACACGCAACAAGTCGGGGTGGCTAAGTGGGGGAGGGGAGTTACAGGGCGAGAAAAAATGTAGAAATAATTAAATGAAAGGTTTTTTGAGAAGTTATTATAAAGGGATTACTAAAAATAAGAATTTTTATATAAATATATTTTATTTGAATGTTCTTTAGTATTTATTTAGGTCCTATCTTTATTTGAATTCGTTAAAAATTCTATTGAACTTAGAGTTGGGATTTTTAAAACTCTAAATTCTTTTTCATTGAAGCATAGAAAATATTCTTACAAAAATACTAAATATTTTACAATAAGATATATATTTATATATATTTTATTACCATTCTAATATGATATCATCATATTGAAACACCTTATATCATTTTTCTCTGCGTGTAACAGATTGACCTGGTGATAAGTGGCTTGTTGAGCGTTAGAAGATGCCTCCTCAGATAGATGTATCTGGCAGATGCGGATACTCTCGCGCGCTCTCTGGAGGCGGCACCTAAAGAGGCGCTGCCAACTCTTTGGCCAGCCAACGGGGGGCTGTATCGCTGTATCTTTGTATCTGCGAGCGAATGGGAATCGAAACGAAGCGCTGGGAAAGCTTTTTATTTCTTTGCTGTGTGCGAGAGGGACGGCCTGAGGGTCTGCGCATGTGTCTGTGCATGGGTATGATGGGCCAACAGGTTTTCGTATCCCACAGATACAACACACGAGTGTTGTACACATCGAAATGTGTTAAATTTCGCTGTATTCGCAATTAATGTAGCGTGCACACCATTAGATCGGGGGTTTGTCATGCCTGTGTGCGTGCGTATCTGTGTGCTGGCGCGCGTATGTGTGTGTGCGCTGTGATTTTGATTGGTTTTCGAAGTCTTTCGCTGGATTGAGAGACGCCCCATTTCTATGAACATCACTTAATTGAAATTGCGAACAATCTATAATCAAAGTGTTTTGGCGTGTGAAAAATATATCTGGGTGTTTTGGCGCTGCAAATAAAATTTCCCATGAGAAGTTTTTGGCTTTCTAAAGCTTAAAGTGTTCTCAATTATTATTAAGAGGTTTTTAAAGGCAGTATTTCGTGTAAACATATATTTATACTTGGACGTTACATTATCAGAAAAAGCTGGATATAAATAATATATTATTTTTATCAGCTTTTGCGCTGGATTTCTCAGAAAACAATTGCTTAAATAATTTCTGTATCTTTCGTAAGAAAAACATTCTTTACAATCAAAAGTTCTAAGAATGTTAATCAATTAAATAAAAAACATTTTCAAAGAATTACGACTTTTGAAAAAATAAAGATTTCACTTTAAACTGTCTTAATAAAGTAAACTTCTAACAGATTCCCATTCATTTCCTAAATTATTATGCTATATTTTAAGTGGATTAACGACAACAAACTATCAGATGCACACCCATATCGATTGCAGTATCGAATCTAATCCAATTATCCTCTCTATCGCTTGCAGGCTACAACACCAGCAACACACACGACCGCAGCAACAACAGCCCGCCCCCGCAGCAGCAGCAGCAATCGCAGCAGCCGACTGTCAATGGCAGCGGCAGTGCCAGCAGCAACAACAACAACAACAGCTCCATGCTACCGCCCGCTGTCCAGCAGAACAACAACAACGAAAACAACAACACCAGCAGCAGCAGCAACACGAACAGCAGCAGCAACAGCAACAACAACAGCAGTAACAATGCAAATGCGGGCAGCAATAACAACAATAATAACAATAACAATATCAACTACATGGCCACCATGGCGGCAATCTACCAACATCAGCTCAAAGAGGAGCCAGGCACCCAGAACAGCGGCATTGGCTACGGCGGCAGCAATAGCCAGAACGATCCCACGGATCTCAGCAGTTATGGCCTGCCCGCCCACCTGGCCGCCTACAGCGGTGGCAGTGGCGGTGGGCCAACGGGAGGCAGCAGCTCGGGCGGCGGCGGCGATGAGAGCGACTATCACAGCACGATCTCGGCGCAGGATCACCAGAGTCAGCAATCGAGTGCCGGCAACGGCAGTGGAGGAGCAAGTGGTGGCAGCACCGGCGCCAGCAATGGTTACATGGACAGCAGCTCGGAGTTCTATGCCACTTATGCGGGCCGAAGTCGCTTCCACGATAGCTATCCGCCGGAATTTACGCCATACGATGCCCAATCCTTCCAGTCGATGGGCGCCCAGCCCACGGGAATGGATCAATGGGGAGCCCATGCCCACCAGCATCCGGCCGCGTACATAAGCACCTTGGGTCTGGACAAGGGTCTGCTGGGCGGCTACACGACGCAGGGCGGAGTGCCGTGCTTCACAGGATCGGGACCCATTCAGCTGTGGCAGTTCCTGCTCGAGTTGCTGCTGGACAAGACGTGCCAGAGCTTCATCTCGTGGACCGGCGATGGCTGGGAGTTCAAGCTCACCGATCCCGATGAGGTAAGTTTGTTAAAGAACACTTCTATTTTTGAATCCCTAACTTACGTTTGTTTATCTTCCTCAGGTTGCTCGTCGTTGGGGAATCCGCAAGAACAAGCCCAAGATGAACTACGAGAAACTGAGTCGTGGACTGCGCTACTATTATGACAAGAACATCATCCACAAGACGGCTGGCAAACGATATGTCTACCGCTTTGTCTGTGATCTCCAGAATCTAGTTGGGTAAGTTCTAACAGCAGTTAAATAACAAAAAGAGAAAATACTTATAAACTCTATTCCTCTAATTTACAGGCACACCCCCGAGGAGCTAGTGGCCAAGTATGATCTTAAGATTGAGAAGAAAGATGTGGATTAGCAGTTGAGCAGCGGCGAAGCTGCCTGAATGGGGAGCAGGAGTTCCAGGAGACCCGCTCCCAGCCACGGATTGTACTCAACCAACCGCAAAATACTTTCGAGCGTTATTGTTTACCAAGCGTGATGTTAGCTTTTAAGCAGCAGCCCCCACCCATCTGCGATCTTGCTACGAGATTAAAGTGTTGGCCAGACCACCCACCACCACCCAGCATCCCCGAAAACCCCCCCAAAAACCCCACCCCACCAACCTGTCAAAACCGATTTGCTTGTAATTATCGTGTATAAATTAGACTTTTGAATTAATTTGAAATTAATTTAAAATACTTCAGAGTTAGACTTAAGACCCCCGATCTAAGGCAAGAGAACCAGTTGAAGATGAAGCGAATTAAATTTGAAATTCTGTGTGCAATGCGATGATGTTTCCTCGTTCTCACATAGTCTGTAGTGAAAAGATGTCTGCTGCAAGGATCGAACGTTGATAGAGGCCATAAAGCATGTGTCCCCAAAGTGATATTAGAGCGCAACATTTTGTTATACTTACATAATCATTTTACCCGCACGGGGCACCAGAAACATTTCAAAAATCATGCATGTATATAGCGATGAAGATCTTTAGTATGGCATATAAGTAGGTCTCTAGTATTTATGTATAACCTGTAATCTGTGCTACTGGTACAACTAAGTTTTACTCCACTTCCAAGCCTCCTACTTTTTTTCTGTACTTCTGTGCGCTTCCGTGCGATCCCAAAAGTTTTAAACGTAAAACGGCACAAATAGAGTTGATCATCATGTTTCTGAGATGAACTTTTGTTAGCGTCTACTATATGTATACTTATAGGCTACCCCTAGTTAGGATCCCTAGTACGTTAGTCGACAGTTCAAGAAGTGTTTATTACCTTGTGTATAGCTATTAACTACTTAAGTCTAGCTCGTAGATGCTTAGCCACGTATTACACGCATAAACATAACGTTATATTGATACATAGATACACATACATTTGTAGAGCAATTCTAAAATATTGTATTTATACAAGCGTACATCGTAATATTAAAGCTACCATTAACATTGCTAATGATAAAAACAATAAATGAAAAATCGATATGAAAATACAAAAAACCCGACTCTAAGTTCTCTCTGATTGATCTTTCAAAGTGGTTAAGATACCGGAATTATTTTCTGGATCTTTCGAAGAGTGTTATTTAATTCTAAATCGTTCCTTCTAAATTCTCTTTGCTATCTTTTCGTATCGTGTATTATTTTTTACACAGTAAAAAATGATTCGCAATATGATAAGCACTCTTAGCAAATTGCGCCGTCTTAGCCCCAAACAAATTTCAGTGCGTTACGAGCATCAGATTCCCGAGAACCTGAAGAAGGTCGAGACGGACAAGGATCCTGAATTCTCGGCCATGGTGCTCTACTATTACCACAAGGCCGCCCAGACAATGGAGCCTGCTCTGGTCAAGGAAATGGAAAAGTATCCGCATATGAAGCCAGAGGAGCGTCAAGCCAGAGTCTCTGCTATTCTCAATTTGCTCGGAAGCGTCTCGACCTCGGTGGAGGTGAATTTCCCGATTGTTCGAAAAAATGGCACATACGAAATCATCAGTGGTTATCGATCGCATCATGTGCGGCACCGATTGCCCCTCAAAGGGGGTAAGTATATGTTTATCACATCTATAAGATATATATTCGGAATGTATTCTTTAGTAAAGAAGTGTTAATTCCGACTGCTTAAGTGCGCGAATTCTTTAGCATTCAGTGTTTTCTACTTTAATGACGCGAATTCTTCAGCGCTGAAATCAGAAGAAGACACTTTCAGTGCTGAAGAAGATATACATATATTCCGAGTGTATTCCATACTTTAGAAGTGTTAGGTCCGACTGCTTAAGTATGCGAATTCTTTAGCATTGAGTGTTTTTTACTTCGATTACGCGAATTCTTCAGCACTGAAATTGCCTTCGTTTGTTTAACTTTATATCAATTTTATATCATCATATATCATATCATAGTTTCTTACTACTTAAAGGGATCCGGTATGCACTAGATGTGGACTCACACGAGGTCAAGGCACTCGCCGCTATAATGACCTTCAAGTGCGCTTGCGTAAATCTTCCATACGGTGGATCTAAGGGCGGAGTGTGTATTGATCCCAAGAAATATACCGTAGATGAACTGCAGACGATCACCCGTCGATACACAATGGAGCTGCTGAAGCGAAATATGATAGGTCCCGGTATTGATGTGCCGGCGCCCGATATGAACACTGGTCCCCGCGAGATGGCCTGGATTGTGGATCAGTATCAGAAGACTTTTGGCTACAAGGACATCAATTCCTCGGCCATAGTCACCGGAAAACCCGTTCACATTGGCGGTATCAACGGTCGTCACTCGGCCACCGGAAGAGGAGTGTGGAAGGCGGGCGATCTCTTCCTGCAGGACAAGGAGTGGATGGACCTGATCAAGTGGAAGACGGGCTGGAAGGACAAGACGGCCATAGTGCAGGGCTTCGGCAATGTGGGCTCCTTTGCGGCCAAATTCGTGCACGAGGCGGGCGCCAAGGTCATTGGTATCAAGGAAATGGATGTTTCCCTTGTCAATAAGGAGGGCATCGATATCAACGTAAGTGGTATACTAAACTATAAAGAGGATGAACCTTAACAACACTATACTTTGCAGGACCTCTTTGAATACAAGGAGGAAAAGAAGACCATTAAGGGATACCCCAAGGCTGAGGAGACGACGGAGGATCTGCTGACAGCCGAGTGCGACATCCTTATGCCCTGCGCCACCCAGAAGGTGATAACCAGCGACAACGCCAAGGATATCAAGGCCAAGCTGATCCTGGAGGGTGCCAATGGACCCACCACTCCCGCTGGAGAGAAGATCCTGCTGGATAAGGGGGTGCTCTTTGTACCCGATCTTTACTGCAATGCGGGGGGTGTGACTGTTTCCTACTTTGAGTACCTGAAGAACATAAACCATGTGTCCTACGGCAAGATGAACTCCAAAACCACCTCCGAACTGATTATCGAACTAATGAACTCGATTAATGAGTCCCTGCATCAATGCCCCGATCTTAATCTGGTAGGTCAAGCCTTAAGTATACCTTTAAGATCGCTTTAAATTTCGGTTTTCGTTTTTAGCCCTGTATAAAACCCAATAAGAAGCTGAAGAAAATTCGCGAGTGCACCACGGAGGCGGACATCGTGGATGCAGCTCTCCAGACTGTGATGGAATCCGCGGCTCTTGGCATCAAGCAGATGGCCAACAAATTTGAGCTGTGCAACGATCTGCGCCGCGCCGCTTATGTCTGGTCATCTTTCAAGATTTTCCAGGCCATGGAGAGCTCCGGCATTTCTCAGCAGTGATTTTATGAATTTATTAAATTTTTACCCATTGAAGATTTTATTAAATTATATTATTAATTAAAATATTTATAAAATGTTATAAAATATTTTTTGATTTTACGAATTTATTAAATTGTTACCCATTGAAGATTTTATTAAATTACATTATTAAAATATTTGAAAAATTTTAAAATATATTTTTTAAATTAAAATGAGGAGGCGGAGGCAACGATTTCAAATGAGTTGTAATAAAATTCATATCATAGTTAAAGTTTCAATTGAACAAACATTCAGAAATTCAGTGAATACATTACGGATACAAAAAACCTTCCTTCTTTTTCATTACCACAAACTCCGCTTTAGGTTTTGGCTTATACATTTGCGAGAACCTTAGCCATGGATGAAATCAAGAAGTTCGACAAGGTTGCCTTTCTGGAGGGCTACCTGCTGAAGCACAAGGAGCTGGGCAAGCGTCAGCGGGAGTACAAGAAGATCCTGTCCAGCAAGCTCAAGACGCGCAAGGAGACGATTATCGAGGCCAGCTATGAGACGGCCATCGATCAGCTGGAGGAGGAGAAGAACGATCTGCGTGCCCAGATCTGGGTGGCCAGTGGGACGACGCACAAAAAGCAGAACAACCGCTGGCTGGAGCTGATTCGATGCCATGTCGAGTGCCAGGAGAATCTCTCGCAGGACATCAACTCCCTGAAGACGTCCATATTCAACATGGAAAAGGAGATCAGTCGCATGGCCAAGCAGATATATAACCTGAATCGTTTAACCATTCCGGATCAGCAGCATCAGGCGTATGTGATGAAGGCGCGCAAGAGGATGACCATTCTGGAGAACTCCCTGGAGGTGGGAGTGCGTCATGAGTGCGGTTTCACCGCGGCCAATGCGGATCTGCGCGAGCAACTCATCCGCATTCTGAATCACAGGACTTTCTTTAACGATTCCTACACCAAAATGGTGCAGAAACTGAATAGTGAGAAGAAGTATCTCATAGATCTCATCGAGTATGCTTTAAACACCTTTGATGGCTGCATCGAGGTGTACGAAAAGATCGACTTGTTGGCCAAAAGAGAGGCCAAGGAGCGGGATCTGCGTCGTGTGGAGATGCAGGGCATTATGCGTAAGGTGGCCGCCGATGGAGATAACTCCGCATTCCTCAATTGCAAGTCCAAGGCCCGCGAACTGGCCGATCTACAGCCCAAGGAGTACAAGCGACGGGACGAATTCCGGCGGGTGCACAACAAGAAGATCAATCTGTACAACTCGGTGCTGCAGAAGATACTCCAGTACACCGATTCCAACAACATGGACGAGGTGATCGATAAGTTTCAGCAGCAGGAGAGCCTGTACTACTCGTTCTTCAACTATGCCAACGAAATGAGCTATCACATCACGATGCTAAACAACTCGGTGAACCGGCTCTTTGAAGATATAGTCACCCTAAAGAAGGACAACTCGAATACGCTGCAGGATCAGCTGGATGAGATCGCCAGTCTGGAGAACAAGGTGCGGGCCAAGCAGGAATCCAACATGGAGCTGCAGAAGGCGCGCGAAAGCAACGATGCTCGGTTGGAGAATCTGCTGCAGGGCGTGGAGACCGTGTGCGAGATGTGCTCCATCGATGCCAGTCCGCTGGCCAAGCTCATGGGTGACCACACCCACGTTAACCTGGTCAATGTGAATCGGTTCCTTAAGATCCTCGAGGTGAGGGTCCAGGAACTGACGGCCAGCGTTTATGTGATGGAGCGCCAGGAGGAGGGTCGCTTCGACTATGTGGTCAAGCAGATCGAGAAGATCTGCGAGCTGCCCACCGATCTCAATGACATCGTGCTCACCCAGCAGTGCCCCGAGTGCGCCGAGGGCGAGGCCTTCAACATGGACGAGGGTGGCGATGGGGTGCTCGTCCACACCATCGCCGAGGCCAAGAAGAAGCTCTACGAGAAGGTCACACAGCCGGAGATGCAGTACCGCCTGCACAGCATCAGCCAGTGCCGACTGCCGCGTTCCCGCCTCCTGGCCGCCAAGCGGAATATGTAGATCATTGGGTCATCTACTTTGGTGTGGGATATTCTAAAGATCCCACAAGAATTTCGGTGTTCATTTAAATATGCATATGTGCAACTTTTCCTGGTTCGGAATCTAACTTCAGAATCACATAGTCCACATAATATTTGGTTTACAATTAAAATTTACAACTTATTCAGGATAAAATAAAATTTTAAAAGCACATTCCTTATTCGTGATTATTATAAAAATAGTTATCCTGTTCCAGATATTTCCTTAACCTCATTAATAAGTTGTTAATCCCATGGGATTAAAAAAAGCATGTTCCCGTAAATTCGATATGGCCAATGTAAATGGCATGTAATTCATACCCACATCGTTTTTACATGAAATACTCATAAAATTTACATTTTTAAGGTCATTTTGCCGAATTTTCTCTCTCGGAGACTCTCTCACTTCGAAAAGGAGAGCAATACGTCATATGGAGAGCAAAATACCGTGAGATTAAACGAGAAAGACAGATTCGAAGTTCGAACTGACGTACTTCGAACATGAAGTTTACATTTCGACCATATCAATTTTACACGGGTCCATATCAACTTAAAATTGATCTTAAAAAATGTAAAATTGACCTACGTTTCGTATCAAATTTTTTTTGTGTGCATATGCTCAATTCATTCTAGATTTTATTAATTAAAGACTAAACATATTAGCTAAAGATTCAAATATTGTTGCTAGATGGTTGGTATGTGGGATGCGTTAAATATTTTCGAGCGTGTGTGATCATACGAGCTAGTAGATTCTGTGGCCATCAGCTTCTAAGAGCTGGTCTCCTTCTTATCATCGCCCAATCCCAGTCCGCTGATCAGGCCGCCAATGAAGCTGTCCACAATGGGATTGCCACTGCCAGCAGCGGCACCAGGAGCAGCTCCAGCAGCAGGAACTCCAGGGGAAACTGGAGCAGAGTTAGCCGTTCCACAGTCATACATGCGGTTGAGTTTTTGGATATCAAAGTCGGAGAAACCATTCCTTTGACCCATCTTTTCAGCGCCATTAGCTTGCTGTCAAGGAAAATATAAAAAATGTTAGAAAGAACCTCATGAAACTCTAGTATCCCCTTACCATGGCCAAAATGGTAGGCTGTCCGTTGATGGAGAAGGCATTCTTGGAGTAGTGCATCACGCTTCCATAATCGTAGGGCACTCCAAAGGCCTCTGTGCGAGCGGCCTTCTCAAAGTTGTTCATCGCCGACGACTGGACGTTGTTGTACTGGATAGCCACATAGCCATCGCGCTCCATGCGATTCTGTTCGTGGAGGAAGCCCAGGGCGTGCATCAGCTCGTGCATGGCGGTTCCGGGGCGGCTGAGACAGCCGGGAGATTGCAGATTGACCTCCTGCTTGCCACCCACACGACCCACGGAGGACCAGCAGCCGGAGTTATCGCTGCGAATGGAGATGTAATCCCGCTCCGAGCTGCGTCTCACAAACCGAATGCACGTCCGCCTGTGGTACTCGGCAATGGCATTCTCAATCGTGGCCATGTCGCGTGCATTGAAGCTACCGCGGATCTCATAGGGCACCACACCGTTGGGCCAGCGGGTGGATTGCGTGGGCAGGCCGTTCTTCATGATCAGCTCGGTTTGGGGCACCAGCATGTCACCCTCCAGGTAGCTGCCCAGTTCCTCGGGATTCATCGCATCCGCATCGGCACTGAAGTTGCCCACACGATCGGCCGTCTGCTCTTTATCCGGTTTGCCAAAGAGCGCCGTTCCCAGAGGCGTGAGATCGATGATGTCCTTGCCAAGAGTGGGTGGTGCCTCCTCTATGCCATTTCCAGGCAGCTCGATGACCTCCGTATCATCCACATCATCGTAGGACACATAAGGTAGCGCCTGGCAGACCGATAGAGTCAAAGCAAGGACTAGAAATACTTTTTGGTTCATTGTTGCTCTTAGAATTGCTTTGGAGTGAGTTAGATTGTATTGTATTGCCTCTTGACTGAATGGCTGGATGTGAACTGTGCTCTGTTCTGGCCTGGCCGGGATTTATATATTCTCCAGCATAATCTCGCCGACGACGCTTTATCAAACTTTGCCGGTGGCGGTGGCTTTCATATGCATAAACATGTTTTCCACGCGGAAACCTTCGGCGGCGCTGCAATCGTCATCGCTGGCTTCTTGGATTGTCACACGCTTTATGGCCGCGCAAATATTTGGCCAGCGCTCTCGTTAAGCGGTTATTCATGGGTCTGTGTCTGCTTTGCTATTGCCATAAAGTGTATCAGTAGTTTGTTTGCATATCCAAAGTTTAACGACACTTTATACGTAATTTTTCGCCCCCAAGAGGATAACCGATAAGCACTATCGCGGCGACCTCTTCGCTTTATGGATTTATACCGCCTGCTGGGCGAAGATATTCCGGAATAATTTGTCGGCTTTTTGGAGTGGAAAGACACTTGCGGAACACTTGAATAATTTGTGACTACGGAACTCTAAGACACGCGAAACAAATCAAGCCAAATGGCATTGAAAAAGTTCATTAGATTTGTTGAAACACTTTTGGAGTACGTGCCTATTAGAGGAAGCTAAATCTATTGGGTTACAACTTTAGTTCATTGCGTACACTAAGCTAGCTTTAATTACTAAATAGTTTATAAGTTACAGAATGATTGAGAGAACTTGGCTAGGACCACTCTTGGCTGGCCCGCACAATTATGATTGAAATGAGACTTTTGCGCATTCTTAAATACTAAATGTTATTCACACGGCGGCGACTTCAATTGATGGTGGGAAAAACAGAGCTGAGAAATCCCAAGACTCCCCTCATTAGCCAGAACAGAACAGAAAAGTACCGATCATAGCATAAACATCTGTGTTTGCTCTGGCCACGAATTAAGTTCAAGTGCATGGCACATGTTTGCGCCTAGCTAACGATGGGGGCTAACATTATGGATTGATATAAGTTAGTATGAATTTCTTCTAGGTATCGAAGCTCATTTCCACCACCATGTTGGAATCGGAGTTGGCGAACTCCTCCTCCTCCTCGAACTTGAGCTTCATCCCATTGAACTTGTCCGAGTTTAGCACACGGCGACTATTGGCCGTGATGTTCTTGGCCACATCTCGCAGGGCGGCGCTGCAGATCTCATCAATAGTGGCCGAGTCGTCCATCAGGTCTTCAATGCAGCTTTTAAGGATGGTGGAGGTCACAATGCAGTCTCTGTTGAGCGCCAAGCTTTTGTGGAAGGCTTCGATGGCGGGGTCAAGATTTCCCAACAGAGCGTGTATAAATCCAATGGAAGTGTAAGTTGTGGGGCTCTGTGGTTTCAGGAGAAGGGCCTGCAAAAGAGACAAGTTAAAAATCAATGTTTAAACTGGTTACAGCATCACAAAATAGACTTACATATTGGAAGTTGTACAGAGCTTCCTCGTACTTATGCACCTTGCGCAGCGAATGGCCAAGGTTGATAAACAGGGGCTCCCAGCGGGCCGAGATCTCCTCGTTGTTGCTCTTGGCCCGCTGTTTCACAATGTCAACGGTGCACTGGAAGATTGTGGCGGCACCATCGAAAAACTCATACTCGTACTTAATCACGCCCAGCTCATGCAGCACATACACGTCCAGCGGTGCTATGTTCATGGCCTGTAGGAAAAACTTTTCGGCTAGCTCCAAGTTCTTGGTCAGTCCACACTCCACGCCGATGTAGAGTAGCGGCAGATGACAACCGCGCATCAGTTGTGTGGCCTTGAAATACGCGGCCATTGCCTGCTCGTGCTCGTTTTCATTGGCGAAACTGTGGCCATAGGCCAGCCAAGCGGGGCCATAAAGGCGATCCAGAGCAGTGGCCTTGGAGAGATAACGCCGGGCGGGATCGCTCTTGCCAATCATGTCGTAGTAGCAGCCTACGGCATACCAGGAGATCGCTTTGTCCGGATACCGATCCACCAGTTTGTGCGCCACATAGAAGAGCCTGTTGAAGTCGCCGTTCTCCACCAGGCAGGCTATCTGAATGGTCAGGGCGTTGTTATGAAAAGGATCCGCCTTCAAAAGTCTGTGGTGTTAAGAAATCGGTGTTAAGTATCAATCAATCAACCTTACAATCAATAACTTACTCATTTAGAATTTTCAGGCACTGCTTGTAGTCGCAATCGTAGAAACACTTCTCTGCCTCGGCCGCCATTATATCTGTACTGCGTTGTACTCGATCCAGGCAATCTCCGAGAGGAATCAAGGTATCTGTGTCGTGATCTCGCGAACGCCTCCTGCTAGACGAGTCGAACATGGACCGATGGGATGCATCAATGAGGGAGGAAGCCTTCGAGAGACTCGTTTGCAAGGAGAACGTGGGCGCCTTTAGATCCTCCAGGACTCTGAAAGGTTAATAACTATAAGAATATGCTAGGAATCAGACAAATCGATACGACTCACTTCTGGGCGGGCGACATAAACTGACTGGGCGTAAGCGGCACCTTGAGGGCGCTCACCTTGGGCATCTGGGTGTCCGAGGAACCGGTCTGCTGCACTCGGGCAGTGAATTCTTTGATAAACTTGAGTATATCGGGATTAACAATGGGCGATATCTCCTCGGCATTGCGGGCGGATATCAGTTCATAGTACTTCTTCAGTCGAGACTCATACAGCTTCAATATAAACTTGGCGTCCGTTTCACTGGACTGCTGAGCCAGTGGCAAGTGGTGCATCAGCTCAAACTCTGCAAGAAACAGGGGATCATTATAGGGGTGATTTGGGGTAAAGAGTCCTCTGCTTACCTTCCCAGGCCATCAGCATCTCGTGCTGAACTAGCGCCTCCAACGCCTCGAAACAGTAGATGGATTTGTGAAGGGCCTGCACATAGAAGTCCATGGCCATGCCGCGATTGTCCAGTGCCTCGTACACCTTGCCCTTCATTAGGTAAATGGAGGAGAGCAGCTCGTTCCTGTGGTTCTCCTCGCCGCCAAAGACGCTGTTCGACTCCAGGTAGCAGCCACTGCCGGCATCCACGGGCTGGTTGATCAGCGACGTGGTCATGACCTCCACCTCCACGTTCTGGATGGCATTGGCCGCCTCCGTGAACTCCTTGGCCGCGTAGAGACTTTCCAGGAGCAGGTTGAAGCACGGCAGCGAGTTCTTCTCCAGCTTGTGGTGCTGTATCGTGTGGGCAGCGCGATGGTACTCCCCAAGCAGGAACATGCACTGCGCCTGGTAGTAGACATCCCTGGGCTCCTGGCCACTGAGCACGGCCACCTTCTCCGCCCAGAACAAGGCCGTGGAGTAGCGACGCTAGAATTGCAAATGGATTTTCATTCGGTCCGCTTGCCGGCTTTTTGGTTTCTCTTCTTACCATGTCTATGAACTGTTTGACCAGCTGCCGGTACACGGTCAGATCGATGTGGTCATTGCTGGTGTCCGCACTGGTGTTTTCCGCATCTCCCGGCATTTTAATTCAGCATAAATTGTATTTTTCAATAGGAAATTGTAAAATGTTTTCTGCCGATGGGAATTGACTTAAGTGAGTAGATCTGGCAACGCTGCGCTAAACAGCTGTAGTTGCCATTCACAGGGAACAGTTGTTTGTGCACTGTAAAAAATAAGATTGGTTTTGTAGCTGCAAATATAAAAATACCAAAGCATAAAATATAAAAAAAGAAAAAAAAAAAAGGAAAGTATTCTCCTAAAAAAATTATACATAATAAAATATGTATCTCTACTCAAAAAAAATATATTTAGTTCTTTGAATTGAAAAAATATATATATATATTTTATAATAAGATCACAAGAGTTACTTTCTGGAAAGCGGTTCCAATATTTCCCCAACTTTACTAACTGTTTATTTTTTGGCAATAAAACGGGAAGTCCGCGTAGAGTCGAACCAAAGAGAGCGCCGCAGTTCGAGAGAGCGGTTGCACGTGGTTGGTTCGGGCGAAAAAGTCTATTTAAGCAGCGTTCCTGCGGATTTTGTCCCATAATATCAAAAAAATCCCGACAAAAATCCGAAAATAAAATATCACGGGATGATATTTAGTTTCTTCTATTAATTTGTATTGCCCCGGCAAAGTTCGCAGAAAATCAAGGCTCCAGTTTAAATCGAATTAAAGCGCCGCCATTCAGAAATCATAGGATTTTCAACAATCAAAAAATAGTTAAATAGTAAAAAAATGCATCCGTGAGTGGGGAGCTCTGGCGAAACAGCAACGGAAGGAGAAACGGATAACGGCAAAGGGCGTGCAAGGCAGAAGTAACGGTTCCTGGCGGCGTGTGTGCGAGTGTGTGTAAAAATGTGCTTGGCGGACGACAAAAGAAACGGGATGTTATTGCGGGTGCGGAATTAAAATTAAATTCACACGAATTTATGAGCGAGGCGCGTGTTTTTTGCGACTCCTGGGTATGTATTGGTGTTCGTGTTAGCCGGCACAACAAATTGTTGACTGAAAATCGGGGCAGTGTAGTACTAAAGTTGGTGAAAAATAGTTAACTAAAAAAACAGGGCAGCGGCTCAGGTTTTTTTTGGCCTTTTCTCATCCTCTCCGTGCGTATTTCACTACAAACTACTAGTATGTTCCGTTATTTTTTCCTTTTTTTTTTGCATTTCTTTTGGCTCACGTCATCTCCCCAAGAACAACAAAAAGCAATCGCCGCCTTAGCTACACAGAAAAAAATTGAGCACGAAACTCGCAGGCCATGTCATCAAAATGATAAATCTGGGTTGGAAATAATTAAATATTTGTTTATTATAAATTCAAATTGAAACATTTGGTATGGACTCTTAAAATAGTTAATTAATCACAGTAGCACCCATATTTTTTTTTTCGTGTACACACTTATTCTTACTACCCATTATTCTACGCACAGAGAGAGAAAGAGAGAGTGGAGAGAGAGCGAGACAGGGCTTGGCTCCATCTCCATTTTACAACTCCAACTTCGCTGCCCGGCCGCTGCTCATTTCATGCTGATTTATGGCTCTAATAATAGGTTCGCTCAACACACAGCTTCCGAAAGGATTACCACCCAAAAGGATAATGCATAGTTTGTGTTATTGGCGGACCATAAAAGGGGACTTTTAAAGTAAACGACCCGGGATTACAGTTAATTACAGTTAGCCGGGAGCGTAAGCGGTGCGGAGCGAGAGAGAAGGAGAGAGGGATACGCCTTGATCGATTTACGGCATTTAACGCTCAAGTGCGTACGCGTGTGTTTTCTTTAAACTCCAGTGATTCGGAAACTACAAAGTGGAGGTGTACTTATTATTAATTCAAGCTTATGATATTTTCAGGCCCTTCGGACCATCGAAATTTGCATCGTTGACGAGGCGGAATAATGAATCGATGACTATTTGCTGCTGATACGGCCACATCTGCCAGCTGTCTTGGGTCGCCTTCGCCCCCTCTCGCTCACTCACTCGCGTTATCCTGTGGAGCCCGAACAAAAACAACAACAAAAACCAGACTCCTTGCCCGAGGCTCGGCAATTCCAATTCGAACTGCAACCACTTCCAACTCGAACTCGAACTGCAGCGAACTCCAACCGGAAAGCCCTGCGCACCAGAGAGAGAGAGAGAGAGAGACGGTGCGCGAAAGGACTCTCCGCCGGCTGAGGAGGAGGGAAAGGGAAAGGACGAGAGGCGGAAGTGGTGACATCTGTTTTGCCGCTTTGTCAGTTTGCGGATGCTGCTCCTGCCGAACACGAACGAACGCGAACGAGCACGAACGAACAAGGAGCACAACGTGAACCAGTGTGGAAATTGGAATTTTTATTCAAAACAATGCCCCTGCTGCAACAGGTATGTAAATAATAATAAAACCCATTCGCACTCCAGAGCGGTAATTGAAACGCTCACGTACGACTGGAGTTGAAAAGAGAGAGCAAGAGCGAGATAGGGTTAGGGAGACAGAGAGAGACCGTCGTCATCAGCTGGCTTTTTTGAGCTCACCTTCCCAATTGGGATTCGTGAGTGGCTGGCCCCGGGATGATCCTAATAAGATTAGTGCCCAACTTTACGCCTCACTTCTGAGAGTTTCCACCGCCCAGCCAACCAACCACCCACTGAAACAGCCCCCCCCTCCCGCCCACGTCTGTTGCACATTATGAGTAGTTAAATTCGATTAAACTTGCGGCGTTTTCTGCGCCAGACACTCATGCGCCTCCTTTTCGTCCTTGCTGCCGCCTGAGGGGCGTTTAATTGTACTCTTTGTTGCGCAAAATAGTTGCGTGATTTAATTTCGCTCGCCTTTATATGTTTTTTAATTCACTTAAATGAGATGATTCGATTAGGACAGTCGGCGGCACAAAAAAGAGCAGGGAAAACGAGACAGCAGCTCGCTCTGGCGGAACTGGAAAAAAAGAACTAAAGTGGTTTCTTATATCTTTTAAAAATATGTTTCTTTCATTTGTAAATAGTATTTAGCTTATTTACTTGTAGAATACTAAAATTTTAAGAAGGTCTTAAGTGAAATGTAGGTTTATAATTATGGAAATCCCCAAATATTTTTTAATTTTAAACTAAAAAGACAGGCTTCTAACTTATTATGATTACCATCATAATTTAACTTGGTATGTCCAACTATAATGTCTTTAAAATCCAATATACCTCAATATAAGCTGTTCTACTTAATATGACTTATTATATTCCCTTCATATTTCCTAAAAGATTACTTGTCACATCTAGACTTCATTTTTATCCCCTGAAAAATTAATTATCCTGTCTGACAATCCACTTCATATCAATACACATCAAAATTATGTCAGATGCCGCAATTGCCCTTCACCCCCATATGCGAATTATAATGATTACAATATCCTTTATGCTGATACGCACATGCTAACCAGCCCGACTTACGCGGCAGCCCTTGTCCCGACCCCAGACTTGATTTAAGCGATCCTAAAGCGACTGTCAATATGTGTGACAGGTTTTTTAAGACGCTTCCCCTCGGCGGAGCACTTGGGCCCATTGTGGGCTACGCCTTTGCCGCCCCGTTTGTATCCTTGCCACGTCTTCCGCCTTCGGAAAAAAGTTGCTCATTGTCGACTGTGACAGGAGACCCGGACCCGTCTATTGCTCATCATTCAGGCATTTGACGACAGACGACGACGCACAGGGGTTGAGGAAAAGCTGCCTTGACTACGTCAATGGATTGGGGATGGCTTTCAAGGAGACGTAGATGGGGAACGGGGGGGTGGTGCTGTGCTGCATCCATGGCCCGAGTTGGCTGACAATGGAGCTGCGCATTTGTTACAATGTTTACACAAATATTTAAGGATAATCCGACGATTTCAAAGGGGTTATTATGCAATTTTTCTTCTCATTTTATTGTGGCTGCCAGCAGCGGCAGCAAAAAAAAGATCAAAATAGACCCAACTGAATAACTAAATGCAAAATGTCAATTTCGTCGTGTAAGCAGAGTCTATCCCCCTCTTTCCGTATTGCTGTACATTCATATTTATTTGCTGGTAATGTCTAAAATGCGTCTACTTCATGCCAACGTGGCGTGTACTTAATGTCCTTCTCCGTCTCGTATTATTTATATATTTTTGCATTCATTTCCATTGCGCCATTGCCCGCTGTTTAAAATGCCTATAAATAAGGCGGGGAGGGCCAAAACGGAAAATTTGTCGGTCATAAAAAATGCTGTACATTTTATTTGCCATTTTAAGCTGTGGGATGTGTGATGTTCTGCTCTGCATATGTCCTGCTGTGACATCGTTTCGCACAGCATTTTCTTTTATTGTCCTTTTTGCTTAGTGTCCAAGGAAGTCCAAGTGGAGTTCAGTTCAGGTCACACCATCAATGGCCACGAGGAGAGTTCTCAAAAGGATGTTTTGTCCTAAGAGAATAGAGGTTTCTTTGTCGCCAGAAGTCTGATGTAATATTTAATATTACTAATACTTTTCTAAGAGCATAAATTATTAGCAATTATTTCGTAATGGAGAAACTGGGTCTTTAATGTTTAATTTTTTAAATATCTCCTACCTATAATACAAGTATAATTCTAAACGAAATAAATATCAAGTATTAGGAACTTAAATCATTATTAAATTACATCGTAGTGAAGAAACTGGATATTTTATGCTTACTCTCTTTTAATATTCCCTATACTGAAACATTAGGAACTTAAATCAACACCTGTTGATTGCCTGCCCATACAAAATCCACCCATGAACAGTAGACTTAATGGTGTAATTAAGTGGTTACTTAACCACTTTGCCTAAATGACCGTCTGCAAATGCCAGTTATTAGCCGGCTCAAATTTGATTTCCAGCGGGCAAATCATTGCCATTATTCATGCCCGAACGCGAATGAATGGATGGGGCGGCAATCATTCGGAGCAAATCATTGTGCTTGGGCGGTGGCGGCATTAACAGTTGGTTATGTATACTTAAGTATATGCCCCCGGCCAGCTTGGGATGTCCAGGCCCAGGCCCAGAGCTTCGCATTTCCATTACCACTCCCGATACTACTCCTGCTGCTGCTTCTCGCGCTTGTGATCCTTGGCAGACTATTGGAATGTCTCGACATTTCGCGCAAATGCCAAAAGTACAAGGCGGCCAAGACGTCCTCCAACAATGCGGTCGGTGGCAGCAGAGCCCCAGGGCACATCATTAAAATGTCGATACCAAGCAAATCACACGCCCGCCGCCAGCGAGAAGGATAACAACCAAGAAAATATCAACCGGGGTGCGTTTGTTGCACTGCGGCGGCAGCGGCGGCGGCGGCTGCTGCTGTGGATTGTGGATTGGGTAGTAGTGGTTGCCATTAGGGCGTAGCCCATTGCAATATGAGCCTCTGGCATTTAACAAAAATGAGAAAAAAAAAGGGCGGGGAAATGGCAGAAAAATGAAAAACTAAACTGAAAAACAGAAAACGAGTGCAAAATTCAATTGAATTTACTTTGCCAGACGTTGCACACACTACACTGGTTACTGGGTACACTGGGCTCAACTAGCATTTAATGCATTGGCAGTGCGGCATGCGTCGTTGTGGTGCGCGCTCCACCAGCACCACCACCACCCCCTCGCGACCCCCTGAACTCCGCCTGATGCCCACCATTATTGTGGTTGAGCGGATGACGAAAGGTGGCCAAGAGAGGGTATCAGGCCTTTTGGCCAATGGCATGAGCCGGGGGGTTGGCGGCCAGTGCGGCGGTGGCATATACACAATGCTGTTGCGTTATCATTAAAAGCGAACAAAAATGCGGCAAAAGAAAATAGAAGCAAACAGCAATGAGCAACAGCAACAGCAGCAGCAACAACAATAAAGCGCAAACCACAAAAGGCCAGCACCCAGTTGGAGTCGCCTCTTGTTTTCTATATATTCTTGCAAAGGTTTCCAGCTTCCCAACTCTGTGGAGGGTTTTGAAATGCCCATGGTCACGGATTGCAGGTTGCAACCTCTGTCAGCGGAACTTGTCATGAAATTAGGTGTTGAAAGTTATAAGTTACTGATTTTAAAGAGTTCTTGATAATGTTTAAAATATTCGAATTAAGAGTAATTAATATTTGTCTTGATAACGTGGCATATAACTCTTATATATAGGTATTACTATGATTTGTATTCATTTTAGGCAAGGTTTTTCTTTTGGAAAAAGGTTGGGGTAGCATTGCGTGGCACTTTATAAGCCGATAGAATCTATATAAGACTTATAAGATAATGGATTCAAATAGTGCATTCTGTAAAATATTATTATAGCATACTTATAAGGGCAGCAGTTATTACA
Organism: Drosophila mimetica; assembly: GCA_037075245.1. NCBI lineage: Eukaryota > Metazoa > Arthropoda > Insecta > Diptera > Drosophilidae > Drosophila > Drosophila mimetica. The sequence goes on from JBAMCH010000023.1 coordinate 10,801,957, forward strand.
CATGTTAAATAATCGAAGAGTAAACTTATTAATAGGAATTCTTATAATTTTAGTATAATATAATATTTATATAATACATTAAAAATATTTAAATAATTTTTTGCAATATTTCTAACACTAAGCATCACCCATTCGAGGACTTTTCCCAGCATTTGTGCAACTTTGTTGTGTTTCTGTTTTTAAATAGGCCCGGAAAAGTTGTGCCTTTTGCGCCTCGTGGGCTGCCTAAAAAATGTGCAGCATGCAGCTTGCACCACCCGCCCTACGGTGGTGGCTGTTGCATTGCACCACCATTTGGCAGCACCACCAGAAACAGATCCACAGATCCAGCGCCAGATAATACAGTGCGGAAAAAGCGCGTGTTTTATTTCCACTTAGCACTCATACAAACGTGCATGTATTGAATGCCTGTTGACGGCTACGGCTCCTTGGCCCCTCCCCCTGTGGAGCCGCCCCCCTTGGAGCCACCCACACAGCCACCACCCACCCACTGCCGCCGCCGCCCCAGAGAAACAATAACAACGGCAACAAAGCGCCGAGAATCGGAAATGTTGCCGTTGAAACTGAAATGTCGCTACGCTTCTCTCGTTTGTTCGCCGAAAGGAGGAGGAGGAGGAGGAGGTGGGGTTGGCTACGCCCATGTAAAGGCTGCTGCTGCTGCTGTCAGTGACTTGCCTGAATTACGATATTGTTATTATTAAATGGATGGGCTGCATGCGAAAGGAAGCTGCAACTGCGACTGACTCCGCTGAAAAGAGGATGAAGGAGGGAGAGAAGGAGGTCCTGCAGCCTGGGAAGACGTCTGCTTGCACTTTGATAGTTGAGTTTTGATCCAGAAAGGCATTTAATGTCTTGTTTTCATATTGCACAAAACAGAGGACACAAAAACAACGCTCAGCGCACTCGCAAGGCATGCAGTTATGTAAATATGATGGCGACGACACATCGCGTCGTCAAAGCTGATGAAATGGCACTCGTCGACATGCTCGAAACTCAATTTAATTTGCCCAGCCATTGGCATTTAATGAAATGCACAGCACAGCACAGCACAAAACTACACAAAACACAAACAAGGCAGCAGCTGCTCAGAGGCGACGAGGAGGAGGAATAGGAGTAGGAAAGCTCAGGACTCAGGATGCAGGATATGTAGGCGCAGCAATTACGTGCCACTGCATTGGAACCCAACGCCAGCACTGCTTGCTGTCCTGCAGGCATTTGCATCTTATCGAATCCCTGAATCCCACCCACGACTACTCCTCCAGCCTGCGGACAAAGTTCGAAGTCGAAGGGCTCTCGACTCCGGTGAATGCTTTTTAATTTACAAACATTAAACGCCGCCATTGCATTCTAGAGGAATCCACTTAGTTGAACTTTTACAACAGATCGTATAAAACTTATAGACATAAAGGGTCTAGATAACACGACTTCTTTAAGTCTTTGCTTTAAAGTGATTGTCTATTTCCAATAGAAGTCTGAATTTTTGAACAGGATTCGTAAAAGTTGGGTATCAATTGGAGAGATATTGTTAAGCTAAAAAATTTCTCAGAATTTTCTATTTTAAAAGCGGATTTATATTCGCAAATTCTATATAGATCTTAATTTACTAAATTTTAAATTTTTTACCATTCAATTTTTTCTTTTTTAAAATCTTAACCCGTTTAAAAATGATTTTATGTTTATCAAAAGTGAAATATATTTTTTTTTAAATCATATTTTGTAAACAAAACCAAATGACACAAATTCACAGCTTAACCTCGTAATTTGCCAATAGTTCGGGGGAAGTAAAAACTTTGTCGTAAATAGAGTTGCATTTACTTGATTTCCCCTTTGGCAGCCACCAATCGTTTTTCCCCCCAACCGCCACTCAATTTATAGATCAGAACTTCATAAATTTTGCATCCCGAATCCTTTCAGGGGATTTAAACACTCGCCACGTAATATGCAAACACTCTATTACCGCTGGCAAATTCAAATGCATTCGGCCATAACTCTTATCCTTTATGGACTTGCCAACCTACTACCCATCTCCTCCCCCCTCCCCCCTGCAATTCCGTTTTTCGCCCACAAGTTGGCAACATGTAATCGGCCATAAAAAATTACAACTGTGCATTAACCTCTGGCTGCGGTCACTGGGAGCGGGAAAAGGGCAGAGGGTAGCGCGGACATCGAGAAATCGAAACGAAACGAATCGAATGAAGTGGCCCTGCGGCGGGGGAAACGGAGGGCAGGATGCAATGCCGACGACAAGGACGACGTCGTTATTGAACGCTTATCACTACATGCCATCAAATTTTAATGCCGAAAACCCTTTGGACCAGAGCACCACAAGCACTGCTGAAAAAGGATGGAAAAGAGGAGCAGGAGCAGAAGCAGGACTTCTAATAAGTGTTGTAAGCGATGCAAACATAATAATTTGTATGACTTCTGAAAGCAGAAACTTGTAATTTTACAGAGGCTCTGGCCCCGGAAACGCTTTTCATCCTCCCTTTCGTCGGCCGGAATGCCACCATGTGTGAGTGTATCCGCTAAAATGCAGGCCAGGCCCCAGGACGAAATCCCCCAGAACCGAGAGCAGCCAAGGCAAATCGCTTGCCAAAAAATGAAATGCAAGTAAAGCCCAAGAAAATGGCCAACCGGGCAGGGGCAGCAGGGCAACGGAGGAGGAGCACAAAAGCCAAGTCAAATGGACATAGGATAAATAACTACTGAGTTATGGGTGGAACGACGGCTCCTTGGCCCCTTGGCTGACATCTTCGGATCGAACGCAGAGAGATGCCGAATATCTCCATGTAGCCATCAGCTGGCAGAGAGTGGATGAGGATGGGAAAGGAGGCGAACTCGGACACAGCAACGCCATTGAATCAAATTTTGCAAATCCTCGACGGCAAGAGACAAGTGGCAGGAGCAGGAGCAGGAGCCGAAACTGAAACAGGAGCGTCGATATAGGGGAGGTCCTGAAAATTCAGGAGGTGGGGCGTGCGAGGAATAGAGCAGTCAATAGGCCAGGGTGCTATCTATGCGTCAACGGGTGGTTAAGATTTTTTGTCGTATTCAATTTCGTTGTTTATGGCCCTTTTTCCAGGGCAAGAGAGTAGTTGTTGGCCGGGTATCGCTGCTTGATTGAGCTGTTCCTATTGTAAACCGAGAATTTGGCACTTACGTGTCGGCTGTTGAACAACTTTTACACGGTTCTTCCTAAATCAATTTGATAGAAGAGGTGTACAATCTATTGATTTCGATAAAAATACACTTTAGAGTGGATTTATAATTACTTATTATCAAGTTTGGTTTGTTTAATTAAGATAATTGTTCAAATCTAAGATGTGCCCATGTTTTCATTATTATTTAGTCTTTATTTGTGAACAACTTTTTTAAAGTAGATCCTGAAAAAGAGCATCCCTGCTTCCCTTGAAGGGCGGTGGCCTTATATTCTCGTTAGTCTCTCTGACGCCTTTTCTATTTCCGCCAGCGAAAGCTTTTAGCGTCTTACTGCTGTTTTTGACGACGGATCCGGGGGAGGATGTCGTTGCGGATGAGCATGCGGATGCGGATGCGGACGCGGCCTCGGCATTACAAAATAGCTTGAAGACTATTTGTAATTTGCATTCATTGACGCCGTTTTTTTTTATCGCCTGCCACAAGTTGTAACTGTGGGTGGGCGTTGGTGACGTATGTAGGCTAGAAACAAAGTCTGAAATCCGCCCACAAAAGCACAAACACATACACACACATATGGGCCACAATGCCGCCCCTAAACGGAGCTCGAGTTGTCCGGCACATCCCCGCCTGCCCGCATCCTGACATCCTGGTATCCTGGCAAGGAGGATGTGTGATTGCCGTGCGTGTGTTCGGATGTTCGTGCCATTTCCGACTTTGCACGTACCTTCATCAAGTTGTCATTCAATTTTTAAATCCATAGCAAGTTTTGTACTTAACATAGTTGTGACATCTTGACAAAGACCAAGGAAGCCGTCGACTGTCGCTCCATTCCCCGGCATTCAAAACTTGCCGGCGGATGGAAGTTCTTTTCGTTCCCCCCACACACTTGTCGGTCCTTTATGCGGCTGTAGATCTTTAACTTGTGGCCCCAACTGTTTACTGGATCCATTTGGGCCAGGAAAATCACATCATTTCCACTCGCTGAACAAGTGAGCAAATGAGTTTTTGCAAGTTAATTTAAGTTTTTATGGAATGCTTTGTTTAAAGCAGATCATGTGATGGAATATTGTCATGATAGATCGGTGAATCCATTTATAAGTTTATTCTCATAAATATATGTTGTATGATTTTAACACTTTTACACTTAAAAATCCCTTTTTATATGCCTTTCCTGAACCCCGTATCCCCTTTAAATTCTATAATCATTTTGCTAACCCAGTGACTCGCATCGAACATCAAGGACTTGACGAGAGCCTCTGTCGCGAATCCTTTGTAGGTAACTGGAACAACTCTTTGGCACCCACTCATCAGCTGACCATTGACCGTCGACCATCGACAGTGACTTGTTGCCTTGGCTTTGGCACATTTCGCTTAACTCTCTCCCTTATCCTCATCCTCATTCTCGTCCTCGTCATCCAACCCACATAGACACGTTTCCTCCTCCTGCTTCCGATTGCTGTCACTCGTCTCGATTCGTTGGCTTTCGTTCCGTTTCGTGGGCTGCATTAATCCGGCGTAATGAGTTGTACGCCATTTTGCGCTAAATTGTTTGGTGAGTGCCTGATAACAATATTTGCACTAATTTGGCATTTTTAAGTGTGCTCCACTGACACTTGATGCGCTTTTAATTGCGCCCAGGCGCTCGAGAGTGCTTCAGAGGAGAGCGAGGAGGATTCCGAGGAGAGAGTGCGACACAAGGGTCGGCTGCTGTGGGTGCTGGAAAATGGGCAAAAGTGGGTGGAAAAGTGAGGGAGTGGTTGGTGTGTGCAGTGCGGTGGAATTGTCTCCTTGTGGCTGTCCTCGTGCGGTTGCCACGTTGTTGCCTCCTCTGGCATGTGGCAAGAAATGTGAAAGATAAACGATTCATTAGTTGCTGCCGTTGGGAGGCTGGGCAGGAACTCCAACGCCCCTTCAACCCCATCCCCTTGGCACACCTCGAAACAGAAGCAGACACAGGGACAATAAAAGTTTCGCCAACTGTCGCCCGTTTTTATTACGATTGCAGTTCAAATCTCTTGCTTGATGTCATCGTTCTACAAACCCCGCATCTCTCTTTCTCTTTTTATTTCCAGTACGACACACCTGATTGCTCCGGTTCTGGTGGCAACATGCGAGCCCTGAGCGGAGGCTCCACCACGGAGCTGTTGCAGAAACACTCGATCAGCTCCTACCTGGATCACCATCAGCAGCAGCAGCAACATCAGCATCAGCTGCAACTGCAACACCACCAACAGCAGCCACTACAATACAATCTGCTGGACAGATGCAACGACGATGGGTTGATATCCTTCATCAATGGTGAGCATAGGGATCGAAAATATTGGGAAACCCATTGGGATTTTATAGAGAATAATTTTAGGGATGATTAGAAAAAAGTATTTATTTGAACAGGTGCTGAAGAATTCGCGCTTTGCAGTAGAAAACAAATGTTTATAGTACTATAATTATAAGGAGAGATTTTAAATATTAAAGCGAAATTAAAATATATATTTTCGTAATACTCCAGACTAGGGGTCTCACTCTCGAAATTCGCGAAAAATGTTATTTAAAATATTAAATAATGTTATATAATTAGTTTCTAGAACTTAAAGTAAAAACAAGATTACTTTTTACGTCTTAAATATTAAATACCTATTTTTAAAAATGTAATATGCTTTTACTTTGCTGTCAAAGTCATTAGCCGCAGGAATGTCAGAATCACACAGAAAACATTTCATTAGTTTTTTACTTTTAGAAGTCGGCACACATAATTCGTAGACACTGTCATCATTATTGTTAAGTTTAATTAATCATACTCTTCTTTTCACTTCGGACTGCCGTACCGCGGTCCGCGGTATAAAATTTCCATTTACATTTTGATTTCAAATTGTCACGACTGCAACGGCGAGAAACAAGAATTAAATTTTACAGTACCAGTCGAAATTTTGAATATAATAGGCCCAAAATTGATTCCGTCCAATAAGTAAACGCTGACACAGTTGCAGTAGTCGAAGGCCAGGATTCCATCGCAGGATTAGTACACACCCATGTTGGGAGTCGAGAAGCCATATATGGGAAAGTCGGCGATGGCACTATCGCAGGACTCGTTTGAATTTGGCAACAACAGCGATGTGAGCTCCACCAGCAGCAGCAGCAACAGTAGCAACAGCAGCGACAGTAGTCGCAGCCACACAAGCAACGCAAGCTCCAAGGACCTTGGCAGGCTGACTGCTGGCGACGGAGCCCAGAACTTGGCCCAAGACGGCAGTAGCAACAGCAATGGCCAGAGCAACATGGACAACACAAACAGCAACTGCAGTACGCTTAATTTATTAGCAGTTTTGTCGAATATTTGCAAAGTGCTTGAGGGGCAATAGTTTTGATTTATCGAGGGCTGGGCAAACTTTACGATAATTGTTGACATTGTACTTACCCTTCGCATCTCTCTCTCTATCTTTTTCTATCTGTCTGTAGATCCAATCACACTGAACGATCTACTCGGTCTGTGCGGCGGCAGCAGCAGCAGTGGCAATGGGGTGGTCGGTATTGGCCAGAGCCCCTCGACATCGTCAACGGGACTGGGAGGAGGAGGAAGCGGAGGAGCACCGGGAGTTGCAGCCACAGCGGCAACGGGAGTGGGAGGAGCTGGATCTGGAGGAGCATTGCCTGGGCCAGGAGTTGGATCGGGCCAGGGTGGAGTCGTGGGACAAACCACCGTCACGGGCGGCAACCCATCCGCCAGCTTCGGTGGCAACGGCAGCGGCAGCGACGTTAATAATCTGCTGCTCGCCAGTGCGGCAGCCGCTGCTGCTGCCGCTGCCGCCGGCGATGGCGTTCAACTGTCCGCCAATGCGGCGGTCTACGCTCCACTGACGCCCAGCTCGACTCAGTCGTCGGCCTCGCCGGGCACCAAGTCCAGTTTTGACTACTTCCAGGTAAGGCCAGGTGTCGATTTGCGGCACCTCCCCGTCCGGTTGATGCCTGCCCTCGGATTGTGACCTTCTACTTCTCTCTAACTGCACTCAATTTGCACCGAATTCTCGTAACTTTTTGCTTGTACTCGTATCTATCCCCAAAAACCGAGCCGTGTTACTAGCACGGTGACCTTAACCGTCTTATGATTTTCTAACTCTTCCCTACTGTCTCTGTTTCTCTGTGTTGATGAGTGGGTCGAAAAATGAGTAAATGATTGAAAGTTATAAGAAAGTAACAAATATTAGTAACCTATCTACTTTTATTAATATAGTTATAGTTACAATAATTAAAAAAATAAAATATAAAATACAATCTTTAAAATAAAATTATATCGATTACCTTAGCTAAGAAAATATACCATTGAAATAACATAATTATTCTCTTTATATTTGTAAATACTTAAAATCGACCCACTCTATGTCTGTCATATTTAAAATATCCTTGCAGGGGTTAAAGCATGCGAGAAATCTCTACAATAAATTCGTAAATTAGGAGCTCTGCAAGGGTATTGCAACTTCGTTTCAGCGAAGTTACCTGTTGTCGTTACCGTTTCCTTTCCTCATTTTAATTTATTTGTTCGTTTCCATTCTTTCTTTCTTTTTTGGGTGAATTGGCGAACTTAGTTTGAAAATGTTGCACAAAGTAACCCACTTAAGGCTTTCCAAAGAACAAACATCAGCTTCGATTGCTCTGCACCCTTATCGCCAAGTACGCCTACATCTATTTACAATCGCTCCTTTCACAGTTCACCTTTAGTCAGGTAATAACCGAATTATGATAATGTGGCACTCGGCTCCATGACTTGAGCACGGTGATTAATAAGAGTCCCACTTGACCCTTGCAGCGACAGCAGTAACTCCTCGAGCGGCAATGGCCTCTCCATGGACTCCATCAACATGCTCTACCAGCAGCAGCAACAGCAGCAGCCACAGCAGCAGGGATACGCCAGCCTGGGAACATCAACGGGTAGCGGATTGGGACTCAGCCTGGCCAACGCTTCCACGCGCTCCAACTCGCCAGAGAGTCAGAACAGCGGCCAGTCGATGAACGAGCCCAACCTACTGGACATGATTGTAAGTCTGGGTTATATACATAAGTTCTTGAGGTTATATAAGAAGAACTTTAAAAAATTTTAAGTAGAAAAGACGCTTTTGATTTTTCCATCATTTATAAAAAATATTCAAACTCGTAGTACTGTTTTTTTTACAAATATTTTTCAAGAATTTTTTTTTTCAAAATTGCAGTTTTTTAAATCAGTATTATAGCTAACGTTTTGTCTCTGGTAAGATCAACTCAGATACAAAAGAATTAGCCAATGCAATTTTTATTTTATTTGTAAAATACTTAGAAATATCTACAATTTGTCTTTCAGAATCTACTGTCCGTGAATAGCAACAAACTGGCCTCAATGCAGCAGCAGCAGCAACAACATCACCATCAACAACAGCAGCAACATCAGCAGCAGCAACATCAGCTGCAGCAGCAGTATGCCAACCTAAATAGGAACTACGAGCAGCAGATGGCCGCCAATGGAGGTGGCCAACAGCACGGCTTCGAGCACAACGGCATGGCAGTGGGAGTTGCCAGCGGGAGTACCGAGAACTGCCCGAGCCAGTACACCCTGGAAAACCTCGCCAGCGTCGACATGGAGCTGGCCAAACTGCAAAATATGCAGCGCATCAACACGCTCAAGCTACTGCAGGCCCAGACTCAACAGATGCCTTTGATCAAACAGCTGTTGCAGAGCTATGCCGGCAACACCATCAGCACCGTTTCGGGAAGCAATCTCAGTAGCCTGATGAGCTCGGGAAGTTCGTCCTCCGTATCGGAAATGACGGGAAGCGGGGCTACCGATGGCCACTTGGATCGCGTGGCAAAGTTCCATAGGAGCTCGGCGGCCTTGTGCGATGCCACCTGCACCTGGAGCGGTCAGCTGGCGCCGCGTTCGCACCGCATGCTTAACTATTCTCCCAAGGTCTTCCTCGGTGGCATTCCGTGGGACATAAGTGAGCAGTCGCTCATCCAGATCTTCAAGCCATTTGGTTCCATCAAGTAAGGGAATTTACACTGTTAATCGCCTAAGTAATATAAAATATCGATTTCTATAGAGTGGAGTGGCCCGGCAAGGAGCAGCAGGCTGCGCAGCCCAAGGGTTATGTTTACATCATCTTTGAATCGGACAAGCAGGTTAGGGCCTTACTATCGGCTTGCGTGGTCCAGGTGGATGACTCTCACAGTGGCAGTAACTACTTCTTTAAAATCTCTTCTCGTCGGATTAAGTCCAAGGATGTAAGTAAAAAAAAAAACTACATAATAAACATTCCCTACATTTAAACCAATCTTTTCCATTAACCAGGTTGAGGTCATTCCTTGGATAATTGCCGACTCCAATTTTGTGCGCTCCAGCTCCCAGAAGCTAGACCCAACGAAGACCGTGTTTGTGGGCGCCCTGCACGGAAAACTGACTGCTGAAGGCTTGGGAAAGATCATGGATGATCTTTTCGACGGTGTGCTGTATGCTGGCATCGATACGGACAAGTACAAGTACCCGATCGGATCGGGACGTGTGACCTTTAGCAACTTTCGCTCCTACATGAAAGCTGTCTCTGCCGCATTCATCGAGATCAGGACCACGAAGTTCACCAAAAAGGTACAGGTGGATCCGTACCTGGAGGATGCCTTATGCTCTATATGCGGAGTGCAGCACGGACCCTACTATTGTCGGGAATTGTCGTGTTTCCGGTGAGTTAGGTAGCGAAATTAATGCAATTTAAGATTGTAACCTTTCTTTTTAACAGATACTTCTGCCGCAGCTGCTGGCAATGGCAGCATAGCTGCGATATCGTCAAGAATCACAAGCCCTTGACACGCAATTCCAAGTCGCAGAGCCTGGTTGGCATCGGACCATCCTCCTCGACTGTCTCGTTGGTCTCCTCTACCGGCGACAACAAGATAGGACATAGCAATCAGCAGCAGCAGAAGCAACACCATCAACTGGAACAGCAAGCGCAAAATCTAATGGGCAGTTTGGGAGCCGCCAGTGCCGCCGCTGCCACATCGATGTACACATTTTATCAGCAGCGCCAACTTCAAAAGCAGCATTTACAGCATCGTCAGCATCAGCATCAGCCGATTTAGACTGCTACGGCTTTTATCCGCACCGTTTTAACGGATATTTCCGCACGCACCCACTTCGTGCGGAATTTTGGACTTTTAGGCAAAGTAGAAGAAATGGCGCATACGTAGTGCAGCCGATGGAGACCCGGGCTCATCATCGTCATTATCATTGTAAACACAGTTTTATTGATGTGTATATTAGATCGGTACGATATGAAGCTTACACGTTGAATTTCCTTTAAGGTAATTAGTGTTAGTCGACTTTCCCACACCGAACACCCTCAAATCGAAACAAAAGACCCCCATTCATACTATTTTTTGATAATCATGCTTACATATCAGCATTTGGAGCTGGCATTCGAATGCTAAACGAATGATAATGAAATGAGCAATTTCATTTAGTCATACCCCTCATTAACATACTACTCAAGTTACTTTTTGGCTACGAAAGCGGTTATTAATTTCTAATTTGTACATGTCTAATTTTAAGCGAACGAAACTGCGCGGCAAATGGCGATGAACTGGATGAGTCCCGTCCAATTTTCCGCGCAGAGTGGATAAGTTAACCATTTTTGTTATGTTTTGCGCTATAACTGAGGAATTTTATATGGTTTCTTTTTTACATAGCCAAGTCCCCAGACCCCGAGTTAATATGATCATTTGATTTGGATTGTCCGTTAAGCGTTTATCAGTGAATTTCAATTTTTAGGAAAACATTTTAAAAATTGTAAATTCGTTTAACTCACCAGTCCTCCCTTTTTGTTACGCATTGAATTGTTACACACCTGAGTTATTATATATACTGTTTAGTTTTTTGTTTTGGATTAGCTTTAAGCATTATCCTTGTGAACACAAACGCGATGCCTGATTGATTGTTGAACTTTGTTTTAAGGATTTATCTTTCTTTGGCTTTTTTGGCTGTTCCAGTTTTAGAGCTTCATCGGCAATAAGCTTATAATTTATGTCTACATTATTTTTCATGTATTTTGAGAAAGGATCTCTCCAGCGCTTATCTATCTAGAATACACCAATGTATGTATACAAAACTATTACATATTGTACATTACAAGGCTTTATATAATTTAAAACTTAATAATTTTGTAAACCTACCAAGAATAGGGAAAATAACCTAAATCTAAACCTTAAAACCAAATTGATCACTAAAAGAAGAATAACGAAAATTCTCACGTATTCACCTACCAAACAAATATACAAAATTGCTTTTGAATTCGCCTTGTTTTCATTTGGCAACTTTTAATCCAAGCTTAACCCAACTAAACACTAACCTGCGCTTCCCATGCTAATTGTTACTCTTAAGAAACAAACGAAGTTAAGTAACTTAGTCTAATATCAAAAGTTAAATTCAAACGAATTTAAGCATAAAAACAATCAAATTACTTTACCGAGCAACTGAAATACTCCAAAAACCAAAAGCAACCAATGTAATCGAGTAGTTCAGACTTTACGAAACTAACGCTGCGGGTGTTTTGTGACATTTTAACGCATTACTCTCTAGGCATTAATTGTTTTTAGCATTATCTCGGACATCACACACACACACACTCTCACACGCATTACGATGAACCTACAGGGATTTTATGGTAGTCTTCGAAAGAAACAAATATGAAACCAAGTAATTATAACAATAAATGAAGGACGGGTGTTAGACGAAGGCTAGACGGCTGCAGACTAGTTGAATTTGTTTAGTTTTTAATATAGATTTGCGAGAATAAGCAATTTTTAATTAACCAGGATGAGAATTGTGGAGGGATTGCGGGTCTAGGGTAAACATGGATGCCTCTTAGTATAACGGTTTCTGTTGTAGCGCCTACCTAGCTTAGTTTTCGTTGGCCAGGGCCAGACGATCCCCAGGGAACTCTGGCCAGACGCTGGCCGGTGTATAAGTAGCAATAAACCCAGGCCCACAAATGCCGGACAAGTGCATTGTTACTAACCATTTACCTAGCTATACTCACATACATATTGCCTTCGATTAGGAGAGAGGAGAACCCAAGCAAATCACCCACTTAAATCGCTTTAATGCAAACCACAAATCAAAAAGCTTATTGACTACTTTTAATGCAATTAATGTATTGTGTACTCCACATCCTTTGCCTACCAAGCGAAAACAGTCTGGAATTAAGTATAGATAATAGATTCTAATTAGATATCAGGGCAAGGGTCGCGAAGCATAAGAGATGAACATTTCGCAGAGTTACTTAACCCATAAGCACCATGGACCCTTATACGGCTCAATGCATACGGAATACGAGTGGGGGAATTATGAAAACACATATATTTTAAAGACAAAGTACGGATGAGAGGGAAATACCTTAACATAAGCTAGACAAACTGTACAGACATACAGATAAAATGGTGCTTTAGCTGAATTATTAGTAATCGTAAGACTTACCTTTATAGGAAAACATAAATGCTCCAACTGCAACAAACAGAGAATACCTTATTTCACTTCACTCATTGGACAGATTCACTGGAGAAATGTCGAGGGACGTATCTTTTTAAATTAATTTTATAGCCTTAATAATTATTAGGTGGTTGAGGAGACAGTACCATTATTTTATTAATAAAACCAGCAACATGTTTAAAATCTATTGGAAACAAGTGTTTTTAGCTCGCAAAAATCAAGCTCACATTTCACATTACACATACACTAAAATACCTACACTAGCACACAAATATACAAGTACACGCATACATATTCGTAAACAATTTTAAATAACTATAAAATTTACCATATTTTTATTAACCAAACGAACAAATGAAGAAATACCCATCCAGGGTGACTTTTAAATGGAACTTTTTAAGGCTATTTCGGCAAAAATCAATTGGCGACTCTATCTCGATCGTATGTTACACAGTTTTACTTTAACGTTTTTAACGCTTTTACAAGCTTAAGAACCAAACAGAAAGTGAATTTTAAATTAACACATATATGTGTGAAGTAAACAGTTTTAAACTTTTCCACACTGGCTTTTCAATTTATTTAAAATAACATTTTTATTTCCTATCAAAATGAACTAAAACCAAAAAGCAAGTTAAGGAGATTAAACAAATGTATCAAGAATTAAATCCAATATGTGAAGAGACACACAAAATAAAGTTTAAACGAAATGTAAAGGAACCAAAATCGAACGCTTCCCACGCAAAACCGATAATATTAAATTTTAGCAAAGTAAAAAACAAAAAATGGAACATTAAGAAAATATGCAAAGCGTAATTAGGCAACAATATAACATAATTAACAATCCAAAATACATATAATTACAAAAAATAAACATATTTTACTGACGCAAGTCATCCGATTATCTATACGTCTACTTCTAAGCCATTCTACACTATACAGAGTAATTATTTTTAAACTCAGCTAAGGTGCGAATCGAAGGAATATCTTTACTTATGCCGATATCTCTACCACGCATTAACTAACCTAAACTGTACTCTAAACTAACTCCATACTACTCGTATTCGAAACCCTATACCACATATTTTTACTATTGTATTACTGATTGTACTGTCAACTGTATTCAAAGACACAAGCGAACATGTGAGACACATTTTGGGGGAACATTAGCAAGAACTTTGCAAATTGAATTTTAAACCAACAATATTTGCTCGGCAAATGTGTTAAAGTTAAGCGTAAGCCTAGCGAATAAGGATAAGAATGCAATAAGAACGGTTTTTAAAAAGACTATTATACAACCTATATATATACACCAAGGAATATATAATAATAATTCAGAACGGAATACTAAGCTTTTAATGCAATAATCAAATACCATATATATATTATATACATACACTTACATATACTGTGCTGGCCGCGAGTTTAGCACACTCACCTTGCTCTAATTCCTGTTAAAGTTTTCTTTCTAAGTGAATGGTTTGATTTTCAATAATTACGAGAAAGTCTGAGTGTGCTAGACTCTTGGCCACCACTGTACATATATTTTAATATTTACTTGCGGGGCAACCATAGGGGGTTCTTCGGGATCCCCAATTGAGTTAGAGCCCCGAATTCGTATACTGTTATAACAAAGGATGAGAGGAAGGATATTTAGAAGAATATTTAGTAGCGGGCGCCGAGCTTCCTTTAATAAAAGGGGCTAAATGGCGGCCCAACTAATTGATTTTCCCACCTTATATAGGAATATAAACAAAAATTACTGCAGTGCCATTTTAAATAGCTTCCGATAAGAATAAATATATATATATATATATACATAATGCAAGACATACATAAATTGGTACATAAATACCAAGAACAGTGGGTCCTTGGTTCTTTGAGCTCCCTAGTAAAGGGGTAACTTTTTTTTAAGAAAACCGTAGCCGATACCTAGGGGAATTCCGGGTATACAGATAGTATCCCTAAACGGGACGGACATAAAAAGTTAGAACCTACATTGGAAGGCTTTAAACTTCGGACACTGTTCATGCAATATAATACAAATATAAATATATACCTATTTATGTACTAATAATTATTATATATTGTTATGAGCAAGAGTTCAAATTGCATTATGGTTATAAAGAACACACAGATACACACACAACTACAAAAGCAAATGGAACAAAGTTGAACATATTTTGAGTGCATGAAAATTTTTTGGGAACTTTTTGAGGCTTTTTTTGTAAATGGAGCGAGAACTTTGATCGAATATGCAATGCAAAGGAAGACGAAATATTGAAAATAATAATAATTACAATAATAAAAGTATATAACTCATGTAGCTAGGTATATTATCAAAAATTAAACAAATCCCAAAAAAATATCTTTATCAAAATGACGGGAATTTTAACAAACTCCGTTACATAAACAGCAAACATAAGGGCCATAATAAAACGATAAACACAACTTCATTCATACTTTGTACATCTAAAGAGCTTACCTACGGAAGCAGTCAAGCAGAGCAAACTAAAAAAACGATAATAACTAGTAACTGTTAATATTTACGCGCTTGCGGCACAAACAAGCAAATAAATTATGTACAATGGAAATATATTTACTAACGAATGTTATTTTTAACCAAAACCCAAGGTCAGATATTGGTAAACAGCCCAGGCAGCTGACCAGGTCCCTCATGTAATCTATAAATCCAAATATTTAAACTGAAACCATGCATAACAAGTATAATATCAGACATATGAGTATTTTAAATATGCCTAAGAAACATTGTATACAATGACTGCTAAGCCGACAAATCGTTCGCGTGAACAACAGATAATATATGAATAACTCTGGTAAAGTATCCTCGCCAGAGGCCTGACAATATATAGGAGCGGGAGCCTGATTCTGGCAAGAACAAAACATACACTGAACTACATGTATCGGAATCTAACAGAACACAATAAAAGAAGTAACAGATAATAAAGGACACACAGACCAAAACCTCCTCCTTGTTTTATCATTATTCAGCGTGTATTTTGTGCTTTTTTTTAAAGGAACTTACTGGCTAAACACTTGCGAGTGCCGTACAAAAAATGCAACGTACAAAAACGGTTACCGACTAGCTCAAAAATTCTGATCAACAAATTACGAGTTCACAGATTGCAAACACGACGACGATGGCGGCGCGACTACTTGTTCAGTCTTCTCTTGGCAAAGATCTGGTAGATGCCTAGACCAGCGGATAGGGTCCCAATAGCCCCCACCTGGAGGGTGGATAGTTTACCGCCCCACAAATATCCCTTGGGCAGCGTGCTGACGGCGTGCACAAAGTCCAGGGAGATGCGAACGATGGACACCATCTCCAGGCGGTGCTTGGTCATGGTTTTGACATCCAAACTGGGAGTTAAGAAGGTTTATTAGTTGGATAAAATCAAAAGTATAGTCTGCTACTCACTCGTTTATATTTTTAGTGCGATTTAGTTTGTCCTGGTTTAGGGAAAAATTCCGCATTGTCCTGAAAAAAAGTTTAAAAAATTTTAATAAAATTTATAAACCAATTTCCATAGACTTCCCCTAATTTCTTACCTCATAAGATTGAGGTACACTGAGAGAACCCAGAAGACGGAGTTCACATTGTCCCAACTATCGGCATTCTTGACATCCACAATCTTGTGCTCGGCCAGCCAACAGACCTTCTCGATGGGATAATACAGCAGATCCACGATGTTGGCCGTCACTCCCAGCACTGCCATTATACGATCGGGTTCGTTTTCGCCCAAGCCATACTCCAAAGCGTATTGTATCATGGGAATGTCATCGATGAGGCGTAGGGTGGCTCTCGCACCCGAGATCTTCGAACTGGCGGTTGCATATCTTTTGGCCAGATCCGGATTCCGTTTGGCATGATATCCAGCCACCAATTTGGCACTGTAGCACAGTGCCTTCATCACCTGAGGAGAAAAATAAAAGAATCGCGTATTAAATTTCATATTTACAATGGGTAATAATTTGTACAGGTTTTGCGCATTTTTCCGAGCCAAGTGTTTATTTTATCACGAGAGTTTGCATCTCTGTTTACCTTTGCCTGACCCCAATCGTCAGTCAGCCCTGCAATTTGTGGAATTGCTTGGTTGTCACAAACAGATAAAATACTATCAGCGATAAAAAGAACACAACGAACGCCACAATCATCTCGCTGAATGGCTGTCGGTAGAGTGCTCCTGGTGGTCCTATTGCCAGGATAGGTTTCGGGTGGTTTCCTTGTTTACCCATTAATACTTCAATTTGTTTGCTTTGTCATCAATGAATTAGTTATGAGGCATACTAACTTTGGATAGAGGAAGCTCAAATGCCCTAAAAAATCGGTTTTCTATATTTATATTTTTTATATTAATGTAATGGGAACGAAACTGGATTAACTCACTATATAATCTTGAAAACCTAATAGACCTATTATAAAAATATTACAATTCGGAAACTCTTCTTAAATATATTTAAAATTCCAAAACTCTTCTTTATTATATAAAAACCAATTGTATTCCGGAAGAAGTATAAATAATAACTGGTCAAGTGTTACTAGGTAGATCTCGTGTTTCTATATGGTATTCCAAACAAACCTTTCGTTCATAACGTATTATCCTCTTTATCTGGCAACGGGTTAAGGGTTTGCCGGCTATAGCATTCAGCATTATCTTGACTCGATCGCCGCCAAAACGCGACTGATAAGCAAGAAGCGAAATAATCCATCGCGAATGCGAAAGAAGTAAGGCAAGGTCCAAACGGTCGATGCTTCCTTGTTCAAGACCCCCAGACCAATGCCAGCAGCAATACGCAACAACACCGTGAAAACCTGTTGATTGACTTTCGATTTCAATCGAGCCCCTCTATGGACCAGTTTATAAAAAACCCCGTCAATATGCCACGATGCATTTTTGAATTTTGGCCACATTTTCGGAAAAACACTCAGTTTAAAACGTAAATAAATAGGTGCGACCAATTATTTGGAAAATTACTTGGCTGTATGGGCTGTGTTTTTATTACCTTATCTCGGCCACCATAGGAATCGATAATATCACAGAATTCGTTCACAAACTTTGTCGTACTGCCCATTATTGCTCGCTTTAAAGGCCAGGTACACTACCCGTTTAATATCAGGCGAAACTGGAACTGAAATACAACAGCGAAAACACAAGAAATTGTCAATCGCGGGCGGGAACCAAACAGCACAAACAGCTGACGTCCATCAGTGATGCCAACAGCTGATTCCCGTTAGCACGAAAAACTGCGGGAAAAAAGCTAAGACAAGTTTCAAATAAAAAACTTTTTTTTAAAAAAGTGGTTTTTAAAATTAAACGATATTATAAAGAAAAAAAGACCAAAAAAATGGTTTCTAAGCTTTTTTGCGACAATTCTTGACTGGTTTTTTCGAGGCCAGGCCAGACGTATTTCTATCCGTTTACAAAGATTTTTTAAAAGGATTTCGGATAAGGCTTTAGAGTCTAAAATTTAAACTAATAAAGGTTAATATCGAATTTTTTTTATATTATTGAAAGGGTTTATGTCTTCGATAGCCATTTTACATTGGGGTTCGTGTCAATAGTTTTTTACATTGCACAGTGGAATCAACCTCATTACTTTCTGGTCACACTAATTTAGGGTGAAACGAATTTCCACATCTGGTATCACTAAATTTACTAATTTTTTTTATCACTGAAATAGCAATTTAACACCTAGCAAGGGACGGACACCAAGAAAAACAAGCCCTCGAGCGATTGAAACGGATTAAGGCCTGCCCACTGCATCGGATTAGGCCCGTAGATACATCAAATCTATCAAATTCCAGCCTTAATTATCTGCCTGCACGTGTGTGCGTGTCCGATTGTGTGGATGTGGGTACGTCTGCGCCTGTGTGTGTGTGTTGTTTTCTCACACAATTTCGCTGCAATTTAAAAAAATCAACAAAAGCGCAGTAACAGCAGCAACAACAATTAGGAAACGCATTTATTTCCGAGGTTGTTTGCATATACTAGAGCCACAAACAATAAACAATCGCTTTGGAGAAACTAGAAATTGCACTTGGACGACTGATAAACAAATCGAAAGAGAACCTTCGATAGCTCCGAAATTCTGGAGGAGGACGGTACGTGTACATAGATATATGTACCTATATGTATTTATACACCCAGATGTTATAGCCATGGGAACTTAATTGATTTGCAAATTACTTTGCAGGGCCACGTCGCTACCGCTTATCTTAAAAAACGCAGTAGGCCAGTCGTGTTCGATCGTCGCCCTCAAATTTCCGGTTCGACTATCAGTTCCCCTTCTGGCCGTTGGGATTTAGTTAACGAAAATTATCCAAACCAAAAAAATATGTCCTCGTCGTCGGCGTCCGGCGGTCGGAAGCAGCCCACTGCCGTGTCGCGCATGAAGCAGGACTATATGCGCCTCAAGCGGGACCCCTTGCCCTACATCACCGCCGAGCCGCTGCCCAACAACATCCTCGAGTGGCACTACTGCGTCAAGGGGCCGGAGGACTCGCCCTACTACGGCGGCTACTACCACGGCACCCTGCTCTTCCCGCGCGAGTTCCCCTTCAAGCCGCCCTCCATCTACATGCTGACGCCGAACGGACGCTTCAAGACCAACACCAGGCTGTGCTTGAGCATATCAGGTATAAGGATGGTTCTTTTGGTTTCTAGAAGTAGAAGTATAGAAGTTCCTGGACCACCTAGGAAATTACCACTAATACATTGTCACAAATATTCGAGGATTAGTTATCCGTATCAGAAACGCGACCATATATAAGATATATACAAGTATAAAATTGATCCTAAGAATTAGATAGATGATAACAGTTTTGTTCATATCAGTTGTATCTATACTTTTATATGAAATCGCAGTTTATTATTGTAAACAAGTACTAGATGCTGGCAAATTAACATTACACTCTAAAAGCAGTTACCATATTTTTCCGGCGACCCACAGTTCTTAGATAACACATAAAAACAATAATGCTTTCTTATCTTATCTGTATTATACTAGCAAAGGCTTTTAAATTTCTTTGGTATCACTCTTTACCTTTAATCGTGATCGTACTTCTATCTGATTTATAAGGTTTTATAATAAGCGAGCTTCACAATACAACAATATTTTATATTTTCAAGTGGTATACAAAATAATTGTGTTAGAAAATTTCTGAAAACCCCATATGGTTTATTTGATTTTTAAATAGTAATATTAAACCAAGGTAGTGCATTTTAATTTACCCACCTTTTTTACTTTTCAGACTTTCATCCGGACACATGGAACCCAACTTGGTGTGTGGGCACTATTCTCACTGGACTCCTGAGCTTTATGGTAAATTCCTTTGCCAATATATAATACATAAATGTATTCTAATCCAACCTCTTCCGCAGCTGGAAAGCACACCCACACTGGGATCCATTGAATCGTCGAACTATGATAAGCAAATGTTTGCTCAAAAATCGCTAGCATTTAACCTGCGCAACACCAACTTCTGTGAGCTGTTTCCCGAGGTAGTGGATGAGATCAAGCTGCGATTGCAGGGGACCCAGACGGCGGCTGCGGCGGGCGGAACTGCATCCACTTCGAGCGGAGCGAAGCGCTCCAACGGGCTGGCCAATGGCGGGGCCTCGGCATCAGCGGATGGTAATCTGGCGGCGGGAGGCTTGGCCAATCCTCAAAATGCGGCGGATGGCGTCGATGGAGCGGCGGGTCAGGCGGATTTGGCCAGTGGCAGCGGAGCGCTGCAGAATAGTACACGGAATTCCTATCTAAACTGGCAGTCCGTCTACTCAAACCTGGTGATCATCATCTGCTTTGCGATATTTGCCCTCATTGTTAATTACGTGATCAAGAACCTGAATCAGGAATAGAAGTAACGACACAGCCTCTATATTTATACACAAATATAGTAACACATCCGTATGCGTGTGCATATTTAATCTAGTTTACTCTAACGTAGTCTTCGTGGATTCAGTATCGCTTGGGAAGTATTTATAGACCCCCGCTTAATCCAAAAATTACCCCGCCATCCATTCCCACAATTCCCACGTACGCTGTTTAGTCTGAAATAATTGGCAATAACAACAAGAATCACAGAATCACACATTTCTGAACTCATTTGTGAAATTTATAAATTGTTTTGTTATGTATTCATTACTATTAAAGTCTAGTTTAATGCAACATGAATGAAGCCAGAAATATGTTTGTAAATGAATAAAAAAGAACGGCAACATATGAGCTCGTGTACAAATTAGCCAACTTATGCGTCAGTTTCTTAATTTTCAGCCACCATAAATTGCCTGACGTTGATTCAACTTTTATAATAAGTTGTAATTTGTAGTTGGCTTTGCGCTGGCTAAGCGGCTTAAGTGTGAAGCAAAGTCGCTGGCTGCCGGCTGCAATTTTTTCTCATTCTCGGTGAGTATGGGTAAATCCAATAAACGGAAGCCAGGATGACCAACAATGTTTCACATTTAAACCGCTCAACTCGGCCACGCGACTGTGCGGCTACTTTGTTGGCCTTCTTAAGCCCAAATAACACACATGACGCTTATTACGGGCGAGGTTGGGAAGGAATTACCAAGTCCCTGGGATTTGCGAATAATGGCACCCATTGTTATAAGAAGTTATTACACCTCAAAGGAAATAATAAGTACTACACATTTGGCAAAATGGAATTAAATCCTAAATGTACGTTATTTAATTAGGTGTCATATATATAAGTTAAACTAAAAATTATTTTTAATTTTTTAACAATTCTGAATTTAATTTTCTATTTTTTGCCACAGAATTACAAAAACGAAACCCGCTTACTCAGCAGTCGCGGTAAAGTTTTTAAAAATAATAAAAAGGGGAGACAACTTCGTTTTGTAATGAAAGTTTTTTGGCCAGACGCTAAAGTTGATAAAGTTCATAATTTAACTAACGTAAATTTCAAGTTCAAAGTTTCCGACTGCGGCTGGCACTTGCAACTTTTCAAATTTGATTGTTTGTTTTATGAACTTGCAACAGTTTAAGCCAATTTCGGTTGCACAAAGTAGAGAGAAACCACCAGCAGACACAAAACATTAAATGATATCCCGGATGGCAGAAAACCAGGAGACACACAGACCCCATAACCGAAACATCTCTGGCACTGTCATCAAGTATTTTTATGGGGAGTGACGATGGGCGGGTTTTCGAAACTTACTTGTGCTTTTTGCTCGGAATTTATTTTGAGTGCCCCACCAAGATGGCGACTGGTCTCCAAGTCCAAACTGTCTCCTGCATTTCCGCATTATCCTTTGGATGCTCGAGCGGATGTGCAATTTTTGCTCATTTGTTCTTGGCATTTATAAGCTTCAGTTGCCCGAAAAGAGGTCACTGGCGCTTGGGTGCCGAGGAGTTCATTGTGCGCCACCGAAAACAAATCCCCAAATGTTCTCATCGCTGCCGGGCCAGGCTTAAATGCCCAACAAATAGCTGCAGGACATTAGTTGACGGCAATAAATGTCGATGCTCCCGGGCTAAGCGGCTTATCCAGAGCAAATATTCACGAGTAAGCCCACGAAAACAAAACATAAATGGAGTGGTCAACGGCAGTTCGATGGCCAACAGGGGAAGTCGGCCCACTGAGCCATAAAAATAATGGCCAAAACAAAGCGAGTGCCCGTGGCCAAGACGGCCGGCCAGATAAATAAATATAAATAAATAAAAATAACAAATGCTATAATCATTAAGTACGCCTCATTGGTGGACATGTGCCCCCAAGTTCGCCGGCCATCTGGTACTGCCTTTATGCCGTGGGTTCTGCACAGAGAAAATTAATATATCAGGAAGGAAATAAATAATTCCTTGTATTTTATTAGGAATTTTGGAGATGTGTTCTATAAAATCAGGCTAAGCGATAGGATAATGGAAAAATGGTACACTAAAAAAGAATTCAAAATTATGGCAATTTTTATAAAGAAAGGGATTTAATGGTTTTCCTATAATACACGTCCTATATTATACCATATATATAGGGTTTTTGGTAATATTAAAATGTAATGTTTGTATAATAAAAATTTACATCTATTTTCGTTCATATTAAAATATTTAATATTTAAATAACATTGTTATATAACACTAAATTAGTACCAATTTTTTTCTGTGATCCTTTCTTGACCACCCGAGGGTCATAAATGTTACACATCCGCACACAGAAAAACCCACACAAACACAGTCAAATGCGCATATAAATGAAAATGTTTGTTAAATTATGTGGGCAATATACGTTTATGCCTGTGTCAGTGTGCGCAATAAACGATAAAACATAAACTTAATATGCAAAGGCCACGCGAAAATGGCGGCAGCCGAAATGTATGCTATTTTTCTGTTTATTCGAGCTTTGCGAGTGTGTGAGTGTGTCCTGCCATATGAGCATTCCCTTTATCAATGCATAAACAAATGGACATCAGCTGCGAATTATGGCAGGATTGGCTAAGCGAAAGGGTAAGTGGGGTGAACCGGAAAAGGACTACACAAGTGTTGGAGGATTATGAAAAAATAACTCAAAGGATGAAAATAATAAGGATGTTTTTTTGGCGCCATAGATTAATTTGCACACATTCAACAAAATCTAAAATTATGGAAATGGTATTATTTTTTTATTTTAAAAATCATATTTAATATTATTATAAAAGTAAAAATTATTAAAATGGTTAGGAAGTAAAATATAAAGTCATTAAGATCTATACAAGTTTAACAAATAATTAATCCTTTTTTTCTATTTCACCCTTGAAATATTTTTTTATGAATTACTTGGCTTAAGTTTTAATTAAAGATACAACAAAGGCTTTTCAGCAAGAAATCAGAAAACAAAGAGATACTTATTTTGGTTGAAAATTTCCATAAATCGATAAATGATAATGGGCAAGGCTTCCCATGTGTACTTACATAGCAGCGGAATAAGGATGAGCAGTTGCTCGGTGAGCAGTGACTGGGTTGGTCAATTGGCGAGCTGGACAATCGTTAATTCATCCTGTCAACGGACTGCAGTTCGTTAACTGGCGGAAGTCGTGCTCTTGGACGCTAATCTATGGCTCCACAATGGGCTTTATGGCCCGCCCTGTCCGCTTCATCATCATCAGCTGTGGTATCATTTTCCGTGGCCCATGGTGCTGCAAATTGTAAATTGCAAATTGCGAAATTCGCTGGACGATTCTAATGCGACCTGATGCGGCAGAGATGGCAGTGGAAAAACTTTACTCACCACTCAACCGCAGCGCCATAAATTTCAATTAGTGCGGACGCATTTGGGCATTTGCATGTGCCAATTTTGAATTATGAACTCGGGATTTTGCCAACTGACTAATTGCTGATTGAGTTGCGTTTGGGACTGGATTGGGATTGGGCCTTTGCCGGTTTAGTGGATCAACCAATCAATGTCTGATTGTTGGCCCAGTTGAGAGGCAATTAGGTAACACTGTTGGCTGGAGTTTTGGGAAATGGCCAACTAGGCAGTCAGGGCTAAATGCACTGTGAATGAAATCGTTATAGTTTTGGTGCTAAATAAAACATTAAAGGGGTCTAAAATTAGAAAATGAAATATCATAATAAATAATTATGTAATCAAATTAACAAATTATGTTATCAAATCATTAAAAATGGTTTTTCTCTATGATGTGTTATATTCCGGAAAACTCTTTAAAATTAAAAATAAATATTTTAAATTTAAAAAGAGTTAATGTGCTTGTTTTAATTCAATTTTAGTAAAGCTATTAATGATTTAATAGTTTATTTCTTCAGTCCAATAATTTTCTAAAAAGAGATAGAATCCGAATTGAAACCGAATGCGACTCATTAATTTCTGGCTGTGTGTGGTCCTCTTCATCGCCGGCTGTCAGTGTCAAGTTGCTGCTGTCCTAACTCTAACAAATTATGAGGACAATAAAAAGTGGCAAGAGCAACAAGAACGAGTGCGACTACATGAGCGGCAACAACAAATGCAGCACGCGACACTTACACAAGTGGCAGCCACTTCCGGCCAGCAGATGCTCCACATCCACATCCACTTCCAGTCCTAGTTACTGCCATTCTCCTCCTCCTCCGCCTGTTTCTGTTACTGTTCCTGTTCCTGGACTACTCCCATTTCTGCTCCTGCCAGGACTTTAAGCCTCGAGTGCTTACTTGTTGTTTTTATGGCAATGTGTGAGACTTTCGCATTGAATTAACTTGAGTGGCCGGCGAGCGAGGGCGTTCGTGTGGTCAGTGGTTGGCATTTATGGATCAGCCTGTCAGAGCTAGCACATTTGTCAAGTGTTTTCATTTACTGATGGATCAAAGAACTTTAGAGCTATGGGAAAAGTACTTAACCAAAGGTAAGAAATAGGAATGAAATGAAAAATCAGAGATAATCAGAAAGTAAATAGTATTATAGGTTAGAAATAAACATCTTAAGCTAAATCATGATCTTAGGACGTTAATAAAGTTTTTTAATTTAATTTAAATATTACAGAATTAAAACTTTTTTATAATTAATAGGTACACTTAATGCATATCTGAAAACAATTATACCACGAGCGAAAACTTTACTCCGAAAGTGCAGCTTAAGCGGAGTTTCCCCATTTGAGTCTTATCATTTCCTTTGGCGTTCAGCCAGTCGAAAAGTTTCCTTTTCGCTCTGCGGCATTTAAGGACACTCCCTGTCTCAGAAGTCATCAAAGAGAGATACGCGTGAAGGAAAGTGCCCCACTAGAATATGCAAAACAAGCGGCAGGAGGTTGGCTTTCAGGCAGGACATGTACAATGCACTTACATATATATATAAGCCAACTTGTTGCTCCGTTTTTGCAGCACAAGCACGAGTTGTTGAAAAGTAAAATTATTAAAACTTTTTGAATTAACAAAGCGCCAACAACGAGCTAAATGACGTCGACGATGGCCGCGCAAAAAGTGAATTAAAAGGGGAATAAAAAGCGACAAAGTTAATTTATGCACAACTAGATACAAACAAGGATGTTGCAGGAAAGGGAGAGGACGAATAGTCGCAACTGCCGCTGAACTGTGGAAACGGAAAACTGAACGCCATATTAGATTCAAATGCATTTCCCTGTTGGTCGACACCTCCCGTTTCCGGTTGTGCCGGGGATCCACCCCCTTTGGCACCACCCCGTTTTCCCGCCCCCGACTTCCGCACTCGCAACCGGAAATGAACAGCAAACTTTTCAATTGAGTTTTCCGCCTCTGCAGAAGAGCACGGGCCACGATAAAGTTTCGGCATTATTTTTGTTTATTTTCTTGTTGATCCATAAAATAGGAAAACCGACCAGAGACGTTTCGGAAGATTTTAAAAGGGATGGTAGAAATTTTTTTGGGCCCTAAATCGATGCTAACATTAATTTTTTTAATTTGGAATATGGAAAACTATAGTTAACATAGAATTAAGCCACAAAATTATTATTATTTATTTATATTATTTAATTTGAAATGCTTAAAAATTTATTTAAATTGAAAATATGTTTCAAATGTTTATAAATATGAACAAAATATATATTTTTTTTATATTTTACAAGAGTGTAGGGGATGCTTGAACCCCCTACACACTCCACTAATCCCTAAAACAGCATTTCTGGGCGTGGGTATTTGCGAGCGAATTCCCTAATTGAGCTTAACATTTGGGGCAGTTAGCATAAATTGACAACGAGCCGAAACTGAAACAAGAATATAGCCGAATGTTAATTAATTTGCGTACAAATCCTTTGTAGCAAAGCCCAAAACTACAAGGTTCTGCAAACAATCAAAGCTCATAAATTCCGAACAAATTAAGCAGTCGAAACTTGGTCCCTAATCCAAGTCTCAGCTGGTGTCCAGTGGATGGTAATGATGGGTATTTACCAGGCAACCGGAAACAGGAAAACAGCAGCAAAACATCGGCAGCAACGAACGAGGAACAACAACAAGCAGAGAGCCCCCACACATCAATGGCAATCATGGAAATTGGACAGCTAAGTTTAGGCCCAGAACAAAGAAGAAATAGTGAA
This sequence comes from Drosophila mimetica, assembly GCA_037075245.1. NCBI lineage: Eukaryota > Metazoa > Arthropoda > Insecta > Diptera > Drosophilidae > Drosophila > Drosophila mimetica. The sequence continues at coordinate 10,828,624 of JBAMCH010000023.1, forward strand.
AAGGGCTGGGGGTGGCGGAGAAAAGTGAGGGAAATGGGAAAAAGAAAAACCAGGAAAATATATATGTTTTTAGGGCCTAAGGAAAATGCCGACAAAGCGAACAGAAAATCAACAGAGCCAAGCAGGCAATAAACTGCCTGACAAATGAAAATAAAAGCCCGACCCGCAATGAGCCAAAGAGCACAAAGATACAACATGCGAAATACAACCTACGAGATACAAGTAACATCCTCCAAGGCGGCAGAGGCGGCCAAAAGGCGAAATGAACGAGCAGCAGTTGATGCCCTTCCGTTGGGCGCCAGAGCTCCGCTCCGGGCACATCCGCCGCTGGTCATTTCAATCAATTTACCCGAACACACTCACATGAGCAGCTACAGACGGATGGTTCCATACATGCATGGCGGTAGATGTGCACTGGAAGAAAAGTTCCTCATTTGTCAAAAATCAAAACCAAAGATTTATTCATTTTATGAATTTTTTTTTAAGGTTTTAATAATTTACCCAGGATTTTTTTAATTTTTTATTATTTTTGTATTATATTTATACATATTTTTAATAATATAAATACATTTTGGATATTGAATATTTAATACGATTTTCATTTGCTAAACTTTGGTTATACGGATTTTATATTTATTATGTTTACGATTTCATTTTCGGTGTAGGCTGTGTTCAACTTTTTTTAATAAAGGTTTGGTGGGGAAGCTCTACTGAAATTCGCTAGCCGGAAATGGCAGCCATGACGGAAACGAAGACACATTGTTGCTGCGGCCCCAAAGCTACGAATCAGCGCCTGTGTGTGTGCAAATGGTTAGTCGCATACGAATGTGTGTGTGTGTGCGTGTGAGAGAGGTGGAAAGGACATACATAAGCAGTTATTTGTCATGTAGCAAACTCTCAAAATACTTTATTCACACACACAGTGTCGTGCAATACAAAGAAATGTTTGGAGCTCAGCAAAACACCGGAAGTCGTAAAAAGTATTTCAATTTAGTGCAAAACGTCCTTGCCACTCCCTCCATCACTCTGCCCCGAACCATTTCCCTCCTCTCCTCCTCCAGCTGCTCCGCTGATTGAAGACATGGCCAGCACACTTTTTGCCCCTTTCCGGTGCTGTTTTTATGTGGCCACGTTTTTTCTACTGCATAGCCAGCAATCCCGAAAACTGTGAAGCGGCAACTATGTGGTAGCGCACAGCATTATTGCATTAAAGCCATACGATGGTGGCTTAAGTTAAAGCAAACGATATTAAAAATTGCTGCTGACATTTTTTGTGGAATTCACTGAAATTTTTGGTAGTTACCCTAAATGAGTTTAGTTTTCAAATTTAAACTTAAAAATGGTTACTATTAAGAAGGTATTAAAGATGATGATGCTTAAGACCTAACTAATATACGTAGTGCGCAAGGAATTGTTATTGAAAATTATTATTTATTTTTAACAAATTTTCAAATGAAGTCAATCTTAATTTTCTTAATAATATTCAAGCGTATACGGTTTTTTAATGTGATTTTCAAGATCAGAAAATCTCAAATTTAAACTTAAAAATGGTTACTATTAAGAAGGTATTAAAGATGATGATGCTTAAGACTTAACTAATATACGTAGTGCGCAAGGAATTGTTATTGAAAATTATTATTTATTTTTAACAAATTTTCAAATGAAGTCAATCTTAATTTTCTTAATAATATTCAAGCGTATACGGTTTTTTAATGTGATTTTCAAGATCAGAAAATCTCAGACCTTTGCTACCGGAAAAAATTTCTACTTTTCTTCTTTCTTTCATTCTTAATTTTGGAATGTTGATGGGAAACTTTAGTATATTTTTATATTTTATATATTTATGAATACATTGATACAACTTTTCTAATTAATTCTAAAAATTTTCATAGCTAGACCATTTGTTTAGTGGCCCGCTTGCCTCTGTCAATATCTGTGTCAATCTCATCTGGATATCCTCCGTTTTTCAATCCCATCTTGGTGGCAGCCAGTTCTGCTCTGGCAATTTCTCCTTGTTTCGCCTCAATTTCAGCTTTGGTAATATATTTCAGAGACACGTCGCCGTTCCCAGAGTCCTTTGCCCAACTCCTTCTCCCATCTCCGCCGCCTTCCGTTTCGGCTTGCTGCTCCGTGACTTTTCGCGTCTGGCGATTCACACGTTTCGGCCCCGGAATAGTGGGGCCAATTTCTTGCTTTTCCCGGGGCTAACACCAGATACGGCTACATTTTTATTTGGATGCTTTGTTGTCATTGGTTTTCGGAGCCGACGGAGGCAACGTGACTATTAGTGCGCCATTTAACGCCTTTAATGTGTCGCTGAGCTGCTCACCAATGCCCGGGGCACGTAGTTAGCATTCTGCAGCTGCAATCCGTAACACAAATTAATGATTTTGAGGCATCGACGCTGCCAAGATAAACAGAAATGAGAGCTGGTCAACAAACAATGTGCCATGTGTATCATATTATACGGAAACTTAGCCAAAGATGCTGATGCATGTTGGCCTCTCTGTGCGTCTTTGCCGGACCAAAATGAATTTATTAGTCAGTAAATAAGGTGCACAGAAGGAAAATTGCTAATTGAAAGCTCGATCTTAAAAATAAAATAAAATAAATAAATAAAAATAATACCACAAGTATTACTTAAGAAATGGACAAGCCGTAGAAAGTTGTATTATTAACTAAAATAAATTTGGATCTAAATAAAAATAAATTAGTTTTAAATCCTGCAAATTATTTTCTGTGTACATTTGTCCATATGTGAGCTTGTTGTCCAAATATCAAATACTCCTGACGTTCTAAGTAATTTTCCATTGTGATTTATCTTCATCAGTGCGTTTGTTTCAGAATTTCAGCATTTCTGCCTCTGATTCCAATTTTGACCGCACGACCATGATTTTAATTAATGCGTAGGATAAAATCAATTTGCAATATGACCGGGCGTCCAACTTGCCGCAAGCTTCAAATTAATGTCTGTGCTTACACTGGGAGCAAGAATTTCAGCTCATTTAGCCGACTGGGCTATAAATAAGCCGCCCGCAAACAGCCAGGCGGCCAACGGTGCGTATGTGCGATCCGCAGCATGTCGCGTACAATGAGCGAAACGTGCGGCTCGTTTGTCACGTGCGGAGTCAGTAAATTGCAATAAGCGCCGCACCAAGTTGATATAAGTGCGAGAGAAGAAAGTGCTTTATTTTTCACGCCAAACCAAATAAAAGTGGAAGCACGAGAGTTGTCTCATCAATTTTTCTGGCATTTATCTGCGGGCAAAAAAGGAAACATTGTATGAAAAGGAAACTTTTTTGCAATCAGGTGAGATTAGAGATGGCAACATGTAATACTTTATTGTCTGAATATTAAAAGAAATTCTCGAAATAAGTATTACTATAGATTTTAGCTGTAAATCCTAAAAAACAATATTATTCAATCTTTTAGCTGTTTTTAAATTAAAATTTATTTATAGGTTTATATTCATACCTTTAACATTTTCATCCATTCATTTTTTCTATTCTTTTATGACATTTTTAAATTTAGTTAAAGGTCCTGACCATCTCTTGAAATAGTATAATCTCAATCTTGGCAATTTCCCTTCTTTTTTGGCAAAAAAAAAAACTTTCCTCCCAGCTCTCGTTTATCATTTCGCTCGGCACGACATTCATTTTGGCTGCCTTGACTGTTTGCACGTTTTTTCATTTGTATTTTCGGAGGTGTCGTTGGCCCACATAGATTTAAGTGCTTTCTCCGCTCCGAGGGTTGGTGGCGGAAATAAAATTGAATTAATTCGACATCAGCCTGATACAATTTAATTATAAGCAGATACGTGATATTGGCTTACTTTCTGTCAGGGTCAGTTAGCCGTTTAAATATAGTTGCTGTTCATTCGGTTCGCATTTGAGCGCAAAAAGCTTATAATTGTTATTGAAGACCATTAGCGCTACCCATTCAAAACATTTTAAATCATGCCGCCGCCAATGAAAATACTCCGTGGAGTGTGTGTTTTTTGCGATCATCGCCGTTCGAATGGCAACAAAAATAGCAAAAAATCCAATTATGCCCAAGCACGTATTTTCCATTAAGCAAACAGCAAATGGCGGCGAGCCGATAGCAGTCAGATAGCCACAAGCACATTATGGGCCAAAAAGGTAGTACACTGTCCTGGTTCCGATTCCTATTTTGAGGTTTAACAAAAAATACAACATTTTGTAATAGAGTTTATTATCTGGAGATCTATAAATAATATCTAGAGGCAATAATGTATAGTCCATAAAAAATCATCGAAAATATAATAATATGGAATATTTGGAATAAATATTAAATATGGAACATAATAAATAATATTCACTTAAAATTAAAATGGTTTGTACTTTAGAATACAGGGAAAATAATCAAATTTCGACGAAAACAGAGAAATCTTTGAGATTTCCCGTATCTATGAAGAACATCAAGTTAAAAGCAAGTTGGAATCACCGTTGGGGTTTCCTTTTCAAAAAGTAGTTGCAAATGGGAACCGAGCTGATAGTCTCGGGCTCTTAATGAATCAGCTCCTGTTGCCACGTCTCTGGGTCTCCGTTTATTTCCAACAATTAAACCCATCAATGGCAGCATCAGCTGATGCGCTTAAGCCAACCCGGAGACCATTAAGCCCAGTTTGAATGCCGTTTCGTGGGGGAGGGATAACCTGGGAAAACCAGGGAGCCACGCAGGGAAATCCAGGAGCAGGAGTGCCTCAGCACACATGGCAGTGCACACTTGACATTTCAATTTCCGCATGCACCCCGAGAACTCACAACAAAGCGGAGAAACAGGAGCAGCAGCAGCAGCTCGAAACACAAAAAAAAACTGTAGCCAATTCCATGCGGGCAACGTCGCAAAGTTGCTTTCAATTACCCAGTCAGGACACGCTTGCTGCCTTTTGTTTTTTGCATGCCCGGCACGCCTCCTCGCTCAACCCACCGCCCAACGCCCACCGCCCACTTCTTACGCCCCCTGACCCAGCCCCCCGGCGACAGTTGTACAGTTCTTCAGTCTATTCACATTTTACGCTTTGTTGCTGGGCTGCAACCAACGTTGAATTTCTGCCACTGCTGCTGCACTTTATTAAGCCCGCTGAACTTAAGGCAGTATCAGAATCTGTCGCAATAAATTAGTACCTTCTTAGCGTAATAAGTCCTCCAATAGATCTCAACCAAAATCAGATAAATCCAATCAACTCTTTTCGAGACTATCGGAATTTACAAAAGGTCTGTGACAGATCATGGTAAAAGAATTCTCATCTACTGATTTTTAACATTTATTGTCTATGCTTAAATAAAACCCTCTGAATTTTCCTGTTCCCAAATCTTTAAATAAAATTGTTTAATTCAATTTAATTTATTTATAATATTAATTTTCATTTTTCTTTAATTAATAAATGCTTTTACAATTTTTATTGACTTCTGTACCTACGTTCTAACATATTTTATAGAACATTTTATAAACATTAAATAAATTTTTAACATTTATTGTCTTTGCTTAAATGAAATCCCCTGAATTTACGTGTCCCCAAATCTTTCAATAAAATTGTTTAATTCAGTTCATTTGATTCATAATACTAATTTGAATTTTTCTTTAATTAATTAATTACTTATAAATTATAATAAAATTATAACATTTTTGTAGTAGTAAAACCATAGCTACAGCGTATTAATCTTAAAATTTAATATATTTCAAGACTCCACTGACTATAAAAATGCCAATTTGTCTTCACTGCTGAGGAGTGTAAACCCACCTTAAACTCGGAAAAGTGCGAGAAGAAAGGATGCAGCCGGGAGTGGGAGCCGCGGGGGGAAATGCAGGTGACCCGGCCACTTGAGTCCCCTGAAGTGGACAGGGCGAAAAGCTGTCAAGTGGCATTAATAACAAAAGCCATCTCAGAGATACGGGATAAGCACCTGAAAGTATGCGCTCGCTGTGTCCCTTCAGCCTTTACTTCTTTTCACATTTCGCTACGCTTTCAATTCGATTGGCGGACGACTTTGAATTATGCTAATTTACTTTTATCGCTTCGCCGGCAAAGTCAATTTAATTGTAATTTTCCAACGCGCAACGCATTTTAGTTTTATTTCCGCCAGCGCTCTTTTCAATTTCTGCCCGGCGCGCCTTGCATTTTCATGAGAAATAATTTAATTTGCCTTTTCCACTTCGACGTCCACTTTTCAAACTTTGCTTTTGCCACTTCCTTTGCCAGCTTAGTTGTCCGCCTCCTCCGCTTTTTATACATATATATCTCTGTCTGCGGCTCCTCTCCGCGGCCGTGTATCATTTGGAAATTCAAAGCTCGTACTATTTTTCCTTCATTATTGAAAAGGCGGGAAAAGGAAAAAGTTGGGGCTAGCGCATAAAAGTGCCATGGAAAGTAGCTGCCAGCCGGGCTCTTTGCAATAATGCGATTGGGGGCGCGAACTGCCACGCTTTGCCGGATTCCGGTCCGCTTTTTCCGCTCGACTCCCCGCCTCTTTCCGGTCCAGTCCGGTTGGGTTTGGGCCTGTTCTGGACCCCAGACCCAGTCGCATCCGCCCACGCCGCCGCTGTCTAAGTGGAAAAAAGGTTTTGTCACGGCTAAGCACTTTTCAAATTCGCAAGGGTCGCCCCCAACGCCAACGGCAGCTGCTGTCCGTTGTCCATTGTCCGTACTCGCTGTCCGGAGACCAAGGGCCACAGGCCACAAACCGCCAAACGGCTTTCGTCTCGCCCACTTTTTGCACCTCCTCTTTGCAACTTTTGGGGATATAATGTTGGTGGGTAAATATAAATTACCATTTTATTTCTTGTAAAATTATTACATTAAAATCTATTATTTTAAGATTCCTGTTCCTCTGAAATTTGACTTTGATTATGAAATGTATGTACTTATTTAACTAATATTATTTATAAACAAACCATTTAGATAAAATTACCTTTTTAATATCAATATATTCCACATTATTATTTGTTTCCGAACTTATCCCAGGGTATTTTTCAGTCTGATTATCTTAAACATTTTATTTATTTCATTTGATTTCAATGGCTTATACACAATTTTTATGGCTGAGGGCGAGGCCGTCGGCTGAGCTGTAAAGTTTTATCATTATAATTGCAACAAATTGAGGACTCGAAGGCTATTGAAACATCTGGACAAGGGCTAATGATAAAAGAATCTGGTGAGATGAAGGAGATAAAACTCAGCTTTTAAGTGTTTATGATTAAACAATGATGACAAGTAAGGAAGTCAACTCAAGTTGTGAACAAATTTTGGATAAAAGATGCAAAACAAAGCAAAGTTGGGACTAAGAATAGCTTTTACATACATTCATGCGAACATTCTGGCAAGCTATTTTTCCAAACCAACGTGTGACTTAAAGATTATAGATACTTACATAAAAAGTCGTAAGCCAAATTTATGCAAAGCTTTATGGAAAATGTAATTAACTCGGTGGCACTTGAATTCTGTGCGTAATGACCTTCCGACTCCTTTGTTTGACTTAGTCGCGGTTCAAAATTTGTCACAAATGCCACTTGATCCACGAGGAGCCCTCATCAGCGGAACCCACGCCACTGTCACCGCCAAGGAGTTCCTTCCAGCTCCCCTTAACCCCTCACCCCCTCCAGCCCCTGGAGCATCCTTATCTGTCGCACAACTCGACAAATGAAAGGGTCGCAATGACAACTCAATGAAAAAGTTAGGCATGCAAACTAAGGGCCGGGATGTGGAGAGCAGTGAAAGCAGGAACATGAAGTTTGATATCATTAAAGGCCACTTATGTGTCAAATGCAACACAGCCGCAATGACAGTGGCAGTGGCAGCGGCAGGATTCGTAGGACTCGCAGGGAGACGGGCACCAAGAAGTCGACGGCACACTTAAATGTCATTGAAATTGAAGCTCACTTGACAAGTAATGCTGGCGCAACACAGCCGCCGCCCCCGCCCTACGCATATACATACGTATGTGCAGTGCACCCACGCCCCTGGCAAAAGGGGGGTTAACTTAAGTCAACTACACAAAAGCCATGTCAGCAGACGCTGACAGAACCGCCCCAGAGCCTGTCTCGCCTTTATAAAACTCCGCTCTGTGTGCGGCAAAATGTTCTAGCTTTTGCCTGGTTAAGCTATGGAAGATTGACATTATCTGTGGGCCTGAGTGATTGGACGGTAAGGGAAAAAAGGAACCACTAATACAAGGTAGCTGAACGAAGCTTTTGATACCCTGATCAATCTTTGATGTGATGATCCAAAGGTGCAGCGAAAACCTCTAATCCACATATCCCTATGCAATTGAAATATATGTGGTGTGGAATCGTTACTGGGAATTAATGTAAAAGCAACCACATTATTTAATATACGGTTTAATTTAATATTATTAAATAAATTGTAGGTAAAATATATAATATTTGGTTTAATGACGATTTTACTAAGAAGATCTCATCAGTACTCAAGAACTTTAAATGCTTACCACGACTATGTTTAATTTATAGTGTAGAAAATGTCCTTTTAAGTAGGTTTTTAACTTTACGACAACATTACAATTCCCCTTTTGAGAGCATAAAAAGAGAGAACGAGAATAAGCGGCGACGCAGAGTTGACTGTCGCATAATTTTCATAATTGCATTGCCACGCATCAACGGAAATTGTGTGGCGCCAACAAGTCGATGTCAATAATTGCCTGGTAGTCGACGTCCTTTGGCTGATGATGTTGCTCCTGCTCCAATCTCCGTTCACCATTCACCGATTACCATTCACCATCTCCGCCCAGCCAACGTGTCGTATGCGTAACCGCGCTGCATTCATCCTGCGGTCGAGCAATTTAAAAGCCACAAAAATGCATTAAAATCCGAGTGTGCGCATAAATTATTGCAGTTTCATTAACAAACATTTTCGCAGCGCTCTATGCAATGGCCACCACGCTCCGCACTCGTAATTAATCCCAGGCCCGACTACTCATATTAAATGTGGGCTTAACTGATTTATGGTATAAACAATTTGCCACTTATCAATGCGCACAGGTAGGTGGAATGGCCGGCAGAGACGCCATAAAAGTCAATGAAGCGTGCCAAATGAAGTCGGGCTGCCTCGAATTCACAGGTCTAAGTTGTTCGCATAGTTTTTGGCGAAACGAGGCACAATTTACCAGCTGAACGGGTCCAGAAAGTCTGCCAAAAACGATTAATTCTGCCGGCCGGAGGTGGGCGCTCGAAACTTTCGCCGTCTGACCTACGCAGGCAAATTATCACAAACTATATCGACCATTTGAGAGTTTTGAATCGGGAAGCTGCTAACCCTTTGAAACTTCCACAATTAACACATTTGGCTTGCTAGCGTGGGCGGCAGCAACAAGTGTTGCTCCGTGGGTTTCGACAATGAACTTTACCCGCTGACTCACTGCATCAGGGCACTGAGAGAAAAAAAAGATGAAAATGGTCAGCAATTGGTTAAAATGCACTAATATAAGTCTTGAATGGAAATTTATTGGGATAACCAGTACAATTTTATTTAACTTCGATTTTTATGGCATAATTTTAAATAAATGTTTACATATTTTAAAAAACTAATTGATTAAAGTTTTAAAACAATTTTTTTTAAAGCAAAATAAAATTGTTTTTTGTTTTTTTTTTGTATTTAATAGGAAGAGTTTATTTATTTATTTTTTTATTTTAATAATTCTATAGCATATAAGTGTACACTAATTTCCTTCTAAAATGTAAAAATCTTGCCTTTAAAATTAGACAATTTCTTGGAATTTTTTTTTACAGTAAATTTATCTTTAAATATAAATTATTTCTGTAAAAAAGGTAACTTTTCTAAAAACAATAGAATATGTACTGAAATTTCCGAAGATTATAAGATTTCTATATTTTATAAAGACATTTTTATCCCATAACCTAATAACTATTCATGAGAATTCTCTCAGTGTGGATGACTTTGCAGGACGCCGACTGCTACTGTGGTTGTTGCTGCCCTTGTAATATAATAAAACGCTTATTAAATTTTGCCGCTGTTATAACAAGCTGAGCAAGCACAGCCCACAAAATTGCTGCCCTGGGTCGCCGCAGCGCCACGCTTCCGATTCGTCCTCCATCTGGCAGTTGGGTCTTTACTCTTTGCTCCTGGCTCTCGGTTCCTGGATCCTGGATGCTGGATGCTGCTCTATTTCTTGGCTTCATAATAATGATGCGGTTTTGTTATGGCTTTTTGTTGGCACGGGCACTGGGAAACGGCACTGCCATCATCATCGGCACCACCACCGCCCCACAGTTGCGGTCTGGACCACTCAACAAGGAAAGCAGACTTTCCCACCCAAATCTACCCACCATGGCAAAAACTTTTCGTGTACTGGCAAACACTTTTTCCTTACACAACCCCTGAATGCTGCGTTGTTATTCTTGTTGCATTTGCGGCGACCGGGAAAAGTTCAGAGTATCCATTGCTGGGCAAAATTTGTGGGGCTGTGAAAAGTCGAAAGGATAAGCAGCCAAGTGGGAGTGGTTTGTATTAGCATTGTGCCAGCAATGGCAACTTAAATAATTTGCCTATTTTTGGGTCTTCTTTATTGTTGTGTCATAATTATGTTTTAATGACACTTTAAGCGCAAATTATGACAGCTCGTAGGGGGTGAAAATTAGTTCGGAAACTTTTGTAAACCGAAAGCGGCGGTAACTATTTCGGGGTCTAAAAGGTAATTATTTTATAGGCGCCGTAACTTTTGGTGTGCAGAGCCACAGAAACAAAACAAAAGTTGTGGGTGAAACAAGTGAGTTATGAGTTATTTATAATCAATGATAAGTTAATTTAATACCATCATTTGGTAGTTTAAAGTTTTCCAGGCATTACATTTACATTATTTTCTTTTAAATATTTAAATTTAATACTTGCTTTCTCTTTCAACGAAATTACTACAAATGACGTCTAAAGCGGAATTTTATGCGTAACTCGTTTATAAGACCGCCTGCCACCGGAGGATAAATAAATCGCTGGCTAGCCATAAAACTGCCGTATGCCAACTTGAGTTCTACTCATTCAAACGCAACAAGACCTCTAAGCAAAGGGGCCATTAAGCTCGTAAATCTAAAATTAAATGCCGAGATAAGCGGACTACGTAAATTATGCCATTTGCTAAGACCCGAGTTCGCAGCAAACAATTTCCGAACCGTAAAGGCGCAAAAAGCAACACACCATGCCACACAGCATTATATTAGAACTCGGCAAAAAGCAACAGGAATGCGGCAAAAACAGCTCCAATAGCTCTATTGTGCGTCCGCATCTTTGGGGCTGTTGCCAATGTGCTGCGCCGCCAAATTATAACAATTTCGCCATTTATCTGAGAGCGGCTCATAAATGGCCAAAGTCATTTGTTTAGGCGTGCACACACACACACACACATTCATTTCTGGATAAGCAAACTGGTGTCCTGACTCTTGTTTATGGGTGTCAGCTAATAATTCACTTAAGCTCTGTTGCATGAAATGCTTTTAAATTTAATTACAAAGCATTTTCCTCACACGGCACTCGGGCGTATACTTAATATCCCTGCTAAGCAGTAAGAGCATGTGGCAAACACGGCCCTACAAGTACTTGGCAGAAATATTAATGACAAGGCAAATATGTTTGCCTGGCAATCGAGTTATGCAACTTCATTTCGCCCACGGCGATGATTTATCGGCCAAAATGTGTACTGAGAAAAAATAAAGTAGGTATGTGACTATCAATCTTAATTTAGATTCCAAAATTTATATGTTCAACCAGATGACAAAAATTCCTTTTTTTAATAACAAACAACATGATTGTATTTTTTAATTTAAAAAAATAAAAATACATATAAAGTTTTTATTTATTATAATTTCTAAAGTAATAAATCGTTCATTTATAAGTTAGAATTATTATAGACAATTTTGAATCATAATATTAGGATTTTTTTTCTCTTTAATTTGCAGTTTATTAGGACCATTCAAAGAATAAATAATGACTTGATTATTTTTAAGACAACATACTTAATTTTTTCTGTTTTATTTAGTCAGCGCCAATGACGAAAATCGAGTTAATTCATCATTTTCGCCGAGGTGAAATCATAATGGCTTTCACCTTTCGGTTATTATGATGTATGTAATGGGAAAGCGGGAAAAGCCCTCCACAATCGGCATGATATATGAAAATCATAATGCGCTTTGACAGCCGTAACCCTTGAGAGCCCCTCACTCGCTCGAATTTGTGTCTAAATAAGTGGCATCAGTGGCAACCAATGCGCGATGGTTCGTTCGCTTTCCGTTTGCCCTAGGTCAAGTATTTTTTGAAAACTTTTTAAGCGCCGCCAGTTGAATCCCTCTGCCGCCGCTGACGTCGAAAGAGCGCGCATGCGCGTGGATTTTGTTGACAGCAGAGAAATTCGCAGGAAAGCAACACGTGCTTGCCAATATTTTGCGAGTGTTTGGGTGGGAAAAATGAAGGGTAAACAAATAAATAAACAACAACAGAATGTGTGAGTGCAAAAACTGAATGACAGTTTACGCTAAAAGTCGCGTAGTAAAATATACGAAAAAAAAATGTGACGTTGTGGTGGTTATTTCGGGTGGCTGGGTGGTGCGGGGTCCGTTTTTGTTGGCATGTGTATCATGCTTTATGTAGCATAACTTTTGGCGCCAAAGTGGCATTCGTGCAGCGGACAGTCGGCGTGATTTATGATGTCACATGTCGCCGCAGAGGTGATGAAGTGCCCGATGCAGTCGGAATGCAGTAAAAGCGGATTTAACATTGAATGGGAATGCAGCGAAATAAATAAAAATAGAAGGCTGATGCATGATATACGAGTTAGATGTTGTGTTTATTTTATTCTCTCGCAAATACCAGGCTAGAAAGTGCTAAATCAACTTTTGCTTTGTATTCACCGCTGTCAAAAGGTGGATACATATATTTTGTGTTAAATATTTATGATCCTCGAAGTGTTTAAAAAGTTTTAAAAAGTTTATCCAATTTAAAAATTAAATAAATAAAACCTTTAAAAACCTTTGAAATATTTTTGTGTGTGTTTAAATTAGCAATTAAGCACTTTTAAAAATATTTAAGTTACATATTTAATCCACGAAATGAAACAATGTAATTAAAATGAAGATCGTATATCGTAATGCTTATTTTAAAATATAAGTACAAGAATATTATTTTCTTAAATTTATTCTTTAAATGTTCTAATTCTAAATTTTTTTACGTAAATTAATCTATTTAAAAATATAATAAATGTATAAATGTAGTAATGAAATTTTCATAAATGTCTAAAATGTCCTTAAATAAAAGATATGGTTATCCTTGTTGCAGTCATTCACAGGAATGTCAACAACCGCAGAGCAACAACAAGTGAACGCCACCCACTACTCTCCTTTTTCTCTTTTATTTCTCTTTTGATTTGGCTTATTTTATTTTTCTCTTTTCCTTTCCCCAAAGGCTACAGCCAGACAGATAGTAAAGAGCATTGAGGTCCTGAGAGAGAAGAGAAATGCCGAAGGATGCGCTGGCGCTGGCGCAGCGTTGACTGCTCAGCCGGCGGCGCAGTCGGCGTCGTTCGATTGTGGGCCACGAGTGGCAACAGTTGCAGTAACGGCCCCAAAAGTGGGAAGCGGTAGGTGGGTGGTCTGATGGGAGCCACGTCTATAAAATGGGGCGTGTGTGTGTGTGTGCCAAACGATTACGCTGACAGAGATAAGCCAAAGCGACAGGACGAGGGCAGCGCTGCGACGCAGCGGCGACGTCGGCAGCGGAGGACGATTTCAGGATTCAGTCATTGCCGGCGTTTCGAACTGTTTGGACGTGTCAAGCGGACGAAATCGGGATATCGCAAATAGTGGCCAGCGGTAGTGTTTTAGTATTAGTTAAGCATCGGTCCACAAACACACGCACACACACATAAGCACTCTCGAGTATAAACTATCCGGCGAGTGTGCGTGTGTGCTAGGCACTATTTGGGGATTTAATGGAAAAAGCATTAATGGATGCTGCCTCGGGGAATGACTGTAGTGCCAACGGTGATAGTGGCCAGTGCAGGAGTGTGTTGGCGTGTGTGTGCGGGCATAAAGGGATAAACACACAGAAAAAAGCTCCAAATTTTGATTTAAAGAGCGATTACTTAGATTTTTTTTACTGAATAAATATACAATTAAAAATACTTAGAAAAAATTACAAAAAAATTTGTTTAAAAATATGATTGGTATTTTATTAGTACCTACATTTTAAAGATTTCTCAAGCTAACATTAAAATCAAATCTTGTACAAAAATCCATTACATTTTTGTTAAATATTTAATTCCTAAAAAACGTATGTTACTAAATTTACAATTTTGACAAAGTTTATAAATTATATTTTCTGGTTCACTATTCCTAAATAATTTAAATAATTTCTATCAGAACGCGTTTTCTATGCAACATCAAATTTGCTTATAAAAAAAAACATAATTTTTTAAAATCTTTGAATTTTTCTTTATCAGACTTTATTTTTGCCAGTGAGCCAAATAGTTAATTTAAAGACTAAGGCATTCTCTCAGTGCATCCATCAATGTTTCGGCGTCTGTGAGATACTAATGTGTGTATGTGTGCCGCTGCCTAAAACTATGCAGCGCAATTTCGGAGCTGACATTTTGTTTGTTCGCCCCTATGTGTGCGTGTGTGCTGGCGTGTGAGTGTTGTTTGGTTTTATCGTGGATTTTACTGACTTCACGGGTTATTTGTCCGCCCGAATGTGTTCATAAAAAATGTAACAAAAGTGGATTTTCGCTGGGCCGCCTGAACCGCTTACGCTTTGTGTGCACACGGGGTCCTGGTCCTAACATCCTAACGGAACCGGAAACGGAAGCTGCTGGTGCATACACAACACCCGCACGCATACAAACACAAAAGCGGACCCCTTGGCAAGTGGATAAAGTAAATTGAATAAAAGGTGAAATAATTTGTGCGCTAAGCAGGCCGAATGGTGGCTAATGGAAAAGTGTGAAAAAGGTTGCTGGCCAAGTGAATCCGCCGATAAAGGAGAGCGAAGAGAAGGACCGGGAAAAACACCGGCGAATGTTTTCGTTTGGGGAAAAATGCAAATGTAGCGGTGACTTTTTGCCGGAATTTATGGAGCGGCAAATTGAATCGAATGGCCACCGTGCTGTCAGCGATGACGTGCCGTGAAGCATGTGCCGTGCGATTATCAAAGTGTGATAAAAGTGCGGCAACAATGGCCAAAAGAAAGGCGGAAAAATACCAAAAAAAAAAGTGGGAGAGAAACGGAGAAGGGAGCCCAGAATCGCAAGTCCATAAAAATTTACCGTCTATGCACTGCGTATAATTTATGGTCGCGATTCGTTCTCTTTTCTCCAGCGCCTATCCTTGCTCCATTTTTTTTGTGAACCACCTTTTGGCAATTGTTGAATGCAGCCGCAAAATATGGCATGATTTTTTTGCTCCACCATCTAGCATATGTAAGCTGCCAGACATATGTGTTAGTGTTCCGGGCAAGCTGCCAAAAATAATAAAATCACAGACCCATGCCAGACGACTCCATATAAGCGAGGCATCCTGCAGCCAGGACGAAGGACTTTGGAACTTCAAGATAACGAGGTAATTTCACTGAATGATTCGCAGTTTTCAGCGCTTGTTTGTTGCTTAGTCTAAGCAAATTGAGTTGCTATCGCCCGGCCACCAAAAATTGGTTTGCTTTTTCGGTTGTGCTTTCTCTCATTTTTCGGTTTTTTGGTTTGTACTTCTGGGATCCGCAAGCTGTTGAATTATGCATTGCCCGGAGATAAGCTGGAAATGTTGCACAAGGCTGCCAATTTCAGTTCGACTGGCCAGCGGGGGAGCCTCGGCTTGCCTGTGGGGGGTGTCCATTAAATTTTAATCTCGGAAAATATTTGTATGCAACGGGTGCGACTGTGACGCCAATCTTGAAGAGTTACCCGAGATACCGAGCGCACAAAGGAAAGGGAATGTGGTCAAGGGAAAAATTTACATTTTATTGGAAATTCTATTCGAATCGGTTGAGTTTCACAAAAAAGAAAAAACTACCTTATCTTCATTTTACTGAGTGCCACTGCATTCTGCTATTCTGTTTGATACCAGTTTGGTTTTCAATATTTTGTAAAGCTATCAGTCCTTTAAACTGGTTAAGCTGTATTGGCCAACTTAATATTAAATGGATTTTAAATACCTAATGTTGCCTTGTTGGGAAGAACAAGATTTTTACTTTTATCCAGTCCACTGAACTTCCTAGAAGATATAATCGTCGCTGTCATTACAGCTGCATTTAGCGGTCTCATTACGTTTTTATGTCTCCCACATTCACGCTAAATTACTTCCCCATTTGACACCTCCAGCAGCTATCAAGCGGAAAATTTTAAAGAGTTGTGAGCAGAGTTCGCTGGCAGCGGTTGTACCAATTAAATTTGTTTGTTGGACCAGCCAGCGATGTCACCGCCATGGCCAACGTCCTCGCAATACACTCAAGTCAACTTTATTCATAATAACAACAAGAACCCCTCGCTGCACGACAGCATAGCCAGTACACAGAAAAAAAATCTTCGGGCTTAAAAAAAATATTTTAAAATATTTCCTTTAAAAGTTGAAGATATTTTATGATACCTACAAAAATATGCATAAATCTAAAATACATTTAAATCTTGGTCTTCTTATCAATGAAATATCAATAAAGATTTAAACATAGTCCTAAATTTGTAACGGTGTAACAACAGCGACTAAACAAAGGCACTTGAAAACGCCAGAGGGCCAAGAACAAAGATAGAGCGGCAGCACAGCAAGCTCGGGGGTTTGTCAATGTGACAATGCAGCATCGCTGAACCGTTGGCTCTGGAACCCTCGCAGATGTAGTATGTACGTATCTGTAGAATCCGGATCCCAAAGGGACGCTTGCAACGGCAGGCGACGAACAATAGAAAGTTGCCATGGCAGAAAAAATATGCGCGCCCATTACATTTTGTTGCCGTGCCTCATTTTTCTTGTTGCCCTTCTAGACAACCGCTGTTGTGCCCGAATTGATGTTATATAAAAGGTGGCCAAACATTTGTAGGGACACGCGATATCGGGGACGGGGGACGGTGGCGATTTGAATGGGTCGAGCAGGGTGAAATGTTATTAGGTGGCTCGTCGCCTTTGCATTTCCGGTGGCCCATCCTCGGCAGCCATTCCCCAACACAGTGAAAGAAATATTTCATTGATAATTAAATGTAAATGGGTTCTGGGTTTCAATTCTTTGCCTTTAAGTAATACTATAAACTATATTCTTAGGGATTCTAACTGGAATTTGTTTTAGATAAAGCTTAAGCATTCAGTCTCATGATTTTAAAGTACTTTGGAAAGGGAACACAGATTTCAGAAATAACTTAAACAATGGTTAGCTTTTAGACATATTATTTTGTTTATTAGTATTTGTGTACCTTCAAGAAACTGCACTGGAAAACTAGAAGGTCCTAAGAAAACCAAATTTAAGTTGATATAAAAGTTTAGTAAATATATTTATCTATTAAATAAAGTAATGGTATCAAACAATTCATATCTAAAAATCAAAAAAGTAATTACTTAAATTAGTTATGTATTTTCACATTCGTTTTTATTTCCAGTGTAGTCTTAGCCTCATTTCAGTTCGGTTCATCCTAAACTATAGTCCAGGTCGGGAGTAGGTGCATTGTTCCAGTGTCCGTTTTGTTTCGCCTAGTAGCTATAGCTCTGGCCATTTACTTGTACGTAGTCCGCGACGGATGCTCTTTGACTTGCGGCCAAGAGCCTTTGTTGGCCATAACCAAAGAGTTGCACTTCAGTCTCGGCGAGTGCAAATGGATCCATTGTTCCGGGCATTTCGCATTAGGCCCGAGCGAAGGGATCCAGAAGTGGGTGCTGGCAACAGGAAATTGCTGGGGCTGCGAGGAGTGTGGACCCGGCTTTAAGTCACCTTTAAACTCCCGGCTGACAGGAAGTCGGGCATATAAATTGCCAAGCTGTCAACCAGCGCTAAACGCAAACACATCCGCCCCAAAGTGCTGCGAATATGTACTATACTTGTACTCGTTCGTATATGCAACACCTTTTGCATGCGAGAACAAAAAGAAAACAAACATTGCAGGTGACGAGCATTAAAACGATTCAACAGCTCCGTCTCAAAGCAAGAAAAATTATATTGCTTAACGCCTGCACCACCGGCACCCATCAGAGACCACCCACCGCCCACGACCTACTCTCACTCCTTTCGCCGGATAAGGGCGTGGCAGCAGCGGATGCAGCAACGTTTAACCTCAGCCAGGACACGAGGGGGTCACTGAAAAAAATTGAACTCTACTTGTATAGAAATTATTAAGTACCTACTCTTCTAACTTACTATTGAATATTAAATATCTAAACATTTATTTGTATGTTATGTTTTTAATCCTTTCATTAATTTTTTAATATTTTCAATCCTTAGAACCTTATGTGATATTTTATTCTGTTTATATTTTATAATAATCATATCATAACATGTATAATTTGTTCATGATATCTTAACAGTTGTTAAATATAATTTAATATTGAGAATAACTATCTGAGCTTAGTTCACATTTTAAATATAAAAATCTGTTAATTTATTAAATTTGATCGCCTTTTTTCCCTCAGTGTTTTTGGGATCAGGGGTGATTTTCGCTCGACTGCCTCGGCAACACATGAAGGCATGACCATGTTGCCTTTGAATTGTTGCCGTCGCTATTGCTTTTGCTGTTTGTTGTGGCGTTCCGCACTTAAAGCCTTTCACGCCACACAAATCCTGGAGTGGGGGAAAAAGGTGAGAAATAAAAAATGAAAACATCCACTCGTGTGCTCAAGGTGCATGCTGAGCGAAGGACTCCCAAGGAGTATCCGTTGCATTGGCCAGCCTGCAGCAGCAAAGGGAAATAGCTCGTTTTTGGGAGTTCCATTGTGCAAGATTGATTGCCTGCTGCGAATTGTTTCCACGTTGGCGGAGATGAACCTAATGTACCTAATGGATAGGTTCAGTGGAGGAATAAGAAGCTTTTTATCGCCTAATTGGGGGAGAAAATGAATATTTCAGTCGCTTTCGGATTATATTACATTTTTTTCCTTAAAAAATAAGAAGTTGTTAAATGATTTATTTCTTTAAAAACAGGTAGATGCGTAAATATATCTTATATTTTTAATTTGTAGTATAATTTTACATTAAAGTTACAAAAAGTATTATTATTGTTATTATTTTATTTTGTGAAAACGATTTAGAGCCGAAGCCTAACGCCTGTTGTATCAACACTTTTAAGCTGAAAAAGTTAGTTTCCAAATGTTTTGTTCATTGTCAATTAGAAAATGTTGGTAGCAACCAGGGGGTGAAAAAGTAACCGCTAAATTCCCCAACTGGATTACCAAAGCAAATAAACAGTTATAATCATCAACACACATAACACTAAAATAAATAAACAAGGGCAGAACTCAGTTACAAAAAGCTTATATAATCCAGAGTGACACAACTAAAGCGGCGTCCACATATTTAGTGTCAAATTTGCTGACAGTTAGCAGTTATGACACCCGACACACAAGCCAAAGTAATCGCTTTGCCAGAGCGCAGGACGAGGGGTGCCGTTAGCAGGATGCGGCTGGTATCCTGTCAGCTGAAGCTGGCCCACCTCCGGAGGCGAAGGGATCCCGAAGTCAGACAGTTGGACGGGACAAAGGCGTGGAAAATAAAAACTCATTAAAAATGAAAGAGCCAACACCCACACGCAGCCCTTTCGTCTGTGCGGGTGTGTGAGTTTGTGCACGCAAGGATTCTAAGGACGATGCCGTCCAAGTGCTGAGCAAAGAAACGAATTGCTCGTGGCAAATCGCTCAACAAAAGACGCTCCCAGAATAAACAAATCATTTTAAATTCTCAATTAAATGCAAACAGAGACGCCTCCGCCGCCCATATGTGCCGGCTGAAAAGGTGTCAAGTTGCAAACATTAAAAGAACTCTTCAGTGTGACCCTCACCGCCTACTTTTCCGCCCTCATGAAAGTCCTTAGCACACACCAGCCCCGAAAATACAGAGAAAGTTAAGTCTAAACATCAAGATTTTCGGTTTTCTATCTAAAACAAAACTAGCTTTTTAAATAAATTTTTATTGAGAAATGTGTTTTATTCAAAATTATTTTGCGTACATTTTATAATTAGTTAAACAATATATTTGGATTATTTAATAATATTTTTCAAACCTTAAAGTTTTTAGTTAAATTTAATTCTTTTTTAATTATTTGGTTTTAATTTCTTTCAAAAATTTTCATTTTTGATTCTGGACGAAACTATTTTGAAGAAAACTAAATTATACACTTATTATACAATAATTTAATGGTATAACTCTAAAACCCGAAGCATTCTAAAAATTTCTTTCAATTGCTCTAAATTCTTTCTCTGTACGATCCAATGCCTGTCGATTGTGTGAAATGGGTGTCATGATGATGTTTATTTAGTCGCTAAGCTAAGTGCCCGACTGGCTAAGGAAACGAGAAACGAGAAAATCGAGATGGGCGGCAAAGGATTCTGCTCGGCGCTTTTCGCTCGGTTGTTGAACCCCTGCTCCTCGACCTCAAAACATGTTTATGTCTTCTTCATTGTAGTCGGCAGGTCGTGCGAGGGGAAAACTTGGCCCGGGCCATTCCGAATAAAATTTAATGATGGCAAAAGTCATTCATTTCGTATGCTCGCTCATAAATACTCGTTAAATGTATTTGCCAAGAGCTCTACAGCAATGCAAACGCAGGATTTCTCTTGGTTTTCGTGTGTGTTTGGGATGTGTGTGTGTGTGTTCTCCGTATGCGAAGGTTGCTTCTGTTGGGGGTAAATACTGCGAGAATAGGAGCCCCCCAATTCAGAGTACTGATGTTGATTTCTCGCCTCTGTCGTCATGTGTTGTCGAGTTTCGGCATATTTATATAGCACTTTGTGTATTCGGTATTTGGAATTGTTGTAATTGTCCTTTGGATTGTTTACAAAGCTCCCACAGAAAATCGCTAAAAGTCCCATAACCTTTACATAGAAAATGATTTGAACTTGACATAAAAATCGGATTTGGGACGGGGCTCTTAAAGGCTTTAAAAACAGCAAAATTAATTGGCAAAATTTGTTTTGAATGTGCAATTCATAGAAATAAATATTTGATTTCTTTCTAGAAATCAGCACATCAAAACGAAAATCCCTCAAAGCTTAAACCACACACGTAACGAAATTAAACATAAAGCAATCCTTTTGAGCGTATTTATTTTAATTTGACTTATCCCAATTTGGTAGTCCATGCCAACCGATGCCATTGTACGTATGTATAATTGCTGAACTAACTTATTTTGCTTTAAAAATGCAAACTTTTACATTTTCGGAAGCCAAACAATAGAGAGGAAAATATTTTCATAATGCATATGTAAATTAAACTGTTGGCTTTCGTCTTCCATGCATTTCAGGTGGCTGAACAACATCAAAAACGACTGAAAATTTTCAAATAGAAACTGAAATAATAACACCAGCAAGGGGCTTAAACAAAAGCCAAACATAAGCAAAAGCCACAGAGAAAGAGCAGTATATGTTCATATTCGAAAGGCAAACAAGCCGGATACAAGAAGAAGCTGCTGGAAAAATAAACGAATATAAATTTAATTTTCTACAGGCCACACATTGAATTTTCATGCAACGAAATGAGTTTATTAGAGCCTCCTTGTCTAGCCGTGTCAAAAGGTAAGTTTCAGAGCCAAGATAACTCATAGCTTTTGTGGTGATTTATTCGAGTGCGTATGTGGAGTAACTATAAAGATAATAAATGGTTGAAAGATTTCATTGATATATTTCTAAATTTATATTTTGAACGCTTAAATTTTAAAAATAGTTATTGATCTAAAAAGAGGTTAATTCAATCAAAAATAAAATCCTAAAAAAAAATGTATAATTTTTAAACTAATTTAGAAGTCAACAAATAATTTCTTTAGTAAACCAATTTAAGTAAAATATCTTAATTACACATCATACTTATTTGTTTATTGTTGCTCCAGCTGCCTGCAGACTTCAGCCAGCAGAGACTGTATAAATATATCAAAAAAGTTCACTGCTGCTTGCAGCCGCTAAGCCGCTTGCCAAGTGGCTTGGCTCAGCAGTCAAGTGCTGCCTAAATGCGAGTCTGAATGTGAATCTGAATCAAGCGCTCGCTGCCGGCTGGCGAATGAAACCGAATCCAAATTAACCGCATTTATGAGTTGCACTCGAGTTCCGCACACACACACATGCTAAAATGCCGGCAGCTGCGGCGGCATTAAAGTTTTAAACAAGCTTCATATATAACAACAATGTTGGTAATTAACCCACCACATGGTGTTGCACCCCATTTTCCCCCCTTTTTAGCGCTGCTTTTGGGAGCGTTGCTGCTGGCGGTCCTTGCCACGCCCCTTTTGGCCACAAGCGGCTTACGGGTGCCCACATTCCTGCTGGAGCCCGCTCCCCGGCTGCTCTTCGGCAACGACACGGGCGCCCAGGTGACCTGCACCGCCCACGGCAGTCCGCCGCCCCTCGTGTCCTGGGTGCTGCGCGACGGCTCCCTGGCCACCCAGGTGCCGGGCCTCAGGTAAGTTCCTGCGGTCTCCGCAACAATGCACTTGTGTAGTAATAAGCGGATGTACGCCACGTTCACGGCGGGAAAAAAAGTGTGACATTTCACTTCCCATTTGAATAATAATTTTCGTGGTAGCAGGTGGGGTATTAAGTCTTTAGTAAAAAAAAAGGTTTGAATTTTACTGACTATCTTAAAAAGGAAATATAAAGCTTCAAGAAAATGAAATTTTTAGATTTTGAATACTTTTAATAATTTTTTTTTTGGTTTTTTAAAAAACAGTATATATTTTATAAATTTTTTTTAAACTCATAATAGTAAAGCAGCATAGCAGTAGATTTATCGCAAGGAGAAAAAGGACAACCTATCTTAATATTTCTGAGCGGTGATTAATCTAACTTAGAATTATGATTTAAAAAACCATATTTAGGTGATTTTTGCTCCCTAAGTTTTTTTTTTAAGTGTACCTGTTATTGTTGGTAGTTTGTGGCCGTAAGTATGTGTCGTTTGGCTTCCTGTCGGCGGTTTCGGAAGTCACATTCCTGCGGCTTCAGTTTTGCGGGCTGCATTAAAGTTATTTTCCGAATTGCTTCGTTTTAATTGACATTGCGCAAAGACAACGTCGCGAAAAGCTGTGGAAATCAATGTTAACAGACGCATACCGTCCCCCCATCTTCCGCTCCTCATTTTGTGGCCACATTTTCATTGAAAATGCTTGAAAGGCAAGAGAAACAACACTGCGGGGGAGGCAGACAAAAGACGTGCTTTTGGTTTTGTTGCCTGAAAAGGCCAAAGAAATTACACAAAAGTAATGCAACCAAGTTGCAGACACAGCAGTAGTCATATACGCACAGATGCGGTCGGGAAAATAGGAATATTTTATTCTATTCTATATTATAATTTTATGTTCTAATATAAAATACCTTAACAATCTCAGATTCTATCTGTTACATAAGCCTAAAACGCATATTTATTTCTTAGACATATAACTTCTAAGTTCTAAAATTGTTTCCTAAAGTGTTTATCTCTCCTGCGGCTTTTCCTATTTACTTCGCCTGTTAGTGACATGTGTGCGAGCATTTAAAATATTAAAAACGCAGTCTTTGCCGGATGACAAGTTGAATGCGAGTGTACACACGCGTTTGGCATTAATCAAAGCGAGTACATTAGTTGCCCACACAAGTCAGGCCTTAATTTGCGGTTATTTTGTTGGAATCCATTAGTCGGAATATAAACAAAAAAAAAGAGGGAAAAAATTAACGCACTTCGCCAAGGCACTACAGGTATTTGCATTTATGCAACCGTTTGTTTGTTTGGCTTAGGGCTCTCTGTTAACAAATTGCCGCTGATCCATTGTACGGGCTCTTAAACGGATTATTATATAACGAGAAAAAATAATAAACAAATGTATGGAAATAACAGCAAACATATAAAGCAGATAAATCGTAAAAATAGCGCAATTGCTGTGGCACGACCCGAAAATAAATACGGAGATAAAAATGTATAAACTCACCGCGCCGCCGTTCACATTCACATATGGCAACAAATTTACTAAAAGAATTTTTATGTTTCGCAAAATGAAATGTCATTTCAAATACGTGATCTCGCACACATACCCATTCACGTCCGTAAACCGGGGATTCCGAACGACTCTACGAGTGTTTATATGTCGACGACTTTCAGTCTGGCAGACCCGAAAAAAAAATGTACAGAAAACTCTGTTGCGATGGCAGTGCATAGAAATGAAACAAAATTTATTTTAAGCTACTAAAGAGCATGGCTGAGTTCAAGTGACGAGTATATAGGACGTGTACTTATCTACTGCACCGACGGACGGACGGACGGACGGATGGACGGATGACTCCGGAAAATGGAAAACGGACAGGGAACACGGAGCACGGAGTCAGCCAGCACTTTTTTGCACTGCGCTCCATGCAAACGCAATAGACGTAAACAAATTGCTGGCACTTAAACATTTTTGAAAACAGCGCTTGATGAAGTTTTCCCTTTTTCGGTTCATGTTGCCGGGCTCGTTGTCCTGGGCATCAGCATTCAGTATGCCACATCAGGACAACCCAAGCCAGAATCCCATCTAGATGCACGGGGAAAAATGATGATAGTTTATGGTGATCGATTCTAGAAGATCAAAACATTTTTCCAGCAGTCCTTAGTTTTCAGATAAGTAATCTATGCCATTTAACTACATTTTAGATGCGAGTTGCATTGTTATATTATAGTAATATTATTTGAATACTTTGTTTTCATTGTAAAGATGTTAAGGAATAGAACATTTTTCTACTTGAAATAATTCTTTCATTAAAAATATAAGAAGCTAACGAATGATCTGAGATTTCTTTAAGTGCACTCACTCTACGCTGTCATCATAGCTTGTTAGCCCCGACTGCAACTGCAGTTGAGATGATTAGCGGTACTGAGACTGCAACTGCATCTGGAGTGCGGAGGAGTTTTGGAATGTGGAGATCCTGCGGCGGCCGCCATGACTTATGTGATGGGAGTGGAAGGTTGATGTGTTTCGGGCCAGAGCCACAGAGCTAATCAAATGCATTAAAGTCCTGCGGGAGGTTTAAAGTTTGATTTGGCAAATCATGTTAGCTGGCATTCGGATTTGAAAACAACCCAGAAAACACATCCAGTTGATGAAGGCAAAGTGACTGAATAATGCCAGAAATTTCTGACAGAAATGAGTGATTTAGGCAATGAGAAAATTCTTATTTAAACTGGCATTAGAACCATTTAATAAAATTGTTTAATTCGGCTTAACCAAGAGATTAGTGGGTACAACTTTTTTGAGATATTTATAACAAATTCTCATATTTTAAAATAGAATACAATGTTAAAGTTAGGATATTTTGTATTATGAGGGGATTTTGCATACATTGCATTTGCAAGTGGCAGGAGCTTAGGCCGTTTCACATCATTTGAGATCAACATGCATACACCCGGCATTAAGCTTATTGCATTTTTATGTAAATTCACACTTTGCGACCCATGTACTTTTTGCTATAAAAATACACGCCTGCAAATGGTAGCCACTTTGCTGTCGCTTTTGTGGAGCAAATTTGTGCGCCACGTTCGCCATTCCCAAATGCAAATAAATAAGTAAATATGTAGAAGAAAACCCCGAAAGAATGTGCCCACTAAAATATTGCATTTTGCCGTTCGCCGGCGATGCTTTTGTACTTGCAGGAAAATATCAGGCAACGGCACCCTGCACTTTCCACCATTCTTGGCGCAATATTATCGCACGGATGTGCACGAGGCCACCTACAGATGTCGGGCGAGCAACGAGGCGGGCACCGTCCTCAGTCGCAATGTTCAGGTGCAGGCAGGTGAGTGTAATGTACTATAGTGCAGCCCCGTGGTATAGATCCTAGTAAGGGAATGGGTTCGGGCGGAGCGCCAAGTGGCTGGTCGCCCATTGGCGAGGAGTGCGGAATGCGCTGCCACCATTAACATTACTTACTGGAGTCTCGAGGTGAGGAGAGCAGTGCTGTCCGGCTATGGATTACAAAAAAGTAGCCAAATCATGCACTATGATAATATTATTATAGTTTTGATACTAAGTTCTGATTTAAATAATTCCAGTTTCTAAAATAAATAAATATATTTTTACATTTTTATTTTATAAATTTTAATTTGTTGGTTTTCATGATAGCCATTACCAAAATTTAAAGTAAATTATAAATATTAACATGTCTAGGCTTCCCAAAATTCGAATAATCTGTAAAATAAAGTATAACCTTAAACTGATGCACCTTCAAATCTCATCGTTATCCTTATTTGTTTGCACATGTAACAGCCAAGTGGACAGCACTGCCAAAGCAGACAGATAGTGGGCCGCATTATGTTGACAACATTTTGAAGCTGCTCACGTTCGTTGTGCTGGCATTCTTTACGATTCTGCTTTCTGGCAGCCCCCGAGGATGTCACCTGTGCGCCACTCTTCGCTCCACCCTTCTATTCCACTTCATATAACATTAATATCCTGTGAATCTCCTGCCAACTCCTGAGCAGTGATCGATTCGACAAACTTGGCCGGCAGCTGCAACTTTCTCGGGGCTCTGAAATTAACTTAATTATTTTGTGCACTCGCTGTTTGCACTGCCTGTTAATGCTTGACCTCGAAATCGGGGCACGTCGGTAGTATTTGCACAGCCTGGCCTTAAGTAAACACAATCCACCCAATCCCCTCCCTCGGGGGACCCACAGAAAAAACCAACGTTGCATGATAGTCGCTTAAAATCTCATTCAATATTTACACTTTGCATTTTCCATGTGTATCATCTGTGTCACTCCACTTTCCACTCGCAGTGGCGCCTCTTTCCTTCGAGTATTTTGGCTGCTCTTCAACTTCCGCTTTGCATGTAATTTCGAGCAATTTCATTCATTTAAACGGCAGCCATTCTGCATTGTACGGAGCCCCGTTCATTGGGCCCAGTTTCAGATCCAGTTCCATCGGGGCTGCCAGCCATGGATTGTGCTGCCCCAAAGCGTTTTATGCGCTCATGCTCATCTGTATGCGCAGTTTGCGCCGGCGAGCAGACAGTGGCGTTTGTTGACTTTTATTCCCCCATCCTGCCACTCACAACTGCGGTGAAAATAGTGGCAACATATCTCATATTCGACTTGATATCAACAATATTTAAATGTATTTTCCACCTTTGAATTTATTTTAGTGTGTTGTTTTTTAAAGACCTTTATTTTTGTAAAACTCACTCAATTTCAGAATTTTAGAAACATTTTTAAAAATTAAAATTAATTAATAAATGTATTACAATTAAAATATATATTTTAATATTTTATTTCTTCTATGATTACATTCTTAATTTTTCAGAAAATCGCATTTTTCTTTTGTTTTTTTTTTTTTAATTTATTTTTAATTAAAAAAAAATAAAAGAACATGGTAATAAGTGTTCTTTTTCCACTACCGCAATTGTAGCTCCTGGCCAGTCGTCCTCTGATTTCTTTTGGTACCACTGTAACGGCTTCGTTTTCTTTTTGCCCTCGCTCTTTTAGTGGTCCGTCGTCAATTCCATGTGCACGTGGAAAACACTGAAGTCTATTTGGGAAATTCGGCGTTGATTAAGTGCGCCATACCGGAATATGTGCGGCCCTATGTGCGCGTGGCCAGTTGGCACCGCGGCGAGGAGATACTGCTCCCGGATCTGTCGGATGTCGGTGAGTGTTGCCACATTTTAACAGGCGGGGGAGTTTATCGGCAGCTGAAATTTATGTGCCCACGATTCGTTTTTGTTGCTCGTCAGCAATGAAACTGCATTTTTTTTGCACCAGCAACGGGGCGGATGACATTTATTGGCAAATGTTGCGTATACGCAGCGGGGGCTGCGCCAGCCGAAGTCAGCTCTGATTTTCCATTGCCATTGTCAATCTATGTGACCTGAGTTTATGATTTCCGTACAGCGGGTCGCTATGTGGTCCTGGCGGCCTCCGGGGATCTCTATGTGCGCTCCGTGCGTTCCGAGGACGGCCTGATGAAGTTCAGCTGCCTGGTGACGAATACACTGAATGGCGAGCGACAACGGAGCGATGCTGTGATGCTGCAGGTCAAGGGTAAGCTTACGAAAATATAACAAATAATTTTGTTAATTAAGTTAAAAAGCTAAAAGGAAATGGTAGCCATAGTTAAATTTAATACGACCATATTTAACTTTAATTTAGTTTTAATACGAACCATATTTTGATTTAATACGAAACTACTTCAATTTAATAGATCATATTTAGTAAATTAAATATGAACCTTATTTAAATGTAATAATATATTATTTATTTTTAAATATAAACCACATATATTTTAAATATGACCATATTAAAATTAAATATGAACCATATTTAAATTATATACGACCATATATAAATGTATAATTTTACTTTACAATTTTACGACCAATAACATTTTTTTACAATTTTTTTTTAATATTTGAAGTATTACTATATTGAACTATGTAATTTAATTTATTTATATTTAACACTATGTTTCTTGTATTTTATTTAAATATGAATAATTAAGTTATAAATTCAATAGAAGATTTTTTATCAGTGTACTTCTCCATCTTCATATTGAACCTAATTCACAGAGCTCAGCAAGAATCTGGCGCCTCGAACCACCCAGAAACCGGTGATGGAGATTCACGTGGAGCGTGGCAACGATGTTCATCTGCCGTGCAACATCCAGGGCAATCCATTCCCCATATTTACGTGAGTTAACCGATTTCCAGGCCGCACGGCCCGTTTTGTGTGGGAGTATCTGTATCTAAGTATCTACGCAGCTGGCAATAAAATAACAACACGAGGTTCCGGGCTGGAGATTATAGACAGCCCTTGAGTGCATTTGAATGTTTGCCTGGGGATGCTGTCTTTATTGCATATTAGGGACTGATGTTTTAGTGCTAATTAGGTGACTTCATGGGCGCAACGGTACCATGTGCTAATAGCGAAAGTAAAAACAAACTAATAAAGGCACAGACTGAAAAGCCAATTCACAAGCTCAGACACACATACACACACATGGTATTCGAGTAACTTAATCATCTTGTTTTCCCACTCACAATGGATCGGCTTTCAGAAGCCAACACTTTGCTGTTGGCCAAACAATAAAAAGCAATTTCGTTTCAGTCCAAGAAAGTTTGGCCAATAACACATATCAAGTAACCCACTGACTTGAGCTCTTCACAGATAATTAGCGAAATAAAACAGAAAGCAGGGTCTTCCCCACAGGGTAGCATAATTTAACAGTCTGTTTCACTTAGCAGGGCTTATTAAAATTTCATGCAGTTCTAAACACTTGAAGAGCCCCTTACGAGCATTCATATATATATATATGTGAGTGTGCTGTACAGAGGACATACTCGCGACAAGGACACAGACAGCTGAAAAACAACAACACAAGACAAACATGCAAAGAGCAAAGTTCTCGGCGGGAAAACATAAACGCTGAGCCAGACGTGAAAAGTGCCTGAAATATTTCACAAGGGGAAAGCAGGGGAATTTCCCAACTGATTACTATAAACGCTGGAGAAGGGCGATAATTTTGTTTTCAGCATAAGTTGAAGCGTGGCTGGAATAACAAACTAAGTTGCTGGGTTTTATTGATTTCGTGTGTGATTCTGTAACTGATTGAGTTTCCATCTTGAGTTTGCCCAAGAGCAATCTGAGTTTCAAATCAATAAAGAGTTGGCTATGTAAGCTCAAATAAAATAGGACAGCTATAAAAATCATTTTATTAAAAATTATAAGTTATGAAGGATTTTTATTATGAATGCATAGATTACATAGATTTTGTACTAAATTAAGCCAGTTTTGGGTGTTTTCTTTCAACAAATATAAAATATATATTTTAGTCAAACATTCTTTAAATAATTTATATTCATTTTTATTGTGAATTATTTGACCTCGTTTCCTTTACTCGAACCAAGGCAAGTAATAAAATGTAGCGCTGCAGAACAAATAGAACTAATTTTCTTGATTCGAGTTTGCCAGCATGTGATACAGATACTGTTTGCAGTTCTCGTTTGACGAGGAGCAAACCTAAATTTAAATCAATAAAGAGTTTGTGCCTTTAACAGAAGCCTTTGTCATCCAACTTTACATGTATATGCTCTCTGATTTATAGCTGGTATCGCGTTTCCGACTCGGCAGCCCTCTATCCCATACCCTCGTCACAGCGAGTGATACTTTCGCGCACATTGCTGCTCATCAAAAATGCTGACGAACGCGATGCGGGCAAGTGGGTAAGTAACCGTCAAACTGCCAACCGCTGGCAATCGGTATAAACTGTGTATATGCAGTGCTGGGAAGTACAGAAAACAGTCAAACTTCCCAAAGTTGAAATTGTCCTAGATTTTGTGGGAATTGCATAATGGTATATATCAAAAATTTTAGTTTACTATGTATAATTGAAGGTGTTACAACTTATCTGCATTTAAATATTATGCCAAATTGGAATTGCAAAAATATTTTAATAAAATGTTATATAAGTCTACTAAGATTAAACCTTTTTAAACTGTTTTATTATGTTTTGTAAACATTTTTTTATACCAAACTAACGAGATTTTAGGAACTTTATCTTTTAAAGGAATTATTAGAACATATTTTAATAACATGTTATTTAAATCTACTAAAATTAAATATTTTTAAACAACTTTATTTTTTTTAGTAAAATTATTTTATACCAAACTAACGAGATTTTAGGAACTTTATCTTTTAACGGAAATATTAGAACATAACAATATCATATAGATGAGTCTGACTGTATTTCCAAAACCAAAAAAAAGTACATCGACCGCCTCTAAATGCCTACTCCTCTCGTTGCAGATTTGCCAGGCCTCGAATCAGTTCGGGGAGCAGCGGATAGAGATTCGACTCAGTGTCAATTCGTATGTGTCTGTGCATATATTGCCGCAAGTTCAAATTGTCAATTCGGGCGGAACGGCGAATTTCAATTGTACGACAACGGGTTCAGCGATCGATGCCATCGACTGGCTGCACAACGGCAAACCGCTGCAGGCGAATAATGCACTCACCACCGGCAGGGATAAGTAAGTATAGCCGGAGCCCAAAAATATATCTGGTATTGGGATTTTACGGGATGGTAGGGGAATGGGCAATGGGCTATGAGCAACCTATGGAAACTCCTGTGGGGATTGTGTGAAATAGGAACAACGGGGCAGGCAGACAGACAGACAGACAGGCATGCAACATTGTATTGCCATTGCCGATTTCGATTTTTATCAGTTTCGCCAGTTGCGAAAAGCCTTCCGACCCGACCGAAAATATGAAAAAATGGAAGGCAAACAAGAGCGGGAAAAAATCCATAGATTACACTCGGCCGTTGTTAGGGCATTTTGGCTGGCGAAAATGTTTTATTGTTACTGAGTCAAAATCTGCCAAGTGGGCCACCCCTGTTCCGAAGGTCCGATTTTCATCGAACTTTTTTACTTTTCCGGTTTAAAACGAAAATATAAGAACTTCATTTGAACGGTTTTGCGAAATTTTGAGTTTTACCGGAGTTATAGGGGTCAAAACATGGCATTTTTGGCACTTTTTCGAAAAAGTTGCACTCAGTCATTAATTCATAACTTCGGAACGGTAAGAGATATCTTTATGATGTTTTCACTAATCGCTCAAGAATTATTATGGCTTTCCATAAAAAAATGTAAAAAAAAATTAAAATTTATTTTTATTAAAAATAAATTAAATTTTTTTTTTAGTTTTTATTTTTTTCAGTGTTCTTTACCAGCTATAGAGTTTAAAACCATTTGAAAATGAAGATTAATTCATTACGAAATAGATAAAAAAATAAAAAAGAGTGGCCCGGCCAAAGGTTTTTCGCAATTCGAACTTTTCTGTGGGCGCACAGCTATTTTCCATACAAAAATTTAAAAACGCGCGCAAAGCTAGGTGGCGCACTGTTCAACACAAGTGCTGCGGCTCGCGTTTTTACTTTGCATGCGCGCGTTTTTAAATTTTTGTATGGAAAATAGCTGTGCGCCCACAGAAAAGTTCGAATTGCGAAAAACCTTTGGCCGGGCCACTCTTTTTTATTTTTTTATCTATTTCGTAATGAATTAATCTTCATTTTCAAATGGTTTTAAACTCTATAGCTGGTGAAGAACACTGAAAAAAATAAAAACTAAAAAAAAAATTTAATTTATTTTTAATAAAAATAAATTTTAATTTTTTTTTACATTTTTTTATGGAAAGCCATAATAATTCTTGAGCGATTAGTGAAAACATCATAAAGATATCTCTTACCGTTCCGAAGTTATGAATTAATGACTGAGTGCAACTTTTTCGAAAAAGTGCCAAAAATGCCATGTTTTGACCCCTATAACTCCGGTAAAACTCAAAATTTCGCAAAACCGTTCAAATGAAGTTCTTATATTTTCGTTTTAAACCGGAAAAGTAAAAAAGTTCGATGAAAATCGGACCTTCGGAACAGGGGTGGCCCACTTGGCAGATTTTGACTCTACTGTTATTATTATTACTATTGATGAACGTGGCTGGCAACGGGCGAGGGAATTTTCGCATTTGTATTTTTATGCTGCTGCCCCCCTTTAACCGGCATTCAGATTTCAGTCCAGTTCAGTTCATTTCAGTTGATTGTTTAAAAGCTTTGCCCTGTTTGGTCAGAAAACCGAAACCGAACCAAAAAAATGAACTCGGTATAAGGTCAGTGCTCAAAAGATTTTGATTGCTGGCATGTATAATGCAGCTGCATAAATATTTGTGTACAGTTTTGTGTCGATTGGATTTGCAATTAGTTTGCAGCAGCAATCCTGGCAGCTGCCTAGGTGGATATTATTATTTTTAATCAAGCAAACCGCCCACTGATTCGCCTGCGCCCTGGCCTAATGTATGCAAATCCCAGACTCGCATTGCTTACCTAGGCCTCTGGGAAATCCTTTGCTTTGTGCATATTTTCGCCCGAATGGCCAGGACACATCTTGATAATTTAATGCAAATTACATGAAATCAGCATAATACGATGGCAGGAACCAGGGCCAAAGCAAAACCGAAGGCAAACTAAATTCACACGCAAAATTTGTACAGCAGCAGCTGGCAAACAATCCGGCCTGCAAAAACAAACATGGCATGCCTTCAACGCACATATGTACATATCTGTTTAGTACATATATATATACCTATATATGCCATATCTGCATGTGTAAATATATGTGGGTATGGCCAGCTGTTGGCCAAGGAAAATCGCCCAAAGGATAAGAATGCGAAATGCGAGTGGGTAATGGGAGACCAAGCGAATCAGCATTACAAATCAAGCAGAAATTTTTATGCTTATGCTAATAAAATAAATAACAAATTTCGCCTGAACGAGCCAAGGGCTACGAGCAACACAATGGCACGAATATCCTTAGCACTTAAAGAAAACAACATGCGATTTGTCAAAAGGAAATGAACTATAAACTATAAAATTTACATATTGAGCTATGAAAACATTTTTGAGGTTGAATAAATGTCGTGAACAACTATTTAAAAAATAAAATAATAATAAATCGAAAAGATAAAGCAATAGAATATACTAAAGAACATATATGTCTGGAGATATTCGTTAGCTTAGTTTCAATTTAGTTTAGTTTCAATTTAGTTTAGTTTCAATTTTTTTCAGTGCACACTTGTGACTGTTTTGGTGAGTTTATGGCAAATTGCGGGCCCGCTTCCCCATTTTCTGCAACGTTGTCAGTTTTCAACCGTTGAAGTTTGCCTGCCAAGCTCGGCATTTTTAACACTTTTTCCTGTTTGCCCTCCTTAACCCCTGCGCTAACGTTAACCCCTCTGTTGTCCCTGGCAGCATACGGTTCCTGTCGAAGAGCTCGCTGCTGGTGCAGAATGTCGGACGACGGGACCGCGGCGTCTATCAGTGTCTCGTGGAGAACCAACGCGCCAGTGCCCAGGCGATGGCTGAGCTAAAGTTGGGCGGTGAGTTGACATCGACGTGCATAGTTTATGAGGCGGAGTTTTGGCATTTATCAAGGGCTCTCCCCGGCAACCTTTTTCTGGTTATTTCGCAGACACTGTGCCGGAATTGATTTACACCTTCATTGAGCAGAACGTGCGTCCCGGGCCATTAATATCGCTTAAGTGCTCCGCCAGCGGCTCGCCGCCACCGCAAGTGAGTACAACCCACTGCCAAATGCTTTATTGGCCCTATTCTGCATTATAATAACGCACAAACATACACTGAACGAAGGGTATAGTGCATTTAAAACTTAAAACTTATTTTATATGTGTAAAAAAATCAATTTTCGTTCAGAATATTTTCGAATGCTGCATTCATTTATAAATTATATTTTTCGTTTAAAAAATCATTATATGTTCCAAAATTATTATAAAATTGTTTTGTAGGTTTTGTAAATTTTTCTAGATTACAAACACACTTTTTCTGATTTTTCCAAGTGCTCACATGGTCTCAGACCCCGATTAAGCCCGAAAATTATTGCCTACTACTAGGAGGCAACAACAGACTACGTGCTCTTATTGATTTTTGCGGTGTCCACTTCCATCTCATTGCAGTTCGCCTGGCTGCTGGACTCGCAGCCCATCATGGACGTATCGCTGCATCATCGGTTTGCGATCGGGCAATTTGTCGATATGTCCGGCGATGTGATAAGCCATTTAAATATCTCGCACGTGCGACCCGACGACGGGGGCCTCTACAAGTGCGTGGCCAGCAACTCGATGGGCAGCGTTCTGCACTCGGCCAGGTTGAATGTTTACGGTAAGTTGATAAATTGGCTCGGAAAATCAATTACCCACACCCGGCCGCCTTAATTGTGTCCCGCAAATGGGTTTCTGCGTCCGTTTTGTTATCGCGAAGGCAGCCGAAAGCCGTCTTTTGTGTGCAAGCCAAACAATGCAAATCACAAAAGACGCTGACTGGGGGTCGCGAATTTTGCTACCACAGAAAAGCTACAAAATCGGCAATCGAAACGGCAGCTGATTGGAAATAATGCCAAGGCAACGAAACAAAAACATCGCGGCGAACGGAGTGCAGGATATGGGGAAAATAACTCCGCTATTCAACCGGGAAAATGCTCGTCTGCGCGTCAAAGAAAATCTCCTGAGGCAACGACATCGGCAAAAGCAACAAGAAAATCCGATGACGATGTTGCTTTCATTCCAATCATGCCGCATGATATAGAGCACAAGGATGCACTGGGAAAAATTGGTTCTTAAGTCAAGATTTTCGAGTTTTTTTTTGAGCTATTATAACTTTACCTTTTAAAGTGCAAGAAAAGTGAATTTATAATGAACTTGAATTTTTTAAACAAACGTAAAAAACTTCTTTACATTTTGTCATAAATATAAATCCATGTTTTCCGTACAAAATTACCTAGATTTTTCTCAGTGCCCTGAAGACGTTGCTAACAAGTTTGAAAGCGTGAATTGCCTGGCGAATGCCTGAGTATCTGGCAAGATAATCACTGTCATATCGGTGTATAAACTGTACAAATATAAAAATGTCAGCCATCGCGAGTGTCCTCCACTTTTCCTTTACCGTCTAAGGGATCCTCTTGACTGCTGAGCTTTCGAGTATTGTAAGCAGTTCCGAAAGCGTAATCTTAATGTGTTAATAATGCATAAGCGAATGGATGTGTGACAGATATAAATCATACGCCCTGTGTGTGCCGAATGATTGATGATGCAGCCAAGGCAGCTTGAGTTCCTCTGTGCGTATACTTGATATTTAAGTGGGCGTGCGTATTGATGATAAATGATGATATTTTGAATGCTGCCCTGCAGCCAGGAGATTTCAGTAGAATTAAATTGAAAATCAAATTAGGTACCTACAGTCAGACGGTTCAAGATGGGGGGGGTCAATGTGATTGAGTGAATGAAACCATCGAGAGGAATGGGGTTAATATCCAATTTGAATCTTATAGAGTGGTTATTGAATAGTCCTTTTGGCGCTGGCGGTTTTCCTCATCCTCCTAAGCGATTTTTGCTGGGATAATAATGACAAAATGATTTCGATTATGAACAGCCTTGGCCACAAGCCGATACACTCATGCCACGCCCACAGCTCGCAACGCCCGGCTCACACGCACTCACACACACGCCATGGCCTATTGAGGACTGATGAAGCCGCAGGCTTCGGTTCGCCTGTTTAATTATGAATATTGCAATTTATGCAACGCATTCAGCCATGCAACGAGTTGCATTAGCAGCACTAAAAATGCACAGGCACACACAAGCACACGCACACAGTCTTGCGGCGGCATCTGCACTTTATGCATTAACGTCGCATGTGCGCCAAACGAATATAATTGGAATTATTCAGCATTCGTACCGTATTCCCCGCCTAATTGCATTTTGTAACTAATTTAATAAATTTTACAATGCCCCTAAATAAGCACACACACCCAAAAACTATTTGGGCAAATAATAATGTGTGTGAAACTAAAACCAGTAAAGCAATATCCTTAATCATCAAACAAGATGACTACAGAGTTTTTGCCAGTTATATTTAAATCTGCATTCATATCTCATTTTCTGGCAATTAAATGTGTAGCAACTTAAAGGGGAATTTATTGGAATTAAATTACAAATTAATTGGAATTTATTTGCAAATTTTCTAATTCCTGATCGAAATCTTTGACTCGTTTATCAATTATTTCAGAATTTCCCAAATAATTACTGAAATGCAGATCCTTTTAATAATAAATAGGTTTAATGTTAATTTTGTAGCGAGAGAAACTTGAATATGCGGCTTTATACTTGTCACAAATAAACAACATATTATTTATTACCTTTAAAAATCACAACAAAAAAGAAAAATATGGAACAACTAATTTTGAGAAATAAAAATAATATTAATATCTAAATATTTCTTAATTAAATGATTAACTATTTCATTTGCCATGTATATTTCCTTGCAGGACCTCCGTATGTGAGAGCCATTGGACCGATTAAAGCCGTTGCTGGCGAGGATATAATTGTGCACTGTCCGTTCGCCGGTTATCCCGTCGAGCAAATTAGATGGGAGAAAGCGCACCAGGAATTGACAACGAGTAAGACAAATTGCAGGGGGGTGGGGAGGGGCAGGAAAATCTCGAGTCCTGAGGGTCTAACACATTATTGTTCAACCGCAAAACCAGGCAACCACTACGAACTGGCTTCGGTGGCCGACGGAGGGCAGCTGGTCATCAAGAATGTGGAGCCGGGTCGGGATCAAGGGATATACACGTGCATCGTGAGAAGTCGGGCTGGCGAGGAGGCTCGCCGGGACATGCAGCTGAATGTGAACAGTAAGTATTGTGGGCACTGTCGTTGTCCCCTTTATTTAGCTCCTTCCGAGCGACATTAACGTCCGGCCGCCCCGCCGGCTAATCGCTCATCAAGGTCCGCCCGTCATCGAGCCCTTCAAGTTCCCCAA
Organism: Drosophila mimetica; assembly: GCA_037075245.1. Classification (NCBI taxonomy): domain Eukaryota; kingdom Metazoa; phylum Arthropoda; class Insecta; order Diptera; family Drosophilidae; genus Drosophila; species Drosophila mimetica. The sequence goes on from JBAMCH010000023.1 coordinate 10,866,138, forward strand.
GAATCTGCAGGAGGGCGGCCGAGCTCAAATCACCTGTGCGGTCTCCTCAGGCGACATGCCCATCTACTTCAGCTGGAAGAAGGACGACAGCTCCATCCCAAGCAGTTTGCAGGTAAGCCTGTCACTCCAAAGTGCAACGAAAAAGTTTGCTGTATCTTTTTGTCCTTGCCATTCTTGCGATACCCGGTAGTTTTGGCACACGGGTGTTTTCTACTCTTTCGAAAGTATAAAGTTCTTAAATTTTTAAGAGGGTTTTGGACTAAAGCATTTGATGGCCGGTTTTTATTAGCTGCTGTCTCTTAAACTTGCTATAAAAGAGTTGATGAAAAGTTTATTTGGCTTATTTATCTTTCGTTTATTTCTAGGAAAGGTTTTTGATTATTTTAATATTTAAAGAGCTTGAGCAAATATTTATAAAATATTCAAAAATATTTTCTTTATATTTATTCTAAAATTCTAAGAACGGGTAACTTAAAGTCGGTAAACTCACTAACACCCATTTTACTTGTGTTTCTTTCAATTTACAAGATTACCGAGAAGAAGGAGGAGTTCTACTCGCTGCTGGTCTTCAAGGATATCAGTGCGAAGCACAGTGGCAAGTACACCTGCTATGCCAGCAACGCGGCTGCCAAGGTGAACTATACGGCGGAGCTGCAGGTGCGAGGTGAGTGGGTGGAAAGGGGAGTCTAGAGAAGATTCGGTACTCGGGATTCCGGATTCCAGATGGGATGGAATGCGATGCGATGGGATTGGACGTCTGTGTGTGTGTGAGTCTGTGTCTGTGTCTATTGAAGCGATGCGCTGCTGTTTCAAAATAAATCACACAGGATTTGTGCGCCGTTGGCTGCGAAGTTTGCCCTTTTTTGGGGGCTACAAAACAAAGATACACATGCACACGGGTCGAGAGTTGTTAATTTTGTTGCCGTTTTCGTTATTCTCCTTTCCATTCCGTTCGTTACGCATTCGCCCTGTGGCCCGGTCACGTTTCAGTGGCGCCTCGCTGGAGCTACGAGCCCATGGACACTGCCATTATGCTGGGCAACACAATATCGATAAATTGTGAGGCGGAAGGATATCCGATTCCAGCTATTACCTGGTTCAAAGGGCAGGGTAAGTTTGCCAACCCCAATCCCAGTCCTAGCCTGCCTGGGACTTCGATACACACAGTTCATTAAAGTACCAAAAGGGTTCGAGGAGGTTAAGCGGATGTCGTCGTCCTCTATCCACCGCCCACTTGGCCCTATCAATTAACATTTGGAGACTTTGAGTTGTAATGGAGTGACAAAATTTTAGATGAGACTTCTCAATCGATTGTCAAGTGATTGATAAAAGATTGAGAGTTTTTTTTTACTTTTAAAGAACATTTTTTTAAAATCATAATTAGACCATACTTTACAAATTCCGAATGTGGCCAATAACGTCAGTTACTTGATATTTTTCATTTTTGCTTATTACTGTGCAGGCAAAGGGTCAAAGGACTTTAAGCCCCTGAGTATGCGTAATCACTCACTGCTATTAAATCTGGCAACGGATAATGATGAGGGCTATTATATGTGTCAGGCCACCAATGAAATTGGAGCAGGACTCAAAAAAACGATTCTAATTAATGTGAATGGTAAATGGGAGATAAATGAGCTTAATGGGAAATGTAAGGTAAATAATTAAAAACACCCATCTAGAACCCGCCCGATTCGAGCAGTCTGCCCGGAATATCAGCTCCCGCCGCAACGATCCCGTGATGTTGGAATGCCAAGCCAAGGGCGACGAACCCATCACAATTGGTTGGACCCAAAACAATGGACGCATCGAACTGAATAACTACCGGTTTAGCATAGCGGAGATGAAAACGGAGAAGGGTGTGGACTCGCATCTAAGAATTGACCACTCGGATCGCCACGATTCCGGGGTGTACCGATGCATAGCGGAGAATCCCTATGGACGAGCAGAGCACATAATTTTCCTTGCTGTTCAGGAGCGACCAGATACGCCCTCCAATTTGGAGATCTTCGAGGTCGGTTCGCGTACAGTGAAGCTCAGCTGGCGGCGACCCTTCGATGGCAACTCGCCGGTGCTCAGTTATCTGGTGCAGTATCAGGCTCTGAAGTACCTGCAGTCCCACGGGTCTTTGGGTGCTCCCGGAGGGGACTGGAACGGGCAGAACGTCATAAATGTCAGTCTGCCGTCCACGAGCATCAGTCGCAAGTATGTTAAAAAACGCAGACTGTTTTAAAAATCCATAAAAATGTATATTTATATAAAATAAAATTTTTGATACATTTTATTTTTTAGTTACTCATATAATATTTTCTTTTAAACTACATTTTTTGAAAACATTTTTAATATTGGCTTATTATTCTGAAATTTAAATTAAATGTATCATGATGACTTAAATTACTGTGATAGTACTCAAATTATTTTCATACAAAAAAAAGTTGGAAATATTATGGCAGTTATATTGACGTTTTTCTCCGTACTTTGCCTTTGTTTGCCTTTTGGGACAGCTATGACAGCGACCTGCGGGAGAGCGCCATTGTGGCCGGTTTGACCCCAGCGACCACCTTCCTGATTCGCATGCAGGCCATCAACGAGATCGAGCGCAGCGCTTACACCGAGGCCATTGTGCTCAAGACCCAGGAGGAGGCGCCCACCGAGGCCCCGTCCAATGTGCAGGTGCAGACGGGCGGGGAGAGCGAACTGATTGTCACCTGGCAGGTGGGTGTCGCATCAATTAATGAACTCAGAAAAAATAGAGACACATAGAATTAATCACGGAGACTGTAATTTTAAAGCAAGATTTCAAACTTAATAGTTTATAAATATAATTTTTGATAATTTTTATATCCTTTTTTGATTTTTGAATTTTCTTGCACCTATTAAATGCAGATTCCGCCGCGGGAATCCTGGAACGGTGAGCTCATCGGCTACACCGTAAACTGCAGCGAGGAGAAGCAGAACATCAACTTCATCAGCGTGGTGAACAACTCGCTTAAATCGACAATTGTCAGCGGATGGGCAACAACTAAGGCGACTTTGAGGGGCCTGCGGAAGTACACTCGCTATGCGGTCACCATCCGAGCGATGAACAGCTTTGGTTCCGGACCATGGAGTGCGGCCATCTTCGGGACGACGGCCGAGGGAGGTGGGTACTCGAATAGCTAGTGTTCCGGATTCGCAGACAATATACATGCATACATCTACTGCCATTCGCGGCATGTTTATCTCAATCTTTTCACAGTTCCTGAAGCAGCGCCGCAGAATGTCAACTGCACCGCCCTGTCATCGCAGAGTTTGAAGATTTCGTGGCTGGAGCCACCGCTTCAGTTCCACGGCGGCATCATACAGGGCTATAAAATTTTATATCGCCCGATTGTGCATCAAAGTGAGTATATGCTGCTTGCACAGATGCGGTCAACTTTATAGCAGTTATTTGTGGTTGCAAATTTGGTAGACTTTTTTAGAAATTGGTACTAACATTTAAATTTTAAAAAAAGTTGAATTTTAAACAGGGACATACAAAGTTAAGTAAAAGAAGGACGCTAGATTTTGCATTATATTTTGGCTTTACGACAATACCATTTTAAATTCCCAGTTCTATTATTTCAACCGCCACTGTATAGCTCCACTTACTACAGCTGCGTCAGTTTGCAGTTGGCACTTTATGACGCTGATTTTGTTGATATTGCCAGGGCCTGAGAGCGCTGTGCAAACAGCTATAGATATGATACGATATCCAGGCAGACAGCACAGCAGGATGTGCCAGGATGAAGTGGTCGGGCGGCGGATGGAAGGGGTCGTAGAGTTGCTCAGCTTTATTGGTTTTGGCGTAGGGTTCAATGGGTTGGCGCTGCGGCCCATTGATGAGACTGCAAGTTGTTGATTTTGGCACTGATTTTTCAAATCTCATCAAATCAATAACGCCAACTGACTCTGCATCGAGGTGGTGTGTTCGTTAAAATTAAGAAAGTTGCAAAGACATTTCTGCTTCATTTTGAAGTTGAAGAATTCAGTTGGAGGTACACAAGTGATTCGAAATAACTGGAAAATTACTAAAGTTTACAGGAAAGAAATAGTTAAGATATGATACAGTTAAGCCACATAAGATTTTAGCTGGTTTAGTTCACATTGAATTGAATTTTTTTAAGAAACAGTAAGAATTGTTCATTCTAATGTGGTTTTTCCCCCCAGTTGACTTCCCCGCCAAGCTGGAGATCAAACGCACCTCGAACCTGGAGACGTACCTGCACACGCTGCACAAGGCCAGCAACTACTCGATACGGGTGCTGGCCTACACGGCCACTGGGGATGGCCTGGCCAGTCATCCGCTCTTCTGCCAAACGGATGACGACGTGCCCGATGCACCGGCGGCCATTAAGGCGGCCGCCCTGACGACAGATTCGATTTTGATTTCCTGGCTCACGCCGAAAAATCGCAATGGAATCATTTCGCACTACACGGTTTATTCGCGGGAGGCCGGTCGCAAGGGGCAGGCAAAAAGTGAGTACCAAAGAAATGGCGCCCAACGGGGGGCATTGAAAAGTATACGGTCATTTAATTTTTTCCGACCGGCTCAGCTCACATGGTGCGTGTCGACGAGAACGGGTATCCGGTGATATTCGAGTCACGCAGCCTGGCCGAGAATCAAATGTACGAGTTCTGGGTTTCGGCCTCCACATCCGTGGGCGAAGGCGAGCCCACATCTGTGATCGCCCAGGCAACCAATACGCGAGGTAGGTTGCAGCCAGTTAAATACAATGCACGCACAAATATTTGCACGCATGCACTCGGAGAAATAAATAGGTTTATATTAACGAATATCATTTTATTACATTTTAAAATATTATTGGGCTTTCGTATGAAATATGTAGTTGAATAATTTGCATTTTAAATATTAAATGGATTTTTGTCAAAAATATTTTTTGTTTTAACTTTTTTTTTGTCATTTTAAGTTTACAATGTTTTTACTAAAATATTTTAAAAACCCATATTTTTCATTATTGTATATAAAACCATAGTATAACACTATTTACCATTAAGAAAACTACATTTCCCGAGTGTATGTATACAAATAAGCCGGTAAATTGTCGCTTTAATTAAAAATTGACATTTATTCAGCACGGTGGCGAAAAGCCGCACAAGCCGCAACATTTTAATTTCGCTCACCTAACTAAATGTCCTGCCTTTCTGTTGTTCACTTTGTGTTTTTCATCGCCATTTATCCTGTTCCAGCTCCCGCCCGAATCGCCTCCTTTGGTCAGGTGGTGCGGAAGGCGGTGGGCACGGCTCTGGTGCTCGAGTGCCTGGCGGTGGGAAATCCCACTCCCCGCGCCCGCTGGCTAACCCGTGATCGTCCCGTTACCTTCAGTCCCTTTTATGAGGTGACCAACGAGGGAAACCTGAAAATTCACCGTAAGTGAACCCACATTCAACATATCTTCAAAAATAAAGAATATAACATTTCATTTTATAATATCAATAATTAAATTAATTTAAAATAATTAAATATTCTTTAGAGTTCTTAAAAAAATATTTTAAGAAATCAATGAAGCCTCAAACTATTTAAATTCGATTTTATGAACTCTATAGATCAAATCTTCATAGAGCAACATTATATACTTTTCCATTCAGATAAGATGGGTAATGAGTTAAGATAATTTCCTCGTCACCCTTTTTTTTTGCAGGCGTCGAAGGCAGTCTGTCCGGAAATTATACGTGCACGGCGAACAATCTGTTCGGCAGTGACGAGATCCAGTACCAGGTGATTGCGATGAAGCCACCGGCCGCACCGCAAATCATCGTGCAGTACGCTTCCGCCGACAGCATTCGTGTGAGCTGGGATGCCCCCGACGATGGCGGAGCTCCGCTGCAGGGATATACCATATCGTACCACACGGCCGGAGAGAGCTGGTCCATCACGGAGCTGCTGCCCGAGAATAATGCCTTCACGATCTCGGGATTGAAGTGCGGAAATCAGTACATTATAAAAATGTCCGCTCACAATATGGTGGGCTCTGGGGTGGCCAGTGAGGAAATTAACGTCTGGACCAAGGGCAAAGGTGAGTGGGATGCAATACCCAGCAGTCCTGTCCCGAATTCAAATTTCGTCTGTTGACCACAAATGACACTCGGTGAAGTGGCATTCTGAAAGCGCACAGTTATGAGCAAGAGAATATAATCGAAATATTTTTCTTTTGATGATAGAAAGGGGTGATACAAAATAAATATTTTTATATATATTTAAAAAAACAGTTTAAAATTATTTAAAAAATTAAAAACTATTTAATTTTTTATTATTATTTTATTAGTTGATGTTTTACGAAAAGAACCTACATTTTTTGTGAAATGGTTATTTTTATTTTTTTCAAAGTTATCATTTTGACTGCTATTGTACGTTTGTCATGTCACTTCCCCACTTTTATTTCGTTAACATTTTCGATTTCCATTCGCAGCCTCTCAGGCGCCGAACGGCAACGAACTAATTGCCACAAATGCGACGTGCGTGAATTTGAAGCTGTCATCATGGCAAAACGGCGGCTGCAGCATTCATCACTTCTCCATCGAGCATCGACCGTTGGGTGAGTGCAAATTAGCAATGAATGCATGGGCGGACATTTTGGTTTTCCATTTACACCCAGCTGAATTGAATGGCCTAATTCCTTGAAAAAATTATCCACAAGCAGATTACGTTTTATTATTCATGAAGGCATTTGACTGCTATTGAAGCAGATAAAATGGGTGTACATTTTATGTACATTTTTAATGTTGTTATAGGGAACTTATCTTAGCTCATAAAACCACAAAATAACAAGCAAGAACGTACAAAATTTATATCTGCTCAACGATTTTATAATTCAATCATGTAGAATTTTGGAACTCGTTTCCCTATTCATCAGGATATAGAATAATAAGAACGCTGCTAACATCTTTATCCATAACACATTTTTCAAAAATCATGATTTACCTGCTACGAGAGTTTAATTAAAAGCTGTAATTGCTTAATTAAGAGCATCCAGGCGTCACCTTTCCTACCTTGTGACGCCCAGTAGCTGCCGTTTAATTTGCTTTAAATTAAATACAGTTAATATAATTATTTTTGTTTTCAATTAACTCACCAATCTACAGCCATTTGTATTTATAAATATTTATCAAATTTATTACGGAGTCCATGCCGCGTTCAACGTGGCGTATGATGCATAATTTCCTTTTTTCCATCTCTTTCCTTTCCGGAACGTGTTTGTGTGTATTTTGCGTGTGCTCTGCATTCGGCCATTGCCCCCAGGCGACATACGGTGGACAGTTGTCACATCGGATATTTCGAACGCCGAGGAAAACCGTGAAAATTTAATCTTCTGCGACTTTCTGCCGGCCAAGTGGTATCAGCTGCGAATCTCCGCCACCAACGATGCGGGAAAAACGACGGAGCATTATCATTTCAGCACGACGAACATCGACGGCATCACCATTCCGCCGCCATCGGTATTCCCCTCGGAAAACGATTTGATGAACAATCTGATAAACTCAACAAATCCGACCAGTGGTGATTGGTTCGCGACGCTAATTGTCGTCGTCATCATCACCGTTTCCATCATAACGATGTAAGTGCGTCCTGTCCTGTCCTGCTTTTATGCGAATTGAGGGGTTGGCTGGGCTGGCTTTCCCTCTGCGCTTTTCCCGGGGAAAAAGAGGGAATTGAATTGGGAATTGAGGGCCGTGCAGGACGAAGTCGTTTGTCGTAATGGCTTGCGAATGTTAATTAAGGATTTATTAACTCTCTTGCCGCCGAATGCAAAAGTAACGAACGGGAACTCTGCAGCCAGGACAAAGAGATACCCCTTAATCCCCCCGTGGATTCCATCACAGATTTCAACAAAAACAAGAATGTTGAAACTCTTTTGACTTTTATTGGATTAATTTATGCAGATGCATTGACCCAAAGCTTTCCATTTAATATTGTGCTGGCACTAAAAGGAAATCCCGTACATATTTACCTTAATTAAGGTTTTATAGTCTTCTTACCAATATTACAGTAACCTATATTTTTAGTTCCGAATACATAAATGTTAAAAATGATAAACTAGTTTTCTCTCTTCAATTTATGCATCATGACCTTTTGAATATGAATATGCTTTGGTTAGCATTCTCCCCTGCGATTATTAACAGATTAGTGCAGGGAAACTTTTCTTCATTATTTAATAATATTCATAATGGATTTTTATCTTTCTTTCGCTTCCCAGAGCCCTGACCATTAAACATCGACGCACTTTGTGTGGACCCATCGCCGAGGGCTACGAGTCCCGGACTTTGCCCGGGGACTACAAGGAGGACCACGAAAATCGTCGCAATCAGCAGGTGTACAGTGCCTCGCCGGTTAAAACCGTAGACAAGGGAAACGAGTCGGGTAAGTTGATTGAGTCTGTAAGCTTATGGGAGCGAAACGTGATTCTCCTTAAAGGTGGCAATTAAACCACCTGTTATACACTCAGAAATATACATTATAGTATTTGAATATATATATAACCTATTTAATATGATAATATTTGGATGTTTAATTCTACTGAATAAATACTCATCTTTTTGGGCATATAAAAAATATTTAAAAATGGAATTCACAAATTAAAAATGATATAATTTTTGCAAGTGTCCTATATTATTTTCCCATTGTATTTTCTCTTTGCGTGTCTCAACTAGAAATGTACGAGATTTCGCCGTACGCCACGTTCAGCGTGAATGGCGGACGGACTGGAGCGCCGGCCAAGACGCCCACACGTGCCGTGGCGGCACAAACGCCACTCGATTACACTATGCAGTTCAAGACTTTCGGGCATCCGGAGGGCGAGAACCTGAACGCCACCGCCTATCCACTGTTGCCCAGCTCAGGATTCGGTCACGTGAAGAGCAAATCTAGTTGGCACAAACAGCGCTATTACAACACGGAAGGTAAGTGAGAGAAAATGATTACATGATCATTTAAACCAGGGATTAAAAATCAGTTCCCCTTCAATGCAACTTTACAAAAAAAACCAAATTTTATGGTTCTCTCCTAAATTTCTTTTAAAGATTTCATTGACAAAAAATGAATATATTGTACTTTAGGTTGTCAAATCCGGGGCTAGCAGAGAATTCATGTTGATAGAATTAAAAGTATAATTTATAAAATTAATGCATAAACTTGGATGGTATTTTTTCTCTGCCCAGATGAGTCCACGCTCAGCAAGTCGATGACCATTGTGGCCGGCTCGCAAGCGGGACACTCGAAGAAATCGAATGGCGGCCGGAGTGCGAAGAGCAGCGGAAACTGCAGCGGAGTGGTGGCCGGATCGGAGTCGGATACGAGCATCAGTCCCAGCACCGAGTTCTCCAATATGCCCACCTACCGAGTGCCCTGCAAGTCATCGCGCAGCAGCGACGGTCGAGCGGTCGTAGGTGCGTATACGTAATATTTACAGAAAAATTATAAAAAATACCGTTCATTTGTAAAGCTGTGGTTACTTACAAAAAAAATGTCTAAATGTATTATTTTACTTATTTTTCAGATATGTTCCGACCCGATTCCAGCACAGAGTCCAATAACGACCAGGGCTCGCCGGCGCCCGAGCGTCGCCACAACACGCCTCGCCACGTCCTTGGGATGGGAATGGCCATGGGCTTGGGAGGCGGTGGTGGAGGGGGCGGGGCCGGCGGTCCGCCCGAGAAGCGAAGCGCCGGACAGCGAAGCCGGAAGCATGGAAGCGCGGCACAACAGCCCAGCAACCAAACGTTGGAGCGAAGAAAGTGCCCTGGTAGTAGCAACAGGTAGTTCAGGTACCTAAACCCTAACAGATCCAAATTAAATTAGCAAATGAAAATATCAATCGAAAAGAGTAACAGTAAAGCTAGGAATGGCATTCACTTGGTATTAATTTTGAAGGTATTTTACATTTCACAACTTATGTATTATTCAGAAAATGTATAAACTTTTCTGTGAAGTTTAAAGTGAATGTCACGCCTACTGCAGACTATATTAGTTGAAAAGAAACTCCCTAGATCCTAAACTTATAGAGCAAAATCTCCCGATGAATCTTTAGTTTAGACAGTGAGGTCGATGCGGAGACCGCGGCCTCGTTGGCCGCCTCTATTGCCGCAATGGCGGGGGCGGGGCTGGACTTGTCCGGCGGATTTCGTCCTCCGGCGGGTTTCCATGACGGCCGGGAGCCGGGCGACCAGAGCGATTGCGAGCGGGAGCAGCGGGCGCTGGATCTGGAGGTGCAGCGCGTGATGGAGAGCACCGGGGACGCTCAGCTGGCCAAGATGGACCGCGAGGAGTTGACCTCACTGTTGGCAAGGTAAGGTATCCGACGCCTTGAAATTCTAATGCCGCCCAAAAGTGCTTGACCGTAGCTTGTGTTGCATGCCTGTAGCGTCTACCTACCCCGAACTTGAACTTGATCTTGAACTTGAACCAAAGCCAATACTAACCAGTACTGCGAACCTCTAGGTATCACGAGAAGAAGGAGCAGGAGCGCCAAGAATACACGATACACGTATAATAGTTCTCACTGTACTCGGCAGTGACACTCAAAGAAATACACACACGATGACATACGAACTGTTGCATTTAAATGCATTTAGCTAAGATATTAAGTGTTGTTCAATAAGTGTACACTACTACCGCGTTTATGGGGCTGACATATTGATATATGCCATATGAAATTGTTTGTAAATAATTAACACAGGGAATTAAATAGGTTTTTTCAACATTTTATGATTAAAATTTTTAAAATAATAATAATAAACAACATTTTATCATGGATCATAATTTTTTTTTAAATTAATTTGGTTACTTGGAGTTTTTTATAAATGAATAGGCTCTTAAATGATGAGATGAGCGCATAAACGTGGTACATAAAGAATTTAGTTTGTAAGACGGCACCCAAAGTTCTCGCACACTCGATCGAGCAAATTAAAGACTATATCTAGAGACTATATCTATAGAGATCTAACTGACTATTGATTACTGATGCTCCCAACCAATGTTGCAAGCGATTTCTATTGATATTGAGAATGATAATCGTTACGAGACGAGTTGAACTGTATCTGCTAGCTAGTAATACTATCACTATATACACACGCATACATGTAATTCAATTTGTTGTGATAAATTAAAATTGTTCTGATGCAAAAAACATGTCAGGTTAATGAACTGCATAACTCGATTGACACTTTCGTAGCACTCATAAATGCTGTTTATTTCATCGATGTCATTTGGTTTCGTTCGATGGACTTTTTCATTCATTTGTTAAATTGACAAAAATCTGTTACTGCAGTTATTGGAAAAGTAATAATTATGGAATTTAATTAAAAGTAGATAATCAACAATTAAATTGTATTGCTACCATAGGTAAAATGTATACATACGAAATACAACAAAATTAATGAAATGCGGCAGAAACCGAAAACCAAATACAGCAAATTAATTAAATAAAAGAAGTGTAAAAATAAACAAAATCAAATCGTGGTAATTTCATTAAAAACCAAATTTGCCCAATGCCAACCGGCTGTTGGGCGAAAATGTTCCACTTATCTGGTCAGTATCCTATTTCCTGCCCCCTCTCCAAAGGCCCCGATGTCGATTTCCGTCTCTAAACTCTCTTCCCCCGGTTCAGAGCTGTACAAATATTTATGCAAGCAAATGAGAGCAAACCAAATCAATCAAATACAGTGCAGTCTAACCACAAGCCAGCGGTCGCCATCCAGACAAACTCCGCCATTCCATTCAGTTCTGTCCAAAACCCGACTGGGCGATGGAATATATGGTATAGGGGGAACGCACGTCAGTTAGGCAATCAGTGGAAGTTGGACTTGGCGATGGTCGCCGCAATGTGGCTTCAATTTCACTAGGTAAACTCAACCACAAGATGAGAGACACACAGGCACTCGCATACCGCACACCCAAAACACAAATACACTGGGAAAAAGGCACTGAATTGGGGTCAATCGAAGATATTTTTATTACGGGAATAATAACGACCCTACACTTTCTATATTTTCAAAATAAACCTCTTTGAAACAATTCTTAACATAAAAAATAAAATTTTAAATATTTAACATATTGTTTTGAAAACTTAAGTAAGTTCTTTTTGTCGCTTAAAAAGTATTTTTTGGGTTTTTATTAATTGGATTACGAGCATAATTAAAACTGTCAATCGTCATGACCTTTAATCCCATTTTTTTCGGTGTAGAAACCCACTCAGAGAGACATTAAACATGCATGGCATGATGCTGCACTGTTTACCAACTGTTTGTTGCCGACTTGAAACTTTGTCAATTTTCACAAATGTTTCAAACTTTTTCGAAGTCATGTCAGTAAGGTAGCATTCAAGTATGTGTGTGTGTGTGTGCGAGGCATTGTGACACACAGGCAGTCAAATCTAATGGGATTACGGTGGAGTTGGGGCCACATGATATACAGGTGAAACATGAAACATCAATGCGTGCATCCCACATTGCGTATACGCAAAGATGGACACTCAACAATGAAAACGAGCTATAGGCAGGAAAAGGTTATAATTACTTTAATGGTTTTGTCAGTTTTTAAAAGAAACTAAGAGTCTTTTGTTATATTTTTTATGCCTACGTTATTTTTGTTATTTAATTTAAAGGAAAGCAGCTAAAATTTAAAACTGTTCTTGATGTAGAATTATACTTACCAGAAAATCCAGCTCAAGAATAGGGCACGACTCCTGCCACCGATATTTGTTGGCCAACAAAATCCAAGCACTTAACTCGATGCCTCGATTGTTGAATCTAAGCCAAGCGAAAAAGTTTTACTAATTAGCATGAAGCCATTGCAAAGTTTCCAATTCGTGTATCGAACTGTTTACGGAGTCCATACATTTCGGAGGCGTGTGTGTTCGGAAGGGCAAAGTTTTGGGAGTTGCCCTTACTTTACAAGGACCTGCGTAATCAAAGCAGTAATTGACTGCATGTTGTGCCATTGTGCAAGTCTGCCTTTCTCCTCCGCTCTGCTCTGTTGCTATTAATTATGGCATGGCAAGGCCTTACGCTCTGTGGTTCCGATTGCCATCTAATTAAGCATGAAAACACAGACCGCAGCTCTAAAGAGTGCACTAAGAATTAAAACGATCAAGAGCTAGACAATTTTAGCAGTTCAAAGCATTGTAACATATTTTCGGTTATTAAAGAAGTTTTAAAAAAATTAAAAATATTTAATTTGAATAATACAAAGATATATACAAAATATTTTAGGAGTATTTATGGCAAGTTTTGGGTTATATATTTAAAAATGTATGGGATTTTTACAATTAAAGTATTTTTTCCTTCCTCAATTAATTTGTACTGAATATTTAATACCAAAGTACGTCACTTAAATATAAAAATACTTTTTTTTTTGTAAAGTGTAGAGAGACAGTTTGGTATTGCCAGTTGAAAGTGCACTTAAGGCACATGCAAGTTTTATTAGGCTTTTGCTTCATTTGCAACCGAATGCGAAAATGCCCAAAAATCGATTTGGCAACCGCACTCCTGACAGTCACTTTGCGTTTGTCGTATTTAGGCTTAACGCTGACATGATTCTCGATTCCCGTCGAGCGAACTCCGAGACCTTCTGGCCGTGTCCTTATGCTTCGCTGGCTATGGGCTAAGGACTTGGCCAAAATCGATTTCAATTAGTTAAAGCTGCAAGGCTGGCAAGTCTACAACAAATAAGCACAAAATTGCAAGGGGATAAATTTGGCCAGCAAACACAATGGAAGGCAATCAGATTCTGGGGGCGCCACCATCGACGACAACAACAACGGGTGGATGCAACAACAGCAGCAACAACAAGGACAATAATGCAATTTAAGCAAATTCAAAACCCAAAATTGCAAGAGGTTAGTAGTACAAGCAGCGCACTTGCTTCCATGTAGTTGTAATGCACACAGGAAGCGCACACTGCTACACACTCACAGGACATAAACACTGAGAGAAAAGGGAATTTGGAAAATGACGGCAAATCTAATTTACAAAATAATTTCTGTTTTTCTGATTTACTTCGTTTTTTTAATTTCTTAACCCCTTTTTTAGTTTATTGAATGAAAAAATTAAAAAATATTTTCTACAGCCTTGGTTGTGTTTGCCTCAGTGTACAGGACTCAGGCAGGACACACAAAAGCAGGACGCTAGGCAACCGCACTCCTGATGCACTTGCATTTAATAACGACCTCCACAGACCGGCCTTCATTGCACAGCACTCAGAGAAAAAAGGGCGTATTTTTTAAAGTAAACAAAAACTTCGAATAAAGTATAAGAAACTGGTAGGTTTTTTGATAAAAGCGATGTTTTCTTTCAGGGAATTTTTTTTATATAGTTTTCCATAGGGTTAGCTATATAAATATACCCCTTATTTTGTTGTGTGTATGCGCCAGAGATAGTCCAGTTCGGTTGGCCTCCTGGACGCAGGACATTATCTACAAATGCCGGGGCAAATGCAAATGTCCTTTGATGCATTTGCACATGGCGCCCAACTGTGCGACACCCCCCGTCCCCATTCATCCTTTGATCCCCACTCCCCATCGAGTGCGTAGATTGAAATGCAGCCTGCTGCTGCTGCTGCTGTCCAGTGCCTTTAATTAAAATTCTCAAATTACTAAAGGTAAACCCAATGCACGTCTTGTCATAAATTGCTGAAACTGTTTTAATGCAAAATGACAGGACATTTCCTGGCCTTTGCCTTGCCGATGACGTCCTGTTGATTTATGCCCGAAAGAAATTGCAAAATACATGGCCACATGACAGCAGGGGCTTTCTAACCATAAATATTATTCGAGTTTCGAGCATATTTGATGTGCCCCCTGGCTGTCGAAATGAGAAGCACTCAACCTCACTAATCGCGTAATGAATTAAAGCAAATAAAATTGAAAAAAAACAAATAATTAAAATTACCCATATTTTTTTAATATTTATAAGCTGAATAAATACGTGACTACCATTGTTTTATTGGTTTTTATTGGATAATGGATATTCTGAAATGGTAGAGTTAATATTATTGATATATATACAGTTCTTTGAGCCGTAAATGAGTCCGCTTTAAAGCAAACAGCAAAGCGCAGTCAAAGGCAAAGCTAACTTAACATAATGAGCAGGCGTGGACCTTGGAATCGGGATATACTGCGAAATGGGAATCAGAATCAGGAGTTGCCGCCGCAGCCACCGCCACAACCGCCGCCACAGAAATGCCAAACAGCTGCTGCCAAAGGCACTTGATGCTGGATTCCGCATCCCGGACTCTGGATGGTGGAGGCTGCGGATAACGATGGAGCTCCACCAGCCAAAGAGTTGACTGCCTGTGTGCATCCTTTATAAAGACTGGGCATAAAAAATGCAAAGAAGTGTTACAAATACAAACAGTCAGGGGAGCCAGACGGCCAGACAAACATACAGACGTCGGTTAGAGGGACGCACAGCCAAGTGCAATTCATGTGGGACTCACTTAAATAAAGTGCTTTTGCATTGCCTGGCTGACTGGCTGCCGGGATGCGGATGCGAAGCGAATGCGAATGCGAAGCGAATGCCGGATGCTGGCGCTCCCTGATTATTTGAATTATCACAGGTTTATCCACCCACAGCGAGCAACATGTGCGGTGTTGGATTCATTATAATTCTGGCACCGTTCAACTATTTAACACAAAAGCCTTTGTCGCAGTCGCTTGGTCCTCGTTTAAGCATTCAATGGAATTAAACTGTTGCAAACGCCATAGAAAAAATAAAAGGAAAGAGCCCCAGGGGCGTTTGCAAAAAAATGTTTTTGGGGAGAGTGAGAAAAAATATTTTTTAAGGACTCTGGAAGGACCGTGAAGCTTTAATAAAAATATAAAAAATTTCATTTTAAATTTTAAGGTACTTTATAGGTTTGGGGAAAACGAAACATTCTTAATTTTCCATTTTAAATTTCATGTAATATCCATTTAATCCCTATACTTAGTACTTGGTACTATACTATAGTGTTTAACCCCTTTAAAAAACTTTGCATACCGCCACTGTCCAATTGCGTATCTTGTAGAGCATTTTTCCACCCCCGAACTTAGAATTGGTAATTTGTTCCAGCTTTTTTTTTGATGTCGCTCAACTTGTTCCTTTATGTGGTGCACTTTTCACTCCTCTACTCCGTTCATTGTTTTTGCTCATTCGAACGTTGATCGGCTTCCAGTTGCATGTGGGTTCGTCTTGTGTGGAGTTGTCATCGATGATGCCGCTTCTGGGAGTCGTCTCGATTGCCTAGGGTGCATGGAAACCGATTCAACTGGAAATAAAGCCAATTGACTGTACAGCGACAAATTCAAATTGAAAACATTTATGCCAGCAGCTTGAATGTCGTTTATGAATAGCAATGAAGGGATGATTCTTTTCAAGAATAGTTCATAATAATTAGAGTAACAAAGTTAATCTTTTGACTGTAATTATATTTCTAACTACTTAAAAGGCAAATAATAATAATAAAGAAGCTAGCGAAATATTCCAGAAATAGAACTTTTGACATTAGAAATTTCTTTTCATACATCGAGCCCCATTGCTTGTTTAAATTTATCCTCTTATCCACTCGATTGCCTTAAATTCATGGGCGAGTTGACAAACTATGCTTTTACCTTGCCCTTTAAATCCCTAATTAATTTCGGTTCGATAAACAAGCTGCACAATGGGGAATGTTTTGTCAACGCCCTTCACTCCCATATCGACCTTTCCCTTACGGCGTTCACGTAATCAATGTTATTATAATATTGCCCACAAAATCATTATCGCCAACTTGTAAAGCAGAAAAAAAATGTCCTGTTTAATTAAAGCGGCTCTAAATTAATAGACGGTTGCAGCAGCAGTAAAAAGGGAAGGGAAGGTAAGTGGTGCCGGAGGGAATGGCTTTGTAATCAGGTCAACAACTGGCCGGTAATTTGAAATGTGCATTAAGTCGCACGCCGGGGAATAGAGCGAGCGGAGAGACAGAATGCGGCTAAAGATACGGATACACACTCGACATCAGATACAAATACACAGCCAGTTATCGATACGCAGGATATCCGTCAGATACACTTTCCATTGAGCTTTTCTTATTTATTTACTTGTCCCCTTACTTCATGTTTATTTCCACAGCAGTCTGAGCACTGAGGAAAAATTATGCAATTTATTTGTATTTTACTTTCCAAAAATAAAATATACAAAATATATATACAAATTTTAAGTTGATTCAAATTATTGTTTATTAGTTTATGTATTTTAAATAAATCTCGATTTATTTCAAGTTTAACCAGTGACTTCTATGAACTGAAACCTATTAGTTCCAATTAAAAGTCTAATTGTTAGATAGTTTTTTTTCGCTGTGAAGAAATTTAGCCAGAGCAGATAAAGCGATGGACGTATGTTCGTATAAAAAATTCACGAACGGAAATGAAAATTCATGAGAATAAAAATCTAATCAGAAAAAAATTGCGAAACAAAGGGGACACCCGCCCGCTCCCGGGGAAAGAGATCCCCAAAGAAGGACCATCGAAGGAAGATGGCGCAATGGAAGCAGGAAAATAAGTTGAAAGGCACTTTTTGCGCTTGAGTGCTGTTGCAAAGCGTGTCGCAGGCCACCGGAAACGGAAATTCACAGCCGGGCCCAGGACTCAGACTCCGAGTCCCACTCCGGCTACTTACTCCGCCGGACGAGTGGACGAATGGACGTGGGGACAACCGGACGGACATAGTCCCATGTCAATAGACAGCGACTGCCAAAGAAATACAACGGGGGAAAATATACAAAAAAGAGTGTTGTCAAAGGCAGAAATGCAAATTCTAAGAAATTGAGAACGAGTCGCAATATTTTAAAAAGCAAAATGCAAAAAGTCTTTGTATAAAATGTTCTTGAAAGGGATGCTCCTCTCCCGGGCTCCGATTATCCCTAACGTTTTTGAAGAGCCCTCATTTTCCATGCATGCTAATAATATGCATAAAATATGTATGCAATTACTCAAGACTTATTTGTATGCCAACTTGGGCCGTACAAAAACGCTTAAGTGGGCTGCGAGTGCTGAAGGACAATTATTGCGTTAATTGCCAAAGCTCTACCCAGAATTTCGCATTTCAAATTGACAATTTCTGCCTGCAACCGAAAGGCACTGGCCGCACAGCCACACGCTGTCATTCAAGACCAGAGACGTCTCCTTGATTTGCATAACCATTCTGTTCCCGGGGAACGAAGATTTGCGGGTCAATGTGGCTCAGCTCGGCTGTGGAGTGCAGCTTATTAATGCAGCATCCCCTGTCGGGCTTTAATTAGTCTAATTAAACGTTCGAGCCACCTGCTCGGAGCGAGTGTGGTCAGCAAGTGAACGGGCAAAGGTGCAAGAGTGTGCAGGATGCCCAGGCAACCGGAAAATATTGGCTGAAAGTCCTTAATTGAGGATGTGGCAAGTTGTAACACGTATTTGCTTAGTGAAAAATAGAATTCAAATACAAAATGTTCAAATTCAAATTTTTAAGGTCTGTTTGTTCATTCTTATGATAACCTTAAGTTATGTTTTATAAATTTATAAATTATAAATACAACCAATTTTTAGATTTTCATGTGGAAGATAAATCGTGCATAACATTTATTACGGGAAAAATAAAGATAAATCTAAACAATAATAAATAACTAATTTTTTACGTTACATTTTCGATTTAGATTAAAAGTTCATTTTAGTAAATATTTATATTGTTTAAAAGTAAATATATGTAATGTATAATTTTTTAGATAAGCTTAACTTACATTTTCTGATAAAGTTTGCATACCTGAGATGCTATTTTATCGCAATCGGCTTAAAGATAACCTAGATTTCATGCTCATTTATTCTATTGGATTGCCTTGCCTGGAAACAGGATGTCCCAGCACGCGAGCAAACTGTCAATTGGCCCCAATCAAATCGCGGCATTAAAATCGCATTAATGGTGCCAGCAAATCTGTGAAGATTGTCAGTCAGTCTGCCATAACGAAACTATTTTTCACGCGACTAACCCGAAGGGGCCAAGTCGATGCAGTGGGGCGTTAACGATAAAATGATTAGCTTCCACAGCACTCATTCCCACCACCTCATCCCCATCCACTCCATCCAAACGCAACCCCAACCCCAAACAGACACCCTTTCGCACCCATCAATGTGGGTCGTTGGTAAAGACAAGTTGTTAAGTAGCTGGGCGTTTGCACAGAAAAAAAAAACAAATGAAACTTAATGAACTTTGGCGGAGGGCGACTGGGTGATTGGATGGTTGGGTGGCCCGATGGCTCGATGGGTCGGTTGTGGTTGCTGGCTAAACAACATTGACGCCAGCGAAATTCATCCGAACAAATGGCAGGCACTTTGCAGTGGCAGCACATAAGCTCCATCCAGTAAATTGATGCAAGAACTCGACCCCGCCGTCGGGTTTCGAGAGTATAGAGCACGCTTACACTCTGAGTAAAAACCAACATGGACCCAATTCAAAAAAGTCTGTAAAAATACGTTTTTATCATTTTATATTCATGCCGCTTTTCTATTTATTATTTTTGCTGATAGTAATGAATATAAATATAAATTAGTTTTTTACACTAATGATTCTTTCAGTAAATGTCTAGTTTTATTCATATTTTATTTATATTTTCTAAGCTACATTTTATTAGGATTTTTTTCTGTGGACTTTGAGTCGTAATGGCTGCAATAACCGCAACCGAATAAAATTCAATCTGTGGAATGCTCTGCGCTCTCGCATTTTCTGCTGACAATCTGCAAACATAAGTGCAGGAAAGCCAGCCAGTCGCATCAGCCTTAGCATCAGCATCAGAATCAGCCGTGGCCCCAAGTTAAAAAGCACTCAGCTCGGGCAGGAGCATCTCGTATGTAACTACTACGGAAATGGCTGAAGACATGGTCCCAGCAGCCAGCGTGCAGCATCGGCATCTGGGCGCTCCACCGCGTAACTCCAACTCCGATTCCAACGCCATATTACCCATTTTCTATCCCACAGACAGCAGAGAGTTTCCAGCGCCATTTGCGCCATGCACTGCATCAGCATCAGCGCATTATTGGATGATTTATTGACGTCGATATGCTTAGTTGAGCAGTGTGCAGCAGCCATTTTTAGAGTGTCTGCGTGCGTATCGCAGACATACACAATAACACACAAACATACACTTGCTAGGGGAACGAAAAATGACTATAAGATACCCAGTAAAGGATGATAAAACTATTCAGTATAGTCAAGAATTTTACAGTTTCAGCATTATGTGAAAAATCACTGAATAATTTGTTATATGGTTTTTTCAAAAGAAGGACAAGGTCTAAATTTTAAGGGATTTCAGGTGATTTGTGAGCACATTCTAAAACCTTTAAAATTATCTTAAGAAACATCACTATGGACGGCAGTCCATGTAGTGACGAAGCGCACCAGGAGAGTGTGCGAAGGCGACTACTATTATATAGCCGCAGAATTGAAAATCTGCTGTAATGGTCCGATCCTCGCGAGTGATACACCAAATTAAAGGTATTCCTAAAACTTAAAGGATTGCATACCAAGACCTCAAGAAAATCAATTGGTTTGGGAGAGAGAGCGGTGAAAGTGTAAAAGGGAAAATTTAGAAATTTGGATCTGTTGGGGCCGGTGGGGATAATCGGCCCCCCGCACTATGTTAGTTGTATTCCTACTGAAAATGCGCTTAATATGAGGGGTCATATCAGAAAATTGGACGCTCCGTTCAAAAGTTATACCGAAAACAAGATTTTCTTCTTCTTCCCAAAATGAAATTTTAATTCTGTTTGTCAGTTTGTCAGTTTGTCAGTTTGTCTGTGTGTCCCAAAACATGGTTTTAAAGTCCTGAAAATTTGATATGATGTTCAACAGCTCGATATAAGAAACTTTAGTTCTACCACTTTTGGAAAAACCCGCTAGTTTAGCGGGAAAACAGCTAAAAATAGCTAAAATACGGAAGGCTGTAACTTCTAAACTACTGAAGCTACAGACTTGTGCTGTATCTCGTTTGAAAGGTATTTTAAAATGCTGTAAGCGCCCCCTATATGTAATTTGTGTAAATGTTATAGTTAAAAAGATATGCACAAAACAAATTTTTTTTAAACTTTTTTTTTAGCTTTTTTTTATTTTTCTCAAAAACGGCTCTAACGATTTTCTTTAAAACTTTAAACTGTATAGCCCTTGAGATTCCTTAAATTTTGGTATATAACACATTACTGTAAAAAGTCACGTTTAAAAGTTATTCAGAAACGAAAATGGCCACTTATGCTAGCCCAAAACAACTAACGCTGCCTAAAAGCATTGAATTTAGTATGTGCGTATCCAAAATGTATTTTAGGGTCAAGAAATCGTTAAAATTGTTTTAAAGCGTTCCATTATACAATTCTTAAAATTAATAAATAAATAAATAAATAAGTAAATAAATAAATAAGTAAATAAATAAATAAGCAAATAAATAAATAAGTAAATAAATAAATAAGTAAATAAATAAATAAATAAATAAATAAATAAAAATAAATAAATAAGTAAATAAAAATTAAATGAATAAATAAATAATTAAGTAAATAAAAAAAAAATTAAATTATTAATTAATAAATAAATAAGTAAATAAATAAATTCATAAATGGGCGGTTCTTTTACAAACCGAACACTTTTTATTGGGTCACATTTTTGATTTGCCTGAAACTTTTTTTACGTATACTATTCTGAAAATAAGTAAACACGCGTATCAGGATTTGACCGAAAAAAATTATTTTTTTAGTTAGAATTTTTTTAAGTTGCCAAAAATCGTCAAATTTGGAAAAGTACCCTCTCATTGAAACTCTGTATCTCCGGTTATATGAATTGATTAACTTCATGTCTTTTTCATTAATTCCTCCTAAACCTCTTCTTTCAAAAAAAATTTCTAAAAAAAAAATGTTTTAATTTCTTAAAAATAAAAACAAATTAAGATTAAAAAAAAATGTTTAACCATTGCCCCCACAAAAAAAAACTTTTTTTATTTTTTTATATATGCGCTATAATGTTAAGTATATAAAATCCCCGTACTGAACCCTCCTCGAGGGTGCCGACTGGTAATGACGCTACAGTGCCTAATCTTAGGTGGCGTTCAGCTAAGATTAGGGGTCAGAACTGTGTGCTCTGGTTTTTTCAATAGCCAAGCCATATGGGGACGACTCCTAGTCATGGTATTGGGGTACTTCGACTGTGATCAAAACAAAAACTTCTGATATCAAACAAAAACACCTCTTAACGAGGTATAAAAATAGTGACGATCGCACCTTCAACGTACAAAAGTTCTGATATCAAATTTTGTGACGAAAAATGATTTTAGATGCGACCAAATAAGTACGCTACCTAAAATTTATTCATTCGGCACGCTACAACAGAAAACTTTCGTGTAGATATTAAATATTTGTTAAAGCGGGCCGAAAGAGTAAATTTTAGGTAGCGTACTTATTTGGTCGCATCTAAAATCATTTTTCGTCACAAAATTTGATATCAGAACTTTTGTACGTTGAAGGTGCGATCGTCACTATTTTTATAAAATATATTATTATTTGATTAAAATATATTATTAAAACTTAAATCACTTAAAAGCTCTATATTAAATACAGAAATATCCCCTAAGCTGTTTCTAAAATTTCGAGTTATTAAATTAATATCTTTTTTTCCGATCGAAGACCTCTTGTAGTCACGTATCCCCGAAAATACTCTCTATAAAAAGAACGCACAAACACGACTCTACATTAGCCTCATTAGGCGAATGCATCGGCGTCACCATCGCATAAAACTGCAACGACACAATCTCTCAATGTAACGTCTCCTGCGCTCGTTTCGATCTTTTTTGAATTTCATTTCGGATTTTTCGTTTTGTCAGCTGGCGAGCATATGGGTTTAATGCTCGATTGGAATATGCCACATTAAAGATTGGGCACGCGCTGCGCCGCAAATTGCATTTCGTTGAGGATGGCAAAATCATCCAACTATGCATATGCGTATAAATATTTTTTGGCTACCGCCTGGGGCTGCGATAACGCTGGCTTGCATGTCCTTAGATACATTTACGAAACTATATATATAGATACGTAGTTCCTGGCAGCGCAAACTAATTGCATGCGGGGCTGGATAAATGGGGCTTGGCTGGCGATCAATAAGAGCCAAAGGGCTGGCAGTCGATTGGTTTATGCATGCGGAATGTTTGCGTCTTGCCGGGCTAAATAAAATACATTTTGCAGATGCTCCTGGCCAGAAAGGAGGACGCTCCGGCACGACACACATCCGCTTGCCAAATATTTGCTTCCGTCAAATCAACAAATTCATACATTTTTGATGGCATTGCAAATGGAGCTTTGTGCAGCCGTAGCTGCATGTCCCCCGCCCTGTGTACCATAATTCGGCGTTTGTGTGCCAGTGTGCTGTCAGCAAATTTCATTTCTTATTGTCAATCGAGGAGTGATATGCTTTTAGCAATAAGCAACAAACGGAAATGCACACTTGCGTTTCGGCAGCGGAAGCTGTCGCCGGACCGGAGGATGTGGAAGTGGAAGTGGCTGGGAGTCGGCGAAATTCGTTGCCATTATTTATGCAACGCCAATTGTGCAGCGGGGCATTTTCCCCGTCTAACAGGGGACTATTTACAGTGGATATCGTTTAATCGGACTGGCGAAAATATGGTATACAAATGCAGCCATGTTCTCTAAATATTGTGTGTATAATAAATACAAATATTTTAGAAGCTTGCAAATAATATATGCAGAAAAATAAAATCTTTAAATGTAATAACAGCAAATAAATATTCTTAATATTTTTCCATAAATATTTATTATCCATATTCCTTTGCTAATTTGAATAATAAATATTTTGTAAATTTTAAAGCCATTTAATTTATTTAGTAACATAAAATCGAGACATTTTAGATTTATTCCAATGTAATATAGCAAATAAAGTATTGAAATTTAAAAAAACTACTTACGTACCCCTACTTATGGACAACCATTGCAGTTAAATTTGTTCACTCCACTGCTCTAATGAACAAAATCGCATTAGCCTGCACAATGATGGATTTAAATTCAGTTATTAATTTATTACTACAATGGAACAAAAGCGCTGTGCAGCGAAACAAATTGCTGCCCATTGTTCGGAGAAGTCAGTTCGTATAATTGCCAAGCAAATTAAATAACTCAATTTGCTTTTAGCTGGTCAATGAATTGGATTTGTATTTTATTTAAATGCAATACTGAAAAGCAAGCGAGAGAAGACCAACTAAGGTAATGGCATCGACAGGCTGCCGGGCAAAATTGGAAAAAGCACTCACGCTGATTGCGTTACTTAAGTTGCCTAGGAGGCAACGGCAAGGAAGTCCGACTGCAAGGACGTCTGATTTATCGCCGGGAACAAAACGTGAGATAGTTGCGAGTCAGCATTGACAGAATCTATATAAAGATACGAGTGTTTGCTGCAAAGACAATCAAAGTTAGCACGTGTCGTAAATACGTTTATATGCCAGACAAAAAGCGAGCATTAGTATGTGCATATTTATGTGGGCCACAGCACTTAAATCGGTTCAGTTTCCAGGCGAAAATGTGACACGTTCAGGGGCAAAGTTTAATTGAAAAACATCGTTCAAATGCAAGTAGAGCAACTGAAGGTAAAAGTTTGTGCTCTGAAGGGGTTTGATTGAGTCTTTTATACGCTTACATACATAACATGAAGTTATTGTAAGGGAACAAGTTGCCGAAATAAATATTTGATCTGAGGTAGCTTTAATAATAAAATGAAAGTTTTCTTAAGTTTTCTAGATTTTTTTCCTTTTGAAAAATTTTTAATTGTATCATATATATTTATCTAATCATTGTTATTAATATCGGTAATGTAATCCCATTTCCACAAATTTTTCAACTCAACATCTAAGCTCCTGGGATTTTTTAAAAAATAAAATAAGTTTGTGTGGCAACATTTCAGATTCCATTTGCTTTTATTGATGCTCCGTTCCCTGGGTTATTTTGCAATACCCAGTGGTGTATATCCCTGGAACCTGCATGAAGACAGATGCTTATTCCCACATCGCACCGATTTGTAAAACCCGACACCTTCACACAAAGAACATCTCGTTTACGTTCGTGGTTGTTGTCCTTGTTGTAGCTTTTCCCGGGAACAAGACAAATAACATTTTCCGCCTTTCAAGATTTCATAACGCTTCAATAAACCCAAATGCCCCACCGCCGCCATAGGTTTCGTTCTCCTTGGGTTCTCGTTAGCAAATGTCGTGGGTTGCGTGAGTTTTTCGGGTCTTGTTAGTTTAATGGTTTGATTCATGTGGCGTCTGTTTTTGGGGGGAACTCGCATCCTCGCCCGCTGTCAGTGCAAATAAAACTCCTCAAAGTTGGTCATAATGAGCCAACCAAGTCCCAACACTTCAAGCACAAAAACGCAATTAAACTTGGGGCCAACCGACGGGACCGAAGTAAACTTTCCAGCAAATTGACAGCTAATTAATTTGCCAATGATCCAAAAGGTTATGCCAAGACGACCGAGAGCCCAGGACACCTGCCAAAGCGACTGACTTATTTGCAAATTGGGCACTTAAGTGTCCTGGGAGGATGCGCTTTATGACAGCGACAATTGGAGCTAATTAAGCGGGATTATGCAGCCAGTTTGTTGAAAATGCTGCTCTCGAAAATAAATGAAATTCGTGAGTTGTTTGCCGAGCATAAATTTCAGCATTAAGAGGCTCATTGCTTAGCAAATGGCAGCCGGACACGAACCAGGAGTACGCTCATGGATTTTAGCAACGGAAATGTCGGATGGGGATGCCAGTCTCCTCCGCACAATTTACGAGTCGTCGGGTGTAATAAATTAGCCAAAACTTGTTACGCAAACTGAAAATGCCAATAAAAAATGCGTTGCGAAAAACAGAGGCTAATAAATTATTGACCTCCTCGTTGGATAGCCCCTGGAATTTTTTTTGGAGGCGATTTTAAGGAAGAATTACACTTATCCGTGAAAAAGAAAAAATAACGAACTTTGAAGACTGAATAGGAAACTTTGTATTCAACCAAGTAATTTGTCTTAAAGAGAGATTTTTCTTTAATGTTTTTCAGATCATTTAATTTTAATTAAAGTATTAAATAATATTTTTGAATTTTTAAGAATAAGATAAATAAATTTAATTAATTATGTAATCAACACTTACTTGGACTTACTTTTGATGGACAGCACAGTTGCGTAAAGTTAAATATTAGCTTAACTGAAAAATTAAATAAAAATAAGGCCAGCAGTAGAACCCAGAATCAATCAGTTTAATTAAGGCCGGGATTTCTCTGTAATTGCTGTGTAACCATTCAACTTTTCAGGGCATACATTGCATTAGTTTTATTTGCACTGCGCTTAAAAACGCACTGCACTCGAAGAGCAAATCAATTGAATTGGCGCAATGTTGCCAGGCAACTTTGACTGCAGAATCAGGATAAAAGGTGCAGCAGCAGTAGAGAAAGGAGCAAAGGACCAAAAGGAGCTGCAGCTGCACAAGGATCTCATTGTTGCGCACAAACTTTAAAAAACTTTTCGAGTGCCCATCCGACTTTATTCACTCACCCAGCTCGCCAGCTCACCAGGCCCTCCAGTTGACTTTGAGTGGCTTTTGGGTGTCTTTAATCTACTCCAGTGCAGGCAGGGAGACATTATCATTCTGCATATTCAACTGCCGGCAACTTATGAGCTTTGGTTTACATTGAAACTCAAATCAAAGTTGCTCGCTCTGCTGTTTGCATTGGAAATGCATTTTGCCAGCTCTCATTTGATTTAAAAATTTGATTTTTCCCTCTTTGGCCAGCACTTAAGTTTCGTTAAGCCATAAAAGTTGGCCAGCCTTTTTGGCTTTTCAAAGGCTTGTCTAATGCATTGATTTTTCCAGTCCTAAGCTCTTATATTTAAGTGGGGAATTTGTTATACGCTCTTATGTTTAGATACCATTTTGTACCTACAATTTAATTATTATCAATGCAAATGCTATATTTATATATTATTTTTACATTTTTATTTTTGATACAATAAAGCAGTTTCACAAAATAACCTTAAGACTTATACTTAGGGTATTGCAGGTTATAGAACGATGTTTAATGACTACGTTTGCAAAAACCATTACAAGAAGCCCTAAAATAAATTTTACATTTTCCTAATCGGTTTATAATCACCAACGAAAATGTAGCAACTATCTCAGCAAAATAATAATCACCATGGAGTTTGCAAGCCTAACTATTTGCATTTACAGCTTAAGTAAGTACACAAAGTTAATACAAATTGATTTTCAAAATAAAAATGAAGATGCATTTAAGCAGCTTTTGTCGAAATGGAAATAATTCCCTTCGGACATCTGTCGATATTCATTAATCCTTTTGGCCTCGATAGCATGCAAATCACACGACGAAATGTTTGAATATATTGCGTATACGCATCGTTGTCCCAGCAGGGAGCCGTAATTAAGTGCCTTAATGCACAGGAAAATCTACTTTCAGCACTCACACACACACACACACTCGCTCGCTCACGAATGGGATTTTTATTCAGTTAGGCATTAAAGGGACATAAACAATAAGTGAAACTGCAGCTGACAGCACGTAAATATTTATGAAATTTTCACAACAAACAAAATCTAACTAAGGCAAATAAATGCTTGCAGGCATAACCGTATTATAAACTGCAATCGAAGCCTTTGCGCATACACACACAGAACAAAGGTGTATGGAATATATGGAAGGATGTTAAAGAACTCTGGGAAAATACGATTCGTAGAGAGGGCAGGACACGTGCCGCCCCCGAGGACAATGTGACCGATATGCAAAAGTTCCGACCACAGCAACGGCAAAGTTGAACGAAAGGATGTGCTGACATTGTCCGGGGCAGAGACAGTTACCTGTGATATTTTGCGAAATGCCAAAGGAAAACACAGGAGCAAACCAAAGACAGCCCCAATATGCACTGGCGATTGGGTGGGCGGGAATCATCTAGACACACACACTCGCACACACTCGTATAAACAGGATTATGTGTCTCGGGGGGTTATGTAAGTAAGCTTCCGTTGTAAATTGATTTTGTAGCAAGCCGGACACACTGAGGGAAAATGAAAAGGATTTTATCCACTTATTGTTGCCAGGGGTCGTCTCACCTGGCCACCACCTGAAATGGAAACTACACAAGTTCTACAATCCATTCGTTTGCACAGATGCCGAATTTCATATGTACGTGCAGTGGAGGTAGGAATGGTATGTTCGGAAAATAATATTTCGTAAATACTGGTCATATTCCAAACTAACATAGAACTGCGGCACATAATTCCCATAGTTTTTGTCTATCATTGAACCATATAACCGATATATCTAACTAATATCTTCGAATTATAGTAGGTTCTATTTTTCCGACTCCTACTTTATATATTTTACATTACATTTTCGGGCCAAGGAATGGCGGGCCGAAAGTTGCTTGAGTGAGTGATCTGCTGTGTGGAAATATTTTTAATTTTGGCATAGCTCTGATTTGATTGTGTCTGGTCAAGGCGAGTCCTGCCGCTCGTCCTGAGAATGTCCTGTCCCTTTTTTTGTACATTCTGCGGACTGGAGACAATTTTTCGCTTTGTTCGGTTGACATTTGCCGGATGACTGAAGGACGGGTTGACTATCTCTCCTCCACGCTCTGTCAACGTCTATGCTTTTGATATTGATGTCCTTTGAAGTGTTTTCAATTAGTTTGCATTTCGCTTGTCGCTTTGCCTTCACTCCTTGCTTTCTTACAGCGGTCTTCTCTTTATGCTCCATTTTTGTGGGTAACAGGAATGAATTAAGTAGGTACTATGAAGGGAGAATTTAGTAATAAAATCTTTGGTAGTGAATAAAAAGAGTTCTATATTTAGAGAAAGAGAGAAATATTCAGGACAGGAAAACTCTGACTTTAGTGTTTTGTAGTAACAACTACAAGGTATCCCACATTCGGCACACTTTCTTCAGGTTTTCTTGGTTTATTTCTACAGAGGCCAGCAGGCGCAGGACATATTAATAAAAGACAGACGGCCAGGGGAATGCCCTGTGACCGTCTGCTAATTGAACGACGGGCGTCGGACTATCCAATCCGTCCGGGACTTGTCAGCTTTGCGCCAAATGAGTTTCAAAGGTGAACGGGGAGCGGCGGAAAGCCAGCAACTGAAAGCCAACTGCACAAACTGTCTACATGTGTCCCAAATTGGCGCTCAGTCGGATTAGCTGCTTTTTGCTACAATCTGCACCTTTTTTCCACCTTTTTGCTGCATTCCCGGGCTGACAACTGCGAACAGGTGGCTGGCAAACATTTACGTAAAGTGTTCGCAGCTCTCTGCCTTTGGGATGGTCATAAATATTTGCGCTGGCTAATTCAGTGAGCATCTGTGTCGGTCTGATCTTTGACATGATTCCAGCATAAATTTGGGATGAGGGTAGGTCCGTAGGTTCACATCTTATCCCCCAGATAGTATTTATTCCATTCTATTCCTCGCATTTCCGTTCTCCGCCATCAGCATAATTTACTCGGACTTCCGCTCGGGCTCACTCCACCCCCAGCATGCATATTTTATGCCTTTTATCATAATTTATGCGTTGATACAGCAAATGCATAAAATTAAATTCAATTCACACACACACACACACGCTCACTCACATTCACACTCGCATCCTTTTTGAGTTCTCCGAATGCATTCAATTTTGATTTAATGTAATTCCCACTGTGGCCACGCCCCTGCCATTGCAGTGGCCATTTTTAGCTTAGAGCAAATGCTGGCTGAAATTTGCATAAAATGCATTTAATACTTGCATATCGATATGAATACTACGGTGCGATCGGGTTATGCAAATGGAACTCAGACGTGGCTGATTGGATAATTGCCGGTAATCAACAACAAAGCGCTCTTCTAAGCTGCACGAAATTCTCACTAATGCCACAAATAAATTGATAAAAACGAATGTGGATAAAAATATACAAGAGTTTAATATCATAATTAAATTATTGCCATTCTATTATCCTATTTGCACTGGCTGCTTGTTTCGTATGAGTGGCCAATGCATTTTCACATTCGCCGAATTAAAACTTAATTCATGGCATTTGCAAAAATGGGAAATAAATTTATAAAAATCTTAAAAATATTTATTTTACCTTAAAAAAATTTATATTGTTTTTGGAAAGTAGTTAATTGTAATTGTAAGTTAATTTATGTTTAAACTGGCGTTTTAAAATATATTTTATAACTTCTTCCCAACATTTTCTTCCTCTCCACTGAAGAAGTCATATCTTCATAGCCTTACAAGAGCGAAATTATTTAATTAAGAAGTACAAAAGCCCTTGCGATTTCATCTCTAGCTCTATTCTTTCTCCTTGGCCCATTTTATTGAATTCGTTCGTGCAATAAAAATTTATTACCAGCATAGCCAATCCCGCTCATTCCACGTAGACTGGACCGTAAAAAACTTCTGGAGTGAAAAAAGGAAGACGGGGCGATCCGCTGGATGGAAACTGATGATTTTATCACAGCCAGCAGTTTTTCAGCTTGAACTGCGGCAATGGCCTTTTATTCAATTTGCGCGCTTCATTCAAATTGTTCGCCCAGGAAAGCAGAGAAAGAAATGCAAAAGTTTTGGCCGCCTTTTGAACTTTTTGGCATTCGCCACCGATGTATTATTGAGTCTGTAAATCGCCCAGCTTGTAGCCAGTTAAGCCAAACTATAGCTGGCTGCTTTAATTTCAATTTAACGGAAGCCAAAGAGGAGAAAATGAGAGCCGAAAAAAGTAAAGTCAGGGCGCCACGGGGCGCATAAAATGCGGCGTTAATTTGACAGGCAACGTCTGGGTGCAAAGGCATGTGTGGAAAAATGGTGGGGATTTTGGGGCCGCCAAGGGGTTGAGCGCTGTCGCTATCGGGGGCCAAAAAAGGCATCGCGTTAGCAACTTAACGCATCATGTGGCAAGCTTGTGATTTCGATTCCCTAAAGATGGCCAACGGCATGACGAGATGATGGCTTTATTCAGGGAAGAGAAGCCCAAATTGAGAAAGTGGAAAAAGGGAGCTTGTAGCAAAAAATATTTGAGAAAAAAAAACATCAATTTTTTATTTAAAAAACAAGTTATTTTTTATAATATTTATATTTTTACTTTATAAACAAATACAATGTTTAAATCCCCCTTTAATTTTTTCGATTGTTTCTTGCTACCTTTCAACTAATATATTTTTCAAAGTGAGCTAGCATGTAACTGTATTGATATATATTCATTTATTTGAGAGCACAAAATTAAGGTTTTTTTCAATCCTACCCACATGCCTCTCATATACTACGATCGCACGATAAACTCACCTCTGCAGCTCATCCTGGCCGGGCTGCGTGATGCCACTACGGGCACATCCCTGCACGATCTGGCCACCTTTGTGACGAGGAAGACGGGATTTCCGGGCGAAGTCTGCTTTAAGGTTATCACGGAGGCACTCGAGGAGGGCATGGCCTCCAAGACCATCCGCCAAGTGGAGGGGCTCTACTACGACATGCCGCCGAAGCCACCCCGTCTGGCCGCCCGGCGAAAATGCAAAATACCGCAGCCAAAGCCGGCGAACGACTGTTGCGATAATTAATTCATAATGCCGAGAGTATCCGCTCGAGTGGCCGGGAAGAGCAGAGCAAACACTTTATTAAAATTAAAATTTATCTAAATTGCGACAGCAAGCTATTCTATCCGCAAAGTACTTGAAGAACTTCGCCCGCCCGCCTTCGTCTGACAATGACGGAAGGGTTGATGTTGATGCCAGGCGCTCCCCGCAAAGTAAAGTGTCTGCACCCGCTCCAGAATTTTTTTTTCCTTTTTTCCACATTTCTCCCTTTTCTATTCCAAAGGTGCACTCCTTGCTGCTGCAGCGTCTTGTGTCTGTCAAACGTCAGTCTTGGCGTTGTGGAGCGTTGAAATTGAAAGCTCCGCTCGCTTTGTCTTTTGGCCAGGTGGGGCAAAGGGAAAAAGAAAAAAAACCCAAGGATAGAAGGAGTGGAGAAGTGGAGGTGTGGGCCCGGGCCTTTGCATTCTCAATGTGTCACTTTGATTTATTATTTTCGACAGCCCTCCCCACGGAGCCCTGCTTACAGAACTCATGAGTCTAAGCAGCAGCAGTAAAGTACACTTGGAGCGAAAAATGCTTTAAAAATATGTAATTTTCCCTTTTAAAAAGGTTTTTCAATGTTAAATTTAAGTGTCATCTTCAGAGAAAACAAAATAAATATTTTGAAACAATTGAAACCATATTTCAGAAATTCCCAAGAATAAAGTGATATTATTTTAAAATAATTTTTTTATTTCCATCATTATTCTGCTTGGTATTTTGGAGGTATAAAAAAATATTGAGAAAAATGTTAATACAGTTCTTTACTTCTTAGGAACTCACAAAGGTTTATTTCCCCCGGTGTATCCGCTTCTTGGGGATGGCACAACTCGAGCGCAATTTTTCATTTCCCTTTGCATTTTTTACACGCCCCTGCCACTTTGCGTTTTTATCTCATTTATTTATTTTACAATTAGACAAAGTGAAGTGCACTTCCACACGGGCAACAGCTGCACATGGTCTGGTGGCCATGGTTTGGGATTGGGGGTGGCTGTGGCAATTGCAATTGCAATTGGAGCTGCAATGTTCTGCCATGTCCACGTCCATGTCTGGTGTGTACTTTGCGGCATGGCAGCACGCCAAGAAGTCCGTAGCTGTTGCGAAAAAAGGAAAAGGGATCCCATCCGGCCTTGCAGCAGCCCTAAATCAAAAGCTTATGGGCAAACTGCTTAAAATTAACATTAAGGCTTAAGTATGCCATAGGCTCACAGCGCACAGATACGAGATACTTTCTCGCGAAGATACTTTCTCGCCAAGGTTGAGCTGGCAAGCTGGCAGGCTGGCAGGCTGGCAATAATCATAAAAGTAGCCCGCACACAAGTCTCTCGCAAAACTTTTCACATCGACGAAACAAATGGCAAATGGCCTGGTAGAAGAAACACTTAAGCGCCAGGTAAGTGAAAACTCAAATAAAAATGGCAGAGCGCCCCCAAAAAAAAGGCAGGAAACTTTTACAATGCGAACGCAACTCGAGGTCGGGCTATTTTTGGGCATCAGGAAACTTCAGGCTCCCCCGGATTCAATAAACCAACGGCTGGCAGCTCTTTAAGGCAACTTTATCGGCAGGCTTTAATTCCGATTCACTGGTGCTACACAGCAGGAAATACACAAAGTATTCTAGAAAAAATACATTTAGATGAACTACGTACAAATAAATATTTTTAGGGCATCTATATGTATTTAATATGATCTAGGTAAATAATTTATATGAATACAATTTTTAACTCCACACATAAAAAATTTAAAAAACAAAAAACGGATAATAATATAAAAAAAATTAAAATATTTTCCCTTTAAATTTCGTACCCTTAATTTTTCCAAACTTAGATACATTATTTTCCTTAGCCACAAAAACCACTTGCACCAGTTTCCACTGTGAGCCTTTGAAGGATAACTCGCTGCGCCTTCAGCTATGCAAGGCTTTATTTTTGCGACATCAGCTCTTTGAAGTCAGCATAAATTCTGATTGCGAATAGCCAGCGGCTGGACATTTTAGCTTCCCATTTTTCGGTTTGCCGGACTCCAGTTTGTCGAACTCCGATTATGAAACTGTGTACGTCTAATTGCAATTTCGGCTTCATCTGGCATTTCTCTCGACTTTAAGTCACCGGGAAAAAGCCCAGCGAGCATCGAAAAAAGGTCGAATAACTAAGGCAACTGCAAGTTTTCATTGCATTAGCCTGGTCGGGGCAAAGTTGAAATGTCAACGCAAAGTCACACAGATACAATCACATAACCAGACGCACACACAAGCACAGAGATTCATCGAGAAATATGCAAGCTGCGCACTTTACCGTCATCCATGTTTGTGTTGACATTTTAGCCACTTTTTCGACTTAGAACTTTGAAAATGATTTGGGTTTATTAGTTCATAATTATAAGTTGGATTTAGAGTTGTTAAAAATAATAGAATTTCATTTTGTTAATATTATTGTAAAATATTAAGCCATTATGTTTAGATATTATTTTTTCTAACTTTTTCGTGAATAGATGACATTTTTATTTAATTTTTTTAGGATTTCTGCCCTCAAATAAAGTGAAATCGTGAAGAACATAAAATTGAATAAAAATTACAAATGACATTTAACCAGTCTACTATAAAATTACTCTTAAAGCTCGTAGTTTCTAATTAAAATGAAACTTTGGACATCAACTCCAGCATTTGTAGTATTTTTAAGCTTTGTTTTTGCAGACTTTTCCGATAGTTTCGCCAACACTGTCGCCCCCGCATCTCACTGGCCAGCATGAGTCGAAAATTTTTTGAAATGCGACCCAATTTTGTCGTATCGCAACATGGCAGAGTTCGACACATTTCCGCACCTAGACAAAGGCGGACTGGTGGGGAAAAGGAAGCTCGGCTGGCTGACATTCTGTCGAGCTGTGCATTTTGGCCATGTGCATGTCAGGGGTACCCATCCCTTCGCCCTTCCACGCCCACCTCGTTGTCAGCCCACTTTTCACGGCCCAGTTGAGCCATCCGTCAGTTCGATTTATGTCACACATGCTGGCAAACTCACGTGTGTATTTGCGTTTGCTAATTAACAAACGTTTGGACTCATTTCCAGCGAGGGACATTTTTTGGCGGCCAAACTGACTAATTACACCGCAACGTAATCAAGTGACATGGATAGTTCACTTCATCAGTAGCGGTAAAATGGTCTATTTAAACTGTTTACCATCCATTCACAGACGAAAAAAAAATTAAATAATAACGTGGGTAAAAAAAACTTTAAAAATGATTCATTTAATAATGATAAAACTCGTTGATTTAATGGCTGTAAAGGGTTATTCTTTGTTCGCCCGCAGGATATTTGAGTTCCATAGAAATGCGAGTTGATTTAAATTTCAAAATTCATTAACAGCCTTTGGACGGCAGTCGCTGGGCATCACAATGAACGCAGCGGAATTATTTTCAAATTATTTCCATCGGTTTAGTCGTGAAAATATTTTTTATGGCAAGTGTTTGGCAGAAAATCGAAACAAAAAGCTCTAATAATTAAAGCGTTTAAATTCGCATCAATATAAATTATGCACATTTAGTGTAATGAATATTTGTTGTATAATACCAGACAGTCCTTTCCCTTCCCAAAAACACCGCAAATGGAGTTGACGGTAAAACGATAAAACACGTTATTATTGCATTATCTTTTATTAGTTTACTTTTGTTTTACCCTTTCTAGGGCAATGTGAACTGGTTATTAATTTGTAAATAATTATGATTAAGTATGTATGTTAATTTTCTTTATCTCAATGCATTATCTTTTTAGTTTTTAGTTTTTTAAAGATATTTGTATTTTTACCTTTAAGTTTTTTATTATTCCATTCAAGTGGAATATAGATTTATAGAAATGTTGAGTTAGAATTATACATTTATTTTTGTTTAATTTTAAGAGTAAACTTAAAATCGGCTGTAATCTTTCCTGCCTCTTTTATTCATGTGTGATGTGGGTGGCCCTTCACTAGCACTAATTCCCCTAATTAATGTGCATTTCCTATAATTAATCAGTTCTTTGAATTTGTAATAACTAAAGTCTGCACTAATTCGTGTGTGTAGGAACTAATGCAAATAGTCTTATATATTAATGTGGATTATGAATGAGACCTAAATTTAGATAACCAAAGTTTACCCTGTTAAAGGACACATATATATATTTTCTAACGTTACTTAGCATCATATCAATTAAAAATCTTATCTCGTACCTGATTAGTTTGTTTTTCCAGGAGAGCTGCCAACCATCTTGGCCAACTAAAAACCTCAAAAAGCAATTATCAAATACCAGCAAAACCAGGCCTCTTTAGCACAGCATGAGCTGAAAGGCAGGCCAAACAATTCACAACAGAAACAAGACACAAAAACGAAAACAACAGGAAATCAAAAAAAAACAAAAGCAGCTTCGAGTCAAATACGAAATGAAAGGACATTAAACATGAACGAGCATTGTGGCACAAAGTAAATGGCAGGATTAAAACGGCTCATTCTGTCTCTGGCCGTGTGTGTGTGGGCGGGGGAATTCCATGACCACTCATCCACAAATGCAAGGGCAAACCGCCGAGCCACCCACCGAGGTTCCAGGCTCAATGCCGCCACTTAAGCAGCGCTACGTGAGCCAAGAGACACACACGCAAATAACTGCGGGGGTAGCTTTTAATTATCTCGTTATTTTTTAATTTCTACCATTTCACTGATTTCATTTTGAGCACATCGAGCGCGACGGGCGGTCGCCTGCCTTCCTAGCCAGAAAAAGAAGAAAGTGTGGACGAAGAAGTCACTCCGTAATCCCGACGCCATTCGAACCTGCTGAATATGCAGAAAAGAGGGACTTAAGACGCAACTAATTCGCAGCTCGCTTAAGTCTGCCCAGGTTGTTGTCTTAGCAATGCACTGAGAAAATAAATAATACAAAAAATAGTAAATTGAAAATACACTTTAAATTTTAAATTTAAATAAATTATTTTAAGAGCCCAAAATCTTAATCCAGTTGAGTTTTATCAATATTTACATTAACTATGTCAAAAAGTTTTTAAATATTTAAACAAATATATTATTGTTAGCCTTACCTTCCTAAAAATAAAATAAAGGTAGCTGATATCGATGAAAAAAACCCAGAAAACTATAAAAAAGTATAGCTACAGAAGTAGAGTTTGTTTCTTATTTTTCTCTGTACAACAATAATTTGTTTACGCTCTAATGGCCCGGCCACTTGGAATGGCTCTTAAAGCCCCACAAAAACGACGGTGGAGTGTAAAGTGAGCTGAAAAACAATTAAGTCAGCTGGGTAGCCCACCGACCCCAATCCCCCGACCTGGCGACCCACCAGTCCCCCACATTAACATCAAATTAGTTCGTGGATTAACACGTTTTTCACATGCCGGTGGCGAAAGGAGGGGACGGGGGTGGCCCAGGGTACTTGGGAACCCAAGCTCCATTACGCATACGACATGATGGCAGGCGGGGAGGCCTTTAGTTCCTTAGTTTACCCCCCTTGTGCAGCGAGCCGTGTGGAAAGGCTTACTACACTAATTATACTCTCGGCTAGCCTTTATTTTCGGGGACATGGCTAAAAATACTTTAAAGTTTATTATTAACAAGTGAAACTTTATTAAGAGCTGGTGTCCTTTTCATGCGGGACAGCGAACTGAAAAGATTGAAAGCGTAACGAGATACACAGCTTCTTTACAAATAATATATGTTTTTGATATATAAGCTAAAATTATTTTTAAGTACTGAAGCCCAAAATGTAATATTTTCTTATTAAATAGGATTTAGGTAATTGTGTACTATTTTTTAAACTTTTTTTTTTGAATAGAACAAAAACCGATTAACCGTGCAATGCTATTATTTTCACCCCCACTGTAGAGGTATATATTTAAATAAAGTTTTTCGTTCGACCTGGCAAACTTTGCAGCTACAAAATAGGCTTCATTGCTCTTTTGTCATGCCCGGCAGAAGCTGGCAGCATACATATTTAGTCGTATATCTTGGAGCTAAAATCAGTGGCACAATGAGCATATTGTGTGGCTAAAAAATTTAATGCTTACGTGCTTGAAATATCTACCGAGGCACAAAGGATGCGATTGCAATGTATGAAAGGGATATGTGAGGCGCATCGACTCTTCGGGCAGAGTTCATAAATAAAGCGTCCGAGAATCTCGGCTTTTGGCTTGGTTTAAAATAAAAGTTTCTTGCCGTCGCCGAAAAAAAGGAGGAGAAATTGCTTCGAAAATGCAGCACTATAAAGAAAATCGTTTACTGATTTACTCGCTGTGGGTTTCTGTAGGAAGCTGGGAAAACTGGACAGGGAACACGCTGCAACTAATAAAAGTTTTCGCTGTTCGACGGCGCGTACGGTGGTGTGCCACGCCCACCAACACACTTTCGCCCCCTGGTCATCGGTTGAAATGTTTGCTGTTGTGGCTTTTCAGCAATTTCAACGCACGTCCAGTGGGGGGCACTATATAAAAAGGAGAACTTAATTTGCCCAGCACTTTAATAATGAGATTTATATTGAACAGAAATTGATTGCCTCCAAGGGAGTCAATAAATGGACCAATAAACATCACATTGATCAGGTCCTTTTAGAAATAACTATTTTAATCTAGCCTTATAAAAATAATATCTTGGGAAGAGTGTTTCGAAAGCATTTGAAACACTTGAGAAGCACTATTATGTTTACGATATTTAATTTAGTGACAATCTTTAAAGACGTCCATTGTGAAAACGGATACCAAACTATTTTAAACAATTTTCTCGCAGTAGTTTCTAGAAAATAGACGTGAAAGCTTAGAAAAACTCAAGCCTTGAATTATCTTTACCTTATCTTATCTCATCTTATATTATCTTCACATCATTGGATAAGATATCAGTCGACACCTATAGTTGGTTTACAGAACAAACAAACTATACACGTATTTTACACCGTTTCTCTACAATAATTTACAAAGCGACATCTAGAGGAAACTAGCTTTACATTAATCTGCACTGCTTTAAAGTAACGGTAAGTAAAGAAATTTTTATTGGTTTTCGTTCTTAAACGTATTTATTAAAAAAATATACATTTTTTACTTAGTTAAATAAAGTATTTAAATATGTGGTATCCTGTTTTTATTAAGTTTTGATTTTTAAATTGACTAAATTGTTCTCCTAAAGCATATTTTATTTTAAGTATATAAAAATTCATTACATTCCTTTCTTTTCCTTGCTTACTTAAAAATACATATTAATAAATTATTAACTTGGTCTATCAACATCTAAATAAGTTAAATATTTGTACTAAACGCAAATGTCACAAGCCTGCCTTTTCAAGTCTACAGACTGTATGTTAATCCGAAACAAGTAAATGCTAGTTTCCCTTTTAGATATTGATTTATTGCTTATACCACGGAAGAAGAAATCCAATTTAGTAAGACATCTTGCTCTAGGAAAAAACAACTCCTTTCGATAGTATAATATCATTTCCTGTTTGGGTTACCCGAAACCAGAGCTAAAAGATACGCAATTAAACTGGCTAAGTAACATCCAGTACTCAGAACACCGCTGTGAAAACCACTCAAGAAAGCGACCGACTCCAGGCAGCGGAAGTGACATTTTGCCATTTTGCACATATTCAATTAGGTGGATTTGCTGGTGAGATAAATTGATTAATTTGCTCGTGCATATCAAACAATCGCACGAAATCCAACGTATAAATACAACAAGAACTCTGCAATCTAGAACCAGTTTCCAGCAAACAAACGTGTTGCCAACGTACTCCGTCGAGCAGCTCAACGCCCACGCCCTCGCTGCCAAACAATCAACTACCGGTAAGTGTCGAGTACCGTTCCTACGTCACTGGGCCAAAAAATCTTAAGCCTGGCTCAAAAGTGTCACGCCCACAAAAACAGAGAAGTCTGTGACGTATACGCCGCATGGGCTTTTATTCATCACTCATACGCTGGCGCGTGTTGCCAATTAGTTAGGAAACATACAATTTGTGTCGCATAAAATTAACATAACTAAAAAATTTCCCACGATATAGTTGATTTTGTTTTCATTTATTTTATTTTCCATATTTTGTTTTGTGGGATTCGCTTGGCATAAATTGTTATCGAAACCAGTTGGCAGCGTGTTCGGTTGGAGGCAGGACAAAAGAATTCTTATTTTATTTATACCTTACTGGGGCGTAACTTATTGTTATGGCGGCATCTGGTCTTGGATCCGTTCTACGCTTTACATTTTAACCATATTTTTACTGCATTTACAGCGCCATTAATTAATGGGCTCGCCAGTCGCATACGATTTGCATTCATTACGATTTCAGTTCGGCTCGGCTGTGTCCGTTCGCTTGACACTTCCTGCTACTATAGCAGTTTTTCGAAAAGAGCTTTTCGCTTTAGCTACTTTCTTTCCCAGGTTCGGTGAATTTTTTAATGTGCTCTTGAAAATCGGGGAAATTTTTCAAGTCATGCGTTTAAGGAATTCGCCATTATGGATTAACAGAATATATTCTTAAACGTTACACAGGCAAAAATAAAACAAAGTCGATTAACAATTGTTATATTGATATTTTATTATTTTAGTAATAAATTATATTATTTAATTATTATAAAAAAATATTTTATCAATAATTTTAAAAGTTGATTTAATTTTATAGATTTTTATAATAAATAATTAGGTCCATTTTAATTATTAAATAATATTTTTCTGTGTACAACTTTAGCATTCCTCAAATTCCATTTGTTAAATACCTGCTGCTCATCCATTCATAGCCCATTCAAAAGTGTCATAAAATCTGTTCAGATAATTAAGCAAAATTAAACAAACTCTTTTCTGTGGAGAAACATTTTTGAATTTTTGCGTAGCGCTCGCGAATTTGCATACGCTTAGCAACTATAATGGATGTTTGATTGAGTTTGTATTGATTTCGATTGGCTCAAAGATCTGACGTATTTTAGCGCCACTGGGGCTGGCCTGCCGGTCGACTCGCCTCGCATCTGCGACCGGCTTCAATAGTTGCTTTTTTATTATTTTTTTTTTTTCTGCTGCCGTCTCGGGCTTCTTTACTCTGTTAAGCTTTCGCATCTGCGTTTGGGCCGAGAGCATATGTATATAAAATAAGAAGACAAACGAGCGATAATAATTATTTCCACTCCGCTCTAGACAGACAACGGTCGCAAGCCGGTCAGCGCTCCAAACAAATCGATTGGAAATTTAAATACCAAAAACAATCATGAACTGCAAGCCCTTGATTTTGTGCACCTTTGTGGCAGTTGCAATGTGTCTGGTGCATTTTGGAAATGCAATGCCCGCTATAAATCATTATACGCACAAGAGATTTGGTAAGTCTTATAAATCATATTTCATTCTATAAACTTTTTTACTAATTACTTTTTTATTTTACGATTTACTTGCAGATTCCATGGGCGGCATTGATTTTATTCAGGTGGGTTTTTTGACAACTTTAAATATTAGTTCATTCTATGATATTTAATTTTTACAAATATATTTATAAATAATCATGAAATTAACTGTAAAAATAATTAAATTGGTTTATAAATTTAATTATTCATTTTTAAAAATGTATTTATATTTATTCTAATAGTATTTAAATGTGAATCAAAATTCTATTAGAAATTATTGATCAGTCTTTATACTAGACTTGTGTTAAAAAATGAAGTCACTAACAAACCATTTTACTTGTTTTTTCCAAACAGGTGTGCCTGAATAACTGCGTCCAGTGCAAGACCATGCTGGGGGATTACTTTCAGGGGCAAACGTGCGCCCTATCCTGCCTCAAGTTCAAGGGCAAAGCCATTCCCGACTGCGAGGATATAGCCTCTATAGCTCCGT
Organism: Drosophila mimetica; assembly: GCA_037075245.1. NCBI lineage: Eukaryota > Metazoa > Arthropoda > Insecta > Diptera > Drosophilidae > Drosophila > Drosophila mimetica. The sequence continues at coordinate 10,907,609 of JBAMCH010000023.1, forward strand.
TCCTCAATGCGCTTGAGTAAATCGAAGAAGAAGCGCCTCTTGTGCGGTGTGCGGTGTGTGTGGTGATGTGTGCTTTTATGGCCTGTGACTCAGGTGCGGATTTGGGTCAATGCGATGCTCAACACGATGCTCAAGTCTTGGTGATCTTGGCTGCTGATGTCGACCACAACGATGATGAAATGACTTTAGCTAAACAACTGACTTCCCAGCGCGAAACCAAAGAGTTCCTATTAACTTGTAATTGTGTAGTGAATAAACAAATACTTTAAAGAACTTCTGATTTCCATTGATTTTGACAGTGGCGATTAATCAGTACTTAAGACTTACCATTTTTGCGCTTTTCTACTTCAATAATTTTTCCATAACTATACATCCCAACAATTTAAAACAAATTTTGTTTTTAAATTTTATTTAAAAAATACTTGCATATACAAAAACTTACATCGAGATATATCTTAAAATTTTTTTATGTTTTCTTTATCGTTGTTTCTGATTGCTTCGATATGCTTTAACTTAAACGCTCTATTTCTGCTATTTAATAATAATATATACAGAGAATGTGTGGTCATGCATGGAAATGCTGGAAAGAGCTCTGAAGAAGAATGGCAGTGTCAAAACTACTGACTGGCTATAGAAATGCGGATGGTGAGCAAAGACTAGTTAAGAGACTAAGCAGTGAGAAGAGGAAAGATGTAGAGCTATAGAAGACTGAAGATACAGATATGGAGTCCAAAAAAATGAATCGAGATTGTAAAACAAAACGTGGGAAACACAAATGGCAGTTACTTCCTAAAGTTCAGCAGCGTGTCGGGTATTTCATTGATGTAGTTCTGAAAAATTACAAAGATTTTCATGAATAAAATATTTTATAACTTGACCTGTAGAAAGTTAACTCACATAGAGGGAGGGATCTACGCCATGACCGCCAAAGTCCGCCCATTTAGTTAGATCAATTGATGGTATAATACCGCTCTTGCAAGGCACACGGGGGTTGCTGAAAAAGATGAGAAATATTTAATTTTTAATATATCATTTATAATAAAGGCCTTACAAATAATACTTACATTTCATGATCCGGCAAGACCATAGGATAAATCTGGACAGTATCAATCAAGTCGGTGTTGTCGCAGATTAGACGGGACAGCTTCGCCTTGCGGATCTCCTGCAGTTGCTCGGGAGTGAATGATGAAGGCTGGTTGGGCAGCTCATACCAAAACCGATCTCCACGACGCAAGTAACTCATTTGGGTGGCGATAACGCAGGCAAAAGTCGGTCCCAACATCGATCCAGGCAGGGATTTCTCAGAGACGCCGCCAGACCAAAGATCGATATCAGCAGGGTGCCTATAAGATATTAGAATAATGTTAGAAGATTTTTCGAATTACGGTTTTTTAATTTTGAAACCTACTCAAAGATGCTGCCGTATCGCAGAACCGTCTCATTCGGCATGGAGCCATACATCTCATCCCAAGTGTTGGAGGTGGGCAGACCGCAGAACTTCCTGAACTCCATGTAGCCGGGAATGCCAAACTCTCGACCGCGCTGCATGTTAAAGGACACAAGATCCATTCCGAACCGGGCACCCTCCTTCTTGAACAGATGATTGGTGACCTCCTGGGTAATCGAGTCGTCCATAGCCTGCGCCACCTGGTTCATCAGACCCATGAAATACTCATCCAAGACTCCAGCGCGATACAGATCGTAGGGTCTCCTGATCAAATCCGACAGACGTTTGGAGGCAATAAACTTGTGCGCCTTGGACCAGCGCTCCACGGCAGTCGGCAGCAAGGAGTGGCCAAAACGGAAGGCAGCTCCGGCAAAGGAATCAATAATTCCGGGATTCACTGTAGGATCGTAGCCATCCCAGTAGCCGTCCTTCTGGAGAACCAAGCCGAACTTCTCCATCACTTCCTTGCCCAATAAAATGGGCAAAAATTCGTTAAAGGTGACATGTTGAACTATGGCGATGTTGATGCGTCTGGCCTCCTGGAACAGGGTCTCATCGTCCCAGTGCTTGTTGATCTGCGACAATCCGGTGGCCAGTCGATTGTGTTCACGGGCCATCAAAGTGTGCATACAGGTGAGCACCAGTTGCTCGTTAACGCGAATCTCACCGCCCTCGAAACAGTACATGCTCTTGTTGGGTCGCGTGCAGCCCTCGTCGGGAATATCCAACTTCAGGGGCAGCAGGTCCTTCAGACCGTACTCCTGGAAGACCGGGTTCATGCGCATCAGTCCTCCGTAGCCAGTTCTCAGCTTGCGGGCAAAGGCCTCCTTCACTCCGTAAACGGTATTGGCATCGATGACACCTGTCAAGGTGTTGAACTGCTGACGGGATCCTGAGAAATAAGTAAAAATAATAAAGAATCGATATTATAGCCTCTTCATAGGATAACCCACCTAATTTGCAGCCCGGACGAGGTGAAGGGAAGCCGCGCACGAAATCAATGCACTTGACATTAAACAGGCGGTAGAAGTAATCATCATCGGGAATGCGGATCTCATTGCAGTACGGGTGCTTCAGATGCAGAGGTCTCTTACAGCACTCCTCGGGGTCATTGCGGTTAATGGGATCTGCAATTGAATAAGATTAAAATTCAAAAAAGGCCACAAGTTGGTGTTCAATTTCGTTCATTTTATGGAAACTCCCTTTTCCATTTAAAAACCATAGTTTATACAAATTCTGATTTGTAACTTACCCAGTGGCGTTCCCGTGAGCGTGAAGTCGTGATCCATGAACTGACCCCAAGCGATGACCATCACGGTGCCCGCATGATCGTGGAAACCGTCGTCGGGATGCATGGTGCGTGAGACCACTCGCGAGAAGGGCAGATCCCGACCAGTCACCGAGATCCTGGGAGCGTTAATGCCGTCCGAATACAGTGGGCCAATCAGACGCTGGAATGGAGCATTAGCTGCCCCCCAAGTGGGATGCTCGATGTTGTTGCAGAGACCATCGAATCGCCGGTATTTTCCCGGGCGACACTCAACTCCGGCGAAAAAGGGTGGACACACCTCACGGATCAGAGTCTTCGAGGTATCGATCGTGGGCAATCCCTTCTCGATTTCTTCATACGATAAGCCATATCTAAAAGAGTAATTATAGATGGAATTTAGTCGCCAGTCAACCGTAATTATCACTTCATCTTAACGCAACTGCGGATATCGCCAAACTTGGCTCTTTCCTGCCGCCAACTTTTTTATGGTCCACTCATAAAAACATTAACACTTTAATACAGATTATAAATATAAAAATAATGAGGTAATTAAGTTTAAAAAATATTTAAGTAAATTAACAAAAATATTAAAATTTAAATAATTTAGCTTAAAACATTTCGAATTAACATGAAAATCTGAATTTCTTTTTAAAAAAAACTTCATTCTTTTTGCCTCTGTAGTCTTCAGATTTTTATTGGAAAATTGCAAAAGTAACGTATTAGCCCAGTTAGCAAGCGGACCGCAATTAACGCGCTTTTGGCCTGGTCGACAGATATTGATGTTGATGCCTGACGTTGACAGTGGCAAATTTTTGCGCTTTCAATTGGTAGCCGATTATTATTTCTTTTTCTCGACTTCAGTGTGAGTTTTCAGTGCTGACAAACTGGTATTTAGTTGGCGGAGGAAGTTGTGTGTGCCGGCACATAAATCGCTAAAGGGACCGACACTGACTCTTCCTCGAGTGCATGAGAAAGCGAGAAAAGCCAAAGGGAAACTGCGTCCGGCTGGCCATTGTGTGAAGATGGGAAGTGGAAAACTGTAAAGCTTCACAGTCAATTGGGCCGGCAATTTACTCGCCGAGGTGGCAGGGTCGCAGCACGTGAAAGTACCAGAAGTGCGCAGAAGAAAGATCTTAAAATGCGATATCTTCCAATCGCTCATCATTGATTTACATGAGCCATTCGCTGCTTGAAGTCGTCTGATTGTTTTCATAGAATGCCATAAAGCCAGGCAGCCGCCGAATTGGCCGTTTACAACATGTTATTAGCCACAATCAAGAGATTATACAACGGCAATTCAGATGTTGCAGGTGCAACAGTTGAAGATGCGGCCCCCTCTGGTCCGAATATCGGCTTAGACGGGCGCGATGAGTGAAAGTCGCACATGGGGAGGCGATGACGATGATGAGCACAGGCTCCCCGAGACTCCCAAATTGTGACCAACTGACTCGACAACCCGCTTACCCAGATTCCAATCCCCAAACACACAAAACATTACGCCCAAATTGGCCATAAAAATGGTAAACGCAAATATAATGGCAAGTTACATTTTGCGCAGCTAGTGTTTGCGATGTAATATATAATTAAATTTAAAGTTTAAAACCCCGGAAATTTGTTTTTATTTTTGAGGTAATTAACTTAATTAGTACCTATATGTATTAGTACCTAAAATCTGTCATTAAAATTTTTAATTCAATAATTTTACTCAGTTAGCCTACTTTTAGGTAATAATAATGTCTGCATTTATGGCCAATTCAGTGATATATATTTTTCCCTGTGCAGCGGCTGAGTGCGCTGCAGGGGCCAATCGTTGGCCAACTGATCACATGGCAGAAAAAGGAAAAACCAAACTGGAAATGCTGTGCGGCATCTTCCGCAGCTTCTTTTCGAGGGGCAAGACAGTCACGCGCACTCTCACTGGCTTACTGGCTCACTGCTCGCTGCTCGCTGGCTGTTTGCGAAGCGGTCCATTGCATAATCCCCGTTTGTTTACATCTGCGCTGCGAGCTCCGCAAATAGCTGCAAATATTTTTTGTTTGGCAAAAATGCGGTTGCGCCAGTTGGGAAGAAGGCTTCGACGAGCTCTCGAATGCACTTCTTTGGCTGTCAGCCACTGGCCATCAGTCAAAAACCTCAGACAATTAGCATTTGCATGTGCCGAACTTTCAAAAAAGAACTGGCGCACACCGAAAGAAATAGATCATTTTTATGATCTGATATGAAAAATATCAGAAATGTGTTTGGATTTACAGTTTCTCAAATATTACGTTTTTTTAACGATTTAAAAATTTCCGTTATTTAATAGCAACTTCTTACCAAATTTTAGGTACTTTTAAACCTATCAGATCCTAATATTTTTATCAATACTAAGAATTAAATCTTAGTATTCCTAATAGATTAAAAACTTATCTAAAATTAAAAAAAAATATTTCTTGTATTTTTCCTACTATATGATTTACTTTTTAAAGATATCTCGACCAACAAATATAACTTTTTTGTTTCTGTGCTGATGAATTCGAGTTTGAGTTCCGATTTGTGGCGAGCGTAGAACCTTGGAGGCAAGAAAAGACTCATGCATATTTGATGACTGCAGGCGGTCTTTTCAGCGGATCAGTGGTGCAGTTATTGGTGGTGCTGTGGTGCACGACTTAACTGCCTTGTCATGCGTGATTTGGCAATCGTTATTAGCGCCGAGGGAGATGGAGATCGTGGGCGTGCCAGGGCAACTTTCAAATGCGTTTAGCGCTGATTACTTACGTGCGGGCCAATTGAATGGAAATGTCGAGCAGCAGTTCGCCCACGGTGGCCAATTCCTCCGGCTTCCAGTCAGACTTTGGCTGCGCCACATCTGCAATAAACGCATGTGTACATTATAAACGGATATTCACGCTTACGATCGAAATGTATATTGCTTATAAATGTCTGCAGTTGGTCTAAGGATTGACTTACGTATACGCTTGCGTGCATCCAAGTAGGCCGCATTAATGGCATCGTAGGTGATGCAAGTTCCCGGTCCATTGTTGTAGGGGTTTCTGCAAGTAAATCGAAGTGAAAGTTATTTAAATTGTCAATAACAGGCAATTTGTCGCTTATCACATGCTAACCACACAACCCACCCACGCTTGCGAGGAAGCCTGCGCACTGACAGATAATAAAATTATTGCCGGGCCATTGCGTTAAAAAGGCACGTTGAAGGAACAAAGCCAAGTTCGCGATTCAGTATAAAACTAAACTTGGTCAAAGAAACATCGTCAGGATGAAGCAAGGAAATTTAGAACAGAGTCGCAGTAGACTAACCCAGATATTAGATGCCCATAAACCATACTATCTGGATAGAACTTTTCAGGACATTCTCCCCAATTTCTGCAAGGAGTCCTTAATCAGCAAAAAATGGATAAAGTGGATAAAAATTGTGTTGCTGACCATTTTTATTTTATTCGGTGTAAAATATTATTATGAGGAAATGCAAGGAAAGGTATTCCAGTTTATAATATTTGTATTCCAATTTGTTAAAATATAAATGTATAATTTGTATAAAATGTCTTTACTTTCGTTTTGCATTAGAATTGTGTTATTTCTTTGCCACGCCCCCTACGAAACGCTCTACGACCGCCCGAAAGTTGTGATTTTTGTGCGAATATTAACAATGTGCCGCGTCTTCAAAATGTTAGTCCCAAAGATTTTGAGGATAAATTCGCTTACAGTGCAGCACCAGTTATTGTTACTGATGCCACCAAAAATTGGACAGCTGTCTCGGTAAACAATTTAAAAATTAAAAAAATTACTTAAAATTTACAACAAATGCTTATTTTAGTTATTCAACTATTGGTATTTTCGCGACGTTTATGCCAGGGCCAAGCAAAAGCAACACATAAGAGATTGCCAGTTTCTGCCTTATAAAACAGGCTTCTTCGATATCTATGACGCTTTGGATATGACCGAGGATCGTGTTGGGTTAAACCCAGGAGAACAGCCTTGGTACTTCGGTTGGAGCAATTGTCATGCGGAAACCGCTGAAGAATTCCGGAGGCACTATGGAAGACCCTACTTTCTGCCCGAGAGTTCCGAAAATAATGCAGTGGATTGGTTTTTCATTGGCACCTCTGGACTGGGAGCACAAATGCATGTAAGTTTCAAGAAATAAATCACAAGGACTTTAAGTTGCTAGTGTGAATATAAAAAGTGATAACGATCTATTAATTTATCGAATTTCTAATTAAGCAAGCTTCTGTCCAAAGACAATAGATCATGGTCACTAAAATCTAAAGTCTACTTTTAAATTCCCCTTCTATTTTAAACTATTGAAATAGTTACAAAAAAAACATTAAAAGTCTTTATTTCCAAACCGTTTACTGTAAGTATTCAGTATTCATTTTGAAGTGAATTACTTTTAAAAAAATTAAAGATTTCAACAGATTTGCCAACAGTATTTTTTAATGCCATTTGAAATGTTGTCTTAGATTGAGAAATTTTGAAAACACGTAAATACGTGTATTTGCATAGTTATTCTGATATATGTCAAATCTGTCTTGCAGATTGACAATGTGAGATTGCCATCGTGGCAGGCTCAGCTGGCGGGGAGCAAGCGGTGGCTACTGGTGCCACCTCCCGAGTGCTACCTGCAGTGCCGGAGATTCGATGTGGTGGTCCAGCAGGGCGACATAAGTGAGGAGCTGCTCGAAATAATCCCTGAAATGCATACTACTAATGACTTCTCCCCCCAGTTGTTTTGGATACGAACAAATGGTACCACCAGACCTTTGTGCAGCCGGGAGTCATCAGTCTGACCATTGGAGCTGAGTACGACTAGAGTTAACCGGCTGCCGGCGGTTTTTCCTCGTGACAGGAAGTGGCTGCCCCAACGTCTCCATTCAACGTAGCCAGCGGACAAATATGGCCAACTGTTACTGTTACAGTAACAAACTTAACTTTAACATTGCCATATTACTCTGCTTTTGCCAGCCGGTTTGTTAATTAAATGCCAAAAACACGCAAATTTCTTATGTCGGGCAGCTGGGGCTTCGCAGCTCGGGAAAATCTAACCAAAAATGGGGGACACAGCCACTTCCTCGAATGGTGCGACATGTAAAACGCGTGTCAGGCGACAACGATGCGTGTTAACAATGCGTAAGTATTAAGTAATTACAACAACAGCCGGAGCAACTGCATCACCAGCAGCCGGAGCAGCAGCGGCAGCGAATTCAGAAAATATGCCCACAAAATGCACAGCAACTGGCGGAGACACTGCAGGCACACGCAATGCAAAACCATTTCGGCTAAAAGCAACATTTTTCACGAACTTGCCATGTTTTTACCCTGTCACTGGGTAATATTCCATTGGCTTAAAGTTTTCCTTTTAAAATCTATTTAGGCATTTAACTGGGTCACTTTTGAGGGGGTATACTTGTAGCTTAAGATAAAATATATAAAGCTATAAAAAAAGGGCTTTTCTACATATTTTAGAAACATTTTCCTCAAAATATTTTTTTTCCAATTTTTTAATTACCAACTATAAGCTATAAAATTAAGGTAAGATCTTTAGAACCTAGAAAAAATGTTCTTGATTTTTATTTGAACACAAAATTTAATTTAACAGAGCATCTAGCTGTCACCTTTGGTAAGTTTATATTTTCCTACATATTTCTTGGGCAAATTTGTCAAATTGAAATCGAAAATGGCAATGTCTGGCACTTAACTGGTCTGCCTGTTAATTTTAACCAAAAATCCAGTCCAGAGCACTCTCGCACAAAATTTACGGGATTCGGGTAAGTTCAATGTGCGCATAGCCAGAGTTTTGGGCCAACTAGAAAGTGGCTTGCATGCGGCACGCACTGCGTCTCTTGCTGCCAGCCACTTTGGGTCCAATCGAATCGCATCGCATCCACTCCTTGTCCACTCCTTGCGATCCAACTCGTCCCGCCCCAGACACAGACTTGTACTTGTTATCCTGATTGTAAAGTAAAAACTAATGTTATGAATCCCCGGCTGGCGATCGCAGGTGCGCGGCTGCGAAACGCCAACACTTCCTGATCGGTATTGAGTTGCAGCGGACCAGCACACGCGGCGTATGCGTAATATTGTGAATAATTGCAAAAGCGTGTCGTAAACTCGCCGTGCAAAATATTCAAATATCATTTATCTATGCGGCCTTTTACAATCTATTTTTTTGTATTTACTTTTTTTTTTTCTAGAGAGACTCTGGGGAGCTACTTCGCTTACGCAGACAGTGATGACGGTGGTGTGGTTTCTGCGATTCAGATGGAGATACAGATACAATTGCAGACTTTCAGCAGACGGAGCAGAGGCCGCAACGAAAGTGGCCCCGGCCGAAACCTGTATTTAACTTTTAAGTAGGTTGTTGCGGCCAATTTTTCTGCATTTTTCCCAACCGACTCTGGTCAGCCAGGTTCAATAGCCAGGCCAAAGTCAGCGATAACGACTTGGCCCGCTTGGCAAGGCTCACGTTTTCGGTGCCCGGCGACCCCAAAAATTAGCTCCACTTCGCGGTGACCCCCAGCACTCGAAGACAATCGAGCAATTGAACAATTTGCAATCTCTATCTGGATCGTGTGACATTTAAAATATGTACATCTATCTGCAGCCATAAGTGCTGCACGTTGAAAAATTCTTGGTTTGAGAATCTATTTTAACCAAACTGTAAACTGAACCTTAGAATTTTATACAGTTAATAGACATCTTGTGAGTTCATAAATCTTTGAGCATTATTTTATATCAAGTTGATCCCTTCTAATGTGACATAATGATTTCTCCCCGTGCAGACTGAAGTTCAGTTCAGGAGGCATTGTGTGTTGGCAGCGTTTCAAAGTCACTTTTCGAAATCATCTCGAGACAAAAGTTTGCCATCAATGGCTGCTGCAGCAGCCCCACGGCAGCTCAGGTGTTTTTATTTTATTTTAAGCATTTTTTCTCTTTATTTTTCCTTTGGCATCTGCAAGTGTTGCAATGCCATTTGTTTTGGGTTGCCGCCGCTGTTGCCTTGCTATTTTTGTTTGCGGCTTTTTGTCGTGCGGTTTTGATTTTTTTCGTTTACTAATAAATCGCGCCGGTCTGTCAGGTGACTTCATGATGCGTCCGTCTGCATCACATGACTCTGAGCCAAAAAGCCTGTCGTCGCCGATTCGAGGCCAGAAACCATTTGCTGATTGCCGTTAACGAGTCGCCGTGACAGCGAGTGAAACGTAAGAAGCCGTCATCACACCTGAGAACCCATTTTCCGTGGCATATGTTTTTCGTCAAAAGGTCTGTTTCTTCTAACACCCTCTGTGGAGTATATAACGCGGTAGGTTTGCGGAACACTCCACATTGAAGTGCTGGCCAACACCATGAGATCTTTGGTAATTATAATACTGGTATCAGTATCCACTGTGGATCTCAGGAGGACTGTGGACAAAGCCCAGTGTCCCAAAGTTTGTGACTCGGACTATAAGCCAGTCTGCGCCTCCCGAATCGGAGGCGTTACTCCCAGTACTTGCACCTTTCCCAACCCTTGTACCCTAAAACTTTACCTTTGCAACAGTAAACTAGGTGAGTTGGTGATAGAAAATACAAATATTTAACTCAATAAAATTATCTGATAATATTTTTCTTAATTAAATTCCTTTTTTCAGATTGGAAAATGGATAGCAATCAGCCTTGTCAATGGCCCGTTGGAAGCTGCGAAGAAATTGCCAATTTTTTACGCAGGAGAAAGGATATATTTGTACAAAAAGGAAAGAAAGTTGTTACTAAGAACCACAAAAACCCAAAAGCAATTGAATAAATGATTAAAAGCTTAGAAATCGTTTAGGCTACAATGAAGACGTCGTCTGTCAAATGTTACCACTAACTTAGCCACTCGTGTTTAGCAACAGATGCAATCACCTCGCACAGCGGGCCCCCACCAAGAAATAAATAAATATATCTGGGTAGTATGGGAATATCTATCCCTAGGCATTGCAACGTGGAAACGTCAACGTCAAAAGGCGGTTGCCGAATGATTGCCGCTGCTGTTTGTGCTGCTAATGATTGGCTCAAAGCTCGTGTGCTGTGTTGTCGTAGGTGTAGAGCCATGTTGCCACCGCTCAAACAAGCTGAAACAGCACAAACCAAGATTTATGGGTGTCAGTCGGGCAGCTAGACACTGCGAAAAAATTTCAGCAAAATTGGGGACAAAATAATATAATATTTTACCAAAGGGGGATAAGGCATATTTTTGATAAAATAAGATGTACATTTTTTTGAATATGCTTGTGTTATGAACTCATTTCGAGAGCATGCATCAAGTTTTAATGTTTCTTTAGTTTTTTTTCCCTGCACAGCGTTTCGGTGTCAACGTTCAAATATTTGTGCCGCAAACATAACCCAGAATGCCACCAACCACTTTTTCTGCAACGGAAGACTAGTCACACAGTTTCTATTTGTACTCACAAAGTGCCGCGGAATAGATTCACGTTGTAGTCGTAGACAGAGGAGCGACCTGGTCCGGCCAGCAGAAGTGCACAATCGGATCCGTGGGCCGTCTGGAGCTGCTCACCAAACTGATGGTACTGCGCACGCGCCGCCGCCACCAGAGACAGTAGAAGTATTCTGCAAAGAAACATGAGCAAAAGTAGGCAAATTAACACGTTATGCAGGCACACATGCAGAAAAGAAGTCACGCCCCTTTGACAAACAGAAACACGCCTGCGGCCAAAAGCATTAATCAGTCAACCAGTCTGCTGGTGTGTACAGAGTCTAAACCGTGATTTTCAACCGAACCGAAAATTTTCAAAAAAATAAAATTTTTAGGTGAAAATGCCAAGTTACAGGGAATTTAACTATGAGTTCAGAAAGGTATGCTATTCCATATTTGAATAATTAGTTCCATTTTTATAGCAAAAAAACTTAATTTTTTATTGGCGGAAAATGAAGATTTCGATTTTTGGCCAAAATCTGATTTTTCGTAAAATTTGTTTTTGCTCTAATTTTTGCAAAAATGCTCCGATATTAAAACGGCGAACTGTTCTGAGCAGATAACAACCTGATAATTAATATTAGTGCCTTCTCCGGCTGATTTGCGAAAATTAAACATTTTTCAAATTTTTTATTTTTTTGTAAGGGGTTGTATCACAAATTTTGGCGAAAATTTTCAAAAAAATAAAATTTTTAGGTGAAAATGCCAAGTTACAGGGAATTTAACTATGAGTTCAGAAAGGTATGCCATTCCATATTTGAATAATTAGTTCCATTGTTATAGCGAAAAAACGGAATTTCAGAAACAACCGTAACTTAGTCCATATTTCTAGAACCTATGTAACGGAATGAATATCAGACATTTACTCTTATGCAAATTCCACTTTAACTGTAGGTTGCAGCTGTCTGTCGATCGACAATCCATGGAACCCATATGCCAAGTTGCATATTGTTTTTCGGACTCGCCATTGTTCGGGGCGTTTCTTTATCTGTCAGCAAGGGGGTGGGTGGGGAATTCGACATCTGACATCTGGCAACCTTGCTTTTATTTCGCGGCTTTAATGCGCTCAGATTTATGACTTGCAGCGCGTGTTAATCGCTTGTTAGCTTTTGTCGCCTCGCACAAAGCGAAAGCCAAAAACAAAAAAACCCCACATTTTTGGGCAATTGTTAACGGCTTTTGATAAGTATTGATATTGATTGCTATTGTTATTACTGCCTCCGGCTAACAGTGAAAGTAAGGTATAGGAACGCCATGCCCCTTTTTCTTATATAACCGAAAACAAGGCTTGCCTCGAATACCCTTTAACATATTGGAATTGAAGTAACTGGAATTAGTTAATTATAATTTTGAAAACAATTAATTACTTCATTTATTGAGATCACCTTGAGTAACTGGACATATTATAACTTGCTTGACTGCCGGATTTAGAATTAATTGTATGATAGAGATATAGAGATTAGAAATTATTCGACAAAGGCCGAAATCTTTACTCCTAATGTAAATGTAATAAATATTGTCAGAAAGTATATTTAACAAGAAATTATCATAAATCTTCTCTTAGTGAACATATACTGAATATCGCTTAAATAGGATAATTAATATTATTTAAAAATTTGTGTCTTTACATCTAAATATGCAAATTTTATACTTAATTTTTAGAAAGGCCTACAGTATTTTTGCCATTTTCCTATGATCCCCGATGATTGGTGATAATAAGTACCTAAAGTTGTAAAAGCTGACCATACACTCAGCAATAAATAGTGAAAGTGTTTGGATTTTCATTTGCCATCTATTGAGGGTCTCATTTTGACGAAGGGCACAGCTCCCTGGCTATCAGTGTTGCTTATATAATCGCCAAGGGAAACAATAACGCACTTAAGTCCTTTCACTTTTCGCTTGACAGTTTGGTCTTTCATTTTCACTGACCGAGCGAAGTGAGATGCCTTTTAAGTGTATCCCATTACAAGGGTTTACTGAACTCCACGCTCCGGATGAAAAGATTTAAGTGCACCTGCTTGCATTTTTGGCTTGTTGAATTAAACATCTGTTTATTAAATGAATTTAGCAGCTTTAATAATTCGTTCTCGCATATAAAAAGCATATTTTCATGGGATTTCATGATCATTCGAGATACAGAACTTTTCGTTGTACAACATGAAGTGTGTTTCAATATTTTTGATTATTTCCCTAGGATTACTGGCTTTGGCACAGGCTGATCCAGGTGGTCTCAGGTGCCCACGTGCTTGTACAAGGGATTATAGGCCTCTTTGTGCCGAATGGCGAAGGGGTATTATACGTCCCATAATAAGTCGCTGCACTTTCTCCAACAAGTGCGTTCTTGACAATCAAAGATGCAGAACGAATCAAAGTAAGTTAAATTTTATTAAATAATAAATGTAAGATACTAACTATAAATATTAAATTAACAGATTGGGTTGTCGTCGATGAGAGGCGCAAGTGCAGGAACGAAACCCCCGATTGCGATGATCTTCGCAAGTCAGCTGAACTCTGAAATCTCTTGGAGACCTTTGTGCCTATAATAAACCCCGACTTTCCCCGCTCATATTACCCCTGACTTTGATTAATCACAGGCCCTGCAAATAAACAGAAGATTTGCTCACTCTTGACCAATGTGCGGTCATAATTTTTGGTTTACAGCTCACACGATTTGCAACTCTTTACGCTTCTCGCTTTAACTGAGTTAAATGATTATTAAATCTGGTTACCAGCGAGTTTCTTTCATTTCGGTTTTCGCACAACAGTGAATTTGGTTCAAGGCTGCCCTTAAAATATTTCGAATCCGTGTGGGGAACGTGTTTTTGGAGTGCCTAGTTCATTAGCCATCATGACAGGGCAATTAGAATGCAAACAAAACGCACTCGCCCACACAGATTGTCTGAGTACTTTATTTGGCCGACATTTGGCCACGCCCCAGCAGAAATACGCGTGCCACAAGGGGGCAGTGTGTGCTGTTTGCAGATTTAATTGCCAGACCCCAGATGCAGATCAGAGTTGCAGGCCACTGCGTAAAGTCAATTAATTGTTGCTCGCCTTTGGGGCGACAGCTTTTGTGAAAGGCCAGCACGCAACGTCCTTCTGGCCAACCTGCCAACCGGCCAATATCCACACCACCACTGTATGCACATATCTGCAATTTATGCACAGTCGCATGCATATGCAATCTTTACACCTGCCCGCAAGAGTCAATTAATTTCGGCTCGTCGATGGCTGGCCAAACGACTTTTACATAAATCGCAGCACTGGCTTATCTAAGGCACTTGGTCACAGTAGTCGGTTGGGTCGGTTTCTTTCGGATGACACACATATGGCGGAAAAATCAACCTTTTTCGGGGGACTGCAAATCCCAGTGCACATAAAATTATACCATTAAAAATCTATATAATAAATAATATAAACATTTCTAAGATAATACTCCCAATTCTTAAACAAAATATAAGTAATTGTATAGAAAAATATAGTTAATTGAATTCATAGAGTTTATTTCCAAAATTTTTATTTATAAATATTTTTTTACATATTCCTAGTACTTATTTTATGTGTAGTGACAAACAAAGAACGGGCGCAGTACCCAATTATAGTCGCCATATAGGTCGATCCCTGCCATATCTGTGCATATTTTAAAGCGCATCCAAAAGTTGACATTTGCTAATAATATATTTTTTCCAGCCGCAGCGCTACGTTAATTGCCTGATGCATTGTTAGGCTGTGTGGAGAGCTGCCGATTGTATCGCGGGGCTTGCCCTGATGCTACTTATGTCATCTTGGCTAAGGCAACTGAATACCTGGGAGCAGGGCCCCCGAAAAGGGGCGTACCAAGTGCATAGGACTTTTTGTTTGGATCTCTCTTTGTCTGCAACTTGCCACATCTCGCGCATTGTTGTAGTTTGTCTTATATGTAAATTGCCCCGTCTTGGCTAGTTTTTGATGTCATGTAAATGTGTGGAAATTACTTTTGTAATGCACAGAGAAATTCATAATTTATGCTCGCAGCATTTCCATTGATAGTGATAAAGTATCGTCAAATGAAAATATGACAGAAATCTGAAAATGCTTAAGATGTCTTAAGATTATCTTAAAGTTATTTACTGGTTTTCATCTGTGTCGACAGTCGCTTTCGTTGATTGTGATTAAGTGTGCCGAAGCGAAAATATGAGAGATAACATTTTATTGCATCCAATGTCTTATAGTTTTCACAGAGGTGTTGGTTGCAGTTTTTGTATCTGCCAATCGAGGTTTATGTGAAGGCCTCTACTATAACTTCACACAGTTTTACTCACAAAGCTTGTATGGCATTGTGATAACTAAGTGATATTTATCATGAAACTTGCAGCATTTAATTTGAGTTGATTTTTATTAATTGTACTATTTTTATGATTATAATAATCTGCTGGATTCGAATACGCTGATTAAAATCATTTAAAAAATTAAAATAATTTAAGATTGTCTTGTCTAAAAATAGAGCATATATCTGCTGACCTCACTTCTACTTTTGTAATTTTTGAGAGCGGCAAGCCTGCAACTCTAAACCTTTCATTAGCGATCATTTATCATTTGACTTTAACTAACCAATACAGCAACCGCATTTGAATAAAGCCAAGTTAAAGCCACTCGATCGCCACGAGCCCGAGTGCCGGCAATCAGCGATGTGCAAATATCGCGGTATGCTGTTGCACTTCCATCTATCTATCCGCTCGCTTAACTCATGCTGAGTGGATCTCGTTTCTGGGCCCGATTGCTAATGCCAGGCCATGCTGTTTTAATTGTTGCACTTAGCTTTGCTCAACGCTTTGCTCTGGCCAATTGCTTAATTGATTCTGGCCAGACAGGTAGCGTTATTGTCCAATGTCTTCACATCCGCCTGGCATTTTGCAGGCAACTCTGGAAAAAAGTAAAGAAAAACTGTGCGAACATATCGAATCGATGGGGCACACATGGCGCATACTTGATTAACGGCAGAGCAATTGCAACATGACGCACATTTATGTGGCATTAGTGTCGCCTTTGATACTTTATTGTGCCATAAATTGGCAATGCAGATTCGATGGCACACAGTGCAAGGAGCGATAAGCGGGCCAGAGCTGCCTTAATTCGCTCTCTGACCCACAAAACGTTCGCGATCCTATCGCCGCGAGAAAATCTATTAGAGCTCCCACAGCTACACGGAGAAAAATTTGATCAATAAATAATTTTAAAATATTTTGTAGAATTTTATATTAAAATATTTTAAAATTATACAATCGATTTTATAATAACTAACTAAGTAATTTTGTAAAGTAGAAAATGTTTATTTTAACCAATATTTAGGCATATTGCACCTCAGTTAACATTAATCCTTTTTCCTGTGCAAAATTCGCGGCATGTGAAGGGTTTTGATATATCACCCGACCGGCACGCAATCGCGATAGCATCGGACACGGCTAACGTGCGGTTTATGGACTGCACGGTCTCAAATAGAATGTAACCGAACTGCAGCTGGCCAGCGAGTCGCAAAAAACCAACTAAATTTGGCTTTGATCTCCGCACCAACTGACTGATAACCGAAGCCGGCAATCTGACGCTTTTAACAGCTTATTAATTGGGCGGCCGCCCCTTGCAGATTTATACCTGGCCAACTTGCGGCTAATTGCATACAAATTGCAGTGGCTAAGCCAAAATCAGTGAGACTGAGCCAGCGACAAATTCAATGCCAGGCTTATTGACCGAAAACGCTCAATGCAAAACTGGCTGCTGCCTGCCATTGATTGTGCATAAATCAAATGGAAACAACTTTTGCATCTGACATTAATTTTACAGGCGGAGAAAAAGATAACTAAATCAGTAAAAGTGACTTTTCAGCCATCAGTTTGTATCAAATCTTACAAGAAAATAAGAGATCAAACCATATACCTACTTAATTAATAACTAACTCACTATGATTATTATCATTTGGCAGCAAGAAAGTAACTTATTCTTATGATTTATTTGTGATATATTTTATGATGAATTTTCTTTCTGTGAACTCCGATTTGTGCGTTGGCTCTCGGCGAACAAGCCGACCGCCTTGACTTTCTTAGCCGAGTCTGAAGTGCACTTCTGCGCGGCGGCTGAGCATCCTCAGCGAATGACAGGGAGTTGCGAGTGGGCCACGTGAGCAGCAGACGCCTTTCACCAGTCTGGCAGTCTGGGTCCACCACCAGGTTCCCCAAAATAGCTGCAACAATTACCAAATTTTGTGCTCATACTTTGGAGGCATTCAATAGCTCCGGCAATGCCTGGCAATTGGCACATCGTCTTGATCATCGTCATCATCATCAATTTGAGTGCGAATGTTGCAAGCTCAATATAAAACAAAAAATAAAAACACATGAGCACTCCACTTGGCCTGCCTACAAATAAGCCAAGTGATTATTCGGGTTCGGTTTGTTTGAGCCCGAATGTTTTTTGAGTGTTGCGTTGCCCAGCATACCGAATGCCGACATGCAGCATACTAGCGCTTTATTTAAATAGTTTTTCCGAAAAATATACACAAAATATGTAACTGGCGGTTGCATCTGTTGCTGTTACTGTTCAATTTGCACCGCTGGCTCACAGTTTTGCCATCAGTTGCCACATCATTTCTGACGAGTGCACATACAAATCAAAGCCAGCACGCGATTTGGGTTACCAGGGCTCTCACGATCCCATTCGAGAGATCTGCTGCGAATTGTGTCGACAGCCCCTGCATTTCAATTAGCAATCTCTGCGGTTGGTTCTCTGATAAGCGGACAGCGCCGCCTTGCTCGCAGCTTTTCACTTTCGGTTCTCACGCTTGTGGGCGGATTTTAATTAATCCGCACACTGGGGAAAATTTATTGCATTTCTTTTGCTATATATTTTTTTTTCGCAAAACTATAACATTTTGGGTAAGATTTATTCAATTTATTGCCATTTGTCAAAGTCTTTTTAGCAATTTTATAATTTATAGTAAAAGTACATGTTTTATATTCTGTACATTTTTAGCTATTAGTATATTAATTGGATATTAAGATATTTAAAAATGATTTTTCCTTTCATAAAAATAAATATTCTTTTATTATCTTAACATTTTGACAACAACATTTTCTTTATATTTTTTGACGCAGAATATAATTTGGTAAAAGCAATAAACTTTTTCTTCATCTTTGTTCTTCTTTTTATATCAAAGCCCAATAAGTTTCATTTTGTCATACCTATTTGCTACACTTTCTCGACCTGTGAGTCAGCACATAAATAAATAAATAAATAAAATATTTTCACCCGAACAAAAGGTCCAACTCGAGCACTTTTTAGTGGCCCAAACAGATCGCAGATCGGGCACGTAGTTGTATCATCAAATCAGTGTAAATAGGAGGCCCACCCTTGGCGTCCATTCATAAAGAGCAGCACGATCAAGCACTCGTCCACTCCATCAAATCATCGCCATCGCCATCCTCTTCGGCCATGATCCCTGCTCGTTCAGCTTTCTTTTGTTATAACATCAATCAGCGATGTTCGCGAAATCGAAGCAACCTCAGCACGGCCAGGGCGCAAAAAATATCTAATTTACGAAAATGTACCGTAAATAGAAAACCCATTCAAGTGGCGGCAGTTGTGGGCAGGCATGACGTGAATTTGGCTTTTGAAAGTGAAATGATTTTGAGTAATTTACGTTAATGTAGCGCATTAATGGCTCATCATCAGCAGCAGCATCCGAAAAGAAGGAGATCTTCGAGTCAAAAGTGAATGTTGACCAGCATTCACTTTAAGAAATCGAGCAGTTGCAAAATATTATGTACCCAATGGATGTATACATATATCCATCAATGTAAGGCCTCCAAATGATTTGTTTCAATGCTGCTGCCTCCACCGCTCTTCTCTGGGGCAAGGGATTGCATGCGCGGTGCGAGTAATTGTGGCAAACACATCAGACAGACATTTTGCCCAAAAATGGGGAAAACAACGGCAATATGCTACCACAAGTCATGGCTTTTGCTGCCTCTTGTCTTGTGAACCTTGTAAGGCGGTTTATGTAACGAATCCAGCGCCAAAGATTTTTGCCTGCGGCCGCCATTTGGCCACAAACAAAGGCCCCGAAAAAAAAAAACACTGATTGATATAGGCACGGTCAAATTTCTATAGCTTGAAGCCCTGCTCGTTAAATAATTTTTAATGGCTGAAATGATAAGGATGGGATATCTCTGGAAAGTCAAAATTCAATAAATAGAGACCACCCAATAATAAATAACTGAAACTGGGTTTTTTATTATTTAATATTTTGAAAAATAATTTTCCGTTCAATTTATAGAAGTACGACTGTGACAGACATTGGTTTTGGCCCTCATTAATACGCAGCACAATGCGACTTTTTATCGCCCGGTCCCGATCTGGACTTCGATTCGAGTTCGATTTCGATTGGGATCTTTGAATGCACTTCGCATGCCGCTTTCCAAATTGGCACTAACGCCCTGCCTTGATTGTCTGATTTATATGCGAGCATGCAAATGGAGTGGCTGCAGTTAGCTGAAAGCCAAAAGTGCTGGCAGCCTTGACACAAATTCACCCAGGAGAGCGGCAATCAGCGACGCCCGCCCCTCTTTTCTGCGCATTTCTTTCACCTGCCCCCCAATTATGTATGTATGTCTTCATTTTATAACATTTTGCGCTGAGCTCGAGACCGGATTGGTGGCAAGTCACGAGGCAGATGTGGCCTGCGAGCCAGGAAATCAACAGGTTGCTCCGTTTCTGGTCTTCTACATTTAAGGAGAAAGTAAAACGCTGCCTGATCGATTTCAGCTGGCAACTTGCAACTGGTTGAACGTGAAGTTCAACATCCATCCACAGGCATTGTGCAACTCGCTTTGAACTTCGCATCAAATGTTAATGACCCCGTTTGGCTAACAGCTGAAGACTAAAACCTAAAAACAGACACAAAAAAGAGGCAAAGCTGTTCGGTTCTTGGCCATAACTATGTTTTATGGGGACCGCGGACTGGGGACTCGGAAAAACAAATCAGCGAACGAGGCGACCCAGCGAACAGCGGACAATTAACAGGCACTCGCTAAGTTCCACCCAGCCGGGTTTTTATGCTTATTGCAGTCTGCCACGTTGGCCAGGTAATCGAGGTGTGAGCAGCTGCCGGCCAACTACCGTTAGCCGATAGAACTCGCCGGGAAGTTATGGCCATGTCCCCAGGGACATGACAAATCACCTGGACACGCCCACGCCGCCTAAGCTAAGCCTGATTTAAACGAGGGCCAGCTTCGGCTTAGCCTTGGTCTAAAGCGGATAAACTCCGGCTCGATTGCCTTGCACTAAGTAGAGAAATAACAAATACAAAAATCTAATCATAGCTCAATTCCAAGATTTTTAATTAAAAATGTGATCCTTTATTTATCAGTCATTAATTTACTTGTCTAACCAATATTTAGGGGGATTTAATGTTATTATTTAACTTTCAGAGCAATTAATTGTAAAATGGAGGTCAGATTAAATGCGTATAATGTAATTTACTAACAAATAAGTCTGGCCTTTTCTATATAAATTCTATAAATTTTATTCTTTTTCTATAGTACCTTATCTTTTGGTGTTAAAAAAATCAATAAAACCCAAACTGATAAGAAAAAAACATAATAGTTCATTTAATGAAAATATTCATTGCTTATATGCCAATTAAAATTAGGAAAATATGGAAAGGTCATTTTAACCTCTAATTAACGATCTAAAAATAATTAACCATTTTTCTCCGCCTTTTAAACCTCAGCTGGCGCCTCAGATCTTATCTTGCACCTAATTGCTATTTAAATTGAAACCGAAAACTCCCGTTGAGCTCTATTTTAAGCCCGCATCGGAGGTGTGATTTTCAACTTTTCGTCGGAAGCTGAGATGGCCAAGAGCGTGACCTATACGCTCATTAATTTTGTTGCTCCAGGCGCTGATTTGTTCATCATTACGGGTTGGGAATGGCTCGTGGATGGCCAGATAGAAAGTGGCAGGAAGCCATTAGCATGGGAAGTTGTTAGACAAGCAAAAAGCCAACCAACTTAGCGCAGAGCTTGGCCTGAATATAAATGAAATAATCAAAACACATATATGGCGCAATGCCGTTTAATCGCTGGTCGAAAATCACAAGAATGCCGCACATAGCGAACGAAAAACTTTCTGTGCCAACGACTCAGAACTTTCCAGCTAACACATACACGGAGAATGATAAAATAAAGAGAAGAACAGAACGAGAATGTCGGAGAAATGTTTACAGAAAGTTGTCATAAGCCAGCGACAGACACGTAAAAATTACATAAAAATGAGCAGGAACATGGCTAGAACCAGTCACCAATTTGGTCTAGACATTTCCGAGACGCCCAGGCGAACACTTGCCACACACAGGAAATTAACTAGAAAAATGTGTACCAAAACTAAGAGTGCGGCTCATTAAAAAATAGCCAGCGTACATACCTTAAGATCATTTTGTTGACGTTGCACGTTGCCACTTGGCCGTTGGCCGTCGTTGTTAATGACTTCTTTAAATGCGTCGAGTATACGGCGGTATATGGGCAGGCCTTTGCTTATATTTGGTTAGCGAATACTTAAAGCCCAAGAGCTGTGAATTAATCCAATTATGGCAGACGCTGGCCCACGCCAAGTTGGCCTCAATTAATAACGGACTGGCGCGAAGAGTTCACCGCTGAGTTCGTTGCCTGAGTCTTTTGTTTTGGTGCCAGAACCTGACAATTATCGAGCACTTGTCACGGCTGCGGGTAACTTTTACTATCGCGTTTCACCCTTTTGTCACTAATTTTTACTTCTCCTCTGCAATGCACTTTGTTTCCTGCACACTCACTCACTCACACGAAAGAGCCCGAAAGAGCGCCTCAAAGTCGATTTATTTTTCTTCCGGCTGCACAACCGCCACGGAGTGTGTCCAACAATTAACTGAGCTCCGCCAGCCGATGCTGCCACAGAAAAGCCAAAAAAGAAGCTAACAAACGGAGCCGGCCCGCCGTCTCCGTCGACGTCGGCGTCTGTGGAGTAGCGATAGCAGTCAGCCGACTTCGGTTATCAGCTGCCAAGTGCCGGCGGCAGCAGCGGTAAAAAAAAACAGAAAATACACAGACGCCCCGAGAAAGACTCGTTTTTGAGCGAGAGATTGAGTGGAATCGAGTTGGCCTGCGTGCGGTTTGTTGTGAGGTGAATGGAGTGTTGGTGTGGTGAATTTTGTAGAGCGCAGTTCGTGTCTTAAGTCATTCGATTTTGGTGTGCCTTAGAGCCATGTAAAGAAAGTTGTGATAATTATATTTATTAATGACAAATAGAGTTAAAAAATTCTATTGATTTGAATTTTTTGATTTTAAGTTTTCAGGGAAAGGATCGCTCCTCAAATTTTTTGATTAATGCAATTTTTGTTTTAAGATTGGCATCCTCAGTTGTTCATGAAAATTAGGATCTTTTAAAATGATTGATTTGTTAAATCTAGTTATCTCTCGCGCAAAATGGTTATAAAAATCCGAATCATATATTTTAATCAGTATTCGATAATTATTTAAATTAATTTGTTTTTGATAGGTAAAAAAATTTAATTTTTAAGTCGACTTCCATTCTACCTATATGATGACATTTCCAAATGCCGTTGGTAAGCAAATAAATTGCCTAAGTAATTTTAAATGCAATAAAATATGCCAAATACAATTTATGGCCCATGGCAATATTTAGAAAAAAGTTATCAAAGTTCAAGGTCTGTATTGTATTACAATATAAATACAAATTATTTATGAGGCTTGACAGCTGTTAGAAGATTTGTTATCGCTTTTAGGATATATGTATTTTCTTATTAAATATTTCGCAAGTGACATAATAGGATCGGTTAATATATCGCCCTAAAAACTTAATAACAGTTAAATTAACCACTTACATCTTAATTTTAAACCACTAAAATCACTGCTAGCAAATACTCCCCCGCACTAAAACACATTTCACTTCCAACGACTTGGTAATTATTTAGTGACGGCTTAGAGCCACAAACCAACTCCTACACCGCTATCTGCGATCTTCAATGCCCATGTACAAATAAAATCTCAATCTGCAGTCGTTTCTTTTTTCTACACGTACTTATTCAATTTGCCAACCCGAGCTGCACCTTCGGCAGACCAATCATTTAGAGTCTCGTCGGATCTGCGGTATATCGGTACGAGCCAATTAATTTAATTTGTCAAACCGCACATACAAATCTGGCAAGCCTTCAGCATAAGTCATAATGCGGAGGGTGTATGCTATACAATAAACTAATGCAAAGGAGTCCAATAGTAATAAACGTAAACCAGAAAACGTCAAAATGCGGAGCAATCGATATTAATTTCGCTAAAGCACCGCAGAATGGGGCTTTCCTGTGGTAAATTTTTGGCTTTGGCGAACACTCGAGTCCATATCGATTTTGTGGCCTTTGGCTTTGGGCTTTGTTGCATTTGACAATTGCTTTGCATGAACGCACGAATATTGTGCAACATTTTTGGACCGGAGCAGCTTGAAAAAAAAAGAAATAAAACAAGATCAGTATTAACAATGTACCACGCATTTTTTTTGAAAAGTTGTTCGTGCCACGTTTTTGTTCTTTTATTTAAGCCAATTTTGTGTTCGGGGTTGACGTTGTCGTATGAGCATTAAATGCCGAAATTTTGTATTATCAACCCGGTTTGACTGCCTCCAGTCGTCCGGCTGACTCCTTTTTCACTATTTAATCTCGCTTGAATTTATTTTTACTCGGCTTTTTGCTTTTTAAACATGCTATTAATTTTTAATGGCGTGTGACATTTTTGTTTACGCACAGCCTCAATGTAGAGCAAAACATTAGCATGTCTGCGGTATTAGTTTACCATTTTTCTTGCTGCCATTGAGCCATTTGACGGTGTCTTAATTGATATTTATCGCTGGACGATTGCCATGTTCATCATAATAGAGTCGTGTAGCCGACAAAAAGCTCATTACTCTGCCTTGCTAGGTGAGGGGCTGACTGGTGGCTGATGGCTGAATGGTAAACGCGCCTACAATTTGGCCATTTGATTAGCCTCACCTCGTCATGGTCGTCGGGGCCCCAAATGGCCGATCCAATCCGGCACATAAAATCCAATTTAATTAAGTTAGACGACTCTCGGATTGAGACGCAGTCGGAGGATCGAGACTCAGACTGCGACTGAGACCGAGATGGAGGCCCACAAAACAGCAGCTGCCGTGGCAGACAACCTTGCCAGCATTCTTAACATGTTCAAGATTTTTACCAACGCACTGCATTTAGGTTTGTTGTTGTCGCGTTCACTTTTCAAATGCTTACGAAATGTCAATATTCGGCACAAAGTTATTTGTTATTTGATCGGATCGATTGAGCAATTGTTGATATACAATTTTTCTGTGTCTGCTTTATTTTCGATCCGATTTGTTCTTTTTGTCTAACGGTTTCGCATTGATTTGTTAGCTAATTGTATACGAAAAATGTAATTAAAATAAAAACGAGTAACTGGAAACCCGCAACGCTTGCATGTCAGCTTGACAAACGAAAAATAAGTAAATAAAAAGTGTTAACACCCAAATCGCACAGCTGGCGACAACGGTGCGAATGAGTCATGAATTGCATTGCAGTGGAGTTTCAATTAGTTGCAAATGAATGAAGAACTAACATAAAACCTAAAATAAAGAGATTTTTTATTGAAAGTAAACTTGTTCACATATGAGTGATACACCCAAATTGGTTCACACACTTTGCTTTACTTTCTAAATTGTATAAATCGCCAAATGATTTTTACGTAATTTCATTAAATGTTGCCACCATGACATTTCATTTTTACCATTTTTTCATTATTATTGCCCACCTATCAAAGCTCAATTGGACTTGCGATTTCTTAGACAATCATAAGCCTAATTTGCTTTCATTGTTATGGATAATAAACAGACCCTGAGATATATAAGGCAAGGTTACCCATTATTTTTGCGCTCTATCACTTGAAAAAGCCTATATTTTCAAAACTATTTTCGCAAATGCACGACTTCCTGGCAACCACGATGATGGGTGTCTCTTTTTTTGGGCCAGCAAATGACCACCTTAATCAAGTCTTCTATATGCCAATTAAACCAATGGTAGCCAGTAATGTTAGCTAAGCCATAATTGTACGAAAGGGGGCTTCTGTGTTAGCAAGCCATTCATGTATTATGCATAAATTGCTTTAGGAGTTGTCCGAAAAAGTATAAAATGGCAAAAATATGCCTATGTGCGTGTAAAATTTTTTCTTTGATTTTGTAAATTTTAGTCAACTTTCAAAACGCATGTTTGCCTCTGACTTGGATTCATAGTTAATTTTCCATATTTTTTTGAAATAAAGTGTTTTAGACAGGTTAATGAACTGCTTAACTCTGAGTCATTAATTGCTAAATACCGAAATTATAAAAACTGGATCATTGGGGGAAACTTTAGATTAAATCTAACTTGAGTTTGTTTATGACATCATTGTCATTATTAAGATTATCTTTATAATTTTGCTTGATAAAATTAAATACATTTTAGTGCGTTTTGATTTTTTAACGGTTTACGAATTTTTCATATAAAAGTATTCACTTTTTCGAAGGAAAGCATCAGTTGTTTCCCGATTATCCAGCACTAATCAAAAGTTAAACTCCAAACAGCAATAAAATGGCATTCCGTTACATTTTCGTGATCAGCGCTTTGGTTGTCCTGGCCCAAGGATCTTATTTGTCATCAGTGCATCAGGACTCTGGCGTTGGAGTGCATCACTCTGGAGTGGCTTCTTCTGGAGTTCCAGCTCTCGGTGTTTCCCGTGGCCATTCCGCTGTTCCTCAGCCTCAACGCCCTGTTTCTGGTCATGGAGGTCTTTCTGGTCCAGTTGGAGGAGCTCGTCGAGTGAGCGGAGCGGGAGTGCACGGAGGTCGTGCTCATGGCGGTGCTGCTCGTCGTCCTTCTGCTGGCGCTCATGGTCGTCCGATTGGAGGTGGTGCTGCTCACGGAAATGCTCACCAGAATCGCAACCGCAACCAGAAACCTTATTAGAAAACACCTTACAACACCAGCAAAATACCAAATGAATGTCGATATTACCCACATTTTTCCCTCTTCCTAAAACTATTTTCACATACCCATCTCCTGCAAATAATAACAATTGTTATAAAAAACACAAATAATGTTTCTTTGAGAATGGCGGGGTTTTTGATATGTTGGGATTACAATCAAATACAATTCAATTGTTAAGCCTGTAATACCACATTTTAACACCAATTGCTCCACTGATGAACTGGTTAATGGGCCAATTAAGGCATTAGCGACAAGTTAAGCACCCAACCGAGTGCACTTCATGGTTTAAACATTTCTTGAATAGTTGGCCCAAAGTGTATTGCCAGCTTAGACGGCAAGTTTTCAATGTGAATTGACACAGTCTTTAGCCATTTTGGGACTTCTGTAATCTTTTAACCAAGCTTTATAAAAATAAATTTAAATTTTTATAATAAAGTTTACCGTCCATATATCTAATATATTTTTTCAAGTTATGGACTAGAACTCATATCAATAGAAAACTTAGAAAACTTACACGCAAATTAATACAGAATATTATTTTGCTGAAGTAAGTCATAAAATATTATCATATTTTTAGTATACCTGTAATTTATTATATTAAATAGTATTTGGCTTGTAGTCTTAAAAAGAAAATGTCGATCAAAAAAGTTGTAATTTTGCAAAATAGCAAAATCTTCTACAGTCGCAAAGTAATAAAATGCGTATATTCCCATAAGAACAACATACAATTAGGTTTTTTAAATATTTTGGCAAACAGAGCTTTATTATTTTGATCAATTTTCTATTTTTCAGAGTTCAGTTTTCTATTTGATTTAGTAGGGTTTCTGGATGCGATTGCGATTCTGGGCATGAGCAGATCCGCCGCCAATGGGTCTTCCCGCGTTGACAACAAGAGAAGGACGGGAATGGGATCCAGCCTGGCGACGAGCAGCGACAAGACGAGGAGCAGCCGCAGAACGAGGTGCGCCTACAGGACGAGGAACTGGACGGGGTGCTGGTGATTGAGCCTGGGATCCTGACGATGTTCGCGTTTCGGGAAAACTAACTGCACCTTGTGAAGTAACACCTCCGGCAGAATGAGCTTCCAAGGGGGATTCTGGTTCCACTGGAGATATGTGAGATCCTTTGGCCAGGACGATTATGCCAATGAGCACAAAAACAAATCGGACTGCCATATTAGCTTTTATTTTTTGAAGTGCACTGATGGTATTTTTAAAAATGGCTTTCTTTTTATACGTTTTAGAATTTTCATAATGAAAATAAAAAGAAAAGAAAAATCGAATTAATATAACAATATTTAATTACTTTCATAGTAATCACTAACTTTAAATAAATATAAATCAAATTTTTCTGAAAATCCCACTTTAATTAGGTTCACTTAAATCAAAATGTGAATATAGTTCAGTAACCTCATCAAATCGCCATCATGATTTATGGATTGATAAGGACGGGAAATTTCTTAATTAAATTAAAAACATTATTTTTATATTACACTAAAGTTTCTTGCGTACAGTGCATTTGGATTAAAAAATACATTTTTCCTAATCATTATTGTATTTAGCTAGATAAACATATTCGCACACATACACATATTTGTAAAAAATTTGTGAAGAATCTGCGAATAGTTTTCAGGAACGAAACCTATTTATAAAAAATATAAAAAAAAAACAAGATTGTTAAAAAATTTTCAAATTAAAAATTTCAATACCTTGCTCATCCTCCTTATTCATCGGCTTTTTAATATAAACAATCTTTCGGGATATATGTTAATATTTGCCTAAGCTATGGTTGAAAATATAATATATATCTGGTTCAATAAAACATTTTTATCCCAAATAAACTAAAAATTCTGTAGTAAACCTAGTACGTTTAAATATGTTATTTTCACAGCACATAAAAAAGTAAAATTGTTTTGGTATTTGATTTATTGGTAGCAGTATTTAAATGGTTAAACAATGTTTGGGTGTACAATCTTTTATTTCCATTGCTATTGCTTTAATAAGGTTTACAGAAAGGTTTTTAATTTTGTATAAATTGGTTTAGCTCAGTTCGAATTGTTTCTTGCGTCGTCGATATTAAATGGGTAAAGGGTATTCTGCATCTTAGTGGCCGTGATGACGGATCGGGTGGGCGTTGCCATGACCAGATGCAACGACGATTGGGGCAGCCACTCCATGGGGATGTCCAACGACCACTCGAGGAGCAGGAACAACGACACGAGGAGCAGCAACCACCACTCGAGGAGCGGGAACGACCACGGTAGCTGGACGAACATAGGATACTGGAGCCGAATGAAGAGGAGCAGCTCCATAGGCACGGGGGCCAGCCAATCCTGATCCGATTCTGCGATGAGCTACTCCAACTGCCACTGGAACTGGGAGTGGGCCGTGACCGTAGGCTGGGCCGATGGGCTGGTGCACAGATGGATGTCCTTGCGAAACGATGGCCACAGGAGCTGCAGACGCAACGACTCCAGAGTGGACAGCCACGTCCGACTCCTCTTCGATGGGCAGAATATTCGATCCCTGAGCCAGGACGATGAGAGCGCTGAAGACAACAATGAAGCGGGATGCCATTTTGCTTTGGTTATTTACAATGAATGCTTCAGGGTAAACTGATACTTTCAACCTGGAAAATGCAAGCTTTTATAGTCGAATTTGATCACTTAAAAATCTCAATCTAAACACAATATACCAAAACACTTAATACATTCTAAAACATAATGTAACTGGAAATGATGGCACGTGTGACACAAAACTTGATTTAGCTTTTAAAGAATATTGGCCTCTGAACTCGTACGAATGTAAACTTGAGTTCATTGGTCTTATTATTTAATGGGAAGATAATTGTTTACATTTTAGGGAATTACAAATCGACCTAAGATTATGGGGCAGATGCCTTTTTCTCATATTTGATTTGGATTCGACTAGGGTCAGCTGCTTTGTTATGTCTTCACTGATATGTAAAAAAATTTTAGGAAAGCTACAAAAAGTTGTAAGTTATATTTATGATTTTAAAATTATATGTTTTTTTTAACTTGTTAAATACCTTTTTCATGTTTCTTACACTTTAGAATGTTTAGCTATTATATCAGCTATTAAATGTCATATGTACAAAAATTCTGTTCTTCACAAAACTTAATATTGTTATGATATGTAATATAAATATTGTGTATAGAGGTTCTATATCACTTACAAGAATTTGTAATTTAATTTATAATAATAAATACAATAACAATAATTCTAAAGATTCGCAACCAAGTACACTCAAAAGAAATGTATACTAAAATAAACTCATAAATATTCATCCCCATGGATATATCCAAACATTTCTTTCTGTACCTAAAATACAGTACAGTTAAATTTTATTTTATAAGTCAAAAACTTTAAAGATTTAAAGTTTTATTTTAAGAGAACATTTTTTTAAGAGTAGAACATTTTTCTTATTTTTAAGATTTTCCATCTTTCTTATTTTCCAATCTATATTAGTAAAATATTCTCTTTCCTAAAATTTCAAGTTATAATATTAAAGACGATTTATTTTCCGAGTAGTTTTTGATTTGGGAGTAAAACATCTTGAATTATTTAATATATTTGTATGGTTTCAGTTCAGGAAATTTAGGAACGCTCCCCAGTTCCACCTCCATATTCAGACCCTAATAATAAGACGCATATTTTGTATAACAATTGTTATTATTTGCAGAAGATAGTTATGAGGAAATCAGTGGTAGAATAATGTATAGTTTTCATAAATGAAGATTGGAATAATCAGAATAATTTCTCTAGTTCAGCAGGCGATGAATTCCAGCGGTTTCCTAATAGGGCTTCTGGTTGCGATTGCGATTCTGGTGAGCAGCTCCTCCTCCGATGGGACGACCTGCATGAGCACCAGCAGCAGGACGATTGTGGGATCCACCAACCTGGCGACGAGGAGCACCACCATGAGGACGAGCTCCGGCGACTCCCGCTCCGCTCACTCGGCGGGGTCCTCCAACTGGACCAGAACCATGACCAGAGACGGGGCGTTGAGGCTGAGGAGCAGCGGAATGGCCACGAGGGACACCAACAACAGGAGCTCCGGATGAAACGACTCCAGAGTGATGAACTCCTACCAGAGACTCCTGCTCGACAGGGGCAATAATCGATCCTTGAGCCAGGACGATTGTGGCAATGAAGACAAAAGCGAATCGGAATGCCATTTTGATATGCTTATTTGTGATTATTGCTCGTAACACAACTGATGATTTCAATTGAAAAGGGAAAACTTTTATACTTTAGAATTCCGCATAAGATCAGAGCAGTAGAAGCATGCAATTATTTATTTGAAAGTAATTACACTAATCTAAAGGTGGTGTCATGTGTGACTCACCAAGTTTAAGCACTTTGCACTTTCAACTCAAAGGGAGGTCAACTAAAGTATTTTGAACTCTAAACGCTTTGCCAAACATTTAATCTACATTACTAATACTTATTTTTCTTGATTTTTTTTATTTATTCCCCTAATTTGTTTTAATTTCTAATTTTTATTTTATTTCTCTTGTCGCCAAATAAACCTTTACCCCAAAATGTTTACAATTCATTTTATATTAACAAAATTATAGCTTTGTTAATTTTTATTGTATTCTCTTCTACTTTGGAATATAATAATATGTGACGTTTAGAAACGACATATCTCCGCGCGGAGATGTGTTTTTTGACATATTACCTTATGCTCTTGGAAATATCATTTTTTTAACTATTTTGAATTTCGAAATTAATTTTAGAAAAATCGGACGACTATATCATATAGCTCCCATAGGAACGATCGGAAAACTATAGGGAAATTAATAGGAACAAAATTATACCTTTGTTAATTATACCCGTTACTCGTAGAGTAAAAGGGTATATTAGATTCGTGCAAAAGTATGTAACAGGCAGAAGGAAGCGTTTCCGACCATATAAAGTATATATATTCTTGATCAGGATCACTAGCCGAGTCGATCTAGCCATGTCCGTCTGTCCGTCTGTCCGTCTGTCCGTCCGTCTGTCCGTCCGTCCGTCTGTATGAACGCTGAGATCTTAGAAACTATAAAAGCTAGAAGATTGAGATTTGGCATGCAGATTCTAGGGGTTAATACGCAGCGCAAGTTTTTCACGCCGATGTGCCACGCCCTCTCTAACGCCCACAAACCGCGAAAAACTGTGACCCGTTCTGTATGAACGCTGAGATCTCGGAAACTATAAAAGCTAGAAGATTGGGATTTGGCATGCAGATTCTAGGGGTTAATACGCAGCGCAAGTTTTTCACGCCGATATGCCACGCCTCCTCTAACGCCCACAAACCGCGAAAAACTGTGGCACCCACAGTTTTGAAGCTATATTAACGGGAAAAGCAATGTGTATTCGTTTCATCAATACATATTGATATACCAAAGTTGGAAACCCCCCCCCCCCCTAACGCCCACAAACCGCGAAAAGCTGTGGCGCCCATAGTTTTAAAGCTAGAGCAAAAGTGTAAACGCAATTTTGTTTGGGTTATTAACGCCTACCGAAATGTAGAAGAAATTTTTTAAATTTTTTGAAGCGGCTGCTTGGCTTGCCCTGCTTGAGACTGCTGACTTTAGCTGAGTAACGGGTATTTGATAGTCGAGGCACTCGACTATAGCGTTCCCTCTTGTTTTTATTGTATTCTCTTCTACTTTGGAATATAAGCTTATTTTTTTATATCAGAATTTCGAATAAAATTTAACATAATTTGGATGACTATATTAAATAGCTGCCATAGGAAGGATCGATCAATTAATGTCGAAATACTCCGTATTGCTATAATTTTGTTTGTTGCAAAAGCAAAATTTAACATTTGTGTAATTTCAAATAGAATAGGAACGATCTGCAGGGGTATATAAACTTCGGCTGGCCGAAGCTAGTTTCCTTTCTGGTTTTTTATTTATTTTTTGCTTAGCTTGTTTAATGCTAATTAAACCCCTTAATAAATTAATTAAAACATTTTATATTTTGAAAAAATATTTTTTATTGTTGATGGGCTGGTAAATATGTCATTTTTAATTTCCTATTGCTTTGATTGTGTAGGTTAAATGTGTGTCAAACGGGTTTCCAATTCTTTCTAGCGTCTTGGTAAGTTTCCTAGCCGTGATGGCGACCGTGGTGCACATTTCCATGACCAGCTCCCACAACAACAGGGGCAGGCACTCCATGTGGCTGACGGATGGGAGCCACGGGGGCAACGACAACAGCTGGACTGACCACTACAGCAGGACGGGCGTAGGACACAGCAGGACGAGGAGCAGCTCCATAGCCACGAGGACCAGCCAATCCCGATCCGATTCCGTGATGAGCTCCTCCAACTGGCACTGGAACTGGGAGTGGGCCGTGTCCGTAGGCTGGGCCAATGGGCTGGTGCACAGATGGATGTCCTTGCGAAACGATGGCCACAGGAGCTCCAGACGCAACGACTCCAGAGTGGACAGCCACCTCCGACTCCTCCTCGATGGGAATAATGTTAGATCCTTGAGCCAGGACGATAATAGCGCTGAAGACAACAAAGAAGCGGGCTGCCATTTTGCTTTGATTATTTGGGATTACTGTTGGTGAAACAACTGATGCTTTCTGCTTCAAACTTGGCCCTTTTATACTAAAAAACTCACACAAAGCCCAAATTTCCCAAGAATGCAATTTATCATTTTAAAGTAATTACTGGATGAAAGTGATGTCATTTATTCTAAGCAAATAAAAATTTGACCCAGTTTATTGCATTTACTAATGCTTTGAAATTTTAACTGATCTTTAGATTAGAAGCAGGTTCATACATTTAGCCTAATTCATAGCTTTAATTTCTTATTGTTTTATAATTTAACAAACAAATAAATAAATAAATTAAATTTCATAACTTTTCAATTATTTGCTTTGAAATATTTATCTCAGTTTTAAATCGTTTGCAAGTTGTAAACTGAAAATATTTTTATTAAATGCATAAGTGCTAGTTTAATACTAAACGGATTCCTGAATCAGAGAAAAAAGGTTTGCGTTTTATGTTACTAATTTTTATTTATTTATCCACATCGACTTTTATTTCATTTTAAAACAAAATTGTCTTTCGCTTTTTAATTATTCTAAACTTAAAGTAGGTGCGCTAAGCTCAGGACATTCTATTAAACGAGAAACCGACCCTTAAGACATAAACTGAGACTTATTTATTGTCACCTAACCACGGTCAATATTCATTTCTTTTATTTATGTTGCTGCCTACTTTTTGGCTTACTAAAATACTTATTTTTCTCTCTCCCTAGAATAAAACACTGTTTAGTTTTACATTTTTATTAAAACTTAAGTTTTTTATGACTTTAATGACATTTATATTAACTGTGTCCACATAATACATAAGATAAATGTAATTTATCTTGTAAGGCTGTTAAAACCAACTAAAGTAATTAAGACTTATAGAGCTGTGTTTGTTAAAGATAATATAAATTCTTTATTAATAAAAGTAATTTTTCCCATAAACCCAACCGTTTTCAACAATTTAATAAATTAGACGAAATCCACATATTTTTCATTGGCATTTATTTATTTGGGGTAGGTAAGTAAATATACAAAAATCAGGATAGGGAATATTTGGGTAATTATGGTCAGAAGATCAGTTATGTTCAGTAAATATTTAAAGTTTAATGGGCTCTGCGGGCGCTGGGCAAATGATGGCATTCGTGGCCACTGATGTGTCTCAGAACTGCAAGAAAACAAAAATATTAGAATAGATTTTTCCTTTGGATAAGATCAAGACTAACGTGGCTTCAGTTCATTGCGACGCAGGCAGTTCAAAATGGCCAATTCACAGGAGTTTTCCACATGATAGCAGAGATGTCCATCGGTGGCATAGGTTGGACTGTGGGTCCTGGGACAGTGGATGGCATGGCAATTGCGGTGGTGATGCACGTGGTGAACTCCATGATGATGAGATCCGTGAACTCCATGATGTGGGGCCTCCAGGTGATGGTGGTGATGTGGGACCTCCACGTGATGATGGTGATGGGGGGAGCTGTGGATGAGGTGGTGCGACTCCTGATGGTGGTGATGGGACTCAGACAGGTGATGATGCGATTCCAGGTGATGATGGGGTCCGTGCTCGTGATGATGGGATTGAGACTGGTAATGGTGTCCTCCTTGATGGTGGGGTCCCACTTCTGCGGGCTCATGATGAAGGGAATGAGTCTCTACAGCTTCCTCAGCAGGCAAATATCCTTCCTGGGGGACCTCTGCTTCAGCACCAACAATGTCTGATTGGTGGGCTTCATTTAGAGATCCGTGTAGAAATGATCCTTGGGCAAGGACCAACCAAGCACTGAACAGAGCAATAAAACGTATGGCCATATCTCCTTGGTTTATTCAGAATTATTTGCTTTGCTACTCGGGAGCCAACTGATGCCACTTCACAGGAACCTTTACGGTTTTATACCCCACACTCGGCGCATTAGAAGCCGAGACCAAACTTAATAAACTTAAACTTAATAAGAAACCCATTTTAATTTGAAATTAATTAAAAGATAAGCACTGCAATGGCATCGCCGGTAAGCAGCTAATTAAAAAATATAAATATACTAACGCAAGCCATAAATCTCAAGCTATATGGTATATGCAGGCTAGGAACGTTCAACTTCAGCGTTCCATTAATCCAGTTACTCGCAGTACCTAGAGCTCTGAACTCTAAACCCTCAAGCGTGTAAATCCGAGTTTACCGATCCCATAGGCTTGTTTACAAAAGCATTCTTCAAAACGGGTTTTCTATTCAGTGCAAATCCAAAAAGTATTATCTAAAATAAAGAATGAAGTGTATGATTTATGATAGCATGGTTTCGAAAATGTGCAATTACCTTCGCAATTAGAATTTTTAACTTTAAAGTGGGTTTCTTCAACAATTAGGGCCATAAAATTCCCAAATGGTTCTAGTAAAGATTAAAGGACATCCAGTGTTTTTCGACAACCCGCTTTATTACTTTTCATACTGATATCGAACATAAATATTTAAGTTTTTATTCGGGGTTTGTGCTTGCCTTTTGTATGATTAATTTGATAATTATCAAATAAAGAAACAGGTAAAGTTTATTTCTCCTAAGCAAATTTTCAGCAAAAAATAAATTCTACGAGTTAATTTCTCCTTTATATATTATATTCAAATCAATTCAACTTACAGAAAAGTAAAATGGAAAATAATTATTATATGCTCACGGTTTGTAAAACTTCTCACGGCTTCAAATTGAGTAAAAAAGTTACGTAAGTACCTTCACTAACTTATTTGTTTAAAGTCCATTAGATAAATTTTAAACTCTGCTTATAAAGTATCTTTTTCAGCAATTATTTATATATAAATTGCTATACTAATGTCCATAGATTAGGTACA
The DNA here is from genome assembly GCA_037075245.1 of Drosophila mimetica. NCBI lineage: Eukaryota > Metazoa > Arthropoda > Insecta > Diptera > Drosophilidae > Drosophila > Drosophila mimetica. Next base: position 10,943,232 of record JBAMCH010000023.1, read on the forward strand.
CAAATAAGCTGTAAGCAATTAAACAATTACTCTACGAATTTGTGCAAATAAATATAATTAATGACACAAACTCTCGTCAGTCCGACAGTAATGAGCAGAATTGCCAACCCATTGAAAATATGCAAAATCAAGCATAGTGAAATAGATGACTTCATTGCGTTGATGTTTTTTACTTAAGGGTACTAGCGAAGAAGTTGGCAGCACACAAAATTCACAGTTCTATCAATCCACCAAAAAGTGATCGAATAATTTTACTAGATAATAAATCAAGTAATTAATATATTTCAAATAAACACCTGGTGGTATTTGTTGCAGAATATAACAAACAGCTAATAGATCATATAAAAATCATTTTATTTTTTTACTCTTAATTTTTTTTTTAATTTTTCGCTGCTTGATTTACAAAAACGCTGTTTAAAGAGAAATATAGAAAATTAGATAATGGCTTACTCATTTTTAAAATCACTTACTTTCTCCCGTTCGACAAGTATGGGCTTGCTTTTCACACGCATTTCCAAAGTTGCGAATTTGACCCTTGTACGTTCCACTTGTCGGTTGGTAGATGGCGGGGCAAATGTTGGCACATTGCTGTTGGCATTCCTCCTTAGTTGTCATGATCAATGCTATAAAATAGGAATTTAATAATATATATTTCGGTTCAAAATAAATAAAATATTTCTTACCTGGCCTGCGAACGCAGTTCTCCTTGTCGAAGAAGCATTTATTGCGGAAAACTCTGCAATTGCCTCCAAGGGCCCAAACCACATCCTCCGTATCAGGACAATCTCCAGTGCAGTTGGCACTAACTTGGCTAAAAGCCAGGCTTATTAAAATACAAAGAAAGGCAGTCGATTTCATAGTGAATAGAGTTCTGCTACGCGCTGAGTTTGAGGATGAACTAAGCAGGTATATTGCTTGATTCTCTTTTATATCGCTTGCCGAGGGGGCAAAGAAGATTTCTATAAACCTAAAACGTCACATGCTCACCAGATGTGGGGGATTTTTTCCGCGTATTATTGTTTTATCTAATTTGCACATCGTATTCCAGTCAGTGATCGCCTATGAATTACTCTATTGTTCATTTTAATTAGCTGAATACCGTTTTGAAAGGTGCATGCACTAATTTGTCTAATTCTATCGGTTCTATGATTGCAGTTATACACGATTACTGGTTACTTAACAATTAAATAATAAATTCTAACGCATTGGGTATAAACGAAGTCAGTATACCTTCTTTTGTACGGAGTATCAGTCGTAACATATTGTTAAGTTATTCAGTGGGCTCGGCAGACCTCTACCTGACTCAATTGGCTGTTTATGTATTTTGAATACCAATAGACCCCATTAAATAAAAAAGAATTTAAAAAAGTAAGTTTGAGTGAGATTCAGTTTCTTTGCATTCACGTTTATAAATGTTTATTTAAATATATATATATATTTAAACTTGGCTTAAACCCAAGACCAGCAGAACGAAAGTATAGAGCAACAATTTCATATTGAACAACTTACTGCTAACATTTATGTTTACGAATGAAGTGGGACAATATTTATTTTGACTCGTTTTTATATATATCGGAAAGGGGCCTGTCTTCCGAAATCTTTATTGATTTTAAGTTATTCACAAAAACCACCAGATGTCGGGGATTTTTCGCGTTAATAATTTAAATAATTAAACGTTTTTTATTATCGCCCGTTTGTAACTTATTTATTATTATTTTAAGGTTTTTAAATGCGAATTCATTTCTTGTTTTGTAAAATGATGTAAAATGTAAAAATATAAACCTTTATATCCACACTAAAATTCGACATAAAATACTCCAATAATATTCGGTAATAAAGGATTAAAAAAATCTATTTATTTTCATAAACATTTTATTGAATATCACATTTAGTCCAAGAAAGCTGTAAATATAAAATATTTGTGGGTAAAATCTTAGTTTTATGAAAAGGCATATTTCACTTACTTTCGCCAGTCTTACAAATGTGAACATTCTTTTCACACTGATTACCAAAGCTTCGCACCTGACCCTTATAGGTACCACCCACAGGGCTGTATACTGCTGGGCAAGCGTCACCGCATAGCTTTTGGCACTCCTCCTTGGTTGTGATGGTCAAAGCTAAAACGCTTGGTTACAAAATAATCCAAAAGGTTTTTATAAAATAATTCCTACCTGAATCTCGCTGACAGTTCGCCTTGTCGAAATAGCACTTGTTGCGGAAAACATTGCAACCGCCTCCGAGGGCCCAAACGACATCCTCCGTATCAGGACAGTTTTCCGGGCAACTAGCACTAACTTGGCTTAGAGCTAGACCCAACAGCAGACACAGAGATAATACCGATTTCATATTGAATACTTTTCTATAACTGACTTGCTGCTTGGCGTGATGCTCTTTTATATTCGCAGCTAGTGGGCGTTTCTAGGGAATGAAAGGTCTTAATCAATGTCAATATATGCAAAAACGTCACAAACAAGTTAGATGTGGGGACTTTTTCATATTATTGTTTCAGCTAATTCACACATATTAGTCGATTTTTAAATGATAGCCAGAGAAATACTCATACTTAAAAGATTAATATCAAAATATACCAGATTCCCATTGATATAATTAAATCTCTTTAAAAATGTTAAAATTTGTTCAAGTTTTTCACATACATTTTTTTAGTATGCTATAAATACAAAATACCATTCGTAAGGTTCTATTTATAGAAAAAAATCTAACACATTTATTACCTAAATTAATTAAGACGAACAAAAACGCATATACCTTCCATCTCAGGGAATAGCTTAGGTAATTTTATATTTAAATTATATTCGATATATATATATATTTATAATATATTCGATGGGCTCGCCTAATTTGAACGTGAGTCGGTCAGCTGTTTGTTTCCACAAACAGGTTTCAATCGCTATTCTCTCTGTGTAACCAACTCTCGTGATTTTTCTCTGGCCACGTTTTATGTCCAAGTTGTGTCATTAAATAGAACAGATGTTTGTCGCTTATCGGAAACGAAACGAAACTATGCGAAACGTGCTGTTTAGGCTGCTGGGGCGAATCCAATCCGCCGATTGCCCGCATCAAAGGCGGTGTAATAACGCCCGATGAATACGTCTCCCAGGATCCAAAACTCCGCCTCCATCAGGGTAAAGGCTGATAGACATATCTCCGTTCCATCATCGTTGGCTGCACTCATTACATAATCCCTGGGCTGCAGAGCAAATCGCTGACCCCCAATGATGAAAACTATTTCGGGCAATTTATCAATCTCCCCACAGTTGAGCAGATATTCATTGTTCGAAGTGGGTAAGCCGCCAAGTAAGCTGTTTATTATCAAATATTCCCTGGGAGGAGCTGCCAACAGAGATGTTCCAGTGTCCGCAATTGCCTGACGATTCTGGCTGATCATCCTGCCGCCCAGTTCTATGCCATCCATGGGGAACTGCCAATATCCCGCATGGGTGAGGGGCACATAGGTCAGGAATCCCGAGAACTTGGTTTTATCCACACCACCGAAAAGTAGCTCACCACCCATCCTCTCACTGCCATTGCGTTTCAGGTAAAATGAGAATATGCACTCATCCACCAACTGCTGATCGCACATACTCTCGAACAGCGGTTTGATTTTCCCTTCAGCTATCGCTCGAAAACCCAGTCCTACGATCCCCGCAAAGTTGGTATCCACAAAGGTTGAGCCCGGCTCATGCATGGCCATGCCAAAGGTTTGATTCCGCACCACCAACTGGCCAATGGCCACCGTATCCTGGGCCAATCTGCCCGATAAACTGCCAGTTCCATAGGCTATGGCAAATCTCCGGCCATCGGGAACATAACTACTCGAAGCACTGGAGTTGTAGCGATGATGATGCTGACAGGCCAAGTTCTTCGACGAACAGTCAGCACTTGGCACCCAGAGATTCGCAGATCCAGTATCGAACAGCATATTGAAGGGCTGACCCGGTGATCCAATGCTAATGGGTCCAGCGTACTCCAGATTCAGTCGATTATCCAATGTTTCTGTGGCTCCATTTCTGGACGAAACCTCCGGTCCTCCAACCACATTGTATTTGGCCAACAGCGATGATCGACCCGCACGATGTTGACGACGACTGGCCATAAAAGAGGCCTGATATTGCATGGGAATGCGGATAAGTTGGCCCTGGGATTCTGGCCAAAACAGGCACAAGATCCACAGGAACAACAGCAGCCCAAGGAGGCAGTGCATCGCTGACCAACCGAAATCGAAATAATACCGATCCGAACCGTTCGTAAATTCCCTTCCGACTAATTAGCTGAGATTCTGGCCGCGATTGTTTTATAGCACCTGCAAATGGAGCATTTTAATGGCCAAATTCGTCTGGCATTCAAATGGAATTGGCTAACGCGGTGGTTGAACGCACTTCAATGTTTGCGTAAATAGAGATAAATAGGGCGAGTACATTTAATTGAATAAACAAAGCAATTGGCAATTACCAAATTAAATTGTGCGAACAGTGATCTATTATACATATACTGGCTTGGTTTTAAAACCAACAATCAAGTGCTGGAAATTTCTCCAGTGAAATTGTATACTTTCATTAAAAATTGTGATGACAGTTGCTATATATTAACAAAAATTATTTAAAAATAATAAGTTTATTATGTTAACCATTGTTTATTTAATTTAATAAAATAAGTTTTTAATATATTGTTTTTATTTTGTGCGTTATATTTAGATATGTTATTATTAATGTTTTTATATTTATTTTTATCCACCCCTTTGCACCGCCTTGGCCAATCCGATTCTCTTCTCAGTGGCATCATAAACCGTATAATATCGGGCCAGAAAGATATCGCCCAGCACCCAAAATCCCCTGTTAATGGGAGCAATGGCCAGAACGCAGAGCTTTTTACGATCGATTGTCACCTCCATCAGATAATCGCTGGATGTTAGGGGAAATACCTTGCCCCCGATGAGAATATTGATATTGGGCAAAGATTTCCTCTCACACGACACTACATTATAGCCACTCTCTACCTTAGCTGATAGGACTTTTACCAGGCTATTGTACGTTCCTTGGGGCATTAAAATCAGTGAAGTACCCGTATCCAAAATGGCATTGCTTATCCCACCAATTTGTTTAGTTCCCACGGTTGTTTTTGTTATTTCAAGATTCCACCAATTCCATTGACTTATCGGTACATAATGTAGTTTCCCCTCAAATTTGGATTTATCAAAACCGCCAAAGAGTATCTCTCCACCATTTTGACGGAAGTAAACTGAAAACATGCATTTCTCCACTAATTGTTTAGCGCATAAAAGTTCCAAAAATGGTGTTGTACTGGGCCAGGCTAGAGCTCCCAGTCCCAAACCCACCAGTCCATCAAATCTCACGGAACTGAAGGCAAAGTGCTGCAGGAAGAGGCTTTCTCCGAAGATTAGATCAGGTAAATCAGCTCCAGCAAAGTGCAGGGTGTCCTTCGAAAGATATCCAACCACTCTGCCAGATCCATATCGCATGGTGAAGTTACGTCCATCAGGTCTGTAACTACTAGATCGCGAAGAGTTATACCTCCGGTGATTCTGACAGGCCAAATTACTCTTCGGGCAATTGATGGAGGGCAGCCAGGTGTTCGAAGATCCCGTGTCGAAGAGCACACTAAAGTTCTGCCTAGGGGTTCCCATTGAAATGGTCCCATAATATTCCAAATTCGTGCGGGTCTGCAGCGCCTGGTGAAGTAACTCACTTCCTTTGGTTACGTTTCTGGCGAAGAATAGCTCGCTTCTATTGAGCTTTTGCCTGACATAAAGCGGCACTTTTAGTACTTTTCCAGTGGCAAAGGTTGAACATGAAACCGCGAGTAGAAAATACAAAACTCTAAGCATCTTCGACGAGTTTACTTACGGAACTGAAAATAATTCCTCTCCCATTCTTACATTCGGAATATGGCTTATGTAAACTAGCAGCTGTTTGGCTTAATTAGGTAGGTAAATCAAAGATTTTAATGGATCCGCTTGTTAGCTGTTTACATTTGGAACTTATAATGTTATTGAGTCGAGTATATTACACACATTTTAAGTTAAAATTGATCAAAGTGAAATTTAATTTTGACAAAGTTTTAAAAATTAATTCAGATATCTCTATTTGAGATCAGCTACATAGATACATTTTAAAATAATACAGATAGTTCTAAGTGGAATACGTAGTGGCAGCGAAGCCGATGCGACTTTTGGCCACGTCGAAGATGGAGCAGAAATGCCTGATGAAGGCATCGCCTAGGATCACCGGTTCACCCTCCAATTTGGTCACCGCCGATATGCAAATGGTCTTGCCCTGGGTGGTCCTCACCCTCACCATCATCTTCTTTCCTGGAATGACAAACTTATGTCCGGCGATGACAAATGTGAAGGGTTCCACATCCGTCGAGCACTTCATCCAACACTCTCCGCTGGAGGTCTCTTTGCAGCCGAGTATCTTGTTGATCTTATTGTAGATTGCCGAGGGGGCTGTGATCAGGGAAGTTCCCGAATCCACGATCGCCTGCACGGAACCACTCACTTTGGTGCTGCCCACGTAGATGTCCTGAAGGTTGAACTGCCAGTAGCCCTTTTTGGTCACCGGGGTGTACGTATAGCTATTCGAACCAGTGTAAGCTTTGGTACTCGCATTGCCGAAGAACACAGCACCACCTCGCGACGAACTGCCACCGCCCTTCATGCAAATGGCAAACTTACAGCTGGTGATCACATCCTGGGCGCACATGTTCTGCACCAAGGGCTGGACATTGTCCACGGCTATGGACCGGAAGCCCATGCCCAAGATACCATCGAAAGTGGCTGTTGTAAAGGAATCTCCCGGTTCCTTGGTGGATATCGCAAAGGTCTGATTGGGGGTCACCAGACCAGCAATTCTCACAGTGTCTTCGGCCAGAATTCCTGCCAATGCACCCGAACCATACTCTATCTCAAACTTCTTGCCGTTCTTCACGAAGGTACTCGACTTTTTGGGGTAGTAGCGCTTATGTTTCTTGCAGGCCTTGCTCTTACAGTGAGGTCCAGTAATCCAAAGATTCGAACTGCCGGTATCCGGAAGTACTGTGAACTTTTGCTTCGGTGTGCCAATGTTCAGCTTGCAGGTGTACTCCATATTCCCCGAGTTTTTCAAGATTGCAGTTCCCGAAGTCTTGGCAAAACTAGAACCATAACGAGCGGCCAAAAACGCCTTCTCCGATCGCAAATTGTCGGTGGTTCGCACAAAGTTCTGTTGGAAATCCAATGGTAGAGTAGCAGCACTTGAACCACTGCTGCCACTCGACTTGGCAGCCTTGGTTTTACGTTTGGCCAAATTGCCTTCCCTCCGATTTTTCTTGGCCTTGTTGCGACGCCTCCTGTTTTTCTTGGACGCATTTAGACCGCGCTTCTTAAGATTCCTAGACCTGGCAGACAGCCTATTTCCGGTCTGTTCACGTAAATTACTTCGCTGATTTCTGTTTCCACTTCTGGCTGCCAAGGATCTCGAACGATTAGATCTCCTCTGTCTGGCATCCGTTAAAATAACGAAGAGGCAAATTAATGCACACAACAATAGAATCCTGCAACGCATTCTTAGATTTTTTGCGAGGGAGCTCAGTAGACACTAACCCTCGCAATTCGGGTGTTACTGGTTTTATAGAACCCAACATAATACGAAATTTGTTAGCCAAGGTCACCGGGGAAAACAGCTGTGGGAATGTTTGAATTTCCTTAAAAAGCGTAAGAGCAAAATAAATAGCAACAAGTACAAAGCGGATAACATGGAAGTTGTACCTAAAATTAGATCACAAGATACCTTTGTCTTCAAATATCAAAATAAAAATCGGTTTAAGCCGGTTAATGAAACCAAGCCAGATAAATAAAAAGTGACCTTACCCAAGAATAAACCATTTCCAGAGAATTAGTCATCTAGTTAATGACTAATCCTAAACAAATAATTTTTTTTGTCCGTCCTTATCAGTGAATATTCTCTTTGGAAAAATAGTGAGATCTCTAACCTATCATTATCATCAATTTAAAATTTGAGACAAAGGTTTAGAGATCATTAACCAGATATGTTGGAACATCCACATCTCATTTTCAAGGTCATGTGCCTTAAGTAAATAAAGCACAAACAAAAATCTCCTAGACACAAATTTCTATCTAGAACAACAATTGCTCTCAACCACATTTTTTATTTTTGCCCAAAGGCGTCAGTTTGGTGAGTAAATTAACGTCATAACTGTGTGAATAATAAGTTTATTTGCAAAATAAATATATTTATACACTAGCGAAGTTCATTGCAGATAGGAGGAGAAGGCTTCTCACACTTTTCCAAGGGTATTTCGCACCATTCTAAATAAAATTTAAGTTCTGTAGGAGTTAATAAATGGTAAACTATGTAGTACTCACTTATACTATGACGACAGGAGCTTACACCCATCTTGCAACCATTGCCAAATTCACATCGCACCAATTGTCCCTTTACTTTTGTTTCTCCACAAACGGGCTTGTAAATTTCAAGACAAAACTCAGGACAATCTGTTCTGGTTTGCGCCTCAATCTGAACTGAGATGAGATACACACAGAAAATCACAATAAACGACTTCATTTTCGGAGAAAAGTGAGAATAATTCTGACTGATTAGTGACAACCTGATGAGCTTTTATAGGCAGAGAGATGAGCTGGTTCTGAACAAATACAGCTGTTAAAGGCCCATTAAAGTTAAATTAAGTTGACTACAGTTCAACAGCTTTTTAGGGGCATCATCGATCAATTGCCTATGCAGTTCGAAAAAATTCCACACCCACCGATCACATTGCAAAACTGGTTAACCGCTGCAGCCTTCACTCAGTTTCGGATCACTCTAAATGGCTGTGAAGTCCGAATGGAAAACGTGCTGGCCGGGTTAACAATTATATGTTTGAATTTCAATTTACAGCGATCATTTTCCTTCACAAATCGATTCGCTTTGGCCACCACTTGAACTCCCTGAAGAGATCAAAGCAGCTCCAATTGAAAGTCGGTCATGCCTGCTGTGTGGGTGTGGATGCTCTTGGCGGTCATGAATCTGACACTCGGTCAGTCCATTAGTGATAATCCAGATAATGAGGCCTCGAATAATATACCAGAAAGTCGAACCCAACCGAAAACTAGAAGATTATCATGCAAAAAGTGCTATCCATATCTGTATCCGAAGAAGAAATACTATGTTGTGCAGAAGAGAACGGGTGAAAAAAGGCGTCATAATGTTGTATTCCTACTGGAAGATCGAAAAACGGGAAGCCCCATCAAAGTGGCCTTTAAGCATGGTCTTAAAAACGATAGCAAAGTTCGTGTTTTGAAGGGTTTCAATAACTCCATTGACCCTTGCCGAGTTACGAAAGGTAGATGTGTATACCGGCTATTCAATCGGAAAACTTTTCGCACCTACAGAGTGGACTTTCAGAAGGGGTTCAAGAATAGAAAGCGAGTTTCTGTATTAAAGCTAATTCCATAAGGTATAATCACTAAAGAAAATTTAAATATTTCTAAAAATAAAATAAATTAATTGCAATTTGAGAATACTAACTGATTTTTAAAGATTTAGAAAAAGTATAGGTTAATGTTAATCACTTTATATTTATGATTTTTTCTTTGAGTATAAAATTTTTTTTGTAAAATTACATATAATTATTTTTTGTTCTCTTGTTGTTTTTATGCTTCTTTCAAACTTTTAAAAATAATATCTCAGTGCCAAAGTGGGGCGAAAATAATGCCAGGCGCTCTGTGCTCCCAACACTCAGAGCTCCCATTCACTTGGCTGCGACCTGTCGACTGTCATGTCTTTTCGGCCGGACCGGGCCAAAACGAAAAAAAGCTGGCCGACGGGTGGGCGTTGAAGTTGGCCAACGAGATACGCACGCGGTGTCGCCAAGCTGACAGAGCCAAAGATTTATTACTTAAGGGGTTCAAACATTTGCTTGCTGCCTTTTTTTTTTGGCCGAATTAATACACCTTCCCGAGACAAAGTCAATCAAAAAGCGAAAAATTGCGCGTGCGTAGATTTTACTTTCGAAATGAAAGCCAAAACCGGAAACTCGCAGAGGCAATGACTTTCAAAAACTCAAACTATTAATGCAATCAAAGAAGATGAGCTTCTCTTAAAGATTTAAATTTCAATTTTGCACTAGAAAAGTGACCAATTGATTTTAGTTATGGAACAGCCGATTTGATTCGGTGGAAAATTTGAATTTAAACTTCGAAATCAGAACTAGTTAGTTTTTGTACCTTAAATTAAAATGCACGTCGAGTTTCTTTTGCTTTTAAGTTTTATATTCCACTTATTAATAATAGAAACACAAGCCTTTCTCTTCGAAACTTTTAAAAAATGTCATACTGGATACGTTTTGACTGCGAAAAACCGTTGTCGCAGGGTAAGTAATTCTATTTATTTATTTATATCTAATTGTTAAATGATTCTTTTCTTTAATCCAACAGTCGGCATAGGATGCAAATATATTCCACCTGTTTATACATTGATTTAATTGTTGGAGATCGAGTTCAAAACACTTGGGTGTGATGAGTTAATCTTTATAAATAAAAAAGCGTTTACCGGAAAGTGTTTCAGTCACCTGTGTTCTTCTTTTGCAACATGTACTTCAAGCTCTCGCTTTTATTCATTGTTTTGGGTGGATTTTTTCACCTGAATGAAGCGCAAACAACGGACTGCTCGAATACGTGTCTGTTACGCGCAAGATGCACTCCCTACTATAAGGATCTGGTCTGGACAATAGTTGATCGTGTTTGTCGGGTTTTCCAGAACGGCTGCATTTTTGGCAATGAAAATTGCATGAGAGCCAATCGATGCTTGCCACGTAAGTTGTGAAATTATTTAAATTATTTATTAATTTTTTAGGAACTGTAAAATTATTATCCTCATAGCCATGGTGGCCATTTCAAAGGAAGAGTGTGTGCAGGAACCATACTGCCCAAGGTGGTGTAACCGCGGAGGACCTCCAGTCTGTGCTTGGTTTCCCTATACACTCAGCAATGGAACCACTGGTGGTCGGGATATGACATTCGGAAGTCGCTGCGTACTGGATATGCACGCCTGTCGTAACGCTGAAGGTGGGTTTATTATATTTTACAAATGTAATTCTTAATAATCATTATATTTGCAGCCTATGTAAACGAACCACGCATTGGACGCTGTGAATAAAAAGATTATTCAAATTTATAACAATGTGACTAAAAAAATTGCAAAAATAAAAAAGGCGTATTAAAAAAAAAATTATATTATTATTTAAACAAGTGGATTAATAACATGCCATAAATTCACAACTTTAAAATCTAGCAAATATTCTTTTTAAAAACATTATTATTGCATTGTTTTTCATTAATAAATATTTGTCCATACAATATTTTGAATAAAACAATGAGGAACCTTTTATATCACCTGATTACACAAAAACTTAATTGCACAGCTGAAAGTTCATTATCTGAACATCCCAAGCTATATAATCTGCCATATGCCAGATGATATCTTATTATTATAATGGATGTTTTTAAGCTTTCACTTTTCGGAGCTCTGTTTTTCGGATTTCTCAATCTACATTTTGCTCAAATCCGAGATTGTACCGGAGCTTGTACCTTGCAGTTTCGTTGTGATCCTTATGCCAAGAATCTTGTCTGGGCAGTTTTGAATGGCGTTTGTCGAGTCTTTCAGAACTCTTGCCATTTAGGATCCTTTAACTGCCAAAGGGAAAACCAATGTTTGCAGCGTATCTCTACGGAAGGTTTATAACTTAGTCTTAGAAAAGATTTAAAATATATTTTTTCAGCTTTATATGCAACTTCTCAGGATAAATGCCTGATACATTGCCCAAGTCGATGTCCTTTGGGTGGAGTACAAGTTTGTGCCTCTTTCTCCTATGTGGACAGCAACGAAGTTAAAAGAGATCAACAAATGGCCTACGTGAACCGCTGTCACTTGGACCAGTATGTCTGCAAAAATGCCAATGGTAAGGACTTTTTAATTTATTAAAAATTTAATTAAAAAAAAAAAACATTTTCTGGTAAAAAAAATTGTTTTCAAATCTTTCAGCATATATTGGCGAACCCTCCATTGGACCTTGTTCTTAGGAAAATTGTAATGAACTACATTAATTTGAATGTTGGGTTATGGATTTTTATTAAACACATTTTATTTATATTTAGCTTAAATAAATGAAATAAAATTAAATGCATTGTTTCAGCTGTTCTTATTTATTTATACAGTAACTCTGTTTCAATTCAGCTTTACCCAATATATAACATGATTCAATTTAAAGAACATTCAGTTTACTTTCATTTTTGTTAACAGACTGGACCTCCTTTAGTTTTCATTTAATAATATTTTACTGTGAGCTTTTAATTACTGTGAGAAGTTATTCTATCTCCATTTCGAAAAATAACTATAATTTGTGATCAACTTCTAATGGAAAGTGCATTTATGTATTCCATACTGACAAAATTAAGAACTAAATATTTTAAATGCTAGTACAAACGAAAAAATGGCTTTTAAAATTGATCAGATTTTCGTAAATTACCTATAAATAGGTCACAATTTTTGTTAATAAACACCATTTTTTTTCCTTTTATCCATTCATTTTTAACGAGCCTAAAAGTAAACTTTTTTTCCGTTCCTTTTAATGTATGCCGTTTTTTTTTGGAAGCATTTATTAATTAATTATTAATTTCGCTGAATTGTAATGTTTTTAAACATATTTATTGCAAGCTGCCTAGTTACACGTGCTGCAAAATATAGATCGGCGTATGGAAGCGAATCCTTTGTTTCATTCTGACAATATGGATTTCGAATCGAGTTCATTGGCTGGCCTAAATCGGATCACTTATAAAACAAAATCAATCCAGCAGCTGGGGACAGTTAAATAGCCCCCGCCTCATAATGAAGTTGATCCTCCTAGTTGTTCTGTTTGCCTTTCTGGGTGTTTCAGAGTCACAGATCTGTAACTATGATTGCACAAGAAGTGGTGTTGACTACCTTTGCGGAAAAACCGTGAGAAATGGCAGGGAAATTCACTGTACCTACCGGAATCCTTGCGAAATGGATCAGCATGCCTGCCAAACACGTGAAGGTGAGATGAAAACAAAACAAAACTGATATACACATATGTATATTATTATTATAAATTAAATATTATTTCATCAGAATGGAAAAAAGACACCACAGGTCGATGCCCACGCGATTCGGATGAATGCAGAAGGTAGGGGGAAAATTACCAGGCGCAGGAGAAGCAGCTGGATATTTTTAAGAAATGTATAAATATTGACACAATTGACAACATGAAATATACAAAATAATATTTTTTGACAGTCCCTGAAAACTTTTGTGGAGTGAAATTTTAATACAAAATTGGCAAACAACGTGAACGGTTGGATAGTAAAAATGCAAATTGTCTGCACGCAGGGCAAGAAAATATTCCTCATTTGTGTGCTTGTAGGGATCTTTACCATAGTTGAGGGCCAGCTTTTTGCCTTGACGGGTAAGTCAAAGGATAAGTGACCTCGGAATTTTGTAAAACATTTATAACCTTAAACAGGTCCCAAGAAGTGTCACGATGTGTGTCCCATGGGCTATCGGGTGGTCTGTGCCCTGGACGTCCTAGATGGTTGTCTTCGCACTTTTGCCAGCAGTTGTGTGATGCGAATGTACAACTGCAAGTATCAGAAGGGTAAGACTGAGATCTTGGACTTGGGATAATTTAAAAATAATAATTCCCTTTTCAGATTATCGCATTGTTGCGGAGAGAGCCTGTGAATTCATCACCAACGACGAACTACAAAGGATGAAAATCTAGCGTCCATTTTCGAAAGCGGAAAGGTGCCGCGCTGTGCCGCCAGAGGGCGCCAGCAGATTAGGGCGCACGCGTCGTATACGCGATGTGTGGCGCAAGGAACCGCGTGTGGATGCGAACGGGCTGGATATATACCAGCAGCCACTAATGCTGTATTTATGTGTAACTCTCAACTCTCTAGGCACGCGTCACGTCACCTCCGCGAACGAAAATTGCCAATTTTCCTCCGTTATTTTCCCAGAAAAGCCATCCTTTTTGTACGACATCGTTAATGTTTTAAGTCGCACGAATAAATTAACAAAAATCGTAGTTTAAGTGTTAAGCGAGCCAGCCATTCGAGTGTTGTGGCAGTGATATCAAAGCAAGAAAAAAAGGTTGAGAAAAAAGAAAAGTCAACGCTGGGTTGGCGCAAGTGAAAATTTGTTTGGGCAGGCAGGAGCAGCACAAAGGATATAACCCGCATATACTCGAGTGTTTTTTCCTGAGCGCTGAAGGCTGAAAGGTTTTCTCGCTTGGCGATTCAATAACAGGTTGGTTTATTGGTCATCCCAAAATTGTTGCTTATTCGCTGGAAAAGCGGGGGAAATCATTGCAATGTCAGCTAATTGCGTACCATAAATTATGTATAACACACCATGTGTGTGCGGTTGTGAGTGAGCGTGTGTTGGCCACATTTTGTTGCATATATGTGGGGTTTCTTGTTGTTTACTTGCGTGACCTTGTTACTTTTGTTTAATAAATTGTTTTTAAGTCTTAAGCAAGAAAAAGTTTTTATTTCTTTAGATTTCAAAAAATTCCTTAAACACTACAAATATTAGTAATTCTTATTTAGGCATATTTGTGTTTATTTTTTTGTGAAACGTCTCAACATTGTATAAAAACAATTTTGGCAAAACATACGAAAGCTCAAAAGCAAGAGCTTTCCAGTTAAGCTTCTTGTAAATTTTGAAGGTCCTTAAAATTGTTAAATCTTTGTGCATTTACTTAATCAATATATTTATTTTCTTACAGTATAAAATCACAAAATATGAATTATTTATTTATATACCTAGACATTTATCCAATTTTTGAATTTACATTTATTTTAATTAATACGAAATAGTCAAATTTAATTCAATTTCATTTATTACTTTTTCATTTATTTACTTTTTTAAGATTTAAGATCAATGCTTATTATCCATCGTTAACCTTATTGAAGAAAACTAATATTAAAGGACTAAACTACTTTATCCACATTGTTATTTAACAAATGGTTGCCAATTAAAGAAACGATTATTATAAGGCAATAAATTGAAAAAAAAAAACTAAAATTAACGGTTAAACAGTTTAAAAACTCCTTTTTAAAAAGTTTTTTTTATTATTTTACTGTTGTGGAGTGATACAAATCGTAAGCAGTTAAATAAGAATATCCTACTCCTTAATTTATTTTTTATATAATTTTTTTTAATATTTTTTTTTTTAATATTTTTTTTTAAAGATGGATTAAAAACCCGTTAACCGATCGGTTGAACTTGAGTGAAATTTAACAGTGCCATTATTAACAGTGGCAGTTAGCCAATACACGCACCTGACTTAGCGAAGACACCGCTCTGAATATTGTATCCTTAGTTCCGCGGTCACACTGGCGGGAATTGAATAATCGATAGGTCGATAAATTACGCCTCCTTAAATCGATACACAACAATATTATTGCAAAAAATACAATACAAAAAATACATAGCTACAACAATGAATTGCAACAGGAATAAAATTAATTAAATATGGCCAAAATACTGCGCAAGACTTTTCTATCGAGTAAAAGTTCTACCAGTTGAATTTGGGAGCCCGCCTTTAGGTTAGATCTGTGAATAGTCAAAATTTCTGGTTGCATGCAACGCGCTGGTTATGAGGTGAACTTTTCCAATCTTAACATTTCTAAGATATTTCTTACTTAATTGCACATATTCAAAATGAACTATTTCTTTGAATTTAGCGGGAAAACTGGATTTTTTAGGGCAAATATCGGCAGTTCGAGATTTTTTAGGGGGAAAGTAAAATTTTCATCTGGCAACACTGTGACTCCCCTGAAATCGAAAAGAACTGTTTTATTTACTATTTACTTTTATTATTTGTATCAGATAGGATAGTGAGCCGCGTACACATAACGAGGTGTAGCAGGCGATGCACTAATGTAAAGGCGCAGCGCCAGTGAAACTTTCGGCGTGTTCCCCGCGTGGAACTGCATTTTCTCCTGATCGGAAGAAGTCAGCAAAGAGGTCTAAGAAATCATTTTAATGGCACACTAAGTGAAACTAGTAAGTGGTATTCTTAGTAACTTGTGCTATCACTCAGGTAGCTCCCCAGTTTGTGTGTATGTCCGTTTTTGCGCCCATAGTATGTGTATGTGTGCCGATTTATGTTTGGATCCCCGCCCACAAACAAGGAGAAACAAGAACAATAACAACAATGGAGCTCCGGTGCAATGGCAATCAAAGAAATGGAAATTTACCATGAATCAGACTGTCAGTTCTCGGGCGGCTATATCTATCATTACGGGGTCTTTATCGTAAGCTGCGCACAATTCCCGGGCATTAGCAGATCGGTCGAATCAAATCCCCGACACACTGAGAACTATAACTTTTCACTAGGTATTTAATCGAATTAACATATATCAAAAATTTTAACATTTTTTTATTTGCTTAGTTCTATTATGATGTAAGAAAAACCCTAATATAATTTAAAAAAAATATTTTTTAAGTTTTATAACACCAATCTTTAAAACATTAATTATTTCAGAATCTTGATAATCCCTATAGCAATCCAGATTTTTTCGGTGTATCTTCCACTTGAGCGACCATTCAAAATTGGCCTCAATGTGCATTGTTCGCATATGCTAAATCTCTGAAATCCGAGAAGCGTGTCTCCAAATTTTCACTTTGAATAACAATCCAGTTCGGGTTACGCTGCGTCCGGTATTCCAGGGGTTATGTGGCATTGTAACGGTGCACTTTCAACCTTTGACTTTGGCATTGGCTCTGGCTTTTCCAGGAATCGCCTGACACCCGCTCTCACTGACCTTGACATTTGCCGTTAAAATACCAGGAGCATTCCGTCGTGTGTGACGTTGTGGGTGGTGAATGGTGGATGGTGGGTGTAAAGGGGGCGGCAAGGTTGCTGGGGGTGGGTGGCCTGCACGTGGCCCGCGGCATTGACAGCTTTTAAAGAATCACAGAAGCTTAAGAGAACGAGTCCCCCTAGGGCTACATAAGTGAAATTTAATTTAATTAATGACCGCACCGCTAGAGATGCTTATCTAATCTTATCTCTACATGCGTACAGGTCTTTCTAATATTTAAATAAACACTTACTGGAATAGTTACTATCTTATGATAACTTACCAACAACCCAAGAAAAGCATAAATATTCGGTTCTGATTTTTAAAAGTTGATGATTATTTTTCGGAAATTTTTATTATTAGATTTTTAATTCTAGTCCTACAAATTCTCAAGAAAAAACAAGGATTTGGATTTTTGTTTATATATTATAATTGTTTTGTATGCCTAATCTTGCGATTCATTAAACAGAAAAAACGAAAATATTTCTTAGAAAAAAAAACAACTATATTTTATGATCTCATCTAAATACTAAGTATTTCCCAGTCAGAATCATCAGCGATAACATTTTGCTAGCCTTATTTTGACGTCACTGTTGGAATGCTTAATTATTGATTTGCGTGTAGGGTTTCTGAAAACTTTATGGTCAACTGGTTAATAAGGAGCGACGGCGACTGACAAACAAAAGCAAAAGTAATAAAGCCTGGCTGGAAGGGGAGTGGGTGGGGCAGGGGGATGGGTGGGTTGGGAGCAGCATGACGATGACGCACGATGTGATTGTCGACCGGTTGACGCACAATTGATAAACTGCAGCCATAAACGAGTGCGGGTATTTTATCCCGGCCTCTTCTTTGCCACCGATTGTACACAGGAAAAAATACAAAGATTTATTTGGTCTCTTACAGAAGATTACTTTTCGGTATTCAGATTATAATATTCCCCCTTCTATTGCAGATTAAAGCAACGAGTTCCTCCGGCTGCGGCTGCTGCTGCTGTTGCTTGGGCACACTTCTGGGCAACGCATTGTCGCCGCCGACCGCAAAGCTGGGCAAAATTATGAACTTGTGTTCCTCGGGCGCAACGGCATCGACCACATCGTTATCGTCCACGGGCCAGGCGGAGAGGAGCGGGGGAGTTCCGGGCGGAGGAGCCGAAGGCGGCGGAGGAGGAGGCGGAGGCAGCGTGAACGGCGGCGGCGGCAAGTCCAGCGAGGGATCCTCCGAGGCCCCAACACTTTGCTTTGCCGGCGGATCGGGCACAGCAGGTGCTATCTCCGGAACGGAAGAGCTGAACAACGCCATCAGTCCGGCGAACGGAGCAGGAGGAGCGAGTGCATCCACCGGCGGTGGCCATCAGCCGACTGGCAGCAACGGACACAGCCAGCTACACAACGAAAACAACGCAATCATGCCGCCCGAAACGCGTCCCAAAATGGTGACCGTGAAGCATCCGGAGTCCAACAAGCCCAAGCCCACCACCAAGAAGAGCAAGCCCATCCAAGCGGACCAGGATGTCATCAAGGCGCTGCAGCGGTGCCGCGATGAAGGCAAGTATTCTTAAAGTATATCTTAAGTGGCATAGGAGATGTGACACATCAAAGTTATATCGGTTATCAGCAGCCTCGCGTCCGAAATATTCTCTTTTTAACAGGGAAACTATTTTTGAAGATTCTTCATATAAAACTACGTTCGTTGCACTGCTTTAAAATGTTTCTTAAAATTTTAGAAACTTGTCCGTTCTTATAATGTAAATATATATAGAAAATTATCTTTTTTCTGAATCCTTGAATAAAGGAACCAACCTTTCTTTCATTGTATATATTTCGTATTTGGGCTAAACAAAAATTGTCTAGTGAGTTTGTTTCTAATCAAAAATATATATTACATTAATATTTCTGCTTTATGAGATTTTATAGTGAATTTAAATGTTATTTAGAAATTTAACTTTCTGTAAATATAGTATTTCCTTTGAATACTTTTGTTTATGCAATACCTTATAATCTTGTCCTATGCTTTCCCGCAGGCATCAAGCGCTTGGACCTGAGCAAATCCTCGATCACGGTGATTCCCAGCACGGTGAAGGAGTGCGTGCACCTGACGGAACTCTACCTGTACAGCAACAAGATCGGTCAGCTTCCGCCGGAGATCGGCTGTCTGGTGAGCCTGCGAAATCTGGCACTGAACGAGAACTCGCTGACCTCACTGCCGGAGTCTCTACAGAACTGCAGTCAGCTAAAGGTGTTGGATCTGCGACACAACAAGCTGGCGGAGATCCCGCCGGTGATCTACCGGCTGCGCAGCTTGACCACACTTTACCTGCGCTTCAATCGAATCACCACCGTGGCGGATGATCTCCGCCAGCTGGTCAACTTGACCATGCTGAGTCTGCGGGAGAACAAGATCCGGGAGTTGGGCAGCGCCATTGGTGCGCTCGTGAACCTTACCACGCTGGACGTGTCGCACAATCATCTGGAGCACCTGCCCGAGGACATTGGCAACTGTGTGAACCTCAGCGCCCTTGACCTGCAGCATAACGAACTGCTGGACATTCCCGACAGCATTGGCAATCTTAAGTCCCTGGTGCGCTTGGGCATGAGATACAATCGATTGAGTAGCGTGCCGGCCACTTTGAAGAACTGCAAGAGCATGGATGAGTTCAATGTGGAGGGCAATGGCATCACCCAGCTGCCAGACGGAATGCTGGCCAGTTTGAGCGGATTAACTACCATTACGCTCTCGAGAAACCAGTTCACTAGCTATCCAACTGGCGGACCAGCGCAGTTCACCAATGTCTACAGCATCAACCTGGAGCACAATCGGATTGATAAAATCCCGTATGGGATATTTTCGAGGGCCAAGGGTCTGACGAAGCTAAACATGAAGGAGAATATGCTGACGGCTTTGCCACTGGATATTGGCACTTGGGTGAACATGGTGGAGCTGAATCTGGCCACAAATGCGTTGCAGAAGCTGCCCGATGATATCATGAACCTGCAGAACCTAGAGATTCTTATCCTGTCCAACAATATGCTCAAGAAGATACCGAATACGATTGGCAATCTGCGACGGTTGAGGATACTCGACTTGGAGGAGAATCGCATTGAGGTGCTGCCGCACGAGATTGGACTGCTGCACGAACTGCAGCGATTGATCCTGCAGACCAACCAAATCACCATGCTGCCGCGCAGTATCGGCCACCTGGGCAACCTGACTCACCTGTCTGTTAGCGAGAATAACCTGCAGTTCCTGCCCGAGGAGATTGGTTCGCTGGAAAGCCTGGAGAATCTGTACATCAACCAGAATCCCGATTTGGAGAAGCTGCCGTTTGAGCTGGCATTGTGCCAAAACCTTAAGTATTTGAACATTGATAAGTGCCCACTGAGCACGATTCCTCCGGAGATCCAGGCGGGTGGACCGTCGCTGGTTTTGCAGTGGCTGAAAATGCACTCGCCATACCGCCAGATGTGAGATGTGGACGGCGTTTGGCGCACCGTCTACGTGGGCAGCGACTGCTACTACCAGTATGAGCTGCAGACGGTGAACCAGGCGCCCGGTGGAGGTGGAAACGGAAATGGTGGTGGTGCAGCTGGAGGAGCGGCAGCAGCAGGTGGAACCGCGTCCAGGAGCGGCGACCGTCGCTAACGGTGCGATCTCAGCTAACGGGCGAGATCCTGTCCCCATCCCTAGTCCTAATTATCGAGGGATAAAACCACGATAGATAGGTGCTTTCCTGTCGATTTGTTTAAGAGAAACTTTATAAATTGGTCTAACGTGGGGTGTGCTTGATAAGGGTTCTAATTATTTTACTTTTAAATATATTTCGTTTTTTGACAAAGCCCACATGGAAATAAATAATTTCCGAAACCGATGCGGATTTTTTGGCCTTCTATTGTGGTTTGATCCCTTAACCCGACTGGAGTGCGTTGGCTGACAAAACGATAGCTTTACCACGTTATACCAATGTCCCGCGTATTGTAAACTGCCCCGATTTGCTTTTCTTTCTGTGTTCAAGTCCAGTTCAGTGTCCACACTTTAGGTTCTAATTTAAATCATGCTTCCAAGCTAGTCAAAAATGTAACACGCAAAACGAAACGAAAGTGAATTGAAAGCTTTAAACCTTCTGTTCGATATTTGGTCACGGAGAAAGCTAAATCTAACGTTCAAAACTACACAAAAAATACGCAAGCGCCAAGGAATTGTTTGAAAAAAATATTAAAACTAAAAACAAAAAATGGTTAAGAAATTATTAATCTGTATACACATAAATCGTAGTCGTATTTTGTATAAGCATGCGCAAAAAATCTAAACAAGTATTAAACTGTGTGTAATTTGTTGAAATTGCAAAAGTTTTTTTTGTGGCTCCTCCAGGCAAGCTTACATTTTTCGCATGCATACCGTGCTAGATGTATGCCTGTGGACTATAAAGATTGGCCTGACTGGGGCGCAGCTAATGCAAAATTTTGTATGTTAGTCTAAGCATAAAATAACCACGTAAAGTACTACGGCC
Source organism: Drosophila mimetica (assembly GCA_037075245.1). Classification (NCBI taxonomy): domain Eukaryota; kingdom Metazoa; phylum Arthropoda; class Insecta; order Diptera; family Drosophilidae; genus Drosophila; species Drosophila mimetica. Next base: position 10,964,657 of record JBAMCH010000023.1, read on the forward strand.
ACGTGCACGTTTGGCATTATGGCATTAAATTAGCGAACGATAATGTTGTATACTTCATCATTTTAATGTTGGTGTGTCTGTAATTGATTTGTATGAATATTATAGATGATTTAAATGCATTTAGTTATCATAACCATAATCAACGATATTTGTATGGCAAGTAAAAAGAGTTAAACGTAAATCAATATTGTAAAATGCCACATAACTGATAAGCATAAAAGATATCTAGAGATAACATGGACTCAGAGTTGCTGTTCTTCTAGCGAAGTTGGATAATACAATATACAAGATTGGAGAAAAGTGTTTTGACATAATAAAAACAGAAAAAAAAAATATTGAATTAAAAATTTTAATTTTCCTCATTAATTCTTATTATTTCTTAAAGAGTATATCTAAATATGGTTTTTCTAAAATTTTATAAACCATCTTTAACTGTCAAAACACTTTTGTTCAACAACTTTAAGCTCCGATCTGCCATTATGGTACTACTCCATTGAATCAGCTCAAAAAAAGTTACAAAAAATCGATTTATTTATTTTTATATCGTAAGCTAAATGTCTTGAAACACAAACAAAGAAGGAAGATACAATTTTGAGCTACTCTCCGCTGCAATGCAACGCAAATGGGCTTTAAATTTTAAACAAATCTTTAACAAAATCAATAAATCAACGAAAACTAACTTTAAATGGTTTACATCCATACATACATATTTACACTATACACGTACGATCAACTTTTACACAACTATTTTTTGAGAAAACACTCGAGATCTATACGTACATATTTGTTTCAGGACTCCATGAGATATGTACAGATATTTTTCAAACAAACTGTATGCGGCAGGGTAAACTAATCTGGCAAACGTAATTTAATTACAACAAAAAAAAATGTCTAATAATATGAAAACAAAAGTATATTTCCAACGGTACAAAAATAAAAACGTAAATGTAACAGAAATACAAATAAATGTTAAACTAATAATCGCACACTAGAATAACGAAACACACAGAACAACACGGTGGATATTCAGAACCAGAAGTTGGCGAAATTTCGAGCCAATCGCAAATAGAAACAATAAATGTTAAATGAGGTCAAGTTAAATGAAAGTGAAATGTACAAGTTAAATGGTAAACAAGATCAAGTCAAAATATAATGATACTCCTAAAGAAAAAAACATATTTAAGCATACCTACATATTTGCGAAATAAAATGAAAGAAAATGTTAAAATATTTAAACTCGGTCTATATTCATAGCTTGTCGGCTTCGTTTTAATCTGGCAATGCTGTGTGTACTGTTATTGTATGATCGTTCCGTTGCTACCCTTGGGATTCTGCGATTCTTCTAAATGGGGAACTAGTTTTTGTGAGTTTTAAGTGAGTTTTGAAATGATTACTCCGGAAGGCTTTTGAAATGAAGTGTTTCTTTACTTTAAACATTAATTACATTTTAATGGCCTATTTATTTTAAACTATAAAGAAAAGCTCTTTCTCAATAAAGACTGTTAAGTGCGATTATTAGCCACTTCAGATTAAATCGCCCTTTTAAAACTCTCCCCCACTTAAAACAAGTGATTAAGATTTACGGAACTCAAAAAGCCAGTCACTTCATGTGTCATAACCACCCTCACCAAATCCGAGGTACCTGCTCAAAACAGCTGTTTCTGGTTCTTTGTTCTCGAACCAGGTGGTAATAGAGCTGCAATAGTTGCACAGTCAGTTGACAAACAAATCTCGAAGCAGAAGTACCGATAAGCGGAACAGTACTCTAGGTCCTCAAGGTACATAGTCTAGTACATATAGGAAGTACGTGCACGATACGGCGTAAAATGAAGGAAGGAGAAACGCGGGAAAGGTCAATGCTATCCGTTACTCCGCTTTGTTTTCGCTTCACGTGAATCACAGAGAATATTGAAAATGAGGATTGTTTGCGATTACGATGACCGGAACGATAAAGCCACCGATTTTTGTGCCCATAAATGCCTTGTTGCCGATCTTTCAGCTGTCCAGTTATCAGTGATCTTTCAAAACCGAATCGTTATACTTGCAGTCCAGTCATGAAATCCTGCCCTTCTATACTGGTGGCCTTGATAGTGGCCATCGTGATCCCGAATCCCACATTTGGATATTCTCCCCGAGAAGATGCCCGTGTCATCAGGGAATACAAGCGACAGCAGGAGCTAAATCACGCCAAGATCGCCAGAGATTTGGTTCATCGCGCTAACTGGGGGGCCTTGGGAAGTCTCTCGACCGATAAATTAGTCGATGGATATCCGATGGTCAACATTATCTCCATAGATGACAGCGATGCCAATGATAATTCCACCGGAAGGATTCACTTTCTGCTCACCGATCTGGATTTCACCGGACCCGACTGGCAAAAGGATAACAAGGTCACCTTCCTGTTCAGTGATGAGCAAACCCTCAGGTGCAAGGAAGGCGGCAAGGATCCCATGGAGCCTACCTGTGCCCGCTCCATGATCAGTGGACAGGTCAAAAAAGTGAGTACAAAATGCTTCATATTAATAAAACTCTTCAGAAAACAAAATTATCTTCAGATGGATCCCAGCGATAGCAGCTATCAGCCCGCGTTGGATGCCTATGTGAAGCGTCATCCAGCTTCTAGCAATTGGATTAAAGGTTGGTCTGCAATTTTCCACGTCTTATAATAACTTGATAACATTTAATTCTCCTTGCAGTCCACAACTTCTATCTTTGCGAACTGGAGATTAGCAATATCTATGTGCTGGATTTCTACGGAGGTCCTCATAAGGTCAGCCCCTCCGACTATTACGCTGTTTCAAATTGAAGATCGCCTCCAGAAGGAAACCACTTGACGCCTCATATTCTTCAATAATATATGTGTGAAAACAAAAATAATGATAAGCGACGTGCTCAAAAGAAATCAAGCAGACAAAAAACATTTACAAAAGCCACTTATCAATTAAGCTCTGTGATTTCACTTAATAGAACAATACAATGACAAATATATTCCATTAAATGTACTCTGATATGGTAAAATGAAAGAATTGATAAAAAGAAACAAAAAGTATAATTTCATTAAAAGAAAATAAACCTATTTTAATTGGAACAGAAAAAGTAAAAGTGACAAAGAAGAGTTTTAAGTAAAAGATAAGAACTGATAAAGTAGATGGGTAACTTACCTGATTCATTCTCTAAACATCACATTTTGAGTGATTCATTTGCGTGAATACTTTTTTTATCTAAAGCAAAGATCCGTTTTCTTGAAATGGTTAATTTTCGTGTATATTTTAAACGCAGTTTTCCAAAGTTAATCAATATAAATGTATTGGCGCAACGCCGTGGATTAGTCTTTCGAGGAAGGTTACTGTGGATCCATCTAGGACCCGGGCACCTTGCACAGGGTGGCATCGATCTTCTGCAGCTGCGGCAGGATGTCGCGCAGCTTGGAGCGATAGCGGACGTCCTTGGCCAGCGGGTTGTACTCCAGGTAGATGGTCTGCAGCGCCTTGTTGACCTTCAGCAGCTCTATGTTCTTCCAGTCGTCCACCCCGTTGTGGTTCAGCCAGAGCTCCTCTAGCAGTTCCAGCTTCTCCAGATTGGCAATGCCCTTCAATCGGTTCTTGGCCAGGTCGAGCGTCTCCAAATTCTTGTTCTCCGAGAGGTTTTCAATCGTCTCCACTCCGTTTTCCGATATGTAGAGTTCCCGGAGGCTGGTCAACTTCTCTAGATTCTCAATTTTTACAATGCGATTGGCCTGCAGACTGAGGATCTCCAAGTTGACCAGTGTGTCCAAGTTCTCGATCTTGGCAATCTTGTTTTTGCCCAGGAAGAGCTGTCGCAGGTTGACCAGCATTTCTATGTTCTCGATCTTCTTCAACTTGTTGTCGCCCAGCTCCAACATTGTGAGATTCGTGAGCATCCCCAAGTTCTCTATTTGGGTAATCCGATTGGACACAAAGTACACCTTCTCCAGCTTGACCAACTTGTCCAGGTTCTCTATCTGCGTGAGACGATTGAAGCTGATGTCCAGCACTTCTAAGTTGGTCAAATCATCCAGGTTTTCGATCTTGGTGATCTGATTGTCGTACAGCTCCAGCTCAATCAGCGTCTTCAGGGTGGAAAGGTTCTCGATCTTTTTGATCAGATTCCAGCGCAGGAACAGGCGCTCTATTCGAGTTAGGGGCTCGAAGTTTTCCAGCTTCTCGATCCGGCGATGATTCAGATCCAGCTCGTAGCACTCCGGATCGATGGTGATTATCTCCTCGATGGAGGAGACGTCCTCGGCGGGAATCACCTGGATTCCGGCTACCGTCTTGGCTGCTTCCGGTTCGTTCATCGCTCTGTCGGCATCGCCCATATCGGAGGTAAATTAACCGGTATTTCTATTTTAAAGATAACTTTTGGAAAATTCTATGCCGACTTGACTTGTTTATTCCGCCTGCGCAGGGTGTTGAATAGTGTGGGGGTGGTTTTTTCTTTGGATTCTATGACGTCAGAAACTTTTCGGCATGGGTAAAATGTGAATAAACGATGGATAAGATAAGGATAGGATTCAAATCCATTATAATGCGGTTTAAAAGCATTGCTTTAAAGAGATTTTTTTTTTACAGTATATAAAACGCGGAAATAAGAAAAACATTTGTTTTTGCGTCACCTTAAAAGCTTACCGGCTTTTTAACACTGAAAGTGTTAAAGATGGGCTTTTAAAAATGTTATTAACTATTAACACTATTAATTAATGGAATGTAATTATTTGTATATGTTAAGTTAAACAATTACTATTTTTGTTTTGTTGTTTTCTTATTTAACTTGGTTTTATATAGTAACAATCAACTTTATTAATTCTTCGTGACTTATTCATACGATTCTGCGTGAGTGTTTCGTGCGTGAGAGATGCACATCTCTAGCTAATTCAGCTGAGAAACAGTGTTGCGAAACGTTCGCAGAACAGCTGTTTTCCAAGCGTGTTGAGTTCAATTGGCAACAAATTGCAAATTGTTTAAACAAAACGCGTAAAATGCTCCAAATTGACAGCCAACAAGTGGTTAAAACTGTTTAAACAGTAGTTAACAAGAATACCTTTCTGCCGGTAGTGTAAACTTAAAGTGACCCTTGATAAAGTGAGGAAAAAACAGCAATCATGTCTACGGGTTTGAAATGTCGCAATTGCGGATCCAACGAGATCGAGGAGGATAATGCTCGCGGAGATCGGGGTAGGTTGTGGATTTGTAGACATACCCATGTTATTTACCACATCGCATCCATTGTAGTTTGCATGAACTGCGGTTCTGTGCTGGAGGACTCGCTCATAGTTTCGGAAGTTCAGTTCGAGGAAGTTGGTCATGGAGCAGCCGCAATTGGCCAGTTTGTGTCCGCCGAGTCTTCGGGCGGGGCCACCAACTACGGCTACGGCAAGTTCCAGGTGGGATCGGGCACCGAGTCGCGCGAGGTGACCATCAAGAAGGCCAAGAAGGACATAACGCTCCTCTGCCAGCAGCTGCAACTATCCCAGCACTACGCGGATACTGCTCTGAACTTCTTCAAGATGGCCCTGAGCAGGCATTTGACCCGCGGCAGGAAGAGCACCCACATCTACGCCGCCTGCGTGTACATGACGTGCAGGACAGAGGGCACCTCCCGTAAGGCTGACATTTCTTCTTTCTATAGACTAGCTAATCCCAAGCTCATTTTTCCCCAGATCTCCTCATCGACATTAGCGACGTTCAACAGATCTGTTCCTATGAGCTAGGACGCACCTACTTGAAGCTATCGCATGCTCTTTGTATCAACATACCGTCTGTGGGTGAGTGAATGTCATGAATACTAAATTAAACCATTAAAACTCAAAGCCATAAATAGAATTTAAATTCTATGTACGACCAAAATATAAGATTACTTCATACGTTAGATTACCATATCAAATTTTGGAATATTGAAATGTTAAAGAATTTCGTTTTTAGTTTTCTGAATTTACTCAAACTTACCTCCAATATCAAAAAACTCCCTTAACCAATTCCAAAGACTTTAAACTCCCAAATCGTAAATTCGCAAAAATCTAATAATGTATTTTGTTTGATTAAAGTACATAATGGTAATAGATTCATAATCAGTATAGGATAACATTTTTCATTTATATAGTTATATGTATATAAAAAAACGGTAATTGTCTTATCAAAAGCAAAAAATCAGTACAATTTCCAAAGGAATTCAAAAGTCGAACGTAAAACTGATTGTTGCGCAGAGCAGCCTATAATAATGCACAGGAGCAAAGTACGGGGCTTAATATCAGTAGAAAGGCATATGTGTATGTACGAGAGATATAATGGAGCAACTACGAAATAGAGATAATGCATTCTACAAGATTAATATTCGAATATATATTTAGGGACTTTGTGCGCATACTCGTACAAGATCCTTTGATTTCTGTGTCGTTTCCTATTTCGTAAACTGGTTAACTTGGCTTTCAAATTCGTCGTATGCATTTCTTAACATGGCTTATTATCCCTTCGAGTGTATAGGTCTTTAGTTTATCTATATGCGTGTATATATCATTATCAGATCAGATGTGTATATATGTTAGGTATATGCTGGCAAAAATATGTTTGGTATATATCGTATTAGTTTATTTCCACTCTCCCTTTTACTCTCTTTAGAATATTGGTTAACGCTAGCTTGACTGATTGCCCGATTTTCACTTATTGCATTTATGTATGCGGCCCTTTACCCCATCCCGCCCTCTCAAGTCGTGGAACGTATTAAGTTTTCGAGTCAACTACTAATCTGCATCTATATAGTTCTGGGTGTATATGATCAACTTGTTTCGATTTTGAAAATATTTTTATATGCATTACCAACAAACTATGTACAGTGCGTTTTAGAACTGTAAAACCGTTGAAACTAACTTGCTTAACGTACTTGGGATAACGACTTTTTAATTGTCGAAAATTCCTTATATCGAATGACTTGCCACGAATGACTTTCTTGTTCTGACAACCGTCTCAAAGCTCTGAAACGCACTGCCGAGGTGTATATATATGTGTCTATGCTTTTACGTGTATATATGACTATATATAGGACTATTACGAAAACTAGAGCACTCTACTATCTTGGTATATATATATGCGCCTAAAACTCCAATTTGCTTTGTTGTGTTGCACTGAAAACCCATGAGTTTCGATTTTGTATCTGTAGCTGTTGCGGCTGCTGTGTTTTGTATTGTTGTGTTGGTCTCTTTTGTTGCTGCTGCTGCTGCTGGCGGTAGTAACACGCTCCCTGCCACTCGGCGCAGTAGAGCTGTGCGCATCAGGTGCTTCCATCGCCGGACGGATCCTCCCCAGAACCGTTGGCGTTATTGCCAGATCCATTGCTGCCATTTGAATTAGCTGTTCCCGCTGCTGCTGCAGTTGATGCGGCTCCTCCACTCCCTGATCCACCACCAATGGGCGTGGCACACACTGAATTTGTGGGCGAACTCATTGCGGTTACCGTGGTGGGACCGTAGAAGATCAGCTCTGGGATCTGACCACCCTGCACTCCGGTGCCGTTGGTACTTTCCGACGAGCACTGGAACTGGAATGTCACGTTGCCCATCAGCACCTCCGACATGCCCTCCTGACCAAAGAAGCTAAGCTCATTGCCGTCGAGGATCACGGAGGCGGTGTAGTAGCACTCGGGCTCGATCTGGATGGGGTTTTCGAAGAACACGTGGAACGTGTTGCTCGATCCGTCCGAAAAGAACTTGGTGTCGTTTTCAGCTAGTGTGCGTCCCAGGCGCTTGAGTTCGATCTTGACATTGTAGTTAGCTGCGCCCGTCGACGAGCCATAGAGTCCAAAGCCCACAATGAAGATTCTGGAAAGGGAAAACGTTGATTACCTAAAGCATTAAATTGAGTGTCTAGTCCTACCTTCGATCCACTGAGAACTGAATGGAATCACAGCGTCCGCGGTAGCGCCACTGGTTGGAGCGGTAGGCGCACGACTGAAAGCGATGGCAGACCTGTGTCTTTAAGCCCGCCCTGGAGCGAGTGGGAAATCCCAACGATGGCTTCATCTTGGCGGTGAAATGCAGAAACATGTCGATTGTCTCCTGCGACGAGAGAATGCCTGTTTGGGCCACACCGTTGGCGAACTCCTCCAGCGACATGGTGGGAATGCGGATGAGGTGCAGCGCCTGTCCCAGCAACCTGCGCTTGTTTTGCGGAGTGTCATCGATGCTCATCTTCTCGCAGGCGTTCAGGGCCCAGTTAAGAGCCGCCTCAAACAGGTGGATCTCCTTACAGTTGAGGGTCTCCCGCGATAGAATAGATTCGAACGTCTTGAGGTCAATGTCCACAAAGTCCTCGGACTTAACCGCCATCTCGGCCTGTGCGTCGATCACTTCCCAGCAACGTTGCATCAGCTCGGGCTCCTCGAACAGACGCGATTGACTGAGAAGTAGGCAGGCGTTTTTTGCCGTCAACTTCACCTCCAGATAGTTGACACAGGCCCTGGCCAAATGCGGTACAATGTACTTCTTGGCTGCGTACAGGGTGGCCAGGATGTGTTCAGGTTCCAGTTTGATTTCATCACAATAGAGGTACCTATAACGGGGTGATGGGGAAATTATAAATAAATATTTATGTTACAATCCAATTTCAATAGCGCACCTTAGCAACGTTAGAAAGGCAGTGGGCTCCACGTCAGGCACTTTGATTTCCTGCTTGTTCTCCGCCAGTCCCCCATAGAACATGGCATAGAATACGGAACTGCCCGTGGCGAGAATGTATTTGTGGGCGGGAATGGTCTGAATGGGATCGATGTCTATGAAAGAAAGATAATTTCACAGATAAGATATTGACTGGATTATATAGGATAGAGAACACCTACCGAACTCTCCGCCCACAATGAACTTGACATCGGACATCAGTTCGTTGTTGAACATGGCTGCATTTCTCTCCAGAACCGTCGCCTTGCTGGCCTGCCAGTTGGGATCCGCCGTATCGATGGCGTTGGAAGCCGCCACGGCTGCGAAATGCCAGTTAGTTCCGGCGGAGCACACATACGATCCACTGCCGCTGGTTGGCGTGGCCGAGATGGCAGCCACAGCCGCTGCAGCTGAACTGGATGGCAGACAGAAGGCAGTGGGACTGCCGGAGATTCCTCCGCCTCCGCTTCCTGTGCCGCCTCCACTACTGCTGCTGCTGTTCAGGGCGCCCGGCGAGGCCAACGGTGAGGATGGGGCACTGATGGGCTGCGTTATCTGGATATTATGATCCGCTCCGGCGGAGGCTCCTCCGCCTCCAGCTGGCGATGCTCCACCTCCGCCTCGTTGTTGTTGCTGCTGCTGCTGCTGGTGATTGTGGGGCGGCGAGTGGAGCAGCCCGTTGCCATTGTTGAGGGTTTCCACTGTGGATGAGATTAAATAAATAGGTTAAAATTTGGGTTACCCGGGTTACATCTGAGGTGATCATCCCACCCAGTTCGCTTAAAACCAGCAGCACGCGTGGCCACATTTGTGCAACTTCCGCTGCGTGTGCATCGTAAATAACAAATGCCAGGGTCTCCCCTTTTTTCCACAATTATTTCACCCCAAATACAGTGAAGCTTCTGTGGGCAGTGAAAGCTTGTACCTGAGGAAATACTACTTTTAAAAAGTAAACTATTATATGATAGAGTTTAAAGATCTTTAAACTAACTATTTAAAAAAGTAGAAGTAATAGAATCTTTTTATGTATTGCTATTTTTAATGATATCTTATGTGAGGGGAGCTAAAAAGTATACATTTTTAAAATTATTTTTTTTTTAAATTTGTTTATGGTTTAATTAATATTTATAAAATGTATATAATGTAATTTACCTATATTTAAAATGAAGTTTTTATTAGTATTGCACTATTTCATTTATTTTTTAATGAAAATCTCCAAGAGAGCTTAGAAAATATTCTTTGTTTTTCTAATTACTGCTGGAGTTCTACTTAGAGAGGTTCTGCTGTACTCTAAAAGTGGAGCGTCTCAAAATAGCAACGCAGTCGACTGCAGTTGTTGTTGTTGTTTGTGTTGCCAGACAGCGCCCCTCTTCGCTACGCCCCTCCACCGACCCCCGCCCCCTGGAGACACTGTTTGAGTTGGGTGAAAAATCAATAACTCACAGACACAGGGCACCTGTCTGCCCCTCCCCCTCCTCGCCGCGCTTTTCTTTGTTTTTCCACGTTGAGTTTTCCCCCTGGTTTTTCCGCCTTACCATTAATCCATCCGCCATTCGGCTGGGAATGGGACATGCTCTCCTGGTTTCGCTTTCCGGCGGACTTCAGGGACAATCGGTTGAGCGGATTGTGGCCTCCGTGATTGGAGGAGTTGTTGCTACTACTACTGCTGGCCATCGCGGGGGAAAAGTGCGATTTGAGGCGCTCCGAGAGGCGAAAACCCAGAAAATTAGTCAGGCTTCACTCGAGTGCTCGCTGTTCAAACATTTGCCTTCACTTAAGTCAATCGTATGACATTTTTACAGCGATATTTTGATTTTTTATTTTTCCCCAAGAATAGAATATATATTTTTCCAGAGCTGGAAAGCGTTGTGGAGAAGTGTTGTATTGGGAACAGCTGACTTGAAGGTTGCTGGCCAGCGTTGCCAGACGGGCAGCGGAAAATCACAGTTTCACGGTTTTAATCGATTTTATTTTTTATTTTACACGTTTGAAAATAAAAAACGGACCGCAAAACAGCGGAAAATTGCTAATTTGCTGGTTGTAGAAAATGAACCAGCTGGCGATGGAAAAGCAAATGCGATACTATCGACTGCTAAACGTATTTGAAAAAGTGTTGGTAGGCGCCGTTTTTAGGCGCGTGATTTGAATTTGAATTAGCTGAAATACGTCAACTGTGGATTTCGCAACCCATTTTGATTATATCACGGCCAGTCGATACTAATATGTATTTCCGTCATGGCGCGCCATAAAACAATGTACGTGTGGGAGCTAATAGGGCCGATTCAAGAGATTATTTTACACAGACAAAAACATGATCTTGAATCGTATGATTTTTCTAAGCAAAAAATTAAAAACGTATGTATCTAAAAAGATTTCGTTAGAAGATCAACTAACTTTTTATGTCAGAAAAGATATTACCTATTTCAGTATCGAGTTTCAATTATAATTAATATTTTTTCTATCTGTAAGTGCCTCTATATTTTTATACATATCTCTTACTTTACAAGTCTCTGTTTTTTTTCGATCAGCCTTGCTGGGGGCTTTACCTGGTATTTGCATGTCCGAATCGTATTTGGTCTATTATTTATTGCCTGGCCCGCGAATATTTATTATGAAGAAACATATCGCTGAACTTGAAATCGATTTTGATGTGTTTGCTTGGCCAGCGAGCTTGCTTGTCAAGGTTTGTTTATCTCTTAGCACATTCGGGGTACAGTAAAACCTGTTTCTGCAGCAGCATCACCTACAGAAGCACCAGACGGCAGCAGATCGAAGATGTGTGCCGAAAAAAATAAAAACATGTTGTTGACCTTTGCCTAAGCTAATTGTTGACTCATAGCCTGTCAACTCCCTTTCTGGTGTATTGGAACTAAGTTGGGCTCTTGATAAAACAAACATGAGGTTGTCTTGGAGGCAATATTTAGGTCATTACTTTTAATAACCCTCAAATATGATCGATGATTACTTCATTTGAATATTAAAAATTCATTTTTGGGGGATCTTAACTTTCATCAGTACTTAAACTTTACTAAGAGATCAAATTATTTTTTATAGAAAATTGGAAATAAAATTCAAGTTTGAATGTCTTCCATTTGTTCTTATATCTGATATCAAAAACACCTTTCTGATAAATTTTAAGAATTTTCCTTTTAGGAGAGAGCCATTTTACTCACTGTGTTCTGGCGGTGGCAGCTCCTCGTTCTCCGGCACTCGAGCCGCGTACTCCGGCTCATAGTTGTGCGCGTAGGCGCTGCCCCAGTGGCCGGCGAAGTCGTCCTCCTCGAGGGTCAGCAGGTGGTCCAGCACCTGCACTCCCCTTTCGAGGGGGCCGTGGAACTTGTTGATCAGCTCGGAGAGCCGCAGGTTGAGGCCGTAGTTATCCGAAGTGGCGCTGCTCGATTCGATGGCCCAGTAGAAGAGGTGGCGTCCCAGGTGGCTGCTCAAATGATTCGCAAAGGCCTCGATCATCTTACGGTCAGCTGCGGGGTCATCTTCACATTACTCCTGCTCCTGGCTGCAAATAACAGGGGATAAATCATACAAATTTTAGAATTTTTGTGTTTGATAAAAAAAGCAAGTCTACAATATTTCTGTAGCTTTGGTACATTCTCTTTCATTAACACTTAATTAGAAAGTCTAGGGAGTTGGCATAAATCCATAAAAAGAAATATAAGAAATATAAGATTCCATAAGTTAACATATTAGTCATCAAAAATCGATTGGAACTGGCAAAAACCATTTTCTTTTCCGGATTAATTTGGAATAATTTTCTATGTAGATTAAACTTCAACTGCAGTTTACCATTTTACTACATTAGCCTACCAAAATATATACTACTGCCTCATGTGAAAAACCAACCGCAAATTGTAATATCACTCCTATTAGTTTGACCGCAATAGTCATCTCAATATGTAACATAATCTGATTTTTATGGATATAAATGATACAATTTCGAATCAATTTTGGCTCAGACTTCGAGTTCGCCTCTCAAATGAAAAATGGCCAATTGCGGCTGCACTTTCACTTCTCCATTTCCATTACGATTTTCAATTTTAACTCCAGCTCGCACGCATTTGTCGCATTTTATTAGCTTCAGGAAGTGAATTAAGTCGAGCCCCTCTCTTTTTATTTAGTTTCTGTTTTTATTTGACCCCCCACCAGTTGGGCTTGAAAGTTTTTGGGTCAACTGGAGAACTACTCTTGCACCTGACTCTCTGCCAGCGGAAATTATGCAAGCGGCTATTTTTAATTGGCAGCATGGCGAAGTCCGTAACCAAAACAAAACGGCGACAGACATGAACATAATTTTTGTTTCTCTCACTTTATTTTCGACTCGTCACGGCCTGTCTTTGCCACAATCAACAAGTTTGTGGCGAGGGCGATATACATACATATATGGATAAAGGTATCTCTCTCCACCTGCCAAAATGATGTATTGCAACCTCCCTAACCGCCCCACCCGCTGCCACGCCCACAGAAACAAAGCAATTTGTTGGCGACGCCTAATGAAGTTCTTCATGCTTCGATTCGTCTTTGGCTTTGGATTGAGTTAGATCTTTGACTCGAATTAGTGTTGCTTAGTTGTGGAAGATTCACCTCTGACGACATTTTGGGTGATTAACTAATAGGTAAATTCATGGGAAGGTATTAGTTAATATGAACTTGTGTTTTCTTAGGTTTTAGTAATGATAATAAGCTCCCTAAACTGTTGAGTTTTAGATCTGTGATTCTAACTCTATCAAAATCATATTATCATATCATATATTATCAAAACCTCAGATCCCAAAAAAATCTGTATTTTGAACAACACAAAGAAAATAATGGCCGAATTTGGAATGTGATACCTTGTAAAACTCTTAATTCAATTACCTATCGATGGAAATTTTAACCTGGACTTCATTATTTAAAAAAAAAAAAAAAAAAATATTTTAAGTATCTAGTGATCACTCCTGAAAAGTCACAGTTCACTAAAGCTTTTGCCCATCGCTAGTTCAGCCTGCCTATCGAACAATCGTTTTGATTTTACCAAATTTTTTTAAGAATCGGGAGCAAAATAAATTATACTTGGCAAAAAAATGGAATTCGATCAGTACGTGGATGGCGTCTTCGCCACTTTTGTGGAAAACACCAAGTTCTTAAAGGAAATGGCCGATAGTAAGTGTTAATGCGATCCGGGAAAATCGTACGAGGCTCCTAAAGCACCTTTTCGCCTGCCGACAGAACTGTCCGAGCTCGATGAAGGCGGCGAGATGAAAAAGTTGCTGGCGGAGGGCGTCCAAAAGCGCATGGAGCACGCCGAGAACATCATCCGTGTGAAGAGCAAGCACCAGGCCCTCAACCAGGAGATGCGCAAGGCCAAGGGCGAGAGCGCCACCGTCGAGCAGTTCGAGGCGATCTGGAAGGAGCGCAGCGAGTCGGTGGAGAAGAAGCGGATCAATGTGAGGAACACCGCCGATTTCAAGAACTTCAAGCAGGCCGTGGAAGCGGCAGCGGCCCCGGCATCAGCGGAGAACGGGCCAAGGGCCAATGGCGGTGGCCAGGATGAGGACGATGACCTCATCATCGAGGGCGTCGAGGCGACCGGCGGCGAGATCTTCTCGCTCTACGATCCCTGGTCCAAGACACTGATGAAGAACCCCGTGCGCAACAGCATGTGCGGCCACATCTATGACCGCGACTCGGTGATGCTGATCATCAAGGACAACATCGGCATCTGTTGCCCGGTCCTCGGCTGTGCCAACAAGGCCTACATCCATCCGGGGCACCTGGTCGAGGACGCCAACGTGCGGCGTCAGGTGCAACAGCGGATGGCTGAAGAGGCGGCTGCGGATGATGGCACCTCGTCGGAGGAGGAGGAGGAAGATGCATAAGGTTTCAGATGGAGTCTCAGCCTAGCCTAAACTTTATAGTATTAATAAGTATTTGCCAAGAAGGCACCAATTTGAGGGAATACCCAGGATATTTAACTAAACAATTGGAGTAAATTATAAAGAATTCAATAATCTATTATTGTTGCGCAACAATAGAGAACCTCACATCTGTTTAATTTTTCAGATTTTAATAATTTGAATCTGCTTCATCATGCATCTCTCATTTGTCAAAATAAATATGCCATAGCAACGAACAATTAAGCGCAGTTTGTAAATTTGTTAACATTTTAATGGTAAAATCAGAGGTGTTGGCATTTCAAATGATAAATAATTTACTTCGATTCTACCTGATTAATGTATTTGAAATATATTTCATGTCTTTCTAAATGGAATGAAATATTAAAGGTTACATTTTAATTTAAACCTTATAAACATTTATACATCTATACTTTGAAATAATATTTTATACTAGTTGAACGAATCTTATTAACACTGAAAATTAATGGTGAAAAATTCTAGGCAGCAGCTTGCCCTTCTCCTCCAAAAACCCCTGCGGTTCCCCTTAACCCCTCAACCCTCTTAGTTGCTATGCAAAACACATATACAATTTATGCTAAATTAATTTCATGGCTTAACAATCGAGTCACGTTTATTATTCATCAGCTGTAGGCTTTTGTTATTTTCCAGCCACATTTCAATTTCGGCATGTTTTGTTTAATTTCTTTCTCGCGTGTGTGAGCGCTGATTTTTGTATTTTGTATTATGTATTTTGTATTTGGTACGAAATGCGTATTTTCCGCTCTGCCATTGCACTCGGTATAAAGGTGCATTTCGAATTTGCCGCTTGCATTAACTTTGGCCGCCCTTTTCTTAATTGTATTCGTTGTTTTCCACAGCGCGCGGGGTTTATTTCATTTTTCATTGCCTCTTTAATTGCAAATGGAGCGACCCACTTTTTGGCCAAGTCCCGCGGGTCAGAGTCGGAAACACACACGCACGCACACACACTGACCGAAAAGAAGGTGGTAAAGGGGAGACCCCAAAGAAACGCCCGCGTAACACTTTCGATTTTTATTTCCTCATTACATGCTCGCCAAAAAAAAAATAAGAAATAAAAAATCCAACCACATCCACAAGATCACAGCGAAGCAGAAAATACAAAAAGACTGAAAAACTGAAGAGTTTGTATCTTTTTTTCTTGCAGTCACTGTGTGTGCGGAGTCTTTTGTTTTCTCATTATTTCGCTGCCCTTTTTTTAACGAGCTCCTTTTGTTGCATTTTTTCCCTGGCCAGAGCATTTTGCAATCGCCACGCATTTAGTTGATTAACCAAAAGTGTCATAAAGCCGAACTCCCCGATTCTCTGGATAAAATCTAAGCCCCCCAAAAAGCAATCGACCTCTGAAGCCCCTCACATCGCAGTTCCCAGACATTCGCTCACGTGGCCAGTAGAGTGAAAAATAAAATAACCTGTCGAACTCTCTTGGCCAAGCACTCGAACTGTCGATTGGGCGATCAGTCGGTCAAGTGGCCAGCAAAAGAGCTCGTTGATTTGCCGATTTTGCACTTTAATTGTTCGCGCTTGTCTGATTTTTGTTTTTTATTTTTACTCGGCCAATTTGCTAACTTTGTATATTTTTTTTTGGGTTTTTTTTTCGACGACGTGCAAGCCAACTCGGTAATCTGATAAGGGCTTCAAGGAACGAATTTAAAAGGTTTCGAGTTAAAAAACAATCGAATTGGGGTCAAAACAGCAGGTTGTTTAACAGGTTCAAAGGGCTAAGAATAATTTAGGAATAGTCTTTAAATTTATTTTTAAATATTATTTATGGAAATAAGAATTTTTTCTAATAATATTAGCTAAATTAAAGTTCAGTTTTTATATTACTAGATGAAATAAAAAATTTAAGGTACACCCAAAAAAAATCTATATGAAACGTAGATCGATTTTACATTATTTAGGATCAATTTTAATTTGAACTGGTTGAAAAGAGTATTTCATGTAAAAACGATATGGTTTATCCATGATCCGCAATTTACATGGCCATATCGATTTTACGGAAACATGCTTCTTTTTTGTTTGTAATAAATCTTTGAATAACACGTAATATTTTGAATAAATCCTATAAACCCATTAACGCGACCTAATTAAATATTTGTCATAAAAATATTCCAATAGATTTATTTCAACAGGTTTTAATAAATTTTCCATAAAAAATCCCGCTGTTTCTAAAATAACCTCCCCAGTGGAAAAATAATTCTATTGAGTAATGGTTCCGCTGTCTCAAAGGTTCTACGTCAGGTTATGAATATATTTGCATTCGCCACGCTTAGTGCCTCATTTAGCAACAATTCTGGACCAGAGTATCTAATTCTCGTCGAGCTGCACTGCCGAAGTTCCATTTTGCGAGTGTCTCGACTTTTGTTTGAGGTGGTTCCATGTGAGTTTGGACCTCGCTTCGAGTGCCCTTAGGTTGTTTCGCAATCATTCAGACCGTCAGCTGTCGGTTGGTGGCTCTGTCTTTCGGTTTCTCAGCTTTTCAGCCTTTCAGTCTATCAGCTTTTCAGCTAGCGTCTTTTGGATTTAGACGCTTTAATTTGCAGATAATTTTATAGACATTAACATGCAGTTTTTCTCACTCACTTTTCATATTTCTTGGGATTATTTGGTAAGTCATGTTGCATTTTGTCTAATGACTCGACGAATTAACATTTTTTTACAATCGGTAACTTTTGTCTGTTTGCATTCGATTCTTTGTGGCCCAGAAAAATCCCCATTTGAATGGTCTTTCGACTCGCAATGAGTTGCTGAATTCTAAATTTGTGACATGTTCTTTGTCAAATATTTATGGCTGATTCTCGGTTTCAGCTGGAACCCGTTTTCGTTTCCTTTTCTGCCTGAATATTAGTTAAAACTTATAGATTGCCATCGGGTTACTTAATATTTAAGTATTCATGTCTCCAGCTCGCGCGATTCTTGAGTGGAATTCTAAATGCGAATTCGATGTCTAGAGAGGAATTCTCTTCTGCTTTTTGTTTGCTTTGCCAGCTTTTTCTCTTTTTCTATTTTGGGTGGGGTTAGTTTAGTTTTTTCCAAAGTTTACCTTGTTTTGAAATGCAAACACACGAAACAGTGTGGGACTTTGGCTGGCCGGGAAGTTTCAGTATTTTCGAAAAATAAACTCAAACCTCGGGGAGTACAAACACTGGGAGGGCTGTCATTAAAAGCAGCGCCTCTAAACACAAATCATAGTTATGAGCAGTAAATTACAGCCAAATGCTCGGCAATTAGCCGAGAGTGCAGCTAACGGATAATTATACGGACTGTCTGCTTATTCCGCGGTGATAAGAGAGTTTAAGCCTTGATTGGGATCTTGCATTGATTACTTTTCGATTCGAAGGCGTCGATCATTAGGTATTCATTATTGATTCAAGAGGTTTCGATGGGGTGGGAGCATTTAATGAAGCGGAATTCGCAGCAGAAGGAATTCTAAATTCTCAATCGTTTTCAGCATTGCTAAGCACTTCCCGGGTGACACTTAATGGGTTAAATATTGAAACAATTAATTAACCCACAGAAACTGTTAATCCGCAGTTAAAATCAATGAGTTCTGACGTAAGACAGGTGAGAAGTCTGTGATTTTGGGGGCAAATCCGAGCCGCAATCATTAGAAACAATTATCTGTGTGGAATTTTTGGGGATTTTTTCGTTGCTCCTCTGTTGTATTTGCACTTCACTTAAAGCAATTTTCTTTGGCTATGTTTTTTTTTTCACGCTCAACCGGCATCGCAAAGCTGTCAGTCAGCTGAGTGATGAAAAAAGCGAAAAAAGCAAAAACTGCACATAAATTAAAACGTCAACAGAAGAACAAACAAACGAGCTACGCGCACTTTGTCAACGATTATTATTACTTTAACAAGCGATCGGGGGAATATACACACTTTTGTAATTTGTTGGGATGGACGGCAGACGGCAGACCGCAGACAACTGATGAAATGATGGGCTTTACATATGTTAGGAGGGTTTTTTTTTATCTGTTCCTCGCAGCTTCTTCTTGCGCATGCGCGACGACCGGCCACGTTTTTCTTAAAGTTTAGGTTGACTTTTCGGCTTGCGACTGCGCGAGTCAACGAACGAATTCGTAGTGAGTTACTAATTTTTCAAGTGAGATCCCAAACCGGCAACTCGAGACTCGCCACCCGATCGACCACGATCGACTATATGGTTTTAGGTTCGGTTTTTTTTGCGCTCGCCTTGAAACGGTCACTTATCGCATGCGATAAATGCGACGATTTGATTTTATGATTTTTATTGAGTGCTAACCAATTTTGATGGTTTTTGCTTTGTTCTGCACGACTCTCGAACGCGACATTTCCTCAGGTCGCATTTCCTCATTAATCTCGCGCGTTCTTGGTCAATTACGAAACAATTAAAGCAGCAAAACGCAGTTAATTGTTGGCGGCGGCAGGAAAACTCGAACCCAAATCGCTGGCATTTTTCACAAAATGCAGAGTAATCAGCCGTGCAGGAGGAGCCGGGTGCTCGGTGCACCCGAAATGATAATTGCTGTCATGACAAACGCAAAAATAAAGTTTAAATAATAATAATTTCACTAGCTGCAGTTGCGGAATGCCCAGGATGGGACGGCGGGTGTGGCTGCGCGAAGGGGGCGGGCGACATTAAGAAACCATTAGCAACAGCCGTGCTGGCAACTGTCAAGAAGTAGCAGTACACTCGAAGAAACCATATTATAAGAGCCCTTACATGTAAAGATTTATTTGCAAAACTTGAATCGAATTAAATTTAGCTAATATATTTCATTTAATTTAAACCGTAGAGATTTTCAAAGTAAATGTTTGAAAAGAACTTCAAGATCACACAAAAGAGTTTTCAAATTCATTTAAATATTTTAGACTAGAGATTTTAAGAGATTTAGACAAAATTTCTAGAATCTAGAGATTTTTAAAGTTAAATGGTTGAAAAATATTTCAAGAACCCATAAATTCATGTAAATTTTCTAGAATTTAATGTAAAACCACAAGTTATTTTTTAAAAGAGTGATTTCTGTGAAATGTTTTTTCTTAAAATAAATTAAATATTATTACCTTAATATTTCTTACCACTGCTTAAATATTTATTGGCACTGCTAGCGATTTATGAACATGTTCCTGTGATTTAAATTCATTAATAAAATATAATTCAGAAGTTTATAAATATTTTTTGAGTGCAGCAGTAACAGTTATAGCGGCATCAGCAGCAGTTCGAGTAACAGCTGCGGCAGATGAGTGGGCGCTGTGCTGAAGGGTCAATGCAGTCACAGTTTCCGATCGCAGTTCGCAGTTCGTAGTCACCGCATCGGCGGCATCATTTTTCAAGTGGAGCACTCGACGGCAGTAGCAACAAAAAAAAGCAGGGGCGGTTGCTAAGTGGAGGTTCATTCAGGGGGCGCCACGAGTTTGAGGGCTGCTGCTGCTGCTGCTGGGCCTCCACAAATGTGCCCATTCATTAGGGTTTAATAAATAATTTTTTCCTCCTTTGCGGAGTTGCTTTTTTGTTTTGTTTGAGAGGAGTACAGTTGGCGAGACTTTGACAAGCATCCTCTCACATCCGCCCCCTTTTGCTCTCGGTCAGCAGGGGTTGACGTTTAACAGCATCTGCCTTTGTGTGTCAAGTGGCGCTGCACAAACAACCAACTGGGGGGCTGGAGAGGCGGAGGATTAGCAGTAAGTTCCGGGATAATGTGCTAAACCCTGGGTTTGGGGGTGGATATATATAAAAAATAGTTGCGAAATTATTATTACTTCAGAAACCATATATTATACAACTTAAGGGTTAAGAACTTGTTTAAAAATTATTTCTTTTTTCATTGTATTAACTCACCTACATACCTAAAAAATATTTGGTATTTTAATATTAATTTAGGAATATTATCAGATCCTCTATGAGATGTCAAGATTTTCATTATATTATAAACTCCGTAACTGCTTAAAGACACTTATATTAAAACTGTATGTAAACATATAACTCCGCTATGTTTTCTTCTCTTTTATTGAGTATAAATGATGTAAGTCTTACGTCTGGGCATTATTATATGAATAATTAAAACCGATATGGTCTACCATTTATTTGGTCATTAACTAAAACAATTATTCAGACAATTGTGTAAAATGTAATTGTATAATTCAAGTGACCATCCACTCGACCCTCTGTGAAGCTCTAAGAAAATCGGCTTTATAATCTTGAGTTTCCTTCTCGTCGGCCGCATTTCCCAGACCAATTTGTGGGAAAATGGTAAACCGTGGATAAGCTAAGTACAAAATATAAAAAAACGATTGGCCAATAACTTTGGCAAGGTCGTCTGTCTGCTGGCTTTGATTTTCCAATGCGTTTCGCACTGTTTTTTTGCTGGTGTTTTTTTTTTAGGCCGTAGTATTTGTTGTGCGTTAATTGCTGTTTGAGTTTGCGTTTGGCTTTTGTTTTTGCTCTGGCCGAAATGACTGGGCCAAGTGTTAATTGCAAATGTTGTCTTGTGGGTTTCCTTGGCTGGGCCTGTCTTTCATCTAGTTCAAATATAGCTAATTATCGGTTTAATAGGCCAATGAATGGCCCAAAACCTTTGGCGGGACTACGTGACGGATGCGTGATGTTCGTGCACAGAGCACAACACAACTTATCGCATGTGAGAAAATCGCTCTTCGGCTTTTGAAGTCTTCTGTTTGCTCACTCTCCAGATCTGCGACTCTCTGGAGCTCTCATTGCCATGTAAAAGTTGAATGAATTGAATAACATCGGACCTGAAGTTCGGGTTCAAGATTGTTTATTTCGGCAGCTGTCCATGGAGACGTGGGCCGGTTATTGAATGTTTTCGGTTTCATTGGCTAGACCGACCCGGCTTCAAGGTCGTCGAACAAGTTCTTCGGCTGATGCTCTTGCAGTTAGTTAATTTTATTGGAATCTTTTGATTTTATTACTATGCTCTGACTGAAGGTAGCCCTACTTTGATCACTGAAGATAAAGATATGTTCTTGAGATTCATTTCTTAGTCAGTTTACAAGTTTATTTAGAATAAATGACTTCATTCATGTTGTATTTTATGATTAGAACTCAGGAGTATAATATAGGAAATCTTTAATAACAATCAAATATCAAATTTATTATTAAGCAATTAAAATTAACTTTATTTGTTTTGCTCAACTTTTATGTCTTAATTTGATTAATTTCACTATACTAACTAGTTATAACCATGAAGTAAGCCGCAATTCCGATGAATTGTCAGGGTATTTCAAACTGGGATTTGGGTTTTTTCCCCACTTATTTATTTGCTTCCGGTTTTTTTGCGTACAGATCCTTGTCTGTACATCATGCGTTTCGCCAATCGCCTGCAGTTGGGTGCCAAAACACACGAGGTCTCGATGACGGCTCTGCGGATTGTGCAGCGCATGAAGAAGGATTGCATGCACTCGGGACGACGACCCACTGGCCTTTGTGGAGCAGGTGAGTGAACCGCGAAATCGAATTTAATAGCCGCAACTAAAGGGGATTACTTTCGACCTTAAGCTCTGCTGATTGCGGCCCGCATGCACGATTTCAGCCGCACCATGCTGGACGTGATAGGTGTGGTCAAGATCCACGAGTCGACGCTCCGCAAACGCCTCTCGGAGTTTGCTGAAACGCCCTCGGGTGGCCTGACTTTGGAGGAGTTCATGACTGTTGACCTGGAGCGCGAACAGGATCCGCCTTCCTTTAAGGCAGCGCGGAAAAAGGATCGCGAGAGGATTAAAGATGTATGTATATATCCCTTAAGCACCTTGAATTGGATTTTATTTCCTTTTTTTTAGATGGGCGAGCATGAGCTCACGGAACTGCAAAAGGAAATCGATGCTCATCTGGAAAAGGACCTGGGCAAGTACTCCAACTCCGTGTACCGGCAGTTGACCAAAGCAAAGGGACTTACTCCCATTAGCTCGCCCAGCACTCCCAACAGCACCTCGGAAAAGGATCTTGAGCTGGAGGAATCCAGGCAGTTTATCGATCAGTCCAATGCAGAGGTCATCAAGAACCTGATAGAGAAGAACGAGGATGTAAAGAAGACTGAACCCGGTGGTTTGGTGGCTGGCATCGAAGGCCTTCGACCTGATATCGAGGCCATTTGCAGGGTGACCCAGAGCGACCTGGAGGATGTGGAGAAGGCCAAGCAGCCGCAGGAACAAGAACTCATCACCGACGATCTGAACGACGATGAACTGGACCAGTATGTGCTGACCGAGGAGGAGGCGGTGGCCAAGCTGGAGATGTGGAAGAACCTCAATGCCGAGTATCTGCGCGAGCAGAAGGAGCGCGACGAGCGGCTGGCCAAGGAGCGCGAGGAGGGCAAGCCGGAGCGAAAGAAGCGCAAGCCGCGTAAGAAGGTCATCGGCCCCTCGTCCACGGCCGGCGAGGCCATCGAAAAGATGCTGCAGGAGAAGAAGATCTCCAGTAAGATTAACTATGAGATTCTCAAGACCCTAACCGATGGCATTGGCGGGCTGACGGATGACTCTCCGGCCACCAGTGCAGACACCAAGCCAAGCACCCTGGAGGAGCTGAAGCAGCAGCCGGTTATTGTGGAGGAGGGTCCCATTGCGCCCAAGAGCAGGGCCACCAGGGCGGCCTACGATCTGCCGGGTCCGAGTAGGAAACGACCCAAGGTGGAGGTGGGTCTGCCAGTTAGCCAAGCGGCGGATGAGGAGCAGCAGGACACCAAGCCAGCGGTGGTGGTTGAAGCAGGTGGGTTAAACCAACTAACTGTTGTCCTGTAAGTTACTAAGTACTTTCATTTCTCAGATGACCTGGACGAAGAAGCTGAAGAGGCTGATGCCGAACCCGAGGCGGAACCAGAGGCCACGCTACAGGACATGCTCAACACGGGCGGCGACGACGATGAGTTTGGCTACGGCTTTGACGAGGAGGAGGAGTACTAGGCACAGGCCGGCATTTAGCGTTTAAAGCATTTTAGTATCTACACACCGATTTTATAGTAACCAACCGACCTACTCGTAATACAATTAAACTAAGCACTCAGGCCCGCGCACTTGTTGCCGCCTGCAAAATAGTAGCAGAAGGCCATTAAATCATGGCCTGCTCCTCGCAGCCATTTACATGTTTAAGCCATGTCGGCGCGGGGAGGCGCTGAGCCGGAACTCCCGTGCACTCCGGACTGGTACTTGTAGCCGGCTTCTAATTGTTGGCGCTGCCGTGGCGCGCCTCCAAGTGCTGCAAATAAATATTTCACTCTTAATCATGTTTTGCACTCTGTTTTGCTTGCCTTTCTCCGGCGCTGCAGGCGGCCAGTTCAGTTCAGTTCAGCTTCAGTCGTTGGCTCGGCCAGGAACTTGGCCCGGCTCCACGTTGAGTGGCAAGTGCCCGGCAATGAGCTGTTGAGTCTGCCGAGCACTTGTCTCTGCGATTTTATAGTTATTATGTTGTAATTAGTGTTAATTTACTTGCCTCCGGTTCAGCAAGTCAGCAGCATCAGCGCCCCCATAAAGTACAGCATAGTTTGGGGCGGCTTCTTGGGGCTTCTCTACGATTTTCCAATTGTAAGCGGGCGTCTATTCCGAACAAATTAGCAAACTGTATTGTTTCACCGTAGGATTAAGTTTATGACTTATCGGTAACAAATATTATGATGTTGTATGTAATGAGAAGTCTCATTTTTATTTTAATAATAAATATTTTAAGTTTACTCTTCGTCATTGTACACTTTTTATTTATATAATATAACTTTAAGGTATTCTATTTTCCTTAATTTTCTCCCTCTAATAAAAAATTAATATTTGATGCAAAAAAACGGGCAATTATCGTATAGATTTAATTATGCATAGTTAACTTTCGCTTTAAACTTTTCTCTCATTCCAACTAAAATGTTTGCAACTTTTCTGCTCGTAGAACATGTAATTCATTTCACTTTTCAACAAATTTATGCCGGAAGTAAAGTTGAGAACGGGCCGGCTTTCCCCGTTTTCAACTTGAAATTCGCCAAATGGCTGCCGAAGCAGGCTGAAGTTAACTGCACTTAATGCCCGTTCGCTAATTTGCATAAGCCCACAGTCGGGGCCCCAGAGGATAATTGTTAATAAAATGCACACGAACCGCTCGAGAGTCCTGGATGGGGGGCGTGGCCCCGCCCTGGCCACTTCCCGGCACAGGCTTAGCTGGCCAAGTTGCAACGATAATGTGAATTGTATGCACATGTAAATCCCCGAGCAAATGTGACAGTAAAATGGCAATTAGTAGACATCTTGACTTGACCAGCCACTTGGAAGTTTCCTGGTCAGTGCGACTAATTTATGCGCAGCCAGCTGGGAACGGTTTTAAGCTGGGGGGGAGTTCGTCCTGGTCCTTCGCTGCCACGCCTCTTGATGTGGATAATCGCCCGATTAAGCGCATTAATTCCCGATGCTATCATTTTAATGCTTTTGTGCACGCTTTCTTTTCTGCACTTTTTATCAGGTTAAATCAGAGGTGTCATAATGTATCAAACGAAATCATGATCATAAAAATTAATTCAATAGGTTTAAGTTACTTTCTTATTTTTAAATGTAAATAAAAAAAATTATAAAATAAATAAAAATGTATAAATTATTATTTTAAATATATTTTTAGGGTCTGATATTCGTTTGTAAATTTCGCCCACCTTTAAATGTGCTTTGCAATAATTTGCTTCTCGCGTCGTCTGTCACTTGCGGCATATTAATTAAAAAAGCGTTCTTTGCCGCGCTAAAATTCAATATAAAATATATGGTATATATTGAACAAACGCTGGCCATATATTTTAATGCAGTTTAATTAAAAATGTGCCAAGCTGAGGTCATTTCACAGTTCTGGCGGATTTTGTTGGCTGCTCGCTTTTTTTTTTTGTATCTGTTGATTTACTTTTTTTCCGGTACTTTCGCTCGCCTTTTCTCTCAATAAAAATTTTATCATTTACACTTTATTTGCGGATTTGGCTGCTTTATTATTAAATACAGCAGCCACAGGCTGCCATGGTCGGTGGACTTTCTGGCGACGCTGGAGACCATTTTGAAAAGTATTTAATAAGTGGAAACAAATAAAGCGGCAGCGGCAAATACCGAAAATGCGAAAATAATGCGTTTAATTAAAATAAGTTGTGTGGGTGCCTGTTGAATCCGCTGGTCCGGGAAGTGAGGGGATACATATAAATGAGTAAATGAAAGCGCAGAGCGTTTAATACGCTTAAAGTGCACTGCATTAAGTATACGCCGTGGATGACCTTTGCCGATAGCCCTAATTTCTGCCACGCCCAGTGTTTAAATGGACATTAAGCACTGGAAATCTGATTAATTGGGTCCAACTGCACCGACAAATTAGTGGCATTAAGTGCAGTTTTATCGCGTGCCGACCCAAAAGTAGGCAACAATTTAAAGCCACCCTTCAATTTCGCGTTTGATTTGTGATTTAATATTATGTGGGGCGACTAATTTATGCGCTAATTATGTTGTGTTTTTGGCTGTCGAGTGTTATTTCGGCCCGATGAATAATTAAAACGCGTTTTCCCTGCGTGCCCATTAATTAAGCCGCTAAATGCTTTGTTTAGTAATTTGTTTTGGTCTATTAAAGTGGGTTTGGGTTAGGCCCAGGGTCTCAATGACAAAGTGAGAGTTTTAATAGCTTTTATATTTAGTTCGGCTGTCCTTTTTCCTGTTTCCTGTTTCGGCTTCTAATTCCAAATGAATAATTGAGTTTTAGTTGAAATTTATTCAAATGTTTTTCTCGATATTTTCTAATTATTATTTATTTATCTGCATTTTCTAGTTGTTCAAGTTTGAAATATATAATATATTAAAGCTAAGGATTACATCTTCTTTCTATAGATTTGCGTAGTTGGCTAATACAAAACCATTAGTTAGCACAGGCTTACACGTTAATAGTCCATCGCAATCCGATTCGCAGTGGGATCATAAATGGCGTTGGAAATGGCGTCGACCTGTCCAATCAGCGGATCGCTGGCGAGTGTTTGCCCACTGTTTTAGCCACAAGACGCCATTGGGTCAACGGGTGGCTGAGAGGGGGTCTTGGCCAACTTTCGGAGGCTGCTGATTATGGCCTGGCATTAGCAGCACAAGGTGAGTGCCAGTGCGCGAGTTGCAGTCATCTGCGGAGGCACGCTCCAATGGGCACACATCCGCCTGCGATGCAGTGGCAGTTAACAGACAATTTCCAATTGTCCTGCCCCACGCACACACGCCCATAAACCACGCACATTTGGGCCAGCATGCAAATATGCAATAATAAAGTAAATAAACCCTTGCCAGCCGCCATTAAGCTGCAAGATGCAAAAACAGCACGAAGTTACAGGGAAGACTCTATATTGGAAAAGGTGTTTCCTCTGAATAATGTCATTTAAGTTAATTAAATTAAAATTTAGAAAACTTTTTCGTATGACAAGCTTTATAATATACTTCTTTGTGTAAGGGGAAAATTAATCTGTACCTTTTTAATTTTTTTAACGCTGTAATGGACCGTTTTAGCGGATGCTCACTGTACACATGCATCTATGGCCGGCAGCGTATTGAACATAAAGTGCCTGGCAAACTAGGCAAGGCTGTGATTGCAAAACACAAGTGCAATTACCTGGCCTGCAGGCTCAGCACATACACACACATGCACGCGGATAACTGCCACCACAACAGCTGAGGTCAATAAAATAGCAATAATTCTACATTTTATTTGAAAATGTTATATATAAATCTTAAAAACCAATTTTTTTTTCAAGTTAAAAAGCTTTTAAGATTAAAAAAAAATATATTTGCGTGCCTTTATAGAAGCAAAAAATAATATAATAATAATGTAAATTAATAACAAGTTCTAAAGCATAATTACATTTTTTTATGGAAGGTATATCTTATATTTTGACCGCGACTGTATGCCCGCCTGCATGAATGTACGTTCGCTTGGCGCCGCAAAGTAGGCAACGATAATGTCATAAATTCAATGAATAAACATAAACGGAAAAAGCAGATACACACACACACTCGTGCATAGACCGGGGCACACATACACACAGACAACACACATAAACAGCAGCTGCGTGAGTTGGGTGTTTGCCGCGAAATAGGCAGCATCAACAACAACAACAATGGACCGAACAACGCAACATGAACATCAACGGTGGCAAAATATGTATTAGCCCCCGAAGTTTACTAACAAAATTAATTATGCGAATTAAGCGCAGTAAAAGCACTTTAAGCAATCCCCCCTTCCGCCCCTGCATCACTCCAAAACTCTGGACCACCGAGGACCGCACCGCTAACACCACAGCAGCACCTCGCCCAGAAAACCCCAACCCCCGCACCCCCAGATCTCCAGATCCTACGGGGCCATAATATGTGCCGCATTCTGTGCCGTGTCATGGAAATACACTGCCAAGTTCTGGAGTTTTCTTTGATTAATCTAGGAAATAATATAAAACTATGTATTTTTTAAAAAGGACCTTCAGATCATGATGTTCTATCTTTAGATGTGTTAAGTTATTCTTAAGTTAAGATTCTTTACAAATATTTGAGATATCCAAAAATCATTATAACATTGTCAGACTTCCTTACGTTTATATTCTGTCATTAATTTGGTGGGAAGAGTATCAAGGATATGGTTTAAAATCGATCTATAGTTACTTGTTTTTAAAAATTAAAAATAAATTACCCTAACTTTTAGTGCTACCCTATGATATTCTTAAAAATAATTTTAACTATTTAATGTAATTTTTTCCAGATGAGTTTATACATTTGCGGTTTGTGGATGCTAAGTAACTAAGAAAAGTAAATCTATAAAATTCTTTGGGATTACAACTTTTTCTTTCTAATTTTCTCAGTGCTGGGATAAGAGCTCTGGGGGTGGGGATGCTGAGAGGCCAGGACCTGGGGCCCGGGTATTGTTCAATTTATGCGTGTTTGTGTGCGTGTTCCACTCAGGAGTTATTCTTGCCACCATTACGCTCCCTCCGCGCTGGCACGGCTTTTCGCCAGTTAGCAGTTTGTGGGCGCCCAAGTAGGCCAAGCACCCGGACCTGGCCAAGTGCAAGCCCCAACAGTCAACAGCCAACCGCCAGCAGCCAACAGCCAGCGAG
The DNA here is from genome assembly GCA_037075245.1 of Drosophila mimetica. NCBI lineage: Eukaryota > Metazoa > Arthropoda > Insecta > Diptera > Drosophilidae > Drosophila > Drosophila mimetica. Next base: position 10,993,317 of record JBAMCH010000023.1, read on the forward strand.
CAGCAGCAGCAGCAGCAGCAGCCTGGAAGTTGTTTATTTAAGTGTGAAATTTAAGTGCAACACTGCGTAATGTGTAAGGACCAAGCATATTTAGCATTATGGCTGAAGCAGATAAGCGACATCGACTTTAATAACCCCAGGCAGCGAAGATGGGGTGGTAACTGAGCTGCCGTAATCATAAATTGACCTGCTAATAGATGATAAAACAAAACACCAGCGGAGCAAACATCAGCCAGCAGCCAGGCAAACAAAAAACCAGCGGGGAAAAAAGTGTTATTGCAGCGAAAAAATCTGGAGTGCACGAGAAGCGGATTTTCGGCGCCGCCGCTGACCGAACGAAATAAATATAACAATTTGTCGCCGATTTTTGGGGTCAGGCAGACGCCAAGCTAAATTAGCTGAAAGTTCGGACAGCCACTTAGTTAATTGTCGCTGCGATTCAAATTAAATGCATAAATATGCGTGCACTCATAAATATTGTCGGAAAAAAAATGACAGTTTACACCACCCTTAAGCGAAGTAATGTTCAATTAGTTTTATTTACGAGAGTACAATTCAAACAAAAAAACAATTGATTTTAGATGGTATTTACGGTACATACTTTAAATTTATTCCCATGTTATTACTTCTAATGAATTCATATTTAATCGTGTGAACATGTCCTTTTAATTACATAATTAGTTTAAGCATTGTTTCCTAGTTTGGCTGCACAAAGTTTTGTGCTTACATTTAGTTATCCCATTTATGCTGGACACTTTATCGTCAAAATATTTATTAAGGAGATACAGGATGTAATTAAATGAATTTAAATGCTTAAAGTTGGTTATCTAAAGAGAATTTATGTTTGAATTAAATTCGCAGAGATACAAATGAAACACTATTTGCTATGAAAATGGCTTCATACCTTGTACAAAACTTTTCTGGTTATGATATGGAAGAGCAACTTTTGAGCAACTTGATATTGTGAAAATATATATTGTACAAATAGTTGTTTAAGATAAACAAAAATGTGTCCATAATGTGTTTAATTTAATTTCTAACTTCTAATTAAGAAAAGGTATTGGGTAAAATGCAGTTGATATTTACTTTACTAAACTGACCCTTTTTTTAAGCACTTTAATATTTTACTCTCAGTCAATTAAGTTTATAATAAAACGAAATAGAATTTTGCGCGGGTCAATAAATGAATTTTTCGATCAGGAATTCAATTTTAGTTTTACTCTCCCATTGATTTAGATATGCTGGCAAAGGGAAATGGAAAACAATGGATTCGTTAATGGAAAATTAAATTAGAGCCAACTAACTTTAAGCTTGATGGCAAACAGATGAAAATGTGAAAAAAACACGAGCTACATTGGCGAATTTTGCGGTGTCGATGAACACTATAAATCAACTGTCAATCAAGAGATGATAAATAAATGGAAACACAAGTAAACTTGAATAAAGTTCTCCGCAAACTTTCCCCCGAACCGATGGAGAGCCAGAGAAAAACTTCGGACTGAAGTTGAGCCAACTGCCAGGCCATGACAGACAGATCCTGGCTGCCCATATCCTCGCCAATCCCGGCCAAAACCCCCAAAAAAAGGATGCCATCAGAATGGACGCTAATTAGCGTGCAAAGTTAAATAAAAATCAGCGAAATTTCCGCTTTCAATGCAGCATGGCATATGGTAAGATAATTAATTAATACTCACTCGCCTGATTGGTGAAAAACGATAGTCGGGGCCGAGGCAATTAGCCAAGTTCTGGGCCCGGGCCAAAGGCAAACAATGATGAACCCTTGCCGCTGCTTCGTGCTCCTTCTCAGTCGCTGTTGCCGTCTCAGTCTCGCACTCTCGCCCCCTCTCGCTCTCTCCCTTTCAAGCCCCCTCTGCAAAGTGGTTGTGGGTGGTGGCTTTATATTTTTATTTACTTCACTGGGGAAATAATCACTTAAGCATAAGTAGTTTAAAAAAAAGCGTTAAAGGGTTAACCTTTATACTATTTTTAATTGCCTCGAAAAAGTTTATTACCTTTAAATTTATGTATTTATCTTAAAAAAACAATTATTAAAAAATATTTTATAAATGATAAAGTATAAGCTGTTGAATATTTCTTCATATTTTTTTCAGTGCCATTCTCCCTTTTATATGCGAAACGTTTCTGCATTTGGTTTTTTATTGCTCTCCTGCCTTTTGCCTTTGCACTATGCTCCCACGTTCTGGCTGTTATGCCTTTGTTTTTTCCGCCGGCTTGCTACCGAGCTTGTTTCTTGAAAAATAATGACTGCACATTAAGTGTCTACACACACATGCTGTGAGAGAGGACAAGGCAAGTAAAATGTCAACAAATGACAACAGAAATATGATGCAAATGGCTCATGTAAGTGGTTCTTGCCGCCAACATTTATAAAACAGGACAACTTACAATGCAACAACAGCAAAGCGTAGTGAAGTGGCGAGGAGAAAGTGGGAGTTCGAGAGTGGTGGGCGTGGCGGCGTGTCTGTCTGTCCGCTGTAAACATTCGCCATTCTACTTGGCAATTTTTCATTTCCCATTTCACTCAGCCATTCGAGTATAATTCGCAGGGCTTAGAAGGGCGAGAGGGGGCGACATTTGCTTAATGTTGAAATTAGCTTTTATTCGAGCATCGCCCATACGCCGCGTCGGCCGGAGTCATTGCCATTGAAATGCCTTTCAAGACTCTCGACTGCAATTAAAAGCGCATTTAATAGAAATTCTTAGAGTGCAATCGCATGCCAAGGACATCTAAAGTACAGAAAGCCCTTGACGAAGGTGGCCCAAAACCTTGCCCTTACTTTTCCGATTGCCTTGCATATCTGATTGTTGGCCTGCACGGAAAGAAAGTAGTTAAATTAAATTGGTAGGAGAATTCCTTGAATTTCAACTTTAAATTGTTAAAAAATATACCTTATATTTTATAAATAAATAAAAATTAAACCAAAAAATCAAGCAAGCATCATCTACAATTACATTACATATTTAAAATACTATATAAAGAGTATACTTTTTGGTATCAAGAGCTAAGGACATAATCTTTTCCACCGTGTGCCCTCAATTAATTCTCGGATCGTATTCTGGAATGCGATTGCTTTCTCGGACTATGTGGCTAATCAGCGTTATGTGCGTTAAGTCAACAGCCGCATCAACATTATCATCCTTATTTGTACAAAATGAAACCGGCCAAAGCCGAGGCCAAAGCCGCATACTCACACAATTTGGCAATTTGTGGCGAGCGGCGGTCAACAAAAAGCAGTTCGGCCAAAGGACCATCCAGGATGGCCGGACTACAGGACTACACTGACATTCGGTCAGTCTGTCAGTCAGCCAGTTGGTTGGATTTGGATGGTCCTGGATTTCGGTTCTGATGGTTCTGGTTTTGGTCCTGGCCACTCGACCACATTGATATTCCACGCTCGATGCGCGCCGCTGTTGCCATTGGTCATTGAGGCTCACTCATCCTTCGTCTCCACTCCTGGCCACTAACGATAGATGTCCTTAAGCCAACACACTCACACACACACACTCGCACATATTGCTATAAAAAAATATTTATCTATATGGCGATATATGGCCATGGCACTGCGTCCTGCCATCCAGCCATCCGACTATATGGGCAACTTTGTCCAAAAAATGTTGCCGGGTTCGAGCGAGCGGTGCTTTGTTAACTTTTTCAGTTTAATGAAATCAATTCACAAGTCACGTTGTTGCTGGACAATAAATACATCAGAGTCCATTTAATAAAATCATGATGTGCACTTTGGGATGATACCCGCACGCCACACATATACATCATCTATGGGTGGCCGCGGCCATATCGTATCGATTCGTATATTGCAAATAACTTTCGGCTCTCATTGGAATGCCGCATATGGCCGCTATATGTACTCGCATCCTTGCGCCCCCCACGTATCCTTGCCCCTCAATTGCTCGATAAGTGCGCGGCAGTGCTAAAACTTAAATCAAAATCCACATTGAGCCACTGCAGCAGCGTTGGCCACCAACTCGACTCACTGGCAATTTGTTGCGGCTTCTGGCTTACTTTTCGGTTCATTATATTGATCTGTGACTTGGCTGTTGCTTTACGTCTTTCGCACACTCATTTTTATTTGAGTGCCCCGAGAATGGCGAACTGATTATTGGGCCAAGGTGGGTGGGCTGCAGGTTTAAATGGAACCGGGAAAAAAACCTCTTTATCTTATTTATACTTTTTACTAATTTAATAGAACATTTTATTTTATTATTTTGTAAAAATAGTGCATTATATTTAGGGGAAAAGTATAAATATTCTTGATCAGGATTATTAATCGAGTCGATCTAGCCTAAAGTGCTTGGTTTATTAATACCTACCGAAACGCAGTCGAGCCACTCGACTATAGCGTTCTCTCTTGTCTTAGGTGAAAATGATGGCATTCACATAGTCGCTCAGTTGCTCATTAACAGATTTTATCGAAGAAGGTTTTGGGGGCATTGTGCTCTCACGCATAAATCAGAGCACCTAAGTGAAAGCTGATAGGAACGGCTGTAAAATTAATTAATAATTATTCGTCACACAATGATCGACTATATCTTGTACGGTGCAGGCTGCACATTAGATTTAATTCCTGTTATTAGGTGGTCTGTAGTCCAGTAGACCGGCTAAAATATTTAATTTGGTCTAAGGGATTTAGTTTAAGGGCTCTGTGCGCACCTAAACTACAATTTCCCTTTCCCTCTATTGACACTACCAATTATTGCACTTTCTCAGGTGGAAATGATGCCTTTTACAAGATATCTCACGCATAAATCACATCACCTACATATTTGACCCTATAAAGTATATAACTATATTCTTGATCAGGATCACTAGCCGAGTCGATCTAGCGAAGTCTGATTTAAATTTTAATTTAGTTAAAATACAATATTTAGATATATTCTTTAAAAAAATTATAATACATTTTTATGCACCTTAAATTGGTTATTTTACAAAGAAAAATATACCATAATTAGTATATTTTAGAGTAGTAACTTTAATAAATTATTTTTATGTAAATGGTAATATTACCTTTTTAAGCAAAGATATATATATTTTTTAAAATTATTTACTCTTTAAGTACAAGTTTACTATCTATATGACTATTAAAAACCAGTTTCCATGCTGTTACCACTATTTAAGAACATTTTCCTATATAATCCGCTTCTGCGCAGTGGAGCCAAAACAGCTGTTAAATTTAAAAACCATGTTCCCATTATTATATGTGCGAAAACAACAACTGTTCTACGCTCAGCTGATTTAGGCTTACTCTTCTGGGGACCGGTTCTCTTAGTCCTGACCATAGATAACCGAGAATGGCTTGCCATCACATACGGCGAATTTCAGGGCCTTTCTCCCTTAAGCGAGTCAAAATCGCGGCCCAGTGTTATACTCGCCATCCGGAAAACGAGAGCCGGAGAACACGAAGCTTAACGAACGGAGGCGAGGAATCCGTTCGGGTGACGAAGCGTTCCGAATACGAATTCTGGGTGCGTGTACACAGCCTCCGTGCATATCTGATGGCCAGCGAGCAAATCAGTCAGATGCGTGGCGAACGTTGAATTTAACGGTCGGTTTGGCAGTGAAAGTGGAAAGTGGAAGCCATCGCCTTGCTCCACGAGAATTGTTTGGTGCGGAAAATAGAAAACAAAAATATACACCCAACGAAGGAGTACGAAAGTGAATTAAAGCAGAAAATAACTACACTCGAGTGTACAGTGTTCAAACATTTAGAATGAAAAGTGTCTAAGTAAATAGAGTATAAACATCGAATAGGAAAAGTGTTCAAACATTGCCATAAGTTAAACTTTGAATATAAAATCAAGTGGCACCATTTAACTTGGAGTTGGAGTCTTCAAATTTGCTGGTAAATTATTCAAGCAAGTTCAGTTTTTTTTCGGGGGTAATATCAGCCTAAAATCCTGAATCCTCTGCCGTCATAAAGTTATACAAATTATTGCCTTTCTGTCTGCCATTTTGGTTGGCTTTAAACTTTCGGTTCACGCAGCGTTCGCATTAAATTTCCTATTTTGTTGTTTTCCTGCCTTTTATTTCCTTTCCGCTATTCGCGTGGCACATGCGGCGTATACGCAATGTATACGCTTCTATTTCACTTGTCTGCCTGTATGTGTGTGTGTGTGTGCGCTTGTGTATAACCTACATTTTTGTGGTCCTTGTTGTTTTTCCTGTGACAGACTGACATTCAGACAGTACCGAAAACAGGATCTTGAGATGGGACGACGACCCTGTAACTGTGACTCTGCCCGCTGAGAGTTAATTTTATGGATTTACGACCTTTGTTTGCCTGACTTAAATACTGAATACTGACTACCGATCCACAAGTTGGCGGTGCTCTATATTAATTTTTGTATTATGTCCAAATAGTTTCGGGCGAAACTTGGACCCTAAATTCAGTATCGCCCGACGTTTGTCTTCATCAAGTTGGTCTAACTTTTAGCAAGTGATTGTTGATTTTGTTTGATTTGCTGTTTTTGTTTTGGCTGTAGCTGTTGGCTTTATTTGATTTTAGTACTTTGGCAAAGTCAACATTCGTTAGCAAAAATTTCGCTCACGTTCCATTCGACCGAGTTCTCGATTTCATGAGTTTTGGATGCTGCTGGTCCGTGTTTGCTTCTCTGTTCCGCCGCTTAGCCATCGCTCCACTCTCGAAATATATATGTATTTATCCCCTGTTCCTATTTCGAGTCCTGTTTTTGTCTCCGACTGTCTGAATCTCGCACTGTTTGTCGTCACCGCCTCAGTGTGCACTGTGCATACTGCGCGGATATATATATAAATCGGGCGGATATATATGCGCACTGGTCCGATGTAGTTGCGGTGGTGAGTGGAGCTAAGCCGGGCTGTCCTTAAGATTATTTATGCGGTGATTAGCCGAGCTGAATTATTGCTGAAATTATCAAGTGTGCTATAAAATTTCACTGCCATTTATTTGCGCAACTTTTGGCGGGGCTCACGTACTACTAACCGAACGCACCCGCATATCCCCGAATCATCTCCATTTACTCCCATCCACTTCACTCCGCTTCAAGCGGTGCCGTCTCATGTGTATCGTTGGCTCGTTTTCAGCATCGGTTTTGGGTTTGGCTCTGGCTTTGGATATTCCTGGCTCAGTTTCGGGTGCTCGGGTGCGTGCGAGTGAGTGTAACAAATTGCCAGAGTTTGATTTTTAAGTGTGAAATATCGCACAGCGAAATTGGATTAATTACACTGGGGTTCGCTTAGATTGCGTTGGCTTTAAAAGCCAAAAGCGAGGGTTTAAAACGGTTTAAAAAACCTTTTTTTAGGAAATATGTATCTAAAAATATAGAGAACAGAGTACCAACGTATTCTTCAAACCAAATATAAATTTAAGTTAAATTGGATTGAAAATAGTTTCCTCTATATAAACTTTTAAATCTCTTGCCCAGCATCCAGCTGTTGGGTCGAGCTGATTATTCACTTATCTATGTAGTATTTATGAAGCTGCCACAGTTTCCTCTGGGCGATAAAGATGGGAGTCCGACAACTAAGCATAAATAGCTTGTAGAGCCAAATAAGGATTATCCTGCTGGGCCGAGGGAAATGAGATTTTCCAGCAGCGGCCGGCTTCGCCCACTTTCCACAGCGCCCACTTAGCCGGCAACTAATTGCCTAAGCTCCAACCTGAATCCAAATGAGATACTGAGCTGGATCTGCGGCCAGTCCAAAGTCTGAGCTGTGCAGAGATTAATTACATTTAAATAAACACGAATGGCTGCAAACATGGCCAAGACCGCAACAGTTACATGAACAATTCAACCGAACAGACAACAATAGACATCTGACAACTCACTCAACTCGACTCAACTCGTCTCGATTCAATTGAATTCAGTTTTATTTGGCTACTTTAAGCTGATTACAGCCCGAGTTTTGGGGCTGAGTTATACATTTTGCACAAACTAAACCATTAGCTTTTGTTGCAAAACCAGCAAATTCCACTTAGCAGGCAAATGTTGTACATTTGATGAGGGTATTGGACAAAAGGGACAATGCACAATGCTGTTCAAAATGTTAGCAGTATTTGAGTTAACAAGTTTTTCATCACTTTCAATAAATATTTAATATTTGTAAATCACAGAAAGTCTTTCAAAAGGAGTAATTACTTAGTTAATTTAAATGGCCATCTGCATTTTAATGTTAAATGGATCTATTATTTTAGCCTTTCCTGTGGGACAACTATTATTTTTTTGTACTCAGCTGTATATGTTATATCTTTGGTAAATGAAAGTCAAAGCCGAGTTTAATGCCGGGTTTTAGTGATAGCAAAAGCGAGCCCCTTGCATATGGCAAATGCCCAATGATTTATGACTGGAACGGGCCGACGCAGTCAGCAGACTTTTGTCCGCTCACAATTGGTGGTGAAAAGCGTGAAAAACTGTCGGCCACATGGAAAATCTCGGCGTGAGTGGGGTAATGTGGGAATGCGGTAGAGTAAATTCAATTTTACGTTTCACAACTCAGCATGATTTCTATCAAGGCGGGGGAATCCCCTTTTCCACATTGTGTACCGAAAACTGATTGCTTTCGGTGGTCCCTCGACTGTCTGTGTGCTAGAGATCCTGGCTGTAGCTGAGTGTATGTGTGTGTGTGTTAGCCCCAAAAGCAGGCTACATAAAAAAATCACTAAAAACTTGTAAAAGCATCAAAGCGCACTTTCTGAGCTCTCTGCTCGAAAAGTTGGGCTTGTACGTTCCTTTGTTGTTGTATCCTTAGTGTTTCCTTTACTGCTCTCGCTGTTGCTGTTGTTGTTGTTGCTGCTGCTGCTGCCGGTAGAAAGTTCACAACTTTTCAAGTGAGTTTTGAGGGCGGTTTTTGGGTCTAGCTATTGGCGAAATTGCTTTCTGATAGCTTGGCTGGTGTATTTATGCAGTTTTAATGAGAGCTGTTTGTGAAGAGGTTGCTGTTAATACAGGAAATTAATAAGTTAAGTAGCCATTAGGTGGCTGAGTGCAAAGTTCAATCGGCCAACTTTGAGTCTAAAAGGTTTTAAGCCACTTGGCAAAGAATATTCCATATATAAATTTTACCTAAGTACTATTAAGTTGTTCTTGTGTCCGGTAAACTCTTCAATCACTTCTTATAATATTTACAAATTATCTTTTACAAAGAACTCCCATTATTAAGTTAAAAATTGTATTTTAATTTTTTTTTATTTTTTCCAGTGCAGTCTGAGTAGAAACACAAGCCTCTCTAGTCTGGGTTTTCGCAGAATCTTTTTGGTTTCTTTTATATTTTTGTGACTGCTGCTTAAGCCGCGTTTTATTTTCACTTGAGGCAAGTGCAGTCATCTGTGAAAATATTGGCAAAACTCAAACAGCGCCAGCATTTGACATAAATCCTTATTATCCCTTTGTGCACAAATTGACATTGCACTTGTAAGGCGATTGCCGAGACTCTGGTTGACATCCCCCCGTCTTGGCCCCCCTGCCACCGCCCCTGGATGACGCCCAACTTTTATCTGTGGCTTTGTTTTCACTGCCAATGCAGTGGGAGTGGCATTAGCAGCATCTGACAAATGCACGAAGCCCTGGCAGTCCTGGAAAGTGAGCTTCGTCCTCGACACGTCCTGGCACTTAATTGAGGCTGACACACCGTTGCAGAGAGCAAAATTATGGGAAAATTACGTTATATTATCTTATTTGATAGGCGAAAATAAAAACATTTATTTTTGTATTTTTTTAGATTTAATTAGAATCAAAAATAACAAATTTTAATCAGGAATGCGTTCTTAAAAATCTTTAAATCAAACTTTAAAACAAAATCTAAATCAAAAATCTACATTTAATTCTTACCAATAGTAAGAATTAAATTAAATTAAAATTTCCATGTTCTATTAATCACTAAAACATTTTTAAGTTTTTCAAACTAAGCCTGTCACCTTAAACATCAATATTTTTCGCCCAGTGTAACCTCTCTCGCATAAAGTGCACGAAATTAAAATTCATAATGTTGACTTTAATGGGGCTAATGCTGAAATATCAAAGCTGCTGGCTTAGGTGGCAGCCAGCACATCTCATAGATTAGCCGGGCTGCCATGTAAGCGGAGCCAAGAAAATCCTGGCCAAAAGGCGTCTTCTTCCTGTCAGCCAGCCAGGCATTTTATTATGCGACGCGCAGCCCAACCACCTTGGCCCAAAAAGCAATGGAGCAGAGGCACCCGAGCCCAACTTTGACGTTATTAAATTATGCGGAGATTTGCGCACTTTTTTTTTTGCTTCTTTAGATTTTTTGAAAGCCTCTTGACGTTCTTAATGATGAGCCAGATCCACCCTCGACTAGGCCGAAATTAAATTATTTTATTGCCGGAAATTCATTAAATCATGCCTTTATGCAATTTCCCGACTACATTGCTGGCATACCAAAGTGGGGAATCTGTCAATTTATCGGCCTTTTTGAGGGCCTGATAGACAGCCTGTCGGCATTTTTGCCGGGTGCCACGCCCTTTGCCACTCGGAAACGCCCTTGATTAGTACGTGCCGTTGTTAACATTTCTATTATGCTTGTTATAACGTTTATTTTATTGTTTACCCGGCCGCGGAAAATCGATTGAGTTGTGATCTATTTCCAGACACATGCTCAAAGCCCCAAAATCCCTAGCAACGCGACGAGACAATGCAAATCTGACACCGCCAGCGGAGTGGAATTTTATTTATGTTTTCACTGGACGGCGGCAAAAACGGTGCGGAATCTGAGCCAAGAGCTTAGTCGCGTTCCGGAAAAAAACGGAAAAACCAAAACAATCATCAAAATAGAATCATAAAAACAGTTAGCAACGATCATAAATTTTGCACAAAGGCATAAAAACTGTGCCACGTGGGGTGCGACATAAAACCACCGATCCCACCCTGCACACCGTGTATAGATATATATTCAGCAGATATATGGCCTCGACATTTGCTGGCCGAATAATCCCGGCAAATCAGCAGTTTTCCCAGTTTTTGGGACACATACATTTCGTCTAATAAATCTCGGAACAATAAAAGTAAATTTACATTTTTATAGAAAAGGCGGCAGCAGCGGACAGAAGAAATCGTTAGTCAATACAATTTAATATTCGATCCAATCGGGCTTACCTTGCGTATGTGTAATGCCCATGAAATTGCATTGCCCGTATATGAAATTCGTATATAATTTTATCTGTCTGTCCATGGAAATAACTCATTAAAATGCTAATCGACTTTAGTCAGTCGTTTTATGAGCACTAGATGGGCAACGCACTTAAAGTTTGGCCTTCAGGAGGGGACAAGATTTATTTGCGGCGAGAACAGAAAGCAGAGAAAGTCTAATAAATCATGTAAGGACCAGACAAAAATAAATCCGTATCTGTATAAAAGACAGTCGCCCTGCCACCCGCTAATTCGCGTAATTTGCCAAGAAACCACTCCCCTCGCATTAACTGAATAAAATATGAAAAAATTGCGTTAATTTTTTAGCATGTTGCATGGCCAACGCAATTTGTCTGGTGGCTCCCATTTTTATGTGCACTGGAAAAAACATTTTCGGAAAAAAAATATGTATTTAAAAATATTTTGATGAAGAAAAAAATATTTTACATAATTTTAAATGGCGTTCTTTTGGGCTGTAAAGGTTTCTAAGTTTATCTGATGCAATTTAATGATATTATATTGAATAATGATACTTTTTTCTGTGTGCACCCAAACGACTCCCCGATGATTTGGCCAACAACAATTTTAAGTACTTGACATGAAAATTGTGTAACAAACCTCAAGCCAGGCCCATCTGTAAAATTAAACGCACGCGAAAACTCGTGCGCCACTGCGGAGAGCCCACTCCGAATTTCCAATTTCAGATCCCAGAGCCCCCTGTACACAAAATCCCCCCCTCGCAGTCCGATGCTGCACTGATGTTTATCATAACCGCCTACAACAACCACAATGACAAGGACCACAGCAACAATATGGTCGCCCGTTGCCGCACCCAGCCAAATAATTTGCTGGCAGGCGTAGCTAATGACCAACTCGTGTAAGTGCGATGGATGGATGGATGGTTGGTTGGTCGGTCGCTCGGTTGCTGGGATAGAGGATGAAAAATCAGGACACAGTAACCACCGAAAAAAAAACAACAACACACACACACACAGCGACGAAACAACAGCAACAATCACAAGTTTTGTTACAAGCAAAATGATGGCATGAATTCATCATGGGAGTGCTGGGAGGAAAGAGCCACCGACTCGGACTTTTCCACTGTCTCTGGCCCCAATCCTTGTTTTCCAGCTCCTCGACCACCTCTCCAACGGTTTTTGTTTGGGGGAAATTTAAAATAAAGTGCACTGCGAGAAATAACAATAAGTAAAAAAACTCTATATTTGAAATTGAGAATGTTTAATTTCAATCAAGATATAAATGTCCATAAAAATTAAATACTTTTCCCACATAATTATATTTTTATATAATTTGAGATCTTAAAATGTTTTAAGTTATAAATTATTATAAAATATAAAAATATAAAAAACAGTTATTATAGATATTTAATCTTTATTTATAAAATAATAGTCTTTTTAAAAAAATAAATTTAAAGTCACTAGTAAATGCTAAAGCTTATTAGGTCTTATAAACAATGAAACGTAATCGCATAATTCTTCTTTGCCTAACTTTGGACTGTTGATTTTAAATCTGTTTTTTTCACTGTGCAAGGACACAAAGTCCTGCTCGCTCCAGGGGGATAAACAGGCAAGGACGAGGAGTGCGGCGACATCGTTCGCTAATTTTATGCTCTTTTGTGATTTTTGTGCTGGACACACCCTGTGGGCATGTTTAGTGTCCTTTCACTTTCCAAGTAAATGCAAACTTTGCGCGCTTTTGTCATTAGCGTTGATAGCTGTAACGTGAACAGGAAGTCGGGGGAGATATACACTGGTAGAATGGGCGAGAATGAGGAGAGATAGCTCCTTGCCGGCTGCCTTTTTGGCCGCTTTTCACGTGTTGTTGGCCCTATTTGTAGACGGCACTGTTGTTGTCGTCATCTGGTTTGCGGTTCCCAACAGTTTGGTTACTTTTAATGAGCGGGGCGTGGCACTCGACAGATGAAACATTGGCGGTGGGCGCTGGGAAAGCGCGGCAGTGGGTGGTGCTCTCATTAAGTTGCGGTCGTACAGTTTTATTTCACTCCTCGCTAATGAAAGTGAATTATTAAATGAAAGCCAAGCGGTTGAATGGCGGTAGTTGATTCTTCCGTCGAGTGTTGAACTTGTGACCCATCTACTGGTCGTTGTCAGTACTTGAAAAAGACTCTTTCACCTCGAAGGTTTCATTGACCCAACTCCACACGGACCCAGTGACATCAAAGACATTCCTCCAGGAGGCAAGTGGGTAACCCACTTGGAAAAACTGAAATGGAATCAAATAAGGCCTGGCTGTGGTGATGGTTGCTTATTAAAGTGCCATCGTCTAGACACATGCACATGCTTTTGCTTAGCAAATATGTATGCTAATGTCGACGATTTTAAGAAGTTCAACAAGAAGTAACCGAGGTGCTTACATTTTTGGTAGAAGGTTCAAATACCCTTGCAGGGGTTTTTAATTCAATGTTGCTAGGATCATTATTATTAAGTGGCGCAGAAAATCAGACCAGAATTCTTAAAAGTTTGTTTGAAGAAATGGTTACATTTTATTTATATTTTGAAATGTAAAATATGAAAAATTTTAAATTTATTTTTTAATTATTTTAATTGATTTGGCCAAAAAAACCTTCTGCCAAAAACCGCATACCCTTTTCTGAGAAACCCAGCAGGAAAACAAAAGGCTTAATTACACGGAGAGAAACGCGTTGTTGTGTGTGTGGGGGCTGGTATCCATGTACAATTCATTAAATTTGCACTCCTTTTTAATTTATGCCCCAGATAAAAGCAACAGCTGGCCCCCAGAGACGCAGACAGAGGCAAATTAAATATGTTATAAATAAATCAGCCGGGAATGTATGAATAATGAATGGGCCATGTCGACTGCCTGTTCTCAAACCTGCTTGGGTTTTGCTACATTTTAGTTTAGTTTTCTGTGGGTTACTCTTTTTTCGTCTGAATTTACTGTGCAAATATTTGAGCAACCGCAGAACAAAACAGATTACTTTTAGTTGTATTTCCTAGCAACAATTTATGCAAATGTTTGAGCTATTGTTGAGGTAGATTGCGCATACGCCCCGTAGTCGCCCGGCATACTTCGATGTTCTGCGGTGGAATTTTCTTTAATTAGTGCAACGAACTGTGCGCAACGGTGGGGCGCAAATGCAAATGCGTGGTGAAGGTGTAGTGCTGTTTTGAACATAATTGCAACGGCAGGCGGGTCTCATTTGAAAGTTTTGGGAGCCTTAACCGCAGCAAAGCAAAAACACCCACACAGAGGCAGCGGCTGACACATCAGCTTCAGTAACTAAATACAAAATAACACTTAGCGAAAAATGGAATATGAGAAGTAGAAACAAGTTTTCTTAAAAATTAAATTATATTTTAATAAAAAAAAAAATTTGTTTCAATAAAAAAATTGTAATATAGTTTAATATTGTAATAGATATAAAATTATCTTTATTGTTGATAATTTTATATCTATTACATCTAATTTTTCAGATGGTTTAGAGATATTTTTCTGACTACATTTTTTCAGTTCTATAATTGCTAAAAAAATATTATCCCATTTTCTCCCCAATCTTCATAATTTTTTCTCGGTGTAAATAATGTGTCTGCCTGAGGGTGTATACGCCGTGTTTGACGGACACACACACACATTCGCCGACGAGCATGTGTCTGCAACAACTTGGCGGCTTGCTTTCGCAAATGTGCAAATATTTCACTTGCAGCGCCTGGAGTTATGCAACACTAATTTGCGAGGCGTTGTTTTTGTAGCTGCCACTAATTAGCGTCTAATGCAGAAGCGACAGCAATAATAATGTGGTTTCTCCATGAGCTTTCCGCCTCCCCCTTCTGGCCTGTAAGCCCTAAGGATGCCATTGCCATTTACATTCCGTGCTGCTCGATTCCTGATCAAGACGCTAACGCGCGGGGTGGCAATAAAAATCGCATGAAAACACAGGCAAGACATCAAACTGAAATCTCACCAAATGGCCGTGCATAAAACTTGACAATTTGTTGGTCAAAACTTCTCACTCCCTGGGTCAAGTATTTTGCAAAACAATACGCCATTTAACTGCTTCAATTTGAGTTTGGTTGTAAAACTTTCCCTCTTCCAGAGTTTTTTTTTCTTCGGTCCGCTGCCCCATTTTACGTATCTATATAAATCAGGGTGAGGGGGTGTGTGTGTGTGTGTGTGCGTAACCTTTGAACCAGCGAAACAAAATGGTTGAAGGAAAAAAAGCTTGCCAAGTTTATTAAAAGTTGCGGCAAGTTGCAGACTTTGTGGGGCTCTCACACCCCACGAAGGACAAAGGGGGGCTTAAATGGTGGGAGAGGGAGTGAGGGGCGGTCGAGCGAAAGGGGCGTGGCAGGAAGTGAGCGCTGACAGCTAGCAACTGACAAATGCCAACGCTAACTCACTCAACTCCACGCAAAATGAAATAAAAAAATTCTCAAAACGGCCAAGAAGAAAGATTTCAAGTTTCTTCCTTCACACTTTCTTGTGCTTTCTTTTGTTTTCTTCGCTTATTGCTGTTGTTGTTTGTGTTTTCATTTTTTCATTTCTTTTTTTGGCAACATGTTTGAGCGGTTTTTTATTATTATTATCTTTGACCTGACCTGGGACCTTCCCTCCTTTCAAACAATTTTTTCCTCTTGCCTCCAACTTTCCATCCTTTTGCGTGTTTCTCAATTTTTATTTATGCACCAACTTTTTGGCGCTTTCTTATGCATTTTGCGTGTAACCTTTGCGTATATTTCACTGTGTGTCACTGTGTTTTTAGGTCAATGGGTTGTGCATATATTGTGGAATGATATACTAATGGGAGTTTGACCATTATGTTATTATGAATGCAATTCGGATGGAGAAAGAAAAAGGGGAAATGCATAGTATAGTTTTTTAACACATTTTCTGGAAACTTAAGATACTTTCTGTTTCCAATTTTACAAACTAATTCTAATTTTAACTGGAAAGGTTTTTAAAGATTCGTTATAGACCTATTAGATTTATTTTTTATTAACGATTTTTTTTATCCATAAAATTATTTAAAAAAAAGTCTTTATTTGAGCAATGCTTTAATTTTTTGGAAAGCTTTCAAAGTCGCCTCTTTGATCGGTTTGGGATGTGAACCACAAGAGAGCTACCGACACAGATTCCAATAAACATCAAACATGCCCCACGATTGCATGGCAAACAGACCAAAAGTCCGACAATCTGAACTTTGGACATCAACTGCCGGACTCGCAGTTCAACAAGCTTTGCTCAAGCATCGATAATGTGCCTCCTCGTCTCCGTCTCACTTTCTCCATGCATTTCTCCCCGCATTTCTCCCCGCATTTCTCCCAGTATCTCCAGAGATGTTGATGACGACGACGATTCGATGCGATGCGATGGGTAAGTGGGTGTGAGTGTGGATGCTGCTGTTTTCCAAAGACCCTGGCAAAACGGCTCTGATTGAACACAACAATTTTGAAATTGCTAAGCACACACGCACACTCACAGCAGGCCGAGTGGGCGGGAAGTGGAAAAGTGTACAGTGGACTGGGCTTTCGGCTCTACACGTTCGCATTACGTGCTGGTGACATTAGTGGCGAAAACGAGCAAGTGAAAAATTTAAGCAGTCCTGTGTTTTGGCTTCAATCAATTGGCAGAAATTCACATCTGCCTGCCGACACTGCCAGAAAATTATATTATTATCGTGGTTTAAAAATTGCATTTTGTAATGCAAATTCTATTCTAAGTTCTTGAAAGCTATAAATATGATTTGATCGAAAATAAAACAAGTTTTTATAATACAAAAAATTTAAATAGAATTTTATAGAAAAGATAACATAATTCCAAATTACCTTTTATTGCTTCTAAAGCTTGTTGGCTACCATTAAAATTTTCCATTGAACTAAATTTTAGATCTTTAACAGGTTTTTGTCTCGGTGCGGCAATCGCAGATGTTTGTCAGTGTTGTTCGGGTTCCGAAGGAAGTCTCGCATTTCCGGCACATTGCCGTTAAATGATTTTTAGCAAAAATCGTGCGGACATGACACACTCAAGTGGCTACCAATTCCGATCCCAGCTCCAGCCCCCTACCGGGATTGCTCATCCCCAGTTGGGGAGCCACCGCCTATCGATGGATGTACTGAGCCGTGTCGAGTGGCGGGGAGGGTTCTCGAGTAATTTCCATTAAGTAAGTGTTTTGGCACTTAAAGCCCGACTGCAGCACTGCTATTGGCTGCTGTGATTGCATTAGACGACAAGTGGCTGCCAGAGTGTCGAGATCAGAGTGTTTTGGGGCTCTGAGTTCAGAGGTCAGAATGACGAGAGCCCGAGCTTCTTAAAGCCGCTTAAGCGAGTCTTTTTCGCCATTTCCTGGCCTGGACTTAAAGCCTCCTATTATGATTGTTTTTGTTCTTGCACTGAGAAAAATCAGTTGGGGTTTTATTGAAACCAGGGTAGAAAGAACCAAAAATGGTATTGTATGGCAAAGATTTCAAATACAAATAATAATTTTGATAAAAGCTAATAATAAATTTGCTTCCTTCTTTTCTGCTTGTGTGGTTTCTGGTTTCTGTTGTTTGCCGTCAACGTTCTACCTGAACCAAAAGTTATACAAACAACAGCTGGCCTAGGCAACTGGCCACCCCCCAACCCGTCGCCCGGTTGTCATCATCATCATCATCTGGGTCGTTATATCAATGTATGGCTGTGGACGGTCGCTCGGTGGGATGGTTAACAAAATCTTCGTTTTGAAAATGCCATTTCCGACAATTTCCCGGAAACGTAGCATCCGCCCAGGAGAGAGCGGCGGCGGTGGCGGCGGGTGAAAAAAAATTGGGAGAAAGTGGCGACTGACGACGACGCTAATGGCGCCATTGTTGTTGTGTATATAGTGTTCCGTGGGCGACGCCACGCAGATGAGAGCGGGCCCAAAAAGTCATAAGATTGGCGGCCTGACGCTCATTAGGCTTCTCCATGACAAGGACCCGAAATCGAAGCTTAAGTTCGTTTGCCCAAGGTTGAGAGGTGGAAAGAACTAATAAAGATTCGGTCAACTTTTCCGGCATTTTCATTGCTATCTGGGCAATAAAACTATGTATTTTAAGCAAAGGGTTACAAATGTTTAAAACAATTCCTTATATTTTTTAAAAACCCTCGATTTAGAAGATGATAGACTTTTTTCAAAGTTTTACTTTGATTTGTTTCTTCCTTATTTTATACAGAGTAGCTTCTAAGCTCTCACAATGGTTACAATTCCATCAAGACTAGATCACTTTCATATCCCCAATTCCCACAGTCAGTGATTAAGTTTGTTCCAAAATCGAGAGGTTCCTGGAATATCACTTCAATGAGCTGCTTAAGTGCGTACTGGGGTTTTCCTCGAATTTGCGATACGTTTAAATTGATTTGACTTCCTCCCTGGGATATGTAAATATTCGTCTCGTAATTATTTACATATTCAGTGGGGTTGTGCATCCTGATTAGATTGATTGGGACTCATTTGCATGATATTTCTGGATGCCGTTTGCAGGTGGTGAAGGTATTCACCATCCCATGTTGCCTTTTGATTGCTGTGCCGTTGTTCATGAAGTGGCTGGCTTTTCAGTTGGCTTTTCAGCTCGCTTTCTGCCTGCTTTTCCGTACTTTCTGCTTGCTCTCCGCTTGTTCCAAACAGGATCCGACCCCGGGGCTTATTGGGTCAAGCGGCCTGGCCACAGAAATGTGTAGCGAGCGACAACAATTGTTCTACAACCACCCACAAGTCGGGTCATCAACTGCTTCTTTGGCCTTCGGAGAGTAACAATGGATGTACTGAGAAAAAATGGCATCGTAATTGGTCAGCATGTAGAAAATAGCGGTTCAAGTTCTATAAAGCTCAATTAATTGTCATATTATTCAACAGATTTTGTGACTTTCCTTCGAGAATAATGCTACTTGATTAATCACTAAGTTCATCTTAGTTATAACAACGAAGATCCTAATGAAAATTTATATCTTTTACTTGGCAAGATCATACCCTGAATCAAACCTTAGTTTGATTTTCGGAAAATATAAATTTTAAAAGCGATAAATGTTAGATAAATTTAACTTACTAAGCTTTTCTCTCCGTGTGGCTGACTAAACTGGTAACGTTGGGTTTTTCCACTGGAAAATCAAGTTCATTTCTGTGCAGTCTGCCGTGAGACTGAGCCGAGTTCTTGTGGCCCAGAGTCTCGGACTGGCACTGTGTCAACAGCGGCCACAATAGGTACTCATTTGTAGTGAAATTTTGGTCAACAAGGCGTGACCTTGCCCCGCTTTTCACCCACCCCACCCCCATTTTCTTTTCCCAGTGCATGGGTGTGCGTGTACGTGTATGTTAGGGAAAATTGCTTTTATATTACTTGGAGCTCGGTTGGGTTTTTGCTCGGCTTTCGTTTCCCTTTCGGTCCATGTGTCATTATGTGGCATACACATTGTTGCAGCGCCTGCTGTGTCTTACACTTCCGCAGTGGCAGCTGCAGACACGCCCACTCCCCCAATGGAAAACGATTCTCCTCCCCCCCCCTATATTTTCCCTAACCTTTCGGGGTCAGTTTTCCTCATCTTGGCACGCAGTTTCCCGGCCGAGTTCTTGTCTTGTCATTGTTTGTTTAATTTTGTATGCCGGATATCCCAGCGTGTTCTTGCCATTGTCCTGCTGTCACCGAAATGCCAGCAACAATAACAGTAACATAAAGTGTGGGCGTGGCCACAGCTTCCCCGTTCCCCTTCCCCTTCCCCCGACACCACCCACCTTATAGACCTACCCACCTCATACCTCTCCATGGCACTTCCATCAATGTTTATGCCGCTGACAACAAAAGAAATTAAATTGCCAACACTGAAATTCAATTGTATCTTCCTCCCTGGGCCGCACTCAAAATTCCTCAAAGCCAGCGTTGCCGGGGAAAGGCGGAAAAGTGCGGGGAATGACGACATCTTGAATGGTTATTGCCGCTGACTTATTGGAACATTGATTTTCCCTTTTGTCGGGCCCTCAATTGTAGGAAGTAAACATTTTCGGCGCTTTCAATTTATTAAAAGGCGCGTGAGGCAGCCATAAAAAGGTCAATGATTATTATGCCGCCCATGCAAAATGGCAGACAGTGTCCAAAAATAGTCAGTGTTCGGGAAAAACAAGTGGGAATTACACGGAGGAAAATAGGATCAAAGATCAAAGGTCAAGTAAATTGTTTGATTTTTATTTCTTCTATTTACTTTTTTTACCACATTAAAATAAAAAGCTTTGATGAAACCTAAAAGTATCTTACATATAAGGCGGAAGATATAAATGTACAATATACAAATCTTAAGTATTTATTTATTTCCATGTTGCATTTTCCTAATATTTTTTTCCGTGATCCAATTTGTCTCGGTTTTGAAAAGATTCTAAAGTATGGGGGACCTTGAGTTGATGGAATTCTTGTGGTGCTTCAAGGAGATGAAAAGGAAGCTCTGTTAAATAGACTGGTCCTTCTCGATAGTTCAGCTGGCTGCAACATTAATATGGAAATTTAATTCGCAGTCAGGCATTGTGGGCCGCCCTTCCTGGCCATAAATCAACATTTAACACAACCTGAACATCCGCCGCTGTTTGCTCAACATTTTCAATTTTTTAACCATTTGCATTTCCCGCGTTTTCCAGGCCGTTTGCCGCTTTCGTTTAAAGCCTACTTTGTAGCTCTTTAGCTGCAATTAAAGCCATTAAAAGTGTGCATATTTAAAAAATGTTGCCCTCCTTATGACACATTAACATATTTGCGCCTGGCCATTATTGCCATAACTCCCGCTTTCCGCCTTGATCCCTGATGGTTAATTTATTTATTGAAACAAACAACAAAGGCGGACGGAAGATATAATACATGTTCGGCAAACATGTGTGCCTGTGAGTGTGTGCTTTCTGGCCCAAAATGCGGAGTGATGGGCGAAACATGTCGCATTTGCATTCCGCCTGCGTGTGTTCCATTGTCCAACTGCCGTCTAATTCGGATTGAAATTCAGATTCGGTTTCGCATACAAGCGATGCAGCTGCAGTTGCATTCGATTACGGCCAGCGTATAATTGTGCAACGCTAATCAAAGCGAAATCGCTCTTGGGCCGCCGGGCGAATCGATTAATGGGCCAAGGATCCATTTCCAGATACAAATGTATCTGCGGGGAGCATGCTGCATTACATGTTATGGCCATTACTATTACAGCGACCAATAATAGCCGATTGCATTGGGCCATTTGATATTCTCAGCAAAAAGCGTCCTCTGTTCTGTGAAAATTAAACAGCTTCATAAGCGTCTTTAATTGACACCAAGGTAACGCATAAATTTCAATTGGGAAGCCTTCGTGTGTGACAAAGATACTGAAGAACTGCCACAGAGGCTGAATACGTTCCGCAGCAACCGGAAATTGTCAGTGTTCTATGGGAGGAAGGGCGGGAAAAATATGAAGAACACTGAAACTTAAATCAAAGTAAATTTAAAATATATAATAATTATATTAATTTTAAATAATATTGTTTATTTATTTTTAATTTAAAAAACTATATTCCACAAACTATTCAATGAATTTTTAAACAGATTACATAGCTAACTAGCTTAGATTGTTTTCAGTTTTGTTTCATAGAAAGAAGATATATTGTTTTCTTTATCTAATAATTTAAATTTTAAATATCCTTTTAAACTTAAGAAAGATTTTTAATAACATTTTGTAAAATATTTGCGTTTTAAGTAAGATTTTTGCTCTGTGCAACCCTTCCCCCGATCGGCAGTTGGTATGTGTGAGAGAATTATTATCTTGTACTTGCCCATGTCAAAGAAAATTTGCATTTTTCGGTCTGACAAAGGGCGGCGCAACGGAGGACGACTGCGACGAGGAGGAGGCGGCGGCGTGGAGGCAGCCGTGTAGACAGGACTCTCTGTGGTGCGATGTCAACGTGTGCTACCAGTTCCAATACATATACCTATACCAAATTGTCTGCCACAATGGACTGACAAGGTGCTAGATTGCATGTGTGGGTCTGTTTTAAATAGAGCAACAATGTGCAATGACAATGAGATGAGAGCTGCCAGCAAATGTGACACAGATACGAGCTGAAACTTTCAAATGTACAGACAAAACCATTGAGGGCTTATGAGTGGAGTGTTTGTGGCCTTCGCCAAGGACTCGATGGCATGCGATCTCTCTGCCTTTTTAATTAAAACACTTTCCTTTGAACTCGCAATGTGGCAATGTGTGTGCCAGCAGATATTTTGGAAACCGAAAACGTATTCCCAAACAATGAAGTTTTCTCAATGGGTACATTTATCAATTTTGAACATTCAATTAATGTTCTCAATCATATTTTGCCTTTTCATATTGATGAAATCCTGAGTGTGTGAAATTTCAATTGATATGAATGATATGATAATGATATTTGATATAAATGTTATGTGGGTATTGCCGGATATTACAAAAATATTTACTTTATCAATCTATTAAAAGACTTTAAAGTTTATTAGATTAAACAATTAACACCTTTTTGTGCTTCACTTTTCTCTGGCACTGAATTATATTGGTATCTAATCGCTTGTCCCCGTGGACAATTTAGCCGTGTTGAAGTACCTGGCCTTGAAGCCACCGTAAAACTGGAGTACTCGAATCGTTTATGGTTCTCAGCAGAGGCCACATAACAGTATAATACACACCCATATGCTTCTGGGGAATTACTCCCTTTACCGCCCCCAATTTCCTGCCCATCTGCCAATCCGCTCATTTAATTGTGCGGTTTCTCAGCCATTTTTATGTGTTTTAATTTTCATTAGAGCACTAAAAACTTGTCAGCGTCGTCAATGTCAGCGTGTTCCCATTTCTGGGCGATTTCTGGGGGAGAAAGTGGAACCGAAAGGGGGGGAGCAGCGCCAACAACACGATCTTGAGGAGGCCAATAAACACTTTTATAAAATTCTCAAATCGCACGTGTTGCGTTTGTCAAGGGGTTGCCGTGAATGTAAAAGTGGATGTGGAAGTGGAAGTTGTCCCGACATCGAGACATATACAATACAATAAAACTGCTAAGTGCATGGGCATGTTGTTGTGGCATATAGCTCCATATAGCTCTATTCGGCCCCTACTCCACCGTATATAGGATGTATGCATTAATCGAGGTGTGCTGCATGCCGGCCATAAAAACCAAGTGGCGAGTGGGTGCACTCGAAAAATAATGAGAGTTACCTGACTTTGGGAAAACTCTTTCTGTTGTAAAATGTAATTTATAGTCGGGGTAGTATTATAAATTATAGTTGTTTCCTTTAATCTATTATTTAAAATATATTTCTTTAGCTTCTCCCCTATGCAATATAGATCTGGAGCCTTGTTTTTTCCAGTGCACAATAGAAGTGGCAATGGAAATGGAGGCAGCATCGATAAGCTGCCAGAAAAAGAGTGCAGCGCGTGTGCCACATAAAAATGGCATTTTGACATGGCCACCGGGTGGATAAGACGAGGTGGAGGAGGAGGGTGTAAGGGGTTGGCTAATGAGTATTATGAATGCTTGCCATGATGTCATTGCACTTGAGTGGATCTAGTTGTGTTTTCCTTTATGCAGGGGCAACCTTCACACCCCCACCGCCCCCTAGCCAACTCCCCCGGAAAAGTCTTACAAAACAGCGAGCAATGAAAGCCGGGGAATTTGTTACATGGGGGTGGCAAAAAGTAATTGCAACTTAAATAAACAAAACGCCGGAGCAGCGACCGCAGGGCGGAGGACAAACAGTAGCAGTAACGGGTTAAGTGGCCGCATCCTCCAGTCGCCCTGAAAGGGTTAAGCTCGCATATATCGCATTGTGCACATGGCACTGAAGGGCCTGCCACTTGTGCACAGCCTCATTAGCAGGCACAAAAACTCCGATTCACAAAGAACTCACTTTGTTCTCGTTAAATTAAACTCCGCTCTTTGATTTGTTTGCATTTCGGGCTCTGTTTCACATGATTTGTTATTGTTTATCATTTTTAAATTGGTTGTTGGTTATGCACAGAAAAAAATGTCAAATAAAAATATTTTTTCTGATAAAATTAAAAATATTCAAAAATATTTCTTAGTATCATAATGTATAAAAATTAAAATAAATATTTTTAAAATTATCAGATTAAAATACCTTTTTGACCATACTTTTAAAACAAATCAAATAAAACCTAACATTAAATAATTTTACAACATGATATGATACAAAAAATGTATAAACATTATAGTTTTTGAACGTATGTTATTTTATGAATTAATTAAAAAAAGTTTTTAAACATTTTTTTATCAATTTTATAAAATTTTATTTAAAGACCAATTTAACAAGTTTTGGATAAAAATTTACTAGCAATAACATTTAAAAATTTAAAAATTTTCCCATTTGGTTTCCCTGGAAAGATTTCCTGCTTGTTAGGCTGCCACCGGCAACATGTTGCTGCGGTTCCAGCAACATTCTGCCGCCGGCCTTCCAGCGTGCTAATTTTGGAAATGTTAGCGCTGCGCTACGTCACACCACTATATGTCTTCATGTTTTCATGTCTTTCGGGGTGTGTTCTTGGGGACCGTCCTGATAACTCCTCAGTCGGCTGTCAACTTGTCGTAGGCGCGGATTGTCGCTCCCGGGAAAATTTCCACTCAGATTTACATGCGTTTCGGTTCGGTTTTCCACATTTTGTTTACACGCCAAATACTTGCGGTTGGGGGGACGACGGCTGCTCTATTTAATTACACAATAACTAAAGTTTGTTTGTTATTCATTCCGCTTTGCAGAGCACTTCCGGGGAGTAAGACAGCTGGACACAAGGGCCATTTATGAGTGCGCGAAGTGAAGTACTCGGCGGATGGCAAATGGATGCTGTCTGAAATCACCAAAGCCAAAATCAAAGAAACAAAAATCAAGACCGAAGGAAAAACATCGGGGACGTGCAACAATTAACGGGCGGAAATCGAAATGTATAAACAATCAGCAAAATGTGCAAATTCGTGGAGTGCCAATCGAAAGCCAGCTTGAGTGAAAGTGAAAAACTGCGGCGCGGCCCAATTATTAATTATCCGGCTGCTTATTAGCGCAATATTCCCAAGGCAGCGCAGACATTTTGTTTATGAGCCAATTTGCCAAACGCAAATAAAACCGAATTGCTGCCAGTTGTGCATTAATAATTAGCATATTCCGTCCCATCCCCCACTTTCCACCCCCCCCAAAACCCCCCATCGAAAGTCATACGGAACAGACAGTGCGGCGTGTGGCGTTGAAGTGTTTATTAAATTGTCTTCGCCGCAAATGCAAGACATTTGGCCGACAAGCGGAGTAATAGCACTTGCCCCCTCGAAATGCTGGAGCTGCAACTTTGCGGCGATTTGTCAGCCGGCAACTTGAGCGAAATACGCGAAATGGGACACCACAGGGCCACGGAAACGGGACATCGGCAGAGCCGGAGAAAATCAGTCTGCCGGACGCTCCCCACCAGATTCCTGCTGCTGCTCCTCGCCGTTCTGCTGCTGAGCATGGGTGAGTCCACACTATGTTTAGTCTAATTATGATGCTAAAGACAATATTTACCAATCGCAAGACATCAAAGAAGGAGTTTGAAAGGCCATCATCGGCAAAATCATATGGAATATACTGCATAAAGGCATAAACATGATCACAAATTCTTAAAAATAAATTTAGTTATTGCTTAAATCACTTTATTTAGGTAACTAGGACTCCCAAAATTATTATATAACTATCCTGAATAATAAATTATTCTATAGTTTTAAAGAGAATACGTAGTACATTTATCCTTAAAAATCTTAAAAAAATACTTACTCTGCAAATGCTTCAAATAAATCATATAGCATCTCAACTATTTTCCGAGACGAACAAAATTCGAGGCCATTGAGACACACTTTAGGAGTTTCATTTGTTCAATTTAATGAAGTATTTGTCGGTCTTCCCCAGTCAGCACCCCCCAAACCCTTGCTGTCATCCCTTTTCAAGTGATTTTTTGGGGCATCTGGGGGGATGGGGACACTGTCAACCGCAATCGAACTCCTAACTCAATTGACTGCCCCACTTATTTTTTGCCAAGTCCGCCGCTGCGGCTGCTCAATTAAGAAGTGCCACGAATGTGACTTTAACTCCAAGTACATTTATCGCCCCTTTCCACTAACTTTCAAAATAAAAATAAAAAGAGTGCGGCAAACCCATACTCGTACAGAGATAAAAAATTCAAAAAATACAAAAATTACTTTTAATTTAAATAAAAATAAATATTTATTAGATTTTTTTGTTCCTTTACATTTAAAATAAACTTGTATGCTATTTGCATATCAGTCGCATCTAAAAGCGCATTTGTTCAAATATTTTCATAAGATACACATTTCGTAGTCAAGTGTTTGTTTTCTCAGTGCAGATACAAACAATCGATGCTTGAAATGACATTCGAAACAACACTTTGGCGTAATAAAATACAAATAAAAGGGACAACGATACACTGCCGCCAATTGATTGACGAAGTGGCAAAGATCTGGCGGGTTGGGAAGTGGAAAGTGGAGGGCGGAAAGCGGAGAGTGCTGTGCCGGGCAATAAAAGGGATTGACAGGCGGTTCTAAGCGGTGGCGAGGTGTCACACAGCCAGGCGAAAAGGGGTTCGATTCGGAGAAGCGAAGGGCTGACATGGGCACGGGCATGGGCACGGGCATGGGATCCACTGCATCCCAATCCACTCCACGCCAGGCAGCCTGTCAATGGCAATCAGCGGAGGAATCAGATCCCGCACACACACACTCCACTTTCGGGCAGCGCTAATGCTGATGCTGAATGCTTGTAAAAAGTTTTTAATGACCCCCGGCTGCCGTGTCGCCATGGCCACAAAACTGAACACTATGGCGCCCGGAATCGAACCGAATCGAATCGAATCGCGTAGAATCGAATGCGGCATCGAGAAGGGGTGAATGGCGGGGCAGCGGCAGTCCTCACTTGCCAAAGCAAATCTGTGTCAGGCTGTTGCTCCATTACTCCGCTGCTAATGAACAGCTTAAGCAGCATTTCAATGGCGACATTCCCCCGTTTGGCAGTCAGTGATGTCGTTCTAGATATTATTCGGACTAGAAAAGACATTTCAAAAGTTAATAGTTTGATTTTTGGAATATTCCATCTAATAAAAGAGAATTTTTTATGAAAATAAATATATGAAAGTTCAAAAATGTATCCATAGATAGCATTTCATTTATTTTTAAGGTTTACTAATTGTTATATTAATAAATATTAAAATATTTAAAATAATAAATAAACAATATAAAGTAAAATTCTAATTTAACACCAAATTTAAAAATGTTTAAGTTTATTCCCTTTCTATTCTAATAAGAATTTATAGGTACCATTTGGGTTAGGTGCTAAGATAACACACACATCTCCGATTTTTCGGCATCCGCGGTGGGGGTGGGAATTTTATGTGTGCTGGGGAAGGGGTTGCAGCATCATCGTGATCCGTGACTCTTTGGAGTGCGTTATTGTAGGTCTTTTTCAGCCCCAAATCCAGTGCCCTCCACTTCACGGCATTGTGAAGATTGGCGGGAAAGTGCAGCGGCATCAGCAGAACGGGAATCTGAGGCATCAGCTCTCTATTAAATGGAGGCCGTGGCGCTAATGGATGGGGTTAATGGGCTGGGGTTGCCGGCAAAGTGGTGTATTAGTAAAAGTGAATTAGAACCAAAAACGGGCAGCTATTGTTCTGATGTACGACGGACTGCATTCCCCCCAAGAAGTGCGGCTATAAATCAGTGCATTGAAAGCTGAGCGGATTAGTAATAAATTCGATTTGATTTTCCCGGGGGTGTGAGAGCGGGGCTTTCACGGTCCGCCAACTCTGTAAACTCGTTTCCATCAATTTGTGCTGCACCAAAAGTGCATAATAATCAGGGACATATGAATGCCATAAATCCCACGAGCACAGTGATGGTAAACCAACACTGGACACTCGTAATCAATTTCGCCACTTGCTCACTAATAACAAAATGCAATTCAAATATAATTTTGGTACTCACTCGAATGAATCAAATAAAAAGGACAACATTTTACTGGTCAAATCGATTTGCTGACAATAAAAATGCAAAGTAGAGCAGACTAGGAAATACTGAATAAATCATTTAGCATTTTACCTTCAATAAATTTAATTCAATAAATAAAAAGAAATTTTATAGTTTACGACCAAGTTATTACTTGAGTTAATGTTAGCTTCCTGTAGTGAAAAATGAAGAACGTCAGATATCAAAATATTCATTTTATTGGCAACAAAATTAGCACAAAATATGCTTTATTTAAACAATTTTTTTTTAGTTAAAGTTAATGATAATTTTGGTTTTTGAACACATAACTTTATATTTTATCATGTGGAGAGCATTTGTGGATTCAGAAATGATTGGCGAACCCCCCGTCCACAACTGCATCGGTTTTATCATTGAAATATTAATTGCAAAATAATATTGACAGGCGGCAAACAAATTACAAATAAAATATGTAAATATCCTGTGGTTCTGCGCTTGTGGAAATGCCAGTGGCGCATACGAGTGGGCGTGGCCGGGCCAAAATATTCGGCCAGCAAGCAAATTATGCTAGTCACGCAAAAATTGCCAAAAGGTAAATCGAAATCGAGGGGTTTCGCAAAGCAGGCTTAGGGACCCGCGTCTGTGTTTGTTTATTATTAATGCAATTTGTAATTATTTGTTTCGGTGGCGTGACTGCCAGCATGCAAGCACAATGTTCGCCATCCCATCCCGATCTCGTCTGTTTGCCGGCTTGTTTATTTGTTTGCTTGCCGCAACGCCATAAAACGCAATTATCGCGCACAAAGAACAAAGCAGAGTGCAGGAAAAGTGCACCTCTTACTGTATAAACTGAATAAACCCACGATCCCCGACCCTAAAAGTCCACAGTCCAAAAAACCCAGAGAGTGTCGGCGGGAGGGAGTTTTCCAAAAAGCTGCAAAAGTTGTCGCCAGCAGAGAGAGAGTATTTCGCATTTTCGCATTTGCGTTGCCATAATTAACTTATTTTGTACATTAGCAACAGATTTTGTTTATTAACGCATGTGCGCTTGCCTTCGGTAATGCGATACCATTCGCATTCGCTTTCGCATTCACATTCACATTCACGCACCCCCCAGGCTTTAATGTGCTAAGGACCGGGGGCTGCGGGAAAACGAGACCACGGGGCGTATACTTATCTTTTGGCATTGCGAAGTGAGTTTATTTGTTTTGTGCTTGTGGTTCTTTGGTCGGTGGTTCGGTGGGTTGGTGGCTCGGTAGCCTGGCATTTTGTGCGGCTGCTGTCGCATAATTTATTTATCATTAGCAAAATTTGGCCAGCATCGGAATGCTTTTCCCCACATTCCCCGCAAGACGTGGCTCTGTGTTGTGTCTGTGTATTTGGCTAAATAGTTGAAATAATTAGGCTCATTAGAGTTTTGTAGGTCTCCGGCTGCGGAGTGTTGGCCTGATTGACAAGTGCAAATTGGTATTAATGCACAAGTTCGGGAAACTTCAGAAGCCACTGGCAAAACGGGGAGAACTTTGAACAGAGTTTAGGGCGATTATTACGCATTAAATTGGAGTATTCTTGGAAATGCTTAAGTGAAAGCATAATTAGTGCTGCTTAAATATTTAGGCCCTTAATTTGTTTGTTTTTAGTTTGATCCAAAAATACAAATTGTATCCTCACAAATACCCAAACTCTTTAAATACTCTTATTTTCCTTGATTTTTACTGCGATATTTATGCCAACTCAGGCAAACATTTTTCGGAAAACGAAATTTGCCGATATTTAAACTCCATCTGGCAATAGTTCACGTTTAATTAAGCAACGTTGCCAAAAAATATATGGAACAAATCAGAGCGACAAAATCACAACTGGCGCACACAGAAATACCACAGTTTTTTTTTGCAGTTTGTTCGGTTTACTCTCTATTTTCATTTTGTTTTTCTAGGTATTTCTGGCAGTGCCACTCCCCCGAATAACAAAAACTTGTTGTTCGCAGGGTCCAAGTGGAAACTGTGTGTGCGAAATGCAACAGCCGCAACAAAAACGACATAAACTTTTAACAATTGCAAAACCAAATAAACAAAACGTAGGGCGAAACAAAGGGAAAACACTAAAAACTGCTGCAGGCTATAAATCTGCAATGGGTGGTGGGTGGGTGGCTGCTCCTTGTGGGCCGATGGGCGGTGGGTGGTTTCTGGCCAAAAATGCCGCCGGGTCCTGTGAACAGACCCATTCACACATACAAAGCAAACACTCACACATTACGGAGAATGCGCCTGCTGCGTAAATAACTAATAAGGCTCGGGGATAAATTTCAAGTGCAATTTTGTGAGCATCGTAACCAAATACAACTCGCAACAAAACAAAAACCCACGGCCGCCGGCTGGCGGGAAAACTCGCACACAAAAGTTAAGCGTACTGGTTTGGCTGCACTGAAAGAAAAGTTGGCTAAATTATTTAAAGCTTGGAACTTCAAGGAAAGCACATTTTGTATTTAAACAAAAACTATCTAGTTTGTAAAGGTAACATACATAAGGAGATTTTTAAACATTTTTTTTTGATGTTATGATGTTTAGGGATTTATTTTTCCCCCCAGTGTAATACATCTGCGTTTTGTGTGCAGCACGTTTCTATGACTTAATTAAAATTATGAATGTTTTTGCCACCGAATCTCTGGCATGACCAAAAACCAGCCATGGAAATGGGAAAGTTGGTGGTTGGGGGAAGCGGGCAAACGGGAAAACGGGGAAAACAGACAGGATGTCCATGGCAAATGCGCTTTTTGCCAGCAAGCCAAAACAAATAGGCAAACAAACAACTAGTAGCATCAATTTATGCATAAATCAGAAGGCACAAAAACCATGCCAAATTGTAAACATAAAACGAAATGGATACAGTCCACCCTTTGCATTTCCCACATAACCCATTGACACCACATTCGTGTGACTGTGTCGAGAGATCTAGTTACCAAAAATGAAATTTCCGAATGCCATTGTCGCTTATCGCGCCCTGTCCCGCATTCACCGATTCTTCCCACCCTTTTGCCAAATGGAAATTGCATTTAAAACAGCGTTCAGATTAATTTTCTAATCAAACAGAATGTTGAGTCCGAACTTTTGGTTTGAGGGGGAAAATTCATTATAACTTTTATTCGAGTGGAAAGTGCAGAGTTGGCGTCACATTGAAATTGCTTTTGACAAATATTGAGCATTGACTGCTAATTAGCGGGGTTTTAAGTATTATTCATGTTGCAATCGACAGATGCCAAAATGGTATCAAAAGCTTTTGGGCGATAGAAGATATGAAAGGTGATTGCTTTGTTTTCGGCGCAGTTGGATTTTCCATTTTCACGAAAAGAACTGCCAACAAACGACTTGTTGAAAGACCCGACAAACTGTTGGCTCGCAAAATTGATACCAGCTGCGAAATAGGAAAAAACAGCAAGAAAAACGGAAATATGAAAGAAAAAGGCTTGGAAAAAACAAGCGAAGTTGTGTGAATTCGCGTTACCATAAAAACAGAAGAAGAAAAACTATTTTTTCTAAAAATATTTTGGATTTACTAACGAATTGGTAGTACCCTAAAATGTTCAATAATATAAAGCGATATTATTAAATATACTATTTTATTAAGAACTGGCGGGTTATTTGAAATTTTTACTTTTTAAAGCTTAGGAAAATATTTGAAATTTTTTTTTTAGGCAAAAAGAATTTTTAACAGTGAAGAAAAAAGTTCAAATAATTCAGAAAATATACTAGATATACTAAATACTAGATACTTGATATACTATGCAACTCTTATAACCTCAAAACATAACTTAGGGTACCAGGATAGTGCTTCGAGTAAGGCGATTCATAGCGGACTCGATGAATGGCATCCAAGTTTTGTCCCTGCAGCGGACATGGGGCCAGTGGGCAATTGGAATGGAATGGAATGGCCTGGGCGGCGGTGGGAATGGGAATCCCCGGTGGTGTGGGATTGGAAATGGGCAGCGGATAGCACAAACGGTCAAAAGTTCCATTAGTGTCAGGCCATGAATGCTATTTACAAGCAGTTCGCGATGCGGCATGCGAGATAAGCGCTCTGACGCTCCGGCTGGGCCAAATGGAAAAACTGAACTGAATGAAGAAGAAAAGCGTCGGAAAAAAATATACTCGTAGGGGAAAGGAAACACAGTCGGCGTGCACACACAAAACGCAGTTGGCGGCGAGGGGGCAGAGGGGAAAAAAAGAATGCGAAAAACTTGCTGAACTAAAAATCCATTCGGCATCGATGCTGGTGCCGAGATAACAAAATGTTTGCTGCCCAGCCTCAATTGAGTCGTATTCGCAGTCTTCGGCGTGCCCGCGTTGCGTATACGCCAAGTGAGCAGGGCCAAAGAAGCTGAAAACAAACTAAATAAATACGATCCAGCAGATGTGGATAAATGCACTGGAAAATAAATTACAAAAAAATAACAAAAATTAAAATAATATTTTTAACAAAGAAATTAATAAATTTATAAACAAATTGTTTAGAATATTATCTTTAAAACTTGAATATAAAATGCATTAATCCTTTTCATGTTATTAACAACCAATGATTATTGGCAGCATTAATATATAGTTTAATATAATCCAGCAATTTCGTTAAAAAAATAAAATAAAAAAAAATAATTAAAAATATTCTTTTATAAGAACAAGAACTCTAAAAAGTGCAGTGTAACTTTATTTGCTTAAGGAGTAAAGCAAATGAAAATTTGCGAATCGCAGATGGGGGGCGGAGTGGAATATCCAACTAAGCAAGCAGGCGACTTTTCTGCACTGCAATGTCACCAGTTTCAAAATAAAAACACAAACGCCCTCACATATTTATGTTTTTAGCAGTGACTGTTTGCCATATTCCCCGCGCACCGAGCACCAAGCACCCAGTCTGCACGATATTTGCACAGTTATCCTTTTTGTTTTATTTGCTTAGCGCTTCTGTGCAAAGCGGGGGATAACGAAAGACTATCTCGAGACCAAGGAGTGCCGCTGCTCGAGCAGTGCAAGGATAACCGCCTGGGCACCGAGTACCGGGGTTAAAGGACGGCATTTCGGCACATCATCATCGCCATCATCATCATCCACTCGAGCTGGCAACACTCGGATTAATGTTTGTTATTATTTTTTCATTTATCGCATATATTCCTATTGTTTACCCTGTCCAATGTCTGTTTGCAGAGAGCAGACAAGGAGTGTTTTTTCCTTCACTTTATTTATTTTTTTGTTTTTTTGCCTCCCTTGGGGGTAGCGTGAGTTTGTCTGGATTTTGTTTTTTATAAACCACTGCCGAGTGGCAAAGAAAGCCCTAAAAAAATGAACATTATTGAGCGGCAAAAAGAGTGAGCGGAGTGGAATCGATGCTTGCACAGTTAATTAAGGCACAAAAAATGGTAGTATTAAATATTGGAATCCACATTTATTTATCGATTGTACTTCTGACTTAAATTAGTGAGCGTAATTTTTAGGTATTTGTTTCTATTTTTATTTTATAAATTGCTTAATCAATCTGCAAAAAATAAATTTACTCAGTGCTCAAACGGACAAGCCGACTAGCAATCAATTAAAATCATGCGATGTTAATTAAACCCTTTAAATGCGCATTATCAAAACGATTAAAATCTATGTAACTTAAATAGTTGGCATTTTTTCCCATAATCATTTGATTGGATATTTGATTAACCAACATATAATTAAATTGTCATCCGTAATTGAATTTAATCATCAAGCAATTAGCAAATGAGAATTGTGAAATCCAAATCAAATCCACGCCCCAACCCATCCGAACGGCTCATTTAGCCGCCATCACACACAACAAATTATGGTTTGCGTTTTCATAATCAACATTTTTCATTTCCTTTGGCGAGGTGCGCCACGCCCACGGACAAAGGGAATTTTAACTGAATTATGCTGGCCCTTTGTTTAGGCTGATGCCCTCTGGACACGTCACGAACGGGTTGGTCTCGCCCTCGGAGTCGCTTATGTTTCCGATTTTAATGTGGGTTATGGTTATGGTTGGGTTGGGCCATGGGTTCTCTTCCTCCTTTTGGGGTTGTGACAAAAACACAGCGGAAAAACAAATGTTTCTCGAAGTCCAACTTCGTTTCCAGAACTGCCATAAGAGCCGGGTATCGTAAACTAGCATTTTCGGTTTCATTAGAAGCGCTTTTCCCAGTTTTTCCTCGCCTTTCCACCCCCTTTTAGTACCCCTTTTTTCTTGCCGATTGCACTTTTTGCCAGACATTTTTCCAGTTTGACTCCGGCATTAGTTTTTTCCAAGGCATTAGTTTAGTGCTGGGCGTGTGCGGGTTTTTTGATTTATGGTTTCGAATTGTGCGAGTTGCGTTTTTTATGTTAATTAAATTGCTTTGCCTTGGATTGGTCGGGGGTCGTGCTGCCATTTCTGGTCTGGCTGCTGAAGTGCATGTTCTTCGATGCCTGACTAAGTGCACTTGGCCAAGCAACCAGCCAGCCATTTCAATCCTGACCGAAGGCAAACCGACACACGAACCGCTCTTTTGACCCGCCTGAGCAAATGAACTGCAACACGCTTATTGTCACTAAATGCTGTTGACCCAGCAGGAAGGCTTGGCTGGTCCTCTGGTCTCCTGGATTCTCCATTCGAGTCGGGTCGAGTGGAGTCGAGTCGAGGAACTGTGGCAGTTATTAGAAATTCCATTATGCATGTGTTTGGGCCGCCCATGTGGGCTGTGTCAACACGGTCGGGAATCAGGACCCCGGACAGGTGGCTCGTCATCTACGATACACTGGCAAATGCATAAATTACCAAAAATAATTAAGGAAGATCTAGAAAAATAATAATGCTAATATATTTAAATGTATGCTATATAAATATTTTCTCATCATAATCACATTTATTTTTTATTTAAAAAATCCCTATAAATAAAAACAATTATAATATTTAACGGTTTTGAAAATTGACAACCCTATCATCTTATTTCAAGAACAAATTCTAATAAACAGTGTTTTTCCGGTGCATCCATCCCTCCCCAAGTCACCCGCTTCCTTCGAGGAGCTTGCTATTTCTGGTGAATGATAAATCTTTCAATGAGCTGCCAGTCAGGCAATGAGGACGCTGATGGGAAACCGAAACAGAAACAGAAACAGGAGCGGTAGAATGGTTTCGGAGACGCCTGGTAAACATGCCAGGGAGCAAAGCGGGGCTCCACAATCTCAATTTTCAAAGGGAAGCTGCAACAAAAGCCTATTAAATACCGAGACAATGCCACCCACACGTGCACATGAATGCACATAGATATTACATGCCAGCTGGGCCGATATTTGTTTGTTTTTGGCCTCCCCTTGATATGGAAAGCGACTCGGCAAATTATTATGCTGTGATATTCATATGGGCCCATTCCAATTCGGCAGCTTGTTTGCCTTGGGTTTCTGCCACGTTTTCAGGCTCTCAGGAATCCGTAAGCGAACGCTGTATTTAGCCAGCAATTTCCAACTCGCAACAAATTGAACACAGTTTAGGGCGGGCCCTCAAAGGCAATCGATCAGTTCGAAACTAAAACTAATAAACAGATTCTCCGAACAAAATGTAGTTCCTGTTTCAGGTATCCTGTGGCAGCACAGAAAGAAAAAGCTTAAGTTTTAGGATTTTACTCACTCAATTGAACAAATTAAATCATTTTAAGAGATTCAGTCAAGTGCATACGAAATGTTATTAAAAATATTTCTATGAAAATAAATTTAATCAAAACCTTTGTAAAATGTTTAAAATGGAATCTCTATATATTGTATTGGCCCTGGATTTTTATCACTGTCGAATACAATTTCGGAAACTTTTTCAAGGCAACCTGCGGTTAGTGTAAAAATTTTCACCAGCCCCGCGGGAAAGGACACCAAAAAATGGCATCTAACTTTTCAATTTGGTATCACTTGCGGCTTCGCCGAATGACGCACTCCGGCCAGATTGGAAAACAATGAAACCGGGTGGAAAAGTGCTGTGAAAAGAGCGTGAAAAGCGGAGGGTGCAAGGCCAGCGTCCAGGGAGCAAGTCAACGAGAATGGAGACAAACAAGGGAGGTTGCCAGGTGCATTGATATTTAGCAGGCAGGCAAATCCCCATTCCAGGTCGATATTTTCCTCTCCCTTTTTTCCTGGGTCCTCACTTTGACTGCCATGTAAACAAATCGCAAAAGGATAAGGACAAGGCACTTGTAAGCTGGCACTTAGCAGAATCGAACAAATATGTGACTTTTGCGCAAACTTTTTACCTTTCCAACTATATCTCGAGTGTGCGTGTGGATTTATAGACATTGTTTGGCTGCTCTCTGTTGCTTTGCCCCGGAACCCAGTGCCCAGAACTCTGTGCTATGATTTCTTGCTGCACCTTCCACCTAAACACTAACAAGCAAAGTTTTCCCAGCAATAAGCAAGTATTTGCGGTTGCATTTCGCCGCTTCTGCTTCCTTTGCTGCTGCTTTTCCTGCTGTTGCTGCTGGGAAAACTCTCAGCGGGCGGGATCCGGCAACTACACTTTCCAATTTTCAATTGGCAAACAAGCGGAATTTTCGATTTCAGTGTGCAAATATTTATGCGGCTAGCAAGGACTTTAAGGTACTGCTTAAGTTAAGGCAGGTGTTTTTGCACCAGGTATTCGTAGAGATTAAGGGTATACAGAGGTGCTTAAAAGAGTATACAAAACACGTTGGAATATGCTAGACTCTGAACAGAAAATGCAATGTGTTGTTAAGGTATGATAACCTTATAGTTCAGGAAGAATAGTTTTCAAATCAGTTATTTTTATTTACATCTACATTAAATTCAGCATTTTTTAACTTGGATTTTACTTACCAACTTTATTAAGATACTAAGAGTAGTGGATAGCATAAAGTCTCTACCATGGGTTATAGTTCTTTCTTCTTTTTTGTAATTCCTTTATGCTTCGGTACCGGTGTCCCTGGCCAGGACACAGAGGCAGTGGGCCAATTATCCGCACAGGCCCCGCTGGTCATTAAGGTCAATGTGCAAGAATTCATTTTACAGCCTGCAAATGGAGTAAATGTTAAAGGGCAACTCGACAGTGGCATTGGCATAATGAAAATCATGCTGATTTTCTCTGGAAATTTTCCATGCAGTCGCCAAAGATATCGTCCGATATGCAAACAACTCCCGAAGGTAATGAATTACGCACAGCTGGCTGGCATGTAGAAAAAGAATGAAAACAATTTTATTTTATTCGCCTCGCGAGAGATTTACAAGGAACCGAATCCTTGCCTCGCATTCCACGGACTTTTCCTCGGCTTTCCTTCGTCCTTCCCCCCTCCCCCCTTCTTACAAAGGGGACTGTTGGGAAAGCCGCAAATTATGTGCCATTATTCTTAAGGGCACAGCCGCATGAAATGTGACCCAAATAAGATATAAAAAATTTTTGAGTGCCTTGTTAGGCTATGTTGGAAGTGCTGGCAAACGCTTGTAAAACACCAGCTCCAGAGCGGGACGGAACTATTGGCCAGGCCAAGGGGCAGAGGGAGAAAGAGATCGAGAGAGGCCTTGGCGCCTTGAGTTATGCTACGCATTTGTTGACAAACGACTCTGAAATGGGCGGTCATAAAGTTGCCGGAAATTGGCGTTGATTGTTTGGTAATTAATAAAAGTTGGAGAGCAAACAAGAAAATTGCCTAAGTAAGTGAAGGTCGCGGAAAACTCAGACCCAAGATCCATAAATCTAGGAAAACGTTTGTCTTAAACATTAAAGCCTGCTCGAAATGATTTATAATACCACCATTTTAGTTACGCCCATCTATTGGCATTTTCGCATTGACTGGCTTACCATTAAAACTCAGTTACGAGCCGCCTCAGTTTTTGGGCTTACAAATGGCCAAACGTTTTTATTATAATATTTTCAATTTAGTAATATTCGTTTGCATAACTGCCCACGAAATCCCACCATAATCTATCAAGCTTTCGATGGTTGAAAAAACATTTATAAATCATTTACGCGCCAAATATGACAATCAGTTGTCGAGAAACAGGAACAAAAACAAGGCTTTTGTTGTCAGACATCTTAAATACTCTGGAATTATATTGGATTTCCATTATTGAGTTTTAGATTCTATAAAATAGAGTATTCTAACAAAAACCGCATTCATTGGACTAATGAAACACCATTCATTTACAAACACATCAGAATATTCAATAATATAATGCCAAAACAAATAATAAACATAATTAAAAATTAAATAATAAAACAAAAATATTTATTTTGAACTGATATAGAGAAACTATTTACCCCAGAGACTGGATGTTATTGAAGGGTATTGCAAAAAATTGACCAGCTAAATTGAGTTTTCAGCATATTTGCATGGCATTTTAAGCATTTTGGCCGCAGGCGATCCCAACACCGCGATAACCATGCCAAAAACAAACGCCTGCAACTGAAATGCAAGCAATTGCGGTGCATTTAAGCGCCGGATTATGTGTTACCAGTGTCGCCGACGAGTCCGCTTTCGGACAATATTTCAATAATTTATTAAAATAAATACACTAAATTGGAATCCCCCAGCTTTGCGTTCGCGCGTAATTCCATCAGCGATATTTTCACCTATGTTTTTCCGTTCCGTTCCCCTCTCTTGCAGAGCTCGTCGAGTGCGCGCTGCGCAATGTCAATTTAATAATCGAACCACCGGCGGTGCGACGGGGCCAGCATGTGGTGCTGCGCTGCATGTACGACCTGGACGGGGCTCCACTGTACTCGGCCAAGTTCTATCGCGGCCAGCTGGAGTTCTACCGCTACACACCTGGCGAGTTCCCCAATACAAAAGTATTTCCCTTCCCCGGCATTCATGTGGATGTAAGTATAGGTTTTAATTAAAAAATTGCTATAAAGGGGGTTTTGTTTTTGGGATACCCTAGATTATTAGACTTTGTAATTCGATTTTATTTAGTGAAGTACAGGATTAAAGAAATGTATTATATTTATTGTTTTACAGGTATTATTATTCTAAGAATGTTTTTTTTATTTGGTTATTAAAGTATTATCTATAAATAAAATAAATATTCTTCTTTGAAGAAATTTCTGAGCTAACAAAGTTAATAATGTCAAAGGCTACAAAAACTTGTATATTGTATTAAGGACACCCTACAATATTCGCTAGTAAAGAGAAATTTAAAAAACAACTAAGTCCCGCAGTGAAGGAACTCGAATTTTCCAGAAGAAAAAATTGTTAAACCATTTCGGTCCGCAGGCTGCACTTTTTGCTGGTCACTTCGGCTCAGTCAGTCGATGAGGAGGCCGCCAGAAAGGAGCCAACAGCCGGACCGATCCGAAAGCTCCACTTTGATGTCCTTAATTGCGCGCACACTGCATTTATTTATATTGTATATTTTAAACTTTCCGCTCATGCATATTCAGTTTGGCAGTTTTATTGTTATTGGCGGTTATTCAAAAAATGCCAGGGGACACCTGGCTAGGAGGCCAGGACGCCCGAACGCCAGGACGCCAGGATGCCGGAATGCCAGCTTTTGTGGGCGCTATCAACGCGCGGCTATCTGCGGCAAAAATTTCATTTAAATTTTTGCATGCTGCGTCTGAGTTTTGTCGCCCACCTGCAAAAACTGCAATCTGCCGAGCGAAAAGGGGCGTGGCCGGGGGCCTGAGGGGCTGGGAGGCTGAGGTCGGAGAATTGAGTCTCGGATGGGGTAATTCTACTTTGGCTAGATTATTGAAAAAGTTTATCCAGCCGACGGTAGTTGTAGCAGCAGCAGCAGCAGTGCGGGTGGAGGAAACAGGTCCTTGCAATTTCGTTGCTTCGATAAAGTTGCTCCGAATCTGGCTAAATATTTCATCAGGCTATTGAGTTTGTGCCAGCGAGTTTATCTTTAGTTTTTGTACTCTCCTTTTTATTTTATTTGGCTGTGCGTTTTTTTTCTGTCGTCCAAAACTTTTACTTTACACAGCCGGAGGCAATTTTTTCTGTCCTTTTCCTCCGCTGGCTGGTGGCTGTGCTTGTATTTGTTTGTTTTTAAGCTGTTTTAATAAATTTAAGTGCATTTCTTTGTTGGACTCGATGTCAGATTGCGGACAGCTGAGCGTTAGCAGGTGGGTGTCGATTTATCGTTTTTCCGAGTGCAGCATAACATTACAAAGTGGGAAAGTGCAAGGAACTTTATAAATAGGTAGATATAGTTGGTTAAAAAAATGCTACTATTTCTTCTAAAATATATGTGATATAACGGTTTACATATTTAATCTCCTAAATAAAATATGAAAAAAAAGTTTGGGCATTTATAATTTTCCGAAATTCAATTATCTGATTATTAATTATTATTGAAAAATGTTTTTTTTATTTTAGGAACATATTTTTAAAAGAATTTCTAATTAGAAAATTAGCTAAAATTTAAATTGTTCTAAAGCAGACATCCTAAGCAATCCATTACTCCAAATCCGACTGAATTTCATAGGTTTTTCCTGACTATATTTTTACGGTTTTTCTTTAAAGCTTTTGTAGAATAGGGTACAGAACTAGAAATCGGGGTCACTTGTTTGTAACTTGTTTCAATGGTTGCTCAAAATCGTTACTTATCCTATGCTTTAATACTGTGTCTGCTCTTTTGCTCAACAGATAAGCAGCTCGAATGCCACCCAGGTGCTGTTGCGCAACGTGGGATTCGGTCTCTCTGGCAACTTTTCATGCGAAGTGACCGCCGACGCCCCGCTCTTCTCGACCGCCACCGCAGTGGACAGCATGCAAGTTGTTGGTAAGTCTGACTCTAAGCTGATTCAACCAAATTGGCCTAAAGTGCGCTTAAAAGCTTTCAAAGGAGCGCAGAGCGAG
The DNA here is from genome assembly GCA_037075245.1 of Drosophila mimetica. Lineage (NCBI taxonomy): Eukaryota > Metazoa > Arthropoda > Insecta > Diptera > Drosophilidae > Drosophila > Drosophila mimetica. Next base: position 11,034,305 of record JBAMCH010000023.1, read on the forward strand.
CGAGTGTATCGGCTATATCGGGCAGCCTTTGACATTACTCGCCTTTGATCGTGGGGCAGCGTTCCGTGGCTGAATCCAGAATTCAGAGCTCAGAATCTGGTATCCAGAATACTGAATCCTGTGGTCGCTTCTCGGCTGGGGGGGTAAAGTTTTTCGCTTCCTTGGCAATTTGTTTTTGGCCGGGGCCAAGGTCGCAGCAGCTGTTTCTGCTGGCTGCCAAAGTTTTGCGCTGAAAATTGCGTCATTAACAGGCCATTTCGTCTTTGCCAGATAAGCGGGTTTGCCGGCAATGAGGCTGAGGTGGCTCGGTGGCTCCGTGGTTGTGGGCGGTGCTCCTGTCTGGGGTCATTTGGTAGTCTTACCTGTGCCCCACGCATTTCACGGCTTTATGCGCTTTAAATGAGCGTGGAGCAGCGCGCTCTGAATTACGAATTTAATCAGCGCGCCAGGGTCATGAAATCCAATGAGCACCAGTCCGTTTCGGCTTAACAATTATTTGCCTGCTGAGCAGCCGGCAGCTGCCGAAAGTGCTACACTAGAAGTTTAACTTGGCCATTAAACAGGCTTCAAAGAATTCTAAAATTAGTTAGAAAATTGTCCATTTCGGTTATTAATGGAAGCTATGATTAAAGGTCATTTGATAAGCTTGACAGTTCACATTCACACTTGGCTTGAATTTAATTACCTCCTAAGATTATAATTTAGCTTGAAAGGTTTCTCATATTTATGTTAACACTTTTAAATAACTACATCGATATTGAGTTACCTTTTTAGATTATTTTAAATTAGAGCCTGATTTTATCCTGGATAAATGGCGCAATAATGAGGCATCCTTCTTTGTGTCTGTGTGTGGGTTTCTGCATCCATATGGGGCGTATGCGTAATGCGACCTAAATCGATGGCGCAGCTTCAGCGCTCGTCGGAGTTAATCTTTCTATCCGCTTGGCCTCAAGCATTCGAGAAATGCGCTCCGACAGCTAAATTGTGCTTTAGTCGCTGATTTTTATGCCACTTGCTGGGCAGGATTTATCCACTGCCATTCGCATTGCCCCGCGTCGTCCTGAACCCCTTCGAGGTTCCCTCCATCCTTGCTTCCTTCGGAGGGGAAAGCCCGCTGTGTGTGCGTGTGTTTGATTGAGAGCTCGTCTGGGTTAATGGCTCACTGGCTGCTTGTTGCCCGGCATTAAACATTCAGATGTCTGCCGCTCTGGTTCTGGCCTGGCCTTTATTAGATTGCCATTGCCTTTGCCATCGCCTTTGCTTTCGCCATCGCCTTTTGCCCCCCGCCAGCTGTCTGCTTTATATTTAACGCCGCATTTAGCCCATTTAATTGGCCGCTTTTGCGTAACTAGCATCTGGGGATTAAAGCCTTTGATCGTGTATTTGTGTACTATATTTGCTTTAAATTCAAGGACGCCTCGCAACTGATTAAAGTTTCATTACAAGCTGCGGCATTTAATTGGTTGCTCTCTGGCCCCCTCGGTCCATAGTCCTTGGTCCTTGGGACCTACATACATACATCAATGCTGGATAAGCCAGTTGGGAACTGACATACTGACAGCCCCAGCCAAAACCAGCCTCAAATCTCGGGCTTTGGCGGTTATGCCCCCGACTCGCTGGTAGGTGGTATCTATATCTTGCGGCCTGTAAGTTCGTTTGGCTGTGTTTTCGGCTTTGGGCTTCTGCGGCTTAGGCCTAATGTCGTCGACACTAAAACCCCAATAACTTGCCGGCTAAACAATAAATTACTGTAGCCAACAGCAGGCAGAAACAGCCACGGACACCATATTGTTGGTACACTAAGGAAAAAACCTAACCAAAAAACCCCAGAATGAAAACAAAGCATTTTGTGATGTTTTCACTAGCGGAAAAATAAAAGAATAATATTGTGATGCATTTAAGCAATGAATGAATAATAAATTGAAGGTAAAAAAAAGTATTAATATTATTATTAAATGATTAATAAAATATATATTTATTTTTTGTTCTACTTAAATTTATGTTTTTAATTTATTAAGAATATTTCTTCCTCTTATTTCGACACAATTTAATAGAGAATGTTTTTCTCTCTGCTTATTCTTCTATTTGTTGGGTAAATCAGATTTTCCTGGCTTTAACGACTGACAGGCATCTCATCTGCGTAAACTTGCGCTTTAATTTCATCGATTCAGCGCATAGTTTTCCCGTTTTTCCCGATGGCCGCCTGATGTTTTATGCATCGAGTCAGCCGGTCGCTTTTAGCCAGGTTTAGTTGTGCGCACTCATTCGCTTATGCAGCCGCCTCGTCCTCGGTGTAAATAACTCTGAGGTTTAATCGTGTGTTAATGAGCTCAAGTGGCAATCAGATTGCGGCCCAAGGATCCAGCGAGGAGCCCACTGAAAGGCGGCTGAAGGCAAGCCCGCGTCTCGACGTCGGCGTGGCACATAAAATAAACACTTTGTCCTTGCGGGGCGGGCAATTCAAGGCATTCAGCCGCCGTCAAGGACATCAGGGGGTGGCGGGTGTAACGGGGCGGGCGGCTGTGGGTGGCCGGGGCCCCAAAAGTTATGCTAATTCGGGCTTTCATTAAGTCACAGACCCGCCGCCCATCTTCTTCGGCTGGCACGAGTCAAAAGTTTATAGTTGGCAAACATTTGGGCAGCCTTAAGTTTAATAACTTAATGACACGAGTCGAGGCTAAAACCAAGTGCAAAGTAGGCTGGTCAGCTGCTAAATTAAGCTCGAAAAGGACGGAATTACACTGGCCGGTATTAATAGGCTCTAAAAGAACAGACACATTTTTTAAAGGAATAATGAAAATATTTTATAAGAAATTTTTACTAGAAGAAAAATATGATTTACTTACTTATCTGATTATTATTTATTTTACAAGAAAAAGTTGTTTTAATAGTAAATTAAATGGACTTTTAAGACCTACTATTGATATTTTTTGAAAGACATCTTGGTATATGGAACTAAGAATTGTTCTTCAAAGGAATACTATCCTTGCGTTTTGTCGAAAGTACACGTTTTCTTGGACAGTGTGTACTCGCAGACTGACCCTCATTAGGGGGAATTTGACGGCGGAGTCTCAAAGGCAAAGCCGAAGCAAAAGCCCGGCCAAGAGGCATTCGATGCTGGCCCGCAAAAAGGTCAAAATCTGCAAGGCAAAAAGCGCAGGCGACAGGGGAAAGAGGTGGGGGATTAGGAAGCGAGCCACACAGAGACCCAGAAAGCTGAAAGTTGCCTCGAGGCGGGAAAAAGAGCAAAGTTGCCGCCGCCTTTGTCATGGAAATTACTTTCTTCATTAGTTACTTTGTTGCTCTCTCCGGGTCTTGTGGTAGTAGTTGCCTGGCCGTTCCCATCCTGGCTCCATCCCGGTTGACTTAATTAAAAAGTTAGGCGTGGCGAGAGCCAGGATCTTCGTCCTGCGGTTGTGATTGAAGGGTTCGCCGGGCTTCCGCCTCCACTTATGCGCCTATTAATGTGTTTTGTGTCAGTCGGGTCAGCTAATTGAATTGTCCCGAGCTTAGGGTTTTCTTATTTTCCAGAAGGAGCTGTATCTAAATTGTCAAAATTCCTTCATTCGGAATATCAGTATTATTCTTCATATCCAATTTTAAATTAATGTATATTCTATACTCTTAAAAATAAAAATGTAACAAAATTTATTAACCGTTTCGATGACGTTTTTCCTATTTTTCAGAGATGCCCGAGAAGCGTCCGCAGCTCTTCACGGAACACACGCGCTACGAGCCCGGCGATGTCCTGCGGGCCAATTGCAGCACTCTCCCGTCGCGTCCGCGGGCAGAGCTCACATTCACCATCAACAACATGGTGGTGAGTACTTTCGACTCGACTCCGCAATCACTCCCATGAAATATTACCGACCTGGCCGGACGGTCTGCTTCAATTTATTTCATGTTCCTGGGTAGAGTGGAATACAAATCTGACAGCGGGTCAGCGGCTATTTTGTGTTCAAAGCCGAGCATATCCTTTGAAGTGCTTGTCTATTCTGCTGAGAAATGAACATGAAAATGGGCTAGGACAAGACTTTAATCAAAAGGGTTCTGCTCCGTTTTCTCTTTTTTTTTTGATTGTTTGTTTTGCGAGCATTTGCCTTGGGGGCTCGTCCATCCGTCAACGTGGCGTATGCGCAATTTCACAGCCTGCCAGCGTAAGGATTGTCATGTGTATTAACAATGCATATGAGGAGGCTGAAAGAGTGCGAGTAAAGGCGGCCGCATCTGTGGCCCGGCAGCCCGTTTTGTCATTTAGTTACTGTGAAATACAGATTTCTATGCGGTCGCAAGCGCAACCCCATATCTTTTGTCGACTGCCAGTGCTGTCGGAATGCTTTAGCTATCAAAAATGTCTTTTTTAAAAGGGCTGGGAATAATAAAAAAATATTTAAATAATTCTCTAATTAGCAAGCGAAAATAAGAAGATTATTAATTTAAATAAAATATATTTTTTAACCTAATGCTGTTGTTCATTGGATTATTTATTGTTAAATATGTGTTTTTTATGTTAAAGATATATAGGAATATATTTTTCTACGTATTAGGGATGAACAGTGAATAGCTAAATTAGGTGGAAGTAATAGTTTTTTATGACTTTTTTCCCAGCTAAAATGCCAACGCTGAGGATCGAGCAGAGTCGCAGCTGTGTGGTGGCTCCTTCCAAAACTCTCATGGCTGTCACTCCTTGTGGATTTTCACTTTTGGTTTGCTGTCGTGCTGCCATTGTTGTCCTGCGAGCTGTTCCACTGCAATTTTATGAATATGCATGCCACATGTTCGCTCCCCTTTATTTTCCTGCTTATAATTTCGACCCAGGCACCGATGTCAAGAGCAGTTCAGGTTCAGAATCGGTCAAGGCGAATCCCCTGCCTTTCGCTCTATTTGCGGTTGAAAAGGGTTGTGTCTGAGCCAGAGGCACTCGAAACTAAGGAGTCTGTGGATCCTGCATCCACGCGCTTAACAGGTTGCCCACGTTCCTCTTTTTTCACCTACCATTCAACGGCGAGTCTCGATCATGCTTTCGTGGAGTGCAGACGCGTTTTTGCATCGCTGCGAAATTCTTTGTGAAGAGTCTATGGACAAGTCCACTTTCGTGGCAAATCAATTTGTTTTTCTAAACCAGACAGCTAAAGCTGCAGTGAACTCCGTTAGCAGTGTTTCGCGAAAACAAGTGAAACGGACACAGAAAAGCAACAGTTTCAATCTGTTGTTTATGAGATTTACGGCTAATTCGAATCCAAATTCGAATCCAAATTCGAACACATTCATTCGATTCAAAAACAAATAAAATATAGATTTCCACAACCTGAAATTGAACCCAGTACCTTCCGACTGCAAGGCTCGCACCTTGCCCACTAGGCCACGGCTGCCTACGTGGAACCGTCACTTAAGTGCATTGTACTGGAAGTCGGTAAGGCAGTGGAAAGCAGTGCAAAGCAGTGTTTCTCTTCCAATATGTCGGATTCCGACGAATTTGATATCCGAGCTAAGGTTGCTCAAAACCAAAAAAATAGGATTAAGTTATTAAACGCTGCTCTAAATAAATACAACGACCAGTATAATGCCAAATATTCCAACGCTCAACCGTTACCATCCCAGGATGCTGAACCAGAACTTGAAGCCATCGCCGGCGATGATGATGACTGGTGGACCCCGCGTAGTAGCAAACGCCGTCCAGAGTCTAGGTCTCCCAGTTCCGCCAACAAAATCCTTAGAAATTCGAACAGCCCAAAAACAATACAATCCTCAAACCGATTTTCGGAACTTTCTGACATGGATACAACCGACGAACATATTGACGCGGATGTCCTTCTGATGAGGAACAACCCTGACCACGCTAGTACCAGTACTGGCGTAAGCCATGTTAATCTCAACAGCAACAACCAAAGCTATCTCACCAACAGTAACACTAACAATAATTTAAACAATAGCAACGTCAACATAACCAATAACTCAACCGACCACAAGCCACCCCCAATTGTAATAAATAATTGCGAGAACATAAACGGACTTATTCGATCTACTGATAAGATCGTTCATCCGTCCAAATACTCTCTAAAATGCCTTTCAAACAATTCAGTTTCGATCCTTGCTGCTGATCCTGACGCGTATAGAGCTATAACCAAAGCTCTAATTGCAAAGAAGGTCCCGTTCCACTCCTGGCAGCTCAAAGAGGAAAGGTCCTATCGTGTGGTTATTCGAGGTGTTCATCACTCCATTCCGGACGAAGACATAAAGGAAAGTCTCACCTTGCTTGGCCATATTGTTCGCTTTATTAATAGACCTAGAATGCGCTCCGACAAATCAAAGTTTGTCAACCTAGTGTTTGTTGAACTAGAACCATCTGCAAGTAACAAGGAAATCTTCGAAATAAAGACTCTATGTCGCCAGAGGGTTACAGTGGAAATTCCCTACAAAAAGAATGAAGTCGTCCAATGCCATCGTTGCCAGGACTTTAACCACACAAAAAATAACTGTTTCCTGGACCATAACTGCGTAAGATGTGGGCAGAAACATGCCATAGAGGCCTGCGAGCGGGATATTCATCCAGTAAAGTGTGTGAATTGTGGGGAAAATCATACAGCCAATTATAAGGGCTGTATTGTTTACCAACAGGCAGTAAATAGACGAAAAAATCATCCTTCGCATCGTAACGCCCTTCCTCAACATAGCTCTGCACCACGGTCGACAGCTCGATCAGATGTCAATGGAGCACGGTCTTATGCCAATGTCGCCAACGGTCCTTCCCGACAGCTCTCCCAACAGGTTAGACGACCCCAGCTGCAGCGTCAGGACCAATTTCCTCCATTAGGAACGAACAACAGGAGGCCAAATCAGCAACAACACCATCGATCGCAGCAAAAAGAAACACAAAATGTAGCTCCAAACCTACAGCAAGCCCAAGCCCCCCAGCAACAGCGTCAGCAACGGTCCTTTCAGCAGCAACATCGGGATTTTCAGCAATACCAAAACGACAAGCAATGGAACCGTCAAGAGCAAATCTTCTTACAATCTGAAGATAAAATGTCAGTCCTCTTAGCCCGTTTTGACAAAATGTTCGAAATGATGATGTCAATGATGTCCCTCATAACCAAATTTCTACCCCAAATAGCACCAGAATCTGCACAAGCAGTCTCTGGACTTCTTTCTGGTCTTTCAGCCCAACCATGAGTCAAATTGGACTCAAAATCGGTGTGTGGAACGCCGACGGTTTGGCCAGCAAGGCACTCGAGATGGAGCTTTTTGTGAAGCAACATCATATCGATGTTATGTTGGTCAGCGAAACACATTTCTGCTCCAGAACTTACTACCAGCTGCGGGGATATGACGTTCATCTAGCTAATCATCCTGCTGATCGCCATCGCGGAGGCTCTGCCATTATCATTAAGTCATGCCTGCAATATTATCAATTTTTAAGTGTGGAATACCAAACAGCTCAGTGCGTTGCAGTCAAAGTTAAAACTGACCAAGGTGAAATTGTCATTGCGTCTATATACTGTCCACCAAACTCTCAACTCTCTTTTGAAGATTATCAGCAGCTTTTAGACGAGCTAGGCCCAAATTTCCTAATCGCAGGGGATTGGAACGCACACCATCGTCTCTGGGGCTCTCGAAACTCTACAAACAGGGGCAGAGCTTTAGCAGATCTCATATACTCGTCTAATATGCAGATCCTTGCCACCGGTGGACCAACACATTACCCGTACAGTCAACGCACACCATCAGCAATAGATTTCGCCATCTTCAAAGGAATTCGCTCCGAGTGCCTAAACATTTCGGAAAGTTTTGACCTAAGTTCGGATCACATCCCTCTTATAATTCAGTACAGAATTTCTGCATGTAAGCTCTCCCGCAGGACTTGCATCCTGCCCCAGAATGCGAGTATATCGCGATTCCAGGAAGCGATTAACGGCTTGGTCAACCTCAACATGCACCTTAGCACTCCTGAGGACATTGACGTTGCTACTGAGATGTTTGTGCGAAATATTCACATTGCTGCTGAATCATCCACCTGCGGTCAAAGCCCTAGCAATCCATCCGAGCCACCTCAGGCACTTTTAAAACCTGATGTCCTGGATCTGGTGAGGTTGAAAAGGGCATTGCGTCGAAGATTTATGCGTACACGGGATCCTGCGGACAAACGAGAATACCGTCGAGCTGAGGACGATCTAAAAAAGCTCCTACACAAAACAAAGAGCGAATACATTGCCGAATTGCTTCGCACTGCTGATCCCACAAAATCACATGGATTCAACCTCTGGCGAGCAACAAGGAATATAAAAAGACAACCCCCTCGACGAATCCCAATAAAGCGTGCTGACAACACATGGTGCAAATCAGACACGGAGATTTCGATGGCATTTGCTGATGAGCTGGAGAAGCGCTTTCGGCCATTCAGCCTAGCTAGGTCTGAAGACGTCGAAGACACAATATCATTCCTGAATGCTCCGTCCCCGGCTATCGAACCAATTCGTCATGTCAGCCCGGAAGAGGTTTGTCTTGAAATACGTAAACTGCATCGCAGTAAAGCTCCAGGTTTCGACGGAATTGACAGCAGGATTGCTAAGGCTTTACCCAAGAAAGGCATCCTTTTCATAGTTCTCCTCTTTAACTCCATGCTACGTATCCACCACTTCCCCACTCAATGGAAGTGTGCTGTGATATCTATGATACCAAAGCCAGGTAAACCGGAGAACCTTGTTGCGTCCTATAGACCAATAAGTCTGCTGCCCACATTTTCTAAAATATTTGAGAGAATATTTCTTAGCAGAATGATGGCAGTAAGAAGCGTTCAGGATGCCATTCCAGACCACCAGTTTGGCTTTCGAAGGCATCACGGTACCCCCGAACAAGCTCATCGAGTTACCCAGCACATTATTGAAGCTTTCGAAAACAGGCAGTACAGTTCGGCAATCTTTCTAGACGTCAAGGAAGCCTTTGATCGAGTATGGCATGATGGCTTGCTTTTCAAGCTAAAAACTCTATTACCAACTGGCCTATATCTCCTATTAAAATCGTACCTCAAAGAACGAAACTTCATGGTTGAAGTCAGAGGCGAAAGATCAACAATCAGAAGTATCCGAGCCGGAGTACCTCAGGGTAGTGTACTTGGACCTGTCCTGTATACCCTCTACACCGCTGATCTGCCAAATCCTCGTGAACCGGGTACTCTCTTGGCGACGTATGCGGACGATACTGCCTTTATCTCAAACTCAGCATGTCGCATCGAAGCGTCCCGAATGACACAAAACTTCCTAGATCTGTATAGCGAATGGACGACCAGATGGAATATCGGTATAAACGGAAGCAAGTCCCAGCACTGTAACTTCACTCTTAGAAGTAAAATCCTTCCCAAAGTTAAGTTCCAGGACTCAGATATCCCGCAATCCCCTCAGGTGGAGTACTTGGGATTGATTTTGGACCAGCGTCTTACGTGGAGGCAGCACATAACGAAAATCGTAGCCACTTGTCGTGCCAAACTTCGAAAGCTGAACTGGATGCTTAGAGGAAAAAGTGCACTCAGCCTCAGCAACAAGGTTTTGCTGTACAGGTCAATTGTAGTTCCTTCACTAACATACTGCATCCAAATATGGGGCACTGCTTCGGATTCTAACATCATGCGTATTCAAAGACTTCAAAACAAGGCCCTGCGCGTCATAGCGAATGCACCGTGGTACGTAAGGAATGATGTCCTAGCCAGTGACCTGCACATTCCCTCAGTGAGAGAGCAAATTAACATGCACTCAAGTCGCTACAATGACCGACTCCTGGCTCACTCCAACCAATTAGCTGCATCCCTGGCGAATCCATCCACCAGAAGAAGACTGAAGCGTCGACACCCTGGCGATCTCTGGGCTAGAGGCCGTCACCAGACCCGCGTCCTGAGGCAATGAAGTAGAATTGTCAATGTTATAAAATTGTTATTTCCACACTCATGTTATGTTTCAAGTTATTTGTTTCTATATTCTAAATATGCGTTTTATAACCATTTATTTGGTTGATCAACGTTTATTAAAAATTGTATATTATATCAAAAAAAAAAAAAAACCATTCAACGGCAAGTGCAGCTGCATAATCCTGCCTTCCTTGATTTTCGAGCTGCTTGCTATGCTGAAGATGAGTCCTGCTGAGCGGTTGGCCAAATTGTTTACGGCTGGGTCTTAGTTTAAAATGAATGCATAATTTTCTATCGCAAAAGCTTCCGATTGGTTTGCGGTTGGGAAAATATTATGCGGGTGGGATAACCAACCGAGCCAGTGCGTGTGTGGGATTTGAGTTCATATTGTTATCACCGTATAAAGGTCTGCACCCCAACAAAAGGAAACTTAACCACAAAATGCATGCAGAAAATATTTATAAATATTTCGAGACTCAATTCCTTAAAGGTAGCTCTCCCCATTGTATCCTTGTGAAGTCTATTGCCTGTTTCTGGTTGCTGATTTTATTAGCCAAAATCCCCTTTAAGGCAACGCTCTCTATTAGTCTTCACAAGACTGTACTGTTGTCAATGCCGTTGAAAAATGGTTGCCACATTCCAGAAGCGCACTTGGCAATCTCGCATTAAACATGATAAATGAATTCAAATCATTTGCACCGCAATAACTCGCAGTCGGAGCTAAGGGGGAATTTCGGGGCGAATATTCAAACGGGTTGTGTTGCCTGGAAATGAAATGATAGCTTATCGGCAATGCCTCTCCAAATGCCAGTGATGCCATGCGGTGGGGCTGTTGCTGGTTAAAGGGGCGCTACAGGGGGTTCTGCGGTCTGGGGTCCAAAAGGGGTCCACAGGGGGCATAGGGGACTGTGCAAGGACATCGAGAACTTTTGGCAATGGCAACCAATGGCTGAGAGACAACAAACAGTAAGCAAACGTGGCAGACATTGACTAAAATTGAGTAGAAAACGATACCGCAGGAGGAAGATATATTACAATTGCCGATCACAGGAAACAAATGAATATTTCATGCTGTGCAAATCAACATGGTTGGGGTGTGCGTGGGCGGAAAACACACCCACCCAATACCCAGCACCCAACACCCACGCACACACTCAGGTACTTCCGACATTTCCTGCAAAGTTTACGTTAAAAGGTGCGCCGGCAAGGAGCCACAACTTTCTGTTGACAAAAGTTTTTGCGGTGAAATGCCACAGGAGTAATTTGCAAGAGGTCCGGACCCAAAACTCCCTCATGCCCCACACCCAAGAACCATGCCAAAGAACAAACAGCAGAGGTCAAAAAAATAAACAGGTTTCCAAGCCTAGGAAAATTTAAAAAATCTCTTAAAAATAATTTGGTTTTTTAAACATGTATTTTAATTTAGATTTTTAAGGATAAATATTTTTTTAAAAACCAAAGAATGAAAATAATAGTAAAGTTTGAATAGATTTCTAAAAATTAACATTTTTTAACATCAGAAAAAATTTAAAAAAGTAATCAAAAAATTCGTAGCTTTTCAGGTTTTATGAATTTTTCAAAATGAATGTTTCTATTTTGCTGGCCGCATGTGTGACTCAACATCCACCCCGGTGACATATGTGCCTTCGGTTTAAGACTGCTGCTGTGGCTCCATTTCGGGCTCCTGGCTGTTTCCGCCCTGGGGCCCAGGCATTAATCATTCGGCATGTAAATTGCCAATTAATAACTGCTGCATGTCATTTGGCGTCGGCTTAAAAATGCCACGCAGAATTTGCCATCATCAGGGTTGAACGAACCGAAGAAGAACGGACGGAAGAACGTCGGAATCTTGCAGGGGCGCTTGCCAAAGTTCTAGGCGCATTCGCATTAATGAAGACAAATAGCACTTGAGCCCTGCCAAATTTAGCGGAAAATTGAAAAAAGCTTCGGAGCCAGCAGTTGGCAGCTCCTTGCTGCCATAGTTTTTGCTCCGCCCTGCCCTATATGCCATACCTCCGAGCACTCTTGGCAGCCAGTAAACCAGCTACCAGTTACCAGTAACCATTCGCAGAGATATTGCAGTGCTATCCACAATTTATTTGTTATTGATACGCTGGCAATGCATCGCACACACAAAAAAACCCATACATATCGGGCTGAGGGACAAATTGTGCACTATGTTGGATGAAATATAAAATATATTTATTATATTTTTGCATCGTCTGGGAGGGCGGAGCCGCCAGGGTTTCGGTTGAACGAACGCATGGAAATTTATGCCGGCAGACCAAGTGTCACGGGGGGCCACAAAATTGGTAAAAACCAAAATTTCAGATATTATTCAGTCTTGTTACCAGATAAATAAGTAAAACTAATAGAGGGCAGCTCTTAAATTCATATTCGTATTTTGCATTTTCAAGCAGCAAATCTGTTTCACATTAAATATTATATGAACTGCATATAATAAACATGTGAAAAAATATATATATTTGTAGTTACTATCTTTCTAAACTGAATTATTCTGCAATTTTAAATAAAAATCTTTAAATAAGTCTTAGCTTTTATAATATCTAGCTCAAGAGCCGACAAAGTCTTTTCATTATATACATTGCCCAAAATCATTTCCCAAATTCCCTCATGAGCTTTGAAAATACTCCTAAAACGTCACACAAATAAAGAAAATATTTTAAAATTTGTTGTCTGCAATAAATGAAATATAAGAAGAACAATTTGGGTATTAAATCGAAACCCAAGCGATCCAAAGCTTTTCCCATTTTAGTCTAAAGTGCTTCAGTTTCTCTTGGCTGCTAATCTGAATTCTGTGACCTTCTTGCTGAGGTATACATATGTTTTCATAACTGAGTACCTTGCAGCAAAAACTTCTTTCTCTAAACAAAAAATGTCCCAAATGCGCTCATATTTCAGCAATAAATAAAATAAAGCAAAAAGCGGATTACTTGAACGGGTTCCTTAACGAAACCCAGGCGATCCGGAGTGTCTCATAAAGTAGCTTTATTTCGGGCTTATCTCGGACCCACTCTCCATTAGTTTCGGAAATTTTCAAAAAGTGCTGCTAAGCTGCAACACGAAGTGCAACCATGACCGAAATTCACACATAAGTTTTGGGCCTGAATTCTTCAGAGACAACTATTAAAAATATATGAGACAGGGAGAGAGTGCCAGAAAGAGAAAACCGGGCTAAAAAAATATGGAAAACTTGCTAGAAAAATACGGAAATGGAGGGAGAACTTCTGCTGCTTAAACATCTGCTTTTTGGCATGCACATGCGTATGGGGAAAAATTATTTATCAAAGCACAAATCCTTTTGCACACACAGAGGAAAGAGACTTGGCGATGGAGATGGCGAGTGGCAGATTCTCCTATGGCAACAATTTTACAGTGAATTGCACTAAATAACTGCCATTAAGCATAAAAGCTGTTCTCGCATGAAGGAGCTGCTGGCAGCATTTAAGCCAAATGCAAGTTTAAGCATCTTAGAGCTGGCGCAAATAAAGTGGACTTACGCAGCGAGGACATGGACGTGGCTGGGGCTGGGGTATAGAAACAGATCCGGATGCGGATGCGGACCAATACGGATGTTGGCCGAAATGAAAGGCAGAAATGGCGCATAAGAAATACAGTTCCAAACAGCAGTGGCAAACGGAAGAGCCGAACCAAAGGCTCAGAAAAGCTGGCGAGGCCAGCACACAGCTGGCTCAAACTTTCGTCAAATGCGTCACAGTTTTGGTCATTTTCGTTTTTTTTAGCCGGGCCATGTCGAATGTTCCATGTTCCATGTCGAAAGTTCCATGTCCTGGCGGCAGTCCTTGCAGCCACTAATGTGTGCAATTGTGTGGGCATAAGCCTACTTTCTTGATAACTTTGAACTAGGAGGGTATATAGTTAATACTCAAACAAATTTTAAAACAATTTTAGTATCCGTATAAGTCATTTCAAAATTTATTTTTGAATAGAGCTTTGCTTAAATCATTTTTAATAGATAAAATAATATGAAAATCTTAGAACAGTTCCAGAAACGCCAAGCTAGTAATTTAATTTCCAGATTTTTAATTTTCCAAAAACTTTTCCTTGCTCTTTATTTGAATTCAGTTGTTTTGAAGGGCATGTTTCCGTCCAGCCAAGTTTCTAACTCATTTTCCATCCTTTTGTGTGTTTGTGTTGTGCTCAGACGCCGCTGCTTTTTGCTGCATTGCATTAACACAGATAAAGTTCCTTGATACATAATTTCCATGCATACAGAAGTGTCTCCCAGCACATGTGGCAAATCCCCTGACTACCCGATACTCCCCCTAAAACAGCCCCTCCTCCCCCGCCGCCACTGCTCTTTGGCAAACTGTGCCAACTTGCAAATGGCGACAAGATGCTGGCTGGCAAAAGTTTTTTCCTTGTGCTCGGTCCGTCCAAACGGCCAAAAGGAGAAGTACAAACAAAAGTATTACGAGCGTGAGGGCTAAACGTTGCCAAATGCTGGAGCCTCTCCTCGCCACAGTCCCCCCCTCGAGCGCCTTAAAATATGCAAATGCATTTGCGAGCGTAAAATAAACAGGCGCAGTCTAAAATTATAATCCCCTTGTACGCCTCGCCCAGCACTGAGAAAAACTTTTCTTTAAAACAAGATGAGAATTTCAAAGGCAAAACTAAAGGCCAAGGCCTTACAAATGATTAATTTCATGATATAATTTCATGATATAATTTCATGATATAATATTTCTTATAGTTTCTTCATTGGTTTATGAAGTAAACGTAAATTTAAATAAATAAATCAATTAAAAGTGTAATTTTCGACTTAATTCCCAGTGTAAGACCTCAAACACCAAATCTTAAGCTGTTTTGAATAAATTAAACTAATATGCGAAATATTCTTTTGTTTTGTTATTGCGAATTGTGCAGAGCCAAAGCATCTTGAAATATTTAACTTTGTGTAGAAAAACCTCCATTCAGAAACTTCTGCTCTTTTAGAATATTTAATAATATTCATTTGAAAAATTTCTCAAAAAAAATACCTTTATAATTTTTTATTGTTTCCTATAGATAACCAACGTGGACACCCAGTACATACGCACCATCGATAATCTGATTGCCACGCGGATCTCGCTCAAAATGCAACTGCAGGGCGTTCACTTTTCCAGCGCGAATTCGCCCGGCTACAATGGGGTTTACGGTCTGAACTCGGTTTACGGCCACGGCGGTCCGATTTATGCTCCAAATCCGAATCCGGGGGGATTACGCCTGCGCTGCACGGCGTCTATCGGGGATCTCTACCAGGAGTTCAAGGAAATCGAGCTGGGCACACCGCAAAAGGATCCGATACCGGCACGTGGTAAGTTGGCCAACCGATGGCCGCGACTCAATTACGCCAGATCCAGCACTGACTTCCGTTTCCGGTTCTTTCGCCGGCACTTCCGGTTTTCCGCTTGCAGTTACGCTCTCATCCGACTCGAGCTTGAAGAACTTTTTCAGCTCGTATTTCTCGACCTCGCCATCGGCGGCACCGCGACTCCTGCCCGGCGTCTACATGGCGCCGCTTCTAATGGCCATGCTGGCTGGCTTATTCCGGCTAATTGAGGCTGCATTTGAGACCTGCGATGCCAGCCAGAGGTCAGAGGTCAGGCATTCGATGGCACATTCCAAGGAGCGAAAGGAGCAGCCGCAGCAGCAGCGGCGTCCGGCTCCTCTGTCCAGCTGCAGCGCCTCCAAGGCGTCGCGACAGCAACTGGCCTGGCCAGAAACACGGACAGAAACTCTGGCCTAGGCGTGTGCGTGTGTGTGAGTGTGTTACCAGTTAGTTAAAGCCCTAAGTAATTTAAATTGTTTGGGCCGCAGTTTGCTGGACCTGGGAAATTAATAAGTATTTAAGTGATCCATACTCAACTTGTACGTAACGCGAACGGAAGGCTTGATTAAAGGTCTATCACGCCGCATTTGAACATACTTAAAGTCATTCTAGTCGTAATACAGCATTTTAGCAGCCAGTTGAGGTTCTTAGTCAGCTACAAATCCATTAGCCATCAGTTCGACATTTATTATTTAAGCAGGTCCAGTGAACAGCCCAGCATTGTTGATTTCAAGTATCTTCTTTTGACGACTGCTTTTCATGTTGACACTTATTTTACACCAAAAACCACACTTGGAGATGTGGTGTCTACTAGCGAGCTAAAGAGAAAAAACAAATTAAGTTTAAGCGAACATTTATAAACTAGCCTAGTCGTAAACAAACAGAAAACCGGAGGTTGGACAGCCGAACAGATGAGTTTAAAACCTATAAAGCAGGACATACACAATTCAAATATAAATGTTTACACGAACGAGATAAAGTAAAACGAAAATATGCTAAGTACATGAAATTACTGATTCTACTTTTAATGTGCAAAATAACAGAAAAACAAACCGAGCAGAATAACAAAATAAAGCCCAAAATCAAAGGTGTGTGTTCGAGAGGAGAGGAAAATGTGTGTAAAATATATTTAAAGAAACATATTAAATTAATTTAATTTAAAGTAAATAAATCAAAGCCTTGTATGGGCATATTGTAAATGGTGGTGAAATTAAATAAAATGTGTGTTAATTTTAAATGCCAATGGATTTTTATTTAAATTTCAGAATTAAAGAACTAATTAAAAATTCTAAAAAAAATTTAAGGTAAGTTTAGAATTTTAATTTTAAACTTTTACCCACTTTCTTCTATTTTGCATGGTTTTTATGACCGGTGACCCAAGGGATTTTCCGATTCAACAAATTTTCACTGTTGATTTTTGGCGTTAGGAATTCTTACTCAACATTTTTGCAACAAAGGAGAGCTTTTTTTTGGTCCAAGCCCACCCTTTCTGGTTATTGTCTGCATTTAGTTTGCCTGGCAAAGTGTGAAAAAACTTGCCGTTACGCAGCGGAAGATGTGAAAGAAATATAGAAGAAGGAATCTAGTACAATGCAATGCACACTCCCGTTCCGCTTTTCCTGCACTTTTCCTTCGTTTTTTACCATTTCCGTTCTGCATGCGCATTTTGTATTATATTTTGTGCTTCCTAGTTTTCCCCGACGCTTTTCCGAAATTATTGAAGCGCGCTTTGTTATTTCTTTTCAATTGCGGCCGAGAGAAGTCGTTTTTTTTCCTTTCTCTTCAAGAGGGTTCTTTCTCCTCTGCCTGTTATCACAAATAATTGTACTACATACATATACACAGGGATCCCCTTTCGTTTTTTCCAACCCCCTTCCACAAAAAGCATACGTATAGTTGTTTATAGAGTTGCATAGCGAAGGAAACATTTGAATTGTGCGTGATTTCGCATAGAAAATATTTTAGCAAATAACTGAGAGCAAATATAAAAATACATTCAAATTTCCATTCGTTTGCCCAGCGTCTGGAAAGTTCTGTGTTGTGTATTTAAATTAAATTGCAAACAAACAAGCACCAAAATAATGGCAACCACTCTGAAAACGATGGCAGCAGAATGTATCACAAAACACAGGCTAAAGTTATGCGGCTCTGTGTCGGTTGCAAATTCGAAAAATCCTTGACTTGGACAAGAATCATCGACAAAGCAACCGAAAACTGTGCTATCTCTTTTCACTAATCCAATTGAACTTCCACAAACAATCCGTTTTTACGAATGCTCATAGGGGAGTTACTCTTATTAAGAACTAAATTTTTTAGGCAATTAAAAAAGGCTAAGAATCAGTGGAGTGGAAATATTTTCTACAGTTTTAAATGAAATAAATTATCCAAGAGAGGTTTTTACTCAACTAACTTAATCTGTATATACAAGCAATGATTTTAGTCTTCAATTTTCTAACTTGATTTTGATACATCCATCAATTAGCTGGAGAGCTCATGAACTGCAACAAGATCCTTCAATTATTCGATCGACATTTCCCACGCATGTTTCGGCCCTTGAACATCCGCTCTGATTGCAAACGGGCCTTGGCAAGGGCCAATTAGATACTTTATTTCTTGCAACGGACACGGCCCAGTATTTTCGATACCAAAACAGTGCGAAACACAAGCTGAATTGCAGCGAAATGATGCAGTGCCTGCTAATTGAAGTCAACTAATTTGCATTGCAGATGGCGACGACATGGAAAAGGCATGCACATGCATCCTATACCCGATCTTCCCGGCTCGAATGGCACTGGACCACCACGGCTTATTTACGTGCCATTAGACGACAGCGAGTACGTGTCCTGCGGAAGCTACGGCAAAAATCCGCATCGCACGGCGAAGAGCGAACCAAATTGAGTTTGACAGACCGCAGAGCACAATTAAAATCAATTAGCTACGCGCATCGAATTACAAATTGATTTATTTATGATGTTTCCAACCCCGCCACAATCGCCGGTGGTTGGTGGTTATCCTGATTTCTGATTGCCCCGCTTACCCGCCGACAGCTCTCGCCTACTCTGTTTGCCTTTCTCACGATATCCTCCTGCGATATCCTCCTGACCTGCGTGTCGCAGGATGTCAAGTGTGCATTTCAAATGGCCAACTAACGCTGTTGTCGCGTCATCGCTTCACCGTCACTGGAATCCCAATCCCGATACCCATTTCAGTGCCCCTCCAGCCGCCACTCCTGCAAAAAGCAGACATTGCACTGGCCAGCAGCGTAAATTGATTCCATTGATTCCCGCTCAAATTTGTAGTGGCCCACCGCCCGAGGGGACTGTCACTTGACTTTCGCCTCAATATCATCGGGCAGAGTTTAGAGAGCAGAGTGCCGGATGGCTGATTGCACCGCGGGAAATTGCCATAAAGATATCTCGAGATTTTCTTAACTGAAATTAATTGTGTGTCTATTTAAGGCTGCTAAAATATTAAATAAAATTAAAATAAATTATTTTTGATTCGATTATTTACTATCTTAAGATAACAAACTTAATTATAAAGATTTGAACAGAAATAAATTACAGATAATTGCTCTTCAGGCCCAGATAAAAACAGGTAGCATCCTCAATCGCCAGTGCATAGTTATTAAGCGTGATTGAAGGACTCCCGCGGGGCTTGCTCGCAAAACGCCCATGAACGTGATACCCACACGGCGGATGTGCGATATTTATCGCCGCTCAGTCGCCATATTTGTGCTGACGAAAAGCGTTCCGTGTGCATGGAGCGTGATTAACGAAAATGTGCATTAAGCGTGCATGAACGCTCTGATTAATAGAGCAAGGACTCGACTCGGACCGCATTAAAGCTGCCGAGTAAATTTGCAATCACTTAAAGCAAAACGCAAATGAGGCAGGATGAGTGCACAATAAATACGAGTAATGACAGTGCAGCGCCGATAAGCGATGTGGTCCAGTCCCCATTTTCATCCTGGGTTCGCCCCGGGGGAGATTTGACACGCCTCGAACTCATTTTAATTGACAGAGAAACTACTTGGCCGCTGGCCTGCTTTTTATCACAAATATTCTCGCTGCAGCGCAGGACGCCGGGCAAATAAATAAATGCGAGGCTGAGCGCCCACACATGTCTCCTTCAGCGGCAGATGTGACACTTTTCGCATACAATAACTGCAAATGGGCGAAATGCGGGACCTCAATGCCAGATGGACATTTTCATCCGGACTTGTTTGCACCGAGGGCCTGCCATTCGAGACTCGGCACTGGACACTGCACACTGGACACTGGACAATTTACAATGGACAGGGGACATGAAGACTTATTAAGAAAAGTGTTGCTGCCTCATGAATAAACAGTGCAATGAGATGTGATGCCTTCGAACGGACTGAAAGCCAGTTGTCAGTTGGCAATTTCTTGAGTGCCGGTCACAATGGGCCGAAAAGGAGGGCTGCTTAATATATATTGTATGTGTGAGGGGGGAGGGGAAGGTGAAGGAAAGGGTCGCAAGGAAATGCAGCAGCTGACAAAATGGAGAAGACGTCAATCTCTCAAGAATCTCAGACGCAGAGAGCATATGGCGTGTTGTGAAATCTCGGACATTCAATACTTATAACACGATATTACTAGGATATATGCACCCTGCAGCTTTGAGTTATGCTTCAAGATATTTTAGTTGAATATTTTATTACTGGAGTTTAGAAAAGAATGTTCTCATAAGTCTCCTTTGCATTCCTTGGCATGCAAAGGTAAGCTTTTCCGAAATCCCCTAACTAAATTTTGCACTTCGGGCCCCGGGAAAAAAGGGTTCATTAAATTAACATTTAACATTTTAGATTTTCGGGGCGAGCTGGAAACTTTGGCCGGACCTGCCTCGTTTATGCAAAGTGTCGCCTTATTGAATTTGCACTGGGCAACTTTTGTCATCGCCGGACAAGTGCTTCAAATGAGTGTGCAAAAGTTTGACCAACGACCGGGACTCCAGGACGACAGCAGGACTTCGGGACTTGAGAACTTGAGGAGTGCGGAGCTGGACTGGTCAATGATCTCTAAGCACCGGGGAGCATCACACATGACACAGAGAATTGGATTTGGAGCGGGAGTTGCCATTATATATGTGCACACATCTGGGCGGGAGATACTTGGACACGCGCACGCCTTCGTGTAATAAACTTCAAAAAATAATTTCGGCAGCGTCTACGACAACTGAAACTTGACACTTTGCAAAGAAAGTTTCTGTGGCCTGAGTGTTGTGAGGGAAATGGAAAAGCGAGAGGGAAATAGAAGTGGAAAGTGGGCTGTCCGGGGGATGGGGGTGTGTGGCCTGGGCAGTGACAGCTTAATTTAATTTGCGCACAAATTTCCAAACTTGTGAGTTATCGAAATTTCCACATAGTTGTAATGAATTATGCAGCAGCAGCAGCAGAAGCAGCAGCAGCCGAGCATCCAAGCCGAGGATAACTGTTGCAAACTTTCCATATAATTTAATTTGCCGGCATAGAAATCCGGAATTCGACTGCTTAAAAATCCAATTACTGGTGACAGTGGTCTCGCATGCCAATGCCAATCATCATAAAGCAGTGTTTGGGGCCATTCTCGGGGACCCCATGCCCATCAAATCAGATCGAATTAAGCCGTGGAGAGACAGATACGAACTCAAGGGAGTTCGCTTGCCAGCTCGCACGATTCGCCCAGACAACAAGAAAACTTTTAATCCATATTAAATGAACTTTTCTGCACAATTTTCATCAAATTTATTTTGTATTTATTTACACTTTTGTTTGGTTTTTCATTCGTCGTCGCCTCTCGCCCACACACACACTGCAAGAACAACGAGGGCGAAACTTTTGTCATAAAATTTGTTTTTATGTGCCCTGCACGGGGGCGTGGAGTTCTTTATATGCCAACTAAACCAGAGCCGGCAAATGCCTCACGTTCTTCATTATTTCCATCGAATAGCTACGAAATTGTTTCGCTTTTTATTAGTTTTCGACCCAGTTTTTTGGGGAGAGGGGAGAATTAAGGGATTGTATTTCCATTTGACGAAAAGCTCAAAATTTAATAACTTGTTTCGCTTTGACTATCCACTCGCTTTGGCCAACTGTTTGTGCACTAATTTAATTTTAATGATTTCCGTACGCGGGCCACAAAACAAACAAATTACGGCAAACAACTTGGGAAACAAACTTTCGGCTTAATTCGGTGAATGCGAAAGCGAACAACAAATTCGCGTTCTCGTAAAAATGCAACAAACTAAAGTCGTTGAACTTGTGCGAAATGCCCAACAAGTTGCCGTTAAAGTTGCCGCTGCAGCTGCAATTTCTGTTGCCGTTGCCGTTGCAGTTGCCAAAGTCTAAGTTAAAGTTAATTGTATGAAACTTAAGTGGACACTTAACGCAATTTCCGGCTGAAAGTACGGCAGAAAGAAACAAACAACTTTTTGCCCAAAGATTTTGTAGCAAACTTTTGAGAGGCAGCATTTACCCATATTGCGCATACGCACAGGTGCCTGCATATATATATATATCCGAATATATATATATATTCGAAAGCCTTCTGGTCAGTTTAGGCCCAATAAATTTGCATCTCTTGCAGAAACATTTTGCACTTGAAGCGTTAAATAAAATAAATAGCTCCAGCTAGTCCGAATGCTTAAACGCTTTGGGCCCTGAATACGAGAGCATCCGTAATATGCAACACCGACAATGCCAAAACACCCAGATATATGTGCGCATGTATGTGGACAAACACATGTTACTAGCAGCTGCAGTGGCCAGTTGTTTATGGCTGCGGCTTCGGGGGGGCAAGGAGGGGAAGAGAGGACGGGGGTGGGGCAGGAAAGTGACCGGGTCATAGGTCCATTGACAAGGTTTTGTTTGGCCTGCCTTGGCTTTTGTTTTATGGCCTATGCGCCTGCCGGGCAATAAATTTATAGAATATTTAATATGCATATTTGCAAATAAATGATTTATGCCTGCTAGGTGTGTGAGTTGGCTTAAGTGCGTCTACATATGTTTGCCAGCCCACATTTGTTGCTGTTGCCTCCCTCTGCCTCTGCTTATGTTTCTGTTTCAATTTAGTTGCAAATTTTGTGACTACACTCGAGAAAAGCAAACGAAACCGAATGTATATGTTTAAAATAAGATTTATTCGCTACGTTGAATGGTAAAGAATTAAGAATTTAATATGTGATATGATAAGGAATTTAATATGTTTTTATCTTAACTTTCGCTCTTTAATATTGGCAGGGTTCTACTTTATAAGAAAATAGGGTTTTTTACATTATCCTTCTCATATGAAGGAATTTATGAACTTAAATGGCTCACCATCAGCCACATGTTGCTAGGACATCCGCGAGTCCTGAATCCAATCCCAGCTCCTTGCCTTCTCCCATCGCCGGGGCACAAGTAGATGCACAAGCAAGTTGTACAAAGTTTACACAAAGTAATTTGTATGCACTGCAATTGAAATTCTTTTGTACTACAAAATGAATTCTTTTTGTTTGCGTTTTGGCCCCGACTGGGAAATGGTGAGAGAGAAGGCGACCGACGAAATCGCGCTGCACAAAAACCTCGGCAAACTAGTTGAAAAATTTGCTTTTGAGCAGAACTTCAAACTAATGAAGTGGAAGTCGACTAGCCAACTGCGTCTGTGCCCTGCCTCCGTCCGATTGCTACTTCTGCAGAGCTACCAAGCTACTGAAACTAAAACGAATACAAATTAAATAAAATAGAATTTCTGTTTTTGCCCTTTTGCTAATTTGCATGCAAATTTTTTTGGTTCAGCCCCGAGTTTTGTATCTTTCCACACGGGGAATGCATCTCAGTTTGATTTGCTTTCGACACCGCCGCCTCTCTCCGCCTCCCGCCGCCCCCACAAAACAGGAATTTGATTTCACAAAGGGGAAAATCAATTGTTCTGGGACTGCACGTACTCGTTTTTCTTCAATTGACTCACTTAGTTTCCTTAATCTGGTTCAATAAGTCTCTGGCCGGAGCGACTTCAATTTGTATAATTAAAATGCAAATTGCTGTATGGCCATCGAGCTGGGCTCGGCCGTTGTTCGGTGGGTGGTGGGTGGCGACGCAAATTAAATTTATGAAAATCATCGTCGAGAGGTTTCTGCAGTCCTGTGGCCACAGCTCATTAAAGTCCTGAGTGTCCTGGCGCGCTGACAATGTTTTCGTCGCCTTTGACATTTGGCTCCGCCGCACAGAAAAACTCAATTTTATTGCTGACCAATTAATAAACAATTTAAATAAATATTTTAAACATTTTTCTTAATCATTTTAAGTTGTTATTTCTTTTGTTTGTCTTATATTATATTTAAAATTTTGTTATAATTTTTTAATTAGTTTATTTATTAATTCTACCAAAGTTTAGGAAAAAAATAAACAAAATATTTTATTCTTTATATTTGATTAAATTTATTGTAATAAATAATATTCTAAATTTTTATTATTTATGAAAAATTCATTAACCCTCATAAGGATTTTTACTTCCACCCACTGTGCACCTTTTGGCGCGACTTCGTTAGTCGCGTGTTTTTATTTAATTTAGCATAATATGCTCCGCTTCATGTTTGGTTAGCTACTCCTCGGGCGGTTTATGCTCCGGCCACGCCCCTTTCCCTTTTCCTTTCGCCGACGCGATGCCAGTACACTTTGCTAATTTTTGGCGTGGCTCAGCCGAAAGCTTTTAACATAATTAGTTTCAACTTTTCTGACCACGTTTCGTTTTTGTCCGTTGGCCTGGTTAGTGTTGCGTTGCACACTCAATTGTTGTGATATGTTTGCCCAGCGAGGAGCCCGGCTGCGGTGATTAAACAGCGGCCATTTCCATAAACCAGCAACAGTTTCAATTAAAGAGAGAGCCGCACTTCGCCACCGGAAGCGGAAGTTCAAACTTCGCTCACGGAATACACAAGCAGCAGGGGGGAGGGAATGGGATGGATAATCATCAAATAACACATTAGTTATCGGGGCCAAACAAAGTTTCGCTTTTTGTCGGCTTTATATGGATTTCGATCCGAATTACAGCGATTTTGCAGGCGTGCTGTTTTTAATGCCGGCCAGTCTCGTAAATTCGGTATATAAATTAAATGGCAAACAAATATCAAAGGGTTAATATCAGTGTTTGCAAGGGTCACTAAGGCACTGAAACAAATTGATTGATTTTTTAAGAAATTTATAAATATTAATATTTGAAAAATTAGTATATTATAAAAAGTAAAGTATTGGAATGTCATTCAATAGAGGATTTTAAAGATATAAATTCTATATATTTGTACCTCTATTTCATTTATTTGTAATCAATTTTCCAAGTGTGGTATTAGTCAACTTACGGCTTATTTGTGTGCGTGGCCTGAGGTCTTTATCGCTTTTCAATCCTTTCTTGGGGTTCCGGGCACATAAAGATTTTATTAGTTGGCACGTGTTAACACGACCGGGTGCCCATAGATTTCGGGGCCAAATCCGGGCATTGATTGGGTAGATTGGGCCACAGCCTCCGAGTTCGTATATTAATAAAGTTAGACACATGGGGAGTGGGTTTTCGTTGCCGACTTTGTCTGCCAAGCGGAGCGTTGGAGACGCCACAAGACAAGTGACAAGACAGCTGCGAGACCGAAGGAGGAATGCAATCATGGCAGATATTAATACTCGACAATAAACACTTTGACTTGGTTTTGCGCACTCGCTCGCTTGGCTCACCTTCGACCTGCCACGCCCTGTTTTCCCAGCCGAAACTTTGCTGTGGGCGAATATGCTAATAAACTCGAGCTGATGCGGTTTCATTTCGGTTTCCATGGCAGCTTCAAATGAGCAAACAGATGCAAATCTGCAGCTAGCAGCCAGCAACTTGCAGCTTGCAACTCGCAACTCGCAACCGAGCGGCATTTGCATAGGCAAATGAAAAGTGCAGTGTGGCAAATTTAAAACTCGCATGCGACCTTAAATATTTTCCTCGGCCATTTTCCTCTTCTATTTTTTCGGGGGCGGCAACAAATGCCACAAGCACTTAGCCTTAGCCCCGCCTGGAAAACGGGGGGGGGGGGGGGGGGGGGGGGGAAGAAGCACGGGGAGCCTGAGGAAAATGTGGAAAACGAGAGGTCGGACTACTGCCGGACCGACAGGCAGCTTCACTCAAGTTGACAAGCGCCCGGCATCCGAGCTTCCGAGCATCCTTCTGCCCTGCTTTCAGCATCTTTTCCTCCGCTCTTCTGGGCACCCACCTCCACCTGCACCTCCACCTCCACGTCCACTTCCACTTCCACCTGCAGCAACATGGCATCGTTTGCCCTGATAGTTGCTCGTTGACTAAGTGACCTTTGTGAGCGCTAGAATGCACCAACCTGGTCCAACTTTGCCTCGCTCGCCTGCCTGCGACTGGCAGGTGGAAAGTGAAAAGCGGGCGGAGGGCAGAGACGGCGCTCTCAGGTTTTCACTGGGGGAAAACGGTTGTGACAACACGAATCCGAACTTGTGCATCATGATCTGGAATAAATGAAGGAGGCTTGCGTATCAATCCCATCAGACATGCTCCCAGGAAACCATTCAGTTTGTCGGTGGGAAAATTGAACATCAAAGTGAGCAAAGGTCATGGCTATATCAAGTTGATATTTTTATTTGGGTAAAATATTAAATACAAATACAAAAATAAACAAAATAAAAATAAAAAAGGCAAGTGCAATTACATGCAAATATTATTTTGCATGTCATAAAATTAATAATATTAAATTATTTGCAGAATATATGAAGATTAAGACTTTTATAAACTAAACCATTTAAAAATGTGTGGTTTTTAAATTTTAAATTTTATTCAATTAAAAATATCTTTTTTAACATAACATTTTTTTAACATAATGTATATTCTAGGAATATAACATTTTAAAATACTTTTTCTATTAAATAAAGATTTATGAAAGGTGCACTGTTCATGGTTGTACAACTTTTTTGATAGCTTAATACGTTGTTTATTTTTCTCTCAGTGTACGCCTGGGTTGGCTGAGCAAAACATAGTGGCACACTGCCTGAGATTCTCTTCGCTGGAGATCTCGTGTCGCCTGTCACCTTTAAATAATGTCCCACGACGCCTTTCAACACAAATCGCATGTGAAAAGTGCTTCACACATGAAGTGTTTTTGGAATTTTTACTACGTTTTTTGGATTATGATCGCATGCCCATGCCCATGCCCGTACAAACCACTCGTCCGACCTACGTACACCGTTGCAAAAAGCCGGCTCACATCCTCAGCGTTTTGGCCCACGGTTTTGTTGTGTGCTGTGTGTCGTGCTGTTGTGCAGCGAGTTATGGACTTTATTGCGCTGACAGTGGATTTTGTGGCTACGCTGAAGTCCTTTGGCCTTGGAAGCCTCGGAAGCCGCTGCAGCAGGCAGGCGTGAAATTCGGAATTACACTTTTGGCCGAGATAATTTTGGTGTGGCTCAGACGGTGGGTCTGGATTAGGGGAACTATAGATTGTTGCAACACCCATTAAAGTAGAGGATTAAAAACTGGGTTCCTATTTATGGTCTACAAATAAATCCAAATCATTTTAAAGCTGCTATCTTGTTAAACAAATCCGTTGGCAAACCCCTTTCACTTCCACTGATCAGAGTGCCCGCAATCCTCGAGGAATTCGATTAACATGTAATAATTTATCTTGGCCCGCTGCCTTTGTGTTGGCATTTCGATTTGCATGTCCCTTTGAGATTTTAGTTGCTATTTTTCTCATTTTCATTTTCATTTTCGTTTTCATTTTCCCAGCTGCCAGCAATCCCGTCATCAGCTGCAGCTCAAGTTCCATTCATAAATATTTGTGCCATGGCGAGTGGAGAGTGAATGGATAGAGATGGGGATAGATACAGGGTATAGAGATGGGGATAGAGGCATCGCCATCGGAGTCAGAATCAGCCGCAAGCATCTGTGGGAGTGACATGTGTCTGGGGAACAACAAGCTGACATTTTGTAATAAATATTTGATGACTTTGATATGCAAAATCGCAAGCCGCTCAAAAATTGGTTTAGCTTTAACTGATCGGGGATTTCTTTGCATCCCCACGACCCGAAAACTTTCCACAGCTTTCTCTTGGTTTCTTTTTTTTTGCCGTTCAGCCGTTCAGCAGTTCGCACTTCATGGCAATTCATTTGCCGGAAAGTGCAAAAGGGAGGCGGTGTGCATACAATGTCCTGGCTAATCCCATGCCAGCATTCCCCGTCTGCGATTTGCAGCACCAATATATATACATATATGTGTACACATATTTTTGGCTGTTTTTGGCAACTGTTTGCCATTTTGTGTGCTTAGTTTAATGGCTGCCGCAGCGAGAAACTAGAGACTTAATTCCACTGCATGCATTGT
The DNA here is from genome assembly GCA_037075245.1 of Drosophila mimetica. Lineage (NCBI taxonomy): Eukaryota > Metazoa > Arthropoda > Insecta > Diptera > Drosophilidae > Drosophila > Drosophila mimetica. The sequence goes on from JBAMCH010000023.1 coordinate 11,061,910, forward strand.
TGCGCTTTAGCGCCTCGCCAAATGTTTCTGTTAATTTGTTTCCAGTCGCCACACATGGCGTATACGTAATGCCGCTGCAAGACACCTTTTCGGAGGTCCTTTTGGGGCGCGATAACTGGGCAAAGGCATTCCTTTGGACGGAAGTTAGGGCAGCGGAATATCCTTTGAGTGCTTTGCCCACACCTAATGGCTCACGGCTTTTCCTTTGCCTTTTTCGCCTTCTTTTCCTTTGTGCCCCGTATTTTGCCTTGTGCCTTTGACAGTCTAAAAAAAAAGAAGTAAACAATTTTTTTAAATTTATTTAAAAACCAGTAAATTTAAATTAAAATTCCAATATACAAAGTTTTGCTGGTATAAATATCATAATTATATATTTTAGGCTTCCATTCTCGAACAGGAAATATCTGCTGCTTGTGGTTATGAATGAGCTCAAATTCAGGCCGTTTGATCCGCAATACTCAAATGTCCTTTGAGCATAACATCAACCAATATGCTTGATGTTGCCGTATTTCTAGGCGATTGACACACCATTTGAGGCCAAGGAAGCGGATATCTGGCTTTGTCTGCGGCGGTTCATTGGCATCTGGGTGCTAAGATATTGATGCATCGGATGCAGATAAGGCACGACATGGGTTAAACATGGGCATTAAATTATGTTGAATCAGCCGCAGTGCAAAATACAACACAACACATAATTCAAATGGATCCCGCTGAGCGAAAGCTCTCATCGCTGGATAAATGAGATTTGTTCGATTCGTGCTTTGCATTTCAATGCGGCAACATCTCAGGACTTATTCGCTAACCACGCCCCCGAAGACCTGGCTCATTTGCCGCCCCATAATGTGCATTGATTTGCATGAAAAGCGGAACTCGTTATACGCACATTTTGCGCCATTTTCCGCGTTGGCCACGTCTTCAAGGACCGCTCCTCCGTTTGCTTTATTGCAAGCACTTTCATTATTGAAATACTCTTAAATTATTGAATATTTGCATAATGCGATAAGGAAGCTGGAAGCGGGAATACAAAATAAAGGAAATACAACTTCTTTCATTAGTTCAAAAAAGTGCTTTGTAAGCGGGCTTTGATTTGTAGGGAGAATATGTAAAGAGCTGTTTTTATCGAATTTTTCTTTTTTACTTACAGTTAGTGAGAGTTTATCTTAAAAATAAATTAATCAAATATTAGGTTATAACTTATTTCATTGTCAGCGTTAAGAAATAAGCAACATTCGGACACCGAGCAGCTGGCAGTTAATGAATGGTGCACACACGGCGTATGCGTAATAATTGCGACAACAGTTTATTAAACGCTCGTATTTACACGCTCCCGGCCGGCGAATGATGAGCGATTTATCTGCAAGTCACGTTTCGGGTACTTAATAAATGGCCCAGGCAAATGTGTGAAACAGCATAAATACTGCTCTTTACATAAATTACCCCTGGGGTTCTATTGTTTGCCGGCTCGTTTTAAGCCCTTAACAGTTAACTGGCATCCGCATCGCATACAATCCTCTTTCGCCGGCAGCAGGTGGAACATTGATCGGCTTGAATTGTTATTATATCAAGCTTAATATTCTTCGAATAATAAAGCTAAAAACTAAAGCCAAAGCAAACAAATCGATTGGAATCTATATGGGCGATGAGAATGTTGTTTATTTTGGCCCTGTTTACTTGGGCCTGGCTTATTTATCACGCTGGTCGGGAGGAAAATTGATTTACTTTTAATATTTCAATTTGGCCGGCCTTGGCCTCGACATTCGATGTCTCAATGTCTTTCAGGAAGATGCATGAATAACCATTTAATTTTATTTGACTTTTGTTGGCGGCCAACCACGGCTCAAGTGCCCGCCCAGTCGGACCACTTATTTATGGCCTAAATGAGCACTTGGCCTGCAGTAATTGTTGGCCACGTCTGCGATTGCCGCTGCTGCTGTTGCTGCTGCCGGCCCTCATCTAAGCGCAATTTATGCTCCATTATAATTTCCCGGCGATTCCACCTAAGCAAAAATAGCATGAAATATGGCAGAGTGGCGCTGAAAAATGAAGAAAATGGGCAAAAGCGAGGTAAAAAAAAATAAGGAAGAAGGAACTATGTAATATTGCGCATACGCCCGGCTGGCTGTTGGCTGCGATTTGTTTGCCCTGGCGGCGTGTCGTTAATTTAAAATTATGTTTACGATGCCCGACCCCGTTGTTGATAATAAAATAAATGAGTTTAATGCGGGCCACCCGCCGTATAAATCACATTTTTATTGAAATTGCTGTTGTTGCATTTAACCGAGAGGCAGGGAGAGTGAGGCGTGGGGAGGGGCGAGTATGGGTGCTGTCAGGAGCTCGGGGCAAATGAAGTTTTTTTAATTGAATGCAGTGGCAGTTGGCATGCAGTTGCAGCTGCTGTCAATTTGACTGTGAATGGCCGTGTATCCTGTCCCCCATCTTTGTCCGCCATTTGTGCTTCTCTTTTTTGGCCAAATACCCACCCCGCCACCCGTATCGGAATGCATATTTAAGTGGCTTTTAAAAGCCCTCAGAAAGCGTCTCAGCTTGCAGTGACCCCGTAATTGATTGTCACACGCCGCAGCAATTAAAATGTCAGTCGGTTCAGTTCACATTCCTCGCATTCTCGCACTCGATCCTTTTTTATTTTGCGGCTGAATGGGTGTCGCCTTGCATCGAGTTTCGGGTTAAATTGAAAATTAACTGTGCATATTTCATGCCAAAACAATTTGCGTTTATTTGGCGAGGCAACAAAAAAAGCAGACGGGCTCTCGCACACACACAAATTCCAGCTATCAACTGCGAATGTCGCTTAGCGTTTGTGACCGCAGATGACTGCATCGGGGGACAGGGGTGGCTCAAAGGGGGGGTTCTAGAGTGGAAAGGGGGTCACTGGGGTTGCCCTGATGGTCACTTGAAACAAGTGGCCAACAACAAGGGCAACTGGCAATGGCAATGGCAAAGTAAATGCTATTACCATTTAAATTTCTCTAGCTAACCAGGCGCAAAAAAGGACACTCGACGGTACGTTAGAAGCCACCTTTTAGACGCAATCATTTACAATCGGTCACGGCAGCGCGTTAGCCGGGGCATTTTACCGGGCTTCGGGGTGGATGGCCAAGATTAAGGGTTATTTTATTCGTGGAAATATTTTTACTAGCCCAAATGGGTATATTTTCCTGCTTATCTGGGCTAGGAATGTGGCATTACGTTTGTGAATTTGTTAAGACATTTAGAAAAAAATATATTATCATGTTAAATCTATTGTTTATCTAATTAGTTTTTTTAAATTTAATTTTAATACAAATTAAAATAAATATTAATGATTTGGATATGTTAACCCAGTCCGACGGCTTAAAACGCTCCGCATTATGCCAGCCAAACGAACATTGTCAGTGGCGGCAGTGCGGCGTTTCAACTCGCTTATTTTTGTTTCTGTTGGAATTGTTCAAAAGTTAGTTTTAAGTAGCATCGGACAAAGCGCGGTCAGGGGATTGAAGGGGCTCGAGGGAGGGGTGGGGAAGTTGGCTTGGGCCAGGGATTTGGAGCTTTGGCTTTTGGGAGCGGGAACATTGTTATTTTTGCAACTGCTGCGCTGCGCTGCCCTGCTCATTTACTTTGTGCCTTTTGTGTGTGGCCCGGCATGTAAATTGAATTCAAAGTGGGTATTATTGCATTTGTGTCCTTTTTCAGTCGCTTTGTACTTGAGTCCTGCTTTGTTTGCCGCCTGTCAAATGGCAAATGGCGGCTTAACCCATTAAATACCGGCTCTAAACCGAAAGTCAACGGAAGATTATATATGCTGGCATACTACAAAATATTATTTAGACATTATAAAAACTATTATACATATTTAAAAAATGTTTAAAAATTAAAAACATCGAAGTGGTTAATTAAAAAAAAATATATTCACTATATAATGGATCTGTTATATAATAATTTTGCAAGTCCCTAGATGAAAACACAGAAAATTTCCAAAAATGAAGTGCCAGGTTTTCTTGATTCCTCCAACCGCAATTCATTTGATGGGTTAAAGCAATCCGTTCACGCTCGGCGACCCTCGCAGCTGGAGAAACATGCAGTTGAAAGCCGGACAAGTTGTTGCTGCTCCGGCGGATAGTTGGCAGTCTCCAGTTTCCAGCTCCACTGACTGCCTGCCGCAAAGTGTTGGATCATTCATCAAAGCCAGGACCTCGCACTGGCGAATGCCATCAAACATAATAATCAAACATCAGCTACATAACAAACGACCAGGGCGACCCGAAATGCGGCGGCTGCTTCTTTGGCTGCTGGCTCTTGCCTTTTCCTAGCTGCCTTTTGGCCAAGTCTGCACTGGAAAAAAATTTAAAGAAAACTAGACAGCCATTGGAATGATCTTTCTTAAATAAAATATCCCTTAAATGTACATTTTTATATTTAAAAATAAATTTATAAATATTAAAATATTCATTTATGAAAACTTACAATGATTTCTAAACTTTAAGTGTATTTCTTTGAGCGCTACCATATTTCTCAGCAAGACCGTTGACCTACCCACGCCCGCCAGCCAGCACCGCCAAGAAAATGTTTTCACTCAAAAGCAAATGCAATAAAAAAGGCAATTTATCAGCATAAAATATTATATGGCATGCCATTGAGTCGGTTCACTTTTTTCCAGTCCCAAAACCCAACTCCAGTTCCACTCCTAAATGTGAACCATTTACGCCTTTCGTGTTTCCCGAAAGCGAAACCGCCTGATTTTGAATTTAAGCCACCGAATGGGATTGCATGTATGCGGTTATTCTTTCTTTAGCTTCGAGACGGGAATTCTGCGGATGCTGCCGAGTGGCTGGCAATTGTGGCTGTCACTCAAATTAGCGCCATTTACAAAGGCATTTGCATGCTTTTAGGCATGCCACGCACCACCGAAACCACCCAACCACCCAGCCACCCACAAGGACACCCGGCCCACCGCAATGACGCATTCGTTGGCCTGTGTTGTGATTTACAAGTATTTGCCAATGCCTGAAGGCACTTGAGCGTCTGCCGCTTGCCGGTATTCGCAAGCACTGTGAGAAAAATCCCTATTAAAGTATTATTTTTAAATATTACAGAAATTAAAAGTCCTTAAATAAATACGAATAGAAAGACATAAAAATAAAATTATTTTTAGCCTTATACAAATTATCAAGATGGAATTAAAAAGATATATTTTTTTTATTTTTTTTAAGTGCATTCTTATTCCTGATGTGTCCCACTCTGCCGTTTGTGCGGCATGCAACCTCTCGTTGACATCATTTGCCAGTCGGTGGCTCACGCATAAAAAGCTGCTCACTCGTTAGGCCCACTTGTTCGGATTGTTCGTACTCAGCTCCTCTGTTATGTTCCGCACCGTACTGTTGTGTGCGGCTGCCGCTGCTGCTGCTGCTGCCTTTGCGAAAGTCAAGGGTTATCATTATGCGTCCTAAGTGCGCCTGCAACTTAAATTCTGACCCACAACAACGGGGCACCAGCTGTAGTTTCTCTAGTTTCTGTCATTTTCCAAGCAGTTGCAGCCAAATTGTGCCAACGCCCAGGGGAAAATGCCAGGGGGGCAGGCACCAGGCAGAAGGCAGAAGGCAGAAGGCACATCTATGGCCAAGTCAAGATGCCAAGGCCGAAACATAGCGACCCACACACAAAGCCCGGTGACAACACAATGTTGTTGGGTGCAGGCATTGAGATAAGATCATACCACAAAACAGGACACTTTTGGCTTGGCCCCTGGCCAAAAAAGCCAAAAAGCAGGCAGCCGCCGTTGACAAGTTGGGCAAAAGGACTTCCAGCAAAACAGCAAAAAAAAAAAGGGAATGGATATGAAACCAAAAACGAGGGCGAGCCATCTGCTTAAAGTCCATTCCGAACTGCCGGCTTACATAATCAATTAGCTATTCAATTTGGGCCAAAGTTTCGCTCTCGAAATGCTGCTGCTGATAATTCGAAGCCGGGGCTCTCTTGTCATTGCAACTTTTGCGTGTGTCCGAAATCGTGTAGAAAACTTTTCAGCATACTTACAAACACCCCTACATATAGCCACACAAATTCCACCCATGATTGCAGCCTTCGTGGGGATAGGGAAAATTTCCCAGGAACCCCGAAAAATTTGTAAATATTTTTTGGCCCTTTTTTTCCCCTGCCCTGCCTGCCTGTGGTGGGTTCGTTTCTTTTGAAAAAGTAGCTAATTTAATAAGAAATTCTTGGAAAACTACACGAAAAAGGCTTAAGTTCTACATGAGTAAAGTTATAGAAAAGTTTAAGTTGCCAAATCTAATTTGCTCAGAAATGCTGCCAAACAACAACACAAACAGCAACTAGAGTTGGGTCGAGTGAGTGAGCCTGGCCAGAAGGAGGAGCATTTTCCAGGATTTACTTTGCCTTTTGCCGCCAGCGGACTTTGCGGCTCTCAGCAAGTCAAAACTGAATATGGTCGATGGAAGCACTCGGAAAAAATTGCATTAAACTGCTTTTCAGTTCTATGTTTTGAGCTTATCTTAAAGACTGAAAAATATTTATAAAATACTGAAGATCACATTGAACACAACTTTAAACAATCTTATATTAGAAATTTATATTTCATAATAAATCTTTTTCAGTGCATTTAAGGCAAGGTGTGGGAACTCAGTAAGTGGCTGCAAATTCTGTGTATGTGGAATTCTATTAAAACAAATAATGGAAGAAAGTTAGCCAACGGTTAGGGGTTTGTTTGGGCAAGTCCACGACCTAATATAATCAAGTTTTTAACGAATCGAAACTCGGAATAACTAATCATAAGTTTAAGCAAACTTAATCCAAAGGGTGAAATGCCCCTTAAAGTTGCGCCCAGTTTCCCAGCGAGTGGGGAAAATCACCTCCGAGCCCACACTGTCGCGATAATGCGAGAAAATCCTTTGCCAGACACTCGCCAGTTTCCTCACTTCCGATGCGCTGTCATGTCACACCAAGTCGTGATTTATTTGCGCGGGAATGTCAATAAATTTAATACGCGAATATAATATATTTTACAGGCAATCAATCACACGGACTTAAGCGCCACTCCCACACTCAAACGCAGACTCACACTCGAAAAGAAGTACACACAGCTAAGCTTACATAATCGCAGCACTTTAAGAAATGGCATCCCATAAATACCGGGAATTTTCCTTCGGCACTTTGAGATGTCACCTTTAAAATTCCAGCAATCGAATAGATGTTTGTATTGTAGTTAATTAATTTTCTGCTAGTCCAAGGAAACAAAACTATTAAAAACTATACATTATGGTTAAAACTGTAATTCCTTCCGTATCTTGAAATATATTTAAAAATTGGTTGAATTAATTTTATTTGTAAGAACTAAATTGGGATTATGACCATCAGCCATTAAAAAGTTGTAATTATTTTTTGGGCTTATCATAGTTGGAAAATTATTGTTGAGGTGTAAAAATAAGAAAAATAATAATAAATAAATAGTAATAATAAATATATAAAGCGCTTACGTTTACACCGAAATGAGACATGGTTTTTAGATAAAAACTACTTTGGACAGCTGGGATGATAGGCCAATAGCATTCAATTTTTTAGAGAGTAATTTACTGATAGGCTTTGTAAAATATATTGTTTTTTTTTTAGTTTCAAAGCTAACAGGTAATTTTTATAGCTCTACCTTGAAAGAAGAATACCCAACAAAGAAAATTTATTAAATGTCTAAATGCAAAATCGATATACTATATTATACTATAGCCGAAAGTTTCACGTTATTGATGAGCTTTCAGCCAATTTAAGCCCGATAACATAATTACAGCGTAGCCATGGCCTATTCCGCTATCCGCCAAATTGCATTGGCATTTCGATTGGAGTCCATGAAAATGTGGTTCATAAACCCCACCACTCCCTTTGAAAACCCAACACAAGTGCGCGGCGATGAAAGATGAAAAGTGCATTCAGGCGGTCTGTGTGTGTGTGTGTTTGCATACGAGTGCCAAATTCAATTTGGCCAACTCCCTGGAAAGCCGCAGGCCAACTCTCAAGCTCAAGGCCCACTCAATGAGTTTCGACTAATTGCCAGGTGAGGAGAGGAGAAATAAATCAGAGCGAAAATATTTCCATTTCGAGGTTGCTGCTGCTGTGGGATCTCTCTCGTCTCGAGGCAGCGCAACACATTTTCACCCAATCCCATCCTAACCCATTCCATTCCATCCCAGCCCATTCCATTCAGACTTTTCCGGGGAAAACAATGCAATTTTTACTGTTTTAGCGAGAATTCCACCTTTGCCGGGGCATGTGAAGGGGGCGGGGCCGGGAATCCGCCGGACAGCCGGTTGGACATAATGAAGTCCAGTCCCCGGATCTCTGTTCTCGCTGCCACTCTCTGTTCTAGTCAGTTCGGTTCGTTGGGGTTCGGCAACATGGCAACGTTAAATGGAAGCGGAAGGAAAAGGCTAGCGGTTATCGAATTAAGGAGTACCCTTTTCACTAGACCATCATCCTATCTCATGCAATTTCAAGCGAAGCAAGCCAAGGTTTGTTATAATCTTACCTTAAATCTGGAACAAATTTCATAAACTTAAAAATATTTTATAGGGTTTTAAAACCTTTCCCTGAAATCATATTTCATGTGATTTAATCTTGGCCCCTTAACTTTAAATGAATTTATTTCTTCACATAATCATTGTGCACCCAGCGAGGGTATAAAAATGTGAAAGGAAAGATGCACAAAATCAAGTCAAAAGCGCGAGCGTGCGAAAAAAATTCGTGAAATTGAGTTTGAAAATAAATTAAATTATCGCGCCGTTGCATGTAAGTAGTTCGGGATGGCGGGGCGCCACCATCGCCACCGGGTTTGCCGTTGTCCAAATGAATCAATTTCAACTTAAGCGCCAATTTAAAAGGCCAGCCAGCCAACTTTCGACACGCAAATCTAGCCGTCTGTTCCGACTTTCCCACTGACTCCTCCCGCCATCCAGCCATCCTGCCAGTTTATCCATCTATCGAGCTGTCTGGCAGTTTTGCATATTGCTTCGCCCCTCTGGGAGTTCCTCGGATGAAAAATACAAAAAAAAGATACAGAAAAAAACACAAAAGGAGGTGCAAAAGAAACTATCTGGCGAAATACTTGCAAATTCTATTCGACTTTTAAATTAGTTTGTCGGGGACATCTGACAAAAACTTCTCCCCAGGCCCCGAATGCAATTAATGATTGAGCCACCGCAGCGCAATTGGCCAATTGGAATGCAAGTTCATAGGCCAAATGCAAATTGCTCATTACATCGCCCATGCAGCTGAATGGCTTACACATGCCGCCGGGCGGTAATTAAAGGTCGAAATCAATGAAATATGATAACGTTTTATTAGGCAAGCACTTGGGCCAATTTGCGGCGGTCAATTTAATCGCCTGACAAACGGACTGCGACACAGTAGTCACCGGGGAGTTGCCCACTCGCGCTGCCTTATTTATTGTTCAGCAGGCAATGACAGCAACGTGACTCGCAGAATGAAATGCTGGAAAAATGATAACGTAAATATGGCCATGACGCCCGGCAAATGGTAAGGTGACTTCTTTGTGGCACAGTGGATGGCGAGGGAATACAAGTTGGCTTTAATGTACAGTGGGAAAAATCGCACACTTTTGTAAAGAAGTTTTTATATAAAATATTTTAAATATTTTTCATTGGTAGTAATATTTAAAATTTAATTTTCCACATTGTAGTATTTTTTATAATTATATAGAAATCTGTTAAACATTTTAGGGAATTTTAAAAAGAGGCCTCCTAAATTCCCGGGACCATCTCCTAAGTCCTTCAAGCTATTATCTTCACTGCCAATCCTGAGAACCGGCCTAACATCCTGTCCTTGTCCACTTTGCAGAGCATTGTGCGAATGTCTTTGCACAAGTCGTGCGAAATAAATTTGCCTGCTTAAAGTGCAACTCATGCTCCCGGTGTTCTTTATGCTCCGGCTGCCTGGATGGCTAACCTTGAACGCTTCGTTAGCTGCATTTAAGGCAGCCTCTTTCGGCTGTGGCCCGCTTTTACTTCCCATATATATATATATGTGTGTGGGGATTTTTGTACCTGGAGCGCATTTCAAAGCGCAAAATCAGGGCTGCAAATGGCAATAAAACTTTCGGTGCGCCAAAGCCAAATATGAAATGGCTCATACGTGTAGCGTAAATAGTTAAAATTCATTAAAACTTTTGCAATTACTGCGCGTCGTAAAGTCGTTAATTATTTTCCGTTACGAACCGTTTGAATCGCATCCGGACAAAACCCTCGAGATTAGAGCAAAAAATCCAGGCGGGCAATTAGCAGGTCGCCGAGTCGCCATTAATATGCGCAATTAGTGACTGCCGATTGGCCTTGTCGAGAGACATTCGATTATCATAATTATGGGGGCCCAGGCCCATCACTTGACCCCGAACCCCCCACCTGAATCACTTGACCCCCCAAAAGCCCGGCTCGCACATAAATATGCAATGCAATTTATGCCCATCTTCGAATCTCTGCCAAACTCGTACTCAATTTGTTGTCATTAAATTAATGAAGTTTGCTGCCCTTCTTGTCGGACACTAATCTTAAAATTTGTCAATGTCATCGACGTGTCATTGTGTGGCCGATGGATTGCTACGTGAGTTCAAAACCAGAGACCCCACTCCTGTTGTGAGTTAAATTTATACACGGAGAAATCTGTCATTATCATTAATGGGATTTAAATGGTTTCACATTTATTACTGGCCTAAAATTGGAAATATTATATGTTTTAAAATAGGAATACTTATATATACTAATTATTTGCTTAAAAAATAAGTTGGTCAAGATATGAATTATATTAAATTTATCATCCTATTTTTTCCTAGTGCATACGCAATCACAGCAGAGCAGCATCTGGCCGGAGAATCGTAAATTAGTTCGGGCAATTATGTTTACCTACATCTAATTAGCCTAATTGAGGCAGGACAAAAGGTCTGGCTGCAGGGCCTCCTTGGTGGCTCTCGATTGTCGACTTGTCGATTTGTCGATTCAAAGAAGCACCAGTGCGTGTGCTGATTGGCCCGGCATTCCAATCCCATCCAGCCGGCATCCTCAGCATCCTGGTGTCCCATCGTTGCGTATGCCACTCAGACACGGCTAAAGCGAACCGAGCTGGCCAATAGATCGATCATCGCACTGCGAGTGAAAGTGGTGGCAGCTCTCTAAATGCCTGGGTCACCGCACTTTTGGTTCACCTCAGCCAGAACCAGCAGCTTCAGGTGTTCCAGGTGTTGCAGGCATCCATCCCGAGGCACTTTAAGACTTGCGGCTGCGGTTGGGCGGCGGAAAAGCGGGGCAAACGCGGGTTGAAGCGGGAAAACCCGGGGAAAAGCGACTGCCAGGAGCACAAAAATGGCGGAAAATGCTGCCGGAGTGCCGAAATCGGGCGGGCCAACTGAAGCGTTATTCTGCAACCGCGACACTTGGCACTGACGCGCCGCATTAAGCACAGGCGAACGGGTTCCGAGGAGCGCTGGCTTCGCGTTGGGGTTCCCCGGCGTCACCTACCCAACGCAGACTCGCACGGGGACAGCTGCGGTCAGAATAGTGGCAGTGCGCCTTAACAGGCTATTGTGTTGTTGAAGTACTAGTATATTTTGGGTATTTAATACCTCAAGGAATAAAGTTTAAAAAAATATACTAATAAATAAGAAAGGGTAAAAAAACATTTCTAAAAAAAAATGTATTGTTCCCAATTTTTTAAAAATAAATTAATATTTATTTCCTTTATGATTTTTTTTATTATTAAATCCTTACATGTATTTCTTAAAAAAAAAAGACATTTCAAATTATATATTTTAATACTTTTTAGCAAACGTTTCTATTTTTTTCAGGATCTAAGGCTTTTCTAATATAAATCGCTAGAAAATAGGTATTATAATGTGTTGTTACACAAACTGCCGACAATGCCACACCCATCATCAAAGTTTCAGCCAAAGCAGCCAAGAAATTTCTCGAGAGCTATTCACCTGACCGCAGCTGTACGCAGTCGAGTGGTGCGCATTAGTTGCTGCTGCTAATTTCTGTAGCCGCTGTCGACGGGCGGCAACTTGGAGCGCATCATCAACGCAAAACTAATGCGAAAACTTTTGCAGAATTTTTACTTTTAATTGTTTGAGTGTTTGTTGGCGGCACACAGATACACAAATACACAGACGCAGATGCACACACATGCGCGGGGATTAAAAGGGGGCGTGACTGTTGGGGAGGCAGTTGGCCGCAAACACCGCAATTTAGTTAAAGCATAACGGCAGGAAGACCACAGCAGCAGCAGCAGCAGCAGCGGCGGCAAAAACCAGAGAAACAGCAACTCCAGTTGCATCTGCAACAATCTCGACTCGAAATCCCAAATCCTCTTTTCCGTCTGCGAATTAAATGCTCCCACAATTCCCCACCCCCCATTTGCACAAAATATTTGCACTCCTTTGAATCTGCCTTTTGCCATTGTTTCATTTCGTTTCATGGAATGTTTCACTCTTTATCGTTGATTTAACAATTAATTCAACGGAGCTGCATTCCGTATTTAACCGAATGTTGGCTAGCATTTAAATTATTTGTTTGCAGTTTCGTTGCGAGCTTTTCCCGCGGCAACTTGTTGAACTTTTCAGTCCGGTCCGTTCATACCGTCACTGCATTTTCCGGTGAAAAATATCCGACGGGCGAAAATGCTGTAATTAGTTTTCCAGGAAATCTTTTTTCGTGTTCATTACAAAAAGTGAAATATGGCTAAAAGGGATGCGTTATTGGCCCTGACATTTATTTAATTGAACGGCACCGGATCAAAGCGGCACTGTGTTTAACACTTTAGCCTTTGGCTCGACGACAAGTCCTGTAATTGGTCGCAAAGTGCACGGCTTGCTGGCCAAGTCCCGGATTTCTGACTCGTTTTCTGGGCACTGCATATATAAATCATACGCCATGTACGCCGCTGCTTTAATACATCAAGCGCGCAGCTTGTCGGCAGCCTGTAAAGCTTTGGGCCAAAGGCAGCTCAGGTTGGCGCATTGTCAGAGCTTCGTGCCTTAAAAATGTGCACTGAGAAAAATTTAATATAAAAAAAAATATAATAATAATAAAGCTTAAAAGCCACTTAGATGTGGAAAGGATTCACGTGAATTCTTAGTATTTAATGCACATTAAAAATAATTTTAAAATGCTACACTTATAACTGCACACAAGTAGACTAATATTAGCATGATTTCCTGCTGTGCATAACATTCTGAGCTCTATGGCTTGCATTTCTGTGCCAGGACTGACCTGCTCTAACCTGGAAAACAGCTCCTAGCAGGGATTCGGTAGATAGGTCCTGGGAGTGCGGGAGCAGCACAATTGTTTATTTGCAGGGAAATTCATTTGCCAAATGGCATGCGTGCCTGAGCCACCAGATACCCAGGGAAAGTGGGGTGCTGCACAAGGCTGTTTATGCTTAGCTCTGGTTTTGGGCACTCCCGAAATTGTACTGCACTCGGTCCTTCTCATGTTTATCTACATTTCCCAGAGTTTTGCCGCTGCTGATGCAACTATAAAATCGTTTTTAATTCATTTTGGAGCCGAATGCAAAACTTTGCCATCAGGCTTTGATGGCGGTCTTAGTGCGCTGAAAGAGGCAGCGGGGGAGGTTAGGGGGTTGGAATTTACGAGCGAGCAGCGTTTTGCGTTAATGCGACGAGATAATTTCCGGACACAGTTTAATGGAAAAGTTTGTGGCCGAAAGTCCGCAACTCACTCACTTAAAATATCAAAGCAGTAGCAGCTGAATGAGAGTTGCTCGGAAAATAGAAAATCACAAAGAAAATATGAGGGAAATAATCTAAATCAATGGATTAAAGTTCTTTGAACACTTTTTAAAGAATATAAATGCCTGATTTATGAAATGCACTCCTTTTTAAATATTTTAAAAATCTAAAAAATATTTGATTTATTTTTCTCTTAGTAGCAAGGACATTTTAAGGATCCCCGATGGAAACTTTCAGAAACATCAGTCGAGTTTTATGTTTTCGCTGGCACTTGCAGGCGCGGGTCAAATGCAGTTGCTTAGCGCGCAATCAAATATTAATTGCACTTGGCACAATGTCAACTTTATTTGCCCGCTTTGTCAGGAGGGAGAACGGAAAGCCGGGAAAGCTGGGAAAACCGGTCGCCTGGGTCAAATTATGAAATGACAACAACTGCAACTGCGACGGCAGCTGCGGCGGCAGCATCAACTGTCATTGCTGACATTACAAACAATGTAAAATGCACTAAATTGTGGCCGCAAAATGAATAAGGTTGAAAGCGAAAAAGCGGAAAAGGGAGCGGGATGCAAGGGTTTTCTCTGCAATCAAATCAAATACGAATTGGGTTTTTGCCCAGCTGAAAATCAAAACGAAAACATGACAAAGATTGCATGTCACAAAAGGCGAACGAGTCAGTGGGGCTCTCAGCCTGATTGCGAATCGATAGCTGCATCGGAATCGGGGAATCGGTTCGTAACGCTGGCCATATAAAGTAATTAACCCAGAGCTTCGCCTCATTACGGCGAGTCGCAAAAGACAAAGCAATAAATCAGGCGGTCTTTGATGGACTACCAGTCCAAAGTACGAGTAATTGCAATGTCTGTGTGTATGTGTGTGTGGCCATTAAAATCAGCACATTGAAGATTTCAATTATGGGGCAGCTATCGCTTGCTATCTGGCTGCACGTCATATAGCCATCGTCATGCCATCATCATCGCCAGCGTCATTATCATCGTCGATGGCCATCGTATAATTTAATTTGATTTTTATTTAATTGAAATTTATAACAACAATGGGCGGGTGGCAAACAACGTTACGGGCTGCTGTGAGCTGCGTGCGAAAGGCGAGATTCATTCGATTCGCCTCGATTCTCGAGAGCCTGCGAATGTGAAATCAAATGAAGAATAATGAGATTTACTCTTATTGTTATTGTTCCTTGCTGCATTGCTCTCGATTCTTATGACTGATTTCATTTTGTCAATTTCCCATCGCTCGAATCGAAATCGCTCCTTCGTTTCTGATTGACAGTCGAATGGAGTCCCAGGACGCAAACAAAACTCACAGCTTACGCCCCTGAGTTCTTGGTTGCTTTAACTGTCAGGATGGGCTAATTAAAGTAATTTGATTAGCACCTATATAGAGCCAAGTGAGATACACAGCAAAAACAATAGTTATACTATCTTAAAAAATAAATAATAAAATATAAAGAAATATAAAATAAAAAACTAGAATAAAAAAATTATTTATTTTTATTGCTCTTAAATTTCATTTTAAAATATTTTTTAATTTTTCCCAGTGCAAGAAAAGGGGAAAAACGAGCTGGGTTCATAGAAAATCCAAGGCACAATAAGTGGAAAATCTCCCTTTGTCATTATGGGCTGCGGTTGCTCTTGTGGTCAGCTTTTGCTCTCCCGCAACCCCTCACATTTAAAGATTACAGCATTTTGAGTTTTCAAAGTGGATTAACAATGCTCTCGGGGCTTCCCCTCTTTGAGCATCCCAGCTCGCCAGTTAATTAAACAAAAACTATGAGAGGGCTCCTGCTGCAGACCACTAATGGCAGGCATTTGGGATTTGAGTTATTGTTGGCCAGACCGTCGGCATTTGCGGCTCTCTGTCGAAAATGAAAATTTTGCGTTGCTTACATATACGCCAGGTTGGTATAGGCCCCAAGCTATGCAGCAAAAATGTTGCAATCGCTAGCATCGCCTAAGATTGTGCAAATATTTTGAAGATAAACACCAAGGGAAATATTAAACTCTGCTTTAAAGGATTCTGTAGATACTTAATACTTGCAAATATAATGAAAAACCCTAACATAATTATTATTAAATTGTTTAGAAAAGTATAAAAATTTAATTATGTTTCATTAAGTACGAATATATTTCCCAAGATTTTTGAGCGGAAAACAAACCTATGTTAGTTATAATTTTTCTTAAATTTGGTTTTTTTTTCTGTCTTCTGTCACTGCCCTTTGGTGGGTCTAATTTTTGGTCTAGTCGAAAAGTGGGACGAAAAGAGCAGCCAAAGTCAAATAAGTCAGATGGTGGGGCCATTTGGCTAATTGCACGAACGTGCGGCCGTTGCTCTTGACTCCGTGGAAAGTATCCAGGGAGTCCCGGAGCCCAGACTTCGGCTAAGGTGGAGACAGAGACCGGCGGATGGGAGTCCTCCAGATGCTCCGGCAGACACTTGGCAGCCTATCCCGGCGAGATCCCGCGACGCAGTCACGTTGAGTTAACAAAACTGATATAAATTATGAGCCCGGCGTATATTTTACACAACTGTCAGCACAGTAGCGCCACTAAAACATATTCAGCTTCTAATTTTTTGCGCTCCTCGGACGCCAAACTTCTTGAGGCGCCCGTTCGCCAACTTTATTCCCTGCTTCGACAACTTTGCGACATGTTGCAGCCCCCGCGAAGGCATTCGGATCCTCGGGAGACGTCGCGCCACGATATGCTTCCCTGGGCAATAAATTCGCCACTCGCCCTGGCTGCACGGCGCACCTTCATCTCCGTTCCCATCGCAGCCACCGATCCCACGCCCACAGGACAGCACTTCCCACATCTTCTGGCACGGCAGCCACATCCTCATCCACATTCGCAAGTGCTTCGCTTTCGCATTCCGCTACTCCAGTGACTCGGCTCGAATATGCACTCAAAAAATAAATAAGTTAGTAGTTCTTGGGGATTTATTCAATAATTTATTTTACATTGTATCTAGAAAATTGTCATATTTTTTACATGTTTAAAAATATTGTAAATATAAATTGAAATATTTTTCAAATATATTTTATTTATTTTAATATTTATTTAATGCATGTGTATTTTAAATCTAAAAGGACTATTTTGCATATAAAACTTTAAGCGGAAGATAATTTTTTCAAGTGCTCTGGCATTTTCTTCTGCGACTCCTACTTCAGCTAGTTCGTTTTACTGCTTTTCCGGCTGCTCCTTCAGCTCGCAGAAAAGTTTGTTGCCAAAAATTTGCCGCGATTGGGTGTGAAGTTGGCGACCCATGCCCAAGTGTCTTGCCCAACGCCCCCGCTACTCTCTCCTCTCCCCTCTTTCCGCTTTTCCAACTCAACTCCACACTCTTTGCTGTCGGTCTTACAAACTCGCATATTTTGCTGGTGCGGAATACCTTAAGGCTTTTGGCGAGAATTTTATTTCAGTCGCCGTCCCTGCTGTTGTGGCAGTAAACATGCATGCACACGAGACCCCACTCCGCCGTATAAAAGATACGGATTACAAACGGAGTGTTTTCTGCACTGAGAAAAAAAATATATATGAAAAAATATTTATTTCCAATATTAAAAGTTTAATAAAAATATATTTTGTGCTTAAAGAAAGCCCCTTTAATAATAATGAAAAGAAACGTGATCGGTTTAAAATAAAATATTTTAAGTTTTTTGAGTCAATATATTTTTAATTATCAGTCAATCAAAGTACCAAAAGCCTTTTAATTGTTGTATTAACAAATTTGAGATGGTAATACCTTAATACCTTTTCTAGATTTTTTCCTCTGCAAATGTGCGGTTAGGTAGACTTCGTCGGATGGGCGTTTTGGGCGTGGCTCTGGCTGTGCACACTCGAAACACCTTCCACTGCAGGAGGCAGTCAACTTTGCGGAAAATCGTTTGAAGCGCTTTGCACTTCGTCGACATCTTCTGCTTCCCGAGCTTCCTCAGCAGCTCAGAGTTGAGTGCAATGTGTGTTGTACTGTTGTGGGCTGCATTGTTCCGCAGCCAAGCCAAAAACTTCAGGCTGAAGTTGACTATTTATGGCTTTTTATTTGCGGTCCGCCGCCTGCGGCTCGCGATGATCATTTCACTCGGTTGAATTTTCGGCCAACTTTAAGCCGTGATCCATTGGCCATAAGCCACAGCGGGCAATAACTCATTTGGCCGCTGCACGCGTCAACAAGCTGAGTGTGACAAGCGCGGCAGAAGACGCCGCCTCGCGATGGCGTCTGGTGGCCGGCGTTGCACCTTCCGGTACCGGTTTTCCACTTCCACTTCCTCCGTCAACGCCTCCCGCTCCTTCTCCTCCTCCCTGTAGATTCGCCCAGCGGAAAACACATCCGCCACGCACGCAAAACCAGCCACCCAACAAACAAACACCCACCGACAGCCGCAAACAAAGACAGCGCCACATGCTCAACCCCAAAACTTCGCTAGTCAGAGTTCTAGTCTACACTGAAAAAATATTGGTAATGAGATCTACCATTTTTTAATTAAGATCATAAACTATTTTATTGAATACAAAAAATACAACAACTTATTAAATCTTGTTTATTTAATCTTTAATTCCTTATTAAATAATAGATTTTTATCGTAAGGATAATAAGGACTAGTAAAGATTCCTTAATCCACTTTATTAAAAATGCTTATATAATTAATGATTGTTTTCCTTTTTTTCTAGTCCTGAGTATTTTACTCTTCATCAAGGACGTACTTGTCAATATTTTTTCAAGTGTGGCACGGGTTGGCCCGTGTGCGGACCCGGCAATCAATCCAAATGATATACACATTTCAGACTTGGCTCAGTTCTCGGCTCAGCTCTTCTCAGCTCCGCTTGGCTTGGCATGTTTGCTCAGGGCGGCGAGGGGTGAACGATTTGATGTATTTGACAGATAGACTCCGTCCGTCGGTGATTTTTTACGGCCGGAGAGGTGTGGGAGTGTGTGGCCTGCGAACAATATGTCTCAGTCCTGGGCAGAAATGGCGTGAGCAATGGCTCTTCGGTCACCGGGCCTAGGGATTATTGATATTTAAATGGCAGCTAAGCAAATTGCCAGCTGGAATGTTTGCCCCAAAAAATATGCTGCAAATATGTGTAAATTATGCTTATAAATTATGCTAATACGACACAGTGGAAAACTAGTAGTAGAATATATAGCAAAAAATATTTATTTAATATTTAAAATATATAGATAATTATAAATATATTTTTTAAGATTAATTGTATAAATTGTAGAAGCATTAATGTTTGCAACTATCAATCTTTACAAGAAGTTACTACTAATATTGTCTAATTTTCCCTTTTTTTAATTTGTCTAGAACCAAATGTTTTGGGACATTATGGGGAAAGTTGACATTTGGCTTAATTAAAAATGCATTATACTCGCAGCGCTCGGCACTTGACAGAGATTTTGGCTTTATTCAATTAAATAATGTGGAGCAGCTGTCCCGCGATCCTTTTGACGCAGCGCCATCATCCGACCGGGCGCACTCGCATCTAATTAAAATAATGATTCCCCAACCGCCGGCCTGTTTGCCAACGGAAATATTTGCGGGGCGTGGCGATTGCCTTGGACCCGGAGTACTCGGAGCCGGAGTTTCCGGCCAAGAAGGAGCGACGGCGGCATCAGGGCGTAACGAAATGCGCATAAAACAGGGAGAATTTACAGCCAGAGTCCTTCTTAATGTGCCATGGCGAACCGCAGGACACTGCCTGCCAGAAATCAGACACCAGTCACCAGCACTGGCCCGCTTTTTTGGGCGGCTTTTGGCCTCATTTCGAGCGTTTATTCATTGTGCCTTTTAAGAGCTTCCGTTTCGTCACGCATAACGCTTTCGAACGACAATGACACGAACATCAAAATCATCAGCATTATCTGCACAGCCACACGGAACACGGAGTACGGAATACGGAACATCGAACGGAGAACGGAGAACAGCGTCCGGAACAAGGGACGTGGGTTTGGGTTTCCATCCCAGAGAGGAGCTCTTAAACACCCGCAATCCAACTACAAAATGGAACAAGTGCCGGAGTCCTGGGATCAAACAGAGATGACAACGTTTCTCAGGTTAAGTTTAGTTAGTTTAACTAATTCTAGCAATTATTATTATTTTAAACACATTTTCAGAACATAAAAATTTCTATAAAAATTATAATCCCTAACCCATTTTATCTATTTATAAAATTATTATAAATTATAGAAAACAGTTATATACAAAATAATTTTAAATAGTTTTGTATAAAAATATTTTACTATTTATCCCATATTTTTATACAAAACTATTTAACAATATTCATCCTCTCCCTATTTGTCAAGGACTCATTCCACTTGAGGAGCATAAAGCTGTCATCACTGGCGTGAGGTTTCCGCTCCCCCCGGTCCCCCGCTTCCCGCCAGTGGTTTGGCCAATGAGTGAGGTGTTCCTGTCCGGCGCTCCTTGTCTGGCCATGTTTGACAACATCTAGGCAAAATGGCGACGTCGTCGTTGAGGTCCCTGCATGACATGGCGTATGCGTAACGTAGGAGCGTTTACGAGCGTGTTTTTATCGCAATTGACATCATCCGAGGCGCTTGTAAACATTGATGCATATTTTAATTTAATGCTAAGCACAACTATAAGCACATAAAATTTCATTGCATACTCGCACACTCGGACGACGCAAATACGTAAACACACAGACGAGCACAAAGGGAGTGTTCGTTGGCAAAAGCAAACAATTTATATAATTACCCGCACAGTTGCTGCGCTTAACTGATTGCTTTATTATTTTTTCGAGTGTCATGTTTGCCGTTTTAATTCCGACAACAATACGGCCGTAGCATAAATATTTACGAGCGGCCTGAGTCAAAGTCCAGCCTCCTGCGAATCTCGGCCATAGTAATAACAATAATGGTGGGCTGCAAAAAAAAAAAAGTAAAATACTCGGCTTAAACATATGCAAATATTATGGCAAATAAATTTGTTCACATCATCAACACATTTACTGGGCTGGTAACTTAATTACACGTGTAAACAATTGCATCAATAAGGCAATAAAAGCGGCTGCATCTGCTGCTGATCGGATTGGGTCCGAATAGTTGGCCAAGAGATACGTTAAACCATTGCGCAGCCAAATCTTCAATCGCATGCCAAAGCCATATTCAGTGAGCACAATTCAAAGCCAAGCAATTATCGGGGAATATAGTTTGGAATTTAGAGGCGAGCAATCGGATTTATTTGCGGATTGCCTCTCGAGTGGCAGCGGGGCAGATGTGAATGAAAGTGGCAACATTTTAATGCCACTCGACTGGCAGCGAAATGAGCAGTGACTGCCAGCGGATTTTTGTAATTGCCACTTGTCGTGTAAATAAAACGAGTGCCACTGTCACGTGCAGCGTCCCTTTTTCCGCACATATATTACAGCTCGCATTTTTTTCGCGCTATTTGAAGTGCCGCATGTTCGAGTTTTTTCGCCAGGTGCATTGACGCATAAATTCCAGCCACACAGAAGAGTGCCCCATCAAATACGATTGGAAGTGGCAATGTTGCAACATGAATGATTCGAAGCTCGGCTATAAATAAACTCTTTATGCGTGCATTAATAAATAAAAGAGAACCGGACCACTAATCACTGCACTGATTTATTCGAATTGGCTGTGGAATTTATGACAAGATTGGCCAAACCACTTCCAAATCCATGTCTAATTTTAAATGGAAATGTTCTTCTCTTCTCTCTGCCCCGCAAACAAATCAACTCAAGTGTATCGAAATGAGTTTCGGTTGATTTTTCCCCATCATTCCACCCTGTTATATGTATATGCATTCGCCTCCCTCTAGATTTCAGTCTGCCAAAGGCTGTGACATCTCATTCGCCGGCAATTAGAAGCCAATTTCACGCGTCGCTCTCGCCGCGAAGCCATAAATTTCGCCCGACACTTGTCCGGCTGAAGGCGACTTAAATGGTTTAAGGTATTACGAGCAGGTCTATATTTTATTGGCAGTAAGAACGGAATGTAAAGTTCTCGTTTAAGACTCGATTTAATTGGCAAGACAATGGTTTTTTTTGTAACAATTTTTCTTAAATTCACAAAAGTTTGAATTCCAATCAACAAGTCATAGAAATATCTGAAGTCTTTTGAAGTCCCCCTTTTTATCTAAAAAGCAAGCCTTGCCTAAAACATTACAGTTGTTCAAACTGCTTTCTTCCGAATCGTTTTTTAAAAATCTGAAAATTTAAAAATGGCTTTCCCAATGCGAGATTTTGAAGATATCTTGACCGCGATAGAGGAAGATCCTAGGCATTTGCGAAATTTGCCGGTGCTCTACAAGTTGGAACTGGAGCTGCAGAATCGAGAACGCGGCCGCAAGAAGGATGTAAGCCACTCCCGCATCCTGCTGAGGGAGCGTCCTGATATACTGGCGAAATACAAGAATGACGGGGCAACTTTGATGAGTTTCAATAAAATGGCACCCTGTTTTTATGGTCTACCGTCCGAGGTTTATGAAAAAGATGAATCAAATTTTACAAATGTAAATGCCTATCTTGTGGTGCCTGACAAATCCAATTCTGAACCATCTGAGTCTTCGTCGTAAATGTTAATTTGTTGTACCAATAAAATATTCATTCAATAGCCTTATGGCTTACAGGCTTTACCAGCTAAGAAATCAAACCAATTGCTTTGGCGGCAATTAAGGCAGCCGTCGATTAAGCCATCAATCATATTAACTTTGAGTGCATGACAAGATGCAAATGCAGGCTTTGTAAATTTCTCTATGGTATACATGTGTGTGTGTTTGTGTGCGAAAGACGACTCCATAAGCTGGCAAAAGCGCAAAAGCAAATCCCCAATTGGGACGAAAGTCAACTAGAATAAAACGGAAATCGCATTCGATGGCAAGAGACATTTGATGGCCATCGGATCATTTTTCACTTCATTCATAAGCCGGGAAGCGTAATTTATGATGGGAAATTCCTAAGACGGAGCAGCAGGCGATAAATTTACAGTTTGCGAAACGTTATTAATTGCTAATTACCTCCGAACATGATTAATGCCCTCCGAGCCGCCGCCTTCGTCTCCACATCAGAATGCCCATTGATGTGGCATTTGCACACAGAGGCAAAATATCACGTCAAAAGAGGTATTTCAGTTAATAGCTTTAATGGTTAGTAGTATTTAGTAGTATTTAGCATGAAAACAAGTTTTTGATGGATTAAATTGATCATACATATATTTGATTTATTTGGTGTGTAAACTTATTGAATACAACACAATTAAGATATTCTCTCCCTGTGTAGATGAAAGTCATCTCAGTTTCCGCTCGATCCAGGCGTCAGCCACGTGTGACTTTCTTTCGGGCGGGCCGAGCGTGAAACTGCCGTGTAATGTAATTATTGCAAAACTATTCATCATGTTTTGGGCGCCGCCCGCAGCGAACAGCAGCCACTTAGCTGCCGCTCCTGGGGTCTGTCAAACGCGGCGTATGAGCAATGTGGCCCCAAACGCACAAACGCACAACCTCACACATACACAAACACTCGGGCGTGCGAGGTTAACTAATTAGCATGTCAAAGCCATCCATATTGCCATACCGAAGCCGTTTCAAAGTGTTGCCTCCATTGAAAAGAAAAGCCAACCCAAAAGGCGCAAATCCCATTTAATTATGCTTTTATATTCATAATCCCCTGCCATGTTTTCGGCATAATGTCATCCTTAAAGGACACACACGCGGCACAACAAGCCCGTCTATCTCTTTTGATTAATCCTTTGTCAATGGCTCGGACTTAAGGCGAGCAACTAATTTGCTCTCAATGGGCCCCAAGAAAGAGGCTGTTGTCGTAAAACAAAACGACCAAGCACACACACAATATAAAATTAAATTAAATTTGTCAAAGGCTCAATGGCGAAGGACCATTAAGTGTCCTGCCATATGTGAGGGTTGTTCGCATGATAAATATTCGGGAACTGTAATCCCTATTGGCTGCCAATGTCAATTTCAAAGTAATACTTCATTTTATTTGAAAATTCAAAAATAAAATACCAGGATTCTAGGGGTGTTTAAAATACTAAATATATTAATATTTCGTATTATTTACTTTGGTGTTATTTTGTTTTATTATTATTATTTATTGGTTATTTTCTATGCTGGCTGATGGGTCGTCCGCTGATTTGGGATTAAAAGCTTCGTGTCGGTGTCTCGATTGCAGCCCATACACGTGATTCCTGTGCTCGTAGTTCCCAGTTTTGCCCTTCTTTCGATGGCACTGCCCATCTGGTCCGACGGTCTCATATGGTCGGCATTTGCGTTGAGTGCGCAGCAGCCTCCCAGGCAGGACGTAGCTTATACGGGGACGATTGTGGCCCGATATCGGGGGTCCCGAGTAAGGTATCATCTTTTCCTTGCCGGACTTGACCGCTGCTTCCTGGTGGTAGCTTCGTGCCAGACCGACATTGGAAAACACCACCTGGTCGCGATTCAGGCTACTGTGGTGCACTAGCACCCTCTCCCACTCCCTGTGCGCTTGAAACGGTGCCTTCGCACAGCCATATGGCGTCCTCACCTCGCCCTCCTTGCACGGCATGTCGTCCACCACGCCAGCCCTCGCCTTAGCCTTTTCGAAGCCCTGATCCTTCCAGGAACGCAGGATGACCCGGTTCAGGAACACTTCGCGATCCACGCAGCCATTGTCGGATAAAATTTCAGTGGATTTGCACTGGTTTGCTGCAGCCTTATAACCATTTTGAACAACTATCAAAATTAAACTTAAGATTGAAATCAATCCCCGCAGGCGGTCTTGAAATTGCATCGTGGTGTGAGTAGACTAAACGGACTGAAATATATTTTCCAAAGGAAATTAAGTGGAACCATTTAAATGCTAAACTCATTCCCATAATTTATTTGTCTTGCCTTACCGTTCATAATCGATTTCATATGATGTAATTTAGTTCTCATTATTAGGATGTGATATAAAAGTGTATTTTATATGTATCTTCTTCCATTCGAACTAAGATACTAGTAAATCCTTACAAAATTTCGTTAATTAAAATGAAATTCCATCTAGTTGCTGTGGTGGTGCATTTTTTCAAAGTAGAAAAAATTGTTTTGCATTCGCAAAAAAAATTTCCCCAACAATTTAAACTTTTTGTCATAAATGTATGCATTGATCACTTGATTTTCCTAAGTATTAAATTAGTATAATGATTAAAATCCAAAAATATAGATAGATTTTATTGATATCCAAAATTACCAATCTGCAGTCTCGTCATCCACTGCATATAGATACTCTTGGTCATGAAGGTTCTCTGGTTCTTGTTTATTATGCTGCTTATGTTTAACTGGGCGCTTTTTCTGGATGCAGCGACGTTTTCTTCCTAGGACCTCATTCGGTCGGCACTTATGTCCCGAATGCAGAGTTCTGCCCGGCATGAAAACGTACTTCCAGGGCCTATTCTGCCCAGTTATTGGAGGTCCCCCACTCCGACGCTTTCGAACAGGCTTACTTTCTCCTTCCTCCTCAATGTACTTCTTTTTAAAGCCTCCACCGTCGTGCACTATCTTTTCGTGTTCCAGCCTGCTGTGTTGGATCTCCACCCGCTCCGATTCCCTGTGCGCTTGAAACGGTGCCTTCGAACAGCCGTATGGCGTTCTCACCTCGCCCTCCTTGCACGGCATATCGTCCACCACTCCGGCTCTGGCCTTAGCCTTTTCGAAGCCCTGATCCTTCCAGGAACGCAATATGATCCGGTTCAGAAACTGTTCGCGATCCGCGCAGCCATTTTCAGTGAGAATTTCGGTGGATTTGCACTGGTTTGCAGAACATGGCTGACTGATTAAACTCAGCAAAAAACCAAGCAAAATTAAGTTCCTCTTCATACTGCGACTATCTGGCTGCTAAACTCAATGCAGACTACAGGTAAATTTCGATTCGGAATCAAGTAAATGGTCGCGGCAAATCCATTTGTCTTGCCCAACCGTGAATCTTAATATTATAGTTTTTGTAGTGTTCTTCAGTAGCTTAAACAAAAGATTTAATTTACCAACATTACTGATCCTCAGCAGTTGGTGAAATAATAACCGAAATCAATTTGAGGACAACTGAAACTTTCGAGGTGTTGCTCAGTCGCTCGTTTCTCTGTGGGGCTTGTTGTTTCGATGTGCAATCTCAATTTCCCCCACAATAAAATTAATGTTTTACGTAGCCAATTCCGAATCGTTTATTTCACATAAAAATGCGATAAATAAGCGGCGCATCCTGTGCGACGCCGTCGAAGACGCCAAGGATAAGCCGTGGTTGTTATTGTGCGTGGGGTGGGGATTGCGGTTATTGTTGTTGTCGTTCTCGTCGGTGTGTTGTTGTCCTTGCTGCTGGTACTTTACCCGTTGCGCACCTCCAGCATCGTGTATTTATAGCGCAAACAATGCAAAGGATGTTGTGCAAGGACATACGCGCCGGATTAAGGAGGAGATGGGAGGAGCGGAGCCCAAAGGGGCAGCGTGGAAACTATGGAAAAGGGGGGCTTACGAATAAAGCGGCGCCACACCCCCTCAGTCTTTCCATTTCTCAGCCCTTCTCCTTTGACTGCTGGTTAAAAATAAAGAGGGAACCGCATCGAGACCGGGAGACAAAAGCTTCGTGGGTCTCTTACCCAACAAAAGCTGAGGGAGAAGCGAGGAAGTGATCGAAGTGGGGAGTACTCTTTCAAAGTATGTTTTCATTTTATATTTTAAATAATTATCGATGAATTCAGACTTAATCTAAAATTAATTTTGAATTAATCTGTAAATAAATACTGAATTATTCTGTAAACAATTAATGGTTTATTCAAACATAAATTCTCAACTATTTTTATAAAGGATAAAAGATTGGAATAAAATATTTTTAAATTATAAAAAAATAAAAAGTGAATAAATACATTTAATCCAAATATTAGCGTGTACATAATACTGATCTTTTTATTGGCGGAAAATAAAGATTTCAATTTTTGGCAAAAATTGGATTTTTGTATAATTTCTTTTTGCTCTAGCTTTTGCAAAAATGGTCGAAAATTAAAACGGCGAACTGTTTTGAGCAGATAACAACCTCACAATTAATATCAGTGCACTTTCCGGCTGATTTAGGAAATTTAAAAATTTTTCAAATTTTTGATTTTGTTATAAGGGGTAGCACCTCAATTTTTTGAAAAAAATTTCAAAAAAATAAAATTTCTTTCTATAAATGGCAAGTTTTAGAAAATTTAACTACGAGTTCAGAAAGGTATGACACTTCGCATTTGGACAATTATTTTCATTACTGTGGCCAAAATACTGATTTTTTTATCTCGAAAAATAAAGATTTCGATTTTTGGCAAAAATGTGATATTTTTCATTATTTTTTTTTGCTCTAAATTTTGCAAAAATGGTCCCACATTAAAACGGCGAACTGTTCTGAGCAGATAACAACCTCATAATTAATATCAGTGCACTTTCCGGCTGATTTGGGAAATTTAAAAATTTTTCATATAAGGGGTAGCCTCACAATTTTTTGAAAAAAATTTCAAAAAAATAAAATATTTTTCAGGAAATGCCAAATTTTAGAGAATTTAACTACGAGTTCAGAAAGGTATGACACTTCGCATTTGGACAATTATTTTCATTACTATGGCCAAAATACTGATTTTTTTATCTCGAAAAATAAAGATTTCGATTTTTGGCAAAAATGTGATTTTTTCTATTATTTCTTTTTGCTCTAAATTTTGCAAAAATGGTCCTACAGTAAAACGGCGAACTGTTCTGAGCAGATAACAACCTCATAATTAATATCAGTGCACTTTCCGGCTGATTTGGAAAATTTAAAATTTTTTCAAATTTTTGATTTTTTTATAAGGGGTAGCACCACAATTTTTTGAAAAAAATTTCAAAAAAATAAAATATTTTTCAGGAAATGCCAAATTTTAGAGAATTTAACTACGAGTTCAGAAAGGTATGACACTTCGCATTTGGACAATTATTTTCATTACTATGGCCAAAATACTGATTTTTTTATCTCGAAAAATAAAGATTTCGATTTTTGGCAAAAATGTGATTTTTTCTATTATTTCTTTTTGCTCTAAATTTTGCAAAAATGGTCCTACAGTAAAACGGCGAACTGTTCTGAGCAGATAACAACCTCATAATTAATATCAGTGCACTTTCCGGCTGATTTGGAAAGTTTACAATTTTTTCAAATTTTTGATTTTTTTATAAGGAGTCCCACCACAATTTTTTGAAAAAAATTTCAAAAAAATAAATTTTTTTTCTGGAAATGGCAAGTTTTAGAAAATTTAACTACGAGTTCAGAAAGGTATGACACTTCGCATTTGGACAATTATTTTCATTACTATGGCCATAATACTGATCTTTTTATTGGCAAAAAATAAAAATTTCAATTTTTGGCAAAAAATTGATTTTTTGTATAATTTGTTTTTGTTCTAGTTTTTGCAAAAATGATCCAAAATTAAAACGGCGAACTGTTCTGAGCAGATAACAAACCGATAATAAATATCAATGCACTTTCCGGCTGATTTAAAAAATTTAAAATTTTTTCAAATTTTGAAAATTTGTATAAGGGGTAGCATTACAATTTTTTTAAAAAAATGTAAAAAAAATAAATTTTTATAGTTGAAACGCCAGTTTATAAAGAAAAAGTAAATCCAAGCTAAAATAAAGGGTACTAAAAAAGCAGCGACATCGGATACATGTTAAGATGGAGTAATAAGGAGAGTGCGGCAACAATGGCGGGCCACGTGACCCCGCCGAAATCCTGACAACCCTGGCCACCCTGGCAACTCTGGCTCTCGCTTGCGGCTCCTGTTAAAAATTTCATGTTAATGGCCACACGAAGATTCGCTCTTAACCCTTTTGCCCCGTGGGTGTGGGCGTTTGGGTGTTTGGATGTCGGATGTCGGTGTGAGTGTAAGTGCGCCAGTGTGGCTGTATCTGTATCTGTGGCGGCGTGTAAGTGTGCGTAACAGGTCATTGTCCCAGCGTTTTTCGGTCGCACCTTTATGGCGAGGACAAGGCAGCTTATTTCCTTTGGCTGTCCTTTTTGCAAATTTCATTCCAGCCGGTGCACACGCAACCAACGTCTTCGTCCTTTTCCACCGAAAAGGGGAAATGCTTTAATTAAGGATATCTTGTGAAATGTTTGCTCATATTTATAACCCCGTCGCGTCGGTTCGGTGGAAAGGTGAAAACTGAACAGTAAAAACTAGAAAAAGGTGCGCAATCAAAGGCGGAAAATCGTTAGAGAATGAAATCGAAATAACAAAGCGGCCACAGGAGAGAGATAGCGACTAAAAAGGGGAAAGCGAACCGAGGAGAGACAGGACGCAAGGACAAGGACATAATGCGCTTTTCTCGCTGTGGAAGCGGTTTGTTTTCATTTTCCTTCTTTTTTTCCCTGCCAGCTGAAGGACCTGCGGACATTTTCGGTTGCCTTCTGTTTTTCCAGAGGTCCTTTGACTATTTGCCATCTTGCCGGCTTCATTTGTTTGTGTTGGCTTGTCAGCGTTCTGCGTTCAGCGCTTTGGGTATTTCGACGGGATAATAAGATAAAAGCTTTAGTGCCATTCGGGCCAAGTTAGTTAATTGCGTGAATGGCATTTCCGTCCTCATTTTATTCCATTTTATACTGCTCTTATTCCGATTGAATCGTGCAACCAAATTGGGTGATTAGCAACTGCAGTTCACCGGCGATAATCCCACAGATTTTCCCCTTTTCCCCATTTCCACAGTCGGAGTTTCCTCGAGGCATTCGAGCTCTACCGGTGCTCATCTTTTATTCAACACGCAACAATGACAAGTAAAATTTCACCAATGGAGCACATGAAATTCATGCAAAACACTTTGATATTCATATAGTTGTAAGTACAGAGAGAACAAATATATGACCATGTGTAACAATTAAAAAATAATTATTAATTACTATCAAAGTTAAATGAAGTGTATAATATTTTTAAAAAATTAACAAGAAAATAGTTCAGGTTCTGCATTTCAAGAATACTAAATAAATAAAAATACAGAACATTTTTCTCCGTGTAGTTCTACACATATATTTTATATATGTATGTATGTGTGGTCTGCATCGAGTGCTGAGGAAAAAACAACAAATAAACATGCAGGCAGCAGCAACAAACAATGACACAACAACAACCGGCAATTGTTTTTGCCAACACACACACACGTCATATACACACGCACATATTCGACACTTGCAGTGCCGCCTAAATGTTCATGAATGCTCCATAAAATATTAAATGTTTATGAATTTCAAAGGGCCTCTTACTTCATTTGCATAATCCCAATGTTTGCTGGCAAGTGTTTGTGCGTGTGCTCGTGTGTGGGCAAGTGTCACATATCGTTAGTCTGACTTGTGGCAATAGCTGGAAATGTGTCACATCAGAATGGAGAATATGGCATATAGTAAAGGATCGGGGGAGTGTCAAGTGCTTAGACATTTCGGCTCAAGTGGCCCACTTTCAGGCTCCCCTCATCCGCCATCTAATTCCTGTTTTTCTACGCTCCCGCTGTTATCGCTTTTATTGCCATCCTTTTCCATTTCGACACTGGAAAAAACAAATTTTTGATAAGAAAATTTTTTAAAATTAATGTAAATTTTCAAAACTATTCAAACTTATTTAGGGCGATTATAAAAAATAAATAAATAAATAACTCAAAAATGAATTATTTTATAGAAATTAAACTCGATTTTCTCACGGTGCAGCATTGGGCTCCTGCACTTCCTCGAAGGACTCTCAATAGGGGCGGCACGTCCTGGGACTCCTTTTTTATGGCTGCTGGTGCATAGTTTATTGCATCCGCTTCCTGTTGCCATCTCGCATCTCTGCATACTTTCTGGCTAATTCGTGTTAACATTTTTTCTCCTTTTAGCCATTGTTATGGCCCTTGCACTCGTTGGCACTTATTTTATATTTTTTTTCCCGATTGCAACTCATTTGCATAGGAAGGCAGTAAAATCGGGGAAAAAGGCTACAACCTTCTTATCGAGCGGCGACTGTTTCCTTGACTTAATTGCCATTTGGCTGCATACTGCATTTTATTTATGGCCCAGTTTAGGCCTCGCTAAGCCAGTGGAAATAATTACCAATACAATTATCACACACTGGGTCACTAAGCACAGAGAAAAATGTATGAAGCAGTTTATAAGTTTTAGTACCAGAAAACACATGTAATTTTTGCAACTAATAAATCGTGATTTCTCTTTGTGTATTTTCTCTGCCCGGTGGAGCGCTAAAAATTTATGACACAATGCCGCTTGCCAAACAAGAAATTAAAAGTTTGCGACCCGCACTCGCCAAACTTTTGCGCACACGCATGTGGCGCAGTGGAAAATTTATTAAACTAACTGCAAATTAGTGCACAATTGCACACACTCGCACATGTGAGCTACAAAGTTTTGAGAGGAGGGGCCACCAAACACCACCCAAAAACAAAAAAAAAGGAAAAGTCACCGACTAAGGGAAAAGAAAAGGCTGCAGCATAAATCAAGGCTCCTGCAACGGGGACGACTGCCCTTAAATTATGTTGCCAATTGGCTAAATATTTCCGCCAGATTGCTGCTCTAATTTCGACCATATTAAATAGAAATGGCGCCGCGCCCAAAAATAAAAGTATAAAAGTAACGCACAGCCAGACACACGACAATGCCTCTAAGTGATTTTCCTTTGTCACTGGAAAATTGTAAAACAATTGTTATAAATTCTATGCGCTTTTTTGCCTTGCCTTGTTTGGCGCTTGATAAATGCAGACAATTAGCCAAATGGTTGACTGGCGCCAGCTTCAGCCATGGATAGACAGTCAGTAGCCGACTGCCACCTCACTGGGAAAAAACTGATGTAAGTTTTCGGATTTTTAATAGTTTACCAAACAAAAATATATTTTAAAAATATTTAGTTAAAATAGATACATTTAAGAAAGAAAATTCCTTTTTTTGCAGCTTAAAATTGGTAGATAGTAACTACTTACTGGGCTTTACTGCCTTAATTCAGCATTATACAGAATTTAATTAATGAATATCTAAATATAAGAACATATTAACAAGAACTTGTTTTTTTTTTTAAATGTTTAAATAAAAATAATTTTTGTTTTATATAACAGTAGTACTGCATTTCCCTCTTTAAAATAATAATATACCAAGTATCTTTCGAAGTTTATTTTCGTATTTGTGAAACATTGCAAATCCACATGTCCGCATAGGTATATTTGCTCGGAGTTCACTTCCATCTCGGGCTTGTTATAATTCAAACTTCAGTTCCATTTACTCGTATGTTGAAGGTGCTGCTCCTGACTATTTATGAATTCCTTGCAGTTGCCTCTAACACACTAATTGCCAGCACAGATCCGACCCACTCGATTCTCATCGAGATGCCGTCGCCCCAGCCAGACGATTTTCGACAAATAAATCCCCACATGGGCCACATGGGGCACTGCCTTCGCCTTCTGCGGGTGCACAGGATGCCGAAGGACGAGCTTCTCCCGGAGAGGGAGTCCCACTTGGTGCATTGTTATTTCCGTTCGCACACAACAGCAACAAGCGGAAATAGCTTAAAGGATATTGCAACTGTATTTGGGGTGCGGCAGGGATAAGCATCCAGTATGCAAAACTATCAATTTTTACTCCATGCGAGTGCGCGTATGCAAAACCACTTTTGCAGAGGCAGCAGAAGTTTGTCGGGGAACGGATAAAGTCGACTTTGGCATAAAGTTTGGCCCGGCACTCTGTTGCGAATGCATTTTCGCACAGATCACAGCAGACTGTCTAATTATTGACTTTGCTAATTGGCAATTTATAGGAAATTGTCTTCAGCCAACAAAAGTTTTGCAAAGCAAAGCAATTTCCTATCGCTCTCCAAAGAGCGATGCAATTTCCAGTAAGTTACTTTGCTTGTTTAAACCCAAAAAAAAAAGAAGGCAAAATTCAAAAAGTTTCCATCAAAGCCTTCTAATATGCGTAAACAACGTTCGAGTTTGCCCTTTGACAGGACACATACTGAAGGACGCACAATGTCGTGGCCTAAACGAAGACAAATAGTCGAAACTTTCTTAGCTACCTAATTGAGAAGAAAATTGAAAATTTCTTTAATGAAATGCAAAAATGATATAATAAATTATCCATTCGCTGTGCAGGAAAGCGGAGACTTGTTGGCATCTGTCCGCATGGATTCGTAAACGGAGAATACTGCAAAAGTCGCTTCTAGCTGCTGCAAAGGAAGACTGTAATTTAATGCTCTTTTGCACCTTCAAATCCTTTCAATTTCATAAGACACGTAATCACATTCGAAGTGCTCGCCGCCCCTCGTCCCTTACGTAATCACCTAGCACTTGATGAAATGTTGCAATTTATATAGACAAACCCCGCCCTGCGCTCCATGTATGGCTTACTATGTAGGATTATTCTCGGAGTCGCAGGTTGCAAGTTGCAGGTTGCCGCTTGCCGGTTGCAAGTTTCAGCTTTCTCCCTGCGCCAGGTTTTTCTGCAATTTTGACACACTTGATGGACTCCGTACACTTACGGGGAACCCAACCCAACCGGCTCTTTCTTGGCTGCCATGCCCTATTTGTAAGGGGAGAACAGACTGCACATAAGTAATGCATTTCTTAAATTATTCGATTCGAGTGCCGAATGCAATTTGACTGAGCAGTTTGCCCGGCTTTGTTTGCCACTGAGGGCAATCACATATCAGGTTTGCCCTAAAAACAGAACTCTGCAAAATAATTGTGAAAATAATAAGGTTTTCATTTTATAGCAGTTATCTAAAATATAAGTTGTGTATAGAAACATTTTTGTTTGCTTGGGGAAATTAAAATGAAGTAAGTAAGCTTCCTTTCTTAACACTTGCAAGACAAGTAAGGTAAAATAAGTTATTTGACTAGATATTTCTTCTTTTGTTCTACAGAATCCCAAATCTCTGGATAGCATTTCGCGATTCAATTGCAAAACACCGAAAACTAAGCGCAGCTGCTGCAATTACAAAAAAGCCATAAGCCCGGGGCAGCGCTTGGCCACAGCCAATTAGCAGTTGAGCAGTTTTCAAATTTTCACCAGCCGCGTTTTGGTACACTCGAAAAAATATTTTTAAAAATGAACCAATAGTGAAATAATTTTTTTAAATTTATATCAACTAAAATAATAATTTAATTTTTTAAAAAGTATTTAGCTTAAAGATGGATAGCTAAAAAAGGTATCAATTTTTTAACTGACTTGTAGCTCTTTTAGAAAGTGGTTTTCCAAGTGTTTAGTGGGAGGTGGTGGCTTCTGCCCTCGGGTAAAATCAAAAGCTAAGCCTCACACAGACCTTGGCTGCTCCCCAAACTAATTTAGGCTCAGTCGAGCGTGCAGGAAACTTTCCAGATTTCATACTCTCCGATTTTTTGGCATACATACGTATGTTGTGCATTATTTGCCGTAAAATTTAATGCCACCAGCAGCACCCAAACCACCGCACAAAGGCGTGCAGTGTAGTGGTAGTAGCTCATTGTTGGTGGTGTTCTCAGTTCCCAGTGTTTTCGGTGCTCGGGGTATTTTTTGGGGCTCCTCACGTGCACCGTGTGCGGTTGGCTGGCTAAACGGACCCCGGTGGTGGGGCCCTTAAGTTGTTTTGCCAAAAACTTTTTGTCATGGCTGGGACTAATTATAAAATAGCTCAAAGGCAACTCCAGGGAGGCTCGCGGAGGATAGCGGATAGAGAAAGGGGCTGTTGCGATAGGCAGATGGCGACATTCTACAGCCAACTTTTAAGTTGTTGCGACGGCGGAGAGAGAGGGCGGGCGGGCTAGTTGGCAACATGTTGCCACAAACTAAACATTTGCCTGCCAATTTGTTCTTATTTATTTTTATGTCCGCTTTCGTTTTCCTTTTCCCAACCCAATCCAGCCCACGTGGCTTGTAATGTTTGGCCATTAAAAATAATAGTGCGGTTGTTTGTTGTTGTCCTTGTTGTTGGCCGCTTCGCATAGACTGTTCGGTTACATTACGTAAAATTTTACCTTGATATTTTTCCCATGCATTTTTTGTGTGTCCAACAACTTGCCGGATTTATATCGGTATAGCAGGAATTTTTCGGGTTCCAACACTGCGGGAATGAATCGGAAAATCATAAATATTTACTTATTTATAACAAATATTTATTTTATAATATTTTTAGATTTTTAAAAGAAAATTTTTCTCATCAATTTAAATATCAAAACTTAATTTAAAAATTTTACATATAATTTTCGTTTTCTCAAGGCCAAATTTTAAAATATTTTTCCCTTTTTTCAGCGCATTTTCCTAAAAAAGAGATCCTTGTTATTAGCAAACCGGAGACAAGAAACTAGCCGCCGGCACCCTGTATTCGTTGTCAGTCTGAAAATTCCACACACACAAAACCGAGTTACACAAAAACCCTTTGGCAAAATAAATAAAGGCGGTGGGAAAAAAGCAAAAATCCGGCACAATTTAATGTTTGCTAAATTTGTGTCATTTAGCAAAACGATTTCGATTTTTTTCTGTTCATTTGGGCGGCCCAATTCGTAGCAATTAATTTGCTGGCAGCGAGCAGTTTGAGGGCGAAGGCGCGGGCACAAGTGCTTTGGCTATAACTCAGTAGCTTTATCAAAAAACCACTTACACACACAATAAAGTTAATGAAGCCATAATTATTTGGGTTAACAGCTTGCGGCTCTGAAACCCGAGTCCCAGGCCCTCTGTCCAAGTGATTGTGGCCAATTCGGCTCGGTAGCCAACAAATCAAAGTGAGCATTTGATAAGTAACCGAGTAACCGAACAAATGCGTTGCCAGCAGACAACTTGGATCAACATCATCAATTCAATGGCCGTCTGCAAACAGGGTCGGATGTTCCATTCAATTGAGCTATCAAATTACTCAATATTTGCATCCCAAGTCATTGCACCTATAGATGGGGTTAATGTGACCCAAATTTTGGGGAAGGTAACAGAACACCGAATCTAGAATTCCCTTTCGAAAAATATTTTAACTCTGTCAATGTGAAATAAAGGAAAATGAACTATATTAATAAAAAGTGTTATGACCTAGGAAAGGAATACAAATGGGTGTCTGGAGATGCTAATAACTAGGTAATATAACTCCCTATCTTAGCTGAATTTTGGGCCTAATAGGCAGCACAAAGGCGTTGAAATTAGATTCAAATCGCCTCATAACCCGGTCTCGCAACTGAATCCTTTACCAATCACGTCACCCCTAATACGCACACGTCTAGACGTCCTTTGAGCCAACGTCTTTGCGTCGTCGTCGTCTGCGGTTATTTCCAATATCGAGTGCCAGTGACATGAAACGGGTCTGAAAATATTTCGATGACATTGCCATTACCCTGCCGAATCAAAGGTTTTGGCCTGCGGGGGTCGATGACCCGTGTCGCTGGCTGTGCCCCAATTAAATCACATCAATTGTTATCCCAACTGATTCAAACTAATTTCAGCAAATGCGATGCGGCGTTAAAAATCATATTGCAATTCATAAATACGCACGAGTGCTCCCAAATGACTTTTAGCATAATTACTCGAATTATGAGCACGCAATTTGTATAAAGCATGAAAAATTGATGCGGCAACTAAATTCAAATGCCATGCAAGTGCCGCGCCCGAAAACTGTCAGAATCGCTTGTCATTAAACGCTATTAGCGGAACGTATTAAATTACACAGGCCGGCGTTGTGGATTTATAATGTTTGTCCACCCTAAAATGCACAACAGCGCCGAGGTTGTGCAGCCCCCGAAATATAAATAATAAACCGCCGAATAGCCCGCAGTCCGGGGAACGGGGAACCGGAATTCAGAGGCAGGTAGCACGCGCGATTTATTTATTTGCCTTCCCATTTGGAAATCTGTTTGCTTTTCCCATGGCAGCCCAGATATTTGCTCGACTTGGGTCCCAGCCTCTGTCAATAGTTGCCGAGATCAAAGTGGACCCAAGACTGGGGATGCAAATTTGCAACGGGATGCGAGCAGCAGATACAGAGTTTTTAAGGATAGAACTTCAGTAATATTTAAATTTCATAGCTTACTTTATAGTTATCACTTTAAACTGTCAGCGAACTGAAACATAATATTAATAGGAGTACCCCGCTGTGAAATAGAGGGGGTGGCCCACCTTAATTTACAACCAATTATGCTCATTATTGTTGGGATTCCCTTTTTCAACTCGTATGTGAGCTTATATTACCACTGGCCCGTTTATTCGCTTAATGAGATTGCGATATTTAATAACCTGCAGGCTCAAAGGCACGAAGCCTGTCATCGGCAGCAGGCGCATCGGGGTTTAATTAAATCAGCGAGACAATCGTCTCGATTACTGCCACAGATGAATACCATCTAGTTTGAGGGATTGCCGAAGCTGCAGCAGATTAGGGACACGTTTTCGCCGCTGTTAATTATTAATTTCGCCACCGACTTTGCAGCAGGTACGAACGCATAACGAAATCTGCCGGCTGGCACATAACTTGGATGGCATAATAAAACGCTTTCAGGGCACAAGGCACATGACGTCCAGGTTTTTATAAGCTGTCAATTTGTTTACGCGTTGTCGCTGGAGGTGCTTTTGACTTTGACTTTGTCGCCGCTAAAATATTAACGGGTCCTGCGATGCGCCGTGTCCTGCTTTCCCAGTGCACTCTGAAAAAACAGGGGACATGGGAAAAGATCTTATATAATTATTAAAAAGTAATAGGACAGAAAATATCAAATAAATATAAAGAAATATTTAAAAATATTAATACTTTTTTTTACATCACAATTTTATGTATTATTTTTGATGAATTCATGTCAAAAGTTTACTTAAAGTAATATATATAAATTTGTTACACCATTTTTGAGACATATTTTCCCTCACTGAACATGCACGTCTATTTTGCTCGTGCCGCATATCCATAATATTTTTGCCAGCCGGAAATGCCCCTGGGAACCGGTGGCTCACACTTGGTCCCACCTCATCATCAGCACAATAACTCGGGCAGACCTCAGAGGAAAACAAGACGCCGCATTGAGGCCCCGGGACCTCGGAGGTTTTTTTGGGGTCGAGTTGTGGGCTGCGTATGTCATGCGTGCGTTTATCTTGATGCGTGCGAGGATGTGAGTGTTTTTCGCTCGGTCTTTTTGGTAAGTGTGGGTGCCGAAGTTGGCGACAAACGCATAAAACAGCATAATTTGTCAGCATGAACACGGCAGGCACACGCTAGTGGCATAACAATGAGCCAGGAGGCCTTTCCCACTCGCCAGTTGTTAGCCAGTTTATGCTCCTGCTTATTGCTGATATTTGCCACTTTCTAGGAAAACGCTTAAGTCAGAAGGTGTGCTGGGGTGCTTAAGTGATCGCAGTCCATATGCACGGCAATTTGATTCCATTCAAAATACATTTCCACTGACAAACAATTTTTTACTGTAAAATCAAAGATATATTTATATATGTTGCGGTTTAATATATGATATTATGTAGATAAACTCATCTATTCTCTACTTAGTAAGAACTAAATTCGTAAAATCTTTTGGCTTCATTGTTTTTTAATATATAAAAATATTTATAATTCCTCTTAAACATTTAGAAATTTTCCCGTGGCCATTATAAAGAGCTTTCCACATGTTCACTTACCTTTGCAGCGGTTTTTGCTAGTTATTTAACGCATTTGTGGCGCCTCATTGCGTTTTTTGTGCCAGCTGGTTGTTTTATTTTCGTTTAATTAAGGTTGGCTTTTGTGTGCTTCCACTGACAAACCAACAGCCCGAAATCAAATTAATTATGTGTAAAATAAACTTTTTGCATTTAGTTCTAATGCAGATATTTCGTTTCGTCTGGCTCTCAGTTCATTACTCATACGCAGGGTGTGCACCTCGGTACTTCGCGTTTTTGCGAACGAAATTCCTTCAACAATGTGCACTTGTAATGGAACGAGTGGCCCGGCATGTTGATAATTGTGTGCTCGTATTACAATACCGCGCTTGGCCTTGTTTCATATTTTTATTATGATTTGTGCGCGGGTCGAGTTTCCTGTTTGCGGTGCGCTTCAGTTCGCCGAGGCCGGTATCCGGATCGGTCGAGTCGGGCAATTAAAAACTTTCACGCCCGGGCCGCAGCAATTGTAGCCGTGCGCACACAAGTAGACTATGCCAGTTATTGCCATTGAAATCGATTGATGGCACGCTCCATTGCCTCGTCGATTATTCCTGAGGCCCATGCATGATGCATTGCCCACACATATATATTATAATCGAAGTAGCGGCGGTGGAAGGGGTTCCTACACTGGGAAAAAATTCTAAGGCTATAAAAAGTATTTAATTTAACCGAAAAATGCATCTGCAAATTATATTTCCAAATGATCTTGATCAAATATAAATATTACTATTATTTAAGTTTTTTTATTCAATAAATACAAAAGTGATTTTCTTAAAAAATTATTTTTTATATTTTCTCGCTTATTTCCTTTCTTTAAGTGCACACCTGGTTGCCCCTCGAGGTGCCGAGAGCCCAGTAACTTCCATTCCATTATCCCAACAATCGCCCCTTGACTACGTCACTGCCATTAAAATGGGATATTTTCATTTGCGCTACTCGCTCCCAATTTGCAGGGGCTTGCATATGCGAAAATATTTAAAATTCGCAGTAAATCGCGCTCGCAGGCCGACGACAATGAAGCCGTGCGAGGAGCATTCAATCATTTACGGAGCTCCCCCGCTTGGCCACAAGCTCCGCAGGCTGGCAGGGAGCTAATTTAAATGGAAATTGACATTAAAACATATGCCGAAGTGGGTCCGCCACCCGCTTACATCAAAGAAGCTAGCGAAGGATGGTTATTATGGATGCTCCTTGCTTCCGCGCGTAATTAGCTTGTTTTTTATGTAATCAAAAGCGACGAGCGTCTCCTCTGTGGGCTGTGTTGCTAGTCAAGAATTTTGATTTAATTGTTGCCATGGCAGCGTATTCTTTTAATTTGTGTCAATTTATTTAATCAGACATTTGTTGCCGCCCCTCCTCGGTTTTTTTTTCCACCAGCCGCCAACCGCCAGCAAAGCGCCTCTCCATGGCATTTGTAATTAAAAGGCTCTCTCTCTCGGCTGGGACCAGCTAATTTGAAAATTAACTGCCGAAGAAGGAAGCGGCGAGGGACTGCGGCTCACGTTCAGGTGGCCCCATAAAAGCCACCGGGGCCAAAGTGGAAAATGGAAGCGGAAAAGCGCGCGCCGGCAATAAAAAATAATACATTTATCAATCAAAACTCCGATGAGGAACTTGCCCCAAAAAGTTGCAGCATAAAAATATTCATTCAGGGAAAAGAAGCGGGAAACCATTCGTTTAATGGCTTCCATTTCGCCAACGCAACTCAACAGGCCGCAAAGTGCAGTGACGTAGCAGAAAAAAATGGAAATTGTTTAAAAAATATATTAAAATATATATAAAATATAACAATATTATAGGTAAAATATTAAAATTGTCAGCACTTTGCATAATCCAACAAAGAAACAGATTTAAATAACAAAGGCTTCGTTAATATCAACAATAAAATGAATGAGTAGTAAATGTCCAATTTGCTTTTTATTTTAAAAGGATCAATATCCTGTTAAAAAGGATAAATATCCTGACATTTTTCCAACAAAATGAGAACCAAAAATAAATATACAAATTTTTCCCGAATTTTTTGAAGAGATTGACTACGCCACTGAATGGAGAGATTGGACGCGGTGGCTTGGGCAGGAATGGGATGTTACAGGAGCACTGAGGACATGACAAGGACGTGCACGAAATGCGCAAGTTCACGCACGTCAGTCGATCCGAAGGCACCCACTAAAATGTGGGTCAAGGAAGTGGGGCTGCGTGCTAATGCTAATTTCTGAATGCCCTTTGTTGCGGCAGCTTCCAGAACTCACTTCATTAGGGAGCAGCCATCCCTATATAAAAAATCATAAGCAAAACTTTTTCAATATATATTTAAGCGATATTCATGTTTTTACTTGATGCTTTTCATTAATGCTTCAATTTTCTTGCATGGTGTTTTTGTTTTCTTTTTTCGGCGCTTTTGCGTGAGCTGTTTATCAACTAATTTTTCCGCAAATTTTTGTTGCCGTCCAAAAACTTTGCTTTTGACTCGCGTCCATTCTCTTATATCCAACATCAAATGTTTTTTAATCTTTTAAGTGCCGCCCAATGAATATGTGAAATGTTTTCATATAAAACACAAACATCTAAACCGAACAAATGATATTTATATACAAGTATATTTGCTCGCTTATTTTTACTTTTTGCTTGGTATCTGTGGAAATATTTGCATGGCAATGGGGGGAGATTTTTTTTTCAGTTCAGGTCTTTGTAGAACTTTGTAATTAAATGCAAATTAAGTGAACCGTCATTTGCGCCTTGATTTTTTACCCTTTTTTGCGCCGCCATCGAAAGGCATGCAGACAATTTTAAACTTGTTGGCAAACTCTTATTGCCAAAGTCCTCGATAAAGTCGCCGACTCTATTAGCGTCAATGTTGCGTTAATGGCGGGCAAAAACAAAGTTTAAAAAAAGGGTAGAAGCGGAAGTGTTACCCGTGATTGGGCGAACTTTTCTAATTAGCGTCAGTCAAAGGATTCTCGGAGATCCGTGGCGGAAATTTCGTATGCATATCAAATGCAGCTTAATGAGCCAGCCAATGATGAAACGCACTTTCGGTGGCAAACAAAAACACCGTAATACCAAGCCAAACATCAGCACATCATCATAAAATATGCAATCCTTTCGGCGCAATCAAAAAACTCCTTTCCAAGGCATTAGAAATGCCAACCAAAACAAAACTAACAGGAAACTTTTCCAAGCAAAAACCACAAAAACACACGCGCCAATCGACAATGTCGATTATATTTCAAGTGGTGAATGGGAGATTCGGGGGTTTGGGAGTTGAGGATCCCAGGATTCAGGATATGGAGACGGAGACTCCTTGGCAGCTGTTGAAAGTTAAACCGAAAAAGCATCAAAAGCGGCTGCTGCTCGTAATTACAGATTGCAAAACGAAACGAATCGAAAAGTAAACGATGGCGATGAAGTTGAGCCGGAAAGATACGGAAAGGCAGTGAGAGATACGGAAAAGCGAGATGCAAACCCGGCAAAACTTCAACTTCAAAACTGATGACTGAGGCAGTCGCAGTTGTAAAACTTGCCCAGGTGGGAGTTACCCTTATCCGGGGGGCGGGAAATCCCCCACCTCGCCAAAGAAAGGGGTAAACTTTGCACGGAGCAGCGTCTTAAGCGATTTTCTGCTACGCCAAGCTGCACAACAATATTCACAGGATTGCACTGCCAGAATCAGGGATATTCTGAAGATCCTAAGTACGCATTATATTATTTACTTTTACCACCTTGAATAACCTGACGAGATGGAGTTTAAATTCCCTATTGTTGATTTAAAGGAGAAAATAATTTATTAACTCATTGACTT
Source organism: Drosophila mimetica (assembly GCA_037075245.1). NCBI lineage: Eukaryota > Metazoa > Arthropoda > Insecta > Diptera > Drosophilidae > Drosophila > Drosophila mimetica. Next base: position 11,104,106 of record JBAMCH010000023.1, read on the forward strand.
AAAATCTGGATTAAATTAAAAATGAATACTGTATTTTTTGGCTTATATTTTAAAATTATAATAATCTAAGATCCTCACGTAGTGGAACCCTTTTTTCCTCGCAGTGCATAGTATTTCCTAAAGGAAGGATAAAAAGTAGCCCGACGTAGGCGCAAAACTCGGCGAATGTGTGAGCAAATTCACGGCAAACGAAAATTAAGAAAGTTGCAGCCGCCTTCTCAGACGGTGGGCTCTAAAACAGGGTGGGTGCGGTAGAAGGTGGCGGCGGGGGCGTGGGAATCCTGCGCTGATTGCATCGCTCTCGAAGGATCAGAAGGACGAGGCGCCGAGAGGTGCCTCACTTATTTATGGCGCACAGGTAAACTGTGCATGTGCCATCATCTTGATAAATGTTCGCTGCCAGTGCATGACTATGGGAAATGGATTCCGAGCTGAGACGCTTCTTGATTTAGCATGCGGCTGAGTTATGCCATCCAGCCACCCACTACATACATATCTACCACCCATTAACCACCTCCCTTTGCCACACCCCCCGGCGAAGCAACAACATCAATGGGAACTTCAATTAGGGCCTCGCCGCGCACAACTCTTGGCCCAAAGTTGCAGTTGGTCAGCAGCTAAGTGGCGGCCAACACGAGCGTTCTTGCTCTTGTTCTTGGCCCCCGAGCAAGAAGCTCTTACAAAGACAAATGCCGGCTAAGCTGTCCTCACTCAAAAGCCGTGCACTGCAAAATATCAGGGAAGTTTTTCAACTATAGCTCCAATGAGAATCTATTATTATTATTTACTGTGTGTTATTACATAGATATTTCTTCAACAAAAAAATTCAAAATATCTTTGAATGCCTACTGATCAATTTTTTTAATGTATTTATTTACTAATTACGTATTTAATTAATAAAAATATTTTTCCGGAATTAAAATAGTAAACTTTTTCTCAGTACTTTTTCTGCTGTCTTGCTGCGAGGCGTCTTGAAAAATAAACGAGTCAGCATTTGTAGCGTTGATTGAATTGTCAGAGGTGAGCTCAGGAGTTGGGTTTTCTCCCCTGTCCGCATTTCCCACACTTACACTCATACCCTTACACGTACTGAACCCGGGAGCTTGGCGCTTTTCAATTAAAACTATTGTCAACGGCAATAAGTTATACAAGTAAAGAGCACGCTGCCTCAGCAGCTGAAGCCGTTGACAGTCGCACGTACGCTTAATTAGAAAAAGTTGCATTTTTTTTCAGCCCCGTCCACCTACCGGCCACGCCCCCCGCCCCCTAGTCAGCTGTCAGCGGACGGGCAGCACGCCCACATTTTGCAGCGGAAGTAAATTTACACTTCACTCCTTGGCTGCACTTTTTATTCCTTTCCGACGCGAGCGAAAAGCGCGACTAATTTTCTTGAGTCCCACCGCCGCTTTGCCTTTCCTTTTTTTCGCCTGCTGCCATCGCCGAGTGCAAGTAATCCCAGAAAATTGTATAAAAAATGCAGAAACGCCCGTTGCCACCCACTCATAATTTTCTAAAAACTAAGCTGGCAGGGGAAAGGTTCAGGGGCTTGGTTATTTTACACCCGCAAAGACTGCATTTTGCTCTGTTTGCTTTCGGAGCGTGTGACTTCGTTGGCCTGCCCTTTGTTTTTATACCCAATGTTTTTAGGGTTGAAGGAAGTATTAAACTAATGTCAAAGTTTGTTAAGAGAAAAAAGAGAAACTCTGCAAAGCATAAGAAACATACATATTTTTTTAGAATTTTTTAATACATTTTTAAATTACTCTCTACTTATAAAACATATTTAATTTGAGAATTATGTTTAATTAAAATCAAACATTTTTAAAGTGTATATATTAATTATTTTACAAATGAATAGATCCGATTTTGGGATGGAACATTATGGGTTAATGCTTTCTATTCCAATGGGTATCTTATAGTCGAAACCCCTGCCCATCCATACGTACTAACTTTTTTTGACGCTGTGGCTTTCACTGTTGGCTGATGGCTGATTTTCCCGGCTCCGTGGCCTTCTCCGGCTTTTCTCCCTTCGCCTTTTGACTTGCAGTGGACTCTCGGACGGACGGCGGCAGAACCGTGCCGGATGTCACGTGCGCATCATTTTCCAACAGCTTTGTTGCTGCTCGGCGTAATTATAACAAGGCGCAGCTTAAATTAGTTGGCTCCGACAGCAACCTGAACCCAACCTGGTAACCTGTGTGCGCTGGTTCCGTTTTCCTCGGACCCCCGGATCCCCCAGATCCCCCGAGATTCCCCAGATCCCCCGGATCCGGGCATTCATTAAACCAGCCCTCGCTCGCATGCGATTTTTATGGCCTGACCCCCTCCGGTGGCATATGGCGTATGGCGTACGGCGTTTGGTGTGGCCGGGCGTCGGTTTATTTGGCTCTTTGTTTAGTGCATTTTCTGTCAACGTCAGCGTGATTAGTTGTGCCATATTGTGCCACTCGCTTTGTTTTTCACTCAGTGCCCTGGCATTGTCATCGGGTCCTTTCGGGGTTACGGGCACAGCTGAATTTCCATACTCGAATTGCTGCACAAAACTAAAATAAAATATGGCTTTAAACGCTGAAGTAATGTTTATCATAAACGGTGAAGAATATCACACTATACAGCCCCTACCAATCATCCGTAAATTGTCACTCCAAAGTACTATGACACTTGAAGTTTAAGCTTACTGCTTATACAATTTGCAACAATTAATAAAATATTTTTTGGATTTGGAATCATAAATGAAGAGGGAAGGTAAAACACTCAAAAAAAGGATAGGTTACCTTAGGTAAAATTTTTGGTCATTTAAAAATGACATGATATTCTTAGTCAGAAAATAAGACACACTTTTAACTGTAGAATAAAGACACATATATTTCACCAATAACCCGAATTTTTTTTAAAATCCTATTGACAAACTACCAATTAATTTTTCACCGTGTGGGTCAGGTAATACCAATTAACAAAACGCCGCGTGGCACGAACTCGACCCCAAAATATATATATGTGGGCATATAGAGCCCACTTGACTCGATTCCGCTGGCATCTGTTGGCTCTTGGCACCCGTCTCACTCAGCTTTTGGCGCTCGGCTTTCAGATTTCAGTTTTCAGCTTTCAGCTTTCTGCTTTCAGCATCCAGCTTTCAGTACCCAGCGCACAGCTGGCGCTTACATCATTAACGGCATCGTTCTTCACACACGGCAACACATTAGAACACTTTAAGTTGCAACTAATGAGACTCCAAAACATAATTGTTGGCATTTAGTTAGATGAGCGGCGCCAGGTTGACACACACTCGCACTCGAAAAGTGACACGGCATGAAGATGAAGCAAATAAACAGCAACAACAGAAGGGGTTGAAGGGCCGTGTGGGCGAATGCTGGGCTTAGTGGGTGGCGCTAGGTGGTCAGGACAACGAAAACAAATGCACCTAATGACACAATTTCACACACAGACGCCAGGAGGAAAAACTGGAGCACGAAAAACTGTTATACCGGCTAAGAGAAAGTCGGAAAAATCCCCGACGCATCTCTCTTTCGCATGCATGCTCGGTTTTTTCCCCGAAGCTGCTGCGGCGAATTGCGGAAAATCCCAGCCAAGTCGGGGGCCAAGAAATCGTTTGCCAGTTGAAAACAGCCAACAAAGCGAAGCAGTTCTGGCCAAGCCGGCAAATGTGACGAAAGAAAACCGAGTGACGACGCGAATCTGTGAAAAGCGAGTGATCTTCGAGCTCGGGCATACAGCTGATACAGCTCCAAAGAAACCCTATCTACTGAAATATACCGGAATTTTTCATACGACTGGGTATGTTCCAAACCATTTTTCTCTTGAAAATTGAAGAGGGGCGCTTTAAGAAATTCAGACATCACGTCTAGGTTTCACGTTGCAACTTGTAACCTAGTTTTTTGCAGTAATGCCATGTGTTCCCATACTTCCAAGTGTTCGTGAGTGCGGCGCGCTTTTCTTGCACTTTATGCTGGCGCGCTGTTTTCCGCCTCTTTTCCTGTGCATTTTCTTGAATTTCTGACGTATAAACTCATGCTGGAGCCCCCCAAAAAAGGCAGAAAAAAAACTAAGAACATGGAAAACAAGAAGGCAGCAATGGAAAAGTGCAATGGCAGCCCGGAAGCGGCGGGCGGGCAACAGTGATTTGTATGAATGCTGCCATTAAGCTGACACGGCTTGAATACGCCCCGCTCCGCTCTGCATTTTCTTCGCTAGCCAACGAGGCGTATGCGTAACGTGAAACGAGAGACCGGCACAGGCGGCGTATACGCTATATATGTATGCGACTGCGGAGGGAAAAAAAAACTTTTAATCTGTCCGCGTATTACACAAAAGTTTGCAGACCCCCCTCCACCTGAACGCCATGAATTCAATTGCCATGAGTTTTATTTAGAAACAAATGGTGGCAGACTTTTCTGCGTTTCTTTCGCTGTTTTAAATGACATGAATTAAGATAACAAATTCGCAGAACACAGAAAACACCAAGCCATGCTGAGCCGAACCGAGCCGAACTGAAGGAAATAAGAAGAAAAACATGGGGCAAAATGCTGTGAAACTTTTTTCCACCGAGACAAAAGCCCGTCAGGAAATTGTAGCGAAGCGCAAATAGAAAAGCCGGCAGCAACAACAATTGCTAATACTTAAGCCAAAGTCGCGACGCTGTCAAAGTCAGGAAGCTTTCTAGGTGGAAAGAGGGGTGTGTGTGTGGGGTGGGACAGCCTGCTTTTCCCTGAAAAAGTCTAATAAATTAAGCAATTTACATGAATTGTCGTTTGCTGTGCAGCAGCAGAGGCAGCAGCAGCAGCTTCCTTATTTTCCCTATTTTTCCTATTTTCTGTTCTGATTTCCCCTTTTCCCGCCCCGCAAGACAACTCATTTGTATGTCGTGGGATTTGTCAGGGGATGAAGGGGAAAAACTTTGCCACTCGCTGACAATGATTCAAAAGGCAGGTAACCAGGGCAAAGCCGAGCAATTTGTTTAATTTCATTACATCTCTGTGTGCCAGTTGATGTTGTTGTTGTTTCTGCAGCATGCGCTTATCTCTGCACATTTGCAACTTTTTCCGGACCCATTTTCATTTCCAGCTTCCCCCGGCCCCAGCGGCTTGTTGTTGTTTTTATTTGGAAATGAAATTTATGTGCATATTTTGGCCATTTTGACTTTGAGTTGTTTTTCTTGTTGCATGCTCTCGTATAAATGTCAACTTGAGTGCCACGGGCAGTAAGCATATGTATGCCCCTTCTATCTCTAAATATATTTGTATTTTTGTTTCGCTTTGTATCTAAAAGTTTTCTATGCCCCCCCCCCTCACAGATAACCGGCAACAGTTCAAAGTTTCTTTCTTTTTTCTCCCTTTTTTGTGCTGTTGTTTATTTGTTCTGGCAGGGGTGGCGGAAAAGTTTTTTCGGTGGGAGGCTTTGGGCTAATTTTTCGCTTAAAGTCAACATGTGGCAGAGAAACCTAATCAAACTATTGATTGTTTGACTGATTGTGGCAGCAGCTGGCAATGTTTTTATTGCGAAAGCGACAGGTAAAGGTAAAAGTTGAGAACTTTCCTTCATCTTGGCTTTAACTTTTGGGAAAAGTTTGACGCTTTCCCTTTTGGCGCCACAGGAAATTGATTTCTGATGGTCCCAAACTCTTTTCACGAAATGGAGCCATCACGTCGCCTCGCATCACATCACTTTGTACAGCTCTTTGTCTTCAGTTGGATTCGATTTCGCCGGGGGACAGACACACCGGTTAGGTGTTATAACCCCTTTGACATGCGTAAATATTTTCCCTGCACTCTGCTTTCTCCCCCATTTTCCGCATGCTCTATATTGATTTTGCATAAGCAGCAAAGCGAGGCAGTGTGGGAAATTGAATCTCACATAAAACGCTGCAAGTACTTTGCATATAAAATCAAGTATACGACACGTTGGCCCCGCTCACATGTTTGTCTTCGACTTGCGGAGTTGTGGAGTTGTGGGCGACGCAACTGCCAGCGGAAAGATGTTCCAGGAAGGTGGCAGATAAAACCGAGCATCTTGTTTTTATTAAGAACACCCAGTTTCTAGCTTGGTCAAGACCAAAGGCAAAGTTTTCCCGGCCTCAACTTGCACTCTGGCACTTAATCAACAACGAAACTAAATGCGGTCGGTGGTCTCTGGTTGAGAAGTGCTCATGCTCATGACAAATGTGTAAATATCCACTGCCCACTGCTGACTGCCCAATGTCCAGAGTGGCCCGAAGGCCGCAGGCAAATGGAAATGCTGTTGAAAACATTTTACCAATTGCATAAAGTTTAACTTTGCCCAAAATTGCTCGAGCACCTGCTACTCTGTTTACAGTGCGATAAAAATAAAATATTTAGTAGGTACTAAAAGCTACATAAAAGAAAATAAGACATTATATTTTTAGACAGGGTTAATAACCGTTGAAAGATAGCTTTTAAATAAATATTTAATTTTATTAAATAAGAAAAACAAATTTTTTTATAAAACCACTTAAAAAATAGTTTTTAAATAAATATTTTATTTTATAAAATAAAGATAACTATTGGTTAAACCATTTTTTAATACAATATTTTATATTTAAAATTAGCATTTCCACAACTTCGTTTTTTTTTTTGGTGTTTCTGCAGCTCTTACTTCAACTTGGGAGTCTCGAAAATGTGTTATGTTCGTTGCATAATTATTTTTTTATGCCCGGCGAAACATACATTTTGTCACTTGCTGTGGGTAAAATGGCATTTTTGCGCTTATTTAAGCCATTGCATAAATTTCAACTGAAAATGAATGCCAAACCACACACGGCCTGTGTGTTGGTGTGTATGCAAATTTACACTGCGGCCGAGGGGAAAATGGAGCGGGGGTTTTGCGAAGAGGTTCCTCGGTTCCTGGGGCAAGTGCAGGAGCCAGGACCGGAGCATAATGTGTGCTGGCCTTTAGCAACCAGACAGACGTGTTTCAGACATTTAGCATATAGCAACACACACACCGAAACATGCCCGCACACACACTTGCGAACGCTTCAATGTCAAAGTTGTCCAAAGAATGTGTGCGAAAATATTTTGCGAAATAAGGCGCGAATGAAAAATTTATAAAATATTCAAATAAGCACTTCGCATTTTAGCACCACGATAAGGAAGCACTCGAATATGCCGTCCCGCCCTCATAAAAAATATCTGTGGCTGTCGCAAAAAAATTACACAAATATGCAAAATTTTAATAAAATTAAGCGAAGTGCAGGGAGTATTTATGGGTATTAGGAGGGGGCTGCAAATTCGCAGTCGAACTTTTTTTAATGCAAAACCAAAGTCCTCAAACTTAAGCGATAAAGGCAAAAACGTTTTCATTCGCCCAAAATAAAATGATAAAAAAATAACGAAGCAACAAGAGGAGGAAAAACTATTTAAGTTTTAAGCGTTTGACGCTTTACAACCACAAAATGTCGACACAAAGTTTCACACGCATCCACCGCCCTCGTTTCCCTTGTTTTCGCCCGGAAAATGAGGAAAATGGCAAGTTGAGCAACGGCATCACTTCATTGCCATGTTAACCCAAAGTCATAAAGTCAAGGATAAAATGCAAAAGTGCCGAAGTTTTAATTTAAATTTGAGCAGCAACGCGGGCAGCGTAGATAAAAAATATGATCACGCAAAAATAATACAGAGCTGGAAACTTTTTGTCAGGCCAAAACAGAATGCACGACGCGGGCCCTTTTCTTTTTCCCACTCGCTCCCCAAGTTGCCAATAACTCAGCGCTTTCCTCAGATACAGAAATTGAAGTTCCAAGCAAGTTGGCAATGCACATAGAAAAAGAGATAATAAAATCAGGAGGTGTTTAAAGTAGTGGACGAAAATAACAAATTAAATTAATATGAATATTTTGAATTTCAATCGATTTTTGCAATATTTTTTTAGCCATTAAAAAATATTTATCATGTAAGAAAAACACAGGAAATAATTCCGGAATAACGAATATCCTGCCAATATTTTCGCTGTGTGTGGAAAGAAGCTTTGCGGGCGAAAGTAGTGAAAGATGGCAGAGAAAGCGCCGCAGAAGAGTTACGATGCCTTTGAGTAAAACACTTTCTGCGGTCGCCCAGCCAGCCGCTGTCGCTTTCGAGCAGCGCCGAGCGTTATCTGCATAACTCATACGCACTGTGGCCGCCTAGTTTATTCGAGAGCAGGGAAAAGCGCCAACAGCCAGGAGCTGCAGAAATTTGCAACACATGGCGGACGCCTGCTACTCGCATATACACACGGACACATGGTGCGATTTAAGCTTACGTAAATATGGCCAGACTTTCCAGCTTTTCCCCAGCATTTTTTCATCCTCCTAACAACATTTTCCCTCGCGCGACTGGCTTATCGACTTGGGCTCCTGGCAGCTAGGTAAACTCCTCGCCGCACGACTCGGGTATTATCTATGCATGAGTGTTTTTAATTTCTCCCCAACCATCCAGCGATTTTTTGCACTGATGCCCTGATTAAGCTGCAGCTTCGCAGTTGTTAAGGGCCACTTCCCGCTGCGACTGCATAAAATCCTGCCCTCTAGTTATTGATATAGAATCCTCAAGAAACTTTGCACATTACTTATTGATATTAAGGCGTAAGGAATGTGTTTTTCACTTCCATTTCTTGCTCAGTAATTTAAGAAAGCTCAGAAATTTAATTAGCCAGATATTTGGTATATTTTCCTGCGTATTCAAATCAGATCTCTTTTCTTTATTTCCCTCAACTCAAAGTTAAACTCCTTTGCAAACTGACCTCAGCCGTCGCCATCCATCAAACGCCAACAGATCCTTGGCCACCAAAAGAGTTGCTCGCTCCTCCAAGGCTATCCATTTCGTGTGGCTCACTCATCTCATTCACGCCCACGCAATGAATAAAAGGCCAAGGAGTGCGTTTGAAGATGGAGCGCAACAACAAGGCGCCTTCTGCTTTCCCACACACCATTTTCACGCCAGTTTCCATGGCGCACTGAGCGAGTTTTCCCGCAATGAATGGCTGAATGACAGGCAAAATGAATGGGACTGTCGGGTATGTCCTGTACGCTGGAGGGGGTAATGGGTATCGTGGTGTTGTGCTGCTATGTGTAGTGGACACTGGACGATCCGAGTGACTAATGCAGGAGCGTGGAATTGACAGGCAGCGTGCTCCAACAGCCCAAGACAATGGGCAATAAAGTCCTAAAGGCTAACACAGAAAACACAGGACAACGTGCAACAGGAATGGGAATTGGGACTTTCTTTGGGTTGAAATGTCCATGGCCACAACTAGTTAAATACCAATATGCAGTAGTTTTTATGATTTTAGTTAGATTTTATACCCAGGAAAAATTATTAATGTATTTATTTTTTTGACTGGCTCATAGCTGATAGTCATCAAAAAGGCGACAAAATCGATGTTGGCCAAATTAAAGGTGGCGACATGAGAATATGCTGTCCTACTTGGAGAAACCACAAGGGAGTCGTAAAGTATTCACTAGTGGCGACCTTCGAAAGGGTAACTTTTACAAGTCACAAATCATTTAATTTGCCATCAAAGAAAAGTTTTCGGTTCGAGGGTTCGAAATACTCGACAAAGAATGTCTGGGTCACGGCAGACAGGTAAACAATGGGTTCTGCGAAATTTCATTAGCCAGCCAGAAATAACAAATGTAAGCTAAAAACACAACTGATTGGGATCCTCATACCCATTGGAATTATCGAAAAAGACGAAAAAAGTAGAAAACATGAGATGCAGACGACGAGTGGTTGTCATTGGTATTACGTCCTCGATTCTGACAGAGATTGGATGTGTGGCAAATGAAAGTTTCACTGCTGATTGAGTCAATGATGATGCCATTAAAAGTCGCAAATTGATGTTTTTGTTTCAAATATCTGTATGTGTGTGTAGGTCTCCATCTCTGCTCGTGTGTATCTGTGTGTGCCAATTACAAGCGTTAGACGCTGTTATTCGCATTCTAACAACGGAAACAAGCCAGAGATTTATTTTTGATATTTCCGCTTTGGTGGAGCAGCAGCAGCAAAACATCAGGGAGAAACTTTTTCGATAAAAATGTAAATTTATTGGATATGTGTGACAAACACGCTACAGTATGTGTACACTGCAAAAAGCTATATATAAAACCATTGCTTAGAGATTAATTTTGTAAAAGAAGTTAGAAAACAAAACATTTTCTAAGCCATGTAAAATAAATACCGGATATTAGGGGTCTACTTCTTATGTAATTCAAATTTGTATAATATTTTGGTAAGCTTCAGTTTAATTTTTTTGCTGTGTATCTGATACACTCACATTCAAATGCGAATGACAATAATGCTCATGTTGTCGTTGATGAAGCAAAAATAAAGTTTGAGAAAGGCGGGGGAAAGCTGTGATCTCTGCTCATCACGCACGACTTGAATCATATTTTTATGGTTTTTTATTGACACATTTTGATATGCCAGTTAACAGCAATTCATTCATTTGGTTTCGAGTTCATCGTTTCTAGTTAGTTTGTTGTCGAGCCAACTTACTTTTTAGTAGTTTTCGATGTCTCTTTTTATGTAGCGTTGCAAATTATGTATATTCAGCCAAAAACTTTGGGTATTACGTAAAGAAATTTATCACACAAAGGCTCATAATTCCTTTTCCAAGGCAATTTCTAAGGAAAAGAGCTTGGACATCGTAAAAGAACGTAGGTGGCCTAGACAATAGACGTAGAGTATAAAAAACTTGGTTTAATGGCAAAATTAAGTTATGACCAGGCATAAAAAGTTGCCCAAGTAATAATGTTGCTCAAAGAGTTATGTTTGTCAATAAATGAATACTGAAATCATATACTCAATCCTCTCTGAAGAGTAAACTCATAATTAAAATATTACGAAAACAAACAAGCAGCTAAAATGGCCAACTGCCATGGAATTTAATTAATAAATAAATCACGGCACTCAGACAGCCAAACAAAAATAAATAGTAATTAATACAAAATAATTATGTATTTAAGCGGCATAATAAATATTGAAAAAAAAGCGCCAAAAGCAAATATTATTTCAGACAGCAGAAGGTAGAAATTAATGACCAGAAAAAAACAGTATTTAATAGTAAATGCAATTTAAAGCGAACAGAAATGCAAAAATGCAGTCGTAGCAGACTTCTCGAATGGCAGTGGAAAAAAATGCTCAAAGGAATGCGGTACAAGGACGCAAAAGGACGAGAAGTCCGCCAAAGACGTCGACAACGTTATCGGGTGGAAATTATTTCCCAACAGAGTCGTCGAGTGGGGAACACAATCACATTCCCTTTAAATGATTGGAGGGATAAAACATATTTTTAAATCAAAGCCGGGTTGGTAAAAAGGGGACCTAACCGCTATTAGGCCGTATTGAGTACGGAAAAGCGGCGGCGGCGGTGGGAAATCCAAAAAGGTTACAAATAGCTATCATAAAAACTTTATTTGTGCAAAGGATTGAAAACAAGAGTCGACCAGGGGACAAAAGACGACGACATCCCATGCATGCCAAAGTCGCTGAGTGAGAACTCAACTCGATTCTACACTGAGGAAAAATATGTTATCGACAAATTTTTTGCTTTAAAAAATATATATTTTTTGGTTTAAATATATTTATTGGTAAAATTTCATTAGTATTAAATCTTGAAAGAAGAAAAGCTTTTAAAATTATTATATACTTTGGCATACTGATCAAACTTTTTAAATGATTTTTTCTAGGGCAGATATATCCTGTATATTTCCTATTATATGGTCAAATCTGGGTGGTGGCTGGTTGATTGCCTGGTTTGGGTGGTGGAGGTCGACAAGCGTGTTTATTGTTGTTTATGTGCCATGATGCTTTGCCCACAATTTGCAGTCCTCAAACTCCCCTTTGATTTTCGTTATTCGTTTCGTTTCGGTTCGCTTTGGTTCGGTTTGGTTTTCTGTGGATCCTTTGTGATTGCCTTTGTTTGGCGTTGTTAAAAAACATTTATGCGCCATTATCAAAAGCAATGCGACACCCACACACATGTTGCTTATTGTTGTTCACGAGGTTATAGCATTTGATTATTGCCAGGGATTAAGCTATAATTGCGTATCGCATTTCGGTTATTTGTTTTCATTCCACGTCCGAGAATCGGTTAATACTTATGGCTGACTGTGACTGTGTCGCTCGTAGTGCCAAAGATATCGAAATCATTAGCGGCTGCAATATGTTTTGATGATTCCGATTCCGGTAAGACCGTAAGCCCTTGCATTTGCCCTTCAGCGTCGTATAATGCATAATCTTGATTTAGTGGTCGAATATGTGTCGCCTTAAAGTGGAAAGCCCCTGAATTTTGGGTGAACTCAATCAGGAAACCACACAAACACACACACAGATACCCTAAGCGAACGCACACACATAATCACACATGTACGTGTGTAGCAGCTGGAATCGGTTTGAAAATTTCAGGCATATTTGGCAACGGGTCATTAAATACGGAAATTGAGTCAACAAAAGCCAAAGACGCCAGGAAAGGAGCAGGAAGGATATATACAAGCCACTAACACACACGCACTTCCACCCACACAAGCACATACAGCTGGGTCCGTAAAAATAGTTATCATATTAGTGATATGAATATGGCGAAATAAACCGCAGACTTAAAATGCTATTTATGGAGGTTTTATTCAAAGTAGATTTAATAAGAAAGCTGAAATATAATTTAAAAAAAAAATATTTTTTTATAATGCCTATTAAAATTAAATATTTTTTGTAAAAAATCTTAATTTAATCTATTTTTTGCAACACTACTTTACCGCTGCTGTACTAAACACACGTGAATAGAGGGCTCTATACACACACAAAAAACAACATCTCGGAAGTTTTATTTTTGGTCTGCTTCGGATCGCTGGCAAAAGTCAGGCTACATAAAAGATGCCCCGAATCGGTTACTTGTTTTTGTTGCCCCAGCCAGAGACGCTTGGCTTTTGATTATGTAACCCTCGGTTTTTAGGGACCCAAACCAAGCATAACAGATGCAAACCTCACGAATAATTGCCGGCAAGAAGGGGCGAAGGCTGCCTTCGATTGGCTGCCAATAGCAGAGCAGGAGCAGAACTTTTCGGCCAGAAAGGACTCGAATGCGTGTACACTGTATATGTGTATGTATGCATGTGCCCGAGTCAAAGGTTAAACTAAGCAATGTGTTGATTGTGGGTCAAGCGTGAAAGAGGTCCAAACGTATTTGCTGCTACTATATTTAAATTGTTGATTTTGTGTAAATGCTTCACTTAGGGAAAAACAACATTTATTGGATTGGGAAGGGATTTCGAAAGATTTGACAAGAATTGGCATTCAGGTAGTAAATGTTACATTTTACTTTTAATGTAAACTTTTATTATTAAATTTTTGAAATTTATTAGGATTTTTGCCTCAACACAGAGTTATTCTCAGTGAGCTGTTGATATTTTCCAAGTCAAGCCAACAGCTGTACACACTCGGGAAGGCGACGCTTCCCAGCATCCCCCATTCCCGCCTCTTGGAGCACCAAAAACTTCCTTGATAAACAAAGCAGCCTGAACCAGACAACCAGGCGCACCAATTATGTTGTACAAGGCAATGAGAATTGCAGGAGGTTTCTGCCGACGAATTACTCACCCACCAACTGAGTTATAATTGAAATAATTGCTGGTTATTTGGAACAATCAGCACAGCAGGTGGGCGGCAAACTTTGTTCGCTTGTCGGTGGTTTGCTTTAGTTTCGGCGATAGTTTAGCCAACCCACTAGAAATCCATTACATCCACACTCCCGTGGCGCCCGCTGTGTGCCAACAATTGCTCATTAAATATTGGGCATAACTTATCCGTCGGCAGATAATTGCGGCCAGTGGCTGGCTTTTGCATATTTCGGTCAGTAAATTCGTTTCTTTCAAATATTTGCGGTTGCCTGCAGTTCAGCTGAAAAATGTAATCGATGTGGTGGTGTTTATAAGCTTATTGTGGTGATTGAATTATGGGGAAGATATGTGAGTTTCTACAACTTCAGAAGTTGCGGGATTTTTCTAATAAATAAAATTAATGAAAATTATAATGTGTGAATAATTTTTTAAAGAATAGGTATACAATACAAATATAAAAATAAATGTAAAACATTTTTAGCAATGAAATCTTAGTTTGGGAAACCCTTCTTCAACTTTTTAAAAACAATAATTTCTAAAAAATGTACAACTACAGTGAATACAGATACTCAGACCTCCAGTTTAAAGGGCTTAACTGTGATGTGTGATTTCAATTGAAAGCGGTGACCATCGTTGTCGGGGAAATTGGGCTAATTAGGTGGTCAGGTGGGCAGGTAAGCAGAGCTGCGAAACGCATTGATATACTCCCCCCCAATTGTTCTGGGCTCACTGGGCTTCACTCAGTGCCAACAAAGCAAAACAGCCATGGCAACGGGGATTCGAGCTGGAGTGGCGAGGTATGCAATAAACATAATTAAAACGCCTTAAATTCACGAAACAGAATGCCAAGAAAATTAACTTTTCAGCATTGTTGGCGACAATTTCATGCAAGAACTGCCGCTGCTGCAGATACTCGCCCCACGGCACAACAGGCGCAATTAACATATTTTATCAATCTTTTTTCTGGCCCCGCTGCCAGCTCCACTTACGCAATTTAAATAACTCAAGTGGCAAACGGCGCAAAAGAGCAAAGGACACTCGAAGCCGGGAAGGCAGGAAGTCGACGGAAAGGGGCTCCCGAGGTCCACGGACGTATGGCGAAGTCACCAGCCCCATAAACACATTAACACTTTGCGTATGGGTGGGGTCTTCTGTGGTGGGTGGCTGGGTGCCAGGTGAAGTGCTGGCGGGTCAAAGTTGGCCAGGCAACATTAAGCCCGCCAAGTATTTTCATTTTTTCACATACATCGCTGATTCGTGCACTGTGGAAAAAGGGGATATATTACAAATAATTTGAAAATAATATTATAATAATAATATACATAAAAAATTATATTATAATAAATTATACTTAAATAGTTTAAAAGTTAATTTACGTTTTACAAAGTCATTAAACATGTAAAAATATAAGAAAAAGACTTTCTGAAACAAATTTTAATGCGATCCACAAAGTATTAAAAATTTTAGTAAAAATAGTAATAAAGTTAAAAAATTGAAGTCCAAATAGGTTATCTTAAAATTTTCTTATTATCAGGATTTTTTTTTAAATTTTTTTTTCACGTGTTTCTTGCTAGGCCTGTGAGTCGACCGGCAAGGTCGCCTAGCAGCGGCCAACACACGCACTTGGCGGATAAACAGGATCCGCAGGATATGCGAGAGGCTGCCACATAAATTACACTTTAATTTTGGAGCATTTTTGGCCACGGCTTATAAATCAGCCGCGTTTCGCCGAACGCGACGACGTCGACAGCTGGCTGGTCCTCCGCCGGATTCTCTCCGGCTGTGGAAGGCGGCTCCTCCTGGTGCGGGTCTGGGTCTGGGTCCTCTTGGTCCTTGGCTCCTCCCCTTCATCCCCTTCCGTGTTGTTGGGCCAGGCCACTCGCAATATTGAAATTTCAATTTAATTACATAGAACGAGGGCCCGACCTCAGGCCCATGTGCCCGCAAAATGAGCTGTCGTTGTGGGTCAAAAAGAGTCAGCCGCACCACCCAACCACCCAGAAGCACCAGCAAAAAACAGCAGGGTGGACCCTGTTAGATCTGCTCACTTGAACTGAACTGCTCGGCGGTTTGGCTTAATTTGTTGAGATAATTGTGCCGAAATTATATTATTATTAAATTCGCATCCGTTAGTCCTTCTTTTTTTCCATGCTTATTATGAAAATTGGATTTCAAGTGCTGTGTATGTGTGTGTTCGTGGGTGGGTGGGTTGTTGAGTTTCGACCTTAGTCTGGGGGGAGGGTTTCCTTCTCGTTACGTAATTGGATTTTGTGTGAGATTTGGCCAGAGAAAAAAGCAAGTAAAAGGAAGGGAAAAGGCCAAATGTTATTAGCTGGGGGTCAGGGCTGAGTTCTGGAATCAGTTCCTGAAATTTTGATGGGCCGACCAGAGAGAAGAAGAGGGATCTTTTCCATTAGGTCGTAGCCTGCAGACCCATTGCAATCCTATTTGTGACTCAAGTTCCGCAAAAACCATAGAATAACTCAAAACTTCTTCGCCACTTCAGCTGTCTGTGCTTTTTTGCCCCATTTATAAATTTCGCACGCTCGGCGAAACGCGGATTTAATGCTAAAATGGGCGTGGCTTCGGCAACAACAATGCACGCTGTTCTCTTAACTTTTGGGGCGTGGGGGCGGGGCTTTTTAATTAATTCGCGGGGCATCAAAAGTGGAAACAGAAGCCAGCAGCGCAAAGATTCAAAGTCAAGTTGCTAGCGAAATCAGCGGAAAAAAGCAAAAGCCAGAGAGACGGAAAACAAAAATAAATGCGTATGAATTCACAAAATATGATTATGAATAAAGGCCATTCATGCAAAAGGCTCAGCGGCAGACAGAACCGCAAATGTGGGAAAGTTGCCACATGAAGAGGGTTAAATTATGGGCGGCTGGTAAGGGGGGGGGGTGAGTGGGGGTTAACCGCATGCCGATCATGGGGCGTGCAAAATCAATTTTAAAGCGTATTTAATAAAAGCGCATTTATGCGTTTTCTGCGGCAATTAAGTGCTGCAGATTGCAGCCAACGGGCTGATACTGCTCGCCCTCCGCAGGCACTCTGAAATTGCTGATTTTGCCCCTCCGTTTAACCCATTGAGAGCTGTTGAAGGAGCAGAGATATGTAATGAAAAATAATTTGAATGGATTTACTTAAAGCTTCGTCTCCGATAAGGACTTTAATTAAAATCTCATGTCTTATTTCCATAAAATCATCACTAAAACATGGTATATTTAAGTTTTGGATAATAAAATAAACGCTTAAGAATACCTTAAATCTAAAAATTTGTTTTTATCCATTCTTAGCTATAAAAATATATTTTTATAAAGAAACTTCCTTGAGTTTCCTGAAATTTGAAATATCTGATAAATCCGAAGGTTATCATTAGTTAAGGGCCAGTTTCTTCTTTACCCTTGGTAATCAATGGGTTAACGTGGCTGTCGCAGTAATTAGGCTGATGTGAAAATCTTTGACTTGGTGCGAACACAGCGAGCGGGCAATTAAATGCTCCACCCGCCGGTAACAGGAAGAGCCGCCGACTTAATGCCGCTGCACCACTGATGACATCACTTCATCGCCGCACCAAGGCATCATACATACATGGCACCTCTAGAGCACCAAGGCACAACACCACCCCCTGGATCAATGTCATCGACTGCAACGACAGATTTATGACAATCCGAGGGACTTTCGCCCATCTGGGTCTCATGCTCACCTGACAGCTGATGGCCCGTTGGAGAACCGAAACTTTGAAATCAACATTTCAATTTGTTGGCGGCTGCCGCTCTGGCAATTTGGTGTGAAAAACTTGTAGCTATTTTTAAGTCATCAGCAGCAACAAAAACAGCAACAGAAACAGCAGCAGCAACAACTGGAGTTGCCGGCAACTTTTATTGCCCATGTGCTGGGCATGTCTTCGTGCCAATTGCGTCATGGCAGGCGAAATGTGTCAAGTGAGCGGTGACTGATGTGGCGAGTAACAAGGAGTAGTCGCACACTGCACGAAAATAGTACTATAGAAGTTCTGAAATAAAATTTTACACACTACAAAATATCTATATGGCGGAGTAAATATTCAAAGGATTTCCAAACAGTAATGATCTCTCTAATTAATTAAAACAGAATTAGTTTTCTGTATTTTAGCACCTACTATAAAAATATATTTGAAACCAAAGGAAAGGCTTTAATAATAAGAATTACATATTGATGTGTCTTTGCTTTAATTAACCTAAAGGCATTGGAATTAGCTTATAATTAGCCACAAAGTCAATTAAAATTTCCTAAGCATGAAACAAAGGGAATAATTTCATTGGCCTGAATCCACAATGGATTAATTCCTTTAAAGCCAATTATTGTAATTAAAATTATAAAAATGTAATGAAACAGTGGGATGCAGCGGCGTTAATAGTATTATAATATATTATTACTGAGCAAAGAATAGGCCTTAGATCTTTTGGGATTTAACTGAGGATTTAAAACATAACCATTTTTAAAAAAATCTTATCATCAGAAATATTTACAGATTTTTGCAAGAAATCTTTATCTTAAAAATTGAAGATCTCTTCAGTAAACCAACTAAATTCCTTGATAGTTAACCTACATTTTTTTTAGTGCAGCGGTACAGGGAACTCCCATATTCCCCAACCCCCTTCCAAGCTGCGTTGCATGCGAGAAGCGTGCATAAAAATGTTCCATTCAAGCACTGGAATTAAAAGTAACGAGAGCCGCGCTGGCAGGAGTGGAAATGTAAAATGTACTGAAGCCCAGGAGCAGGCACTCCAAATGGCGTTGGCTTTATTCCGGCAATTGTCTGAGACAGTTAACCCCACACAGCCACACTCGGATATGTGTGTGTGTCTATGTGTGCTGGGCGAGTATATAGCCGGCTCTTGAGCCGCTGTCATTGTCAATGTCTCCAGACAAATGCGCCTGAGAAGCCTGAAATGGCGTAACAAGCGAATGAGTTTGAGTGCCCATCCCATCCCCAATCCTACACCAAAAAAAAGGCGGCAGGAGGCAATAATTTTCCTGGAAAGTGGGTGGTTGGGTCTGGCATTTCCCACGCAAATTCGCTGCACGCGCAATGCTAATCTGCTTTTAATTAAAACCAACTCGCAATGGCAAAATGTCTAAGAGGCTTCCTGCCTTCAGTTAGCTAATTGTCTTATGTCATTTGTCTTTTTGGCCAAAAAATATGCCAGCGACAAGCGACAGTCACAGTTACATATGTGGATTCGTACTCGGCCCAAATGACAATTACAATACAAATGTTTTTTGGGCCTGACAGTGACTGCTTTGTTGTGGGCCGCAGAGGTTAAACTCAATAAGTGTATCAAAGCTAATTAAAATAAATAGAATTAAATACGATGACAAGGGGAAAATGTCAATTAGACGAAGGAAACCCAGAAACGATCCTTTCCTGTTGAATTTTTACTATTTTTTATTCAAAATATTATTAAGTTTATTTACCTTTCTGAAATATATAAAAAATCTATTAAAAAACGTTTAAATAATTATATCTAATAACAATATTCGCGATCATTAGTTAGATGAAACTATAAAAGCTAACCGCAATTACTTAATAGGCTTTCCAACCTTTTAACGGTTTGTTAAAAATAAATGGCATAATTTGATTTCACTATCCTTTGTTTGCAAAATACATCCGATTTACAAATAATGATAAATGGCAAAATATTAGGTAAAATCAATCAAAACTTAAAAATGTATGGAAGGCCAAAAACAACACAGGCGCATAAAATATGTCAAACACAATTAATTATAAAATTCATAAAACAAAGCCACAGGCATAAAAACAACAATGAAGGCCATAAAAGCGTCAGAGAGGGAAAAATGCATGAAAAATGCGACAGACAAAATTATCATTCATAATAATTTGTACAAACAAACAGGGAAAAGCTGAGGGGAAAGTGGGCGGAGAAGGGAAATGTTTGCAACAGTAGCCTAGGTAAACAAAAGAACTGGGGGAACGGCGATGGGGCAATAGAATGTTTCACGCCGAGGCAACAATTACAAAAAATGATGTTTTATTTAAAATACCAGACAGCAAACAGAAGTGTGTGGTGGTGAAGGGGGGCTGGGGCAGCAGACAGGGAATAAAAATAACAATGCAACAGCAGTGATAATGTTGCCGGCAACACATGTTTACAGCAGCAGTCAGAACCGCAGATACAACAACAACGGCTGGCAGCAGACTTAAAATCATCCTCTCGCCCCTCCCCAAAAAAATGTCAGACGCCTGTGCACACATTTTAATCAATAAACAAACGTGAAAATATGACAAACAAATTAATAAAATGCAGCAAACGCCGGCCCAGACAATGACAAAATATTATAAATGAATCGGAGGGCCCTTTGTGATCGGTGAAGGGGGGTGGGGGGATGAGTGGGGAAAAATACGGAGGGGAAATTCGGGGGGACAGGTCTATATATAGAGCCGCAGCATCCATCCCTTTTCCACTCGTCCGTCGACTAATTGTGACAATTCGGTCTCACACAAAATGGCATAATAAATGTTGAGCAGAGGAAATGATGTGTGAAGTGCAGGCCTTTATTCCCCTTAATCCACCCCTCTGCTTAACCCACTACTTCCCATTCCCTTTACCCATCCAGCAATCGATGACCAAGCGGAAGTGATTTTTGGTTTCAGCGCACGATTTTCTGTCAGCTGGAAATGCATGGAACAATGCTGATGCTGCCCCAGCAATTAGCCAAACTTTGCATACACTGAGGGAAAAACTGAATACTGAAAAAAGGATACAAAATCTAAAATAATTGGTTTACTGTTTTTAATATCTAAAAAATGCATTTTATTTTTTTTCTTTTTAAATCCAGTAGAAAATAATATTTATTTTGTGTTTATAATATTCTTAATAAATAATTATAAAGTGAAATGTAGTCCTTAAAAATATTTAACTAACATTTAAAACAACTGCTAAGTCTAAAAAAAGTTTTGAATACTAAAAATTGCAGTTAAGTAGACTCAACAAAATATTATTTTATCATTATAATCTCTTTATCCACCTTCCTATGCAAAACTAGAAACTTATAGACCAATTCTAGTGACGTATTTTCCAATGTGCGACCGGCAGCACTCGCCCTTCTTTGTTTAGGCAACAATTGCTGAACAATGCCAAAACAGGAAGAGCCGAACTCTTTTTTTTTTAGGGCTACACTCGTCGTTTGAAGGACTGGCGGCAAATGTGCGGTTTCCTGCAATGAAGCGCATAATTGAGCATTGGGGGAAAGTCGTAAATAATGCAAAACCCGATTGCTGGTGGCCGATGAAATAACGAAATCCAAATTGGATGCCTTCGAGTGGACGGCCTGCTAATTAGTCCCTGGGTCGCATTTTTGTGCCCCCGAGCGATTTGAGAAAGGTCATTGGGCATGGGGCATCGGGCATGGATACTTCCTATCTCGGGTCCCTGAACGCATAAATCAATCCCGAAAACGGTCGCGGCACGTGACGATCGCCGGAATTTTTATTTGGAACTTTGTACACTTTACGAGACAGCAATAAAATTAATATTTCAGCCTGTGTCAACAACTAATTGAGGCATTTTCTGCCTTCTTTTTCCACTATATTGCAGGGCGTAATTTTGGAGCTGCGTATGAAGTAATTAGGAGCCGCACTAAAATCGCCCATAAACGTCAGAAGACAAACATTTTCGCGGAAGAACAACTGCAAGACATTGCCATCGACGTTTTCCAGGCAACATGTTGCCGGCAGACACTCTCATCTCCAGCAGCAGCAGCAGCAGCAGCGGCGACAACAGCAACATCAACTGACAGCAGCAGCAGCGGCAGCAACACCAACAGACAGCAGCAACATTCGAGCATTCAGTCGCAATTCTGACGATTGCGTGACGCGTTCGCATCGCGGCAATGAATGAGATAGAAAGTCTTAAGAAGAAAGAGAACGAAACAGTGACGACGATAAAGTTTCAAGTGAAAAGTATAAATTGAAAACACACAAAAAACAAATCAAAATACGTAACAAAGTGCGTGCCAACTCTGAGAAATATTTGAAAAATAAATTAGAATAAATTACCAAGGAATAAGAAGACTTTAGTAATAATATAAATTAGCATAATTTAGCAAGGATTTGCCAAGACAAGCAAACATTCGTTTCGCACTTAATTAGTGTCTAAAAGCGTTGACAATGTGGCAGACACTATCAACTTTTAGCACATCACTCAGTGCAACAGCAGCTGAAACACCAGCAACTTGCGACTGCAGTTGCAACTTGGAAAACGCGGAAATGAGTCACATGTTGCCATCAGCAGACATCGCGACACCAGCAATGCGTAGGTGTTGCTGTCGCACAAAAGTCACCCGCAGCAACAGCAACAGCAGCAGCAACAGTAGTTGCAACTACAGCTACAGCGGCAACATCCTGCAATGGCTATTGCTGCTGTGCCTTCTCTGTGGTAAGTAGAAGCCGGCAAATGAGCCATGGTCGAGTGCAGTAAGTGACTTTTAACAAAACGCGCGTAAATGTCTCTGATTTAGTGCGCCACGCCCCCGGGGGCAAAACTGGTAGAAAAAAGCGGGGATAAAGTAGAAAAGACAAACCGCCAAACCAAAGTGATATAGAGATGTGCTGAATGAAAAAACTGCTGCAGTTTTAGCCCTTGAATAAGATATACAGGGGAAGAGTCGGGAAAAAAAATAAATAAAAACGCTCAACACAAATCAAGATGAATTTCCGTGCATTTTTGTGCAGATTTTTGTACAGCTTTAGCCGCACAAAAAAAAGCAGAGACAAACACACATGGGCAGCCAAAAAACTGAACAAAAAAAAATAGAGGAGTCGGAAACCAACACACAACGCTGGGTTTTGGTTTCTTTTTTGGCTACAACTGCCAAAAAATGGCTAAACAGCAAAGAAAAACATTTGAAAATAGCGCCAAGAAATGGAAGAAGATTAAATGGCAACCGAGGGGGGCGATGGGGGGATGTTGGGCGGTACGTCAGCGCAATATAAATTGACTCGTGTTTTTCATTTAAACGTTTTCGCCCCCGTCCCATTCGCTTTTTGCTGCCTTCAATAATTCGACTGCAGCAGCTGCAGTTGCTGCCACTTAAACCTGAAATTAACTTTGGCCCAGGAAAGTATGCAGCGAAGGAACATGGCAAATCGGGCTACGTGAGCCGGCCATACACGTATGTGCCGCACTGTACGCCCTGCACTTGTGGCGCTGCGCTCTCCTCTTTTTTCGTGGCCAGCTGTATGGCTTGATTATTTCGTTTGGAATTGATGCTGCCATCAATTATAGAAAACCACAAAGAGGAGCAAGACAGCAGGATGGGAAAAATGAATCCGGTTAGCAAGGCAACAGAGTCAGATGAGGGTTCACTGAGCGAAAATGATGCCAATTTAAATAGCTCAAACCCTTTATAAAGTTAAATAATTAACTATTGTAAAATCCCTTTAAGTTTCATTATATTGTAATTAGGATTTTCTTTAAACTGACTTAAATTTGTGTTGAAAATATTATGTTTCCAAATTCAGCATCATAAGTCACTCGAACTGCTTGCTTTGTTCAGCCATCAACGCCAAGTTCATTAACCAAAATCTCAAATCTAATTACCAAATTTGAAGATCTAGAATTTCCCTTTGAATATCCCATTTTCCCGCTCAGTGTGGACCAAGAGTAATGGACAGTTGGCGTGCAATTGAGTTTCCATTGCCGCTGGCTGATTGGTTGGTCGGATGGCTTTAAAGCCATCGCTTTGTAATCGATGGCCCCGCAAAAGCGCTGGCCAATGCTAAAATAAACCGAAATCAATTTGGTTAAGCCCCCGACGAGCGGGCGGCGACCGACCGCCCACTTAACTAATCAGGATAAATAAATATTTATAATTAATTTAAAATATAAACAGCAGAGCGCCCGGGCAGCGCAATTAATTTCGGCTAGTTCGGGGGCCAGGAATGGAAATTGTGAGGAGGGAGAGGGAGAGAGCGGAAAACTTTCATTTTGATAACAAGGCAAACAAGCAAAGTGCTCATCGCCCAAGATTCGGGCATATGAATAAATGACTGAATGCATGAATAAGCAATCAACAATAATGGCCCCGAGATGCGGCATCGGGGTGGAAGGAGTGGGCGGTGGGTGGTGAGTGGTTGGAAGATGGGGATTTTATGAAAATATATGCACAGATCAGGGGTGAGCTTTCCACTGGCCATGGTCAAGAGCCAGGAGGTGTGAACGGGATGCCCAGCTAATGAGCCAAGTCATCAGGTGTCGAGCAAAGGGGGGTGGCTAGAGGATGGGTGGCTCAAGGTGGTTGAAGGTAAACCCCCCTCGGTGGATGGCGGAAAGTAAAAGGAAAAGGAAAGTGCGTGAGCCTGCGCGTGCTTAATGAACTGCAATCAATGGCCAGTGCCAGTCGATAAGGAACCTGAAAGGCGTCCGATGGTGCGTGCAACATGGTGTTGACCGCAAATGCACACACTCGAAAAAACAGGAAGAAGATTTAATATTTTTTAAAGTGATATAACACTTTCATCTTACTCTTTAAAAGCCACTTTCATTCATGATGTAAATAGAAATGCCTTCAACTAATAAATATTTATTTTTTAAGGGAACTTTATCTAAAATGTAAAACTGTAACCGCTTCGCCTGAGTGCTTATCAGACAAATTGATAGCCAGTGATTTACAGAGTTCCCTGCCCCAACGCATTAATTACGCACATTTTGTGGAAATTTATTTAAACCAAAACACCGAAAGGGGCAACCACGTGGGGAAATCGGAGAAAAAGCCGGTACATTGCTCACACCCCCTTCGGCTTGCGTGAATCGGTTTTGGGCGTGAAATTGCTTTCAACATTTAATTACAAAAGGTTCGTGCGGTGGTTTATTTCTGGCTCATCACCGCACTTTTGTGCCAACCGATTTCCCACCACTATTCGCTGCAATTTGTTATCAGAACCCAAACACGCACCTCACCTGTCTTTGTTTGCCTGGTCGTGTGTGTGTGTCTGCTGTGTTCGGGATAAATTAAAGGGATTAGCCCAGGAGGAAGCTGCATGTGTGTGCCGAGCAATTAGCCACAAAATCAATTTTACACAAAACAGCCGAGGTAATCAACGCCTCGAGCTCGAAACAAAGCGAATCATTCCGATCGGTTAGAACCATTATTGATTGAAGGCTCAGTCTCTCTTTCATTCAAGGTGCCTGTATTAAATGAAACTACACAAGTGTGAACAAAATAATAAACCACAACAAGAGCGCAGACACAACTATAATGCGACGAGTATATTGTCAGCAATAATGGTAGCAGCATGGAGCCTTTTTCTCCGGCTTTGTGCGCCAACTGTGTGATATAAAACATAATTGAATTGATATGATACGAGGCATCAGAGGCGTCATCCTTCAGGCCCGAACAACAATGGCCACCCACATGGCTGACATTCATTTTTATGTTTATTGGCCGCATGCAAATGCGAAGCTCAAAAGTCGGAGATGATAGCCACATATATACATATATAGTTGAAGAACATGCGAAGTCGATTCTGATGGCACATGTCCTGTGACAAGCTTATTGATGACTGTTGGCCAAATGCAGAAATTCATTCGTAAGGAAGAGAAACAAAATGGAAAAAAGTAACTGTAGATGGACTGTCCTGGGGGTATAAAATGAGCAGAAAAACAGAACAGAAAAAACTGTCTGGCAGAAATTATTCATAATTAGTATTGGCTTTAGACAGATGAAAGAATTTCTTATTATCCTTTAATGTCAAAATAATTAAAGAAATGCACAAATAACTCAAACCAGTTTACAAATAAACATGTTTATTGGATTATTTTCTCGATGTCTTTAATTATCAAATTAAATAGAGTGCAGAAATTCCAACAAATACACACAGCATGGCAGATATCAGTCAAATAAAAGTTTATTTCTAGCCAAACTGTCGACAATATGATTCATAATTAATCACAATCTAAGCATATCATCTCCCGCCTCTCCACCCAGAAATATGGTCGTCTACCCCCCAAAATATAATTTGTCATGACGAACTTGAGTGCATTAAAATCCCCTAAAAACATTCCGACTCTAGGAATTAGCCATAAATGTTGGCCAAAAATGTTAGTTGAATGGCAAGTTTTCATAACGCATAAAAACTATAAAAACTTTTCAGCATTTCAATTCATAATTCAACACATAATTATATCATGCCGGCTTTGTCTATCTCCACTCTTCCACCCATCTTCCCTGTCTCTTTCTCTGGCCATATCGCCCTCTCTTTCTCTCCATTGTGGACTGTGGCCAGGCGAAATATGTCAGAAACTTTTCAAAACTGTAACAGCGCCAATTTGTCTACAAAAACGTTGACCGTAGACCACTCACAATCCCCTAAAACATTTGCCCACCCACTTCAAATGTAATTTCAACGCCAATTTGGCTGTGTAAAATTTATGCTAATATTTCCATGCTCTCTCCTTGTCTAATATATACCGTTGTGTAGTTGCTTATGCATTATGCTAAATAATTGCGAGCACTTTTTTCTCGTTGCGAAAGTTATACGGTTTTGCTGGTACTTTTTAGTATTTTTGTGTTGCTAAAATATTGCGTTAATTATCACGAAATGCCACAGAATATATATGTATGAAAATACAGGCATATTTGCTGCCCAAAGGCGTTTGTATCTGTTTGATCCTGTTTGTGTGTGTGCAACCACGCAATTTATATTTTTGTTAATTTTGTTCACTTTTGGCCACGCGTAATTACATGAAGAATTCATGCGTAAAATTTTGCTATTGTGTTTGGCGTCGTAAATTGTTTAACTTTAAAACATTTATTGGATGTTCGCTGTATCATCCGAAAAACCAATTTTCACAGTTGAAAGAGGAAGTGTGGGAAATTTTCAAATTTTATTATTTTTCGTGTGCAAAGCAATTGAAAGTGCAGCTGAGTCAAAATCTGCCAAGTGGGCCACCCCTGTTCCGAAGGTCCGATTTTCATCGAACTTTTTTACTTTTCCGGTTCACAACGAAAATATAAGAACTTCATTTTAACGGTTTTGCGAAATTTTGAGTTTTACCGGAGTTATAGAGGTCAAAACATGGCATTTTTGACACTTTTTCGAAAAAGTTGCACTCAGTCATTAATTCATAACTTCGGAACGGTAAGAGATATCTTTATGATGTTTTCACTAATCGCTCAAGAATTATTATGGCTTTCCATAAAAAAATTTAAAAAAAAATTAAAATTTATTTTTATTAAAAATAAATTAAATTTATTTTTTATTTTTTATTTTTTTCAGTGTTCTTCACCAGCTATAGAGTTTAAAACCATTTGAAAATGAAGATTGATTCATTACGAAACAGATAAAAAAAAAAAAAAAGTGGCCCGGCCAAAGGTTTTTCGCAATTCGAACTTTTCGGTGGGCGCACAGCTATTTTCCATACAAAAATTTAAAAACGCGCGCAAAGCTAGGTGGCGCACTGCTCAACACAAGTGCTGCGGCTCGCGTTTTTACTTTGCATGCGCGCGTTTTTAAATTTTTGTATGGAAAATAGCTGTGCGCCCACCGAAAAGTTCGAATTGCGAAAAACCTTTGGCCGGGCCACTCTTTTTTTTTTTTTTATCTGTTTCGTAATGAATCAATCTTCATTTTCAAATGGTTTTAAACTCTATAGCTGGTGAAGAACACTGAAAAAAATAAAAAATAAAAAATAAATTTAATTTATTTTTAATAAAAATAAATTTTAATTTTTTTTTAAATTTTTTTATGGAAAGCCATAATAATTCTTGAGCGATTAGTGAAAACATCATAAAGATATCTCTTACCGTTCCGAAGTTATGAATTAATGACTGAGTGCAACTTTTTCGAAAAAGTGTCAAAAATGCCATGTTTTGACCTCTATAACTCCGGTAAAACTCAAAATTTCGCAAAACCGTTCAAATGAAGTTCTTATATTTTCGTTGTGAACCGGAAAAGTAAAAAAGTTCGATGAAAATCGGACCTTCGGAACAGGGGCTGCCCACTTGGCAGATTTTGACTCAGCTAAGAAAACACAACAAACTAACATTAAATATGTAAGAGGAATATGGAGCTTTGAAAAACCATAAAACAAAAAGTTTTACTGAAAAGTCGCAGGGTTGAAAAGCGGGCGGAGCTGCAGACAATAAGTTAAATTAGTTTTGGTACTATCCCAACATCTTATCGCTCTCTTGTTCTTCGCGTCTGCCTGTCTTTATGACAATAAAAATATTACCCATAAATTATCACAAGTGAGTTCATCACATGGCTTGCACATTCCCGCATTTTCCACCGATTTTCATTCACTTCGAGTGCCCCCGATTCGCATGTCTGCGAAAAGTTCGTCTGGCTTTAGTTTACCAACAGCTGGTCCCGTTCCGTCCTCGGCATTTTACTCCCCCCCTGAAGCGGGGGGACAAAGGACCCCTTCTAAAACCCAACCCCTCGATGTTACCGCGCTCATTTGTAACTAAATCTGGACGAGTGCCGTGGCAAAAGTTTATGAGTGTGCGGGTTTTTCTACATTTGCCAGGGGCGTAGTCATAAAAATGCTTAGGGGAGTCGACTAAAGTCAGTATGCGAATAGCAGTCAGTAAAAAAGGACGATGTGAAATGTTATTTTAAAGTTCTAGTACTTTGGTTTTACTTTTTTCAAATCGAAAATCATTGTCTTATTTACTATTGAATATTCAGAAAAAATTATACATTACTCATTTATTTTTCGCAAATAAAGTTCCATAACCTCTTGTTTGCTGTGAAAAGGATATCGAGAATTTTCCCATCTTCATAACGACACCCCTGGCACGCAGACATGCATGCTTGCGTAAATATATGAGTGTTTGTGCAACTGCATATTGTCATAATGGTGAATGCATGATATATTGAATTTTGCAGTCAATAAACGTTTTATGATCACAGCTGCACATATTTCACAATTTTCCTCTCTCTGGTTTTTTGCCTCTTTTGTCATGGAAAAGTTGCATAAAAGTTGCTGGCGTGGGGGGCGGCAACGAGGGGGAGATAAACCCGTTGAGGGCAATCGAAAAATTTAAGGTCATTATGGGGAAACATGCCGCGTTCTCTGGCTTCCAATCGGGCTAAGCTGCTGTCGACTGGCAATCCATCGAAGGGCCATAAAGTTCTTCCAGTTGCCAGCTCAAATCACTGCTGACAAGAATTCATCATCAATGCTTGAGCCTTTGCTTTTTTTCACCATCGTCATTCGCCATATCCCACGACCATGTGAGAGTCGGCAGAAGGCACTTCAACTGCAGGGGGCTAACGCAAAGCTAAGCCCGGCCTAATTTCCAAAGGCAAATGGCCGCAGGCTCAAACTGCAGAGGCTGGAGTGCGAAAAAAAATAGTAGACATAAAATGAAGCGAAGACAACACAACACAGGAAGCTGTCGATGAAAATGAAGATGAAACAGCAGGAGCACTGCTGTAAGAGCAACAAGCTTGAGTCGAGCGGATATTGAGCCACGCCCAGCAGGCAGGGCAAGAGGGCGTTGGGGGCAGTGCAAAAAAAAGGACACCTAAATTGGAAATCAAATCCGAATTTATTTTGTATTTTTCAAATTACTCATGAATCTTAAAAACATTTCTGACTTTTATTTTTAAAAACTTTTTTAACAAATTATATTAATTTTTTTGATTTTTTGAAGATAATGCTGGAGTTTTTTTAATTTATTTTATTTACATTTTTTTAGAAAAGAATTTTTTTTAATTTTTTTAACATTGCAGACTTTTAATTTTATTTTATTTTACATGATATCATTTTTCTTCCTTTTTAAATTACTGTTTTCTCGCAGTGCATGGGCATTGATTATGCTGCGTTGCTATCACGATTTCTATTTGAAACAAAGCACAGGCGGAAAAATAGCAGTGCGAGAGCAGGGCAACCAGGAGCCGGGGCAAAAAAATGGCAGCAAAGAGGTTTACAACTTCTCGTAAGGCGGCTTAAACGATTTGCGAGTTTATGGAAAGCCAAACACACTC
This sequence comes from Drosophila mimetica, assembly GCA_037075245.1. Taxonomy (NCBI): domain Eukaryota; kingdom Metazoa; phylum Arthropoda; class Insecta; order Diptera; family Drosophilidae; genus Drosophila; species Drosophila mimetica. The sequence goes on from JBAMCH010000023.1 coordinate 11,133,733, forward strand.
TCAACGCAAACACACACGTCGAAGTCATATGGCTGCTTGTGTGCCTGTGTCTGTCTGGGCATGTGCATGTGTGGGTGCCGAGGATAAGCGGCGGGATCGGGGGTCGGGCATATTGTAAAACAAATGGAAAATTGCTTTTTGATGTAGTCAGTCAACTTTGCCTTGCCGGCTGCCTGCTGCCATCATCGACAACGATGACGATGATGGGAATGGAGATGGAAAATGGGAAATGGGCAAACGGGAGTGGAAAGCGACCAGGCGATGAAGATCAGTGCTGAAAGCAAAAATAGCTACTCTAGAAACGGACACTGTTGAAGAAATTGCAGTGATCAACAGCTTTTAATCATATAAGAAACATTTTTCGAAGATAAAATATTTTAATGTTAAGTTTTAACAGTCCTTACTAAAATATTCTAAAAAATATCCATTAAACTAAAATTTAAATATTCAAAGGATTACAATTTTAAATATTTTTTTAAGATCCTCTGCTCCTTAGGGATAAAGAAAATGATTTTTTTTAGACTTTATCCTAAGGAAACTTCAGAAAATGTAATATGTTGGCCTTAACACATTATAGTTGGTTCAATATATGTGCTGCCAATATTTAACGATAAACACAATATGAACACTGCCAACACTGATGAAGATGGGTTCGCTGTTTGGCCTGGCTGGCAAGTTTGAAGGCTTTAAGCGCCCAAGAGTATGCTGCACTTTCAGCGGCTGCAATTCTTAATCCCCAGGGGTTTATGTGCGAGAGCCAAGAAAAGAACCACGATGATGATGGAGATGACGGTGATGGCGTTGGCGCAGCCACTGTCGCCAGATTCAATATTGCTCCACGCTCCTGGACGGCTATGCAAATGCGTGTGTGTTGAGCCAGTGCAGAAGGCTTTTAAAATAACAAAGGGGCTGACAAAGCTCCCCTTAAAATTGAACCATCTAGGCGGAGCTCTCTAGTATACACTTTAAAAACTAAAGGGATCCAAGGAAATATCGCAGAATTTTTAAAATGATCTTGTAAATGAATTAAAATTAATAATAGATCAATATATAGCAGAATTCCTTAAAACACGAAATAATTTAGAAAATCGTACTGATTTTCTCACTGTGCACTTGAGCCTCAACTTTTATGACACCGCATCCACTGGAATAAATTTCAATCTCCTTTTCAGATTTCGGGCAGGCGGCGCTGCGTGACGTGAATCTGCTGGTGGAGCCACCGGCGGTGCGAAGGGGTCAAACGGTGGCCCTGCGCTGCGACTACCAGCTGGAGGAGGCACCCCTGTATTCCATTAAGTTCTACCGCGGCCAGATGGAGTTCTATCGCTACACACCGGGCGAGTATCCGCACACCAAGGTCTTTCAGATACCCGGCATGAGAGTGGACGTAAGTTGCTGCCTTTGCCGAGTTTTGGCTCATTGTTTGACGCGATGCGTTGGGTGTTTTGGAATTTTCCCCACAGGAGAACGGCTCGAATGCGACCATGGTGCTCATCCGCAATGCCAGCTTCGGCCTGTCCGGACAATTCAGCTGCGAGGTGACGGCGGATGCACCGCTCTATTCCACCGCCACCGCCTACGCCCAGATGCAAGTTGTGGGTGAGTATCCGCCTTTCTGAGCAGCCGAGTATCTGAGTATCTGACAGCAACTCACGGGGCATCTGACAATGACAAACAGATCCTGTCTCATTAGTCGCAGGCAAAGGCGTGCCTGGAAAGTGCGGTGAACAATGGGCAAAGCTGTGCGCCCTTGTCGCTCCACTGGCAGCAATTAAGAGACCGCCCAGGTCCTGAACAAACACTTGTGCTCTTGGTGAAATAGTGATTTAAGGGATAAATAAAAACCTTGAAAATTGGAGGTTCAATTTAATGGATACTAAACTTAGAAGTTCGGATTAATTTCTCTTTATTTTATATTTTATTTTTAATTTCTTTATCTAATTCTTCACGCTTTCAGAATTTCCTGAAAAGCGTCCCAGCCTTTTTACGGAACACACGCGCTATGAACCCGGCGATGTTTTGCGAGCCAACTGCAGCACACTGGGATCTCGTCCGCGAGCTGACCTTCGCTTCACCATCAATAATATTCCCGTAAGTAATAATTAAATTTATCAAGTATCTCTCATAAAGTACGATTACGTGTCGGGATCCCAAGGATATGACCTCTGTAAACTCCCAGGACCTTGGGGCAAAACGCTTTAATCGGCAATTAAAATGTCTTACATCATGCCGCGCATTGATTGTTAATTAATGTCTGGCTGCGCCAAGATGTTTGGGCCAAGTGCGTGGGGGATTTGCCTAATTAAACAGCTTTGACTTGCCTAACGGCATCGTAAATCCTTTATAATGGCACCCACCACTCCGTTTTTTGGGAACATGTGTGGCTTTGGCCTAATCCACTGCGACGTGCCTCACAAAATTTGTTCTTTATTTATGAATATTGTGTAATTTAATCAGAGCCAAGCGTCTGAATTACAGGGGCTCTCATCTTACCTACTTAATTAAAAATTTTGAAGCCGAAGCCCAAACAAGAAACCGCAGGCTGAAGAAAATACCCCTATGGGCGAAATGAAGTCAATAAAGCAAAAAAGGGTTGTGTGCCGGGATTTTGATTTGATTCTGCGATTTGCCCTTTTTGTCATTTATCATAACGTCGTGAAGGAGAGAGGCTCAGCAAACAAGTCATCTGCATATATACATAAACAGCTAGGTTCAGCATGGTAGTTACAAAAAAGAGATTAAGAAACAGAATATGTCTTTTACATTTTACTGAAATTTTATAGATTTTATTTTATAGCATAAATATATCATTTTAAATTTGTTTTCCCTAAAAAAATTAGTAAAAGGTTCACCTTAAATGACAATAAAAATACTTCGAAATATAGTATCCTTAAACAAACAATTTTCTATATTTATTAACGCTAACGTTTATATACATATGCCCACGATATGAGCCTCCAACATCATTAGTCATTCGAGGGCGCTTCCTTTTCTGCATCAATTCTGCGAGTGCCGCTAATCAGTTGCATAAATCAACAAAGAAATGCTTCCGGCAATCGTTTTAAAGCAATGCCAGATCCCAATTCTTTGACATAGCCCCGAAATCCTTTTTTGCTTCCTTTTTGGCCCAAAATGTTATTAATCATAGTCGAGACATAAAATAAATTACGTTCAACTTGTGGCAAAAACGAAATTGCCGGACGGGCCAGTGGACAAAATGGCCAAAGGACAAAGGGCAATGGACAACGGACAACGGTTTTTAAATGAATTTACGAGATGAACAAATTTTCAGTTGACACGCCCGCTGAACGAATTCAACTTTTCTACGATTTCCCAGGGTGCGGGCAAAGGGACCACCGACTACAACAAAAAAAAGCCAAGAAGAAAACTTATTAAACGCTTCATAAATTTTTATATTATGTCTACCCACATCATCAGACATAACGTGTCCTCCTCCGTCCGTCTGCTTTGTTTCGCCATTTTCTATTTTCCCACTGTGATCCTGAATGTGTGTGTGTGTGTGTCTTATCCTGTCGTTTTATATCTGTCGGCTGTAGTCTACTTTTCGGGGCTCTCGCACACACATGCTACCAGAACTCACATGCAGGCCGTTTAACATTTTATCTAGACTTCTTCGCAGCCAACTAATGACAAAAGCCGAGACAAAAGTACGCCGCTGCGTTTGAGGATTGGGAATAGTAGGGCCTTGTCTCCCCGTCTGTCACATAAAATTTAATACCTACACAGGGGAAAAATTCACAAGATATGGTCATTAATTTGGGATATTCCAAGTTTGTAACAAAAAAATAAAGAGGTATGGTAAACGAAACACATAAATCGCTAGTAACTGCAACTAAACTATAAGGTACCTCAAACAATGTAATAATGACTGATGAAAAATCTTTTCTACTTGTGAAGAAACCTCCACTTGGCTTCCTAGCCATAAGTTACTATAATATTTTGTTCTCTGCACACCGTGTTTATATAGCCAGCGAAAACAACAAGGGGATAGCCAAAGGATGGCATATCCATTCCGGTGGCAATGGCCGTGCAATTTAGTTTCGTACGCCCGAGCAGTAGATGCCTTTTTGATATTGAATTATGATCTGGCCGCTGGAGCTGTTCTCGCTCTTTAAATTAGATAGAAGGCCAGGGATAATGCTCTGTCACACAAAACAATGCCATAAATAATTCGGAGCTGAAAGCATTGACCCAGCACGTGTTGAGTGCGAGATTAAAGCGTTTCCTCGACGATAGATACTATATGTGTGTGTGTAGCCACATGTGTATGACCCACTGCGTTGGAGGGGCGAGAAAAAACTTTAACGACTCACATAATTTGTTAAAAAGTTTCTGTCATATTAATGGAAAAGTAGCTCACAATGTGTTGGACTTCTTTCGCACTCCACCCGTGTTTCTTTTATGTGGGTGATTCGAGGGAATTAGTTGAGATTAGGGCCAAAAGTCTGACCATTAGACGTGCGGATTTGGGCGGCCATCGATTTTTGATAAATTATTTATTGAGCACAGAAAACTAAGGACATAATTAAAGCTTGGCTTACCCATGATTAATGGACGCCCCTGTCTCGGCGAAATCGATAAAAGGAGACCGAATTTAAGGCAGAAATATTTAAGTGAAAATAACACCACTGATTTGGGGAATATAATAAATGCAAGTTCGCATTGTTAATACTAAGATCGGCCATATATTGTTGAGGTTGTGTTTTCCACACAATTTACATAATCCCATCTAGGCAGAAATTATCAAGACGATATTAATTGCCAGGCCATCAAAATAGAGTTGCCCAGATAGCAGCAGCAGCAGCAGCCCAAAACACAAACGCAAACAAACTTTCTTGTTTGAAAACAATTTGCTGGGCCCGAAAATGTTTAGGCCAGCAAATGGCAAATGCTCATTTAATTGCCCAGAGGCCGAAGGTTGAGGGTTCTCGATGCCATAAAGGTAAATCACAAGAAATATGAGGGTATTTTCACTTTCGGGTCGCTGCCTCAGCCACATGCTTAATTAAAGCGCTTGGCTTCTTAAGAGTGTCTCGTAAATTACGCGGCATTAAATCGGCAGAGCGAGATAGCCCATAGCCGCAGAAAGAGACGGAAGCTGGGGCAGCACGAGAAGGGATAGAAAGAGAGGCAACGAGTGCGGCAGGGAGAACTGAAAATGACTTTTTATGTCGCTGCGTCTGGGCTTTTCCTCTGCCAGCATAAAAATAAAAATAAAATTCAAATAAAATAAAAAGGATAAGCCAAAAAACGCACAAAACCCAAAACAAAATGGGGGAGTATGTGTTTGGGCGAGATGCTGTTCTGTTCGTAAAAAGGGTTAAAAGGCGACCAACAACAAAAAGCCAGCGAGCGCTCGGCAATAAAGCGCTTTTGCTTTTAATGTTGTGGGCGAGTGGTGGGGAAATGAAGGTGAAGAGATCCTTGAGAGCCTCTGCACAGGGAGGAATAAGTGCTAAAACGGAGAAAGTGGATTTTCAAAAATATTTTCAGGTTTTGCTTTTAAATCTGAGAAATATGCACCATGAATTATTAAATATTTTTCACAAAAAAAAGATTTGTAAATTGGAATAAAAAATTTTAATGTTTTATGTTATAACACGAATTAAAAACACTTTAATTAAATTCTTGAAAAATGTTTAATATATTTTTAACATTCAGTAGACTTTAGAAGTGGACTTTAATTCCACTTTTTTCTCCAGTGCACCCCCTTGGCTGACCCAAATTCCCGCAAAACCCGTAATATCTTACACCTTTTTGTCTTGAAGGGGGCCCAAAATACATGCATAAGTAAATGGCGCTCGAATGAGTTTGTAAGTGGAAATGAAATGCATATTTATTGTATTTAAATTGCCAGCGAGTTTTCCGGCGCATCTTTTACCCCGGCTAAGCTCAGGTTGTCATGTGAACTTTGCGGGGGGAGGGCGCGGCATGAATCTGCAACAGGACATGCAGCAGAGCGAAAATGGCAGCACGAGCGTTTTCAAAATGGCGCCTGCATTTCCCGCCATCTTTTTTTTTTGCACTGCAACAATGGACGATGCGCCATTTGCGACTAAAAGCATTGCACGGCAGTTTAGAGTTCTCCTTTCGCGCCAAAAGGAAATTGTGTGCGAAGCAAAAGGAGAACTCAGGCAAATGAAGCGGAAAGCTCGCACCGGAGTGTCGCATATGCATGGAAAATATCTGCATATACGTGTAAGCATTAAATATATACACATCAGCAGTCAGGCTTAGGCGCTGCTGTTGGTGTCATGGCGGAAATGAAATTTTCAGCGCTCCTCAAAAGGCATCAAATAAACAGTTTTCCACGGCAAACAGCCTTCAGATGGACAGCCACACACACACACTCTCACATACACTTGAACAAAATGCCGGACACTTTGGAGAGGGGCGAAAAAAAGCGAAGCAACCAGGCGGATGAGTGAATAAGTGTCTCTTGATGTTTCTGTTGTTGCCATAGTTGTGTGTAACATTGAAAACTCGTTTTTAAATGGCAATGGCCAGCAGCAACAACAGTCGTTGCGACAACGTGAGCAACAACAACAGCAACGAGAACGACAACAACATGGCCAACAACTCGCCACAAACAACAACAAAAATATGCCCATGTCCGTTCGTTTCGTTCGCTTTCAGTGTCCGTTTTCTTGCCTCGCAGCTCTCACTGCATTTTCCATGGCCAGGCCAAAAAGCTCAGCACACTCCTCAGCTGCACTGAGCACAAATTGGACCTAGTTCTAGATATTTTTAGTTGGTAATCTCCCATAGTTTCCGTGTTTTCGATTCCACAATAGATATTTAAAATAAAAACAAAATTTTAACCAATCTTAGCCTTATTTGGATCCCATTTATAAGGTATGTTTATCACCTTCTGATGATACATTTTTGAAATTTGTTCTCAGTGTACTGGTCAAAGGATTGGCCACTGGCAAGCAGCCATGGCCGCAAGTGCAACATGCTTGTATTAACCTTACACACACGTATATACACAGACAGAATGGGGGGGCGAGTTGGAGAAACAGACAGACGACAAATTGCCATTCATATGCAGTTGCACAAAACTCGATGCGAAACTCTAGTGCCTTTTTTCCTTTTTTGCCCCCTTTGCTGCTGTTATTTCTCCTTTCGGCCTGCATGCTGGAACATTATTTTCTGACTTCTGTAAAAAGGGTAAAAGGACGAAAGGGAAAAAGGGCGAGGGCGTCGGAAGCGGAAAAGAAAATCAGTTGCAACTGCAATTGCAGTTGGAAGCACGCCATGAATAATTTAAAGCATATTTTAGTCCATGTAGCGGCATTCGATTAGTATTCAAAATGACAAAAACCCTAACCACTTTGTGGTTAAAGTAAAGCGATTGATTTAATCGCTCAATCTGTGGGACACATGCGATCATAATGCTTTAATATTAATATTTATTTCACATATTTATTTTTCTATATGCGACAGGTTGGCACGGAGGAAACGCAGTACATTCGATCGGTGGAGAACCTGATTGCATCCCGACTCAGTCTGAAGCTGCAGCTGCAGGCGATACACTTTGTGGCCGGCCTCAGTGGCCATGGAAATGGAAATGGTAATGGCAATGGAAATGGCAACGGCAATGGCCTCACAAACGCATTGCACCTGGGTGGCAGCGGAGGTGGCGGCGGGGGACTCATCCTGCGATGTACGGCGCAAATTGGCGATCTCTATCAGGAGTACAAGGAAATCGAGCTGGGCACACCGCAAAAGGATCCGGTGCCGGCAAGAGGTAAGCCACAAAAGCATAACTGCCGACAGCCATGAAGTACTGAGAGGAAAATTTGGCAACAGTAAAATAACCATACTGAATCAAGATTAAAAAATATAAATATAAAATAAAGCTTCAACAAATATGTTCACAATATTTTGAATACTTAGAAAGAGTTTAGAATTTTAAATATTCGTTTTTATAATATAATTTTATTTATATTTTAAACTAATTAAAAATAATTTGTTTTTAATTTCTTCTTAAATAGTTGAAAATCAAATCAATCAAAAGCAGTCAGGTTACTATAAAAGCAGAAATACCTATATAGTATTGTATAAGGACTTTTTTGTGGGATTTCTGTTATTATAATAACTTTTTACCACCATTATTTCTCTCTCTGTAAAAATGTATCTGATTGGCCATTGCAGTGACGCTGTCGTCGGGAACCGGACTCCGTGGCTTCTTGGAGACCTATTTCGCCACATCTTCGGCCCACAGCAATTGGCGGGGGTCGGCGGGGGGCGTGGCCGTCTGCCTGGTCACCATGTTAACCCAACTAATTACTGGTAGCTAAATCGGGGGGTCAGTCGGCCGGAATGCATGGACCTCGATGGACTTGGCGAGTGTGTATGGCTTATCGAACAGCGATGGAAATTAGGGAGCTCTGGGCCGTAAACTGCATTATTTATCTATATCGAATGCAATTTAAATTATACACACACACACCTACACCCACCCGCCCACACAGATGATGCAGATGAGATGTCCATGTGATTCCCCGGTTAAGCTCACACATCCACACGTAAACCCTATGTAACTGTAAATATTTGCTTTAATGATGTGAACGGATACACTTAAATGAACTCGCACTCACACTCACGCGCTCACATACACACAAACACGCGACTAATTGTTAATTAATGGATTATTTAATGATGCATAAAATATTGGATAAAATATTAATGTTTCATTTGCATTTAGCTTCAACCCAAGCGAATATCAACTTAATGTTTAAGTGGAGAAAAAAGTGTAAATCGTTGAAACGATTGAAAAAGAAAAACACAGAAAAATGTAAACAACTGAAATGCCAATGTCAAGACAAAACCAAAAAAAAAAACATTCAAACCAAAATAAACAAGCAGTAATAATCAACTTTTTATGTATTTTTATTACTCTGGAACTCAACGGGTTAAAATACATCATACCAAATTAGTTTTCGTTGATTATTTTCCTTTTGTAATTTTCGTTTTCAAAAATTCATTAAATAGTTAACAACTAAAATATTAAATGAGGTGTCACGTAAATGAACGGAATTCGTGCAGAAACGATTTCTAGGTTTTCCCCTCGATTTTTAAATAATTTTTCCTTGGCAGATTAAACTGAAGCATTTAAGTGACAGTGCCGAGCTCAGCTGCATTCTGATGGCTTTTTCCATGAAGAAAATATAGCGAAGCGAAACTTCCCGCCTATCTTTATCACTTAGCGCTGACAAGTGAAACAAATTCGATTCTCAACGCGATTCCTGCGCGGTTTTAAACGCCACAGCGGGTTGTGGGTAAAATTGTGTAGCATAGTTTTAGGCTGCCGTCGCTTAAGAAACTGCTTGCAGTCCACATAATGCAATTAAAATCAAATATATACAGAGGGCAACAGCTCACCATTTAGCTCTGCACTTTTCCGAAAAGTCATTAAAAGATAAAATCGCAAAATCAATTAGCTAGAAACTTAAGCTGGTCGCGACTCGGACGCCAACTCTTTCTGGGGCCAAAAGGCTGAAATCAGCAATGCCGATTCAGATTTTTAATGGCTAAAAATAGACAACCTATCGGACTTTGACCTTTATTTGTTCGGATATAAAATCATAATTTTTATAAATAAAAATAAAATTATATAAATGTGAAGTAACACATTTATTTAATATTTTTTTTACTCTTACAAATATTAGTTATTCTGAGGTAAAACATGACTTTTTAGATAATAATTCTAGCTAGAAATATAAAAATTAAAGATAACCATTTTGGGAAGTTTTAGATAACATTTTTCCAGCTGAAATGTACAAAATTTCATATTATCATCAAAAATTTTAAAAATAAGGAATCTACTCCATCTATAGCTTTGCCCTATTTAGCTTGATTTAACTAGCTAGTTTCGACATCCCTAAATTGATGCTGTATGAAATCGAAACGAGGACCGAGTTTTGGGCGCCATCTAGCCTGACCATAAATTGCAACACTTTTATCGCCATCCCAGGCCCGCCTGCTGTTGTCCTTGTGCGCCGCCTATTTGTGCCTTTCCCGCTGCTGCTGCTGCTGCCTCTGCTTCTTCTTCTTCTACAGTTGCACAGTTTCCGATTTCCGTTTCCGCTTTTGCGGTGCCCGCCTTGGAACTGGTTTTTATTTGCCGCACACTCGCTCGCCTCGATGCCTGCATAAGTGGGCAGAAATCAGCTCCTCCACTTGGCCACAAAGTTTGCTGTTCGCAATGCTGCTGCTGTTGGTTTTTTGGCAAACGCATTTTTTCATTACTTTTCGACTGGCCGGGGGCCAAAAAGCGAGGTCCGTGGCCATTGGGTATTTGGGTATTGGGCTCTGGCTGTTGGAAGCTGGCTACTGGGTAAATGCCTGATGGAAGATGGCAAATGCATTTGCTTCTTGCATGTTAACGGCGGCTGGGATGGCACTTCCGCTGGCCGCCTCATTGGCCACGCCCCCCGAAACCCAAGCCCCACTCCGGAAAAATATACACACACACTCACAGACACAAACACACTGAAAGTCAGCCAAAAGAAGGCAGTGCATGAAATACTTTTATGCAATTGAAACGAATTGCGGAAAAATGATTTATGCCACAGCATTAAAGCCCAAATTGGTACAGGCGAGGGGAAGTGGCCATGATGTATTGTTATGCGATACGCTTTATAGGGCAATCGGCATGATAACATAATCCAGATATATGGAGGAATGAATTAAGTACTCGACCGCTGGTGATCAAAAAGCAGTTCAGCTCCTAAAAATCGAATTATTCTGCACATTATATTGAGATATTTATGGGCTCTAGAAAAAAAGTTTACCAAGAAAGCCTTAAAAAAAAATTAAATACATAAATGTATAATTTTTGATACATTGAGGAAATGATTTATATTTTATGGTCTATCGAAGTATTTTTTTTAGCTAGATAAAAGCTTCACTATTTCCTATTTTTAATTGTAAATTTCGTTGAATATTTATTAATAAACTCAGAATTTCCTGGAATTTTTCGAGTAGAGAGCATAAGAAACCGTTTTTATTACTCCAGTGCGCCATGCAGAGATCTCGTTGCCCACTCAGTGTCAGTCTGGGGGAGCTCATTACAGGTCAATTAATTAATTGAAGCCTGTCAAATAGCCGGTCCGAGCTGCCAGCCAATATAGCCATAAAAGTGAATGGCCAACAGAGAGCAGAGACCAAACAGAGGCCCAGGCCCCAGAAAGAGCCATGGCCGGTTGACCAAATGAATTGCCATAATCACTGGAGCAGCAGCAGCAGGAGCCACTCGCCAGTCGAGATATAGGAGGCGGAAAACGGAGAAGAATATCGGAGGACATAGAGGAAATATGGGGGCCTGTGTGCTGGGAAACAGCACATGGAATGACATATTGGCCAACGAATTTGATTCGTCTGGCAGAGTTCATGGCATTTGACCATGGCCATTTGAATTTGACTTTTAATGCCCAACGAAGCCAAAGCCAAAGCCACGACATCTCTTCTGATTTTCTTTTTTCGATTTTTCTCTCAGTGTCGCTGCGATACAATTGCTTCGTTAGTGCTTAAAACACAGCGATTTGATTCCCATTTCCATTCTAAATGCAAGGCTAAAACCTTCAAATTGTTGTACAACACAATTTAAGGATTATGCACATGGAAATGGAGTTTTAATACGCGAATCCATTCTTATGGGCACCACTCGCAACTTTGGTAATTCAGCTAGGCCATACATTAGCATAAATTTGGCCAGCCATTGTCGTGGTCTGATTCCAGGGCATGTGTCAGGACCCGATTGATGCCATGAATATTTTATTAACATCGGCACGCTCCAACTTTCGACCTCAAATCGAACATGTATACAGGCACTTGCGGGCAAGATAATAGCAGTGTTTTAGCAAGTGTTTTACATGGAAAAAGGAATATAAGTAAAATCTAAAAAAATTGTTCTAAGAATTATAATAATTTATTATTATATTATTTTTTAATTAAGTACAAACTACATTTTTCCTAGATAGTTTGAATATTTTTAACCTACCCTATACACTAACCTTATAGGCTTGACTGTTAGATTGAAACATATGAGACGAAGCGTTGGTTTTTATGTAATTCCAGCAACTGAATTGGGGAAAATGAAATTTTCGCACGAATTTGCATTGCATATTGTTCGGCGCTTCTACGTGCAATCCGCTGACAAATCGTCATTAATAAAGCCTAGATGAGTGACTGACTGGCGTTTTTTTTACTGTGTGATCGGGGGGCGGAGGGAGCGGACTTGTGGGCGTGGCAACAATGGAGCTTCGTTAGTGCAGCAACAAACCTGGTGAACGGCAATCAAAATTCAATTTATTTACGCACACAATTTGATTTTGATATTTTCACGCAATTTTCGCTGGATTCCTTTTACCATTTTTTTTTTTCAGTTACTACCTCAGTCTGTGGGAATGAAATTTAATTGCAATTTGCTGGGGCAACACAAAGACGAAATTAATTATGGGTGAACTAAAATGATAGCTAATAAGCATTGCCGGCAAAAACTAAAAATTTAATTAATATTCTGGTCCAAACAAGAAATTACACGACATAAATTCCAATGCCAAAAATAGCCAGCCAGCTAATTACCAAACATAATTTATTTTAATTGTTATCCAGTAAAAAAGAAACATGCAAAAAAAAAGGACGATAAATTCCCTCAATGAAAATGCTAACTATCAGAGTCAACTAATGAATATATACTTAAATACACACCGACTTCGTAGTTGTTTTGGAAAAATTAAATGTAATTTAATAAACCGAAATTGCGCATTTATGTCGCTTGTTTGCGCTGGCAGCATACAAATATCAATGTATATATTTGCTCTGGTAATTTGCATTTAATTTCGCTATATGCAAATTTTAAATTACATCCCGCACCCGGTGGCTAGTGTATGAGTGAATGTATAAGTGCGGGCCTTTAATTAAACAGGCATAAATGCGCAGATAAAAACGCTGCCCTGATCGATTCCCAGATGCCGCAAAAGCCGCAGCCTTTAAGCGCCGTTTAAACTCGCTCGGCTTGCGGCCCATCAGCAACCTGTCAAACGGAGGAGCACTTGTGGGCCAGCTCGCCGGGGGACCATTCCAGTCCATTCCGAGTGCAATGGAGATGCTGATGGAGGTGCAAATGGCGGTGCCTATGGACTATAATCACCAGTTCGACCAACGAACACCAAGTCGAGAAGACAGACAAGACAGATCTCAGCAGCAAAACCAGCCATTATTGACTTCTAAAGTTAGAGATCTCTGAAAACCAATTATCAACAATATTTTACAAAAATAGAACTCTATGTAGGCCTTACATAAAAATTTTGTATGCTTTGAAGCTGATAAAAAATGTGATATTTCTGTAGAATAATGTTTTTAATAAACATACACATATATTCAATCTTTACCCTTTCATAATAAATTAATCCGTTAACATCATAAAAGGTAAACTTTTAAAAATGATTTCCTTGTCATAATAACTAAAAAAATTGAATATATATTATTATTTAAGATAATAAACTAATATTAAGGCACAGTTTCAATTTTTTACTTGTTCTTTTGGAGATACATAATTGGAACCCACAAATTTAAAACTTTGGCCAAATCGAGTTACTGTTTAAGTGGAAAACCGACTGAAAATCATTTAACTGATGTATAATGGCATCTCCATGGCTGTTCCACCAAAAGTTGAATTTCATCCGGCACTTTGTCATAATTGTTGAAACGAAATCGTCCGGCGACAAGTGTTGACAGTTAATGCACGCAAAGCTGTCATCCAAACGAAACCAAAGGTCCGCGAGCCAAGCGAGTTCCAGTTGCAGTTGCAACAACTGATGATCCGCAGCCTTTTAAAGCTTTCAATTTGCACACCTGCTGGCGGAAGCGAGCGGTTGCACTTGCAAAAATAATTATAGTCTTCAGCGGAAAGGCTTAAAATGAAATTTTACTGGATGTTTAATTTTTTAACTAGTAATTTTAAATACAAAACGTAAAATTAATTTTATTTAGTTGAATTCTGTCACAAAACTTATTTCATATTTTCGAAAAAATATAATTAATAATATTAAATCAAACAAATTATTTATTTAAATTATCGGAAATTTGTTCTTTTATGTTGTAGTTATCTTAACACCAATATATATTTTTTTACAGGAGAATCGAAATCATTTTTGAGCTGTGTAACAGCTTCCCAGCATCACGTAGTCTCGACAGTTGTCTGCTCTGGACGCAAATTCCACAGTCAGAATGCCTAATTGTGGCATGAGCACATGCTTACGCACACCAGCAACAGCAACAGCAGCAGCAGCAATAGCAGCACATGCAACACAGGCAACACACCTGCACAGCATGCAGGTACGTAAGCTCATTACGCATACGCCGTGTGACAGCCAAGCAAACAATGCCAGCACGCTGCCGCCGACGAAGACAGCAGCGGAATCCCGAATCCAGAGTGGCAGCGGCAAAGGCAGTAGCAGCAGCAGCAGCAACGGCAGCAACATCCCAAATGCAGCTGCAACATAACCACATCATAAACGTTGCAACCACAGTTGCACGCATGAATTAAGCATTCCGCAAAAGTAACTGCAGTGCAGCGAGTGTAATGCGTGGCAATTGCCGAGGACTTTGGCTCGCAGGTTTGGGCCAAAACACGTACATGGCTCGCTTAAATGTCCCTGTGCCTGTCTTGTTTGCTCGCTGCCGCGTTGGCGGCTAACCTTTAGCTGAAGTTCAACACAGTTGCAGCTGCACTTGGATGCTGGACGCCAGCGACTTATCATGGACAATGTCAGTCGCTACACTCGCAAAATGATATATAGACCAATCAATAGTTGCACAATATCTGCAAAGTAGAGTTGTAAATATACACAGAAGAAAAAAATATTTTAAAATCAATATTTCATATTATTATTTATTCTAAAAATATTATCTATTTTTTAAAATATCATTTGAAGTCACACTAACCGGAACCACTTAGTTTGAACAACTTTATAAAATCTTGTTAATCTAGTTAAATAATTTGGTTTCTTTTCCATACTCAAATTCGCAAAGTGCAGACGGTAAACTTTCAGAATTGCCATGCAAAGCGCGCGGTCTTGTCTCAGATGCGATTCACGACTAAAATTTATAAGCGCAAGTTCTCTTGGCATGCCTAAATCAATTGCAATTGCTATTGCAGAGTATTTCTTTGAAAAATTCAATTGCCAATTGTCAATGTTATTTTATTTGCGCGCCTTTCCGTTGACTATAAATTTATCCTGGTCAGCGGCAGCAGATGCAACGAGCGCCTCTAGACTGTTTGATACCCAATTTGGAAATGGCCAAAACCAAAAGAAGTGTCCTTGGGTAACGCAGATCGGAGGAACTTTCCTTCAGCGGCAATGGGCAGCCGGCAGGAAAATAAAATAATAAAAAAGCACAAAGAAAACATTCGCCGCAAAACTCGCCAGCCGCAGTAAATCCAGCAGAGCAACAACAATGGTTATAACTTCATTTCCGTGACTGTCCTGCATAGCAGCCTGTATATATATATGTGTAGCATTGTCCTTGTAGCCCTTAGCCTTCCGTAATTGTTTTTCATTTCCTCGTTTTGCCGTGTGTTACCTTAAAAAAATGTGAAATACTTGGCTACAGCACTTATTTAGTTTTTATTCTGAAAATATTAGTCTGTTTTGCACACTCTCCATTCCGGCTTTTGTCTTTTTTATTTGCGGCTTGCTTCCGCTTTTCCACAGAGCTTTTGGCCAAATTTTATTTACCCATTTCATTCGATTAAATTCAGGTTGGTTCTCTTTCAGATGTGCCTAATAGAGCAATGTCAAATTTAATTTGACAAGGATGTGAAATGGGGCTACGAGTCTTGTGGTCCAGAGATGAAAAGTTACAACATTAATTCCTCATATAAAAATCTAACAAGTAAAAAACCCTAAAATAACTACAAAATTAAAAAATAACCCACCCACTGCAAAGCTTTAGAATCCAAAATGAAACTAAGGCAATGGGAACAATTTGAAGTACCACAAAGAAAACTAACTTGAAAATTTTCCATTTACATTTGCCGTTCAAGGAATTCCTGCCGTTTTGTCGATTAGAAGCGCAAAAACTGATTTTCCTGATTTTTGAAGAGAATGGGAAAATTATGCGAGCAACTTTACGGGAGGCCTTACAAATTATTTCTACATTCAATTAAGCGAATCTTTAGAAATTCATGGTAAATGCTTGAGATTATGTAAATAAGAAATTCTACAAGCACACCGCACACACACACACACACGCGCAGCACTTGAGCAAATTAACAAAATTTCAATCACACTTCATTAGCAGAGAGAAATTTCCATGTGTTGCACTTGCCAAAGGGGAGGGGAAAAGTGGAAGTTTATATGGGTGCGGTGCGAACTACACAATGCTTGGTGAGGGTTTTGGGTGGTTTTCGGGTGGGTTTTCGGAAGGCGGTGCTCATGTGACAACACACCGCACATTTAGCAAATGAAATGTTTCAAGAGGCAGCCGACGCTGATGATGATGGCACAGGCACAGGAGCATTGGAATTAGCAGTCAAGTTGCTGCATATTTAAGCAGACTTGCCAGTGGAGATAGTAAAAAAGGGAATAAAAATACGTAGTTTACCCTTGCAAATTAATTGTTTCTAAACATACAGATATTTCCCTTGCAAAGTAGAAAGCATCGGTAATGAGTACTCACTTACTCAATCCTGAGTACAACATATTCCAGATATCAGATAAAGTGATTACTATGTTTCCGCCTTATAAAAAATGCTTAAAATATTTATATTTATAAAGCAAGTAATAATAAGAAAAGTAGAAAATATTTTGTATTGTATTAACTATAAATCAAGTGAATTCCATTGTGATAGTAGCATTGGTAATAAGTACTCACTCATTTAAGTCTGAATATTACATATTTCAGATATCAAATAAAATATTTATTATTTCTTTAAAAATATTTAAAATACTTTATACAATATTACCTCTAAAGCAATGATCCCATTATGATTATAGGAAAAGTAGAAAATATTTTATGTAGTGTTATCTATAAAGCCAGTGATCCCCTTGTGTTAGTAAAGTAAGGGTTATTTACTTCTTGACTTAGTTTCCGTTATTTGGATCACCCTTAATTACTTTAGCGACTACCAACACGCAGACGGATAAATATTTCTGCAAGACTTGAGCAATGTTTGGCCAGCCAGGGAACTGTATAAATATTAGAGCGAATGGAAAAACACAGGCCCCAAGCCGCATAAATTGAGATTTTTTTCTCGAACGAGAGGTGCATAAAATACTAAATGCTCTTAAAAATATTATGCGGTTGCCTTGCCAGGAAGTGATGTGTGGGTGATGGGTGGGCTTTTGGTGGTTTTGGGGCTTTTTTTTCGGTTGGCTGGGGCGGATGTGTGCGCCACGACTTCACATATTGCCCCTGGCGCCACTAAAATATTATTTCATGAAATTTGCTTAAGGATGCAGCCGCATCAGCATCAGCGGCTGTGGCAGCCAAAAAGTTTGCTTATCCTTGAAAGTTTATTTTGTGCCGGAAATAAACAAAATTGCGCTCGTTTGCCGCCCCATATGGGTTATAGTTGTCCCCCTTTTGGGGTTTCTTGTTGCTGCTGCTGCAGCTGTTGTTGTTGGTGCCGCCACTGATGCCGATGGTGGTGCAAACGCAAATGCATCATCATAATAAGTGGTGCGAGCTGAACAGATGGGGAGCCAATGCAAACAGGTGTGGCGGCGAACCTGTCGCCCGCTTTATTGGCTGCTTGAGGTCTTTAAAGGCGAGGTGAGGAGGAAACTCAAGAAATCCCCTTGGGGGTATGTAGGTGAAAAATTAAAGAGATTGTGAAAAGTGGCTTGATTTAAGATGCTTTAAAGTCTACACCAACAAAGAGAAGTTCTTTATTTGTTCAAATTTATCTTGCTAAATGAAAATTCATCCATAGAATGATTTTTTGTATCGGTGTTTGTAAAAGAGAAAGTTCTGCTGACGAACTAACGATGCCTATATAAAAATATCATAAAAATTAATTAAATATATTAAATTTAAAGCAAGATTGCCCGTCATTACATGTTGCCAAACTGATTTCTAGCGATTTTTCGCTCAGTGCGTGCTCTTGTATTTGACAACCTGCGTTAGCCTTGGCCAGGACCTCTTCAGAAACTCAGGACTCTTCACTCGACGGCCGGCGGCGACTGTTCGTCAGGCCAACTAAAATAAATACACAATGTTGTAATTTAGAAGAATATTTGCACAGCAATTATTTTCATAGCAGTGGCCGCAGTCGAGCGGTAACAAGGCCAAAAACAAAAGTGAATTGTTGGCCCGAACCACGGGACATAAGATCTGAGTCCAGTTTCCCGGGCAGAGGCCACTGCGAAAACATTTAATTGTTATTTTTACCAAATGAATGGCAAACGGCCCGCAGCACACGACACAAATTGCGGTGTGCTCATTACGACAATGTGCTCTTGGGCGAGGAAGAGCATGGGTGTGGGAATGGGTGTGGGTATGGGAATGGGTATGGGAAATGGGTTGACTCCGTCCAGAGGTCCGGGGGCTCTGAGGATGGCAGTGGCATCACCATCGCCATCACCATCAGCAGACAGGGACGAATGGACCACAAACGCTAACGCATCTGCCATCTTTCATGCCTGGCCTGACACACACTGAGGAAAATAATAGTGTACTAAATGCAGAAGATAGATTTTACATGGTCAAAATATATCACCTAAATGTTAAGCACTTGATATTGTAATTAAAAGCAATACTTATTATAATAATTTATTTTAATCAACAATAATCATTTAATTTTTTAAGTAATCCTTTAATACCAGCTATTTTTCCCAACCGTTCTCGCAGTGCACTTTTCCTGTGCTGCCGCTCTACAAAGCTGCATTGTTGCGTCGACCTGCGGCTGTGTGGGACGCATTGAAGCGAGTTGGCCAAGTGGAGCACTTCATTGCGTGCCCTGTGCCATATTTTTTCCACTAATTAAAATAAACAAAATGCCAGAAACCCGCAACTGGGCATCTCATCGTCATCTGCATCTGCATCTGGTATGCAACGGGACAGGAAAGTCAGTTTGTCGGTGGCTGTGGCATCCTAGTAGTTAGATCTTTGGCATCTTTTTTCTGTCAGGATCAAAGTGGCACAAGGTTGTGTTGCCCCAACCACAGTGGACAGCAAACAGAGTGTTGGATAGTGGCGACCTGTCCTGGCATTGACATGCTTTTGACCGTATCAATGGTGAAAAACGTCGGTACAGTGAACTCTATGGCCAAAGTTTAACCCGCCAACAATTACGAGCAATTAGCCAGAGTTCTCTCGATTCGTCTCCCTGGGCGATATTCGCTCAAATTACGTGTATGTAACTTGAATTAGTGAGGAAGAAGGAAGAGTGACTAAAGGATACCCATTAAGAGAAAAGATAGCTAATATTTCTAAGTAAAATAAAGTAAAAATTAAAATAGTAAAAGTAAAATATAATATAATACCTTAATTCCTAATCCTTAAAAAATTATACAAACTTTTACAGAAAATACCTAGATATTTTCCCATATTTAAGTGCATTTAATAGTGTCAAAATCACTTCCTTTTCCCAATTACTCGCAGCCAATTGAAAAGGGCAGGCAAGAACAGGAAATTTAACACTGCCCTGCAGGGCGGCACTTGTTCGTCCAGTACACTATACTCTCATTACGATTTCACATAATAATTTTAATAACAACTTTTTAATTGCTTATTCATGTACCGCCAAGGAAAACTGCTGACGGACCAGCGTCCGAGATCTTAGGGAAAGGATCTTGGCTCAGTACACTGGCCCTGGCATAAACTTTTGCTTTTTAAATGTTTCTTTATTAGTTGCTGTAATTGTTTTTTGTTTTCATCTGGGATGGGGGAAAATGGGAATACTTTCGGCTGGTTTGGGGGTTGTTGGGTGGTGCTGCAAAACTGAACACGGATTCAACTCTGATGCTGTGGTGGCTGTGGTTTCTGCCTTGTTTTTGCTTCATCAAAGAAATCGAGACTTGAGTTCTGAAAACTTTACGCGAAATGCAGCTGCAACAAAGTTGGCCAAGAAATATGTAGCCGTGAACATTTCATTGTTCACGTCTTCGTTTTTGGAACTGCGCTGGCTTGCCTTATTTTATTTATATTTTGTTTTTGTCTTTTTAGACTCACGCTCGTTGTTGTTGTAATTGTTTTGTCTTTTGTAAGCACACCGGAAATGCTCCAATTTTGTGTTGTACCATTGCGGAAATGCTTGGCAGCAACACCACAAGCGCAAAAAATTGAATCTCGTTATGTGTATACAAATTTATGTGCTCATTTAAAGTATTACATTTATATTTAAATGGAATTGTAAAACCAGTCATTTTCAATAACTTTAAAATACGTTATAATCCAACTGTGTGATATTAAAACAAAACATTTTAATTGAATAAAGTTTTTTTTTAATATTTTTATTAAAGCAGTTCCTGAACTCAATTTAATCAAAATATAACTGCAGCATTCAAGCATTCATTAAATATTCATTTGAAATCCTTTAAAAACCGAATCATATTTTTAAAAATGATCGGAGACTACATTTATTATAAAACAGATATCAAGAATAATTACACAAACTAGAACTGACAGCAGATTTCTTTTTCTAAAAGCCGTAAACGTAAATCTGTATATTTATATTTGTTGCAGCAAAACACCAAAAATTGCAACTGCAATTTGCGCCTTTGTTTTGCTGCCCGAGCTGAAAGTTTCTTCTGCCCGAAAACTTTTGGCAACAGGGAAAATAGTCCAACCCAGACGCCAACCAACACCTAAAACCAAAGCACAAAACGCATAAGAATGGGAAAAAGCCACCAACTGCCAAAGAACACATAAATATACGTGTAAATACAAACAAGAGAAATTCTGAATCACAACTAAATTAAAGAAATGCTTTCGGCGACAAAATATTTTGCCGGGGCAGAGAAACTTTTCGCAGGAAGGGCGGTAAGTGTTGAATTTACCAGCTGCATGTGTAGCAAGAAATTTGCGTAATGAACATTAGCATGTTTGTCGAAGCAGGAAATGCAATTTATTTTCCGCACAGAAGCGTCGAACTCGATGCATTTTTAGTAAAATGTTCACAAAGACTTTGGTAATTAATTCATTATTTTGTTTTAGAAAATGATAAATACGTTATTTATTTAAATTTGCGTAAAAGGTAATGATATAAAAGAACGCTATCAAATTTAAATTAATGGTATTAGGAAATATTGACCTTAATTTATATTGCAAACTCCTTGTTTAAAACAAAAAACTTAATTAAATAATGCACATAATAATTTTATAAATATCGTTACGCATTATTAAGTTTCTTCAATGGATAAAGGGAAAGCAGAAGCTAGTGAAAGGTAATGCTCTAAGCTCAATGCCTCGTATTCGCAATCCGCAGTCTGCAATTCAATGACAAGCTGATAACAGTTTAGCACAAGTTAATTGCCACGGGCAAACAAACGAGCAACAGTGCTGCGAAAGACAGGGATATATGGATGGAGGGGATATTGCAGGACAGATGAGGGATAAGACTCGAGGGGTGAGTGGTGATGGGAGCGGGGTGAGGGGCCAGCCACAATCGCATATCCATGTATTAACACATTGGGGGTCAGGTGATGGACGGCGGCCATGATGTTGACATGTGTAAGTAAACTGGAGCGCACAAATCGATGGCCGGGCCAAAAGCAGAGGCCCAGGCACAGGCAACTCGACACATGCCGCCAGTGGCAACAACAATTGGCAATCGCCGAGCAGCAACTAACAACATCGAGGAGCGCCAAGCAGCAACAGCTCATTAGATTAATGACGCTGGTAATGGATTAGCGAGCATCGAAGGCGACACCGGGCGACCGGACAATGCAGGATGGACTGGGGACGAAGGACTCGGGACGAAGGACTAGGGACGATGGTCCGACAGGCGACTTTGTCGACGGCGTCACTTTGTCTAAGCTGGCAACCAAACAGCAGCACGTAATTA
The DNA here is from genome assembly GCA_037075245.1 of Drosophila mimetica. Classification (NCBI taxonomy): domain Eukaryota; kingdom Metazoa; phylum Arthropoda; class Insecta; order Diptera; family Drosophilidae; genus Drosophila; species Drosophila mimetica. Next base: position 11,155,775 of record JBAMCH010000023.1, read on the forward strand.
GTGCCATAGGTCGGGTTCGCGTTTGGGTTGGGGAAACAGGAACCAGAAAGCTGCCAATTGGCAAGGAGATCTAGTGCCAGCTGCACAGGAACACATTTTAGGATCCCTCATAGGCTCACCAAATCCAAAATATAATATTTCTATTAAGAAATCTTAATAGATACATTAGATTTATAATTAAAATTCCCTACTTTCATGGCCATAATTGTTTATGCTAATTTTCTACTCAGAGCAGCTGGTTTTTTGATCATATTTGTATGTCGCAATACTACGCAAAGAGCTAACTGTACTTATAGATATGTATTGCATAAACATAAGTTGCTTTACTATTCGGCGTACACTGGGCAAAACAACCTAACAGGTGGAACAAAATGTTACTTTGGGATTATGTAATCTGGACAAACTTTTATTTTATTATTTCCATTATAAAAAATTCATATTATTCATACTTAATGTATAAATTAAAAAAAATTAAAACGTGTTTTATATAAGAACTTCACATATTTATTAACAATATTTATTATTGAGCAATCATTTTCATATTTGAAGAGATTTATTTTATTGGGTTTTTAGGACACTGTGCAACTGTGCATTTGTAGTGAGAAGGCATAACAAAGTCTTCTCGTTCCACTTTGCTTTCCTTCCATTCTAGAAGTCGAAGTCAGTGTCAAAACAGAGATAAAACCATGTGCCCGCTTATTTTATTTACCGATCAGCTGTATTTCAACATGTTTGGTGCATTGGATGGGTTAGTCTTGCTTTATTTTTTAGTGGACTTCAACTAGTTTTGCTACAAAAGATCTGTACATTTGCATACTTGCTAATTTATTTTCATTATTTTTGGGTTATACATAAGTAGGCGACATTTCGATTCATTTGGCTATTCTCTCTTATTGGAGCTTGTCTGTTAATCAAATCAAAGCTTGTAATTAGTATAACTTTTCTCGCAATAGAAGTCGCACGGAGTTTTTTACTGCAATACATATTTGTATTCTTTAATTTGTAACACTCTAGTAAGCATCTTTTATAAATACTGATATTTTTTACTTTCGAAACTTTAATCTCATAATAACAAAATTAAATCATAGCAGGTAGACAGCCAAAATATGGACAGCTACAGATTTAACACAGTGGACTACATTGTGTTTTTGGGCATAACCGTGCTATCCACCGGAACAGGCCTATACTTCGGGAAAGTTAGGTGATTACGTTTTTGTATCAACTAGACAATTACTCTTAGTTTTTCACATATTTAGGAAACGCTCAATACAAGTGGATAAGGTGAATGTTTTCCAGCCAACAATCGTAGACAACCGTCGAAAGACAAATTTGGGATCTGAAAAGGTAGACGAATATCTTATGGGATCCCGTAATATGAAAGTGGTTCCTGTAGCCCTAAGTCTTATTGGCAGGTGAGCTAACATAATTTCGATCAATTGATATTAACCTCTTTTTCTTAAGCTTCGTATCGGGCGTTACCATTATAGGCACACCGTCAGAAATTTACCATTATGGCACGCAGTATTCTCTTATTATAATAGGAATTATTCTCCAAGGAATTGTCGTCTCCTACATTTATTTACCCGTGTATTCGGCTCTCCAAATAAGTTCAGTTTACGAGGTTGGCCCTCCGATATTTACCCCGATATCTAGTAATGTTTCCTTTTTCATTCTAGTTCCTGGAGATGCGATTTAACTCAAGTGTTCGGAGCGTAGCATCTTTCGTGTACATTTTCAGTATGGTAAGTAAGTCATATTGAAAATCTAGGAAATGTATTAATTACCGAAACATTGCAGTTTACCTACCTGCCATTCCTTGTATTCGTTCCGGCGTTATCTTTAAATCAGGGTAAGCTGCCTTTATGATTTTGATGCAATTCATAATACTTTCAAAAACGTTCAGTTTCTGGCCTTAACATTCACCTGATTGAACTTGTAGTTATATTGGCCTGCGTTATTTATACTGTCATGGTAAGTTCGAAGTTCCATCCGGGATCCATTTTTAAATTTTGATGATCTTTTGGCAGGGTGGTCTTAAAACTGTAGTCCACACGGATGTCTGGCAAGTGGTGGTGATGGTTCTTTCCATAGTTGCGGTAGCTAGTTTAGCCATCTACTCCACCGGCTTGGAAGCTATTTTCGACGATGTGGAACAGGGTGGACGATTAATATTGGCCAACACGAATCCGTCACCTTATGAACGTCATACCGTTTGGAGCGTTGTTATCGGGGGCTTCTCATTCTTTACCTCTGTTAACGTCGTTGGTCAGCATATGGTTCAGCGATACATGTCACTTCCTTCGCTCAAGAAATGCAGAGAAGCATCGTTCCTTTTCACCATTGGAGTGGCTATCTTTGTTTCTCTTTGTTGTTTCATGGGACTGCTTATTTTTTCGAAGTACAAGGACTGTGATCCCATGAGTGCCGGATTGATTAAGGTAAGGAAATAGGGTAGGATAATGTCATAATTACCAGATTTGTTTTCCAGAACGACGATCAGCTTTTGCCGCTGTTTGTGGTTCAAAGTGTGGGTCACATTTATGGAGTGCCTGGTTTATTCATAGCAGGAATATTCGGAGCTGGACTAAGCTCACTTTCATCGTGTTACAATACGACTTCCCTGGTTTTTCTAGAGGATATAGTTCGTGGATTCTTTAAAACGCAGCCCAACGAAAGGGTATCCAAAATTCTAATCAAGTCTTGTATAATCTTTCAGGGAGCATTGACCTTTCTCTTTGTATTTCTGCTGCAGTATTTGCGAGGCATTTTAAGTGTTTGCACTTCGATATCGTCCATCACAAGTGGCACTTTCTTAGGCATTTTCACCCTGGGAATGCTGGTTCCTTGGTCAAATACAATTGGCTCAGCGGTGGGCGGCATAACGAGCATACTGCTGACAGGATGGATTACTTTTGGGTCGCAGATCGCAGCAGCATCGGGACACCTCAAATCGCAAATGCTTCCCGTGTCCGTAGAGGGATGCTCGGGAAACGTGACTATTCCACAAGATCACTGGGTGGATCAAGATCAAGTGTTTCCACTGTATCGCCTATCCTTCCAGTGGATAAATCCCATTGGAGTAGTCACCGCCGTAGTCGTGGGGGCTTTGGTCTCCCTCGTAACGAAACCCACCGATATAAGGACTCTTCGCGCGGAACTACTATCGCCAGTGATTCATAGGTTCTTATAAAAAGCCATACTTATCAAACGTGAATTTAATTTATAAAAATCTAAATTTCAGATTTCTGCCAAAGGAATGCGTTACGGGCAGAGCCCAAAATGAGCAGACGCGCGAGGTCCTCCTGAAATAAATTCGTTAAGAACTTGCAGTGCTTAAAGGATGATCATTTACTTTAATATTTAATGAAACCCACTGATGTTAAATGCACATTTAATTAGGCACATTAAATTAAAGCCAAAAGCCGCCTGACTTTCCTTGTTATTAATGAGCGACAACTTAAACATCCGAGACGGCGATGAAAAAAGCAACTTATTCACTGACCAATTCGCCATGACGATGTTCTTTATAATATCAATAATAACTTAAGCATCTTTTGCGTTCTGTTCCCCTTTTCGCCGACGTCCGTTGCATTTCAATTAGGCCGCGTTTGCACATCGGGCGGCCAGTGAAACCTTAACAGTTAAATATATAAAATACAATTGTATATAACGTCGTGTCTGTGTGAACTTAATGCTCTGCTTTGCTTGTTTTAAAGGCTAATTTGAATAAATGCCAAAACGGGAAAGAGCACTGAAATAATCGAGAATTCTAAATACCCTTTTTAAGCTAAGATTCAAAAGAATTTATCGAAATGAAAACATTTTTTTCCATTTATTTTTAATTTTTTTTAAACTTTAAAATATTTTATTACGAATTTCATTATAGGCATTTAAATACTTTGTATGTTTTCTACTGGGCACCCACCAACTTATATACCCCAAAAAGAGCATGTGGAATGACTAAAAAGAAACATTTGTAACTTAGTTTTTGCCCCACTTCGTTGGAAACGAGATTTGCATGCTGAACAGGCCATAAGAACAACAACAGGAATAAGCTCTGGCATCCACTCATATTTTGGCCAGAATTTATGCCCAACAGGCAATGAGAACTTAAGTGATTTCGGTTGTAAGCTAATTGAGAGCCTTGGCAACTGGCAGTGGCTAAATGACAGACTGTCCGCGTCATCGCAACACTCCTCAGCAGATTGCCCTACCGAATCGACGACATCATTTTCCTAACTCAATGAATTGATACCTCAACACATTAAACACATTTGCCTTTGAATTTGTCAATCTGTTCGATAGTTCTGCAGATCCAAAGGGCAAAATAGATTTTATGAACCATTACGCTATTATTATTTAGGATAGTTCTTAAATTTTTAATTTGAAAATTCCTATTGAAATTAATATTCAACATCACACCTATTTTCTTTTGCAGCATGCCGAATGACTATATTTTGTGCAGTGTATTTTTTTTTTTTTTTAATATTTGAATATGCGATTGTCACTAGTTTTTTACGTCATTAATAGGATTTTTGATTTAATTACATCACACTAAATATTAAACATTAAACTTAAAACAGAGGAATCAAATTCACAGAAGTTATCTAACACATCGATTAAGCTCTGCTTCATATTCTTAATTATTTTAATTTTGGACATTCTCTTGAGTATTATTATTTTGGGTAGGACATCTAAAGCATTCTTTTGGCAGAAATCTGAAAAGTACATTTATTTTTAAGTACATTTTTGTTATATATGTAAGAGAAATTACGCTTATATAACCTATGAATCACTGGCGATATCAATTCCGAGCGAAGAGTCCTTATATCGGTGGGTTTCGTTACAAGGGAGACCAATGCCCCCACGACTACGGCGGTGACTACTCCAATGGGATTTATCCACTGGAAGGATAGGCGATACAGTGGAAACAGTTGATCTTGATCCACACAGTGTTCTTGTGGGATAGTCACGTTTCCCGAGCATCCCTTTACGGATACGGGAAGCATTTGTGATTTGAGGTGTCCCGATGCTGCGGCGATTTGCGACCCAAAAGTAATCCATCCTGTCAGCAGTAAGCTCGAAATGCCGCCCACCGCTGAGCCAATTGTATTTGACCAAGGAACCAGCATACCTAGGGTAAAAATTCCTAAGGCAGTGCCACTTGTGATGGACGCTATCGAAGTGCAAACACTTAAAATCCCTTGCAAATACTGCAGGAGAAAAACAAGGAGAAATGCCAAAGCTCCTTGGAAGATAATGCTGGACTTAATCAAAATGGTGGATACCCTCTCACTGGGCTGCATTTGGAAAAATCCACGAACTATATCCTCTAGAAAAACGAGGGAAATCGTATTAAAACACGATGAAAATGAGCTTAGCCCAGCGGCGAATATTCCGGCTATGAATAAACCAGACATTCCATAAATGTGACCCACACTTTGGACCACAAACAGCGGCATGAGCTGATCGTCGTTCTGGAAAACAAATCTGGTAAATATTACGTTATCCTACCCTATTTCCTTACCTTAATCAATCCGGCACTCATGGGATCACAGTCCTTGTACTTCGAAAAAATTAGCATTCCCATGAAACAACAAAGAGAGACAAAGATAGCCACTCCAATGGTGAAAAGGAACGATGCTTCTCTGCATTTCTTGAGCGAAGGAAGTGACATGTATCGCTGAACCATATGCTGACCAACGACGTTAATAGAGGTAAAGTATGAAAAACTCCCGATAACAACGCTCCAAACAGTATGACGAACGAATGGTGACGGATTGGTGTTGCCCAAAATTAATCGTCCACCATGTTCTACATCGTCGAAAATAGCTCCCAAGCCATTGGAGTAGTAAACGGCTAAGACGGCTACCGCGACCATAGAAAGGAACGTGAGCAACACTTGCCAGACATCCGTGTGGACTACAGTTTTTAGACCACCCTATCAAAAGATCAAAATATGAATAGGTTTTCCAAATTAAAAATAGAACTTACCATTAAGGTATAAATACTGCAAGCTAATATAACAACCAATTCTATCAGGTAAATGTTAAGGCCAGAAACTGAATGTGGGAAAAAATTTGAGAAATCATATAAAAACCTTCAAAAAGTCAACTTACCCTGACTTAAACTTAACGCTGGAACAAATACAACGAATGGCAGGTGAGTTAACTGAAATTTTTCAGTAATTAATACATTTCCTAGATTTTCAATATGACTTACTTACCATACTGAAAATGTACACGAAAGAAGCTACGCTCCGAACACTTGAGTTAAATCGCATCTCCAGGTACTATAATGAAAAAGAAAACATTACCAGATATTTGGGTAAATATCGGAGGTCCAACCTCGTAAGCTGAACCAATTTGGAGAGCCGAATACACGGGTAAATAAATGTAGGAGACGACAATTCCTTGAAGAATTATTCCTATTATAATAAGAAAATACTGCGTGCCATAATGGTAAATCTCTGGGGGTGTGCCTATAATGGTAACGCCTGAAACATAGCTTAAGAAAAAGAGGTTAATATTAATTGAATATTTTATGATCTGAATTATGTTGGCTCACCTGCCAATAAGACTTATGGCTACAGGAATCACTTTCATATTACGGGACCCCATGAGATATTCGTCTATCTTTTCAGATCCCATATTGTTATTTTGATGGTTGTCAACGATTGTTGGCTGGGAAACATTCACCTCATCCACTTTTTTTGGGCGTTTCCTAAAAATATAAAAAACTTAGAGTAATAATCTAGTTGACACAGAAACGTACTCACCTAACTTTCCCGAAATAAAGGCCTGTTCCCGTGGATAATACCGTCATGCCGAAAAGCACAATGTAGTCCACTGTGCCAAATCTGTAGTTGTCCATATTTTGTCTGCCACCTGCATGATTTATTTTGTTATTTTTAGGATTAAAAATCCGGGAATAACTAATAAACTTTCCTATTCTTTTTTATTGATTTTGTTATTAACTAGAGACTAAGACATTAAAGAACACCAATATTCAGCAAAAATCACGCTCCGACTTCTCTAACGAGGGAAGCTATACAAATTTCGTGCTTTGATTTGGTTAACCGAAAAGCTCCAATATAAAAGAATAACGGAAATAAGCAAATGAGCAAATTTGTAGACTTGTGTAACAAAAGTTTAAGACCACGCATCTAATAAAAAAGTTAAAACTAGTTGTTCCTATGAAAAGATAATTGATTAAATACATAAAATCGTTATTGACACCTCTTTTTTAGGATCAAAATAATAGTTTCTGAATCGAAAATATTTCCTAAGATTTTAAAAATATTACGAAAGCTAGCTATAGCTGTATTTTGACAATCACTTTGGCTTCCAGAATAGAAGGAAAACAAAAGGGAATAAGAATATTTTTCGGTGCAAAAACACCGTTGCACAGTGGTCCTAAGTATGGATAAAAATAAATCTCTTAAAATATAAGAAGTTTGTTTAATGAAATTAAATAATTAAATTATGATATAAACGAAGTTTATTTATTTAATGTACCTACAAATTTAAAAAAAGAAACTAGTGACGAACGCACCTCTAACATTCACAAGTTCTGATATCAGCGTGAGGAGGTGTTTATATTTTATTTACATATTATTTTTAATTATTATTAATTATAAAATTTAACAATAGTACCTCTTCATACTTGCAGTGCACCATACATATGCACCACACTTGAGCCACTTCAATTGGGGCCGGCATATGGTGATGGAACGCGTGCCAGCGGCTCAAACACGCTTCTAAGGTCTGGACAAAAAAATCACCGAACTGAGTGAGCTCTTTGGCCCGGCACATTGCAAATCTTGATATGCCAATTGGCATGCAGCTCACGTAGCGGTTGTTTTTTAATCGACGCTAGTTTTTTGTTGCTCCCGCTGTCATATTTTACCCCTGCCACATGCGAAATGCGAACTGCTCCTGTCCGTTGGCTGGCCACTGTCCGCTGTCCGCTTGTCTGGGAACTCCTGTCCGCCGACTAGTGGCGTTTCGCATTCAAAATGTCATGTTGTCAATCGCCTGGACAAGTGTCCGCAGCTTATTTGCCGCTTATGTGCGGTCTGTAGATGAGCATAAATTACGACTGTCAAGGAGTGCGAAGCGGCGGGGCGCCTTCATTAAATGTGCAACAGTTTTTTGCCCATTCATTTATACCGATACCGATAGCGATGCACTCACTCCGCACTTCGCAGTCCACAATCCGCAGGAGTTGGACGACATCGAGTTATTTGTAGCAGGATGTAGGTCGGATTCGACCTTGGGAATCGGAATTGAAAATGAAACCGAAAGCGATGTCAACGACGCTGGGTGTGTCTGCTTCAATTACAAGATGGGAGCTAACTATTTGGTGAGCGAGAATTTAAACTTTAACTGATAAATGGTGACAACACATATTCATTTTTAAGTTTTCAATGGAAAGGAAATTCACAAATCACAAGTTTTAAATTTCTCCTAATCCTTTTGAGCTTCCATCTCCCATCATCTATTCTGTTTTTATTAAAATGTATAATTTTTTAGAAAATGTATTAAAATAAAAAAAAATTTATAAAAATCTCAGGGGACCTTAAGAAACATACAGTTATAAATCATTTTATTATTTCAGATTTATTTACGACATTTTCTTTGTGATTGGCAAAACAAATAGTAAACTTGCAAAAATGTTGCCAAAAAGTGTTTGCACAACTGTCTTGTGTTTGTCTTAACAATCCTATAATAAATATAGTGCACAGATTTTGCGATTTTCTTTATGGAAATTTGTAAGTATTTCCGTTTCAATAAATATTGTTTGCATTCCACAGCAAGACGAACAAATAAACGCACCCATTTCAAGTTCGTTGACCGCGGAACAACTTTATAAAGCTTGAAAAGAAACGGAATTTTAAATTTCGCATACCCTTGGTGATTTGCTCACTCTAACTAAGAGTATAGCTTAAATGGCAGAACAAAGTAATAAAATAAAATAAATACATACATATAAATTAAAATATTTATAAATCAGGCTACTTGAAAGATAAGTAAATATTTTAAATAAAATTCAACACAAGATAAAGCTGTTCTAAAATGATGATAAGAGTGTTCTGTTAGTCCACTAGTCAGAACCGAAACTCGATACTTAATTTAATTTATTTGTAGAACCGTTTATTTATAGTTTCTTTCACAGCTTGATCTTAGGAATTAGGCGTGAGAAAAGAAAACAGATGGACGTTAAGTATTCGACCGATTTGCGGCACCTAACTGTAAAGCGGGGATATCTAGTCACCTTTATCTAGCCACGATCCCAACTACGGCCAACTTTCCCGCGAAAAAGAACCCCGCATGTCAACTCGCCAAATTTAACGCACGTTTGAAAAAACCGACACGAAAAAAAACCGTCCATAAATTGGCCATAAAAGTTGTGTTATTGCCCATGTACAAACATCTCCCCCGAAAAATTCTCACATATAAATTGCTCGAAATTAAGCAAGCCCAGAAAAGGGGTGAACTGGCGAAATAAAATCAAAAACGAAACAAAGCGGAATAAAAAGCAAATGCGAAAGTAAATGAATGCACGTCTCGTATGTGTGCGCGCCCCGTTCTGGACTTTCTCTTTTCAAAAGCGTGTAAATAACATTTTTATTATATTTATAACATTTATGTAAAGCACCCACCCCACAGTCACGCCCCCAGAAGCAGGTGTGACACTTTTTTATTATTTCAGTTTCGGCCTTTTTTCTTCTTTTTTTTATATTATTTCTTGTGTTTTTTATTTTTTTTCACCGGCGCGCGTTTTACTGACCCACTTATCACACGGTGCGGCATCAGAATGAAGTGGCAGTGGTGCTGCCAAGGTTTCCTCCTGGCGCGAAAGAGAGGGGGCGAACGGCGGCGAAAGAGATAGCCTGATATTACATACACGTCATATAAAGAGCAAAGGCAACTGTGCAAATATTTTTATGCCAGCCGAGCGCATAAAACAATGCCCAGTGACAGTGGGATCATTAACAAGCTATGCAAAAAATAAGATTCCCGAAAAAAAGGGAACAAGTAATGTAGGCGGAGAAATTAATATAAAAATTCTGTTCAAAAAAATATTTATATTCCAATTTAAAAACACCATAAACCATCTTTTTGAATTGATTAGTAAGTAATCCAACCGATTTAAAATTTAAAACCTTATCTACTTCATTTCAAAACTAAGATCTTGCATATTAAACATATTTTTCGCCGTGTATGAAGAGAGAGTGAAAGAACAAAAGAATCGGGCCCCCATTTCGTAGGCCATGAAATTGTCAGCGAATGTGAAATTTTAAATAAAATGATGAATTTATAGGAGTCGCGGCTGTCGTCAAACGTGCGAGAATTTCAAAAAGCAAATCAACTGGTTTCGAGCGTAACCTTCGGTTGCCAGGCGTGTATCTTTCAGTTGCTTTTCGTCCCTCTCTCTCTCTGTCTTCATTCTGTGATGTGTGAACTGCATTTATCAGAAAAGAGAGAACAACCAGAAGAGCTCAAGCAATTCATTCAAAAAAGGACGGCAAGTAAACAAACCAATTTACACAAAAAATATTCGAATATTCTTCTTTAATATTGACTTAACCTAAATTTAGGTAGGAAAAGAACGTTATGAAACTCAGCATTTACAGTAAACCATGATTTTAAGAACTTAAAAAGGCGTTATGCAAATACTGACCAAATATACAGTTTTCGTAAGAATATTAGCAATAAAAAGCATTATAAGTTATATTTATTTTAAAAATAAGTACGCATTGCCTATACAGGATGCATGTATTTTAGCCTTTGGTATTTTTTAAAATATTTCCAAATAAATTTTAGAATTATCGCCACTACCATTTTGGAACTCAACTGTTAATCTGTCAGCAATTTGGGACACAAACACATGCAAATCAGATCAGATTCCTTGGCAGCCGAGGCGACGGATTACACAACTCGCTGTCGAAATGACTTAAGCTGCATGCCCCTGCTGATTTTCCCCCCTTTTTCGCCGATTTTCCTTTGGCGTCCGCTGTCCGTCGAGATTGTTTTTGCCTTTCGTAACGAGCTGCTTGAATAGCCGCTGTGCCAACAATAATAAACCCCGACTTCCCGTTCCCGCAACCGCGATGAAATGATAACTTTAGCAACTCTGACACTGGCATTCAAATTGATTCTGCGGATTCTGCGGCAGCACAATTAAATTTCTTGCTGGGCGAAATTAATTCTGCGTGCACATTTCAATTAGAGCGGGCTACTCAGCAATTAGAAGGTCACTGTGCCCCAAACACAATTAACTTGATTTTTTGCTCTGCAGCGTAAATCAACTTAAATTGTTATGGCTTTTAATATCAAGTATACGCCGGGTGTGAAGAGCCAAATGGAAATGCAAAGGAAGGGAGACTTACACATTGAAAAAGTTGTAATACAATAAAAAAAATAAAGAAAGTAATTAAGAATATAGCTAATAAATAAACGTTAGCAAACTAAAATACACATAAATTAACAAAAAGAATTTATTTTTTTGTATTTTTTATTTATTTTACAGACTTTTTGTACATTTGGGAAGTAAGTACATTTTTTTCAAGTGCATAGATTCCAGATAACCGACATTTGCATGACGACTGCAACACCGATGACGAGGACGACGCTTGGGACGCTCTGCAAGATTTATTAGCGCATTTGACTTGATTTAGCTTGTTTATGTTTTTGCTGGGCAGAACTTATGGCCGAGCATTATGGCCACAAAATGGACATCGAAGTTGTTGCCAGGGCGAGCAACTGGCAACCTGGCGACTGCCACACGTTGCGTGTGCGAGGTGTTTTCCTCTCGTTGCAACACGAACCTCCGCTCACCTGATGTGCATCATAAATTATTTTGATGTGCGTTTAGTTGCTCCATCTCCTGGTTCTGACTGGAGTTGCCGAAAAGTAGCCAAATCAGGAATTAAAATAAATTAAATAAAGGAAATTTCCCAAAATAGTTATCATTTAAAAAATCCCAAATAAAGTTAAATAAAATATTTTTTATATGTTTTATTATACTTATTGACCATAAAAATCTGTTAACAAAATGTATCGCTATAAATCTTCCTCATCTGCTAAAAAAGTTTTTAAGTTGTGATATTTTTCTCATTTAAAAAAGCCAGTTTTGCATCACAGGTGCTGCTGAAAAATCTGATTGGCGCCGAGCTGAGATAACTCCGGTGGGTGGGCAGTTGGGGCAGGTGTTAAATGTCTTGTGCAAAGTGCTGCACATAAATCGACGACAGATGTGTGTGCCCGAGATGCGACTTTAAAATGACAATGACTCATTTAAATGATCGGCATTTGTTGGTGCCCCCAAATGTCCTTTGAGTAATGTCCAGCTCCCGCTTTGATTTGATTTGTCCTGCCTGTGCTTTCCAGAGGGACCAAAAAAGGCAGTAGCACAAATTAATGAGCATTCAGTGTCAGAGGCGATAACAATGGCTCCCAAAAGTGTCCGCTGTCCGTGGCAGACACAACAAAATAATCCTTTCGTCTTGCATAAAACCATTAAGGTCACCTCATGTCGGGTGCTAATGTTCGTGTCTTGTAGGTTGTCAGTGGTGAAAACAAAAACTCGGCCGAATGCAGCGTCATTCATCACAACAAAACAAAACAAAACTCGAGAGCTCGGGATGGGAAGTTGGAGCCTGGCACTGCCAAAAAAATTCTAAAGCCAGGAAGATGCTCTTGTTAAAATACCAAAATATCTATAAAGACGATTCAGGTAAAGATAAAATTATTATTCTTATTATGTAAATTATAAATTTGCATATAACTTTTCAAACTTAAAATTAAAAACTTTAAAATACTTAAAACTATTGATTAAATAAAACAATTTATTACTTTAATTATGTACAGCTAAACAAAATAAATACCTTAATAGGTGTACTATATACCCATCCAGTGACTAACATATATACGACTTTTACGACAGTTTAAGAAATGTTTTAACATTACTTACCTGATTTTCGGATAACGTTTTTCCCAGAGTGTTTGGATAAACCAGGACAACGCTCGTTCCTGCACTTAAAAGCCGAGCAACGAACCCAGAGACAAAAACAGCTCATTCGACTCCTGGCAGTCCTTTTGTTTTTGCCACATCCACATCCGCATCCACCCCAACCCCATCTGCTTTTCCCTCTCCACTGCCACGCCCCCTTCCTCACCACTGCCCCACAGCCCTATTTGCAGAGGAGCAGAGGAGGAACAGCAGCAGCGCAGCTCACTTAAGCTGTCTCATGCATTTCGTTTGGCCGCACAAATAAACACACAAAAACATTTTGTTTCAGCGCCCCGGCAAAACTGTTAAAAAATTAAAATGCTGCTTAACAACTTTGCCGCATGATAAATGAGCGCAAATACAGCAAAAGGTGCTTTCCCCCGCCCCACCCCATCTTGTTACCTGTTCTTATTGTTTATGATCCTTTGTGCGGGCGTCGTCCAGCCAAGGAAAAAGGGGTAAAAAGTGGTGAACGGGGGCAAAAACTGCCAGCAGGGGAGCGGAACACTGTGGCATATTTAAGACCGAAGTGTCATCGTAATTACCAAAAAGTGAGCAACAAGGCAAAAATTCGGCTGATATGCAAATTGATTTTAATAATAAACTGTATGCATAATTTGAAAAGGAATTCTTTACAAAATCGCCGTTAAGTCCAATCTCACAAGTGTTGACTGTGGCTGAGTGTGCAACGACTTTGCATTAATATACAGCTGAATATCAATCTCGTGTTACTCAATGAATTCGCAAAAAAACTTTACTTAACTTATTTACTTATATGGATCATGAATTAAAGAAAAAAAGCATTTAAAATATTTGTAAAATATTTTTTAAACTATTTTAAAATAAAAAATATTGCACTTATATACACTTAATAGACCTAAGCCCACATTTTTAAAAATGTAAAATATTAAAATAAATAAAATAAATAAAATATTAAAATAAATATTACAATAAATAAAATAAATTACAATTTAATGCATAACTTTATATTGAATCCCCTCTCCCTTGCAGTCCATAAATTCAGGACTTCGAGAGTTTTTGCGCTGTCACAGCTCAACTCGCTATATCTCAAACACTGCCCATTAAAACAACAAACAAACAACTTTTAATTAATTTAAAATTAACCGCCCCACAAAATGAAACAACAAACAAACCATTTTGCTGACTCTCCGCTGTCCAGAGTCCAGAGTCCTGAACCGTGATGCTGATGTGATTGCGGCTCATTAACATTGACTGGGGGAAAAAAAGTGCGGGGCTCGGCCATCATTTACACGCGCATATAACTAATGATAATGGCTCACTTAATAAGGCAGGCGGCCACGGTCTGCACTATTTGCGTAAAAAATATTCAAAAGAGACCTGCTGGTTCCTGAAAATTATTACAAAATATTTAAAGGACAAACACAACCGCACACACTTTGGGAGAAAAAGGGCGCACAAATAGCACTTCAGCCATTATTGCCAACGGGATAATGAATTCTGACAATAAAGGCAGAAAAAATGTCTATAATAGTGAAAATATAAATGACAACATTATTAAAGAATCAGCGAACGCAAAGGGACAAGCCGAGCTCATAGCTGTCGTTTTTCCATTGAAGTGATGTCATTAACTGAAGGTAAAAAATTGTATGGCCAAGTGTGGCAGGTGTATGAGTTTTTAAATACCTCGTGTGAAAAGTATAGTTAATATAAAAATTTATTTTAAATATTTTCTTATATATATCCTTAGAAGCAAAATTCTAAATAGCTTCCTAAATTGAATAACCCGTAAAAAAAATGTTTCTGGTTTGCCCCACTCTATTGAACCCATTCGTCCTCAATAACCAAGGACTGCGAGGTATGAATAATTTATAAAAAGTGAAATAAAATTTAATTATTTGCTGCACAGCAACGAAGCTCACGGCTCAGAGAGCATGGCAAATGAGTTGAGTGCAGCTAATGAAAAGAAAAACGTAGAAAATTGTGAGCCATATTGAAATATATATGTATTATAGTAAAGGTGTGTTATCCTGGCGCAGTCAAGAGAACTTTGTCGCCATGCCAACATATATTTCAATGGCGGGCATTTGCAGCAAATTAAAAGTTACCAAGTGCAAAGTCAGATGGAAAGTGATGATAATACAAACTAACATCTGTCACAAAAGATATATTAGAAGAGGTAAAAAAACATATTTAATGTTAATATTTTGCGTGGAAGGGCTGGTCAAGTATAATGTATGTAAATGAGGTAAGAAGAAAAAATAAACAGACAAGCCAAGGGAATTTTTTACATTAGGTAACCCAAATTGTTGTGCGGTCGTTACAAGGACCACAATCTGTAGCCACACACGAATTTCGCCTAATTAATAAGCAGTCATTAGATGTTGGCCTTCCGTGTCCGCACGAAATGTGTCATAATTTCTATTTATGGTCGGGCGGACAGCACGGCCTGGTCGCGTTTTAATATGATTTAATTTAATAAATTGCAAACAACTCCTCGGTGAGCATTTGAAAAATTGCTGTGACAAGGCGCAAAACACGCAAAGCACGCAGTAGAAAAAAAAAGAATAAGACCAAACCGAAATGAGATGAGGACATTTTAAAGTGAAATGCTAATTAAGTAATAATTCGCACGCAAAGGGGTTGTAGGAGCAAAAAAACATATCCTCATATATACAGGTACTAAATTATTAGGGTTGGGTTGCCGCCTATGGGGTTATGGTAATGCCCCGAGGCAATTAACCTTTGACAATTTCCAAGCCAGCGTTCATATAAATAATTAGTATTCCCCGGAAAGTGAATATCATCGCAATGCGAACTGCGCTTTATGGCGTAGAAACCATAACAATGTTTATGATTGCGAATTACAAACGTTAGGGCATAAAAATGTATCGTAAATACAACACTCAAGATATTAATTTTAAACGTCGCTCCATCGGGAACGCACTGACCAAAACAAAAATGCTAAGACGGCAGACATAAGAATTTCCATTTTATGATAAGGCCACAATTTTATTGCACACCCAACTGGGGGAACCGAAATCCGAGGAGTGTTGGCCGAAGAATCCGGCCAAAAGGAGCAAAACCTGCCAACTGACAACAGCGGCAAGCCGCTTTGACAGCCATTTACAGGCATTTCAGATGCACTCAAGTCACTTGTAAGATATTCCGATATGCTAACCATAGATAAGACTCGTAAAATGGAGCTTTAAGGCGCCGTAAAATACAAAATAATGAAATCACAAAATGCCAGCAAATGAAAGCTTAATGATTTCATCTAATTATAGCTGGCGTTGCAACTGCAGCGAGGAGCCGGCTAATTTAGTTAGCCGTCCGCACTGCGGAAATGACACAAACACTCGTCGACACTTCGCGACCAAGTGGCCAGGAGACGACAGGCAGCTGTAGTCCTCCGGGCCCCATCATCATCAGAATCCGAATCAGCATCAGCATCAGCATCAGAATCAGCAGCAGCTAACTATGACAATCTATGACATCTGCTGACGTTCCCTGTGCCTCTGGCTTTTGCTTTGGCTTCTTTCTGACCAAAAGGAGGAGGAGGCGGCCAAGAGGCGGGAGGCGTGGTCGTGGCAGGCGCAGTACGACTGTCTAAATTTAGATACAAACGCTGCCTCAGACTGCGCCTTTTATGGGCTTTGATCTCGAACCAAACGCTCCCTTGGGAAGTACACCGAGAAAATGTAGTAACAAAATCGGATTTATTAACTGAAAAAATCTGTTTTTGATTTGTTTAGAAGAAATTCTGAATATCAGCATTTATTTTGAAACATTTATAGGAATTATTTTCTTGTTCTTATTATAGAAAACCTCTATAATAATTTCATTAATAATGTATAAACATTTATAATTTGATCTCTGTAGAGAAATAATCATTTGTGTTAATCTTAAGTAACTTCTAACTACTAGAGTAATTTCTCGCAGTGCAGCGGAGTCCGATTTTGAGTTGAAGTTCTAGAGTCTGGCCAACGCTAATTGTCCTTTGGCATTCCTCCTTTACATCATCATCGCCTTCCAGGCGTTCTGCACATTTTCGCTAGCCGCATCCAGAACAACCACGTTTATAATTGGTGTTTTAGAGTCTTTTGTGTCTATATTTAGATTTCAACCTGAGCAAACGCCTTGATTATGTTGCTCAAATTACTGTAATTTGCCCTAAGTAGACACTGTGTTTGATTTCGCTGATAAGTTATGAGCAACAGTGGTGTTTAAAGTTTTAAATTCATACATATCGACTTTTACCTATGAACCCAATCAATTACGACAAAAGTAAAAGTAAACATATCGCACACACACAACACACAGTGATTTAAATGCAAATTCCATTCTGCATATTTTAATGGGGATGGGTCAGAAAGAAAGGTTATGGATCCAAATGAAGCAATCACCTGCGCAGACAAAAGAAATTAGCATGAATGCGTCATAATATTTGATGGATATTAATTATGCCATAAGCGAAAAAAAAGAAGCCAGCGCGAGGTTCCCCCTTATATCACTGCCCTTACTCATTGGTCGGATCGAAAGTAATATATGCAAATTACGGAGGGAGAACCTCTAACAAAGCCTCTATCATCGCCTGGTCATCGAGTTGTCTTCTTGGAAGCTGTCAGCCGGTGAATTGATTAACCTCCTACGAGCTCTCTCTTTAACTCTGATTTTAAAGAGCTCGAATTAGCAAAACATTTAGAGAACGATTTGAATTTTGCCTAGTTAGGCGGCGATCTGATAGTGATTCTATTTAAAATTTATAGACGACTATTGGGAACTCTATCTTCATACCTACGACTTGATGGAATTTTTTTTATTTTTGAAAAATATAGATTTAAAAAAATAAATATAGATTTAAATAAAATAAATTAAATATAAATAAAATTAAATTAAATTAAAAATAAATAAATAAATAAATCCAACTAAACAGTACTTTATTATAGATACGTTATAGATTAAAAATGAATTTAATTTTAAATAAATAAATAGATTAAAAATGTATTTAATTTAAAATAAATAAACGCATAAATTAAATTCGCGTTTGATGTTCGACGCATGGTTTAAGCTTTATTGCTAGCTAAAATATATTTTTTCTACAAAATACCTAAAATGTGAAATTTCCTTTTAAACATTTTATTACAATGCTTTGTCTGTGATCGCTTCATTCCCTAAAAATGCCAAAAAAAAAGAGTAACATCAAAATAAAGCCATTGGGTGGGTTTTAATTACAGCAGCAACCGGTTTGTA
Organism: Drosophila mimetica; assembly: GCA_037075245.1. Lineage (NCBI taxonomy): Eukaryota > Metazoa > Arthropoda > Insecta > Diptera > Drosophilidae > Drosophila > Drosophila mimetica. Next base: position 11,174,024 of record JBAMCH010000023.1, read on the forward strand.
CCGTTTCCAAAAACAAAACAAAAAACGCTCAAGTTCAGACACCGACAGCGCGAAATATTTCTGGCTAAATCAATCAACAAACTGGTAGCGCGCGCTCAATTGTACGAATATCTGGATAGATTTGCTCCCCCGAAAATCGCCGCAGGCGTCGGCATGGCTGAACAGCCGGCAAAACCAATTTTTCTCGGTCACTGGCACAGAATTTTTTTTTGACAGGGTGTGGGTACTACAAAACAACATACCACATACAATATAATACAGAAAATACCAGAGGGAGAAAAACAAAAAGAAAAAAAGTTAAAAAATAAACAAGAATACAATAAACAATTACAGCACCAATGAGCCGGGGAAACTGAGCAGCACGTCTGCGACAAGTTTATAAAAATTCAGATGTCGTCTTCGCTTGGGCGAGCTTCTTGCACTGGATTTACTTTTAATGGCCTGCCTTGACCGTATCCCCCTTTGGTTCCCTTTTATTTTTGCCCAGACAATGCCATATATACCCTTCGCTTTGTTGTTTTCTTCATTTTTTGGCAATTAATTGGGGAAAGAACTTTCTATTAGCCGGCGACAACGTCATCATCTCGGTTCTCATCAGCATGCATTTAAGGCGTCAAGCGGTGAAAGTACTGATTTGGAGACAGGTCGGATTTCTGGCCTTTCCCATGTGTGTGGGCCCTTCTGAAATTCGCATGTTCAAGTGCTTAGTTCCCGATAAGAATTTTTATTTGCTTTTTTTTGGGGGGGTTCTTTTGCGCTGCTGTGAGTCTCAAGTGATTTCAGCGAAGTAAAACATTAAAATTTACTTAACTGTATCTAGAAGGTTGGCAGCCTTTGTGGTTATTTTGATTTAATTTTATTTGTATTTCGGAGATGACTGGCGGTGGAGAGATGCCGAAAGAAAGCCGCTTTTGATGCGTCATTGTCAGCTGTACGGCCTTTTGCGGACTAAGAAGTGTTCTCTTCTTAGAAATCGGTCGCTTATTTGTACTTTTTATTATGTTTCATTCCCTGTTCTGTGCAGACATTTAAACAAGATATGTTTATAGGCTGGCCCAAATTGGGTTACAGCATTATTCGGCCTTTTATTGCGGGCTTTCTGGTGACGCAAACGAGGTTGACAGACCTGAGATAATCAGAAAGAAAGCCATGGTCCAATTAGAGATGATTAGTACATCATTTTTTAAAAAAATAGTTTCTTCCAAAAAAACCTTATAATATAATTAGTTAAATTACGAAATCTTATTAGTAGGTCACTATTGACTATATACCAATTTATTTAATTTTTTTTTAATATCTGATTATTTAAAGTTTAAAAGTCGAAAATACAAGCTAAACATAAAAATTATATTAAATTTTGTTTTGCTTATAAAATTTAATTATTTAAGCCCATATAAAAATGTTTTTATTCCTTAAGGTAAAGTTAATATTTCGTATATAAAGAAATTAATTTCATAAATTAAATAATAAAAGGAGTCTCCTTTCCATCCACTTTCCCGCAGTGCGAATAAAAACGAAAGTCCCGAATATTTCACCGCAAAAATTAGCCCAAAATCCTGCTAACTAATATTCATAAAAAATAACGCCCCAGCTCATCTGTTCGAGGGCTCTCGACGCTGTGGCTGGATTTTCAATTTCCAGCCGTGCAAATTTGAAAATCAGTGGCGGCAAACAGGGCGAAACCGAGCTCTCAACGCTGCCGAGGCGTGGAAATATTGAAAATGCTCGCATTATGATAATTTAATGCATGTGATTATTGAAAATCATAATAATATTTTTATGGCTTTGCGGGGGTCTCAACAAGATGCGATGCGATATGCTTTTTTTTTTGGACAGTTCGGCCGGGGGGAAAGATGTTGCTGATGTCGTTGTCGCATTATTATTGTTATTACCAAGACACATTCTTTTTATCAGCACAACGAAAGTGCCAATAATTCGAGGCAATTTATTATTTTAGCATTTGTATATCAAACAAACGCACACTCGATGTCTGGGCTATTTGCGAATGCAAATCACGTGCGCGCATAAACTGCCAGAAAAGCAAAGTAAAGGAAAAAAAACAGAGCCGAGTTCAAGCTGCCCGCCTGATGGCGCCAACACCTGTGCGCTAGGCATCTTCCTGAGATACAGATACTGCGATACAAAGATACTCGGCCGGAATCCGCCCAACTTTGCTTCGCTGAACCTGACACCAATATTGAAATTTTTTTGATTTTGCGGGGGAGCCACACGACAAAAAAAAAAGAAAACAAAATCTTGGCCGAATTTAAATTTTATGCGGAAGTGGTTCAATGGACAGAAACCAAAACCAATGCGAGATATATATTCTGGCAGGGAGCTTTCACCGTAGAGCGCCCGGAATTAATTTCACTCAGATAAATATAAGCATTTTTTTTTATCTTTATGTTTACGACAAAAATCGACGACGAGAGGATTTCAATTTCTGTCAGAAGAGCAGAAAATCCCAGCACGTTCATCGCTGATATGGCAAATGATTTTGTGGGCGGGCAGGCCTTAGAGTTGGGCCAATTGAAATATCTCCTTTGGTCGCTCGACGGAAGTGAGAAATTCCCCAGGATTGCAGTTAATGAGTGTCTCTTAGCTGATAAATGTAAACCGCCTGCACTCTGACTTAATTAAAGGCCCATGAATCACTTGTTGCTCTGCCAGATTCGCCGCTGACAAACAGTAAACAAATATTTTCCGGCATAAATCAACCAAAATGAGCGAACAAAACAAAAAACGCGCAAAGTGAGTAACGAACAAAAACAGAGCAAAAAAAAAAATAAAAGCAAGCCAAAACCAACAAAAGTTACAAATAAAAAACAGCTGAGGGCTCTCCCCGGCAGTTGGCCAATCGCAGAAGACAGGGCCAAAAAAGCCCGCTTGACCAACAACAAGAAGCCGCGCACTTTGGGCCGCGTTTTTTGGTAGGAAATTCTGGTTTCTGTGCGCTCGAAAGGGAGGGAGATAGAGCTCGGCCCGCAAAAGGCAAAAATTCGCAAAGACAAAAAGCGGCAGCGAAGTCGGCGTCTTGAGAATCTCCCTCTTAACCCATTAACGATTGGGGGAATTTTAAACCATTACAACTGGGTTAAAATTGAAGATATATTGGCTAGGAAAAATATTTTGCCATATCTAAACTGACAAAAATATATACAAATTTATTTTTATTTTAAATTTAAATTTTACTTATTCTAAAATTAAATTTATAGACAAATAATAAAAGCCTTTACAAAAATAAAATTGATATTTAAGAAAAATCCTAATCAATTTGTTTTTATTCATCTTATAATATACATCATAATAAATAAATAATTTGTTTTTTATGAACAAACAAGAAAGGAAGCTAACTTCGGCCAGCCGAAGTCTATATACCCTTGCAGTTAATTCCTATTTAATTACAAATTACAAAAATCTGAATTTCGATTTGGAACAAACCGAATTATAGCAATTTTGATAATAATTGATTGATCATTCCTATGGGAGCTATATAATATAGTCGTCCGATTTATGTAAAATTTATTTCGAAATTCTAAAATAATAAAATAAACTTATATTCAAGAGTAGAAGAGAATACAATAAAAATTAACAAAGCTATAATTTTTTTCCTATTAATTTCCCATTAATTTTCCGATCATTCCTATGGGAGCTATATGATATAGTCGTCCGATTTTTATAAAATTTAAATCGAAAATCAGAAGTATTAAAAAAACGATATTCCAAAGAGTAGAAGGAAATATGTCAAAAGACACCGAAGCTATAATTTTGTTCATATTAATTTGCCATTAATTTTCTGATAGTTCCTATGGCAGCTATATGATATAGTCGTCCGATTTTTATAAAATTTAATTCGAAATTCAGAACTGTTAAAAAAATGATATTTCCAAGAGCATAAGATAATATGTCAAAAAACACATAAGTTATAATTTTTTTTCAATTATTTTTCCGATTATTCCTATGGGAGCTATAAGATATAGTTGTCCGATCCGGCCGGCTTATATACTACCTGCAACAGAAATACGACTTTTGGTAAAGTTTCAGCTCGATAGCTTAAAAACTGAGGGACTAGTTTGCGTAGAAACGGACGGACGGACGGACAGACGGACGGACAGACGGACAGACGGACAGACGGACAGACGGACATGGCTAGATCGACTCGTCTAGTCATGCTGACCAAGAATATATATACTTTATAGGGTCTGAAACGTCTCCTTCTCTGCGTTGCAAACTTCTGACTGAAATCATTATACCCTCTGCAAGGGTATAAAAATGGTAACCCATTTCTTAAAGATATGATTTATTTTTAAAAGTTTTCTGTAAAAGTTAAAACTACAATTTTTTGAAAAAACATTTTTTTTAACAATAAATAATAATTAAGAAAAGTATTTCTGTCTTCATTCACAGATTTTGGAGCAGTTTTCAATGGGTTAAAATTAAGCGAACCGCTTACAATTTATGCCGCAAACGCGAGCTGCGACGTCGACGTCGAAGCTTGGCTTTCATTACAGCAAAAAGATCGCGAATTCTGCCGGGCCCAGAATCTGGCAGCGCAGTTGCCAGCGGCAGTGGAAGCTCATAATGAAGTTCATTAGCGACGGCGGCAGAAGAAATTCAGAACGAGGGTATAAAAGAACCCGGCTCCACTGACCATTGCAGCAAAAACTCTCCCGATTCGGTTACGCGTGCGCCGTCTTAAGCAGCGCCCCCTACAAAAAAGCATATCCTGGCGGCAGGATTAAGAAACCAAAGTGAAAAAGTGTCACAAGAAAATTCAAGTGCCCACAAAACAAAGTGCTAATCGACAAAATTTCACCCACAAAAAGGGGTTCAGAAAAATTCCATAAAGAAAGTGGTGAGTGTGAATAACCAACAAAATCGCAGGTCCATAAACCGAACTCTGGCTTTAAACTCTGCCTGACAGTCCATAAAGTACCTGCAAAATATATAACAAACATTTTTTTTGGTCCTTGACTGCTAATAAACTTGACTTAAACCTGAACCATAAGTCAACCGATGCCAAAGTTATGATCAATAAAGTACAAAAATATGCATAAATATAATCAATTAAATAAATAAAATATAAAACCATAAATTGAAATTATTTTGCCATTGTTTTGCGGGTTCAAGGGCCGTCAATTTTATTTCATTTGCTTGCCCACTCAAAAGCGAAAATAAACCAGACAAATGGTTGTTCTGTGAACTCCAAGTGGGAACCTCTTTTTCGGCTGGCATTAATCTATTTTTATGTGGTTCTAAAACCTTCATCAAACCAAATGACCAACCACCTCAAAAAGGGACGGATGCGAAACCTCAGAAAATAGCAAACACTTTAGAGCTGGGGGGGTTTTTTGGGGCCAAATTTTAGCACACGCATTCAAAACTGAAGGTCGTTCAGCCATTTCCCCTGCAGTCGCCTTAAATGTAACAATGTAAAGTTTAATTGACACCATTGTTCGGGCAACACTTTTTGCTCCATTTAACAGCCCATAGATTGCCGCCGAACGCGTTGACAGCGAAAACTGAAAAAATCGAGGAGCTGGCCGGGTAAAAAATGTGGAAAAGATAACGAGCTTAGGGGAGTCGGGGGATCGGTCCTCCTCCCGTCTGAGCCATGTCAGTGAGCAAGTCCATCAGTCACTCAGGCCCAGTGCGACACTTCTCCCTACACTGAGAAAAAATTAAGAAAAAATGGGTCAGCAATTGAATACATCTTCGAAAACAGATTTTCAAAACAGTTTTTCAAAACCAATTTTCAAAATTAAGAGAATTCTTAGAACAGAAACTTAAAAAAAGGAAAGTAGAGGGTTATAAAGTGCCAGTTAAAAAAACATTTTATAATATAAATTGAACCAAAGATAAAAATATTTTTAAAAAAATCAATTTTTGGGATTTATATTTTTTTTTAAATTAATCTAGTGTCAGAGTTTCTACTATTTGTTTTATGGTTTAAAAGATTTGTTAAAAATAGATCTGCTGATATATTCTATAAAAAAATCTAAAAGAACTTTAAAACTTAATTACAGTTAGCTTAGAATATATTATCCATTGCTTTTTTTTTTGTGCATAAAGGGAATAAGAACTGTAGCAACCATCGCTGACCAGTCATCAATTCCAGGCACGTTGTTTAAATTATTATTATGCGCAAAATCGCAAAAGGATCTCTCACTCCAGTTCCACTCGTAGTAGTTACTGCCTTTGGCCTGCCACTCGAGCAGACAATCAAGAAATTTAAATTTGATTCGTTGCGCAAACTGCCCAACATCAACAGCAACAACAGAAAAAAGCAGGCAAAGCGCACTCAAGTGTCAAATGTAGGGAAAGATAAGGGAAAAAACGGCAAGAGGGAAAGCTCCTCACACACTTGCATTACACTTCAATCGAAGGACGTTTTCCTTCTGCATTTCAACTTGACTTCTTGTCCGTGCTTTTTGCCCTTTCCATTTCCATTCGCATTCGGCCTTTAATGCTCACTTTGTCAATTTGCTTGGCATTCTGCTTTAGTTTAGCAGCGAATCTCATAAATTAAATTGTTTGTCGCAGGACAACAGTGACAGCTCCGAATGTTGACAACTCTTTGCCCGGCGATTTATGTGTGGGCGTGGTCGAAATTCTACAATTCAATGCATCAAAGTCAAGCAAAAATAGATGAAAAGCTGGCCGACAATGATCAATGAAAATATAACTTATTTTCATAGGCACAAATAGTGGGAAAAAGATTATAAAAAATATTTTAAATTTCAGTTTAAATTTTTTTGTTTCTTAATTTAAGAGTTTTAAAGGAAAAAGTATAATATATCATACTACATTAGCCCTAAAAATTGGTAAATTTATCCCCCAAAAAATCAGAACCCCAATGAACCCCAAACTAGACTATAATCACACTTTCTACAGCTTTCGGTCGGATCCAAGCATCTGCATAGATAGGAATCTCTGTGACAAGACCCAAAAATGCTGTGAAAATTTGTTAATTTAAATTCCATACATTAGTCCGGCGACAAATATACATATTAATAATATTTGCACAAGCCGCCGAAAGACGAGGAGTAGGAGTGGAAGAGTCCGAAAAAAAGAGCGTAAGAAAAGTGAAATGATATCGTTTGCCGGTCATTATGCATTCCGATGGCTATCTGCCCAGTTCACTTGCTCAGAAATTATGCTAATTTTATGTGTCAATTATCTGCCAATAAGCACGATGGTAGCGCTGGGGCTGAGATACTTTTTGGGTTACTCGGCCAAATGGGGACGAGCCCTGAAGTGGCCGCTGCTCATGTGTAAACATGATTTGTGCCAGTCAAGTGGTCAGGTTCTCTTATTTTTCTGGGTCTCCGGCCCAAGGAATTTGCATATTTTGTTTGCTTTATGCAAATGAATTGGAATCTCCTGCTCGTCGAAATTCAAAAGCAGGAACTTACAATAGAAGCCAGGCAATTAAGTAAGCCCATAAAATGCATTGTGTGATTTTTTAAGAAACAGTAGAACAAAGTGTGATAGCTCATAGCTAGATCTATAATTAGCAGAGGTTTGTGAAATCAATGGGGAATGGGATATTTGCCCAAAGTGTCGAATTTCGCACATTCTTCAATTGCCCAAAAAGGTAGACTTTCTCTGCCTCAAGGCAAAAAACATAATTTGACTCGCTCATGATGCAATTTCAATTAGAATCCAACGAAGCGTAGGAAGAGGCAAGTAAACAACAACAACAAAATAATAACAAGCTTACAGAAAAGTAAGCAAACAAAGTTGCCAAACACAAAGAAAATAAACAGTAAGACAAATAAGCAAAACGCTCGAATTAAGCAACAATTCAACTTCAACTTGAACTCTAAAAGGCACGCGATTCCCCCAATGATGTAATCGATTAGATGAAGCCATTATCATCAAACACACACGCCAACAGGTGCACACTGAGAGAAAAGTATTTTACATTTTATGATAGAACTTTAATTTGAGAATAAAGAAATTCGTTAAATATATCATACAATTTTTTGAAGTATTATTTTATGTCCATATAGTAATATGATTTTATTGAATTTCAAACAGTTCATTGAAAGGCTTAGATACACCATCAAATGATGAGATTAAAGCCTAAACGTTATCAAATCATCCAAAGCCAATCCAAATTGATACTTATTCTTGTGTTTTTTTTTTGATCTGTAGACAAATCTATCTCTTAAACCGGTAGAATGTGGGCGAAAGTCGAGAGATCGTTTGGCGAAGATTGAAAGAAACTTCTGGTCATGTAATTCCCAGGCCCATTCTTCCCCCGTGAATCAGCATTTCCAGAGAACCGGGAGAAATCAAAATAAAAGGCAATCGGTATAAAAAGTGTTACACTTAAATCTGCTTTGTGGCCTTCAAGAGCTTCGAGTGCTGAGTAGACAAGCCACTCAACTGGCTATTTGCAGGGCAACAACTTCGGGGCCCCAAAGAACTTATGCAACCAGCGTCGAGCAAATCTGCCAGGCAAATTACCATAAAATTTACATAAAAGCTTCCGTGTAAAATTTATTTAAAACAAATAAAAAGTTACAACGGCAAAAAGGTAAGCAAAATGCACAAAATCCTGTGGACACTACATCTTCGGCTAGGCGGAAGCCCACAGAGGTTGTCTTGTCGGCCAGGGCCATAAACATAAACATAAACATAAACTGCCGGACTGCCTGGCCGGCAGTAGACAACAATTGGCAACAGGTGTAGGCCAGGCCGAGACAAACCTTCGGCCAGGTCTTGGCCACAGTCGCCGTTTTGCCCATGTTCTTGAGCCCTTATCTAATACAGTTGAGCTTTACTAAGCCGGATTAGAACTATTTGTTTATTAAATGAAATACATGGTTCAAAATATATCACAAAGCTACGATTTAGTTAAAAAAATAAATATTTTATATTATTTATGAGACCTTAAAATACAGAATCTGTATCAAGGAATCTCCACTGTAACTAGAATAATTTGACAGCACAAAGGATCTAACTTGCAAGGAGGGACAAGTGTGAAGCCGAGACGGAGACACGTGGCCCTCTATTCGAAACAGGTCTTAACTTGGCTTTGACATTTTGGGTTGCCCCCCGGAGAAGTCGGAAACGGTTCTGGGTCGCCAGTCCCCGTTGCCCGGTTGTTGTGTTATACCATCCCATGCCCCATCGTATTCCATATCGCCCCAATCCCATTCACATCCACATCCACAACCCATCCTGTTTGCAGCGGTCCTTGGGTCCGAGAGTTGTTGCTCAAGCCGTTGGCTTTTGTCTGTCAATTTTTGTGTTATTGTGGAGCGCTTGAGAGGTGAGGTTACTACGTGCCGGGTCCCCTTTTCCAATGCCTCTCAAGGCCTGTCATTGTGCAAATTTACAGTTTTCCGCCAGCCGAGTGGCTCCGTTTGGGGAAATCTACGAGATTGTGTGTGGCATCAAATGCGACACTAAAAAGACAAACACGTTTTGTATTGAGCTGAAAAATTCCCCCGGTAGCCGGACTCAAAATTAGCCGAATGAAAAGGCCGAAAGGTGGCCGGGATGAGGTTCCTATCTGGAATTGGCCAGATGCCTCCGCTGGCCATGTGTGGCCGAAATATAGCGAGGAGGAAATTAAGTAATTATGCACTTGACTGGCCGTTTTTACAACTGCCCAGGAGCCAATGTGCCGGCATGCCAGGCACTCCTTTTTGGCCAGCTCTTTGCACTGGCGAAAAAACTGTAACAGTGAAATTACTTAAAAAGTAGCTAAAACATTTCTTATACCAAAAATCTTTAATATTTGCAAGTTAGACAACAAAAATGTAACCAACTCAACTAACTTTAGGAAAAGGGACTTAAACATTCCTTATCCCAAAAAAACTTTATATTTACAAGTTGAACAAATCAAATTGAATATATTAATGATGTTAATATTATATTAAAACATTTTAAAAAGAATTTAAAAGCTGAAAATTTATTAGGAATTCTTAGGAATTTTCCTTAAGGAATTCACTATTTTTTACCAGTGTAAAAAGCCTGGTCACACATATTTTCCCCAGTCCCAGTTGCAGTTGTAGTTCCAAGAGTCCAAGTTCCATTTCCAGGCCCTGGCCTTATGCAGATACCAATACCAATTTCAGTGGGCTTCCCCAAAAATGGACTGGCCAAAACACACACGAACGGCAGGCTGCCATTGACGGAGCGAATATTGGCCCATTGGCATCATGTTCGATTTTGCAGACACAGCGACGTTTTGTCTTTAACTAAATTATAGCCACTGCCCATGGACATGGATCGGAAGTGCAGGGACGGAAGGGGAAGCGGAAGTGGAAGCGGAAGTCGAGGACAAAAAGGACAAAATGGCTTCTGCCTTTGCTTCGGCATTAGCTTTAGCTGTAGCTGTAGCCGGTGCTGCAGCAGCTTCACCTTCAGCTGGCTGAAATGTGCCAAAAACTGTCGATGAACGAGTCCGGTGGCTGCCGGTAGTAGCCTGCAACTGACGTGATATCACCCAACCTCAAGTTTTTGAGCCGGACCCGGGACTTTGGCACCGACCGGCAGTCAATAGTCAACTAAACTGCATCAAACTGCCTGCCAAGTCAAGCCCTCCCAGGTCCGTCCTCCTGTTCTTCCGTAGCCCATCTCTGTCTGTGGAGCGATATCGATATAAGGCATTACCTGCTAAACTGTTTGGCAGCATCGCACAGGTTGGGGATCGGAATCGGACTAGGAATCGGGCGGAATCAGGTGGAATCCGGCGACGGAGAGATGGAGGCGGCATGTCAAACAGTTTTGCAATTGTTTCGAAATTGTCTCTCGTGCAAATGCAATTTTCTTCAATTTCATTTGGGCGGAGGATGCGGAGGCGGTGGTGGAGTAGTCGGTGCCAATGCCAGTTGGCAGTTGGCCTGGGTCAGGACTTGGCCTCATCCGCACGGATACACCGGGGATAAAAAGGACAAGTGAAGTCAGAAAGAGTGGTTTACTTCAAGGATGTTTTAAAGTGGGAAACATTTTGTGAAATAAATTGGATGTAATCACTTCGCTTAGACATCTTATAGATAAATTTTTTGTATTATATCGTTAAAATTCCCAAATATATGGTTATCTTAAGAAAAATATTACATCAAAAACAGGTTAATAATAATTTTTCCTCCGTGTAAAAAAACCCGAAGAAGAGTTTAATCTATTACATAATACAAATTGCAGATTTGCTCGTGTTCTCCCCGAGCATGACATTTAAGTTACTTGATTCGGCCATTTGTTTGTTTGTTTGTTACTTTCTGCCATGGCTAAAAGGGGGCCGCTGCCCAGGTGGTAATGGAGATTTTGTCAGTCGGCCGATAAGCTTGATTTCTGTTCTGTCACAGCTCGAGTTCAATTTATGTCCACCGACATGGGGGACCACAGGAATTGGTCGTCTGGGACCCCAAAAAAAAACATACAGATTAAAGAGATTTCGACTTCTAATTTCCGGCATGATGAATCCGAGTATAAATAAAGCTTTGGCCAAGGAAATTGGCTCTGGGAGATATTTAGAAGCACATTTTTTATTAAAATTGATTAAGCCATAACACCCCTAGAATCCTTTCTATTTTTCGATTCTATCCCCTTTTCCATTTCAATATCGGACTCATCAAAATGCACTCCATCACCAACGGACAATTACGGGCTCAAAATGCAACAATTTTATTACACAAAGCTTATGGTCAGACTAACAAATATATCAAAGCTAAAAGCCTGGAACATTCGCAAAAATACCAGAAAAACACAGAAGTTGGCAAGACTCATCCTCCCATGCCCGAAATCCCGCCATGATGATCCCAGTGAGCTCCCAATGAACAATGGCCCCAATGTTGACATAATAAAACGCACATAACTACTGGGAAACGGGGGGTGAAAGGACACACAAGGCCGCAGATGCCACAAATTCCGATTTTCCACAAACACTCACCCACACACACTCTGGAACACACCCATATATGGTCAGTAAAAAATGTTATTAAAAAATATATCCCATAAAGAGCGGGGTAAAAAGAGGGGAGAAACGGGCAGAGAAGGCTGGACGGCAAAGTTGGAAATCATATAAAAGAGAAATCAATGCAAAACTATGGGATTTAAAAGCGCTTTAAATCGCCCAAGAATATGCAAGGCCATGGGTCATAAAATTGCGGTTTCATTACACAAAAAACCTCAACCATGACATGAAAGGATAGAGCAGAGACGGTATAAAATATGCTATTAAATCCACGTTGGTATGGAAACCACAAGAAAAATAGATGACACCGAAAATAACCAAAGAATCTGGCTCTATCTTCTCACTGACCACTCGATATATCCTGGGCCAGAGTAATTCAGAGTTAACGATGTGTAAATACTTAAGGGCTTAAAATGCACAGACCAGTGCCGTGCCTCAACCGCAATTATGACAACCCCAGTGAAGTGGATTTTTGGGCTGCAGAGATGTCAGGATGGACGGGATGGCCGGGCTAGGCAACCAATTACTTCTGGCCCATGGCAATGATTTGTCCCCGGTTGCTGAAAATGGTAACAAAATTGCAACCTCGTTTGCTGCACAAATGATCCACATTGTAGCGCAGCCCGAGAAAAGGGGAACCGGCCGAGACAACTAGTAGACCACATGGACACAATTACCGACAACGACAATTACCCGCCGGCAATTTGCTGGCATTAACACCCATCGCACACACACACACAGGCTTTGGCTTTTATAACTTCTTCAGAGCCGGGAAACTGAAAACTGAAAAACTGCAGAACTGAAGAACCGATGGACCAGAGGAGCGGGACCAAAGGTATACCTGCATAAATTTATTATGACCGCGAGATGAGATTGCAGCAGACAGAACAGACAGACAAATACGACCTTGAAGAGCACCTGGATGGTCTACGTGATGCCCTCGGGACATCGGTCTTCGTTGCATTGTTCTTGCCCCCTCTTTAAGTCCAACTCAAACTCCATCATCATCATTAAAGCCTGGCCAATAAATTAGCAGGGACCAAAGCGATTTGCTAAGGTTTTTATTGTCCAGCCGGCATCAGGTGTGGATGGCTCAAATTGAATTAAATGCCGATGCTCTGGGGAACTTAAAGAGAACTCTACACAAAGAAAAAATATACCATTAATACAAAGAAGTAAATTATAAAAAAAAATTTAAACTATAATTTAAATAATTTACTTCTTGTTGAAAGTACTTATTATAAAGAAATATTTTCTAGTTATTTTTCGTTTTAAAAAAAAAACTAAAAATCAAATATTTTTTCTTGTGCATCTTTTGTTTTGCTTGATGCACCAGCTAAAGCTCCCCCAAGTCAGAGATCAGAAGGGACTATCCTGAAAGTATAATAAACCAGAAAAAAGATATACATCCTAGGGGGCGTTTTTGAGCCTAGGCCCAAGGGCCACGCCCCCTCCATTGCAGCCGCGTGATTTAATGAGTTCCACAGACACTGATTTATGCCTAATGACTGGGCCTAAATCGTTCCGCCCTTACACAATCTGTTTTGGGCCCCGCCACCGAAAAGGCCCAAATACATACATACATATGTATGCAAATTAAGCAAGTCAAACAAATGCAAAACTAAATTGCTTGAAATAAAACTTTTTGGCAGATTTAAGCCGCACATCGAGGGGCACGAGCAGCACGAGGACTGCTTGCCGGCTGTTGGGCTGCAAAAGAATGAGAATCACATCAGAAGTGAGCAAAACAGATTTGTCACAAAACCACAACAGCCAGTAAATCAGCATAAAAGGCGAATGCAAGTCAAAACATTTCAGAAATTATGACCCCGGCCAAGGGCCGCTCAACTGGAGACCAAAATCGGGGGGCAAAGGGTCGTCTGCCACAAGACCAAGCCGCAAACTGAATGGGCCTGGCCAGCGAGGAGCGGAGGATGGAGTTCGGTTTCGGGTCTGGAGCGGGAGTCGGGGTTCTCGAAGCGGATTGGGTCTTTCGACGGGCACTGGGACAATGATAATTGCCAATGCTGTGGGCGGAGCAGGGGATTCCCCGATGCCGAAATTTAACAACACCCAGGAAGTCGAGGGCTGGAAGATCACACCATACGCATGCTCTTTCAGACTATTCAATATGTGATTAGAAAGAAAACTAAAGACAAAAAATATTTTCTATTAAAATGAAATATTAATTAAATTAAATAGCCAAGCAAATGTTAATTTGAAAACTAGAAAAAATATTTGTTTTGACGAAATTATGACAACAACAGACCTAATTAAAATATCTTTGAATGAAAAAAGATAACAAATTAGCATTTTTGCTAAATAAAATAATTTATTGTTTGATTTTTTTCTAGCCAGAAGTAATAAATTGTTATCCCTGAAGAACTAATTAAAATAATTCGGTTAATTTCAAGCGAATAACAGGTTGCAAAACTAATGAAAAACATAATACCCCAAAAAAGAGTATAAAAGCAGAAAAAAGAAGGCGAAGGAAAGGCGCTGTATCCAAAGCCCTGTATCCAAAAGGCACATACTATAGCCGGCGAGTATCTGTGAAGTAGCTGCTGCAGCAACAGCAGCTGAATTTCATAAATGCAATAATTGCTGCTCCTCTGTGTGTGAGACTTATGTACATGAGAGTGTGTGTGTGTGTGAGCCTGTGTCTGGATGCATGCAAAAAAGATGCAAATCAGTCGGACATCTGGACACAGGCAGACGAACGAGCTGACTCTCGTAAGCATAAATAAGTCGTCTGTGCCGCCCCCCAAACCACGCCAAAAATCTAACGAGACCGTATTCATTACAACCGAATGAGCGGCAATGCACTGAGAAAAAAACATATGAAAGAATTAATTTTATTAAATAATTTAAACCATATTTAAAAATAATTTTTATATATTATTTTATATTATTGTATTTCATTTGTATTTTTTGGTTAATTCAGTAAGGAATATTTTTTTATCTCAGCTATATATTTTCTAGGTGCATCTCCTCTGCCCATCTTGGCCAACTCGAGATGGCGCAGAGAGGAGTTTGGGGCGGCACAAGGGCATAACAAACAGCTTGTTGTTGGCTGGCTCAGTTGAGCAGACATCGGAGTAGCCCACTGACACTTCCGTTTAGGCTTTGTTTTTTCTTGTTCTCCGCTCTGTTATAACTCATGCTTGCAAAAACAAAGCAATTAAAAGCTTTAACTTAAAGCACAACATCACATTTGTTTTACTCCATGGCTGAAGCACATGAATTTATTCAAGTACAGTAGCTATTTGCTGTTAAACATTTCTGTTCGTAAAGTTAAAAAAATGTTATAGAGATAACAAAAGCTTAAAAATCCTTTTATGTTTATTTATTTTCCATCTAACTTACTTTTAATGAAAAAAATAATCATCACAATAAATATGCAAACTCACAAATTATTCAGAATCATTGATTTCTATAAAACAAGCAATTTAGCATTAAATCAACTTTTAATATTTGTATTACTCACTGTATTTGAGTACACACTCTTCAGGCCTTTATTTATTTATGGTCGGCCAGTCTGATGCTTATTAAATAGTTTTGCATTCGAAATTTATTTCGGTCAAAAATCTTCTTTTCTGGGGGCAATAATTTTTGGCTTTTGGCACACGCTCACACACACACACACACACACTCGCCTTACATTCATTTGACTTTTAAAAGCCGAGTGCGTTTCTATTTCATTTTATGGGTATAAATATTGCAGGCATTTTCTCTGGCATTTCAGACTTTTAATTGAGGCAAATATCATTTAAGAGCCCAAAGTAGGAATAGGAGTTTGTTTCGCAAATTAGACGATAAATTCAAACCGACTTTAGATTTAAATGTATTCAAGTAATTGAATGGAATATTAAGTGCTGCAGGCAGTCGAGTATGGCATCATTCAAGAGCAGCTTGAAATCTAGCGAATTTCCCGAGGAGATCTCAGGAGGGAGGGGGGGGAGGTGACTGTGGCAGGGCGGGGAAAATTCTGTGGAAATGACAGGGCGTGTCAAGTCCTGCCAAACAAAACGCACACATGCGTGGGGGCCCCACCCATTTTCGTACTTCACGCTGCTTAAACTTCAGCAAAATGTTCTGTCATTTTGACAACATTTTCCCGAGCGAAAGACAAAAACCCGGCGAGGAAAACTATCGTCATGAAGCCAAGTATTAAGCGACGTGAGCGCTGGCGAACAAAAAAAGCGACGGAAAAATGGTGAAAACCAAGTAAAACTAACATAACTGCGAAGCGAAATGTGCTTGAGCAATAATAGATTCCCTCACACACCGAGAGATGGGTTTGGGTTTTGGGTTCGTGTTTGTGTTTCTGGCAAAGTGCAGATCAAATGCAGTTAACTAGCTTGTTGACATCTTCACACACAATTTGCTGACAAACACAAACAAACAGATTCAAGCTCTTCCAGGGCTCTTTTTCTTATCCGCCCGCCTTTGTTTCACTGGCGCTTTCTTTGAGCCAGGAGTTTGGCGCAAAAGTTTGCATTCAGAGGGCTTTTCACCGCATTGTTGCAAAACCCGCCAAAATACACGTAACCTGAAAAAATGGTGATGAGGAAAATTCCAAAGGAAAAAATCCAGAAATATATGAAACCGGTATATCTTAATGTAAAATGAAAAGGTATCATTTTAAATTAATTCTTTTTTAAGTTATTTTAAATTTAAATTGCTCAAATATTATGTTACATAAACATTTTTTATTATTTCCACAATTTTTCTTTGGTGTACCTACACTTTTTGATACGACTGCCTGACTATATATTTAAATAAATGTGCGAGAGTGCGCCACACGAATGTATTTTTCATAAGTTAAGTAAAATGAAGAAAAACAATGTTGTTGGCCAAAAGGATTGCCATTGCTGTGCGATTGCTACGTGCGTTCGCAACAAATTGCAGCATAAACACCCGTGCCACCCCTGCCTCCCACCGCCCACCCACTACCTACACCCTGAAAGGGGCGTGTCCCTCAATGGGGGCACTCATGCAAAAGTAAACGATTTTTAAATGCAATTCCACAAATGGCTCGGCCAACACTCGCCTCCGTCTGGCATTGTCGCAAGCAAGTTGTCAAAATATATTATATGGCCAGGTTAAAATTTTATGCCCAGCCAAAGATGAAATTTTTAAAAGCATTTTGATTTGCCAAGAACGCACCTGGGGGCCGGGCTATAAAATGTCCCATGGTATATTCATGGCGACCCGTAAAAAAACCGGAATCGGAAAATATTTGTATCTAGTAAGCGTTTGAGAGTCTGCCTTCACGACTGCCTCACATTTCAGCAAAGACATTCAATCTCAGCCCGTGTGCGTGGCCAGTGGCATGGCCGAGGATTACGAAGCCCAGCTGCTCCGGAAGTTAGCCAAGTCCAGTGCTTGACCCCCGCTGCAGAGTCCTGGAAACTGTTGCTGCATGCCACACGGCAGACAGACTCACAGACATTCGCATTCGCATAGTTTTGCGGCCTGCATGCCAAAAAGGTGCTCGCTCCCAGGACCTTCGGCAGGAAAAAGATAGCTGCACGCATTCCCTGGCCATAGATGCCACAAAGACACTGCACAAAAGGGGAACTTCAAAAAATAAATTAAAATCATTACATTTCGTTAAACAATTTTTTAACAATTTAAAAATAAACATTTCGCTTTGAAATTTTTTAATAAAATATAGTTCACCTTTTTCTACGTTGTTTTTTAAATTTCAAAATATTTTAAATTTTAATCTAGCTTTTTGTATAACTTCAGTGTAAGGGAGTGTCGCGTAACTGACTTGCCCCAATTTTATTTCTATTGCAAACGCGTGAGGGTCATTGCGGTTCAGGCGGGCAAATAAAATTTCTTTACAACTCACTTAAAGGCCCTTGTTTAGTATTCAAAGCTCTGCATTGGGAAACGACTCTTTAATGGGCTGCGATTGCAGTGCATTTCCCCAGTCACCTAGAAGTATTTTCTTTCGCCTTTCCGCCGCCTTTCACACACTCGCCTTGAAAACCTCAGCCTTCGATTATGGTACGTTGCATACTTTGGCGAACAGGCATGCACAATATGTCAAAAATATTCCATGGGCCAGTTCGTGTGTTCTTGTATCTGAAGCCGTGTAGTATGTATCTGCGAAATTGCCTACTGGAACTTATTTTTTGCGTTTTCCGCACAGACGAGAGTCAGTCAATGATACAAACAACAGACGGCAAATGGGGAAAACAACAGGAAAAAGTCGTAGCCAAAAGCCAAAGCAATGCAATAAACGTAATTACAATTGAAACGTCCCTGGATGAGGGAGTTGGTTACTGGACCCAATAACAACAACATGTTTGTCAACCGGCATACATTGGAATTTATCAATAATTCCCATACAGACAGCTCCGGACTCCGTTCCTTTGGCAATTACACACACGAACTGGTCCTGGACTCGGGCTCCTTTGAGTCCTCCTTTTTTTCCAGAACATCCAATACAATGTCCAACGAACGTGTCCATATCCCTACCGAATTGCCCACTGCACGGCCGTATTTCATTGGATAGCCCGCAGTTATGGCATCTTCCATGATTCTGTGTTCATTTCGATACCCAACTTTATACAGTTCTATAAATAAAAAAATGTATCTAGTAGATACTATCTATTTTTTTAATATTCAGAAATAACTAATTAGTAATACAAATTTTAATATTTAAAAAAATAATATTACACAATATTTTAAACTGTATTTCATAGTCGTCATTCCCCAACTTTAATTCTGCATCTTGTTTACAAATTTATTTAGAGTACGTACTCATATTGTAAGAGCTTGCAATTGTATGATAAATATTTGCTCGTAATTTGTGCAATATGTTATAAATAATGGTCAGCCCGAAGCACTTACTCTCTCGGTCTGCTGTACAACTTATTCATTGGAGGTTTGTCAAACAATTAATTTGGATTTAAATGGGTGTGTTTTCCATGACTAAACAAGAATGGAATCCTACATTTAAAAAACTATTTTTATTTTGTTTCGCAAACCTCTGTAAATTCTTTAAAGTTGAGCTGTATTTTTGTTGGCCGGGGGTCGTAGTCACTCGCTGCTGCATTGATTCGGGAAATTCAATTAAAATTGCCGAGAATGCTGGCAATTGTTTGGCGGGATTAGAGAGATCGAGATTGAAGGCATTCCAAGCGAATGTCTACGGCTTTAATCATCTCCTTTGGCTTTTAAACTCAATAACTGGGTTCGAAAATCGCATTCGCCCTGAGGATTTCGGGGTTTCTTTAAGGTAAATGCTTCCACTCAGAGAAAAAAGTTGATAACATCATTATATCATTTTACTAATTTATGACTAAAACACATAAATTAGAATAATGTATTGTTCATAAGATATAAGTTTTATAGTTTATAGTTCTATAAATAAGAAACAGAGAAGCCTTAAGCATTCAACATTTTCTCCAGTGCCTTTAAGATTGGACCTGGCAGTTGATGCTGCTGTTGCGATTGCTGCTATTGCCAGCTTTTCGCCTGCGGCAGCTGACAGGCAAAGGTGGCCAGCAATGCAGCCAGCCACCGCAAACACCCGCGGGCAACATGGCCAAGTTTTCGATGGGCGAACACAGGCCTACAATGCCGGCCAAGTGAAAACAAGCGTGAACAGATCCCGCCCACAACAAAAAACAGGATGCAGTGCTGCCGTGCATCCTACGCCTTTGGCGGTTGCCTTACTGCAATGCACTGCCTGAAACTGCGACTGCCACTCGAATTTTGAATTACGGCCAGGATGGGCTGGCCGCGTGTTTAGATCCACTTCCCGGCTGCCTTTGAAAGTTTTATGCTCCCACCATCCGCCGTTTCGCCGGCAACTTTGCAACTGTACATAAATTTAATTTCGTTTTATGAGGAGGCGCAGCTACATCTTTCAGAACTTACAGCACACGCACACCCTCAAAAAGGACACTAAAATTCACTATAAAATCTACAGAGAAAAACTATTTAAGATATCAGTTTAGAACTAAAGAATTTGATCGTTAAATTGATTTGTTTAATTTTAAGGAATTATAATTTATAGTAATTTTAATATTTACGGTGAGATTATCTCACCAAATATCAAATATCTGTGGCATTTAGGAAGTGTTTAAAACTTGTTAAATGTTTGTAATTTAATTTGAAATCAATTTTAAACTAGTTTCCTAAATAATACATAAATGGAGCTATTATTTTAATGATATTTAAGGATCTAAAAATATACAGATATCATATCAATTGATTTCTTTCCGTGTACTCACCACTAATGCAATTTTATTTCCCGCTCTGCCATTCTTCATTGCAGCTAGCCCTTGGCCATTTTGCACAGTTTTCTTTTTGGGCGGCGCTTTTCGGGGAAACTGTTTCGGTGAGTTAAGTATGAATTATGTTGTTTTAGCGCGTCGCTTCTGAGTTTGAAAACTTATTGAAATATGCGACGGCCGCGGCAGAGGAAACTTGTGTGTGTCCTTTCGAGCTTAATTGAAAGTTCGGGCCCACTCGAGCAATATGGCAATATGGTGGCAGTGGCAAAGTTTTGCCTGGCTGTAAATTAGCGACAGCTGTTGGCCACGAGGTAACTGCATTTCCCCGGGCAGCCGTTCAATTGAATTTACACACTCACCTTTAGTGCGGCCACAAAATGTTTGTCAATCAGATGTGCGATGTGCGATGTGCGATGTGCGGGGAGTCCAGAGTCTGTGGCTGACATTTGGAAACCCGAAAATCACGCTCACCATCAGTCACATGGAAAAGTTCTATCTTCATCTTGAGAACTTTTCACGCACAACAAATTTTTGGTAGTGGAAAACAAGTCGGAATAGAGGAAGTGCAGAGCAAAAATCTAACGAACGCCAGAAATCTTTTGCAGCTGCTCATAAAAATGTCAGAAAATGTCCCGCCATCCTCTGAAGTTGCAGTTGCTTTTGTGAGCAATTTGTTATTCGATTTTTATATGGCCATGCAAAACTTGAACAGTGGAAACTTTACTCTACTCCGGCAGTTGGAGGAATAGAAGATGTGGCAGTGACTTGGCTGGCACCACGGAAATGGCTTGAAATTGTCAGCTGCGCAATGATGCACATTAAGTGTCAAGTGCCAAAAGTTGTTGACAACAACAAGAGCGCGGGATTGAGATTGCCTCCAGTGACACATCGTGTCATTCGCCCCGAAAACTCACTCATATTTATTTATTTATTCTCTCCGCCACTTGGCTCATTCGATTTTTGGCGATTTCCAAACGTGCTGCTTTGTGTAAACAAATTCCCCGAATGCCAGAAAAACCCCGCCCACTTGTGGTTAAGGTTTCGGCACAACAATGAAGGCAATGGGGGCACGATATCGCCAATCTGGATATTTATTTACGTTTCCAAATCCATTTAGAATCCGGCGGAATTCCACGGAGTTCTACGTGCTGCACTCTGGAGCGGGCGAAACTGTAGTATTCTGATTGAAGTTTGTCAAAAATGCAATATATTTTTATTACTCCGTCGCAGCTCGAGTTGCATTTGGATTATATGTTTGCTGTGCAAATACAGCAAATAGTTTTCATTTTAAACTCATGCATTTTCATCAATAATGCAAAAAAGATGTGACAGCCAGTGAAAATCACTTTTCTCGCTGGCACAAACATGAGTTTTCCACTCCTTGTGAGTTCATTCAATTGGAAAAGTTGTAAAATCAACAAGTCATTGGCAAACAGCGGCGCAGACGACAGCGCAAAAAACATTGCTGTTAAAATATTTTGCTTATTTGCATACAAAAATACACACTGTGCAGTGAGAAAGAGATAAAGCGAGGGGAGATGTTGAGTACATACATTCGAAAAAATGTTACTTTACTTTTAGACACCTTTACAAGGTACTTTTAAACTCTAGAGCTTTACATTGAAACGCCAAGGTAGTAAATGTTCCAGAGAATTGAAAAATCAGATGCCTCAAAAATCTCCAGAGGTTTGAAATCCATAAAATGTTGCCGTAATGTCTTCCTGAATTAAAAAAAATTGTTGCATAATGTTAGGCTCATTTAAAAGTGATTTCAAAACTCTTGTGACCTATTTGACATCTTTTAATGATTATTTTAATATTTTTAATCAATCAAATTATATAAAATAATTATTAGATTGAATTTAAATAAGTTTCGATCTTTTTAATCTACAAAAATCCACTATTTCTTTCTGTGCTGACAAGTTCCGTGGGTAAGCAAACAGTTGTTGCCGGGACTGGGAAATGGCTCCGGGTGGACTGAGCGCCGGAATGCAGAACGGACGAGCGGACTCAGGACAGACAGGCAGTCAGTCAGGTGGCTGATGCTGCTCAAGTGCTTGAAAGAGTTGCCATGGCTGCCAGCAGTGCAGAAATAACTATATTTAGAACCGGAAACGGAACCGAGCGCATCCATATGTGCGCTCGTGTGTCTGTGTGTGGAGCAGCTGCAGCTTTTCTGGCAATTGAAACTGCCGGGATTGTGTTTGCTATTGAAAAACGTAGGGGGCAGCTGAAGAGGATCGAAAATCACCACCCCCTTCGCATCCGGTAAGGATATTCCCGGCGAATGCCAACATCAAATGAGCCGAGCAAAGTCAAGCATATTTCTCAGGGATTTGTTTGGTCACATTGAAGCCGAACGCTTTGTTAATTCAATTTCCCTGCCAAACAAACTAAGCTCGGTATTGAAAACACTGAGCCAGCTCAAATATCACGTATACGCAGTCATTTGCATTTCCAGCTTTGTTTTGCTAAATTGAATCATGACAATGACAGTATAGCGTAAACGCGATTTTCCCTAAGCCTGTTCACTCTCAAAAATGGAAAACTATTATGTTAGTAATATAATTTCAGAACTGTTTTTTCAAACAAAAATTCAGGCAGCCCCTAAAATGATAGGAAATAATTGAGTTACCTAACAAAAAGTAGAATTTTTTAAACTTTTTAAAGCGGCTAAAATGGCAACTAACTTTTTGCAAATGTCAGGCGGCCGGACGGTGAACATTTTTGCAATTCTTGTGCAAATGATGCCCTCCGGAAGAGCAGGACACATGGCTCACGGCGCACACACAGCAGATCTGCCGCGGATTCGGGGGAAAATCGGAGGCCGCCGAAAATGGGACCCGGCCTCGCGTATCCGCAGAATCAATGTTAAGCTTGTAACGTGCAAAAGTTAATGCCCAGCCTGGCCAAAAGCGCAGCAAAAACTGACCACACGGGGCCGACCAGAAGCACAACTAAAAAGCCAAAGCGGAAAATGGCCCCAAAACAACAACATGCTGCTAAATAAAAGCAACAAAAAAACAAAACCAACCGCGAAAATAATCAACGAGACGTAAAAATGCTGCCATATTTAATAGGAAATTGTGTGTGTGCAAGAGAAACAATGAAACTAAAAATTATAAATGCAAAAACGATGCTCAAAACTCCATGAAAACCGAATGAAAATCGAAAAACCAAACTTCGCATGAATAGATATTGCTTCTATATATACTATATGTATGTATGAATGACAGACTGCGGCGTACAAGGGCTTCAAAGAGAACAGCTATCGTGTACAATTTTTGGCTACACCACTTGACTGCCATTGTTTTTTGGCCGCTATTGTTGCATTTCTGTTGTCATTTTTAAGCCAATTTCCGTTCATTTTGACGCTTCCGCTGCGCCTTCCTACACCCAAAAATATATATTCTTTAAACGTTAGTTCTGGTTTGGTTTGTTTGGCTTCGGTGGTCTTGCATTCCACCAGGAATTCCGAAATACAGCAAATAAAATTACTTTAAACTGTAGATAGAAATCGGATAATTTTCTTCAAAATAAATAATATGTTATTTGTCATGAAACCTGAAAGAAAATACACGTCCGATTGCAACGGAATGTTAGGCAAATCCAATCAAATTGTCTGTACATTGCAATGACAGTCGGAAAAATGATAAACATTTTGCCAGAGCAATAAAACACTCGATTGGATTACTTAATTTTATTGCAAGTAATCGAACTGGGAAAGCCAGTGACTTCAAATGAAAACTATTTTCCTGCATCGTCTGCCGATTCCGATTCTTGTTTGCCGATTATGAAAACTAATTTACCCAACGAAAAATAATCTAAATACTAAACTTCGACATTAAAAAAATATATGTATAAAATTGATTGCACATGGATTTTTTGTTGTCCCATTGCCGTATGTAATGTTAATGGAAAATAACAACAAATAACCCAACGGCAGATATGTATGTGCCGATATATATGCATGGCAGGCAAATACACACATATCAAGTTTATTTTACCCAATTGCACTTTATAAAATCTAGCAAAATTCAAACAGCAAATGGAAGGGCTGGAGAGCGGCGAGTTATTATTTATGGAAAAGCCGCCTGCATGAGTAAGCAGAAAGCCACAGAAGCAGATTTAATTGTTCGTTTCTGATTCGTAAGGGAGTTTCACTTAAAGCGCACATTGAAGTTGCCTCAAATAAAATCGTAGGCAGAAGAAAAACATTTTTAAATGACTGCATCGAAGAATCTTCCAGTTTAATTGCACATGGAATTTAATTTCGAAGTTTTAGTATTTTTACTTGAATCTAACAAGAAATAATAAATATTTTTCCAAACCTCTAAATGGTAGATATATTTCTGATAGAGGAGCTTTAATTAACAGCATGGCTGTATTTTTCTCTATGTGCTCAATCTCATGGCCAGGAAAAATGGTCCTTCGTGTCGTCAGATCCATACACAATAGTGCCAACCGCCATAAGCGGGGGAGGTGCACTGTTGTAGACCCGAATATAGGGAGTATTTGTTAATATTTTCTCCCGATAGCCGATGACAGTTGCCGGACAATGTCAACAAGGCCGGCGAATTGCATAGGTCGCTGAAAATGCCAATATGTGCGGCCCATTCAGCCGCCGGCGGAGGGGTTTTGGATTGGGGGGGAAACGATATGGCACACAGTTGTCACGCTGTTTGCCGGATAACCGTTATTATATCCTACTCGGGCTATGTGTTTGCACGGCCCCGTTTGGACTTCGATCCATTTGACATTATGACAACGCATCACCGGGCACTGTTGGCAAACTTTCACCCACGCATCGGTCAGCAATTTAATTCCCGGAGTCCGCCCAGAACCGAGGTCGTTGCTGCGTTACTCGTCACCTTTGGCCGGCCATGGCAACTTTTTAATAAGCTCGATTTGGGGCGTTTTAATTAAAAATTGTGCCCGAAACGGGGGCGTATTTACACGAAGGAAAATTATTGAAAAATTCTAGAAACGTTATTTCTTATTTAAAAAATTTTTCAAAAAATATTTTATGCCTGTAAAATGTATAATAAAAATGCATAGGGCCCGGAAAAAAATCTTGATTATGGTGATTGGTGATTAATATTATTATAATATATACAATAGAATTCCATATTAATTTTCCTTAAAAAATGCAAATGCTACATACTGAAACCACATCGTATTTTCTTTAAGTACCCACTGAATGCACTGCTGCAGAATGTTTACCAACATTGACCCCCTGGCAACATGTATGCGAATGGAGCATTAAAGAAATTTCATTACTGCGCCAGATGGACGGCGATCCCAAACCTATAGTTGTGTCCAATGTTTGTATTTCCCACATATGCATATGAAAGCTTTATTATCCCAGTTTTGGCGGAAAGTTTCGCTGTTCCAATAAAAGCGAAAGAAAAACAGCTGCTCTTAAAGGGCAAAGAATTTTAATAATACATAATGAGATGCAGTTTGAGGGGTATTTTATTGAAAAAATAGCATAGTAAAAGGGGATGCGAAAAATAAAAACAGTTTTGTGCTGCGAAAGGTGCAAAAAGTTTATTAATTTCCACAGCCATCGCATATTGTTGCCTACTTATGCGCGCACGAACAAGACAAATGGGGGGTGGCCCAGAAACCACCCCCCGAAACGCACACATGTTGAGCAAATATTATTGCCTTGTATTTCATTTTTATGTTGGCTTTTGTCTCAGTTCCTTCAGCCCCCCAAACCCACCGAAAAAAATGTTTATTTGGCGTGTTGCAGCAACACAAATAATTGTCGAACAGCATGTTGCATGCGTGAGTGTGTGGGTGTGTGTCTCTGTGGTTATTTACGATTGTCGTAAGAAACTTAGATAAATATTAAGTATACGCAACATTGTCACGTCAGGAACTAATGAAAAATGGCTCAAGGCCTTTCGATGAACGGTTCACAATGTATGCTGATGGAAAACTTTAAACGATAAACCATCGATAAAAACCAAACGCTGTTAGTTTTCCGGAAAATTCAAACGGCAACAGCTGTGCGAACATGGCAGACTCAATGCATATATTGTGCCACCCATATATGGGCACTGGAAAAAATTTTATTTTTCTTCAGATTAATTTTATTTTATAGTCAATAATATATAACATATATTATGTAAATTTGAGATTTTTTTCCAGTTTGTAGGATTATACATTTTTTTTTAATTATTTGTTAAAGGTAACCTTTTCTTTCTGTGCATATATATTCGCCTATCTATGTCTCTATGCCATCCACCAAAAGTTAGCTGGTGAATAGAGAAAAAAAGGGAACCGCTGTTCAGGAAAACTCGCTGATGCTCCTGCTGCTCTCGCCTGCCAGTGTCCATGTGCGCGTAAAGTCCATTAACATGAAAGGCAAACAAACAGGCAGCCAGGCCAGCGCACACTTTTGGACACTTCATAAACAACCGGGCACGAAAAAATGGCTCAAAACAAAGCAAGCCCTCGAAAAAGCGAAATTCCAGCTGCAGTTTGCTGGCGAAAAACTATCCAAGGAAAGCGCACACATTTTGAGCTAGAAATTTTGGGGCGGGGAATTCGATATTTTGCCGCAACGCAAAACCCAAAAACCAATCAAGAATTATATTAATTGAAGTCCACCGCACAGGAAAATGTAGTTTAAGGAAAATACCTCGCCTGGATTTGATTATTAATTGCGATTGCAGAGGCCGGAATGCGAGCCGAGCAAACAATGTCTAATGCAAACCACTTGATTAAACGGAACATGTAATTTTACGTCGAGAACTCATCAGTGAATTTCCTCTTGTTTCAGGTGTCGGATATTGAAGAACTCCCAAGGTTGCAGGCCAAAAAGGTAAGAGAACTGGGGCTAATTGAAGGGGAGCTGGGGCAACTGGTAAATATCAGGAATCCGGACAATTATTGTAGGCCAGCATTGGTTAGGTCACGCCTTTAAGCCAATCAACTAAATCAACAATACGCATACGCCATGTGTGCCAAACACACACACTCGCACAGAGAGGCCCACACAAACACGCTGACCCGACACGAAAATTCAAGGCTTAAAATCTAACCAAATAAAGGGATTGTGATTGTGAGGGCAGCAGACTGACAATTATTATGGGAAATGTTTTTCGGGGTCTGAGTCTGGGTGAGCGTTTCATTGAATACAATGGCATTAACAACAATAACAAAGATGCGATGCGCACACAATCGAGCAAATATTTAGTGAAGGGAAATAATTTCTAATAGGTTTTCCTTCCAATTGAAATCGGATATTATGTCTGGATGAGGGTTCGTGTGTGTAAGTGGCTGATTGTGTTTACGCAATGTTTGGCAGAATTACACACAACTCCATGCAAATATTTGCCCTTCCTTTGGTTTTGGGCCACAACTTTTTAATTAAATATATATGTATATGGGTAAGAGCCACAATTCAGCTTCTAAGCGATGGCTTAATAAGAAAGAGTTTATTGTTTTTCCATTTATTATAGCTCAGCTCATAGCTTTAAGACCTAATAATTAGTTATGCAAAGCACATATTAGCCCAAACTAATTTCCAGTGGGGCAAAATGGAGACCAAGAATTAAACCAACCACTGGTGTTAAAGTTTTTCCGGGCCACTGCGAGATTAAGCTGTTGTCCCAAAGAAAAAGAAAAGATGAAGGAAAATGATTGTGAGCAAATATTCCGGGCTGCACGAAGTTTCTGCTTCAGCTTCAAGGAACTCTGCTATATGCACACACATGTGTGTTTATTTCACACCTGAAGTGTGATGAAAATATGACAACAGTACAGAAGCACATCCCACCTGCAGACAGGTGCCGAGTGAAAATGCTGCTGCTCTCTCGGCATCTTGAACGTGTGACTGTGGGGCATTCGTGCTTGAAGAGTTTTCTCCAGCTCTCTGCAAACAAACATAACTTGAAGCTCTTCTTTAGCACACTGGCTTCCAGTTTTTGCGATAGCACTTTCAAAAACATCAACATAGAAGTGTTTTTCAAGAATATCCTGTTTTTTCTGGTACGGAAATCATAACAAAAACTGGGTTTGCAAGGAGTTAGGAAATTTTATAGTTATATTAAGGACTACAAAATATATTTATATTATTTTCCATATAATCTTAAACTCAGTTTTTATAAATATTATTAAAAATGTTTGTTATTTTTAAAATTATAAAAGAAAGTATTAAAAGTGATTTAGAAAATTAAAAAAATTATTTTCCCAGTGTAAAGTCCTTGGCTTTTGCCCAACATCCGAGGCATCAAAATCATCATTGTCGTTTGTTGATATCGATATTGTTTTCTTTCATCACCAACACTTTGATTGAAAATGCAAATCGCAAATAGTTGGCAAATATGAACAATCAGTTCGCCGTTTCCCTCGTCACTCTTTGTCCTCGTTCAATAGTTAGCAGCCCTCTAATCCACTCCCGTTTCCTGACACTCGAATAAACTTTGCCCCTTCATCGTGATAATCAACTTAATCGACAGCATTCCATTGCAGACATCCAAAAATCTGACAAGTCACCAAAGTTTGCCCAGCCATCAGCCCTCATATTATATTATTTCCCCCCCTATTTATAAGCATTTGCCTGATCATCCAGTGGGAACTATACACACGTGCAATAAGGCAAAAATGCTCATTTAATGTTGTATGAGAGCAAATATTTTTATGGCCTTGACAAATCAGTTTTCCTGGTATTTTTTATAATAAGCAGCATGACAAAAAGGCCAAACTCACCCACACAAAAGTCAATTGATTGGGGAGCTGGCGAAATTCCTTAGGGGCAGAGGGCGGAGCTCGATGGCAAAAAATAGAAGCCGTGCAAAATTCATTCATACATGGCCCGGATTGATTTTGGAAACGACAAAAAGCACCACAGCAAGTCAGCACTATATATATAGACCTACAGTTGTGGTGAAATTAATGGGTCCTATTAAATTAAATACTCAAAATTTATTTATTTTTTTTTTTCCATTTTGCTTAAAGTTTGGAATTTTACGATTTGTTAAAGATTTGTTCTAGATTTTTCTTTTAAAAATACTATTATTTCTCCCCTGACTGTATAAACTCCCTGTATATATTTCAAACACACTCTCGGGTCGGCAAAGAAAAGAGCAAATTTCGGTTGCCTTTTCTGAGTTGGTTTTCCTGTTGCGACAACGACACGGCATTTATAAAAATCATACGCCCCGTTGTACCAGCAGCACACGGCAAAAATGGCGGCAGGACAAAGGCAAACGGCAATATATTCGTATCGCTTGTCAGCCAACATGTTCGCGAACGATTTCCGCATACGTAATGTCGATTTTGACAAAAACTGTCACCTTCTTGAGTTGCAGAGGGTGGCTCATAAAAACATTGGCTCCTTGGATGCGGAAGCGTTCGAAGTTCGAAACGCCAAATCAGAATGAATCCCCATCATTAACAGGCCTAATCCACTTGCCGCCGGTGCGTTGAGGTGTGAAGAATCCGTCCAGTTAAGCAAATCACTTGGCCATTGTCTGGGTGGCTTCCACTTTGCCAACTTGTGCCACTGATTTGGTTATAAGCGAAGGTGGCAGGTGGAGCTTAAAAGAATTAAATCTCAATGTATAGGCAATTATTTAAGGGAAAATTTGAAAATTTGGTTGAAATATTATTGATTAGGTATAAAATATTAATAAGTTTCATAACTTTATAAAAAAGTAAATTAACAAATTTGTTTGCTGTAGGATTGTAATTAAAAAACAATTAAACCCCTAAAAATAAAAAAAAATTTTTACGTTTTTATGTCATACAATTCTGACAAAATCATTAAAACGTGTAGGTTTGGTAATGATTTTATTGATTAGAGTTACTTATTTGGTTTTACTATTCCTGCGTTGCTGAAAAAGTATCTAAGTTGGTTTGATTAAGTTCAACGAGATATTAAGTTGTTAGCCAAAAGGCAAAATAAAGATAAAAGGCAGCCACTCTGATGGCGTGAAAAACTACCATTCAATTTGGCGGAAGCTCCTCCATCCAAAAAATACCTGCTCCAAGTTGTAAGAAGTTGTCATTCGGCAAACGCTTACACCTACGAACACATAAAACGCACGTCAAATGCGACAGGAAAACTTCAGGACGACAATTGAAGGGGCGTGTGTGAGTGTGTGAGGGGCGTGTTCTTGGACAAGTCCTTCAATTGCTGTCGGAAAAAACTTTGCCCAATTTAAAAGGGAAAAAAGCCGAGAGTGCGAGAGGCAGATTCAAGAGTGCACAGGAAACTAAAATACAATTAAAACAGGTGTTTGATCAACAGGGGACCTATAATTGTAAAATATTCAAAAGTAGTAAATATTTGAATAATGGTGAAGCGGAGATATGAAGAGTGTTGGTTAAAAAACTTGAATTTTATTTACAAGCAGAGATTTTAACTTTATTCCCAGTGTAGGCCCCGAAAGAGATCAGGTATTAGTCACGCCTTGACAGATTCCGGCCAAGTTGGAGTGTCTTTGGCCAATCGCTCCCTCGTCACTTGGCAACGATTTCGAGACTGAGACTGTCAATCAGCGCCTTCTTTTTGTTGCTTCTTGTCGTACTTTTTAAGGCAAAACAAAAAAACAAGGCAAACAAACCAACTAATTGGTTGAAATGCAGAGCACAGCAGCAGCAAGGCAAATTTTTTGGGGCTACCAAAAAGTTTCACGCTTATTACACCAAGAGCAAAACAAAGCCAAGTGGTGCGCGAAACAAAAAAAAAAGTAGCAAAAATGGTGTTGAGAAATTCATGATTCATTAGGAAAGTCAGACCAGCGCAAGTGGGTAACTTTTCAGCCACGTCTATTGCACCCACCGGCAGTTGCCTTGGCTAATTTAAATTCTTTTGGCGCCGCCAAAGACACATCCACCGCACCACCGAACCACCGAAGGCGGCGGCGGTGTCCTATTGGGAGTAGTCGGGCATGACAGCTCCTTAAGCGCCTGAGTGATTGACATCAAAAAGGTCTAGAGCGGCAGGAGCAGATAATATAATGAGCGTTCATGCACTGCGAAAAAAATCAACTGAAAACAAGATTAATTAGAGGCTAAACCAAAGCATTTTTTAGGGAATAAGTTAAGATGGATTGCTTTAAAATGGAAAATAGGTTTTAATAGCATTAATATTTCTATATCCATTTAGAAATATCTTAAAATCATTTCATACTCCTTTTGATATTTTCTCGCAGTGTACATATGTACGCCTGTATTTGGGTTATATAATTAAAATTGCGCATCATTAGGAATTTGTAAATTTTGCTAAACTTGTTGCCAAAGTTTAAACAGCCACTGCTCCAAGATTGAATGAGAGGGCAGTTTTTCCAAGCGGTTTTTCGAGATGTCCGCACTTGAAAATCCCTCAAAAGGAAGTTTCCTAAGCCCACTAATGATATACAAAAGTAAAGCCGCCTAGAGATGAGGGAAAAATACCCATACCTTCTTAGGAGTTGTTAAGGACAACGCTCTCGACACTTGTTCAAAGGTAATTTAAAAATATAGAAGCGGCATCAGAACGCAAACAATTCTTCTTGTTTCCCGGGACGACAACAAAAGGTTCCTGCAGTCTTCCACAATTTTTTTGGGGCAATCAAATATTGTGTAAAATGAAAGTCCAACCGAAACCAAGCCCGAACCCAAACCCAAACCCAAACCCAAACCATCTGACAAGCGTCTTAAGCAACTGGCTAACAAATCTCACTAAATGCCAAGACAAAAGTAAATGAAATTGCACTAAATCTAAGGGGAATTTGTCTTGAGAAAATTTCAACCTTTTGGCCCAAGCTCGGTGGGGTTTCTGGGGATTTCGATGGGGATTTCGAGGGGCAGGCGTCATCAAAAAGGTACGAACAGGCCTAGGCCAAAGTGATAAACCGTTTCCACTGACATTGCATATAAATCTGCGACAAAGTTGCGTCTGCCACGGATAGCTCCAAAATCGTGCCGGATTTGTCACGCCAAATCGCTGGAAACGCTTTGGCCTTGTTTATGCCCAACTTTCCTCCCACTTTTCCCTATTTTAGCTACCGAAATTCGCACAACAACAACACAAGAGAGAGGGTCGTAAATCTTTGAGTAGCTTATCTCCAACAAAACTGTGCGCTTTTTTAATTCGCTGGGAAAAATGTATGCAAAACAGGGCCAAGGAAATCAAGAAGAAATGTAACCGAAAAATGCACAGAGAAAATGCTAAATGTTTATTTAAAATGAGGCACATGTTCTGAACACGCGGGGGGAGGAATATTATTTATAGAAGCAGAAGCCGGGATAGCAGCTCTGGAAATTAGGTTAGCAAAGACAATGTTTCACTTTCTGTTTCCGTTCTTCGTTTGGCCAAAACTTAGATCAACAACTTGTAAGCCGCTTTTCACTCGACACCAGCACCGAAAAATAAATACAAAAAACAAAAGCCAAAAATCCGCTTTCACATTTCCCAGCCATTTATCATAAAACGCCAACACAATGCCACCGATATGCAGACAAAACCAAATTCAAAGATTATGTCTTCAAGTTGATAAACGAGATGTCACCCAAAGTATTTTGTGTTGTAGCCTTATCACCTCGCCGACGAATCGCATAACAAATTGGTTTATTGAAAGGGCCAAAACAGCAAGAAACATCAAAGTTTTGGCTTCTAATTTGCAATTGTTTTAGTTGGTAATTAGAGGGAAAATCTAGAGAGAAAAGGAAAATCAAAACACGAAAAACAGTGATAAATCCGCAGCAAGATAATTTGATGAATTCCAGACTTTGATGTGCCAAAAATAATTGCATGCAAATTTATTTTAATGCATATTTACCCTCGTAATTGCTGCAAATTTACGTTTCATTTAATCGGCATTGTCGGAGGGTCTACAACAGGCAAAATGTACAACAAGATTATATTTGGTAACGAATGGGTCGACCAGGGAAATACCCTGTAAAATGGCTACATTTTTAACTGGTCCTAAAATGAAAGATGATATTATTTGAACGGTATAATATATTTTGATATTATCATGTTAATGAATTCTTTCATTAAAGAATAAATCAATTCGTATAAAAAACACGGTTTTGTACACAGAAACACTTAGTTGAGATTTTTTAAATTTTTTTACAAGAGGTGTTTCCCAACATCCAATAAATCCCTTAAGTTCAAAAATTCCTTTTAAAGTAAGAAATATCAAATAATATATTTACTATCCAGCTCCATATATTATAATCCAATAATATATTTATTTTCTAGATAGACACAATTCAACAGCTCCATATGTTATTATCAATTAAACAGATAATCCCCCCATCGAGTTCACATTCCTTATGATCATGGCCAATGCTGGCCCTACATAATATACCCTTTTTTTCGCTGCTGGGCAGTCAAATGACGACCATGAAAAAGCGGCAAACAGATTATAACTCCCTACTGACATTTGGGGACTTTATTATTTGGTCATTGAAAAATGCGCGACTATTCGAGGGGTGGTGTTCTTTTTTTCGCTGTCGGTTTTTCGGAGGGGTTGGCACGAGGGACCCGAGTGGATTTTAATTTTTCAAAGTTAAACAGCGTCGGCGACCCTTTTTTTACGCCCGCGGACCGCTTGACTGGACACTGTGAATGGTGGACTGAGCTATGTTTGCCTGAATGTCGCGGCCGGAGCTTTATTGTTTACCTTCGCGACTTTGCACTGATTGATCCCTTGGGTGGCTCAGCACGCCTCGATTTCGTCGGGCTGCCGCGTGTAATTAATTTCGCTTTTTGATTTGCGATTTGTGCCTCGGCAAAAGCATCAAATTGTCACGTAATTATATTTGCGTTAATGATGTTTTCGGCCCGTCGCGACGGCCAGCGGAAAAGTCAATTAATATTTTTGGTGAGCGAACAACAATTTAGACCGTTGCGGCGCTGGTCGACTTTAATTAAAATGCTTTTGGCCGCCATTTCAATGCATGCTGGGATTTTTAATTTCCATTGAAATCGTGACAACCGATTTTATTCTCTCTCTCTCGCTTTGTTTGCATTTCTTTTTGTCATTTATATATTTTTTATTTTCTTTTTTTTTGCGGGCACGCGACTTTAAAAAACCGACACCAGACTTCGCCGTAATGGCCAGAAAAATGTTTGCCATTAAATTATATAAGCCTTAAGTGGCTGTTAATCTCACTTTAATTTTATCAGAAAAAACTTGTTTTTTGCTTCATTCCGATTTGCATTCGCGTGAAACTGAGTGTGATATTAAATGCAAATTGAGACTGACTGGGCTTATTATGTCACAAATAAGATTACCGACCAATGATAAAAATAAGTACCGAAAATAATCGATTTTTAAATATATTTAATTTTGATAATCTCAACCACTTCGCACTGGGATCTAAAATCATTCTTCACGTATTAAAAACTATAAGATACAAACTTTTCAAAAGCAATAACTTTTATTGCGCTGTTCATAAACAGAATGTCTTCAAGCAATTCTACGTTTATGTAGGTTTTATTGCTTAGCAAGCTTATTTGAGAACAATTATGGTACAATTGTTTTAGCGTCGAAATGAAAATTCCACAGAAGAAAATGTGAACAAGCTGCAAAACCATAACTATCTTGTTAATAGAAACCACATCCATTCGCATTTTCAATTTTCAAGTTGTCCGACACTCGGTTGTCATGTTTGATGGCTGATGTTGTTCTTAACGCACTTTACATAAAATATAGATTTTTTATATATATTTATAGAAGAGTGCGATTACAGACGTGATGCACTCATTCGTCTGCTCACGTGCTGCATATTCATGTCAACTTGGCTGCAGTTAAGTTGAGGTAAAGATTCCCTACACAGGGGAAAAATTACAACACAAATGGTAATATATTTGTTGATTTACGAGGGTAGTAAAAATATAAAAATAACATTTTTAGTTCATAACTTGACCAACTTTTTAACAAAACGCATTATAGTATAAGTACCGTTCATTTAAGTACTCTTAAAAATACCGAAAAAAAGTAATAATGTGAAGATAAAAACAAACATAAATCTAGATTTACTAGATTTTTTCCAGTATCCAGATAGTGTGTGGCATCGGTATGAATTACTATTAATGGCGAGCTGTATAAATTGAATTTCATTACATGACGACGTCAATTAAAAGCATGTAAAACTCAATCGGGAATGACGTTTTTTTAAATGCAGCCAAGCCATCATCAAGAAGAATCAGAGCCCGAATCAGGGCCCCAGGGGAAATAATGGGAGGTGGTCGGCGGAACATTGACGTTGGCTTAATGAGTCGGCAAATGGCTGATAAAAATGCACAGTGAATATGAAAATCGCTGGCGCTGACACTCGTGACGTCGTGACGCGGCGCAAAGTTCTCGAAACTGACAGGAAACATTGATAAAAGTGCCAACTGACATTGCGTAATGATGGTGCGCCTTAATAGCCGGCTCATTAAACCAGGCGTGCATTAAAAAAATACAAAAAAGACAAACAACGAACAGTACGTACAAAAAATATACAACAATAAATACGTTGAAAATGAAAAATCACAATGCAATAGCGCAAAAAAAAGGAAAACGAAATGATTTAACATACATCATAAAGTAAAGTTTTTTAATCAGAACTTAATGCACCCGTCATATTTCACATTCGTTAATATTAAAAATCTAATTAAAACTTAAACATAATTCGGCATTATACAGAGGCATATTCACAGTAAAAATTCGTTTAAGCTAAAAGCCCATTAACAATTATGACTTTCCTTTGCCGCCCAAAGTAGTTGAAACTTGAAGAGAGAGGAAAGTGCGCTGCCAGTGACGCAGCCTCTGCCTTTTCTTTATCCGCCGCCACCCCCTCGACTTTGTCATAAGTCGTCGACTTCCCCGATTCACGAACTACTATAATACTATATATAGTGTATATATATATATCAGCAGCAGCAGCAGCATCGGTAGCAACAACGTTTTGGCTTTGCTTCGTTTTCAGTTTTACTTTTTCAAGTTTTAATTCTTTGAATTTTAATGACTTCTCGTAATAAGTTTTCATTTCTCATAATTTCTTGGGTTAATAGAATCTCTGCAGTTTTATGTGTATGGCTGCTGCTGCACTCCATGTAGCGCAACTTGAAGTTCTATAACCGTGGGCTCTGCACGGATTAACAATTTTCAGCACTATTAAGGTGAAATAAATTACTATAAACTTGAAAGATCATTGTCAATGGATACCTTTTGGTTTGGAAAAATGTTTTTTTCATTCTAATATTTTTAAAGTATAGGTAAAATCATGTAGGGAAAAATGCATTGGAAACGGCAGACTCCAGTTTCCAATAGTTTTACATCTTAAGGAAGAAAATTTAAAGAAATATCTGGTAGAGAAATAATTTATTTTTTAAATTCAAAACCTATTATAACACAAAAACTTTGTCAATTTGAGACCACTGTGCCCAGCTCATTGAAAATTTTTTGTTACAGAAACTATAAGAAAATAGCAGAAACTATAATTATGGAGTTGACACAAAGTCAGGCAGCAGTTACAGCGACCAGTGAAAGAGCAGACGACAATAATGACTCGGACGAGTCAAGATGCGATGGCGGGAGTCCTGTGGGAGGGGAAACAGGACTACGGACCATGGACTATGTGGAGTCCTTGGCAGCCATGAATTCTATCAGAGGGGAAGCACTAGAAATGCATAAAAGTCGGACTGCATAAAGCGCAGCAGGACCGCCACAGTTGACATTTATGTGGAACTGTCACTGCTGGCTTAAAGTAAACTTGGCCAACTCAAAATGGTTGGGGAAATGGGTGCTCGAGTGGGTGGTTAAAAGGCCAGATTGCAAGTAGGCCACATCTTGGGAGTCTTGGCTGGAGTCCTTGAGCAGCGTTAAATACTTGGCTTCTGATTGCACCGCTCGGCGGTTGTGGCTAATCGTAAATTCAAAAGCGGCAAAAGTGCAACAGCAGTAACAATTAACTTATTAAATGGCGAAGACAAAAACCGAGGGGATGTGGGCATGGAAATTGTGGAAATGAAACCGAACGAGGCGTAAAGATGGCTTTCAGGGGGGAAAAAAAGGAACGCGAAATGAAAAAGGGGACACGTCTACATGCAAAACACCTTCCTGCTCACTCCACAGAAAAGTAATTTATTTTCCTGGGACTGAATAGAGAAATATTCACTTTCACTGGTGGATAAATTCCTGTGTGTCTTGTTAAAAAATATGATTTAAGTTAATATTTTTAATTTATTTATTTGAGAACTATAAAACATACCATAAATACTTTCTATTTTTTATAAATTATATTGTATTTAAATATATTTTATAATTAACTTATATATATTTTACGAATATATGTGTTTTAATTTATTTTTAACTGCATACCATAATTAAAAAACAATTAAAACAATAAACTTTAATTTACTTTAATTATTTTACAAATATTTTGTTCGCCAGTGCAAAGGACATTCTCTGATTACAGTTGACTTTTGCTAATTAGCGAAATTGATTTGAATTTTATGGCGCGCAAAATGGCAATGCTTTTAAGTGGGTGGGATGGAAAACAGCGTGGGGGAGTGGCAAATCTAATTGAAAGTAAATGTTTTGCATTAAATTCACTCACTGCCGTTAAGAAATCAAACTGTTTTGCAGTGGAAAGGCAGAGCTTGCAGCAAATATCTCAACACTTCTATCCGTTTTTTCGACACTCTCTTTGCAGCTGTTGTGACATTTTTTTGGCAAAGCAAAACGCAATGGCGCCAAAGACGCCGCCATTTTCCCAGCTCGACAAAATGGCGACAAGGACATCCACTTCCACATCCAGTTGGCTCTGCCGCCTGCTGCTGTTCGGCTTTTGCATTGGCGCCGCCGCCGCTCGAGGTAAATATCCATAAACATTTATACAAAAATTCATTCGCAGCTCTATCGCATAAAATTCGCCAGCATAGATAGCTTTTGTGGCTTGAAAAAAAAAACACACATATTTATGTATAAACATATATATATGTGTGTGCCGGGTGCATCGGACAAATGAAAACAGCAACGGCACCTGCGGCCTTATGCTGTGCAAAAACTAATTATGTATCTGTCAAATTCGAACGGACAAACAATGCCTTCCGCTTGTTTCATCGTGCGCATCCAATACCGCACATAAATATTATTAATTAATCTGATAGCTTCGCTTTAAAAACGGCATGAAATTCAATTAAATTTATTTTTTCGGTATGAGTAAGAAATCATTTCATATGCCGGACGTTGAAAAATAATACAAAAGAGTGAATAACAAATATTAAAGTCAATCATTCAATAATCTACAATACTTAAAAAAAAGATAATTAGAATACAAGTTATTGTTTTGATATTGTTTTGTTATTATATTTTTTGTTGTCTAATTTTTTTTTTGCAAAAAAAGTATATTTTTAATTTTGTAAAATAGTTATTTCTATTTCTATTTAAATTTACAATTTTATTTTACAAAACAAGAGTGTTACTATTCACAAAAAAAATCGTACAGCTAAAATATTAAAAAAAATTACCAGTTTAAATATTAACAAACAATATAGCACTGAACCCAGAAAGGAAATCCTCATTCCACGAAATTACATTTCCACCTGAATTTTCCCCGAAAACTGACTCAACAACAAAATCCCCAATTCAACTGACATACACAAAGTGGTCGAGTGTAAAAAAAAACAAAGATACACATATATATATATTTATCAAAATGGTGTTACAGTTGACGTTTGAAAAAATGGAATTGCATTTGCACGTGATACCCATGGACGATTTAAAAATCAGAAATTCCCCGAATCGAAGATGGGGAATGGCCGACCGGCAATCATACGAATTTCATTGCAATATTGCGACAATTTTTATTAAAATTTTAGAATTTTCAATTTATTTAGCACTCGAACCAGCAGTCGGTCTGCTCAGTTGCCAACATTTTGCTCTTTGATTTGTTGCAGCTGCGTGAAATTTGGTCAGCAGATATTGGCCAGTAACGGAACGGACACTGTACGTGATTTGATTTCGCTTTACATGCCCGTCTCTTTCCGTTTAGTCAGCACAATATCGCCGCTGGCAAGTCAAAGTATTCAGTAGTTTCAGGAATTTGAGGGATTCTGTGCGATTTGTTGGTCATTTAAAGCGAATCGAAAGCGAATGGGAATCGAATGTGAGACTAATAGAGTTCCAATTGAATTGGCCATTTCGTTGATATTTTGTAAGGGCAACTCGAATGTTTATCGGCCAGACAGGAAAAGGTTTCGCATCCTCCCACTTAGATGAGGAAAAAGGAATGAAATCTGCAGTCGCATCTGGAAAAGGTCAACAAGAGAAAATGTTGCGAAGGAAAAGTGGCGAATACGAATTCTAAAAGGTCTACCTTACTAAAAAAAAATTAATTTTAAATATTACGATCCTTACTTTGTAGGAACTTGTTAATTTGTTATTCCTTATAAAATCGTTTTTAGTAATATTTAATTTCAAATATTTCAAATATTTCCACTTCCTTTACTTTAAAAATTAATTAAGGAAACATTCTTGTTTTTTGAAAAGGGTGTCTTCATTAAAGTTCAGAGTCACCTGGTTGTTCCGAGGTTTCCTTTCCCAGTCGGTGAGTCTGTCAGCACGCTGATAAGTTTTGCCGGCGCTGTCTCCCCCAAGTTGTCCTGCATCCTGTGCCTCTATCCTGCTGTCCTGCAGTCCTTCGCCTCCTGTTGACCCAGGCAAATGCTAATTTTATTATGACAAATGCGCCGAGTCAGGTAGAGACTTTCCTTTTTTTAACTTGCTGTTTCGCAATCACCAGTCTAGACAACACCCCAAGCTCCTTCCATCGCAGAGAGCAGCCTCATTTATTACGAACGCTAATCTAACAACAATCTGCAAAGTGCTTCGAGTCATTGGTTCGTTAGCTTTGGCTTTATAAACGATGCTCCCGCACTTATCCCATAATCGGAATCAAGCTACCGTCTTACCCACAACAGCTTCTAAATCACGCCCCGCGATGGGGTCTCTAATTGAAAATGATCACCGGTTTCCAGCGGATTCGCCCAGCAATTACTTGGTACGCACTAGCTGGTCTTAACCTAAGTAGACAGTTTGTTGGTTTGTTGAACAACATAAACACGCCTCCAGTTGGGCAAAAACAAACTAGCAAATTGCTGTGCGAATAAAGATCTTGCAACCAGTTGAGGTGAATCTAGGCATCCGCGCCTGCGTTCTGGAGCTCCTTCCTCAGGCCTCATCTGCAATCTTCCCCCACCTCGGTTGTCAGCTCTAATCTAAATAAGCGATTTGTCTGTGCATAACTTTGGCCCCAGACCAAGAACCTAGCCACATGCCAAGAAATGCTGAGAGAAAAAGTTGCTAAAATATTTAAAAACTCCAAATCTAAATTGTTTTTATTTATTCTCTAATATTATAATCATACATTTAGTTATTATAGCACAAAGAAATATATTATATTATATTTGGAATACATTAAAATTTTTGTTATAATAAAATTACAATATTTTTCTCTCACTGCACATATGCAACTCGAATCGCAGACTCGTTTGTGCAACTAGGAGTTAAATAATAATTTGTATAATTTATTCGAGGAACTCTTTCTCTGCGCAAAAGGTGGAATTCACAAGGCGATAGCTTCATATGGCCAAGTGATTTATCGGACCGGGCGTGGAATTTCTTTTGGGCCGAGGAGTTGGGCATAAATAATTAACACGTGCATAGTTTGAATTGCAATTTGCGACTGGCTGCTGGCATTTTTATGGCAAACTGTTGACTCTTTGATTGTCCAGTTTGAAACTCAAGATGCTGCGAATCTATTCTTTTCCTGGAAGCAGCGAGTAAAAACACTTCCGTAAAGTTGTCAAGTGTGAGGGCTTTTGTTCTTCTGAAGAAGTTCACTGTCTGCGATGGACAGTGGAAAACGTTTAATTGTTTATTCATGGCTTTGTTTTCCCAGCTAAATGAATGTTAATGACCTCTTCGAGGGGTATAAATATTTGATTGGGTAAAGTGTTGAATGACAGCTCTTCAAACTCAATTAGAACAGTTTTTTTTCTAGGGATGCTTAATGGTAAATAGATAGAGTGCACTTTTAAACTAGCAATTAGTAAAAACACTTACATATATTTAGCTTTTCTGCTAAATAACCTTAATTTAACCACGCGAGTGTCACGTAAAATGAAGCAAAGGATACTACACTTCAGTCTGTGGGAATTTTATTATTATTGACACAAAACTAATGCAATAGAAAAGTTTGCTCCGACATAACCATAACCAGGACAAGAACAACTCCAATTGCCACAGCAGTGGGCAAGGATTTAGGGTCCCATCAAGTGGCAGCTGCTTTGATTGCCGCTCGCCCAAGTTTTCCAGCTTACCACAGCTGACTGCGCCAACAAATTCAACTAATTGTCAGCAATTCATTTACAGAACTGTATGTAACTTTGCCCCACTCCTTTGTCGTGTATTTCTGTAATTGCTACAGCACAAAACGTCGCTGCTGCCGCCTGGAACACCTACATCACCAATTTCCCACATCCAATTGTGGCTTGTTTCTCGGTTTCCATTTTACAGGGCGGGATAGACGTGAATTCCGTGAATTTAGTTTACACCTTTTCTATTTTTGACTATTGAACTTCCAAGCCTACATAAGAATTAATGGATAAAATCAACAATACATTTTATTTCGAATTTAATTACCTCATTAAAACCCACATTTATAACATTTATATAGTTTAATTGGTAGAAATATGATAGGAACTCATTGACTAACTTGTTTCTGATTTTTTCTTTAGGTTTTTTCAAATCTTAAGTTTTTTAAAATTATTTAAAAAGTATTTAAGCTCTTAAGATATTAAATAAATCTTGCGTAAGGTTCTTTGAATGGTTTTACCTTTTAAGTTCCCTTTAAATTTACTTTTAAAATAACTTGGTTCCAAAATAAATACCAATCCTTCAATTAAATTCAGCTTAAACACAAGCAGGGCTTTTTAATTCTGTTCATTGCTTTCATCGACAATCGACAGAGTGCAGGAGGAAAGTCGTTTCCAAGAAAGGACGACAGACTCCTCGCAGGCGGCTTCCTTTAAACCGTGCCGCTCTACTTGTGCTCATGTACATGTTGTAATTGTTATTATTCTGCTGGTATTGCAGCAGCTTAATTGAAAATATTGTGTGTGTCTGGCTCTTTTGTTTGGCTGTGTTTAGCTATAGCCGGCGGCCTCCTTGTGCGCCACTCCCCAAATGAAATTAATTGAGAAGCCCGGGGCCAAGCGAACACACTCCCCCGATTGGCAACTAAAGTTACGCCATACATATGTAACTTTTTATACGCCCAATATCCGGGGGCTATTGTTGCAGTATAGCCAAACTAGGGGTATCAAAAGGGGTAACAACGAAAGGGTGTCGGCCTACTGCGATACATGAATACAATAGTTGAAAGGGGAAAGTTGATCAATTGTTCGAGGATGGGGTTTGCTTGGGCACACATATGTTCGCCTTCTTCACGACGTCTTTATGGGAACTTTTGTTTAAGTTAACTGACCGAGAAAATTTCCGCAACTTATTAGTCATTAATGCGGCGGTATATTAAAGAAAGGCAAGCGATTTTCAAATATATATTCCCATGCCGCTTACAACTCCATTTAAGTCACGATATTTGGGGCATCGACACAGAGTTTGATGGGAAATTTATTCGTTATACCTGGGGCAGGAAACACAAAGTATGTAGGTGTGGAAATGGAGCACGAAGCCCTCCTAATGACATTAGCTTTCACGCAATGTGATTAACTGTCTGAGTAAATTGAGCAGCAAACAAAACATCAAGCTGCCTGGCACACAATTCATTACATGACCACCTCACAGCCAGATCACCACTATATATATATATATATATGCGACTTGTATATATATGTCTTTGGGGCAGGTGGAGGGCATGAACTACCTGCTAACACGCCATAATCCTACGGCAAGGACATAATATAAGTCGGGCAGGAAAACTCCAATGATAATAATGCAGCCCCAAGGAGGTCAGCGGCGGCAAATGAAGTAACTTGGCCAACTGACTGGATAACCGGACACCGAGTTAAGTCCCGGCTAAGACGAGCACGTTCCAGTTTCGAGGAAGCCACCGGACTGACCTTCACCTTTACGGCTTTTTCGTGG
Organism: Drosophila mimetica; assembly: GCA_037075245.1. Lineage (NCBI taxonomy): Eukaryota > Metazoa > Arthropoda > Insecta > Diptera > Drosophilidae > Drosophila > Drosophila mimetica. The sequence continues at coordinate 11,217,325 of JBAMCH010000023.1, forward strand.
CCCCCACCGCCCTCAGCCTGCTCCGTTCGTCCCTCCCACTGCTGTGAAAGCCTTTGCCGCTGCTTTCATCATAATTTCAGTTAGCAGCAGTAGCAAAATGGCCAACATTGTCTCTGCGCGTGTCCTTTTATGGGGCCCTGCGACGTTGTAGTTGTGTGCGTGTATCTTTATGCAATTAAATTAAATATTAAACTTAATTACACTGGGAAACTAACACGCCAAGGCAGCAGCAGCCTTGCCAGCGATGCTCCACAAAGGCGCAGCTCCTTCGTCCTGTCAAATATGCCCAGCACCAGGCCTCAATAATGCAGCCAGGAATGTAAGAAATAATGAAAGTCAATTGTCAGTCAGGCCATCGCTAGATTTTCGCCTCCGCCTCCTTGGGCGGGTGTCCTGCGTCTTGAGTCCTTTCGTCCTGGCCAGATGACTTGGCTCTTATCGTTGCTGCACTGAGCGGAGGGCATTTTAAAATAATAGCAAACCGATTGGGAATTCAAAAGGAAACTGACCATTTTGATTTTTCATTAAAAATGTTTTTTAAATAAAAAAATATGCAAAGAATAATAAAATAACACTTTTTCCTATATCTCCAAAATTTATATTTTTAAATATTTTTTTAAGATTTTTAATTTTGTTTTTTAAAAACTCATATTAAAATCTATTTATTTTGATATATCTAGGTAATGTTTATTCAAAAGCCTAAAACTTGGCAAAGACTTTTCTCAGTGTACCTGAGATGCTTTTGCCTGAAACCGTAATGACAATGTTGCTTTCATTTCGTGTTCCTGTTGCCTGCTAATTGAATTTAATGTAGTTTAATTGAGACGAACGTGATTGTAACTAAAAGCGCTTTATGCTTAATTTACCGGCAGGATGCCTAGATGGTTGCTCCTGGAACCCAGTTAACCTACCCCCCAACCCCCCATCCGCCACGCCTCCTTGCCTCCCTGCCATGAGTGCGGGTGCCTCTAAATAGTTCAAATTCAAATTAATTGCTCCTAGTTAAAGGCAATTCCCCCAGAGAGCGAGCGAGATGGTTTTGGGACGGGGGCTCGGGGTGGTAAAGGCATTTAAATATTTAACATTCCCCTGCCAGCTGTCGGCAGCTTTTCCGACAAGTTTATCCAGCGTAGCCGCATCGCCATGAATAATGCATAGTGGCGATTGTGTCACACGCTGCGTATGAGTAATGACTGGAACTGCTGGCCAAAGCGAAAATCCAAGGGAACAATCGATGGCCTCAAGGACGTTTGCCAATATTAAAATCTGCTCGAGCGCAGCGCAGCGCGAAATTCAAATGCATCTGGCGCATCGCATTCGAAATCGGTCGAGGAATAGAAATAGAAAAAACTCAAAAGGAGACTCCAAAATGAAGCCCGACAGATGCCAGAATTAGCGAGGAGTTCACTCATTTTTATTTTCTGTTGCATTTTCATCCACCGAAGCTGTCAGAAAGCAGAAGCACAGGATCAGCTAAAGGAGCAGTAGTGCACAGAGAGAAAAACAAGCCATTTAAAATATTTAAACAATATATAAAAAAAAATCAGATAATTTATATAAAATTACAAAGTATTTAAAATATTAAAAATATATATAAAAATAATCAGATAATTTATATAAAATTGCCTTTAAATAAAAATACTTAATTTTTTTCACTTATATTTAAAATTAAATTTTATTTAACTTGAAAAAAAGTTTTTTTGTGTTGCTTTAAACTTTTAATATTTTTAAACAAACTTTAAAAATGTCGTTAAAGGATTTAATAGGCTAGTATTTTTCTCAGTGCAATAACTGGAGCAGCAGAAACAGCTGTCATCTTAGAGAGAGAATGGCTAAAAACTGTCAAGCTGCATAATAAATTGAATTTCCTGTAGCTGGTCATTTGCCACCATGAAATTTGAGCGGGGCAGGCGGAACCGAATGAAATGGGCGTGGCATAAACATGCACTTGAAACGAAAATACGGTTCTCCACTATCCGGATCCCGGATTCTGGACCATCCGACCAACACGTACGACCATTCGCTCGTTCCAACATGAAGACACAGGCGCAAAATGCCACCAGAGGCAAATGAAATTACCGAGTTGCCAGCCCGACGACGGGCGAAAGCTCAAAAATCCAAATATCATATTTACAACTTGCAACTACAAGGCCCCTGGGGGAGTTTTCCAGATGGAGCGGGTTAGCGATAGCGATAGAGATGGAGACAGATGGAGAAAAACCCAGAGTGAAGGACATTAAAGGATCCGACAAGCGGCTAATGTCAAGCTGGTAACTGACATTTGAATTCCCCTTTTTCATTGCACTCTCCAAGCCAAGTAATAGAATCAGTCACTAAAATCATTAAAACAGATGGTACAGTTCGTAGGTTGGATAGAAAAACTTCAGGAAACCATAGGTTTATCAATATAAGACCGTTCTATAAAAGGTATTCTTTTAACTTAAATTATGACTTAAATATTTAATCAAAAAAATCTGATTTTTTATAGATTTAAAAATATTTTTTTAAGTATTATCATATCATTTCGATGATACTTACAAAATATTTTGAAAAAAGTTTAAAAAAAAAGGTACAAACAGCCGAAAAAAGATTAAAATGTCCACAAATCCCCCCATTTCACACCTCTAACCCACTATCTGGGCAAGTTAAATTACAAAACCCCTGCGGTAGTGGTATCAAAAAAAGGCTACAAAATCGAGCACAGAATATAATGACGAAACTTTTAATGACTAATTAAGGGGCATTTGCTCTGACTTCTTGTAACAAAATACACACTCACCATACCCGAAAACCGCTCGAAGCGACAACGGAACGCTTAAACGTCCCAAGTTGGCATTTTGTGAAACCTCCAAAGCAAACAACTATACACAAAAAATTAGACATTACAGTTGGTCATTTGGGAAGATTTTCTGTTTGTCAAATGAAAATTTAAATAACAGACATTGCTGCTCAACGAAGCAAACTCAATGACAGCCGGCTGCGGATGGGGTTTTGGAAACAGTAAACCGCACAAACCAGCCGCTCAATAAATATTTAATTATCAAGGAAAAATAGAGTGAAAAATAGAAATCACAATTTGTCATTTTTGCCAGCTGGCTGGGCCACAAAAATTATGCCTATATAGGTAAAAAAACACACAGAATATAGGGAAATAGGAAAGGGGAAATTTTCACACACTATACGTGTACTTATGCATGCTTTTATAACTAAATTTTCGTAAACCGTAACGTGCTTAAATGTTGAAAATTGAAATTTTAATGCAATGGGTTAGTAGAGCAGGGGTTTCTGTTTCAGTTTCTGTTCCTGTTTTTGGGCGGTTTAATGGGTGTTTCTGGGTGCTGCGTGGTGGCAATGGCAATGGCATATCCGAAACTATTTGCGGCCATGCTCTGCGGTCAGATTGTGGCTAACCATGTTACGCCTGCTCCCGGTTGGCAGATGCCAGTGACTATATATATATATATATATATATACGATAGAGGACGGTTTCGGTGGGGCGACGGCCAACGCATAAGTTTGCGGTCGCATTGCCGCGCTCTCCTTTCGTTTCATTTTGCATAAGTTCTAAAGTACACATCATATATAATTAAAATCGTAAAACGGTCAATTTTCCCTCAACGCTGGAGGACGACGGCAAGGATCCTCCTCGACACACACACATCCCCAACCCCAACCCATCCTTCGCCGCCATCTGTGTAATGGGTTTAGCATTTTTGGGCTTTCGTGTACAAATTGAAACTTTATGTTTGTTTGCCAACGAGCAGCGAGCAGCGAGCTGCGAGCCAAGCCGTGTGCTGTGAGGCGTTCTATTAAATTAGTTTACTGGATTTTCGGTTGCGACCAGGCAAGAGGTTACATTTAAAATTTAAGCGCTTTGCCATTAATGCAAACGGGCGTGTAAATACTATGGGTTGATTCAAATTGAAGTGAAAATATTTATCATTAAAACGAAATTAAATTTTTGTATAATTATTGTTAAATAAAATATAAAATATTCAATGGCAATAATATTTACTTACCCTCAGTTATTCTCTCTTAGCAAGGAATATATTTTATTTAAAATCAATTTCTATACAAATTGGTGCGATTATACTAAATTTAGGGACTTTCTATATTTTTATAAAATATCTAATTACTTTTAAATTAAATAAAAAATATTCAATGACAATAATATTTATTTATTCTTAGTTAATTTCCCTACCAAATTTTCCTTAGCAATGACTTTACTTAAAATTAATTTCTATACAAATTGGTGCTATTATATTAAATTAAGGAATTTTCTATATTTTTTTAATACAAAATATTTAATAAAAATACTATTTATTTATTCCCAATTATTTTCCCTGCCAAATTTTCCTTTGGCAAACAATATATTTTAATTTTTACCAACCATTTTATGTGAAATTAATTTCTCTACAAATTGGTGCACACATCCCGGCTACACCTATCACTGAAAGTTTCCATCAATCTGACACACTTCTGGCCCAAATAAATATTCTCGTCTGTGCCGCCCAACCACATTTGGTATAATTAAATTTTATGGCCATTAAATTTGGCAATTTTCATAAGAAATATATGGCCTCCGGCCATTTAGACCATAAACCATTGGCCAAGGCTTACATGCTCTGATAATAATAATAACAGGAAAGGGCGGGCGAAAAAAACCAAATCAAATATATTAGGCAGTGACTGATGTGAATTTATATGCCCAGAACCGCTCTAATTTTTAGCCGCGCATTTACAATGTTCACAGCCCGACCTCCTTTATTACCAACACTTAAAAAGGACCAGGACTGAAAGAAAAAAAAACTGTAAAGCTGGATAAAAACATGCCGAAGGAAAAACACATACTCGCAATTCATTTTCAAAATGAATTTGTTCCGCTGTAACGACCATAAATGCATTTAAATTTATTGGTAGGCAAAGTCTGCGTATGCCACCACCAAAATAACAAGAAAAACAACAACAAAAAATTTGGAAAAAAAAGTAGGAGGACTCTCGCACATTGAATGACAATAAATTATCAATTTTATTTTGACAGCGCGAAAAATCCCGCAACGAAAAACGAAAGACGAGCGCGGAAAATGTCAAACGAAATTGAGCAAAATATATATAGATAGATGTGTTCGACATACATGTACTATAAATATGTATGTAATGTATGCAGTCGGGAGAATTTGTGACAGGAAGTTTCAGTTCAATGGTTTGTTCCAGCGGGCGATTTCAAATTGCCTGGCCATATATATGTATCAAAATATGTGTAAGCTCCCAAAAAAAGTATGCTAATTTGTAGATTGATACTCTTCAGTTCGAAAACAAATTAGTACAAGGGCCAAAAGTGCAGTTTTTATTTTCGCAAATTTTTTATTAAGAGAAAATTAATGATTTTTTAAATTCCTATGCATTTGTTTACACATTGAAGGGTTTTTCATTATACATTTTTAATGAAATTTTATTTCTATAAGCTAAGCATTAAATCTAAATATTAAAATAACTTTTCATTAAATTAATTATCAAAGAAATCGCTTTAATAACGTACCTAAAAGGGTTAAGATCTGAAAAATTAAAGAGACCTTTCTTCCCTTGTTTTTATTGCAGACATTCCATCGTCGATGGAGCAGACAGACGTGGCCTTTTACTGTCCCGGAGAGGGCTTGTTTGCGGACGACTACGATTGCCGGATTTATTACCGCTGTGAGCGGCGTTCGGGCCAATACATTCGACCCTACCTGCTGGCCTGTCCCGAGGATGCGGTTTTCTCGCGCTCCCTGCGAATGTGTCTGCCACCAGCGATGGCCGGCCGCGATGAGTGCGTGGACCAGGTGAACGAGGTGGACGGCGGGTGGGAGCAGGACGACTACGGACAGGACGACCATAATGCGATGCTTAACCTGGCCGTCACACCTGCGGCCAATGAGCTGCGTACCTATGCCTCCACGCATCGGCTCCCCACGAATTATGGAATGGCAGGTCTCAGCGGTGTCTCTGTCATATCCTTTTCCAGCTCATTATCCCTGCGTGCTGTTGGCTCGGCGGAGGAGGGCGATGCGGCGGGCGTAATATGTCGGGATGATGGCTTCATGACCGATCCCAGCGACTGCACCGTGTTTTATCGCTGCATCTCGAACGGGCGAGGCTATAACAAAATCGGCTTCCGCTGCTCCGATGGCACTGCGTGGGACGAGTCCCTGCAGTCCTGCAACCACATGTTTGACGTACGTGCCAACGGCGGTTGTCGCAATCAGGCGATACCCCAGAACGACGGCTATTACGCCGGCCAAACGTCAACACAATCGTCGCAGACCAGCTACCAGAACTCCACCTCAAGCAGCCAGCAGAGCTCCTCCTCCACCAGTTCCTCGAACTCCTCGCAGAGCTCCAGTTCCACGTCCAGTTCGACATCTAATTCCAGCTCCAGCCAGGAGTCCTCCACATCGAGCTCTTCGTCTAGCAACAATCAGGAATCTAGCTCCGGATCTACCAACAATCAGGAGTCCAGTTCGGAATCTAGCAGCAATCAAGAGTCCAGCTCTGGATCTAGCAACAATCAGGAGTCTAGCACAAGCTCCAGCAGCAATCAGGGCTCAAGCTCCCAAAATACTGGCAATAATCAGTCCTCCAGCAGTAGCCAGAACCAAAGCTCTGGCAACAGTGGAAGCTCGGAGAGTAGCCAATCCTCACAAAATTCCGGCAGCAACCAAAGCTCAAGCAGCAACCAAAACTCCGGCAGCAACCAAAGCTCCAGCAGCAACCAAAATTCCGGCAGCAACCAATCCTCTAACAACAGTCAAAATTCCAGCAGCAACCAATCCTCTAACAACAGTCAAAATTCAGGCAGCAACCAAAGCTCTGGCAGCAATCAGTCCTCCAGCAATAATCAGAGCTCCAGCAGCAATCAATCCTCTAGTTCCAACAGCAATCAGAGCTCCTCGGGCAATCAAACCGCCAGTGGCTCCAATAAACCAGCACCTACAGAATGCGAAGACGAAAATACTTACATTCCCGACAAGGAAGACTGTGCCAAGTTCTACAGATGCCGTCAAGATAAGGACGGAAAATTAGAGCAAGTGCCTTTCACCTGTGGACCCGGCACCGTATGGAACCAAGAAGACAAGGTCTGCGATCTGCCCACTGAAGATCAGAAGAAAAAGTGCAACATTCAATCGGGCTCATCCAGTGGCAATAACAACTCAGGACAGCAGTCGAGTGGAAGCTCCTCCAGCAGTAACAATCAATCTTCAAGTAATCAGGGGTCTTCTAGCAATCAATCCTCAAGCAACCAGAGCTCATCCAGCAACCAAGGATCTTCTAGCAACCAGGGTTCGTCTAGCAATCAAAGTTCATCCAGCAATCAAGGATCGTCTAGCAATCAGGGCTCATCCAGCAGTCAAGGTTCCTCTAGCAATCAAGGCTCCTCCAGCAACCAAGGTTCTTCCAGCAACCAAGGCTCATCGAGCAACCAATCATCCAATCAAGGCAGCAATCAAAGTTCATCGAGCAATCAGTCCTCCAATCAGTCCTCCAATCAAAGTTCATCTTCATCGTCCACATCCAACAATCAAAGCTCGAGCTCCAGTAACAATAACAATTCATCAAGCAATAGCACTCAATCAACGACTCCCAAGCCTTCCAATCCCGATGGTGATTGCCAAGATACGGAAACATATTTGGCAGACAAAAAGGACTGTGCCCGATTCTATCGTTGCGTAGAGAATGGAAATGGTGGCTTCGATAAGGTTCCTTTTGATTGTTCACCGGGAACAGCCTGGGATCCCGATACTAAGGGCTGCAACCATCCCACGGATGTGCAGAAGGAGCAGTGCAAGGCAATGGCCAATGGTAGTGGCAGCTCCAGTTCATCCAATCAGGGATCATCCTCAAACCAAGGATCATCTTCTAATCAGGGTTCATCATCAAACCAAGGATCTTCCTCCAACCAGGGTTCTTCTTCAAACCAAGGATCTTCCTCCAACCAGGGTTCCTCTTCAAATCAAGGCTCTTCATCTAATCAGGGTTCGTCATCAAACCAAGGATCTTCCTCGAACCAAGGATCTTCCTCCAACCAGGGATCGTCTTCAAACCAAGGATCTTCATCAAACCAAGGATCTTCCTCCAACCAAGGATCCTCTTCCAACCAGGGATCTTCATCAAACCAGGGATCCTCTTCCAATCAGGGATCATCCTCTAACCAAGGATCTTCTTCCAATCAAGGATCTTCATCCAACCAGGGATCTTCCTCGAACCAAGGATCTTCCTCCAACCAAGGATCTTCCTCCAACCAAGGATCTTCCTCCAACCAGGGATCCTCTTCAAACCAAGGATCTTCTTCTAATCAAGGATCCTCTTCCAACCAGGGATCTTCATCAAACCAGGGATCCTCTTCCAATCAGGGATCATCCTCTAACCAAGGATCCTCTTCCAACCAGGGATCTTCATCCAACCAGGGATCTTCCTCTAACCAGGGATCTTCCTCCAACCAAGGATCTTCCTCCAATCAGGGATCTTCATCCAACCAGGGATCTTCATCCAACCAAGGATCTTCCACCAACCAAGGATCTTCATCCAACCAATCCTCCTCGAATCAAACGTCGTCCTCTCAGCAGTCTTCATCTTCTAACCAGACTTCATCCTCAACCACAGAAGGATCTTCATCATCCACCACACAGAAACCCTTCAGACCCGCAGAGAAATGTGAGAGTGAGGAAACCTTCCTGGCTGACAACGAGAACTGTTCCAAGTTCTATCGCTGCGTGGATAATGGAAAGGGTGGCTTTACGAAAGTATCATTCACCTGTCCACCAAACACTCTGTGGGATCCCGAGGCCAACAGCTGCAACCATCCCGATCAGATCCAGACCAAGCCGCTTAAGTGCAAAAAGGTGGTCAATCAAGGCGGATCTTCTTCTAGCAGCAGCAGCTCCTCTTCGAGTAGTTCATCAAACAATAACGGTTCCTCTTCAAATAGTGGTTCGTCTTCGAACAGTAGTTCCTCGAACAGTGGCTCCTCCTCCAACACTGGATCGTCTTCAAACAGTGGCTCATCATCCAACAGCGGATCCTCCTCCAACACGGGATCATCTTCCAACAGTGGTTCATCATCCAACAGTGGATCCTCCTCGAATACAGGGTCATCTTCAAACAGTGGATCATCCTCCAACAGTGGCTCATCTAATCAAGGCTCCTCTTCTAATAGCGGCTCCTCTTCCGGATCCAACACTTCTGGAAATGGATCGACTTCGTCATCATCATCATCATCATCTTCTTCAAGCAACAACAATAATCAAGGTTCATCCTCATCATCCTCCAGTTCATCCTCATCCAGCAGCAGCTCGACCTCTTCAAAACCAAATCCTTCTGAACCCTGCAAGATCAATGGACAATTTGTTGCCGATAAAACCGATTGTTCCAAGTTCTATCGTTGCGTGGATAATGATAGAGGAGGCTTTAATATGGTGGCCTTCAGCTGCGGTCCTGGCACTGTTTGGGATGCACAACTTCAGGCCTGTAACCATGCTTGGGCCGTAAAGGAATGCGGTGGCGTTGCTCCTCCGCCAACTTCTCCTCCCTCGACTACCGCCGGACCAACAACCACATCCACCGCAAGACCTTCAGGACCATCTTCCACATCCAGACCTTCAGGTCCCACTAGTACCGCACGTCCTGTCACCACTGGACCAACTACCTCCTATCCAACTACATCCCCTGTCACTCAGTCACCCAACAATAATGGCAAATGTACTTCAGAGGGCTTTATGGCTGATCCCAATAACTGCTCCAAGTTCTATCGCTGTGTTGGAAACAACAAAGGAGGCTTCACCCCCATTCCATTCCAATGTGGAGCTGGTACTGTTTGGGATCAGGATCTTCAGACGTGCAATCACAATTTTAACAATTGTAATACTGGCTCGAATGATACTACCACAGCGAAACCTCCCTGTGAACCTACAACCAATGGTACTTCTCCCACTCAAACACCTACAACCTCTACACAGCGACCTACCACAACTGAATTACCCTCTACAACTGATTCACCCACTACAACAACAGCGGGGCAACCTCCCACTACGACAACTGATCTACCTCCCACTACAACAACTGAACAACCCCCCACTACAACAACTCGTATACCACCCACCACAACCACTGAAATACCAACCAGTACACCCACTTCAGTGCCACCTAGTACATCAACAATCAGTTCAGAAACTGAAACGACAACAATGACCCCTAGTCCAGACACCACCACGCAACCACCTTCATCAACCACCACCATGAAACCCCTACCGGCTGGAACGGAATGCACAGGAGAGGGCTACATGGCCGATCCCGTGGACTGCAGGAAATACTACCGATGCATCAACGCTGGAGCCTCTTACAGGAAGTACAATTTCACGTGTCCCAAGGGCACAGGATGGAACGAAGATGTGCAGACCTGTGACTACATGGAGAACATACCGAGATGCTCAAACCTGCCAACGGAACCCCCGACCACTAAGTATCCAGAGACAACGACACCAATTGAAGAGCCCAAAGATCCCGGAAGTACATCCCCACCAACAACAGATGAACCCACAACAGTTACAAAGCCCAATACAAAACCAACCGAAGAACCTTCTACCGAAAAGCCACAGAAACCCACTACTACTACCGAATATCCCGGAAAGCCAACGACCACAGAAGAACCTGCACCAGAGGGACCGCAGAAGCCTACCACAACCGAATATCCCGGAAAACCAACTCAGGAACCCACAACCACAAGTATTCCCGGCTACAATCCCACTACAACACCCGTTTCAGTTGAAACTACAACGTCTACCCCGGGTTATAAGCCAACTACAACTGCTGAACCCATTACCACAACCATGGAACCTATTACAACCACTACTACCACCCAAAAACCCACAACTTCCACTCAACAACCCACTACTACCACTCAGCAACCCACTACTACCTCCTCTCCGGAAACCACAACTACAGATATTATAGAAAGCACCACACCGGAGGGTCCTACGACCACCACTCAGCCGGAACCACAGAAGAACTATAACTGCACCGGCGAGGGCTTCTATCCCGATCCCGAAGACTGCATGCGCTATTACCGTTGTGTAGATGCGGCCAAGAATGGCAAGTACCAGGTTTATGCCTTCAAGTGCGGTAATGGAACTGTCTGGGACATATCCACCGAAACCTGCAACTATGCCGATCAGGTTTCGGGTAATTGCACATCTGGACAGACGACTTCCTCGCCAGGCACAACGGAAAGTACAACCAGTTCTGGAACTCCTGAGACAACCACTTCTAAAGCTCCTGAAACCACTACCACTGGAGCTCCGGAGACCACTACCACGCCAGCGCCTGAAACCACTACCACCGGAACTACCGAACCTACAACTTCTGGAAGTACTGAAACTCCTAGTCCAGGAACAACTACCACTGAAGCTGCCGAAACCACTACCACATCACAAAGGCCAGAGACGACCACCGCAGTTGGAGGAGAAACCACAACCAATCAGCCAACGACTGAAGCCCCATCCACCACTGAGAGTCCAACTCCCAGCAGCAACAGCTCCGCGCCGTGTCCCACCACCGGTCCCGGACAGAATGTGTACGTCTGCCCCACCGGATTCCGTCAGCATCCGGAGAAGTGTGGCATGTTCTACCAGTGCAGCGAGAGTTCGGATAGCAACGATCTGAACATCGTGGTCTTCCAGTGTCCCAATGGTACTGTCTACCAGGACAATACCTGCAGTTGCGGCAAGCCCAAGGCGGGTGACAAATGCTCCAAGGATATGAAGAGGACCACCAACTTCTTTGAACAGGAAACGAAGCTTCAGAATGTTGTAAGTGATCCTCCTTTTAAAATTCTTTCGTTCATAACAAATAATACCATTATATCCGGTTCCATCAATAGGTACAAATCAGCTCGACGGCCCCTCTCTGCCCGGATGAGGGTCACTTCGCGCTCAACGATGACCAGTGCGGCCAGTTGTTCGTCAAGTGTGGATTCTCGGAGGTGACGGGACGCATCGAGGGCCAGATCCACCGCTGTCCGCAGGGATTCGCCTACTGGAACGTGAGCCGTCGCTGCGAACCAGCTCGAAAGCTGCTCAACTGCACCCCAACCACCTACAATGTGGGCGGTAATGTGCCGCTGGAGTGGCTCAACATTGGCCATAGACGCCGCAGCATGCGCATTTAATTAGATTTAGTCTAGATTCGCTTAGTCGCCCGCCATTGTTTGTTTGCTGCGCCAGCACTTGATTTCGATCTTGTTAATTTGCTGGCCCAGCAAACGATCGAACAGAAGAGTTAGCTTAGGACGTAGGGAAATTACAGTAGATTAAGTCCGGATTTAACCCTCCAACATCTAAAACAGTTTTAAGAATTAGTACAAAGATAACTCGTTGATTTAAATTGAAAGTTTTTAAAATATTACATACTTAATAGATTTTTCTCTATATCAATACTATATATTGTCTCGAGAGATTGTCTTTTGTAACCTATAAGTACTTAATTTCTCACAAAGCTTTGACTGTTGGAGGGTTAACTAGATTCTTGGTGTCGGACTGCAAGGCTGCACTTTACGCATTTGAAAAGGAAACAAAAGGTTTTTGAGTAGTCTTCCTATAGTGGAAACAGGCACAGCCTTCACTACACACACGTAAATGTTGTAGCTTTTATGCAGTAATTGTATTTATGTTTAGAGTTTAAACATACGTTCTGAACGCCATATACATAATATATATATATATATCTTAGACTATGCTTAAAGTTTATAATAAATTGAAACATATACAAAAATCTTCGAAGAATGATGCAGTGGAACTTATTTTACTTTCGGGACTACTTTCTGGGATGGAAATGGTTGGAGCGTTTATACTTTGTCGTTTAATGATAGTAGTTTTTTTTCTAACTACTTTTGTTACGTCCCTTTTGAGTTCTGCCTCCATTTCATAGCGGAATACTTTCTTTCTTTTATAAAATAAATAAGATTTTGCGGCTTGCTCTTAGAATTTCAGGAATTATTTCGTTTCCGAGAATTTTGGATTTACCAAAGGATCATAGTTTTACCTCTTTCTATTCATTATCTTGATAACCTTAGGTGCAACCTTCTCTTCTTGAGGATTTCTTCTCGAAAGTTCCAAGTTCCACTGACTGTTGTAGCTCCCCACTTTTCTTGGGGATTATTTGGTTACTCCATGACTGCTCCTGAAAGCAATGTTATTTAACGTCTTCTCTTGAAAATTCCCGATTAAAACTTACCTCATTTTCCCGAAAGAAGTTGGTATTTTCCCTGACTCATCCTACTTTTTCTTTTTGGCCTGTGTCGGTGCCGCCGGATTGTCGCCCTTGTAGAACTCCTTCAGCAGGGCCATCGCCTCATCCGCTCGCACGCCACCAGTGATTTCGATCCTTTGGCCAACGACGGCGGCCACGTCCACCACTGTCTTGCCACCAAAGCGGTCGTTTTCGCACCCGAAGATGATCTCCTTGACCCCCAGAGTATGGAGAGCTGCAGAGCACATAATGCAGGGCTCCACGGTGACCACAACCGTAATCTCGCTGAAGAGCTGGCGGGCCGGATAACGCCTCTCGCGGCAGCTGGCCAGGATCGCGTCGATGCAAATGAACTCCGCATGACGAGTGGCATTCCGGTGGACGTTCACCTCGTTCCCGCCACGTGCAACCACCTTGTCCCCATGAACGAACACACAGCCCACGGGCACCTCGCCTGCGTCACGTGCCCGTCGTGCCTCCACTAGAGCTTCCTCCATAAAGGCGGCCATTTGGCATGGAAATAAACTCGGGGAACTGGGTGAAAAGCCGCACACCGCAGATGACCAGGTCAACAAAAACAAAAGGCGACTTCGGAACAGCTCTCACTCTGCCTGCGTTTTCCAACACTGATCAACAGCTGGCCGTGAACGGTCACTTCGTGAGCGGTCACGGTGTCACTGTGAAGTCACCGTTAATAAATATTAAGGGGACTCCAAATAGAAGAGATATTTTTCAATTATTAGTTTTGGTGCTTTAAAAATAACTTGAAAAAGTTGTATTCTATTTATAAATGAAAAACTATTCTGTTTTCTTAGGATTTTGTATTAAACTTTAAAAATGTTTACAATAAAAAATTGTATTGGAAAATAATTTTGTTTTTTAAAATCTTACTTATTTTACAAATGTATAAAATTATATGATTCATTTTTTTATCATACATTCTTATGTGTAATAAATCGTTTATATTCTTAAAAACGAATTAAAAATTTGTACTTTGGTTTCTTAGCCGATCAAATATTAGGTATTGCCAATTTTGTAAACGCTACAAAAAGTTGTTAATTTTAAATGCACTCCTGATGCATTGTGCGCTTAAGCCTCATTTCGCATAAAGCGGATAAGGTTGTTGTCCTTTAAGAAAGCCTCGGCCTTTTCCGGCCAATCGTTGTTATTAGAAGATCGAGGACTTGGATGAGGCAGCCGGAGCACAGAAACGGAATCCGATTTGCAGTATCTTGAACCTTTCAATGCGGTGTGAACATACTCCCCAACAGCCACAATGACTTGGGGCTTTAGTAGAATCAATTGCTCCTCGAAGGTTTTCAAACAAAAGTCCCGCAGCTGCTTTTTGTACGGTCCTTTCAGTTCACTGGGCGTTAAATTTTTGCCATCTTCGCTAAAGAATGCCAGAGGACAGAAATTGTGAACAAAGCATTGCTGGGAAAATATTTCCATGTTCCCTGCTAGTCCCAGGAATAACTCCCATAGACGAACACCACTTGGCTCCTCAATCCTCCTATCCAAGCCCACAACAGGACGTTTGGGATGTTCAACCGGAGGTTTTTCCACTGATCCTGAGAGTTGCATTAAAACCTTTACAGTGCGCACATTGCCAAAGGGGATCTGAAGAGTACGATATTTCAAAAAGATATCTAAGGATAATAATGTCGACTTACCCCAGTTTGAGCCATTCCATTGGGTCCCGGATTCATTCCAATAAACACCAGCTGCTTGGGGCCAATCATAAACCGCCGAAGATAATCACAGTGGAGCTGTGACGCATACACTATGGGGTTATAGATGCACTTAATGTTCGGGGGTGGGGTTAATTTTTCTAGAACCTCGTTCAACTTGACTTCGGTTTTATAGAACTTTGCCCACAGGGGCTCAATGAAGAAGTCGGATATTGTACCTTCCTCCTTCGGAAAGGACCTTTTGGGCTCCTCATCCTCAAGATGACCTTTTTGCTGGTTCAGTTTGCGCTTTAACATGGCGACTGACTAGACCGATAGGCTCATAATATAAAACGATCAAGAAATGGTAGGGGGATTCTTAGAACTGCATTAGATTTGATTAGCTTGCCATTGTTGTTGTAAATCAGCTGTTGCAAAAAGAAACCTTAGTATGACCGTAACGTAGCGAAACTTGTCTGATTTAGGGTTAAACAGGACTTGGCCTTGCGCTAAGTAAATTTAAAAAATTTTAATTTTTTTAGACTTTAAGGGACTTAATTTGTAATTAAACCTTTGCGTCTCCTTTCTTATTTTTTTGATACACGTCTTGTATGGCATTAACATCCCGTTTTATTAGCAAATCTTTACAAACAAATGGTTAAATATATATTTAAAAATTAAAAAATTAGTGTTCTATTTTTGATTATGCGTAAACTCATTTAGACGCTCCTCGTTTTCCCGAACGAAGCTCAATTTAAAGGCTTTGCAGGTTTTCTCTATGCTGCCTTTAACAACGGTGCCCAGTATTTCGAGGAATTGCGAGACCTAGGGAAGGGATATCTCTAGCTGTAGGATAGTTTGTGGGTGCAGACTTTCAAGACTCACAGTTAAATCCTTTTCGGCGCACGACAGCTTGACGAATTCGCACTGAGGGGCATGTTTGAGGTGCTCCTTCCACGGATCGTCCTCGGATTCCCAGCCATCGAGGGTTTTCCCGCACACAAAGCAAGTGGCTGTATCGTTTTCGCGCTTATTACCCGTCCAATAGAATCCCGCCTCGGCCATCTGTTAAATAGTTTTTATAATGAGCTCGGGATAGGCATTTTAGATGCTCCTTCTTGCCTTTGAAATGCTGCACAAAGCGGTCTCAGGAAAGGGCCAGCTCTTGAAGCTCTCCACGCGATGCTGTTCCAGGAGATTCAGCTTCCGGAAGACCTCCAGTTTCTCGCCACTCAGGCCCGCTGCAATATCATTGATCGCCGGGGAGTCCATTTGGTTTTATTTCACAATTTCGAGACACAAATAAAAATAAATGCTAGTTTTTACAAGCAGCGCGTCGTTGTTGCTGTGTCTTTGAAAACAGGGTTGCCAGCGGTATGCAAAT
This sequence comes from Drosophila mimetica, assembly GCA_037075245.1. Lineage (NCBI taxonomy): Eukaryota > Metazoa > Arthropoda > Insecta > Diptera > Drosophilidae > Drosophila > Drosophila mimetica. The sequence continues at coordinate 11,233,657 of JBAMCH010000023.1, forward strand.
ATCGATATGTTAGCGAGCAGAGTTGCCATCATTGTGGAAGTATCGATATAATAACTATTTTTTCAGAGGGTGAAAACTATCGCCTAGGGTCACACATTCTGGTGATTAAAAATTGAGGAATGCTTAAATATTTCCATTTTTATAAACAGTTTTTTTTTATAATTTTTTGTATCGGAAAATCCCCGTATTAATTTAAATTGCTTTGAAAATTAAGTTCACATAGTTCGTTTAAAAAAATAAAAACACCAAAATCAATAAATAAAAATTCCTATTAGTTTTGTTAACAACATTAAGATGATAAAATAAAAATAAATAAATAAAATATATATTACATTTAATTTTATACGATAGTCACGACAGATAAACATCGATAACTGTCTTAATACGGCAACCCTGCTGCTCTGTTATGGCCAACAGTCGTCTGTTACAGCAGCTGTTTCAGTTATTGTCATCCCCCCAGTTGTGTACACACTGTTTTGACGTTAAGAGTTTTGCTGACTTTTTATTTATAAACAGAAAACACGGAAAATGATGGTGTAAACCGTGAGCCAGACACCCACACCCACACCGACACACGGCCACACACCATACCGCACTCGTTGTTGTTGTTGCTGTTGAATTTTTGCAATCGCGAATTGCAAAAATCGCCCCAGGAAACCCAAAGATTATGCACCCAAGTTGCACGCTGCACAGAAATTGATTCGCAGAGAAGGAGGAGAAGCAGCCAAGCGGAGAATACAGAGAGAGAAAAAGAAAGTGCTCCGACGGCCTTGGGCGAAAAACGGGAGCAGCGAGAAGCAACCCAATTAAGTGGCCCAGGCTTTTGCGGGTTCAGTAGGTCACTGCCGCACCGTTTTTGCAAGGGGCAGTGGCCCAAGGACATCCGGCAGGAGTCCCCCGCCCACAGCCCAGCAGCCACCCACAGTCCACGCCCACTGCTAAGGATATATAGAGGCAGCCACCCACCAATTTTGTTTGGCAATGAGACGGTGCGCTGGCAATGCGCTCACTTGAAGGCAGCCGTCGACAGGTCGAGCAGCTGCAGCTGGAGCTGGAAGCCAAGGATCAGGATCGAAATCCCCGCCAGGAGCAGGTGCCGGAGCAGGAGCAGGAGCAGCCAGTCCCACGGCCATCGATGGCCAACGAACGCAAGCAGAGCAGTCCCAAGGTGGAGCTAACCAAGCTCAGTCACGAGCTGATCGAGGAGTGCAAGCGCAGCCAGGAGGACTCGCTGCTGTCGCGCCACCTGCGCCACGAATTGGAAAAGTATGTCCCTTAAATAGAGTCATAGCACTAGGAATTCTGATTACATCAGGTTATTTAGTAAGCATTTGGGAGAAGAAAAGTAGAGTGATGACTACAATCGTTAGATCTCGAAATTGGGAAGCCTTAAAAATAGGCTATAATCTTTTAATAATGTTTTCCTCAAACTGAAAATAATGTTTATAGTTCAAGTGCATAGTTTCCAGAAAACATTTTTGCAAGAAAGAAGACTAGATCATTTATTTAATATATAATATTACTTAATCGATCCGTCTGTCTTAGCTAATAATTAATTTATTCCGTACCTTCCTAGACATTCCGTCTACAAAAAATTTTGGGCAGTGTTTCAATTTCTACCAAAGAGCCACACAAAACAAACAAACCAAATTGGTCCTAATCACATCGCCTGACCATGCTGATTAATAAAGTATAGCATTTATAGAACGTACGACATTCATACCTGAAGAGCTGTTACACCTTTCTTTTCAGTTTACTATATTTAGGAAGTTTTTTATATAAACAAAAATTAATACTCAAACGTAGAATTTTATGGGCCCATTTACTTACTGCAATAAATGTGTATTTACTAGATATTTATTTGTATATTTTACAATTTCGGATTTTTATTGTTTAGAAATACAAATAAATTTTGGTAATATAGACAATGACTTCATTTAAAAAGTTACAAATTTTGTTTATATTTTTCAATATAGCAGAAGGATTTAAACTGGTTACGAACATACATATTTATTTGGAAGAGACCTAATCAGAAATCACTAATGACTAGTCATAAGTGTAAATTCTCTGCTAAAAGCTCCCAATGTTTTGACGTCGTTGAACGCTCTATCTTATCAGCAATTATGCCCACCAAATCATTGGCCCTGCACGTGCTGATCGAAAAGCTTCCGATTCGCAACCCTTAACCTTGCACAGAAAATAATAAGTGATTTTGAAAATATAAATATTAATAAAACTCGAAATGTAATCTGTTTTTTAGGCTGCCACGCGATTCCCGTCGCGAGTTGGTGCGAAAGCAGCGAAATGGCTGCGCACCCCTCTTCATAGCCTGCAAACGGGGAGCTGTGGACATTGCCGAGTATCTGATCACCATCTGTGAGGCGGACATCGAGCAAAGGGGTCACTTCGAGGTGCCGGAGGATAATAGCTTTCACTATGTATCGCCACTTTGGGCTGCCGTCGTCTCTGGGAAGCTGTCCATGGTCAAGTACCTTGTGCGGATCGGATGCGACATCAATGCCACCTCCGATTCGGGATCGACGCCCGTGAGGAGTGCCTGCTACATGACCCACGTTGATATCGGTAATTATTAATGCTCCTTTGTAGTAGAGCTATCGTAAGTTGGGAGGGCCTTGTTGCATTATTAATTGGCATTCACTATTGCTTAAGTTCTAGTCTTGTAATTTTGAAATCAAACTATTCATTGGGGTGTTTATTCTCATTCCACTTTTATTCCAATTAAATACTTTCACACGCAATTTGAACATTTACATACACCCCCACTTTTAAGTAATCTGCACCAACAAATTTCTTTTACTGCAAAGAATTGTTTTAAACAGGTGGTCTAATCACACGCTTAAAACGTTTATTCTTTCTGAATACCGAATGGAAATTTATTCGCAAAACAATAGGAATGTAGAAATCATATAAATACTCCTTTAGAAATAGCTTTAAACTTTTCAATTCAGACTTTCTGATAGAACCATGCATATAGTTTGACTATTTTAATGGGAATTCGCATAATAGCAAATTAAACTAGGTCAGTGAAAGCTGATTGCGGGTATTCTCTTAGATTCGACGAGATCATATAAATATACATAAATATACATCATATAAATATACATATTCCATATACATATATTCTTGGGCTATTAAATTTTAGTAATTCAGAACAGAAACAGGTTTTAATAAAAATTACTTCTTCTTATTAATTATAGTCAAGTTCTTGGTCGAAAACGGAGCGGACATTAAGCGACCGAACATTAATGGCGGCACGTGTCTGATTAATTCGGTGCAGTCGGTGCAGCTGTGCTTATATCTGGTGCGAAAGGGAGCGGACATTAATGCAAGGGACATTCAGGACAAAACGGCGCTCCACTATGCAATCCAGGAGCACCGTCTGGATACCACAAAGATGTTGATCGAACAGGGCGCAGATCCGTATGCCAAGAGTCGCTACGGAGACGATGCTCTTCGCACTGCCTGCTTAAAGGGAGCACATCAGATCTTCGACTTCTTGAAGAAGGAGTTGAATTATTTGCCTGCAAGGTTGGCAGAGGCTCACGAGCTGATGGGATCGACGTTCCTGGACGAGCACAACGAGTCGCGGGTGTGCATTCTACACTGGCGCATGGCGCATCACATACGGGCAGCATATTCTCCGTATATAGAGAAGAAGCCGCAGGTTCCTTTGCGCACTGCCTACGAAAACGCGGTGGAGTTCAGTACGCTGGAGGAACTGGACAACATTGCTACCGATATGGATGCGATGCGGACCCAGAGCTTGCTCATTTGCGAGCGGGTTTTGGGACTGACTCATAAGGATATGCTGTTTCGGTTAACTTTCAGGTAAGTTTATTGTTGTTGGCAATTGTAATTAAGATATTTATCTAAGATAACTTTCAGGGGCGCCTCGTATGCGGATTCGCTACAGCTGCAACGCTGCATTGACCTGTGGAGGTTCTTGCTCGAAGTTCGCGTGTCCAACTGGTCCATCCTGCACTTTGAAACTTGTTTCGCGGCGCAGGCGCTGGTGCGTTTGATGTTGGATCTGCATGTGCAGAACTCGAGTCACATAAGGAGCGATGCCAGAGCCCGTTTTGTGCATCAGGATAAAGTGCTGCCGAGGTTTGAGGATGTGCTCGGCGTTTTTCGAACGCTGGCGGAAAGCGCCATTGTGGTGAAGCACCTATTGCTCTTGAGGCCTGTGTTCAGAAGGCAGCAGGAGAACTACGACAGGGTGATGAGGTGTCTGGCCCACCTTATCTATCTGCTGATCAATACCGTCCACACAGAGGAGCAGAACAAGCTTATCTGCCAGGCGGTTCACGAGACGGTGGTTGTGGGCAATTTACGTAGTGCTAGCACCGCCGACACAATGCTCCATCTCTGCGCCTCGCGGCTGAACGTCATCAAGAGCGGCTACATCACTGACGACAACTTTGCCGATGTGGGTAGCTTTCATCACCAATTAAATAGTTTTTCTTAACGAGCTTTTTATCATCCTTAGAAGACTGTGTTCCCCAATGCGGATGTCATCAAGCTGCTCATCCAGTGCGGTGTCGATGTAAACATCAAAAACGAAGCCAAATCCACACCCCTGCACGTTGCCTGCCAGCCCTACAACTATGACAATGAGGTAGCTAAGACTTTAGTCTCCCGACATTTTTAATTCCATACTATCGAGTAGCTCTTAATTTATGTAATTAAATATATTAATCACGCATCTTCTCCCACAGATTGTTCATTTACTGCTCAAGTGCGGAGCGGACATCGATCAGCCGAATCGCGCCGACAAGCGGCCCTACGACTTAATAGCCTCCAATCCCACCAGCACCATTCCGCTGCTCAACTTTGTGACTCTGCAGTGTTTGGCGGCGACGGCGATTAGCAAACACCGGATACCCTACCACAATCAGCTCCATAGGCAGCTAGAAAAGTTCGTCCGAAACCACGAACCGTGAGGAGGTATCTACTTCGGAAAGAAGCGATGAATCGAAGCCGGAAGTGTGTTTAATGTCTATGTCTTATGTCTAAATTATAGGCGTTTCAACCCTAGAGGACTATCCCCATTCGGAATTTTCAAAATTTCACCAGTGTCGATTGCTTTGCTCGCTCTATATATAAAATACATATTTACAGATATCTATATCTATTGTTAAATCGGCTTAACGTAGTTTAAAACTCCAATCGAAATCAGAAGAAGTAGGTGCAGAATCAGAACAAACATTGTAACAGAACAAGCAAAAAGTGTAAACGATGAACGTGATATTAAAAACTACATATATATATATAGAGAGTGTATCGGAAACATTAATATTTTAGAGAACTTACAAAGCGAATGGCGGATCTTTGTACTTAACAAATTCTGCTCTGCTGTTTGATTATTAGATCCTAAAGAGAGGAACTCATTGTAACGCCAATACAGTTTACACATTATCTACATACATACAATTACGCCTGAAACATATACTAAATATATACTATATATATATATATACATACAACTAGAATAACTAATTGAACACTTGTTGAACTACTAAAATCGAACTCGATAACTGAATGTGAATTGCAATTTGTGAGAGGGCCAAAGTCACTCAACCTTTTCGACAGCATTTGTCCCTTAACTTCTTATGATTACCACGCTTTTTAGATCTATGTACTACGTGTATGCGTGTGGGCCAAAGTATTGTCTTGGCCCGCAGCAAGTATTTAACAAACATTTTCTGTGAGACCGATGGATTGAGTTCGTATAGCACGCGTGTTGCATAAGCCGGATCGAATAATTATCTACTGAATTTTGAGTAAAACGCAAATCTAATCAATAAATTGAATAGTTTACAGTTTACTGTCAATAAAATGTTGGAAAAGTGTTTTTAATAGGGTATAAGACAACGGTTTATTAGTATGAAAATATTCTAGATTCTAGAGGTTACTGTAATATTTAATTCAACACATTTATTAAAAAAGGTTCCATACTTTTTGGATTTTCCGTTTTTGATTAACGTTTGTTAATTGATACGTTGGTTTTGCTCTTCTTGAATTTTATAGGAAATCATCCACTTAAGTTGTTTCGTATATTGATCCTCTATCATTTGTCAATACTTGTGCCACAGCTGAGACCATGTAAAACTGTCAGCTTAAGAGCAGGAAACACAAAAGATGATTCGTTCCACATGCTTTTTATCTTGGGTTTCGTGGGCATCCCGAAATAGTTGTGAACTCGAGGTGTCCCATAATTAATTTTGAATCATTTTTAGGCCAATAATTAAAAATGCATTTATTATCACCGGATGGTAGGCCTCGCAGGGGCATTTATCGCCCAATCAATTCGATGTGACGGATTTGGGATGCGTCGGGTGTTCGTTTTGGGTTCGGATTCGGTTGCTAATGCTATGCATAGAAGTGGACAAAGGCCGCCTATGTCCAAATCTCTCATGGTGTGAATTAATAAATTAAAATAAAATAGTTTTGTTACGCAAATCATAATTTGTGTCCCGTCAACATTCACTTTTATGCCTTGGCTAATCTGCGCACCGAGTGTTTTGCATTCAATAGATTTTAGCAACTTATTCGCTTTGCATAAAATATGCAAAGTGCGGCAATAGTTGGCACCCATTAATCACAGGGCTCTGCTTTGGTCGAATTCCATTTTCATTTCCATTTAAACTTTTGTTTTACGCTTTTTTGGTTGCCACTTTTGTCCTAATGCATATGGGGGTATTAATTAATGACAAAGTAATTTTGGTTTCCCATTACAAACGGAAATTTATCATATATTTCTTTGACAGATCTTTGCATCTTTAATGCGCCCCCACATAAACAAATGATTTCAGCCAATATAAACAAAGTTTCGGTTTCATTTCACTGCTTTTTCATGGCTCACGAAATTGGCGTGAGAAAGTAGAAAACCAGTTTTTTCCTTGGCTTTGACCAGATAACAGCCGTTAGAAATGTGGGCTAACTTATCATCTGGTGGCCAAGTTGCCCTTGGCTGATTTATTTTGATTTGTGGTCAGAATTTCCCCCCGGCTAATGAGATGCACTCCGTTGAATGCACAAGGTATCGCAATACATCGCAAGTGGGTGAGTGAATAAGTCAAATTTTGGAAAGGAAACTTCGAGCTTCCCTATCTCCGTTTTGATATTACAGCACACTTACATTCACCCCATAGCAATAGGCCCGTCAATTAGCCCTATAAGGCCCTATATCTGAACTCATTCCGTATGCATCTGCTTTGTGTTCGTTATGACAACTAATTTCCGCTGGAAGCTGGGCATATCCAATTGACAAAATATACTTTCGATTTTATCGGGTGATTTACCTTCACTTCTTTAGTTCGAAAACCGATACCAATTCCGAGTCCAAATATACGATCATTTTGTCTCAATTTGGCACATTTAGAGCTGACAATATTTATGCCCCATCGAATGGACACAAAGACCTAGACCTTGGGCCAGACTAAAACAGATGCGAAATACCGTGGTCCCCGAATAAACAATTTTCAATTTCCATTTGATAGCTCAGGTTTCGAACAATATAACAAAATACAAGACAATGGTCCTATGGACAAAAGTGCATTTTAAGTCCGACTTGTAACCTCGTCGCCTATCTTCGTCATCGATATTTACATATCGCCCAGCGACATTCAACTGATCTGCAAAAATTGCCGAGAAAAACAATACTTTTGTATTAATTTAGACGAGACTTTCATTGTTTACTTGGCAACCGCGGCAAAGTGGATGGGATATCTTAATAATATTAATATTTGCAATGTCTAAACAAAATTGATTTATAGTTTAGCGAATTTCTTAATTAGTAATTTCTTAAGATTTTCCAAAAAATTAAAACATATTTGTATATATTAATTTTATAAGTAAAATAATAATATTATCTCATCTCAGGTTAATATTAAAAGTTAATACTAATATAAATAAAAATTTTAATCTTTATCTACTTTTATCACTGATTTTGTAAAACATGATCACTTTCACTGTCTAAAAATTGAAAAATAAATCAAAAATATCGTATTTTTAAAGAAAATGCTCGATATAACGTGATTACAACTTTATCAACTAGCTTACAACGATTGCTGATTTTTCCCCGTATTTGTTTCACCCATTGTTATGATCTCCACTCGCTCGACTTTGGTGGAACCCCTTGTAAAGCTGATACAAAAGCCCACTTGCCACCCAGCCAGATGGATCATCCAAAACAACCTCTTCGCCATGCATAACAAATGTTTTATGACCCCCCCGGCTGTTGCAACTGTGTTGGCTGCTGTTTCACGATTTGTTTCCGATTATAAACAAGTTGTGGCCGCGAATTGGTATAAAAGGCACGGTGCCCGGTTGACCCATCATCACAGCAATAGGAAACTCGGACAGCGAGGGAGCATCCGGCTAAAGACAGCTAACCAGCAGAGAGACACCCAACCAAGCGACAGCATGAAGATATTTGTGGTGCGTTGCATTGGATCCCCTGGATTACCCTTAACCTGGATTACTGAGGATTATAATGATTGCTTCTCTTTTTCAGACGGTTCTCATGGGGGCCATGTGCCTGGGCCTCAGCCAGGCGGACATCAGTTTGACCCAGGCGGGTTACAACTACCGCATCCAACAGCAGCAGCAGCAACAGCCAGTGGTGGCCCATCTGCTGAACCAGCAGCTGCAGCAGCAACTCCAACCCCAGCAATCCTCCCACCCTGTGCTACCCCCTCTGCCACTGCCCTACCTGCCACCTGGTGGCCAGTTCCCATCCTCCCATCCAGCTCCTCGTCCCACCAGCGGCTCATTCCCCATGCCCACCGGCTTCCCCGTCAACTTCCAGACCGCTCCCGCCCAGCAGCAGCGACGTGCTCGTCCACGTGTGAGGATTCCCAAGCGACCCATTGTGACCAAGAACTTCTTCATCCACTCGGCGCCGGAGGAATCCGAGGATGAGGTGCAGGACGAGCTCAACCAGTTGGCCCAGCAGCCCCGTAACCACTACAATGTGCTGTTCGTCAAGACGCCGTCGCAGACGAACCGTGCGGCCGCTCTTAACTTGGCCAAGACCCTCAAGCAGGAGAAGACCGTGGTCTATGTGCTGGCCAAGAAGACGACGGCCGCCGATCTGCAGGATGCCATCGCCGAGACGCCGCAGCACATCAACAAGCCGGAGGTGTTCTTCATCAAGTACCGCACTCCCGAGGAGGCGCTGAATGCCCAGCGGCAGATTCAGTCGCAGTACGACACCCTGGGAGGCAGTTCCACCATCACCGACGAGGGTGTGGCCCCCATCACCTCGGTTGTGGGTTCCCTGGATCCGCCAGAGGAGGAGGAGGAGGAGCAGCAGGTGCAGCCGGAGGGACACTTTGTGGACAATGGCGCTGGAAATTCCGGCGGCGGTCCCATCGCCGGTCACTATCTGCCCCCGAACCAGTTCTAAGTATTCTTCATTGCCCGTCACATCCAGATCTAGTTAGCTGTCATCAATACCTCTTAGTTTTAAGTGACTGCCAATTGTTACCGAGTTCCGTATTAAAATGAAATTGTTATATAAATATGAATAATTTTATTGATTTGATTGATCAAATATTTCAGAGATAAGAAAATTGAAAGTTTAGATACTTATTTATTATGTTAAAAGGATGGTATAGAATACTTAAAATTTTCAAAATGAAAATGGACATTCAAAGAACATTTTCAAAGTTTGCAATTAAGCTGCGGCGGTTTCTCTGTCGAGTCTGGACAATTTTCTAGCACTCCCCTCATTTGGGTAAAGGATTGCGCAAGGATCTTGGCCAACTTTAGGGGATCTGTTATCTGACAATGCCGCCAAGCAGAGATGGCTAAAATAATATCGTTATCACGTGGATTGTAGCAGCAGGAATATCCATCGTCCACGGCGGGACCGTATCCCATAAAAGCATCATATTTCGTGGCCACCTGAGAGGTCGACATGCGGAAGTGAGTGGACTTTACGTATCCTGGTGATGTGAAAAACTCAGGAATGGGCAGGCAGTTCTCCACGGCCATGAGCTTCAGACCAAAGAGGTGGCGATCGACTCCCCTGCCTTGAAGAGCCAACTTGGCGTACATCTGATGGCACATCACCGCCTCCCGAAGCTTTTCAGCCCTTTCCTGAACTGCGGAACTCGGATCCATCATGGAGTGACAAAAGGCCAAGGATTGATTGGAACACGAGCGTATAGTTTCAGTTCGACCGCCGTCGAAGATGCGCAAATGTGCCGATTCATATTGCGCAGCTGGCTCAGAGTGTAGCTTAAAGAAGGCCAACTGCAGGGCGATCTGGATAAAACTATCCGGACCAAGGCGCTGTTTCTTGATAAAATCCTTTCCATAACCCTCGAACCGGAGAACCTTCATTTGCAGCGCCTTGGCCAGCTTATCAATGTTCCTTTGCGCGATTATTAGCCATTGCTCAACGCATTTGGTAACCGCACAGAACTGGATTTTCTTCGCCGGCGTAAAGTCCTCCGATCCACATTCCCCGTAGCTAGGATCATCCTTCAGCTTCTTCACCACATAGTCCATCATCATGGCGATGGGCTGGCCCTCCGCCGGCGAGTGCTCGTAGGTGAGTCCCACGTTCCCGTTCGGGTTCACCACTAACTGAATCGTTTTGTCCATCCAGCGGTTGCCACTATTGCACTTACTACCCTTTCCATGAATCAGGGATAGAATGAGGTCTTCGTCCTCGTAACCTTCTTTTATAGTGGTACACTTGTCGAGGGAAACAGTGAATAGAGCATTTTGAATGATCTTCAGGGCGTCTCTATTGTGTGGTCTATCTGCTAGATGTTCATAGGCCTCGGCCCAGTTGTCCCGCGAGTCGGTGGTCAAGATGCCATAGGGAACTCCCAGTTTAGTCTCCTTCGTCATGATCTCCTCCAGCTGCACAGCCAGGCAGGGAGCGATGATGAGTTTTCCCTGCCCATCGTATATTTTCAGTTGGTAAAAGTGGTTCTTGTAGATCACCACCACATAATCGGAGCAGGGATTGTAAACGATGTCGTCGGTAGACCTCCTGGGTATGCGACATGTGCCGAATACCTTGCCAAACTGACTGTTGTCCAACTCTTTGCCGCCCATCTTAACAATTGGAATTTTTTTGGCATGCACCAGGTCATTGAACTCACCCAATCCGAAGATCACTCTGGACGTATAGTCCACAAATTCGTGGGTATTTTCGAAACATTGTCTGGGAAAGGTCATGCCGGGACTCACAAAGACGGTGACCGGTGATCGAAACTGTAGATAGGCAACCTTTAGCCACCGAAGGGCCAACCAATTCTTCTCCTTACTTCCCACTTCTTCCAGGAGCTTCTGCAAATCGTGACCATCCCTTTTTAAGAACTTGGCAGTCATCACCTTTTGCTTGGCCATCTCCTCGGGAGTGAGTAGTGGTTCCACAGTGGTCATAAAGCGTTTCATGGTTTCTTCGAGCGGTAGGACATGGTACTTCAGAAGATTTGGCTGATCCGAGTTCGAGTTTTCCTTGCTGGTGCTAAAGCTGGCGATTAGCATTTTCTTAACGATCGCATTTTGAGTCTGCTGCCTCATCGAGCCCCTTGCAAAGTTCCAGAGAACCCTTCCATTGCGGCGGAACGTCATCTCAAGAATTCCCTTAAATGCGGTTTGTCCTTTCCCAAAATTGGTCAATTTATTTGGGTTTTGTTTTTGGTTTAAAAATGTGATGTTTGTGAAATTTATTTCTACATTATTACTGTCAATTTTCAACTTGTTTTAATCAGCAAGATAGGACTGGCTTCCTATATATATTTTGAAAATTTAAAAATTTTGAATAATGTAAGTTAAATTTTTAAAAGTTACACATATAGAGCAATTACCTTATCATCTAAGATAAAGTACACTCAATATATTTCTAGTCACTAATCTTTGACCGTGATCATCTCCTCTTCTTTATTATCATCGGAGCTGTCGGTTTTCGATAGACTAAGGTGAGTGCGTATAAAGTCATGATAGTAAGCAATGGAGGCGTGGGCATCTGGAAATTATAATAACCATATATTAAAAAAAAAATATTTTATTATTTGAAAAGTGTATGTAGAACCACTCTTACCTGGATAACCTTTGGCGCAGGGCAATCCCCAGTTGACCAGAGCCACTAGTTTCCCGTTATGCACCAAAGGACCACCGGAATCGCCGTGACAGGCGCCGCGTCCCTTATCGTTAAAGGTGCAAACGTGGCCAATATCCACCCGGGTGCTGTTATCGTGGGCCGCCCGACACTGCTCGAAGGGCACATAGTTGACCTCCAGACTCTGCAGACGGGCGGGAACATCTCCGCCCAGCGACAGGGTTCCCCAGCCGGTCAAAAGGAGTCGGGATCCTGGAACCAACGCCTCGTGATCCAGTTCCACCGGTTGGGTGGCATTATCAAACACAATCGACTCGTTCAAATGCAGCAAAGCTATATCGTTGCGATACTTGCGGGGAGCATAATCACTATGCTCCACTATCCTATCGGGATAATAATACTTGGATCCATTGTGATGCAGATCCTGAGTGCCTGTTAGCACTCGAAAAGCAGTCGCCTGTCTACCTCTGGTACAGTGAGCCGCCGTTATGATCCACCGCTCATCGATAATAGCACCTCCACAGGAATGTGCTCCACTTCCAGCTCCCTGCAGGGAAATTTGGTAAGGTGCCACGCCCTCGGCGGCTTCCTCGCCGCCCACAATACGATTATTTGTGAACTGCGGAGGATAAAGGATCTGACTGGAGGCACAAGAGCTGTACAGAACTAAGGGTAATATTATGAACCACATAATGACTTCTTGTCTTTTCAAGAACTGAACTTTGCAGTCACCTGGAAATGTTTCTTATAGGTAAATTTAGACTTACAATTAGCAATTCAGTCACGTTCTCTAGACAGTATCTGGTTGGAAATGTCCAGCTGAGTTGGTAAATTCTAGACAGGCACTTGGCACAAAACAAGGTTGGGCTGATAAGTAGTGTGGCTTTAGCTATCAATTAAACTTGAATGTGTATAACAGGGAATTAAAGTAAGGTCGCAGAGTTTTTGTTTAATAAATAGAGATCTTAACAATTTATAAAGTAAAACAATTCCAAACCTTGAAATACAAATACTTTTACTTTAATGGATTTTCCATGTGGGGTTTTATTTTCCTTAAATGTATCATGATAACTTTAATGAAGAGCTATTAAAAAAATATGAATAATACAATTTGAGAGGGTAAAGCAGCTTAAAATTGTTTACTTCCATAACCAATCATAATAGCGCCACTTATCTCTATATTAAGTAATTGCAAAGGTGATAACCAATACTTCCTGATATCCCACTTCTTCCGAACTGTCGCTTACTTGTTTGTTGACTCAGTTTTGCGAACTGATTGATCATGATTGATCGTAGGAATGACTGGCGTGTGGAACTATCTAGACAGCTTGAAGTGGGGGATTTCTTTAGGAGAGTTCCGAAGATTACTGTTCCTTTTAAGAACTAAAAATAAACCCCTAGTAAAAGTCAAAAACAAGACATCAAAGAAATTCAACTTAAAAGTGAAGCGTAATTGCTCTTTTATTTGATCATAAATAATTTATGATATCTATGATATGTGAGTGATAAAATTTACGGGCTAATTTGATCAATAGGCAGGAGCCATTAAATGGCAGGTGTGCTACTTTTGTTCGATTTTTTGGCTTTTGTACCCCCTCTCGGGTGACTTTTAGACACCTTTAGCAGGCGGTTCCCGCATCGGTCATCATCTCATCGATCCAATCACGGTAGTGGGCCACCGAAGCAAAGACATCCGGATAGCCGATGGCGCAGGCCTCGCCCCAGTTGACCACGCCGACAAGGGTCTGGTTGGCATCCACCAGAGGACCGCCGGAGTCGCCATGGCAGGATCCCTCGCCCTCCTGGGTGTAGGTGCACACGTGTCCCTCGCCCAGCCAGTTGGTATTGCGCACCCGGGACTCGCAGGTGTCGTGAGTGATAAAATCCAGATCGATCTTCTGCAGCTGGTTGGAGTACCTTCCCCAGGTCTTGGTGCTGCCCCATCCGGTCAGCGTCAACTTGTCGCCCACCTTGGGCAGACTGCCCTTGCTGGCCAGTCGAATCGGCTGGGTGTTCGCATCGAAAACTATGGGCTTGGCCGTGTGAATCAGCGCTATGTCATTGTGATAGGCAGGCTTGTCGTGACTGCAATGGGCCTTCGATGCGTCAACCACATACGATGCTCCAGGTTTTGTATAGTCCACGGTGCCGGTGATGATCAGCAGATACTGAATGGGCCACTCCAGGCAGTGGGCGGCCGTGAGGATCCAGTGTTCATCGATGATGCTGCCTCCGCAGACATGCTCGCCAAAGGTGTTCATGATGGACACCTGGTAGGGCGCAAATCCAGTGGGTGAGTCGACGCCACCAACCACCCGGGTCTCGGGTTTAACATAGCCCAAATGGTGGTTTAACTGATGACGACGAGGGATCTTTATGTGTTTCGCCGAACACTGCGACAGGATCACCAGCAGACTAATCAGTACTAGGCACTTCATGTTAATCTTTTTTATAAAATATATATTAAATTATTTCGAGTGTTGCGCTGTCTTCCACTTTTGTAAACGGTTTGCCAACTTTTCGGCACTGCAATCGCTTTTATAGTCCCGCGGTCTGTGCAAAATTCTCCTTATCGCGACGAGAGTTTCTTTTCGAATATGTTTCGCGATAAGTGGCCCAGTTCGGGGGAAGCTTTGATAATGACATTACCATAGCCAATATATGGTTCCTGATAGGGGGGGAATTCTGCTACCATTTGGACTGTGGGTGATAGACAACTAGCACACGACCATAAGAAGATTACTCATACGCAATGGTGACGGACTTTGTTCGCAGCTCGAGTTGTACTGGGGAGATCTTCAGACGACGTCGCTTGATAGGGCCGCAATCGAATGGAAGTTTACCCAAAATTCGGGTGGAATAATTGCGAAATGATTGAGGGCCCCTTAAAGATACAGAAGTCGGCATACCCTTAGGGTAAACAAGTTCTAGAAATATATATATATATATCACTTTATAGATAGGACAACCGCAAAACAGAATTAATGGGGTTATTAAATAATAATTTAGATAAAGAAGCATTTAAAGTCGCCTACTTTTTGGTTTTTTTATCAAACCCTGTTAAATTAAAACACTGGTAAAAATAAGAACACATATATACCACCTTTTGCAGAGTATTATATTGTTTCTGAAAACCCAGTATGGCTTTTATGGCTTGAATGAAACTTTGACAACTCACTTATCACTCGCAATTACAACAACATGTAGACGTCTGGTCTAGGGATTATCAAGATTTTCAATTAATCACTTATTTCGAATTTAATTCATATATTGCGGATTTTGGACCCTGACATAATTTAAGGGGTTATCTTTGGGAACACTAAAGATAAATGTTTCTGAAAAAACTCATAAAAACGGATCACAAAGTTTAAACTATTTTATTGATTTAACAGCATAGATATCGAAAATACCTGATAAACCCCGAATTGTATACAACTTTATGGATTAAGAAATGGCACAACCGTTGATTGTGGATGTTATCCAGCTATTGTAGAAGCTCAAGCGGGCATAGACATCGGGAAATCCGTAGGCGCAGGGAACTCCCCAGTTACCAAGGCCCACCAGGCGACCCCTACTGTCGACAATGGGTCCTCCGGCATCGCCATGACAGGCTCCGGCTCCCACCTTGCCCACGGCACAGAGGTGACCCAGATCCAGGTCTCCAGTGCCGCCGTAGGTGGCATTGCACTTTTCCGGCGACACATAGGTTACATCCAGTTGATGCAGCTCCCAGGCGAAATCCCCGCCGATCTCCGTGCTGCCATAGCCGTAAATCGTTAGCGTCTCACCCTCCGTTAAATCCTGCAAGGGGGCGATGGTAATATTCTGCGTGACCTCATCGTAATCGAATAACGCATGCGTCTTGATCAGGGCGATGTCATTATGGTACATCGGCTGATCGAACTGGCAGTGCAGGATGATGTCCTCCACGGAGTACTCCCAGCCCGCTTGTCCCCAGTTGTTGTAGGTGGTGGTGACCACCTTCACGTTGCTCTTACGCAATCCACCCAAGCAACTGGCCGCCGTTACCACCCACTGATCGCCGATGATTGCACCGCCGCAAAAGTGGTTGCTAAAATATAAAATAAAAGTAATAACAATATTAAATATGTATAATAACTTAAAAAAAATAAAACAAATATATATCTTCCTAAAAAAAAACATTTTTCGGTATTAAAAAAAATTTGAGTACATTTTTGTAATCTAAAAACAATTAATTCATTAATTTCAAATACACAAAATAAATGTAAAACAAATTTTTTTCTGTACACACCTACGCCTTTTGTATTAATGGACTTTATCACAAAACTATCAGAAAATCCTGGTTATTACTTTACTATCAGTCAGATTTGATAAATTTAAGTTCAATACCCATAGCTGTTTTGTATCGAGACTAGATAGGGGGCCGCCGAGACGTCGGACACTTCTCCTCCAATGATTCGGGAGCTGAACTTTTCCGCGGTCGTTGGAATATCAGAAGATACAGCGCGTTGACGAAGACTCGCCTCCGTAAAGGATATCGCCAGCAGGACGAGGACGACCAGAGAAACCGTTCTGATTTGGTAAGACATCTTAGACGAACAGCTGAACTTGGACTAATTGCACGGGATTGCAGCCGAAAATCAACTAACCTCCGATACACGATATTCAATATACGATATTAGATAGCGGGCGTGATATTAATGATCTGCCATAAAGGTTGTGCAATCTCAATCATGGTCAGCCTGAGCAAAAACCACGAACTCTCCCCTCGTAAAAATCCCATAATTTTTATTAAATCACCAACACAAATCATGATTACCTGCGACTACACTTGGAAAAATTTAAGAAATAATGTGTGTCGGATCTCGATGATTCATTAGTTTCTTTAGTTTTGTTTGGGATACCATTAAACTTATTATAAAAATTAATTTACTATTAAATGGGGTTCAGCCCATGATATAACCAGTTTAAAATATTATTGGATTTTATACTGAGATGTAATAATAAATTTGGTGTCCTTTAACTGGACTCAAATAAATATTTATATTTATTAAAATAATATTTTTTACAATTGAAGAAAGGTTTAATGGATACATAAGGTCCATTTTTGATAAGTTGTTGTACTCAAAGGAAGGCTTAAGAGCTCTACAAATATATTTTAGGGTAATCAAAATATTTTGGAAACATAAGTTATAGTTTTTCATGTCTACTTGTTTCCTTTTTTTGTAATACTTTATTTGAATATTAATAAACAAAAATGTGTTAAAATAGCCAGTATATCTTTATTGAAATCTTTACATCTTAAAATTTAAATTTAACTCTTCTAGTGTTTGAGTTAGAATTCCTAAAGATAAAACAAAACCAAAAGTCATCACTAAAGAATAAATAAGACCACAGCCAATTGATTAAATCATATTTAATAGTTCTTTTCGATAAATATATTCAGGAATCCATCGCCAGTTGAATAAGTCCAATTTCCCGCAGTGCACAGATAAGAAATGGCCAATGTCTAGGCGATGGTACACCCGTTCATGGTGGTGCGCACCCAGTCGTGGTAGAAGGCAATTCGCGCATACATATCCTAATGGAAATAGAGGGTAATAAATACAAATGATACTATGCGATATGGGTGCAAAACTCACCGGATAGCCGCGACCACAGGGCACGCCCCAATTGCCAATCCCGACCAGGCGCTGTTTCTCATCGATCAGCGGTCCACCAGAGTCGCCGTGGCAGGCGCCCTTACCCTCGTCCATTTGGACGCAGACATGACCGAGATCCACATCGTCGTAGTTTTGTAATTTTTCCTGACAATCGGCTACCGGAAGATAGGTGCCCGATGCCTCCTGCAGATACCGACCGAAGGTTCCCATGGCCTCTGTAGCGCCCCAGCCGGCGAAGGTCAACTTCTCACCCTCCTGCAGATCATCGATATCCGCTAGGGTTATGTTTGTGGTCACATCGTTGAACTCGATGGGACTAGCCAAGTGCAAGAGGGCTATATCGTTGTGATATAGGGGCTTGTCGAAGTTGCAGTGCACATGGATCTGGTCCACAGTGTAGTAGGGGGCGTACAGGTCCCACCAATCCGAGGTTCCGGTGACGACCAGCAGGTTCTTGGTTCTAATGCCCGCCACGCAGCTGGCCGCTGTGATAACCCAGGACTCATCAAGGATGACGCAACCACATAGGTGATACGAGTACTGATTCTGTAGGGTGCAAATCCAGGGCCAATCGCCTGCGGTGGAGGTGCTGCCACCCGCCACACGACCTTGAGCCACAGACTCGCTGGAGCGACGCGTGTTTACATTGGCCAGCGACGCAAGCGGTTCCCCTCGCATCCGCATCGATGCTTCCACGGGCTCCTGAAGGGCCAGCAGAATGAGGGCCAGTAGACCCGTAAGGTTCCTCCCTGTTCGCATGGTATATTGGTATATGCACGGTACAATCGAAACTAAAACCCCTCCGACGGACCACCTTAAAATTACACTTCTAATGGCGGATCTTATCGCTAGGTTCGGTCAAGTTCTTTGGATAATATGGCATTTATGGGTCTGGGGACACGGGGCGATAATAGGATCCACACATCATACATTTTGACTTGCGGCCGTGGGCATTGTGAGCTGACCAGCAACTTCGCCCGGTGCATTTATAGAGCGCCGAGATTTGCCGTGTCACAAAAAGTCGCTCGCTTTATGGTGCACCACCTCCAATTTGAGGGTTCCGCCTTTACCGATTGGGTTTTATCCTTAAAGGCCATAAAGATACCCGAACCATAAAGATTGCTGGCCAGTGGTCAGTTGGCCGCGAAAAAAACCCGAAATGGTGTGCGATAAAATGGGTTTTTATATGGAATCCACATAAAAACGCCCAGTTGGGTCATACAATTTTCCATTGCCAGTCATTAATTCACACTGTCCGGCATTGTCCCTCGTCTTTGGAAGTCTTTTTTTTGTGTTTGTGGCTATTAGATGGCTGTCCGTTTGTCTCTGATTTGGCCAATTTGGGTGATTTGTCTGCTTCTGCTGGGCACTTCCATTGACGTCACGCGCGGCAAGCGTCTGGATCGTAAACCGCTGGACAATCGAATTGTGGGCGGGCAGGAGGCGGAAGATGGGGTGGCTCCTTATCAGGTGTCCATTCAGACCACCTGGAGAACCCACATCTGCAGCGGCGTCATCCTCGACGACGAGTGGATCCTGACCGCGGGCCATTGTGCGCTGGACTTTAGCCTCGAGGATTTGAGGATTATTGTGGGCACAAACGATCGCCTCGTTCCGGGACAAACTCTGTTTCCGGATAAGGCACTGATCCACTGCCTCTACGATGTGCCCTACGTCTATAACAATGACATAGCATTGATCCATGTCAATGAATCCATTGTATTCAATGATCGCACACAGATTGTTGAGCTGAGCAGAGAGCAACCCCCAGCGGGCGCCATTGTGACCTTGACGGGTTGGGGTGCACCGGAAAGTAGTTTTCCCACAGTGCAATATCTGCAGACCATCAACCTTACTATCATTTCCCACGAGGAGTGCCGGGAGAGGTGGGACTAC
The DNA here is from genome assembly GCA_037075245.1 of Drosophila mimetica. Taxonomy (NCBI): domain Eukaryota; kingdom Metazoa; phylum Arthropoda; class Insecta; order Diptera; family Drosophilidae; genus Drosophila; species Drosophila mimetica. Next base: position 11,253,307 of record JBAMCH010000023.1, read on the forward strand.
CACGATGGCATTGACATCGGTCACATCTGCACCTTTACGCGGGAGGGTGAGGGATCCTGTTCCGGAGACTCGGGAGGTCCGCTGATGTGGGAGGGCCAGCTGGTGGGTCTGGTCAATTGGGGAAGAGCCTGTGGCGTGGGTATGCCAGATATGTAAGATCCTAGAATCAAGAACCCCTATAGCCAAACTTAAGTAATCCATTTTCTTTCAGGCATGCCAACACGGTTTACTACCAGGAATGGATTCGAAGAACTCCCAAGGGATGCAAAAATCGTGTTACCTGAAAGAGATCATTGGAGATGGCGTTAAAACAGACTTTGTAAAATATCTATTGTCATGTGAAATATATATTTATTGATCAAAACAATGCTGATAACATATACGCCTTACTCATTTGGTCATTAGCTGTTTTTAGACGGGCAATCAATGCTTTTATGGATCTGTTTGCTAACACATTATGACATAAGATAATGCTATGCTTGCTAGGGCTGAAACATCTAAAGCGGGAAATTCTTTAGTCACGTAATGATTGATATTGTTTAATTTTACATTCATTTAAAAAAATATTACTTTTTCATATTATTGATTTAATTATAGTTTTAATTTTAGTGCTTTTCGATGAGAGATTAAATATTCAAAATTTTAAAAAGGGAAATAAAAAATATACAATAACATCGAAAGCCTTTTGGATTATTAATTTAGTTAAATTTCTAAATTTATAATATTTAAAAATAAAATCCCGCGATTTCTATTTTCTCTTTATGTGTTTTATGAATTTTTTTGAAAACAAAAATGTAACTGGATAGATGCAGCCCTAGTTTGTGATAATATCTACTGCCAATGTCCAGGGAATGACCATTTCTAGGCTATATTCTCTTATCCCATGATGGCGCTGACATTGATTGCCCAGTCACAAAATCATAATCAGTGTGCGTCTATATCTTTATACGATACCCAATTTTATTGCTTAGATACAACTCGCGGAAACATTGTTTCCGATTTACGATAAAACCCTAAGACTTACGATATAACTGCGATTTGTTCGAGTATAAAAGCAAAATCACGACCCATATGCAGGTTTAATTGGCACATTGAAACTTGAAGTACTCACGATAATGGTTCGACGGGATCTCTTCGCGATCCTTGTGATCCTCCTGGCCAGCAGAGGTAATGCCATTCGATTGGCGCAACTGAGTCAGGAGCAGCAGGAGTGGATTTCCCAGGCGGGAGGAGTCACCTTCCAGAATCGCGTGATCAACGGGGAGGATGCGGAGCTGGGCGAGGCCAAGTACCAGATATCGCTGCAGGGAATGTACGGCGATCACATATGCGGTGGATGCATCATCCACGAGCGATTTGTCCTGACGGCGGCCCACTGTGTCTACGGCTACAATCCCACCTACCTGCGCGTAGCTACGGGAACCATTCGTTGGGCCCAGCCGGATGCCCTGTACTTTGTGGAGGAGCACTGGATACACTGCAATTACAACAGTCCCTCGTATTACAACGACATTGCTATAATCCGGCTGAATGATACGATCAAGTTCAATGAGTACACTCAACCGGCGGCGTTGCCCACGGAACCACTGGCCAATGGTTCGCAAGTGCTCCTCACGGGCTGGGGATCCACGGAACTGTGGGGCGATACACCCGATGTGCTGCAGAAGGCCTATCTCACGCACGTGGATTACCCGACTTGCCAGGATATAATGAACAACGATCCGCTGAACGGACCCTGCCACATGTGCACCTTGACGTCGGGCGGTCAGGGCGCCTGTCACGGCGATTCCGGCGGACCAATGACCTTCAATGGAACACTCTACGGTCTGGTTAACTGGGGCTATCCCTGCGCCATTGGCATGCCGGATAGCAACGCCAACGTGTACTTTTACAGCGATTGGATCAGGAGAATGATGTCGGGAACATGCACCTCCAGTTGCCACTGCTACGCCAGCAACTATCCCAGCCTGTGATTAAAGAAAGGAAAGTTTCGGTGGTTTAATACTTTACATTGAGTAAGTTTTTGGTGACCTCAAAAGAGATAAGCAGTTTAGATACTCTAAAAACTTTCCCAAAAACTGCCTTAATTTAGAATGTTCAAGTTATTGTTAAAATAAAAATCAAAACCATTTAAAATTAGAAAAATATTATTTTTTAGGTAAAAAGGTAATTCTTATCGAAAACCCTCTTTCATAATGACTATAAAAACTATTTTATTATGGGTAACATTTTAAATTTTTTTACCAAGGTTATTTTCTTCGAATTAGACAATTTTCTACCCCAAATAAAGTAAATTTCCATATAAAGTCATGAAAATAATTTAACAATTTAAAATTTTGCCATCAAGCTCAAGTTTTTCTTGCTTTTTTCTTTATTCTCTCTGCTTAATGAATATACACCATCTCAGTTTTCTAATTAATTAATTAATTAGCTATTTAAATTCGGTGAGTACCTAAATTAGTAGTAGCATCTGTCGTTGCCGCTGATCGTGCTGCGAATCCAGTCCAAGTAGTAGTACACATTAGCCTGCACATCCGGGAATCCCATGCCGCAAGGCCGTCCCCAGTTGACCACGCCCACTAGGTGGCCATCGCTGACCAGCGGACCGCCGGAATCTCCGTGACACGAGCCCTCGCCCTCCCGCGAAAAGGTGCAGATGTGGCCCACACCCATGCTGCTGGTTTGGTTGAAGATCTCGTAGCACTCGTCCAGCGGCACAAAGCCCAGGGTCAACTTCTGCAGATCCGCCATCGATCCGCCGTAGGGCTCCTGGGCGCCCCAACCCGTCAGCACGATCTCATCGCCGGATTTCACAGGTCTAGTTGGCAGTGCAATGGGCTGGGTCAACTCATCAAACGTGATGTTCTGGGTGAGCTTCACCAGGGCGATGTCGTTGTGCATATAGGGCTGATCGTACATGCAGTGCATGTGGATCTCGGCGGTGTAATAGATGGCTCCCGGTTCGGCCCACTTATTCGTGCCCGTGATCACGTTCACCAGAGCGGGAATATAGTTCTCCACACAGTGACCGGCCGTGATGATCCATTGTTCGTTCAAGATGGCGCCACCGCAGTTATGGGAGCCCACAATGGGTTGCAGGGACACCTGATAGGGAGCAAATCCAATCTCGGCCTCCTCGCCGCCCTTGATCCTACCCGATGGTCCCGTGGCATAAGGACCAACCAATCGCTTCGATTGGCAGAAGTGCGGGGGCTGCAGGAGCAGGAGGAGCAAAAGGCTTAGCCAGAGCAGCTGCATCTCGAGGGTTTGGCCACGTACTGAACACTAAAAGTCAACTTCATCGCTATCAAAACTTTATTAACTGGCCCGCTCTTATCGAGGGCTAATTTATCGTCGCCTTATAAACTGGGCTATTTTATGGGGAACGATAGCCGCCGAACACGGAACCTTTAGGCCTGGCGGGAGCCAAAGCCAGTGCATTTCGTATTGCCACTCATGACCTTGCGTATCCAATCCGTATAGTATAGTACACTGGCATGGGCGTCCTGAAATGATTGCAGTATTTTTAATAGCAGGCTTTGCCAAACTGTCCTGTTATAGAAAAAGCCCCCTTATCTTTATATATCCTAATGGAGTGCACAGAGAGCAATCATAAAGGAAATTTAGTTTATTTCTTGATATAAATACTCAATTTGAGATGGTACGGATTTGGAATGAAAATTTTGTTAAAACTGCATAATGAGGGAAAATTAAACCCATTTTCTTTTTGCTGCTTTCCCCTTATTTGTTCCCCCTTCTTGTTCCGTATTAAAAGTAAGTATATTAGACTCACGTACAAAATAAGTACAAAAATTCTTAATTTGAGTTTTAAGTAATGGGTCAATTCTCTCTGTGTAGCTATGAAAAAGTCTGACGAATCATTGTTTTATTGGTTTATTATCCTGACCCAATGTATTCACCATTATTCCAGGAAAGTTGCTTCAATAATATTATTTTATGTTAAATTAATTTATTTCCAAGTATACGGAAATTCCCACCCAATAGTTAATATCAAGATATAGGTATGTTTATACCGAATACTAAAGCCATATCACTTACCGGAACACCAGTTGCACAGGGCCAGCCCCAGTTGACCAGTCCCACGAGATAACCATTGCTGATCAGGGGTCCTCCGGAGTCTCCATGGCAGGAGCCCTCTCCCTGTCGCGTAAAGGTGCAGATGTGTCCTACATCGAGGTCCGGATCGTAGCTCAGCAACTCCAGGCACTCATTGTGAGGAACGTATTTAAGGTACACAACCTGAAGATCGATGGGAGTGGCGCCCCAGAGGATGGTGGAACCCCAGCCGGTGAGGATCACCTCGTCACCCGGCTGCATGGGCACTACGGGCAGCGGAATCGGTTGGGTGCGTTCGTCCCAAACAATGGGCTCAATTAGCTGCAACATGGCAATGTCATTGTGCATCGCAGGATTGTCATAGTTGCAGTGGATGTGAATGGCTTCCAGGAAGTATCTGCCTCCCGGTTGGTTGTACTGATTGGTGCCCGTGACCACCACCAGCCATTGAATGTTGGCATTCACCACGCAGTGGGCGGCTGTAAGGACGAATTTCTCGGCTATTATGGCACCGCCACAGGAATGTGCGCCGGAGATGCCTTGCAAGGATATCTGATAGGGTGCGAATCCCTCTTCAGCCGCCTCGCCTCCAACTACCCGTTGATCCATGAACACCCCTTTGCCATCGGTGGAGTTTCCTCCCTTGATTCGTATGGCTGTGATGGAGGAGAATCCTGTGACTCCCAGGATAATGAGCAAAACCACTGCCGCCGACATCTTGGTTCCGCCTTGCCTGGTCAGCTAATGAAGCTTCGGATCTGAGACCCGCAGTTCTGCCTTCTTGACCATTTATCGGAATCAGATAAAAAAATCAGTTTATGACTCGATTGGTGGAACCTTTGGCCAGGCCATTTTGGCTTTACGATCGTTCAATCAAAATCGCAGAGGGTGAAACCAAACTAGTTCAGTCTGCGATTGCATTTCAGCCATGGCGTTTGCACGGTGCCTTTTATATATTTTCCTGTTCTTCGTGCTCCTCGATGACCTTTGGGCCGAGGAGCACTTCATTGTGGGTGGCCAGAATGCCGCCGAGGGGGAGGCCCCCTACCAGGTGTCACTGCAAACCCTTCTGGGCAGCCACTTGTGCGGTGGCGCCATCATTTCGGATCGCTGGATACTCACGGCGGGTCATTGTGTCAAGGGCTATCCGGCCAGCAGACTTCAGGTGGCCACTGGTACAGTTCGCTATGCGCAACCAGGAGCTGTGTATTATCCGGAGGCCATCTACCTGCACTGCAACTACGACAGTCCCAAGTACCACAATGATATTGGTCTGCTCTACTTAAACGAAAGTGTTGTATTTGGTGACCTAACTCAGGCTGTGAAGCTCCCCACTTCCCCCTTTCCCCGAGGAACTTCGGAGCTGGTCTTCACCGGCTGGGGATCCCAGTCGGCGGCGGGGAGTTTGCCCGCCCAGTTGCAGCGCGTTCAGCAGCAGCATATCACCAGCCAAGTCTGCGCCTCCCTGCTCTCAGCCTACGAGGATGTGGAGCTGGGTCCCTGCCACCTCTGCGCCTATCGGCAGGCGAATATTGGAGCCTGTCACGGCGACTCCGGAGGTCCTTTGGTTCACGAGGGCACCCTTATAGGGATACTCAACTTTTTTGTACCCTGTGCTCAGGGCGTTCCGGATATATTTATGGATGTGATGTACTACTACGACTGGATGCGACAAACAATGAGCGGCAATGGCAAGTGTGCGCAGGTCAATCAGCAGACAATAATTGGCTAAATAAATGCTTTTAAACACATTCCGTTAATTTTAATTTAATTTACTAGATAAAGAAGAAGATATATTGGATACGCTCGAATTTTTAATATATTATAGATCTTTCCTTTATTAACTCTTCGAATATTAACCAAATAGTATTTCTTTTGTCAAAATAGAGAATCAAATGTTCAAATGAAATACGTAAAATATTATGGTTTTGCGCAGAAGATAATTAAACAGTTGAAAAAAAAAATTATATTCCGAAATTTAGTTAATGGGCGCTCATTTGTCTACGAATACTAAACAATCATTGTCAAAATTTTCTTAGAAAATATAAATGGGATATATTTCACCCATTAAACCTTATAAATTCTCGGAATACTGGTCAAATCATTATACGTTACTTATGGCACGTATTACCTACAAGAACCGAACTTCTTTCTAAATTTAAAACTAAAATGATCTGCTATTTTTTAAATGACTGTAGACTGTGGATAATTTTGATGCTCCAGGAGGCGAATTTCTTGGCCCTCGGCCAGGAGGCTGTGCAGACAGACAGCCGGAATGTCCGACTGACTCATTCTCCTGCCGGTTTTTAGATTTCTGATTTGTGATTTATGTCGCAGGCGGAAAAGTGTCGCACTGGCCACACGTGTCGCGCTGATCTAATTGAAAGCAGGTAGACCCAGACAGCCGTCGCTGTCTTAGTCATGTTTTGAGATGTGAGAAAGATGTCGAAAGAAATCGCTCACGGCGCATGGAAATTCGGAAAATCTTTCTTTCGGCGCTCGGCATTCAGCTACGAAAAAAGAAAAATATATGGGAAAGCGGGGAAAACACTCAGTTGTGGGTTGTGTCTTGGCGTTTTCGAAAAGATTTTCAGTTGCTGCATTGACTTGGACGTGTGCGGTGCGGTCTCGAATTTTCTTTTGGAATACGCGGCGTATACGCAATCCGTGAGCTATATGTAAACGCGTGTGTCGCTCATATTTCTATATATACACGGAGAATATAGCAAGTGAAATTTCGCAACTTGTGCATAATCGGGAAGGGAAATTGTTCGGAAGAGCAAGTGAAAATGCCAAAGTATGTGAAATAATGTCTCCAATAAAGGCAAATGCGCGGTGAAATATTAACGACATATCTACACAAAGAGTGATGAATAATTCGGCCCCATACTCATTTAAAATAAATATACGTACATCTGCAAAAATATAATAGATTCCGAATATTTCATATTATATGAATTTCTGGGTGAAATATTGCGTACAAGGCGTTGCCATTTTGTGATATATTCGGGCGATGAAAGGTCTCTTTGCTGGATCCCAGCAAAAGAGCCATTAAGTGTTTAGCTGTGAGAACGTAAAGTGCATTTATCTGTCGGGCGCCAGATGTTAACCCCGCCGCCGATCTTTATTTAGCCTCCATCGCATGCTCCGAAGCACCTGCGCTATTTTCGGGGCTTACTTGGGAGGATTGGGCAATTAGTTGTTCCAAATCATTTATTCAACACGAGGGTGACAAGTTTTTGAAGGATTTCAGTAGAAGATGAACAACTTCTGGGCACCCTTTGCCCATTTGCATGGTCCTTGGAACTTGTCATCACATGGTGGCGATACTGGAGAGGAAGTAGTAGTATCCGCCCAAGAAGGACTCGAAGTGGTGGAGTCTGCGTAGGGAACCCAGGAAGAGGAATATGGATCCCAGTAATATCCAGTTGACGCCGTTGATGTTTCATCTTGGCCAAAAACACAGGCTGCCAGGGCGCACAAAAGTGCAATGATCGTTAGGAACCTCATTTCTGCGGATTTTAAAGCAAACTGATAAATATTTAATACTATCTTGTCAATTTTATACTTTTCTCCTTATTTGATTTCAATTGTTTAGAAAACAGTTGCGCATATGATAAACGTCAAATTAAAAGCCATATTACCTCTGCTAATATTTATTTTGAATATTATATTGCCAAATTGATCGACAGCTGCTGTATTTCAAGTATTTTCTTTAAAAAAAAATTAGGAAATATGGAACCACCTATGCAAACTTTATCCCATATACTTTTGTTGTTGATTTCTCTTCTCAGAACCCGCTGGGCTGTTGTTAATTATATTTAATTTATTTTCGGAGAAAATATCTAAGTAGCGGGGTAGAATTGGGGGCGCAAAAGAGCATCGGCACGTGAAATTACTTGTCGGCAATGGGGCGTATGCGCAACAAAAATTATTAACAGCCAAAGCAGCTGTTGGATAAACTCAAATACCATGAATAATGATAACCAATACAAATAAAATTTGTTTAAAAGTACACGCGCTTCGCGTCCGCAAGCAGCGTCAAAATGAATTGGTAAATTAAATTAGGGGAATTTTTAGTGAAGAGTTTCGATGAATGGGGTTTCTTGAACTGAACTTAAATGTTAAACAGTAGCATAATTATTTTTCAGATGGGAATGAATATAAACAAGCTTAAATTAAATTTATATATAGATTTTTCTTCAAAAACCTCCCACTGTTATCGTATGTTTTATGTTTTTAAGAGTTTTTGTCATTAGTCACAAGACTTCTTAGCTTTCAAAATATAAGATTATAAGAAAAATATTTTCAATATTTTTTTTATATTAAAAATATGAATTCCTTGAATAATAAACCTAGAAAAAACTAAATGATTAAAAAGAGACGAAAAAAATTAACAGATTTTAAAAATATTTCAGATTTTATCAATAAAGATCGTAGCGAATTTTCTAAATACCTAACTCTAGTTTTTATGGCAACATTAGAGCTGTGAAATCACGTAATCAAAATAAAATTTACGATATATTTAGCGTGCTCTCGCTGAGTTTTATCTAGAAGCATACATAAACATCGAGAGGCTTTCGACCCGAGCCAAATAAAATCAGGGAATTTATGACAGCTGATTTGGCCAGAGTGAGTTAGTCATCTCAGAAGACTAAACAAGCCGCACATAAATACTATATGCACATATGCTTTTGATTTAAGAGTTTTATGGGTTCTACGATCCCCCGATTTAGCATACTTTATTCGCGAATCATGAGTCAGCCGGCGGGGGAACACGGAATGCGGAATGCACTTGGGGCGACCGCCAGCGATGGCCAAAAGCGAATCATTTTAGGAGAAGGAACTTTCAATTGTGGCCAGCAACAGAGAGTATTAGAAAATAGAAAAAAACACGAAAGACTACAACCAGTTCTATGAATAGAATGACAACAAAATCAGCTGCGCGTCGAAAATCACATTTGCGATGAGTTCCAGGGGGTTTACGGGGGGCGTTCAGTGGGTGGGGATCGGGGGACCTTATAGCAGCGTCGCCAAAAACCTGCCAAACAGAGTCAAGAGTGCAGTCGGCGTCAGCGTCGACGTCCAGTCAACGTCACTTGCAATACCAAAAACACAACACAAAACATGAAGCAAAATAAATATTGAACAAATTATGTATTGAAGACGTTTCACAGTCGAGGATGGTCATTTATAAACTTTTTAAAAGAAAATTATGCATTTTCAACAGATTTCAAAAATGTTTACGAATTACAAGATTTTATTATTTATTTCTTGTTAAATGTTATGAATCATAGCAATATTTCTGATGACTCAAAAATGTGAATAGTAAGAAATCTCTAAAATAGAAAATTTTGAATATGAATAAGCAACGAAAAAAACGAATGTATACTTAATGCGAATGAATACTCAATTTAAAGCCTTTCTCTAAAATTCTAAAAAGAGTTTGATCGTTACGACTACAAAACCGTCCTCAGGTGTATGATTTATCTGAGAAAATAATAATAAAGAAATTGAGAAATAAGCTGCGAGCATTTGGCTGCATAAAAACTTAGAGCAAGGAGGCGCACACAACTCAGTCGAGTTGAGAAATTGTCGCGGCCAGTACGAGTACAAGTACCAAAGAAACCGAAAGCAACGCGCGCAGCTCGTGCAATTATTTTCAAAACGAAAATAATTCTCAAAAATTTGTTTACGAAAAGCAAAGGCTTACCCATTTGTTTGTGTTGTGTTTTTGAAAAAGAGAGAAAGCCAAAAAAAACGTGCTTTCCCCGCCAGGAATTGTGTAATTAGCGGGCAATCAAGTGATCAGTATTAAGCACCCACTGAAGTATTACGACTTGAGATCATTCAACAGCCATCCCCATCAACAAAAGAAAAACCATCGATATGGCGTCCCGAAAAGTGAGTCTATTGTGGTTCAGGGTGGCCCTTATCTGATCGCCGTTCGTTGCATTTCACCCACACGATTTTCCATTGCTGGTCTATATACGATACGATATATTCACGTCGAAAATGGAGGACATGTGGTTTTCATTACCTTTTCATAAAAACAAAATATTTGTCAATTTATTTTTAGTCAAACTGGCGGGCCAATTTCGCTCACTTGCGCCTTCGACGTGTAAATGTTGGGTGTAATTTTAGTTTCAAATAAATTCAAATTAATTAAAGTGGAAGTGAAAATTTATTTAGCATTTCATTGGCGGCGCTCGGCGACGCTGATTCATGCAATTCCCCAGCGATGCAAGTGGCGCCTCACGTAGTTGCGGTCACTTGGCTGCCATTTTTGGCCCGATTCGAACACTTTATTTCCATATAAGGGAATCCTCAGCCAGTCGAACTTATATGGGCACCAGCCCAATGTCGCACCCCTTGTGGAATGTGATGAAGGACTGGCTTCCTAAAAATCTATTATATCACTGGTTTTGGTAAACTATTGAGGTTGCTAGGACTTAAAAATATTTATTCATTATTTAAAAAAGAAATACAATTTTTTGCCGCAAGGTCCACCGTTGTCTCCTCCGCATGGCTTTACTGTAGTAGTTGTATACGATGCTTCGGTTGTACTTGTAGCATCGTATTCCGTGTCAAAAGTCGTCTCTGCAACGGCAACTAGAGCCATGGCACTTAGGAGCAGGAGGATAGCAAAGAACTTCATCTTCTTAAGTTTCTAGCAAAACTTATAGTTCGTATACCACTTTTTTCGCTTTTATACCTTTACAGATATTGTGATACCATTATAAACGCAGATGCTTAAAATTTAATTACGAATACAAAGAATAAAAAAATGAATACGGCAGCTGCGTAAATAGTCTAAGTTGCTTTACCAATATTACATTTATTTGACGCAAATATAAACGCGTGGAAAATACATTACCCATTAGCTCTAATTAATAAATACAAATAAATAAATACAAATTAATAAAAGGATTACCGTCATATTTTCAACGGCACCAAACATTTCTTAAAAATAAATTTATAATAAATTTGTATCTTATCAGTATTATTTGATTTCGTAAATATAAAACATCGGTCGCTAAAGTTCTATTAATACCTACCGACTTTTTTTTAAAAAATGGCGCCACTTTAGGGCATAGCGTCATATCTCCGCGCGACATATCTCCGCCCATCTAGAAACGACATATATCCGCGGAGATATGTCGTTTTTAAACGTCACATCTCCGCGCGGAGATATGTCGTTTTTAAACGTCACATCTCCGCGCGGAGATATGTCGTTTTTAAACGTCACATCTCCGCGCGGAGATATGTCGTTTTTAAACGTCACATCTCCGCGCGGAGATATGTCGTTTTTAAACGTCACATCTCCGCGCGGAGATATGTCGTTTTTAAACGTCACATCTCCGCGCGGAGATATGTCGTTTTTAAACGTCACATCTCCGCGCGGAGATATGTCGTTTTTAAACGTCACATCTCCGCGCGGAGATATGTCGTTTTTAAACGTCACATCTCCGCGCGGAGATATGTCGTTTTTAAACGTCACATCTCCGCGCGGAGATATGTCGTTTTTAAACGTCACATCTCCGCGCGGAGATATGTCGTTTTTAAACGTCACATCTCCGCGCGGAGATATGTCGTTTTTAAACGTCACATCTCCGCGCGGAGATATGTCGTTTTTAAACGTCACATCTCCGCGCGGAGATATGTCGTTTTTAAACGTCACATCTCCGCGCGGAGATATGTCGTTTTTAAACGTCACATCTCCGCGCGGAGATATGTCGTTTTTAAACGTCACATCTCCGCGCGGAGATATGTCGTTTTTAAACGTCACATCTCCGCGCGGAGATATGTCGTTTTTAAACGTCACATCTCCGCGGATATATGTCGTTTCTAGATGGGCGGAGATATGTCGCGCGGAGATATGACTCTATGCCTTAACTGGTATTTGATAGCCGAGACCCTAAAAATTCCATTAGCATGCATTGTAAGACCAGGTTTAATAAATAAACATCAGATAAGGGTATGATTTTATTTAATATTTTATTCAGGAAAAATGTTAGAATTTATTTAGAAAAAGAAATAAAGTTTTTTGCCGCAAGGTCCCTGTGGTTTGCTCCCACATGGAGTTTGCGTCGGAGATGCAGTGGTACTGGTGATTATCGCTTCCGTAGTGCTAGCTGTGCCATATTCCGCAGAGATCGTAGAAGAGGTCACCAATCCTACAATGGCGAACAGGGGGATAAGTACAGAGAAGAACTTCATTTTTGTAACTCTATATCGACAATGGTAGCTTTAGTGATAGAGTCTCTTTGTTTTATACTTTTTATTTCGTAAAGTCAACTATTGACACAAATGCTAAAGAGATACTTATATTGACCCTATGTACATGTATAACTTTTTCCCAGTGTTTATCTACAAATATAGTAGCTTTGTTTCAAGAATCACGCGCCACATAAATCCCATTAAAGTTGGGGTATTATTTACTATTGTTTTGGTAAATAACAATAGTTTTTTCAGCATCACTTCCTTATTCTTACATAACTGCGATGTTAAGGTTTCACACGTTTATTATAATAGTTGACCACCTGATAGATTACAATTTCATTTCATATTTTATTGGCGCGGAAAATTTTGGAATTCCTAGTAGAAGAAGTATAGTTTTTTGGCGCAAGGTCCATCAGTTCCGCCTACACAGGGTGGCAGTTGGGGAGGAGCTGGTTCGCAGGGCCCTTGGGGCTTGCTTCCACATGGCGGTTGTGCCGGAGGAGGAGATGTAATGGTAGAAGTAGTAGTTGCAGAATTTTGCTGTTTTATACTTTCCATTTTTGGCAACTCAAATATTGACACAAATGCTAAAGAGCTGAATAAGAACAATTGGACAAACAATACACCGCAAATCATTGTCATGTTTGCGTTTGTCTAAAATCAGCGGTGTAGCTAGGACTTGGTAGATAAGATTTACCCTAAAGAGTACTCAGAGTTGTCATATTTGTTTATCAAGATAATAATCAAGAGCTATTTAAGAGATACTTTAAAACATGCTTTTATATTTATTTTAAAAGATTTTTGGCAAGCTTCAACATGAAGCTTCCACTGTTTGCACACTGAGTTTTATTAAACAATTTTACACAAGCAACATACCCGAGTACCGGCTTAATAGTTAAACAAATTTATAGTGTTATTGCTTTTAGTATTTTATTACTTGGAAAATAGGTGTAATTTATTTGTAAAAGAAGTATAGTTTTTTGCCGCAGGGTCCATCACTTCCGCCCACACATGGAGGTCCGCAGGGTCCATCGAATTCGCTTTCACAAGGAGGTTGTACTACAGGAGCAGAAGTGGTGCTAGTAGTGGAAGCTGAGTCGTATTCTGTGGTCGTAGTGGAGGCCTTAAGTCCTACAATGCCACACAAAAGAATAAGAATAGCGAAGAACTTCATTTTTGGAACTCTGTATAGAAAGTGATAAGTTGGTAACAGAATTACGTTGTTTTATACCACTCGGTTCGGCAAGTTAACTGTTGACACAAATGCCTAAGAAATATTTATTTTTGTCCCTAATCATGGAAAACTTTTTCCCGCTGTTTGTCTACAAATATAGTAGCCCTCATTTTAAAACAAAGCGTAGCTAAGATCCAGCTATTTTATTTGATTTGTGGGTTCAGGTTTTCTAGCTTTATTAGTTCAAAAACTTTACAAAGTTAAAAGTGGCTTTTACAATTTTATTTATCCAGGAAAAATGGTATTTAGTAGAAGAAGTACATTTTTTTGGCGCAAGGTCCACCAGTTCCGCCTACACAGGGTGGCAGTTGGGGAGGAGCTTGTCCGCAGGGTCCTTGGGGCTTGCTTCCACATGGCGGTTGTGCCGGAGCAGGAGAAGATGTAGTAGTAGTTGGTGTTTCCGTAGTGGAAGTGGTACCGTAGTCTTCCGCAGTGGTACTGTCGTAGTCATCCGAAGATGTGGAGGATGTAGAGGAAGACAGAGCGAGTCCTACAACGCTGCACAGAAGAAGGATAGCGAAGAACTTCATTTTGTTAATTCTGTGTCGACTTTGATATCTTAGTGTCAGAACTTTGCGGTTTTATACTTTCCATTTTTCGCAAGTCAAATATTGACACAAATGCTAAAGAGCTGCATATTTGCAAAACAAATCTCAAGAATAGAACAATTGCACAAACAATACACCACCAATTATTGTCTAAAACTAGCGGTTTAGCTAGGATTTTGCAGATAGGATTTTACCTTAAAGAGTAATTGGAGTTGTTATTTGTATTTATCAAGATATTAACCAAACTATAAGTCAAAACCTCTTTAGGAGATACTTTGATATTTTTTTTAAAGGATTTTTGGAAAGCCTCAACACCGAGAAAAAAATACCGTTCTCATCGATGCGTACTTTAGCATTTCGGTCTCATATAAATCAACATCGATGTCATCTCATGTCAACATCAAAACCGAGATTGATTTTGACTGGGAACACTAGAATCAACATCGAATCATCTTGAAAAGTGAGAATACAAATACTAAAATCAAGATCGATCGATCTTGGCCTTTTTTCGTTCTCAATTTTTTTGGTTGAATACTTCAATACGAAGCGACCACTGTTTGCCACTGACTTTTAATAAACAATTTTATGAAAGCAACATCCCCGTTTACAGGTTTAATAATTAAAAAACTTTATGTATTGTTATTGTTTTAAGTATTTCATTACTTTGAAAAGAAATGTAATTTATTTGTAAAAGAAGTATAGTTTGTTGCCACAAGGTCCAGCACTTCCGCTTACACAGGGAAACGGAGGGCGAGGAATTTGCCCGCATGGTCCTTCGAATTCGCTTCCACAAGGAGGTTGTGCCACAGGAGCAGAGGGAGTGGTGCTAGTAGTGGTATCTGAGTAGTATTCCGTGGTCGTAGTAGAGGCCTCAAGTCCTACAATGCCGCATAGAAGAATAAGATAGCGAGGAACTTCAATATTTATTTTTGTCCCTAATCATGGAAAACTTTTTCCCGCTGTTTGTCTAAAATTTTAAAACAAAGCATGTCTAAAATCCAGGTATTTTATTTGTGGTTTCAGGTTATACAGGTTTGATAGTTCAAAAACTTGGGAGAGTTAAGATTGGATTTTAATATTTTATTTATCGAGGGAAAATGTTATTCAGTAGAAGAAGTATAGTTTTTTGCCGCATGGTCCACCAGTTCCGCCTACACAGGGTGGCAGTGGGGGAGGAGCTTGTCCGCAGGGTCCTTGGGGTTTGCTTCCACATGGCGGTTGTGCCGGAGGAGGAGATGTAGTGGTAGAAGTAGTAGTTGCTGCTTCCGTAGTGGAAGTGCTACCGTAGTATTCCGGAGTGGTACTATCGTAGTCATCCGAAGATGTGGAGGATGTCGAGGAAGACAGAGCGACTCCTACAACGCTGCACAGAAGAAGGATAGCGAAGTACTTCATTTTGTTAATGCTGTATCGACTTTGATATCTTAGTGACAGAATTTTGCGGTTTTATACTTTCCATTTTTCGCAAGTCAAATATTGACACAAATGCTAAAGAGCTGCATATTTGCAAAACAAATCTCAAGAATAGAACAATTGCACAAACAATACACCACCAATTATTGTCTAAAACTAGCGGTTTAGCTAGGATTTGGCAGATAGGATTTTACCTTAAAGAGTAATTGGAGTTGTTATTTGTATTTATCAAGATATTAACCAAACTATAAGGTTGGCCTCTTTAAGAAATACTTTGATATTTATTTTAAAGGATTTTTGGAAAGCCTTAATACTTCAATACGAAGCGACTTTTAATAAACAATTTTATGAAAGCAACATCACCGTTTACAGGTTTAATAATAAAACAACTTTATATATTGTTATTGTTTTATGTATTTCATTACTTTGAAAAGAAGTGTAATTTATTTGTAATAGAAGTATAGTTTGTTGCCGCAAGGTCCAGCACTTCCGCTTACACAGGGAAACGGAGGGCGAGGAATTTGTCCGCAGGGTCCTTCGAATTCGCTTCCACAAGGAGGTTGTGCCACAGGAGCAGAGGGAATGGTGCTAGTAGTGATATCTGAGTAGTATTCCGTGGTCGTAGTGAAGGGCTCATGTCCTACAATGCCGCATAAAAGAATAAGAATAGCGAGGAATTTAATTTTTGGAACAGAAAGTGATAAGTTGGTTACAGAATTACGTTGTTTTATACTCTTCTAGTGCTGACACAAATGCCTATTTTATTTTTTAATAATATTTATTTTTGTCCCTAATCATGGAAAACTTTTTCCCGCTGCTTGTCTACAAATATGTAGCCCTCATTTTAAAACAAAGCGTTTCTAAAATCTAGGTATTTTATTTGTGGGTTCAGGTTTTACAGGTTTGATAGTTCAAAAACTTGGGAGAGTTAAGATTGGCTTTTAATATTTTATTTATCGAGGAAAAATGTTATTCAGTAGAAGAAGTACAGTTTTTTGGCGCATGGTCCACCAGTTCCGCCTACACAGGGTGGCAGTGGGGGAGGAGCTTGTCCGCAGGGTCCTTGGGGCTTGCTTCCACATGGCGGTTGTGCCGGAGCAGGAGAAGATGTAGTAGTAGTTGGTGTTTCCGTAGTGGTAAAGGTACCGTCGTCTTCCGGAGTGGTACCTTCGTAGTCAAACGAAGAGAATGTAGGGGAAGACAGAGCGAGTCCTACAACGCTGCACAGAAGAAGGATAGCGAAGAACTTCATTTTGTTAATTCTGAATCGACTTTGATAACTTGGTGTCAGATTTTCTCAGTTTTATACTTGCCAAGTACTTGGCAAGTCAAGTATTGACACAAATGCGTACAAGATATTTGCCCAAAAAAACTAAAGTAAAGAAAACAATTGGACAAACATCAGAATACATTTTATATTGTACTAATCATGGAAAACTTTTCCCTACTGTTTGTTTATGAAACATGGTTGGTCTATTTTAAGCTCCATGCGCAGCTAAATCCGGTTTAACGATTTAATGAACATATATGGAAGGGACTCGAAAGCTCCCTTGGGGATTTCGGCGAGGATTCGCTGTCAAAAAACAGCATTAGGCAGTCCCCGCCATCGATCATACATACAAAGCTACTCGTCTTGACTTTGACTCATTTGGCTAAAATTAACGATTCCTAACCATATCGAGAAGGTCGCTGGTTGTCAGCCCCATTTGCTTAGCTCATTCACTTGTCTGGCCGTCGCCTTGCATTTGTGTCTGCCTTTCGTTTTTGCATTTGATCAGGTGGAAAAAGAGGGAGTGGAATTAAAAAGACATTGCCAAAAGCAATCCACAAATATGCCAAATATTTACCAGAATTATTTGCTCTTCCCGCGTTATGGGTGTGATCATGAATCATTGGCTGGCTTATCGGTTTCCTTTTTCGAAAGGGTCGGGATTTTTCGAGGGCTTTGTCTCATAACTTATCATAATTGTGTCTTTAAAAATTTAAATTTTTAATCTTGGGAATTTTTCGGGCAAGTTGCCAAAAAAAAAATTTAGGAAATACTTTTACCATTTCCTAGAGTTTTTAATGACAAACTATTTATATTTGTGTTTCCGAGAACAATGGATTCATTTTTATTGGTTACTGCTGTTTTTAATTGAATGACTGAAATTAAGCATGGTATTAGATGACAAGTTTATTAGTCACTGCATTCACAATTCAATCCAAGCTACGTTTTTGGAAAAAAAACACTGAATAATCACATTATTACTAAACACTATTGTTGGTCCATATTTTTGTATTTTAAAAAGGTCTTAAACTTTTATAAAATGTTTTATTTTACTTTCTGTCCCATTTAATATTTCCAATCAAAACAAACGAATTAGTCATAAAACGGTATTATTTTTTTTTGCAAAATATAAAACTGGTTTATAACATTTTTTTAAGGTGTCTTAAACAGGTTATTGTTTTCGTACTTTTTATACTGAAATGTGGATTGATAGTAAAAATAATTTATTTTTACCTTACAACATTTTTAAAATGAATATTTCAATGTAATATTTATTTGATTAAATATCTTAGGACAAGTCGTTAATATTTGATAAGCGTATTCCAAAGCTTAGTGTATACTTTGGGGCTCACAAAAAATAAGGGTATTCCCTAAACTGTTAAATTAACTACCCAGTCTGACCTGAGATCCTATGCTTAGATTCAGATATAACTTTGTTAAACATTTTAATATTGGGGTTCAAGAGATAAGAGGTGTACTATTCAAAGAATGTGATTAAAAAAAGACACCCACACAAATTAACAAATATCCATAAAAGCAAAGATAATTTTATTGAATATGAGTAGGTCTGGGAATTTCTAAAAATTTCCCCATAGAACAGCTCTCCCAGTAGGAGAATGCGGCCACATTTTCTTTAACGTTGGTTCATGTCTTTACTTACGTAAGGTGAATTGGCGTTACGTAGCGTAGAGAGCTGTAAACAAACTTGAAAAAACAACAACAAAACAACTGATCAAAACAACAACAAAATGAGCGATCGGGAGAGAGGCAGAGAGATGGAGAGAGAGACAGCGAATGCCGGTGTGCGACAAACGTCGGAGTTGAAAAACAAAAATTTATTTAACGGTGGAACGCGCAAGAGTAACGACGGTCCCGGTCCCGCAAAATCGTCAAACACAACGCACGGCGGTGAATTAGTGCAAAACGCGAGTTACGCGAACACAAACGGTCAGACGACGCAGGCGACCATATTCCTCAGCCACAACAACAATAGCAATACCAATCACCACTACAACAACAACAACAACAGTCACGGCAGAAAGAACCCGCCAAATTCGCAGCAAAATCAGCAGAACGCGTGTGTTTATACAACCAACAATAACAATAGTTTTAACAACAATCCGGAGCAGAATTTTAGCAACTTAAACTTCTACGCCCAACAGCCAGCCGCACACTACGACGTTTGCCATCAACAGGTGTGTGTGAGTGTGTATTGGAATGCAGGAGTGTGCGTGGGCCACAGGAGAACTTCCCTAAGCGGGAACCTCGAAAGATCTAGAAATTATGTGAAATAGGCTTTTTGCGAGAAAGAACTCTACTAAAGTTTATTAACAAATGGAAAAGGAAACTTACAATCACAATCTATATCTTTTTTGGTCAAAAAAAACTCTAGGACAATAAAATAGTATACTAGTAGTTTCAAAATTTAAGACTCACTGTATTCATACACGAATTAGTAAGAATTAATCAGTTCGTGAACTTCCATTTTTGAAAGGCTAATTTTTTTAGAAACTCTGTAGAAGGAAATTTCTATCTTAAGGTGGCTCAAAAAAACCACTAAAACCGAAAAAATATAATTAAATTTTTAAATAATATTAAAACTTAAAGTTTAAATATTCCAAGAATTTTTTAAGATCAAACAAATTTTTTCAATAATATTTTGTAGATTCAATTTGACTGTAGTTTCCTTCTGCCCGCTCTTAATTGCTGCAGTTCACATTGCGTTTTGTCGCGGCATTTCGCAATTAATGAAAATGTTAATGAACTTCACACGCTGCGCACTCGAGCACTCCAATTCAATTTCTTTTTCTAGCCATATTCTCATGTTGGCCAGGCCCAGACGGATGAGGGAGAGGGAGGGGGCCGGGCCTGCGGGGGCTCTATTTCTGTTGGTTTTTTGGGGACGAGTCGTCTTCTGATCACTCCGCTTTGCGCTCGCTCTTCGCGGGCCTTTCTGTCTGTATACCCTTTTCGGGAACTTTTCGGGCAAGTTGGTAAACAATGAATTAGGCGGCGTTACCTGGGAACTTGTTTCTCCGGTTGAAAGATAAGGGCAACTCGCAAGCTTGAAAAGATACGGAGTTATTCAACTTGAACCACTTAAAAATTCATTTATATTTTATATACTTTGTTTCGGAAAATAATTATTTTATCACTTAGAAACTCAGAAATATATAGTAACACAAATTTGTTGACCATTAAAGATACAAGATATTATATTTGAAAGATAGATCGTAGTATTCCCAAAGTTTTAAAAAACGCAGTAAAATAAATTCCCCTGAGAAGCGTATTTAAATGTCGCCTGCACTTGAGTCCCCTTCGCTCTTGATTGCCACTTGGCTGTGTGGGACATGTGTGGAAAGTGGACAGTCCACAGTCCACTCCACCGATACGATACTACTGAAGTTCTGTTTCGGCGAGCCCAACCGAAACTGGAACAAGTCTTGGCCTACGCCACACCTTGTGTGATCCAATCGGATCCATTCGAATCAATTTGCTCCAGGAGTGGAGTTGACGGTCTTTAATGGAGATCGCTTTTGCATAGTTGCTAAGTGATTTTCAAAGTAACGACATCCCACATGCAGCCATTTAGACATCCATTATCCACACACCCATCCTAGTAAACCCTAGTAAACCCGGCTAACCTGATCTCTGCGTAATCGCTAACCCACAGAGCAACGACTACTACCAATCCAGACAGGAGGGCCAGCAGCAGGCGTACGAACAGTACGAGGAGAACTTCGACGAGGACATGGAGGCCGAACGCGATCTCGCCGAGGATGCCCAGTGGAAGAAGATCCAACAGAACACCTTCACCCGCTGGGCCAACGAGCACCTGAAGACGATCGATCGGTCGATCAGCAACCTGGAGACGGACCTGTCCGATGGCCTCCGTCTGATCGCCCTCATCGAGGTGCTGTCCCAGAAGCGCATGCCCAAATACAACAAACGCCCAACATTCCGCAGCCAGAAACTGGAAAACGTATCGGTGGCCCTGAAATTCCTCCAGGATGAGGGTATTAAAATCGTTAACATTGGTAAGTTTGAAATTCCCAGAATTCTCGGATTAACTTTGGGTTGGGTCTCAGTCTCAGTCTCACGTATCTCTAATAGTTTTAGCAACCGCACAATTGTGGTCGTGAATCAACTTTATGAATTAATTAGAAGCGTTCGTTGGCCATCGAATTTTGCATAATTTGCTCTTTCAATGGGGAGATACAAAGTCAACTGAAGATGCGCCGCCAACGCCACAAGAGTCTCGGGTTAACACCAGATCCCGCTGCCCGCTGCATTCCCCATACGATCCCATGTATTATTTATTTGAAATTTCTGCCTCCAACGACTCGCGTCCAGACTACAAAACAAAATGATGTCATTGCCGCGTTTATTCAAAGCGCCAGCTTCAATGCGAGTTTTACTTTCATTTGTATTTATATGCATAATTCAAGATTGTGTTCAGCAATTTGCAGTACCTGCACAGTACACAATCAGCCGAGTTTAGTACCCCTAAAAAGGGGTATATTCGGCTAGTGAAAGCCCTTCGAAATATTTTCTTTGGCAAATATAATATTAAAAGCGCAATGATCGTCAAAGAACCAATTTGGGAATTAAAAACAATCTTTATAATAGAGATATCATATCAGTTTATGAAGTCATTTTCACCAGCGAAGCGTGGATTATTTGGAAGGTTAATTTCATTAGAACACTATCGCTTTCAAAGACCATTTCCATTGCCGAATCACGAGCGTAACAGAACCTGATACCAACTAACTGCATCATGCTAATTTGTTTGATTGAAAACTATACAGATGAGGCATGTGATATGTGGATTTATGATTCAGAATCACGGCCCTAACTCAACCATCAGTCGGTCATTGAGGCATTCAGGCGGCGAATGATTATGCCGGGTATTGCATTTCGCTTACAATGTAATAAGTTACCCTGTACGCCTTTCGTATGACCCCGTGACGCTATTGATAAGACCGTCAATCTTGGAGCGCCTGAAATGAATTTAATCACTCAGTAGGTACTTACTGCCCCGTATAAAACAGATAAACAACTTCAGTATCTAAATGTTCCAGACAAAAAAGGCAGTTTGTCAATAATTGTCAGCTAGGTAAATAATGTTTACAGATATGTTTACATACACCTTTTTTTGTTATCAACCCAAAGGGGAGCTGCCTTTAAAGTGTAGATACAAAAATGAAAGCCAAACAAACGCGTTCGTTTACTGAAAGCTGAAGTAAATGCAATTTTAAGTCATTTTAAAGGGAATTTCTGTTCACGTTTGGTTTTTGGCGTTTGGTACAATCGTTTCGGAGGTATTTTTATAGCTATCAGCACTTTCGTTTTCGTGCGATAAAAAATATCATCCATTCTGGACTTGGTTTAGCGATAAGACGTTTTCATATCTACCCCGAAATTTTCGGCGCTGGCAACTCAAATTTCGCGATTTAAATTTGAGTTTGCCAAAAAGTATTCGCAAGGAGAGATGATGATTCATCTTGTGCTTATTCAGGTCGACTCTTTTTCATCAGCTTAGTCATTAACTAAATTTTTTGGTTAAATGACATTACTGACAGGAATGCAAACATTAATTGCTCGTTTATTTTTGGCAAACAAACCATAAACAGATAACGCATCCAATTTCGGCCATTATCGTTGCACAAATAGGAAAATTATAAGAAAACGTTGTTAATTAATTTAACGAGCCGCACCTCTTCCTGTTGTCCAATTTTTCTGTGGTTTCAATCGATTTAAATTGGTACAGTGAAAGCCGCCGAGTGAAATTTCGGTTCTCAGTGTTTGGCAGCATTAGCTGGCCAGCATTTTGGGTTCCCACTGTATCGCACAGATCATTTCTGTTCGGTTATTTCCTTCCAAGTCGTTTTTTCCTCTTTTGTGCTGTCAATTGAATTAGCGCGAAATTTCGTGGAGTTATGTGTGTGTGCCAAAAACCAAAAACCACGCAGCTGCTGGCTCAAGAGCTTGTCTTCGAGTCCAGAGCCCCGGCTCCAAGTGGGATTGTAGATTTCCATGAAGCGCCGCTGTTCGTATCTACAAATGTTTGCGCTAAAAAAATCCACAAAAAAACAATAATAAAGCCTCTCGGGCGGCCGCAATAAAATGCAAAACAAAAACAAAACAAAAACAGCAAAATAAGCAAATAAAAATAACAAAATTAAAAGTACAAAGCAGAGGGAAGAACAAACCTAATACGTGCCGGATAGAGTAGAGATAAAGTCGCTCAGTTGACTCTCCATGACATCATCTGGTTTTTGGGGTATCGGGCATACTTCGCTTTTTGCCTGGAGTTTTGGAGCCGAAAAACCTACAGCAGCAAACCTAATGGGTTCCTATAAAGTCAGGCTCAATTTGTCACAGCCAATTGATTGTTATTGATGACGCCATCTCATCGCCCGTACATCATTAAAAATCATCTATGGAGGGCGTCAAAGATTTTTCCAGGCGATGAGTCAAGCGCATGAATGCATATTTCACTTAATGGAAGCCCCTTGATCAGCCATTTGACCCAATTTCATGTCTGTTGTGTGCTTGTTAATAATTTGTTCATATTTTTGTGATTTTACCCATGATGTGTTGATAACCACGGAGGCAAGAATCTAATTGAAATGCATAACAATTTATGTATAGCGCTTTTATCAGAATTTTTTGTACAACATTCCAGAAAAAAAATGTTTGATAAATTGGTCATGAAATATATTTTAGTTGGAGTTTACAATCTTTCTTTTTAAAGCCTAGCTAAAAAGCAAAACAATTCCCAAGTATTTGGTATGAATCGCTATATTTTTAGGATATTCCCCAAAAAATGTTGGATAACATTCTTGATAAATTAGTCAGGGATGTTGTTTTGGTGCGTGCTAACAGCTTCCGTTTCCCAAGTTTATGAGCTTAGGTTAGTGAATCACCGGTTAGTAAGGAAGTATGCAGAGCCCACACTATCAGCTGAATTTCCGTTGAATTTCAGCTGAATCGGTCGAAAAATGACACGACCGAACATCAATACTTGCATTGATCACCTGGCACGTACTCAGCGGTGTTTTTATAAATCACCCGCCATGGATCAACATGACGCCATCGATTCAGACACGTCACCGTTGAGCTCAGGCTAACCCTCTGATCCACTGGCTGAAAATAGAAATGATGGACGATAACTCGTCACACTCCACAGGCAATTGTGATAAGATTAAGTTGTTATGAGCATCGTTACCTACTCGATGGAATGTTGAGATTCCCTGGTCGGGCAGTAAGTCAATTATTTAAATTAGTAAAAGCTGGCTCTGGTAAGAGAGAGACCCGGCTCAATTAACCCCAAACAAGTGAACAAAAATAACAGAAACTTTCAGCGCTTGTGACACCACCCGAATGTGGGACACAGACCACATCAGAAATGCGCCCAAAATGGAGCGCTGCTGAGCGGCTTAAAAAGTCAGGCTCCAACTTCTTTTTTGCGGCTTAGCCCTGCCCTGGCTCTAATTTAATTAGCCGCGCAACAGTTAGACGTCTGGATGATTGGCTCCACAGACCGAACGGAAACTGGTTTTTCCGTTTCGGAAAATCTCTCCAGACGTTCCATTGTATGGCGGCTGTTTTTCCGACTCCAACACGGTGCTGTGTGGTATGCGCGTGCCGCTCGAAGAACGTGTCTGGTGACTCAAGCCGGTTACCCGTGACTGCAACAGCGACGACGACGACCGGGACTGTGGCCTCGGAATCTGAGCCGCAGCCTCAGCATTCTTGTTATCTGAATGTTAAATACTTTTCTGCCGTTGCACTTAACATCATAATAACTCTGGCCTCTGCGAGGCGAGAATCGTTGCACATAAATCATGTCAAGTCATCATTTGACATGGCCAAACGATTGGAGGCTTCTGTAACAGGTCTGCTTCCAGATTCTGTCGCTCGCTTTTGGGTGGACATATCCGATTGCTGTGAACAATGACAGCGAAATTATGATAGATCGTAACCCAGAGATCTCAGAGCTTTCCAATCGTTGCTTCTATAGTGAAATGCTCTTTGTCGCATCTTAAAAATCAAGTGTTAAGCTCGTTTAAAGATAAGAGAGTTATACGGTAACACAATATGTCTGTCTACCTATTAACAGATAAACTTATCTTACCCATGTTCTAAGGTTATCTTTGTAGAAGCTAATTAGCTAGATTTTTGTTTTCTGAAGTTCGAGGAATAAAAACGCATATATCTAGACAAGTGACTAAGAAGTGACACAACATTTTAAATACAACCCTAACATTCGTAATTGTTCTTAGAAATTCCAAAACAAAAAAATATAAGTTCGTCAATATAATGTTTTATGACAAATTCTGTCGTTAGATTAGATTATATTGGAGAAATATGTCAGTAAACTTATTAAATTGGACACAACAGACGTACAAATGATCTTAAAGAAGAAGAAGAACTAAATTTGTTACGACATATTGGTGACATTATAATATTATCTAAAGCTTATAAAGCTTTAAAAATTCTAACTGGAAATGTATCTTATCTGTCCTAAAAATGTCCAATAATAGCCGAACTCAGTGACACATCTATCAAAGGTTGGCAAAAAGCTGACAGTTTTTATTTTGGAAGATAATTCGTAAGATAATGGTTATAAAAACTAAAACTGCATTCTTAAGTAACCCTTAGTACTTAAAGCACTTAAATTGTAAACTTATATGATCATAAAATCGGTCCTAGGCTACAATCTAACTTATATAGCGGGAAATTAGTTTCCTTTCCTGGTATCGAAGAATGCTTGTTTTATGTAAGCCCTAATCGCATTAGCTCGATCATGCACCCATCGGAAATTCCAAGAGTTCTTTTGTACTTCAAAGATGGATTAGATTTCCCACTTCGGAGCTTCTTTTCTCGTTCTCCGCGATCTTCACTCTTATGCATATGTATGGAACTGAAGTTCCCTCGTCGGGAGTTCGCCTGCCTGCCTGGTTAATATGCATTACATATTCCTATCACAGTTATGGCATCTCGTGCTCCTCTCCAGACATTAGCATATTTCTATATAATTTACAGCACATTTTCTTGTTCGCGCTGCCGTGCCAAAAACAAACTTTGGGGTCTTGGAGTTGACAGGCAACCAGTTTCAGCTCCACAAAGACACATCCAGTTGGTGTGGAGTTTTGGCCAAGACAGTTACCACCGAGGCTCGCCGATTGGCATGCCGACTGCTGCCTAATTAGCCAAATCATTTCTGGCTATTTAGTTTTTCTATGCCGTTTTAATTGCTGGCTTTCTTTCGACTCGCGAATGGAGTTGTTGCTCAGTGTCTTCGATGTATTTTTCATAAATATGTCAACGGGCTGGGCATACAGATTGGCAGCTAATTCATTTGTCAAGGCATCACTCGACCGTAAAAGTATTTTAAACGGCCAAACGCAGAGATGGCCGGCAATTTGATGGCTTTTAGGAGAGGCCAGGCGACCAACAAAGCAAAGCAAAGTCATTTGGCCATTTTGCCAACCCATCCAGCCGGTTTCCCGTGACCACTGGCCACAAGTGGCCGGCTACTCAAGTAAACAAAGCCAAATTGCCAATTTTTTTCTTTGCAAAAAGTTGTTATTGCTGTTGCGGGTGTTGGGCAGTAAGTGGTAAGAGAGCTGGCTCTATCAGCAATCGTTTAACGGCTCGTTGAGCAGGCCAAAAAGCACAAAACGATGCCAGGTTCTACGAGGAAAAACCCTTGCGGGTAGCAAAACCGAAAGAAATGTAGAACATCCAGTACGTACGTAAGTTGTCGTCACTTGGCATATTCGGTTACCATTCTGAGTTTTCCCCGTGGCAACTTTCCCCCATGACGGAGGCGGAATTCCATTCGCGTCATGGTTCAGTGCGTGCCAAATGCATTTGCCAAAGGGTCCGAGTGTTGACTAATCGGCGATAGGTAATCAGAACGCCGATCCCCACGCCTTTCACCTTGCGGTGTTACGCTATTAAGAAGAGAACCCCTTTTATCACAGGTTCAATAAACCCCGACGACTATCTCCGAATGGGTTTAGCATGACAAAAGACGATCGCTCAAAGCGCAGGCTTTGTTGGCCAAGTTTAAGGTCGACTCGGCCGGTGTGAAGATAAAGCAAACCGGCAAGACCTGTTGATTGCGTGTATAAAATGAGCCCTGAACTTGACCAGGAGGCAAAGTGGCTGTAACAGTTAGCGGACATCTCTGACCATAATTGGCAGCTTGTCGAATGGCAACTGGTTTGCAGCAGCAGCAGCAGCGGCAGCCCCATCAAAGTGTTGCCAGTGACAGATGAGGCTGCAGCCGATTGCAGTGGCTGCCACAAGTTGTCGGGACAATTAATAGATACATTAAGTACATACATACGATTGGTAACGGTGTTGCACGTTCTGGTTTTCCGCTCCAGGCCAACAAAGTAATCCAATCTCTTCGTTCTTCTTCTCCCGCTCCTCAGACTCCTCGGACATTGTGGACTGCAAGCTGAAACTGATACTGGGTCTGATATGGACACTGATTCTGCACTACTCGATATCGATGCCCATGTGGGATGGCGAGGACGACAAGCAGCTGAACGGATCGGGACACACGCCCAAGCAGCGGTAAGTGATGCCGCCTACCCACTTTTATGTTGTTGCTTGCTCAGTACTAAATCACTCTTTCGTTGGCAGCCTGCTGAACTGGATACACGCCAAGATACCCGACTTGCCCATCAACAACTTCACCAACGACTGGACCACGGGCAAGGCGGTGGGCGCCCTCGTCGATGCCTGTGCCCCGGGTCTCTGTCCCGACTGGGAGCTCTGGGATCCCAAGGATGCCGTGCAGAATGCTTCTGAGGCCATGGGACTGGCCGATGATTGGCTCAATGTGCGCCAGCTGATCAAACCCGAGGAGCTGGTCAACCCCAACGTCGACGAGCAGTCCATGATGACCTATCTGTCGCAGTATCCCAACTCCAAGCTCAAGACCGGAGCTCCCCTGAGGCCCAAGACGAACCCCAACAGGTGAGTAAGGGTTCTTATTAAGTTGAACTTTTCTAACTCGTCCTTTTTGAAGTTAAATGGTCTTTAAAAATATTTGAAAGAATATATTTTTAATTAAACATTTTAACTTAGGCAACTCTTTAAGTGTAGATTTTTATTGGATCTTAATAGGCTTACCCTAAGCTTTGAAATTTAAGAATCTATTATATCATTGAAAGAAAAGATTTAAGGCATTACTTAAGTTTTTGACAGAATAGATTTGAAAGTTGTTCTGGTGGTAATGTGCCAGGTTCAAGTTCGAGTTAGAAAAGTTCCGACTTCTTTGTTTGATCTATAAATCCAGCGTTGTTCTTTCTACTCAACTCTATTTCAAATTCAAGTTGTATCTTATAGTTCTTCCGTCTGTTCTTTTGGCTAATGCATTCCTCTGGTTCTAATCTAGACTCTATCTATCTTTCTTCTCTCTCTCTTTCTTTTTATATCTTTTTTCCTCCGTGTATATTTGAGCAACGTTTTTAATGTATTTGGATATTGTTCTTGTTTTCCCTATCCGCTCCGTATACATGTATTGTATATACTACCAACCCATATATATATATTTATTAAACTCCTCAAAATGCAAAACTCAGCATTCCTCCGCCGCGGTAAGTTTCTTCGGCATGCCTCCTCTCGTTCTTTTGCGTTCTGTTGCGATCTGTTTTGGCCGCCACTTCTTTTTGGCCAACGTTGTTATTGGCTTGATTTTCGGTTTTTAATTTATTGACTTCTTATGGTATTTGTGATTTAAATGTTCCACCAGTTTCGGTTACTTTTGTTCTGTTGCTCTCCGCTTTCCGCGCTAGCCCAGAGCAATACGTATCTAATGGATACTTCAACGCCGCTGCTTTCCTGTTTGTATTTTTCTTGTGCTCGCTGGCGGCTTTTATTGCTCTCTACAATTAGCGCTCACTAAACGCATTCATCTTGGCCGACGCTGATTTAATTTGCTGCTTTGTTAAGCTACCAAGATTTTTGATTACAAGCTGGGGAGCTCTTGGGGGCTTACTATTCTTCATCATATTGAATTCTTGAGTTTTCAAATTAATTATGCTTTTTTCATATTGCAAAATCAACAGTATTTAAATTAAATTATATTTAATTTTTTAAAAAGTATTCAGAAAAACATGTATATAAAATGGAATATAATTTTAAAATAGCTCCAAGTACTCAAATCTGTTTATTTTTAATTTTATACAAAAAAAAAATGTTTTTTAGAATATCCAAAAAGTATGCTTCAAAAAATTACTATCAAGATTAGTTCTTCAGTATACCGCTTTCAGAAAAGTGTGGCGCCACTCAAATAAATATTTTCAAACGTATTTCAAAAAATTGTTTTTGCTGTTTCATATCTTAATTATCTGCTCATTGTTAAATACTCCATATATTTTGTTTATATTTTACTTAATCTGCAAAGCCTTCAAAATCAAAGCTGAATCCGCTGGGCTGTCTGCGATTTAAATGTTTTTCCAATGTATTATAATTGGCTATGTAGAGCTCATCATGATAACTCCAGATATATATTTACATATCGTTATTTCTCTATCCACAGAGTGCGTGCCTATGGTCCTGGCATTGAACCCATTGGTCCTGTGGTTGGAGCCCCAGCCAACTTCACCGTCGAAACGTTCTCCGCGGGCAAGGGTAAGTATTCACAGCTTCAGTTAAGAAAAGTAATCCTAATTACAATGTTTTATATATAGGTTCTGTGGATGTGGACATCCAGGGTCCCAATGGAGAGATCGAGAAGGCTGATGTGCGCTTCAATAATGACAAGAACCTCACGTACACGGTTTCGTATATACCCAAAACCGAAGGTTCGCACAAGGTGGCCGTTAAGTTCTCTGGTCGCGACATCCCCAAGTCCCCGTTCCCCGTGAAGGTGGAAGGACATGCCGGCGACGCCTCGAAGGTTAAGGTCACGGGTCCCGGCATCCAGCCCAACGGAGTGACCATCAAGAAGCCCACCTTCTTTGACATTCTCGCCAAGGATGCGGGCCGAGGAGTGCCCGAGGTGATCATCATCGATCCGGCTAACCACAAAACTTCTGTGGCAGCCAAGGTGCGTCAGTTGGAGAACGACACTTGGCGCTGCGAGTACGTGACCGCCCTGCAGGGTCTGCACTCGGTGAACGTCTTCTACGCCGGCACTCCGATCCCGAACAGTCCGTTCCCCGTGAAGGTGGCTCCGCTGTCGGATGCGCGTAAGGTGCGCGCCTCCGGTCGCGGACTCCAGGCCACAGGCGTTCGCGTCGGCGACGATGCCGACTTCAAGATCCACACCGAGGGAGCCGGCGAGGGCGAGCCAGAGGTGCGCGTCATTGGTCCGGGTGGCATGAACCAGAACGTTATGCAGTCGAAGGTGGATGGCAACACGTACGAGTGCCACTACTATCCCACCAAGGAGGGTCGCTACGTCATCATGGTGACCTTTGCCGGCCAGGAAGTGCCCAAATCCCCCTTCGAGGTGAAGGTGGGCCCCAAGAAGGAGTCCTCGATTGTGGCCTATGGACCCGGACTGAGCAGCGGCGTTATTGGCTACCCGGCTGCCTTTGTGGTGGAGACCAATGGCGAAACTGGTGCCCTCGGGTTCACCGTGGCCGGTCCCTCGCAGGCCGAGATCGAGTGCCACGACAATGGCGATGGCTCCGCTCTGGTCAAGTACCATCCAACCGCTGTGGGAGAGTATGCCGTGCACATTCTGTGCGACAACGAGGACATCCCCAAGTCGCCGTTCATCGCCCAGATTCTGCCACGCACTGATTTCCATCCCGAGCTGGTCAAGGCCAGTGGTCCGGGACTGGAGAAGAACGGCGTGACCATCAACTTGCCAACCAGCTTCACTGTGGACCCCAGCAAGGCGGGCAATGCCCCGCTGGACGTTGTCGTTCAGGATGTGTACGGCACAAAGTTGCCCGTGGAGCTGAAGAACAACCCGGATGGCACCAAGAAGGTCACCTATACGCCTACCTCGGGAGTTCCCCACACCGTTGAAGGTAAGTCTTACCGAATCTTGAATATGTCCTTTAATAGTTATAATAATAAAATAATTCCAGTTAACTATGGAGGAGTTTCCACGCCAAACTCACCGCATCGCGTTTACGTTGGAGTTCCGGTAGATGCAGCTAAGGTGCAGGCCTTTGGACCCTGGTTGCAGCCCGGTGTCCGCCCCAACGTGGCCACCCACTTCAATGTGGATGCCCGTGAGGCTGGCGACGCCGAGCTGAAGGTAAAGGTCGTTCACGAGGAGACCAAGATCGAAGTGCCCTGCCGCATCATCGATAACGAGGACAACACCTACTCGGTGGAAGTGATTCCGCCTTCCAAGGGCGCCTACACCACCACCATGACGTATGGCGGCCAGCGTGTTCCCCTGGGACAGAAGGTCGTCGTGGAGCAGACGGTGGATGTGTCCAAGATCAAGGTGGACGGACTCGAACCCAGTAAGTATCCCTAGTGTAGACAGCAACATTACTTTATATAAAAATGTCCATATTGAGTGCGTCATGGTCTAAGTCCAAGTCATAATTTCATTCGCCCAAAACAAAAGCCGC
Source organism: Drosophila mimetica (assembly GCA_037075245.1). Lineage (NCBI taxonomy): Eukaryota > Metazoa > Arthropoda > Insecta > Diptera > Drosophilidae > Drosophila > Drosophila mimetica. Next base: position 11,284,642 of record JBAMCH010000023.1, read on the forward strand.
GCCCCTAAACAGTTTGCAGCAGTTCCGGATCATCACACACGGCCTGCCCAAGGCGGATTTGGCAGTGACCATCACCAGTCCGTCGGGTAATCGCGTGAAGGCTCACATTATACCCACGGCGGAGGGTTTCCTGGTCAACTTTACGCCCACCCAGCTGGGCGAGTATCTGTTGAGCATCTGCTTTGGTGGCACCCCAATTACTCCGCGTCCCTTCCGGCTGCAGTGCCTCACGGGCAGCGATTCGAATAAGGTGCAGGCTTTTGGACCCGGCTTGGAGCGTGGTATTGTGGGCCAACCGGCAGAGTTTATGATTGACACTCGTGGCGCTGGACAAGGCGGATTGGGAGTGACGGTCGAAGGTCCCTGCGAAGCGGCCATCAATTGCCGGGATAATGGAGATGGCACCTGTAACGTGGCCTATTTGCCAACGGAGGCGGGCGATTATACCGTCAACATAACGTTTAACGAGCGCCACATCACCGGCTCTCCCTTCCAGCCACTGATCGTTCCGGTGCCGAATCTCAAGAATACCCGCGTCAGCGGCATCGGCATCCAGCCGCATGGTAGGCTATGAGGAGTTCCAGTTGCCAATTGCCAGTTCCGAGTGTTCCTGCTGCCGTACAGATCTAATCCTCTGCGCTCTACTCACCACCTGACCAAGGTTGCTTCCCGCAATCGCCTCGCCATGCCTTTTTGTTGTTGTGCTGTCCCTTCTGTTTGTTTGATCTGAACTAAACCATAAACCACTAATCGCCAGTGATATCTAGTGGAGTAAATAGGAGCAACTCTGACACTCCTAGGGATTTAAAAAATTATATTTAGTATTGAGTCACTCATTTGAAATGTCTTACTCTTTACACCTTAAAACCTTGTACCTAGGTAATAAGCATACCTATTCCATTACTTTTAATTGCATCGTAATTTTGTTGATGTTGTGCCTTGATGTTTTAAAATTCCCCAACATATTGGCTCTTACTAATTTTCTGTTCTCCTTTAGGTGTGATCATGAATGCGGCTACAGACTTCATGGTGGATATGAGCAAGGTGGGCAGCAACATTGATTCCGGCAAGCTGTCCTGCGCTATCTTCGATCCCATGGGTCATGTGCTGCCAAGCAAGATTGTGCAGGGACCAACTGACGACATCTTCCGTATCATGTACACGCCCTTCGAGGCTGGCCGCCACACCATCGAGCTGATGTACGACAACATCCCCGTGCCGGGATCTCCGTTTGTGGTGAACGTGAAGAGTGGCTGCGATCCAGCGCGCTGCAAGGCCTATGGACCTGGTCTGGAAAAGGGTCTGACTAACCAGAAGAACAAGTTCACGGTGGAGACCAAGGGTGCGGGCAACGGTGGCCTTTCGCTGGCCATTGAGGGTCCTTCGGAAGCAAAGATGACCTGCACGGATAATCGCGATGGAAGCTGCGATGTGGACTACTTGGCCACCGATCCGGGAGAGTATGACATTACCATTCGATTTGCCGACAAGCACATACCCGGCTCTCCGTTCCGCGTGCTCGTCGAGGAGACGGTGGACCCCAGCAAGGTGAAGGTTTACGGCCCGGGCATCGAGCACGGCCAGGTGCGTGAGAGTGTGCCCACCTTCTTCAACGTGGATGTGGGCGAGGCTGGTCCTGGCCGCATCGCTGTTAAGCTTACCAACTCCGAGGGAATTCCCGTGGACAACCTGCGAGTGGAGGACAAGGGCAATTGCATTTACGCGGTGCACTATGTGCCGCCCAAGGCCGGATCCGTGCTCACCTGCCAGGTGAAGTTCTCCGAGGTGGAGGTGCCATGCAGGTGAGTGTTCAATGGGGCTTTCAAGTTGTAATAATTTAATAGAATGGGAGAGTATAGAGAATAAACTAATTCATATAATTTTTAAACTACCTTATCTACTTATAAATTCCTTTTCCTTTCAGTCCATTTGTCATGACCGTTTTCCCCAAGTCCGAGCCCACTAAGGTGAAGGTGAAGGGTGTCAATGAGAAGAAGAAAACACCTGCTTCGCTGCCAGCCGAGTTTGAAATCGATACTAAGCAGGCCGGCCAGGCAGACATCAATGTGGCCATCAAGAACCCCAAGGGCAAGGCGATGCAGCCGCGCCTGGAGGAAATCTCCACCGGCACGTATGTGGTGTCCTTTGTGCCAGATGAGTGCGGCACCTACCAGTGCAGCATTAAGTACGGGGACAAGGAAATCGAGGGATCGCCATTCAAACTCGAAGCATTCCCCACCGGCGAGGCCAAGAAGTGCAAGCTGGTGGAGCAGGCGCCCAAGATCCAGTCATCGGGCAGTCAGTCGCACCTGAAGGTGGATGCCCGCGAGGCCGGAGATGGAGCGGTGACTTGCAAGATCACCAACAAGGCGGGCAGGTAAGGATTACAATCGATTTCGGGTGTTTTATATACCTAACATAAATCCATTAACTACCTTAGCGAAATTGTGGACATTGATGTGATCGAAAAGGACGGATTCTTCGACATTCTGTATGCGCTCAACGACCCCGGCGACTATGACATCAACGTGAAGTTCGGTGGCAAGGACATCCCGAACGGCAGCTTCTCCATCAAGGTAGCCTGAACTACATTTTCTTTCGAAACTCTCGATTTAACCAAACCAAAAAACAGACACAGCCAAATCTAGTCTAGTCTCAAATGGGAATTGTTGAAAATTAGCAATTATTTTAAAGTTTATCTATACCTAAACGTTTCTCTAGTCATTTAAGCCAGGTTGCAGCCGTTTAGAGCTCAGCCCCATCTACATTATATTCTAGTCAAGTCCATTGTCATTGTTTTGTGTTTGTGTTCCGTGCGTCCCCTCAAAATGTTCTAAAATTCTTGTGTACATTTTTCATTGGGCTTCCCCGAAAAAGAAAAACACGCAAACAATTTTTACATATGAATTAAGAGTGCTCAGCAAGAAGAATACGATTTAAGTGCAACATTGTAAAACATGACAACAAAAATAAAAAAAAAAGAAAACCTAAAACAAAAACAAAAGGAACAACTTTTGGTTTGCCCACCAAACAAAATCAAAAATCTCTTACGAAAATTTTAAAATTAATTGCATGAAAATTGTTTCGTTCTCAAAATTATTTCTGCTATGCTACACTGCCAATTGCGCTTTGTTTTACATTATGCATTTAATGAACAATTATTCTTAATGCTTATTTGTTTGTAAGCTAGCTAGCCCTAGTCTATGTAAGTTGTTTGTGTGTGTTTCCGTACTTGATTGAAGACTGATCCGAACGCACCTAACACAATGAAAACCAAAACGGCAACCATAAGTACTACAACTGGTCGCACTCACTTGACGCTTGAGCACAAATCTACCAACAAAATGTTAATTAATCACTGAATAATTGCTAATTTAACAACAATATTCCTAACCCACGTAGAGCATTTACTTTACACTTGCCTAAAAAATTCTATTTCAGCGGTAAGGGGGTTTTGTCCTATCCTGTAAGTAGAATGACGAAATAATACTCGTGCCATCTGCGTTGACAGCCTAAAAAATGAAGTGTCATAAATACTGGGCCAGAATCATGAGACCTGACAGCCACAAGAACAATGCGCCTCAAAAGTCGGCGATTTCGGGCATATTGCCCAAAATGAAATACTCTTGCCCGATTCGTGAACCCAAGATTAATTGAGTTGTCTGTTGTTTTCGCACAAAATTTATGTTTAACAGATTTGCACAATTAGCTGGCTACAAAATTAATTCTATACGCATTATTCAATTTGTAAAGGGAAACTTTGTTTGCGTCTATTTCCGACAAGAGAAACTTCGTTATTGGGACTGTCAACTTGTCTACGTGATCTGACGAACATAAAAAAAACAATAATGTTTATTTAGAATTTTTTCCAACCGCATTTGCTATTAAATTATTATGTGTTTTTAACACACACATTTGCGGTTGATAAATACACACATTTTATTAACCAAAAGAAATTAAATATTACTATAACAACCTCAGTTTATGATTTTGTAGAAAAGTTCCTAATATCAAAATTATTATTGTTATGTTTGCAAAATTTAGAAGCTTTGAAACAAGTTTATATTTTATTTTCAAGTCCAAAAGATTAAGAAAAAAATTTTAAATTAATCATGTTTATAAAAACTCGGAAACTAGTTGATCATTTAAGGTTTTTCAGAGCAGACAAACAAACTACTTAGTTATTGCCAAGCCATTTTCGATATTTCTTCTATTCATTAGGACATCTTTGTTGGTACAGGGTGCCGTGTAGCACTTAAATTTAGCCTCTGTTGCGACGAAATCAACCCAAAGACTTTTCCATCTACGCCACTGCAGTCTATAGAGGCATCTAAATGATTCCGGGGATCGGGGCGCCGATGACATCCCACGCTGAATCAGCATGTTCTATACGCTGTTTTTGTGATAGTTGCTGTGGTCGGCCGTTGAGGCTTTCGGCAGGTTGCAACAAAATCAAGTATACGCCGCCTGGCACAACGACTGCATCTGTAGCCTGCATATGAAAATGAATTTGTATAGCCAGCCAGCGCACAAAATTCGCAAGTAATTAAAATAGGAAAATGAAATTATGTATAATGAAAATGGCGCAAAGTGTGTTGTGCTGATTTCGGCTGCCAACGCCAGTGGAAGCGCCATAAAGTGTGGCTAGAAGAAGACCGGAGGCCCGACACTAGTGGCAGCAGCTAGCCAGGCGATCTAGTCTAGTCTTAGTCATAGATTGTCCTGTACTTGTACTGGTCGTTGTCGTGATCGTGTCGCAGCGGTAACTGGAAGTGGAAAAAGTCGGTGCGCAACATTCTCATTTTCCTCCGATTTGATGCTCGAGATGGATTTCCCGTCAATGGGCCGAATATATAGTATATGGATTCAGATTGAGATTCATATGCAGATGTAGAGGAGGAGCCACAACTGTCGCCCCCACTGGCAATTCGATTTTCCTTGCTGGTCTATTGATTGGCCGTGCATTGGCGTACTTCTTATTAATAGCTCAAATATTTTATAGCGATTTGTATCTTTGACTTTTTCGATTTGGCCACGGATACGAAATGATTTCGATATATACTACAACGTATATAAATATAATTATTTGCTTATGTAACAGCTGCAATTGTGGAATTCTTTTGCACAATCGTGCCCGCGTCAATCAATTTCACTTCCTCTCTAATAATTTCATTCGGCCATTGTTGGCTTCCATAGTTTCACACTTTCAAGTTTCCCCATATCACTCAGTGCGTCCAGTTTTAATAATAAGCAGATCTCTCCCGCTCTATAGAGGCAGTGGTAGTTCTTCAATATTCACAAGTGCAAAGTAAATGGACCCGAAGTGTAACCCATTTCGGGCATTGTTCTCATTCTCCAGACTGCCATGCTAATGATCTATTGGCCGCTGGTTTGAGTGTGTGTGTTTGTTTTATTTTATCCGAATTTTCTATCGACACAAGTTTTGGAATTCTCAATTTTCAATTTTATTTTCATTGACCTCAGGCTGTCGAAAGTATCGAACAATACTCGCATAGTGAATATATCGAGGAGCACACGACCAAAGTGGTGCAGCAAACAACGCAGGTAAGTTTTGGAATATTACTAAATATTAAAAATAAAGCCCCATATATTAAGGAATTCAATTTTAAATCTCCGTTAAATATTTCTTCGAAACTTTTTTCAAAATATTTTCGAAAATGGTCATCCAATTGTATTTAAAAATTGGACCAAGAGTAGGTTAAAAAAGATTAAAAAGAATACTTTTAAATTTGAAACATGCTTTACTACTAAGTTTATTCAGTCTTATTAAACTTTAATCCATTTTTAAATACTTTCAACTCAACTATACTTAACTTACAAACGGAAACTAAAATCATTTTTCTTAAATAAATAACTTAGCATAAAACTAAACATTTGCAGAGCGAGCTCGTCAACGGAAAATCGGAGATCACGTATCGCGGTGTAGTATTCGATAAACTACCACTACCCACAACAGGCGGCAACGTTACAGGTATGTACAACCCAAAACCATAAAAAAAACATTCACAAAATAATATTCAAGTGATAAAATCAAGCAAAGTTAATCATTTGCGAAGAGAACCTAGCCGTGCATAGCCATGCCTTTAATTAAATCACAATGTAGAATAGTTTATTTAATCTAGAAATTATTTATGCGCCATTAAAGCGGGCAACATGTATCTCACATTTGCCAGAATCTAGCGCGAATGAAGAAAATATAAATATCATAGGTGTGCTATTGTCAGACGAAACTACTCGAGTGTCGTAAATCTCTGAAATGTATACAGAAATATAAATACCCAACTATATGTGTTGGCGATGCGGCGCATTTGGGATGGGACACCATGGACCATGGACAAGTGGCAACGCACCCGGGTTTTCGGGTGGGGGAAAAATGGACGGGCGAGTGACGGCTTATCAGGCTAAACGCTGACAGGCGACAACTTAATTAGACAATGCTCTGTGATCTGAGTTCTGGGAGGTCTCTAGTATTTTGGCTGCATTTCTTGGCAATTTTTCATCTCACTTTTCATGGGGGGATTTTCTTTTGTTTTCCATTCCGACACGTTCATTGACTGGGCCACCGGCCGCCACTTGTGTGTGACTCGTGGGAAAGTAATTGGGTATTCCATTTTGTAGAAGTCTGGTTAATTACCTAAATTTATTTGGCCATTTTTGGCCACTGACGAGCGATTTACGAGTTGCAAATCGCTGCACCGCAATTTAATGAACATTTTCAACATGATTAATGAGGTTTCCACCCTCTGCATACAAATCAATGAACAGCACTTTGCACTTTCCTCTCCGTGCAAATATTCGGTCGATTTTTCACGCTTCCATGCAATTTTCAAGCATTTTCGCCGCTTGGCTAGAATAGGCTAGCATAGATGGTGGCCAGGAGGATGGGGAACTTGGTGGTTTCTGGTCATCATTAAGATCACAAGCCGCGCCACGTTTCATTTGGTGGTTTTCTCCCTGTACCATGTGAATCTGGACCACGCCTCGTTGTGAGTTTTAGCTTTCTATGTCGCGCTCCATTTGCTTTGAAGATGGTTTATTGTAAATGATTCGTTTTGGCCAAATGACATAGATTTGTTGCGCATTTGTTGCATTGATTTTTCATTGCCCGTCAAATGAAAGGGGCAAAATGTATATAATTAACCAGGTTGAATCCTAGGATTCTATGGTCTGGATAATCGTAAAGCTTTCGTGTATTCTATTTTGTCCCAACCTAATAATAAATCACTCATTCGCGAGAGTATGTAAATTTTGATTAGTCAATAATCGCTGCCAAGTACTCAACCGAAAGATCAACAGCAATTTGATTGATTTTGGCCAATTGGTTTGGTTGTGTCCCAGCCAGCTAGCTAGCTGGCCATTTGCGATTTCGATTTCAAATCGATTTCCCATTGCCAAAAGTGTCATTACATAAGTATTGGATAAAAGCGTGCGCGGCTCATCGAATGGAATGTTTTCCACTTTAACGATTAATACGACATAATACGGATATAGAAACGAAATGATTAACACATTTTCGGCATACCAACAAGACTATATTTGTATTCTATGGGTTTTATGGCCGAATCGCTGCTTTCACGCCAATAAAATAAAATATAGAATTGTCTATATGTTTCTTGGTTTTATTTTTAAACGCTTCCCGCCGGTTTAATGGTAAAATATTAATAAATTCTATGTCGTCTGAGTTGCAATAAGTAATAAATTTGATTTCCATGCACACTCACAACCATACAGCCTATAGGTGCTATAGGTATACCCACCTATGCTTTTGACCTGAAGTCCCCCCCGCTTTATTTGCACCTTTCGAGTTCGAAACATTTCGAAATGGCAACTGTTAAACCCACACCATGATCGAGAAGAAATTTATGCTAATACTTGTATATGAAATATATACACCACAAATATTTCCAATTTTCTATCTTTTTATCTTTCATATGTCGTTCATTGGTCCGATCTCTTCTCCTGCCTTATAGCAGTCGGCCATATTTTCGAAGATCCCCGACATTATTGGTATATGTGTGTGTGTGGGTTGCTGCGCTGCGGCTGCGCTGCTTTTGGGCCACGGCAGCAGACGCATCTTGGTGGTAGGAGCCGATGTGCTTTCATATTTTGGCCTTAATTTCGATTTGGAACTGTCGATGTTCACTTGAAATCGGGACGTGGAGACGCGTGGACCTACAAACCGTCGCTGGCAATAAAAAAAAACACTAAAAGCGATCGCAATCGAATCAAACATACATATTAATCGAATAGACTCAAGTGCACAGCAATCGATTGCCAGGACTCTCTAGCCAGTGCAGGACATTCGCTCAAAGAGCCCCCAAGATCGTTCGCAATTTCATTGTAAATACCATTATATAACCTTCCTAGTCGATTGCCCAAGTGTGAGTGTTCCAAATCAATAATTTTCCATTCCGATTCGAATATCTCAGTCTGAGTTTTTCTTGGTTTTAGGCCAGCAAGGATATGTTGCGTATTTTATGCTAAAAATTAATTTTAATTGGAATTTCTATTGCATATCCTTGCTGTTTGCTTGGCCAATAGTCGAACAAGAAGTTTTTGTTTCGTTGTTAAATTAAATTGTTATAAATTTTAAGTGTCTTTTTTTGCAAAAAACCAATCGCGTGCGCTTAAACCCACTTGTCCGAACCAAAATCGAATTACGGGAAAATGCACTTCAGTTGGTTGACGGAGAAACCGCCCACGCCGCTAGCCACCTGGGCCGATCACTCGTACTTCTTCCGGCCGCAATACTATAAGGTGACCGTATCCGAGCGCGATCACCCGGAACGGACGAACGTTTACTTCAATGAGACCATCATACCGGAGAACCAAGGACTAAATGGTTCAGATTTTATGCCATTGAATTTCAAATCATCGTTTTCAATTGTTACACATCAAGGTAAATTCTGGTTACTCTGGAGGGCCTTTTTGATTGGTTCTTGATTCTTGATTCTTGACGCTTTGCCAACAACGAAATGACGTCCATTAATGTCACATGCAACCAGCGAATAATCCTGACTAAATCCCCAAGAATTTTTCATTTGTGTTAATGACAAAACTGACACCAAATTCATATTCAAATTCGCATTCACATTCACATTTTCGATTCAATTCAAAGCGCGGTCAAGCGCCATCCGGGCCCACACACACAGAAAGGCACTTCGGGGCGGACGAATGGGCGAAAAGAATTTTGAATTATTACCCAAAAGTCCCCCGGATGGATGTCGTCCTCCTCGGGGGCCCCCAAGGCCCCATAGGCATTTGTCTGCAAATTATTTTCTATGATTTATTATCAGAAAATGCAACAAAGCGTAAAATTCGTTTGGCTTCTTCCACATGCAATTTCTCAATGGTTGCGTATTGGGCACCGTGATGATAGTTTACACTGACCAACGTGATTCTGGTTTTTTTTTGTTTTAACCAAGAATTTTTTCACCTCTATTTTTTTAATTGAAAAATATTATTTTAATGGTTATAATCAAATAAACCAAAAACAATATTTCAAAATATTCTTTAAAAATAGTGAATCCAAAAATGAATATTAATATTAAAAAGTTTTAATTAAAACTCCTAATTTTTCCAAGTCGTGTTAATGATTATTCTGACCCAATTAAACATCAATACAAAAATTTAAATATTTTTTTGGACTTAATAACCCTTTCTGGATCTAAACATAACTATTTTTTAACAGATTCTCGCTTTTATCGCATATTTTTTATGTTATCCTTATCATGACAATAGAAATTTTATAATTAAATGGTTCTATAGGTAAAACTAGTGGATTTATTCATTGAACTTTGAAGATTATATACTTATAATTGGAGTTATAGAGAGGTAGCTATATTTTCTTAAGGGAATTTATTCTCTTGTTCACTTGTGTAAGACTTTATTTGCTATGCGCAAATGGCAAACTCTCGCTGATGTATCGAAACCATCGTTGGCCTGCCCATGGCGGCCTGAGAGTCATTAAATCTTTCATTTGTATTGCCAGCGTCCATTAGATGCGAAAGATGTCGTGGCCACCGCCTCATCCCCATTCCCATTCCGTTTCCCATCCTCAGTCGCAGTCGTATCTCATGCTTCAATGGGCGGCGCTGGCAGGTGATCGAGGGCAGAGGGGGTCAGGGGGGACGGCGGACGACGGACAGCAGCAAATGTTCAAACATAAATAATCATATTTTCATTTTTTTTGGAGGGAGAGGTCTCCGAGATAGATATTCACGCATAGTGGATAAAGTTATCTTGGCAGCCGCTCTTTTTTTAATACATTCAATTTCTCAAGAATTTTTTATGAAAAGCTTTCTTTTCATCAAATGCCCGCACTCGACACAATATTTTATCGTTAATTTGCAAAAATTCCGTTTGAGCATATTTCGAGTTCTCCTTTGAATTGTACAAGTCATTAAGATCGGAAAAACGAGCAGCTGAAGCCAACTGGTGGAAATATGCTGAAAATGTTCTTCAATAAACTCGAAATATCTGTTTGATTTGCATATTTTTCCTTTAATTGTCTTGAATTCTGTAAAGGTTCCTTGCGTTTTTGCCCCCCATAAGTTGGCTATAAATTTTGCCATTCTTCTCTTGGCAGATTCTTCAAAGACACGTTCGCATTCTTCTTTGGCAGCCATTGTCTTTGGGTTTTCGAGGTGTTTAGTTTTTTTTCACATATAGTGCCTTGTTCTAAATTTTGGTCGGGCACGCGACACGATCCCCTGATTTATTTGTGTTTACCGTCTTTGTTTTTTGTTTAGCCTGTTGGCCGCAAAAAAAATAATGCCCATTAATTCTGATGGATCAAAGCTAAGCGGAATTTTATTCCGATGGAAGTGGAAAGCTTAGTGGCTTCTTTGAACATATTTATGATCGGTTCGACATCATATTTTCCTGGCAAAATTAAATGTTTTTTTAATAAAATTAAATTTACGACACAGATCATGTGGAGTGTCAGCACATGTCTTAAATAAACTGAATACATATAGGATGATTAATAAATTTGATTGTAAACTTAAAATGAGGGTAGTGTCCAGGTGATTCACCGGGCGCTATATCATCTCCTTATATTTTATTTCATTTAAATACGTTTATTTTTTGTCAACAACAATAGACTTTTCTTTTCTAACTAATGATCCGCCAAGAAATATATAAGAGATAATGTTTTGACAGCAAAAAACCGTTGGAATTTTGTTTGTATATAACACCTCTTCCCGAATTTAAAAATATCGGGAATTAAATATAAATTCAGACACGTGCATAATAAAGTCTCTCTAAATTGATCGTTCCAGCACATAGGAGCATATTGGTGTATAAATAGATTTTTATGCATTCGTGACATATACTTACTCTAGTTGGGCGAGGGAGGAATGAGAACCTATGGATCTGTGGCTATATAATGCTCTATGTGGAGCACATACACATGTGACTGGGGAACACACATAAAGTGCGTCCTATATTTGACCTCAACGAAATTCAGGAACGATGTTGTTTGTATTTTTTTGTGGCTTGATGGCGTGGGAAAGTATAAAAGCAATTGTAGGCGTTGGTGGAAATTTCTTTGGAAAGCCAAAAGATTACTAGCCACTCAGTCGATGCACAGCATTCGTTCAGTTGAGAAGTGATTTGGACTCCGGGTCCCAAGTGCCAAGGATTATAAAGCAAGGATACTCATCCAAACCAACCAAGAACATACATATTTGTGGGTGTGTCTCTCTAGCAGAGGAAAAGTATGTCGAATAATATTGTGAAATATATATCGAAGGCTAATAAAAATAAATTTATCGGGTTATTAGTAAGAGTGCTCCTCAGCTATATGATATCCTGTTCGAAAACTTTGAAAAACTTTTGGAATTTATTCGCGGCGAATAACATTCGTTCCAATTAATTTACTTTTCGGTGCGACACAAAAAAACAAGATGGTCTTCGATCTTTAGATCTGTGCAGAGAACAGAAATAGATTTTGTGGAATAAAAAATGGCACGCAAATTCGAACATAAAAATGAAATTATGATTTTTTCAAACTTGTGGCTCTCGCCCACGCAAATTATTTGAAAAATGCTTCGGTGACATAATTCAGCGTATACAAAACACATCCATTAAATGGTCTTCAAATAGAGTTTTCGATTGGCTGTGTTTTTTTTAAGGGGTACTGTACTTTTTGAACTATTTTTGCTAAACAAAGTCCATCTGAGTAATAGATTCTACAAATTTTGCTTTGAAAAAGATTATCAGAGTTAGGAAAAAGTGAATTTTACAAGGACTTGAATTTTCAAAAGGTTTTGCTTTCCATAATTACATGTAATAAGTTAATATTGAAAAATATGAAAACTAATAAATATTGGTTCTCTTCTAATTTATTTGCAGCTGAAGTCAGAATGCCGAGCGGTAAAGTAGACAAACCCGTGATCCAGGACAACCGTGATGGTACCGTCTCGGTGAAGTACGATCCCCGCGAGGAGGGATCCCACGAGCTGGTGGTCAAATACAACGGAGAGCCCGTGCAAGGTGAGTGGATAGGAAATCACTAGTATTTTCTTTCTGGAGTCGCTAATTTTTCTTTCTTTCCACAGGATCTCCCTTCAAATTCCACGTCGACTCGATCACCTCCGGCTATGTGACTGCCTATGGACCCGGCCTGACCCACGGAGTGACCGGTGAGCCGGCCAACTTCACCATCTCCACCAAGGGCGCCAGCGCCGGTGGCCTGACCATGGCCGTCGAAGGACCCAGCAAGGCTGACGTAAGCGAGAGATTCGTAGGACGAGGACTAGGTCCACTTATTAATGAAATTTTTCTATTTCCCAGATCAACTACCATGACAACAAAGACGGCACTGTGTCCGTGCAATACCTGCCCACTGCCCCTGGCGAGTACCAGGTGTCCGTTCGCTTCGGCGACAAGCACATCAAGGGATCGCCGTACTTTGCCAAGATCACCGGCGAGGGACGCAAGCGCAACCAGATCTCGGTGGGCTCCTGCTCCGAGGTCACCATGCCCGGCGACATCACCGACGACGATCTGCGCGCCCTGAACGCCTCCATCCAGGCGCCCAGTGGCTTGGAGGAGCCCTGCTTCCTGAAACGCATGCCCACGGGCAACATTGGCATCTCGTTCACGCCCCGCGAGATCGGCGAGCACCTGGTGTCGGTGAAGCGCCTGGGCAAGCACATCAACAACTCGCCCTTCAAGGTGACCGTGTGCGAGCGCGAGGTGGGCGACGCCAAGAAGGTCAAGGTGACCGGAGCTGGCCTCAAGGAGGGTCAAACGCATGCCGACAACATCTTCTCCGTGGACACGCGCAACGCCGGTTTTGGCGGTCTCTCCGTCTCCATCGAGGGTCCCAGCAAGGCTGAGATCCAGTGCACGGACAAGGACGACGGCACCCTGAACATCTCGTACAAGCCAACCGAACCGGGCTACTACATTGTGAACCTGAAGTTTGCCGATCACCACGTGGAGGGATCGCCCTTCACCGTCAAGGTGGCCGGCGAGGGCAGCAACCGCAAGCGCGAGAAGATCCAGCGGGAGCGCGACGCTGTCCCCATCACCGAGATCGGCAGCCAGTGCAAGCTGACGTTCAAGATGCCCGGCATCACCTCGTTCGATCTGGCCGCCTGCGTCACCTCGCCTAGCAACGTGACCGAGGATGCGGAGATCCAGGAGGTGGAGGACGGCCTCTACGCAGTGCACTTTGTGCCCAAGGAGCTGGGCGTGCACACAGTGTCGGTGCGCTACTCCGAGATGCACATACCCGGCTCTCCCTTCCAGTTCACCGTGGGTCCACTGCGCGATTCCGGCAGCCATTTGGTTAAGGCTGGAGGTTCCGGACTGGAGCGCGGCGTTGTCGGAGAGGCAGCCGAGTTCAATGTGTGGACCCGTGAGGCGGGCGGCGGTTCCCTGGCCATTTCCGTGGAGGGTCCTAGCAAGGCTGACATCGAGTTCAAGGACCGCAAGGACGGTAGCTGCGATGTGTCCTACAAGGTCACCGAGCCGGGAGAGTACCGCGTGGGCCTGAAGTTCAACGACCGCCACATACCCGACTCGCCCTTCAAGGTCTACGTCTCGCCGGATGCGGGCGATGCCCACAAGCTGGAGGTGCAGCAGTTCCCCCAGGGCAACATTCAGGCAGACGCCCCGTATCAGTTCATGGTGCGCAAGAACGGCGCCAAGGGTGAGCTGGACGCCAAGATTGTGGCTCCCTCGGGAACGGACGATGATTGCTTCATCCAGGTGATCGACGGCGAGATGTACTCGGTGCGCTTCTATCCGCGCGAGAACGGAATCCATGCCATCCACGTCAAGTTCAACGGCGTTCACATACCCGACTCACCGTTCAGAATCAAGGTGGGCAAGGATGTGGCCGATCCGGCTGCCGTGCACGCCAGCGGCAACGGCCTGGACGAGGTGAAGACTGGACACAAGGCCGACTTCATTATCAACACCTGCAACGCCGGCGTTGGCACACTGGCCGTCTCCATTGACGGACCCTCCAAGGTGGCCATGGACTGCACGGAGGTCGAGGAGGGCTACAAGGTGCGCTACACCCCACTGCTGCCCGGAGAGCACTACATCACGGTGAAGTACAACAACATGCACATCGTGGGCTCGCCGTTCAAGGTGAACGCCACCGGCGACAAGCTGGCCGATGAGGGCGCCCAGGAGACGTCGACGGTGATCGTGGAGACGGTGCAGAAGGTGGCCAAGGGCGGCAAAAACACGGGCGTCCATCTGCCCACCTTCAAGTCGGATGCCACCAAGGTGGTGTCCAAGGGCATGGGCCTGAAGAAGGCCTACATTGGCAAGCAGAACCAGTTCAGCATCAGTGCCACCGATGCGGGTAAGTTGAATATACTCTAGGATTACAAAAATTATAGATTATTAATCATTTAATCAGATATAAAGTTAAGTTATCTAATGGATAATCCTCCTTTTAACCACATACTTTTATATTTCCAGGCAACAACATCCTGTACGTGGGCATGTACGGACCAAAGGGACCCTGCGAGGAGTTCCACGTGAAGCACGCCGGCCACAACAACTACAATGTGCAGTATCTGGTGCGCGACCGCGGCCAGTATGTGCTCCTAATCAAGTGGGGCGAGGAGCATATACCCGGCTCCCCATTCCAGATCGATGTGTAGGGCGCCATATAGCCGATAGCCGGGCATATGTGTACGTGTAGATATATGCTTCGCATGTGTTTGTGTGTGGGCGCGCATGTTCCAGGGTCAAAAGTCGTGTGTTTCTTGTTTTCATCATAACCGCTCTTTGTTTAATTTTAATTTCTTGATTTATCAACATATTTTTAGGTAAGTTTTTGTTATTTGTAAATACATGGAAGGAAGAAGCTTCTGTTTTTTCGACGCGCCATTTTCACTCTCTATAAATTGATCTTACGTTTTATTTGTTTTCTTGTGAATACATACATAAAATTAACAATAGCCGATATGAATTTTGATAAACTTCATGGAAACGAACTTAAGCACAACTTCGACACACAAGAATTACTATTGCAATGCGAATAAATCTCTTAAACAATTATTTAATACTTAAGCGAAAATTTATGATGATTATATTGATTATGACGTATTATGTTTTCTATTATCACTATCGATCATGTAATTTACGTGAAATAAATCAAAACTCAAAAAATAAACTACAACAATATTTTCAATATTTCCTTTTACAAGGATGTGTTTAACACCGCACATAAAATCGTAGTGTAAAATCTAAACTTGAACTTGGTAAAGGTTAAAAATAGAACTATAGAGGAAAACTTAACGCAAACTTAAGAGTTACTAGCCACCCGACTTCTTCTCGAGCACGCCGTACACCGTTCCGTATCGGTTCATTTGCTCGAAGATGTCATCATCGCTGGCACTGGAACTCGAGATGTTGGCGAGGCTCTGCGCATCCTGCGGAGCAGTCAGGGCGGCGGCCAGCTGCGGCGACGGCTGGTAGTAGACCGAGTGTCGGCTGTCGAAGCTGCGACTGCCGATGTGGTATTTCAGGTACTTGCGGGCCCAACGGTCGCCAATGAACTTTCCGAGTCCCTGCTCGGTCAGCGTGAAGTTGGCCTCGCCCGGCGTCGATGAGCTGTGCAGCAGGATGCCCCGCTTGGTGAGCTTGAAGGGCGGAGGCACGGGATCACCTGAGGTTGGTGGTTCGCAGCAAGTTGTGGACGTCACCACCGTGCAGTCAGGATCTGCGCCTGCGGCGCTAGCCACTTCCCCCGCCGAACTGCCTGGCGGAGAACTCGAGCTGTTCGTTGCTGACTGCTCCTCTGTGGTGCTCACGGCGGCCATTCTTTTGACCGCCCTTCTCTTGGTCAGCACACGCTTGCAGGCCGTGTCGTTGGCCAGCGCTGTGGAGTTGCAGGCCACGCTTTGATTGTTGAAAACCGCCAGCGATTGTTCTGCTGGAGACTGCAGCTGCTCATTAGAGGCCTGTTGTTTTGTTTTCCGCCGCTTCTGTTGCTCTTCCTTGTATGTGCTCTTTGACAAAGCCAAGGCTCGCTGCAGCTCCTCTTCTGAATCGCATGGCTTATCATGCTTGTCCTTTGGAATGTCTTCAGTAGTTGAATTTCCGGCCTTCTTTGAATTTGGATTTTTAGGATTCCGTTTTTCCTGTGAATCGGGTGCTAGGTTTGGAGCCTCCTCCCCGATCTGCTGCAAGTTCGCAGTGGCAACAGAAGTCGTTTTCTTTTTTGACGAAGTCCGTATCACCTTTTTGATTCCCGGCGTAGAAGCCTTTGAAGGTGCTTTATCGATTGTATTGGCGTTTCCTGAAGTCTTCTTTGGCCTTCCCCTCGGGACAACTGGCTTCATGTTCAATGAATCACAAGAGGACAATGAAGAGTTTATAGAAATAACTTCCAGGATCTCGGAATTGATAATTTCTTCGGAAATCGGATGCGCATCTGACTTATTATCTGTAATCGTTTTCTGCTTGGTGGTCTTCTTTGCAGCAAGACTTTTTGTTTTGGTTTTGGCCACGGAGGAACTTACAATGCGTTTTCTTTCTATGTCTTCATCGTTGCTTGTATCGGAAGATTCGTTTTCAAAGCGTTCATTAGCCATTTTAATATGACTTAGGCCCTTGTCCTTGTCACCTGCATAGACTTCTTTTTCTTTGATAAGGGAAGCCGTGGTGTCCTTTGATCTAGATTGCACTGGTATGGTCGCCAAACAATTCTTTTTCGAGTCGCTTTCTTTATCATTGATTTCTGAAGAATCCACTGGTGTTGCTCTTTCTTCATATGCAGGATTCATTTCAACTGAGGGCACTTTTGGAAGGGATGTCTTTTCTATTTCATTAACTTTTGGCAGACTTAAAGGAAGCGCCGGCATTACCTCTTTGGCTGCTCCCAATTTTTCTGAGAAGCTCACTATACGTTTCGGTCTCTTTATTTCGCCTTCGCTTTGATCAGAAGATTCGCTTTTACGAATGGGCAATTTCTTATTCCTGACAGTTGGCTCAATTTTCAGCACTTCTGTTGATCGAGTGGGTTCCTCTTCCTTGATTTGTGGCAAACTCTTAGGATGCATCGCAATAGCCTTCTTTGCAGTCTTTTTGTCTGTGGAAACTGCATGAGTTATTGTCTTACCAATCGCCTTGGGAGTTGGAATTGGAAACCCTCTTCGTCGCTCCGAAGAGCCAAATAATTCCTTCCTCGGCACGATGTTATCTTCACCGGAAGTGTCACTATCGAACATTTCCATGTAGTTAGGCTTGGATCTAACCAACTTCGAAGCGGAGGCAGCCTTCGTTTTCAGTAATCTCTGCACGTTACTCTTGGAGCGAACAGATTGTGGGCTAGCTTTCCTAACCCCCACCATCTGCTTGTGCTTCCTGGATTTGTCCTGCTTCCCCACGCGCAAGGGGCTGCCGCGGTTCTCCACCACCCACTCCTCGGTGGAGCTGTTGGCAATGTGGACAAAATTGGAGCAGAGCCGGTCACTGTTGCAGCAGCTGCACTCGTTCTCCGGCAGCCTTGGTCGCAGGTCCATCTCCATGTCGAAGGTGTGATGCCGGCGCATCGTGTGCATGGTTCGCGATGCCGCCTGGCGGTGCAGATACTCGCGTTGGTCCCTGCCATACGCGCAATACTGGTAGGCGCTCCTGGAAAAGGCCTGACGGCGGCAGGAGTGGCAGTCGCAGCCACTGAACGATGGATCATCCTCACTGCTGGACGACGAGTCAAAGATCCACGAGTTGTTGCGCCGCTTGCGCAGATGCTTGCGCCTCACATGATGGCCACTGGAGTAGGTGCAGTGCATCGGCGTGGAGGCCAGGTAGGCCAGCTTGCGCTCCTTCTCGCGCCGGCGATGCAACAAGGCCTGCATGTGGTGCCGATGCTCCTGCTCGTCATCATAGGCGTACTTGGCCCTCAGTTCGTCCCGTTTGTGCGAGTGCTTGCGGTACATCTTAATGGTGGTCAGGTTGGGGTTCTTACTGGTCATGTGGACGTTGCGCCGGCGGCTCTGCTGGATGTAGCGGGCCGTGTCGATGGAGTGCAGCGACTCGTCGCTCTGGTCAGAGATAGAATTTCCGTGGGCATTGTGAAGATATTTCGTCGGCGGGGCGTTCAGGTAGACGCTGTTGTGGCGCCGCATCCAGTGGCCCACATGATGTTCGATCTGCTTCTCATCGAAGGTCTCCAGGATGCGATCCAGGCCCGCCTCCCGCCACTTGCGCTTGTGCTCCTCGACGACCGGTACCGTCTGATTGAGGATCTCCTCGATCTCGGCCTTGCCCTTGTTGTCCTCGCCCGCGCACAGCATCATGGTCAGTTCCGCAACGCTGGTGGCATTGATGTCGCCCAGCTCCAGCTTTGCGTCCGTCCCATTGTCCTCCTTGGCCTCCTCCTCCTCGTCCTGCCGGTCGGAGTTTTCGTCTTCGTCGTGGAACAGGTTATCAAACTCCGACACATCAATCTCCATTCCGTCGTCTGTGTTGGAGAACTCCTGCAAAAAAGAAACACGGCCATCAGAGAGAGACGCCACTTGGAACTCCCGACGAACTTACCTTTACAAGGCTCGACCAGGTTTTGGAGCGCTCGTAGACCAGCGCCTCCAGCTTTTCCTCGTTCATCAGAGCGTGCGACATGGCTGCCGGGTCATCAGCTCCCTGAATATGTGCTTAAATCCGGTGGAAAACTAAAAAAAATTGCTATAAACACTATAAACACGAAACTAAAATGCAAAATGGCTGTGGAGTTGCCATCAGTATGACCGCAACCAGAGCGCCAAAACATACCAAACTGCAAGGGAAATTGAACTCAGCAATAACCCCCGAATTTTTCATGGGTTTCTGTATATAACTAAATTCACATTTTGTATCCCACTTTTGATTTAGTTTGTGCTTTTGTTACATTTTTTTATTCCCCTATTTTCAATTTTTACAATTCAGATATACGGTCACACAATTTCTGCCACGGGCGGAGTTGCCAGATCACCATTTGTCCAATGCTGCCCAGTCACCGCTGCCCGCCATATTCGAATGCTGATTTTTGTGGGGTTTTTATTCTGAAGTTATATATGTTTTACATTAGATTAATATTGCAGATAAACAAACGAATACATATTGTATGCTTAAATAACTGTTCAATTGAAATACATGTACATCGCTCCCGCTCCTCCGTTGGCCACTAAATGTCGGAATATGTTTCGCTCCAGCGTTTCAGTTTGCTTTGTCTCGGTCTCGTTAATAATGTTGTTGTGTATATAGTAAAGTAGGTTGCTTGGAATCGGAATTGGCTACGGCTACGGGCGCCAGCTACTTGCGGTTGCGTATGGCTCGGTCCATGATCGTGTTGATGCGCGTCTCCGAATAGCCAGGAACGAGCATGTGGATCAGCTCCTTCATGAAGAGGTCACTCACGCCCGGACTGGAGCGCTCGGCCAGTTCGAAGACGGACTTCAGGTCGCCGATGTCGCTGCCCACTCCCAGGTTGCGTCCGCCAGATCCGCCACCGCCGCCTCCGGATCCACTGCCGGAGTACTTCCGCTGGATGTCGGTCAGCACGGGGAAGAGGAAGTTGTTCAGACAGGCGCTGTTCGTCTGGACTAGGCGTTGTCCCGCCCCAGTGTGCTTGACATGGCTGGCATGGTTGGTGGCCACATGCTCCTCGTGGCTGTGGTTGTTGCTACTGCTGCTGCTGGCGGCCAGGGCGGCGTTAGTTGCATGGAATGATTCACGTTGGCTGCTGCGACGCTGCTGCTGTTGCTCGGCCGCCGATGGCAGCGGCACCGAGGACTGCAGGGGCAGGCCCAGGGAGGCGCGACGATCCTCAACCTGATCCAGGGGGGCGGAGGAGCGCGACTGGCGCAGCTCCGGCTTGGAGCTGGAACGCTTCTGCTGCAGCTCATTGGCAGACGAGGAGCTGGTGACGCTGCTCGGCAGCGGAGCTGCATTCAGCATGGTGCTGGTGGCGTGCTTGTTGCTCAAGTTACTGATGTTATTGTTGTTGTTTATGTTGTTGTGGCTGTTATGGACGTGGCTGTTCTGGGGGGGCAGGGCGGATGCGGACGAGACAGCCTCGCTGGCTGTGATGACGGACACGGAGGAAGCTGATGCCGCCACGGCGGAAACAGAGGACGCTGATGCGGAGGCGGCAGGCGAGGCCTGTCCACCGCCGGCTGGCGAGTGTGTGGTCTGCATCAGCTTCTGCATGGTCAGCTCGTGCTCCTGCAACTGGAAACTGTTGACGCCCGCGCGCGGAGCACTGTTGATGTGCAGCCCCTTAACTGTCATGATCCAGGGCTCGTCCTGGCTGCTGCCGCCCTGCTTGGCATCCGAGTCCGAGTCTGAGTTCTCCGACTCCGTCTCGCTCTCGTCGCCCTTGGACAGTTTCCACTTCTTGAAGCGATCGATCAGGTCGATTAGGTAGGCGTTCTTCTTGGCCTTCTTAATGAACGGGTACTTGAGCAGCTCCTTGGCCGTGGGCCTGTTCTCGGGGTCCTTGTTCAGACAGGCCTCCACAAAGTCCTTGAACGACTTGGTATAGTTGCCCGTCAGCTGGGGCGGATTGTTCTTGGGGATGAGGAAGAGCACGCGCATCGGATGCAGCTCCGAATTGGGCGGCTCGCCCTTGGCCAGCTCGATGGCCGTGATGCCCAGCGACCAGATGTCTGCCTTGGCATCGTACTGCGACTGCTTGATCACCTCCGGCGCCATCCAAAAGGGCGTGCCCACGAAGGTGTTCCTCTTGGACGTGGTGTTGGTCAGCTGGCCGGCTACTCCAAAGTCCGCCAGCTTGACGTCGCCCTGCTCGCTCAGCAGCACATTGGCCGCCTTGATGTCGCGATGCAGCTTGCGCTCCGAGTGCAGGTAATCCAGACCCTTCAGCACCTCGCGCAATATTATACCGATGTGCATTTCTTCAAAGGAGCCGGCCTTCATGAGATCCAGGGCGGATCCACCGCCCAGGTATTCCATGATGATCCACAGCTTGGTGCCCTTGAGGAAGCTGCCATAGTACTTGGTCACGTACGGCGAGTCGCACTGCGACAGCACCATGATCTCCTGCTGGATGTCGTCGATCTCATCCTCGGCCTCCTCCAGATCGATGATCTTGATGGCCACCACTTGCTGGGTGCGATTGTCGATGCCCTTGAACACCTCGCCGAAGGATCCCTTGCCGATGCGCTCCTGCTTGGTGAAGATCAGCTCGGGGTCGACTTTCTCCGTCCAGGACATGGTGGCTGTCTGTCTGGTTGCTACTTCCCACTTCCCACTTCGTGGCTCTTGGCTCTTCGCTCTCCTCCACCTCCTCCTTCGCGACTCTCGGTTTCCCTGGCTGCTCCGCTGGCTGCTCTCGACTGGACGGCGTGGAGTGGACCCGACTGGACTGGACTGTTCTGCGGGCAATGGGCTGGCTGGCTCTGCCTTTCTGCGGGGGCACTGACTAATAATTTGTTCGCTTTCTCGCTTTTGTAATTTCAGAGAACTGTTTTACGTTTTCTTTGGTATTTTCCCCCATCCCCTTTTACGTATTTTCTTTGGTATTTTCCCCCATGGAAAAATAATAATCCACATAATAATCCATACCGATGGTTGCTAAATACGGTCTCACAGTTATGATTTCGATTGTTATCGGTTATCGTTCTCTTGCCGCCTCATTTGAAAACTCTTTTTTGACTATATACATTTTATTTTACTTTTGAGAATTTCAGACTGAAACCACTAGAGAAAAATGCCTACCCTCTACATTAACAATATGTGATTTTGAATTCACAAATTCTAGAGTGGCCCCAAACATACAGTATATTTTATTTTTAAATGTACTTTATTTATAAAATATGCGTTACATTTTTACAAATCAAAAAGCTTTTTGCGTTCTTTTTCTTCTTTTGGATATTTAAAACAAGATACTTTTTATTGGCGAAAAGATATGACAGACTTTCACAAATATGTGCTTGCATATAAAACTCCTCACAACGCTTACTACAAGTATTGTGTTTGTTTGGTTTTGGTACCCACTTTGCCTGGGTACCGATCATTCGATTCGTCGGTGGTTGACTCCGACTTGCGATTTCGCAAGGAGAAGCCAGCCAGCAAGAAATCTCTGCCGTGAGGTTTAAGGCCTGAGACCTGGTCAGGGTTTTCTTGGTAAAAGAATGCCCATACAGGTCTGGCTATCAACGTTTGTGGCGGCAGCTTTCTCTCTTAACATGTAACTTTACGTCTGAACACAAATTACAAAAAAGAGTGTGAAACGGATATGCTAAGACATAAACTTATGAACTAAGGGAAGGGTCTGTTTGTCGTATTACATAATTGAGCAGCGGGATCGGGCCTCGGCACCGGCCTCATCGGCAACCTCCACAACGGGGGGAATGTTTTCCCCATCGCTGGACTTCTCGTCGACATCCTGGCCATCAACGTCCTTGCCCTCGGCTTCCTTCTCGGCGGGGATTTCCTTGACGGGCGAGCCGCTCTTCTTCGGCGTCTCCAGACCGGCCTCCTGGCCCACGGTCACGTTTTCGGTGGGCTGCTCCTCCTCTACCTCCACCTCTTCTGGCACGCTGCTCGAAGAATTGTGTGCCTGTTGCTCCTCCACTCCAGAGCCGTTAAGATCATCAAGCAGTCGGGATGGAGAGCTGATAGTAGCCTTGGAGAATCGCGAGCGCAGCAGACTGAAGGGCGAGGCCAGGTTCAGGCTGAACAAGTCGAAGCGGGCGCGCTTTGGCGGCGACATTTCCACGTCCTGGCCGAGATCATTGGTCGACTGCGAAGCCGAAAGTGGCGGCGGAGTGCGCTCGCGTTTGCGTCCACGGCCAAAGAACGAGAACGAGAAGGACGAGCTGTTGGGAATCTCTGAGCCCACGGTGGCATTCATGCTGGCATTTGTGCAGCTCGAGGTGTCCAGGTCGCTGTTGCCGCACCTGTAGGTGCCCACTTTCGAGGGAGTCAGCGAGTCGATGGGTCGTATGCTGCGCCTGCCGCTGATCTGGGCAAAGGTGCGGGCCGGAGTTCCTGCTGGCGAACCGGAGGTCTGGGCGGCTAGCTCTACCTCGGTACATTGCTTGCTGTTGCTGCGGAACCCAAAGAGATTGCGTCCGGGCGTAGATGTGGCTGTCGGCAGGGCATTCAAATTGCCATGCACACTGCGTATGGGTGAGGCATCCACTTGGAGCGGCTCCATGTCCACATCCTCCTGTGGAGTCAAAGAGCCAGCAGATGTTGATGGAGCTGCTTCGGCTTGTTTGTACTGGGATGGCGATGAGGGGATCGGCTTGCTGATGGGAGAATTCTTTTGGCTGCCCGACTTGCGCGTGGATTTGCGATCCTTTGTGGGAGTGCTAGGTTCGGGAATGACCTCAACCACATCCTCGATGAGTACAGCAGCTGGTTGAGAAGCGGGAGTAATACTTTCAGCGGCAGCTTCCTTTTTGGTCTCTTCTTGGCCTTCCTTCTTGTCGGAGATAGCTTCCTTGACCTCCTTTTCAGCGACCACTTCCTTGTTTTCAGCTACCACCTCTTTATCCTTCCTAGCAGCTACCTCCTGATCTTTCTTTTCGGCTACCACCTCCTTATCCTTCTTCTCGGCTTCCAGCTCCCTTTCTTTCTTTTCTGGAAGCTTCTCTTTAGACTTATGTTCCTTTTGGTCCTTGCTCGTGGAGCTACCGTTCTGGGACTTTTCCTTGCCGTTGGTCGACTTGCTGACACCATTCTGGCTGGATCCGCTTGATGAAGTGGACGAGGTGGACGTGGTTCGCAGCTGTGAAGTCTTCTTCACTGGTAACTGTGACTCTGTGATCTTTTTGTTGCCATTCTGGGGGCTATTCGAGCGGCCGTTGCTGCCGGATGACTGCTGAAGGCGGGACACGCTGGTGCCGCCGCTCAGGGAGAGCGGCAGACGACGTCCCGAGCCAGTGGCTCCGGAGCCGCCACCTCCTCCTCCTCCTCCAGCTGTGTTGCTAGCCATTTTGCTTAACATTGGTTGGGTTTCCTTCGACGTGTTGCACGATCTCTGCAAGGGACACAAACAAGGGGAATGATTTATTAGTTGATTACCGACTGCTTTGCTTGCACTTCAAGTACAGTGAAAATGAAAACGAAAACTAAACACAGATTGATTTGCGGTTTGTTTACGCCACATTCCTCTCGAGAACCGGCTCGGAAATCAATACCCCCACCCACTTACCACAGTTTTGCTGTTCAGCATGAGAATTTTTTAATCACAGTAAGGAATAACTCGGTACTCTATGCTAGGGTGATAATCTGGACAACGCTTGGCGTTTTATCTCTCGGATTTGCTAGCACGTCTTGACGGTTTCGAGACTGAAGCTTAACTTGAGAGGATTTTTAGCCAGCACGATCTTAAGTAGCCAGCCAAAGGACGAGGATCAGTGCAGGTACTTGATCAGCTGAGGGAAAATGGGAGGACAATCTACCTGCCGAGACAGCTGCCGTTTATGATAGACATGTGTGCACAGATTAGGATGCGTTAATTACCGGGAATAAGCAATCATCACCCGGGGACAGACATATGCTAATTTTTACCTAAAAATACTGGTTAAAATATTTCATTTTGCATTTCGGGGTGGGTATTTTACGTTTTCCCTCCTCACTGAACATATTTTTCCTTTCTGCCTGGCTGATTTTCGGTCCCCCCAATATTTTTAACTGGCTTCCGTTCTATATTAAATGCATTCGAAACAAAGTGAGACACAAACTTAACAAATACAGTCGAACACGCAAAGCTGTTTGGTTCCTATTTTCACGTTCGCCTTGCAAGTGAAATAATTCTAAAGGGTAAGAATTGCTGAACTGAAGAAATAGTAGAAAAACAAAGAAGGCGAAAAATGCCAAGAGAGGGAAAACTTCTTGTCATAGGCCGACCTACACTGCACAGACAGCTCGATGCCAGATAAATGCGAAATAGGATGTGGAGAGGAACCGAAATGGAAAACACTCTTTCAAGGAAATTAAAAATTTTAAAAATATTTCAAAACAATTTTTAAAATTATAATTATGTTTAAATTTTGGAATTTTAAATGAACTAATTTTTTTTAAGAAAGTTTAAGATAAAAAAAACGAAATCTATTAAAAAAAAACATTGAACATAAAGCCAAAAAAATTATTAAAAATTTTAAATGATGCCATTTTTTGGAATTTACGAAATCTCTATCTTTTTTAATTAAAGAAATTATGGTTTCATATTTTTAAAATTTTGAATGGGATATCCCTCTTGTAAGGGTATCAAAACTAGTTGCACCCAGGTGCATTTGTTTGGTAGGCTCGAAGGGGAAAGGCAAGGGGACGTCGTTTAGAAAGAAATTGCATTGCACTGCAGTTTTCTTTTTAGAAAGTGGAAATGCGAATGCTGAAAATCGCGGACAACGAACGATGCTGCGAAAAAATAAAAAAAATAATGAACACAAAATTGCAATGAAAGACTGCAAAACTGAGTGTTTGTGTGGGTTTGGTCTGTATGTATATATGTATTGTATGTTTGTGTGCATGTATTTTTAGCCAAGCCCTTTTTGATGGGGGAATCGTTGTTATTCATTATTGTAATGCCCTTTTCGCCGTTTGTTTTGATATTCGTTTCGCGGAGTTGATTAAACTCGGCATCAAGACGAGCATAACTGCCTGTTTATATGGTCGAGTGGTTGATGGAGGTTCTGCTTCAAGTGTACAAAGTTAATCAATTTCAACGAGTGGCGATCGGATCAGCAAAAAACATAAACATACGAAGGAATAAAAAAGCAAAGCCACACACATGTGCAGATTGTCTGTCTGTGTGAGTAAAAAGGCGGCCCACAATGCGCGCCAAAATATTGGTCATGAATACCAAAGAAAGTACCAAGACAAATTAGACCGAAAAAATTGTGTCTAACTTTATAATAATTAAATCATTTGTTAAATGTCATAATATTTGAAACATTTTGTTAAAATATTTTTATGACACTCTATATAATAAAAATATTTTTATAGCATTTTACTTCATTATCAATAAAAAAAAGGTGAATATTTTAAAAACTTTAATAAAATGTCTTTAGTTCAAATAAACAAATTTCTTTAGTGTCAACCTTGACCACTATTCTTTGCCACCACTGTACCAGGCAATTGTCGGAGGCTCAGATACCGCGTTCGTTTTTTAAAATGGCGGCGCGACAGCCTCAATTGGCGATAAAGCATTTGTCAAAGTACAAAACTCGTGGTCCTAGGGGCCATAAAATATCCTTCGCGGGGTCATTAAATGGCCAATTCTGCCATCCGATTCCTTATATTTCGCACACTTTTCGCAATTGCGAAATTATTCTTCTTTGTACGCGCAAAAATGTATGTACACCCAGCCTCACATCCTACCGCAACAAAAAGGACGCGCGGCTAGTCCTCGCATACGCTGTGCATTTAAACAATTTCAGAAATTAATACTAGCGTAGGGACACCCACCTCTGGATTTTAACTTTTATCAGCACAGGAATCACTTTAACAGCAGCACTCTACGACAAATTACTTGAATCCAAAACCGACGCCGACACAAACAAATTAAAAAAACGCTGTGGTGCAGTGTGCCCTTCGGCCTCTGAGAAATGTTCCTTTTTTATCCCACATTAGTGTTGCCAGATGAAAATTATGCTTACCCCCTAAAAATCCAGTTTTCCCTCTAAATTCAAAAAAATAGGTAGGTAATTTTAAATATATGCAATTAAATAAGAAATATCTCAATTCAGAAATGTAGAATTGGTAGAAATGTTCGGATTGGAGGAATTCACCTAATAACCAGCGTTGCAAGCAACCAAAAATTTTGAGTATTCACAGATCTAACCTAAAGGCGGGATCCTAGAATCCACTGGTAGAAGTTTTACTCGATAGAAAAGTCCTGTGCAGTATTTTTGCCATATTTAATTAGTTTTATTCCTGGCAAATTTCCTTTTTTTTTCGCAATTAAAAACATTTTGGGTAATACAATTTCCATGTAAGAGAACGTTGTATCTTAACATTGCTGTTAGAAAATCGGTGAAATCCAACATTTGGGCACTGTTAAGACTTAACATAGCTAGCGGAGACACCCACCTGACGTCCGATACACCTCGCAGCAGCACGGTATTTTCAGTTCAAAACCCACGGTCACACCGACCCTACGACTAAAATAAACTTTTAAGCAGCAAAATCAATGAAATAAAAGAAAAACCGACGTGAGTACCCTCTGAATAATCGATTTGTGGCCCCCTTGATCAAGAGGCGTGCCAATTTGCCAAAAACAATGCTTACTTAACTGAATTTTCCACAAAACATGACGCATCTGCGGCTCCATGACTACGCCTTTCCATTTGTGCCGGATCCACACGCACACACTCGCATCGACGCCAACACGAACACGCCACACGCAGAGTGCGAATAAACAGAGAAACAGAAATAAACGCAGAGGAGCACAACATGGCACATCTCCTGGAGAACCAACTGTTCACGGCGGCCAAGACCATCGAGCAGCAGCTGGACCAACAGCTCGACCGCCTGGACAACCTCGACTCTGATGACCTGAAGGCTCTGAGGGAGCAGCGCCTCCGCGAGATGAAGGACCTGAACAACAAGAAGCAGGAGTGGCTCAGAAACGTAGGTGGTCCTTTCTAGGGTGGTTCTACTAGAAATCTACATGTTTCCATGGCCTACGACCATCTTCGAGTTTTTTTTAAAAGCTGCCATAGCCATATGCATACATATTTCTTCGCAGATATCCTTTTAATATTATAGTCAGTTTTATAAACCTAACTTAAATTTACAAAGTACCAACATGGAAATGTTTTGTAGAGTCCAATAAGACTGTTTAATGGTTGTTCAATGATAATAATATAAAAGTTTCGAAATAGGTTTACAGAAATATGTAGCTTTAAACCACTTAAACCGGCTTTAGGTTTTGAAAGATATAATGATAACATAAATACGGAAACCATTAACCTCAATCTCTATTTTAGGGCCATGGCACCTACACCGAGCTGGCCGACGAAAAGGAGTTCTTTGAGATGTCCAAGAAGTCGCCCAACATTGTGTGCCACTTTTACCGCGACAGCACCGAGCGCTGCAAGATCGTCGATATGCATCTGAAAATCCTGGCCACCAAGCATGTGGAGGCCAAGTTCTGCAAGGTGAACGCCGAAAAGACCCCCTTTCTCACCCAGCGGCTGCGCATCAAGGTGATACCCACCATTGCCCTGGTGAAGGACAGCAAGACCAAGGACTTCATTGTCGGATTCACCGATCTGGGCAACTGCGACGACTTCGCCACGGAGATGCTGGAGTGGCGCATCGCCCACTCGGGGGCCATTGACTACAAGGGCGACCTGATGCAGCCCCCAGATGTGAAACGCAAGCCATTCATCAACCGCCCACAGAAGACAATACGCGGCGGCTACGACTCGGATGACTCCGATATCGATCTGGATGACTAACTGCGGGCCGCGCGTCCCACTCTGTCGATTCCCCCAGCTCCAGCTCCAGTCCCACACTCCCACACAAAAAGAAACACTCAAAAGCGATGGAGAAACGAAAACAGACACACAGTAATCAAAACCTAGCACATGGATCTAAACCAATTAGGCGTACTTTAGCGTTATTTATTTAATTATACGATTCCGATCACTCTGCTACGGTCCCCATCGCCACACATAGTATAAGTGGCCAATTCGGTTGCCTTTCCCCCCGATTATGTGCTTTAATATCTATCAGTTCAATCAGCCGCCTCGAAGGCTGAGCCACTCTAGCGAGCTTAAGCGTACTCAAAATTTGATCTTTATGGTATTTGTAATTCCAAATCAATGTGCACCTCTCAAGTATATATGTTTAGTTGAACATAGTTTTACGAAACGCGTTTGCTCCTGAAAACGGTGTATGTAAGACACGAAACAAACAAACAAACTCAGCATAAAAGACAAGCATCTGGCATATATATTTGTAACAGTTCGGAGAAAGGTGTACTGCATTTCCTACTGTAGAGGTAACTAACACTTTCATATGTACAAGTTTTTATATTTATTTTTGTAATTCTACAAAGCATCAAAGGAAATCAACTATTAAATTGCATGTTCAAAACAAAGCAAACGTACTTAATTACAAGTGTCTTGGTAATTGCTTATGAAGATAAATGGGTCTCACACGGGTTTCTATTTCAGATTGTATGCTTGGTCAATCTTTACTCAGATAACTGTGCCTGTATTTCTAAGGGAACAAAGGTTTTAGTGTACAGAAATCACAGCAAAACCTTTATTAAAAATTACATTTTAAATTTATATATTAATTATTATTTTTTTAAATTTTTAAAAACTTTTATTTCAGCACAAATGGAATAGACAGTCTTTGGTATCTGCAGAATATCAGATAAAATATTGAATGATAATGGTATAGGGTTCCATTCTAGTGCTGGCATTTCCCTCAACAGCTGATCGTAAGATTAGGAATTTCCTCCCCTAAAATAGGGTTGGCATCCCTGTCGAATGCGAATAACGGAATGGCCGCCAATGTTGAAAAGGGACGCCGTCCGAAGCGATTTACCTGAAACTGAAATGACGCCGTAATCCCGGGCAATTACAGCTTGCTCGCCATAAAATAAAGGTTCAGGCCAACGCCAAAAATCGGGACAGTAAGTTTTACCTGGCAGGTGAATAAAACCCTGCATAGGGATTCCAAACCCAGCATTTGTATTGTGAAACTCGAGGAACGTAGAAGCAACTAACATAATGGTCCTGGCACCCGAAGTTCGAAGTATTGTGAAGGCGCTGAAGGGATCGAACAGCTGCGAGGAGATAGCCCAGATCCTGGAGTGCGACGTGGAGAGCGTGGTCAGTTGCATCCGGGAGTGTGAGCTGCTGGAAGGCAAGACGGCCACGCTGAGATTGCCGCAGAGACCGAAGCCAGCGACCGTGTCTGTCCAGCAGGAGGAGGAGAAGAGGCGCGAGGTGGGCCGACCCAAGGTCCTGGAGAACCGTCAGCTCGTGGAGCAGTTGCTGGCCGAGCATCCGCACTACACCTCCATCGATGTCCAGCGGGAACTGGCCCTACACGGCATCGAGGTCAGCCGCCGGACCTTGCAGCGCAGGATCAGCGAGATCCGCTCCAAGATTGGCCAGCAACCAAGTGGATCCCCGACAGCAAAGGAATCGGACCAGCTCAGCGATAAGGTCAAGCGGAGGAGGTTGGCCTGGGCCACCGCCCATCAGGATTGGACAGTGCGCGACTGGCGCAACATCTTCAACATGGACGATCTTAAGTTCGACGACGAATCTTCGCCTCCCAAGGAGATCTTCCTGGACACCCTAATGGGTCCCGAGGGCTCCGTGTGCAGTGACCTCAATCTGCTGGAGCAACTGATGGCCATCATTCAGCCGAGGATCCAGAATCAAGCACCGAAGAATGTCTCCGAGTTTCGCGCCGTCTTGTACGACGTTTGGCACAGCGATCAGGACATGGTGGACAAGATCGAAATGCTCTACGAGTCGATGACGTGGCGCGTTTCGGCGGTCCTCCGCAATGGCGGGGATCAGACCGAGTACTGCTAGCCTAGCTATAAGTCGTAATCTGATTTTTGAATGTTGAATTAAAAATGCCATCGTTCACTATCACTACGTTATTAAGTTTTTAGTGGCCATATTAAGTATGTACATGGTACACTCTGATAGGTTACCATGCCTAGAATTAATTTCTGAACAGTTGTAAAATTCATTTAGATATTTTAATAAATACAATATTCACTTAATTATTGTGTTTTATTTTGAAAATATAGATTATAGATAGGCAATTAAAAACAGTTTAAAATCGACAACAATTTAAATCTATTATTAGCTATCTAAAACTCAATCTTAACCGAAAACTTTCACAAAAAAATATTTTAGAATTTAAGTATCTTGAATTTGTTTTGGTTTCTTCGAGCATGACCATAAATATTGCAGCAAAACAGCTATGGAATAGACTACTCCAATGACAATAAAGTAAAAGGCGTAGACAGTAAACTGCTGAAAAACATCCAGATTTAGATTCGCCTTCTCAGAGACAACGACAAATGTGAGGATGCATTGTAGGATAAGGCCTACAAACGTGTTTAATCCAAAAACCAGGGCGAAGCTATCCTCCAACAAACTGCTGGCCAATTCAGAACTGAAATACATTATAGACTATCATTTATGTTCTAAGGATGACTCATTTGGATCCCTTACCTAGCTACCGTTATGGTAAAGGCGAATAGACCTCCGTAAAGCACATATCCGAGGTAGGATAGGTATATATTATCGGTCCAGCAGGAAAGGAGCACGCAACCGCCCTCAAGGATCGACAGTAGAGCCATCGAGAGCAGGCTGCTCCTGGTGCTTAGGCGGCCAGCATGGAAGTAACCAGCGAGCAGGGCGAAGATGGCACTCAAAAGAGTAAGGACAGCGTCCACAGCTCCATTCCAAACAATCTGTAAAGAACAACTTGGGGATTACACTTTTACTTAAAAACAAGAAAGGAAGCTAACTTCGGCCAGCCGAAGTCTATATACCCTTGCAGTTAATTCCTATTTAATTACAAATTACAAAAATCTGAATTTCGATTTGGAACAAACCGAATTATAGCAATTTTGACAATAATTGATTGATCATTCCTATGGGAGCTATATAATATAGTCGTCCGATTTATGTAGAATTTATTTCGAAATTCTAAAATAATAAAATAAAGTTATATTCAAGAGTAGAACAGAATACAATAAAAATTAACAAAGCTATAATTTTTTTCCTATTAATTTCCCATTAATTTTCCGATCATTCCTATGGGAGCTATATGATATAGTTGTCCGATTTTTATAAAATTTAAATCGAAAATCAGAAGTATTAAAAAAACGATATTCCAAGGAGTAGAAGGAAATATGTCAAAAGACACCGAAGCTATAATTTTGTTCATATTAATTTGCCATTAATTTTCTGATAGTTCCTATGGCAGCTATATGATATAGTCGTCCGATTTTTATAAAATTTAATTCGAAATTCAGAACTGTTAAAAAAATGATATTTCCAAGAGCATAAGGTAATATGTCAAAAAACACATAAGTTATAATTTTTTTTCAATTATTTTTCCGATTATTCCTATGGGAGCTATAAGATATAGTTGTCCGATCCGGCCGGCTCCGACTTATATACTACCTGCAATAGAAAGACGACTTTTGGTAAAGTTTCAGCTTGATAGCTTAAAAACTGAGGGACTAGTTTGCGTAGAAACGGACGGACGGACAGACGGACAGACGGACGGACAGACGGACATGGCTAGATCGACTCGTCTAGTCATGCTGACCAAGAATATATATACTTTATAGGGTCTGAAACGTCTCCTTCACTGCGTTGCAAACTTCTGACTGAAATCATTATACCCTCTGCAAGGGTATAATAAGGATACAAAATATGGAAGGAACCTAAACTTTTGTATCCATCTCTGCTTTTTCCATTAACATAACACTTTACTCACAGTCGGTTCATTTTCGAAGGACTTCCAGACCACCTGCATATAGGTGGTGATTTGTAGGAATCCTGCTAGGCTTATAGCATACCATAGACTCCATTGTATTACCAATGGATTGGTATAGGCACTACGGAAATGCGACCAGAGCAGCTGCCACGGTTGGATCTTCTTACTTGGATTAGGGGCTGTCTTCGGTTCCGTTTCCTTGACTTCCGTTTCCTCTGATCCCTTCTCCAGGCCTCCAGCATCCGATTTGCTAGGGACTTGTATAGCTTCAGTTCGATTGTGGAAGTACAGACTTTTCTCCACCTTGGGCAAGCCGAAGGCCCAAAGCAGCGCCACAACTTGAGCTGTGGGAAAGTGGAATCATTAATTGAGCTGCTAAACAATCTCTGAGTTAACTGGGAAACCCACTGCTCGCTGAGATGTAAAACAGTTGCTTGTAGTTCATCCACTGCATGCCGATCACCAGTTGCGCCAGAAGACCGGCCACCAGTTTGCCCACGAACATGGCTGCCCGGGTGTGCGAGGTCACCCGGGGATAGTATTGCTTGTCCACCTTGGCGTAGATGTACGAGTAGTAGGCCACTTCGGCGGCCTGATAGAAGCCATAGAACACCTCCACCGTCTGCAGACCCCGCAGCGTGCTCGTCCAGATCAGAGTTCCCCAAATGCATATGCCCGTAATGGCATTCGCAATGATCACGGGTTTGTATCTGCAGCACAAACAGCGGGTTAATGGAGGTCTATAAAGATTGTAATAGGTGTGATATTTACCTGAGCAAGTCCGTTATAAGGAAGACAAAGATTAGGAGTGCCAGGTAGGAGTACGTTCCCACGGGATATACGGATCTGTTTACCTCGTCCTGGGTGACATGATACCACTCGCCCATCAGGATCTCGGCGTGATAGGGCTCCGAGGGCTTCAGTTCCCGGAGGAAACCGAATATGCAGAGCACACACGATATCTTCAGCCAAGACTCCATCCCGTCACGGCTGTCGGCTTAAATCTAATCGCGATACCTACGCTAACCAGCGATCGCAGCGCGTATATGTATGTCTGGCAGCGTGGAGCTTCGACCAGCTATTATAATAATTGCACATTCTTCCGAGGGGTTAGCCAGGCTAGTCCCGAGTATAGAGATTTAGCTTCGACGCTTCTAATCAGCGTTGGGCCATTCGCGATTTACGGTCCAAGTGTTCTCTGAGGAGCGGAGAGGTGCTGGGAAGTCCGGGAAGTTTCCGCTTACATAGAGCATGGTCACGATCTTGATTGACTTGCTCTCTCGGCTCATGAAGTGGGAACTACACCAAGTTGGCCATACAAATTAGCAACTAATTAGCCCATTAACATGGCACTTAAATGGATCTTGCAGGAAAGTTCTCAGAGAGTCTTAAAGACACGATTTGTTTAATAGTGATTGTGTAATCTATTAATGCAAAGTATTAACACTGATAAGTTAATAATCAGCGATAGACTGCTGGCAAAGAAACTGTTCCGGGTGTATTATCAACAGTAATGACGATCATAAAAAGGTTTCAGTAAAAATAGCAATTCTATAAATATTTAAATACGAATTTTTAACGGATATTCTTTTCGGTTCTAAACAAATATGTAATTATATTATATTTACATTTAAATGTTGTCAAACACCTGCACTTAATTTTCATTAAATTGCTATCAGTTATCGCCGTACTTCATCCATCTTGCTGCTATATAAATTACCCGTAATTAGGTGCGATAATCGACAAGGTCTATTAGTGAAACGCAGAGTGATTCTAAAAAAGCTCGGTATTGTTTATTTCGCCACACTTGAGACTGATTGTGCACTCTATTAATGGAAATCTGCACTAAATACTTAGAAATCGGCAACAGACTGAGGGCTTATCTATTCTGGGAATAAAATCAGCCATCGCGGGAATACCATCTAATCGTTTTTCATCCATAGGAACATGTCTTTCGTATAAGTAACGATGTTGTGCTTGCCAACAGGCGAACTTAAGTACTTTCTAAATGCGTCGGGAATCAATCCA
Source organism: Drosophila mimetica (assembly GCA_037075245.1). Lineage (NCBI taxonomy): Eukaryota > Metazoa > Arthropoda > Insecta > Diptera > Drosophilidae > Drosophila > Drosophila mimetica. The sequence goes on from JBAMCH010000023.1 coordinate 11,319,625, forward strand.
GAGAATTTTCCAGCTTCTCGCTCTCGGTGTCGCGGAACACGAGGCACTCAACCATCACGGATATCAGATACAGTACGCCGACGGCGATAAAATAGAACGCATAAGCCGTGTACTGGCCCACAGCGTCGAGCTCAAAGCCCGTTTCCGTGACAAAGATCATGGTCAAGAGCGATTGAAAGATGAGGGCCACAAAAGTATTGACCCCAAAGACCAAACCGAAGCTTTCCTCCTGCAGATTCCTGGCCACCTCGGCACTGCAAACGGTATAAAGGTGGTTAGAAATATGGTAGTACACTTGGGCATCAAGCTGCTCACCTGGCCACCGTGATAGTGAAGCCGTAGAGGGCGCCGAAGAGCACGAATCCCGCATAGGACCAGTAGATGTCCTTCGTCCAGCAGCAGATCAGCACACAGCCGCCCTCCACGGCAGACAAAAGGGCCAGGATTAAGAGCGATGTTCGTGGCCTCAGACGTCCAGTGTGTAGATAGCCGGCAGCCAAGGCGCATAGAGCAGCCAGAGCCGTCAGAACAGCGTCCACGGCTCCGTTCCAGGCGATCTGCGGCTCCGGTTCGATCACCTTCCACAGAACCTGCACGTAGTAGGTGACCTGCAGGTAACCAGCCAGTCCGATGGCGTACAACAGACTCCATTGAATGACGCGCGAGTTGGTGTAGGCGTTGCGAAAGTGAAGCCACAGAAGACCCAGTGCATTGGGTTGCTTTGGGGTACTCTCTTGATACGCCTCCACCTCCAGGTTGCCTTCTCCGGGCAACTGCGTCTGCGGATCCCTATCGGGCAGCTGCTCCCGATGGAAATACAGGCTCTTGTCCACTCTGGGCAGACCAAAGGCCCAAATCATGGCAACTATTTGAGCTGTGAATTAAATTATTCCACATTTTATAATAGAACATTTTATCTTCTGGAAACACTTACTGGCCAGCGTTATATAGTTGAGCTCTTTGTAGTTCATCAGCTCCAGGTTGATCATCAGTTGCGAGGTGATCCCCGAAACCAGTTTGCCTGCAAACATGGCTGCTCGGGTGTGTGAGGTTACTCTAGGATAGTACTTCTTGTCCACTTTTGCGTAGATATACGTATAGTAGGCCACCTCGGCGGCCATATAGGTGCCGTAGAAGAACTCTAGGATCTGTAGGGACAGCAGACTGGTGGTCCAGATGAGCATGCTCCATATTATCACACCGGTGGCGCCAATAGTGATGATCAGGGGTTTGTATCTATTAAGTAAAATATGTTGTTTATACAGTTAAATTGCTATAGATATAGAACCTGACCAGTTTTAGCTTTCTCATTAATTAATTGATTTCATTGCCGTTGGTTTTCCATATAAAATAAATTTTGCTGACTCAAATGACATTTTTGACGAACAAAGTCCGAGGGTTGATATGTAGAGGGCTAAAGTGCTGACCAAAACTATGATTATTTTAAATTTGGATTCGATTGTTGGCAACAAAGTTTTTTTAATAAATCCAATTTTTAAAAAAACATACCGGTTGCAAGGGTAAAGAAAATTAACTATTATCTTGAATACATATATAATACTCTAATATCTCTAAAATAAAATGTCAAAAAGCAACACCTCCTCTTTAAAATTTGAAATGGAAACCAATGGAACAGACCTCTACTTTATCCTGATATAAAGTTACCTCAGAAAATCTGTTATCAGAAACACAAAGACCAACTGCACCAGGTAGGAATAGGTGCCCACTGGATAGACATCGTGAGTTAGCTTGAATTAAACCGAATTGGTATTATGTAGAATGGATAATATGGTACTGTACTCACCTGCGTCTCCGTGATATTCCGCCAGGGACCCAGCAGATACTCCGTGACGTAAGGTTCTGAGGGACGTATCTCGCGGATGCAGCCAAAGACGCAAAGCAGGCAGGATATCTTTAACCACTCCTTCATCTTTGTAATTGTGTAACGGCCACTGACGTAACGGGTAACGTAACGTGATGTAACGCCACGAGATCTCACGCAGAGCTCTCGAATCGGATGCCGTTAGCTGGCTTTCTGCATCTGGACAGGCGGACAGGTGAAGCTCAATATATTGCCTAGATTCACGGGCAATCTGGTGTATCAGGCCATGGTCGTATCCGTCGTCGTGTGCTCAATCTAATCTTGGTCTAACGGATCCAAAGTTATCACTTCACAGTTCCCGCGTTGTATTTACACAGAAATCGCTCTTAGATAATTGCGAATTTATAATGCGGTCTATGACACTAGCGCTTTTATTTTCAAAGTCAAATACAAACAAATCAAGGTGGGTAGGCCTTTTGGTTCTCCATACACCCTACACACGTGTTGAGCACTCAAACCTGAATGATCAGCAATTCCAATCACTCCGCTGTTATCGATTTGTCGCCAGCACAACACTTTGGGCTTAATGAACATCGAATTTTACCTTATACGGCAGCGGCAATGCAATTAAAATCAATTGACTTCCGAGCCATAAATAAATTCGATTTCATTTTGTTGCGTTGCCGGCCGTTACGTCACGGCAACAACAACTGCGACGCAGCATCTGTTCGCAAAACAGAAAACAACACATGGTTGGCAACGCGACTCAGCTGTTCTGTTCTTACCTGTTATGACTTACAGCTATGCTCAAAATAATAGAGGCGAAAATAAATAATTTTAAAAATTCATTTTAAAATGATTATAATATTTTTTTTAAGAAAAATAAACTTAATAATAAATATTAATTTATGTTTTTATTATATTTTCTATAGTATTATTTTATTTGTAAAAAAACACCCTTCGATTCCACGATGAGGTAAAAAAAACAACACGTTATTGTAAAAAACACACGTTTATTTAGCGCGCTCAGTTTAAAATTAGTAATGTTGTGTTGAATGTGGTACAGAGTATTCGGTATTCGGTTTTGTATGAGTTAACAAACAAATTTAGAGGCAAAACATTAGCTATTTACACAAACAGAGGGACACACGTAGAATTTTGGGGGGGCGATTGACTGACTACGAGCTAAAATTGGCCACACTTGCGGAAAGTTAGAAAGTACACGTAGAAAAATTCTTAACAGCAACGAGACATTGAGGTTGGGCTTCTTCACTTTTCCGCTCCTCCGTGGATGGTTGACCTTGGGAACGGAATGGGGGGCGGTTTCCGCCACGCTTTCCCTACTGCTGGGCAATGGGCGCCGCGGTGGGCGTGGCCACGGCGGGCGTGGAGGTGGCGGGATCTGCGGTCACGAACTCAATGGAGGCGGAATTGATGCAGTAGCGCTTGCGGGTCGGCTTTGGACCATCCTCGAAGACGTGACCCATGTGGGCGTTGCAGCGGGCGCAGCGGACCTCGGTGCGTATACGTTCTGGATGTGCGATTAGTAGTAAAATATTGCCCCCTATTTAGTTTGTATTTTGCCATTTTGTGGGATTAATTGGATACGTTTTGGTTGTAGTTTTTTTTTGTTTGTAGCGCATTTGTTTCACAATTATTTTTTGTTTACAATATTTTTGATTTTTTTTTTTCGGATCGTTTTGCAAGGTTAATTCAAAGTTTTCGTTGTAAACAAATTAAACAGAAATAGAAAATTGATTGCAAAATGGGTGATAAATGAAAAGCAGAGAAAGAAAAACAGAGACAGATCGAAGAAATAACGGCAATTAAATGGAAGTGCAAATCAGAGAGCGAAGAACGGGGCGAAGGAGGAGGTGCAGCAGAGAGAGCGATAAATAACATGGGACGGCGGCAGTTGAGAAATATGAAATGAAATCTCATAAATTGGGTGAAAATAGATGACGAATCGGAAATGAATATGTTTTTCCGAGTGATTTGGCGTACATATTATTTTGGTTAATTAAGCATTTAATGTGTCGTGTATTTTTTTAGTGTTACAATTTCAGCAATGAGTTGGTAAGTGTTGTGTTTTTTGTTAGCAAAACAAACCCCCAAATAACGTTTACAGGCGTTTTACATTTAGTTTTTTTTTGTTTTGTTTTGGAAGCCAGTTAAAAAAAGAGAAATAGAAAATATACGAAAATACACATTATTCGGTTTGCTTGAGACACTCTAAAAAAGTTTATGGATATAATGTTGGTTACAGTATTCGAGTTGTGTTATTCAAAAATCATCATTGAGCATGAGTAGGAAGCAACAAAATAAAAAGTAAAAACGAAATCATAAAAATAACCAAATTACAGCACCAGCAAATAAAATACATATGCGGAAATATTTAAAAATAAAGCACTACACACATACAGACATACACATAATGGCCCTGGCCCAAAAATAATGCCAACCGACCTTGGATAATGATCGAAATGGGAATGTGAAAAAGCTCTTAAGTTTTTAAACCAAAGTAGGGGTGAAGAAAATGGCATTGAACCGAAAAACAGATAGATAAACCATATAAAAAGAAATCCTACTCTGATCCTGATCCTTAAAACATTATTTTGTGGCCTTGCGCCAACATAATTTCTTGTTAAACACGTAAACTCCTACGAAATATGTTAAGTTTTTTTTGTAACGTACAATAATTCCTAAGATTACGATGGGAATGCAAAAGAAAGATACATTTTTTGGAGAAGTAGATTTTGCAAGATGAGAGAAAACCAAATATAATACGAAACCAAAGCAAGGAATTATAGATTCCCTATTCCGTTTACAAAACTTGCAAAAACTTTTATAAAATTCCTAAATTATCCACCATCCAAACGTATAATATAAAGGTTTGAAACCGAAATAGAGTAGACTTGGATGAAAGAGTGAGGGAAAAGATAGAATAATGGGATCCTGGACTGATCTACAACACTAATCTCTCACTCCGCGTTCCGTAATACATTTCCAAACATCGTTCTTGTGTACAAGCTTTGTTTTTCGTTAAACATTTTTGCATAATAAACTCCTATATAAAATAGCTAAATATCTTTTTGGTGAGGCATGAAGCTCCTTAAAGACTTCTTCCCGGTCTACATGGGTCTCCTCCGGATGTAATACTCCTCGTGGTTCGTGGTTGAATCGTTCATTATTTCTTGGACGAGGCCGTTGGCGGATCGGCCTTCGATGGCGCCGCACTCTTCACAAAATCAATGGACGCGGAGTTGATGCAAAAGCGGCGGTGCTTGGGTGGCGGTCCATCATCGAAGACGTGGCCCATGTGGGCGGCGCATCGGGAGCAGCGCACCTCGGTGCGCACCATGCCTAGCGTTTTCGAAATGACTACTGTTGGTTTAATCGGTTTAACAGTGATACTCGGAGGTGATATTTTGGGTAGAGTCGAAATGAATTGTTTAATTTTTGGTGTTTTTTGTATGTTTTTTTTTTTTTTGGTTTTTTAAGAAAGAAAGAAATTTTGAGAAAGTCAGGCGGGATAGAAGAGGGGGATAAGAGAACACAATACTCGGTTAGGAATTAATTTTAGTCGCTTCTTCTCGCTTAGTTGCACATTCAGGTGCTGCAACGGCAGCAGGAACACTCACAAGTCGCAATCACCGACACAAGACTAGACAGTAAAACAACAACGGCAAGGCCAACGGCACAACTACAGTGAACTCTGGTCAATGGCACAGTTAATGGTCGAGTTTGAGTTCAAGTTTAAGATCAACACACAAACAAAGCCGAAAAATAACATCAAACAAGGCAACACAAATAGCACAGATTGGGAATGCGTTTTTTAAACTATTTCTTTTATCTTTCTACATTTTACTACGTTTATAAGCTTTAATTTTTTTATTGTACTAATCAATGAATAAAAAAATCGTGTGCTAAAAAGCTTAGTTTTGTAAAAATATAATTATTATAATCAGTTTTAAAGCCAAAAATTTAGAGATCAGTGATATTATATTTTCCAAAACGAGTTATTATACAATTCTAGTTCTAGAACTTATTTGGATCATTCATCTTTAGTAATGCTCTCTTATAAACGTAGTAAATATTTGCTTGTTTTATCTAAATACTACTTGTTTAATTGGATGACCGGTCTTATTTACACATGATAACTATGCATGTTTTCCTATAGTCTAGGTTTTATTATCTCCTAGGCTCAACGCAAATTCATTCTCAAACTTTTGGGTGCGGCAACGAAACGGCAACGGCAACTCAAATAAAAACAGAACTCAAAACGGTTTGCAATAAAAAAACAGCTAAGAGTGCCGAACAATGTCTAGGCCATGAAGTGGGCCGCATGGGCGGTACGCACCTGGTATGCTGGCGTCGCGGTGCAGGGTGACCTTGCCCTTGTCGAGCACGTCGTTGAAGGCCGGCCATCCGCATCCCGAATCGTATTTGGTGTCCGAGCTGAACAGATCCTGGTGGCACACGATGCACTGGTACACGCCCTTCTCGTAGTGCTTGTTGTAGCAACCTGCGGGGATGGAAAATATTATTATATGAAATCTCAAGCTTTTAACTGCTAATCGGAGCAAAACTATATACGTTTTATAAACTCCTGTATTGATTTTTGAAAACAGATCATGACTAAAACATATTTTAATGATATAATAATAGTATTTTTAGTGAGGTATGCTTAGATTGGGATGATTTGCAGATTTAGGTATACAAATAGACAAATATTGAGCACAAGGATGTTAAAACAAGTGATAAAGGTTTACAAAAAATATTATTATATGAAATCTCAAGCGTTTAACTGCTGATCGGAGCAAAACATATACGTTTTATAAACTCCTGTATTGATTTTGGAAAACAGATCATGACTAAAACATATTTTAATGATATAATAATAGTATTTTTAGTGAGGTATGTTTAGATTGGGATGATTTACAGATTTAGGTATACAAATTCTAAATATTGAACACAAGGATCTTGAAGGAGGTTTACAAATACGACTCAATTTGTTGAGATGGAGGGCCCACCTGTGAAGGGGCGCTCGGTGCCCGCCTCCTGGGTAACCTGATACTGCATCGGGGTCAGGCGCTTGCGCAGCTCCTCCTTGTTCACCGTAACCTTCTCGCTCTTGTTATCCATAGTGATTTGCCCGGAATACTTCTTTGCCGGATTGTCGCTGTCTTGACGTGAATCTGAAATTCAATACTTTGGTATTTAGTTTGCGGTTGAGTTATGTGTGCTTTTCTGTTCACCACCAGTTGGGTAATGGAAACTGAGTAATTGCTGTGGGGGAGATTTCTGGTCGCCAAGCTTCTCTAAGATTTCCCTTGGTAATCTCTAACTTATCAGAGGGTTTACTTTCCACTAAACCTTGGGTAATCTTAACTTGCTGATTTAAATGCTGGCATCTTTTGGCACACTACCGATAAGAAACAGGTAGGTGCTTGGGACTATCAGCAATGAGTTGCCGAAAACATTTTCTCAAAACCACTAATCATCTTGTTTTGTTAAACAAGCGATTTGAGCCATAAACGAGATGGAAATAGCTAGGCTTTATCAATCTTGATAAAGAGAAGAAACTGGACTTACGTAGTCTATGATTATGTGTTATAATTTTTTTTTAAATTATAGGGTCCAATTATATTGATGTAGAGATTTCAAAGCTTACTTAAATGATATTAAGTTTCTAATATGTGTTTTTTCGAATATTTCTAGAAGTTTCGAAAAATAGCCTTTAAATTAAGTTGTTTAGAATTACAAAACTTAGAAATTATTTATTGTAAACCGATTGGAACTATAAATAGCAACGAATAGTGGAATGCTGTTTATTTTTCTAGAAAGATTTCGAAAGCTTTTTAAAGATTTTATATAAATGCTTAACGAAACTCCCCTGCGATCCATAAAATTGGAGTTTATAAAATAGCCATTATATAATGGTGTAATGTTTGAAATTACAAAAAAAATATTTCGATTGTGAAATACTGAAAGTGAGTGTGACTATAAATAGTATTAATACATATTTTTCTAGAAACATTTCGAAAGTTTTTTGAAGATTTCATATAAATATTTAACCAAAATCCCCCACGAACCATAAGACCCCCTCTATAAAGTGCATAGAAAATTGGAGTTGTGCAGCCGTCGAATTTGTATACAAACATTGTTGCTAATTAACGGAGGTGTAAACAGATTTGTTAAGTGCGGCCATCAAATGGAGTGGAGAAAACGCATTGGGCCAAAAATAGTTTTATTTTATGCTGGCAGCCGGCAATTAAGCGAAGTGGCGCCCAAAGCAAACAGACGGAGGAAAAACCAAAGCAAAGGAGGAGGGGGAGGGGTAGTCACCTTTTATTTTGGGGTTTTCCGAGTGCAACAATAGAAAAGTCAGCCAAGTGTGTCGCGGGCAATTGAAGACAATGAATTAATTTCGAGCGGAGGCTGAAAATAGCGGGGGAAATTGCGTTCATAAAGAATGCAAATGCGAACTAGAAATTGTATCTAAATATAGCCAATGGTCAAATCGATGAAAGCAGCGGATTGTATTCGTATTAAAGCGCGACACACCCACAGGTATTGTTACCATTTTACCTGTCACTCTTACCTGCAAAAAAGCGGTTAATTGCAAAGATTCGAGGACGCCGCAGTGCGTGGCGAGAAAGCGCAAACATTTTTGACCAATTTCAGTTGACAACTGCACTTGGCCACTTGGCACCGCCTGATTATTTAATCAACAAGAGCGAAACAAGAGGAAAAGCGGTGGAAAGTCAATGTTTTTGTCTACTGCGCCCACGCGAACTAATATTTATGCAATGCGCGCCTGCCACTTCCGTCTTTATTTCTCAGTTTTCCGTTCTATTTTCGTTTGGTTTTGTGTTTGTGTTTTACACGGGGAGAAAGCGCATTAGAGAGAAAGTCACTGCGAAATGGGGGAAAATTCGCTCGCAATTCTTCGTCAATGTCAACAGCAAGCAAGCAAAAAAAAAACACTAATTTTCCCACACTAAAATGGTGCGTCCTTGGTTTTTTCCTGCCCGCACACTCCTGGAAAACTTCTCACCTGCTGAATAGCGCCTGAAATGGTGCTGCTTCGCTTCTATTTTTGGCCTTTTGTTTATGAATGCGCCAAGCGTAGCTGACGAAAACAAGCGTGCGTCGCAATGTTACGCGGCGGTGGAAAATTAAAAATGAATACAAAATGCTTGGGAAACAGCTGCACACGAAAAATCAAACACCTGGCTAAGTCCGCGTTGCCAATCGCCTTAAAGGTGTAAGTTGTGGATTTTCCGGCTACTGCAGTACGGTCATATTTATGACTAAACAGCTGACTCGCCGCGTTGCCAACCACTGCAAAGTTCGACGGCCAGTCTGGCAACGCTGGGCACTTTGTTATTTTTTGTGGCTCCATAAAATTACTTATCAGCATTGAAAATAAAGATAAAAGGGTTAAATATTGAAAGCACCTTCGGGGAAGCACCAAAATTGGACTGCCAACTCTTGCCGCCGTTCGTAAGATGTGCTAAGCGCCCGAGCAGGCTGCAGAAAAGACCACACGCAAAGAGGGCGTCAACAAAAAGTCGTGGGGGAGGAAACCAGAACAAAAAGGCCAGGAAAAGTAATACTCTGCCAAATACTCGACTGAAAAGAGGGATTCGCGAACTGCCGAGGCCATGAGCAACCACAGATACCATCAGGGGGGCAATTACATGCACCCCCGCATCTCTTCCTACCCGCACCACTTTAGCTATGTCTCCAGTTGCGTCAAGTACATGATCTTCCTGCTGAACTTCCTCTTCTGGCTCTTTGGCGGCCTGCTCCTGGCCATCGGAGTGTACGCCTTCATGGACAAACTGAAGGACGGCAATGGCTGGCTGCGCCTGGACACCGTCTACGATGTGATCTTCAACATCTCGCTGGTCATGATCATCGCCGGAGTCATCGTGTTCACGGTCAGCTTCGCTGGGTGTTTGGGCGCCCTGCGCGAGAACACCTGGCTGCTAAAGCTGTACTCCATGTGCTTGCTGCTGTTCTTCATCCTCGAGATGACGCTGGCCATCATCTGCTTCGTGTTCCCGCAGTACATGAACTCGTTCCTCGAGTACCAGTTCACCGACAAGATCATCCACTCGTACCGCGACGACTCCGACCTGCAGAACTTCATAGACTTTGCCCAGCAGGAGTTCAAGTGCTGCGGCCTGAGCAATGCCGGCTACCAGGATTGGAGTGAGTAGTAGAATCTTATCCGTTATGATAATCCACACTGTTGAGTGACATGGTCAATAAGATTTGTCTAAGAAAAAGCAAGAACTATAGTTTAAGGTCTTAAGTATACTCTATTCTAATCTCTCTCTCACCAAACACAGGCAAGAATGAGTACTTCAACTGCTCCTCGCCGTCGGTGGAGAAGTGTGGAGTGCCCTATAGCTGCTGCATCAATGCCACCGACATCAGTTCCGGCCTGGTGAACATCATGTGCGGATACGGCGTGCAGGAGCACTCGGTGGCCGCCGCCAGCAAGCGCATCTGGACCAGCGGCTGCATCGAGATCGTGCGCGTTTGGGTCGAGCGCAATTTGTATGTGATTGCCGGCGTTGCACTGGGCATAGCCCTGCTGCAGCTGTTCGTCATCTATCTGGCCAAGACCCTGGAGGGACAGATCGACCTGCAGAAGTCGCGCTGGTCGTGAGTGCAATGCCACCATCCGTATCTTTACGGATATCCGCCATGCGAGGACGACCCGTACTACAATTCGCGGATGTGAGGGGGACTCTTTTGGTCCTGCCCCTGCTCAAATAGTTTCAAACCGAAGCCCACACCTAGGATAATCCATAGCTCCCTGTATACCATCTCTTGTGTTTTCGATCGATTCAAGTTCTAATGTCCCAAAAAACAGTCTTACAAACGTATTATACTCGTCTAGGCCTAAGTAACATATTTATACTCGAATGTATTCGTAAATTGCAGCTCTGAATGTTTTTAACGGCAGCGTAATTCTTAGTCACAAGCAAAGTCGAACAAATCTAACGTTTTACTCGTATATATGTATGCAATATCGTACTATTTAAAAGACACTTGTATATAAGCTAGCGAATTCCATAAGAATATGCATTTAAAATGAGATTTATATTTAACGACGAAACCAAAACTGCATGCACGTTTGTTAAACACAACAACATACTAGACTTATTAGCATTTTTAAGTATCTGTGCGCGAGTTTGTCTGCAAACTTTGTTGTAGTGCGAATTCAAATACAGACATTCTATACGTGTAACCATGACTTTTTAATTCGCTTTTATCTATCTAAAGCAGGTGACAAAAATCTAAAACAGCGTAATTACGCATTTGTTGATCTTGCCTATCGCTCTAATTAGTTTGTCGAAACTTGTTCTGATCTAACAAACACATCACGGCTGAGCTACTTGCAAATGTTGTTCTGAGCTTTGCTTTGGAGGATGTCCGGCTTTGGGTTTACTTCGGGTCATCAGTTGGCTTTATCAATATTTACCACAGTTGCGAAATACTACATATAAACTAGTAGCAATCTTGAAAAATTCCAAGTTGTCGAACTTTGAGCCCGATAGCCTCAGTGGGCCAAGGCAGATAAGCAAAGCCAAGCAATTATGCGGGGTAAATAAGCAAGTGAGAGTAATCCGACCCCCTAGGAAGATAGTGTTACATATACACTGGTGGTTTATTATTCTACGCAATCGCATGCAATTGCCAGCTGGTATAAAAAGTGAAATAAAACAATCACATCAACGTTATCTCATCTTTAGTACTTAATGATGGAACGAATGCTCTCGCCCTTGTGCATGAGGTCAAAGGCCTCGTTGATCTTCGCAAGCGGCAGCTCGTGGGTGATGAACTCGTCCACCAGCAGATCCTTCTTCAGGTAGTCCTCCACCAGTTTGGGCACATCCGAAACGGAGCGCCAGCCACCGAAGGCGGATCCCTTCCACACGCGACCCACGACCAGCTGGAATGGGCGTGTGGAGATCTCCTGGCCAGCGCCGGCCACTCCAATCACCACCGAGGTGCCCCAGCCCTTGTGGGTAGCCTCCAGGGCGGAGCGCATGGTGTTCACATTGCCAATGCACTCGAAGGTGTAATCGAATCCGCCGTCCGTCAGCTCGATCAGGTAGTTCTGGATGGCTCCCTTGTCGGCCACGTCCTTGGGGTTGACAAAGTCGGTGAAGCCAAACTTCTTGGCCAACTCGAACTTGTCGGGATTGATGTCAATGCCGTAGATCTTGCCGGCGCCAGCCTTCTTGCAGCCCAAGCCCACGGCCAGGCCAACGGCTCCCAAGCCCCAAACAGCGCAGGTACTGCCAGGTGTCACCTGTAATTAGTGGTCAATAAACCAATGATCTGGAAGTTTCCTTTAGAAAACCCACCTTGGCTGTGTTCAGAGCGGCTCCGTAGCCCGTGGAGATGCCGCAGCCGAGCAGGCAGACCTTCTCCAGCGGGGCCGTCTCGTTGATCTTGGTCAGCGAAATGTCGGCCACCACGGTGTATTCGGCGAAGGTGGAGGTGCCCATGAAGTGGAACAGCTGCTGGCCCTTGCAGCTGAGACGGGAGGTGCCCTCGGGCATGACTCCGGCACCCTGGGTCAGCCGGATCTTCTGGCAGAGATTCGTCTTGCCGCTCTGGCAGAATTTGCACTCGTTGCACTGCGGGATGTAGAGGGCGATGACATGGTCGCCGGCCTTGAAGTTGGTCACTCCCTCGCCGACGCTCTCCACGATTCCGGCGCCCTCGTGGCCCAGGACCGCTGGGAACAGGCCCTCCGGATCGGCACCGCTCAGGGTGAAGGCATCTGTGTGGCAGACGCCGGTCGCCGTAATCTTGATGCGAACCTTTTGAGCGATTGAGTGATATAACCTTATCATCTGCCATAATTTAGAGTGGATTTTTCCACCACTGTACATACCTCATGGGCCTTGGGCGGCGCCACCTCGATGTCCTCGATGACCAGCGGCTTCTTGGCCTCCCACGCCACTGCGGCCTTGCATGTGATTACCTGGGTGGGGAATGCGATAGTCAGGGAGTGTTTCTGCTAATTAATATTCCCGCTGCTGCTGCACTCACCTTGCCCTCGGTAGCAGACATCTTTGTAGTTAAGTGGAAAGTTTAGCGACTAGATCCAATTGGCGAATGGAGAGTGAATGGCGATAACGAAGAGGAGGCGGGAAAAGGAAAAACCGGCGGCTGCAGTGTGACCAGACAGCGATCGAGGAAAGAAACCAAAAAGCTCACCTGATAACAGGAACCATTATACCGTTTATACGGCTGATTAGAATACGTGAAAATGTAATAAAAAAACTGACTTATTATACCCGTTACTCGTAGAGTAAAAGGGTATATTAGATTCGTGCAAAAGTATGTAACAGGCAGAAGGAAGCGTTTCCGACCATATAAAGTATATATATTCTTGATCAGGATCACTAGCTGAGTCGATCTAGCCATGTCCGTCTGTCCGTCTGTCCGTCTGTCCGTCTGTCTGTCCGTCTGTATGAACGCTGAGATCTTGGAAACTATAAAAGCTAGAAGATTGAGATTTGGCATGCAGATTCTAGGGGTTAATATGCAGCGCAAGTTTTTCACGCCGATGTGCCACGCCCTCTCTAACGCCCACAAACCGCGAAAAACTGTGACTCGTTCTGTATGAACGCTGAGATTTTGGAAACTATAAAAGCTTGAAGATTGGGATTTGGCATGCAGATTCTTGGGGTTAATACGCAGCGCAAGTTTTTCACGCCGATGTGCCACGCCCCCTCTAACGCCCACAAACCGCGAAAAACTGTGGCACCCACAGTTTTGAAGCTATATTAACGGTAAAAGAAATGTGTATTTGTTTCATCAATACATATTGATAGACCAAAGTGAGAAACCCCCCCCCCCCCCCTAACGCCCACAAACCGCGAAAAACAGTGGCACCCGTCTGTATGAACGCTCAGATCTCGGAAACTATAAAAGCTAGAAGATTGGGATTTGGCATGCAGATTCTAGGAGTTAATACGCAGCGCAAGTTTTTCACGCCGATGTGCCACGCCCCCTCTAACGCCCACAAACCGCGAAAAACTGTGGCACCCACAGTTTTGAAGCTATATTAACGGGAAAAGCAATGTGTATTCGTTTCATCAATACATATTGATAAACCAAAATTGGAAACCCCCTCTCCCCCCTAACGCCCACAAACCGCGAAAAGCTGTGGCGCCCATAGTTTTAAAGCTAGAGCAAAAGTGTAAACGCAATTTTGTTTGGGTTATTAACGCCTACCGAAATGTAGAAGAAATTTTTTTAATTTTTTGAAGCGGCTGCTTGGTTTGCCCTGCTTGAGACTGCTGACTTTAGCTGAGTAACGGGTATTTGATAGTCGAGGCACTCGACTATAGCGTTCCCTCTTGTTTTTAAATTCTTAATAAAATATAAATATAAATTCTTAATAAAAATTTAAACTTTTCTGGTCATACCAAACACCCAAGCGCAGCCAACTTCGCTTTGCAGAAGTCAGCTGTTTCGGTTGAAAATAGACTGTTATTCGCCAAAACCGTTAAAAAACTAAAAATGTAAAGGTCTTTCAAAACAATAAAATAGTTATGTTAAATGAAGTAGTGCATTTATGAAATTTATTAAGCCTTTATTTGTAAAGTTATATGTGGCTGCGGTTGCAACAACTGCAATTTTAAGATAAACTTACCTACCGCGCAGGCGCCAAGTTTTTGTAAACATTGCCGCCCAACCCAAAATGCAACAACAGTAGCCCCCAAAAAACGCCAATGAACGCAAAATCGGCACAAGGACGTGCCAGCCAGCCAGGAAAAATCAATAACAACACAGCCGCGAAGCGACAAAGGCCGGAAGTGCATTTTTTGCATTACTGGGCGTTAAGTAACGTCACGGAGTACGAAAAAATTACTCGTTTTTAGAGGAATGTGATGTAGTTGCTGGCGCCAAGAGTTAGTAGAAAAACCGGAAAATGGTGGGCAAGGGCTCAAGCGGCTTGGGCGTCGATACCAGCACGGGCAGCAAGGAACGCCCTGTTTTTATTCCGCCCCGGAAACGTCAACAAACCAAGTCGGAGGCCAAGAAGCAGAACTATGTGGATCACATCGTCAGTGTGCAGGTGAGAAGTGCACCCACATATTGTGTCTCAAATGAATCAACAGTGCGATTGTCACATATTGATATTCTCATTTCCGAGATTGGAATACTACAAGTTAATTCAATCAATGGACCATATTTCGTTAGGCCTCATTTTTCATTCAATCTCAAGTCTTATGACGCGAATTCTTCAGGTCTAATTAGAAGAAATATAGTAATATCCCAATTTTTAAGCCGGAATTTATTTTATAAATCGATGAATTGTTATATTACGTGTCTTAAATCCATTAAAAATTCGAATATTTACACACAAAACAAATTCGATACGAAACGTAGGTCAATTTTACATTTTTTAAGATCAATTTTAACTTGATATGGACTTGTGTAAAATTGATATGGTCGAAATGTAAACATCATGTTCGAAGTACGTCAGTTGGAATTTCGAATCTGTCTTTCTCGTTTCAACTAACGTCATTTGCTCTCCATATGGCGTATTGCTCTCTTTTTCGAAGTGAGAGAGTCTCCGAAAGAGAAAATTTCGGGAAAATGACCTTAATTAATGTAAATTTGATGAGTATTTCATGTAAAAACGATGTGGGTATGAATTACATGCCATTTACATTGGCCATATCGAATTTACGGGAACATGCTTTTTTTTGTGTATAGGAATTTTAAAGCTATGAAGAAAAAATGATCTGTTCACTGTTGATTCTGGTGGGTATATCTAAAATTATACCCCATAATAACATTATTCCCGTTTTTACCCCAGCAAAACCGACCCAAATTGTCGCCCTCGAATCCGGGACTCGAGGAGGAGCTCCGCAAGTCCAAGTTGATTATCAAAAACAAGCAACCGCTTCCACAGCTGCCCGGGGAACTAGGAGTTCCCAGTGCCCACGACACACTGGCCAGTACCCACTCGGCCAGCTCCACGCAGCACAGCCAGAAGTCGGGTCGTTCGAACAGCAATCTCAACGAGCTCCAGAACTTCGAGTCCATATCGCAGGGCACCAAGTCCACGTCGCAGCGGCACGACAGCAGCACGGTGACGCCCAGCAGCTGTTGCTATTCGGAGAGCAGTCTGGATGCCAAGCTGAGCAAGTCGCAGGATTGCCTGAGCAACCGGTCGTCCTCCAAGAAGCGGGTCAACATCCGAACGGCCGATTTGCCTGGGGGTCAGGGTCGCAGCAATCAGCGCTCCTCGCCGGAGATAGCCAACTACGAGGATTTGGAGTCCGGGGAGACGAGTGTGCTGAACAACTACGACCAGAGTCTGGAGCGGGGCTATCAGGCGCGCAAGGATGGCGGCGGCGGCGGCAACTACCTGACCATGACGGGCACCATTAAGAGGGGCAGGAAGAAGGGCCAGTCGGTGGACCTGCAGATCAACATCAGCCGCGAGGAGCTGGAGCAGCTGAATGCCCATGCGATGGCCAGCGATTCGCAGAAGGGCGGCAACCTGTGCTGCACCTGCAGCTGTGGCACCGGCCTCCACATCCTGCTCATCTCGCTCCTTTGCCTGCCGTTCGTCACCGTCATCTCGGCGGTGTACTCCTTCTACATTGGCACACTCACCTGGTACAACATGTTCAACTATTACTGCGAGGAGCGGACGTACCTGCACAAGATCCTGGTGACGCCGCTGCTGTTCGTGGCCTATCCGCTGGCCATCGTCCTGTGCACCTTTGGCTTGGGTCTCTACGCGGGACTGCGGCAGTTGAGTCTGCAGTACAGCAGCTGGGTGAACGACATTACGGATATCGAGAAGGGATTCTACGGTTGGCTGTGCGGATTCCTCAGGATGCCCGACTGCAGTCCCTATGAGGTGGTTATCCTCACCGACATCTGTGTGGCGCCGCAGGATCCTCAGCGGCTGCACATCAACAAACCGCGCCAGGAGCTCTCCATGTAGGATGTCCTGGCTCCAAATTTCGTTTCGACCATAAGTGTGATATAAAAAGAACGTAATTACATTTGCAGTGTAAGCGAGAGGCAAGCGTAAGATCGTCACATTAAGTTTCCTTTGGCCAAATTTGTTCCTTTCACATTGACATGATCGTATGTCTGCAATTGCAGCTTTAGAAATACACTATATAGATATCGAAGACACAACATAATCCAAGCCTAGAGAGCCTAGCATTAAGTTACCAGAGATCTAACACTCGCACAGCGTCTAAATACACAAGGAAGACTTCTTGGGAGTTTGGGAACCCCGGAACTAATATAACCCTGCAAAAGTCAGTCAAGAAATATTGCTCAATAACTGTTGTATACACCCAAAAAAAGTTCGATACGAAACGTAGGTAAATTTTACATTTTTTAAGATAAATTTTAACTTGATATGGGCCCAGGTAAAATTGATATGCTCGAAATGTAAACAACATGTTCGAAGTATGCCAGTTCGAATTTCGAATCTGTCTTTCTCGATTTAACTCACGTCATTTTGATCTCCATATGGCGTATTGCTCTCTTTTTCGAAGTGAGAGAGTCCCCGAGAGAGAAAATTCGGCAAAATGATATTATTTAATATAAATTTGATGAGTATTTAATGTAAAAATTACCTGACATTTACCTGGCAATATCGATTTTACGGGATCATGCTTTTTTTGTGTGTTGTTTTTTTTTAACTGCTTTTGGGGAAACCCCTAACTAATATTGCAATTTTGTAAAGCAATTACCTATATTTATTTGCCATCTCTGACTGGACAATATTATCTACTTTACAATCCCATACTCATCCACTTTAAACTGATGACACTTTGCAGGGTTATAGATGAAATAGTTAACTGTTGTAGTTCGGCACTAGCCTGCAACTTGAAACTTTGCTTTCCTTTCTAAACTCAACGCCAAATTTTGAAACCGTATATTGAAACTTATAGCATTTACAGATTATGCATTTATCTTCGAAGTGAACTAAAACCAAATAAAGCAGCCAACTTAAATGCGCAGTTGACGTGATGGAAACATTTTTCTTAGTTTTAAGCAAACATTTTTTATTTCTACGTCAATAAAAAACCGCAGCAAAGCCACACACATACATATATACATATAAACATACTTATATAAGCGAACGTTTTTAAAATAGAAATTCTATATGTTAAGAACCCGAATATCAAACACTTATTGAAATGAATATATTAGCCAGAGAAATAAAGCCAATAAAACTATATAGCAAACACAAACAAACCCGATAGTCTTATTGCGTTCTTAAATGCGAATCGCTACTTATTATTTTATTTGCATACCTATTTGTGCATATTTCTTTTTCAATTAACTCTGGGCAGCGTCAACTTATAAATCAAGCGATAACGTTAAGGTTTTGGGGCACATGTATGCGTACACTCAAAAAAAATTGCATTCAACTTTAGAAACAGATTTATTAATTTTCCTTTTTTATTTTTCAGTTAAATATCAAATAATCAAAAATTAAAAAATTATATTTTTTTTAATCTAACCACGGGTTAGTAATTATATTATATTATATTATTGCAAACAGTATTTGTCCAATGATTAAAAAAATACGATTAAATTATAATATATATCCTTAAAACTTTAAATAAAATTTCTTAGTTATATTTTTTTCAGTGTATGTAGAGGGAGAGAGGAAGCTTTTTTCTCTACTTTTACTTTTGCCAGCGAGACGCCCACACAAAACATGTAAACAACCGTCCGGGGGTAAATACAAAACAGCTGTTCTTGGGTTTTTCGAAGTAAGCGAGAGAACAGCAACAAATTACAGGCGAGAGCAAATAAAAGGAACTAAAAGGGGCTCGTCGGTCTTGATAATTACCATAATAAACTAACTCCGTAATGAATAAAATTACGATATTTCCTTAGATATCTGAAGGGAGAAATTAAGTGAATTAATAATCATGATTAACTTTCACAGATCTCAGTCTATATAACCGATTATAACTGTATTCCGGTCGAGCAAACCAATACACGCATAAATAGGCAAATTTAAATATATACCATCTATATACATATGAGTAAAAAACTGACTTGCCAGCGCAGCATATCACACGGATCGGATACTGAATTCAGTTCTAAATCGGCTTTCAAAGCGAACGGACGTGGGACACAAAGTGGTAAATAAAAACAACGGTAATCATGGCGACAGATAATTTAACAGCGGTTCTCCACGGAATCGAGAACCTGCAATTGGTGAGTGAAAACCCGGAACTAAATTAGGCCTTTGTTTGCCAACTTCTACTACTAATTCACTTCCTGCAGGAGCAACGCCCCATTCCGGAAATCGCCGACGATGGTAAGCGATACACTTAAAAAATAGTTTTTATAATTTGAATCTGGAATTTTTTTTATATTTTATATATGTATATTTTGAGGAGCTAAATATATATATTTTACATATATACTTTTGAGGAGCTAAATTTAATGTTAATAATAGCAGTTATAGAAATTTCAAAATATAGGTAACAAACTGGGTTCTTTATTTTTTAGAAAAAAAATTTGTTTTATGGCAAATTAAATAGTGATATCTATTGATTAGGGGTGCCTCTGGTATTAATTGACACAGGTATCATAAAATATCACAATAAATTGGTATTATACTTATATCCAATTTATGTTCAATTTACTATTTAATAAAGCTTTCTGATAGCAGAAATTACAAATGTATCATAAATATTGATAAGTAAAGTGTAGTGGATTGGGTGATATTTGATTATATTTCATCCCCCTGATTTACAACTTACATTCTAATTTGCTTGCTTAAGGATATGATATGATATTTTTATAATGATAGCTTATTTAAGATAGTTACGATACAACTTGGTAAACCTAAAATATCCACTTGTTTCCTCAGAGGTTCTGCTGGCGATGGATAGTGTCGGCATCTGTGGATCGGACGTACATTATCTGGCTCACGGACGCATCGGAGACTTTGTGCTGACCAAGCCCATGATCATTGGCCACGAAGCAGCTGGAGTGGTGGCCAAGTTGGGCAAGAAGGTGACCAACCTGAAGGTGGGCGACCGGGTGGCCATCGAGCCGGGAGTTCCCTGTCGCTACTGCGATCACTGCAAACAGGGCCAGTACAACCTGTGCGCGGGCATGGTCTTCTGTGCCACGCCCCCCTACGATGGAAACCTGACGAGGTACTACAAACATGCCGCCGACTTCTGCTTCAAGCTGCCCGATCACGTGAGCATGGAGGAGGGAGCACTCCTGGAACCCCTGTCCGTGGGAGTTCACGCTTGCCGTCGTGCAGGAGTCGGTCTGGGCTCCAAGGTGCTCATCCTGGGCGCCGGACCCATTGGTTTGGTCACCCTGTTGGTAAGAATAGCAATTACTATGTTGTAATGATAAGAATATTTAACATACTTACCCACTTTACTTTCCCTTTAGGCTGCCCAAGCCATGGGCGCTTCAGAGATCCTCATTACCGACTTGGTGCAGCAGCGTTTGGATGTGGCCAAGGAGCTGGGCGCCACCCACACCCTGCTCCTGCAGCGGGATCAGTCCGCCGAGGAGACCGTCAAGGTGGTTCACCAGACGATGAGTGAGGTGCCGGACAAGTCCATCGATTGCTGTGGAGCCGAGAGCAGTGCCCGCCTGGCCATTTTCGTAAGTGGTATGGTACCTCCTCCTAACCAGAAGGTAACAACTTTCCTTTCAGGCCACTCGTTCCGGCGGAGTGGTGGTGGTCGTGGGCATGGGCGCTCCAGAGGTCAAGCTGCCTCTAATCAACGCCTTGGCCCGTGAGATTGACATTCGTGGCGTTTTCCGTTACTGCAATGAGTAAGTTATCTCTGGGACTCAGGGGTCAGAACCACTGCTGATTACTCCCTCTATCCTCAGCTATGCCGCCGCTTTGGCTCTGGTGGCTTCGGGCAAGGTGAACGTGAAGCGTCTAGTGACGCACCACTTCGACATCACGGAGACTGCCGAGGCATTTGAGACCTCCCGCCGTGGCACAGGCGGTGCTATCAAGGTCATGATCCATGTCCAGCCGAGGGACGCCAACAACCCAGTCAAATTCTAAATATACACACTCTTATCTTTAAAGCCGAACTGTGCGTCTTGAGTTGGAACAGTTTGGGTGTCTTGGAACATTTTCAAGCTCTGTGCGTTATCGACTTTTCTATTTTTAAAAGTAAGTTGACTCTTGAGGTATTTTTAATATAATCTAAACGAAACGAGCAATGATTTGGCTTTAAAATCCATATATTTTAATTTGTAATTGGTCACTCACCATCTTTGAGATCGCTGAGATCTAAAACAAGTATTGTATGTACTCCAGTGACTCCTCTGGAGCTCTTTGCTCTCCTTCTGCATCGTAGTCAATCAGTTCCGGTTGCCTGTTCCGGGCAATGTATCGCAGATAGCCACGTGTGCTCTCGTGTCGCACCGACAACTTGATGTCCCAGCCATCGCGTCGTGGCGTGGTGAAGATGGTGGACCCATGGCAGTTGACCATCTGCAGCCAGCGGGTGAATCCCACGCCCAGGTAGTTGTTGGCCTTGTCCACGATCACAATTGGCAGGTCCTCGCTGGCCAGCAGGCGCACCAGTTTGCGCAGCTTCCTCTTCTGGATGGGCCAGTAGTAGCAGGCCGGGTCATAGAGCATCACTAGCATATCGCTGCTGCTCTCTTCGCGGAGTTCAAAGTAGTTCCTCGGCTTGGAGTCCTGTGCCGGAGTGGGGCCCAGAATAATGGCTCGGAAGAGCTGATCCTCCAGCAGCTGGTCGCAGAACTCCCTCAGATACTTGGCGCTGACCAGCTTGTGCATATCGTAGACTCGGCCCTCGCAATCCTTGCCATAGATCCGCGGGGGCAATCCCTTGCGGTAGGTGCCAAAGTCGTCGGGATTCAGGTTCGAGTTGAACTCCCCTATGTTGGAAATGTCCCGCAAGCCGAACAAAATCCGTCCGGCATACTCCTCTGCCACCTCATCGAGCAGCTTCACCCATTTGCTCAGGTTGTCGCCGTGTCGGTTGTTAACAAAGTGAAATGCCACCACCTGTGGCCCGTCGAACGTAAACTTCTCCGGCAGGGAATCCCGAATCCTTTCAGGTATCCATAACATCCATCCAATGGAGTTGTTGTCGCTCATAACTGTCTTCACCAGAACCATTTTTACAAGCCTCAGTATCTGGTAAATACCTTGTTGTTCCGAAAGATACAATTCTTTTTATACACTGATGACTGCCGGTAAATTTCACAACGGAAAAAGCTCAAAGAAGTAAGCTTTCCTTAACATTGTTTACGTTTCGAATTTAACATTGGTTGCCCTAACATTTTTTAACAGATTAGATTAGACAATTTACTTTTTATAAGAGAACCTCTGCTTTGTTAGATCCAAATTTTTTAAGATCAATCGCGACTTTAACATACAAAAGTTTTCGGTAAAGTTAGCAAATAATGTCCAGTTTTTTAATTTATTTTTAATTTGAATAAACTAATTGAGCTCTGTGATGTAGTCAAGTTTTATTTAATTCCCTGAATATTTAGATGTAATAAAAATAATTAAGCAACAAGTGGGACTGCCAGCCCAGTCGTTTACATATCCAAATTTAACAAAAGATAATCATAAATAAAGATTTGAGTGTGGCTGAAATAAAGACCGACGCTTTTGCTCGCATAATAGACTACGAACTAACATATAGATAAAATATATATAACTTAACTGGCGCGTTAATATTTTTTGTGTGTACTAAAACGCCGACCAAGTCGATTGGTCGAAGATAAACAGAACCCCGTACGCATAACCGAAAACTAATCAACAGTTAGCCTAAGTCTTAATATTATTTACGCGGTGCGGTAAATAGATATAAAAATAGAAAATACGGAGTAGATTCTGTATGGACACGCAAGTGCCACAATGGATTTGAGCTGCCATTAACATTAACCCCGACTCCAAGCCCGACCTAGAAGCGCACCTGCTTGAGCTTATCGTAAATGCTAAAGTACAGGGCCGTCGTCATGCTTGACTTAAGGAGTGTGGGGGCCACGCCCTTGTACAAGCCCCTAACGCCCTCCTGGCGCACGGTCAGCCGCAAGCAATCCCAGACTCCGTGGCACTGCAGCGTCTGTCCGAATGTCTGGCGGTTCGACTCAAAGCCCTGAATTTGCAGCCGCTTCTTGATCAGATCGAAGGGGTACACGATCGTCTTGGAGAGCATGCCCGAGGAGGCGCCCAGTACGAGCAGCGTCCACGTGGGCAGTTGGCTGCGATCGCTGACCTCCAGGAAGGCGCAAGCCCAGTCGCTGAACAGGCGATAGGCCATGAAGTTGGTGCCCATCAGTGGGGTTATTTGCAGCAGGGCGGAGGACAGACCGCGGTACATACCCCTCGGGCCCTCGTTCCGAACAATAGCCGACACTGCCCTCGTTGCATTCCTGTATCCCTTGCTGGTGTCCTGGGCAATCAGCCGGGTGCGGATTACGTCCAGCGGCGTGGATATGATTACCGCTGCTCCTCCGGCCGCAGCGCCACACAGGAAGTTCGAGAGATGCTGATGATCCGACAGGTAGCTCGTCTGTTTGGCCCTCAGGCTCAGCTGCTCGTACGTCCAGAACTGGCATATGCCGTACATGATGCTCAGCACCTGGGCAGGATTGTGTCCCTTCCAGAAGGCCAACAGTCCCTCCTCCCGGTAGATTGTCTTCACCGCCTGGCCTATGGATGTGTACTTGGAGGTAAGGGCTCCCACTCCTGCGCCCTCCTTAACGCGACTCTTGCCCAGCGGCTCCACCTGCAGCTGGAATCGGATCTTGAGCACGTCCAGCGGTTGGCAGGTGGAGCGAGTGATGGCCGCCGACATGCCGCCGGCCAGCATTTGATGGAGCTGCTCCCGTGTACTGTGCGTTCGTCGTGGAACGGGAGCTGTTGTGGTTGTGGCTGTGGTTGCCTCACTGGTAGAGCCTGTGGTTGTGGTTACCGCCATGTCTGCGTCGGTACTGCTTTGGTTTCGCTTTTCGTGTGCGTATGTTTGCTCGTGCGGATTTCACTTTTATTGCTACGACTGCCAACTCTTCAATGGCATTTCTGTAAAATAAAGAAAACCAGACAGGCGGAGACAACGTTATTACAGTCGGAATTCAATAGCTGCAACCGTTAAGTTGGACTTCCAATCCCAGATACATTTAAAAAGTGTGTTCCCAACGATTTACTTTGTAGATATAGGGAGGTTATAGTCAGGCCATTAATTATTTAATTAGTTATTTATGAGATTCATTTTAATCTTGCTTTAAATGGGTGTGAAAAACTTTGGAATACCTCAAATGAGACTTTCAATCTTATAAACACCTTTATCTTATGTTTTAAAGGAGAATAAATTGGTTGTTGGTGAACTATAAAAGGGTTAAGAATATTAATTTAGTATCGTTTATAGGACCAACTAAAATATATTTCTTGGAATGCAGAAGATATTTAGAAAATCGCACTTAGTGAATCCCGCCTGTAGCTTTCATTCAAAGCGTTTTAGAGGTGCGGCCGGGCGCAAACTCCGAATTGTTTACACACTCATCAGCTCGATGGCCAAATTGATGTGTAAAAATGCGTAGACAGGAATTAGGAAATCGTAGGAGTGAGTTGCGAGGATGGGACTTACAAGTGTCATGCTCAACGGAGCGTGGGGATGTCGTCGTTGCGATTACTTCACTATTATCTCTGTTATGCCCAAGTGCGCGCCAATTCGCAGAGCTCCGAAGATAGACTCTCCAGGTTCAGACGGCCATTCATTGATTGACAATGCTCTGGGGGGTATTCGGGTTTATCAGCGATTTCACTTTTTCCCGCTTTTGTTGCCCGGTGTCTCGTTGTTGTGTTCGCCGACCGTTGTCCAGTTCCAAAATTCCGATGCTGTTGCCCAGATAAAGAGACACAAAGGCAGGGGAAATGCGCTTGAGATCGGGGATGCTGTTGCCGATTGTCATGGGCTGACCGAAGTGATCCTCACCTGGAGCAGATGCGTCCGTTCGCGGGCAGAGTGCAGCAGTTACTGCGGCAGCGACGCTTCTTCATTGCAGGCAGCGGCCCGTGGATTGCGTCAAAACTTTCTTTTCGCCAGCTTTGTAATAGCGCTGCCGAGATGCCGTTGCAGTTGAGCCCGAGCTCGGGTTGGCCGCTTCCACTTCCACAAAACTGGTTTTCCCAAAAACCAAAACCAAGCCGCGCTGCTCCACTCCGGAACAACAACAACAAAACAAACCAAGTTACGTCGCCAAGTGCACGCAGTCAGCTGTTCGAGCCGCTGGAGATGAGCTTTCTTAGTAGCGATGCCGACTATCGGTAATCGGAAGTAGCTAATAGCTATAAAATAGCTAAATTTAATTCGACTTAAATTTTAGGAACAGATTTCGAAAATAATTCACAAATATTCAATAATCACAAGTCTTTATTTCAATATAAATATTTTCATAATAACATAATTAGCACCACATAAATGTCAAAAAAAGTTTTAAAAACGTTCGTTAAAAAAAGCCAGATTTTGGCTATTTTCAAGACAGCAATGTATCGATATATCTATAGTTGTCACGAGCATGGCGTTGCCACTTGGGCGCGCTTTCGTGTTTATTTAAAAATGGCTTAATAAATAAAATACAAAATGGTTAAAGAGTGGTTCCTATTTCCAACCAATGCCACCTGTGGAAGCATCGGCTGGAGCACTGGGCGTGGGCTTATAGTCAGGAGGTATGCTAAAACCAAGCACTTCAAAGTTACCACCAGAAGGAGCAGCAGCAGCAGGACTATTGGTTGGATATGGTGGTGATTTCTGCGCGGCTGGAGACACTGGATTCGGGGTGAATTTAACAGGAACCGCTGGCACTGCATCCTCCGCCTTGGGATAAAGGCTGGGGAAATTGGCTGCTCCATTGGATCCATTAGTTCCCGGCTTCCCGTCAAAGGGATAGACGGGATACCTTGGCTTAAAGGTGTTGGACTCAAATTGCTCTTCACTAACGTCTTCCTGGAAGTTGGGAGATCCTAAACGGGGGAAATACCACTTTAATTATACCACCCTTTTCCATTCGATTAAGATGAAACCCACCTGGATGAGAGGTTCCATTGGACTGGGACTGGGTCTGCTCGGGTCCCTTGTCATCAGCACTTCCCAGGAGCGGCACTGTGCCAATGGTTAGTGGAAAGTCCATGATCAAGTCGCCACCTCCGTGAAGCTTAAAAGTCTTGGCAATGAATCTCAGTGTATAGCTAACTCGAATGGGATCCTTTTCGCTTTGGGTCGATGGTGTGGTTGGCGGCACCACTAGAAACTCATCGAACTTGGCCTTGTTGTGCTTCAGCACCTCACCGCAATGTTTGTCCGCCACCCGAGACTCGGTGACCTTGAGCTGTTCCTTGGTCCCCGAAGAATTGGCCCGATACGAAACGTTCTTGAGCAAACGCACCTTCACGTCCATACATTGCACATCCGACTGGTTGTCCAGCACCAGATGAAAGTGGATCTTCTGACCGGGCACATAGGCTGAGTAAGAGGTGCTCACGTCCATGATCATGGGCTTATGGGCACCGAAAATGGAACCCCACCAGAAGCTCTTCGACTCCAAGCGTTTCAAGGGTTCCTATGGAAGAAAACTTTATTTATTAGGATGATCAAAGGATCATGGTTATCTACCTTATACTCCTGCCGCTTGTTCAGATCGTGAGGCAGGATCACCGAGAAGCACTGCTTGAAGGTATTGTTATAACGCACGGCGCGATCAATGGTCAGGGTGACCTCATGCTTGATCTGACCATGTTCCCCATTGAAGGAAGTGGGTGCATTGGGTGGAATGGTGGTCCGGAAGGGGAAGACGTACTTGCCGGTGGGCAGCTCCAGCTGGGATCCACCCGTCTGCCCGTAAACCGGCTGGTCAGTGCTATAGTACACCTCGGTGGTGGTGTGGGTCACCAGCGACTTGGTCGTCTTCCCATCCTCGCCCACCCGATCCTCGCTCTCCTGCCATCGCGTCTCGCCGTATCCATTTATGGTTATGAAGATCGCTGCAATTGGTTTAATTTATCTATACTCTACTGCCGGGCATGTAATTCAATTATACATTTAGTTTAATTGTAGTTGACCTTTGGGCCTTTTGTGTTTTCGGATGTAGTACTGTATCGAAAAATAGCTTCGCTCACAAAAGCATTTCGTTAATTGACTAACAATAATTCCGATAATAATTTAATCATAAGCATAACAAAAAAATGAGAGCTACCTAATAAAATTCACCTATAAATTTTAATGAAGTTCGACTGTTTTATACTCTTAAAAATAAAAAAAATTTTGATTGTTTTTTAAATGTATACCTGAATTTATTTTGGAAAAACCTCTGCTAATTTAACGATTGTGATTTAATGGATATTTAATGATGTTTTTCTTGGAAAATAAACTAAAATAACCTTTTCTGGCTAATGGGTTTTGTAATTCACTTTCAAAGTAACCCAATAGGGTACACTTCAAAGGTATAGGCACAAATGTGCTGACCAGTAAACTGAATCAAATGTCTAATAATATAAACCGTAGACGCAATTTCAAAACAAAACTAGTTTTTCTGCCGCTATCAGATATCCGAAGCCAGCCAAGCGGCCACATGTGTGTTGTATTGTATATAAAACTGACTATATATACACAAATATCTTCCAAACAGATCTACCGGCAACAATAACAAAAGCTTCGGACAACAATACACCAACAATATTAATGACGACGCGACTACGCAACGAAAGTGGATGGGAATGGTGTGAGAATCTGAATTTGAATGGGGGATGGAGGGCCATGACGTCATGGTCTCGAGTCTATTAGAATACTGCGTCTTCTTCCGCATGTCTTTCACTTACATCGAATGGTTTTCGGACGCTCCGTAACCAGTTCTGCGGTGCCGGAGATTAGCTGACCGGCCTGATAGACCCCCAAGGGATTGCTGTCGAAGGCGAAGGTCACCTTGCTGCTCATCTTATCCAGAATTGGCTCCTTGGCGACGGTGTCAGGCGGTATCGGTGGTCGGGATATCAAGTTCCTTTGTTTGTTTGTTTTATTGATAGTTGTTGGGAGTGGTTGGTGGCGGGGGTTTCGGGGTCAGAGGCAATTTAGCTCGCGAGCACCGAACGCGAGCAGCGCTGGCTTAATACTGATTTCTCGAAAGCCACCGGCGAACTTGGAAGCGTTTTTCCGTGTGTGAGAGTATCTGAAAAGGAAGAAGTGGGGGCAAAACGGGGAAGCACACGGAAAGAGATTAGTAAAGCAGATAAGTCCTCTTTTTAATATCTAGTGCTTTTTTAGTGATATATAAATATTTAAAAATGTTTTTTTTTAAATTTTCTTTTTTCTAGAGACAATATCAAGTACTAAAATTAAAATAAAAGATATACTATAACTGAACTGAACTGAAATTAACTAAATATTTTCAGCATGAAAACTGATTACTGTTCGCATTTAGAGGGTCAAACTATTTATATTTTTAAGAAATATTTTTTTGAAGCTTAGGTGGGTTTTCATTTCAAAATTCCGCAAAGTAACCGCCTCGGCTGGCCATCCGCCAGGTGGCAACACCGCGCAACAGCTGATTCTGCTATCGGACCGTCGCTCTCCGGGTTATCGAAAGAGAGCTGCAACTACAACAAAAACGTAACGCAACGCTCGTAAAGATTCGTAAATTTATAAGAAATTTAATTATTCAACCCGCCCGCGGACGGCAGCAATCGAATTAAATTAGCCCGGGGTGTGCGACAAACACTTGTGGGTCATTGCAAATTGATAGATAGATTCGAGATTGCCGAAGAATTGGCCAAAGTCACCGCGAAAAAGCTCCCACTCCCCGCGCGGTGTGTGTAGTAAAAGTAAATCGTAAATCGTGAATCGCTGCGGTTGGGGTCGAGTGCGTGTGGTGGGGCTACTATTCTGCATATATTTTAGGGTGGTGCGCGGTCGGTGGTGCAGTGCATCTACATACGTTCCTATGTGGCGGCATTTTGATGTCGAAATTATTTTTGGATAAGTGTTTGGTGAGAGTGGCCAAATCGGAGGAGTCATCAGCAGCAGCAGCGGAAGAATGGAGAGCGAGCGGTTGCGAATCACGCTGGACAGCGCGGATCGGGTTTACTTTGCGGGCGACATCATTCGGGGGGAGATCTGGATGAACCTCAACAAGCGCACCAAAATACGCGGTAAGTGGTAGTCGAGCATAGCTTTCCGTTTCCTGGAAGCCCAATCTCAAAGCCCGGCTTGCATCATCCGTGACTCAGGTCGCCGCCATCGCAAGCACAGAAAGAAAACGCTATGTGACGAAACTATTAAAAATGAATTTTGATAAAAGAAAGGAAAGTTTAGATACGAATGTCGATTCTAGAATTTTTGTTTTAAATTGCAATTTCATAATAGACTTTTATTACTTTTATAAGCAAGGAAAAGGTGATATTTGAACTGCTTTCAAACCATTTGATGTAAGCAAATGCAAGTTATCAATACATTCTAACATTACTCATCAAATCAAAAGGTTTTTTTTTCTGTTTTGTCAGCGGTTTTTAACCCATTGTTTGCCCCAATGGCCAGCTGGACTTTCGTTGCGGCCCCATTCGCATAAACAAAGAACTCCATCAGTTAACAAAGCACAGCGGCCATTTTATGGGCCTCCCCTCCTCCCCCTCTCGAGATTCTTGCTCGCAAATTCCTCCAATTGCCTTCTGCACTCGCCTTTCATTCATCGATAAGCATTCAATAGCCGCCCCGTGCAATTTCAATTGCAATTGAATTCGCTCTACGTTCTTCTTGAGCACTGGCATTTGTTTCAGGAAATGCCAAACCGAACGCCACGCACGGGTGCGAGCGAGAGGCCGAGAGGGTGGGGGTTGTGTGCGAGGAGTGGCGCACTTTGTTGGCGTGCCGAAATTGCCGTAATATGGGGCCAAGCGCAAAGTCAGGTCTAAGAGAGTAGAGGTGAGAGAGCACTCTCAGCACAGTGGAGGTCGCAAAAGAGCAAGATTAACAAATTCAACAAATTAAAATATAAAAACTTAAATTAAAAAAAAGGTTTTTCAAAAAGCATTCGGAAAGGTTAAATATAAGTTTGTACCGCACTTGTTCTGTTTCAAAATATTAATAAAAATACAACCTGACCTAATTGTGCGTCCCTGCACTGTAGTTCAAGCGCCTCTCTGTTGTGATTTGCTACTGTGCAGGTGTGCGTGAGAACTTCTCAGCAGCTGGTCTGCTGCATGTGTGCGTGAGAGCCGGGAGTAAATGGGAGAGCCACACTATCCCGCATCTTTGGGGTTTTAATGCGCTACGCGATAAAACGTAGGGCATTTGGGTGACATCAGGTGAAGCCATAAATGTCGACTTCAGGCGTCGGACCAAGTGTTTTGTGGA
Organism: Drosophila mimetica; assembly: GCA_037075245.1. NCBI lineage: Eukaryota > Metazoa > Arthropoda > Insecta > Diptera > Drosophilidae > Drosophila > Drosophila mimetica. The sequence goes on from JBAMCH010000023.1 coordinate 11,349,880, forward strand.
CAGAGGGCTAAAAATAGATGAACGGCTGTCCGTTAACTGCCCCAAAGTCAAAGTCGGTCGTTACGTTATCAGCGCAAATATAACAAACGCGATTTATTATCAGAGCACAGAGACTACAAGTACAAAAATATGCTTAAACAAGAAAGGGGGAGCTGCAAGACATTTTCATGAGGGGAATGCGTTGTGGGGAAATAAGGAATACATGACGACAGCTGCCACATCGTAAGGCTTCGCAATTACATTAATTACATATCTCCGACCCGGCCCACAAACATACATATTACATACGTACTCAATGATATATATATCTAAATATGTTTATGCACTTAATTGAACACAGCAGTTTATCGTTAGTTTGTGCACAATGGATGAAAGTCCAGGTGGTTCCATTACGCGTTCATGCGGTCCCTGAGGAAGAGCTCCATCCGCGGCCAGATCTCCTTGGTCTTCTTTCCCTTAAAAGTGGCAACCAGGCCCTTCTTTGCGTACCAGGCTATCACTGGACTCATCAGTTCATCGTAGAGCTCCAGCCGCTTGGCCACCACATGGGGTTTGTCGTCTTCGCGCTGCGTCAGCGGTTCTCCCGTAACATCGTCTTTGCCAGGCACTTTGGGATCTTGGAACCCTATGTTGTACACCCTACCAGAGGGTGCATGAATCCAGCGGTGCTTGACCCGATCGATAATCACATCGTGTGGAATGTCCAGCGTGATCACTGCATCGATCTGCTCGCGGGCTTCCAGCGCCTCAGCCTGAGCGATGTTGCGCGGGAATCCGTCCAGGATGTACGACCTGTTGCCCACCTCGGTTATCCGGGCCAACATGGTCTTGGTCACGATCGAATCCGGCACCAGTTTACCGTCAGCGATGAACTGCTTGGCCTTTTTGCCCAGTTCCGTGTTCTTAATGATGTTCTGGCGTAGAATGTCACCCGTGGAGATGTGGACGCATCCATGGTTCTTGCAAATCAGCTCCGAAATGGTTCCCTTGCCCGAGCCGGGGGCTCCGATTATCACAGCGCGAAAGATTTTTGTATACATGTTTAAGCTCTAGTTCCACTGCTTCTTTTGAGCTGCAAGATAAAAAATACAGAGTTACTACAGGAACAAGTTTAAAACTTCATTTAAAATTTTAAAAAGTTCTGAAAATAAATAAAAAAAATTTTATTTGTATGATGGGATGTTAATCCAACTCCACAATCAAGTCTAAAAAGATTTTTATTTAATATCTTAAATAACATTAATATTTTTATGTAGGGTGAATAACTGATAATCATGCCACTAGCACCAAAAATAGTTCCAAAATAAATCATGTTGTTGACCACAATCGACTATCTTTATGGCGCGATTAGATTATCAAGCACGCTACAATTGTTTGATACAAAGGTGATGAAGGTTATAGTTTTCGCTATTCGGTTCATGTATTTTATGACTAATCACGGAATCCAACGAAAGATTCCATTCAATATGTGTGACCGACCACATTGCAATAAAAGATATAACACTTGTCAGCTGATGAAACCGTAAATCAATATGCCGCATGGCAACAAGTGTAGCGCACTCACGACCGAGAGCGCCAAGAACAACTAACAAGAACAACAACAACAAACAAGCGTGGCTTTTCAGCCTTATGTTCTTTGTCTTCGTATAACCAGATATTGTTGTTGTCGCCCGCTTATCGTCCAAAGTCCGCACGGAAAATTATAGAATAGGTTCAATGTCGCGCGTGTTCCGAGGGTTTTCCGCAATTCTGCATTTCTGCACTTCACTTTGGCCCTGCACACTTTTACTGGCTTATGTTTGTTATGTAAATTAGCAGCTCGTAAAATCACCTCCTTTCGCACTTACACGGCACTTTGGTTTTCGGGAAAAATTCGGGTGTCCGCCGACGTATCTCGGTATCAATTCTCGCCCGCGTACTAATTGTGCGATAACTTGTCGCCGTTAGTATTCTAATTTGGTGTCCGCAGCTGCGGCGTCCGATTTCTGTTTGCTGTGTTTTTTTTCGTTTGTTCCGCTGCTGCCGGCTGGCGAATATCAAATGAAACAAGTCGTTATCTTTCGTGTGTGTTTGGTTTGCCTCTTGTTGTTTAGCTTCCAGGCTTCCCCTGCTCTCTCTTTCTTTCGCTCACGGCCCCAAGCTAACAGCCGGTTATTTGTCCTCTCTTTTTTACTCCTTTGCTCTCTCGCGCAAAAGTGCAGTGTGTGTGATGGATAACGGGGACCTGGTGGGGGATAGACACGCTGTCTCTCTCGCTCGCCGGGCAATGGCGCTCTCTGGCTTTTGGGGGCCTCGCTCTCTCTCACTCCCTCACTGGGCGTCCATTGGGGAGAAGTGCAGTTTGGACTTTAATTTAGTTTCTTCCATATGCAAAATTTGTAATATCTGAAATAAAAAATTACAAAACTAATTTTAATATTTTAGGTCTAGCTGATAACTATAAAGTGATATATTTTGAAAAGGTTTTTGATTCATATTACTTACATTACATTACTTACTTACATATATAAAAGGGGTTTGGATTTTTTTATATTTTGTTGGAATACAAAATTATGTTTTTTTTTCAATAAATAAAAAAATGTATTTGTAGCTTATATTTTCGGGATTTCCTGAAAAGAGAAAGTAATTAAGCTTTGAAGAATTAATACTTACTAAATACTTGATTCTTGGTTCATGTTATGATATACCTTTTAATCTAAAATAATTTTTTTTCCTTTAGGAAAGTAACTTTTTCTGAGTTAAATCTTTTTTTATCTTGTCAAGTGAAGCAAACTTTCATATTAATTTACATATATAAAGTTGATTCTTAAATAACTTACCGATGCGTACATTTCTACCTGAAATAGACATATTCACAAAAACAAAAACCGTAAAGAAAACCAAATAGTCGGCTCTGGTTGGATAAAAGTAAAAAATTAAATATAAAACACTGCACTTAATTTTTGCATGTATGTAAGTCATGCCGAATTTAGCTTTGTAAGCTTCTTTATTTAGTGTTTAGGGGACTTAACGCAAGTGAGCGTTTTACAAGTTTGCATATCAAAATCAAATGTTCGTTATCAGCTAAGAGGAAACTTAACACTCGTAGTATGTGTGAGCGTCGAGGACCCTAGTCCTTGACATCCTTGGTGGCCTCGATGAGGACCTGCTTGCGCTCCTTCTGCGCCTCCTTGATCATTTGATCAACCTGCTCGACGGTGGGTTCGCCATCGGTCACTGGTTTTCCACCTGGCGGAGCTGCTGAAGGGCTCTTTGCATCCTTGCCGTTTGGTGGCTCCACGGCGCGAGAAACACTGCGTGTATCGTGATTGTACCAGGAGTACCTTCCCCGATTCACGATGCCACGACCACGGCCCCTACCCCTCGGCGGGTAGCGTGACTGACGATGTGGACTCATGCTACGGGAACGGGAGCGGCTCCGGGAACGAGAGCGGCTCCGAGAGCGACTGCGAGAGCGTCGATGGCGGGACGCTGGCGATGGTGTGCGACGCGGCACAAACGGTGAGGGCGACCGGCGTTTGACATAGGGCGAGGGCGAGCGCCTTGGCACGAAGGGTGATGGACTCCTCCGCCGGTTGAAGGATCGCGAGCGGCGATTTCGATAGCGGCCGACCACAAAGCGATTCCCATAGCGTCGTGCCGATGGGCTGCGGGAACGCGAATAGCTACGACGCCGGCGTGATCGCGATCTGCTTCTCGATCTGGATCTGGAGTCGGATCGCGAGTTACGACGCCGGCTCCTCTGACGTGAACGCGAACTCCTGCCGCGCCGACGATGACGGGAGCGACTACGCGAGCGGCTGCGACTCCTACTTCGACTGCGCGAGCTGCTGCTCCTTCCGCCTCGCAATGGTTCCGCTGGTGCCGCAAGGCGCAGCATTCCTAGCTTGTCCATCTGCAGTGGTCGTTTCTTGATCTGAAAAGAGAGCTTGGGCGCCGGCTCCGGGGGTTTTACTTGCTGAGGATACTTGGGCGCCGGCGGTGCATGGTTGCCTCCGCCTCCAAAGCCAACGGCTGCTGCATGACGTGATGTGCTGGGTCCCATGGTGTCAAAGTTTGGTGTTTTCAATGGAGCTGCCGTTGTCTTTTTCATCGGCGGCGGTGGAGGCGGTGAGTCTCCTCCTCCTCCTCCGCTACTTCCATCTTTTAGGTAGCTTTTGATCTTGGCCTTTAGTTCCGCTTCACTGCTGGTGCTGCTCATAAGCCTAAAAGCAAAACAAAGCGGTGGTAAAAAATCCGTTTTTTCAGGGCTTTAGCTGTATCTACAGCTCAAATCAAATATGCATCCCACATGGGAGCGTCATTTGAGTTGGAAATACAGCTTGGAACTCAAGCTAAATTCCCGGGTACATACTTGTCTTGTCTATCACAGTGGGTTAGGCAGGGAGATCTCAAGAGAATGTATATTCATTGTGCAAGGTGCATCTTTTGCTGCAACACTCACCTGAAGGCCTCCTGAAAGTCCATTTTCTTGAGCAACTCCATGGGATCATCCGCCTCCGACTTGGTCCTTGATCGCCTCCTCTCCTTCTTGTCCTTTTTTTTCTTGCCCTTCTTCTTGGCCTTCTTGTGCTTGCTGGCCTCCCGCAAAAGCTTCCGCACACTGGACACGGTCTCATCGTCGTCCAGCCGGAACTCGTTGGCCTTCCGGGCATCGATGATGGCCAGCTTTTCCTCTCCCGGCGGTTGAAGCAGGTTTTGGGCATAAAACGGCTGACTGATGTTGGTCTTGGCCTTTCCAGCTAAAATTTAGAATAGGTTATCGGTTTGCCTTGGTGCAAGCGTAGTGCTTTAAAGACTCCAGGCACTCCAGCCGACATGTACTCACCCTGTTCTTCGCTTTCACTTTCACTGCCACTCGATGAGGTGGACTCGTCCGAGGAGGCGCCACCGGTCAGGTTGATCGTCTCGTTGCCTAGTCTATGCTTACCGTCTCCGCTTCGCTGCAGTGCGTCTAATGACTGGCGCGCCTCCTCGTGCTGCGGCAACAGGTTCAGACAGTCGCTGTAAGCCTTGACCGCTTCGGGTATGCGGTTCTCCTCCTCATAGCTACGACCCAGGGCCACTAGCGTTTCGCCCATGTACTTGCGCGCGTTCACGTGGTACTTGTTCAGGTGCAGAGCCTTTTCAAAGTCCTGCAGTCCCTTTAGGAAGCTGCCGCGGTTCGCGTAGAGGGCACCGCGTGCCACCAGACCCTCAACATTGCGCGGATCAATGTTCAGAGCCTTGTTCAGGCACTGAAAAGCTTCGACCTGCTGGCCGTTCTTAAAGTGCTCGATGCCATCAGCCACGGAGCTGATCAGCGGGCCAATCAATGAAGGTGTCGAATGCGATAGGGTGTGCGAATGGATGGAATGACGTACACTCTCAAATCTTAAGTCACAAGTTAAACTTACCGGAAGGCCCACTGAGAGGCCTGCTTCTGACGCAGCTCCGCGGCGTTCTCCGCCTCCGGGAATCCAGCCTTCAGATGTCCCATCAGTGACAGATTCTCGTTGGGCTGCAAGCCGTTTATCTGGAATAGCAAATCGTAGTTGGGATTTTCAAACTCCAAGGCGGCGTTTAGGTCATCCTCGTAGTGTGTCGCAGAGGGATGCTCCAGGTTATGGATTTTACTGCAGAAAAAGCGTTGGTTAAGCAGGGTTTTATGGCACGTTTTAAAACAGATGAAGTCCCCCTTTTTTTACCGATAATACTTGGGCAACTCGTTAAGGTCGCACAGGCCAAACTTTAATTCCGGCGGTTGGTTGAACATGCCAATCATGTTCAGAGTAAGGCGCTCGGTATCCGCAGATATGTTGTTAATCTCGCAGCGCAAGATATCGTTTGGGGTAAAGCTACGCGGGTTACCCTGCTTGTCCAGGGGCAGGGGACCCCAATAGTCCTGCAGGATAATGGCCTGTGAAGATGATGAAGGTTAGGTTGCGGTCTACTAAGTGTTTGTACCTAAAAGAGTCAAGACTTTTTACCTTAATGGGCATGTCAGCCAGATAGGCATGCTTGGGTTCGGCAGTGCAGAGTGGCTTCACTAGGAGTCGGTTTCCAGTAAGGATCCTCGTCACCTGGGTGTAGATGATGTCTCCCTGTTTAAGGGCATTCAGCCGGGGGGCCCACCCCTTGCGTTTGTCCTTAAGATTGAGGAAGAACTCAAAGGGTGGCATTTGGGCCATATAGGTGTTGCCTGTAAGTGACATTCCAAGAGATATTATAGTATACTGTCTAGGATCATACATTGTACAAACCCACCTTGAGACACTACAGAATCCTCCATAACATTGGCCACCAGCGTGCGATCGTACAAATCGGTCGCCTTCCGCGCCAGAAACTGGTGCATCTTGAGTCGCTTGGCCCGCTCCTGGAAGGTGAAGTACTTCTGGCGCTCCTGGTAGACCCCATAGTTCACCTGGGTGAGGCCCATCATCCGCAGATCGTCCACGCCCCGCTCGTCGTCCCAGATCTTTTGCAGTGGCTGCCCATGGTAGCCCAGGGCATGGCCAATGTACTCGAAGTTCATCTTTGCGGCGCCCCGCTGTCCGCTTTACACCATTTAAAGTTGTGGTTGCAAGAGGGGACGGTAGGAGGAAAAGCCCACACTCGATTCAATCGGCGAGAAAATTTCGGCACCGGCCTGCGTTGAATTTAACTGCGAAAACTTATTTTTCACACACCCAAGCCCAATAGTGCAGTTGGGCCTTTGATTTACCTTAATTAATGCACAATGAATTATATTTTCACAGAAATTAGTTGCTGGAAAAAAATATTTCGTATTGGGCTGCTGATAGCGATGTGAGAAGTGTGTAAAATTGCAATGTATCGGCCTTGCCATCTAACGATGTTTACAGAACAATCGAATAATCGATTACTTGTATGGTGGCAACCTTGCTATGGTGGTTGTACTCGCTAAGTGAGTTGGCAACGCAGGAGGTTAACTCCGCTAACGGAAATACGACTTTAACGGTTTTTAGCAATTTTAAAGGTTTTAAATTTGAAAATGAAAAGGTTTTCATCCCCGAAAAATTTGAGTGATATAATTATAAGAAAAATCTGAGGACTTTTTTGAAGAACATTAACTTTATTTTTAATATTTATTTAATTACTAATTTCACATGTCTATATTCTTTTTTATTTCAGCTATCAAGGTGCAGGTCACCGGCAAGGGCAAGTGCAAGTGGATGGAGATCCTGCGGAAGAACTCGAACAACAACGAGTACTCCCGCAGCCTGTTCTACACGAGCAAGGAGGTGTACGAGCACAGCGAGACTCCGCTGCCGGACTTCGAGCCGCGGGGCCTGGAATTGTCGCCCGGGGAGCACACGTTCATCTTCGAGGTGGCGCTGGGTCGCCAACTCCCATCGAGCTTTAAGGGCAGCTATGGCGGCATCAAGTACAAGATGCGTGTGCTCATTCAGCGACCGTGGACCTTCGATGAGCGGCACACGATTCCATTTACCGTGGTAAAGAATATGCCGCTGCAGCCATCGCAACGCTCCATTCCCAGTTCGCTGGAGAAACAGGTGACCAAGACGATCAGTTTGTTTGGCACACGGCCCATCACCTTGTTGGCCCTTCTGCCGGAGGACTTCGCGGTGCGTGGAGAGCCGCTGAGGATTTGCGCCACTGTGATCAACAACAGCACCACCGCCGTGGAGAAGCTGCGCTTCAGTGTACTGCAGTACGTCACCTACTACAGCCATGTGCCGCTGCGGGTGCAGAAGGTGGAGTGCATCGCGGTGGCTACTAAAGAGACGGGCTCGGTGCAAAAGAAGACCGAGCGCAGCTTTGCGCACGAGCTGCTTTTGCCCGAAGGAGCTCAGCCCACGGATGAGCAGATGAGCGGCGTGATTACCATCGTTTACGAGCTACGCGTGGAGGCAGTGCTGCGGGGATTCTTCAAGAATTTGGTCCTAAATCTTCCCTTCAAGGTGTACTCGCAGGATACGTCCAATAGGCTGAGTTCACTGCGTCCACCACCGCCACCGCGGCCAAACGATGGTCCACCCGGTCCGGATGCGGGCTCCGGCAATCCCTTTGAGCCAGCCCTGCCGGTCTATCCCTCGCTGGACTCCTCCATTGGCTCGCCCTCGCACTCCTCGCAGTTCAGCGAGTGCAGTTCCATCAACTCGATAACCTCGGACTCCTCGGCGGCCACCCTGAGTCCCGCTGTGGGCGGTGGAGCTGGTAACATGGAGCTGTCCTACACCTCGGGCTCCCAATCTTCGCAGTACGGAAGTCCCTCTGCAAGGGCCAGCTTACGTAGCTCCAATGTGCCCTACATGCCGTACTCGTCCAGTCCGCTGATGGTGCAGTCATATCCGCCACCCCACCTGCCCGCCTATCCGCTGCCGGAGTCGCCGCAGTACTCGCTCCTTGCCCTGACACCACCGCCAACTGGATCGGCCGCCGCTTCGACTGCAGCAGCAAATGGAGCAGGAGCTGGAGGAGCACCGGGCTACAGCCAACTGCCATCCACCTCGGCCTCAGCCTCGTTTCTTCAGCCACGCCAGGCGCCTGGAGCCCATGAGCTGCGTAAGTTACCATGAAATATCATATTATATACAAACAATGTATAATTTAGAATCTTAGAATTTTGTTAGTATATTTAAGCCCTTTTAAGAAATTAATTTGTATATAACATACACATTTTTCAGCACCTTCCTATGAAGAGCTCTTTGGCCTGGCAAACGCGCCTCCTGGAACTCCAAAGTAAGGAGTGATCGACAGTCCTGAGCAGCCACCCAGTTACGTCCAAGCTTTGCCTAGACATAGAGCTTCAGGTTTACTTTACAGTGTTATAGAGTATCTTAATATCGAATATCTCTTAGACCGCCTACGCTTCAAACACAAACCATATGCTATTTGTGCACAAACCAAGCGCACATATAATCTCCCATCCAAGAGTTATATTCTGATGTTCACTTTGTATTCTTTTTTTGCACTGAATTTTTAAGTTCGGTTTGGATAAGGCAAATGGTTTCATAAACTATTAACAATTCTTTAATGTTTTACAACCGTCAATTTTCCATTAAATAAATCTTTAAAAAACTGCGCAAAGATTTTGTTCACAAATTTATTTACAAACATATAATACTTTATTTAGTAAACTTTGCACAAAACAATTGCTTTTGTAATATTTATATACTTGACAATAAACAGGTCAACTTATTTGCCTTGTCCACTTAAATTAGAATTTGAGCTTCTAACCACATAATTGTATCCTTAGCCAAAAAAATGAAGGTCTATAAAATAGTTAGCTTGTTGGAGCGAAGTAGATAGAATCCCAAGCGAATATATTTGAAATTTAGGCATAAAAAGCAATTTAACTATGTAAACACTTTATATCCGAACAAATTCTAAATTAGTTGAAAATTAATATGTGAAATTGCATAAACAATTATTTAGGTAAAAACGAATTTTTCTAATTTATTTTTCACAAAAAAAAAAAGAATTTAAAAGTCTGTCTTCGGTTAAACTTGTATATCCAATGTATTTTACCCAGACTTCCAAATCTTGCGCATTTCTACGAATTACTCAAAGACTCATGAGTATTTATCTCACCACACACAATAACTCGAAACATATTTCCTGCCCGCCTATTTATCTGTCATCTCTTATTTATATACGTCCAAATCTCCAAAGAATCTGATGAAAATGGTCTATAGATCTAGTGTCTCAATGAAATTCTATACCAAAACAGGTCAAACATTACTATTTATTTCTCTCACTGCATTATATGTTTAGCATTTAAGTACTTAAGCACAAATCGAATATGTTGAAGGATAGTTTGATTCTTTGAAGACGGAAGAATCATTGAATCAATAAGCTTTAGTGCCTCTGTATGATGAACAAGTCGAATGGTTATAGTTGCCCAAAACAAATCTATCGATAAACAATTTTTATACACATATTACCGATAAATTATCGTTCGGAAGCAATGTCAACTTTTAGTTTTAAGCGCACGAATGTATATTATGTACGATCAAACGATTTCGTTAAGGTGCTTTACAAATCACTATTTTTGGATACCAACTTTTTGTTTTTCTTGAATTTAGTGCATGTGGACTAAATTTCATTATGATTTACATGAATGAAAAACTTAATAAAATGTTAATATAATTACAAAAAAAAATGATTATTATTGTTAACTGACGTAATGATGGAATATTAACTAAATATTTTAATGCTACCTTACATGTTAAAGCAAAGTAAGAAAAAAGTTTTTTTTTAATATTTAAGAATTCTAAAATTACTGATAAATTACATAAGATTTAATTATATTTCGGTCACCTATGAACATAAATGTAGAACTCTTTAGAAATCTCTATATTTTTTTGCAAAGTACATAAAATAGGGTTCCAAAAAGCCCCCCATTTGTTAAAGCAGGTCATGTTACAAACTTCCAGCTAGCAAACCCCTCCAAAGAGCGTACTTCTTGTACGTGTTAAATTACAATTTCAAGTGCTTGAAGGAAAGTGCGTTGCTGTCGCCCACGCAGCCACATACCTGTGTCTGCTTTTGGCCAGTTGGACAGGTGGGCCCGAGTGGAGGGCTGGGTGGTCAGGTGAAATGCTGTTGTATGTATGTTGCTATACTGCCGTTCTGGTGAACGTGTGCGGCTTTTGTAACAAGTAACGGAAGTGTTAAGTCAGCTGTAATTGTTTTCTTTCATATTTTTCCAGTTGCCGCTGTCGAGGGCGACAATTTAGTTTGCCCAACGGCGCTGGGGGAATCAGAGTAACCATAAATTATACTCCACATTGCAATGGGGCTCCCTGCCGCTTGGTCTCCCTCCGCATGAAAGGCATACATAAACAAAATTGTTAAATAATAGCGACATTTAGCGGAAGTGTAGTGCCTGCCGCATTCTGGAAACTTCAGCACGCGCGACAAACGACGATCGCGGTCCTTATTCACTCCCCCGAGTTTCCATTTCGTCAAATTACAGAGGTGCTAGAAGCGAACTCGGCTCACCCCCATTTTAGGTGTACTTAAATGTCTTAATCGCTGTTGGGTTTAACTTATATTTGACTTTGCAGCAGGGTAGAAAGGAAGGTGGGAGGGTTAATGATTTGTTGACCATTTCGAGGGCGGGTGGTGCAATTTGAGGCTTTGCTTTTTGGCATTGAACGTGCCACTAACTGATATTAAGTATGCGCCATGTGTGCCACTGTCTTAGCCCCGAAACGGATACAGATTGATAAACACGTACGTGAACGGCAGTAATTTCATATTGCGTATATATTTTTATGTGCTTACACACATAATCAAGGGATTTTATTTTAATTTTAAATCAGGCACAGGATTTTATTAAAGGTTCTTAAAAAATATATCAATTTAAATTTGTCATTATTTCGTTTATATATTTTAGTTAACTTTTATTATAATTATAAAATAATATTTAATTTTATTAACATGACAATGGTAAAGCTATAAATTAACCTTGAAGAAATCGATTTTTTCGATATTTTTTACAATATCTTTTCGATAATATCGATGAACTCAAGATAAAATACATAATTAATATCAAGATATAGCAAAATATTGCTATTCTTCAAGCTTTAGTCTGGTGAGTGGATTAAAACTTAGCATTACTGGACTTCAGTTCCCACTCGACCCACTTGAAACCCCAACTTCCTCGCTTGTAACCAAGATGTACCTCCCAAAAAACTTTCGACACATATGGCCAAGCGGACAATGATCGAGTTTTTATTAAAACTCAAGCGCACACATGCCGGCGAAACTCTGTATCCCTTCCTGCAGTCCGAAAACCAAAGCCATCTGCGTCAACGAATGACTGGGAATTAGTTTATTCCACTGTCCAAAGAGACAGGAAAGGGAAGGGGCGATGGGGGGAAATCGAAGGAAGCCAAAAGAGCATGTTAAAGAAGGCCGGGCACATGGCCTAATGCCAAATAACCAAATCAAAACTAATCAAGCAGAAGTTACTGCAACTGCCGCACAGCAGGTGGCATCCGATTTTCCAGGGGTTTCGATGGGGATTGCGGATGGGTGTGTTCTGGCCACAGTGAAAATGGTTTTAAATTGCTGCCTGATTGTCTTTCAAGTTGGCCCCACACTTGTGGCGTCTTTGCTCCCATTCTACTTTCTACTTTCTCCTTTCTCCTGGCAACCTTTTTCCGACTGTGACTGAAATTTAATCAAGCGTTGAAATTTTTGCACGTACGTATTTCTATTTCTATTTCTATCATATTCAATGGCCCCACCAATTTCTGGCTTTTGGTCACATGTGCGACGCTCTGTCCGTTGTGGTCACAGTGGGTTCTGTTCTCCTCGTATCCAGCTTCTCGACCTCCCCATCCGTCCTGATTTCGGACCACTTGTGTGAATAGTCCCGAAACGAGCTCTGCGTTCGTTCTGGGGCAACAGTTGCCAAAGACTGTGACCTTCTTGGCTCCCACTCCACGATTATATACACTTTTTTTTTAGATGGTTGATGGTGGCTGCCCTGGCCGCTTCATTAAGCTTTTTTTGTTGCCTGGCAGCAAGCTGTGACGGATTCGTGGAGTTGAAGTTTGTTTTTGTGCGCGCTCCTTGTGTAGGGATTCCCTTCGAGGGAAGTTAGTCATGCGATAATTAGCGGGAAACTTTGATTCACGGAAACATAACTTATTTATGTATTTATTTATATAAAATACGGTATATCAATCACTAAGATAATGCAATTTTTGATATAACTTTTAAACTAAAAAATTAATACAGAATATCCCTAATCGATATATGCACACAAAAAAAATTCGATACGAAACGTAGGTCAATTTTACATTTTTTAAGATCAATTTGAACTTGATATGGGCCCATGTAAAATTGATATGGTCAAAATGTAAACAACATGTTCGAAGTACGTCAGTTCAAATTTCCAATCTATCTTTCTCGTTTCAACTCACCTCATTTTCCTCTCTATATGGCGTATGGCTCTCTTTATTTGATGTCAATTTGATGAGTATTTCATGTAAAAATGATATGGGTATAAATTACCTTACATTTACATGTCCATATGTTTTAAAATGTTCATATTATATTTTTTTTCTAGGTTTTAAATATCATGATAGTAGTTTCTTTAATAATACCTATAATTTGAAACAAAATCCCATTATAGTTTTAATAAACATTTATGGTTGAGTAATACGACAGACAGTTTATTTCCCGTTGCAATTCCATTTATTTATCACAGAAGTAGCAACATCTTGACTGGGTTTTAATATCAATTTGACACAGTTATTGGGCGTCACGTGCTGTTCATTTTTCTGTGCAATTTGATTGCAGGACTACCTCCTTCTCAGCCCGCCGTCTATGGCACGCATATAGAGCACCATCGCCATCGCCACCACCGCACAATATGTTGCAATTTCTGTTAATTTCGTTATTGAGACACGTTCGCACGAACTGCGGGCGGGCACAGCTTTTCGCTCGAATTCCCTCTGCGGCGCCGGAGATGAACTGCAGCTGTCCGCCGGACGCAGAGGAATTTTGCAGCGGAGTTCGGGTTCCCGTTCCCCCACAAAACCAAGCTCGAGTTCATCCAAAACCGGACTGATTGATGCCGGAGGAGCGGAGTTTATCCACTGGCCGATTGGCAAAAGAAGCCACAGCAAAAGCTTGCGGTGTGTGCATATAATTTGATATCCTGGCTGGCTAAAAGTGGCCAAGAAAGAAATCCTTGAGCGTCGGGCTAAGCTAACCGGGCCAATTTCCCGATGGCCAGAGGCCACAACAAAGCACTTGGCTGCGGAGCAATTTATGAGTGTGTGTCTAAGCAGCAAAATCAACTGGCTCTTTGGCAATTAATATGGCCTTTTAGAGACCGAAGCGAGTTCATTTGAGTGTGAAATACTGGAAAAGCATTGAATAACCTCTGTGGTTGTGTTTTTCCGCATTTTTGGATTCTAAACTAAACACATTTTTATTTAGTAAATTGTATTTGATTACGTTTTCTATTTTTTTCCTAACTATTTTCAATCAATTTCCCCACTGACTTTTAATTGACAATTAAAACACTTTTGGCCATGCGACTAGCATAACATTTTCTTTGATGATGTAACACGGCAAAATAAACAAAAGCTGCACTTTTTGTGCCAGCTGTGTGTGCGCTCAGTCAATAAATATGCAATTAATGTGCAAAAATCAACATAATCAAATTACGACCGTTTGATTGGTTAAATTGAATTTATAATGATGGCCGAACCGTTTGCGCTGTTGGATAATCAGTTTAGCATTGTAATGCCAGAAAGTATCTGTGGCTCAATTCAAATTGTTCGCTAAACCAGAAACACGCATAAAAACACAGCGAAAAACGAGCGAGCGAACGTAGGAAAATGTATGCAAATAAGTAAAACATTTATATGCATTAACACTTTAATCTGTGACAGGGCTGATTTTATACGCTCAATTGAATTAAAGATATTTGCTGAAAACAATTTTCAGCAAAAAAGCAAATTGCAATATTTATGTAATGAACGTCCCCATTCCCACGCAATCCAATTCGAATTTATTGCACTTAACTTGGGCAAAATGTTAACATTTAATCAAATCAAAACAAGCTAACAAACCCAATCTCATGCCCGCGACCCCGCAGAAGCGGAAAAAAATGCAATAAATATTTGATTGGTTTTTACGTACGGAAAAAGTGCGAAAAATGCAAATAAAAGTAAATAAAAACATATGCATATAATTAGTAGCAAGCTAAAATTTGATTTGACCAGCAAAATTTAACGAGGAAATGGAAACGAAATGGAATTAAAATCAATTTTGCACTGAGTAAAAAAAATGAAAGAGATAAACTTAAACAAATACCAAAGGAAAAAAGTTTAAGATAACTCCCAGATTTTTATTTTAAAATGTTCAATACTTTTTTAATGCATCTTTAATTTTTTAATGCTTGTTTAAACATTTTTTTTAGTTTTATAGTTATTTCAGGAATTAAAATCAATTTTGCATTGAGTAAAAAATTAAAAGGATAAAAAAAGTTTACATTTTCAATATTTTTTTAAAACTTCTTTATTTTATTATGTTTTCTTAAACATTCTTATTAGTTATACATATTTCAGGCAAATATGTAAATAGTTTTTAACTCTCCTGCCAAAAAAAATATTTACCAAAAAATACTATATATAACATATTATTTTTCAAATTTGGTTAAATTCGTTCATCTGAATTTTCTGCAAATAAATTGGTTAACTAGAAATTCCGTCTCGGCCGCAGGACCAAAAACGAAGGTAAATTCCGAGAGTTGGCAAAGACAAGTAAATCAAATTAGATTGGAATGTTCCGGTATGCCGGGCTGGGACAAAATACGTTTCCACTATCCAAACCAGTGGGTCCAGGGTCCTGTCGGCCACATTCCTGCGGCTATAGCCAGTCCAGGAGTGTCCTTGCTGGGCGCAAATATCCAAATTAATAAAATACAAATATTCACAGTGCTGGGCGTAAGTTAACCGACGGGAGCAGTTGATTAGTCTGCCATGACAATGCCAAGGATTTTTCACATTCCATGTGCAAATTGATTCAATTATTGGCATTTAATTAAATGCAAATACTCGTCGCCCACCTGTCCCCTTCGGTTTTGCCCCCTCCCGCGACCGCCAGTTTAAAGAACTTCATTAAAATGCCAGCCCACGACGAAGCAGAGCTCGAAACCAAAACCAAATATTTCGTTCATTTCATTTTGTCAAATTTAAATGCCCCTTGACAAAAGCTTTGGACCAGCTAGCTCACCCCCATACTAAATGAGTCCCGAATAGATCCACACTGGGAAAAACTATATTATAGCACTTTATATGATAGGATAGAAAGTTTTTTGAGTTAACTATATCCTATTCATATTTTAAAATAAGTTTAAGACTTTTTCTTAATTTAAAATAATATTTTAAGATTTTTATTTAAATAAATATTTAAAAAAAAACGGACACCTTTTATTATTAAAATAATTATTTAAATCAATATTTAATCAAAAAGAATTTTCTAAAATATTTATGAAAATGTTTAAAAAATATTTTAAGCCTTAAAAAAGTAAACCTTTTGAAGAAGATGAAAAGAAGTAATTTAATAAAATATTTTGATATTTTTACAAGCTAACAAAATTGGATAACAAATATTTCGTGTAATTCCTTAAAAGTAATTCTATATTTTTACCCCAGTGTAGTCATTATCCCCCTCGATCCTCCCTGCGCATTGAAGCCATGTAATTGTTGTCCGTCTGGAGCAGCCCTGCAGTTATTTGCATTCAAATCGCAATTTTTGTCTCATTAGAAAGTATGCGAAGGGGGTGGGGGGAAGAGGGCAGAGGGGAAAGTTGGAGGCGCCAGAAGAAAGAGCTTGGCCATCACATTCTTGGCCCTCGAACATTCAGACATTGTCAGCCATTGGCCAACGACGCTTAAGTGTCCCAAAGTTGTGCCGGCCACAGAGCTAAATGAATGCCAACAAGTCGAGTCTGTTCGAAAACCCAGGATGGGGGGTGGGTGGTTGCGATGGGAATGCCATGGGGGTAGACGTTGGCGATGGTTGGAGAGGGGGTGCTGGGGAGCAGAGGGTGACAAGCCAGTCGTTATCGCCCCAGGGCTTTAGTTTAATTTCACTTCAATTTTCATTGTACAATTTTCGCAATTTTCGATATGTTTCCAAGGATTTCTGGAGGGTTTCAGGGGGCTGGGGGTGGCTGGCTGGTCGGGCTAAGGGTTGCTGCTTTGCAAACTGATATTGCCTTTTAAGTAAATCAATATCAAATGCCTGGGATTTAAGTTTGCCCAAGTCACTGTGAAAGGGAACTGACAATTTTGGTTGTACTTTAGAGGGAAGTCTATACTCTAGCTATGCATTTTGTCATTTAAATTTCAATTGGTTAATGGAAATATAAAAATTGCAGGTTTAAAAATAGTTTTTCGAAATATAAAGGTATAATTTTTATGGAATATAGTTGTTAATCTTACTTTCAACTTAAACAAAATTATAATAAATCCGAATAAAATTATATCATCCTTCAGCTAATCAAATAAGATCCTTTAAAGATTTCATATACCCTTTGTACAATCTATTAAATGGAGCACCTAAAACGACTGTTGCCGCCGGCTTCATCAAGCAAATTTTGCGATGATGAATGAAAAAATATTCCTTCAATTCCCTTAGCTTTTTTTGTTTTCACTTTACTTTATTTTCGTGGGAGTATATTTTATGTGAGCGTTTTTAATTTTGCAAAGTGAAAAGCAAATTTGTCACATTTTCTCTCTTTTCACATTCTGTTATTGGATTGAGCCGCATTTGATGAGGCTGCGGTTGCCGGGGGGTGGCGAGACCCCAAGAGTGGCATCAAGTCGTGGCGGGGTTAATGTTAATGCTAATAAATTATACGACAGCCTTCAAATTGAAATCCAGCGACGACAACTCAAACGAATTTAATTGAAAAACTGTTTTTCGCCGCTCGTCGCGTTTTGCATATAAATCAGTGAAACGAGGGGCGGCGCCACCGCTGCATCTAAAGGGGATGGTAAGTGAATGGGTGGTTTGGGTGGCATTCTATAACATACCAAAGCATCCCATCCCATCCAATTCAATCCGATCCAAATCCCGATGTCCAGGGCAAAATCGCGGCGAGTTAGGCGCTCCCAGCTTGAAAGCTTACATGTTCTGCATTTGGGCAAACAAACGCGACTCGCACAGGTCACTGCGTATTCAGAGCAAACTGTGCAATACACGGAGAGAAATGTGGGTATTTTTCGGATATTTTATAAATAATATCTTATGAATAGCTTCCTGAAATTTATAGTTGGATATATAATGGATAATGGATATATAATGCTTTCTATTAATGGCGGGTCCAGGATTTGGTTGTAGGAGGGCATTCAAAATGTTCTGTTGCATACTTTTTGAATACCACATTTCCATAATTTTTTATATTTATGTGAAATTGCCCTAAAATATTTAATTTTCTTATTAATTATTATTAATAAATAATGTTTATACAATTTTTTGTAACTATTTTATTTTAACTAAAAATCTATTACTTGTTTAAAATTAAGCCACATGACAAACTGTAATACTGATTCTGTTTTATATATCTATCTTGTTTATTACAATTTTGAAGTATTCTTAATTTTTATCGGTGTACTTGCGTTAGTGCTTTAGTTACGCGGCGGCGTGTGTGTGAAGCGGCTGCCACGCCTCGTTCGTGTACAGTTGCCGGGCTCTTTCAATTAGCAATTTGTCAGCTGAATCCAGCGCTCAGGCCATGCAAATTATTCTCTAAAAATATATATATATATAAAGGGAGCTATGCAAAAATCCCCACTACCATGCGTCCATACAAATCTGTTGTAATTCAATTATAAACTAGAAAAACGGAAATAAAAATATATAGGCGCACATATAAACATTTCCATAAACCAAATGTCCTCGTGCCTGTAACTGGAATTTATTTTAATTTTTTTTTTTAGTTGAGTTATAGCTGCAGATGCATGAACAAGTCAAATATGCAGGGATTTAATTAAAAAATCTCCACAAAGCTGCGATTTTTTAATTTAGTGCAGCTTTCGCCAGGATGTTGTTAGATGGCGTGAGCCGCTATAAATGGGTATGACTGCAGGATTTAGTCAATTTTTGTTTATAAACTTTACGGGATTTCTAGAGTATGTTTTTCTATTCACTTGCAATTGAAGGCTTTGATGGATATTGACGTAGAAGAGAGTTGTAAATAAATGGTAAGCTAACAACAATGTTCTTAAATTTTCCTTCACAGAGAGAATACATTTGAATTTTATATGTTCTTAAAAGTAGAATAAGGGTTTTAATGTTAGTTTAATTTGCTTGAATCAAGATAATTTACATTGTCGATATAAATAAGAAAATAATTATTTATATCAGTGGTCTAAATTTACCAGAAAAAACTCAATTAAACTTTTCTCTTCTCAACGTATCTTTATTATAACGATTTTAAAAAGTGCTTACGAACGTGCTTTTAAGAACGAATGTTTTCATGTTAAGAACAAATGTACTTACATTTTTCTCTCTGTGTGGTTGTTAAAAGGAAGCTTTCGTTATTGTGCAAAATTCAAGAGTTTCGGTGTTAACAGTTTCAAATTTATGAGTAGAGAAAAGCTAGTTCTTATGTATATTCTAAATGACCAAGATTATTTGAAATGATGCATTATATCGAGATAGCTGCTAAATTGAATTTTCAAATGACTCAGTTCAATTTTAGCTTCCCCCCGGCACTTGCCAACATAATTGCACTATCCATCCATTCTCGAAGCCCCGAGGCGTACATATTTCATTTCCTTGGCGCAAGTTTGATGTTGTTCTATGACTTCTTCTCGCTGCGCTCTACTTTATTTTTATGCCAATTTGTGGCACATTAGCTGCCTGACTTATTTATAACTTTTAGTTGGCACTGGCAATAGCTGAAATGCCGCTGGGCTGGCAATAATGCATATATGTATGGGTGTATGCAACTTCATTGCTGCGCGTAGGCTTAAGTGGGCGTATCTGCGAGGGGGCGTAGGGGCGTGCCGGCGCCCACCTGCCAGTAGTCAAACAATATAGCGACGGAGGTAGCAAATAAAATTCAAATTTGTGCCAAAGAGTTTCGCGGCAAGAGAATTCTCTATTTCCCGCCGTTCCCATGAGTTGATTTCAAAACGCTAATGTGTTCCATGTGCCAGTGTTAGTGTGTGTGTGGGTGCATTTTCCTCAGTGCGTGTGTGTGTGCGTGAAAAAGCGCTTTATGGGACTTCAACGTGTGTTGGCGGTAATAAATTTCTCTCCATCTCTCTCCCTCTCTCTGCGCCATTTTCGCCTTCCATTTTGCATTTATTTCTCCTTGTATTGTGTGCCATAAGTGTGTGTGTGTGTGCCTGCCATGTTGGAGTGCAATATTATTATGCTAATTATCTTTTTGATATTTCAATTGAAATTACAAAGCATCGGCTGAGACTAGTTCTGCCTACAATTAAATTGTACAATTGTAGAAATATTTTTAAAATACTTTCTGAAATACTCATTTTACTCTTTATTTCAAGTTCATAGTAAATATATTTTCAAAAAGAATTTAAACAACATTTTTGCATTATTTCCAAATGTGTGACTTTCTGAATAATTTAAAATTTTTTGCAATTTTTGGTCACAGGACATCATTGACGGCAATGGCAACGATTGAAATGGAAACCAAAATCCAAAATCAGTTGGGACTTTTGCAGCTGAAAGCGGGGCAGACTTTAATGGCTCGAACACAGCTGCTTATTAACAATAATTTCCCCAAATGTGCGGTTACGTTTAAGCCAACAAACGCCAAAAACGCCGGGCAGTAATAAAGCCCGCTCGCGTATCTCAGTGTGGGTATTTACAATTATTAACGTGTATGACACACACACACGCACGCAGGCACACCCACAATGTTTGGATCCTGGGAAGGATGAACAAACATGAAGTGGCGGGCCAATACAACATGGCTTACACATATTCCCTCGGATGCGAATGTGGCAACAAACAAGGCCGACAAATGTGTGGATGGGCGGTGGTAATAAGGCAATGTGTGTGTGCGGTCCACATGAATAATGATAAATGGGTGTGAGTGTGTGTGTGTGAAATCTCCTGCTGTTGCTTTGGGCCTTTTGTTGGGCAATTAAATTAAACTTAACACTGCCCGTGGTCCAAAAGATATCGGGAGCAGCAGCTGGTCAAGGGCGTGGGGCGGTGGGCGTGGCACTGGCCATCAGCAGTTACCGCAGCTAATTATAAGTATAGACTGGCTTAACGACGCTCCAGAGACCGGACGGCTCAATTACATTTCAATAATAAATATCGGGCCAAAACGTTTCCACTTTTTTATTGCACTTCCCCGCTTTATGTTAATTACTGTGGATATGGAAAATATATCTCAATTGGCAATTAACTTATAAAGGTGTCTAAAAGTGTGCTGTGAAAATACTTTATCGGATTTTGTTGCATACTTTTAGGTGCTTCACAAAAATGTGATTAAAATAGTGCTTACATTAATTGACCATTATAAGCTAAACCTTATACGGTATAAACCTGCAGTTAAAACTAAATTTACAGCAATTCAAACTTTATTTGCCCCTCCAATTAGATCTAAATGCAGGAGCACTAAAAAAATGTAGTAAACTCAAAGGAAACTATAGCAGGCATTAGTGTTAACTTATTTGGGGAATGAGTGCGGCCGCTTTATGTTTGGCCATAAAAGAGCACTCGACGGTAGCTGGGCCTGTTTTACGATCGGAACCGAGCTATGCTAAGCAGTAGATCGTTAAGGAGTCATCGGCGGGTGCACTTTGTTGGAATAGTACTATAGTCCATTGCACATGCACGGGCCAAGGAGAACTTTACGGTTTTTGGCACGGAACCCGGGCCTCGTAATAATCATAAGTAATCTAAATTCACAGTTATGTATTGTCTGCCACCCTTGGCACAACAACAACACCACCCACACTGCACAGAAAAAAATAATTTCGTTATAATATATCATTTCAATAGAAAGCCAATATGATTATTGTCGAATTTATGATTCTAAAATATTAATTTGATATCATATCACATATTTTATTTTAAAATACCATTTGTAGTTTCTTTTTAACAAATAATGCAATTTTTTTTAATTTTTTCCCTGTGCAACTATACGTATACGTAACACACAACTTTTGTTCAGCTCCGTCTGAGTGCAATTGTAAAGTGCATGGTTTTATAGCATACTTTTTTGGGCCCGTCTTCGTGCCTGGCTTGTTTTTTGGTTATTTGCCATTTTTACTTCTGGCCAGCAACACAAAAGTGTAATTTACATTTATGCTGATGATAATGATAATTGCCATTGTTGATCCTTCGCAAGACCTGCCTTCCTTGCAGCGGACTTTTTGTTGTTGCCTTCTTGTTTTTAATTAATTAATTTCAATTTTATTATGTAGCTATTTTTGGTCATTATTATTTCATTGCGAATCAGCCGCAACATTTTTTTAAACCTCCGGCTTTCGTGTGCGTGCTCGTGTGTGTATTTGTTTTTTTGTTTCGGCCAGCATATGTGTTTGTTTTTCCGGTTTCCGTTGTTGTCCTTATTTTATTTTTATCAAATTGATATGCGTACAATTTGCTGCATCAACTGCATCAAGATTGATTTAATTGGGGATTTCTGATTTGGTAACTGCCGAATGTCCTGTCCCATTGAATTTTCATTCAGTTTATGCTAATGGGGAAAAAGGGTATCTGAAAATCGCTATGTGAATTTAACTGAGAAAGTATTTTCAATTTTTCATGAATCCTGATTTGCCATAGAATTTCTCTTTACGCATTATTCTTAATTATAATACATGCAAGCACAACACACAAAGCCCGTCAGTGGAGTTTTCTGGCTGAAAAAGTATCATAAATTATGCAGTTTGTTTTGACAGCTTTAATATGATTTAAGCGGACGAGAGTTTTTCTGAAAGCTCATCCCGGCTCGCTCACCTTTAAGTGACATTTATTATTTAGCAAAGTGCAGTTTGAAAACAAGTTGCAGTTGCGAAATAAATTGGAGCGCATTAAAATAAGTTGCTCAAAAGAAGTCCGAAAATAAATAGTTGGCAATTTATCAGGCAGAGAAATAAATTATGCATTTAGTTTAGAGTAAAACACAAGGCTCACAAGCGGCTCAAAGGCGGCGAACTCAGAATCTAGCCAAGTTGCAGCCACTTTGAGGGCACAATGGCAGCAGCCAAACCTAAGTTAAACAAGCAAATTAACATTTTAAACACACTGCCAAAACGAATCCATGCTGCACACAATTCCATGTTCATTTACGGCGACCGCCGCCGCCGCCGCCTTTGCTCTTCAGCTTTTGTGAGCTCTTGTTTGAGTTTGTTTTGCCACTGCAACAGTATCTGTATCTGTATCTGTTTCTGTATTTGCCACTGCATTTGTATCCGCATCTGCAGCTGCATCTAAGCCCTGTCTGCGTCCGTTTATGTTTACCAGTGCCAGTCAAAGGGCTCGTTAAAGGCAGGCGGCTAAAATATTTGCTTAGTTTTAACGTTAATGGAAATTTAATGCAGTTCTATAAATCTTTGCCTGCCAGTTAGTGCAGGTGTATAAATTCGCAGGTGGGCACAAATTAGGGCAACGATTTTCAAAAGTACAAAGGGTTTATTTGGTGAATATTCAATTCAAATTGTTATTTAAGTCATCTGTATTTTCTGTAACTTCAGATATTAAAGGAAATTTAATTTAAATCCTTGGTAGCTACCAGTGGTTGATATTGAGTTTCCAAATTCCGCATAATTATTAAATGTTGATGATTTTGCTTTAATATTTGTTCTTTAATATTTATATACTTTCGGCTGGAATTCAACTTAAAGATTTGCACTCCGCATTTAAATACTTTTGAAACAGTGGCAGCTGAAATTAAATGTTAACTTGGTAAATATTGAGTTTTCGGATTCCGCATACGCAATGTGGTACCTTGAGACCTTTTCCATTAAGCCGCTGCCGCTTTTGCCGCTGCCGCTGCTTGTTTCTACCAACATAATTAAAATTGCGGTTGAATTATATATTGCACCTGTGGCGGTGGACCGCAGCTATGTACGTATGTGTGTGGGTCCTCTGAGCTCGCCAAACGATGCGCACATTGCCCGTGTGAAGTCCTGCGGTTTGTCCACGGCACTTTAAAACCTCCACCAGAGAGAGGGGCGGGGGAAAAACAACAAGTTAAAGTTGTCTGCCAGCTCCTTTTTTGGGCGTATAAATTTTAAGTGCAACACATTAACGGGCTGCAAGTTGCAACCCGCAGCGCCGGGCCAGAAAGGCAAATGCATCTATGTAGCACCCAGCTGCCACAGCTCTTAGTGCCACTTGCAACATATAGACGTCGTGTTATAATTGCCACAGCCTCAGAGGAAAAGGTAGCGGAAAAGGTGCCGGCATAGGTGGTTTCGGGGCAGAGTCGTGCAAAACTTCAACCAAAATTACTTTCCATAAAGCAACTGAGCCTGCCCTGCATCCTTTGGCCTTTTATTCTGGCTTATTTTTCAGGTTTTCGCCTTAAAGTGGCGACCTTATTTGGCTCGCTCAGAGCTGACCAAGTTCAGACCACGCCCTCTGCACTGAACAATTGTCGCGTTTTCTATACCCTACGAATAGGTTAGACCTTATAGCTAGCAGTAAGCCACACAAAAAAAAATTTGATGGGTAAATTTACACATTCGGCTAGTAATGAAACCATAAGAAATAGTTTACTACTGTTGAAAATAGTAATAGTATTTATTTCCTTCGTTGGTTAATATTTTAATAGTTATAAATTATGACATTTTATTAGGGAAAAAAGAAAATAAGAAAATAATATCACACAAATATTTGAAAAACTATTTAGAAATAAAGTTAAAAAAAGATTTTAAAGAGCAAGAAAATATTTTAATAAAATGCTTCATCACATAAAAAATTAAAAAAAAAAAATTGTATAATAATTTATTGCAAAAAATGTCTTTTGAAGCCTTTTTAAAATATTATAATATTTTAAGTAAAATCAAGGATATAATATTCTATTTCTAATAATTTGAAAGGGCATTTCTTCCTTGTACTTTTCATAAGACGACCTTTTTCGCCTGTGTTTCTGGCTTACTTTCTTCTTCTTTTTTCCAGTTGTAATAATGGCAAGCCAGTCTGGACAACATAATCACGGGTTTAATGCATATAATTTTCTGCATGAACTGGCCCGAAACCACCCACCTAAACAGCCATGACCAAAGCTGTTCATAGTCATTAGTTGCTCGCTTCGCTTTCTGTTCTGTGCCGTTTGCCATGAATAATGACTTGCCACTTGATATTGTTAGCAAATAGCGAAAATTATTAATGTCCTCCATGGGGGGTGGTAGAGGGGCGAAAGCCGTCGGGAGGCGTGCCACTTAGGCCTTCGTTAAAGGTCAGCCAAAAGCCGTCGTTTTGCGGTCGAGTTCCGTTGAATCGGCCTCGCGGAGACAAATGCAGCTGATAAGGTGAAATCCAATACTCCATAGGTTAATGATTGAACTGGCTTTGTTGACTTTATGAATTTCCCGCGAAAGCCGAGTAGCCGAGTTTCGATTATCAAACATAGGTGGCCCCAGGACCCTGCAGGACATAAATCAACTGCAGTGATACGCGGTTGCCATAAACTTTTGACTGATTTTTTGTCACTTTCAGGGCAAAGCAGGCGAGTGTATATTACGACTCAATGGGGCCAACTGATTGTTTATAAATAAATACCATAAACAAAGAGCCGTAAAAAAGGCGGGGCGAAATTGAAATGAATTTTAAAAAGCGATGAAAGAGAAAATCGAAATCACAGTCAGCGGCGGGTATCTATATTAAAAATGCATTATGAAAAACACGTCTGTTTGTTTCTCCGACTGATGGAATAAAATGCTGTAAAAAATGGAGGATTATATGACCCGCATGGACGTACCAATGCGTGCACTGAGAAATTTTTTTTTAAGAATTGTAACTGAGAAAAATGGTATTGAAATGTAAAAACGCAGTGAAAAAGTTAAATTTATTATTAAATTAATATTTCTTGATTGTATACATGGTTCCTTCCCTGTTTGTAGATAATTTGTTTGCTTTATTTAGCAAATTTTCTTGAGTGTATAAGCACACATGTGTAAAAATATATATGTGCTCAATGCAGCATTCAATTGCAACGGGAAATAAACATACATCAAGCTGAATGCACGCACCGCCGTAAACATGTCGCCTGAGCAACGATTACGGGTTCCGGGATTCAGGATTCGGGACTCGGTATCCGGCAGCGGGTTACGGCAATGGCAATGGCAACAGCAACGGCAGCAGCTTTTCCCCGGCACGCTACCCGAAACCAGGACGACATGCCACTCATTTCAAGTGGCCAAAAACCCACTGCCGCCCCATCAACACCCACCGCACTCACCCACTCACGCGTCACTGCATTCAACAAGCAATTGAATAACAACATTTCCATTTAACGCGTTCCTCGTATGCCGATTAAATTAAAGCTACAACCTGTGTGGCTGCTGCAGGTGGGTGGAAAAACTAAAGGGGAAAATGGAAAAGCGAGGTACCAGCTGTTATCGTAAATTGGTCTAGTTTCGCCTAAATGCATTAATCTGTCAGCAGCCGGGAGTCTTTTGTATAAGTAGAATACCCAGAAGCCGTGACATTTTAGATTTGAAAGGACGGAAACATTTTCAGTTCTTAGA
Organism: Drosophila mimetica; assembly: GCA_037075245.1. Lineage (NCBI taxonomy): Eukaryota > Metazoa > Arthropoda > Insecta > Diptera > Drosophilidae > Drosophila > Drosophila mimetica. The sequence goes on from JBAMCH010000023.1 coordinate 11,376,075, forward strand.
AAAGTGAATTTGGTGAATGTTTAGAAAAGATATTATAGTAATATTTAATAAATATATAATAAATATAAATATAAATAAAATGACATACTTCGCATCAATTAAAACCTTCTGAAATTTTGTCTTAATTTATTATAATCAAGAGTGAACGCTTCCCATTACTTAGTTAAAGCAAGCAGCGGCATGATGAACTTGCGCTGCGTAGGAACCCCTAGAATCCGTATTTCGAGTCAAAAGTCTCTACCTTTTATAGTTTCCGAGATCTCATCGTTTTTACCCTTTTACTCTACGAGTAACGGGTATAAAACCTTTTTTTTTTGCAGTCTAAACCTGAAATTATGTAAATGCGGCTTGATAAAAAATTCAGGGTTAATCAGATTAACCACAATTAGCCACATAATTCAAATGCCAGGATGTGAAAAATAAAGCTGCCTTAATTAATATTAGCTTATCAAGTCACGACAAATAAACAAAAAAAAAAGTAAAGGAAAAATTCCGCAGTCAGCGGGCATGCCGCGTTAAACCCTCTTTTGTTGTTTCTAGTAATACACATTCAATAATGAGCCTTGACACTCGACCATTTTTTGCTGGCGATCTTCAAATATTTAATGCCCGTGCATGGAATCACACACAAAGCCAGGAGAAAAAGGTCGAATAAATCGCTCTTTGTTTGCTGGCGGCAAATAAATACATAAATATGCAGCTTACCAGTGCAACAAGCAGCGATATGCCAATTTTTTCAGCACGGATATAGAAATGTAAATACAATTTATGCATAAATGTGAGCTACGCCTCGATGCAGACTCACTTTTGATTTACAGTGCTGTGTGTGAAAAAAAGAATTCGCATTTCCATGGTTAGTTTTTCTGCAGGTCCTTCGTTTTCAATGTCATTTGAGGCGCGAAAAAAATATTGGATATTTGCAGCTTACCAATTTTATTTATTTTTCAGTATTATCATTCAATTGGACGGGATGGTTCGGGGGATTACGGCTTACGACATCGAGCTTCAAAGCAAAAATGAAATCTATTTTTTGTGAGTATTTTTTTCAAGCTCAGCTGAACTTTGAATTGATATTGGACATTTAGCTTTGTGATTAGTGAAATTTACTGGGTTTTTTGAGTCAGCTATTGAATATAGTTAAGGCTATTTATGATAGGGATTTCCTTTTTTCAATTGCTTAAAAATATTCTCTTAGATAATAATAAATAAATATATTCCTCCTTCTTTCTCCAATTAATACAATCGACTGGCCATTTATTTTCTAAAACCTAATAACAGTTAAGAGCTACAACTCGAAATTGATTTATTGGGTTCTTCAATTACAGAGAACAAGGGCTTGTAACCGCTTTAAGGCCACTCAGAATAAAATTATGCTTACACATGTAATTCAAAGCAAATCAAATTAATTATCTGCCACAATGCGAAGCGCACGCCAAACAGACAAATCAAATGCCCATAGAACGTGCATTATGCATGCCCATATAAACTGCAATAAAATCGAATTAAAATTACAAAACCTTTGGGTTGCATGGGGTCGGTGGTGTTGGGCCATATCATATCGGCCATCCACTTGAAGCTCCACCAATTGTTCATTTATATAATTAAATTCAATGAGCTGCCCAACCGAATTTGCAATTGCATAACAACAGACTGCCCATGTCCGCCTGCTTATGCATATACATATATGTATGTAAATATATTTAGCAGGATTATTCACTGTTTACATTTGCCGGATTTTTATGAACCACAATTGATCGGCAAACAAATTTCGCACAGAAATTTTATCGTTTCCGTCGCAAAAGGTTGCAAAGTATGTTTAATGCGTGCGGGCGGCCGAAATATTCTAAAATTATCATTATTCAGCAAGCATTTTATAAACATAATAAAATAGCATGGCGAAAAAGCGCTCGTTGGTCCGCATTATCCTGCACCTGTTTGTGGTCCGCGATTTAATTCCGGCGAGGGGTCAGCATTTCAATTCTTTTCTGCTAAATTAGTCGGAAAGCTGATGTTAGCACGGTTCGTTGGTATCTGTTTGCACCGCATATTTTTGGGGTTATGGTTAGGGGTCTTCAAAAACTAATTAAATGGATGATTTTTTATGTAAAATGGGGAAACGGATTAGAATGCTTACACACAAAAAAATTTAAATTTCTGATATTTATACGTACATCGTTTTTACCATGCAATACTGGTGAAATCTATACTGAAAAATCTAATTTTTTCGATTTCTCTCTCTCGGAGATTCTCTCACTTCGAAAAAGAGAGGAAAAAGCAATATGGCGTCTTAAGTCACGTGAGTTGGAGCGAGAAAGAAGCATTCGAAATTCAAACTGGCCTTCTTAGAACATGTAGTTTACATTTCGAACACATCAAATGGATGAGGGATAATCTCAAATCGATCATCATTTCATAAGAAGTAGTTTTTGGGCGTAAAAATGTTTAAAGTTTCAACAAATCGTCTTACAAAATGTGTCAAAATCAATGGCACCTACTTCTTAACAGGATATTAAATTCTTTAAATCAAGGTAAAATCAAACTCTACCTATTGATTTATGTCAGGGAATTGAACTCTCTTTCTCTCGTACCCTGTCTGCCAGATTCCAATAGCTATTTGCTTTGGCAATGCATAATTCATGCATAATTATTGGAAGCAAACAATGCAACGGGGTTCAGTTCGGTTCAGTTCGGTTATTGTGACCCGTACTTCCGGGCAAAAACACATATGCAAATCGGTGTTTAGGCAATTGTGAGAAGGCCAAGTATTTGTGTGCGAGTGTGTGTTTCGGTGGCCGCAACAAATTGACTTGCCATTAAATATTATTATCAATTCGCCACACATTTTTGCTAATTTTTATTTAATTGCATATTAATTTTGTGCGCTGGCATTTGGCCCAGATGTTGCTGGCATGCTTTTAGCCTATCTCTATTTTCGCTCAACCCCCTGGCCATCGCCCAGCCACTTTTCACGTGCCACTCGAGAGGGTCCAGTAAAACACTTTTGCTTTCAGTGCCTGGCAGGCAGAAGTTTCCGCTGCCGGTGATTAATGTGCCGCAATAATGTTCGGTCCGGCTTTAAACCATGGCTAAAAGATACAAAGGCAGCAGCAGCCAGCGAGCTCACACATGCCACAACCCGCCATTCCTGCCATTTACACGGACCTTCGAGATCCACAGGACCTCGCACCTCTCACCTCTCGCCTTTCTTGGCTTTCTTGGGGCTGGCAAATATTTTTGTCTGCTCGCAAAATATTTAACACAATGGCCGTTAATGGCTGTGGCCAGCTAGGGATTTTTCTCTATTTCTCTAGCTCTTCAATTTCGCTGCTCGCGTATATTTTTTTAGTTTAAACATAACAAGCGATAAATTAACCGAGGCCTGACAGCAAGAAGCTCTTTGCCGGCCACACTAATTGCGAGTGCTGGCCGAATAAATATAAAGTCCCATGGCCGCGGATTTTAAAGTGTACGTCTTAAAGTAGGCTACAGATTTGGCCACAATTTACTCATACCTCCTGTACTTTTTTTTCCCCAGTGTATGCTCTCTTGCACCACATTAATTAATTATGTTATTATGCACGCAAAGTTGGCTCTATGTGAGTGTGAGTGTGGGAGGAAAACTTTTCAGTGTGCAACAAAATATTGAAAATTAAGACCCAGCCAAAGTCTTCTCCTCGCCACCCCCCTTTCCCTTATAAAGGTGTCTATTAGCGGGCGGCCCACACAAACACACACACACTATAGCAACCTTGGGAAGACAAGGATTTTTATATGGCAAAGTTTCGCCTCATGAGTTTGAAGCTTTTGTGTTCACACATTTTAAGCGTTTTTATAGACACTTTATGCTGGCTGCTGCAACGCGGCGTATGCGTAATGTGGCAAGTTTTAATGATTTATGCGCCACAGTATTATGCGTTCATAAAAAAAAGTGCAAATGGGATAATATAATGCGCTAAGTAGATGTTCTCCTTTGAGGGGACGGATAAAGACACAAACTGAAAGGCTTTTTATATTCCTATAAATATATGAAAATGGTATATCACTTAACGTTGATGTTAACATAAAGTTGGGGATAGTGAATAGAATAAGTCTTTATTTAAAAATGTAAAACAGGTAATTTTATTTATAAAATATGGAATCTTTCATGAAACACAGAAATGTAATTCTTAAATAAAAAATTGTGTTAATGGTGGTGATTTTGTTATAATCTGCCTGAGCTGCTTTGCGTTAAAAAAACGTATTTATTTGTAAAAATACTACTTTTATTTAGTAAGTAGCCATATGTTTTGTATTTCTTTTCCCTGATAACATATGAATTGTACTGTGATTTCCTTAAGACCTCTATTTATGCTGTGGGTGTGAGGTTTGCTAATGGTAAGCGCTGCCTGGCGTTTACCTTCGGCGACAGGATATTCGAGGACTAACAATAGTCGATAAATCATTACAATGGCAAATGCTTATTTGTTTGTGTGCGTAAATAGGTAGTGTTTGCTCTGGCACTCCCTCACACCAATGTAAACGCCAACACTAGCACCAATACCAACGCACCACCGACTGACACTTGAATAAACATAAATGCAAGACGTTTATGTTAAAAGCACCCAACGGGGGCACTTATCAAGCACCGAACGTTGTCAGCCAAAGATTCAGGTTCCAACTTCAGATTCCGCTCCCTTATCCAGCCACGCCCACTGCCACTCCCCCGAAAGCAGTTGCCCACTTTCGGCCGGAGGCTGTCGGCATGAGTGATTGCCGTTGCACATGTGTGAGTGAGTGAGTGTGTGCGTGAGTGCCAGGCTTTGCTACTTGCTGTCATGCGATACTTTGACAGCTCCTTTTTTCCATTTCCCATTGCCACACGGAGAGAAAAATGCATATTGAAAGGGAGCCTTTATTAAAAAATGTTATTTGGAACAATCGCAAATCAAAGTAGGAACTCAATTTCAATCATATTTAGTAATATTTGTTAAATATTTTTAAAATTAGTTTATTGCCTTAAGTTTTAAATATATGATAAGATTGTATCGTTTTATAAAAATCTTGAACTTATTTTATGTCTTTTATAATGCCATAAAATAAGTTCAACGAAGGCTTTTCATCAAACGAAACAATATTATCTTAATCTTAAGAATTACAATCTTTCTAATAGATCGTCTACGTTTTCGACCGTGTAGACTGGAGTATAAAGCGAATTTCTTGGGGACATACAACATGACAATGCCAGTTTGGGGGACTGCTTCATAGTAACGCCGTCGCATTGCTTAGGGCGCTATGTAAATTTGCCAAAGTGAATGCGTCCTCACCAGCTTCTTCAATACCTTTCTGACTCTCACTCTCTGGCCCTTTGGGTTTTTGCCTTCAAACAGGTGGGCGCCACAATTACCAAAATGTTGCTGCAGCTTTTAAATCAAATGAATATTTATTAAAGCACTGCAGCCACGCGGTTAAAAGCAAAAGCAAGAGTAAAGCAAAAGCAAAAGCAGAGAGCAGCCCCAAAGCGATGAAACCGTAAAAGACGTGGGCACTGTGGCTCAACGCGTTTATGCCTCAATAAGCTCATGATTAATAGCCCGTCTCGTTGGCTTTGTAATGAGCAAAAGGCGAACGAACCAGGAGAGCGAGCTGCGAACGAATCAACCAAAGGGAAAACTGGAAAATCTAAGGGGTTCTCGGCAGCTCCATTCCACTCTTTTTTCCCTCTTGCAGAACTTTATAAAAAAAATCTCAGCTAAGAGTATAAGATGAAATGTATGAGGGATACAAAATTCGTTGGGGAAAAGAACGATGAACCCAGTAGAGAATTGAAATCCGAGAAAGAAGCATTTAATCTGAATAAACCTCTAGTAAATTGGAAAGTGTTTACTATAGGTTCATATAGATCATAAAATTAGTTTCTAGCTGGTAATAAGAAATATAGTTTTTAAGTTTATTACAACTACTTTGCAGTTTTGTATAAAAGAGGTAAATTGCAATTTAAATTTTGGTTAAATAAGGTTCCTTTTTGACTTTTTAAGAATTTTTTTATCAGAATATAATTACTCGGAAATTTAAAACGAAAAATCTGGTAATTAAATTAATTTGTAATGGATAACCCAAATGTTCACTGTTTAAATCGGTTTATATAAGACTTTATATATAAACTTTCCATTGTCTCTTTAAAGGAGGTAAATTTAAATTTTAATAATATTTAGTTTTAATTATATAAGGTTTCTTTGTGATTTTTTAAACTTACTCGAAAACTTAAAACGTAAAATCTGGTGACTATATCGATTTTGAATGGTAAAACCAACAGATCCACTTTTCGAACCGTGCCATAATAATTCCCATCCAGAAAACCTGCGAACCACTATTCGCTCAGCCCTCCTAACTCCAAATCCAAATGAGGCGCAAGGCATTAGGGCCATGGATATTGTGCTCTTCAAGTGCGCGGTGCTTTGAGGGACTTATGCAAATATTGGAGGAGTCATCCGGGGCGGCAACGTCAGCTTCAGCGTTATAGCCATCTCATTGGCATCGTCACCGCAAATCTTCACACGTCTGTCGCGCGGAGAGAGAAGTGGGTTGGGTGGAAATAGTGGCCGGGATCGGTTGTGTTGCGTACACCTTAATGCTTTTACCATTACCATATGGAATATGGCTTTTCCCGGCCCGAATTCTGTTTGTTTTCGTTTGCTTGTTGATTTTGCGTTTTTGGTTTTCTGGTTTTTGTTTGCTTTGCTGTGGGTGCGGTTCCTGCGATTCCCGGTATCCCGTTTCGCGGCTCTCACTTCTCACTTCTCAGTTTTCCAAGCGACCCGCTGACAGCAGTTAATGTTACGTGTAAATGCGCATTTCCGCTTCCTGTCGCGGTATTTCATCCCCCCATATAAACCAACGGAGCATCCACACTAACTCACCCACTAATACACATGGCATTTGGTGGTTTGTCGAAAAGCCAACTGTTTGCCAGGAAGTTGCGCAAGGAAATTTTACAGCCTGTTTGCAGTTCACTTGAGCAATAACGGGGCATAAGGAGTGCATAATTAGGGCTGAAATAACTTTGGGGTTTTGAAATTTAAATAAAACCAAAAGGCTATAAAATAAATAATCTTTACAGTTATTAACTAAGTTTTACATTTACATTTATAAATTGTGGCTTAAAAAATATAAAACTAGGATATTTTACGAATATCTCTGCTCCCTCTTTTCAATATCTCATAACTTTGTGCAACTTCTTTCTTCTTCTTAAATTTTTTCCAGGATTTTTCTATGATTGCATTGCCCTGCTCTTCTGTTGGTTATCGTTCATATCCTCCCTCAGTTCAATGACATTTCCAATTGGCATGATCTGGCTTTCTTCAGTTTTTCCGCTTTCTTTTCCGTTGACAGGCTCGTTCATAATGATTTTAAATTTTCTGTAAAAACGCTTGAGGCGATTGCGCTTTTCAGTTTTCTGTTTTTCTGTGTTTGTCCCACACACTCTTTCTGTTTCCCTACTACTTTCTCCCCGTATCTCGGACATCGTTACTTTCATTAGCAGCTACCATTTTTTTTTGTAGTTCCCTTCCCTTTGGCCTTTTCATTTGTTGTTGTTGCTTTTGAGCACTTCCTGCGCCTGAAATTGAATTACAATGTTGTCGCTGCAGTCTACCCATTCTCGTCCTGTTCGTCCTTTTCCCCCCTTATCCCATGTTGTTCTTGTCATTGCACAAATTTTTTTGTGTGTAATCAAATTGCAGACAATTTTTTTTTGGCATTCCCCTTTGGTTCGTTTTTCGTGGGCTTGTCAAGTCATTTAATTTGCTTTTTATAAAAGTTCCCTTGGCTAAATGATGGCCGCCTACTATTTTTTTTTTTTTCAACTTTGCAAAGGGGTGTTAACAGTGATTTTGTTGCTTTTGCACAAATTGCATTGACTGTGTGGTGGTTGTTGTTGTTGCCACTGCAGTTGCTAAAGTTTCATTGGGGGTGCAAAATGAGTTATTAATTGAGTTATTAGTTCCAAATAGCCGTATACCGTTTTTTCTATGGTTACTTTTAAAAATGGGGAAGGCAAATTTTTTTTATAAGTTGCATTTTGGAAATAAGTTGCTTAAATTATTTAACACTTTATTATTGATTAAAAAATATTACTTTAATATTGATTAGTACTTAATATCAAAACTGAACTTAAGATATTTTAAAATTTTACCCAGAATGCTTTTAAAATTCATAAACTAATAGCTAATTATGAATTTTAAACCTTCAATTGTCAGATAAATCCGATTATTCATATCCTGAGTCCTCATTGTTCGGTCCATTGCATTCATGAATTTCAATTGGCGATGGCACACAGGTTGTTCGAAAAAGAAACTAAGTTGCGCTGGCCAAACATTTAGCCGCATGCAAATAAGAGAAAAATGAACAAAGAAGCCGAATAAATGGAAAACTCATCGGTTCCGAGATCCGCAAGCTGCGTTCTCTATCGATAAATCTTCACGCAGCAGCAGCAGCAGCGGCAGCAGGAGGTGGAAAATGGGAAAACTGTTGGAGTTTGTCGGATGGGGGGATGGGGGGAGGGGTGCCGATGGAAAAGCGAACCGTGCACTTTTCATTTGTTATTGGCGCAATATGCGCGTAAATCGCGATTTCAATGGCTAAATATTGATTGAACGAATGAACTCAATATGGATGCCAGCCATGCCCAACTAAATATGCATCCCATCTATCTCTGGGCATCATCTAGCCCATCCCAACCCAATCCTGATCCGAGTACGAACCGTTGGGCCATCTATCCATCTATCTGTGTGTTTCAGTTTCAGCCGGCTGTCGTGAACTGTTCCCGTTAGTTGCCAACTGCAGAAGGGCGTGCTGCATATTTGTTCGCTACAGGCTGACGCACACAGACACACGCACATCTCACACACACCACCGCACACCCAAACACCCACACGCACTGACAGAGTTGCATTTTGGGCCAGGTTATTGCTATGAAAATCGCTTTAAGCTGCCAAATGCAAACTGCATTTTCGGACTATGATCACGGTCTCTAGCGACAATGAGGGGTGGTGACGAGGGGGGAAAGAGGGTTGTGGGTGCGGAGGGGTTTTTGGGTGGCGGTGGCCAACACAGGCACCTTTAAACGCTAGCTCAAAATCATGTTACCTGCACGTTTCGACCATCTATCCAAAAGCGCTAAACTCTATACCCACCGCATATTCACTGCAGAAAATATCGATTAATTTTAAAAACTATTTTAGGAAAGAAATTTGGCAAAAAGGGATCTATGTAAATATAATAGTTTGAATTGTATGTTTTTATTAAAAAAGTACAAATTTTAAAAATGCGTTGTTGATAATTAAAAAAAACTATAGATTCTATTCATAAATAGAAAATTATATTTTAATTATTTTTATTAAATAAGGCACAGAAAAAAATATAATATTCAAATACGTTAACATTTTTATAAATATGTATGTGTAATTTATTTTCCTTTTTATTTAATTAAAATATTCGAAGAGTTCTTTAAACACAGAATTTAAGAAACCTATAAGAAAAGCTTTAAACAATTTATTAAACACGGAATCCCACCCTAAAATTAAAAAATTTAAAGGAATTTTATCTTAAAATAACTAGTAGAAAGCATAACGCATAATTTAAAAATGTTTTAAAATTTTTAGGGTTATTTTTGCAGTGCATGACCCATGCAGGTCGCCTACTTTTGGCCGCATGCTTTCGTGTTATTGTAGAAGCGAGCGATTTATTGAAATGCGCACACAGGCGCACTACACTGAAAGGGTGTGCGTGTGTGCTTGGCTGAGGCCTTTTGAACAACGTTTGGCAGGCTCGGCGCTTGAGCTTCAATTGATGCTGTGGTCACGCTTTATTTTCATTGCAAGCCCCACGGGTGTTCCCAGGCCACCATCCCCTCATCCCCAAAAACCCTTCCCTTCCAACAAACTGTGTGTGTTCAGCGGTTCTGCGGACTGCTTTCTGCTTTCAGCTCCTGTCGGATGTCTCGGATGTGCAGCCCTTTATTAGCCCCGCCCCATAAACGCAGCTAAACAGCAATTACTTAAGCTTTGTGAATGCAGCGAATCGAACTGAACCGGACAAAGTAGAACGAGATCCCAGAGATCCCGGAACCCGGATCCCGGACCCCATCATTTTGGGCAGCCCTAGAGCATCCTGAACAAATGGCGATTTCGTTGAGCTCCACAAATGACGCTGTCAACCGGACCAAATGCCATCCATCATGCATGGCCATATGCTAAAGTGCATTAAACTGACAACAGCAGTCGGTTTATGGAAAACTCTGGACCAGGAAACGTACACTTCTCATTGTTTACCATTTTACAGAGTTTAATTGAATGCGAGCAGGAATTTGTTTAGCTTAAAAAACTATGTAACTCATACGCAGTGTTGAACTTCCAGAAGTTGGTGATTATAGTTAGTTTTTGTGTGGGTATTTTATTTGAAATTTAAATCATTGTGATAGCAGCAGTTTTATGGTTAAAATTTATGTTTTTTAGTTGTTTGAAAATATTAGAAATTTGAAAGATTTTTACCAGGAAGAAACAAGGAAGGTTTAACCAAAAATTCAAAATTTTAAATAAGAGTAAAAAACCAGATAGGACTTTAGTCAATAAACCTAAAACATATGGTTAAACAAACATACTCAGCTATGTATGCGCGAAATCATACACATACACACACAGGCATACCGAAAAGGCAAACAAAGGTTAGCAAAAGTGTTGTCCTTGTGACTTTTTGCTTTAAGTATATGTTTGCGTATAACTCTGCATGTGACCGTGTGTATATTTTATGCCCGGCTTCCCCCCACACACACACACCCACACACATTTGACATTATTTTTGGTCCTTTTTTAAGTTTTTACTTTCGCCGTGTGGGAGGAATATGTAAAATAAATACAAATATCACGCATCGCTATGTTTTACAACCTGACATCATACCTACACATGCATGCGGATTTTGTATATGTTTTTATCGCTTGTTCTTGATACTTTTTTGTGGTTTTAGAATTTTATAGTAACCCATCTCCCTCTAAAGCCCGCTCCCGCCCTCTCTTTCTCTCTCCGCATTCGAGTTTGACTCTATCGGAGACATGCAGAACGTTCAGATTTCATATGCAACTTAAATATTTACATTCGACTTAAATATGCGTATTTTCGCATAAATTACAAAATATTTCGCATTCCATTCCGTTCGTGCGCCACGCGATATATGTATTTTTCCTATCCACATATACGACTATATATATATATATGTATGTGTTTATCCCGGCTAGAACAAATTTTATGACATTGTTGTAATAAAATTTATTTGGTTTTTCTTGTGGCTTCTGTCGGCAAAACGCCATTTTCCCCCTCCACTCGGTTATGCAGTTAGTAATTCGCTTTTTATATGGGCTAGATTTTTGGCCATAAACCCTAACGGTAAATGCTGAGGGCTAAGCCAAAGGGGGGTTGAAGTACGTAGACAACCACACCCCATCGACAAACCATCGTTGGATTAAGCTGAAAACTCTTTGACCAATTCTAAAGTTACCTTCGGTGAAGCCAAGCAAATGAAAATGATTTTGTTGTGCTCAAATCAGGATAAGAAATTAAATGGAAAACCCCCCAAGCTAGCTAGCAGGTCTCAATAACAAATGGCAATGGTTTTATCGAGTACTCAGTTTTAGGAATATTGTGAAAAGATCCTAACTTCTCTTAAAAAATTATATTTCTCTATAATTTTCTTTTTTTGCAATAATTCACCATTATTTTCACGAAACTATCATTCCCATCCGCTCCGCTTCGCAACTAAATATTAAATTCTTGCTTGATTACGCACCTCTAAACCGATTGCCATTAATTTGGAGCTGACAAAACTTTTCTTCGTGCAGCGGCGAGATGAAGCGGAGGAAAAAGCGCGATGAAAATCTCGACTAGAAATGCCATTTTTAGCAATTTCGCACTAAAATAAACCCACTTCGCACTCAAACAGACACACATCGAGAGACATTGAGTGCGACTGAGATGGGGAATCAGTGGGTGCGATAGAGACGGAGAGCCGGGCGCTAAGCCAAATAAAGCTTTCGCTAAAAATCAAACAAAACGAATCGCGGGTTGCGTATGGAAATTGGGGGGGCGGGGGTTTGAGTCGAGCTGGGAAAAAGGAAAAGCGAAATTGAATCGTTTTGTGCGATGCAAATGCAAGGCGCATTGGGGATCACGACCTGTATGCGGTCCCCATCCACCATACCTACACTGAGACAAAGAATGGTCATTAAAGCTAAATTTTTTGGTTATAAATAAAACGTTTAAGATAATAATGACTTAAAAACGACGCCTTATCAAGTGAATAATCCTTATCTTGAACAGAATTTCTTTCAAATTAAAATTTGTGTTTTATGAATTTAGTTCTAATTTGTAACCTTATTTTTTTCCAGTGCACTGCAGACCCTAAAGAGCTCGCTCTGCACAATTGCGGTTGCCACAAACGGCTGTCTGAATGCCAGCAACGCATTGAATTTGACTTTTATGCAATCCATCGGGCTTCCAGCAATGCAGCAATGCAACGCTGCCACCTTTCTCGCAATTAACTTTTCATTGCCTACTAGGGCAAACACAATTAGGGGCCAACACCCCCCACTCCCCTCCCCCCTTAGAAACTAAAAAATTCGACTGGTAAAAAAGACAAAAGGCAGGGGAAACTTTGACAATTATTTTACGGCGACTCTGAAGCGAATGCAAAAAGGCCAAAGTTAATATTTGGCCAACTGGACAATGGTCCAGTTGAGTTTTCTTTATCCCCCACTCCCCCCTGCCCACCTCCACCCTGTGGAAAACCCCTTTTCCGAACGTAGACTTTCCAGTTTCGGGGGACACATGGCTTTGGAGCGAACTAGAGTAATGTCGTGGGAGCAAAAGATAAATAACACTTAAGGCAGCGATGGGCGGGGCCAAGGGATATGGCGCAAGGGGGCGTGGCATGGTTAGGGGGTAGAAACAATTTGCCGTTTGTGCTTTGAAAAATGCATGAGCCAAAGTAAATGGAAAAAGTTCAACGAGCAAGCCAAACACAAAAGCAACACAAAAAACAACAAACTCAACCGGACCAAAAAGCTCGAATGTGGGAGTGCGACAAGGACGAATAGACTTGGCTAGAGAAAGAGAGGTGGAGAAAGAGAGCCGCAGATCGGCAGGCAATAGTTTTTCTTTTCCTCTACCAACGCTTTTCCTGCCCACGAAATATTGCGGTCTGCTTTTAGGCGCAATTTGACATTTTTTTACCAAGCAAAGGACTTTTTCGATACCCTAGGAAGGAGTATTCATCTTAAGAATCAGATATGTAGGATATCTGGAAATAATAATATCGGTTTTGATTTAATAGATTTTATACATCTTTTAAGTATATTTTGTAAGTAACTAAAGCATTATAATGCTAGAAATTTTTGAAATTTTGAAGAACATCTATAGATTTTCTTTTAAAAAATATTTTTATGTTTTTCTGATTTAGGTGCTGATGGATTGTTGTTTTTTGAAGCTTTAAATTTAAGATTTATAAGCTGAAAAATAGGGTTTCTTGAACTAAGTTTAGTATATTTAAAGTTTCGTCTTATGCCAAGGACTCTGTATTTTCGCCTCTTGGCTTATTTTTCATTGGTCCTGGTTTTTAGCAGCTTTATTTATTTGTCGCTTTATTTGCTGACAAGAAATATAGACAATATTATGCCCCCACACACACACACACTCTCACTCACACACAAAGGGTCAGAGGCCCAGTGCAGACATGACAGGACATGTCGGCGCTGACACTTAACATGCCCGTAGACAGTTATTAGGGTCATTGCAGGAGCAAAACCAACACAGGCTCGCACGATAGTCCACAAGATAAGTTTTCTGTTGTTGTTGTTTGCCGGAGGACTCGTGTGTGTGTGTGCGTTTTAGAGTTTCAGGCCTGCTCGAAAGTATGCTACAATTTATAGAGCCTCCTTTCCCAGAGCCCAAATGTATGTGTATATCGACTTTATAGTGGCGACTCTTTGGGGGATTGCTGTTGTTGCTCCTTTTTCGCTTTTTTTTCTCTGCCTGGAAGGGGGTGCAGTCAAGTGTCTTTGTCAATGGCGTCAGGGGAGAATTTACATATGACACTCTCTGGCATCTGTGTGCGTGGGGAAGGGGGAGGGGCAGGGGTAAATGGTGGCTGGGATGTGTGTATTTAGTGCTCTTTTGTGCACACACTCACACGCCCAAGCCTTTTGTGTTATTTTTAGTAAATTGTATTATAGTTTTAGTGCTCCCAGCTTGACATTGTTATTTTTTTTTCGTAAACTGGCTCTTCTCCTCACAGAGCTAAATTTGATGTTGCAATTTCACGCTTTGGCAACTTTGCCGACTCCAGAGTGGCAGTAGGCAAAGGATGCTACTTTCTGTCTGGTCAGTGGCTTGGGGTTAAGCTAAAAAATTAGTTAATTTTGCTGGATTTTATATCCGTTTTTTGCCAGAGAAGCGAATGTCATTTGGGAAAAACACGCGCCGCAAATAGGCTGGCAAATTGTTGGCCAAAACAAATGGGTAGCAATTTTTCAAGGCCCTGTATTTTATGTAAAATTATATAACACTTCCCAAAATTGATTTTAATTATTTGTAATTTTGGCTATAAACCTTGCTAGAGCAAAACTTCCCTGTAAAGTTTTCGAAAAACTGCTTGCTCATAACTCATAAAATTTTACTCGCGTGCCGCACACATTCTGAATGTTTTATTAGATTCGGGTGGAGCGAAAGTTTACCAGACAACTTCACCTCCAAAGTGGATATACTATATGCGCAAATGTGTATCCCTATCAGGGCCAACCAAGTTCTGTGGCCAACTTTGGCTTATTTGGCAACTTTCGTTACTTTGTCCAGAGAGATATTGGCTACCAAATGGTAACCAACACCTTCTCTTAGGGGGTTTTTCGGCCCCGGTTCAACCAACCCCTTCCGAGTGCTGGAATAGGAATTCATTTGCAAACAAAAATACAACTTTTACATTTAACTGAGTAAATTTTCCAACATTTACGTTGCTTTTGCGCTAACGCGTTTCTCTTTTTGTTGCTGTTGCGGGGTGAATTTATTTATTTGGCATCGTTTTTGTTGCAAGTTTCAACTGTCAAACACAACATCAATTTGTTCAAAAAATAAGCAACGCCAACTTTCTCGCCCCCACACTCCAATAAACTGTTTTTCCCTTTTCCCATTTGCATAAGTGTTCGTGTGCCTCCATGTTTGTTTGCTGTGTGTGTGTGTGTTTCTGTATGGGTGTGGGTGGGCTAACAACAATACAACATTAAAAAGTCACATTGCTGCTGATTTATTTTGTAATTCAAAGCAAACTTTCCGCCACGGGCAAAACGTGCGAGACAATCGGTAGCATTTATGAGCCGTGGCCTGAGCTGGGCACTCATGGGTTAAGCATACGTAGGGAGAGGGTTAAGCTGGCTAGGATACACATATATTATCAGCTTTCTTAAGCTTATTTATTCAGATATCCAAATTACAAATACAAAATATTTGTATTATATATCCATATGAATCATACTTGAATCATGTATGAATTATAATCGAATCAATGCTTGAGTTTACTTGCAGTTTGTATGGTTTATTCAAAAGCTGAAGATGATATACATTTATTATCAGCTTTCTTAAACTTAAATTATAATGCAGTATCATTTATGAATCATACTTGAATCATGTACATATGATCTATAGTCGAATCTATGATTGATTTTTCTTCTATGTAGTATGGTTTATTCATAAGTTAAGAACTTTTTCTGGACTATTGAGCAAACTCAGAGTTATACTTTTCAGAATTTGTTGATTAATCTTAAGCGGATCCCCAGTTTCTCCCCGACTGCTAATGCAATATATTATTATCAATTAATACCGTTTCAAGTGAAATTTAATTAAAAGTCCTGCGAGTTCTGACCCTCGCTGCAAACTTGGCGTACACACTTCGGGAAACTATTGCGCAAATTAAGAAAAATACCCAATGCGGTTATCATTTTTTTCCCTTCTCCTCGCTCCTTTTCGCTTAGTTTTTGGCTTTTCCCCTGCGGCTTGGGCTGAGCAAAGTTCCTATTTTTTTGTGCTTTCTTTTTGGCCACAAGTTGCGCGCTTGTTTGGCCAAGTTGAGACCTCGGGAGGGCGCCAGTGGATGCGGATGCGGATGCGGATGCCTCGCCGAAGTTGTGCACAATTTTCTAATTAAATTCATTTGAGACCCTCACGCACTCAATGGGGCCAGCGAGCAGCTGCCGCGTGCCCTGCATTCGCGATGGACGAACCCTTTTTGGATTGACTGTACGGGCTGCGCTTTAGTGAATGGCCGATGTGCAGTGGAGCCTCCTCAGACCGCAGTGCCACTCGCAACCTCCCACCCCCTCCTGCACAATTTGCAATCGGAAAAGAAATGGAGAAATGTCTCCCTTTCTTGCAGCAACACTGAGGAAAATCAGTTGGGAGTATGGAATCTAAGCTTAATAAACGATATTTAAACTCTTTTCAAAATTTTGTACTGGCAATATTGTGGTCCTTAATTGAAATATAGTTTTTCCGATAAAATTATGTGGGGTAAGACTTCCTAAAAAAATATATATGGTTGTTTTTCATTTTCAGTCATCTCATAAATATTCTAAAATTATTTAACACCAAGTTTATTTAAATAATTACGATTATACATTTATAATCTTTCAGGATTTTGCTGTAAGGCTTAATTAAATAATTAAATAAATATATTTTATATAATAATTTAAGACAACATATTTTCAAAAATTAAAAGAAATTACAATTTGTAATCTAAAGTATCAATTAAATTTCCGTTTAAGTTCTTTATTTTTTTGGCTCAGTGTATTGATGCATTTTCCCCTCAGTACCCCCCAAAAACACCGCCCTGTCTGCGGCTGCTGCTGCTGTCTGCTTATGCGGCATCGATGACATTGTGTGTAGCATAAAGTAATTTCCGTCTTGCACAAGCGGCGCTTCCGGTGCGGCAAACGTGCGCCGATTCGAGTCCTGACACTTGCTGCACGTGTGTGTGTGTGAGCCTGCTGATGGAAGTGCGCCAGTATGTGTGTGTGTTTGTCAGCCATCTCATTCTGGGCTTTCTTCTGCTGCTTTTGCTGCCTCTGCTGCTTGCCATCATCATTTTTTCCCCTGCTTGCACACACGCTAACATGGAAATAATCAAAATGTCGCATTGAGATTGAAAATCACTGCATTTGCCAACACTTCCGCTCAAGTGATGAGCCAGTTGTTGCCCTTCTGCTCGAGTGTGTGAGTGTGTGCGTGGCCCCAGCAGGCTGTCCATGTATCTGAGAGAGTCTGTATATGTGTGTGTGTTATCAGCCAAATTGACAATAAGTTGCTGTTAAAGACAGCCGTAAGAGAAATGTGCCATGTAAGCAATTTTGATGACTGCTTTTTGCTCGTTGACATTGGATTTTGGCTTAGCTTCGATTTTCCCCGAGCTTGGCTGAGCTT
This sequence comes from Drosophila mimetica, assembly GCA_037075245.1. NCBI lineage: Eukaryota > Metazoa > Arthropoda > Insecta > Diptera > Drosophilidae > Drosophila > Drosophila mimetica. The sequence goes on from JBAMCH010000023.1 coordinate 11,393,562, forward strand.
AAAGGCGTGGCCGGTGGGCGGGGCGGGCACATTCAGTCGGCCGGAGGAAAAGTGATGAGCGAGCTGTGAGCGATGACACGTGGCGATTAGTGTGGCAGTTAAGTAATGAAGAAACAGGATGTAACTGCTGAATTGTTCAGCTGAAATCGATTAAATTCAGAGGTTTCTTAAATATTTTTAATGTTAGAAAAATGTAGTATGAATTCCTTTAATAGTATTTTAAACATTTATTTTAGGGATAGTAAAAACTTTTAATAAAATTCAATAAATGTCTGATTGAAAAAGCTTTTAAGAAATGTTTTTGGAAAAGATTTTAAAAACCAAAATTCGTATGCAAACAATGCCGTGGGCTAGAATACACAAAAAAAAACCCATAATAGTGGGACTAATGATAAAATAACAAGGCGAAAAGGCCAAATCAACGTTTTGGGGGCCGGCAACTTCCTGGTCCGAAGGCTAATGCAAAGTTCGCAGTTGCTTGTTCAACTGCTTAACATATTACGCATACGCCTAGTTGGCCCCGGGCATTAAGTATACGACCCCGGCATCAGCATCAGCAAAAGAGGGGGCGGTGGGCAATGCGGGGCCAAGCAGAAATAATATGGCCAACTAAAAGCCCTACACCCGTCAGCAGAATCAGCAACAACTGGCGGGCAGCTACTTACTTAAAAAGCATTGAGCCTAAGTAAACTTTTACGCCAATCCCCCACGCCCACGCAGACTGCACTTAAAGCGGCTGAAACCGCCGCAAGATGATGTGAAGTGAGGGGATGAGCTGTGGCCGGGGGGAGGTGGCTGATGACAAGGACACGGCTCGGACCAAGGACGCGCCACTTGGAGAGCTTAATGCAAGCCAAATGATGTACAAACAGGCGTTGGTGGTGGCGCGGTGTCGCCTCGCTTTTGCTGTTGCCGTTGCTGTTGCTTGTGGGGGCATTATAGTTATGCCAACTGCAAGTGAGAGTTACGCAGGAAAACCTTCGCGGGGCCGGAATGAAAAAATATTGACAGGCTCCTTGGCGGAAAGCGGGAAAAGCGGGAAAACCTTGGCCTGCCAGTGGCAAGCGGCTTATAAATTAATGCAAAACAGATTGCCAAGCGCTGAGGGCGACACTTTGCACCTTTTTCGTCGCCGGCTTCGTCTTCCGTGTTCTCCATTCGTTTCTCCCACATTTTTTTTTCTCTCATTTTCCCTCCGCCAGCCTTTAAATATTTACCCAGCTAGGAAAAACTACCCGACGACGGTGGTGCTTAAATTGCACGCCCCAAGGTGGGTCCCGTTTTGCAGCAACACCTGAGTGGGCTGGCTGTGACAACTGGTCCGCCCCTGATGAGGGTAACTGCCGCTGCCGCTGCCGCTGGTGCTCTGGGCTCCTGGCGGTTATCTTGAAGTCCCGATCGGCCGGCCGCTCTCGATTCCCAGTATTTTCATTTTCAATTTGAATTTTTATGGGGTCGCCGCCTTGTAAAAAGCAAATATCCTGCCCCGCCCTGACGTCCTGCAAATGTTTGTCGCTTTATTAGTTTATCACAACTTAAGCATCTCCTGGGAGGCGGAAGCAGCAGATGTTCCAGCGCCCATTGTCCTTCATCAGTGCTGTTGCTTCCGTTCTTCTTTTTTTCGCCTGCGACTCCTTTTTCCATCGCCATCGCCATCACAATCTCAATCCCGTTCGCTTTCTTTCGCACTTTCCACTTATTGTTTCGCCGGCTCCTCTTTATATTCGCTCACATATTTTTTCCACTCGCGCGACATTCTATAAATTAATCAGACGGAGTGCTCTCGACTGCGCCAGGAGCTGGGAGCTGGGAGCACTTCCTGGCCAGCCTCCCGCTGGCAACTCAATCGCGATAAAGCCCCAGGTGAATTATAGTTATTTGATTTTGTTTTGGTGATTTGTTTGCTTGCTCCTCGAGTTCGCAGTTCTTTAAAGCCCCACGACATCTAATTGAATTGCCCTCGAGTTGAGTGTAAGTTTTCCATTTTCCATTCGTGGAGAGTCCAGGATAACAAGAGGCGGCAGGCGAGGGGGTGGCGAAAGAAATAATAGTGCCCAAATTATGTGGCATGCATAAATTTTGCTGGCCAGGAAGCCGCCGACTCGTGCTGCTTATCGTCACGAAAACGAAAACTTTGCATGTGTTAGAGCTTGCGAGCTTGTGTGTGAGCTGCAGGAAACTCCATTAGGTTTTGAAACAAGAAGGATTCGTTTCTTGTCGTTTGGCTAAAGTGTAGAACTATGGATACACTTTCTATATTTATGGAATCCAAGAATTCTCCTTGGATTGATTTTTGGTGGACATGAGACGTACGTCAATATAAATGCCAAGATAAAGGTCATCAGTTCTAAATATTTTTAAGTTCTTAAAAAAGTGGAAAAATGTATATTTAAATTTGTAAATTAATGTTAAATGTTAAGAAACTACAAAGAATTAAATGGATTGTTATTTGTGATTTTTCTAGCTATGACCTTATGTTTTGACTAATTTATTCGATAGGTTTAATTTCAATGGTTTTTTTGTATAGAACAATGGTGAAAGTATATATTTTAGTATTTACTGATCAAAATAAAATTAATATATGAAATTTTTTGAATATTGCAATGTATTTTCTATGTGTCTTGATTTTATAATCCATGACTTAGTCATAAAGGCTGATCCCATAGTAGAGTGTGAAGAAAGAGAATCTTGTGCTGTGGAAACCAGCCGGCTCAAGAAGGGGAAGCGAGAAGGCATTAGCGGGGAACGAGTGAGACGGCAATCCTGCTCCTGGCTCCTCCAGAATGGCAGTCAAATCTGTGCATACAAGTTGGCGGGATTGAAAGTGCATAAAGTTGAGTTTATTGTCGGCTAAAGTATATGCTTTATGCTCCATGCTTTATAGTGGCAATGCAGGCCCCTTCCTCACGCTCGCTCTTCCGCTTCCCACACACACACATGCGCAAATCTTTATCAGGCGGGCCAAGAAATTATGACGGAAATCTAAAAAGTTGTGCATTAAAACTTGTTTGTGGTCGACTTTGTTCCCGACTGGAGTCATAAATATGAAAAGCAAGAAAGCCAAAGAAAAAATGTTGTTGCTTAAATGGATAGCAATTATATGGGGATTTTCTGCCGGCCCCACAAACCACTCACCTTTCGGATTTGGAGAGGAAAACTTTCACAGAGTAGGTAAATTCCTTTTCCCGGTGCACGTATACGTATAGTGTGTTTTAAATGTCTGCTGCACTTTTCCAATTGTTTTTCGGATAAGTTGGCTTTTAACTATCCGGTGAGGGAAACAAATATTTCGAATAAAGAATTTTACCCCAAATGGTTTGATAAAGTTTTAATTTCCTTAGATGAATTTTAAACTTGTTCAAATTGTGAGCCATTCAGAGTCACTCCGGCGAGCAAATAAAAAAAAAAAAGAAGAGAAGGTGCAGGAAAAAACCTTTGCCATTCAGGCCAAACTGAGTTGAAGCCATTGCAGAATCCAATGACCATACAATAGAAATAGAAATGCTTGGCGACAGCTTCGGCTTCACCTGCAGGATTCAGCTTTAGTCCTGCGTCCTGGCTTTTCCTGACTTTGGCTTTAGCTTTGGACGCCGGGATTCCCCGGTTCAACTTTGGCTTCACTTCACGACCGCAGCACAAAAATATTTTCAATTATGATGCCGGAGTGAGGAACTCTAGAATTTTTCAATTAAGCTGCTTACTGCGGGGCGGCGGTACTGGAAGTGGGGAACTTGGCCAACTCAAAATGGAATTTCTTGGCAGCAACAAAAAATAAGTACGAAAAAAGATTGTCTGCAATAGTTTGCGCCACTGTTGTTATTGTTGTTGTTGTTACTCGCTGGGTAGTAAAAGTGCCGGACATAAAGGTAAAAGCATTAAAGTTATATGCGATTTAAACTAACAATTTCTGCCGCTGTCGCCTCAGTTGTTGTTGTTATTGTTGCTGCTGCTTCTGTAAAGAAAGAGGGCGGCACTTTTATGTGCCAAGGCAAAAGTTGTCACAGCTTTAGTGGTGCCACCCAGCTCCCATTTTGCACCGCCCACAACGTGTCCGCGCGCCATAAAAATTTGCAACAGCTGCACCACTGCACCACCGCCTCGGGGACTGCAAGTGGTTTTTGGGAATGGAGTGGGGAATTGGACTAAGAATGGGTCTGAGAGTTACCTTGACAGTAGTGAGCCAAAAAGGATTTTAGTTTTTTCCGCCGGCTATCCATACCCTGCAAATTCGACTGCCAAAGGAAGGTTCTTCAGGTTTTTTTGGGGATATGAAAATTCTTCATTTATTACTTTAATTTTTAAGAAATATTTGGGATAGAGATAAGGATAGGGATAATGCCTGTTATTATATACATTTCTTAAACAACATATTAAAAATATATTTACAATTTGCACATAGAATTAATCTAATTTATTAAAATACAAAAATAAATAGTAAATTTAAATTAGTTCCATTGGCAGCACTTTTATCATTCCACTGAGTAGTTGGAAAATTCAACAAACAAATAAATACAGCCCGACAGATTTTCCATTCCACCATAGGGCATACTTTTCGTCACAAAAGCTCTCAGAACTTAGCCGCTACTTGCAGATTTTAGCTGGCTTTTGTTTTTTGCGGTTGCTTTTGTCCAATAATTCGGTCTATCTAATGGCAGCCCCGAATGCAGCTTGCAACGTATCTCCAGTTGGCAAATAGCCTTAGACGCCCGGCCCCCGAAAGTCTGTGCATAAAATAACAATATAATGCCATGGCCAGAGTGCCAACTGGTAGCTGAGGTGGCGGGGGATCTGCCAGTGGGATTGGCATCTGAGTGCTGCTGGCCGTGGAAGCCAAGAAAGCCGAAGGAGTATTGTACTTTGGGCGACTTACTTTTGCCCGTAGGATGTCAAGTTTTTAGTCTCCTATTTTTGGGTGGCTCTTTCGTTTGCTCTGCAGCTTTGCTTAAGTTGGTTTTGCCTGTGGTCAGCTTTGATGTTAATTTTTGGACAGCTGATTCTGATTCGGCTTGGCCCACGGCCCGATCTATATCTGGGTCTATCTATATGCGTATCTGCGCCATCAAACAGTCATAAATTACCGAGCAGAGCTCGGGCACTTTCCTAATTAGTTTTCGTTGGTCGGGGGGGCTTTAAAGCACATCACTTATAAGTTATACAAATATATATATATATTTTAGAGTCGGGGGCCAAGTCGGTGCTCGAGTTTTTTGGCAGCCGAAGCCTTGTGGCTGCTTTGGACGGGCCAATTACGATAATTGTCGCGTTCATTTTTCATTTGACAACGTGCGACAGTTACAGTTTCGGTTACAGTCAGTTTGCCAGTAACCAGTTACCAGTTACGAGTTACTTGCCCTGACAACTCGCGCGTTGCCAACAAGAAAATACAAAAAAGTGAAAAGGCGAGAGCGGCGGGGGAGTGGCTTTTGTAATAATTCAATGAGTGCTGCTTCATTTGTCACATTGCTCATACGCCATGTGCAACGGAAGCGGAAACCTCGGCGACCAAGTGAAAGTATTCATTATACTTACATTACTTTGCCCAGCTTCCCACCGCCCTGCTTTCTTCCATTTTCTTGGTCGTCATTTCGGTCCTTGCCCTTTTCGGTCGACCTCTCCTGCCATTATAATAAATATTTGATTATATATTTTTGCAAGGACCTTAAATCGGCACAGTGCGGTGCGGTAAAGCGGGTTGAGCAGCATGTAAGCGAGAAATTGGCACACCTGCTCAGGGTTGCCAGGATTGCCTGGATTGCGAGGATTGCCAGGATGGCCGGGATTGCGACGCGTCGACGGAATGGAGTACAGTTGACCCAGTTGGCCGGTAGCTCAGCTCAGTTCAGTTCAGTTCAACTCCGTCCGGATGGGCTGAGATGAGATGAAGTTGGCTCGGTGCGGAGAATGGGCAAATTGAATGGCCCCTGCCCTGAACTCCACTCGAGCAGTTCAATGCTCCTTGGCACCGGCTCAGATTGAGAGGGTCGGCCTTAAAGTTGTACAAAATGAGGGTTTAAGATATTAAATACATATTTATTAAATGCAAATATTAGCTATATTTATTGTACTGAAAATTTTGCAAAACATTTTTTAGTAAACAATTGAATTAACTTTTAATTACAAAATAAAATTATTTATCTTAAAGATTAGAAAATCTAAAAATCATTAAAAATATTATTGTTATTACAAATATTGTTTTATTTTTTATATCGAATTGTAAGAAATATCCCTCCTTTAATATATATTTTATTTAAATATAAATCCCAACTTTTTAACCCGCCCATTTAATAGATGATTCTGCATCTTAGGGCTACCTGAGCACATGTTCAGAGTCTTGTCAATGTATTTTTAAAGAGAACAAGGGGCGGACATTGGCCCAGGCTCTCGAACTCTGTGATCGGGAAACAGGCAGCTGGACGAATTTGCAAAAGTGCAACGTTATCTGCATGAGGAATTTGAAAGTTGCCATCCTCCTGCAGTTGCAGGTTGCTTTTGCCGTTGATGTTGCTGCCGTGTTGCTGCTGCTGCTGTTGCTGCTCTGTCTAATCTCAATGCAATCACTCACAGCCACAAACAGGGGAGAGGACTCTGTCCGGGATATGGAAAAGGATGGGCAAGTTGCTCCTGCTGTTCGTAGGCTGTTCGGTTTCACACTTGACTGTGGACCGAGAGCAACAAAGTGGCCGCTTGAGTTCAGTTTAAGTGCGGCCTGCTTGTATCCCCCAACCATCCAAATACTTTTTCCTGTTACCCTTACAGGACCCCCTCCCCTTCCATTGCACTTCCTGTTGCTGTTGGTGTCAATCACTTGGCAATTTACAAAATGCACTTTTAACCCCCGAAAAAAACGTGGGCTTGAAAGCGAATGAAACTCAGTTTGGAATGTCCTGCGGCTGACGGGGCCTTCGTATGATGAATGCCTGCTTGTTTGGGGTTTTGTGTAAGTTTATTGTCTGCCATCCTCTAAAACTCCCCTTAGCCGGGCGAGCACTCCATTTCACTATCACTTGGCCGCTGACAGGGAACGAGTGTCGAGGTGTCGTGTCGTACTTGAGGCTTCTGGCACGGATTGTCACTGGAGAAGTGCACGGAGAAAAATAATGCGTCGAAACAAAAAAAATACAAATATTTATTCTACTTTTTTGTTTAGCAATGACAAGATCTTCTACTTCGATTTCTAAGGCTAAACACGTTTTTTAGATAATATTTTCAGTCTGATTTAATTTTTTATAATTTTTTTCTTGTCAAAAAAATAAAAATAAAATATTTTATAAATATTTTTTACATATTTTGGGAAAGAAAAAATCATTTTAAAAATATAAGAGTACCTATTTAACAAATTAGTTAATGTAAAATTTATATTTCCAATGGGGTACCTACAAGTAGTGGTCGAAAAATAAAACTGCCAAAGTCTAGACGATCGCCGCTTAGACAAAGCCCTCCAACACCTTTGTATCCGTCAAGTGGGTTGGCCGAGGTGGAAGTTCCGTCAAAGCGGGCTTAGATCCCAGATTAGTTGGCTCACCACCCGCTGCTCCTCATATGCATTTAACCCTCTATTTGCGGGGCTGGCAAAAATTAATGTGCCAACAGCTCTCTCGGCTTCATGAACACACACACACTCGCACAACAATTCACTGCGGGGGTGTTGGCATGTAGTTTAAAGTTTGGCGCGTCTCCTGACACTTAGACAGCAACAACTCATCAACGTCACGAGCAGCAAAAACACAGCCAGCTAACAAAAAATCAAAAAAAAAAAAAAATAAAGCACATTGCTAAAACTCAAAAACAACTACCCGGGCACTTGGAAAAAACTGTAAAACAATATTAGTGATAGTCTGGATGGGTTACATTTCATTCCACATGTGTGAATTAAGCGTCAATCACAGTGAATGCCACAGAGGCGGAATGAGCACAAAAACAGAAAATGGGGATAAGCTGGTGAAGTATTTTCTTTTCTTTTTGACTTTTGGGCACGTTGACAATTGGTTTGGAATTTAAGGGGGATTTTGTCAGGATTCATGCTTCGATGTGCAACTTTTACCTCCGCTAATACGGATTTTGTATATACTAGAAAAATTCAAGAGAGATTTTAAAGGCGTAACAAACAAAGAAATTTTAAAAAAATATAACCAAATATTTTAAACATTTATTTAACAAAAAAAATTAATAAAGAACTATATCATACTTACATATATCACTCATATTACTGAAGACATTTATGAAATAAAAAAAAGTTGAATGCAAATTGCAAGTGAGGCCCTCGCCTTTAATGTTAATTATAAATCATGTTTTATTTTTTTTATTTTCCCTGCAGGTGATGAGAATAATTTCTACTGCATCTAGTGTTGGTACTAAAAATCTGTGTACAAAGAAAACCTACTGAGCAGAAATTAAACGTATTCAAAGCCCGCCGGAGTTGTCCTTAGTAAATGAAATTAATCATGTAATCAAAGCTCCCACCGCGCTGATAGTGATTCCCTCCTCGCTTTCGGCCAGGTTCGCCTGCGGGCCTGCCTTTGACGCGACTGGGGGTCTGTCTGTTGACAGTCGGGTCTCGACTGGGTTGTCAACTTATTTGACTCCTGGCCGGGGGAACTGGAAAACTGGGGCTGGCAACCCCAGTTTCTGGCCTGCGGGGCCCGAGAGCTGAGCTCCTGGCTCTCGGGGAGTTTGCTGTCTTAGTTTGGGACCTCGTTCGCCTTCGCCGGAGGCCATTGTCTTTTCTTTGCTCGCTCGCTGTCATTAAGTTTTATTTAATTCCGAGTCCTTGTTGACTCGCCGCCGACTCCTGGTAGTTTTTATTGTTGCGACAGTTTTCGCTAACAAATTGCTTGGCGTCAAGTGTCGTGTAATTACGACGGACGGAGCGGCGGGCCCACATGTGCCAAAATGTTGTTATTAGATTGTTGCCGGCAAGTCGCTGGGGAAAGTTGCATTTAATTTTTTCTTCTCTGCCGGCATTTGGCCCACAAATTGATGCCATAATAATAGCTGGCCCCCCGTTTGTGGCTGCTAATGATGCCGAACTGGCCAACTGGCTAACTGGCAAGCGGGCAAACTGGCCAACTGTGGCCCCGATGCCAGCTGCTAATTATGCGTGGGCTGCCCTTTGACCGGACCCAGGGGGCGGAATGGTCGATGATGGACGGCCACCGATCAGAGGGAATCGGGGTCAGGGCGTAAAAAGAAAGTTTCGATTCCCTCGCAATTAAATCAGCTAACAGTTGCAGGAGGGAGAAGAGTAAACGAGAAGGTACAGAGGGGAGAAATTACAAAAAACTGGGTTTCACTAATCATTTTGCATTGGTGATGTACTAGAAAGTCAATCTAAGAGTATATAACATTGATTGCTTTGATGTAGAATTTTCACAACTTAGAAAATAAATATAACATTTTCACTTCAAGCCAAATAATATAATATAGGGATAATTAAAAATCCAACTTTATTATTAATTTGCAGCTAGTTATGACAAAAATATGTGAGTATACCTGTATAGTTCACCTGTTCACCTGATTACCCCTGAAAATGTCTCCCCCGCAGTAATTTCTTTGGGAATTCTACGCTCTTTTTGGGCCAGCACAGCACGGCTGCTGCCAACATCATATCCAATTAACATCATTGGCTGGCCGCAGTGGACAACTGTGGCGGTGAGAGCATTTGCGTGGCCATAATTAAAACCAACTGCAATGAAAAAAGAGAGCTGGCCAAAACCAGAGTGCAGCTACAAATGCTGCAGTGCTGTCTGTGTCCTTCGTCCTTCGCACATCGTCCTGTGTCCAGCGTTCAATGCCCAGTGCCCAGTGTCCAGTGTCCTGTTGGCCCGGCTAAATTGTTTGCCCTTCGCTGGCCGCATAATTACGGAGTTTCGGACAGAGGCCGCGTGTCAGGCGCCATGGCGACATTTTAAAATTGGCGCATAAAATGTCAATTTGATGTCATTGGATCAACTTAAATGCGCTGCTAGTCCGCCTAGTCCTTCCATCGCAACGCAGCCTGCTAGCCATAGGTCCTGGCGGGTTAATTTTGGCATCGCGTAACACCCCAAACACACGGTGCAGAACTTGGTATGGTTGAGATATATTTTAGAGATTTTTGTATTTCAGAACTTGATATGGTGGAGATATATTTTAGAGATTGTTATGTTTCAAATTAAATATAAAATTTGGTAAATATGACTCAACCTTGCCACAAAATGCAACCATAAAATACTATTTCTAGTTTATCAAATGAAACTTAATGAAAGTTATTTTTTTCTCTGCACTTATTCAGATGACTCGACTAACATCCGCCTCCCGCAACGCCAACGATGTGTGTCATGTTATGTTGCAGGCAACTTTGTGCCATGAATTTCGGTGGGCGATCGGGGGGCGCAGTGCTGCTGTCCTGTTGACATTGATGTTGTCATGTTGTGTTGGGCGTGGCCCTTCGGCCAGCTCGGCAAATACCTGTTTATGTTATGCCTGGCACATCAGGGCATCCTAACTGGCCGTTGCACAGCGTCCCACGCTCGGTGCTCAGTGCCCAGAGACCTGTTTCCAGCGCCAAGCCCGAGCAGATTAGTTTACTTAAATTGATGGCAACTTAGCGCTAATAACAATGCCCCGCGATGTGTTTGTGGTCGTTCACTGGGAAATAAATGTTTCTGAAGGTGGGAAGATAATGGCGAAATTAAGGTAGAAATACTTCGAAAATACTGGAATCCATTTTCTTCTTATTAAAAATATCTTTTTTTTTAGTTTGTTTACTTCAGAGTAAACAAAAAAAAACTTGATTTTAAATTATTCCACATCAACTTTAATTTGAAATTAAACATCTCAATTTGATATGTTTCGCTCCCACTCATGTTATTAAAGTCGCCATTTTGCTTATTCCTCTCTTTTTCGAAATCAGAGAATCTCCGAGGGAGAGAAATCGGAAAAATAAAAATTTTAATATCGATTTTACCATCATTGCATTGTAAAAACGATATAGGTATGAATACCGAAAATCATTGAAGAAAAGATATAAAATAGAAGAGCATAAATATCTATTAAATTTCGTTACTTACTGAATTACCCATTAATATATTCGTAAATACTTAACGATTTACTTTCCCCCAGAAATGATTCCAGATCCCATTTCCCTTAGTGTATTGCGGTTGCATGCCTTGAGCCAAAGCTAAGTGGGTCACCGGGTGGGCGGTGGCTGCTGGAGAGTTCGGTGCATTAATGATGAAGTGGGGCCGCTGAGTGGTCAACGGTGTGGGGCTTAATTAAATGATCTGGCAGGTGCATTAATCAATTTTTTCAACTCTCTGTACGGCTCTGCACGGCATAAAGTTTGCTTATTTCCCAAGCGATTTCGCCTGCTCCGCGCTGCCTCTCACCTGCCACATACATTATTTACCATTCTTATGGCGCCTTTTTTGGCATAACTTTGGCTTACTTTAAATAAATCAACGCTGGCCACCACGCCAGACACACGGCGACTCCCACTTTTGGAGCAACTTTTTATGGGGCACGTGTGTGCAGGTTTTGAAATATGAGCAACCTACTGGGGGATGACCGCGTTGTAAAGTATGCAACAGTTGATGGGGAGTTTCCAGGACGGCACACGAAGCTATTGACTTCGAATAATATATGACTGTGGGACGGAGAGGACTTACTTCGCCGAAGAAGCCAGGTGAGGAATGAATGCCACTGAAATTGGGTCAAGAAAAGAGGTTCCGCTTCTTATATATAGCTAAATGCTATAACTCAATTTATTAAAATTATTTATAAATAATAAAGATTTCCAAGAAATCCGATGCACATTCGGTCTTAACTCCCCTTAAATTCTTGGCATTTTGCAAACCTCCCTCTTAATTTTACTCAATATCCGGCACATTCCATTCCTGTCAATCCTTCGTCGTCAATTAACGCAAATATTTTAATTAGTTTCCAATTCAGATATTTTCGAGTGCCGAACGCTCTCCTGTGCCTAAGCCACAAAAAAGGAAACGAAAAATCTGGTGACAGCTAATTTACTCAGACCCAACTCGTTTTCTAGTACCGAGTACTCGTTTAATTATTTTCACAAAATTCACTGGAAAATTATGCAAGGCCGGGCGAAAATATTCATTAAGTGCTCGCTGCTCATCAGAAATTTAGAGGCTACCGGGCCGAGCCGAAGCTTTGTAAAGTGCTGTCCAAAAATAAATGAAGCAGGGAGTCGGGCCGAAACTATAGCTATTTTCAGAATGTAATTTGGCCGGCGACGCTGAAAACTTTCCTTCCTAGCCCCAAAAACGTTGGCCCACAGGAGCTGCTTCGAACCCGTTGGAGGGTTCGTGTGCCGGCGTGTTTATTATAAGTTTGCCTTTTGCACCTTCGCCAGCTTTTCACAGATGCACTGGGAAAAAAAACTAGCCTTAAAGGATAAGTGCGAATAAACTAATAAATTAGGTCATTTTTAGAAAAATATAAAAAAAATTTATTTCAATATAAGCAAATAATATTTAAAAATATTTTAAGAGCTCAACAGAATATAAATTTAATTGAAAATTTTAAAACAAAAATAAAACGTTTCAAAACTCATAATTTTAGTAATAAGAATATCTAAAATATTTTTAGAAAAATAAAAAGAAAATTTATTTCAATATAAGCAAATAATATTTAAAAATATTTTAAGAGCTCAACAGAATATAAATTTAATTGAACATTTTAAAACAAAAATAAAACGTTTCAAAACTCATAATTTTAGTAATAAGAATATCTAAAGAATAAGAATAAGAATATCTAAGTAAAAGTAAAAATATATATATATTTTTTATAATTTGTAAATTGTTATTGTTATGAATTTAAAATTTTTTTTTTTCAAATTTTAGGAACGGACTGGATTTTTAAAACTTTTTTTTTCTGGTCCTGTACGTTGCTCTCTCGCTCGCTTTTATTTTATCTCTCTTCATCTCTGTAGCTCCGGCTTTTGGGGTGGGGGACAACTTTTCATTTTTGTCTCGGGCGCACAGTTTGACACCCGGTGTCAAATGATGTGTCAAAATGTGCACAATTTACCGTATGCCGGACCTGCTAAAAGCTGCCTGATGAGCAGGTGGGTGGTGGGCGGTGGGTGGTAGCTTTGGAGTGTATTCTATCTGGGCCAGGCTTCCCAAGCTGGCCGAGAGTGTGGGCGTGGGCCGGCACTGTGGGGTTAAGTGTGTGCGGGATTAATAGCCGGCACACGCTGTCGAGTGCCTCTGGATTTGACTCTTGTACCTGTCACCCGGTCCCTCACCTCGCATATTCACCGCCTCCACCACCCGCTCTCGATGACACTTGGGCCCCTGTCAACGTGTTTCTTTGGGGGTCATAAATGTTTTGGCAACTTTAATGGGGCATCCGTTTATCCAGCACGTGTAATTGCCGTACAATTTTTCTTATGTGTGCGATATCTTACGGCACTCAACCGGATCCTTTGACCTGCACAGCCCCCGCCCATCCCCCCTGCAACTCAGTGTATTATAAATTATGCTTAGCTATTTGGGAAAATTAAAACGCACACGGCACATTTTTAAATGCATGCACGTGCATGTTGTCGGTACTTCAGCACCCTGTTTTGGCCCGTTTCGAGCTCCTCGCACCTTTGTGTTTTGCGCCAACGTCAATTTTTCACATAAAGTTTGCCAAACGCTTGACTTGCATATAAATGACTTGGCCGGAACAGGAAAACGGAAGGCGGAAAGCGGAGCCACTAAGGAAGCCGGCACAGGTGAGGGCTCCCAAAAGCATTCGAGTTGTCAACTCTTTCAACGTGTATTACATTTTGAGCTTCAAAACTGGCGATGGGAGGAGCGTGCGAGAGAAAAAAATAATTTCCTTTGCGTAATATATGCTGTATGAGCTCCGCTTTCCTTTCAATTTCTTTTTGCTTCCGTGTTTTGTTTTTTCCATGGTAAAAGTACACGGTGGAAGGTGTGAAAAATGTATGCGCGCGAAGGTTGCGCTGTTCGGTTAGGTGGAAATTTCGGTGCGGTTTGTAGGAGTAAATAAAAAAGTATTAGAAAAATTACAAAACAATTCGCAAAAATTAAAAAAAAAAAACAAGAAAGAAAGCTATATAGTCACTCGGCTATCAAATACTCTTCACTCAGCTAAAGAAAGCAGTCGCAAGCATTTCATTATTTGCTTATAACTTTTTACTGAGGGGTTCGATTCTAAAAAATTCTTTTACGTTTTGTTAGGTATTACAAAAGCCAAGAAAACTGCATTTACACTTTTGCATAATTATACTTAGATTTAACCAATTGAAATACCTACATTGTTCCCTACAGTACAACATCGCTTAAGCACGCTAAAAGCTGCGCCCAAAGTGAATAATACGCCCACGACGTGCTGTCATTTTAAACTAAAATAAAAATAAAAATGAAAATAAAAACGCAAATACACTCAGGCACACAGGCGCATGCACATTATTCATAAATAGTACGCATATTACAGACAGTCACTAGATGGCTGAGGGAAATGAGAAGGAGATGGAGAATGGGCTCCGCTTCCTGCATTTGTAAGCGATCAAATTTGACGTGCACTTACGAAACAAATTGGCATTCTACGCAGCAAACACAGGTAACACTCGCTACGTGCAGCTATTTTTGCGTAAATATGTTATACAGCCATTAAATTAAATTTTCGCACATTACGTATACGCCATGTGGATGGTAGAACTCAGAGGCAGAAAGGAAAATTCCGCCAAGTGCATTGAATCAAGACACAGATGGTTTCGGGGGATGCATTAACAGCCCGATCAAAGCCTCCGGATCCAAGGCATTTGTCATCAATCAAAGTTAAATCTCACTGTTTATGATTTGTGTCATTTCCAAAAAACGGCAGACGACGGGAAACATAAAAAACTTCAGCAGATAAATAAATAAGCTTCCGAAAAAATATCGCGTAAATGTGCGTAAAAATTGTTTGTGGTTCCCCCATTTGTGATTTTTATTTCGATGTGTGTGTGACGGCGGTGCAAATTATCAATAAATAAATAAAATTACGCACGCTTTGGCTTAATGTTTGGATTTCAAGTTGATGTCTGGCATTTGATTGGTTTTGCTTTCACTTCAGCTCCTGCCCTCTTTTTATGGCATTCAATGCGATGAACACAAGATGATAAGTGGGTATAAGCCGAGGCTGGGGGATACGGCGGCATCCTATTTGATGCCTGATTTTTGGATTTGGATTGAAATGTAATTGGGTAATTATCACTGATAGGGAGGCTGTAATTCAAGCGGAAAATCATTGGGGGACTCTTTTTCTAGGAGCCTGAAAAATCAATAGTAGCTGCCAGTTTTTTCAAATAATTGAATGAATTTTGTGCCAGTAGAGAATCCACGTTTTCGTTGTGGGGACTATTCAAAAGAAATACTTTTTGAGTACCACACTTACATTTTATTATTAAGTTAATTATTTTATTACTGTATTTCTTTATATTATTGTATTGTATTTCACATTTCGTTATTAAAAATGTCTTTCAAATTGATAAAATAAATACAGAAATTATTTCCCACATTAACGATATATTTTTCTGCATAAATCTAATGATATTTCAATGTTATACGCAGAATTCTGTTGCTCTTAAAAATTCACAATTTGGATTAATAAAAATTAGTCTTACCAATAAATAAAACCCATTCTTTAGAGCTTCTACGACCCAAGGACAAACAACCGAAGAGTTCACAACCTGTCATTGATTAGACAACTTGGAGTCTCAAGAGCAAGCATATTAATTGCTCATAAACAGCCCCACAGCCGACTGCTGGGTGAGAACAAACTCCTGCGCAACCCCAAGTTGTTTATTATTCAATGTCATTTGCCACTAAGCAATTACGCGTTCTTGTGCTCCCATAAACACCAAAAGGCTTAGGCAACAAAAGCCCACATAGAACTCTCGGGCTGCCAGACGACTACACCTGTCAGCAAATTTGGGGCGTAAAGTTTGTTTGCTTTTTTATGCCTCCTGTCTGGCAGAGTGCGTACGTATATGTTTGTGTCAGTCGACTGAGATTTCATGACTTCAACGCATGCTTTTCAATTTCTTCCAAGCGCAGGGAGCGAGCCAAAAATGAACAGAAAAAAAAATGTTATCAAAATTTATTGAGCGCTGTCATGAAGCTGTCAAAGTCGATATCAAAAACATTTGATTTTTGACTTTATTTTGGCAGCCCAAAAGCAGCAACAAGCAGCAACTCGATTCCCAGTCCTTGGTTCCAGTTTCGGTCCCAGGGCCCGAGGCCAAAGCCCAGCCCAATTCCAGAATACCCGGCCCGGTCCCAATCCAGCCCCAAAATCCCCACCAACGCACATTATAGCCGCGGCCGTATGTGATTCCCCCTTTGTTGTCGTCTCGGCGAAAAGAAAGAAATAATCATAATAAAAAAGCCCATAAAAGAAGCCGTGAGCCATGCAGCCATCTCAAAAATTTTCATGCTCTCCCAAGGCGCTGGCACATTGATAAATTAATGATTGCCAGGCTGGCAAAGACGCTGAAAGCGAGGGAAAGGCGAATATAAAGCGACTGAGGTGCAGTCGATGGGGTTGAAAAAAAGGTGAGTTCGAGAATGGTTGGGTTTTATGGGAAATCAATCTAAATGTATGCATAAGTTGTTCGGAATTCCTCTTTTAATAACATTGATGTATGATGCGGAAGTCTGAGAGGGTTCTGAGAGGGTGGGGGTTTTCTTCGAAAGGGTTTTCTGAGTGTTGAAAAATAACGAAATACATTTGGAAGTGTAGATGTAATTTAAAAGGATTCTTAAAAAGAAATATTACAATAACTTTTAAAATCGTTAAGCCTGTTTATTTTGACTTGGCTATGTCAACTATATAGATTAGATAATCCTTAAATAAAAAATATATACATACAATTGGAGATCTAAGAAAACATTTTTGGGATTTTTATTATAATCTTAGAATCTTATGATCATATTCCCGCCAAAAACAATTTCACAATCATATCAAATACGGTCAAATTTGTTATTAAGATCATTTTCATTTACGATTTATATGAACTTAACTTTCTATTTCGATTACAAAACTTTCTTTGATTTGTATATGTATTTGTGTTTCCTTATCTAGCCACTTCGTTTATACTTCCCTAGCTGGCATGGGCATTTCTTGGGCCCTCGACCTAATGAATATTAATCGTCGCCTGACTGACTGACTGAATGAATGCCCGCTGCTCGCCAATCGCACCTGTGTCCATATATCAAGCGTCAAAGCCACTTGTCTTATCAGCTGTGCCGACTGCGAGTTCCGATGAGTTGAGTGGGACTATTAACAAAACAAATATAGTTTCTGCATGAGAGGTCCACTGTGGCATTTGTCGGCTGGCTGGGAAATTTCCATGCTTTTTTGCGGCTTTGCCACTTGAAACGCTGAACATGGCGGATTAATGTCATTTATCACGCGCCTGCCTTGCGGTGAAGGGGGGGATTTGGGGTTGGGGCTATGGTTAGCATTAGCATTAGCAGGCATTTGAAATGTACAAAATGAATAAGGGACTCGCAGCATCACCAGCCTACACATTCGGATACAGTTTAAGCCGTCGATGTTGCCTGGCTTTGTTCGCTCGGTTTTGCTTTGTTGCCGCAAAAAGGATAATGACAAATAATCAAGGATAAACGTTTTTGATTGATCTTTAATGGCAGCTTCCCATCTCCACCATTCCCCATCCCCCCGTTGCCTTTGACATCCGCAGGCGAATGTAAATCATATTAACTTAAATGTACCATAAAACAAACCAACGAGCCCATGTGGATTGGGTTGGTTTGCTGCGATGGAGTGCGTGCCCAGGACACTTATCCTTCGGGCCACACACACACGGCTTATGAGCTTGCCACATTCTTTTGCAATTGTACTGTGTAGCGGAAAATGCTTTTCAATATATCAAAGGGAGCGGGCATATAAATAACAAGCTGAGGGGACGACGACTAATGAAGGTAGAGACAGCGGAATGCCCTTTATAAAAGATGACTCTATGTATATTTAGATAGACAATGTTTATGGACTATTATAAAAATAGTGATAAATATTACAGTTGCTATGACTGCCATATCAATTTTTTTTTAGATTTTTTAACTTATTTATATTTATACTGTTTTAAAAATATGATAAAAAATATTTATAGATTAAAACATTAGTAAATTTCAGATAAATATTTAAATGTAATATACTTAACCTTATTTTTCATATCTTATTAAATATTTAATATACCCTCTTAATGCATTTATTGGAGCATACAAAAACTCTACCCCAGTTAGCAGGCTCGACAGACGAATCTGTTGGCAAAATAGTATCTAGCTAAAATTCGTGGAAAAGCCAATTGGAGATATTGTCAGGGGGGAAATCGTGACTGGAGGGGGAAGTGAGGGGGGCGAAGTGAAAAAGGGAATAGGGAAAGCAGAGCAGTAAAGAAGAGCCAGTCAAAGACGGCGAAATAAAGCAATTAAGCGGCTTACAAATGCCAGCCATTGCAGAATGTATCCGTGTGTGAGTATCTGAATATCGCAGGACCAAACCGAGATACGGATTCACACACACACACACACCCACGCACAGACAGTTGGTGCAAACAACACTGACAAGACTGAAATGAGAATGAAGAAAACATCAGAAAATTAATTTACATGTGCGATTCATCAATCAGCCCCGGCCAGACTCCAAGTCCAGTTGAAGATGCGCAGTGCTCCTCGCTTTCCTGGCCAAAAGTCATAAGCGGACATATGTGTGCGTGAGAGTGTGCATGTGTGTGTGCAGCAGGCCGTGCGTTGATTGATGATAAATACTCCAGTCGGCGGACGGAAGGATCGCACTGGCCCGCTTGAGATAAAGCGTTCAAATGCGGCGCATATTAAATGATGCAACATGGAAAGTAAAAGGGGGTTTATTTTCTGGAAGGGCAAAGCAGGGGGATAAAGAGGCAGGTACACATAAAAAATATTATGAATTTTAAATGAATAATAATTATGAAAAGTAGTAAACAGAATAATATTGTTTTAATATATTAATTTAAGCCAGTCTTTTCCATAAATAAAATGTTTGGTTTATTTTGTCAAAAATATTTATTATATATGTATATATGTATTTTTTTAATGAATAGTATTTTTTAGAGTGCAGCTCATGCGAGCCTCTGTTTATTTTATTATTATGTAATGCTTTATCCCCATTTCCCACACCGTAACCTTTGGCAATCGTTATAAATGACCATTTGCGAGGGTCCTTTGGCTAGTTCCCATTTTTATTCCCGTTTATACCACCCACCACCCCTTTCGCCCCTTTTGTCAGCCCCTCGTCCTTGTCAGGCTTTTTGTATTGTTTGCCAGCGATAACATTTATGCCATTACATAAATATATAAATAAATCAGTATTAGTTGAACTTCAGTTTGTCGCTATACAAGGCTTAGTGTGTGGCATTGTGTGAGTTTCCACGCGCATGTGTGTGTGAAAGTATTTAATATTTCATTGGGTTTTTGGGGTTGTGTTGTAAAAAATATTATGTGGCTCGCCTGACTTGCCATTGGCGATTGGTTTATGTACATAAATTAATTGTGGGTCAATCGGGTTTTTTTTGGGCGAGTTTTAAAAATAGAGAGTTAATATTTAATTAAAAATACTATAGGCATTTTACACATTATAAAATTTAGAATATAACTAAAAATGAGAAAAATATCTCAAAGACTGAAACCTGCATTAATTTTGAAAGTAGCTCCCTTTTTATTTAAAATGCTCATATGTTAATGACCTGAGGCACGACAAAACATAAACAATGCGAATTTATTTAATTCATTTTCTCATTTGTATAATGCGTCTGCCGAGTCGAACAATTTGCGACCAAAATACCCAAAGGACTCGTCTGCAAAGGTGTTGCGCCTTTGATGCTCCCCCTGTAGGTGACCCCAAACCTCTTCCCCCTCTTTGAACCTCCCAAAGGTCACAGACATTTCAAGCGTTTTGTTGTCGCGACATTTTGCAGTTGCTGGGCTTGTTGCTGGCATTGTTGTTGTTTATAAGAGACGGCGCACCCAATTCAGCAATTCACATGCATGCAGCGACCTCAGCGGAAAGGAAACCCCTGTCTGTATCCCCTTTTCCTTTTTCCATTTTCCAGTTCTCCTCTCTTCAGACGCTGTTGTTTGACGTGGTTTTTCAGCGATGTATTATTTCCTTTGCTTGTCAGCGACAGTTTGCGAATTTCAGTCACATTGGCATATGGAGAGTAATTCCTTAGAGGTTTCAATTAAAAGAAAGGAACCGCACGCATTATAATCACTGGTGTTGAAATATATGAAAAACAATTTAATAATAATGTAATGTAATTTATTAAAATAACAAAAAAAACCAAGATAAATATTTTTTTTAATTTGTACTTGTAATGTGAAAAATAAAATTATTAAGATTATAAAGATTATTAAAAATATGTTTTATTGTGATGTATAAATTTTTTTTTTATATTATCACTTTCAAAAATAATATTATATGTTTATGATATAAGTCTGTTAACTCCTAAATGTGGAAAAAAATTTTTCCGTTTAGATTCTGCTGCTGGCAGAAACTCATCTAACAAGTAAATACAACTTCCAAATAAGAGCGTATACCTTATACTGCACAGATCATCCGGATGGCAAGGCCCACGGTGGAACCGGAATCTTAATCAGGGAACGCATAAATCACCACTTTCACCAGAGGTTTGCAACAAATTATTTGCAGGCTACATCTATAAAATTACAAGCAGGCAACGGCAGTATCACTATAGCCGCTGTCTATTGCCCACCGCGTTTTACAATAACTGAAGAGCAATTCTTGGACTTCTACAATTCACTCGGAGATCGCTTTTTAGCAGGAGGAGACTACAACGCCAAGCACACGCACTGGGGATCAAGACTCGTGACACCTAAAGGAAGACAACTTTATAAAGCAATTATAAATTTGAGCAATAAACTCGACTATGTCTCTCCTGGCAGCCCCACATACTGGCCAACTGATCCCAGAAAACTGCCGGACTTAATTGACTTCGCTGTGACCAAGAACATCCCAAGAAACTTAGTAAGCGCCAAATCGCTATCGGACTTATCATCGGATCACTCGCCCGTTTTAATAACTCTTCTTCAAAGCCCCAATATAATCGAGCACCCATCCAGGCTGACCTCGCATAGAACTAACTGGCTAAAATATAAAAAGTATGTAAGTTCCCACATTGAGCTTACACCACAGCTTGACACTGAGAATGACATCGACTTCTGTGCTGTTGCCCTGGAGTCGGTACTCGTGGCAGCAGCCAAAATCTCAACACCAGAAGAGACAATTGGGCGTAGCAGCCATTACAAAACTAATCTGCAAATCGAACAACTAGTTCGGGAAAAACGACGCCTACGACGAGCTTGGCAATCTTGCAGATCGCCCCACTCGAAGCAACTCTTTAATGAAGCCACCCGCAGACTCACCAAAACCCTTAAGCAAGAAGAAGAGCTTGCGCAGCGCCGGTACATAGAGAGACTGTCGCCGACCAGCACAAAGCATCCCTTGTGGAGAGCCCACCCAAATTTAAGCTCTCCGATAGAATCAGTCACTCCTATTAGAAACTCCTCGGGAACTTGGGCCCGCAGTGACGAAGACAGAGCCGAAACATTTGCTTTGCACCTACAAAACGTATTTCAGCCAAACGCCGCCACAAACTCTTTTCAACTACCGCCTCTTAGCTCTGAAATTGCAATTAACCCGATTTTGTTTCAAGCTCCTGAAATTGCTAATGTCATCAGGAAGCAACTAAAACCGAAAAAGGCTCCAGGGGGCGACCTAATAACCCCAAAAATGATAATTGAACTTCCAAACTGCGCAGTGGATGTTTTATGCAAACTATTTAACGGGATCACTAAACTTGGCTACTACCCCAAAAAATGGAAAAAGTCTGTGGTTATAATGATACCGAAGCCTGGGAAAGACCACACAATTCCCTCATCGTACAGGCCAATAAGTTTACTACCGTGCCTATCCAAACTACTAGAAAAATGCCTGCTCACGCGCATAACACCATATTTAAGAGAACAAAACGTAATTCCGGCACATCAATTCGGGTTTCGAGAAAGCCACGGAACCATCGAGCAAGTCAACCGGATAACATCAGAAATCCGTACAGCCTTCGAACATCGGGAATATTGTAGTGCGATATTCCTCGACGTCTCTCAGGCATTCGACCGAGTGTGGCTTGAAGGCCTTATGCATAAAATCACAAATTTATTACCAGAAAACACTCATAAGTTACTTGAGTCTTACCTCTACCACAGAGTCTTCGAGGTGAGATGCAATGCAACCTCATCCAACGAGTATAACATTGAAGCCGGAGTCCCACAAGGTAGCGCACTGGGCCCTACCCTGTTTGTCCTATACACAGCAGACATTCCTACGAACGATAGGTTGACCACGTCCACATTTGCTGACGACACCGCAATTCTAAGCCGCTCGAGATGCCCAACTAGAGCAACAGCTCAACTAGCTGATCATTTAGTGGTAGTCGAGAAATGGCTATCAGACTGGCGTATCAAAATTAATGAACAAAAGTGTAAACATATAACGTTTACCCTTAATAGACAATCGTGCCCCCCGTTAACTTTGAATAATACGCAGATCCCCCAAGCCAACGATGTAACATATCTCGGCGTACACCTCGACAGGCGCCTAACCTGGCGGAGGCACATTGAATGCAAAAAAGTACACCTCAAACTGAAAGCTAGCAGCCTACACTGGATTATAAATTCTCGATCACCCCTGTGTCTGGACTTTAAAGTTCTTCTCTACAACTCAACCCTTAAACCCATTTGGACTTACGGCTCCCAGCTGTGGGGGAATGCGAGCAACAGCAACGTTGACATCATACAGCGCTCACAATCAAAAATCCTGCGAACTATCACTGGGGCACCATGGTATGTTCGGAACGAAAACATCCACAGGGATCTGGGCATACCACCGGTTAAAGATGAAATATCAAAGCAGAAAGCGGCCTACTATAATAAGCTTACACTGCACCCAAATAATCTCGCAAGGAACCTAACACGGGTCTCAGACCGATCTCGTCTACATCGAAACGACCTGCCAGCCCAGCTATAAATATTAGGGCCCGTTAGTCCAGATTCAGTCTACATGACTGTAATTTAAGTTATATTATTAAGATTTGATATACTTATTGTTAGTCTCATTATAGAGAAGATTCAATAAATAAAGCATATATGTAAAAAAAAAAAAAAAAAAAGATTCTGCTCTTTGCGCTCAGTGTAGAGCCGTATCGCTTCTCGCATTTGCATGACCCTCCCTTGAAATTCCCCCCAAATCGTGCGCCATTCATAAATTCAGTGTTCCTGCCATCGCTTCGGGGCTCCTAATAATAGTCACCCCCACCGCAGTGCCACCTGTACCGTCTGCAGCCCCTATAAGCGCCCCACTGCGCTGCATGCGAGGCGGTACAACAAGTTAATTACGGAGGCATGCAACTCGCAGTTGCCGCCATAAATTGTGCGGGCTTGGGGGACCAACTTGATGTGCACCGTTTAATGAGTGTGCAAATGTTGGCCAGGAAGGCGGGATAAATTAAAAGGGGGTGGGGTTCTGGAGGTGTGTCTTTAAAGTTTCCTGCTGGCAAAACTATTCGATTGACAAAGTTGTGCAGATTCTTGCTCAACTTAAATTGTTAAACTCTTCACGGCAAGAACTCTGCTCGACTGAAGCACTTTTCGGAGAAGTTTGGAGCACCAGCGATGGAGATTCTTGCCGAAAGAATTTTGCGCACAGGAAATATTCATATATTTTAGGGGCATCGATTCCGGGAGCTCATTAAAGTGGAAGGCCTAGGAAAATTGAAAATTAGGGTTATAAAAATTTTAATAATAATTAAACATATGTAAATAATATATAAACAATAATAATAAATATTTCAATGAATGAATATTACAGATAAGAACTACAATTTAAAAATTAAAAAAATATTTAAAAAATACAAATGAATCCGACTTTGATATACTTTTGTGTCTTTTAAACATTAAAGTTTTACCACTCATTTCTTGTCTCATTTGTGTTTCCAAAAAGGCATTTTCTTACTCCCCGACTCTTATTCTTCTCCTATTAATTGCTTATACGCACTGTTGGCCCATCGCCCGGAGAGCTTTTAATCCTGCCACGTGGCAGCCTTCGGGCTTCGTCCAACTCGTGAGGTGTTCAAATCCCGACAGCAGCCGGGCCATAGGAATTGAATAATTTAAACGGATAGATTACGGCCGGCATTTAGTGCTGTGGAAGGGAGATGCCCTAGCTGGGGTCATAACTGTAAGCTATTGCTTGCCCTCTGGCTGCTGAATATTCATTAGGTTTTCGGCAAATTACTTGCAAGCATGCAATACAATATCAAGGAAAAAAGTGCAACAAGACCGCAATAAACGGGCTAGGGAAATTAGCGTAAAATCCGACCGAAACTGAACCATAAACAAAAACCAAATTCGCAGTTCCCGGACCCGCATTTACTATATGTATGTACTCTGTATACGGGGCAAAAAGTTGCGAGTGTTTGTCATGTGCCAACACTTCCAACTGCTTTGGTTTTTTGTGTGATTTTGTGTTGCAGGAGGAGATGGCGGGTAGAGCAGACTAATTTGCGCATAATTAAATATAAATTGTATGCGTCATTGTTTGTTTTGCAACAAGCATTGGGCGTAAATATATTAAAGAAATTGCTGCTCTTCCAGCACGTTACGTATACGCCATGTATGCCGCCGCGCAAATGCACTTTTGTGTTTTGTTTCACTTGGGACTTTTTGTGCTTTTCGTTGTTTTTCGTCGCTTTTTTGTCGTTTTTGCCACCGGCAAGTGACAGGTTGCAGCCAAAGGCAGCAGATGAGGGACAAGTGGGTGGTTGAGGATTCGAGTTTAAGGGGCAGCAGCAGCACCAGGAATTGCAACGTTTTGGCAACAGCACAAAGAAAATGTAATTATTTACGCTCTTGAGCAGACGACGGCGACAACAACTTCCTACCCCTTAACCTCCACCCCCACCCCCTTCTGTTGTTGTCGCGTCAACAGCAATTTATTTGAGTGTGAAAAAGATGAATTAATTTTACAGCATTGTGCAGCACAATTAAAAATTATTTGCTCTCGGCCCCCGCATCACTTCGCTTCGCTTTTGGGCCCAATGTCAGAACTGGCCCGGAGCTTAATTGCTGCAAAGTTGTTGTGGCTTAGCTGGTTGGGCGTGGCAGTGGGCGTGCGCTAGGAGTTGGGGGTGGTCTTTGAGGTACTTGGCAATGCCATTGTCTACACAGTTATTATTTTCAGAATATTAATCGATTTTTTGCATATTTAATTTGTTTAACAGGGCACCTTTTAGGTTAAGAAAGTCACAAAGATTGCTAAATGTAATTGGATATTTAAAAGCTAAAAACATCTCCTATTTTGTCAAAATTTTAAGATTGTTGATCTTGCAATGAATAAATCAGTTGAAAGAATTGGTATTTTATACAAAATATTTGTTATTGCTAGTGCTTAGATTAATGTAAAAAAAATATTTTTTGGTCAAAAATTATAAAAAATATTTTATATGTTAATTTTTATGTGCTAAAATATATAGCTTTATCCAGAGAATTAAAATGTATAAAATGGCCTAAAAAAATTAAAAATTGGAAATCTTTTCTTTTAACAGTTTTAATTCGCAAATATTTAAATATTTAAATATTAAATATTTTTCAGAAAATAAACGCTGAACAACTTTGAAGAATTTTTCCCCAGTGTGGACAATATTTTGTCCTGCAGCAATTTATGTTTTCGGCCTGGTCCACCGATTCGGGCTTCAGCTTTTTTCGGGCCCCCTTTCGCTGCCTCTCGCTCTATCCCCTGTTGCCGTCTTGCTTGCTCGCCCATTGTTTTGGCCTTTGTTTGTGGTTGATGATGAGAAAAGTTTTTGCCTGGCAGGCAGGCAGGCAGCTGAAGTGTTGGCGACGTTGACGGCGAATGTTGGGCATGTTTTATGCATTTTCTTATGACTTTACTTTTGGCGTAGATTTGTGCGTGGCCCCCTCCAGCCCCTTCCTCGCAGCCCGGAGAGTGTGAATTATTATGTACATTTCAAATGTGCAACAACAATAACGAGGAACAACTAAAAGCAATGCCGTAAATTTGTTTTCCTGGCAAGTGGACAAAGACCTCGGGGACAGAGTGAGTCCTGGCCAAAGGAAGATGGAGGAGGAGGGGGAGGGGCTGTCAGTCAGGAGATGTACTCGCACATATAAAAACTATGACCTGCTTACGCGCTGCTGTAAAGTTTTTTCGGTAGGCGTTCTTCCTCGAACATTTGTCATTTTGGCCAGCCGAAATGAACCCACGAAGGGCGGGGCAAATAACTTAATTAAAGTAAATGTGTTGCGGGACATAAGAAGTTGTAATTAGTTGGGCGTGGCTTTGAACAATATTTACCATCAAGTTGGACCATAACTCTCGGAAAGGGAGGAGCACTTTTCGGAAGAGGAAATGTATTATGCAGGCAGATAATTGAAATTGAGGAAAATATTAATAAGAACACAATTATAAAGGACATTAATTAAACAGATTTTACCCTAATAAAAATATTATAAATCATAGAACTTATAAATCATAGAACTTAGATGAAGAATATAGCAAACAAAATAAGACATTTAATAGGAATTTTTTAATTCCTATTATCGTTTAAATAAGCAAAGATGTAAAGGACTCCTCTTTAAAAAGACTTTAATCACTGCTATTATTTTGTACTTTTCCAAGGCTTTGATTTTGCTATTTGAAAAAATTGCCTCTGTCCACATTGCAGCTAAAGAGATGATGAGTGCCAAGTAATTTATTTCTCTCGCCAACTGTCTGATATTTCTTGGTAGCACTGCAGATTTTCCTTTTGTTTCTGCCCTCCTTCCCTTCTTTTTTTCAGTTACGTTTTGCTTGTTGTCTGCTCGAGTTGACTTCCTTTGCACTTTGGAAAGAAGTTTTGAAAAACAGGATTTAACAACGGAAAATTACATTTAGCACAGGACGCGACATGCTGCCTCTTCCTGTTTCCTTCGAGAAAAAAGAAAATATGGGAAAGCGCAACAAATGGTGAGGGGAGGGGGTAGGAGAAGGAAAAGCGGGGCCAGTGGGCCTGGTCAAGGAGGCATGAATAAATGAAATGCGCTAACTTTGCTGGCCTCAAACAAAGGCGAACTAAACGCGGATGTAAACGTGCACTTTCCCCATCCCGCTCCCCAAAAAAGTTTCCCCATGGGAAGTGTAGAAATAAAAACTTGAAATTCACTTCCGTTTCCGGCCAAGGCTGATTGAGCTCTTTAATAATGCATTCGTGCGCGCTGCCGCTCCTCGGAATAATGTTAATTGACAACGAAAACTCGGGGACCTCACTCCGTACACAAAATCCCAATGCCTCTGTGGAAAGATTCTAGCTGTTAATAGTTTTGAAAACTTCTCAAAATTAATGAATCAACCATGACGCGCACACTCTCATGCATTAACCCCTAAATGACGTCATAAAAAAACTGTCTAGGGCAGGATGCCGCTTTTGGGACTCATATTCAGGCATTACAACATTGTAAAACATGAAAATGTTATCATTATAAAGTAGAAAAACGTCGCGAAAGGGAGCGGAAAATTCTAGCTTTTGTTGTGGCTGCCAAGGGGTGGTTTCTATCCGTGGTTACAGATTGTGTCATGAATTAGCACATTATTCCTTTCTATTCACTTTAAACAGACAACTTTCTTAAGCTGAAAGATGCCTACGATATGCGTGGGAAGTAACTTTAAAATACATTAAACTGGCTCACAAGTATGTCAAGTCATTAAGTTCACATCACTCATAATATTTACGAGCAGGGATTAAAGTGCAAATGGTAGCCAAAGATTATATTTCTTTCAAAAAAAATGTGGGAAATCCTTAAAAAGATGTCTGATTTTTTAAAATTTTTGTAATCTTGTAATTGATATCAAATAAATAAAAAATCTGAATATATTTGTTTAAATTGTCAAAACTTTGAAAATTTTATATATTTCGACCCACATATTTCCAAATTAGTTTTTAAATTGCCGATAAACATGATTTAGTTAAAAACCAATAAGTAAATTATATAAAATGTATATTAATCTCCAAAAAATTCTGAAATTTCGATACAAATGTCAACATATGTGGTGGTATCATTGTGCGCTGTAACGGGAGTTACTGGTTTTATTTTGGGTGCTCTTGTCCAACAACATGTATCGTATAGGAAAATAAAATCCATCATGGTTACTGATCCCTATGTCTTCCAATGCCGCAAACATATTTTTAGAGCCGTAAGTTGACCTTTAAATTTTATAATCATGAAACTTTTAAACTTTCCATATTTTAGTTAGCTTTTCTTGGCCGTAAGGCTAAAGGATCCATAATCAGTAATGATAATGGAAAGACGAAAGTCACTGCAGAAAGGGGTAACGAACGGCTAGATAGTATATCCATTTTCGATCAATTCATACTGTGGAGTCGGACAAGGGCGTACAAAGCAGTGAGTGCAAATTAAAATCCGGCGACAAACTATTGTGACTGAAGGTTCTTTAAGATCATGTTCATGACATTTTCCGTGGGACATGAGGGCTATCCGCATGAGGACATTGCGCACGTAGCTGGAATCATGAAGTACGGCTTTCCGGGAATGGATGAAATTCATGTGTATAAAAATTTTGTTCTGTCCTACGATCGTCGTAATCGCATTGCCCATTGGGTGTGTGAGCACATCAAGGACGACTGTTTAAGGATAAGAGATCTTAAGACGTTGCACAAGCCGAACGAATATCTAACGGATAACACCATACCGCCCATGTTCAGTGCTAATATGCGGGACTTTAGGAATAGCGATTGGGTTGGAGGTCATTTGGCCTCGCCGCAAAACTACAAATGCGATATGGTGAGATTTACCGAAGCCTACAAGTTTCCCAACATTGTGCCCATCAATAGGAGCCTAAAGAATCACATTTGGCTTCGCTTGGAGAACCGTGTTAGGGAAATGGCGCTCCGATTTGGTTCAGTCCATGTCTATACCGGTCCCCTGTTTATGCCGCAAAGGATTACGTTCAGAAACTGGTCTATTCGTCATCACGTGATGGGCATGAACACGGTCGCTGTTCCAACTCATTTTTTTAAGGTTATCATCAGGGAGAATGGTGAAGATGGTGATTTACCCCTAATGGAGGGCTACGTAGTGCCAAATGCTGATGTCGACAAGGAGATGGATCTCCGATCATTTTTATGTGATGTTCACGATATCGAGCACTTTGCGGGACTTAAATTCTGTGAAGGTTACCAAAGGGACCAAATAGATCTGCCTGTAAGTGCTCCCTCCATGACGGATCTGCGAGGATCAGACTGACTTTAGTAATGGGACGAGGAAATATAAGTGATTTTAGTATGAGGTCAATCCAAACGAATCAATCTTACGTTTAAATATAAATTCATATTTTAAACAAAAGAAATGTAATTAAAAAGTCATAATATTTTACGTAATTTAATAATTTGGCTATAATTATTTATTATCCTTATTACCCCTTTAAAACAAAAATCTAAATATTAAATTAAGATACGATTTAAAAATGTTGGTCTCTGTCAAATAAATGGAAACCTCTACCAGTGTGTTGTGTACATCTTGGCCCATAATGTCAAGCTAAACGTTATTTCACACGCCTTCTGTTTTACACAGGCGAGCCGCCCTCTTTTCGCATTCACAAGCTCCCCCAGTTGTTGCTGTTGCTGCTTTGCTAAGCAAAACAAATGAGTTAAAGGGTTTTTACTTGCTAACTGGTAGCGCCACCCCGTCGCCAAGCAGCCGAGCAGCCAAACCACCAACTCATTGTGCACGGTCTGGTGGGCAGCTCCTGGCCCCTTGGCTTTGCCATGGAGGAAAGGAGGGCCAGGAGCGAACCGAGAAGAGAAGCCAGAGAACCCGGCATAATGGCCCCAACATAATGTGCACATTAGTGTTCGCACATTTATAGATGTGTCTATGTGTGTGCTGCATGTTTACGGCTGTCTCTGTGTGCGCGTAAAGGATGTGCGGCCCAAGGAGGTGGCAGGAGCGAAAAAATCACTGAAAATATGTGGCAGGGAATCACGGCACATGTGCAACAGCAACAGCAGAGGCAACAGCAAAAGCAACAGTAACATAAGCTTCCACAGCATCCGCAGCATTTGTGAGCTAATGACATTATAAACATGAAAACTCCATTAATATTTTTTTGCTGTTGATTATGATGTTGCTGCTACTTTTTATGGTCGGTGTTACTCCTTTTTTCCAGCTGCTGCAACGCCGCCAACGGAAATTTTCACACTTTTAGTCTGATTTTCCATTTCTTGTCTGTTGTTTTTTTTCCTCCAGTAGGTTACAGCATAAGCATATGAATGGGCTAGGGATTGAGGGAGGGGTTACCACCACCATTTCTCACACTTTACTTTGGTTTTTCCATAATTTATTTGATTTATTTGCACGCACCGCACGCGGCTGCTGACAAGTAACTTGCACAAGTAACTTGGCCTCCATCTCCCGCCTGAAACTGCCTTCGGCCAAAAGGAAAGCTCTAAAAGTATTTTGATGCTTGACAATTTTTTCAAATTAAAGAACAGCAAAAAAGGCAGCTTCTTGCCTGTGCTTCTTAACTCACTTATTCGCCAGGTGGGCCAGTTGGGGATAGGTGGGCGGTTCCCACCTGTTTATCCCTGCCCCAGTTGCTCCATCATGCGAGGCAGAGTGTGCTGCATACGAGATGCCAGCCCTTGCGGAAGTGTGTGGGCCATTGGCCGAGCATGTGATCAACATCGGCGGCTTCCCAGATTATGGTTTACTTTATGGCTACACAAATTTGATAAAGCTGCAGTTAGATTTTACTGCAAAACTTAAGAAATATTTCAGTCCAAGTGAAGTGAAAGTAGGTATAAAATGCTGCAAGTTAACTACATATTGCTGTAGTTTTAGTAGTATTCAAAAAGGTTTCTTAATACCTTTACCATTTATTTTAACAATTAAACTAAAAACTAATTTTTAAGACATGTTATATAACGACCGCAATTAACTTTAAAAGCTTAGCTAAACTCAAAAACTTTGACCGACTATAGTTGGCCATTGAATTTTTATTGCCGGTAGGTCGAAAGGAAATTTTATTGGCGTTTTCATTTAATTTTTATTGCAATTCCGTGCAGCTCCTTTCAGTCGGCGGACCTTTCCTGTCTCCTTCTAGTGCACACGCAATAAGTTGCACTCCATTAAGCGGTTTTTAATATAAAAATCCTGGCAGCGAAAGCCGGCAATCGTCGGAGATCTTTGGGCTGAAAGCAGTTACATTTTCATTGGGGGTATTTTCATTTCTGTTTTCAAAGGCGGCCCTTAGCAGAAGCGCCTCGGCGTCGTCGATAATGGCAATTGAGTGTTGCATTTGCTTTGATTTGCTTCTGGCCCGGATTGGACTTGGGATTCGATGGGTGGGCTGGTGGTTCTGCGGATCTGGCTGCGCGGTGAGGCGCATTTCGCATTTGGCATTTTGTTTTTATGCCCGCTAAGCTTTTGTTTGCCTTCGCCATGCTCCGCTTGGCTTGCTTCTCATGGCTGTGGATGCAGTTGCTGCAGTTGCAACTACATCTGCAGCTGCTTCTGTTAGCGGCTTACGCCGGTTTCGATGCCCCGATTGGCTACACTTTCGCCCCGGCTCAACAACCCCACCAGCCCCCGCCCCCCGTGGGGCCAATCCGTTTGGCAGCGTTTGAGAAATGTTATAGCGGCTTAGGGATTTGCGGTTTTGTGTTATTGCTGCTGCCACAACCGCTGAGTGCCTTTGGGCGACGACTGGCGCCCTGCTTTTGTCAATTTGCTTTGCGCTTTCGTTACGATTTGGCGTTGGCAAAGCCACATCGCACATACGCACTGTTGCCGCAGGACGGCGAAAGCCCCAAATGAATTCGATTTCCCCCAATGGCTGATGCACTTACTCACCGACGGATCAGAGCATTTGCCTCGCGCTCGAAAAAAAGGGTTTCATTGGGAGAACAGTTTCGAATTAATCAAGCCGGGTTTTATTTTAAAACCTTTCTCGGTCTTGAAGAATATGTGTTAAATTAATACATTTTGTGTTTTAAATTGCCTTTAAAACAAATAAAAAGTTAAAGTTAAAAGTTAAAGGTAAACAATTTTTTTTATAAATTGTTAACTAATAAACTAAAGTAGCTCTGTAGCCATGGAAATAATTCCCTACAAAAGCAATGCAACTTCTCCGCTTCTGTCAAATGCAACTTGCAATAGTCATGTCAGTACTTATGAATGATTTTATTGCGGAGATTCTGTTTCCTGCTTCTCTTGCTGCACTTGTCATCACCGTAATAACTCCGACGCATTGCGCTAACCACAAAACAGGGCATTAATGCACTTAACCACTCGGCTAGCTGCTTTGTGCATGCGGTCTGAGAATTCAGCAGCAATGGCAATCCCAGCAGGAGCAACATTAGCAACACCAGCAGCAACACTCGCTGCAATACTTGCGGCAACAGCAGAAATATAATTTGATATTTGTTATTTGAAGCAACTCTAAGGATTAAGTGTGACACTGAAATACATGTAGAATATAAATAAAAATTGTAGCTAATTGGAATTATTCATGTCAGCTTTCTTTTTCTTTTTTTTTTATTATTCATTAAAAATCGGAGCCTTCAGATCTTATAGCAATACTTATTAATCTTCTGGCGTTTTGAAATCTCTTAAAAAATGTCTAAGAATATGCAGCAAAGAAAAGAACCACCTATATATTTTGTAAAAAATATTGTTGCATACTTTTAAACACTTTATGTACTGATTAAATAATCCTTGTGATTTTTGAGGGTTTTGAAATCACCCAAAAAATGTCTGTAAATGCTAGCAGCAAAAAAATTACGTATTTTAAAATATTGTTGCATACTTTTAGACACCTTTGGACGTGATTCAGGAACCATTGTGATTTCAAGTGCACCCTTATATATTTTTGATGAAACATTGAAGTCGAAATAAAATTCCGCCTCGTTTAAACCGGCAGTGGCAAGGAAAATTCAATCAATCCGACAACAAAGCTGAGGAAGCCTGGCAGTCGCCCAGAAGCCCCTTTTTGCGGACCCCCTGAAATCGCTGTCCCGCCCTTTTGCAGCTGTCCCGCCCAGCAGGTCACTTATATTTCAGCACTAAATGCTGCACAACACAATTCATTTTTGTGCAATTTCCCGCTGTGTTCCAAGCTGACACTCGCCCACACCCATGGAGTGCACCCATATAGCATTTTTATTTTTGGTATTTCGACTCGTGCCGCTTTATTTTGCTGCTGACCGCCTTTCTGGCTTTGGCCAGTTTTGAGCTGCTGCAATAGCTGCTTGAGCTGCGGTTAGCTTTGGTTTGGCTGCCGCTTTTTGGTTTTTATGGCGGGTTCCGCTTCTCTCCTCCTTTTTTTATTTTTACAGCCCTCCTCGTTGGCCGTATTCATTTTGGTTGTTTTGTTATATATATTTACAGAGCTTATCTTTGACCACACGTATGTTGGCAGAGCAAAATTGTTTTTGAAATTGAAAAATTGCAATACAAGCTGAGCCGGGGTTTCGGTGGGGTGTGGGAGGGGGAGGGGGATCCAGTACTGAATGTACAGGGGACGCTGTAATACAAAATAATGCGAACTGAACCCCTCCTTTGTGACCCCTGACCTCCCGGCCCACAGCAGAGCACTCTACTCTTGGCCAAAGCGCGGCATTTTTCTTTTGGCTTTTAGTTTTGCCTTGCGCCCATTTTTTGTATAGCTCGCCGCTTGCTTTTATTTTCTTTGTTTAGCATTTTCATTTTTTCTTCACTTTTTTGTATTTTCTAGCAGTTTTTCTTCTTGTTTTGCCATGAAATATGCAGTCAGAAGCGGAGAGCACAGCACGGAAAAAATGCTTTTGTACGTTGGCATCTTTTTTATACATATATATATTTTTGGGTTTTCCTTATTTTTTGTATGTGTTTTTTTTTTTTTTTATTTTCAAGGATGCTGCAGGTGCTTGGGGTGCATCTGTCCAGAAGTTATGCACATATTTAAATAAAGTACGCCGAGTAAAAGGAGATAGAATAATAAATAAATGATGGCCAGAGCAGACACAATATTATGATTATTATTGCTTAGCTGGAGTAACAAAGAAACTTGAACTGGGATTAGGATAATAACTTGGGAATTAACATTAATCGATATTAAAATATTAAGTTTATTCGGTATATTAGTTTTATGATAACCATGTTTGCCTTTTAGACCCCAATCACAGTCTATTTGATTAAACTTCGGCCATATCTAAACCCACGCAACCCGAAGGCATGCCAATAATGGCGGAATAAAATTTACAAAATTTCTGGACACGTTTTGGTGTAAACATGGGCACGAACATTTTGTCAGGTTGGCCTGGCTAAAATGGCAAATAAAATCAGCAAATAAATGAAAAGCCTGACAATTTGTTGATGGTTTTTCGATGCCGAACGCCGGCGTTGCGTTGCAAGCTTAGATGAAAATTAATTTTCAATGTTTTCCCGTGCACGGGTGTTTGTGTGAAAATAAAATAATTTTAATTACGTTTTGGACTGCATGGGAAAATTGGGAAAATGTCCCGCAGTTCGCCGCTGCCGCCGATGTGAGTCGGTCAGAATTATGCAATGCGAGGATTTTAAAGCGGCGTTAGGCTAACCCATTGCGAATAATGCTCTAAGCCCCCGACATTTTAGCAAATTGTTACACGAATGACGCTCCGCGGGGTTTGGCGGGGTATCAAAGGCGACAAAGCATAACGGAATTAATTGTGCGCATTAAAAGGGATTGCGCAAACATTAAAAAGGGATTTCGGAAAAAGCATTCAAATGCCAGAGACAAACCAAACCAAATGCGATAATGAGCAATTCACTTGCATAATGCCCGTTCGCGGTTTGCAATACCTCATAAAAAATTCAACACAACAATGTGGCTGCACCGAGAATACTATACTATTTACTATATACATATACAAATAGCCGCATAAATATCTAAATCAATTGAAGGGAAGTGTTATTGATTATCTTTCACTTGCACGCATAGTTGCGAGGGTTTAGCGTTTTGTGGGCTGTCTGGCTTAAATAAATAATTTCCATTTATTATTTTAGACAAGGCTGTAAACCTCTTCAAACTACAGGCTCAAGGGTGGGAGAAATGGAAATCCGTTTATGTAATTATTAACAAGAAAAACATCTTTATTTCATTTAGAAAAATTTTAAATATTTTAATAAATTCTGTGATTTGCAAATAAATTTTTAATTTGTATATCTTATGCTGATACTTATTTTTTACAATGTTTTAAGCATTATTCAGTAGTACCTTGTGCTGAATTTAAAGTATGAGTAAAATTCTACATGCTACTTTGATTTTATTTTAATAAATAATTTATATTTTAAAATAATAATAATAAATTGTACCAAATTTGAATATTTACCGAATATTTTTAACAATTTAACTAACCAATTTGGCAATTTTCTTTCCTTATTGCTTTCAATTCCAATAACATTCACCACCGAGGGCTCCGATTTCGGTTTCGATTTCAGTGCCCACTCTGATTCAGATTCGATACCGATGTGAGCATCGACAACAACCGAGGATGGTTAGCCGGGCCAAGTATTTGATTAAGTGCCAGTTGAAAATTGAATGATTGTAGTCCGATAAAAGGACCGCCTGCAATGCGATTCGAGGGTCTGGTGGATGGCCGCTGACAACGTCCGTGGCTTCGTATAATTGCATGTCGGTTTCCGACGCCTCTGGATATGCAACAGTTATCTTGCCCTGACCCGGATTCATACCCATCCATACCCTTTTCTAGAGTCTCTCTAGTTTTGCTAACAGCTTTGCCTTAAAAAGTTTTAGCTTTTTCAAGAACATCTTGAATTCCTCTTTATAAACATTAAAATTGTTTTTTAAAATACCTCAAAAATCGTAAAAAAGGTAGGGTATATGGCAGAGGACATAGGGTATATCCCTTTTCAATCTCGAGGAACTACCATGCGTTTTTATATCGCTTCCGTATTCTGTCCAGTCGCGGCGACAAGGGGCAAACGATGAATGCGTGGCATTTAAAACAATATAAACGTCGGCCGCGCACGAAGACGACGGCATTTTGCGGGCTCTTGGATGCCAGGATTGCATGGGGATAGGTCCTGGCCATCCGTATCCTTTGCACGGCCAGAAGCATGACCACCAATTAACGCAAGGCGATGCCTCCTTTCCGATGGCAGCATAATGTGCGCACACACGTTTGCCTTCGCTGCTGTTGCTCCTGCTGTTCCTGTCTCTCTCTCCTTGCAAGTTCCCCTCTCTTTCCGTCTGCGTGGGTGCATTGTGGTTGTCTGGCACATGTGTGTGCGTGTGTAGACGGCGGTGCATTGTGTGTTTTCACAGGAGAATGCAATTTAAATTGCATTAAAATTGATTGAATTCATGGAACGCAGTAGCCTGGGCCGCTTTTCCTGGCCGCTGACTGCATGCCAGCAGGCCGGGCATCCTGTCAATGGATCTCAGGATTCCCCTGCGTCCCGGGGAGGCCCTCTCTCGACGAATCCTGGCTCCTTGCTGCTCTGAGTGGGCGCTGTTTGCTTTGTGCGCCGCTAAGTGGGCAGCCGGCTTTAAAAGTTGTTTATACGCAGACGTCTCAGCAATTCACTTAACCTACACATGGGCTCAAATTAAAAGGTGCCGGGGCCAAGATTCGCTTTATTGTCTGACTTTGGCAGACGATAGTGCTTGTTAAGTTTATTCACTTGGAGTTCTAGCAATTAGAAATGGTAACAAAGGGAAATCGAATAAATTCTCTTAACTGCATAAGTCTTAATAAAAAAAATTATATTTAGCAAGGACAATTAAAAGAATATTTTATTTTTAGTCAGATATTATTGTATTAATATTTCTGAATTTTCGGTCTTTTTTTAGAATTTTATGTGAATCCGTTCTGGGTGATTTTTTCTACTTGCCCTTTTTTGGGTCAACTTTTATATATTGCTTTGATTAATGGATTATTAAAGAAATTATTATTATCCTTGCAAATTACATACGTTTACGTTTTAATCATATGATCAAGGACACATTAGAACTGAGTATCCCTTATTGCATGATGGTTTCTCTCGGTGGCGAAAGTGCCATTGTGTTGTCCATCACAATTCCATTAGCGGCTGGTTAAAGTGAACGGCCATAATTTGCGTGTGTGTCACAATTACACAATTATGGCAATCTGGCCGACACGAAGATGGCTCCCAGGACTCTCGAACAAAAGCGGACTATACAATATTTATTTTCCCACGATTATTTCACCTCTCCTCTCGACTGATGATTCTTCGGTGTGTGGGACTCCTTTTTGTGTGTGCGGCTTTTAATAAATGCATGTCATGTGCACGACGGCGGCGGTGGCAACAAAAATGGCAACAAAAACAGCGAACGGCTCGTTGACCGCAGCACTCAACAAAGGTAGCAATTTAAATGGCCAAAAGGATGGGCGGACTACTGATGCACTTCGCAATAAAATCGCAATAAATATAAACGAAGCTGGCATAAATGCGCTATTTTAGTCTGATTAAACAAAGGCCGCAATTAATTTGCCAGCATTGAGGCGATTATAGAGACTGGCCAAAAGTGTGTGTGGGGCGAAGGGAAGGGAAGGGAGCGATTTCCAATGGCCAACGACCAACGAGCATATGCATTTATTTTCAATTTTCCGCGGCAGTTTCAGCTTTCAGCTTTGCTGCTGCAGCGTAACAATTAATGCGCATTAATGAATTATTAATTTGTGTGCGCGCCGCCGTCGCCCCCAAAAGTATGCAATTAAATTCTATTTGTTAATTTATGGCCGCATCCAAATATGCATTGATTATGCAAATGGAATTGGTCTGGCCAGCCGCTGCAGGGCCTGTTTTCAGGCTCTGATTCGGATTCGGAATCAGATTCGGATTCTCTCATTCCGATTCCGATTCCGATCTGGCCATGGGAATGCCGGCTTTAACCAGAGCCTTAATCAGCATGGATTTCACCATTTTTTTTCCTTTTTTTTGCAGCCGCATTGGTTGCGTTTTATCTCCGTCGCTTTGTTTAATTCATGATCTCTTTTTGCTGCGAAACAAATGGTTAATGTTTAATTGCATTTTTGATATTTGCCTTGGCCCGTTTGAGTCGGCTCTTCATCCAAAACGACGTCGCATTTAATTTATTATAATTAGAGTTAATCTTACGTTTAATTACATTTAATTGCCTTTGCACAGGCGCCCGAAAAGGAGGAGGTGGAGCCAGTGAGGTGGTTCGGTCCGGTGATTTAATGTAATGAATAAACAGGCAGGTCGACAGAGCCGCCTAACTGGGCGACAATTGGACAATTTAACAGAGGGCGACAGGCGGGTGAGTGGGTGTGGACAGCCCCAAGGAGATTAGATAACAGATTGTAGATGCTATCGATTACTCGGCCAGAGGCCAGTAGGTGGATAAGCTGCCGGCAAAATCAGGTGGGAGGGATCAATTAGAAAGGTAATGAGTCTGCACGAAAAGGGCGATTTAACTAAACGTGTTGAGAAATGAATACACATGCATCACATGCGGGGAGTGTGATAAAATGTAAGAAAAGGGATTTTAAAAATCATGGTTAAATGAATTAAATTTATATTTAGTTTTTATTGATGATGAGCATTTAAAATTAAGATTTAAGGAAATATTGCTCTTTAGCAACAAATAAATGCCGTAAAAATGTTAAACCATTTTTAATTTAACAATAAAAATCAAGATAAATTTAAAATTCAATAAAAAATGCTATACTAATTTTGCAATTAATTTTGTATTAGGAAAATCGATATTTAGTTTTTATTTAGAGATGGATATCTTTCTTTATACTTTTTGGTATAATAATTTAAAATTTAAAACGTTGAAAAACGCCTTTCAAAGCCTTTTCGTTTGGGAATAACGAGAACCTTTCTTGTTAAGAGTACATGCATCTCGCAGAGCTTGGCTTTCAGCTTTTAACGCCATTTTTATAATCTTAGCAAGTTGCAAACTTTTCGGGGCGCCTCATCTTCTAAGCTTGCACCCTCGCAAGTGCAACATCGATAAGTTTTCGTTGTAGTTCGCTGGGCTTGGCTGCTCCTCCGCCTCGGCGATTCCTCGATTTCGTCCTTTTCGTCCCCTTTGGATATCCTGTCACCGCGGTAACGGGGCGATGGTGGGCGGAAGTGTCCATTAAACTCAGCCATTCGCTTGCCAAGTTTTTTGGCCAAGTGCTGGCGGTGCTAAAACATCTGTACCGTGTGCGCCGTGGCGTGTCCGATGGCCAGGTGAGCATCCTGCTCCTCCGCCGTGGAAATGCATGTGTATCTATGCATCCGTAATTCACATGCTCACAATTTGAAATTGTAAATTTTGTGTCTTGTTAGTTGGGAAGCTGGGCGAAAAGTGGGGGGGGGGGGGGGGGAGCTTTTCGAGGAGTCTGAGGGCAACGTGAAGCGAAATAAAATAACGAACAAAATCAACAAACATAAGGTAAAGTGCTGATTTGTTGTTGTTGTTTTATTCGCCCTCTTTCTCTCTCTTCCTCGACTGCTCGTTGTTTTCATTGTTTGTCGAGTAAAACTGTTACTTGTTTTTTCAGGCTGCCATTTTTGCTTATTTTAGACCGCACACAAGCACACGTGAAAACAAACAAACAAACACAAGCACAGAGATACATTTGTAGTGCAGGTAGGAAAAGAATAATGTGGCGTAGATATGTGCCTCCCCCTCCTCCTCCGCCCAAGACGTTCCCGTTTCCAGCTTCCAACGAAGTTAAACTCCAACAGGATACTGGTAACTGCTTACTGGATGCTGGGAATTTATGCCCACTGTATTTGTTTATACAAATTTAATGAATACACACAGTGGCAGCCAGGCAGCCAGCCATCCCATTGTTAGATATATAGGCAAACACCCATATGGATCCGGGACCGTAGGCGTCGTCTATACTTTATGCTCCTGTCTCACCCGTGCGTTTTGCATATGAGGGGGGTATTCACTTTTCCGAGAGGTGGGTAATTCAGCCTGCAAGGCATCTTGTAAAATGTTGATGTGATGTAGAGGGAAAGGCTGTCGGGCAGTAGTTCCTGGAAACATTTCACGTAGCCTGATGATGTCTGCCCCGTTCAGAAATTGGTGAAATTTTCGCGTTTCCAGCCGAATTGCTTTCCCCAACTTAACAGTATTTCCATATGCGCATATTTGAGATAATGCCCTCGATGAATGTCGGGTAATCTGTGTTTTTACAAAATGTATAGTTTTGAATATTTTTGAGTATTCATTTTATACAACATTAACACTCATTATAATTATTGTAGTTATTATCTTCCTATTTATATTTTTTTTGTCTAGCATAACTACGAAATCTAACAACCATTTTAAAATTACCAAAATTAAATTAGGTAATATATTTTTCTTAAAGAAATCCTTAGCTGTCGATGAAAACTTATCTGAAAATATATATTTCCCCACCAAAGTATTCCCAAGAAAACAAAAAACAACAATTTGCTGGCCCTGTCTAACTATTTTTAATTTTCCAAACACGTTTTCTTGGTGGAAAAATCCTTAAAAAAATAAAACAAGAGACCGAGAAAACAAATAGAAAGTCGTGGCCAGCAAGAGAAAAAATTTGTTGTAACTAGTGTAGTTTGTTTATGTTAAATGCGCGGCATTCATGTGTGTGTGTGAGTGTATTTGTGTGTGTACGGGGGGGAAATGGCAACAGTGTTTTGCAATTGTGTGGGTGTGCCAAAACTTTAGCTTAGCTTAACGCGTGTCCTTGTGCGCTCGTCACAGTTGTGTAGTTGTAGTTCTTACTTTAAACAAAGACCGCAGGCAAGAGAAATGAACGGGGTGCAGAATTGGGAGGAATCTAGAAAAAACCGGAGGGTGAAAAATGCCAGATGGTGGGGAGGGGGCTGGGGGTGCTGAGGATCTGGGGGAAGGTCCTGTGACTGACAGCATACTGCGAAGAGAAAACTTTGCGTTTTGCCTAAGTGACGACGTGCGACAAGCGGCGGCAGTTGGCCAAAAAAGAACTGGCCAACACTGGGAAAAAATGGTATTGCTGTTGCGAACTTTTAAAACGCTCTATCAGTTGTCCAATCCTCCTGAAACATGATATTAAATATATAAAAATAATAATAACTTTAAAGAACTCATCAATATTTTATGGAAATGTTATTTAACTTGAATTTGGTCGATCTATCTATTGTAAGGCTTAATTATAACTGTGAAAAAATTCAATAAGTTTTTAATATAAATTACTATAAATAATAAAGATTAATATTTTGTCCAAAAACAAAAGATTGTTTTAAAATATTTTAAGCAGAGAATATTCACGATTAATTTAACATTTTTAGTTTAATTTTTACCATCATTTAACTTATCGGATATCATAAATAATTCAAATTTTCAAGAGTAATCATTTAGTGGTCCCATTTTTCTCAGTGAACCATTCTGCTGCACCGCTCGTTTGCCGCTTGCAACTGTGTTCGTCATTCTCCTGCTTGGACTTTTAATATTTAAGGAAGCCTGGTCCTGGCCAGGAGGCGTCCATCGTTCGTCTGCCGCTGCTGCTTTTGCTTGCCTCACTGGCTGCTAACAGCAGCAAAAGCAAAAGCAAAACTAGCAGCAACATCAACACACACACACACACATACACAGCAACATGTGTAGAAAGTTTTTGTTGCAAGGACTTGGTTACACCTCTGCGGCTGGCTGTGAATCTGGATTGCAGCAACAAGGAGTTGCC
This sequence comes from Drosophila mimetica, assembly GCA_037075245.1. NCBI lineage: Eukaryota > Metazoa > Arthropoda > Insecta > Diptera > Drosophilidae > Drosophila > Drosophila mimetica. Next base: position 11,435,395 of record JBAMCH010000023.1, read on the forward strand.
GGCGCCGCTGCTGCTGTTTCCTTTTAGCTCAGTTTCCCCTCGCTTCCTGCTGCCAGCTTTTTTGCAAGTTTCGGTAAACTTGCCACTTGGCCAAAAAGCAGAAGACTTGTCCCCGCCATACTCCCGATGGAATGTATCTCAATGTGTGGTAAAATAAATTTACAGCTTGACCAAAAGGGAGCAAGGCGCAAGGGCAGACGAAGGAGTTAAGAAAGTTTAAGAAAAGACAACGAAAACGAAATACTCTGGAAGATTTCATATAAGATTATTTTAACTGAATAATCAGTGAAGGATATTGTGGTAAAATCTCTTAAAAAGAACCGCCCAACCATACTAATTAACTATTTTTCAATTAAATAAATACTTTCTAAATGGCTTTAACCAATATGAATAAGAAATAAATGTTTTTTTCCATTAAACTATAATTTACAAAGGATTATTTCTTAATAACATCAAGTAAAATCCACACATTATATATTTAATACAATATCAATTATTATGCCAAATAGATGTAAATCAGCATTCCGGCCACACACTGCACTCGCACATTTGAATATCTTAGCTGATGAATAATTAACTGATAACTTTTTAGCTTGCCAAAGGACAAAGCAATCCTTTGAGTGCCCTTTGGTCAGTTTGATGTGCGCCACGTTTCAGCTGAAGCCGAAGCTGAAGCCCCGTTCGGTTTCTGTGGTTACTATTTGAAGTTTTGATTAATTAATGAGTGAAACCCATCTGAGGTTTGCCCCGCCAGAGGTGGAAAAAGGTCTCAATGACTTGCCTCTCGCAAAATGTAATTTTGTGTTGCTTGCTATTCATTAGCAGGCCATCGGTAACCTTATCCAATTTGAGCCCGGCGCTCCCAATTCGATTCGTTCTCTGTTTAATTGAGTGTTTGATTTAATTATAGACCATTTAAATGCCGTTGTGCTGCCGCTGCTGTTGGTGCTGCATCATTAAGCATTGATTACGAAAGCTGATTAATTAGTTGCCCTGCCCGCACATAGGCATCTACACTCACCTACACACACGCGTCCATTTATGACAATGCATCAAAAGTGCGTTATAATTAGGTAATTGTTGATCACAGCGCATCGTGTTCGCATGCAAATTGCGTGTGTTGTCGGGGCTAATTGTGATTGCAGGGCTCTGGATTTTTGAAGGCGGTTAGCAGAACGCAAGTTTTGCCCACCGCCAAAAGCTTTCCGATGCACCAGCTCAACTTTTAATGACAAAACGTTGAGCAGCGCTTGGCCCTAACTTTTAACCAGCTCATTTCAGACCAGACGCACTCGGAAAAATGCAACAGAAAATATATTATTTAGTGAAAAAATAGTAGAAATGATTTAACCCTTCAAGTAACCTTGATTAAAGAGTAAAGTACATTTTTCTGGTACCCAAAACTTAAAAACATTTAATTTGACACACATTTAATTAGGTGAAACCAGCTATTTTCGACAGTGTGGGTTCATCAGAGAGCGGTGGCCACAGAAACCGCCGTCTCATGATTTAAATTTAATGCAACTTTTGCTTTATAGCCAAACTGTCGCACACACACACACACACAGACTCAGAGACCCAGTCTCGCACACATTAATGTAAAAGCTATAAAGTCATGTGCAACACCATTGCCACTTCCTGGCGGTGGCAACAGCGGCAAAAACAGGACCAAGAGGGGGAAAGGAGAGGGAGGAGGAGGAGAGCAGGAGCAGGATCAGCTGCCGGTTCGGGACTCTCTGGCAGCTATTTGGTCACTGCACTTAGTGCACTTCCTTTACTCGCATTGCTGGGGTTTTTCGCCAGCCAGGGAAAAGGGGTTAAGGGTTTTTTTAAATCTGCTACTCATTTCTGGAAAAGGTAGTTGGGGATAATTTACCGTTATTTAAAGCCATAATTAGGCAATAAGTTTTGTCAATAAAAAATATTTTTTGTTTTTATTTAATAAAAATAAAAATTTTTTAATTTGGTAATGATAATATTTAATAATAATTATTGGGTATATACATTTTTTATAATTTATGCGATTGCAAACTTGATTCTGCGGTATTAAACACATTCATGAGGTAATCAAAAATTTAATTAAATCGATTTCGAACTTTAATTCTAATTCTTTTTACCGGTTATAAATTTAGTGCTAAGAAATAATTGAAATTTATAAAATTAAAATTATTCCAATAAAAACAGAAAGTGATTATTAAAAATATCTATTAATAAACATTTATTAAACATTAATTCATGGAAATATTTATTGCAATAAGTAGTTTTCTCTCAGTAATCTAAGTAATGAGTATAAATTAGGCCCAAACTGTCTACTTTTTGACTGATTCTGGTGCTGATGCTCTTGCTGCTGCCGCCTGATGAAATGCCATGCTTGGCGGTTGAGCGCTGAGATTTTGCAGGAACAGAAGACCGAAAATCCCCACCACACACGAAGCTGCATGAGTGTGAGTGTCATCCTGGGTGTTTGATTCAGTGTGTGTGTATGATGGCATTTTGCAGTTTTAGTTAATGTTTAGCCAGCGCAATTTTGGCCCAAAGAATGCCGTGTTGAGCAGCCAAATACTTTGACAACATCACTAGTAACATTTTCCATGCAAGGAGTATATGGTGCACATCCTTATCGGAGTGTGGAAAATAAGGAGGAACAGCGTGTGTGTGTGTGTGTGTTTGTGTGCTGACGAAAGTGGTTTAGTTCCATTTTCATTTCGGCATTGGATTTGCCATTAGAGTCTGGCCAAGCGTGTAAATGAAATTTGATAAGATTAGGCTGTGCAATTGTTGCAGTGGAACCTTTGGCTCTGTTCTTCTTTCCCTGAGTGGAGTGATTCTTGCGACTCGGCGAGCTTTCTTTGAGTGATATAAGAGTGAAACCGTTGGAAATTTTGAAAAAATCCCATTCATGCCAAGCGAAAGTTTTCGCGTTCCACAAAATTCATTCGGCTTCTTCGTTGGTTTGGGGCGCATGTCTGTCGAAACCACAGATTCGAAATCGAAACGAGAGAGAGAAAGAGAGTGCCGGAGAAAGTCGAGAGAAAGCGGGAGAGATACGAGGCTCGGGTCTCGTGGTCCCATGTCAACTTACACGCTTACACCCCATTGTAGTAGAGTTTTTTTTTGTAAGCGGTGTGATGCGTGATTTTAATGGTGGTGTAGGTTAAGTAGTAGCGGTGCCATTTTTTAGCCTGCGATTTGCCGAAACCAATCAAGAAAGTCTTATTAATGAATTGTTTGGTTGGAAAAAATCTCAACCAGAATTGAGTTAAACTTTATACATTAAAATTCATTTTTAAATCTTTTTTTTTTCAAACCCGGCAAGGTTTTCGCTTTTTCTCCAGAATTTGGTTGAGATTGAGGAAAAGGGAATACAATTTTGGTTTCATGATATTAAGCTGCAAGTATCTAAGCCATATATTAGTGCAGCATTCATTGTAATCTGTGATCCTTGACTGGCTGCCTTGACCAGCGAAGCTGCAGTAAGTACGAGATGCTCTTGGTAACCGCTTTTTGAAACTCTCATTCATTTAGGGAGAGGCGGCTTTAAAGAGGGACAGTCGGAGAGTTGGACAGAGAAGGCGAGAGAGCCAAAAAGGTTCCACAAAAATGCGTGGTGGAATGCGTTTGGAGAGGGTTCGAAAGGGCAGAAGGGTGTTGAGGTAGGACCAACTGCTCTCAGCAGAGGAAAAAGGTTTAGAAGTTGCAATAAATATTACGATCTTATTATCTTATTGGTTTTATATATTTAAGGAATAAATATTACTTTAAAGCATTTTATATCTTTTAGAACAATCAGAATAGTTTGAGCTAATGAATTAAACAATTTAGATTCGATACACAAGAAATGATGGTTAATTGTCTTTTCTTTCTTTAATATTTTTAAAATATTCTTTTAAATTGAAGAATATTATTTTAAATAACAACTATACATTTATCTGTAAGTGTACAAGGTAAATCATCTTAAATTGATTTCCAACCTTTAAATCATTGAAAATAGTAAGTTTATTTCTAATTTTAGCAAAAGTAAAATTTTTGAAAATAGGCAAGCCGTTAAAAATAAGTGATAAATTATTTTATATTTGATTTGAGACACCATCATTTCGATCTCATACTTTTGTATCTTTGGTAGTTGATATTTTGCTGACAAACTTGACAATTCAAGTTCATGAGGCATCTGCGGAGAGCTTACCGACCACATGGCTTCCACAGCTCCACAGTTCAGACGGCTTTGGGACTTTACACCCAAAACTCTTATAATCCGGAACTGGCCAGCCGTTCGCTTTTCGATGTCGAACCGGCTAGAAGCGTTGGCCCACTTACAGGGCTCACACACACGGGCCAACTCAAAGGATTCGCCTGCTCGGCAGTTCGAAAATGCGCGAGCCGAACGAGTGCCGAAGGAGCCGAATCGTGGAGGGCGATGGCAAAAGTGGCCAAAGCCACGAATGAATGGCCAGGCGCTTTAGTACTGAAAAGGTCGTGGATTTGTGTAGTTGTCGTGCTCCGTTGTCGCCGCTTCTCGTTGTCGTTATCGTGTTGTCGTTGTCGTTGTCGCCATCGTACGGGCATCGAATCGCATCGCATCGCCTCACATCGCGTAGCCGCAGTGTTGACCGTCCGCATCCGCAAAACTGGCGAACGAAGCAATTCAGCTGGAAATCAAGAAACAAGTGCCAGATATTCAAAAGTGTATCTCAATCGGCCATTGCAATTGTTGAATGCTGAAAACGTAACGCCAAGTGAGACGAGCAAGTGTACGTGCTAGTAGAAATAGAAGTTGAAGTACAAGTAGAAACATCTCAAACGCCTGCGTTAAGTTTCTGAATGTGTTGTTATGCAAATCGCGTCCTTTTTGGCTTGAGGCAACAATACAGTGAGTGTGTGTGAGTGAGTGCGGTCGAGAGTGTGCTCCTGTGTGTGTGTGTGCTCCTGCCGCAGTTACAGTGTACCAGCGTATGTATATGTGCGCTGGTGTACGCGCCCACAATGCATAAATCAAAATACACATTATTGAGTCATAAATAAAGTTCGCATCGGCTGCTACTTTAAATATTGGCCTCGCGGCTGTCGGCGATTCGAAGACGAGAAAGCGAGAGAAAAGCGAGCAAAAGCAAAAGCAAGGCCGCCGAAATCGAAATTTATGCCTCGCACCCGCCAAATACTTTGCCATATTTTTTGCTCAATTGCCTGCCGCTCCTCCAGAACCTCCAGCTCCTTGTTGGTATGATGTGTGCGTCTCGCGCTGGCTGCATAAAACCCGCTCAATGCCAACACGCCCTCAACAGCGGCCAAAAGCAATAAGCACAGGCAGCAACAACTCCATCGGTCCTAACCCCTGCGGGCTGATTTTATTACAAAGGCCGTAAAGAACGCCGAAAAGCGGAGTAAACGCCGCCAGCAAAAGGATACGAGTGCGACCAAAAGCAGGGGTAAGTGCATGTGGGGAGTAAATATCTACCAAAATAAACATGTACGCTTCATTTTATACCTTCCTAATCTTCAGTCAAAAGTAAACGCTCAAAAGTATGCTAGGAATAATAATGCTAGGGCATTTGGCCACAAAAATAGGAACAATTATTCTAACAACAAAGGCTAAACGAATCAATACTTTTATTGACACATGATATGCTTAACAAGAAGACACTGAATGCTTTAAATAAATTCAGTAACTAAATTAAGCCAGGCTTAAGTAATAAGTAACAGTACGGGAATCAAAAAAATGCTGAGAATATTATTGAGGTGGACAAAATGTAAAACAAAGGTTAGGCTAAAAGTTTATATTAAAAAATGGTTAAATGGCATCATTTTAAATTAAATGAAATATTTTATTTGCTGCAAATTGTGGTTTCATAACCAAGTAAAAAATAACATTTCATAAAAGAAATGTATTATATTCTTTATAGACACTTACGAGTATGTCTTTATAGGGAATAAAATCTAAAAAAGATTTTTAAAGAAAAATTGACAAAATTTTAAATGAGATTTGCTTCTTAAAAACTGAGATCTGCAATTATTTTGTAAGCCAAGCTTACACATTTGTCAGAGCTTTGTCACTATAAAGCAGAATGAGAGAGTTAAGTTATCAACTTGGCTGAAAGTCTCAGCTGATATATTTTAAGCCGCAAACAACACGAAAGTGGGTCACTCACACGAGGGAAACTTACAATTTGTCTGCGACTATGACTGTGTCAGGGATAATATTTCCCATTGCCTTTGATCATTTTGTTGATGTTGATGTTGGTGCCGGGGTGTCAGTTAGTCAGTCTGGGAAGTGCGTTAGTCTATCTCGAGGAGACGTAAGCCATGGAAATCATATTAAAATGCTGTCTGTGCATAACCTACTTTTTATTTTTATATATAGCACGCAGAGTAGTATGTAGTATGCAACTCACTGAGTCTCGCACCCGGTTGCATTGTGGATGGGCTGGTAACATTCGCATTCCCATTCGCATTCGCACATATATTGTTGCCATTTCACTTTTGCTGAGCACGTCTTCGCATGTGAATGTGGATGTGGATGTGGGTATGGGTGCTCGCAAGGCTGCAGGCGCTTGCCAAATGCGCTTTGTTGCCGCCATTGTCAACATGGCCAGAAACGAGGAGCGGCAGCAGGAAATTTTTGCATTTTTCGGCTCAGTCAGCGCAACGTGGCTTGGCAGCGGGCCAGAGGAACAGTCCGGGGGAGAAATGGAGCAGCTATCTCGTCTCTGATTTTCTGCAGAGCTTAAATTATTAAAAGCCTGGCCAAAACTTAAGGCGTCTCGCATAAATCAAGCTGGCCAGGGGACAACCTGGCGTATGCGCAACTTTAATAACATGAGCAGCAGCTGCAAAAGTTTCGCCTGTCAAGGGGAGCAAGTTTAATGCAGCATGTAAATATTGTCATGACACACGAAAACTTTCACTGGCCCTTTGTTGACAGGCTCTCGAGGACAACGGCTGAAAGGATACGAGTGTGTGTGTGTGAGTGTGTGTAGACAGCCGAGATTTATGAGCCCAAATGGAAGACGAAGCGTGTGACTCGCATCAAACTCGAAGTGAAAAGTTTCACAATTAATTTTAATAGTTAATAGGGAAACTCTCCAAGATGACTTCTGGCACATCCGATCCAAACAGCAGGGCCGTAGGAATACGAGAACACTTTTAATAACAGGAATTTGTATAGGACTGTATATGTTGGAAAAACCATTTTTTTTGGTTTCCACGCCATAGGTATTTTATACAAAAAAAGAGAAATAATGGTCATTTATTTCATTTAAAACCTTACCTCGTATAGTTCACACTAAAATAAAAAACATTTTGGAAAAAATTATTTAGAAAAGCTTTTGTACAAATTCACAGCCAAAAAATGATACGGATCCACTGCCAAACAGTTAGCTGTAAAAAATCCAGTTGCAGCTAAAAAACCAAGATAAAAATACGAAAATCAAACCATAAAAAATAAATATAAAAATAAGGAATTTAATATATAATTAAATTGGGCAAAAACCGATACTGATTGAAAACTTAGTTGCCAGTCCCTTTTCATATCAACATAGCAAATTAAATTTTATTTTTAAAGCGAATTTAATTGAAGAGTATTTAATGCCTTTAAATCATGAATTTCGATTTACTAAAACGCTTCCCCTGCCTACAAGCAAAAGCGGTTGAAAGAAAAACCCAACCGAGGCATATCACATTTCAAAGCAAGGAAGAACAGAAATCAAAGCTTTGGCTGTACAAAGCCAAATAATCCATCAAGTGGCATTAACTTGAAACAATAAATTTAACACACAGCTGCAGAGGTAAGACCAAAGCAGCGCAGGTTCCGAACAACTCGAGCCCAGGCACTTGAAGTGCTTGACAACTAATCAGGTTTCAAATGCCTAAGCACACACACACTCGCACACTGAGCGAAAAGGGCAGCCGAAACGCGGGCAAGGGGAAATAAATCCGTTGTGAGTGTCGGTAATCAAAGCTGCTTACGGCCTGCGCTTTTCATGTATTTATGGCGAATCAGGCTGCTTCGGTATTTTCTCTTTGAATTAAATTTCTTCTTTTAATGCACTTAATTTCAGTCTAGACCAGACTGACTGTTTGTTTGTGGCCCGATTGAGTTTCGTTGCTGCAAAATCCCTCCAAAAAAGTTGTTGGAGGACAGCACTTGCTTGGGGTTTAAATAATTGATGGAGTGGCCCGAATGGCCTTATATGGCTTCGAGTTTTTCTTTTTAATTAAATGTTTGGCTAACCTTTAATTATAAGTAGCGGGTTGTAAACAAAACTTGAGTTTGAACTTTTATATAGTACATCAATACAACAATTAGGGATTTGAATAGAATTTTATACATCCTTTAACCTTTACCCATGAAAACTTCACATTTTCGATTTCCTCTCCAATCAGTCCTAGTCCAAACTCTAGTGCTGGATTTTCCCTATTTTCCACTCTCTGCTCTGGTTTCTTTGGACGCTTGTTCGATTTCCCAGTAATCACGACTCGAAATTAGCACAAATTGTTTTGGAATGTGAAGCCATGCGTTCAGCTCGGCCAATGCAAATCCGGAATCTGAGCCCCCGATTCCCTTATCATGCCAATAAACAGGCTGCAAAGTCTGCCCGACGCTGAAAAGGCTAATGTACTTTCAATGTTGACCAGTACACAAAAATAATGGAAGCCCGACGGGCTGGGAAAACGGACCATAAAAAAGCAGTGCAAAGCTCGAAGGAGAAAATTTAGGTGGGGCAGCAGCTAGCTGCAGAATATGAACCCATTGAAATGGTCGACCCAAATCTGCTGGGGCAGGAAAATGAAGAAATGCAACAGCATAAAAAGTGAAAGAGCAACATGAGCTTAAAACCACGGCCAGAACTTCACTGGCGTATTGCTGTAGCCCGGAAAAAAGTAGTAAACTTTGCACAAGTTACGAGTTAAGAGTACAGGGATTACGGCATGAAGCTGGGTCTAGAGATGGGAATTTTAGGTAGAGTTCTTCGGACTTTAAAAATTATTAAAATTCATTTTCTTTTAGAAAATCTATAAAGGATTGGATAACCAGTTTCTCTATCCTTCATTTTCCCCTACTGCCTTTTCCATTACAAGGTAATTCCATCATATCGTAAAACCATAAAAACCCTGACAGTTAGTTATGCAAAGTGTATTAAAAGCATCGTCTTGCTGGGGAGGTTTTCTCTACCACTTTCTCCCACTCCTTTTGCCTCCTTGGGGCTTTTACTTTCCCTCTAGTTTCTTTTTGCGTTTACCGCTGGCATTGTGTGCGCATAATAGTCTGAAATTAAATCAGCGAGCGCGTGGGTAACTTAAAATAATAGCCATTGCTTATGTTTAAGTAAAATATGTACTTTGTGTACGAAATAAGTGACCAGGATGGAGAAGCTCCTCCAGCTGCCGCTGCTGCTGCGTCCTTTTTTTGATTTCAGGCTGCTTGCTTATTTCCGTTTCCGCTTGGCCTGCTCTGCTGGCTGCCTGCTGCATTTTTTATTAGCAGCTCACTGTTCTGGCACATTATTTAGACCACTTTCCTGACTCTCCCACCATCGCATTTCGCCTTATTACCGCATTCCCATCGCATACTTTAGTGAGGGGGCCGCTTAAGAGCTTTGCTTAATTTTTAGCTGCAGTTTCGACGGGATTATCACTGGCTAGGAATCGACTACAATATAATTTCAGACTACGCAGTGTCAGCTTTTCCGTCTCTATTGACACTGTCTAATGTTCGTAATTCTCCATTTGCAGGGGAGGGCGGCGAGTGCGACTGTGGCAGATATATTTCAATAATAATAATTAATAAAACGAAAGCGAGACTCCGACTGCTTGGCCCTATTGATTTATGGCCCTTGGTAAATTGTGGCACTTAGTATAATTGTTTATGTATATGCCAAAGGTTCTACAAATGGGAACTAGGGTGGGTGGGTAGCAACTTGATTAGCCTTCCCAGTTGTGCTGCTGATTTACCCACATAGATAGTACACGCACACATACGACTGACACACATTTTCCACAAATTTCATTATAATTTTAATTGAATTATTCATTTATATTGGAACAAGTCAAGATAATTGGCATTACAGCTGTTGGGTCAGATTTTTTTTTTTCAATTGTTTAGCTTTATTAACAATAAAATGATTAATTTCTAAATATTTACTTTTTAATTATAAGATTTCAAAAAGGTTTTAAAAAACATTGAAAAAATTTTTAAAATCTTAGCTCAGCTTTTAGCATAAACTTAAACCTTTAAAAGTTTGCTTTATAAGCAGTATTTTTACCTTACATAACTCTCTGGCTGATAAATATGTATTTTCACGCATATTTGCTCACTTTTAAGTTTCTCAAATAAACCGGATACCGCCTGAGCTGAAAACTTTTGCCACCCATATTTAAAGAAACATTTACTCGCCCAAAAAGTACGAAGATAAACCACAGAAAGGCAAACATGGAGGCGGAGTGAGCGGATGAGGAAGCAGACTTCTGGCATATGAAATGAGCAAATAAAAGAGACATTCAATTATCTAAAAAGCAAAACAAATATGAAAATTAATTTGACATGTTTGACATTTTGGGCAAACACGGGCATGAACATCAAAAAGGGGGGCGCACGGGGCGTGGCCGGCTGAGAGTGACGGAAAATGTCAGAAAAACATTTGATTAACCCAGATAAAAGGGCAGAGTTTGCGGCCAGCGGGGGGAGGGAGGAATGGCGTGACAAACGCTTAACTCTTTAATCAGGGATTCTTTTTGACCCCCGACCCGGCTAATTTTCCGGGCGAATGTGAGCATTTCCCCTCGTCCCTCTCATTTCCGACGGATTTTCTTGCCATTTTCGGCCTTTTCCTTTGCTTTTTCGCCATAATTTCTATGCGCGAGTCACGCAAACTTCTGCGTCTCGAGTGTCTCTGTGTGTTTGTCACGCATGAAGCGCTGACAGCAAAGCAAACAGTAAACAGCAAACAGCACACAGCAAACACAGGACGAGCGGACTATTAAAAGCAAACTGCCGTGCACACACGTAGAAAACTAAAGCGAGGGCCTAAAAAAGTGTGCAAAAAGCAAGGACACTGCAAAAGGATTTTTTCGCCATAATGTTGCTGCTTTGCTGCTGCTGCTGTTGATGATTATGACGATGATGGTGATGGCTAAGAAGAAAAAAACCAACAAAATATTTCCTGTCTGCTCTTAAAGATTTCCCAGACACACACACACACACACAATCCTGCACAGCCTGAAGCCCTGAAATTGAAAGCGCGTTGCATGTCAGCGACCCTCTCTCCAGCCACGCCCCCTTTCCAACCCGCTGGGCCACGCCCACATCCGTCTGCTTAGGCCCTAACTTGGCTTGCAAAACTTTTGCGACGCATGTGAAAATGATGCCAGCACACGCATGAATGTGTGCTGGCAAGCACATCATTTTTGCCTTTGCTGCTCGGCTGTCTTTTGATATTATTTTTTTTTGCCTGCCCTAAAAGAGAGTATTTTGGTTTAGGAAAAATGACAGTTGATAATGTTGAATAAATAAATAAATATATGGTTTTAAATATTATGAGTTACTTTATTTAAATATATTTTTTATGAAATGCTTATGTCTTCAATCTAAAAAAATACATTTTTAAGATTACTGAATAGTTTAAATTTTAAAGTTTAAATGCAGACATTCATTTTCTTGAAAATAAAGGATTAATATTACCATAAACCTTCTAAAAATTTTAGCAAGCTCCACAACTGTAAGAGTATATTCAGAGGTTCATTTAGATCGCCTTTCCTGACTTTCCTTATACATACAATATTTTTCCGCAATTTAGCGTGCCATGAAAATAAATAAGAAGTTGACTGTTGCCAATGGCAAAAACGAGAAGGCCCCGCAGAGGCTTCTTCCTGCCACTGTTTGTCTTCTGTCTGCCGTGAGCATCAGCAGTATTTGCCTTGCCATTTGACTGTCTGATAAATTTAAACTTTTCATATTTGAAAGGTTCGTTGAAGAGAGAGTGTGAGTGAGCATTTTGCATTTAAATTAATCCCAAGCAAAGTGAAATTTGCTGCCTGAGTTTGAGCCACTAACTAAGCTCTAATGCCAATAGAGCCATATACATTTCCCCCTTTTGGCTTTCACTTCATATTTCCATAATACACATAAATAAAGTCATTTTGGCCCACTAATACCCACTCTCTCTCTCTCTATCGAACACACGCACAGGAAAAAACCTAGCCAAAAGTTATCCAAAAAAAAAGGGAAAAGGAAAAAAGTGAAGAGAAAAGTTTTGGTAAAAGTTTTTTACCTAGCTTTCGAATCGAAGCGTAATCAAAGCAGCCGAACACAAACAAATGCTAATGCCAGGACTTAGTTTCCGGGTAATGATGTAGACGTATGTGTGTAGTGGTGCTGCTGCATGGGTGTGGGTGAAGCGCGTGTGCGGCGCTAAAGGAAACGACAGCCAGTTACGTGACTTTTATATTCTCAACGCATTTTTGGCCACACACACACACAAGCGCAAACACACGCAGTGAAAAGGATTGGGGAATAGAGTGTTTTATCCTGATATGCTGCTCGAGACCAACTTTATATAAGCCATTTTTCGAAGGGGCGCCGCTGTCAAAGCCAAAGGTCAAGTCCGCCGGTTGAGTGCTTTGCCGTTGCTTATGCGGTGACATGTTCTCGTGGCGCAAGGACGTGACCGGGATGAGGATCAAGTAGTGCTCAGTGCAACATTACCCCGCATCACCCATCCAGGCAAATCAATGTAAATGGCTCGGGCTAATTATAAAACTCACCTGCGCCGAGCCGAGCAACCTTCTGTCTCAATTAGTACAATTTGTCCAAGTCATTAATGTCAATTGAGAGTGCGGCCGTGGCGGCAAGTGTGGCAAATGACAATGAATAGACAAAAAGGTGCGAGAAGTGCGAGTTCCAGAACCCAAGGACGAGAAAATTAGCGCATGACTTTCAGGCGTAAAATTGAAAATCATTGCAGCAACACCTGATGCCTCGAGTGGTTCGCACACGCATTACGTGATTTTCGTTTATGATTTCAGCTTACTTTAACTGCTTGCCCGCTTCCGTTTCCGCTTACGTTTCCAAGCTCAAGTTTCTCCTCGTCCCCTCGTTCCCGAGCCATAAAAATGAATATTTATGCGCTGTGCCACAGACATAAATATGTTGATATTCGTGCACATAATACGGCCGATATACGGCTATGGCCTTCTCACACACGACCAGTTGGCATTCATCAAATCGCATCGATTATTGTATATATCCATCCAGATATGGAACAGAACAGCATCAGGACATTCCCCCCTACCCCTCTGCCCACCCGCATCCCGCGTCATTTGTCATGGCGAAAGGAGAAACACCGGAGAAATGGTGATTTATCATATTTACCTTGGCCGCACAAGCTGTACATGCACAGGTGCACAGGGTTCAGGACCCTAATGCAATTTGTTTCGCGCTCTGGCTGTCGAGCATTTTATGGCCAGAACTGGAAACACACTCACACTCACACCCAACCGGAGGGAAAAGCTGGAGTGGAGAATCCGGCTAAGAGCACTCTGCATCCACACATGTATGAATGCAAGTGTGTGAGTGCGAGTGCCGGCTTCTATGTATTTGTGCATTCATTTAAGTGCTTTGCATAATATCTAAAGGTAGATGGGACAGATAATGCAACCCTATGGGGTCACGATTTACGGCAATCATTATGCTGTCGAAGCTATGAAAGATTGTCATCTAATCGGAGTATTGAAAAGATGAATGGAGCTTCAAAGTTCAAGGTTTTCTATTTGCGAATTCAGAAAACTTTATGCAGGCATACAAATATTTTAATAATTGGTGCAGAATAAATTCTAAAAAAATAGGTAAAATTTCTTAGTTATTTGATTAAAGTCCGAAAATATACTCTCGTTCATAAGTCTCTGTTGCAAACTGAATTGAACATTCGCTATAATACTCATGATTTTGCCGGCAAAGGAAAACAGAACTTAATAGCCATCGCTGCTGCTGGGAAAGCATGTATGTAAGTATTTGAGAGCAGCTTTCTGCTGAACAGAGCCACGTTATTGTTCCCCTTAGAGGGGATATAAAAAAGGAAATGCCGCAGAAATAAGAAGGAAAATCATGAATAAGTGAGTGCAATCAATGCCTGAATGTTTGCGGGCCAAGAGAAATTCGAGCGTATTTTCGTGAGTAAGTGAGTTTGTGTTTGTGTTTGCATACGTGAAGAGCTTAAAACGATTTGTAGCCTTTAATGCGGCCCCGTGGCCTGACATAAGCGACCGGTGAAAGAGACACGTGGCCTTCTTCCTCCTCCTCGAGGACCTCCAGGTTCTCGACGTCCTTTGTGTTTTATGCGACACGTTTGGTAATTCGATAGCCCGGCATACACATTTAAATGGCAAGCTTACACAATTTACCAAAATACCTCCCCGTCTCCCCAACTTATTTGTTTGCCTTGGCCGGGGGAACGGGAAGGGGAATGGAATAGATTATTCAATTTCTGGCATACTCGGCGATTGATTTTGATTGATTCGCTCACATATCGAATGACGCTGTTTGGCTGCTCTGTTAATTTGCATCAATTTCGGACGTCTAATTTGATTTGATTAATGTGATTAATGTGGCCACTCTCTCAGGGTTTCCCGCTCTGCGCCAAAGGGTTGCTTGTCGCTACCCAAAAGGTGAATGGGAAAAATGGAAAAGCAGGAAAAAGAAATAGCGGGAAGCTGGCCCAAAAGAGTGCCAACTGGCTGATGGGTTTGTCAGTTGGCATCAAAGCGCATTAGTTTGTATGGCGCCCAAATTGGTAAGGCAGCAGGCACTTTGCAAACACACCTCTCTCAAACATATCAGCGTGTAAATCTGCCAGGTGCTCCATTTTTGGCTCACACCCACATAGACACACACACACAGGCAAACTCACTCGCAAAAGGCGAGAGCCAAACAATACAAAAAGCCCAAAAGTGGGCTAACTCTGAGTGCAAAGCTACCAAAAAAAGAAGACAGAAAACAAGGTGGAAAAATAGAGAAAAGCCTGTCAGCCGAAAGGGAAAAGAGGCGGCATGGGATGATGCGAGGGGGGTCGGATTGGATGGGGGCACTTATGTGATAGCTCCCGCTTTGACGGCGGCACCTTTTGTCTATCCATGTGTTTGGGCCCAATCACAGCACAAAAGGGCGGAAGAGAAAGACACGTCTTTGGGGCCTGGCTACACTCGCCGAAAGCAAAAATAATACAAGCCATATTAATGGGGTTTTGAAATCACCTGTTAAGGTTCCTAAAAGTATGCTGTGAAAAATTCATTGGATTTCTCAATTTAAAAATATATTGTTGCTTATTTTTAGACACCTTAATAGTACTAGGGATTTTTTTAATTAATAAAATGAAAATATAACAAGCCTATACTAAATATTAAATTTACCATTTAAATTTTTTAAAATTTATATTTTTGAATATAAAAAAAATTTGAAGTGCATAAACCGTGTTTATTTGTTTGTCGTTGGTCGCCTTTCGCTTGTTTTATCTCCTCCTTTCAGCCACAGGCGACGGCACCTCAACTCTGACATATGACAAGAGAAATCTACTACAGCTCGAGTAGGGGAAAGTGAAAGCTAGGGAGTTCTTCCCTCCCATTCGCCTGGCTCATTAGGAGGGAGCCAGCTTAATTACAGCTCCTCGAAAACCTTCAGTTTAAGATGTTGCCAGGACAGCTGCCAGTGACCACTTTCCAATGCCTAATTGGGATTTAAGGGGGCCGCTGCCAAATAATTTCAGTTTAATCGCCACGCGAAACTTTCACCTAATTGTTAAATCAATGAAACCGAAATTCAAACACAATGCACTAATTACAAAAGTTGCGAGCGGCGCGCTAATTAGAGGACAAAGGCAATCGATACCAACAACGAACGGAAACTTGTTACCCCAAAAACGGGAGCTCAAGAATCGCCAGGCGGCAGAGAAACATGCCCCTAGTATTAGCTGTGCAAATTCCCAGCGTCTTTCCGAGAGCTTTTCAATCAAGCCCCAGAGTCTGAGACTCAGACTCAGGGTCTCAATCCCGGACTACGTTTGAATTTCAGTCAAATCAAACCGATATCCTCTCGGCAAACAGCAAACAGGAGAGCAAAACAAAAGCCAAACACAAATACGAGTGCAAAATAAAAATCGATTTTGCCGGCAGCTGAAATGCTGGCAACAAATAAAATAAACGACACATGGCAGGGAAACGGAAACTGCGAAATGCGAGCTGGGAAACAAACAGACACAAATAGATAGACAGACGGGGCTGAGACAGACGAGGCCAATAAAAAAATGGGGTGAAAAAAATGGGAGACAGCAGCAAGGACACGTTAAGTTGCAGGATATTCTGGCCAAGACAGGCGAAAGAGTCAGAGTCACTTTTAGATGTTTGTGCTAAGACGACACCTAACTTTCACACCATCTTTCTACTTTCTCCCCCGCGGAACGCACAGACAAAACCAAAAGTCATGTAATTTATTTATTACCGATTGCAGATAAGCGAGCCAAGGCTACTTACAAAATGTATTAACTAATTGCTTCCCGTCAAGGTCGCGACGTGTCACCCCCGCACCCAAAACAACCATCCAGCAGACCCTGAAAAATCAGATTCTCGAGGGCATCGCCTGGCGGCTCGCTGCCTCTGTCTTCGTTCCTGATAAATGAGCATATTTCCCTGCCAGTGGAAAAACACAACAAACTTGGCCAAAACCGAAATGATTCGAGGCTTTTTTGTGGCTGATTATCTCTTAGTTGGACAGGACTAATGACCGGAAAGAGTGTGAGTTCCTGAGAGACGGACTTATATATGTATTATTACTGCTCTTGTAGTTATCTGAAATTATTCATTTGGGGCTCTGGATTAAATGATAATACTCTGTCATTTACGTTACTATTTTATTGATATTTAATTTTAATTAACTGATTTTAATATATTTAATACCTGATTATTACGAGCACAAGGCTATAGAAGAGTCAGCATTTATCTAAATTTTGTCAGAGATAAGCGGTGTTTTTAAAATTAAAAAAAATAATTTTTTTTTGGTAATTTTAAGCCATGATTTTTTTGTTAAGATATAGAAATGCATTAAAAAATAATATAATATAGAATAATATATTAAATACAGCATTTATTTCTCTTGTATTCTAATATGTTACGAAAATAAAATGATTAAAAATATTACAACTTTTTTGTTTTTAAAAAGCTGTCTTAACTAATTTAAGTAAGCAATAAAAATATTATAAAAAAGAATTTACCAAATTATCGCATAATAGGGAATAGGGTTTCAATAAAATCAGTGAGATTATCCCCAAACAAAAGATTTATAAAAAACTGGGTTTTCCGTTATGAATATCAATAAAAACTTGTGCATTTTTTACACATTCGGCTTTGTTTCCGCTGCTGCTAAAAGCCAGTTAGATCCCTTCATACTAACGGGCTTCTGTGAGTTGCGGTCCCCAGGGAAAACCGTCATACTGCACCGACATATTGAAATTTGATGGCGGCAGTGCACCGCTTGCAAATGTCCCTGGCGGCATTAATTTTATCAAAGTCGCGCTGGCTGAGGGAGTGAGTGTATGCGTGCGTGTGTGTGTGCAAGTAAAACTTGATCCGTTGCAACAGGACCGCGTTACAAAGGATCCTGAGAGGGAGCGCCTGTGTCTGTGTGTGCTTGTGTGTGTGTCTGTGCCAGCCCAAAGGTAAACAGCGAACCTGCCTCCGAACCGAACTGAACTGAGCTGAACTCGACGGGTATTATAAATCAAAGCCAGGTGGCTGACACGCCCACAGCCAGCGGCTGCGTAGGCGGCAGCATCCTTTTCATTTTGCCTACGTGAAATTAGTTGCGTAAATCCCAACACGAGAACGCACTCGACAGCAACAAATTAGGCAAAAAGCTTATGTAAGAGGGGAATAAAAATGAAGGCAGCTGGTAAACTATGCGCTTAATAGTGGAGCAGCGTGTGCAATAAACCAACTCGGAGCAAGCGAGATGGCTAGATTGGGGAAAAGAGACAGAGGCACACACACACACACACATATACGCTCACATGCTGGGGGCTCGTCTTTGGGGAAATTAAAGCGTGGCAAAAAGTGCCAGGCTTCATGTTAATTTTCATTAAAATTATATTAACTTGTAACGTGGCTGCTGCTGCTGTTGTCGCTGCCGCAGAGCAAAAAAGTGAAAGAGATGGCAGCACACGACAAGAGTGAGACAGGGATACTAACACACACATGGGCGAGTGCGGCCAGGCAACTAATTTTTAGTGTCCTTGCAAGTTTATCAAGAGCGGGCGGGCGTAAAAGCGGGACACAAAAAGCGAGTTCAAGTCCTGCGGGGCACTTAAAATATTTAAATGCGCAAAATAATAAATTAGATAATTTTTGTGGCCCCCAAAAACCTTTTCCCCGCAAAAGAAGCGAGCGGACAGGACACAATGTGCTGGTACTTTTACCCCCTTTTCGGGGTAATGGTTTCGGATTTGGGGCTGGGAGGCTGGGTAGCTGGGAGATTTGGCCCAAGACCTTGCTCGTGTCCGTGTCCAGGGTCTGACACTTAACATGACAGCGGCGGGCGAGGTGGCGAAGGTTCCCAGGGCTCAACTGGGTCACTCGGCGGCAGAGCGGGAAAAAACTGGGCTAAGCGAAGGCAAAAAGTAGCTAAATAATACAGCATATGTGTATGCGAGGTAGTGCAAATAATCATATGCAGAAATGCCAGAGTTTTTACTGAATACTTTATCTGCTTTAATTAGAAAGGGAATTTGTTCTTTGCCAGGTAGTTAAAATGTGGCTTAAGTAAAACTAGCAAACTATTTGTAATGATCAAAAATTAATATTTATTTCTTATTAAATTCTTTTTTAAATCTTAAGACCTGTCAAAAATAAACCTCTAACGCTTTAACTATAGTTTACGTAAATCTAACCTCTTGAAATAACTTATATAATTCCGATTCCCACACCTGGGGGCCGCAGTCATAGCCAGCCATAACCTTTTCGTGTCTCTTTGCCCAACACAAACATTCGTCTAAACATTTATTTACACTTGAAGTGGCCCAAAGTTTTGCCCCAGCACGTCGGCCACATCTGTCATTATTGTAATTGTCAAGTGTGCAGCCATAGAGAAACATTCGGTGGGCTCCTATTGACGCTGAGATATATAAACCATTATGAGTTGCTCTCGGTCATAATAATGTCGATGTGAATGCGAATGCGAATGGGGGTGTCTAGGTGTGTGCTTTACGAGTCGGTTGGCGGCAGTTGGCCATTTATTATGTTGCCACATAAACAATATTTTATTTAACATCATTACCAGTGCTGGTATGTGTGGGTGTGTTTATGCCGTATATATCTGTGTGCTGGAGGGACTATAAAAATTGTCAGCTTCTGCGGCTGCTGCGTTTCAGTCTCTCGCCTTCGCAGAGGACCACATAGCGCTGTGAATTATTTCACGCTTTGCTTTATTATAAAACACTTTTATGTCTTCATATAACCCAAACATTTTGAGTGCCACAAGCACCAACACCCACACATTTATATATCGCCAGCATCTTCCGTTTCCGTTTTGGCATTGTTTTCGGCGAGCTTTTCATTGCACATCCCACTTGTGCTGTAAACATAAATTTGACGCCGTAAAGAAATATCAAAAGTATTTCGCTTCGCTTCGCGTGACAATAAAGCGCATCATAATAACAATAAGTGAAGGTTCTGCTTTAAGAAGTCGTTCGTTCCGCCGAAGGCCTAGAAGTCACCCAAACACACACGCACACACTCCCATCGGTTACACACACATGCCAGCTGTAAAAATTCGCTTCAGTTAATTAAAACAAAACATGTTCAATTACAAACGTGTGGGGTGGGGAGGATGGGATGGGGGTTTTAATGGCTGGCGGCGACTGCAGCTGCTGCTCTTGCATAGATACATACAGACACATACACGCACACACACCTATGCACGCCGCCATGTTACAAAGCAGCTGGAAAAAGTGCAGCATACTTATATGGGCAACATCACTGCCTGTATGCATAGGTGTGCGTGTGTGCATGTGCAACGCCAGGAGTTATTGTCATTGCAGCTGTTGCTCTTACTGCTGCATTTTATTATTATTGTTGTTTTTTCGCCGCTGCCAATGTTGTTCCTCTTCTTGTCAACAGGCAGCGAAGCATCATGAATATATTAAAAGTAAAAATATTGTTCTCAGTGTGAGCGTTTGGCTGTTATTCTTGGTCTGCCATGATAGGCGCGAATTTTTACAACAATTTTTGAGTGGCATTTACACATGTTTTAAAAATCATAAAATTTATAGAAAATATTTAACTTTATTAATTTTTTAAATCATATTTTTCTAACCCAGTTTCAACCCTCTAATTTGCACTTTTACTTTAAAATAAATTGTTATTTATTGTCTTAATTGATATTGATATTGCTGTCTAACAACATTCTTTCGCAAAAATATTAAAAGGTTAAGCAATTAAAACATATTAATCCCCAATTTAAGAAAGGTCAAACTCTGTATTGATTTCGATTTATTTCTGGCTAAGCAATGACCATTCAAACGCCTCTTTATTTCCGCCAAGTGCTCAAAGAGTTTCGCATTTCCGATGCCGAGCATGCAATCAATCAATCAATCAATCAGTGGTCACACATTCAACATGATTAGACTCCGTCCCGTTTAATTAGTCCGTGGCCAGTGAGAGCCGTGAAAAAGTTGTTAACACGGGGGCCAACACGGCAATTGTTTGTGCCGTGTCCAAAGTGGTTTAGATTAATGGTTAGCCTTAGCTGAAAAGGGAGAGAGGTGGTTAAGTAGGTCATTTTCACGTGTGCATGTCGCTTATCACACTTTTAGTGGTGGCTCTCCTTTAACCCAATAATTACACTGCAAAATAAATCAAGACAATATTCTATAAATCTTTAAAAAAATTTTAGTATTTGAAGTGGTTTATACTTATAGAACCATAAATAAATCGTTGTAAAATCATACCTAAGAATTAAACATTATATTCGTTAATAATCTTTAATATGATAAGTAAATTTAAGGACAAATTCCACATTCTTTTTTCAATGTATCTCGCATTCCGTCCTCCCCCAATTTCTCTATTAAAAATCGACTCAGTTTCATAATTTACATTTCCCCCATTGCCGCAACCGAATTTTGTGTGGGGTGAATGGAGCCCCAAAAGAGGACATAAATAGCTTCCCAGTGGGGCATAGATAAACCCTCAGACGGAGTTCCACAGTCCCCCCCCCCCTACCGACGACCCCTCTGCGCAAGACGCAGACAAATTATGGACAAATTATGTCGACCTGGAAATGAGCAGCGGGCGAATGCGAGCGTGGTTTCAGCCTCATTATATAGCTGGCTACTTCCTACGCTGTCCCACTTCCTACCACCCCCACCCACTTTACTCCCCTCCATCCCGAAACAGCACCCCCACCACCCCCAACCCCTCGTCCTTCTGTTTGCATGCGTTGTCGTCTGTTTGGCTTTTGGCTTTGGCGCTGCGGCTTGGCCATATTTAAATCGCAGGAAGTCAGCGCCAGGTTAGCTACGGGCAATACTATCCCATGTGCTCTTTATACACACACTTCGCTACATATACATTTGTGTGTGCCTTTGTGCGCGCGCGTGTGTGTGTGTGTGTGCTGGTGGCCACTTCCGGTCGTTTGTCGCCATTTTCATAATGTCTGCCTTTGGCCCGGAGGCGTTTGTTGATTTAGTTTTGCCTTTTATTTCTCGCACTAGTAATGCTGACGCTGCTTTTATACCTTCTCTTTTAATTTAACAACATGGCAAATATTTAGGTCGCCACCCGCGCACCTTGCTCGATTTTAAAAATGCAATTTAAGTTGCAAAAAATATATATTCGTTCTCTGCGTATATATGTATTCTCGAAAATGTTTTAAATTTTTTTGCGTCAAGGGTGCTTGGAGTGGGCCCCACTGCACAATTTGTTGTATTATTTAGCAAAGTTCACTTGAGCGTGTAGTTGAAATGAAAGTGGGCATGGTCCAGGCGCCGAAGGGCGAGTGGTGCGGGGCGGGGGGTGACGGATAAGCCGTGTCGGCAGTTTGCCGGAAATTGAGGCAGGCAAAAAAATATACAAAAAAAAAAAGCAGAGAGGAAAATATTAAACAACGAGGGCCAGAAGAAATTGTTGCAGTTGCAGGTGCAAAAGTGGAGCTCGACCACTCAGCCCCCCGGCTCATCCCGAAAATTTCCGTACGCTGTAAATATAAGGCATAAAATATGCAGCAGACGTGAGACAGGCTTTTAAAATATTGCTTAAATTTTTATGCGAACGGGGGGGTGCAGCTGAAGGCAGGATTTAATTGGAGTGGCCGCCAACGGAGTTGCTGCTGCTGCTGGTGGCTGCTTTAAATTAATTTTCATTTGGCCAATCAATTTGTATTTTCCCCGCTGTCAAATAGCTCCAAATCTCCTGACAAACGCAGATAGATTTGGATGGACGCACACAAGATATCTATTCAACTATCTATCTATCTATCTATCTATCGCAGGAAATGCAAATCAAATTCAATGCTGTAAAAACAACTGCAGGAAATCTCGATGGGAGTGAAATGAAAAACGTTTGGCAGTTGGAAAAGCATGTCAAGCGACTAAATTACCTTTATGCTGGGTGCCACTCACTCAACCCGATCGCTTAAGTTTGCTTCTTCTTCGGCTTTCCGCTTTTCTTCCCTCACGTTTATCGATTTCGCCGAGCGACAGTTTTTCCAGCGCAATTTTCGCGACGGGCGGTGGGTCTTCCTTTCCATTTTTTCTCCTGTTTCATGTTGCTGACTTTGCTTTGTTTGCCGACTCCTCAACCGCAATTCATTTCATTTCAATTGCCCCACAAAAAAAGAATCACTTATGTGTGTGTGTGTGTTTGTGTGCTGCACTTCCGGTTCCTGCTGTTCCTCGACTGTCATTCGTCCTGGCTGCGTCTTTTTGCCTCCATTCTCTGCATTATGCATGTTGCTCGCAAATTTAATGTGATTTACAATTTAGACGATGTGCAGACATAAACGACACACAACACCGAAGGAGACCGACGGAGGGAAGGAGGAGGAAGGCAGGCCAACCAAAATGCTCGAGGGTCATGAACTAAGTTTATTGTGCACATTTAAATGAAATTGCTGCGCTCAATTTATACGCTAAGCGCCCAAAGGCATTGCCAGGTAACTTGCAATGAAAAAGCGAATATAAAAAAAGAGTCGACTGGAAGTTTGCATTTTCCTGGTCGGAAATTTGAATACACTAACAATTTGAGCAAAAAAATGGATTGAATTGATTTTAAATATTTATAATATTTGTATTACAAAATAATTACAAAAATTCGTACAATTTTCTTGTATTTTTTAAAAATTATTTTAATAAACATTTTAAATTCAATAATATAACTATTAATTAGTGAGAATATAAAAAAAATAATATATTTAAAATGTAAATATATAATTTTTGTTTATAATATTTAAAATGTAAATATAAAATTTTTGTTTATAATTATATAAATAAATAAAGCCAATCTTTGGATAAAATTTTAAAATCCATTTAAACTTAAAACGACCGTCGCTTCCCATTTTTAATGACCTAAAATGCATCCGAAAGTCAAAGCACTTTTTAAGAGCGTAGAAAAAGTCGGAAAAAAATAAAACTATCGCCACAGGGCAAAAAACATTCAACCAACTTCACACCGACTCCACTCCATTTCCCTGGACTCCACTGCCACTACCATCGCTTATTCATTTCATTTCATTCCGTTCGGTTTGGTTCGCTTGCGTTTTGTTCTCCTCGCATTTTGCCTGCTGCTCGACCACCTTGTTTTTTTGTTATTGCTTAACATTGCCATAGTTTTATGGAATATCCGTGTTGTCCTTGCCGATGATGGTGTTGTTGTTGCTGGCTTTACTGGTTCCTGGACTGGCATCGTTTTTGAAATGTGTGCATATTGTTGGCATAATTGACTGGGTTTTTGTCAATGGTTTTTGTTTGTTCACCCGTTTTTTCAGCCGCTGGTTCCAGGGCTCTAGGTCCTAATATGCCATTTGTTGACTGTTTCTATAGGCATAGGCAAATGGGTTCACTGACTAGCCAAGTGACTTGGAATTTGTCGGGCTGTTACAGCGAAAAACCACTGCAGAATTGCGACTTGAATGGAGCTATATCGCATGGGGTTATACTTGATATTAATCGGGGGATTATAATTAAAATAGAACAAATTTATAAATAGCAGTTAGTACCTCTTAAGTAATAGTTATACCAAAGACCTAGAAAAAAGTAACGATGAAACTCGTTAGAATTTGTATATAACAGGGTGTCTGTAATAATTATGTCTTAAGAATATTAACGAAGATGGTATCTTAACCTCCTTAATCGTTTTTAGCACTCGAACTTTTTTCCTTCTTTCCTTTTTGCGGTCTGCTCGGCTTGGAAAAACTAAACTTTTCCCCCCACAGAAACCCACTCACATAAGTAGAGACACTCTCCGCCGACAATCTCTCAATAAACACTTGCACAGCTCTTAATTACCCAATGCAAACTTGCTCAAGTAACACAACTTGTCCCTGAGGTGTGTGGGTGTGACTGCTGGCATTTCCCATTTAGCAGGTGAGTCTGCTCCTCTGACCCATCGCACCTGCACCTGCACCCACATCCTGTTGCGTCCTTCTCCTCTAGTCAACCAACCAGCCTTTTTTCCCAGGCGCTGGAGAACTTCGCTTGACTGGCTGTCATACAAGTTTGTCAGCTTGTTTGGCTGCGTGTTAAACAAAAACGTGGCAACAACTTTCAAGTCAAAGTTTTCATGACTCTTTTGTCAATTACCGTTAGTTAGCAAGCAGGTGGCGTGGGAGTGGGGGGCGCTCTAGAGTTCCAGAGTTCCAGAGTTTTGCCTGCCTAAGACTGTGGCCACACATTAGGCCATTGACAAGGCGATTGGAAATGTCATGGGGCTGAGATCTTTCTGTGTCTCTCTGTATTTTAATCTTCTTGTGCTGCTGCACTGAAAAAAATAGGTACAACGGTTAAAGATTCCAATTAAAAATACACCAGACTAAACAGAAATCTTGAAAAGCTTTAAGATATATTAGCTAGAATTATATGTTTTCGGCTTTCTACAACATATCAATCAATCAAAAGATCATCTCAATTATCTATATTTGAGATGGTATTTTTCTTCAGTGCCATTTTACTTAACGCTTCCCCCAATTAATTCCCATCTAAGCCCAACTCGGGCTATTCGTTTGTATAACTCAAGCAGATAGATGGAAGTTCTCCTGTGTGTCTCTGTGTGTGTGTGTGTGCTCCTGGCTAATCCATCATTATTGATTGGCATTAAGTTGGGCTCGGTGTGTGCTGGCATTATGTAATGTCCTTCGAATTAATGAGCATTTATTTATGGCAGAGCAGCGTCGGGAAATCCCCCAAAACGAACTGGCTTAGTGGGCAAATATGCGAGCATTTTAATTAAAACGCAACTAACCACATGAAACGACCACCATGTATCTGTCTCACTCGATATTTAACTGTCTCTCTCTTTCTGTTTAATTGCAGTTATCACGCGGAGTGGAAAGGACACACGTCTAAGCCTCAGGATGCGAGGCAAAAGGATTTGAAATTACATTTTTAATGCAGAGCGGGCAAGAAAAAGAGCGCGAAATGAGCAACACGTGCGCGTTTTATTTTAAATATTTATAAACAAACACAGGCACACTCACATACACATATATAGGTGACCAAAGTTAAGCCTCGTCAAATTCTATTAAAAATTCATCTTAACGGTTATGCGTTCTGCACAAACAGCCGAGCAGCTAAGGAGTCGGGCGAAAAATGTTTGTAAATATTAAAATGAATTTATGTGCAGCGCAAAAGTTTTTAATTAAGTGAAAAGCGAAAACACGAGTGGAAACGATAAAAACCAACGCCGCCGCTGCCAACAAAAAAATAAGGAAAAACCATCGAGAGAGTGAATTAGAGCAACGAGCTTAAATATTTGAAGCGATGTTCGAGCAGGCCGAGCCCAATTTATTTGCATACCTAATGCCCAAGCCCGTGCAGTGAGCCGCCATCGAGCCGAGAGCAGCATACCAACTAGTCAGTAATCGCCAGTAATCGGACAGCAATCGGATCGGGAGCAGAGCCACAGCCATGTCCATCGCCGCCTCATTCCTTACCTGCCTGATCCTGGGAGCCATTACCTGTGCACAATCGCACGAGCATGCCGATGGCTTCAAGCCAGGTGAGTGATAGTATTCCCCATCAGCAGCTGGATAATTAAAAATTATTAATTTAAGCCGCGGAATCTTTGTTTTTCCCGCTGCGACTGGTATACATTTTATTTACAATTGTTTGCCCTGCCATTTGGCGTATTTGCTCGGGCTCCATTTCATTTGTAATGGCAATTTTTCATATTCACATTGTTTACACAAATTTTTTCCAACCTTCAGTGGGGCTTTAAAATGCCCGAGTTTTTGTTTTCCAACTTTTGTCTGACGCAGAGGATAAATAAAATGTAATTATGCAGCAAAAGTTATACACTTTTAATTAGTCGTTTGTGACTTTGTTTCGAAGGAGTCGCCTTGAAGACCAGGAAAAGTCTGCCAAAAGATAAGGTTTATTTGGCTAATTAGGCAGAAGAATGAACTTTTTTCAAATGAAATTTAAATGCAAATATACTGATGTGTACATGTGTAGAGGAAATCAACTGTAGGTATTTTCACTTTAACAATTTATTCATTTCCCTCGACGCGCAGCCCTTAATTGAACATTTAAATCCATTGTTTGAGGTGCAGTACATATTTTTTCCGACCAAACATTTAAAAATGTGGTCAAGCAATTTTTTTTATTCCAAATGTGTCGTTTGCATAAGCGAACAAAAGTTTTTCACAGCGAGCGGTGGAAATGTTTAAATTAATACGGAAAAGAAAGAAATAAAATTGTGCAATTTTTACAACTTCATTATGGATATTTTGTTGCGCGTAGCGTTTTTTTTCCTGGGCGACATGTGCGCACTTCCTTCCTCTCCGCTCCGCTCAGCGCCAGTCAGCCAGTAATAAACGCCAATGCTGGCCACAAATTCACAAAAGCGTCACCTGTGTCACCTCTGCGCTGCTCCAGGACGACATCCTGGCAGGATGCTTCTTTGGCCCACTGTTCTCGGCCCCGAAAAAAATGCATAAATTCTCATTTTTATGTGTCTGCGTTGGACTTTACATTAGCTTGGCCACCGATGCTGCTCCCGCCCGCTGATTATCCCCGGAGAGCTATAAAAAATACATAACATCGCACTATATATAGTATAGTAAATATATATGTGTGTTGTTATTTCACTGGATATGTGTGTGTACAAATTTATTTTCCTGTCCACTTTCGGCCAGGGGAATTCGCCCGGCGTTGGCATGCGAAATTGAGTTAAAACCTGAACATTATCATATTGCACAGTGCGGGGAGGTGGATTTCTCCAGCAAGGTTAACTTTATTTTATGGGTATAAATTATCGATCATTTGCGTTATGATGCTACGTTTAAAAACGTGTTGGAACCACCTGGCGCATAAATTACGTAATGGAAAATTAGAGGCAACGGCGAAGGCGTTGTGGGCGTGGCCTTAATTTCATTAACCAACACTTGATGGAGCTGCGCTTCAAAGCGCCGCCGCTTACATAATAATTAGTAAAATAAATTTCACCTAAATACACACAGCGAGAAAAAGGCAGCATCGCTGGGAAAACAAACCATCTTTCTGGGGCCTTTCCCACCTCTATGTTTTTCCATCTCCTTCCGGGAAGGTGCGCCAAATGGCCACGTCAAACGCACGTTCACGACCCACTTACTCGGGGTCCTTTTCGCCGGGCGAAGGACAACATCGTTGGCAAATTATTTCCCATCATTTTTCACGCGAAAAAAGAGCAAGCGAAAATTTTCGCAAGATGGAGACACATGCAGAGTGGCACGGCGCAGGACAGCAGCCAGTTGTCAACGGGCGTCGATGTCCGGGAAGAATAATACGAGCAGAGCAGCAGGACGACGACGATGTCCTTGCTCGACTGAAATCTAATTAAAGCCCGCCGAACGTGCAGTTTCGCGACTGCAGTTAACGGCTCCAGCTGAATGCTTTTGCAAAAACAGACCGCCAGACAATGGCAAATGTTTTGGTAAGCAAAGCGGCCAGATAACGTGGCCATTGAAGTGCCGCGGAGAGGTTAAGAGGGCCATTAAGGTGCTGGCTTTGCTTGCAAACGAAATCTGGCAATCCGGAAATCAAATTTTTAAGCGGATTTTACAACTGCTGGATAGGGATTTTGAGTTTGATAAAAATGTAGTTTAATTTTATTAAATGAAAACAATTTTCAGCTTAGTTATCAGAAGTAATACAAAGTAATTTACGTTTTTTTGTTGATATTTTTTAATTAATAGGTATATATAATTATTTACTTTTCGTAATAATATCAAGAATTTGTGATATTTATTTAGAAAAATATTGCTGTTTTGGATTATGATTTTTTGTATTTCAATA
The DNA here is from genome assembly GCA_037075245.1 of Drosophila mimetica. NCBI lineage: Eukaryota > Metazoa > Arthropoda > Insecta > Diptera > Drosophilidae > Drosophila > Drosophila mimetica. The sequence goes on from JBAMCH010000023.1 coordinate 11,463,906, forward strand.
GATTTTAAAAACAATATTTTAGTAAATATTTAGGCGGATGAAAATGTCCCTTTCATCGCACATTTTCGAGAGTTTAGATCCTTTTCGACCTCCAGTGTAGCCACACTGCCAATACAAGCGATTTCTAATTCAATTTCGGTGACAGCACATAAATAAAAGAAACATTTTGAGCAGCAGCAGTCAAAAGCAAGGCAAACCAACGAAAAAACTGTAAAAGCAATTCATTGGCAAAAACGAGGGAGAAAACTGTAAAGAAAAATACAGAAGGAAAAGGCGCACAAATGTCAGTTTTCCCAGGACTCGACCGGCCGCAACTACAACTGCCACTACAAAAATATCCCTCTGAGTTTGTGTTTCTGCTTCAGTGTTTGTGTTTTTGTGTGTAGTGGTGCCCTAACAACATTTCGACGAATCGTTTACCAATTTTTCTGACTGCTGCAAATCAAAAACGAGAAACGACAGAAAATTTCTCTGCAAGCCAGGAGCTGGAAAAAAAACTTTTTAAATTAACTAAAAAACAGCAAACACAAAGGAGGGGTTTATTCTTTTTTTTTTGTTTAGGGGGTGAAGGGGGATGAGGGTGAGTGGGACACGTTGTCGCTGGTGTTGGCATTCGGTTTGAGTATTTTAGAGCAAAGTGGAAAACTTTTAGTGGCATGTTTACAAAATAAACTTCAGCTTGCAAAACGGGCAGAAATAAAGAAAAATGCTGATTGCTACCAACAACACAGTGTGGCCGAAAAAAAATGATTATGATGCGTGGGTGGTGGGCGGTGGGTGCTGGGGTAGTAGCTCTTATGTATCAGCTGACACACATTTTCGGGACAAGGTAAGAACAACGGAACCCGGCTTTTGCCAACTTTTGTTTGGTTTGTTGTCACTGTCACTGTGTGTAGGCCAGAAAAGTTTTTACACCAGTTTTTTATTCCGCTCATGTTCTCCTTTTTGTTTTTTGGGAGGTTTTTCCATGTCGCCAGTGCTGCTGCTGTTGTTGCTCGTGCTTTTTCTGCTGACAGTTGGGCAAACAAAGCATAATTTTTAATCTGGCCGAGCAAACATTGTTACATATGCGACACACACTCACATTCTCACAGTACGCCAAAAAAGAAACAAACAAAAAAAAATACTGAAAACTCCACCTGAACGTGGCTTTTAGCTTGATTGTTGATGGGCCACAGCAAAAGCAACAGTGGTAGCATCAAAAAAGGAGAAAATTATGTTTATTTGGCTTTGGCCCCGATTTGTTGCGCATACGCAGCGTATGACGCCGTACGTGACAATATCATCAAGTGGGGGTCCTGGAATCTGTTGATTTAGCGTTTTTCAACTCGGTGCTTTTATAAAATGATTTATTTCCACACCGAGGAAAACTAATTAACAACGTGGCTAAGAGGTTAAAATGTATCAAAAATGTAAAGTGGAAATATTGGTCAATTTTAAAGTATATTCTACTATGCATTTCAGATCGAGGTATTTTATTCCCTTACTATTTCCTGATGGAAAATTAATCAACCTGCCTGCGGTGTGGGAAGCTCGCATTGGAAATGTCAAATATGACAGTTATTGGCGTCATTTAGTCGAAAAGCGTTACCGGCTTATTAATGCATAATATGCGGTGCTTCGAGGGGCTGTTCAGCGTTTGATTCTTTGCCGCCTGCAGCTGACATTTAATGACCACAGACAACACACCACACACACATGTTATTTGCGGTTCGGCGTTTAAAATTCAAGTTCAGGGCGGGCGGCCCCTTTTGACAGACAGACGAACAGCTGCGAGTGACAGGCGGACTGAAACTGAGACTGGTCGGGGTGTGCGGTGTGCGGACCCTTGTCTAGACTCCTCTGAAAACGCCCATTCAGGCATGACAAATGGGTCCGATAGCTGGTCGGTAGCTGGCGAATACCAAGCTTCGAACGGGTTGTTTGCAAATTTCTTAACACGAAATTAGTCGCCATAAACAAATGGCAAACAAACAAACTGCAGCAGACGAGACAGTTAGTTGGGTCTAATCGAAAGCAAATAAAATGCATGCCATACCTGCATGCCATAAACTGTCACTTCCATTGTGCCAAAGACACTCACGCAGACGGGGCACACTGGAAATAAAATATTGGTTAGTAATTTTGTTTAATTAAATATTTAAAGTTAAACCTTTTTATTTTTAAAATTTGAAAAATATTTTTCTACATATTTTTTTGATTTATTTATTAGTTTGTGAGGTAATTCAATATTTTTGATTTTATATTTAAAATTTATTAATATATATTATTTTTTAATTTTATTAAATTTATACCAATACAATTTCAATTTAAAAGCAAATTATTTTCTTTCTGTTTTTGATATTTTTGAAGTTATATTGAATGACTAATTGTGGCTGAGAGTCATCGATTTTATCTCAGAGTGTGCAGATAGACAAGCGGCATGCAAGGCTCGCCTGTCTGCCTTCGTTCCCGTTTTCACTTACCAATGTGACTGTGACTTCGCTAGCTTGCATGCCAAGTCCTCGTTTCATATGCCACCGCCTACCCGGCCACGCCCCCAGTATGTTTTACCATAATTTGCCACCAGCTTGTGTGCCCCAGGTTGGCGGGGCGCTTTTCGCCCCTTATCGAATGCAAAAGCGAGTGCGAATGCAAAACTTGCTGCAGTCGTTGGGAAATTAAAATTGTTTACGCAAAGAGACATTAATGGCCGGGGCCCCATAGAAAATAGTTACAACGAATTGCTTTTAGGCGCTAACAGGCCACGCACACTTGCCATGTAATGAGCGGAACGGGATTGACGGCCGCCCCCCTCGAATGTCAACAATGATAATTGCACAGTATGTGGGACAATTGCCCAGGGAAAGTTATGTGGGGATGGAGAGTTTTGGTGGAACCAATGATGAATTGCCTTCGCTAATGGCAAATCAATTTGTGTGGGTGCTGCTACTTAATCATAAATAAATATGAAAGGTCCTTAAAAAAATCTAATAGCATCTTAAATTATATCGTAAACTGACTTTATTTTAGGGATTCAACAATTATGGGATTGTGAAAATGTCTCGTTTGCTAGAGCTAAGCAAACTCACCTAAATCTAAGGAAAACCCCAAACCAAAACCCGAAACCAAGCGAACTGCACAGAGAAATAATTGAAAAGGTTTCCACGGTGTGTGTACATTTCAGAGTTTGCCAGCATGAGTGGGTGTGTGTGTGTGCATGTGAGGGGGGATCTAGCTCGTTTTTTATGGGCCACCCACACATAAATAACCGAAGGATCTCGAGTGCTAATCCAAGGGGGAGAAAAGGGGAGCAGAAGGGTGCGATTGCGAGTGGAATGCTGTCACAGGCAGAGCCGCAGCGTTGGTGTCGTTTACATTGTCAGCGCATGTCGCGCTTTAAATGCTTTGATTTCATTTTTCATTCGGCTTGTCACACACACACACACACACACACAAGCGCACTCACACATCCACTCTAAAACACCCTTATCCACACCCACGGACAACAATTTCCAGGTGAGCGAAAGGTAAAAGACTTCGCTTTGGGCCAACGACTGCTGGCTCAATTCAATCACAAGCTACTTACAGACAAAGCCATTATTCGATGTTGCTGCTGTAATGAATTTGTGTTCGTTTCCCAGCGTTTGTGTGTTTATGTCGCACACGTGAAAATGTGTAACACACAGTTTCCACCTATACCCCCTGAATCCTCCGTAACTGCGGTTCTTGCCATAAATAATCCAATTGAAATTTCGACTCAAAGCAAGGAAAACAGGAAATGTTTTCTTATTGAGATCCTATGTCAGGCTATAAATAATGAGAGCTGAACCCTTGGCTTCGTACCGCTTTCCCCTCTAGCTGCGGTGGAAATAAGCAGGATTAAGGATGCTTAAAATCAACTCTATAAGACTTTCATGCGAGGAATGTGAGCTCCCGAAAAAAGGTCACTCAGAAAAAAATCGAAAAATGTTTTCAGAGAAATTCTCAAAGAAAATTACGGAATGCTGGGAATTTTTTTGTTCAAGAATTCTGACTATTATAATATAATAAAAAAAATTTTTAACAAAAAAATTATTCGTGGTAAATTATTTGTTTCTTTCAAAAATAAAACAATTTTCTAAAATCTGTAAAAATTTCTTATTTCTCAGATTAGTTTTTCCAAAAATTTGATTCAGGAAAAGCCAAGAATTAAAACTAAAATTCAGTGAATTCTACTGAATTTCTTTTTAGTAATTGCCCAAGTGCCCCTAGGTGTCGTTGTCCTTGTCAAGGACTCGTGTATATGATTACAGAAATTAAACGACCCTAAACGATTTCTGCAGTCGCCGGATTTCTGCGAGCTGCTTTTTAACCTTGACTTGCTTTTGGCCAGGTCATCATTAAAGGTTCACGTTTTGAAGGGGCGGCACTTGGGCTGCGTGGCGTGGGGGCGTGGCAGAAAAGTAAGTGCAAAATAAACTAACAAACCGTAAACATGCGAGCCTCCGCAGGTGCTTGTCTATGCTTTAAGGAAAATGAACACCCACCGACCCCACAAAAAGGGGGCGAGGAAAGCCGTTTATTTAGTTAGGCGGCCAAGTGATTTTCCTCGGCCTGCTTACCGCTGCTAATGCGCAGCAAAAAAAAACAAGCAAGCCGAAAGGGAGTCGGAGAGGAACAAACAACCAGCGCAAATTGTCGTTTCGCGCTTCAGTTGAGCAGCTTAAAGCCAGAGTCAACACACACAACGAGTAAGCCCCGGAATTCCTTGAAGCCTTTGTAAGCAACCGAGAAAAAAAAACACATTAAATTGTGTAAATTTTTTTCATGCCTGAGCGGCCGAAAAAAAAACCTGAATTCAAAGAAGAACCAAAAATACTAAGCATCTTAGGCATTTTCCTGCTGGCCCTTTAAAGATGTTTGGGCCCTCGCTTGCTCGCTCTCCTTTGGCTACCTTCTCAAATTGTTTTCGGGTTTTTATTTTATTTATTTACTTTCGCCAAAGAAGCGGGAGAACAGGAAAGGTGTCCTTCCTCCTTAGTCCGCTGGCTGATTGAATTTTCCGAGCGAGTAATTTTTAAATTGTGCTCTGGTCAAGGCGGATAATTCAATTTTAGTGTTTAGGTTTTTATTACTAAACGCGCCACCCTCCGAGGAAAAGTTTGAGCTTGTGGTTTCCTTTAGACTGCCTCCATTTACATGCAACTTTATTATGTTGCAGAGAAATGGTTTTGCGGAATTTATGATTATCAAAGAAGCAAATAATTTTTTCAAATTCTAAAAAGAGTTTCTTATTTATTTATAGAATTTTTTATTTAACTGGAAGAAAAATATAATTATTTCTTAATAAGGTTTAATTTCTTAAATATGGTTCCGCACATAAAAACTATATTTACTTATGTGCAGAGCGGGAAAGTAAAACCCCTTGAAATAATTTCCCGTACACCTGACCCTTGAAATTCGAAGTGAGACTCCCCTTTCGCCTCGTCGAATGCTGTAGTGCACTTTGTTTCTGGGCAACGCCACGCCCCTATCAATGGGCAATCGTTAAATGTCATGTTCAATGCCCTCGGAAAATGGCAGGGAAAATGCCAGGCCACAGCGGACTCTCGCAGGGAGCAGTTGAGCTGGCACAGAAAATGCCACAATTTGTATGCATTATGCTTGCTACGAGTAACAGATACTGCCGGAGATATAGCCAAGGCTTCATGGCGCTTGGCGCAGCAGAACTAAGCCAAAAATGCCACAAAACATTTACCATATATCATGCATTTTTACGTACACTTTCAGCCACTTGCTGTCGCCCTCTCTCTCTGTGGCACTATCTCGCTCTCTCTCTCTCTCGCTCCCTAAGCCCCCGTCGCCCTCACCCTGTCGTAATTTACACATGTAGTCGGCGGCAACTCGTACAACTCTTGTGGCTGCTGCAGTCCATGGTCCGTTTATCTGGCAAAAGCTCTGCGGGTAAGCCGGCCTCAACTGGCTCTATCTCGCTCGGTTTCCCCTCGATCTCTCTCTCACCCACTTTTCCACACGCTGCGTATGCGTAATATTTGATGCTTTAAAGTCCTTTTGCTGAGCGCCTGTTGTGTTTACTTTCGCCTGGTTTCGACCTGGTCCAAACAAAAAGATTTTTAAGATTTATCGATTTGGTTTGCTTTTCTGAATGCCATTGTGCGTGTACGTGTTTTTGTGTGGGTTAAGCTGTTTATGGTCTCCTTGTTGTTGCGAAAAAAAGTGTACTCTAAACAATTTACTGTTAAATTGATGAAATAAATTTTCCACCACACTTATTTTTTTGTGCTAGTTGTGAGTTTATATTTTCAAAGTGCCCACGAGTTTATTATTCTATTTTTTCCGGAAAATGTTTGTGTGCTGCTTTTTGCTGACAACATTTGATTTCCAAGGTAATCGGATTTTGGTTGGTGTTCTATTTTTTGATTGTCTTTAAGAAACTTAAAAAGCTATTTCTATAAATAAAACCTATTGGTGCTCATTATAATTTCTAATTTTAATATGTCTCCTGCCAAATGCTGCCTTTGTGTTCGTCCTCAAATTAATTTCCATTCTCCGCACAATAAAAGCTACTTGTGGTCCTTAAATAAAACTCAGCAACTGCAAAGTCTGATCCTTTGGCGCACTTTATTGCGATTACCAGGATTTTATCCCAGCCCCACACACAATCGGCTTCTGTCTGGATGGCACTTTTCTAGTGCTTGTAAATTACACTTGAGTGACATTTAGTCGTCATCAGCAACGGAAGAAGCAAAGTGCAAGCCATGACTAGAATTTCTTCCATTTCCCCTTCTCTATAAGAAATCTTAGTGTTTTTCTACACAGAGAAAGAAATTCTTGACTTTTAAACTATAATTTCACATTGATGAAAGTAAAATGTTACAAGAGAATATTTATTTAATTCTGAAAATAAGTTAAATATTTTAAATGTTTAATAGTTGTACTTTGCAGTGTGTTTATCTTATTCTTATGTACAAATGCTATCCGTGTTTGTATCCCATATACCGACAATTGCCAGCCATACATCTCTTGCTCTCGTCTGGTCCTGTCTGTCCTTTGTCCCATTGTCGTCCTGGCAGACATATCAATTTGACCTCGGCTAAATACTCAGCATGCGACGAGAATCTAGGGCCAGGTATATTGGCCTCTGGCCCAACTCAAAGTCTCTGCCCAGGGAATTTTTAATGATTTTCTCACAATTTCTTGAGGGCCTTTCCTTTGCTTCGTTTCGTTTCGTTACGTTTCCTTGCCATTCCTTTGTTGGCAAACATTTTTCTTGTCCTACACTTTAAGCTGGCCATTATTAAAATGGCTGATAACAGTTTTGGCTGCAAGCCCAAAGTCAAACACAGGACCCAAACGCACACACATGGATACGGATATGCCTGGGGGCTGTCTGGACTTGTCCTTTTGGTGCGATGAACTTGTCCTTTTTTCCCCCCAGCTCCCGTTTATTTTTGCATAGAGTCTTGACTTTGCTGCGCCGGCAACTTTCGACATGCGAATGGCTGTGGCTGTCTGAAGAGGCTTTGCAAGGTCAGCTACATTTTGTTTGCCACACCGCCACACCTCCCATTGTCTGCCATGCCAATTTCTGGCCGACCGCAAAACGTGATAAAGTCAATAACTAAACCAATTTTTGGTTAAATTTCTTGATATATAAAAAAGAGTAGTAGTGAAAACGCTTTGGTCACTGCCAAAATTGGCGGTCAATTAAAATGGCGGCCTGATTGAAATTCATTTTCAAAGCGAAAACGAACTGGGCGTATGCGTAATATGCTTACTGCCTGTGAAGCTGCCCGGGTTTTGCTTTTCATTTTCCCTTGGCAACCACAACAAAGTGTTAGAGGGACAGGCTAATTGATACACAGACACCGCAGATTCAACATCTACCCTAACGCTCTGATTCCCAACATTCCTTCCATCAGCCCCTCGATTCCCGCCCGATTCCTGGCGTGTGCGTGAAACCTTTTGAAATATTCATGAAATCAATTTCGAGGCGTGCCCCGGCAGCTCACTAATCTCGCCTGGATCGGGTTTATATGTGCGTGCGAGTGTGTGTCGGCGATTATATCAAAATATGGCTATGGTTATGGCTTTTTCTGCAGAAGGGCAACTTTGCCTGCACTTTGCCTAAGCTCTAATGGGAAAATCCACCCAGCTGAGCCAAAAAAAGGGAGGTATGTGAAGTTGATATACGGGTTATTTAAATTTGATGTCTATACTAAAGTAAGATATTTGAACTACCTGTTCATTCACTTCCTCATACTCCATTGGAAATGTTTATGTATTATAAATATTTTTAAAATATTTTATTTAAAAAATTTTTATTTTTCTACCAAAGATCGTATAATATATGTGGCGTATCCTCATTTGGACTATCATATTTTAACCCCACCTTATATTATTTTAGCAATTTACCAACAACTCCGACAATAATTAATCAAAGTCTCTAACCCACATTTCGCATTTCATTAAACGCTGAAAAAAAGCTGAAGGGAATTCCCCAACATCTGTTGCCACATTAGCCGCAGGCTGAGAATGGCTCAGCGTGGATTTTCAACCTTCCTCCCCGACAGCCACGCCCCTGTCACTCGGCTATATCCTTTCGCTTTCAAAGTAGCCTCTGCCAGCTGCTGTGGCTAAGCGCAAAATTAAGCAAATTAAAAGCCGCACCGAGAGCAGCTGCATAACTCGTGTGTGAGCCTTTTTCTATGCCCGGCTAACGTGCAGGAACAGCGAGGAGCCAAGCTGAACAAACTGAAAGAAAAAAAAGCAAAACCGCAGCCGCAACCCACCGCTCAGTTCAGGGTCACCTACAGAAAATTTTTACCATGGCAAACAAAAATGAAGCGGGAAAAAAATTGTACTGGGTTGGTTGAGCGAAAAAACAAAAAAAAAAATAAACAGAAAATCCCATTGAAAAATGTTCGCTTTGCCGGGCATTTTCAGATTTTCATCAAGCTCAGCTCTCGCCCACTCAGTCGCCCGTTTTCCCAGCCCCTCCGCCCACGAAATCAGCGCATAAAAGCCGCGTATATGTGTGCGGGAGCGGTGAGCGGCCAAAAGGCTGCCAAAAACATTTAAATTAAAATTTCTCTATATATACATAGCCCTATATACATACGTATATATATTTGGGAGTGCGATTCGCCTACGTGAATAAAAAAAATTTTTCATGGCCTCCGCTGGCAGCATTAACTGTTATGGGACTGCGCTGTGGGCGGTGGAAGTTGGACGGTGGGCGTGACCATGTAAGCCGTTTAGCGCTCTTTGATGGCAGCAGCAAAAATTTATGGCTTGCTTTTAGGCGAACCATCAGCGAACCGAATCGCAATCGGAGCCAGACAATTGGGCAATAACCAGAAATGCAGGCGGCCAAAACGCAAGGCAAACAAACACAACCGGCAAACAAATGACAGTTTAAAGTGTCTCCACACTCACACACGCACACAGAGGGAATGGTAAACTATTACGAAGGCACACAATCCGAAGGGTTGAAGAGGCCAGCACTTTGGGTGCATGTTTAATGGCATTTGTTGCTAATCAATGAATAATTTATGTGCCAAGGTTTTGCCACTGGCCAACGCACACCAGCACACGCTTTTAAGCGGCTCTCTAGCGAGTGTGTGTGAGCCACAAATATGTATATGTATGTAAATGAATGCCCTTCAAGAGGGTCCTTAACTTTTGCATATTGGATTACAGCGTTTCTGAAATGTAGATTATAGTATTTATTTCTAAAATTTATATTAGCATTTTTCTAATTTAATTTTGAAGGATTTTTTCTGTAAAAAAATAGAATATTTTAAAATATTTTAGATTTATTGTTTTTTGATTTTTAGGGCATTCCCATTTTCAACTTATTTATTTCCCTTTAACCCTAAGAGTGCTGTTCCATGCGAGGGGCTTGAAATGTTGTTGGACGTCGGCGTTACACATTCCCGCCACTTGTTTTGGGCCCGAGTGTTGCACGTTGCAGGTTGCAGGCCGATGTTGATGTTGTAGTCGTGTCGCATTTAATATGCAACTTTTAATAGCGCAATTATTATTTGCATGTTGTAATAGGTTTTTTACATACCCACTTCGCCAGCGGTTGGTTCAAAGAGTTCCGTCAAAGAAACCGGTAACGATTTCAAGGGAAACGCAACCACTTTGCGGAGAACTCTAGCGCCCGCCCTCTGTAGACAGCTTCAAATCCCAACACGGTTTTTCATTAGAATAATGTAGCGTACGGAGCGTGCGAGCATATCGATCGATTCGGCCAAACTATTTAGCCATTCAAGTATTCAACATGCTGGTAAATATTTAACTAGCACAACAACAACATCGGGCCGAGAAGAAAAGACATTAGGCTAAAAGTGTCGTTGGGGCATAACAATTTTCCAGCAATTAATCTTGATAAAGGCTTTTCAGCCAGTGCCATAAACACGGCCATAATCATAACTAACACAAGGCTCTCTTGGCAACTACAAAACACAAATAAATTGGCAGGGAAAAACTTTTAGACAAAAGCAAAAGCCCCCACAGATACGATGTGTGATTGTGCGCCCCCGAGTGTGTGACAGTGAGTGTGTGTGTCGTGTGTCTGGCATTTAACCATTAGATAAATGTTGACGAGGTCAATGGGCGCCAAGCGGAAGTTATAGTCTTCTAGTCGCTCGGCGACACGTACAAATAAACTGGGGGCAGCTCCCCGAGAAGATGCCCCTCCGGCCGCCAGTCAACTTTGGCCCATTAGCAAAAGGCAAACGGATCGAAACGGAACGGAGCAGAACGGAGCAGAAAACGCCAGGGGGCTTTAGCTGCATTACGTGCCCGGACCAATAATCTCTGTCAACATCAATTTGCCCCGCCGAACAACCGAAACTAATTAAATGGTGTCCCATAAATTGCACATTAAAGCAAATTTATTGCAATCCCAAGCCAGCGCCAAAATCGAAGTTATTGCCAAAGTCGCGAAACGTTTAATAAACTTTGTGGCAGCGCGAACGTGTCGCGATCGTTGGCCAAAGACCGTTTGTGATTTATCGAAGAGGAGATATGTGACGGGGAGCAAGAGTGGATTTCTAAGAAGAAGCAGGTAGCATTAAGACGAGTTAAATGTGAGATTTCCTATATCCGAAACACGTACGCACGACTGACAAAAAATTTAATTTTATTGAGTTATGGAGTCTAACTACTTCAAAAAGTTAAAAAATACATTCATTCTCTACAGAAGAACTTGAAATATTAAAAAATTATATCTTAAAACCAATGATTTGGTTATTTCATAGTATAACATACTCTATAAATATTTTAAGTTTCAGATCCAACAGTTAGTTTTCTAGTTCCTTCTGTTAACTAAATCTCAAATATTTTATTTGTCCATTCAAGATTGATTGTGGCAACTGGTTAACGAATGCTTTTGAACTTCAACTTGATTTCTGACTGCCTTTGATTTGAGGTCTTGGCATTAGCTCAGCATTTTGCTACCTTCGTCTGCTTCCGTTGCTTCACAACAATTTGGGCTAACGATGTCCGTGAGCAATGAAAGAAAAATATTTATTTCTCAGGGACGCTAGCACGTGTCGGCGGGGATCCATAACGTTTGCTTCTGTTTGAGTTTCGGGTTGGGTTTATATTTCACTCATGTGTCGCTGCAGGCTTTGCATTCTTGATTCCCATATATTTCTCTGGATGATTTATACATTTATGTTGCCCCTTTCGGACTGGGTTTTTAAACGACCCTTTGGGTTGTATTAAAACGTGTAACCGCAACGAACTTGTCTGGCTTTGAGTTGCAGTGAAATCAGTTTGACATTATCACTGCAATTGCAGGCCGGAGTTCCACAACTACAAACGTGGCTCTGAGCGACTTCTGTCAATTACCGTTGGATGGCAGCTGTCTCCTTCTGGAGTTCCTCGTCCTTGCATTTTTTATCCTTTCCCCTCTGCACTGGAAAAACAGCAAGCACTCTTTTTTGAGGGTTGCCTGTCTAACTGTCTCTGTTGATTGTATGTTATTTTAGCTGCTCCCCATGTTGTTGTTGTGGGCGCTGTCTGTCTTGTTATTGGATTTAACGAAGTGCACTGCATAACGCGCATACGACATGTGCGCCCATTCCCAGGCAATGTTTTTGTAAAGTCATGCAATTCATATTTAAAGGGGTGTGCACGATGTTACTTTAATATGAGACTATTTAAAGTGAAATCTTCTCAAAAGGGAATATTGTAAGGGTCCATAAAAAGTCAGAAAGCTAAAAAGTAAATACATTTTCTACACATTTAAAGGGGGTTCTATAAGTCTATTTTTAATGTTGTACTATTATGTTAAAAAAAATAATAAAGAACATATGCCTAATAGTTTATTTACAATTTTTTGGTATTATATTAAAAACCTATTAAAATGGGAAAATAAAGAAGAATATTAATTGAAAACGGCTAAGAAAATTGAAAAACACCACAATTTATGAAAAAAATTTTGGAGATGGTAAAGTAATGAAAAATGGACTGCAAATTAAGGGCAGTGAGCAACGTATGACAAGATAACACAGGACTTCAATCAAAAAGTACAAACTTATACGACATAGAGCGCTTTCAAATATGTAGCAATATAACCCATAATCAGGAGTTTTCACCTTTGAGTTTTTGTAGTTTTCCTCCACAACCACACATCACGCATACGCCCAGTTATCCAGTTTTGCGGCGTTCGCCGTCTGTTTTCAGCTGCCTGCTCATCACAGCTTGATGCATTCCCGTGCGGTTTTCTTTCTGCGAATGCGACACAAAGTTGCTGTTGGCTGGTGGCTACACGGATACATCCAACTGTGCGGCACCACTGAAATGGCTGCTCCCCCGCTCGTCATCGGAGGGGGGTATACATTGTCACGTGGTTTTTGTATTTAGTTGTGTCCTCCAGGATGCCAGCCTGCTGTTCTACTCCACCTCCTCCCCCTCCACCTGTCGCTGCCGCCGCAGCTCCTGCAGCTTTTTCTTTGCGGTTACTGCAACCACTCCAATGACTTCCCATTCACATTCACATCCAAGCTCACACCAGTGCAATAAATTCGCCAGCCCGAGTTGCGTTTTGTGTGCCATTGTCGAGGAGCTTTTCATTGTGCCACAAACACAGATACAACTCGCCTCTCCCGTGTTTCTTTGCATGCCTCTGTGTGTGTGTGTGTGTGTGGGTGCCTGATGCGAGTGCCTGTGTGTGCGGTAGTTGAGCTGGAATTGTTTTGTTTGCCACTGCGACTACTACTTCGCTGCCTTTGTTGTGCTGGGAAATTGAAATAAATGTATGTGTAAATGCGTCAAAATTAAGTTTATTTCTTTTTCGTAGCTGTAGCTTTTTAAATGTCTTTGCCAGTGACAAGTGTCAATTAGAAAAAAGTTCAATTACATTAAGCCGAAGAGGGAGCAGGCAACAACAAGTGGCGGCATTGTTATAGGCATCGCCATCAAGGATATCCAGAGAGTCATTGTCAGTGTCGTTGTTTGTGCCTTTGTGGCGGGGACAAAGCAGCGTCACACAGCTGTACGAGTATGCCAACGAAATTAGGACAACTCGGGCGTAGTTTTGAGAGCGTAATGAAGACATATAAATTGGCAACAGGCCTCCATGGGTGCGGTTAATTATCCATGACTGTACAATGTACATGCATTCATCCGATAATTAAACAATATTTTATTCTGAAGAAGGTCACTGAAATACTTAAACCCAATGATCCCAAAAATTTTACTTTTTGTATGAGGATAATCCAAAAATTTTATAAAATTGTTATGAGGGTTTCAAAAAAAATACTTTTAAAAATATAAATTATCTAAAATTAGTTAAAACATCATTTCTTTATAATACCCACATTTGTTAGTGTATTTTTGAAATGTAGAATGTTTTTATGAACTAAGTCTAATGGTCTCTCTTAGTCCTTTCAGCAGCATTTCGGACAAGGGACAATTTAAATTACAGCCACCAAGGCAATTGACAAGGCCAATTAACTTGGCACTCTCGTATCCATTTCAGAATGTTTTGCTGCCCTGTTCAGCTAATTGTGTCCACTTGGCCCCCGAAAACCTTATCAAATGCGGCTTAAAGTCTGACAGCTGGCTGTGACGACACATGTCATTTCATGACCAATCTGCTAATGAAATAAAATATTAATTAAGAAACTCCAGGCAGCAGACAGAGATGGAGCTACAAATAGATGTAGAGATAGTGTGGATTGCCGGCAGGACATGCTTTCGTTGGTGGACATTTTCAGCTGTCGTTCGGGTAATTGTAATGTTTGGCATGCAATTAAGCAAATGATGAATGAATCATTCAGCGCCGGGGAGATGCGGCTGTGTTGTCTGGAGTCCAGACAAGTTGACACTGTGCCAAGTTGGCCAAGTGCGTTAACATGGCGTATGCGCAATAATTTAGTGCAGAGCAAACAATTCCCTCGTAGCAACGACGTGTTTAGTCAGCAGACAGCGGACACTCGCCGGCGTTTATAATTTGATCATTATTTATATTTAAATAGGTCCTTTCCCCCCCACACACACACACGCACCCGAAACACATCTGTTCGCTGTATTCTTCAGTGTTTTTTTTGTTGTCTGCTGTCGAATCGCTCGTTTGCTTTGTTGTTTTCCTGGCTGGCCTGGCTAACAACAAATTGAAGGGAAATGATTCCATTTCATGCTAGATTAAACATGTGTCCACATAATTTATCGATTATTTATCATGTGGTCCGCTACGGGTGTGCTCTGTGTGGACAAAGTGAAGTGAAGCCAGAGGCCCCAGGCCACCGACATGGCTCTCCGTTTTGCGGAAGGCGGGGATGGCTGGGGGGAAAGTGGGCGATTGCCCCATTGCGTAGGCCTTTTGCGGCCACATTGCGCACACAAGTGCAAAATTAGAAACAAAAGCTCTGCCAAAGGCGTTTACCGTTTACCCTTGGTCGCCGCAGCAAGTGAAGTTCGATGTCGTTTGCCATCCAAGGCACTTGTCGCTCCAATCCGGCCGAATACCCCAAGGATATCCAGGAATATGCTGGCAACAGAAGTCAGAGTCAGCAGCTCACTTGGCTCATGCCTGTCACATATCTCAAGTATGCCGGAAAATGGGTCAATGCATTTGTATCCATAGCTTCCACTTTGATTGATGATTGTGGCTCCCGAAAATGTAGCTTAACTAGCTATATTGAAAAAAAACTGGAATTTTTTTAAAGATAATTTGTAATATTTATACGGACTTATAGCAAATAAAATCGTATAGTTTTTCAGCAATTTTAATAGGATTTATGTTCGTATCAAGTGACCAAGGTAATTCAATCTTCGATCAGTGAGGTTCTTTTTTTTGCTCCCCCTCTGTGTTTGTGTTTTTCTCTGCTCTTTTTACTAGCCAGACGCATTTGCCAATGCATTTTTACCGCATAAACACACACTGACACGGGGCGGGGAGCCACTGGGCAGCAGAACACGAAAATGGCGGCCATTTTGTAATCCGCATGTGGCTGGGTAATCACCCCTAAGCTCCGCTTTGCCACTATCCCCTGGCCATCGTCATCCCTTCATCCCGGCCCGCAGCCAGCCCTTTAACCCCTCAGCCTCCCTTCACACGTGCGACGGCTTTTCCCGGGTTTTGCTGCTGGGATTTTTTTGCTGCCTGTTTTGTTTTGCAGCATTATGTGGTCGCTTGTCGCTGCATTTTCCCCACTATATCTGGTTTTCACCATCACCATCGCCCTTGCCCCGCTATCTCCATCTCTCTATGCATGTTGTGATTTTGTTTGGCGATTTTCGGCCATTTTTGGTTTTGGTTTTCATTTTGCAGGCCTCAAACAGCCGCAGATCGATCGATATTTTAAAGCTTAGCCAAATGGTGCGAGCGCAGGCTACGCTGGTCAGCTTTTGGCTAATTAGGACGGGAGGAAGAGAGCGCTCCTTGCGCTAGCCAAAAAGTAGCCACATTTATCAGAGCGAAATTCGTTGAATGGCTGCCAGGAAATATGAAATATTTTCCCAGCTTTCCTGGCACAAACACAAACAACTTTATCAAAATTTGCAGGACTTCATAATGCTCCTTTACTCCTGCTGCGTGTGTGCTTGCACTGTAATGCAATTGTTGAGCACTTTTTGACAAATTGTTGCCGCAGCCACTTGAAAATCAATTTGCCAGCTAAATTGACTTCCATTCTCAGCCAAGAGCAGAGAACTTTGAAATAAAACTTGCCAACTTGCAGCGACTCCGTTTCTCATGACATTTCTCTACGACTTTCACCCACTTTCAGATGGCGAAATCCTGCGCGTGCTGGTGAACAGCTCGGCCCAAATCAAGTGTGATGTGGGCTCCAGCCAGGCCGATGACAAAGTGCTGCTGGTTGTTTGGTACAAGAATAATTTACCCATTTACAGGTAGGTCAATCTGGGCCGTGCTATCTGTATTTGGTAGCCAGAAGCCTGTAGTCTGTATCCTGCATCTGTATCTCAATCCCTTTGACAGCTACGACACACGTGGCGCCCACGCAGGCACCCCATCGCACTGGCGGGACGAGGAGGTCCTCGAGGATCGGGCCGTCTTTCGCACGCACAAGGAGCCGGCGGAATTGATTATAAATCCGGTTAAGGTAACCATCTCACTCCCCCTTACCCTTCCCCTTCCCCTCAGCACCGCCAACAGCGCGAGTGTCAACAGCGCGGCGCTCTATAATTGGAATTTCATTTCAGGAAAAGGATGCGGGCAACTTTCGCTGTCGCGTGGACTTCAAGCTCTCGCAGACCCGCAACAGCAACGTCAATTTGGAGGTTGTCGGTGCGTATACAACCCAGAACCGAAAGATGTCAGGAATCCAATCTATTTCGGGTGTCCCACACTCGAATAAATAATTGATAACATCTAACTACCCTTTAATTAACATGAAACAACTTCAAATCACAATTAAATTGATGAATTGGAAAGGGAAACTAAATGAAAACTTATTAAAATGTTTAAAACTTCCCAAGCTAATATTGTTCATGCGACACTGTTAAAAAATTGAGGTCAAAAATTAAGTACAATCTACATTTTAGCCGCAATAATATTTAATTAACTGCCAATATGTTTCTCTAGCATAACACAAGCAGAACAAATTTGTTTAAAAATTTACAGAACTCAATGGGACAATTGGAGTATAATTTCCCCTATTAAGTTTTCAATATTTTGCCAGGATATATTTATTTAATCTATATACAAAGAGTTTGGCAAACTATGTTGCCAAAAGCGTAGATAAATGAATAAAAATCAGATCTTTTTCTGTTTGTCCAACTCAAATCTCAATTAAAATTGTTCCACTTCAGCCAGTTTAAATAAAAAGAACCATTAATAAATATATGTACAATCTACGTGCATATAAAATCAACATTCACATAAATAAATAAATAAATATGGCCAGCCAGAAACGATTATAAAAGCAATTAATATTTGTTTCGTCCCCACATACACACACACACCGAACGAACCAAACGAGTTGCACATAAATTAGCTGAAATGATTTTTCGGTTAGCCGCAAAACTTACAATTTATTATGCGAGTAATATGAGTAAAAGCGCTGTATAAATTCTGCCCTTGCATTGCTTTTGACAATGCCAAATTATTTCTGATTTGCGGCTATTTAAAATCATTGTAAGCTAACCGGCTATTTTACAGGTTTTTGAATATTTAAACAGACGTATTAAATGCAAATTGTTCAATTTTCCAGTGCCGCCGACGCAGCCGATTATCTTCAACGAGCGTCGCCTGCGAATCGATTCGCGGGCAGGTCCTTATGAGGAGGGTGGCAGCCTGGAGGTCACCTGCGTTGTCTACGGAGGTGAGTCCCAAAAATGCTAATCAAATATTATTTAGGAAGTTAGTATATGGTACTATATATAAGTAAATGAAATATTAATTGCCAGCGCTATAAAATGCAATCAATAATTAAACTTTACAAGTGGCTGTAAAAACATAAAAGTATCCGGCACGAACACAATCAAAAATTAAAATCGCGCTATTTCTGGGGGGTGAGTAACTAAGCTTTGTTGGCATGCAAACAAAGGCGGGGGCATAAGCAACAAACAATAAATAAGGCAGCAAGCGGTAATATAAAGTTCAATTGTAAGGAAAGCGAGCACAGTTGTCGGTGAAACAGGAGCCAATTGAAAGAGCTAGTGGAGGCAAGGAGTCCAGGAAGCCAAGTTAATTTCGCAAATGTGTCGCCTTAACAAAAGGATTAAAAATGCTCAAGAGAATGAAGCAGTCAGCTGGGAAAAAGAGGAGAAAAGGGC
Organism: Drosophila mimetica; assembly: GCA_037075245.1. Classification (NCBI taxonomy): domain Eukaryota; kingdom Metazoa; phylum Arthropoda; class Insecta; order Diptera; family Drosophilidae; genus Drosophila; species Drosophila mimetica. The sequence goes on from JBAMCH010000023.1 coordinate 11,482,149, forward strand.
CGGAAAATTGTAGAAGGTCAACAGGCCTTGTTATCGATGATTCCCAGGTTGATATGTTGACAATGGCTTTACAGAGAGAGTTCTTAATAAAACTTTTACGGCTTAGGAACATTTTAATATTTTAATAATAACTATACTCCATAACTTAGTAAGACTCTAGTTCAGTGTTCCTTTGGGAAGTACAAATAAAAGGGATATTTTAAAATACTTCCCTAACTCTTTTCTCTGCGTGTACAATCAGAAAATCGCACACAAAACCCTTAAGTCAATTGTTGTTAATAAGACCCAAAGTAAAGATTGGTTGATCGAATAAATTCCCCGAGAAATACGAGGCTGAAAAAAGGACTCAGTGAAGTCCGAGAGCCGCAATTCGAGAATCCAGAGCCGTCACAGTGCCCGACATAAGTATGTCACCAGCCAGCGACAATCGCGTGCTTTATCGCTGCGTACTCCCCTTTGTTTTCTGGGTCTGGGCGGAAGCGAAACCACTTTGAATGGTTTGACATGTCAACGTTGACATAAAATAAATCACCAAGCCAGCAAACTGCACTTGAAACTGCCCGGCAACTGTTAACTGGTCAGTAGTTTTCTGGGCGGAACTGTGCGGGGGGTGGGCGAAGGGATGGCCGCGAAAGGGGTGAATCCGCAGGGGGCGGCGGAAGGGGGGAAAAAAAGAAAGCAGGAAAATTGGGCACTCAAAATGTTGTATGTGCCAATTAAATGGGGGCAAGGAAAATGTTGCCAATGTACAAATGTGAATACATACGAGCCGGAGGGAAAGTTGGGGGATGGGGTGGTCTGAAAGGGTGAGGGGGGGTAGAGCGGACAACCAAGTTGTTGACAAGCAAAAAGGAAGTCTGTTGATGTTGGCAAATGAGCGAGGGGGTGGGGGAAAGCAATTGGAGTACTTGAAACTTGTACAAAACGAGTGGGAGAAAGTGAGTGTGTGTGTGGTCAAGCTCGTTGACAGTTGAAACGAACAAATTGATCCGAGTTGCAAGGAAAATGGCTGCACTTCGATAAAATTAGATTCGAAATAAAGTGAATTATTTAATTTAATTTTAACATATTTGAAAAATATTTTTATTTTCTGAGGAAATTTATAGAATTTCGGAATAAGAATTAGAACCCAATATTCAAACCAAATTCAAAATAATTTTGTTAAATTTTCTGTGAGTTTCATGAATGTACTTTTTTTAGTGCACCTAACAACTATTATCCCTTAACCGGACAGGTTTCTCCCCTTAACCGCTGAACATCCCAATTATGTTGGAACGACTTGGTAATGGTGTGAAATTGAAAATGCTGCCGTCCTACTGAAATCTTAAACAGCGGGCGGAAATAAATTGCAGGCAAATGCTGACATTATGCTCAGTCCGGCTCTCACCATCTCCGTTTCCATTCCTAGCCGCTTTCGGTTCTAAGGCTCTGGGTCTGGTGTGGTCAGGTCTTTGGCATTCAACATGCAATGTCCATTACAGAAATTGCAATTCTGTGGCCAAAACAAAAAGCCAGCAGGGAGGAGGCAGAAGGGAGCAGGAGCATAAAGTGCTGAAAAAGTTGCCACTTAAACAAGTGCAATCAGCAGAAGTAAGTCAAAAGCGGCAGGCGATGAGGAAGGAGCGGCCCGGGATGGAAATGGCAATGGCTGGTGTTTTGGATGGGAAAGCCAGCCGGTTTGGGCTTAAGAGTGTGCGAAATCGACAAAGGAGCAGTAAATTTTATTGCAGCCTAGGAGGCGGGCCACAATTGCAAATGAGCGCGACACGCCAGCCCCGAAAAATGCCGGAGAAACGGGGAGCGAAATGAAGTTATAAACCAGCACAGTCTGTGTGGGTAGTAAAAATTACCAATCCCCCCGCCGCCAGCTCCCCTGCCAAATCATAAAGAATATATACATTGGAACCAGGGGCAGCCATTGTGCGCCGGCATTGGAAGCCGGGGAAGGGAAAGCGGGAGAAACCCTGGGTTTATGTGGCCACTAATGCATAATATTCAGCGTTGCCTTCTTTTGCACGTCATGAATTTTACACACGGTGGTTTCTGCCCCTCCGACTTCAAGCTCCCCATCTCATCCCATGGCCAGAAACTCTCCGGAGCATATATAGTACATATTGAAAGCGCCAACTCGCGGGAGAAAACATCAAAAAAAGAGCAAGGGTGACACTTGGGTTTAGCATTTTGGTTACCCTTTTATTTTAAAAAATCCTTTGCCAATTAAAAAAAAATTAAATAAAATATAATAAGATGTTTTATCTATTTATTATTTCACATATTTTTGGATAGATAGATAGTACGGTTTAATTTTGATTTAATAATCTGACAATTTCTTCGTTACTTATCTCGAAACAATAAACATATTTAGCCAAGTACTCCATATACCCCTTTCATATTCCCAGCATAGTAAAAGTGTGCTAAAAATGGCTTTCTACCCTCGTTTCTTTTTTTTCGCTCTGTGTGTCAAACGGAAGTGCAGGCGTTTTCCGTTTTGGCCAAAGTGAGCGTTGGCCATATTGTTATTGTGTTTGCTGTTGTTGTTCTAGGCAGGTTGCCGAGTACAAAATTGTGTGCATTTTTATAAAAATTTCTCTCCTCACTTTTCTCGTGTTGTTATTATTATTATTACGACTACTTTTGTTGGCCTGTGTTGTTGTGGCACATTTCGGAGCACGGAAGTGCAACAATACGGAGCCATGCAACAACACAAGTTATTTACTAAAGCGAAAATAGGACCAGCAAAATGGGGAAATACTTAAGGAGACGGCGGAGGGGATGAAGAAATAGTATATTGTCTGCCACAAAAGTTTGCATAATTTCAACTTCATTTATTTTTCATTTATGGGTCTTCAGAAAAGGCGCCATAAGAGGTATAAAACCTTGAAAGTATCTGTAATTATTATTTTCTTCGCCTGAAAATTTTTCAGCAAAAAATAACTTTAATTTCGAGTGCAAAAGCCTTCAACGGTTTACTTAACAAACAAAGTACAAATGACAATTGAGTGTGGCAATTTCAGTTCTTCTTTAAAAGGACCCTCGAAGCCGGCAAGCCTTAAATTTATTTTACAGCTTCCTCACTGGACAAAAGGTCAAATGCCAAAGAGCACACAAAAGCAGAAAATGGGAGGAGAGTCGAGGGGGGCTGCGAACTGAATAAACAGAAAGTGTAGCAAAGACAACAACATAAAATATATTTATGTGGCATGGCAGAGTTTCCTCCTTTTACTTTTTTTATGCCACTATCACGAGCTCCACATTTTTGCTGCTGTGTCTTCTTAAGAGCTTGGATTTCGTGGTCCCACCCCCACCGCCACCCCATCCTTGTTTCTGGCAGTGTATCTATTTCGCCAGAGACAAATCCAAAGCCAAAACAGATGCAGGAGATGCAAAGATATGCAAAACTAAACAAGCAAATATTTCAGCATTGCATAACTAAAGCGAATGGTCTAAGTTTTCATGTGCATATGCAAGGGTGTTTTCTCTTTTATTTTCTGTACACAGAAAATAAAGATTAATATCAATATCTCGTGTACTTTCCTATCATCCGTGTTTAATTTCAATATTTTATTTCACAAAATAAAGAAACTTGTGCTGAAGTGAAATGACATAACAATAAAATCACAATCAATAAATCAACCAAAAATAATACATAAAAAGTTAAACAAATTTAGTTTGATCCAATTTTAAATTTAAATTTATTTTCAAAGCCTAAAAATAACATTAAAAAATCCGCAATCGGAACGTAAGATTTTTAAAGGTATTTGCTTACCGCTGTGCATTTTGGCAAGATCTGGCTAAACAGAATAGTTCTCGTATCAAGGAAGAAATAAGGACTCTTTGAGCTCTGGTAACGTGTGTGCAAGAGTGCATAAGTGAGTCGGACTTGGCTGGCAGCGGCTTTAAGTCTCCGCCAAAAGGAAACGCTAAAAACTGGCACGCATTTGAATGCTGCCGCTCATTAGGAAGTGGGTGTGGATGTGGGAGGTGGGTGGTTGCTGGTGGGCTGGTGCACGCCAGGTGGACATGGCAAAGAAATGCTAATGTCGCTTGTGCCGCTGCTACTGCTTTTCTGCTGCCTGGCACAAAAACCCGTTTTTTGATGCCTGCTCTAAAAATGGCAAAGCACTTGGCAAAAAAGCAAAAGGAAATAAAAGAGAGAGGCGTGGTTTTTTGCGGAACGATGGGTAAAATACTCTCTATAAGGATATTTTGAATATGGTTCAACCTATTTGTTAAATTTTCTACCTGCACAAATATTCTTAAATATTTAGTCATTTTAATACTTATTAGAAAATTACATTATTTTGTAAGTAGTTTATTTTTCATAGGGCTTTAAAGATTTATAATATTTTTAATATAATAAAGTAGTACAGATTACTTTCCTTTTAGATATAGTAAGATGCCAACGATAAGAGTATAAAATTGCAAGTTTAAAGAAAGAAAAACCGAGAGAAAGACTAAAAAACTAAGTAGTGCAAACTTTGAGTGCGTTTGTATGGGGAGTAAATGCAAGTCTGCTGCTGGTGTGTGTGTTTGTGTGCGTTTCTATGGGTGGTGGCACCTTATGTTGACATTAAAAAACAGCAGACATCGCCCGACCCTTGCAAGCAAACTTGGCTCTGACTTTAAAGTGAAAGCAAGAGTCGGTTGTATTCTAAAAAGAAAACTTTTGGCTTTAAGTGATGGAAAAGAGAGCAACAACTGCCATCCCAAATCACACTTTTTACTGGAGAGCTAGTCCATGTTTTTTTGTTTATTTTTACCATTGTATTTCTGGTCGAGGAGAGGCCAATAAATCACCGACGACCATTAAGCCGCCTTGCTACACATGCGCTAATCTACTCTGGCCCAAACCCACACATACATATAGCCTCTGCGAGTATGTGAAATATTTTCATAAACAACATAAAACTCTACCAAATGGCAGTTATTAATCAAAGTAATGTGCGTTCACCTCGCCGTATGTCCTCGCATATACATATATGAAAATCTATATGTGCTGGAGCGACACATTTTTCAAACATATCAAGTGCAGTTTTCGGCCCATCCGTGGCTTAGTTTTAGTGAATTTCCAGGTGGATTTAATGGCACTTGTTCAGTCGCATTGCTTTTTATGGCTACTCATCAAACATTTTGCGTAATAACTAAGTAATAATAGAAAAATATACAACAAGCTTGTCAGAAAATTTTTTTTTGTGTCAGCCCCTCACACTGGCAGAAAAGTTTAGGAACCTCCTACTATTAAATAAAATTTAATGAAAAGAGTCTAGTCTTAAAATGACTAATAGTCAAATGGAAAGAGGTTATCTACTTAATCCTCTGTACTATACATTTGATTTATTATTTTTTCGCAGTGTATTATTTGCTCTCCTTCGAATGAGTGACCGACCACCCGTTGCTATTAAATTAATGTGCGCTCATATACGCACACAAAAGCTAATTTCAGCGCTTGATTAAGTTGAAGTCGTTAAAAGCGGCCAAGTGCCGCACGCTGCGTATGAGTAATGTGGCTGTGCGTCTGTGTGTTGGTTTAAGTGGCCCCCGCCATTCAGCAATTGCACCACTGCGGTGGTGGTGGCTAGTCAACAAGCCCCGCCAGCTAACTAAATTAGAGGTTCCAAGGATAGATTATAACAGGCACTTTAATCCAGGTGATGGATAATTTCGGTCATAACGAGGGGTTAGTCAATCTTGTGAAAATGTGGAGAAGGATTTACGAGTATTAAGAGTTTTATGGGTATTTCCAAAAAATAAATTAATACTATCTTAGACAAAATTTAAAAGATAAATATAATTTTAGTAAAATAATTTAGTTCCCTCTTTAAATTCATTTATTTAATAGTGTTTTAAACTATTTATTCTTTATTTTTCCAGGATCTCCGCCGCCGACTGTCATCTGGCTGATGAATGGGCAGCTGCAGAACAGCGTTGTCGATTATACATACGATGGCGCCATCAACAGCAAGCTGGTGGTTCGCAACCTGTCGAGAATCCACCAGCATGCGGTATACACCTGCCAGGCCAGCAATTTCCACAAGAAATATGTGGCCACCAACATAACCATCGAGCTCTATCGTGAGTATAAGAATGAAATAATATGCAAAAGGGGAACGCTTCTCAGGATTTTATTTAAATCAATGTGGCTTTAAAAGCATAGCTTTATTTGTCATTCTAAATTTTCTGTTGCCCAGTTTTAAGCTTTCTGTTTCACTGAGCGCCTTCTGACTTTCCAGTTTTAATAAAAACTGAAAACTGTTTCGGCAGTGATGCGATTTAAAACGACCCAAATATGGTGCTAAAAGCGTTTTGCCAAACAATTTATTTATTTATTGTATATATTTCACTCTTTTCTGATCCTGATTGTGTGCTCTTGCTTTTGTTGTTCGGTTTTAAGCATTGCGATAAAAGTTTTAACAAATAGCTGCGCAGATAAAAACGAACCAAACAGTCTCCCATCCCCCGAAAAAAATAAGGCAAAGCCCAGAGAGGCTGAGCTGGAAAAAAATAGATAATAAAATGGCTTATGCAAATATAACAAAATGCAAACGGCAACAGCATTGCATGCGATACCCAAGTCCCAAAAAAAAAATACACAGCGAATAGGGAAAACAGAAATTCCAGTGCGTAACTTATCCTACCTACCGTGGCCTCTGAACTGGCACATATTGCGCACCCAACATCATATCGAACTGCCTGTTTTTCCCCTTTTTCCCTCTTTTTGGAAAATATAGAAGTTGCGTTCGTTCAGGTTAGTGGACTGTGCATGACCCGAATGGATTTATTATTTTGTGACAATTTTTTAAATGCCCTTTTCCACACTCTCCACGCGAGGGGCTGTGCAAATTGTTAAATTGAATTAAATTGTTGCCAATTTCGAGTGTCTGAGTGCGAGTGTGAGTGGTTAAGAGATTTGTGTTCGTAAAAGCTGTTTGCAAAAAATTTATTCGCTGCAATGAAAATGTATTTTCGAATTCCGTCAGCTTTATTAGTGGAGCGAGATTGGAAAATATGTTAGCTTAAAAGTAAAATTCTAAATAAGGGATAAATATAGCTTTAGATTCCTTAATAATATAGACATTTATAGAGGTCCCTATTTCGTATTATAATTTCTCTAATAATTATAAATTTAAAGTCCATTTAGATACCAACTTTTTCCTTAACCTAATTATGTATTATCTTTAGGTTTCTGCCACATCTTCTTGCTCTCCTCCCGATTCCTTATAATATTTTTTTGGCTGCCTGGTTATTAGGCCCATGGCATTGCGCCAACAGCCAAAGATTGGCCATAGAATTTTATGGCACTTTGGCGCGTCTGTCATGGCTCTCAAAACGCCAAAGCAATTGGACGTCAATTCCTACTTAGGCTCCCAGTGCCGGGAAAATAATGCCGAAATGTTCCAGCGACAACAGCTGGTGATGCGCATATTTGATATTATTGCCTCGAGTTCGGAGAAAATTCTGCGAAGAGCATAGGAATATGTCGCACTTGCGGGAACATAAAAGTTAACACGCCAATAAGAAAAACTCCGGGATGAGGCGGCGGAATGTCGCTAACTTGGTCAGTTAATGTGGCCACAGTTTCGTACTACGATTAACAAATGACCTTGAAACGAAGCGGAGAAGCGGGGGACTTAACCAGGTTTTTCCACTTTTCCCTTACAGAAATTCTGTTGTTTTCATTCTGCTTTGCGTGTAATGACAGAATAGGAGCATGGGAAACAGGGCAGTTGAATAATAAGTACGACCTTAATTAGTTAATTTTATGGCCACTAACAATTAGATTACGCCCGTCACGACACTCGGTGCCTCGCATAAAACAATTATGAGAGCTCCTCATTAGCACACAATTTGAGTCCCCAAAAGGGCTGGTCGAAGTCGAACTGCAGCATTTAATTGAATTAAAATGTTCCCTCTGCATTCATCATTTTGGCTGCGCTCACTATTTCCTTGGGGTTCGTCTTTCACACCTAAAATATTGAGTGAAAAAAAAGCTATCGATACAATTCCACTTTCCTCTTATTTTGAGAGTGACCTCTGCTGATTTCACTCTTCAAGCCTTTAACAATTTAATGGATCTGTTTGCATAATTGGTGGCCATTCAGTCCTTGGGGCCCGGTCTTCTATGCTGGCTGGTGTAGTGCGTTTAATTAAACATTTAAATGATTTTCCAATGCAAATGTGCATAATTAATTTAATTACAATAAAGCGTTGCAGCGGCAGCAACAACAACCGCACTGAAAACTGTTCAATGTCCATAAAAACAATAAAAAAAATACGTGGAATATTATTGTAATGTATGCAGGAGGAAAAAAATGTTTAAATGGCATTGAAATAAATAAAATTGTAGATAGTTGCCATGCATCTCCCTTTGGTTTTCCCTTTTTTTATTATCGCATTTGGGCTTAACTGAAATGTCACGCCTTTAAATTAACGCATAAAATGCGCGGCCAACCGCAGCAAATGTAACAACAACTGGAAAAAGTAACAACAGTTGGCTTAACTCGTTAAATGGCCAGAAATATTGCCATGCGTTCTTAAAGGTATCTGTAAATTTATACCCTCTAAGCGGTTTATTTCCCTACGTTGAGTAGGAATACTGGAATTTATTTAAACTAATTAAGCCTTCATCCTGTAAATTTGCAAAATTCTATTTACGCAGTAACAGCTATGAAAATATTATTTCAACAGAATAATTCGCCGAATTGTAATAATTTGCCCATTGAAACCCAAAGAGCGTAATTCATAATTTCCCACGAATGCAGCAAAGCGCAAAAAACTAGGGGCGAGAAGCACAAAAACAATCGCAATGACAACGAGATATCGATGGGAAATTGTGTAATGCTGATAATGAACCTGGACTCCAAAGCTTTACGTGACCATATTTGGGTGGCGCGAAAAAATATGTTTGTTATTGTTTATTTGTTTGGGCAATTTTCAATTTTGTGGGTAAACAAATTGCTGTCAACATGAATATTAACAAATATTCAAATTACATAAATGTAATTGCATGAATATTTATTGGCTGAAATTTAATGCATTGTTTGTGATCTACCAATCTGACAATGGCCTATGCCAATTGGCCATATGCCAATTATTTATTAAACAGTCAGCCATCGCGATTCGGAAATTACGCTTTCCCCATCAAGCTGTTTAAAGTTTTCTCTGAATTTTAACAACTTTTAATAGGAATTCCTTACAAATATAGTTGCTAGCCACAATAATTAACTTTTGATCAAGTATTCGTTGTTTTCCAGCGAAAATAAATATTTAATTATATTGGAAATGTGATCGAAAAATGCTTTGCCTCGGTTTGTTTCGGTTCCTTTGGCTTTTCCATCTGACATTTATCATTTCATATTATGTGTCCCTTTATGGAAAACAGCAATATTTGCTGCCCTATGCTCGATATTGTTGCACTCCGCAGTTGTTCTTGTTGCAGTTCCTGTTGCTGGTGGCAATCGTAATTTGTTGCAATTAATTTTAATTGCATTGCCTGTCATTTTCATTTCCATTTCGATTTCGATTTTTCACACACAATTTGAATAAATCAACAAAAAGCTGCTGTCGCACCCAACAAAATACAGAGTACGGCGAAAAACAAAGCCAGAAAAGTATCGTAGGGAGGGTGGCGAGAATAAAAACCAACCTTAAATGTCATTTAAGCAAATAAATTAACGATGGAAATTAATGCGCGTTCATAAACAAACTGTTTGCATTGCAGTACGACCTCTTCTGGTGGAAATCAGCTTCAACAATCAGCCGATGTCCGCGGATCGAAAGTACGAAATCGAGTGTCAGGCGATCGGATCGAGGCCGCCGGCCAAAATCACCTGGTGGATGGGCAACCTCGAGCTGCACGGTCACAGTCAGAAGGTATAATATATTACTCTTCATAATGTTTCATTATTTAATTCTTTAAATAAATATTCCCCCAGGTCTCTGAGGACGGCAACGTGAGCACCTCGGTGCTATCGATCACACCCACAAGAGAAGATCATGGAAAGGCATTATCCTGTCGGGCAACCAATGAACTCGTGCGCAATGGCATTCGGGAAACGGCCATGAAGTTGAATGTTTTCTGTAAGTATATTAATGAACCACAAGAGAAATATATTTTTTATAAATAAATCAATCGATACTGAAACGTTTTAATTACGCTTATTAAGGAAGCCATTAAACGAATTAAACAATACGCTTGCTACATTTTTAATGAAAATATTGCGAACAGTCCGCCATTATAATAAAGTTTAAAGGGAAAAATACATTCATTTATATTTTATTGACCAGAAGTTAAATTATTTTATTATATTAAAACACTAATTTAATCTTTTCATCATTTTAGGATTGCAATAAATACAAGTTTTAGTACCATAAATAATTTCTCAAAAATAAATATTATAAAATATTATGCAAAAAGAATTAAATGTTTCCTGCATTGCAATATTCCTGCAATATAAACAGATTGAGGTCACCTATATAATTCCCTCATTAGTCCCAAAATCAATCAGAACCATTGTCAACGGTTACTCCCCCAGAATATACTGTGTACCAGGAACAGCCGGCCCGTTCCGCTTTAATAACACCCCCGTTTGACATATGTCCCTGCTTTATGAGTGCTCCATAAACCATCGATGGGCCCTCGTTCTGGTTCTCGTGCGATCCCATAAACTATGTCAACCGCTTATCGCCCATGTCCTTTGGGGAATCAATACTGTTTAGCATACCAATGCCATAGTGACATAACCGGGGGTAGGCGCGATTTCGGGACCCTGTACCAAATATTGCCGGGCTTTACATAATACATTCAATTCTTTTTTTGCGTTCGCTTGGCTCGTATGTCAAACGTTTGTTTTATGGGCCGCGTCAACAATGTGCTGCTGGGGGTAAGGTTTGTTAATAAAATTTCTATGGCAAAATATTAAAAACGCGCAAGCGGCCGAGGAAGTTGTGCACACACTATACGACAAGCCGGAAAAGCTCACTTTAAGCCAGGCCCACACAGCCACACACCACACACCACACATATGCGCGGATAACCCTTAATGTTTCAATAGTCCTGGGGTCTCGTGTCCTCATCTTCAGGGCTGTGACGACAGCGTCTTGGGCAAACAGTTGCCACGTCTATTATCTAAAAAGCTTGCCGCCTCGTTGTTCCCCAATGTCATTGAAACTTTTACTCCTTTCGGTGGCTGCCGAGTTGATGGGGATGCTTCTCCGGTTTGCTGCAGATGATGCACTGAGAGAAATACAATCAGAACACAACATTTTATAATAAAAAACTCAAAACACTTCTTAATAATATAATTCATTTAAAATAGCTTAAAAAATAAATATTCTATGATACTTAGAAAAATATGTAATATTAGGTATATTTTTTGTGGAGTCTTACACTTCAAATACTTAGCAATTTGATTTGCAGCCCAGCTTTTTCTTTTAGTGTGGGCCTGTCTTGTGCGAAAGAGTAGGGCGCAGCTTCTGCGCGAGCGCTGATATAAAAAATTAGATAACAATTTCAATTTCCATGCTCATTTACATGTTTATAGCGTGCTTAAAATATTTTGGTCCCCCTCCGTTTTCCTTTTGCCGACACTTCCTGAGATTTCATATTTCCCGCCCGACTTTCCTCCTTCCAACGAAAAGATTTTGTGTCTTTTTTAAGCGCGCTCTTTGTTTGCCTCCTGCGACGGGGGTAAATTGAAAAGTTGATGCAACGTCGGCTGCCGCCAGAGATGAGATGGGGCAGGTTGAAGTTGACGCTGCCAATAATTTTCTCATTATATTACATCACATTTAGCCGGGGCCATAAAAAAGTTATCTCTAATATCTTAATCAGAGAGCCTCCGCGCAGGCAGACCTCTTATTTTCCACACAATCAACTCAGGTTAGGCTCCTGAAATTAAATCAACGGAAAAAGACAGGCCTACAAAAATTAAAGTCATATCCGCAATAAACTTAATGACGAGGCAGATTTTTGTTTCATAATAATCATGGTGGGGATGAGATGAAGATTGAAAAAGGAAAGGGACAGTTTTTTCATTATTTATGGAATACAAAATTTAGCAAATTTTTATAGTAAGTTAAATAAATGTTTAATGGAGACTAACAGTATTTTAAAGATAAGGTATAGCTCTGGTTAAAATATCCAATATTTTCCTATAGAATAAATCAAACAAAAACACCTCTTAACGAGGTATAAAAATAGTGACGATCGCACCTTCAACGTACAAAAGTTCTGATATCAAATTTTGTGACGAAAAATGATTTTAGATGCGACTAAATAAGTACGCTACCTAAAATTTACTCTTTCGGCCCGCTTTAACAAATATTTAATATCTACACGAAAGTTTTCTGTTGTAGCGTGCCGAATGAATAAATTTTAGGTAGCGTACTTATTTGGTCGCATCTAAAATCATTTTTCGTCACAAAATTTGATATCAGAACTTTTGTACGTTGAAGGTGCGATCGTCACTATTTTTATACCTCGTTAAGAGGTGTTTTTGTTTGATATCAGAAGTTTTTGTTTTGACCACAGTCGAAGTACCCCAATACCATGACTAGGAGTCGTCCCCATATGGCTTAACTATTGAAAAAAGCAGAGCACACAGTTCTGACCCCTAATCTTAGCTAAACGCCAAAATTCTAACTAAAAAAATAATTTTTTTTCGGTCAAATCCTGATACGCGTGTTTACTTATTTTCAGAATAGTATACGTAAAAAAAGTTTCAGGCAAATCAAAAATGTGACCCAATAAAAAGTGTTCGGTTTGTAAAAGAACCGCCCATTTATGAATTTATTTATTTACTTATTTATTTATTAATTAATAATTTAATTTATTTTTTTATTTACTTAATTATTTATTTATTCATTTAATTGTTATTTACTTATTTATTTATTTTTATTTACTTATTTATTTATTTTTATTTATTTATTTATTTACTTATTTATTGATTTACTTATTTATTTATTTACTTATTTATTTATTTACTTATTAATTTTAAGAATTGTATAATGGAACGCTTTAAAACAATTTTAACGATTTCTTGACCCTAAAATACATTTTGGATACGCACATACTAAATTCAATGCTTAGGCAGCGTTAGTTGTTTTGGGCTAGCATAAGTGGCCATTTTCGTTTCTGAATAACTTTTAAACGTGACTTTTTACAGTAATGTGTTATATACCAAAATTTAAGGAATCTCAAGGGCTATACAGTTTAAAGTTTTAAAGAAAATCGTTAGAGCCGTTTTTGAGAAAAATAAAAAAAAGCTAAAAAAAAGTTAAAAAAAAATTTGTTTTGTGCATATCTTTTTAACTATAACATTTACACAAATTACATATAGGGGGCGCTTACAGCATTTCAAAATACCTTTCAAACGAGATACAGCACAAGTCTGTAGCTTCAGTAGTTTAGAAGTTACAGCCTTCCGTATTTTAGCTATTTTTAGCTGTTTTCCCGCTAAACTAGCGGGTTTTTCCAAAAGTGGTAGAACTAAAGTTTCTTATATCGAGCTGTTGAACATCATATCAAATTTTCAGGACTTTAAAACCATGTTTTGGGACACACAGACAAACTGACAAACTGACAAACTGACAAACTGACAAACTGACAAACAGAATTAAAATTTCATTTTGGGAAGAAGAAGAAAATCTTGTTTTCGGTATAACTTTTGAACGGAGCGTCCGATTTTCTGATATGACCCCTCATATTAAGCGCATTTTCAGTAGGAATACAACTAACATAGTGCGGGGGGCCGATTATCCCCACCGGCCCCAACAGATCCAAATTTCTAAATTTTCACCTTTACACTTTCACCGCTCTCTCTCCCAAACCAATTGATTTTCTTGAGGTCTTGGTATGCAATCCTTTAAGTTTTAGGAATACCTTTAATTTGGTGTATCACTCGCGAGGATCGGACCATTACAGCAGATTTTCAATTCTGCGGCTATATAATAGTAGTCGCCTTCGCACACTCTCCTGGTGCGCTTCGTCACTACATGGACTGCCGTCCATAGTGATTTACTTATTTATTTATTTACTTATTTATTTATTTACTTATTAATTTTAAGAATTGTATAATGGAACGCTTTAAAACAATTTTAACGATTTCTTGACCCTAAAATACATTTTGGATACGCACATACTAAATTCAATGCTTAGGCAGCGTTAGTTGTTTTGGGCTAGCATAAGTGGCCATTTTCGTTTCTGAATAACTTTTAAACGTGACTTTTTACAGTAATGTGTTATATACCAAAATTTAAGGAATCTCAAGGGCTATACAGTTTAAAGTTTTAAAGAAAATCGTTAGAGCCGTTTTTGAGAAAAATAAAAAAAAGCTAAAAAAAAGTTAAAAAAAAATTTGTTTTGTGCATATCTTTTTAACTATAACATTTACACAAATTACATATAGGGGGCGCTTACAGCATTTCAAAATACCTTTCAAACGAGATACAGCACAAGTCTGTAGCTTCAGTAGTTTAGAAGTTACAGCCTTCCGTATTTTAGCTATTTTTAGCTGTTTTCCCGCTAAACTAGCGGGTTTTTCCAAAAGTGGTAGAACTAAAGTTTCTTATATCGAGCTGTTGAACATCATATCAAATTTTCAGGACTTTAAAACCATGTTTTGGGACACACAGACAAACTGACAAACTGACAAACTGACAAACTGACAAACTGACAAACAGAATTAAAATTTCATTTTGGGAAGAAGAAGAAAATCTTGTTTTCGGTATAACTTTTGAACGGAGCGTCCGATTTTCTGATATGACCCCTCATATTAAGCGCATTTTCAGTAGGAATACAACTAACATAGTGCGGGGGGCCGATTATCCCCACCGGCCCCAACAGATCCAAATTTCTAAATTTTCACCTTTACACTTTCACCGCTCTCTCTCCCAAACCAATTGATTTTCTTGAGGTCTTGGTATGCAATCCTTTAAGTTTTAGGAATACCTTTAATTTGGTGTATCACTCGCGAGGATCGGACCATTACAGCAGATTTTCAATTCTGCGGCTATATAATAGTAGTCGCCTTCGCACACTCTCCTGGTGCGCTTCGTCACTACATGGACTGCCGTCCATAGTGATTTACTTATTTATTTATTTACTTATTTATTTATTTACTTATTAATTTTAAGAATTGTATAATGGAACGCTTTAAAACAATTTTAACGATTTCTTGACCCTAAAATACATTTTGGATACGCACATACTAAATTCAATGCTTAGGCAGCGTTAGTTGTTTTGGGCTAGCATAAGTGGCCATTTTCGTTTCTGAATAACTTTTAAACGTGACTTTTTACAGTAATGTGTTATATACCAAAATTTAAGGAATCTCAAGGGCTATACAGTTTAAAGTTTTAAAGAAAATCGTTAGAGCCGTTTTTGAGAAAAATAAAAAAAAGCTAAAAAAAAAGTTAAAAAAAAATTTGTTTTGTGCATATCTTTTTAACTATAACATTTACACAAATTACATATAGGGGGCGCTTACAGCATTTCAAAATACCTTTCAAACGAGATACAGCACAAGTCTGTAGCTTCAGTAGTTTAGAAGTTACAGCCTTCCGTATTTTAGCTATTTTTAGCTGTTTTCCCGCTAAACTAGCGGGTTTTTCCAAAAGTGGTAGAACTAAAGTTTCTTATATCGAGCTGTTGAACATCATATCAAATTTTCAGGACTTTAAAACCATGTTTTGGGACACACAGACAAACTGACAAACTGACAAACTGACAAACTGACAAACTGACAAACAGAATTAAAATTTCATTTTGGGAAGAAGAAGAAAATCTTGTTTTCGGTATAACTTTTGAACGGAGCGTCCGATTTTCTGATATGACCCCTCATATTAAGCGCATTTTCAGTAGGAATACAACTAACATAGTGCGGGGGGCCGATTATCCCCACCGGCCCCAACAGATCCAAATTTCTAAATTTTCACCTTTACACTTTCACCGCTCTCTCTCCCAAACCAATTGATTTTCTTGAGGTCTTGGTATGCAATCCTTTAAGTTTTAGGAATACCTTTAATTTGGTGTATCACTCGCGAGGATCGGACCATTACAGCAGATTTTCAATTCTGCGGCTATATAATAGTAGTCGCCTTCGCACACTCTCCTGGTGCGCTTCGTCACTACATGGACTGCCGTCCATAGTGATATAAATCAACATATTGCCTGGCAAATATATTGCAAACTTTTCGATATAACTAAATTACACACAAAAAGGATTTGATAGTAGGAGGACTGAAATAAGCTTTCAGCCCGATGCAATTTATGAGGGAAGAGAGGCTAGTGGAATCAATTTAAGGACTGCTAACGAGAACTGGTTCAACTTAGGGCAATAGACAATGACAGGCTCCACCCACACTCGTGTACAAACACCCACACACTGACCGGCACACAGATGCAGAGATCCTTCCAATTGCAACTGCAGCTGCAACATAATGTGGCACTGGCACTCAAAAGTCGTTACGTTAAGCTGCAGTTACGACTGGGATGGGCTTGCTTTGCTTTTTCCCCTCGTTTTCGGGACATTCAGGACTCCACACGGGATAGGGATGGGGGATGGAGGAGGTCGCCGAGATGGAGGACCATAAAATGCATTAGCCAGACGTAGTTGGCCAGCTTGGCCAGTGACAGTTATTACCACTTAAGCCCATCCTAACCGCAACAGTGTGGCCTGCCAGCCACTTGGAACTTCCTTCGGCAAATATCTCACTGTCATTATGCAGTTCAAAAAATACGAGGCGCTTCTGCAAATTGATTATCATTGATTTTAATGACTAGCAATCAGAAGAAAATTGTAGTTAATATCATGGCGTTAAGATAATTTCTACCTTAAATACTTAAAACTTTTTTTATTTTTATGTAATAACTTAATGTTTTTGATTAAATTTTTGTTAAAAAAAAATTGACAAAATTTGAACTAAAATATTTTTTTTACAAATTTTAACCATTAAAGTGTTTTACATTTTTTTTTCTAAGTGAATGTCCTGTATTTCCCTGGTCCTTTCGTTTCTGTTTAGTTTTCTATGCCGGCTTAAAGTCATCGCTAATGAACTTGTTGAGCGGGAAAAAGATAGACACAATGCGGGGCACAGAGCGATGCTGGGACAGTGGGAAAAGTCTTTAAATTATGCAAACTGCTTTGACTCGTTCTTCCTGTTCGCTTTGTCCTTGCCACCCGTTCACCTCCCTCCCCCCTTCTCATTCGATTTACGTTCATTCTCTTTCCATTTCTGGGTTGGTGTGTGTTAAAGCACTTTTCATTTTCATTAACAAGTCTTTGCAAAAGACGAAATCGGCTTAAAGAAACTTGCTTATAGAACGTGCCACCCCAGAAAGTAGAAAAGAAAAGGCAGCAGCGCTAAGCAGACAGAGACCCAAGACCAAAACTACGAGAGCAGGGAAAGTTGCCAAAAACAATGTGCAAAATAATAATAAACAAGTGGAAGGTGGCAAAGAGCCGAGGGGCATGGCCAGAATACATGGATAGATAGAAGGTGGAGGAGGCGAAGCGACACTAATCACGGATAAGACCGGATTAACCCCCTTTTTCCACCCATTTCATGTCTTTCTTGGGCCCGTGCTGAAGGATTGTCCAGAACAGCAAATTACGGCTGATGGACTCTCCTCGCAGCGAATCCCAATCCAGGTCTAAGTCCCTGCCTTAG
Organism: Drosophila mimetica; assembly: GCA_037075245.1. Lineage (NCBI taxonomy): Eukaryota > Metazoa > Arthropoda > Insecta > Diptera > Drosophilidae > Drosophila > Drosophila mimetica. The sequence goes on from JBAMCH010000023.1 coordinate 11,499,816, forward strand.
TCAAATGAATACAATGCTCATCCAGTGTCCTGTTTGCTCTACCCACTTTCTTTGCAGTCATACCCACCTTGCAGCTGGACCTGGGCTCCAATCTCAATCCGGAGGATATCGAGGAAGGCGATGATGTCTACTTCGAGTGTAAAGTGCATGCAAATCCGGCTGCTTATAAAGTTGTATGGAAGCATAATGTAAGTGAGCAAACAAAAACTTTTCTTGACTTGCAATATTTATGAAGGGCTCTTTCGCAATAGAAGAGCACTCCTTATTGAGACAGATACAAAGAGCGAGCGAGAGCGAGAGAAACAGAATGGTCTAAAGTGTAAAGTAAACTTTTGGCAAAAAATACCTTTTAGTGCCACATAAAATACATTATATTCGGCTCTAAAGCTGGCGAAACTTCGGAGTCTTTAGATGCACAGAAAAAAAATATCAAAATTGTTTTGACATTGAAATAATTACATTTATTTTCTTTTTATAAAATATTTTTATATTATATAAAGTTTTAAAAAACCTTCCACTACCATTTAATTTTGTAGAAAAACGTATAAAGTTAATTTATAAATTTTATTATCATTTCTCTCCGTCTACTGACCTTCAAACATACTTCAAATGCTGCATTCAGGGCAATTCAGCGTACAACTGCCGAACTTCCGGCAATTCCCAAGACATTGGCGTGCTTCTCCCACACACGAGCCGCTCTCTCCGGCTGGGTAAATTATTATGAAACCGAAATTAAGTGGTCATTTTTACTGAATTATTGGCCAATTATTTTAAGGCAATTGAGTCAAGTGGCTGGCATAAGACAGGGTTTGGCCGGGGGGGACGAATTCCAGGAGTCCAAGTACAAGTTTACAAGGCAAATCATTTGTTTATTAGTGGCAGCACAAAGAAACCAAACCCGAACTCGAACTCGAGCTCGAACCACGGCAACAGCAACAATGGCTGCCAAATAAATGTTATTCAATGCCGAACAAGAAACGAATCAAGTGTATGAATAATATGAATGCTAATTGAATTCATTCACAATGAAGTACATGACCAAACAAAGAGCTAAGCTAAACAACGGCAACAGCAAAGCCAACAACTTAGTCATAACTTTTACCGAAAACAACAATAAGCAAATACAAATACTCGAAGACGACCAAAAACTTTTTCGAAGTAGGGGCGGCGGCAAACGAGGGATATTTAGTACAAAAGAACTTCCACAAGACATTTGCCCAGGGAACAGGGTAGGTAGATAAAAACTTTATATGAAATAATAATTTGCCCGAGAGACAATGGGATGGCTGGGTTCGAGTGCTGATTCCATTACATTCTATCTTACATCGAACGAAATGCTAATTATACGGGGCATAGAGACGAGATGGAGAAAGTGAAAGGTGGAGAGAGTGGAGAAGGGACAATCAATGAGCTTTAGAAGTCAATGTAAAATGCAAATCAACTGACATTTAGAATGAAAAGCATCGGAACTCAAATACCCTCTTTTTCAACATGCAAAATGAAACCAAAACTGTTTACTTAAAATTTTCAATTATTTTACAAAAATTTTAAAAATATTTTTTGCAATTAAATATCAGTTTTTTTCGAAATCTGAAGCTTTAAAAATCCATTTACCTACCTAAAAATCAAAATCGATTTTATTAGGCAAAGCTAGTAAGGGGTTTTAGCCATAGTGAATCCCTGTTACGAGGCACAGAATATGTATGACTGGCTAACAAGCCAGAAAGCGACAGCAGCAGCGCAGTTAGTTAGTTAGTTGGCAATCGTCACTTACATTTACCCAGCTCAGCGTGAAATCCCCCACACTCTTTGCCCCCTCGCTTTTCCCTTAGCCGAGTGTCATAACAATAAAAGTTCACTGCGGCAGTACAAAAATGTAAATGAAATGGATACGAAACTAAGCCAGCAAGCACACACACACAGGGAAACGGAGAGAAGGGTGGCGGGGTTGGGCAGACAGTCACACACTTGGTCGAGCTGTGCACACGGCGTATGCGTAATGAGTTCAAGGCCAAGCGGAAAATTGCAAATGACTTGGGCCAAAGTGACGAAGGCGAAGAAGCCAAGGTGGGCGTTCATTAAAAGTCAATTGTTAATTGGCAACAGCGGCGACAGTGCAACCTGCAAATGCAATTAAGAGTCAAATCAAGTTAAATCAACTCGGCTGCAGCCAGTTAACAAGTAAATTAATTTTTGTTTTGCCACCACATCGATTCGGTTTGAAATGAGCCCATTCTTCCATCGCAGCACGGCCGCAGGGCCAAAGTGGAGCGCTGGCAACTTGTCTTCGTCTGTTATTATTCAATTAGACAAGCTGACAATTAACGACGAGCTGGCAAATTAAATTAACAATTAGTTTTATTAAACTTGCACACACACACTCAGGCACAAAACTGGGGTGAAAGTTCTCGAATGTGCGTGCGAGTAAAAGTTTTGCCATGTTCATTAACAACAACAAGCAGCAAGAAGAATGAGCAGAACTCTGATGGAATCGTTGCCAGAGCAACCAGCCAGCCCCGAATGAATCCGAATCCTGTTGGCAGTAAAAGTTATTTGGCCCACACACTCGCATTTATCTGAGTTGCGTCAGGAACCGCAGAAATAGCAAACATAGCCGGAAAATTTGATTAGAGAACAAAGTCAGTGGAAACGGCTTTGGAGCTCTGCAGCAACTTGAGCATAAATATTTACATAGTTCCACAAGGCAAACGCAATGCTTGGTTGGCTGGTTGGACCAGAAAGGCAGTTCAAAATTTGCCATGATTTAAATAAATGTTTCTGTTCGTTATTTTGAATTGTCAAGAGCCAAGTTTTGGGTTAACAACCATTCATATTTCCAATCAAATAAATTTGATAATTGGGGAGTTATATATTTACTTAAATTCTATGTTTAAAGATTTTATTTATTTTTAAAAACTATTTAAAATGATTTAAAATGTATTAACAAAAATTATTAAAAATTTACTATTATTTTTTTGTTAAATCAAAATACTTTAAGTCACTTTGTTAAATTATTTTAAATTTTATGAAATTATATTTCGTTATTGTTTTTTAATAATGCTAAAAGGTAGTGCAAAATTTAGTTTTTAGCCAATTTAAAATTCTTTAGAGAAATTTGAAAGAAGGGCAGCCGTGTAAAAAGCGCCCAGGGAAAGGCTAAACCAAATCAACTCAATCAGGCCGAGCCATCAGATAAATTACGGACACTAATTGGGTATTTATAGTCGGAACAAACACCAACGACAGACGCTCAGGAGCGGGTGGCTCGGATTGGATTGTGGCCCATGACTCGGGGCTCCTGGCTCTTGGCGCTTGAGGAGTGGCTGGCAAACAAGTCGAAAACACGGCCGAGAGACAGACAAACAGAAATGGCAACGCATAAAATGCGCCATTAGCATTGAGGGGCACTAAAGGGTTGTGCAGACATCATCAAGTCAGCGGGCAGTGGGTGGGCCTTAGTGGGTGGCGACCTCGAACGGGGCGGTCGGGCGCTGGGCGGAAATTCTGCAGCGGATGTGCCCCAAACTATTTGAAATAATCCTCAACGCCCACTCGAGCGTAACGGCTCTGCAGGCCTACCTTCTTTTCAGCCTTCTATTTGCCTTTGTTTACACTTTTTGGTTCGTCTCTTTTCCCTTTTTTTCCCCGGGTTTTTCTCTTTTTTGGCTGCGACAACCTTGAACTTTATTTACTTTTCGTATATGGCGACATTTTTATTTGTTTTATGACAACAAGGTCGCTGAGCCAAGCCACAGTTCGCTCTCCCTCCCGTTTTGGGCTATTTAAGTAGGGCCTACGGGAATTGAGGCTGTGCGGAAAACGAGCTGGGCTCTCTTCTGGGCCGGGGACACTGCGCCTCTGGGGCTCTTCTGCACTTTAAGGATCTTTAAACAAGTCGGGGGAAATGCTAATAGCGGCAGAGTATTGCATACGTAATGGATACATCTGTATCTGCAATCTTGATTCCGATAGCACTGACACTTGGCCAATAGTATCAATCATTCGGCCACAATGCCTATGGAATTCAATAGCCGAAATGTGAATGGAGAGCAAATATTGGTGTGACCCGGCATTCACGGAATGTCTAACCATCTCAATAATTGTTTACATCTGCACAATGGAAAGCGCACACACCAGAGGTCGCCAAACAAAAGACGCGGAATGGTATTCCCAGGATCTACACTACCTCCCCTGTGCATTCGAATATGAACTGTAGCTTCTAAGACCTCCCTTCGGGCCTATTATGTGCACTTTAAGTTAAAGCAATTACTTATTTGAATATTGAAATGATTCATAAAGTAACTAAAAGTCACTTTTGGAAAAATAAAATAAAGAAAAATCTTTTTTATTTAATTTCAAAATATTTAAAAATATTTATTCTGCCTATAGGCATTCTATAGAACACTTTTTCAAGTGTAGCCGACAACACTATTATCTAAGTGTTAGGTTGCCTGGCTGCATTGTTTCTATTTATTTGCTCACACATCCAGATATAGGCATCTCGGTATGGATGTGTGCTAAGGTCGTCGAGGCTTTGTTCGCCAGGCTCTGGCTTTTTGACTTTTGTCGACCATATTTATATACATTTTTATTTCTATTTCTATTTATTTCAATGCTTTCATTGTTGCCGCCCCATCCCATTCCCGCCGCCCGCCGCTTGTTTGTTTGCTGAGCTCGGGCAAAGTGCGAATTTGTTTTGCTGCTAAATGGCACAAGGCTCTGGGGAAATGCGTCAAAATGTTGTCGAGTGCCGGCCTGCTGGGGAAAAGGCTACAAAACCAAAAGGCGAACATCGGGCTTCGAGCATTATTTCAAAATGAGAGCGAAAGTGAAAGCGGGAAAGGCGGCCAGAAGGTCAAGCCTCTGTAAGCATTTGGGTGTGAAGGCCAGCATGTGGGCGTAACGACTTGTGTGTGTTTAAGGGAAAACTTAAAGTAAATATCGGCTGATTTTTCAGTATCGATGCCAGGCACGTAGCCATCCAAGGCGCAGCTACCTAATGAAGCTGCAAGGCGAACTCACTGATGCGCGCATTTATGAGTGCTTTTCCGGGGGGCGGGAAGTGCGCAGATGGGTGACCTTGTATTCCAGGGATATAAGTGAATAAAGGCTGCTGGAGCGAACTGAATTTTAAAGATGAATCGAACTTTAACTTACTAGTTTGTCAAAAAGTTTCCCTTGTTTCTGACGTTGTTTTTTAAAAATATTTAATGGATTTTAAATTTAACTACAAACTTCAACGCAGTTTCAAAGATTCCTTAAGCTCTTGTCAAGTAGGTAAGTACGATTTCAATGAAAAGCTTACACTCAGTCAGCTTAGTGGGCGTACGAAGGTATCAGCAGATTACGAGATGAATAAAACCTAATTAGCATTGGCCAACAGAGCTCCTTCTCTGCCTCTCGCTCATTATCGCTCTATCTCCAATTTACGTACATATTTCCCGCAATCCTTTTAATTATTTCCTAATCCGGCCAATTGCAGCACCAAATCATCCAGCACAACCAGCGAGCGGGCGTGATTGTGAGCAGCGGAGACCTGGCCCTCCAGGGAATCACTCGTCACCAGGCGGGAAACTACACCTGCACCGCCTCGAACGTGGAGGGCGACGGGGACTCCAATGTGGTCGAGCTGAAAGTGATGTGTGAGTATCGCGTTGAGTGGGCAAGGATATTTGCGGGATATGTTGATTTGTGGCACCTCAGCACACATGCCATTGTGCGCCGCGCATTGTTGTGTTGGCTGACCCATAAAAACGCTCTCGAACCGCTGCGTTCGGGCCATTATCGAATGCTTGCTTCGGCGGGGGCTTAAATAGAAAATCGAATTCCGGCCCAGTACCACCCACTGAAATCCTTCTTCGCTCTCGCTGGTCCTGTGTTTCCTCCTCCTTCTCCTGCTGCCGCTGCTGCTGCTGTTTGGTTTCTCGAGTGGACCTTTGACACACAAAAACGAGCATTATTGAGTGTTCGAGTATGGCCAGAGATGAGGATGGATGGCAAACAGCGGGGTGGCCGATGAACGGGGAACTCCCGGCATTGTGCGCTCGTGCGGGCCTCTTGCAGTTTTATTGCGTATACGCCCCATTATTGTGCGCTGCTTGAATGCTCCTTTGTGTGCCGCCAAACTGTGGACAGGGCGAAAAAGTGGATCTGCGAAAAGAGTAAGGCGTATTCACAGGCAAAAATCTCTCGCTTTGAATTTTGGTTGCCCAAAACTGACAGAATAGCCTCTTACTATTTAACAAAAAATCGAACATTACAATGGAACAATGGAACCACAAAATTAAAAATATGTTTATTTATTATTATTTTTATATTAACATTTTTCAATAACATTCTTAATAATAAGAACATTCTACATGTTTTTATATTTGTATAAATTATATAAATTAGTTCACTAGTCGCAAACGTCCAAAATAATTGTGTTAGAGGGTATACAAAACATTTTCCTAAGTAAATCCTTTAAAGTGTTTCGGTCTTCAGCTTAAGTTTGTTGCGGAGGCAGAGATGCCTGCTTGAAGGACAGAACCGCAAATCTTCTGCTCAATTTGCGCCGGATTCCTGAACTTGGCCCTGTCTAGAGTCAAACTTTGGTTAATTAGTTTGCCTTTTTCGAGCAATTTAGCAGGCCAGAGATGCTTCTATTCATTTTCGCCGCCCCGACCTTTAACCGCTCCGTCTGCTGTTGTGGCCTTATGCTTTGGTTTTTCCGGTGCCATTTCCCTTTTATCACTTCCACTTCTACTTTTTTCCTTGCTTTGAGCTGGCCGGGCTTTTGTTTTAAGCAGAGCTTCCGCTGGCCAGAAAACTCGGCGTCCAACTGGCAGCGCTTCCTCCGCGGCCAACCCCTCTCCCCAGACCGTGTATTCCCCCGCTCCCCGAGCTGTGCTAAAAATTTGTTTACGGCTTGGCCAGTTTGGCATGCAATATCGACAGTTGTCAAATGGCACAATAAATTCGCCACTTGCAAGTTGCAACTTTGGCAACTTTCGTGGCTGTGGCAAGAGACAGTTGAAAGATTTTCGCCGGCCAAGGATTAGAAAATTGAATATTCCCTGACCGGCTCAACTCGGAGTTTCCTTGCATTTCTTTTTGTTCTTGCTAAAAGTTTTCACTGCACAAAGTTTTTCTCTCTTTTTTTTGCAGAATTATTGGATTTCTAAAGGGAACAATTCTAGAGTGTGTTCCGAAAAAAAATAATTTTTTTTAAATAAATAATTTTAAATTTTTTTCAAATAAAAAGAAATTAATCACCACATTTCATTGGCGATGCATTTTGTTGGATTTCATTTCATTTTGTGCACCTTAAAGCCCCGCAAAGGTATTGCAAATTACCTCTTCTCTTCCGCTTTCTGTTGATCCATCCGTTTCGCTGACTTTCGGCATCTGGTTTCAGTGCACCGTTCTTTGTTCGCCTTGTTTGGCTGCCTGAATGGCCAACAAAGGAGCTGGGGCGAACACACAACAGTGTAAAGTTTTCTACTTTTCTACGATTTCTGAACCGATGAAGAGGCAGGCGAAAACAAAGACTTTTATGCGATTATTGATTCCAGCTGCAGATGCAAACAGCAGAATGCACTACAGCCAATTTTTCGATCTCCGCACTCACCGAACGCTTTTCCCCGCCCTTTTGCCTTACAGATAAGCCAATTTGCCGGCCCGATCAAAAGAAAATCTATGGAGTGGCACGGAACGAGGCGGCCGAAATAGTGTGCGAAGTGGATGCCTTTCCGCCGCCGGAGAACTTCAAGTGGTCCTTCAACAACACGGCGGAGACCTTCGACATGCCGCAGAGCGGCTTCCGGCCCCATTCCGCCCAGGGTTCCACCCTCACCTACACGCCCGTCAAGGTAAGTTCCGAAAGTCGAAGGAGTAAGGAAAGTCGCCTGGGAACCGACAAATGTCGGCGGGATCGGGGTCTGAAGATGCGTGACCCATTCGTCACGTTAAATGCTAAACACGTCAGACTTTCGATTCGTTTCTGGGGGAAGCATGCGGCTCGCTGATAAATTTTTCATTTCATATTTCGCTGCGTTCGCCTTTAATGTGAAATTGTTATTGACACATTTGACATTTTGGCTGGTGGCTATACTGAGGGAAAAATGGCAAGGGAAGCCAATAAGAAAATATCTTTGACAATAATTAGAAATTTAAATTTAAATAACTGAGTAGAAATATTGTGCAATTATTGGAATTATAATTTTAAAGAAAATGATTCCTTTTCAATTTAAAATCCATCATATTCATTCATAAATATTATTCTCTCAGTGCATGGCAGTTACCATTGAACTCCACGGGGGTTGTCTGTTATTGAATAGCAAAAATTTTAATTAATAGGCGGGTCACATGGTTGTTGCCATTTATTTTGGCCTGTGTGCGTGTCATGTTGTCAGCCAGCAACAGGGAAAGTAAAGTGGAGCAAAGTCCTTCCTGATAGAGACAACAGCCAGCCATTCGGGCCAGTCGAGCGATTTTAATTAAAAATTCTATTAGCACTGCTTTCTAATTAAAAATCCAATAGCAGCACTGCCACCGCCCCATCAACATCACCACCATCACCATCATCATCGTCCGCAACAACACCATTGAATGTCAAAGGTTATTGAGAGGGGGGAAAAAACAACAAAAATGCTAGCACAAAAGAGCAGGAAAATTATTGGAAGTAAATGCCATTGACTTTAATAGTTATCATCATTGGCCAAAATGAAGAGGATAAAGCTAAGCACCTTCCACAGCTCTCTCTCTTTCTTTGTCTAACTCGCTTGGTCCGTCTGCGTCGCTCGTTGGCAACATTTCGGCATTAATAGCCCGTATGGCCAACAGCTATGGCGATTGCAGTTTTCGGCGCTCCTCCCCAGCAATTGGCCAAGCAAATTGGCCATCAATGAGCTGCACTGCCATCAATGTCCGAATCATTGGGATTTCGGTTTTTGCATTTGATATTGCCATTCCCCATGTCAGCCGCTCTCTCTACAGCAGATGCTGCTTTGGCTGATGTGTACATTTTTACGGTCAGCCAAAACTTAGTTGCATGTAAAACTGCCCAGATTTCCTCGGCGAAACTTTAAACAAAGTGGTGTAAAATGGGAGTTCTAAAATATAAAATATATAATTATTTTCTGGAGATCAAAATTAATTCTATTATTACATTTTTTAAAGTTAACTCATCAAATATCACTCCCTTAAGATTATATAAACGTTATGCCATTAATATTAAAAATAAACGCTTTAAAAACAGGAATTAATAGACAAGGATTAATAACAAACTATATTTTCTAGATTTAAGTTGTATGTAGTTTTCGAAAAAAATCTCTACAGCACTTTTTGGGATCTTGAAGAGCCAGCCAACTCCTGCCAGAGATTTTTCATGGCTAGATTTTGCCCATCAGCCAGTCGCCACCTACATTTCCGCTTGGCTGTCTGACCACAAACGTGTTAAGTTTTTCGGACTGGGCTTGTGGTCGCTTGTAAGCCAACATGGCTGCCATTATGCGATGACAGTGGAGGAGCTGCAACGGGATGCTGTAAATGGCATTGGCCATTGGAAAGGGGCTTCCAAGGAGGGGGTGCTGAAAAGAGGCACTCAACACAGTTGTTCAAGTTGCATGGCACCCAGTTGGTTTGGTTCGGTTTGGTTTAGGGTTTCGGGTCCTTCGCTACGTCTGGTTTTTCTAGCTGACCCAGTTTAAAATGTTGCGGCTCCTTCTGCAGTTTTCCGTGCTTCTCCGTCTCTTTTACGTATTTTTCTTTTATTTTTCGCCCACTTCTCCCTCTTTTTTTGGGTATGGAACTAATCAAAATGGCTGCGACAACCCCGGCTTACATTTCAGCGATCAAACGAACGAATTGCGAGGCAGTCAAACGGCATTCAAATGAGTTCCGCTCACAAACACTCGTCCATCGCACTGATTGGACACACACACACACACAGTTGCACCCTACCAACACACAGACATAAATCATTTAGCTCAATTGAATATGAAAAATCCCTTCCGTTCCGTTGTCATATATGCTGTTTCCGGTTTCCGCCAACCGCAGCTCAAACGTCGTCGTCGTCGTCACATTTCGGTTGGGATTTCTCTGCTTCTCGCTTTCCCCCCAATTTCTTTTTACTTTTTTTTCGTCCTACCCGAGCGATTTGCTCAAAGGCAGCCAACAGCTCATTAATTTTGTTTTGTGCATGGGCATTTCTCTTTCTACATTTCCCCACATTTTTTCCCCCGATTCCATTGCTATTTTCTATGTGTGAGCCGAGCAATTTTTGCCAGGCTTTCATGTCAAGCAATTTCCGCTGCTGACATATAAATTTCTCAAATATTTCACAAAAATAAATTTCGGTCTCTCGGCGTTTTTGGAGCGCACACACACCCAGCTCTGCCGCTCTCGGGGTCTCTGTGTGTGCACCCCAGTGCAAGAAACTCATTAAAATGTCACTTAAATGTTTAAATTTTTAATTAAAATGCATAAATAATAACAGCAGACTTGACTTGAAACGAAATGCACAGAATGCAATGCCTAGAAGTGGCATTTTGTCCTCTTTAGAGCCCTTGAACACACACAGACACACACACATGGAAAAATATCAAGTATACGTTGCTGGCTATGTATCCGTATATTTTATGTATTTTGTTTTCGTTTCTACGGCTGGCTCTGCTACTGCTGCTGCAACAATATTTACACTTTTGCTGGCGCAACATTAGAACAATATAAACAAAATGAAATAATCATAATAAATAGAGGGGCATAAATTGCCAGGGCCCCAGGGACTAGAAATTATCAGGGATTGTCGGCCCGGGCGATGACAGTTGCAAATAGAAAAAGCAGAGCGTGCTGTGCATCTCCCACATTGATTATTACTTAAAGTGCCAGGCAATTGTGTGTGCGAGTTGCTTTCCGGCTATGTGCTTTTGGTCCTGGCAGCTCCATTATTATATTGCCGTAGCCGAATACTCGTAGCTCCGGCTGCACCCGGCCACTTTCCCTTTTGGCCCGTTGGTGTTGATGCGCAGTGTTGGCAGCTGCCAACTTGGCGCCTTTGTGAACACACTTTTGCCACACACACACACACAAACAACAAAAACTGCTAGCACTATTACACACTAGGCAAACGCACACACAAATACCTATTTTAATTTTCATAAATTTGTCATAAATTTGCATAAGCACTGTTGCTTAAATTATGAGTCAAAGGCTACAGAATATTTGCAATTTATTTTCCTCTTCGTAGCTCCTGACGGAAGGTTAAACAGTTTATTCACAAAGAAAGTTTTGGAGCTTGAAATTCATTTTAATTTCTGCTGAAGCTAGTTAGTCGCCGGTAAAAGAAGTATTTATTTGTTTTAATGGTTATTTTCCATACTGTATTTAATTGGTAGAAAAGAGAATACTAATGTGATAATTAAAGTGGCTAGGCAACATCGAAATGATGTGAGAAAAATGTGTATTAAATTGATTATTTATTTAATAGAAGTAATGCAACTATTGTATGTCGTACAATTTTATATTTAAGCAATATAGTATGACAGAAATTTAATGCAATAATAGACTGGAGTTCCTTTTTAATTGGTATATAATAAATAAAATTGAAGATAAGAAATTAAAAAGTTGTAGCTCGTTAATAAAGATCCCAATAGCACTCCCCATCGATTTTTATTAGAAAGGATGCAATAGGCTTGGATACTTAGATGATCAATCAGTGCCGCGAAATTCCCCAACTCTTTTTCTAGATGATTGGAGTTCCCATCAAGGGAAAGCCAAAAAAGCCCTCCATTTCCCGATTTCCATAAATCTCGACTTTCTCCCCAGGCTGTTGGCAAACTTTCCCTTTGGCGTGTTCCGTTTTTTCCCCAGATTTTCTTCCTTTTTTGCCCTAATTAAAATGACAGCCACGCCCAGTTGCGAGTGGAAAAGATAGCGAACGCAAAGAGAGGCGGCTGAAACGCGTGCGGACTGATAAATAAGCTGCAATTTGCGTTGACATTTCGCCGTGCACCCGAAAGTGATTTCAATTTTTAATGAGGCCGGGCCGCCTGAAGTTGATTAAGTGCGTTGATTCTGGTGTTCCCAGTCAACGGAAAACGGGCGGCGGAAAATGGGAAATGGGAAAGGACAAAGGTAAACACGCCCCACAAAGAAACAATGATATGGAGATATCGATTGTTGGGGACGTGAGCGAGTGGTCCACTAGTTTGGTGGGTGTGTGTGCACTTGACCGGAGACGAAGGATTTCATTAGCACAACATTTGACAAAATGCAAACAAATAAACAAGGGGGACAAACAATGGCCAAGACCGCAGGCGGCCACTTAGCACTGGGCTACAATGGGATAGACAGGCATTAGGGCCATGTTAACATGACTTCCTTCCTCGCCCACAATTCGCACGGATATATATATGTGCATAAGTATATGTGTGGAAGTGATGTGATGGCCGTGGGGGAGAACCACAAAATGCTTCATTTGTTTTTACTGCCAGGCATTTTTCCTTCCGCCTTTCTCCTTGGCCTTCCTGCATTGACATGACATGAAATTATATTAATGAAAAACTTATTGACAGCTGCAATCAATCAGGGGCAACTCTGACAACACACTGGCCCGTATCCATATTGATTTAATGAATTAAGTTCACATTGATGTCGAGCGCGGCTGCTTGAATTCCATTTAAATGTGTGTCCAAGAGATGAATTCAAGTAGCTGCACTGGGAGAAAATAATGTTAAATGTTATGAAAAGACTATTTATACTTTATTATTCTGATGCTTATGTCAAATAGCATTTTAAATATTATTGGAAAAAATATGAATGGTTACTAAAACTCTTGAATGAAATACTTATAAAAATAGGAATTAATAAAATATTTTTAAATATTTAAACAAATCATTTTCATTTCTTTTTTATATTTTTTTTCGAGTATTAACGATTTTATATATACTGTTACACGAATAACTTTATGGCTGCATTGCTTTTCCTTGTATGCCATCTATTTTTAACCCATGTTCACCACTGAGTATTGACGGAACGCTGTCTCCTACGCTTTTTGCAGGAAATGGACTTTGGCACCATCATGTGCTGGGCCGACAACAATGTGGGTCAGCAGAAGGAGCCCTGTGTGTTCCATTTGATAGCCGCTGGCAAACCGGAAGCGCCCACCAATTGTACGGTGGTCAATCAAACGTCCGACTCGCTGGAGGTTTATTGCATTGAAGGTGAGTTATATGGCCCACACACTGCTCATACATGCATGGCGCTCCTACATATATACATATACGTCAAATTGCCAGCCAATTTGTTGCCCTTTTTCATTCGTTTCGGTCGCTCTTCCTTTTTGTTTCTATAATTGCTGATGAGCCAATCAATGACCGAAAAAGGCATTGGTCAATGGGAGGCGGCACTGGGAGTGGGTGCTGGCTGTTGCAAAGGGCCAAAAAGGACGAATGGGGGGAACGGTCATGTCCTGAGACTTCCTTTGCAGCATGAGCACGAGTGGGCGAGCGATGTAACGTGTATATGTTGAGTTTCCTGCAACGCTTTTCAGACTCATTTAAAATACATGAGCAACTTAAGTGCACTTTGGCAGCCATCTACGAGTATGTCTATCCACTCATACTCGCACAGATAGCTATTCGTATTCGTACACATCCACAATATCGTAAAGCAGAGCCAACTTCCTTTCGTGATGCAGACACAAATAATAAAAACGCAATGAAAGCATAAAACTAGAAAGGAAACGCATCGTAGAATGGCTAAAAAGGGGGGTGGAAGAGGGTGGGGTGTACGAAATAATGTTGCTAAAATTTCAATTCCAGTTTAAAATTTGCAGTAATAAATAAAATAGGAGCAGCCCAGTGATGAACAGTGAGCTCCAGGAGCCGAGCGAGCAGAAGCGGCTGAAAGTTAAGCGCAAATTTGTACATACAAAATGTTTTGGCTTGTTAGGCAACTTGCTGCCTGCCAGTTGCCCATGAACAAGAACAAGAAGTAGACGGAGAGCGGAAACTTTAAATACAAATTCAATTCGCATATTTTATGCGCAGCGCAGGAGTGGAAAACGCAAAGACAGAAAAATGCCAGCAAAGCGCAAAATAAGCAGCACAAATTGCAGTCCCCGAGTTCAAAGTTCGCAGCGATAGAGTTGCACATTAGCGCAGACAGAGAAATGTCCTCGCAAATTGCAGCAGCTCTGAGCTTATGATGCATTTATGCAGTCCTTGAGTGCCGAACCGGAGACAGAGGCGGTGGCAGAGGGAAAACTGCGGGGAAAACCGGAGGGAAAGGCAAGCGGATCCTGCGAAAAGGCAACGCAAATCAAAGCGTTGCATAACGAGGCGGCTGCTGCAAGAAGTGCAACAAAAAGCGCATAATAACTGCATACTTAATGGCGCTCTTTCCCGTTACTGTTTGTTACGCCCCCGCGCGGCGCGCTTTCCACTTTTCTTTTCCCTTTTTTCGTTCCCCTTCCCCTCCCCGCCACCGCTTAAAGCCCTCAATGTTTTCCACCAATTGCTGGCAATCGCAATTGTTGTGCTTACTTAATGTTGTCTCAAGTGCTTGCCCACTCCGCGTATGCGTAATGTGTAATTGCATTACTACGCGCTGCAGAATGGGAAACGCCGGGAAATTCCTTGGCAATGCCTTCATTGTTGCGATTTACGAGACTGCTCGGAAACGCTTGAGCTTTTCAATTTTTTCGTTTGAGATGCCGTCTGGGTTAACATCTGTGGTAGTAATTGCTTTGTATATTTATTTTTGAATTATAAAGAAATAAATATGGTTTGTGTTTTGAGGTTCGTGTTCTTTAAATTAATTTCAATTTAAAATATAATATTTAAATTTTAGTTATTGAATAAATATTACGGAAGCTCTTTCCTTTTAAAGTAATCTCTAAAGCATTTTGCTCTGAAAACAAAAGCCGTTTCAAACCTCTCCACCGAACTATTTACTTATCTCTCTGTCGGTAACCGACCACACTGCGTATACTTGATGACCGAACTTTAGGTATCATTACGTATGCACTGCAACGATGGCTTTAAGCTGCTACCGCCCCCAACCTCCTCTCTCCCGCGTAAAGCCATTGTTCGCCTTATTACCGGATCTCTCCTCAATCTCACTGCCACTCCCACTTTCGCCCCCTCGTCCGCCCCTCGGGCTGCTAATTTAGTGGCTGCACATTATTATCATAGTCATCAGCATCATTAAAACTTTAACGCAAGTTGTTTAAGCACAACACAAGAGCAGCAGCATCAGGATCAGGGTAGCGCGCACAATGCGATACTTTTTATATTGCACTCTACATTAAGGCGAACGACTGCTGAAAGCCACGCCCCCTGCTGCCACCCACTCTGCCCTACCGCCCACCGCCAGCAGCCCTTGGTCGTTTGTTTTTATAATAACTCAACTTTAGCTGCGGTCGACTTTAATAAGCCAGCACGCAACTTGGCCAACTCAACTCGACGTGGCCGTCGCCGCAGCTCAACTCGGCTCAAACTGAACAGAACCGAACGGAACTGAAGTTAAACCAACTCTGCCCGACTCGAATTGAATCCAATGTTCGCTGCTGAAGACAACTCCACATCTTTAGGGGGCCAAGTTCGGTTGGCCACTGTTACTGTTTCTTTGCCGGGAAAACAAAAATATAACAAACTGGCAGGGCAGCGGGAAAGGCCACGGGAACGGCAACTAACCAAACTCATCAAGCGTCGGTTTAATATAATAAAATTTCAGTTTATAACATTTTGCTTCGCTGCTGACGATGCTGCTGCACTGAGAAAGAATTTAATTTGGCAGGAAAGGATATATAGAAATGGAATTGAATTTTAAAATATTTATTGCTATTTATTCAAGAACAAAATAAAAATAGGTTTGCTTATTTTTAAAATTATATTCCACTTAGTTTAATGGCTAAATATTCATTAGCTTTTAATAATAATAATAACAGTTTAGGAACCATTTTTCTCAGTGTACTGCTGCTCCTGCTTCTGTCCATTCTTGTTTTATTATTTTACTCCACTTGCGCAGCTTCCATTGTTGCTGTAGCCAAGTAAATAAAATTAACCCATTACAATGAAGTTTTTTTTTGCTCTGACAACGGAGCTGCGGCAAATTTCATTAGCTAAACGTTTTAAAGTGCGCACAAAATGGCCGCCGACGAGAAGGATGAGGAGGAGGAGCAGAGGGTATCCCTTGAAAGGGAGCAGAAAATAAAAATGGAATGAAACCCAGCGAACCACCCAACCACCCACCAACCCGACCACCCACCGAACAATGACGCTTTGAGGCAAAGGCCAAGCACATTCTCTTTACTCTATTTCCGTGCCCTTTTTCTTTGTGCCGGCGAATTTGGGTGGCTGAAAAAGTGGCCAGCAACAACAACTAAAATTCATAGCAACATATAAAACATTTTCCACAACAATTTCTTTCCCCTGCGGCCCGGGGGCGTGTGGCCCACTGAATTAGTTGGTCGGAGGAGCCCGCCCCCTGGAAAACCTTTTCACTGCCTTTATTGCAAAATATTTTAACATTTTTCGCAAGTGTTTTAAGTCGGCTTTTGTGTCTACAATGAAGTGCCATTTGAGCTGCCAAAGCTAAGCAAAAGCAGCCGCTGAAGAAGTGGCCCAACATTAGCCTCTTACTTTCTGGCCAAAACCGCCCCTCCCCGCCCCTCCCCTACACTCAAAGGGGGCGAACTCGAGTGGGTTTCGGCCAGTTCTTTTGTGGTGTGATTAAATGGCATTTAAAATGTAACTTTAGATTACTGTGAATACACATTTCGGCGGCGGTCGGCAAAGAGTTGAGGGGTCCTTCAATTACGAGTGAGCTCCACTCAAAGGGTTGACCTTTAGTCGAGTGCTTCTGGGAAATACTTGATGTATTTTGCGGAATTAAGAGGCAGTTGAAGCAAAAAAGAATAGATACTTGCTTGAGGGAGACGGAAAATCTAAAAATAAGCTATTAGCCCCAAAGCACTTATGAAATTGTTTTGTAAAACACATTTAAATAAATATTTCTTATAACAATCACTCTTTGTATATTTTCGGTTTAACCTGCTGCTTATTTGCTTTGAATTTTAAAGCTTCAAACTTTTAGCTTATGATAATGCCATTTATCTGTTGTACCTGGCATCAAAGAAATGCCAAAACAACACTCCTGGCCAAGCATTTGCAGTCATAAATAAATCCCGACAAACCCCAAAGCAAAGTATAAATAAGACCCACCGTCGATTGGCAACTACTTAATATTAATAAGCTCAAAGTCCCGTCCCCATGGCCAATTCCATTGCCAATGCGAATCCCGGCCAATATGCTAAGTAAGCCCCAGTTCGTGACAAGTTATGCAATCGCTGTTTCCCTCCATTTCCGCAGGGTTCGATGGCGGGATGCGGCAGTGGTTCCTCATGGAAATCTTCGATCACAACAGTGGCCAGCTGCAGGCCAACATCAGTGCCAAGTTCGCGGCCCTAAGCGTTACGGGATTGGATGCCGGTCGCCTGTTCCGGATCTATGTGTATGCCGTTAATGGCCGAGGACGCAGCGATGCCATAGCCCTCGATGGGTACACCCTGAAGGCGGCCGAGAAGCAGACTGGTAAGTGACGAAATACCACCCTTAAACCCATGAATTTTTGAAAGCATTTAGTGAGGGATTTTACTGAGGAAAAATTTGTGAACTTAAATTAACAGTTTATTAAAAAAGTAATTGTAACTTTAACAGAGAAAAAATATTGAAATATTTACCGTAGAGTTCGGAAATCAGTTAGGTTTATTTTTACCATGATTATAATAGCTATAGGTAAACAAGTCCTTTTTTCTCCAAGTGCCTCTTGTTTTTTATGAATTTTTTATGCTAATATCAGGACTTACACCCACTTTCGCACAAAACGAAATGAATTGCATAACTTTGCGTTCGGCTAAGCCTCTGTATCAGTTTCCCGCCAAAGATTGTTCTGGGTTTTATGATTATTATGCCACCTCGCAATTTAATTACGCTAAACTGCTCAATGAATTGTAAATTCCGCGACACAAAACTTTCGCCTGCAGTTTTGGGGACAGTAAACGCAAATTTTTATGCAGCCTTCCCACCCACAAAGTGGCGCAAAAAATCTGAAATGATTAGCATTAATGAATTGGGGCTGGCGAAATGCGGAAGGAGAGCTCCTTTATTGAGGGTAAGGGGTCTAAACGAAAAAGGAAATTGTAATGCTAATTAGCCAAAGGAAGAGCTGACAAGAATTTTATTTTCATTTTTGTACATTTCCCTTTTTGAGGGCGGAAGGGAAAGAAAGTCGAGAATCGGGAAGTGGATCTCGGAGGGGCAGTCACATTTTGTGTAAACAACTTGAGCCGACATTTCAATTTTTCATAAAGCCAGTCGGGGCAATGGCAACGGGGAAAAGTGCAAAGCAAACAGCAAACAGAAGGAGAGCCAGGCAGAGATGGAAATCAGAAAAGAAAATTGTCTTGGCTAGGTCAAAGAGTGGATGCTCTGAGCAAAGGTTAAGCTTGATTATGATCAGCATTTGCAGAGGATTCATTGACTAAAAGGAAAGATTCAGACTCCATTGGGGGAAGAAAAAGTCTGAATTGATTGAGGTAGGGAATAAACGTAACCAATGTTCAGTAAAGATTAAAGATAAATTAAAATAAGATAGAAAATGTACAGAATATAAAGAGAAACTAAGAAAAATACTAAATTTAATTAAATATAAAATCTACTATAATTTTTAAAACAGCGCTTAAGAAACATGCTGTTTTAGACAAAAACCTTTAAAGCATACGATTTCTTTTAAAATATAATTTTATAATAATTTTATATAAAATATATTAATTATTTTAAAGCTTTCTTTCGACATTTACTCAAACTCTCAATCGAATTTACCTTTGCAGTCGCCTTGACCTCGTACAAGGGCAGCGCTCAGAGTCCGGATAACTTTGAGCTGACACCGATCCTCTCGATTGGCATCTTTGTGGGCATCCTGGTGGCCATCGTGTGCATCGGTATCGGCACCATTGCCGCCCTGAAGCTGCGCTCGCACAAGCACCAGCAGCAGCAGAAATTCGTACATCCGAATGCGAAATTCTCACGTCCGGGCAATTTGCAAATTAAGGACAAAATCTCATTGCCATTGAGTCACTCCGAGGAGATGTACGACGAGAAGAATCCCGATGTGGTGCCCTACAATGAGGGTAAGTGCTCCCCATTCCCCGTAACTCCTGTAACCCCATCCCTCTGGCTTTCTGGCTCCGGTACCCTCAAGATAAATGGCGTCTGCTGTTCACAATTTATGGACGCTGGCTTGAGGCTTCCCCTTACGCAAATGCATTTGACAGGCCGTTCGGCCCATGCAGGCAAAGCAAACAGGACCTGAAGAGCTGGCTGCATTTTTGTGCCAGTGCTGAAATATTTAAATGACAGCTAATTGCTGTCAGGTCCTCGCCGGTTAGCTTGTTTGCTTGTGTGTCTGCAGTCGAGGGCCTTAAAGATTCGTTTAAACAGTCAAACGGGGGTAGAGTTTCGCCAAAGCAGCAGCAATTTCACTCACTGCACGTGCTCGCTTGATTAATGGCAATCAAGAAATCAAGCGGCAGCCAAAAGCAGAAGGAGCAGCAGCACAGCACAACAATTTAATCAATTTTCCAAACGTAAAGCAATTTCATGGCCAGCAAAAAAATAGAGCGAAGTAAAGTAAAGTAAGGGAAAGCCAAGCCAAGGAAGCTGCTGTCGGTGGGAAAATTGGGCAGGAACAGGAAGAAAACTTGCTGCCGAAAATCACCAAAAGATTTGAGGGCGTCGGCCGGGCCAGAAACTTTTGCCTTGCTCTCCAGCTACTTAACAACAAAACAGCAACGACGATGGCCAGCTCAAACTTTTCGAACTAACTAAGCGTTCTCCATTCTGTTTCGTTTCGTTTCGTTTCGCTCTCCCCCCACGAAATTTCCATCCAGTTGATGGCGAATATAAACAAAAATCAGCAACACAAACGCCATCGGGACATCTTTCGACGACCAGCGAGGTGGAAATCAGCTGCAAGCCGGGCTCAACATCCGGCACCGGAATCCTCCCGGCCAACTCGGCGGACAGTGGCACCTATCAGAGCAGCAAGGTGAGTCGAGTCGAGTCGCCAGTCGCCAGTCGGCCTGGCCCAAAAACTTTTGGCCACCAAAAAGTTTTAATTACAGTCGAACTACTCTATGACGAACTCCCCCGAGTCGCAACAACATTGCCATGACAAATGCTTTGATTTGATGTCGCAAATTTCTTGCGAAAATCTCAATGCTCTTGAAAACAATTTGGGCCAGATTAGAAAATAAACTTGTGATTATAGCCCTGCTGGAAAACAGTTTGCAAAGAATCGTTTTCGCTTCACCCAGGGGAAGGTTGCTTCCTCAAGGAGTTATCTCACCTGTACTCACCCGTTATTTCTTGGAAACCCAAATTTGTTGTTTTTAAATTTAATTGAAATTTGTGTTGCTTGTAATTACCTTGACAAATGCCTTGATTTTGTGTTGCTCAGTTCCTAGAACTCCTGGAAAACTCTAAAGCCTTTATAAAAATTTTGATTAAATCAGAAAAAAAGTTTTTAAAAATGTAGCAGACTTTATTTTGTATCTTTAGATTTAAGAGATTTTTAGGAAATAAATTATTGATTATTAAATTAATAATTAAATAAACTGAATGCGGGTTTAAATATCAATTTTTTTTATATTTGTTCTACATTAAATCGTAAACTTTTGATTTTGTTATCAAGGTTGAGTTTCCTATTA
Organism: Drosophila mimetica; assembly: GCA_037075245.1. Taxonomy (NCBI): domain Eukaryota; kingdom Metazoa; phylum Arthropoda; class Insecta; order Diptera; family Drosophilidae; genus Drosophila; species Drosophila mimetica. The sequence continues at coordinate 11,520,568 of JBAMCH010000023.1, forward strand.
GAGTTTCGACTGTAACTTTAAAATTCCTGGGAGTTCTCTGATGACAGTTTATTAAATGCCTGGTCGCTTTTCCTCCCCACAGGATGATGAGCTGCACTACGCGGAGCTGTCGCTGAACAACATGCCGTCCGGCAGCAGTGGCGCCTCCAAGAAGGGTCAGCCGGGTGGCGGGGTGGGTGGGTCGCAGCAGCAACAGCAGCAGGGCCAGGTGCAGCATCCCCACCCCCTGATGGGGAGCACCTTGCCGCACGGGTCCAGCATGCGCAAGCTGCTGCCCACCATTCCGGCGACGGCGACGCTGCAGCGCCACAAGCCGAATGCGGGCGGACTGCAGCATCCGCACCAGCACGCTCCGCCGCCCACGTACGACTACGATTACTTTGAGGAGCCGACGATATATGCACAGATCGATGCGTACAAGACGATGCAGGTGGACACGGCCGGGCAGGCAGGTGCCACTGCAGGGGCATGCATCTCCTCGCCCGGGTCGCATGGCACACCCTCGACCGTCTCGCCCGGCACCGTGCAGATGTACACCCTGCCCCAGCATCCCGGCGGCTACCATACTCTGCCGCACAATCACCACGCACAGCAGCAGCTGGCGGGCGGGCCGCAGAACTCCGCTTCGATGATGCAAATGATGCAGCAGCAGTTGCACCACCACCCCGCGTCCAACATGCCGCCCTCCTACCAGCAGCACCAGCAAAATCAGCAGCAGCAGCAGCATCATCAGCAACAGCAGCAGCAGCAGCCAATGGCCCATGGCCAGATGCTGGTTTCGAGCAACAGCAGCGGATTGGCCTCCACCACGGCGGCGGTGGCCAGTCCCAGCAGCTCATTGTCGGGACTCTCGGGCGTGGGCAAGTCCTATTCGCGCGAAATCGTCACCGTTCGCACCCCGCTCATGTACTCGCAGCAGGAGAGCTGCGTCTAAGGTCTCCCAAGCATGGATTCATCCAATCCGCACCCCAAAGTCCCCCCCCAAAATACCCGATTAACTAGTCATGTAAGTCTTGAGCTCTTCGTGGTTGGTGTCTAGGCTAAGTGTTGCCAAAACGAATTGAATTGGATTAAAGTGCAGCATTCACGAGAATTGAAGCGAATGGAATGAAATCGTTTGTGTGCTCGTCGAGGAACTGAATACTTTTAAATGCAAACCCTAAAGCAAGGCTGCCACATTGCCCCCTAAATCTTGTAAGCATAATTTAAACCTTTTTAGCCATATTTATTGCCATCTACATCCCTATAACCCATAGCATTCAAAAATTATGTAATTTATACATCTATACCTTTAACCTAATATGACTTTGTTATTTCACACCTTCAACTATTTTGTAAAAAATATCTTAACATTTTAGAACCCAATTTTAAAATTTGACTATAATATATCTGAAAATTGTTTAATGTGGCAACTGTGTTAGTAATTCAAACTGTTTATTTTTTGCTAAAAGGAGATTATAATTTACACATAACCGCAATGCGTCATAAATATTTGAACAGTAAATCCAGCATTCCAAAATGTAATATAAATAAATCAAAATCGATTACTGAATATAGGCAGTGGAAAAGGGATAAAAATTGAGAATTCATTATTTATAGCAGTGGTCTCATAAATAGAAACATTTTTAAACGCAGTCAGGGCAGTTTAATTTTTTAGGTCTACAAGAGAATGAAGAAGAATGTTCCTTCCTTACAGTAAGTACTCAGATGGACACACAGTCTATGCAATATTTTTTCAACAGATCACCCCACACAAACGAGAAGTATGAATTAGTTTTCCAAGGAGACTTTGTAAATGTTTGTAAATGTCAGCTGGCAAGAAAAGGGCTGCAATTCTTAGCAATTAGGCTCAATGATCGCATACATCTAGCGTATAATTAGCAAGTATATCCTCGATATAATAGACTTAAAGCTCACACTCACTCAACCAAAGATAGGCGAGCAACGCGAAGGCGCAACTTCTTGGCAATTATATTGAAAATAAATTACATTATTCGAATCTATGGTAAACAGTATAAATAAAACGAACACTCACACCTTAACACACACACACACACTCAAATTAGCTGCAATTAGCTTAGCATAAATGAATACTAAGTATTAATGTGTAAATAGCAAAATCGTAAATCAAATTTATTTTACAAAACCCAAAAGCAAATCAAACAAAAGCGATGCGAACTAATGAATGTAAATTAGTTGCACACTCTTTGCGAGAAACTCCAAAAGACTATAAATAACAAAAAGAAAACACAGCAAGGACCTATCGTTGGTATGTAAACTTTGAACGCAAAAAAAATAACAAAACCAGATAAGGGAAAACAAAGGGGAGAATTGTTGTTTGTAAATTGCATTTATATATCAAATTGTATTTTTTCTCTTTAATGTATAAATCAATGTTTGAACTGTGTAAAGGTATAAAAGCTAACGAAATAAATGCACCTTGTAAATTATTGTTACATTTTAATGTTTGTGTTTAATGAATGGAGAAGTGAATACACAAACAAAACTCCTTTGAAGTATGTAAAAAACCAAAAAGTTGAGCTGTAATTGTAATAGACAGAATAATGGCCCGGCATGGCGAGTGCAATTTCCATTTCCAGCTAGTTAAGGCAAAAAGAACAAAACCAAAAAAATAAACTAAAAAAAGAAACAAGTGATTTCTCTTACATCAATTAGAATGAAATACAAACAAACGTACACATTTAGGTCGGTCATCATCTATGCGTATATTTCTGCATGTAAGTGTTCCAACCAATATGAATCTAAACTAAGTGTAGCTAATTTAACATCTAAACGAAGCCATGAAAGATACTTGTAAAATATACTAATGACTTAGTTTAAAGCAAGGCATATACTCTACAAATGAATTATGAATGTATGTAACTATTAAGCACTCGAAACGATATTGAAAATACCCCTCCCCTATCCCAATGAATACAAGGAATACAATAATAACTTGAGACACAAGAAGCAAACTGAACAGCAAGCAACTGAATGAACTCAACCAAATAAATCCATACAAAATTTCAATGAAAAGCAGCCGAGTATTTTTACTTTGAGAGCGGGATTACGGATTTTTCAGATTTCGTATTTCAGATGTCTGCCTTGGTGGCATTATCCCTTCTCAGGCAGCGATGAGAGCTCAAAAGAAGTCTCGGCCCATTAGCGACAAGGCTTTCACTGCTGCAATGGCTGCAACCATTTTAATGCACACACAAATGCAGTGAGAGAAAATATTATTAAATATTATATTATTAAAAAGAGGTAAAATTATTTTAAATAAAGTCAAAGGATTTTTATACCCTTGCAGAGGGTATAATGATTTCAGTCAGAAGTTTGCAACGCAGTGAAGGAGACGTTTCAGACCCTATAAAGTATATATATTCTTGGTCAGCATGACTAGACGAGTCGATCTAGCCATGTCCGTCTGTCCGTCTGTCCGTCCGTCTGTCCGTCCGTCTGTCCGTCCGTCTGTCCGTCCGTCTGTCCGTCCGTCTGTCCGTCCGTCTGTCCGTCCGTCCGTCCGTTTCTACGCAAACTAGTCCCTCAGTTTTTAAGCTATCGAGCTGAAACTTTACCAAAAGTCGTATTTCTGTTGCAGGTAGTATATAAGTCGGAGCCGGCCGGATCGGACAACTATATCTTATAGCTCCCATAGGAATAACCGGAAAAATAATTGAAAAAAAATTATAACTTATGTGTTTTTTGACATATTACCTTATGCTCTTGGAAATATCGTTTTTTTAATACTTCTGATTTTCGATTTAAATTTTATAAAAATCGGACGACTATATCATATAGCTCCCATAGGAATGATCGGAAAATTAATGGGAAATTAATAGGAAAAAAATTATAGCTTTGTTAATTTTTATTTTATTCTCTTCTACTCTTGAATATAACTTTATTTTATTATTTCAGAATTTTGAAATAAATTTTACATAAATCGGACGACTATATTATATAGCTCCCATAGGAATGATCAATCAATTATTGTCAAAATTGCTATAATTCGGTATGTTCCAAATCGAAATTCAGATTTTTGTAATTTGTAATTAAATAGGAATTAACTGCAAGGGTATATAGACTTCGGCTGGCCGAAGTTAGCTTCCTTTCTTGTTTGTTATATTTTTTGTTATTGCTAGGCAGCTTTTAAACCAATGTTTATATTTATTCAACTGTCATCACTTCTTACCTAATATTTTTCTCTGTGCAAAAAAAGGAATATACACTCACACTGGCGGACATAAATTGACAATGCAATGTTGTTGGCGTCTTCTTGCAGCGCAGGCCCCAAGGCCAAAAGCAAGGCAAGTAGCCTTTTCAAATTGTGCACTCAAATGGACACAGGCGAGGACAAGCTACGACATGGCGTATGAGTTATTTCGGCATGTGTATGCGAGCGGGACACAAACATCGCTTCCATTTGGCTTTCCTCATTTTCCTCGGTCGTGGGCTTGTTTTTTTTCTTTTTCGGCAAACGTTTGCATGTGCAGCGAAGCGTAGATCTAAGAGAAATAAGACGACAGCAGGAGACATCACATGGATTTGTGGCCTGGCAATGGCAATGGTCATGTTTGACAAGCTACCCGGCATGCTCGTGACTTTGCTCTCTGGCCATTTTCTCGGTCTTTCAAAGTATTTGCGTTACTTTGTTTCGCTTGGTCCAAAATTAAAAAGCGCACACACACACAATGGCCCGCAAAAATGAAGCCAGAAATTGAGATTGCTGGACGGAGAGAAAATGAAGCTGTGGTCCAAAAATAACGACTTCGTTCAGAGTTACACTCGAATTTTATTATATTTTTAGTGGTCAAGAATAAAATATATTTTATTATTTTTCGTTTTTTTGCATTTTATAAAGTATGATTTTCTGCTGAAAAAATAAAGTAAATATTTAGTTAACATAAGGTAAATTTCCACATTTTTTTGCTTATTTGCAGAGTGTAAAATGAGACAAAGTTCGGGTCCTGGACTGCCTCATATGTCACTTTGTAGTCCGACAGCCGTGGAAGACTCCTTCCGGAGTAATTTATGTGACGCCTTTTATCGGGCAGAAAATGTCGTTGGCTCTTTGCTTTGCTGACAGATTTGCCAAAATTAAAAACTGTAAAGTCTACGCTCAATTAAACATATTTGCGGGGCGGTGGGAGGCATCTGATTGCTGGCAAAACGGAGGAACTTTAAAGAAGAGTTTGTTGAAGAAGGAAAACTCTTGAATCGAGAGGCCGTATTTATTTTATAAAATACAGCATTTTTTTGCCACATACAGCCATGCATATTTATAGGCACCATCGATCCATTCTGAACGGGATATGAAAGGGACCTCAATCAGGCTCCCTCGATGGCTGGATGGCTGGTTGGCTGGCACTTGAACAACCCTTCAGTTGGTTCCTCTTCGCTTTTGTACCCACCATCCATTGTTATCTGCTGGCCATTTGTTATGCGCAGACCAAGCACCAAACACCGTTCCGTTCGATGGCAACCAGGTCAGTTTATCCCGGCCAAGGGAGTTGGGCGGTGGAATGGCGGGGTGTGGGGAGATTTGTTGGACACCCATTCATCAGAATCGGGGCGCATAATGCAGGCGTATTTATAACATTTGACAGAGCATCCACAAAGCAAAGCGAAACGAAGTGCAGCCAGGCAATCCGTAATCGCACTCCCAGGCCCGCACTCCCGAGCACTATTTATAATTATTGCACTCGGGGATTACGGCGTCGCCGGCACATGTGAGCTGCATTCGAGCAGTGCGAGTGCAAGCAAAACAATCTCATTACCATTACTTTTAAGATGCTCAAACTTTCAATCAATTTCCCCAGCAATATCCGCCGGGGCACTCGGCAGAGCTTGGGGACCTCGAGCCAGTCTCAAGCACTCGCTTCTTGGCCATTGTTGCTGCCTCTTTGTACCCAGGACTTGGTGAAAGTAAGGGGTTGCCTGTTTCTGGAGTTATAAATAATAAATAAAAAATTCACATAAAATACTAGATACCTTTTTAAAGCCCTTTTTAAGCTAAATAAAAATAAGATTTTATTTCAACAACCAAAGTTTGTTAAAAAAAACTCTACAATCGGTCTACACATAAAATACTAGATACCTTTTTAAAGCCCTTTTTAAGCTAAATAAAAATAAAATTTTATTTCAACAACCAAAGTTTGTTAAAAAAAACTCTACAATCGGTTTATTATGTTCAGTTTTAGTCTCATTAACAGATCAATAAATATTTTACAGATTTCAGATTTTTCCTTTTTTTTTACCATAATTTTCATTAAATATTTATAATTTTAATCTGTAAAATAAGATTAAAATCCTTTACTTTTTTCTCCACTTTCAAAGGGTATCTGGCGGTAGTATCCCTCCCCAAGTTCTGCCACTTTTCTTGCTCTTCCTGCCGTGCTGATGGCGCTGTGCGATGGCAGCGACGCCCTAGTTGACAGCATTGTTTTGCGCCATGACGCAGCTGATGCTCCAGGAATTGCTTGCTTTGAAGTAAACAAGCAATTTTGCAAAAGAAAGCAACGGAGCACCCTTTCCTGCCCCAGACGTACTCGTATGCATAACTCGGGGCCTGCTCAGCCTCTTTGCTGTCAGCTGTCAATGCACTCGACGCGTCTGCTCCCCAAACCCATTTCCCAGCCCCATTTCCCGTTCGCCATTTCCCCTCCCCCCTCCTGTTTTTTCTGCATTTTTTATGCTGCATTGCACTTTGACTTGGCGGGGCTTTGTTTGCTCGTTCGATACTCGTAGACTGCCTTATCGCGGGCGAGTATTATTTTTGTGCCCGCCCACTTCGGCGACGTCGACAACGTTGTCATCAACATAATCATCAGTGGTAAAGTTTTCGGCATCCACCCCTCGATATTAAAATGTCTTTGAAGCCAGCGAGTTGTTGCAGCAGCTATGGCATAATTAACAAATGCTTCACATGCAGAAGAGGGAACTCCGAACGAAGTACAGAAGTACCGAGATCTTGCAGTTCACATGACAAATGTTGGCCAATAAATTACAGTTACGCCTGCAATAAATATTCAAATGGCTCGGTCCGAGCCGAAAACGAATGCCAGACAACCCCAAAAATGGTCACAGCAGCACAACTGCTAACTAATGATCTATTAGCCCCGGACTTGTGTCCTCCCTTGCTGGTTTTGTTTGGCTGTAGCTGTATCTCCAGCTCCAGCTGTATCTGTATCTGTATCTGAGTTTCTCATATCCGGTGCTCGTCTTATTAGTTCACAAAAGCGACCACGTTTGACTTTTATTACACTCACTGTGTCAGTCGTTGCAAAAGTAGTTTTCTGACACAGAAAACATTTATCTTGCTTTGCCCGGTTTTCGGGCTTCCACCGGATGCTGGCCAACTTACAAATGAGCTGGGTATTCAATTTGTCTAAACTGATGCAAATATGATTGAACCCATTTGTTAGCGCCAAAATGGGAAAAGAATCTCCGAGCGGATGGCAGCCAATTTTTGGGGGGTCGCAACAGAGTTTGGCTTATTATTTCCTAAAGGAATTTGGGGAACGTAAATCCTGAATCCTTAAACTTAACCAAATATGTAATATTAAATTATTTTTAAGAATTAACTCTTTACCTTCCCTTTTTCTACAGCTTATTCCTCAATTTGCAGTTGAGTCCTGCGAAAGCTTTATGGACTGCGGTTCTAGCAACTTTCAAGTGAATCAATTGTGTTTCTCTCATCATCAAAATCTTTCAAACAGCAATTGCTTCGGCTGCAGAAAGAGTTTGCCACCTCAGTCAAACTTGGCGAAACCCGAAAACTTTAACTGCCATCTGGATGCCATTTATCGCAGTGGCATTGGCGATGCCGGAAAAAGTGTCTAATGCGCGTTTTGGCGACACTTTTCATATGGACACAGCCAGAAGGACACTGCGAAGCGACAGGCGGGAGGAGAGTGGAGATAAAGAGAGGGTGCAGGACGAAGCAAAACTGCAAATCCAACTAAAAACTCAGCGGCAGTCGTTCGAAGCTGAAACAAAAGTTTTGCGAGCACAAAACATTTTATTGCACTCTTAAGAAGCTGCACTACACATTTCGTATACGCCATGCAGTACGGCTAAGAGAGCCCGTAACTCCCCTAGCCCAAGTAAAATATGAAATATATTTCAACTTTTGCACACACCGAAATATGTGCGGCATTATGGGGGAGCGCTGGTTGGTGGATGGTAGTTGGTGGTGCAGCTGCAAATATGCGGCCAAGTCGCTGCCTGGAACAAGCCTTAAGCATCTGGGGCATGCTACAAACGAGAGGAAAGAATGCCGAGCGCAAAAAAAAGAGAAGGAAATTCGGGGCAAACTCGAGCTCGCTACTGCGAAAATATGCCATGACACAAATACGCGCCGCATGACCCAACGAGGTGGAAAAGTTTGCCTTGGCTGCAATGGAATGGAATCCAAAATCCAAGTCCGAGCTCAGGTGAAAACTATGTGCGCCTGCCGGTGGGTGGGGTGGTGCGATTGCATTTCAAGGCCATTCCGGCCAAATGGAAAATTATTTGCTCCCTGTCATTATTTTCCCTCAGCTCAGCTTGGCTTAGTCTAAGTGCATTCCGTGCCGATGTCAGAAAATCTATTCAAGGTCCAACGGATTGCTATTATTTATTTAACTCAACACACTTTCTGTATTTTATTCTGTTCATTGCTACTCTCTAAAGCCCGAGGATTCGACAGATTAGTTGAATCTGTTAAGATACATTTTAAATGTTTGCCATGTAGTCAAGGAGAGCAAAAACGATGTTTATTTTTGTATCTTTTTAAATGTGTTATTATATACTGCGGATAAGGATTAAATATTTAGGGACTTACACACTTTCTTTTAGAATTTATTTAATGGAAACATAATTTTGAAAACTATTTAATATTGGGATTATTAGTTTTCTTTATTCCAAAATATTTATTTCTGAACACAAAAAAAATTTTAAGGAATCCTTAAGCTACTTGGAACATTTTAATTTAACGACAGTGGAATGCAAAAAACTTTGTATTTGTGACAGTAAATCAATAACACCGTTCTGCACTTTGCCCGGAAAAGTATTTTGCTTTCAACTCAAACAAGAGTTTCCTCGTTGACCAATCAGTTGATTATTACCCGCACTTTGAATATCATGCCCGAGTTTCATGTTCAACATTTATGAGCTGTCACGCCTACCTTATCAATGAGCTCCTATTTATCATATGACCGACTCCCCTGGAGGAAGATGGGAAATTCGCTGGCCACATTGCGTATGGGTAATATTGTTTGTCATGGGATTGGGCTTAAAATGCACTTTTAGCCGCAGGACCCGCCGCTTTGCGCAATGTTTAATTAATTATCAATTAATGTGTTACAAACCGCAACGGCATTAATTTCATACGCCGCGTTGCACATCCGCAATAACGCAGTGAGACGATTGGATTGGTTTGGATATTCGATTGGATTGGAATGGACTGGATTGGATTGGATTGGATGGAGTTGGGGCAGCAGCATCATCATCATCATTATCATGCACACTGCCTGTAAAGCTGTCATAGCTTTGATTATTATCGATTTCTTATTAAGCTTAACGGGCTGCATGTGTGAGTGAGCCACTTTCAGCTGGCCGGCCTGTACATGTTATTATTGCGTCTGTGCGGACGGGCTGCACTTAGCCCGTCAGCAAATAGCCAAATTGGTGGGTTAGCGCATAAATATTTGGGTCAAGCAATGGCTCTGGCTACATTGGCCCAAAGCAAACAAGGCGGGCCATCGAAGGCACATTATCGGGACAAACAATGGGGTTAATTCCATGGTTATCTGGTCAGAAGCTTATGGCCAAGCGAAGGTAAATGTATGCAATATATTAGCAGCAATATCGATATTAGGCATTCTAATTGTTCTCGGTACGGAACAATAAATAATATTTATTTTAAGCAGTTGTAGCAGCTTTTTCTCATTAAATTCACTTGTTTTCCAACCACAAATGACGCACTAAATGTAGCCAGCGACATATTCGCCTCTTAGGCATTCTGCGACCTATCTCAACATAAAACACTTCGGACACGACCCGGCAGATAGCTATCTTGGCCAAGTCGATGCCCCGGCTCCACTTGCCAGATCCTGATATTTATGAATGGCCCAAATGTCCAAAGCTGAGCTCCCAGCTCCTTTGCTTCCTTCTCCTCTGTTGTTGTTCTCACTCAAAGTCAACTCATTTTTTCTCATCTAATGCACACTGGGGATCAATTTGCCATGTAAACAATTTATTGACTGTTTTGTTTAGTGCGCTTTTGGGATACTTTCGCTCAAGTTTTGCTTCTGCGCATGCTGGCTAAGTAAACAGAAAGTTACAAAGGCCAAAAGCGGCATTTGGCCATTGGCTTTAAGCCCGCTCGCCACTAGGAGTTTTAAAGCGTGAAAATTCATTAGCGAATTTCCGGCAAAGGCGTGTTAATTAAGGTGCTGTGTGAGCCCGGTTCGGGCTGACCACAGCCAAAGCCTCCAATTAATTTTAATTACAGTTTGGCAGCAGGACGGCGAAAAGAAGAAAAGTGATAGAAAGGCGAGGGATAAGCGGCGAAGATGCAGAAAACAGCAACAAACTGTTTGTGTTTTCACACCTCTTGGCCAGCAAATGCGCTGTGAAGCAGCGCAGCCGAGAGACATCAACCTGACCTGGCCGCAACTTTGTGCACAGTTTGAGTTCTTCCTCAATTTTTCTTATACTTTCAGCACCCTGTATAAAGTAGGGTATGTTGGAAATTACATTTCTGAAATTGTTTAAATTTAAATTATTAAAATAAATATAATAATGCTGAATGGGTTATTAAAAATAGCGAAATAAAAAGTAAAAAATGGTTTCAAGCTGGTTTATGTTCATTAATTCTGGAAATAAAAATGAATTAGACGCTTTTTCTGATATATTATCTCTAATAATATATTTAATAAAAAATTTTGAAAAATATCAAGTGATTAGAGAATGATTCTGTGATCCTTTTCATTAATAAATAATATTTTATTTATTTATTTATTATATTTTATTTCTAGCATCAGGTATCCCAAAGTCTCAACAATAGGTTTCAGGTTTTCCCCTTAGTGCCACTCTACTTTCTTACTTGTTAGCAAATTTTCTTCTCCGCGGTTTTCTTGCTTCTTTGCCTAGTCGCCGTGTATTTCCATTTCTTTCTGGCCCCGGCTAAGATTTCTTTTCTACATTTGCCTACACTAATTATGACCCCAGGTGAGTTGGCCGTCCCGCCTGACACTGCATGTAATTAGTGGTTAAATTGCCGCCCAGAGGTCAGCGAAGCCAAGACATCTCGGCGGTCGGGTGGTGCAGCCCTTGGCGTCAAGGTGTCATGCTCATTATCAAGTGGCTTACGTTCGCGGGGGGAAGGAGAACGGGGGTGCAGCTCAAAGTGCTTCGACACGAGGCCAACCTCCTTTGCCTTGAGTGGATTAATTTCCCCCCCCTTTTCGCGCTAATTAGAATGCGAATTTGGATCGTTAGTCGAACGTTTGGCAACTGCAATAGGATCGCAGACAATTATCCGATGGCTTACATATAGACAAAATGGCCCGGCAGACAAATGAAAGAGATTTCGAGCAAAACAAAGGGAGACTGGCGGAGAAATAAAATCAGCATCATAAGGCATTTTAATTCATAAGCTGACATTTGTCTCGCTGGCCAACGCTGACTGCCTGACTGGCTGACTGAAATGGAAAAGATATTTCATGCTCATTTACATGAAATTTTCATTATGCGCCGCACGCTGAAACGCTGAAACTTATGCAATGCCAGCCAGCAGACGGATTTGGCCAGAAAGCAGGGGGAGAAAGCGGGAAGAGATGGAAAGACAAAAAGCCAGCAACAAAATCACGTTCGTTTATCATCGCCGGCGACATCGTCCCGACTATGATGTTGATGCTGATGTTGATGAGCGCACAGACAGCCAAGGACATGATAAAGAATGGGAGCGGGAAAGGGAGCGGGACTAGAAGCGGGATTGGTTGGATGATGATGCGAAGGAGCGGACGACAAAGCGTGTGACAGCATTTTGCATACGCTGATGAATCCATCATCTTTACTCAACGTCACATCATCAAATCCGCAGCGCTTAGTTATACTTTGTGAGCGGCGACGGTGGCAGCGGCGACTCCAGCACTCCAGAGCATCCTGCATCCAGCATCCTGAATCCGGAATGCTGCGGATCCCCGACACATCCTGTCGCAACTCTGGTTCCCTGGCAGCCACCTGCAGATCCCACGTATGCAAATATATGCGGGCCAGGGGCATTGGAAGCTGGAAGCACGACACATCAAACACTTGTCATCAGACAACGCATTCGCATTGGCTGTCCGCTGTTGCTACCTATGCACCTTTGATTTGAGTACACTAAAAGAACAACAACATACATTTTTAAAAATTTATAAATATTTTAGAATTAAAATTTTTATTTTTTTGGTCATTGAATATTCCAATTTTTGGTTTAATATGATATTATTTTAATTCTAAAGCTTAATCTACATTTTTTTATAACCAATTTTTTTTTCCAGTGCACTTTCCACCGATATGAGTGATTTGTTTACGCGGCGTATACGTAATGGCCTTTTTTCAAGTGCATTCCTTTAATTGTTTAACGCAAAGATCCCAGACTTCGGTCTGTGTTGACAAAGTGGCCCCACCCCCCGTCCTCGCTGCACCCCTTAAAGCGGCCACGCCCCCACCCCATTGCCGCCCACTGCACGTACACTCGTTGGCACTTAAGGGGATTTGTTTAATTGAAACGAATGCAGGGCCAAAAGCGAGGGCGGCAAGCAAAACAGAATGAACCATCCGAAACGAAACGAAACGAAACAAAGCGAAAGAAAGACGCTGGCTAAATGAAAAGCGAAAGACAAACTGCTGTTGGCCAAAAGCAGGAGGCTTGGGTTTGAGTCAAGATGTGACAGCAGCTTAGTCTAACAAATAAACAAAAATGCACTTGGCTTTCGGTGGGTGGCGAACGGGAGTGGGCGGAATTGCTGAATGGCGAACAAGCGTAGCAAACGCTGTCCAATGCCAAAAGCTGTCACAGAGGCTTCCACACAGCAGCTGTAACAATAAATGGCCATTTGGCTAATTAGAAAACGCTTTCGTCATCAGCTGTACAAGGTCAAGTGGTCGGGGCTGATCTCTAGCTAAGAATAGACTCGAACTTTGGCCAAGTCAAAGGTCGAAAAGCTAAGCCCCAGGGAATTTATTTCTATCCAAATGGATAGATTGTAGCTTAGCCAAATGTAAAGGGGGTTATTTAATATAATAAAAATAATTAAGTAAATACAATTCTTATAGAAATACAAAATCAACAAGTGTTAACCACAAAGTTAAATTAACTTACCAATCAGTTACCTCTTCCTAAATTGACCCCCCTTTTCCCTTTTTGTGTTGCCTAATTCAATGTAAATTAAAATGTCAACGAAACCATCACGAAGGCTGGGCACTTATTGCCAATTGGATAATATCAGAGGGTCTGCAGGACAAGCGACATTCGTAAACAGTCCACTTGATGACTGAAAATTGAAATTGAAACCGTAAGACGAGTCTGCAGAGACAAGTGAAAGGAATCAGGCAAATGGCCAGCTTAGTCACTTGGTCAGCGGCAAGGAGCATTTTAAGTGAGCCAGAGCCTCGGTCGCAGGACAAGGCGAGGGCATGACAAAGGGAATGGTCTTTAATTAAATTACGAGCAGTCAAAAGCAACTTTGATCCCTTTTTACATTGCTCTCTATTGCAGCTTCCTCGCTCAGTCTATCTGTCAGTTCTCCTTCCGATTTTCTCTCTCTCGGCCCAGGGAAAAACTTGACTTGTGTTTGTAATTGCGTTTCTTTTCAGTTGCCAAGCCAAGCTGATTTTCCAGTTTTGACCTTTTTTCCTACACCCTAAATCCGGAAGTGTCGTACCTTCGATCGTAGAACCAAGTTGTAACAGTTATAAAAGTTTAAAGATTTGTTTGAATCCTTCTACACATTTATTTAAATAGCATTTTTAAATGTTCTTTTAAATAAATATATTTTATTAAATTAAATGTTTTCGTCAGCTTTAATAAGTTTCCCAAAATTTGTAAAAACTTTTCCAGTGTATTTTAAACTTTGCTGCTGCAACCTTTTTTTGCTATATTTTTTTTTTGCCTTTCGTTTACTTTGGCTGGCTTTTCATTACTTTTGCGTTCGTCAGTTGGCTGTTGCTGCTTCTGGTCTTGTTTTTCTTGCTGCCATCCTTTTTTTTTGTTTCAACTTCGGCCAACGTTGCTTTCGTTTATGACAAACAAAACTTTTGCCAGCCGAGCCTGACGTGTGCAGCCTTCAAGAAAAGTGCCAAGACGAAGTGGAAATTCCCCCTGCCCCGGAAAGGGAAAGTCAAACGGCATAAGTAAACACCGGCCGGAGGGGCGGAGGGATTTTCTCAGATGGAAAGTGTCGCTTGGCCGGAGCCAATTAAACTTGTTTAATTGAAACGAATGCAGGGCCAAAAGCGAGGGCGGCAAGCAAAACAGAATGAACCATCCGAAACGAAACGAAACGAAACAAAGCGAAAGAAAGACGCTGGCTAAATGAAAAGCGAAAGACAAACTGCTGTTGGCCAAAAGCAGGAGGCTTGGGTTTGAGTCAAGATGTGACAGCAGCTTAGTCTAACAAATAAACAAAAATGCACTTGGCTTTCGGTGGGTGGCGAACGGGAGTGGGCGGAATTGCTGAATGGCGAACAAGCGTAGCAAACGCTGTCCAATGCCAAAAGCTGTCACAGAGGCTTCCACACAGCAGCTGTAACAATAAATGGCCATTTGGCTAATTAGAAAACGCTTTCGTCATCAGCTGTACAAGGTCAAGTGGTCGGGGCTGATCTCTAGCTAAGAATAGACTCGAACTTTGGCCAAGTCAAAGGTCGAAAAGCTAAGCCCCAGGGAATTTATTTCTATCCAAATGGATAGATTGTAGCTTAGCCAAATGTAAAGGGGGTTATTTAATATAATAAAAATAATTAAGTAAATACAATTCTTATAGAAATACAAAATCAACAAGTGTTAACCACAAAGTTAAATTAACTTACCAATCAGTTACCTCTTCCTAAATTGACCCCCCTTTTCCCTTTTTGTGTTGCCTAATTCAATGTAAATTAAAATGTCAACGAAACCATCACGAAGGCTGGGCACTTATTGCCAATTGGATAATATCAGAGGGTCTGCAGGACAAGCGACATTCGTAAACAGTCCACTTGATGACTGAAAATTGAAATTGAAACCGTAAGACGAGTCTGCAGAGACAAGTGAAAGGAATCAGGCAAATGGCCAGCTTAGTCACTTGGTCAGCGGCAAGGAGCATTTTAAGTGAGCCAGAGCCTCGGTCGCAGGACAAGGCGAGGGCATGACAAAGGGAATGGTCTTTAATTAAATTACGAGCAGTCAAAAGCAACTTTGATCCCTTTTTACATTGCTCTCTATTGCAGCTTCCTCGCTCAGTCTATCTGTCAGTTCTCCTTCCGATTTTCTCTCTCTCGGCCCAGGGAAAAACTTGACTTGTGTTTGTAATTGCGTTTCTTTTCAGTTGCCAAGCCAAGCTGATTTTCCAGTTTTGACCTTTTTTCCTACACCCTAAATCCGGAAGTGTCGTACCTTCGATCGTAGAACCAAGTTGTAACAGTTATAAAAGTTTAAAGATTTGTTTGAATCCTTCTACACATTTATTTAAATAGCATTTTTAAATGTTCTTTTAAATAAATATATTTTATTAAATTAAATGTTTTCGTCAGCTTTAATAAGTTTCCCAAAATTTGTAAAAACTTTTCCAGTGTATTTTAAACTTTGCTGCTGCAACCTTTTTTTGCTATATTTTTTTTTTGCCTTTCGTTTACTTTGGCTGGCTTTTCATTACTTTTGCGTTCGTCAGTTGGCTGTTGCTGCTTCTGGTCTTGTTTTTCTTGCTGCCATCCTTTTTTTTTGTTTCAACTTCGGCCAACGTTGCTTTCGTTTATGACAAACAAAACTTTTGCCAGCCGAGCCTGACGTGTGCAGCCTTCAAGAAAAGTGCCAAGACGAAGTGGAAATTCCCCCTGCCCCGGAAAGGGAAAGTCAAACGGCATAAGTAAACACCGGCCGGAGGGGCGGAGGGATTTTCTCAGATGGAAAGTGTCGCTTGGCCGGAGCCAATTAAACTTGCAATGCTAATTAATAACCTGCAATCGTGTGCAAGTCACCTAAAATGAAAGGCGACAGCCAGCAGTCGTTTGCATAATTTTCGTTTCGTTTAGCTATTTTTGTGAAATATTTCTTTGGCGCTTGTGCATATAATTAAAATATTTTTTCACAGCAATTAAACAGAGCATAAATACGACGGCAGAGGCAGGAAAAGTTTCGGAGGACGGCGAGATGCGATTCAAAGACGGAAAACCGCTCACCTCGTGAAGTACAAGTGAAAGTAAAAGTAAAACGATTAAAAAGCTTTCAATTTAATTGAGGCAATTCTGCTCTCTTGTTCGTCTTCAAGGTTTTAATTGGCCCCTCGAAAACTTTGAGGAAATTTCGCATTATTGCAACAAAAAGAGCGTTAATTGCACAAGTCGGGCACATGCGAACAATCCCCATCGATGATATACGATGGATTGAGCCCGCGCGATAGAGCAAAAGTTATTTTTATGACGTCCGCCTTTGATGTGGTCATAAAAATGTCGAACCGCCCCGCAGGCAAGCGCATGAAACTGCGAATGGCCCGCAGTGGCGGCTGCCACAGGGCGTATGATTAACATAAAGCCAAGAACAGACAGGGCAAAGCAGCGGCAGGCTCAAAAGGCAGAGCTGATTGCAGCATTAAATGGGATTGAGGCGGCAGTAGCAGCAGGCGCAACAGTAGCCACACCATAACCATGCATATATACACACATATAAGTGGCATATACCGGACCGTTGGCCAGGAGAAGGCCAGATTTCCCGGCTAAAAGACAGACTTGGATGGGAAAAGGAGTGCAAATCGAAGTGCAGATGGCTGGGCTGGCGATAGGCTGCCAAATGGACATTAACCACATGCACAATTCATTGAATTTTGCTCTGTATTGACCAGATTCTTATCGTCTCAACATTTTTTCTTTTTTCTCTCACCATCTGCCTGTTTTATCTAGCATTTTTTTGGAATTCCATTTCTGTATTTTTCCTTAATACTTTTTTGCTACAACGATTTTTGTAGATTCTATTAAAAACAAATATTTTTTTTTGCATTTTTCAATTAAAATATTTTGCAGATACTGTAAATAATAATTATAAAAAAGGTAAGGTTTCAACCAACAAGATTAACGCCAAATTAACCGCTTTTAGGACTAATTTTCAATCTCAAAGTTCACTCAAAAAAATCAAATTAAAAATAAAAAATATTTTTTTTAGGGTATTTGCAGTTCGACTAGATAATTCTTTTTCTGCCGCTGCGTTTTAATTTGCCAGTTTTCAATTGCAGCTCATTGCTTATTGCCATGTCTGCCAACAGACTCCCCCCTTCAAACCCCCCAGCGTGTCTTTAAGGTAAGCAAGCATTTAATGTCAACCCGGTGGGTGGGAGCATGGAGGCGGAATGCCTGCGGTCACAGAACAGGCAGAGAAATTTAAATAAAGCCAGAGCGAAAAAAATCGTTGCACATAAAGGCACATAAATCGAAATCTGTCACAAAGAACATGCGCAGCCAATAAATTTCCTTATCTCAATAGCAGCGACAAGTGGCAAGGAGCTGGAGGGAGTGGTACAGTGGAGCCTCGGATGCCTGGAAGGCGTATCCATTGCAAGGAATTCGAACATGTTGCATATGCAATGCGGACGCTACTTTCACCCTCTCCTGATCCTTGTGTGTGCGTGTGTGTGTGTGTGTGTGTGGCACCGTATCTGTGTGCTTCCAGGACAAGTGCTTGTGTGCTGGCTGCGCTTTTGTCTTTCATCTGCCGCGCTATTTGTTTGCCCTGTTGTTGCCGCCTGTCACATTGCAGCGAAAATTGAAATTATTGCCGCAGTTGCAGCACCAGCCGCAGCATCCTCCGAAACATTTTGATTAATATTTCTTTTTTTACACATTTAATTTGCTCTTTTCGCCGCCTGAGTTCCGAATTCCCTTCAAAATAAACAGATGATGCAATGCTTTTTTCGATTTTTCGAGATATAAAAAACATTTACCTAAAAATAAAAATTTTTATCTTTTTCGATTTTTTCTTGATCTATTTCTTAAAGCTAATATTCCCAACCTTTAAACTGTTAAAAATCATGGCCAATATTTTGATCCATAATTTCAGATATTTGCCATAAATATACCTAATTCTAAATTTAATCAACCTCAAAGTTATAATTTCTGCGAGACAACAAAAATCCATCCAATTAAGCCAGCTAACCGAACTGGCAGTAGCCAAAGAACTAACAAATCAAATGTGGGGATACAGATGAACAAGGCATCCGGGGACGAGGCGTATTAAGTATACAGTTTTAAATCCATAAATCACACATATAATTATGCAAATTACAAAAATATGGCCAGACCAAGTTGTAGGCTCCGGCCCAAAAAAGCGGCCGCCCCAGCCCAATGCAAACTAAGCCATCATCAACTTGCTCAGACGAAAATAGAAACCGAAAACTGAAAACGAAACTCAAGTTGGATGCGGGCACGTGTTTGGCTTGCTGAAATCTGCATAAGCTGGCTGGCAGCCAATTTGGTAAGGGACTAACTATCCGAGCCAGGGAGTCACTCTGTCAGCCAGCTGGCCAAGAAATCCTTCCGGGAGCAGAGCGGTCGACAAAAAAAATAGGTGGTTAAAAATCTGTTTTGCCAACATTTGCATGGAATGCGTTGCCGCTGCCCCTCCGCCGCCCGCGCCATAGTTTTTCGGGTGCCATTTTGCATAACTTGGCCCGAAAAGCACACACTGATCCGCATTTCGAGAATTTCGAATGGTCATATATATGCTGGCGTATATATCAACTTTTTGGTTCGTTGGCTTTCCGTGATTTTGACAGCCGGCCTAACGAAACGAAACGAAAAGCGAGTCTCCACCGTAAAAATATGCATACATTTTAATAGGTAGGTAAGAGGAAAATAAATAGAAGCCCTATGCTACGACGCATGTCAACTTTTCAATACGTTTTCCGTCCTCTTTTTTTTATTTTATTTTTTTTTTTTTGGTTAAATCCCAAGCCAGAGAACCCAGGCAATATCCGAGCACTCGGCCCAGACCATCTTAATGTGGTCAAGTGTGCTTAAGAATTCATTCAACAGTTTGGCTCGCTCTTCATCATCGTCTCTTTGTTTATTACATTTGCATATTATTTATTATTTATACAGAGCCATATATATATTTGTGTAAGTTCTTTTACGACTTCCACCACGCGCGCCCAGCACTCAAAAAACGAAAAAGCGCAGAAGGAAAATATATTTTCCTTCGGTGGGTGTCTATATTTTGGCTCGCGGTCCAATTGACATTGCGCTGCTTATTTCATTAGCAATTCTTTTGAATAAGAAAGCGAAATATACAATATATTTTTCAAAGCAAAATAAAAATGGAAAAAATAAGAAAGAAAAAAAATTCAGAAAGAAAATATGCTGAGAAAGCTGAGAAATCGTTGGCAGCGCTTTAACTACCGGAAATTCCTTTGTGCTGCTGGCGCTCATTTGCAGGCAGCCACGCCCCCTTGGCAGGACACGCCGCCCACTTTCTGAGCCAGCGCCTCCACCGGCGAACTCACGCCCGCACAATTTTTCGCTGTTGACAATTTTGGCGGTTGTTGTGGCAACACGTGACTTGCAAGCCAAGCGCGAAAAGCGGGGGAAAGCGAAGGGAAAGCCGGCGAAAAGTTGCTTGGAATGCGAAAGAATGTTTGCTCCTGTGCAGGAGATACTTTAAACTGGTTGTCGCACGCTCTTGACCCACCCCACCGCTCGAATCGAAATCAGTTTCAAAATAATTTGCTGTTGAAATTCAATTTGTTATTTCCACTTGCCAATCTCTTTCCCGATTTACCCCACCCCCTCCACTCGCTCCTCTTCGGTGTCGCATTAATGCTTCGATGGCTTTATTGGCAACAACATTTTTATTTAGCTGAGAGAAAGAAGTAAATTATGTCATTAGGGCTCAATTTGCCCATTAATGCAAGCCCAGCAGCAAGCACTGCCGGCTAAGATTTCGAATTCGAGTGCCTTGGCACACATGTCGAATACGCAATTGTCTTGAGTGGCCACTGGAGGAAGTAGCAGCAACTAAGTGTGAAGTGGGCCAGAGAGAAAGGAAATTGAGCCATTCAGCACTGGGATGAAAGGATTTTTAAACTTTGCTCAAGGATGCTTGGCCTGAAAACTACCGAGAGTCCGTTGTCACACATGCCAATTTGGTCCTTCCGTTGGATTAACTTTTTTCAACGCATTCAGAAGACTTAAGGTCTTGAAATAATGACCAGCATTTACTGAAATCTAACATTTACATGCCAAAATAACTGACTAGTTTTGCATTTGTGGAAGGATTCCCTGAGTGCATACAACCAAGAAAATACAACTTTTTTCTCTAATTTAGACTTAAAAATTTAATAAATAATTTTTAATATTAAACAAAGAAGTGAATGGTATGAGTTACATATTGAGAAAGCACATAAATCCCCTGTCTATACATGTGTTTGCTTTATTTTCATTTCAGGTGCATATATTAAACTCTCTTGAGGTCGTATTGATACCTTGAACCCATGTTTTTATGTACAATTTTTCATTATCGCCACCTGCTGCGATTTGGGCTTTGAAGGCGATGAAACACACGCAGCCTTATTTTGAACTTCATCATCAGGAATCGCATCGGCTGTGTCTAGACGGGCCTTAGACTTCGTGTGCCTGGGGCTGGGGGCATTTTTTATATATTTATTATACCGAGACATTTGCATTTTCAAAGTCAGGTCTGTGCATTGAACCAGGGCTTTGAGGTTGGCAATCGAAAGACTAATCGTTTATCATCTCAAGGCAGCCATTTCCCCCACCAGGAATCGCTAAGCTAGGCAAAGCCAATGGAGTTCTAAACGTAAACTGTACTTGGTCACTTATAAATTGACTGCCAACTTTATTAGAGCGACTCAACTTGAGGAGGAGACCGAGGAGAAAATCTCGATGTGCGCATAATTTATTGTTGCGATTGTCTGGCAGCCCCGTTTTCGGGACACTGTAGATAACGAGCCACGTCAATGTTCGCTAATAAACTCAAGAAGGATTAATTTTGTGATTTATGATATGCACTTGAGACTGGACAGTCAAGCGGATCAAGGGAAAGCTTACAAGCTGTCCAAAATAAAATCCCCAGCATACTTTTCAGCTGTCGCTGGCTCTAGGAGCATTTATTAATTAATTATCTTCTCTTTTGCAGACGATTTGAAAAGTTAATAGCATAGGACTTAATTAGTAAATATTAAAAAAAAAAAATAACATCAGAAAATATAAATTAAAGCAATTTATAACAAGAAAGATATGGTATAAATTTTTTAATGAATTTAGAAATACTTTTAAATGCTTTTTGTAAACTTTCGCTCTTCCAAATTAATTTTAAATATTTTTTTGTATACAAAGGAAGTAGGAGTTTTGTTCAACACAACTCCATTTTTAAATTGACTTAAAGTTAAGTACGTAAAAGTATGCTTCTAGAAAGAAATCAACCTTTTCAGTTGCGTAATGTCAGGACCACTCCGCAGTTTATTTATTTTCCATGAACATGGTGATGTTTTGTTTTGCGCCCCCAACCATTTTGAAGTCAATAACTTGCAGCACACATAACGGAACCGAACCGAACCCAGAGAATTGCGGCAGCTTGAAAGGGTCCTGGTCCTGGTCCTGGTTAGACTCCTTTGGCAGACAACTTTGCATTGAGCCATTTATGCTATCATGTATGAAATGGGCGCCCACATAAAATGTATTTCTACAGGCACATGTATGTACCGCATACATATATATATATATATATATGTGTATATCCGCATATATGAACCAGTATTTGTATTATGAAAGAGGCCACAAAACAAGCTGTTAAAACAGCTGCCAGCAGCTCAGAACTCTGACTGCAGCCAAGTCCTCTGACAGTTTGTGCCCCGACTATAAAAATTGTTTGCTGAGGCATTAAATTGAATGAAAATTTATGATCTTTTCATATTTGCCTATGCGGCTGAGGCTGAGGCAGTGGCTGAGGCAGGGAAAACTGGCTGGCAGCAAAGGAGCTCAACTGCCAGTGGCTAAAAAACCTGTATGGTATGTGGTTTCTGTTTCTCGGGCCCCCTGCCATGTGTGGGCCATTTGAACAGGAGGCGACTTTAAATTCGCAGCCAGCACAGTTTGCAAATCAAACAAATTCCGCCAAAGTCAACAGACCATCAATCAAAGTGAGCAGCGCGCATATTTGCAATATATCCAATAACTGACCTATGACCTGGGGCGGCAGCAGCCGCCGGTCGATTTATCATCGCAAATGGCAAACAAAATGGACCGTGTGACAAAGAGGCGATGAAAGCTAAGCCTCACTCTGGCCGCCAGTTTAGCCGCCCCGCCAATCATGGCTAACAACCAGCGCGAAGGCTTTGTTTTTTTATGAACCGACCATCTCCCCGCAGGTGACAAGGGGTTCCCCTGGAATGCCGAGTGGAATTTTTCGGGCAGGTCGCGATGCCTGAACAACAGCGGACACGTTCTTAGACGCCGTCAGCCTCCGCTACCAACTAAGAAAGATTAATGATCCCGATGACTGTGGCAGCAGCCAGCAGCATTAATATTTACACAATATGCAAAGAGAGCACGGCACGAGTAACAGGGTCAATTTGTAGTTTGTCTTCTGTGGCAATTTGAAGTCTATTAAAGATGAGGTTCGTGAAGGCAAATTATGTTACCGAAATGTGAAAACATGTTAAAGAGATGGAGGATTTCATTAGTACTATGCTATGTTTATTCAAGGAAAACTTTTAAAATGTTTATTGAATATGAATTTAATATAATATATATTTAATATAGCTGGCACAACTATTCAACCGAAACGTTTCCCAGAACTAGTAATAAACCTTTTCGTGTGAGCATGAAAATAAGAGTCAACATTCCTGGAACTAGAACTCAATTTTGGTTATTTTTCCTGTGCATCTGCCAGCGACTCGAGTCCTTTTGATAGGATTTCCGGTTAACTGTTGCTTTTGATTATGCAAAGCAATATTGATTTGTGTGAGCAGGAGGAAAATGAGTCTCCTATACCTCCCCTCGCCCGCTGCATGACATGAGATTGACTTCCAGAAGTGGCTATAGTATATGCATATCCAGCTTATTCATTTGGGGGGCGTGTGTTTAGGGGCGGGGCACATGCATAAATTTTGAGTAATTTAAGCAGCAGCAAATGTCTCAAGTTATCCCGGCCCACAGTCGAGCAAATGGCTCCATAACTCTCCCGGTCCTTGGGCTTCTGCTTCATGTGTGTCATGTCGGACATGTCGGTGGAAGCAGCTCGCCCGCCCGCATATTGCATGAATGGCTGGCTCTGTCTCTGTCTCTGCCTCTAACTCTCTGTCTCTTGGCCCTGTGCATGTTCACTTGTCAAAATACGTTTGTTGCTTGTAACTCAATGTCGGTTTAGAAGCAGCGGCAGCAGCAAAAGCACGAGGAAAAGCCAAAGCACCAGCAGCCAGCTGCCTTATGCGCTCGCTGACACAAATGCACTGGGACTCTGGCTAAAACTGGTACTGGGACATGCAAGACAAGCGCAATGTCAAGCGAAATAATAGCGAAAGACATGAGGCAGAGCAGCAGCACCAGCAGCAGCAACGGCAACAGCAGCCCGGCTAAAGAAATGCCCCACAGTGATTTATTGTAGCACTCAGCCAGCTGGCGAAGGGATCGGTATCGGGACTGCAGCCGGAGCATCTGACACCCCGAACAAATGCGCGAGCTTGTAGCCCGATCATCGCCAGCTGGGAGGAGCAAGTGCCCACCTCAGCCGGGGTAATTACAGCCATGCATGTTAGCCGCGATAGGAATCTGCGGAGACTAAACTCTATTGCCTACTTCAGGGGGTTCTTTGGCAATATTCAATCAAAATATTCGACAACCAGTAAGTTACTCGAACCTTAAGGAAAAGTCATTAGGTCTTTACCAAAAATATTATCTAAACAAGGTTTACACGATTTAATTCAATATTTAAACGATTTTATTTTCATATACTTAAATGATTTATGGCCAAATTCATAAGATAAGGTATTTTCTTAAAATAATAAAGTTGGTTACATTTTTTAGAAATCTATAATTATTATTATAAGTGCCGACCTAGCTGGAAATGTATTCACATTCTCTAAGAATTATTCCACGTCTTCAGATTTCTGCTTAGTTGCATGGCTCAACTCTCTGATTTCCTTTTTCTCTGCATTGCCACATAGCCAGCCATATTTTGCAGCAGAGGGACATTTTTTAAGACTCAGCTTGCTTTGCGTATGACATATGGAAAAGTTTCTGCCGCCATCTGCGCAGTCAGCAGATTTGGGTAATAAGAGTGAAACATGAAAACTAAAACTTTATGGCTATTTCAGATGTCATTTTATGGTTTCCAGAGAAGCAAACAAGTAAATTTCGCGCTGGGCCGCAGTTATATTTCGAAGTCCCAAATTGGTTAACTTTCTAAAATAAGAAATATACGAAAACTAATTCTAAATCTGTGGAAAGAATAAAAAAATTTTTTTTATGTAAAATATTGTACATAAAAATATTTTTAAGTCATATTGGCGAGACCAAGTATTTTAAACAACATTTTATAGTGTTATCTAGAGTTCCATATCTCAATTTGTTTTGCCTTTCCTTTTCTCTGTCTGGGAGCTTCTTTCAAGTCTAATCAACAGCATTTCATCAGCGTAAATTTTAATTAATATAAATTACATCAACTGACGGACGCAGAGGAAGAAAAAATGTTTTTCGGGCGCTCCGAAAAAGGGTTTTCTGCATGGCAGGTGGCGAATGGCGGCTAATCATATTTCAAGGCTTTTGGCCAAGACACAGAGCGAGGGCAACAACAACAGTGAGTAATACTTGGCCACGTCGGGAGGCTCTGTTATTAGCAATGTCATAATTTCATTACTGTCAACGACCGCCGCATGGCTGCTGTAGAACGGAGCCGCTGCTCCACTCCTTTTTTTCCGCTCCCCCTGCAGTTTCGTCCTCTGTCTCCCAGCCCGTCTAAATTACACACGCGTGGCAGGTCTATTTATTACCGTTAGCGGTAATCCTAAGCCACGTCGACGGCATCAGAAGACAAAAGGCATAAAGCAACAAAAGGTTTTTGGGGGAAAATATGCAGTATTCGTTGATACCCTTTAAAAATGACTTTTTGAAGAAACTTATATTAAATACGGTTTTCATTGGGTTTTAAGATTGCTAATTGCTACTTTATTGAAAATATGTAAATGCTTAAAATAAAAAAGATGAATTTTTTAATTTAACACGAATATTTGTATGGTGAAACCTATAAGAGTTTTGCATTTACAAAAAAATAAACTAGTCTAAATTATTTTATTATATGTTATTTATTTTTAAGAAGCTACCTTTTTTAATTTTTGTAATTAAATAAATTAAATAATAATAATTAAAAAATACTGTGTTACCAAATACTGAATTCTTACTTAGGCAGACTGATTACCAAATAAATATAAAACCAATCGTCAAATTGCAAAGTTCGCTTTCAAATGAATCACATTTATCATTAGGAATCAACAATCAGTAACTGACCCCCAGTTTGCACCAATATGCCTGAGATATCCATCTTTTGTGTCCCCAGCTAAGCGGTAAGTTCTGGCTGAAAAGTTTCCCCGAAAACCATTCTCATTCTTTTTCCTGGCCGGGTAGCTGCTGTCGCGCAAATTTTTCACAGCCAATATATCATTATAATTTGCATATCCGGCGCTGTTGGAAAATTGAGTATCCTGGCGGAGGATGAGAGCAGACTGGAACCGAAGTCGGAACGCAAGTGGAAATGGGAGCGAAAATGGGAATGGGACTGAGGCCGAGAAGGAGAACGAGAATGAGAATGAGAGGAATCCCTTTCGCTGGCAGCTGTTGCCACACAAATGTCTCAAGTGGCAATCAAGGCACTTCCATTCAAATTTACGTCGCAACAAATTACCGCTCATTTGTCAACTTGCCACGCCCCACACCCCCAAAATTTCTTTTCTTCCACTCTCCAGAAAACCCCCCACATGGTAGTGTGAAAAATCTATGCTTGGCAGCAAATGTTCCGCGAAATGTGACCAGAAAATCGTCAGCTTAATTTTATCCATGATTTTGATATATTTTTATGAAACTTTTGATTAATATTTATATATAAGCTATTGTAGGAATTAAAGATATTTTCTAGTTTGAATAGTTTTTAAATTTTACTTTTAATTGTTTTTTAACATTCGAGTTCTATGTGCTGATCTTAAAGATTCAAAAACTTCATACAACTTTGTCGGCTGCTAAAAAGCATAAGAAAATGTTACAATGTAGACCACGATATTTAAGGTAAGTCTGTGGCAAACTATTTAATCATTTGCGGCCAGTTTTAAGTATCTCAAAGAGAGGAGCAAGAAATATTAAGGAAAATTGAGTGAGGCAACAAAATTGCAGCCAAAGATGAAGCTCAAAGAAAAGTTGCTACCTCGACTGAAGCTGGAAAACAAACACCGTAATTTCTCACCTATTTATGGGCGTAATAAACGTTTATGATGATACCCTGGGCAGGATCCGTTCCTCGCCCCCTCTAAATGTTAGATTATGTGGGCAACAATGTTGTCGGGGCACAAAACTTTAAGCATTTCTGGCCACTTCTCGGGCAACATATGTTAGTCCGATCCTGACTTTTATTAACCTTCGTCATCTCCTCCATCCGTTTTGCCCTTTTGGGAGGTGATGAAAGGTCAATGGGTGGGAACTTTTCATCGTTGTTTAAGCCCCATCTCAATGTATTAAGTTCGAAAAGTCTTTCTAGTTGCTTTCTTGTGGGTATGAAGAACAATAATCCTTGAGAAACGTTACCTTTTAATTACACAAATATTACCTTTAGACATACAATATTAGCAACCATTCGATTGTGTTTGTTCAATATTAATACAGTTGTGATGAAAATCCCAAGTTAATTACAACAAAAATTCCAATTTTAATTATACAAAATCACTGCAACTTTGAAGGAATCTATCACCGACATATTTTACTACCCGGGCGGCAGGAACAAACTGATTAACTGCATTTACGGTCACAAGCTGGAGATATTTCATGTGATTTTGCCGAAACCAATATTACAAAATGTTGCAGCATCAAAATATGCCCACCGCTGTTGGACAAACATTTGTCCTGGTCGAGACTTCTGCTCCTGACCATCTGCAGACCCCGGGGGCAATCAAGAATGAGTTGAAAGGGTTAAGAGCAGGGGGCCAAGTAGCAGCAGGACATTGTGGTTAATGCACATTACGTGAGAGTTGGACACAAACAATCTTTAATTAATTAAAATTCATTGCAGTCTGTCTGGGCCAGCTCAAAATCACAACATTCAAATGGCATATTAACTTACTTAGGCAAGCATGAAGCGAGGCGAAGGAATCCGGCTGCCCAGTGTTTGGTCAGTTATTATTATTATTGCAATTATTGTTGTTGTGGCTCCTGGGCACTGTCAAACTGCTTGAAACAATGTTGATGGCCCAGCACAATATTTGCCCAGGCCCAGTCTCTGGACTCCGCATTGGATTACTATTTGATTTGCCTTAAATTGGATGCGTTAAACTGCAGGACACGTTGCAGTCCTGTAGTCCTGTAGTTATGTTGCAATGAGTCTAGTTATGAGGATCATGACAAATTCAGCCTGCCAGCGGAAGACAACGGTCCCCATTTCAATATGAACACTCTATTCAAATACGGGGGGGAATCTATCAAAATTGGAAAGTGAAAGAACACGAGGGGCCGAGGGAGGAGAGGAGTTATTCATGAATCAAATGCAGAAGTGAAGCTGTTTGAGTTTCCAGTTGCCCGCCAGTCACCGAGATTTATGGGTTTGGCCATGTGTGTGTGCGAGAGCGAGAAAGAGAGGGAGCGAGCTGGGAAGAAAGAGAGGGCCAAGTATGCAAATGCCTGTTCTCGGTATTGGAATTCTGCCTCTGCCACTAAATGGTTGAAATATTACTTGTAGCAATATTTTATGCACAGATTTAAAAAAAAAGAGGCAAGGATAAGGCGAAAAAAAATTGTTTCGACTGTTATATACTCTTTACCTGCATTTATAGTAGATTTAAGAATTTTTTTAGCTTTTAATTTAACATATTTTTTCGAATTTTTATTTCTTACAATTTTTTTTCCATTTTAATTCAAAATGCATTTTTTTTCGAAGTTAATAATGATTAAATATTTTTATAATATTTTATAAAATAATATTCAAGAATATAGATTTTTAATTTATGTTATATTATGCCCAACATAAAAATTCCAATATCCCCTTTCCTGCCAAAAAATGGGAATGGAATTCGTGGAGAAACGACGCAAAAGTAGTCAAGAACGAGGCTAAATAAAAACCAAAATTATGTGGCCTACATACGTTAACGATGTTGTGCGCTCCTTAAGTGCTTTTCAATGTTCTCGTGCAAGACGTCCAAAATTTATGTATAAGTATAATTCAATTGGCGATATATTCGGCACATTTTTAATGCATTATTGATCTCGAAAATGTCAGCATTGTGAAATAAATGCAATTCCAAATACCTTTTCGTCTTAGCTGTCTGGTTATTTGGCCTTTATTCAATCACAACATTTGCCAACCTCAAAAACGTACCTTAACAATGCCAATAACCAAATCTGCACACAGCCAAAGGGAAACACAATTTTCGGGCCCACAACATAAAATTGATCAATCAAAATGTAAACATTATTTACGGTTTCTCGCCCATGGAAGGATATTCATGGGAATTCTCTGCTGAAATAGATTTTAACAATAATTAAAATTGAATATGCTAATCAATTGCCTGTGTCGGTATGCGTAAATATGCCCGAGTTTGGGTGTGCGTGTCTATGTGTGTGTGAACTGGGAGTAAACAAAATTTTGCATTTGCGGTTTTCAACGCAATTTGTTACGTCGAACATTTTGACAACCCAGGACCCGCATTCTCCCCCCTTGCATATAGGAAAGGTAATTTTATTAAAGTGCAAAAACAATGGTAATGGTAACAATAACAGGCAACATTCATTTCAATAATATCAGCAGCAGGAACAACAGCAAAAGCAACAACGAGATCGGGAATGGGCACATTAGAAAAACCCCCCTTAACCCTCGACATTTATTTTGATTGCTCTGAACCGTAAAATGACCCAAAAAACAAAACAGAGAGCCAAAACGAAAACAAAAACAGGGCAACAAAAATGGCAAAAAGAGAAAAGAAATGAAAACCAAAACTAAATATCGACAGGACGTAAAGCAAATAGGCCAAAAATTGTTTTATTTCAACTCTAATTTGGGCCAAAATTTTAATGATGATTGGCCGCCCGAAAACTCACACACAGACACAAATAGGACCCTTAACCCTTTTTGCGGTGGGCCGTGTTGATTATCCTCGAACGAGAGAAATGGGCACAAAACAAACCGATTTCAGTGTGATTTTTAAGTGGAAAATTTTAATTATTTATGCAGCTGTTTTGTCAGCACACCCTCGTTTCGTCCAGGCAATTAATAACTTGCTAAGCAAATCTTTTGGCACTCGTTCTTGGCTTGGATGGTATGGTATTGCATGGGTCTGGGTCCCGAGAATACCTCAACCAGTTGATTGCGACACTTTGCCGAAGACTCGGGGTCGTGTGGCTGGCACATAAATTGTGACAGGCGAAAGTTTTGCAGCATGCGGCTGCGGTTAACCAAAAGTGAAAGGGAGCGGAGGCGGAGAAGGGATAAGGGCGCCGCTCCCGAGTATTCAACATTTATGAGCAATATGTGGCAACTGTTGAAAATGCCAGGACTCAAGACGTGCCCCGAACTCGAACTCATCTCCCGACATCCCATCACATCACAGCACATCACCCATATACGGCATATAGCACCCAAGTCAAGTCGGCGTTTGACATGTGATTGAAAACTTTGACTTTGTTGCATGTGGTTGAGCAGAACAAAGGCGCCGGGAGAACACAAAAAGTAAAGCGAGGAGTGGAGGTAAAACATAATATGGGGATGCCTGGTGACAGGCAGCAGCAAAAACAACAAGCAGGAACTTTCGATTCCCTGCCTCGAAAATGAAATATCCTTTACCCAATAAATTGATTACTTATAGATATTTTAAATATATTTTATTTCTAAAAAAAAACATTTTTGGAGAGAGAAATATGATTTTTGTTCCAATTATTAAGTTACATTTTCAGAAGATCATCTTCTTATCAAATTAAATTTTGGTTATTTAGGTTAAGTTAGGCTACAAAATATTTACTATATTTTAATTGCTTATTTCCAAATCCACATACACCACCCTTGTCCAAAAGTACCTCGTGTGAAAACTAAGAGCAGGGCGAAAAAAGCGGAAAGCTGAGAGGTTCGCAAGTTGGCAAGATTTTAATAAAAACCCGCTCGTTCGCTCCCCTGTCTTATGACAAATTCCAGGTTAGTTGCTGCCACACACAAAGCTCAAAGTTACGAGTATCGGGAGCCAACATGAGGAGCACCAGTAGCACCTGCTGCAAAGTGTAATAAGAGAAATATTTTTTAAATATTCCAAGCCCCTTGGCTTGCCTTAGGAAAGTGCAATAAAAAACTAAAGCAATTAGTGGGGAGCACGGTGAACTTTCGAGCTGGCTCTATTTGCACGCCCTGAAAATCTTTTTTATTTCCCATTTCCTCTTTTTAATTGCATTCTTCCCCAGCAATTTGTCCTAGATCACTCTGGTGTTTAATCTGTTTTTTTTTCGACGCTATTTGTCAGATTTTTGTTGTCACTGGCTCGTAAATCCCGACTTCGGAAAAGATGAATCAATTCATTACAATATAAAACACATAAACAAAAGCCGATCACAATGCATGTCAGCGACTTTAGTCCAAAGGATTAAAGAGCAACAAATTAATGAAATGTCAAGGCGGACTACTCATATACTTTTAAAGTATTTTTAAACAAATGTTAAAGAAATTTAAAAATATTACAGAATTTATTAACAAATTTTAGATGCTAAATCTAAAATTAAACCGTAGATTTAGCATTTAAAATATGAAAAAAATGTTTAATTTGTTATTGTTTTATAAAAGGTTTTTTTTAATCGTGAAAAGAAATATATTTTTAGATAAATTTGTTGTGAGAAAGATCGTTTGTTATATTCTCTGTTTTTCTATAAAAAAAATCGTAGTATTTACTCTGTTTTTAAATCTTTAAATAATCTATTTTATCTATAGTTAAGGTATAACAAAAACATATCCATATAAATCAGCATACCCATTTGTCGGGGCATTAATAAATCCATACACAAAGTCAAATGGGTTTTCACGCATATCAAAAATGATTACAAAAGGGGTCGGAGAAATGAGATCCGGGGGGAGGGCGGGCGAGAGGGAGAAATGTGTAATTACAATAAATGCGACATTTAAATGCCTTGCTTATCGGACGCGCAATTACAATGACAACGATGCTGACCGACACGGAAGCGAATCGAAATGGAAAGAAAGGATGAGCACGAGGACGCGGATGAGCCGAGTGAAACCGGCCAAACCAAACCGATTCACATTAATGCGCATAAATATGAAATCATGCGTTAAGATCAACAATTCAACAATTAAAACTTAATTGCATTAACATGAAATGTGCATCATCAACAATGCGAATGGCTGACTGAATGGCGGCGAAGGATGCACAAGGACATGTCCACCGGCCATGTGACAGTTTTCAGTTTCAGTTTTCCATTTCGATTTCCAGATTTCCGCCCAGCAGACCGATAATCTCGAGTGGCCAGACATCTGGAAAAGGAAACACCGTTATCGTCGCGCTCGTTTGCAGCGGTCTCCATTGTCAATTTATGGAAAATTGTTTTGAAGTAATGAGAATTTTGGCTTTTTTATATTTTCAGGGTGTAGCGTGCATTAAAAAGGGATCAGGCGAGAGCAGCTCACACATCTGAGAAGTTCTCCCCTGGAGTGCGGAGCCATTAAATGGTTAGGTTGCCGCTCGGTTCGCCTCCGAACTCTCCTGTATTTGCCGCCGACCTCAAAATGCTTAAATGGCTTTTTTGTTACACGTAGCAAAATACTTTGTTGTCTGTCCGTGGCAGAGGGAAGGATGTGGATGTCGAGGTGGATGTGCCGGGGCTGGTAGTCTGGAGGTCTGCTGAGAAAAGAGGATGCTGCCTTTTGTGCGTTTTGGCGCTGGCATGCTGGTGTGAATTTATATTACAAACTATTACTGTCAAAAAACACGTTTACATAGCACAAATATACCAAAAGCCACACTCGTACACACACAGCCACCCACCGTCATATGAAGGTTTTCCCCCGCCTTAACCCTCTACTACCCCCTGGGAGGTCCACCCCCTCAAAATGTCTTAGCCTTCCCCTTATGTATGTATGTGTGCATGTGCGTGGGCCTGGGGTTTTAGGGCGGGTGGAAACATCTTGCTCGGGGTCACACTCACACACCGAAAATGGTGGTGGTGGGTAAGGGACCACTATAAAATACCCTGCATTCCCATAAACTAAAAATAAAGTTAAAATTAAATTAATACTTTAAATTAAATTTTACAAATATTTTAAAGACAATATTAGGAATGCTTGGAATGGTTTTTATCAGGGGCAAATAAATAAATAAAATATTTACCATTTCTAAAATGCCAATGATTCAAAATATAAAAAAAAAAAATCTATCTAAACTTCTCATTTAAATGAAATCATTTAAACAATTATTTTTTGGAGGTTTTTTATTTTTTAAAGAAAAATGAATTTATTATTTAGGGTCAACACTTCGATTAAAAATAAATAAGCTAAACAATAAAATTAAAATACAAGTTTATTATCTTTTTAGCAACTAATACTCCCCAATTGCCTTAAGAAATGTGTAGGGTATTAAAAATTGCTTTGCTGACACAGTTTGTGGCAATGGCTCTGAGCTTTGGCATTAGGCAACTTGGACGTGGCTGCTGCTACAAGGTGTTAACGGTCGGCCTTATGGACTTGTCCATAAGCTCGTGTCTAAGACTGTCTGTCTGGCCCTCTCGCTCCCACTCGCTGTTCGGGCGCCGCATCAGCATTAGTTTTAATGCGTCGCCCGTCCGAGGGCAACAAACCGCTGCCAAGTTGCACCACCGCCATCCGAATGCCACCCCAGTGCCGCCCTAAACGCCATGCCACGCCCCCTTTTAGGCGGCCTATAGAGTAGAGCAATTATTTACGAAAATTTCATTAGCACAGCTGGCAGCCAGAAATGCCGGAATGGCAGCAACAGTCGGCCCATATGCGGAGTATGAAATGAAATTTAATTTAATTTGCAAGTTGCTTAATTTATAGCATGTTTACAATTTGCAATTTGTACAATTCGATTTATCAACAAAAAGAAAACAAGGAGGGGGGCGTTGCAAACGCACGAGTTGCCAAATGGAATTAAGCACTGAAACATTGAAGCCGGGAGCCGAAAAAAGCGAGGCGGCTCAACTTTTGGGCTCGTTGCGTGTCAACGTTCAACGCTTTCACTTAAATGTCTGTGTCGCTTTGGGGTCACGCCCCCATTACCCATTTTTCGCCCAGCATTCCAGTGGCTACACCACCCAAAGACCACCCAAGCCCACTTGCCTTTTGCCTTTGTCTTTAGCTGTGGCCTTTGGCCTGTCTGCCAAACAGAAACAGAAACAGCAGCAGAACCAACAGGCAACACACTTTAACTAGTTTGTCTGTTTGTCCCCCTTGTTTGTTGTGCCTCGTGCCTTGTGCCTTGTGCCTCTCTGACCCCTGACCCCCCTTTCGGCCGGTCTCATGCAATTTTTGTGCATGTCCTCTTTTATGGTAGTGGGCCAACAAAAACGTATTTACCTCATATTTAATTAAACTGCCAACGCAACTGAAATTTCAATGCTTTATTTGCATTGTTAAGTATTTCAGTGTACATTTTGTGGCACGCCACGAAGCACGCTACGTTAGGTTACTCTTGATTCCTTGGGTTTTTTAATAGAGAAAGGACGTTAAAAATAAATAAATAAAAAATAAAAAGAATTATATTTTTTAATAAAATTAATTATACTTTTATTTTCATTTATTTTAAAAAGTTTGAGGAATACATTTTTAATATTCGTTGGCTTATTTACGGTCATACAATTTAATATTTTATTATTTCGAGAGATTTGTGGTGCATCGCCAACCTATTTTCCCAACCTATTTTCAAACTCACCGGTTTCTTCCACACCTCCTATAAATCTTTCAACAATTTGTAGTGCCTTTGTAAATAATAGCACTAAGGTTATTCCTTGGTCCATGTGGCTATGTTATTTTACTAGGCCGAAATTAAAAATGCTTCTAATAAAAGTAGAATTATAAACCCAACGAGAAAGGAACATTTCGAGGCATTTAAAAACGCATGGCATCCCTTTCTTGGAGAGTGAGCATTCCCATATCGTTGTAATTTGGCTAATTTAATGCTACATTCGGCTCACAAAATAGATGCCAATCACCGGGTTCTTCGGCGCACACACTCGCACACACTTAATTATGCCTTGTGCTTTGAACTTTTGGCCCCTGACTCCTTGGATTTATGTGCACGTATACGTAATTTATTTATTAACCCTTGAACGGTGTGCGTGGGAGAGGCCCAAAAGTGTTCGCTCATGAAGCGGCGGCATCTTGAAATAAATTTAAATTAGTTTTAACACATTAAGCGCAAAAAGGCAGGCCCTAAAAGTCAGCAATCGACATTATTGTTGTCCTAACATCTAGGCAAACATAAACTTTAATGAATTTCACCAAATCCAAATATGCGTCGGTGAGCATATGAAGTTATTTTGCTAACCTTTTGCCGCCATTTCGTCGGTTGCCATAGCAGAGGCAGAGGCACCAGAGTCAACCCAAATATTTGCATGAGTGCGCGAGGAAAAAGCCGGAGGAGGATGGAGGATGTTTCTGCGCCACGAAAAACATTTTAGTTTGGTGAGAAAATTAAACGCGCACACATAGATGCTCGCACCCGGCTTTCAGACTAGACAGTTATATTTTTTGGTTAGCAGCCTCAAATTGCAACTTTTCGCACTTGAATATGCCAAAAACTTCACACCCCACATCCGCGCGAAAGAAAGAGACGGCAGGCGGGTGTTAAACAGAGAGAGAGAGAGAGATAGCGAACTAGGGATCCCGAGATCCCTCTTGAAACTTGTAAGCCGCAGAGAAAGGGGGTCGCCTTCGTAACGCCCTCACATTACGCATAAATTTTGCACTTTACAAATTTGCCACGCACACGTTTGCGGCATTTTGTATAACATTTACACAGTCCGCCGGAGAGAAGGTGGGCGGGGCAGTGGGCGGAGGGGCGAAGGGGGGAGGTCGGAAAATTAGGAGGGTTCGAGGTAACTACATATGTAAAACGTGCGCCATTTGTCAGGCTGACAGGCGGGCGCAAGGTGACACCGCTCGAGGGCCTTTCAAAACTACTGCGCCCCGAGCTAAAGTAGCCAGCTTTGAATACCCTTTATAACTAGATATTAAATTAAACTTTGCCATGTTTCATTCACATCCAAACTTTAAGCCTCGACATGCTGTGGCTAAAACTGCTTATAACTGAAATGTTTTGTGAATAACAGATTATTAAATATATTTAAATGTAAGCCATTCTACATTTCTTTTAGAATAATTTGCTTAAAAATTAGTAAGTATTATTTTTTAAACTTATTTAATTTAAATATTTATTACATTTATATATTTTTTAGTTTTATTATTTATTTAGTCTTTATTTTTCAAAGCAATAGCACCCACAGCAAGTGTGTGGTGATTGGGAAGAACAAGCAAGGCAATGTAAGCAAGCACTACACTAGTAATCAACTTTCTTATATGCCTCCCCACTAAAAAACCACCCGAACATCTCCTCTGCCGCACGGAGCATAATGAGCCGGGTCAAAATGCTTGAAGCGCCGAAAACTCCGCACGTTATAACATCACTTATACGGTTTTCTATCTAACCCAAAACGCCTGCACACACAGTTACATAACAAATTAGAATTGGGTCTGGCACACACACACCACCCGCATTTTCCCCGGCCACGCTGCGTATGCGTAATGCGTTCCCATGTGCTGGCGTTGTTGCCGATGATGTTGCCTCTTGTAGCCTGCGGTGCTTGTAAACTTGTAGCCCTGTCAAAATGTCAAAAATTTTCGAGGGTAGTCAACGCCATTTTCCGCGCCTCCGCCCACTTTTCTTCGCACACTCTCGACGATGAGGACGCGCAAAAAAAAAAAGAGACGGTAGCCGAAAGTGTAATTGGGCGTCGCTCGGGTTAATAGAGGTTACGGCATGGGCGCGATATTTTCGACGATGTCCCGCCCCCGCCACTTAGTTTTAATTAGTGGCTTACATTTCATGCAAAAGATATGACAAAATTGGTTTCCCGAAATGGAGCAGCCTCCAGTGGGGGGATGGGTTCTAATGCCACCCGCAAATTATTTTTCCCGGCTTTCTTATCCGATGTTTAAAGTTTAAAGTGGCAAGGAAATAGTGCTAGGTGAAGGTAATTCCGTTTTGAGAAGGATTTTCCTATTTTCCTATTTCCTATAAAACTTTTAGATAGTTTCGTTTATAACACTAACCATTAATTTAAAAAAAGGATTTAAGGATTTTCTATTCTATATTCTATATTCTAACATATTAAAAATAATAATTTAAGATATCCTTTCTACAAGCTCATCCATTTAATACCTTTTTAAAGACTCTGATAATATTTGTGGTGTTTGGTGACCTGTTTTTTAATAGATGGTGGGTTTTAGCTGGTATTTAATGGTTTTTTAAAAGTTTCTTTCCCAGCATTGACAAAGTCATTTCGTTTTCCCCTTTTGCAAATCTCAACCACAATGGCACTGTTCCCTTGGCTGCTTTTACTTTTGTTCCGCCACTCGACCTATTCCACTTCCCCATAAATTGAGGAAGAGAACCCCCAACAAAGACTGCGAAAGCCGCGACAACAACAGAGCATACATTTGTAATTACATGCAATTCATTAAAGTGTAAATACAACATAAAAAAACTTGTTTATTAACAATTACGAGTGATGTAAAGGACTCGACAGCATGTTGACTCGTTGAAGCATGTTTTTATGTGAGACAAAATGAAATCATAGATTAGAAAAATTAATAGGAAATATTTTCCACCTTTGATTTTACAAATCATTAAAGGTTGCATAAAATCCATATAATATTAAAGTTCAATGAAATATTTTAAGTCATTAAAAAATGATAGAAAATCATTTCTTTAAACTAAGAACACCATTTAGACTTTTTTCCACATAGTTTTATTTTTTCCACACCGCTGAATGGTCCGTTATAGCCCCTTTGCTACCCTCGATAAGATGGAAAATGATTCCAAAGGAACCGCAGCTAGAAGCGGCTATTACTTTGCCGCCCCTCCACCTGCCAGCTCACCCCTTTTCGCACAGGATGTGCGCAGACAACAGGCATTTAAATTGTCATGGCAAGCAGCCTAGACGACAGCCGACTACAAGGACACGCAGAAAGGCTTGTCGCTGGTCTAAAAGAGGGCTGGCAAACGGCGAATAGGGGGAGGGTGGCAGCGAAAATGTCTGCTCGCTTGGCTGTGCTTTTTGTGCGAACTGGAGAAAAAAATATTACAGCCTGACGGAGTGGCGGTGGTAAACATATTTACACCTTGTTGCCATATGCTTAATGAGCAAAAAGGCAAGATGAAGGATAAAAATGGAGGCGGGCAGGTAGAAAACCCGAGCAGGATGCCTGGCTGCCTTGCAATTGTAATTTTTGTTAAATTAACACGTTGCCAACTGTTGCCAGACGAAGGCTAAGGGTAAGGGTATCCATCCCCTCGCTTGTTGCAGGAAGTTGTCAAGCGGCGTCGGCATAAATTCAATTAGCAAAGTGGCGTCGAGGGGCGGTTACTGGTTACTGGGCCGAAGTGGAACGGCTTTAAGAAGATACACGAAATCCTGCAACAATATATATTAGCTTCTGTGCATGGGCATTCGCATTTCGTTAGCCTTTTTCGACTCACAATCAGCGCAGTGAAGCGCACATCCTGTCAGCCTGAATGATTGTCCGGAGCTGTGTCCCGCTCTTGATTTAAACCGAAACTGAAATGCACACAAATGGATTCCGAACTTGACCTCGGCCGCCCACTCCCTTCTTTACGGTTCACCCAAGCCGGTTTCTATTATTTTGTGAGCTTTATTTATACACGACTGGGGATGGGAAAAGTTCACTGGGGAAAAAAGCAGTAATCCTGGAATTTGGTATTCCAAATCACTAGAGTTTTACATATTTGTCAGACTCTTCTTTTATTCTGCATGTGAATTTAAAGATTTTATTGAAATATAAATATTATTTTTCTATTTTCTATATATCTACCTCAAAATGTAATCATTTTTATCAGTGTTCCCTTTTCTTTTCCCCATTTCGTTCAAGTCAATTTTGGTTTTCCCTGCCGTGATTTGATGCGTGTGGGTGTGGCTTTGAGCGGGTGAGCCCCGGTGGCAGTTGAGATTATGGCCCAGGACCACTCACCATTTATGCGCGATCCGTTGGCCTGGCGACAACATCTTTCGATTTGCACCTGCAATTTGCTCCCGGCAACCACTAAAATGTGTCACTAAATGCTCAGCACGCGAACAGCTATGCACTCTGTACACAACAATACAACCCACCATCCAAGCAGCCAGCAATCAACCAAACAAAACTCAACAATGCCGCGGGGTTAGCTTAGGATAGGGTATTAATGCAAGTCTTATGGTTTCTGTTAGCTAGTGGAAAAGGTTTAAGATAAATGTAGATTAAAACACCATATTTTTCTTATGCAAATTCAGAAAGATAAAGTGGTATTTCTTAATTTTAAATGCATGAAATGTTTACCATATTATATTAAACTCTACTAGAAATCAAAATCCATCTCTCAGTTAGGGAACTTCTGAATTCGTTGTACTCACAAGTGGCCCAGCTGCCTGCTTGTTCTTCGTAGTTGGTTATGCATTTGTTAAGCCCGCAAAAAGAAATTGCAACTCTACACACAAAAAAAAAACGAGAGGAAACGTAGGTCAATTTTACATTTTTTAAGGTCAATTTTAACTTGATATGGACCCCGTGTAAAATTGACATGTTCGAAAATGTAAAAATGATATTTCGGTAATGTCATATTTACATTAAAACCATATCAATTTTTTGAAAATGTCAAACGTAAATTTGACAGAACTGACAGATAGGAAGACCGACAGACAGACAGAAAGACAGAAAGACAGACAGAAAGACAGACAGAAAGACAGACAGAAAGACAGACAGAAAGACAGACAGAAAGACAGACAGACAGACAGACAGAAATACATACATACATATAGACGGAAAGACAGCCAGACAGAAAGACATACACACATACATACAGACGGAAAGACAGCCAGACAGAAAGACATACACACATACATACACTCCGCGTTCAAAATCAAGTGACAAATATTTGACAGAAGCTTATACTAGTGCGAGCGAGAGAACATGCTTAAAGCACGTCAGTTCGAATTTCGAATCTGTCTATCTCGTTTCAACTCATATCATTTTGCTCTCCATATGGCGTACTGCTCTCTTTTTCGAAGTGAGAGAGTCTCCGAGAGAGAAAATTCGGCAAAATGACCTTAATTAATGTAAATTTGACCTTATTTAATGTAAAAACGATGTGGGTTTGAATTACATGCTTTTTACATTGGCCATATCGAATATACGGGGCGATATTTTTTTTTGTGTGTAGCTTTTGCCCCTTTGGTCTCTGGTTGCGAGCTCATGCCTTACGACGACTGCTGCTACTACACGCCCAGTAATTGCCATTGCACTTGTTGTAGTGGATGTAGTCCTTGTCCAACGACTGCCACGCCCACCCCTTGGCCACCCCGCCGCCCACAAAAAGCCCGCTTGCACCCGCGGAGCCACTAAAAACAACCGCAACACAAAACTATTTTGTTCACGCAATGCGAAAATGCATTGTTGTTGGCGCTCTCTTGCCGCTGGCATTTGGCGTTACGTATACGCAACGTATGCCAGGGCGCAATTTGCATTTGTATGCACATTGTTGTTCAACGTGGGCGTGGGCGGCAGTGGGCGTGGACTTTGGCTTGGTTTCCCTTGTAATTGCTTTAAACGTCATCATCACAGCCTCTTGCTCCGCAGCTGAATGCATTCACTGCTGTTATTGTTGAACGGCTACGCTTTGTTTGCCCCCTTGCTGAAGTTTATTAAATTTGGTTTTGATTTAGCAATCAATATTGAATTTAGTTCGGAATTGTTACAAAATTTCACTTGTAAGCCTATTAGATAATCCAATGATATGTACAATCCATGGCGGGAAATCGGCTTTATCAGCAAGCAGAGACCGAAGAAGCATTTGAAAATCATTCGGATCAAGAAGCGCATTGCAAAGGCCAGGAAAATCTTTAAGCAAAAACAAAAGGAATTGATTCATCTTCATTTGAGGAATCGCATCAAGTATTTAATTATCGAGCATCTGGAATATAGATTGGCAGATATTAAAAGCAAGAGGAATAAAAAGTTAAAGTAGAATTTTCAGGCAAGAAGATCATTCTAAAAAGTATCTGATTTCGCTTTAAATTCTAAACAACCATTAAAAAATTACTGGACAGGATTATCCAATTACCAATGAAAATCAAAAAAGATAACCACGAAATTACCACTTAACGTTATTATAAAAATATTTCTCACTAAATTAAGCAATTTTCAAATCAAAGCCAAGCCAAAGCCATAGATGAGCGCCAAATCAATTTCCTTTGTTTGCCACGCCATTCAGATTATGAAAATTTGAAGCAAAGTTTGGTTGGGCAGCGGCCACAAAATCATTTTCAAACCGAGCTCAATAAAAATCAAAGCCACTGAAGAAACATCGCATTGTATGCCCGTGCACAGTGAATGCTCGGATTCGAAGCCAAATGGAAAGTTTCACAGCATTAATAAATATTTACAGGCACGTCGCGTCCTCTTCAATGGAATGGCCTACTGGGCAGTTCCAGTCTCAGTTCTGGCAATGAAATCAAATCAAATATGCGCGCTGACGCTTTATATATCGCACCGAGGAGGCAGCAGCAGCAGCAGCGTCGTTCGCTTTGGTGTGCTCACAAGAATTTAAATCATCCGACTTACATGCTACTTACAAGCCAAAGCGCCTATATGTATGCCCCATAAAATGCGAGCAAGACCGAGTGCAGAATGGGCAAGTGGAAAAACGTCAGACAGAGCACTGAGAAAAAATGGTTTTAATAGTGTATTCAGAAAATAAATTAAACGAATTTTTTAAAATGATATAATTAGACTAGAATTTAAAAGTCATGTTCGCAGAATGTGAATTTAATGTTCTGGTCTAATTATTAGAATTTTAAAATTTTCGAAAAATAAACCATTTTTGAAATAGATGAAATATTTTTTGATTTTAAAGTTTTTTGGTTTTTGAAGATTGAGAGATTAAAGTCTTTTAACAGTTTAAAAGTAACTATAGCAAAACAAAACTATTCTTAAATCATTAAAAATAAAAATGAAGAATTCAGTGATTATTTCTCTTAGTGCATTAGACCCAAAGAAGCCAGAGGGCTGGGAAACGGAACGGAGTGGCGAACGGTCTCTGGCGGGCAGTTTTTGGACAACGCAGCAGCCTGAGACTGACATCGCCCCGGATAGACAGATAGATAGATGGCCGCCCCCATTGGCCACCCACTTGGCTTCCTTGGCGGACTGCAACAAAAACAATGTTATTATTCGGGTTTCGGACGCTGGTGGGGTCTTGCCTTTTTATGCACACGGAATTTTTATGAGTTAATTTAATTTATAGTTTTATTATTATGTTCGGGGCATAATAATGGGCAATGGCGCGAGTATCGGGGGGCACCTCACTCCTGTGAGCAGTCGTTAAGCCCGGCCTTTCATGCACTTTTCAAGTGTGAATCGCCACACGACGATTGCCTTTTCACCCATTTTGCTAGTCCGTTTTGTCTTCGGCTTTCTCCGCGGGCCAAACAACTTGTAAACAAGTCGAAATGGCGCATAAATTTAATTTAAACGCCGGACTGCTGGAAAGTATGCTACGATTTTTGCACTGTTGATTTATACGCTAATAAAAGCAATTTCACTGAATGCCAAATGAAAGCAGCTCCACAATCGGAGTAGCTGACAGATAAAGGGGGAGAAAGCAGGCGGAGAGAGTGGGGAAAGTTGGTTGGAAGCGGAGTGGTGAAGGCCGAGAGCCTGCCTTTGACATTGTAGACAAGCTGCTCAAGTGGTTGCCTCAGCTTCTGGTTCGTACATTTTGGCCATTTTGGCGGACACTCCAAGTTTTATTTACGCAGCAAATTTAATTATTTACTCTGACTTTTCGACTTGAGTTTGTGGGCCAAACTAATGGATTGACCGCACCGCCCCCTACTTCCGTCTGGCATTATGATTAACTTTTCCCCTAGCTCGCTCAACCGGCGACCTTAAAGTTGAGCCTACTTCAAAATTGATTCTTTAAAGCATTAATAATGCAGCAGAAATCAACGAATTCAGGCTGGCTTTCACAGTTTTTCGGCTAATATTGTTTACATTTTAATAACACGAATGGCTAACATGCATTTTACATGCACATTTTCGGGGCAATTTTATTCAATGTTCGCCCGGCAACAAAACATTCACATTACAAATGTATTAATTTTGCAACATCGTAACGCTGGCGTTAACAATAAAATATCGCCGGAAAACTTAACGCTCGGCGACTAATGCTGGATGACTTTCAAATGCTTTAAAGCCGCCAGAAAACATTGTTCAACCGAAGAGGAAGTAACGAAAAACAAGGACCTAAAAGAGTGAAAGCCGGCTCCTGAATATTTCACCTGACACATACATACATGAATAAAGCGAAAACGTACACTCATGCCGTTGGGCATTAAGCTTTAATGAAGCAATAAATTTAAAATCCGCCTTTTTTATTATGAAAAAAAGGCCAACAACACTCATTGTGCGTGAGAGAGGGAGGATGGGAAAGTACTGTCAGTTTGGCGTGTTCGTTTGTATAAATACATAAACCTTTTTAAGCTGTCAAGTGATATGTCAAAATTGA
The DNA here is from genome assembly GCA_037075245.1 of Drosophila mimetica. Lineage (NCBI taxonomy): Eukaryota > Metazoa > Arthropoda > Insecta > Diptera > Drosophilidae > Drosophila > Drosophila mimetica. The sequence goes on from JBAMCH010000023.1 coordinate 11,563,830, forward strand.
TATCCGAGTCATTTAAAATGCATGCAAATATGGCGCATCGACAAAAAACCAACTCAACCCGAAGTTCGGCGAAAGAAGCTGATATGTAGTGAGTAGTTGGCCAGGGAGAAAGCAGCAACAGCAGCGACAGGACTCAAACACGTAGCGAGCAGGACTCGCAGCACATTTGCATAAATACGTTTACGTAATGTGAAATGTCAGCGAAAGCGTGAAGAACTTTACATGTCCCCGAATAGTCGAGAGAAAGACTTTCTCCCCCTCGCAAAAACGCACTCAATGCCAGTAAGCCTCGTTTGCTCGCTTTCCTTCCTTTTTTCGTTTCTTGCAGTGCACTTTTTCAGTTCGAATTCGGTCTATATTTTTTCCGGACGCTCCATTGAAATTCATAACACATCTGATGCATAAACGCCCCCAAGCTGGCTATGGAAATTTCACGCATTTTATTAACACTGCAGGGGGCGTGGCACTGCCTGTCCTCGACATGAGTGGAGTGGCAGCACGAGAAATAAACAAAAGTGAAAATAACCAGCGGGATAGCCGCTGCACCACCAGCGGGAGCTTAATGATGGATTTATTAATTATAATTTCACTTTTATGTTGCAGCCCAAAAATTACCATTTTTGTGTTTTTTTTTAATAACAAGAGATATTGTTCTTAAGATTCAAATAGTTATCTTTATAAAGAGGGCCACTCATTTTAGTTGATTGTCGCAGTGTAGGGTTCAAAGCGAGTATTTATTTAAAAAAGTCAAAGTCTTAACTTTCCCAAAAATATAAAAATAAATTTAAAATTTACAAACATTTAAAAAAAACCTAAAAAAAATAAAAAAATCATGATGAAATTTAATATGGGCTTTAAAAGTAGGTTGTTGCCAATTAAATTACAATGATAATAAATAATGAATAATGAATAATCATATTCTTACCATTTACATTGATTTTCGATGCGCAAATACACTTTGCTGAAAGTAAACGCCAGAGAAAACAATTAATTTTTAAATTATTTTAATTGGGAAAAAGTTGTTAATTACATTACGAAATGGAAAAATATGGAAACCGTGTTTTAATAATTTGAACCTTTTTTTAAAAGTATCAAATGATAATGAATATACTGCAACTGATTTAAAATCCACCATTTCAAAGATTTTATTTCCTCAATCTCTTTAATGCCTGCTGCAGTTGCCCTACTTAAAATCCCATTAAATATTTCTGAGGTCCCCATCCAATCGCCTGAAGCTTGGCTTTCTCATTTCTGAAGCACCTTTCACTGCTGAATCCGAAGATCGGTGGCAACTCCTTAAAGTCGCTGCCTGGCAAACATATTCATGTCTGCCTCGCACTTCACTTCATTTTCCCTGGCTGCATTTGGCTTCAGTTTTCACGTCCGCTGTTGCAACCTCATTTGCTCCTTCATCTTTCAAAAGCTTGGCGCCCTCATCCAGTTGCCTATGTTCACTCCATCCTTGTCAGTCTGCCTGATGGCAACATATGGAGGCGCATTCTCCGCATTGTTGCTGCTCGTGTGGCTGGTGTTCCTGCCACTACACTAGGCTACAGATCTTGAAATTGTGGCTTAAAAATTTGATTTTTAAAAATTAAAAAAATTATGAAACTTTTAATATTTTTAAAAACAGTTCTGGAAAAATACCAATAATTGTCAATTTTAAATACAATTTGTTTATAACTAATACATTAAATAAAACATTAAAATAAAATAAAAAAAAATAATTAAAAAAGTTTTAAGTAAAATGTAATATTGAAAATATTTTTATACTTCGAAAATCAACAAAAAATTTATTTTGCTGTAATCTAGTGTTATTTCCGAGTGCATTTTTGGGGCGCACGCAAAACGTTGATGCATTACTTTCAACTTAACGCGTTTATTGTGCAATATAACGCGCCACACACACAAATTCGCGGGGATGAAAAACAGAATGGGGGGCAAGCTTCTCTGCCATCGCAAAATGTTGCTTATGAATTATTATGAGCCCCATGCACGCATTTTGCATTTGGCAACATTTTATGGCACCGAATTTTGTTGTTGCCCTTGTCTGCCAGCCATTTGCCAGCCAGCCGAAAAGTTTACCAGTTTTGCAGTTTGGGCCGCGGTTGCAAGTTGCCAGTTGCCAGTTGCAAGTTGCAGGCTGCAGCCATGACCAGAGAGACAGAGAGCCCCAGTTTCGGGCCATTTATGAGTGATTTGCCAACTGGTTTTTGTTTTGGCCACACCGCATCGTCGCGCGTTCCAATTTAGCCGCTGCCGAGCTCCAAACTTATTTCCAAGTGCATAATTCATTGTTTCGCCCACATTATTTTCATGTCATAAGTTGGGCAGCTGTTTGCCAGTCTCTGCTCCTCTGTCTCTTTGGCAATTGGCTACAAGGCATATGGAATTAGTTCTATTTTAGTTGCCAACTGCCACTGTCACTGGCAATATTCAACAGAAACTTCTCGCGGCGTGCTGTGGAAATATAATTTCGCGAGCATTTAATTGAATTGTTCAGCTTTCGAAATGGCTGGGAAAAAAAACGTGAATGCAGAAGTACACGAAAGACAGCTGACATTATACCATTAAAAGAGTTCTGTGAAACAGAACAGTGAGGAGTGGTAGGGAGCGAAAAGTTGGGAGGGAAAAATCATTTTGGAAACTATTCAGATGGAAAAGAACACAAATACTAATTATTTAATATTTAATGTATAATAATTGTGGCAATTAGAGGAAATTTTCCAACTTTTAATGAAGTTGGTTTGCGCAGAAAATATTGACAAAAGTTCAGATTGATATAAGCAGGTCAATTTTATATTTTTTCATTTCATTTTATATCATTTTTATATGAACATGTATTACTTATGTTGAATATTTGTTCAAAAAATACTAAATTTGGTAGTAAAGTATCAAGTTGATTTGTTTGAATCATAAATTTGACATTAATCATATCGGCTTTATATTGATATGAAATAAAGTAGAGTTGATAATTTGTATATATATATATAATATAATTTAATAATATTATACATTTTTTACAGATTAAGTTACATTAGAATTTGTCCCACTTTAGCACAACTTATATTCCACTTTCCTACATATGTTTCTTGGCGAGAAGCACCTTCCGCACATTTAGCCAGGGCCAAATATATTTTTTCCTGCTTTCGCTCACGCTTAATGCATTTGGCAAATCTAGTTAGTTGCTGCTGGCGAGAGCAGCTCCATTTGCTCCATTTCCACGGCACAGCACTCAGCCAAGCAGGAAACACGGGTCCAAGGGGCTAAGAGTCTGGGCTCCGGCGCTGTGCACCTTTAAGCAAATTCAAACTCGATTTGCACTCAAACTAAATGTGTTTACTTTTCACTCGCAGGCAAAAACTATTTACGAGTGCTACACGACTCCAGTGGGTCGGGCAACCTTGCCGGCGGCTTAGTTATTTACATTTGGCGGAGGAGCAGCTCCTGCACCTTCGGTTTTTATCTGGAAATGGGAGGGGGAAGTAGGAATGGCAATGGGAATGTGCGCCATTTCGTGCACCTTTCATCGCTGCCAGGCAAAGATGCTTCATCAGCCGCTGAATGCTGCTTCTTTTCCCCATCGGACAGCATCAATCGCTTCCAAAATAACCGGCAGCTGATTGTTTTTTCCCAGGGATGTTAAATAATTTCACAGAGAGAAAATTCCTATAATTAAAGTAAATTTTAAAAGTAATATTTTGTAGATATATTTATTATTATATTTTTACAATATTTTTTTTAAATTTATGGCCAACTCATAACCTTTTTAAAATATTAAAATTCTCTTTCCAATCAATCAATTAAAAATCCAATTTAGTGTTGTGCCATAATCAAGATTACTTTGATAACAAGGAAACTGATTGGAAAATTCGACACTGATATTGTTTCGATTTTCTCCTGTGCAAAAGTCCGCTTCCTTTGGGAAAATTTCAATTGTAAATAAACTGAAATAACGTGGCAGAGTCGAGAACAACTTCTCCTCCTTACAACCCGTTGCAGTCTTCAATTAAATCGATTAATTTGAGTTACAAAAAAAAAAGGGGAGAAGAGAACGAGAACAAAACTTTGGCATCGCCCCGAAAAAAGGCTGAGATAAATGGCAGCCGTTTGGGTCTCTGGTCGTTGATTAGCAGTCCTTTCTGAGGAGCAGAGCTGAGCATTTTAAATGTTGTTCTTCCACCGGAGAAACTGCAGAGGAACTGCAGCAGGAGCTCCGCACAGTTTGCCATTGTCCGTCCGCCTGTCACTTTGTTTGTCTTGTGCAAAGTTTGTTTATTTAGCAAAATTGGAAGTTCCAATGCATAGTGGAGGAGTTGTTTAATTGCCATTGAGCTGTGACAAGGCAATCGCTCCAAGGAAACTGATAGCAAGATAACAGTTTGTCTTACTTCGGTATAGGGTGGCTTTAAAAATTTATAAAGTGGTCGAAAAGGGGTTTTATACAAAAAAGATAGGTTATTAATTAGAAATAGTTGAATAAAACAATTTAAATATATTTAAATGAAAATTCGGGAAAATTCCTAACCTGACAACCCTTTTAGATAATTTGTATACCAATTTAACCTTTAATTCGTATTCAATTAAACTGCCTGCCCGATTTCATGTCATCTCCCCGTGTTCAATGTCAATTTGGTTCAGATCTAAGTGAAAAACTGGGGGGAGGGAAGTGAAAATTGTGGGCCCATCGGGTGGTTATGGCCATCGTTCGTTTATGTTTGTCCTGGTCAGGCAATAAATATTTTATGCATTGACACTTTTTTGGCACTAAGCCAATAATACGCACACGACAATGAGTCATTGTTGTTGTCGTGGTGTTGCGATTGCGATTGCAATTCGTGTACTTGGCCCAGTGTTCTGTTGCACAGCAAATAAATTAAATGCAGTGTGCATTGTTGTTGTTGCTGCTGTTGTTGTTGTGTGTGTAACAAATGACACTGTTGCAATTTGTAAAAGCTAATCAGAGATGGAATGGGAGTGAGCGAGTTCGAGAGGCGGTAGAGATTGGCGACTCACGATGGCGGCCATAATCAAAAGCTTTCATGCGCATTACCAATACAATTAGCCCTATTCAAAGCCGGTCATTGTGTGCGTGCCGCATGTGCTTGTGTTGGTTGGTGGGGGGTGATTTTAGGGGGTTAAGTGGCGCACGTTGCTCGCATTTCGCACAGATAGGGTCAAATATCCTCTATACAACACACTCTCGCTGGATGGGCCCTGCAAAATGCAGTTAATTTTGCATTTTGTTTGCCACAAATTGTTGTTTCGACAGTGGGGAGCAACAAGGGCCGACGCAGAGATAGCCTATTTCGACTGTTAATCTGCTGGGGCACTTGCAAATTTATGGCAATTGCTTTGATAAATGCCCCCGAGCAGCGAAAAATTGTCCGAGGGAGCGAGTGAGTGAGCGAGCCAAAAAGTCAAGTGAAAGCAATATAAATTGACAAATGTGCCGAGGACACGACAACAACTTCCCATCCCTGTGAAACATTCGCCCAGATAGATTACCCCGCACACCACAGCCTTTGATTTCTTGGAAACATTTTTAATTAAAACGAGACCTTTTGCGGGCCATGCATAAATGCTTTTAACCTAAACATTTAATTAAAAGCGCTCATAATTAGAAGATGAAATAGAGAGACACAACGGCCTTTGACCGAGACACATGAGAGCGTAAACACACACAGAAAAATGCCTGCATTTCAATTTACTTAAATGGCACATACATCTGCACAGCAAATGGAACCCCCGAAAAAGCAAACCGAAATAAAATGAAAATTTTTGGCTCAAAAGACCCGCAAAAAACAACAGTGAAAAGGTAAATAAAAAGCAACCGAAAATCATGTAGGCAAACATAATTTAGCATCAAGGTCAAGGGATTGCGGGGAGCAAGTTCCGAAGAACCAGCACTAATCTCATGTTTATCCCACAAATGAAAAAGAAATTGACTAAGAGTTATTCATATCTGTAGGATAAAGGACGACTTGCAGATGTCCTGCGACAAGAGATTTTCCAATTATAAAAAAAAACGTATTTCTGTGCATTTAATAAAAAATAACATAATATTTTTAAGGATTTTTAATCAAAAAGACTAGAAATTATTTTTTTATTTTTATTTCTTTTAGATATGGTCAAACTATTATTATCAACTCATAACTTTCAACTCCTTCTTTCCAATAAGCCCGAATAAATTGAATTGTTTCAGCTTGCGCACAACTAGTATATAAAATTTATGAAATAATACCCATTAAAGCACCTCGGTAGAAATAACAACAGATATGAAGGAACCTTGTTTGCCAGACACATACTGGCCAGAAAAAAAGAAGTATGCTAACATAAAAATCAACAAGAAGAAATCAGAGAGATGTACACACATACACAGGCAAACATATGACCGGCACACAGATACAAATCACTTGGCCACACATGCCAGACGTGCCACGCCCCCCTCCACCGCCCTTTCCCTGGTCGAAAGGAGAAAAGGAAAATCTTTGGGCACACACTCTCGCACAGAAAATAAAACTAACTTGACCCGAAACTACAATGAACAAATAGCAAGGCCAGAACTCAAAGCAACTCGGACATTCTGGATATCCTTTTTTTTTTTTTTGGGTAAGGGGGTGTTGGATAAAAAAACATACACAAAATATAAAATACAAAAACGCTGGGAAAATCCAAGAGAAAGCTGAACGAGAGGTTGAGTTCATATTTTATGCGCATAGCGGCACATGTTTAAATTAACATAAAGCGAAATTGAGCTGCTGCCAGGGCGGTGCCCAAAAGTTGACATTAGGCACACACACACAGAGACACACATCCACTGCGACCTTCACCACCCACCACCCAACATCCAGTCCCGCCCCCAGATGGACTCAAAAATTCCACACAAAAGTTGAATTTTATATGTCAAATTTCGGGCTAGGGTATAAACGCAAGTAAGAAAAAATGGAAAAGGATTTTTGCGCGGCCTTTTTACATATTTTTCCGTTCGGGTCAGGCACATAACTGTGCATGGCATAATAATGATGCCCCACTCAACCGCAGAGTGGTTGGTCAAAGGGGGGCGGCAGCGGCAGCGGTGGTTGCCGGGGGCGTGGCACCTATGAAACACGATGCCAACTGCTGTCTGGTCAATCCAACGCCGGACCCGCTCAAATAAAGTGGAAAGTCGATAAATGAGAAATCAAGGCGTGCGACAAAGCCAACGGAAATCCGATTGGAAATGCACGGCGCCCAGAAAAAGGGGAGGGATTAAAGGATGCCACGGAATAAATGAATGATCAGGCTTAATCACTAATAAATCCATCAGAAATGGCACAATCCAAATATTTTAAATTAAAATATATTTGTGAAACCTTTAGTTCATTTATAGAAAGTAATCTTTGCTTTAAAGTTTAAAAATCTTTTTTAAATTATTATAGAAAATTAATCAGTGACTTTCCACTGGTCAGGTTGATTAGCCACATGCTGACTTATTAATTACTTAAAACCAATGTCATATCATGAAATTTTCATCAGCCAAACGCCTCCAACACTCCACGTTCTTTGGCCCATCTAATGCCACTTGGCTCGTGATTTATTCACTGCCTCAATCATCGCTGTGCTCGCATCCGATTCGGAGAGCAAAGGAGGTTTATGTCGGCCGAATGCCATAGACAGATGATGCGGCCAAAGCCTTATTACATTGCCAATCGACGACGAGCAACATTTGAAAATAGCCAAACGCAAATACTCGCACATGACCTAGGCCGGAATCAGACTTGGCCTTCTCCGTATATAAGCCGGAGTATCTGTTATGGAATTTCTCCTTTTGATTAGGAGCGCTTCAATGGCGCTCAGCTGAAAGCTTAAACACTGAGAAGAAAAGAAGTGACCTCAGCTAGATATAATTTTAATTATTTTGTGTAAATTGTTAAAAAAAAAATTATAAAATTTATTTAATTAAATTTAAATCCTTAAATAATATTTGTATTCTTTTTTCGTAGTATTGATTGATGGCAAAGCTTAGTTCCCAGTGCAATACTCCTGACTTCAGCTTGTTGGCTTGGGCAATTTCCTGGCCAAAGCGAAAAAGGGAAAGCCCATAAATTTATGGTCCGCCCTTCTGGCCTCAATAATGAGTAAAAATTTTCGATAATTCCGGGGTTTGTCGGCCGCTTTGGTGTCCCTTTTTTCGTTGCGCCTCACTGGACACGGCTCATTTGTAATTCACTTTCACTGTCTATTTATTTGCAATTTATTATGGATCGTTTGAGAGCGAACGAGAGGAGAAATCGAATGAAATGCCGACTCATTGGATTATCGAACGGACTTTGATTTTCGGTGTCCTGCAGAGTTAGAGCGAATGGATAATAATACTTGGGGTATGGGTTGGATGAGGTCTAAAAAATCCCATAAATGTTAATTGCATTGTTGGGCCTATTGTCTCCTGACAGCTGCCTGGAATGAGGCCGACAATTATGTGGCCTCCCGTCTCAGCCCATCACACACTCGGGCCAAAAGGGCAAGGAATTTTTCGGCCAGGACATCAAATTCATTAGAAACGCTTCGCACTGAGAACAAACGGGATGTGTGCGTGTGTGTGTGTGTGGAGTGTCCTGGCTTTTGGACTGCTGATGCTGGGCTGCCTGTGTTCCTGCATGCAAAACGATGTTTTAATATGAAATTAGTTGAGTCCTTTGCTTTTTGGCTTCGGTGCGTGCAGCAAGCTGGAGATCTGCAGAACCGGACAGGACTCAGCACTTGGCAAAAGTAAAACAAATACAAATTGCTTGCCATGTACTTATTTGGTCAACAAATGACAGGACATTCACTCACACGCAGGACACGGAGGGGTGGTGGCAGTGGTGGGGGCAGAAACGTATAGCCAGCATTAACACAACATTGCGACTGTTGACTTACGCAACAAGAAACAGTTACGACCAACTGCCAAAGTAGAAACAGTAACAGCCACAAAAGTGGGAATACAGTGGGAGCCGGAACGGAAGCCGTTAGCATTTAAGTTCCTGGCTAACGACAGGAGAGGTCCTTTCAAGATGCAAGGCCTGTTGGCCCAAACAATTAAGACAAAGTGTAAATGTTTGTTTCATTGACGTTTTAAATGGAAATGCGTTAACTGTGTCTGGAATTTTTGGGAACAATAAAAGAGCTTGGTGGTGTAGTACATATAACAAGATGAATGGAGATTTTCATATATTCACCAAAAGTCACATACGTTTGAGATTTAAGATGAAAGATATTAACAAAAATATTTGTAAATATATATTATTTTTAAGAAATGATATAATTAATTATGTATTTAAGTAACCAATACTTTTTAATTATTTCTGAAAAATAAGCATTCTTTTTTCCGCTACTTCACGAGCTCTATTACAACTCTACGAACTATAAAACCGAATAAAATTTTATCGAACTGCAGCAACGAACGACCTAGTAATTTTCGCACTCTTTCCCCTGCCAATTTGAAGTAGATTTCGCCAGCGAACACTAATAGACGTGGGGCCTCCAGCTCCCAGCGCAGCCATCATCCTGCCGCTTCGATTTGACATGCGGCAGGCTGCCTGAACTTTTTCAACTGTCAATTAAAAGCGAAACTAATTAAACTTTGCAACACTGGCACAGACGAGACGCGTAATTAATCGACACATATACCAGCCGCAAAAACGCCCACGAAACGCTCGGAATGAATGAATGGAAGTAAGGCTTGAAGAGCTGGCAAGGCGACGCGATGCTAATGCAACAAACGCTTAAACTTTAATTAAACTTTGATATAAACAAAGAGTCACGGCCGCCATTGACGATGACGACAATTATTAATCAATTTGGTGATTTAGTTAAGCAAAAAGGATTTAACCGAGAGCAGTGGCGGCGAAACAACAAATAACTTCCGCGTGCAAACAAAATTATATCCGCTTTTCCTTTTGTTAAGTCCCGAATCCCCACCCACAAGAAGGCCAAGAAGAAAAAACACATTGTCATCATGGGGGGAACGCCAGGCGGTAAATGACAAAAGAGAAAAATATATTTCGGATATTATGGATTTTTGGCATCGAAGCTCTCAATACCCTTGGAATTACATTTCCTAAGTATCAGTCGAAAGACACTAGTGAACGATTATTTAAATTAAATTTAAATAAATTTAATATTTTATATAATCTACTTTAAATATTCTACCGTTAAAGCACAGTGTCAAAAATGTTTATGAAATTCAAAAACAAAAGGTTCTGTCGCCGGATGTTATATGAACAAAAGCTTTGCCAACAAAAAAAGGGTGTATAAAAAAGAGGAAGGCACTGAAAACAATATGGCGTCACTTCCGGTCGCGTATTAACAGCAGGCAGCGCCACCGGGCGGAATTAGGGGCCGCATTGCATTGTCATGAAGCGTGCCGCACAGCTTAGTGGGTGTCATTGTGGCTGTTTGGTGGCCCCATTGTCTGGGCGTCATCATCATTAACTGGTGGGCCGGACCGAATGTTTTGATCGATACGCTACACCTTGGACCCCGGCAGTTCGGTTGAGAAATCATTTTAAATTTCACCAGCCTGTAGGCGTTCTATAGCATCAAATTAGATTAATGACCGGGGTGGCGCTGCAAAGTGGGGCAACCGCAGGGCGGGACAAAGGCGCCCAAACCAATCCGAAAGTGAACTGAACACTCATTATGCGCCGCACGAGTTCGATTTGATGCTCATTTACTTGTTTGTCTGCCCCATGATTTTTCTTTCAGCCGGGATTCCCTTTTTTCTCCACTTCTCTGGCTTTCTTCTTTTTACGCCCGCCTGTTGTCTCCGACTCCTCGACGCTCGCATCTCACCGCAATAATTGGAAAAGTTTTCATTTGAACGCCATCAACGACAGCGGCAGCGGCAGCAACAAGAACAATGGGGCGTGTTACTACAACAAGAAAATTGCGGTTCCAGCAACAACATCTAGAGTAGCAGTAGCATCAGCAGGAGCAAGAACAACAAGAACCACAGCAGCAGCATTGGCGGCAAAAAGTCATCAAAAGGCTACTAAAGGTTGACGCAGGCAATGGCCAGTGAGTGTTGTCCCCACAGCCCTCTGCCTCCACCTCATCCTCTTCCTTCACCGCATCAGCATCAACGCCGTCCCCCATCGTCAGTGGGCCCTCCTTCTACGGTGGCACACTGGGAGAAAAGGGGGTTGAATTAGAATTATTTATTTAAATCAAATTTATTTGTTTTTTTTAGAATCATCATTTCCAGATACTTTTTAAGAACTTTGGAAACAGGAAACTATTTAAAAAACATTGCATTTTTTCATCAAGCAGAAAAAGATTTTTTTTAAAATTATGGTTTTTATAATTACCCTGATAATTTAGGTATTTTTTAGCAGTGTAAGCCCATCTTCAACCAGGCAAACCCATTCTGTCCGGCAACTTTTTGCGGCCATCGCACGCCCTTATAGATTTGGCACGCAACGGACCACGAAAACGAAACGAAAACACTTTACAAGCAGCCAGCGAGAGGGACGGAGAGGGAGTCTGCAGACGGAGTTCAGGGACCGATCATTACGTCCTGATAACTAGCCTGCATTTCCCAATGCACTGCCATATAATCGTAAGAATAGTTTCCAAGGGAAAACCTTTTTAAATTTTATTTAATATTTAATAATTATTATTTCAAGATTTGAAAGGTAAGACTTCAAAGGGAAATAAGTTTTTTTATGAACAAAAATATTATGATATTGTTAGCTATGATTTAATAATATTTAACAATTTATTTGTATCCTATAAAGTTTAGGTCCTTATCATAATTCGTTTGCAAGAACATTGCGCATTCGCCTAGTTGGCAGCGCATTTCGCAGACCGTCCAGGCATTGCAGTTTGCCTACAATGATTCAAGTTTTCATTATCAAGCCTGGCACCTCTCACTCTTCGCCGGCCAAGTTTTCCAGCTGCCGTTGACCACCTCCCAAACTTTTCCCTCGCTCAATTTTCCATTTCCCCTCCACCTTTGGAGCCAACGTGAGCATGGAAAAGCAGAGAAGCAGCAGCAGTTAAATGTGAAAAGTTCCATTTCGTGTGGATTACGTCGTTTATCCTGGCAAACAGGCACAGAGACACACACACACACACACTCACAAACAAAAACCCCCACACAGAGGCTGAAACACTTGCACAGGATAATCATCCAGGCAGGGAACCGCTTTCGATCGCTCGCTGGGCAAATGCATTTTCGACGCGCTTCAAATGCGCCGCCAACCAATCCGCTACCGCTCCCTCATCCTCTCCCGCTGCGAAGGGAAAACCAATGAAAATGTTTGCCCCGCTCACAATGCACTTGGCTACCAGGACGCCAGGACTCCAATCGTGGGCGTGGGCGTGTGCGTGTGGGAGTGGCATTTTCGGGGAGGCGATGGAGGAAGTGAGTTGCCAGAATTTGTTATAGCAAATGCTAATGAAAAGTTGCTCGTTACCAGTTGCCGTCTGTGGCTGCGGTTTAGGGATTCGGCATTAGTTTTTCGGCTTCATTTTTCGGTTGCCAACAGAAGAAAAAACGTTGAGCTTCCGCTTTGAAATTTAAACAGATTGCTAATTTTAATCAGACTGCAATGATAGTGGGAGATAAGCGAAGAGATTAAGGAATTATATTAAAGGTTTAAAGTTAAGCGAACATAGATAATTTAAACAACCTTTAAACATAATACTTTATTCTTTTGAAAACATCTGAATAAGAAAAACATTACCCTTATCAACATGTACAATGTTTGATGTGCAATCTTGAATCAAAACGAATCTATTTTGGAACGATGCCCCAAATTGCTCATCGCCTCCGTAAGAGATAAGTGGCATTGTTGTGAAACGAATCATCTATTGCATCAGTCATATTTTAAGCCCCAACGAGTCGAAATGTTGTATATTTCATTTGTGCTATTAACGATTTTTGCGGCAACTTTAGCTCAATCTGGTAATTAGAGACAGGGATATCCCAAAACTAAGAGTGATCGACCTACGATATTTTAACAAGTAAATTGTTGGTCTAAAAAATATTTTTTTTTTTTAAGAAATACTTGTTTTACACAAAAGAAATAATGGAAAGTGGTTACTGATAATTTGTTATATTGCATTAAATATAATCGTTAATAGGTTTTCCGGATTGTCAACCGGATGAGAAATGCACCCGACTCGACCTGTGCACTTCCCTTTTTCCGTTTTTTCGGCCTTGGGGAATGAGGACAAAAGAGCTAGATTTATTTAAGGGCAGGCAGTGCGATCTTGATAGATATGGCCACAAGCCCTTACTGAGACGGGTTTACATCTGCTGCCCGATGCAAGGTGACGTTCTGCCAAACAGTACGATTTGCGGCCAAAGCAGTGGCGCTTTCCGAATTGTTGGTGGTAAAGAGGCGGCGCTGAACGAGTTTCCCTGGGTTGCCAAGCTTATCTACAGGAACCCTTTAAACCTAAATTGTGCCGGCTCGCTGATCAACAACAGATACGTGCTGACGGCGGCCCACTGTGTGATCAGCGAAGGTTATCACAGATATTGGGTGCAGAGTGTGCGCCTGGGCGAGCATAATGTCTCGACCAATCCGGACAGCCAAGAGGTATATGGAAAACTGGAATGGGCTCCGCCACATGTGGAAATTGATATTGAGAGACACGGCATCATCGTGCATGAGAAATATACAGTCGTCGGTGGAAAGTATTACAACGATATAGCCCTGTTGCGACTTGAACTGCCGGCTCGGTAAGCGGTCTATGGAACCATTTTTATTTATAACTAATTAATCCATCCCTATATTTATCTAGGTATTCCTTGGCAATCCAACCAATTTGCGTTCTCCCCGGCCCCTCACCTTCGACTCGCTACTTTGCAAACCAAAACTTGAAAATAGCCGGCTGGGGCGCTACGGGTTGGAATGCTACCAGTTCTGTACTCTTGCAGGCCAAAATCAGGGGACGGAACCCATTTGAGTGCTCGCGGCTGGAAACTTTGGGAATGAGCACGACAGTTCACCTATGTGCCGGTGGCCAGCATGGATGGGACACCTGTGTCGGAGACTCCGGCGGTCCGCTGATGGCATCCATGGGACGTGGCGTCAACGAGTTCGTGTATCTGGCAGGTATTACTTCTTATGGCGGAAGCAGCCCGTGTGGAGGGGGGCCATCTATTTACACAAGGACGGAACAATTCATTCCATGGATAAAGTCGAAATTAAGATCTTAAATTTTTTTTATTAAACCAAAAACAGCAATATTAATTCTATCAATTGTATAACTACACATTTGTATAATTGTATAATATAAAATATAAAACTAAAAACACTAATATTTATACTTTAAATTAAGTACACTTTAAAATAATTATATATTTACAAAGCAAAAATTTTATACATTGAGCTCTTATTATTACTTATCAAGATTGTTCTTGGTGTGGTTTCCGGAATTTGTTGCTCCTAGACAGGTGTTATCTCTTGATGTCACTGAAAGATGATTATTATTATTGCACACCCTCCAGTGGAAATTTTTGATGCTCTATTGAGAGCATATGTATACACTGGTAATATAATTATTTTAAAATTTGACTTTCACAAAAATGTATAATATTTTAACGGGTGCTTAATGGGTTAAGAACATTTTTGTGTCATTTATACGGATTTGTGGTGTTCTTTTTATATAGGTGCCAAAAGTTTATATTATAAGTTCAAAATATGAGTAGATTTAACTTTCAAACCTGTCAAAATAATTATGCTGACCAGTGTATATTATATTATATATTTCAATTTGTTTACATCTTTATCAACCGATTACTCTCGAAAGAGTTTATTAAGATAGCATTTATCTCACCTTTACGCGATTCTGCCGATTAAAAATATTTGAAAATAGCTGAAACACTTTGGATTGGAATGTTTCGGGGCCCTGATCATAAAGTGAAAGACAATTGTTATTTCCGAATGCTTTTGTTCAAGCTGCCCAAAGGAGGAAAACAATTGCCCAAAGAGGTTTTAATCAGCCGAATCAGAGCCTTTGTGGCATTCTCTGCAATATCCTGCTGGCTTCGACCGAAAATCAAATGGAAGTACAGACCACACAAGTAACACTACTCTTTCTTCACAATGCCCCATTCGAATTCCCTTCCGACTCATTTGTTTCCACTCGCTACCGCTGCCAGTTATCTTTCAGCACTCAACATCTACTTATACTACCGGCACCACCTACACGTCCCACAGTCCACGTCCGGCACTGGCACTGGCACACATTGCTGGAAATGTTGTACCAATAAGCCAGCCCGAATCCTGAATGAGAAGTTCTGAATGGTCGGCGAGCGGAGTGGAGGTGATGCGGAGAAGCCGTGGGAGGAAGCTGGGCTCCGGTAGATTTGCTTACAGCTGCAATGCCATGCAATTTAGTTGAATTACCAAGTGAAACAATGGCGTCTGTTAATTGGTTTCCTTTGTCCTCGGCCCTCGGTAATGGGGTTGCATCCGCTTTGGACCCAAATCCTGTCCCCGATCGCCGCCCTTCCCTTCTCCCATCATCTCCGGCATCTCCGGCTGCCCTTGGGCCATGGCTGTGTGGCTGTGGCTGTGGCTGTGGCTGTAGCTGTGGCTGCTGTTTGCCAATTGCTAGAAGAATTTAAAATTGTCTTTGCCGAGGCAAATTTATTAAACAAACAAAAAACCCAAAGTCAAGAACTTTCGGACGGAGAACGGAGATGGAAGCGGCGGCCAGTGGCAGTGGATCTCGAGCCTCGAAGCTAGTGAAGTGCAGCCATGGAAATTTGCATTTCGCACTAACTAACCTAAGGACAGGAGCATCGAGGATGGAACATGGACCATGGACCAAGGGCGACAGCTGGCAGCTCGACCACTGCTAATGAATGCCGAGTCTCAGCTGCCTTCGAATGCACTCGGAATATAATCCTTATTATAGAGCCAAAAATAAATTTTCATATAAAAAAATGTTCAAGCCATCCTCTTAATAGGTAATACCTATTATGTATATTCCTTAACATATTTAAAAATAAATACTACCGAAATATAGAGTTCTTAAAATCAAAAACTTTAGGAAAATTTACAATTAAAATCGACTATTTATTTAATCATAATTTTATTTCTTTAAAGTTAACAGTATGTTATTTAAACTTAACACATAATAAATTTATTAAACTTTTTTCATAGTGTACTCTTATTTTGCCCCACCTTGGTGTCATTTTCCCCAGACTCATCCGAATGTGTTTTGGACCAGCTTGCTTATCTTTATGACGGCGCATAACTAAATGGCCAATCAGTGGGGCTGCAGCTGACAAATGATTGTCTTGGCCGCACTTCACTGTCTCCCTTGATTTCTGCTCAACCATTTTTGGCGTTTAGTTTTCTGAAATTAAACTTGAGGGTTCAGCAGGAATTAGTTCGTTGTTTAGATTGTCCTTTAAGCTTGTGTTTATTTAAATGTCTTAGAACTTCTTCAGAGATTCGCTGAACTCTATTTTTATACCTACAATTTATTGTACATTTAACACGATGTTTTTATGATAAATGGGTGTGAATATATTCGAGAAAAAGATTATTAAATTTTATGAATTTAAATTCGATTAAAATATACCAATTTCTAGTGAAACAAAGAAATTTGTAATATTTTTTGGGATATTGTCACGGAATAAGCCAGAATGTTTACTCAAAATAGGGCTAACATCAAAAGCAGGAGAGAACCTTTATTAGCCTCGCTAACAAAATGTCTTTGGCTGTAAGCCTAAGTCTAAGCATTATGAACATATTTTAAATTTCTCCAACAAACTAAATCTATCACCAAATCCGACGAGGCCATATCAATATTGCAATTGATTTTAACAGTTGTTAGAAGCACACAAACCCTGAAAGACGAAGTGAAAACCCCCGCATTTCCATTGTAAAAGTTTTGGCTGGCTGGAAATATTTGCATACACTCGCGCCGAAAGAGGAACCAAACCAAGAGCGAAGCGTAGAAGCCGAAAACTTTTGGCTTTTGTGGCAGGCTTCGACTCCTTTCTTCCCTTTTTTTTGTGGCTCTCGGCTTTCAGCTTGGCTATAAGTCAATAAGCGAGTGTTGAGCTGCAAAGCGGCGCAACTTTTGGCCGTTTGAAAAATGAACTCAGCAGTCAGTGGGCAGCTGGCCCGCCTCGCCGACTGTCGTCATAATTTGTCTGGCAAGTTCGCTTCGGTTGGCATTGATGACAGGCAGGCAGCAGGGCTCACACACTAAATCAATTATGATTAAAGCTCATTACACTTGCAGCACACGACTTGGGGGTACGCGGCAGCCGCAAACTTGGGCGGAAATTGCATGGAAAGCATGGGGTTGGGGTCTTCTGGATTTGGGTTTTGGGGTTTTCTCGGTCTGGGGTTTGCGTTGGGGTCTCTGGAGTCCGGTGGAATGGAGCGGGCGGGGGACTGTGTGTGGTTGCGCCCTGCGATGACAATGATTTGCATTGCCATCGACTGCTTGAGCGCTCACTAATGCATGCGCCATGTCACTAATTTTCAATGCGCCGACCAGCCGCACAAAGGCTGCGGGGGCAAACGGGGTGCTGCTGCTCGAGATTCGGTTTATAATTGAGAGAATAATTAGATGAGTGTCATGAGTTTGGGGGCTAGTGGCAAAATGTCCAATCAATTGGTGCGGTACACACTGAAGTCAGGAACACGTAAGTTAAGATATAATTCGTTAAAGTGTGTGTCCAAATATTTTATTATTATTTGCTTTACAAAATACTGATTTAAACGTTAATGAACCAAAGATAAAAAAATTAAAAGTTAAAAAAATTATTTAAATACTTTATAAAATCACTTTTTAACATTTTTCTAAAGAATGCGCGTTCTATTGTATTTTTTAGGACTTATCACATTTTTTAAATTTTTTTGTAAAATTGTTTGAAAATATTATTCTGGTTTTGAAAATATTATTAAGTATCAATCTTAAATTACTTTTTAATCATACCCAAATCTCGAGTAATTTACAAGAAATTTGCTTAGCCAACAACCACTGCACGAAACAAAACAAATTGCGAGACCGAAAGCTGAGGCAAAGATAAAAGTCTATCGAAGTTAATGACGGCGTCAGCTTTCTTTAGAATCAACTTTGCCTGACTGCCAAATGCGTTGTCTAAGGAGGGGGACATTCTGTATTATTTAGCTTGCGTTTATTTCTCATTCAATATTTGTTTTGTGTGTTGAAAGACACACACAAACCCACACAGAGGCACACGCACATGGCAGAGAGATATAGCATTACATGGGTGTGAGTGTTTCGCTTCATATAGCGACCGTCTTACTCTGTATATAAATGCCTACTTATAACGACATTTAATTTCAGAGCACGCACGCATAGGACGAGCCTGCAATATTGAATATTGAAGCGACTTCCACGGATACTCACTCACAAGACAGGGTCGCAGTTGGTTTACTAAAAAGGGGCAGGTTTTTCGGTGAGTTCCAGTTGAGCGATTCAGAGGTAACCTTTAATAAGTTTTCCTAAAAATAAACCTTTAAAACATTAAATTTAACACATAACTCAATGATACCTTTAATAGAAAAAAAATATTATAATAGAAAAATAGAAAAAAATAATCCTGATTAATAAGTTCCTTATCAAAACCTTTTAAAGCCATCCTGCATAGAGCAAATCTCACTCAGTACAACGTCAACTAGCCAAAGTCGACAAACGGGAGAAGCCAAACAGCGATAAACTCTTCATCAGCCAATGAATGCGAAATCAATGTGGAGCCTGCCAGAGAGCTGCCCCCCTCGAAGCTGCGCCCCTGGCACGCATACCAAATACCCTCGCACATCCATTTGCACCTACACGATCCTGCTTATTTAGTGGCCATGGTCGATGGACAGGACTTGGTAGTGGGTCGTTGGCTCTGGGCTTTCGGCCTGGTCCGCTTTGTTTGCTCATCGCCACAGACAGTCAATTTATTTGCAACACATGCAGCAGCGGCAGCAACAGCAACAGCAGCAGCAGCAGCGGTAATGGCGGCGGCGGCTTCCATACGAAAATGGCGTCTTTGCACCTTCTAATCCTGGCCGGGTTTACGAATTTGGCCCCGAACTCCGTGTTTTTCGAGGTCCTCGGGGGGTCTGCGCATAAATCTCGCACGCACAACATAATTATCCAGCCAACAAACGCTGAATGGCCGAGCGAATGAATGGACAGGGGGCTCAAACCCAGTCTCTACCAACCCCCTTTGCGAGTGAGTAAGTTAGTGGCGCCCAGTGGCAGCGACTACTTAGTGGCAGGACCAGGCGGCTAAGGCCGCATTTAAGCCCTAAGCGTATGGCAATCACTGGAGCCAATAAAGGCTTAAAGTTGCAAAAAACTAGGCACTTGATTTGGTGACGAGGTAAATCCAAAAAGTTCTTATCGCTGATGAGTTAAATAGTAGGTTGTAACCTTCAATAATTGGTACACTGATAAAAAAATGGAATAGTAAATTTAAATATCCGCCTATTGAATCAAAAATCTCCTATTTCGTATTTAAATTTAATACAAATAACATGGTATTAAATACGAAACATATTAAAATGCTTAGTTTAATATTAAAATATTTAAATCCAAGAAAGTCATATTAAATTTAAAAAAGGTTATATTTATATTAAAAAGTGTTATATTTATCGTTAATATTTTCAGAATTAAAAAAAAACGTATTCAAATTAAAAATTTTGCATATTTATATTGAAAACTTTAGCAATTTATCCGAAATATGAACACCTTTAATTTGAATATAAAACATTTTAGAATTGATTACTTGACAAAATGCCTTTTAACAAATTAAAGTAAGTTAAGTGAAATTTGCATTTGGAAGATGTTCCAGTTCAAGTTGTAGAAAGTTTTGAATTTTCGCGACGTGTTAACTTAACATTTAAGTTGAACTTATGCACTCCCGCGAAACATGGTGCGATAGCCCACTTGGTAAGGCGTCTGCCTCTAGCGCGGGAGGACCCGGTTCGAAACCCAGCTGAGGCAGAGTAAGTAAAAAGTTTTTAAGATGCATATCTAACATTTCTATAACAATTTGAAAAACAATAATGTATTAAAAAAGTTGTTAGATTAATTAATAATAAAGAAAAAAATAAGTTGTTTCCTGAGCGGGATTCGAACCTCATACTCCCGAGCACAAAATAGTATCAGAGCAAGCACACTTAGCCCCTGAGCCATGCCCATATTTTTTTCCTTCGTGACAGAATGCTTACAATAGCATTTAAATCAGTATATTTTTATACTTAAAAGTAAATATTTCGATATTTAAATTTAATATTGAAAAAAAAGTTAATATGCACATATTTAAATTTAATAAAAACCGCAATGGATGAAAATCAAAGCGAAAAATATTTGGATTGAATATGAAATCTTTGGATTTACTACGTTTTTTTTATCAGTGTATATAGTTCATACTTGGGGTTGTAATTCAGTTCATTTTTATAATCATTATAACTTTTAATTTGGTTGTTACTGTAAATGTATATTAAATTTTTAATTTTCACTATAATTCCAAAAATAAACTATGATAAGAAATTCAACAAATATTTTCCTTTCTGATCTCGTAAACCAAAAATAGGGATAATTATCATTTTGCATAGTCGAGCAAACTGGTCACTTGACATTGGACCTTGCCCAAACACAATCATATCCTTAACCCACTCCTGACCCTTAGACATTCTGAATTAACATAAAAATTAAAGCAGCAAACAAGGCAGCAAAAAGTTCACACGAAAGTGGATTGAAGTGGTTTTTGGGCCGGCTTAATACGGTTTGTCGACAGAGAGTTTAATTCTTTTTTTTCAGCATTATTATTATTATTATTGTAATGTAGTTTTTTATTGTTGGGTAAGCCTCTCTCTACTTAAAGTTATTAGAGCAGAAAATCACATAAACGCAAATGAAGTAAGTTTCATGCCCGCGCAATGCTTAAGAGCGTGCAAAAAGCAGCCAAACAACTGTGTAAAGTACAGTAGCAACAACTACAACTAAAACTAACAACTGTTAACAACGCAAAAAAATGGGAAAAACCATTGTAACCGAGTTACTCGAGAGAAGGATACCCGGCAATCCTTTTGTGGAAAAACTTGGCATACTTTTTGGAGCACCAGAACTTTGAAATATAAATATTTAAAAATAATATTAGGGTTATTACGCATAAGTTTTCTTTTCTATTTAATGTCTATCTTTTAATTAATTTTTCGGAATACCATATACCCTTGATCCCTACGATTACTGGGTGCTACAAGTAGGGATTCTGCGAGAAGAGGAACAATGGGAAATGCGCGCAAGGTGCAGGCGAGAGGCTTGGAGGAGAGAGTTTTTGCCATTGCCAAAGCAAATATGCAAATTGTTGATTACAAACTTTTGTTGCTGCAGCTTCGCCCCGCTTTCTCCTTGCCGCACCCACCGCCCCATCTCCCACCACCACCCCCCGCCTTCGCTCGGTCCCTTTGGTTATATAAATATTTAAGTATCTGCGCATTGTTGCTGCCGCTCTTCTCTTTCTCCCGGACGGCATTGAGAATTGTCTAAATTAGACTTTTGAGTATTTTGCATATTTAATTGAAATTGCATTTCTTAAATAACTCACTGTCATTTGCACAGCTCGCACACAGAGCAGCAGTACATGTGCCGTTTATTTGTGCATTTAACTACTACTACAGCTTGTTTGTTTAGTTTTATAAGAGTTTATTCAAGTGCATGTCTTACCCAATTCTTTGTTTATTTACATTTAGCCAGAACAAAAACGGAAACTACAGCATCGTCCGTATAAAAAAAAAATCCGAAACTCATTTGCAATTTGTTTAATCAACACTCGACGCACAAGCAGCTGCTCCACCCACACAGACCGACTCGGCCCGAAACTCGCATTACACATACGGCACGTGTGCCCGGGACGCAGGCTCAGCCCTTGGTCCCCTAGAAAACTTTCCGCTTGCCAGCAAAGTCAAATAAACATGCTAATTAAAAGGCGTCCAAATAAGCCAAGAACGAGGAGCGGGCCACTAGAGTGATGGTCGGGGAAATGCGGTGCTGTTTGACCCAATTTAATTGGATATCCACTGAAAGAACTTAAATGCCATTCAATCAGGCAAAGGAATGGGCCAGAAAGAGGTGAAAGAAAATCGTATTCTGGAGTTTTTATAGTTTAAGCTAACCACAACCAACCATTCACAGATAGATTAACCTAATCTCGACTTTATAAATACCTCATAAACTGCAATCCAGGGAGAGCTGAAATAATATCATCATCCAACTGCAGTATTCCATTTCGTATTCCTTGGCTTAGCTTTCGTTTTCATTTTCAGTTGCGTTTCCATTTCGTTTTGATGGCTATCTAAATGCGGCTAATGAATGCCATTAATTCGGTGGGGCGACGACTGCAATGTCCCACAGCAGGGTGTTTTGGGGATTTCTGTGCCGATTGAAATCGGATTAATAAATGAGCGTTGCGCAGAAAAATTCAATTAGACAGAAGGAGCTGCAGGGAAGCGCAGGAGCAGGAGGAGGTCGAGCGGCAGCAGAAGGCAATCGTGTCCTGGCTTAACTACCTGTAATTTTTCTACCTTTAATACAATTACACAGCCCGGACACGACGGGCGCCTTAATGGCCAACGGAAGTCGCAGCTGCAGCGGATCATTTTTAAGGCTGACATTTTGTGGTTTCCCCGGCGGCAGCAGCTGCAACTACTGCAGAAGCCTGTGGCCTGTCTGATTTATGTCTGCAGTAGTTCAATTGGCAATGACAAAGTTGGCAATCATTGAGCCAAAATCAATGAAATGGCCAAGGAAAAACAATCACTTGGATACTTCTGCCCAAATATCATGGGCATTCGGGGATTTAATTACCGCTTTTGAATACAGTTTTGTAAGTCACTGAGGATATTTTCTTAATATTATGGATATAATATTATAAAACTTACTAATTAACTTCAGTTTTTATTGGAAAGTATTAAAATATAAAATATATCCTACTTAGACAACTCCTTTCCAGCTTGCTCAAGCAAAGAAAATCTCTTGCTGCTTGATTATTTATTTCAAAATACAGACATCGCTTAATCCCCGGCTGTCATAAATCACACATGTGTGTAAGAGCAAAACCCGTCCAACCACTCGGTCCAAAAACTTATCGTTTATTCTGGCTTTTAATTAAAATTTAAAAAACCAATTACAACTGCGACAAGATTTAATAACAGCAGCAGCGGCAGCATGGCAGGGTGCGAAAAAATGGGTTAAAATTACATAAATTTTGCAGAAAATATGAAGCAGCAGAAAAAAAAAGTGAAAAGAGTGTCAGAGCTGAAGGATCCAAGGGAGATAGAGAGAGAGAGAGACAGATAGGGGGAGAGGGACAAGGACAGCGACAAGGAGACACGAAATGGACATGGTCGTGAACGTGAAAGGGGAACGGGGAAAGGGACAAGTCCAGCTCACACATACTCGGAAATGTATGAAGGATGAAATTTTTGCGGTTACGCACACACCACACACAACATGCACATCAATGTCAGCGAAAGAGCTGAATAGGAAATGGTTCCCCGTTCCTGGTTTCTGGTTCCTGGGCATCCTGGGTATCCTGGGGCTGCCAAGATTGGGGCTTCAGCTGGTTGGCTGCTGGCTGCTGGCTTCTAGGGCCGCTTGTCAGATGTTGGCACCAGTTTGAGCTTTTCGTTTTGGCGTTTTCCTGCAGTCACTCGACTGATTTAAAATGTTACCGTTATTTATACACGTAGACCAGGCTATATAAACAGCGGGAACAGGAACAGCAGGACAACCAGCGCTACCCTTCCCATTTACCATTTCCCCAAGAGAGAGCCAGCGAATATCGCGTATATTTCTCCTTTTACCCATTTTTCATCGTTTACGGTTGCGTGTGTGCTGGTGTGTTTTGTGTGTGCGAGCACATATTGGTGTATGGCTGCAGGACGAGAGCATCCTGCAAGTGACTGACTTGCGACTCGGTAGCAAAGGCAGCAAAAGCAGCAGGGGCAGCAAATAGAACCGAGGAGCTGTAACAACACCTCGCATCCTTGGCTCTTGCTGTTCGCTATTCGCTGTCAAAAGAGATTTTTTCAAATTAACTTTTCATATATTTATGTACGTTTACATTTTTGAGCTCAACCCCCAGAAATCACACACATATAAAACATTTAGGTAAAGTAATATATCGCAAAGAAGAACTAGATAAGATATGATAATCTTTAACTAAATTAAGTATTTGGTATTAATATAGAATTCTTGAAAAATAAATAACTAAACATTATATTCATTAAAAAAAAATATAAAATATATCAGGCATAAGTAGGTACTTAATATTAATATTAAATTCTTGAAAAATAAAAACCCAAAAATTATATATGTACATAAAATATATTAGGTTAATAGGTTAGGTTAAATTTAGGTTTATTATATTATTTATATTTTAAAATCTCTCATTCGATCCAGTATTGTAGTAATATTTCTTGTATAAGTTCACCCCAACAAATTTTACTCTTGGTCCTCTGACTCCTGACTTCTGACTGAATGTGTCAAAAACGCTTGAGTTGCGAAAAAGTAGTAGAAGAAAAATCTAAAATAACACAGCAATGTCAAACAAAATATAATTATACCCGTTACTCGTAGAGTAAAAGGGTATATTAGATTCGTGCAAAAGTATGTAACAGGCAGAAGGAAGCGTTTCCGACCATATAAAGTATATATATTCTTGATCAGGATCACTAGCCGAGTCGATCTAGCCATGTCCGTCTGTCCGTCTGTCTGTCCGTCTGTCTGTCCGTCTGTATGAACGCTGAGATCTTGGAAACTATAAAAGCTAGAAGATTGAGATTTGGCATGCAGATTCTAGGGGTTAATACGCAGCGCAAGTTTTTCACGCCGATGTGCCACGCCCCCCCTAACACCCACAAACCGCGAAAAACTGTGGCACCCACAGTTTTGAAGCTATATTAACGGGAAAAGAAATGTGTATTTGTTTCATCAATACATATTGATAGACCAAAGTGGGAAACCCCCCCTCCCCCCTAACGCCCACAAACCGCGAAGAACAGTGGCACCCGTCTGTATGAACGCTGAGATCTCGGAAACTATAAAAGCTAGAAGATTGGGATTTGGCATGCAGATTCTAGGGGTTAATACGCAGCGCAAGTTTTTCAACCCGAAATACCACGCCCCCTCTAACGCCCACAAACCGCGAAAAACTGTGGCACCCACAGTTTTGAAGCTATATTATCGGGAAAAGCCATGTGTATTCGTTTCATCAATACATATTGATAGACCAAAGTTGGAAACCCCCCTCCCCCCTAACGCCCACAAACCGCGAAAAGCTGTGGCGCCCATAGTTTTAAAGCTAGAGCAAAAGTCTAAACGCAATTTTGTTTGGGTTATTAACGCCTACCGAAATGTAGAAGAAATTTTTTAAATTTTTTGAAGCGGCTGCTTGGTTTGCCCTGCTTGAGACTGCTGACTTTAGCTGAGTAACGGGTATTTGATAGTCGAGGCACTTGACTATAGCGTTCCCTCTTGTTTTTCATACATCGTAGATACTATACATTTTGGCTACGCAAATAGTCAACATTCCGGTTCCTGTTTCCACTGCACCTTTTGTGTCCCATGCATTTTTCAAAGGTGAAGAACAGTCTGCCTTTAAATATTTAATATTACGACAAAATTTATATTTGGCAGAAAATGTAAAATAATCTTGCGCTGAAAACCACTTTTTGTAAGCGATTTAAAATCGAAGACAAAACTTAAAACCCACAATTACAATAAATAGAGGCAATGGCAAAACAACTCATTTTAATTATTGTGAAGTTGATAAGCTTTTATTTTCGATGTTCTATTTTTTTGGTCATCCGAATGTCAAGCTTATAAAGTCCGATTATCGTACGAGTGTTAAATAGAAGCAGCTTCATATTAGATTAAAATTTCTAAGCAAATCGACACTGTAGAGCAACAAATTTATATGATTCAACAAATTTTCACTTAAATCAAAAACACAATTTTTAATATTAGATTTTTGTTGGAACTATCAAAGCTCCTCTACGTGTAAGTAGAATGTATGTTAATGAACATATTTATAAATTAATGAGTATCACGCTGTCGACAACACGAAAATTATAGAATCCGGGCCACTCTTAAAATTGCTTAGTTTTTGGTTGACAGTACCAAATCGCGCTCTGAATCGAGCAGTTGCCTTAAGGTTCCGTTCACCTTGTGCCCAACAATCTGCTGATTATCATGGGGTTATTTAAAAATACTTTTTCAAGTTCACTTGGTTCACAGATCTACTTGCTTATACTAACGTTTGCCCTGACCAATGCAAGAGAACCGCATGTGTTAACTAATTGCCCACGTGATGACCTAACCTGCCATTCGAATTTCGTGAAGTTGTCCATGAACTTAAGTGCTGACCCGTGTGACAATTTCTTCAATTACGCCTGCGGTAACCAAAGGCGCCTTATACCGAACCGATACTCCATGCCTGACCACTTAGACGCATCGGCCCTCGCACTGGATGAGATCGCGAAGGATCTGGTGGGCAGGATGGATCTGGCGGAGTCTCTCAATGTGTCCAGGGAGCTGGCGGTGGCCCAACGATTCTACAATGCCTGCCTGGAAGCCGATCTCCGTCACTTCCCTGCTTCTGATCCGAATTACCTACGGATCATTCGGTCGATCGGTGGCTTTCCCGCTGTCGATGGTGCAGCCTGGAATGCTGCCAACTTCAACTGGGTCAACATGAGCGCCTATCTCACCAATTACGGGGCACGGGGCCTGTTCATTGAGGGATCAGTTTATCGGGACCAAAAACCCTACTTGATGCCAGCGGATCTGGGCTTTGACCACATCGTTCAGGCGCACGACATTCAAGAGCCCTCTTCCCGCGTCTACAAACTCAACAAGCAGCGAATGCGCGGTTATCTCAGATCCTTTAACCTGAAAAGGGATAAAATTGCACAAGTGATCGACGGTGTTTTTGCATTCTGGAATGATGCACTAGAGGCGACTAATATAACCGAGGTTGAATACTTCAATTTAACCAATTATTATAAGATCGTCTGGAACCAGGACGAGGAAGAATGGACATCAAGATCCATATTTCGAAAATTAGACGAAGTGTGTGGCCGGCATCCGGAAGCTGTGGCCAATTACCTGGCCATGCAGCTGCTATACGCATTCGACGCCAAACTGAAGGATATTGAGTACCAAGGGCATTATTGCGCCTCGAGAATTCGGACCACCATGTCGGAGCTGTTCACCAAACTCTATTTTGCGGTAAGCCCTATTAACAAATACTTTGTAAGTAGCTCCCTAAAACATTTAAATTTGTATGCCAACAGGAGCACTTACCCGATGAAGAAGAGCTACAATTGTCGGACATTTTTCAGAATGTATTCAAACTTCAGAAGAAGTTTCTTGAGAAAGCCGACTGGTTGGACTCGGCTACCCGTCAAGAGTTACTGGCCGTGAACCATAGTGCTCAGACTAGCTTCCACATAATAAATGATACCTCATTTGTCGATCGCCTAAACGAAGAGATTCTTCGCATGGAAGTAGTCGACGGTGATTACGCTGCCACCAATATAAATTTGCAGCGACTCAAAATCGAGATCGGTAGAATCACCGCCCGCCACTCTATGAATCTTATCTACCTCAACTCACAAGAGATGCCGTATGCCATGATGATGACAAAGAGCAGAGATACTTGTAAAACAATAATGGATCTCTATCCCGGCGTCTTTTATCCGACAGATGACCTCAATCTGCGGGCGCGCTTCCTGAAATTTGGCACCATTGGTTTTCATTTTGGCTTAAAACTCACCCAATTAATGTTCATGCAATCGTGGGACAAAGTGGAACCGTTCTATAAGGAGCGCAGCGACTGCTACAGTAAACCCCTGGATATGAGGTTTGATCGCAATATGCGTTTATTTATGAACAACGGGGGATTGAGATTGGCATTTGAGGCCCACCGTAGCTATAGAACTCCTGAGTCAAATATCAACAGCGTTGAGATTCCAGGACTCGACCTGTCGCCGGATCAGCTCTTCTTTTTGGGATACACTCAGAAGTATTGTACTGAAACCAGTAAAGAGTCCAAGTACGTGACTATGGATGTCCTCTCCAACAACGAGGACTTCCACCAGGCCTTCAACTGTCCCGTGGGCAGTGGCATGCGTCCCAATTCCAAGACTTGCGACGTTTGGTAATTATTAGTATAATGTTTGTTAATTCAAAATCAATTACCCAATCTTAAATTCAGTTTAAAAACTTTTTGGAAATCGTTAATCGTTGAATAAACAAATTGTAATTTTTTTTATTTAAAATGAATAAACTAAAATTTGCTTGTTCCCGAGACTCTTATCGCTTTGGTACAAAGCTCATTGTCGCCCGACCTGATTTCACATCCGTGAAAGGGTTATCAGAGCTGCCTTCATGTGATTATACATTGTTTTAATCATTTTTAAAAAGGGGCCACTTTATTTTATTTTTCTTTGATCAAAAATAATGTTATATTCGAAATATAAAGTAAAGATATCATTATTTCTTTAAATATAGATTTCACTAGATTACATCCGAAACGGTTCCCAGCAATTGATGACAAATTTTGTTAGTGTATCACGAAAACACCTAACTAACATTTTTTTTCGATGGCAAAATATTTTTTTAAGGATTTTTTTAAATTTAAAATGGTAAATTTCGGAATTTTTCGAATTTTGTCTAATTTTTGCTAATTTCGGAATTGAGTGCAACGAATTCCGAATTAATTTCTACTTTGTGATATCTTTACTCAGTCCTGTAAATTTTCCAAACCATTCTTGAAATACCCTTGACGAGGGCATTAAATGCGTCACATAGCGCTACACCTCATTTAATACCAATGCAAAATTATGAAGAAAATTAAAAAAAAGGAAAGCGAAGGGACAAAAACATTAACAAAGAAGTGGAAAAATAAGCGGGGCTATAAATAGAGAAAGGAGCTCACAGCTCATTGGACCCTTGGCCGCTGTCTTTGCGGAATCCATTAACTTTATTAAGGATCTTTAATTAGTTACCCCCAACTGTCGCAGTGCCTACTTTTCATTAATTACCGGTGCGACCTGCGTCGAAGGCGGAGAAGTCCCCTCTAAGCCATCAGATGAGCCGAAATGAGTCGAGCCAAGGCAACCACTTAAGGACACTTCTTACCTTTTGATGGCCGCCTGCGGCCAAATAAATTACAAACAGCGAACACAATGGATGGAGGGCTGACTGGCACTCCAGAGTTTTGATTGAACACTCGCATCCCAACTTTTGACGTTAATCTTTGATTGAAGGGGGCGACGGCGTCGTTTTCGCTGACACTTCATTATGTGATTTTAATATGAATATACGTACAACAATGGCCGCCAAATGGAGGGTAGTTTTTGGCCCCAGCGATGGAATCTCATTTGGACCCCCGAAACGTTTGATCTTAATTAGTGTACTTGAGCGTTCCGCCGCTCATTCTCCTTCTCCGACGATTTCGAGTGTCGGCTTTGCATCAGCGAAAATGACAAAATGTCGCAAATCACTCGGGTTTGCGGAATGGAATGGGCGGTCGGTCCTTGATTGGCATCGTTTTCCTCCCGATTTCGCTCTTGCCTTGCCTTTTGTTTAAGCGGATTTCATTCGCATATTAATTGAACTTTACACAGCAGCAAAGGGGACTAATTAAAGGAAGTTTTACACTATGATAAATCGAGTTAGAGTTCTTATTAAATATTATTCCTTAATACACTTCTCTAAATAACATTTAAACCATTGCCATTATTTTTTTCAATTTTATATAATTTATAAATATATACCCCGAAATTTTCTCAGTGCATTGTCATTAAAATACCTAATAGACGTTGTGGGGTCATTGAGTTCCGCGACAAAATGTCAAGCACGCTGCAAAGCTTAGTGTGGGTAAATATTTTTCAATTAAAATCGCTGCCTGGGTATTTGCTCAGCACTTTAGGAACACGCATAAAA
Source organism: Drosophila mimetica (assembly GCA_037075245.1). Classification (NCBI taxonomy): domain Eukaryota; kingdom Metazoa; phylum Arthropoda; class Insecta; order Diptera; family Drosophilidae; genus Drosophila; species Drosophila mimetica. The sequence goes on from JBAMCH010000023.1 coordinate 11,593,812, forward strand.
ATTTAGTGGACTCATAGTCGAAGGTATTTTGATACCGATAAAGGAGGGGGTTTCGCGGGATTTCATTAACGCATTTCGAAGGAGAAATGAGAATTCACACAAGCACTTAACAAAGGTAATAGGGAAAATAATGAAAAATCTCTATAATTTTGAAGTTAATTAGCATTGTTCACTGCAGATAGTGATTTGGATAATTTGGAAAAGAAAAATTTTATTCAGTCATTAAATAATCGTTTAATCGTTTGCTTAGTCTTAGTCTAACTATTTAAGTGATTCTTTCCTTGAGCGTTTTAAATTAGAATAATATAATTTGAAAAAATGCACAACAGCCAGTCATTTAAAAACTGCAATAATCGTGGCCTTTGGGAACAAAAACTTTGGTCCAAACTAAACTTTTCATAACTCATTTTACAGTTGAGCGAGTTCAAGTGGCCACCTCCCTGCAGACACAACATCAAGCATACGCCATGTTATCAACGTTTAAAGCATATTTTAGCCACACACTTAATTACCCGAAAAGTCAAGTCGGAAAAAGCTGAAGTGGTTGTGCCCCATCTTCCGCAAAATGGTGAGGACCCAGCCCCCAGAATGGCCCCAGAATGCGGTGCTTAACTTTTCAACTGCAGCGGCAAATGGAAACCTCGGTGGCAACAAGAACAACGATCAAGCAGCAAATGCCCTGCAAAGTGTCGATAATTACCTGTAAAAGTTTGAGCCAAACCATTAGCAGCATAATGAGGCCTGTCTAGCATAGATTTCCCAGTCGGACCCAAGCAGCCGCTCGTATCGTGTGGCGCATTTGGCAAATCCCTCTGTCCCTCACCTCAAATGAAACAAAAACAGAAGGCTAAGCCAGTTGAAGAGGGGCGAAAAAAAGCGAACAAATACAGAAACACAACTAAAACTTTCACCCATTTGAACTTGGGGCCAAATGCGGGGGAAAGTGGGCCGGAGAAAAGCAGGAGCCAGAGTAAAAATAATGGCAACAACCACACTTGACTGGCGTTGAGTGGTTCATAATTAAAGGGGAAAACCCCAAAAAAGCCTTGAACTCATTCAACTGGCTGTGGCTGCATTGCGTGCAGTTTGGCCCGAAAGTTGGCCAAGTTGGCCAGGCCGCACAATTGTTGCACGCACACAGCTCGACCACAGTCAAGTGGAGTGGAAAAATGCCTATGGGCGTGTCCCCACTCGAAGGCTAGCTGCACCCAAAAAATAGTGTGAAAAATCTTGCAAAAATAGTAGAAAAAATACCTTATTATATATAAATATTTTATTTTTTTAAATATTGATACTCAAAGATCCATAACTAGGCACTAAATTAATGTTATGCTAATATTAAATTAACTTGATGTTGTTTTATAAATTCTACATGGTATTTAGTTTAATAAAAAAAAAAAAATTTATTAAAAATAATTTTAGAAAATATTGTGTAAATGTCAATGTCAACCCATAATTTTTGCAAGTGTAATAATTTGTTTGATGGCATATGCATATATAGACATACACCTCAACACATATTTATATTTTCTCCGAGGCCTGGCCAAGTTTTCCATGGACTCTAATTACCATCTTTGACTTGAAGTTGGCGTGGCCGAAGCAACTTTCTGCCTGGGTTAATTTCTTAATACTGCACTTGATTGCTGTCGCCTACTTTGGAATGAAATTCGAGTGCAGAATGATTTTGTGGCGTTGTTGAACTTGAAAGTGGTTAAGAAATGCCTTTTGACTTGCCTTTTTATACAGTTGTGTTTTCCTTCGAAGAAAACATACATTCATGGGATGCGGAATTTGCCTAAACACGGGCTTTAAAATACAAAATATTGCTATAAATAATTTTGGCAAATAACGCATTATTTTAAATATTTAATACATTTAAATTTTGAAAGCACAGTAAGCAATCATTGTAAATTCCCCTGTTGGTCTTGTGTTCTTTGAGTAACATTAGCATTATTCGTTATTATGTAATTAAAACTGATTTCCCTTATGATCATTTTGCTGGCTTGCCTTCGTCTTCTTTCTTCTTGCCTTTTGCATCCTTTTTGGCCTTCTTAGGAGCTTCTTTCTTCTGCTCATCCTTTTTCGGTGGCGCCTTTTGGCCCTTCTTCGATGATTTCGTGAGATCCACCATCTCCTCTTTCACCTTTTCGCCAACGTTAACGGCTAGCAAACCGGCAGCCAGTGCAATCGACAGGACAACAGCCACATAGCCGGTGGCATAGATCTCGGGTATCGTGAGGAACTTGTTTAAGTACCAGATCAAATGTCGGGTGCCGGCAACCAAGTGATAGGCGAATGGCATGACCACCATCACCTTGGTCATTGTCACAAGGCCATGACAGTCGCATTTCTCGACCTTCTTTACAAAACCATCCATATCGCCTTGCAGGCAGAGTCCTCCGATTCCGAGGACCCAAACGAAAACGGCCAGGACGAAGCCGCTAATACGTAAAAAGGCCGACAAGGTCGATGTCAGTTGGATCTTGTAGATGGTCAGGTGTGGCGACAACTCCCGACCCAGCATCATATTGCGATCATCATAGGGCAAATCGGGGGGCATGCGAAAGGGAATCACTTTCAAAGTGACTGGCGGAACCAGAATATTACCACCCGGACCAATTGTCGTGGGTCCACTTGCCTTGACATCCTTCGATCCCTGGGCGGCCAGCAGGCGAACCGAGTTCAGTGGTTTCTGGATGAGCCGCTGCCTCAAGATCAGACTGCTTCCTTTCAGATTTCGTGCCAGTGGGCGACTTAGAAAACATTGAATAAGGATAACTATTAGGTAATACCATTAGCTTACTCACCAAGCGTACATCTTTAATACTAATTTACTGTGTGATTCCTTAAAAAAACAGAGTTTGAGTCAACAAAGTGTCATTAGTTGCTATCAAATGTTTAGAAAAGCCAATTTGTTTTGTTTAATTCATTTCAATTGTAGATTGTAAATCACCACTGTTTCTGTGGCTTTATTTGCTGTATCCTTCTCTTTTAAGGATTACTTTTTACAAGTAATATGCTTTTCTGCTTGCCGAGATTTTATATTTCTTTTTTCGATTCCCTTACATGCGGACTGATGGAAATTCGATTGGCGCTGTAATTGTATTACTTGGCCAAGGACCTGAGGACCACATAAACATCCTGTGCATATGCCATAAATTTATGCGACGATTGGATGAGCTAAAATTCGATTTGACGATGGCCAGGTGGCTTTATTAGATTTCTTTGGATTTACCTTCCTCCCGATGTTAATCTGCCGCTCGTTATTTTCCTTTTACCCAGCTTCACTCACTGCCAATTGAAGGCTTTCCGCCTTAAAAGCATTCCTTCAACCGCTGAAATTTCATTTGCAGCTCTTTGCAATCATTTGCCTAAATAAATACGTCGCACACAACAAAGAGACCGAGAAACATCTATACACACTCTCAAAATCATTTCAATTTAATAAAATTCATTTGAGTTTTGCGTGGCTGCGGTTTTCCTTTTGCTGGCTTGACACATTTCATGTTCATTTCCTTCTCCTTTGCTCGCATGAGATTGTGCGGCCGGGAAAGCTCGGAAAACTTCACGCTCAATTAGCATCTGTTATCGTTGCCTTCGTCCCAAAACCGAAATTTATTCTTTGCCACACATCAAAGACATGCACTCAGTCACTCTTTCGCCCATCGATCAATCGATCAATCAATCAATCATTTGCTGTGAAAACATTTCATAAATCAAACGCATACACAAACGAGGGCCAACAAAGCACACAAAAACACGCGGTCAGGGTGCAGGTTAATAAAATTAAAATTAATCGAGTCAGTAGAATTGTAAAATGAATTAAGGCTTAAAGGAAGCCGAACAAAGTTGGCCTTGGCCGGTGCCGGGAAAAGTTTTCATGCCGCTTCAAGTGTATGGAAAAGTTTCCATGAATACGTGTGTGGAGAGGCATGCCAAGGAGTCATTAAGCCTATATACGTATACCCAATGTAATGATAAGGCGCAGCCGACCAAAGTTCCCTTATAAATAACCTCTTAACCCTTTCAAATATTTTTTAGAGGTTAATTTCCCTGTAACAAAATAAAAAAATATAAAAAATGTCATTTTTTTCCTTTAAATTTTAATAACTTTAATTATTTTTTTTAAGTATTAAAAATAAAATTTGGAAAACCTTTGTCGCCTGACATATTTCCACATATTGTGCATAAGTTGGGTATACTTTGTTCATATATGAATGAAAAAATGTTTTCAGCTGAAAGGCAAAATCGTAAAAGCAAAGCACACTCTGTCCTCGTCTCTTTCGCTGAACCTATCCTGCTTTCTCCTCACTTTTCGCACTCACACTGGAGAAGTCAGGCGATTGCTTTTGCCTTTCAAGGAACTCAATATGCGTATCCGTGTTTAATTAAGATTCGAGTTCGTGTCAGTGTGTGAGTGCTGGTGCCGCTGTGTGCGTCTGCGTCTGAGGCATATGAATAAATGTATGAGCGCATGCATTTAATTTAATTTTCATTTCAATTGATTCGATGACTTTACGTTTCATTTCACGTCTCGATGCGATTTCAATTACAACACTCCTCAGTTCACGAACACACACACTCATAAGGAGGAAAAGCTCTCACCTATGCGCGGATAGATGCGAGTGTGTGTGGCAAGTTGAGACTGAAAACCGTTGACGGATGGGAATATTTATTTGCATATCCTGCAATCTCCGTCAAGGACATACAAAGGGCTGTTTTAATTGGCGGAAATCTTGGATAGTTTTCAAGTCATAAATTGCAAGTTTATTTGCAATTTTCCCAAGAGGTATTTTAAAATTAAATTTAAAATGTAATATTTAATTAAAAAAATAAATATTAAAGAATATATTCTAAATAATAAACTCATTAATTAATAAATTAAATAAATGTTTGGCATCATTTAAAATGTTTTCCTCCTATATTTCCTAAATTTTTCTTTTATAAATAACTTAAAACATGGTCTATAATTTTCTCCCTCACGACATTGAGGTCTTTTTTACTCTCACTGGCCTTGGATTCACACATAGTCAGGCTTAAAAGTTTACCATGCACCTTTTTCCAGCTAAGCCGAAAGCTAAAAGTAAAAGCCAGCCACAAAACTAAGCGCCTGCCTTGTTGGCCACATGATTTCGTTTTGTCCAATAGGTCGGCTGCCATTTAGTCCTGCATACTTACTTTCGGGCTGACATTTAAGGTTGCTTCCCTACCATTGTTACGCATTTTTTGTGGCACTTTGTTGCCGTTGCAAGGCTGCGACGTGATTTTCTTTCCACATTTGGCAGCCTAAGCTTTGGTTTTTGGAACTTCTGCAACACAAAGCCATTTTTTGCCCGCCCTCAGTTGGCTTTTCCCTTTCGCTCTCGGCTTTTTCTGGCTCGGTGTGTGCTCTTTTTTTTTGTAACAAATGCAACGGAAAACCTATTTCCTTTGTGGATATGAGTAGGAAAATGCTTGTTAGCGCCGCATTTGCCACAATCTCGAATGTGTGTGTGTGGCTGCAGAACCTTGAACTTGTTGCAATGGATACGAAAACTGTTAGCTTTCCTCCACTTCCCTTTTTGCCCCTTCTAACAATGCTAATTTCATTAGACCAACTAAGAGACACACACATACACACTGGCACGTAAATGAGCGCAAGGACGGATCGTGGCTAACAACGTTCAACGTTTCCTATAAAATGACAATTACATTTTCGACAGCAGGGCAAAATAAAAAGGAAACCAAGGAACATCGAAGTGAAAGCAAACTTTTAATTGCGCATACGACAGGTGTGACACGGCCAACGCAGCTCAAGTTGCGAGAGAGGGTGTGCGGGTGTCTGTGTGAGTTTTGGTGAAAGTTTTTCCAACGTTTCCATCCCAATTAGTGGGCCACAGAAAACACAGAAAAACATTTGCAACTGACAAGCATTTTGACAAACGCCTCTTGACTAATTATAAACATTATTTTAAAAAACTCGAATCCATTCGTTAAGGCGGTGTTACACTTTTTACAGAAGTAATTAATAGTGATTGAAACAATGGTTATGTAGAAAAAATCCATATTAATCGTCTATATATTTTTTAAATATTGAAATTCCAACGATTATTTTTTCGACACATATTTCATTAAATAATAATATTATAATAATTATAATAAATAAATTATTATAACAAATAAATAATAAATTTATATATATTTTTTCATTTTACAGGAAATGTCTCAAAACAAATACTGAAATATTTTAATTTTATAGGAATTTTTATCTTACAAAAAAACAGTCATTAGATCAATTACAAGATTTGTTTTTATTTTTTATAAAGTGCAATACCGTCTTAACTTAATTTTGAACCCCAATCGGCACCTTGGTTGGCGAGTTTTCCTTGCGGCTTGTGCCTTGTCTCAGTTGTCAGTTTGTAAAATTGAATTCTTGCCCGGTTTGTTTGGCTTTTGAGAGATTTATAACATGACCAGGGGGTTGGGGTGGAGTAGGGGTTCGAATGGCAATGGCCGCGTATCGATAAGCACAATGGCCGGCAGAGTGTGTGTCTGTGACAGTTACACACACAGACGGGCACACACACACAGAGGCACACAGTGAGACACACCAATACCAACGGCCATCGGCGACAAACTTTTTAATCAAATTTTTTAACGCAATTTCTTTGACTACTTTTTGCTCTGCTCTGTCCTTCTCTCTATCGCGTCCTCCTTCTCTTTCTCCGGCTGCTGTTGCATATGCATGCTCAATTGTGTTTGTATTGGCAAAGGACATGCTTTGTGATTTATACACACATCACACAAACACACACACAACAAAGGGGCTGCCGGGTGGTTTGCTGCCTGTGAGCAAACAACAGCTTTTTTTGATTTATGAGCGCTTTGGGTGCCGCCATCGTCAACGAAACACACACACACACAAAAAATATAAAGAACCAACCAAAACAGCAAAGAATCGACAGCTGAATATATTGAAGGCAAAACTTTCGTATAAGTTCAAACCAGCAAGTTAATAAAACTGGAAAAAAAAATCTGGAACTTTCCTTTAATGAACGAATTGAAAACGCCTTGAAGCCCTTTAAAGTGGTTATTAAAAATAAATTATTAAAATGGTCAAGCCATTTTTAAAAATCCACAAAATGTAAAAGCAAATATGCTTTTTATTTCATTATATTGAAAATCTCAGAAAAAAGTCAATAATTTGCATTCGTAAATAATACTTACACGTCCAGCGGCATTATTAAAGTTCAACTTTACAAAAATACCAATTTTAACCTCCCATTTTAAAATGCCCCTAAGTGAGCGCTATTTTATATTACTAGTTATTTTTCGGCCACATATCTTCGCTATAACCACGATTTTTCAGGATATTATGTAGCTGGGTCAGAATTTTTTTCATATCCCATTCCGTGTCTGGCCCTATCGCCTATCGATTTTTATTAATCCCCACTGACAGCAGCAAAATGTTATTTATAAATACGAAGCGCATGAATTTTAATTAAGCGCAACCCGCAATTGCTTTGCCCGCCCGACTCTGGTTTGGTTTTGGATCGTCGGTTCGTTTTTGTGTGCGGCTTGAGCCCGTGTGGCTCAGGCAGGGCCATTGTCCATATGAAATTTTGATTGATTACTCCCCGAACAGCAGGGCCTTACCCTCTAACTATCGATTGTCGCTGTCATAAAAAGCGGGGGGCCAAAAGCGCACATATATGCATAAAGAGAGAATGAGTATGCAGTGCCGAAGCTTATGCAAATCAAGACATGCCGCACACATCACTTTGTTTTACCAGCCGCCCCTTTCCCTGTCACCCGCCCCATTTTTTTTTTACCACCAGCCACCAAGCACCACCCACCGGCGAGTTCAGGAGCTTGTCAAAACTTGGTTTCCCGTTTTTGTTAAGAATCAGCTGTAAAAAACGAGTTGGGAGTTCTGGTTGATAAAGCAAACCTTCGAATACACTAAATATTATTTTAAAAATAATTTTAAAAATTCATTCCTTTTTAAACACAAAAAATTGTTAGATTTTTTTAAAATTATATGTTTGTTCTATACATACTTAAAAAATATTTTAAAAAATTCGTTCCTATTCAATTACAAAAAAAATATGACTAAAAAATGAAAAAAGAATTTAGTAATCAAACCAAAAATCTAGACTTTTTTATATTATTATATTTACTCTAAAGAATAAATATATTTATGATTTTTTGATTATTTAAATTTAAGTATATTATGAAATTTCTGGTTTCTGGAACTTAAAACTAGATAGGAATCCTATTAGAGAGTATCACAAACGAGACCGAAAAAAACATTGGCCATTGCATATTGTTTCCCGTTGTTTGGGAGCCCAAAAAGCAGGAACCAAGAGCAAAAATAGTGGTGGGACGAGAGTCTCTGGGTTCGAGGCGGAGGCAGATTCCGCTGGCGATGGCGCAACACTTGCCCGAGTTGATTTTTGCATATTCCTGATAGCGATGGCATTAGTCTCCAGTGAACTGGCACATAAAAGCACAGTTATGGACTGATTGTCGGGGCCGCTATCCGACGAACGTGTAAATTGCCAGCCATCTTCCCCGGCGCCCCAATCCTCCCCGCGATTCACCCCACGATCCTGATCCTGTCTATTGCAGGCAGCAAGTGTTAGTATTTCAAACTTTTGTTCAATAAGATTTATATGACTGACAGTTCGGGGTGGCAGCAACGAGACCCGGCACAGTGCGGCAAAAAACAAGTTTTGATTTTCGATTCTATTTTTGTTTTTTTCCCTTCTCCCTTGATATGCAGTTTCTCTCTTTTGATTTTTTGCGTTTGGTTTTTCTTGTTCACAGCTTAACTGGGCGACGTTTGAAATCCTAGTTGGCGCGCTGTAAAAGGGCCAGTCTGAAATGCTGCATTTTTGACTAACGTTTGTATCTAAATGGGTAGCATTAAATACTGTACATTTGGCTTTTAAAATGCCTTTTATATATTTCCCCCTAAAATTATATAAATGAAATAAGAAACTATTTGGCATCTGTATGCACAATGCAAGTGTGGAATAAAAATAGTTTATATAATTAAGGAAAGGACAATTAAAGGGCATAAAAGGATTAAGTAGACCGAGAGCTAATATCCCATTATCAAGGGCGCAACAAGAATATCTTAAGAATCTCGCTTAATAGTAGCTCCCTCTGAATAGCAGCAATCTGATCAGATGTAATCCACTATAGATACTGCAGAGAGATATGCAGATACTTGAGTAATAAAGCGCCATTTTCATTGTTGGCTTACGCCGCTGAGATGTTATTTTGCCCGGTGGCATATTAACTGCATCACGAGCCACTCGAAACGCAGCAAAACCATCCATTCAACGTCGGCCTCTTCACTGAGCCACACGGATATAAACGCACACCGATGTCAGGAGAGGCCAGGACATACAACCGCACTGGCAACAATGCGGGAAGGATGTGGGACGAAGGATGAAGAGACAAGAGAGCACCAAGCCAAGCGAATACATAGAAATTCCTCGACTAGGCGCTGTTATTGAAACCACTCGAGCGCGAACTGTGAGTGCTAAAAGCGGCAGGATCTGTAGTGGGATATAGGGATACGTATTGAGGGAGTGGATCGGGGGATCGGAAACGGCAGCGCGGGGAATAGCGAGCCAAGTGCACACCTTGTCCGTATAGGTCTACAATAATTGCCTGCACTTTAAGTGCGCCATTAGTACTAAATTACAGACAGCCAGCCAACCAAGCGGCAGCTAACGGCGCGGTCTAATTACGCGCTCACCTGCAACTCCCACTTTTTTGCACCCACTTTCACCGCCCGGCAACCCAACCCAGCCCAATCCAACCCATCCACCCACACAGCCACCCATCGAAGCAGCAAATGCAGGAAAAAGTAAAGTGCGCTAATGGCAATTAGAAGTTTACCCGAGTGCAGTCAAAAATTTTGTAACGGCTGCGCAGCTGAAACTGGTAGCTGGGAAATGGAAAATGGAACCGATGCTGAAGCTTGTGCTGCATTATTGAACATTTGGCTAATTGCCGTATAATTATTGCAGTTAAAAAATTTAGCACAACGCCTGGCGTTGGGTGTTGGCGGCAATCCTTGACCGTAGCAGAAACTCCCATTTGGCCAGGTCATTGTTACACTTGAAAATGCTTAATTACGTATACGCAACGTTTGCCCCAGTAAAGTTCGAGCAAAAGCCACAAACATTTGCATTGCATTGGCCAAGACAGACAATCATTGGAGTTTGTACACTGAGGGAGTTAATAAATATACTAGCGTTTTTATAAAATTATTGTAAAATATTTAAATATTTATTTTAAATTATTGTAAAATATGTAAAAATTTTATTTTAAATAATTTTTCAAAAAAAAGATTTATAATTTTAAAAATAATTTTATAATTGTAATATTTAATTTATATTTAAACTAAGTAATCGAAACTAAGTAATCGAAACAGAACTCCTTTAACCCATTTTATTGCTACTTAATCAAGTAAATATATAAATTTTTAATCTTTCTGTAACTAATATTTTAATGCAGAATACTAAAAAATTCCAAAATACATTCAACATTTCTACGAAAACTGGATTTATTTCAAAGGACTTATCCACAGTGTTCAGTTGAGGCACGAGTGGTTGTACTTTAGCAGCTGAGATGCATTGCCGCATTATGCAGTTGCAGTTGCTGTTTAGCAGTTGCATTGGCTCCCATCTAATGCAAATATTATGGCAAAATCTCATAATTAAGATAAGCAACTCGGTTGAGTGGTTTTAATGAAAATCAAACAATTGCCAAATGCAACAATAACAGTGACATACCAAGGGGCAATGCAGGGCGCTGGGTGAAGGGGCCAAACCGATGCACCCAACAATGGCAACCGAAGCCTTCATGTCTGCTTTGGTTAATATTTAATTAATGCTTAGACCGTGTTTGCTAATGGCTGGGCACTGCTGCATCCATTGCCGTGGCGACCAGCATAATTATTTTGCCAGTATTTTGGCCTGGTCATGGCCCGAATTGTATTCCTCGATCCTGACGACCTGCACTGCAATGTATGCCACTCCACGAAATTTTGTTGGGAATTTGCAAGGCCCGAAACTGTTTACCCTGCCACAGATGGAGTAATGAACCCTGTATGTTGTCCAATTAAATGCACTTGATAGTTGAGCCTTGTTGCAGGCTTCAAGTCTTTGGGCTATTATTTTTGGATTAATTAGTTGTAGATTCAGTAAAGCCTAGCTTATCAGCTTTTTAATCGTGCTTTAAAACAACTTATAAATAAAACTTAGAAACTTAAATTTATTCTTATAGATTTGACTTTGTTAGTTAAAATCAAAATCAGTAATTAAAAAAATCATTTTTTAGTATTTTATATTTTTTTTTTTAAGATCTTGTAGAAAACTATTCCAAAATTTCTTAAAGAGGTAACAGCTAGAGTCCTTGCTGTTAATCCTTAATCCGCCATCATGCGTAATCGAATTGTGAAACTGCGACTCGATAATTGGGAGGAGAAAACCGTGTAGCAGCAGAAAGTAGGCAACTAGGAAACTGGGACCTCGACGGGGAGTGCTTATAATTAAGGCCTAATTGAACGCAGCAGTCGTCACGTAAGCCAGTTAATGATGCACACGTTACTCGCCTTTGACACGTCATGATTTCACCGCAAACAGCTCGCCCAGCTCACCGATTTCGTAACCCTCTCAAGACCGAATTTAGTTTTGCGGTGGAGTGTAGTAGTATTATGTGTGTAGTAAGCGGGATTTTCGTCTAACTCCATTAAAACATTTGCATTGCGGACTTTTCGAGGACCCAGCGCTTGTTTGAGGTCCTTTTGTGTCGCCTCGCCCGCAGACAGAGCATTGTTTGAGATGTACTTTATTACATGCCCGAAAAGTTGAATATGCAATTCGGTGTGCATATTAACCCGCAAATTCTGCGGATGGGGCGGCGGGTGAAAAAAGTTGCCATTTTTTCGGACCAACTATTTAGCATAACGACGGGCACTCATTATGAGGCAATGTCCCCCGCCCTCTTAACTTTATTTGCCCAGTGTATTTGACCCCTGTTATTCGCAGGAATTGGGGGGAATGCCGGAGCTGGAACATCAGGAACAGGAACAGGACAAGACGGCAGTTAGCAGAAAGCAGAAAGCAGCTACCAAAGCGCCGGGCACGTAAAATATGCGCAGTTGTACACCGGGAGTGTATGCCAGAGATCACTTGACTATAAACGAGATTAAAAATTCAATTACGTTGGAGTTGGAAGCTGCATCGAGTAGCAGCAAAGAGCGCAAAAAACACCCAACGAGGGCCAAGCAAGGTAAAAAAAAACATGGACAGCAAAAGTTGGCCCAAGCTGAACTAACGTGCAAAAAAAAACAATCATGATGGAAATAGTATCCTTTGTAAACCGAAGTTTAAAACACTCTATGCTGATTGAACTCTTGTCATAATAATAGTTACCATAAATATCTAACGATACTTCTTGGGAAATATGAAAATAACCAGGAATTTTGAAACTAAATGTATAGATGATAGAAATAGTCTGCTTCGTAGGCCGAAGTATAAAGCACTCAAGGCATTTATAGATCAGTTCTTATGATAATAGTAACCATAGATACCTATCGAAACTTCTTGGTAAATTTACAAATAACCGGAAATATACTTTTAAAATATTTAAATGTTTATTTTTTGTATTTATAAATAATAGGAAATAAAAAAAAAACATTTTTTGACTAAATTTAAAGATTTTAGATGCAATATTATTTCCTAAAATATATTTATCTTACAAAATGTATTCATGATGCATTATTTTTCGTGATATTATATCGAAATTCTCCTAAAAATAAATCTTTAGCACTACAAATGATGAGATATAATCGTAATACCCAAACGAGAACTCAAAAAATGTTAGAAAGACAAACGCCATGGCTCTGGCGTATGCTCTCAAGTCAAAGCTGGCCATACGCTGGTGTAACCAGTTCGGCCAAAGGGGTTCCTGGGGGTCGATGGTTCCCCCGGCGGAGTGGAGCAGGTGAATCGCTGGACACAGAAGTGGTCAGTGGCGGCGACGTTGTCGCAGCCAACGGAAGTTGACAACAATTTATGTGCCTGAAACGGATACAATTTACAAGCCGAGCAGCGATGGCCCGCTGACTGTGCACGTGTAGCCGTGTGCAGAAGAGGTGAGTGCCGAAGGCTGGGTGCCCACTGTACAGGTGCTGCCATGGCCGAGGGCCGAGGGCCCAGGCACCGGCACCGGCACCCAAAAACTTCAAACGGAATTTTGTGTGAGTACTTAGTGCAAAGTGGCTGGGGACAGGTTTCCTTTTTGCGTATGTGTGACTGCACTCGGAAAAATTGAAACGGAATTTACTTAAAATATTTGATTTCCTATACATTAAATGGAATAAAGACTAACCTTTTTTAATTATTGGAAAAAATAGAGTTCGAGGTGAAAAATGTATTTTGGTAATTACAGCAACTGAAAGTGTATATAATTAGGTCAAAGGCGGGCCATAAGAAAAATGTTGAGGGGGAAAAGGTTACCTTTTAATATTGGGGTAAACATCTTAATTTTTAATTAAATAATTATAGATACTAATTTTTAGATATATATTTTATATAAGGAAATAAGTCAGATTAAATAAATTTATCTGTAATTTAATAAAAATAAATGTCTAATAAAATTTAAAAATATATCCTGAATTTGTAAAAATATATTATTTTCCTAAGTGTTTATGTGAATCGCATTTTTTCACTCCAGTTTTTTCCCCACCACCCATCTGCCCAGTTGTTAGGGGCGACAGCCGGAGCCGAATCGCATTTGCAGGCCGAGAAAAACGAGCGAAACATTTGAATTTCGTTTCAAGTTGAAGTTGATAAAAAGCCAGAGATTTAGGGCGTGTCCTGGTGCTAGCAACGGACACAAATTTGGGTTCACTTTTTCCGCCGGATTCCCCCCCGTCCTCGCCCCAAAGAACCTTCCTTTCATTCCGCCCAGGTAGCTTGGCAGACCAGTAGAAAAAAGTAACCCGCAATTAAGATAAAGTTTTTTTCCAGCGATATTTTTAACTCGGTAATTTTTGTGTACTTTGGCCAAAGTTCTTGGGAGTGGGCGTGGCTTGGAAAAAGAGTATTAAGGGCGGTAGCGGCGTTTCTAAAAATAAATTTACTTAAATGCCTTTCATTTAATCAAGCACCGAGAGGGTGTTAATAAAGTGAAAGAGACGCGAGAGCAATAGAAAAAACAATTTTCAATGCCACTTTGATTAATGTCGCATATATGTATGTAGCGATGTGTGAGCTTGCTTTGTTGATATGATGTTAGTCCATCCCCCGCTCTACTACGTAATATTCATTTTGCAATTAAATTGGTATAATTTGTATGCAAAACAAAAATAAAAGCAATTTCTTACATGATAAGAATAAATAAGAAATGTATAAATGTGTATTGCATAATGAGTAGATTCTTTGATATGGAAGGAATAAATAGTACTCTGCTGAATAAGTTTGATTAGCTCAGCTTGATGACCCACAACTACAATAAATCATTTTGATAATATAAACAATTTCATAACAAAATAATTTATTAGATTAAAGGGAACGAGTATCTTATCACTTCGATTAGACAATTTTAACGTACAATATTTTCCTTCCCACTGTGTAAATAAAAGCCTGTTATCAGCTGAGTCTTATCAGAGGGAAGCTCAAACAAAAAACAACCAAGACAGCTGATGTTGATAACAACCGATGGTGTTCCCCCGCTATTCGTTAAAAAAAAAACGTCACACACTTGAAAGAACAAACAGCAATTGAGCAATAAAAAATATAATTTCAACGATCGTATTAACAGATAAGGCTGATAAGACAACTAGGTACTTAGGACTGTAAACAACAAACAAAGCCTTCTACTGCTTCTTGAGCTTATCAGCATGTGGGCACTTTTGTTTCTTGCCACCCAGTAACTTGCAAGATAACTTAAGGAGAACTAGGATGACTAGGAGAGGTGCCGCCAAAATCACTGCCCATGTGTCCAGGCTGTGGAGTTGAAAGCCATTGAGATCCCGGGCGGCTGATCGCAGGTGGGGAGCGCCCTTATGCCTGATAATGTACTCTGTCCACCACACAGCTCGATCGAGAGCCGATTCCGGCTGATCGCGATACCTTTCGGAAATGGCCTTCGATGCCTTGGCGTAACTGGGATCGTTGAGCAGCGTTTGGATTGCCTTCTCCAGCTCCTCTTGCTTCAGATTGTTCAGATCCAAACCCAAACCGAATCCCACTCGCTGGGCACGCTGCACATTCATATGCTGATCGTAGAAGCACGGCAATCCCAGCACAGGTTTGCCGAAGTAAACACTCTCCGTGGTGCTCAGCAGGCCACCGTGGGTGATGAACATCTTGACATTCGGATGGGCCAGGATATCCGGCTGGGGATACCATTTCTTGATCAGCACATTCGCTGGCTTGCCCGGCATATCGTCGTCCTCGAACTTCCACAGCACACGCTGCTTCATTTTGGCAAAGGTCTTCAGCAGAGTGTCACGCGTTTCCTGGGGCAGATCCTTGCTCTTCACATTGGAGCCCATGGAGAAGTAGATAACGCCACTGGGGGAACCCTCAATGAACTGCTTAATGTCCTCAGGCAGTGGTTTTGGCTTGTGCGAAATCTGCATGCCACCGACCTCGATCATATTGGGCATGTACGGGCGTGGGTAGCTCAAGGAAAAGTGCTGTCCCAGCAGAATCAACGAAAAGCTGTCCATGACCTCCTCCATTGATTTCTTTGCATTCGGGAAATACTTCTTGAACACCTTCTGCATATTTGGTAGGTGAACGAAATGCCGGTGAATATCCTCCACCAGGACTTCATAATGATTTTCCAAGCGTTCCAGGAAGCTCATCCTATCAGTGCGAGGAGATGTCACCAACGGGTTATACGAAATGGGTGATATATTGGCAACAGCCTCATCAATCCTTCTATCTGTTCCGAAGCTGGAGAATCCAATCAGAGTGGCATTGAAATGTTGGGCAAAGGCGTACAGCGGTTCCATTTGGATCATTTCGGCCAGCACTACATCGAAGGTTTCCCCCGAGTTCAGCAGCTTCTTGACACCTTCATCTTCCAGCGTAACTTCGGTAAATTTGGTTAAAATATAATCCATTGCATTGAGCTGCTGCCACAGAATGGGCACATTCAGCAGACTCATCATTTCTGGGGGTTAAAAAATATAAAATACATGTAAGCATTTTGTTTGTCTTTCTTCTACTTTTGAGAATTTTAAGATGTAATATGTGTTAGTCAATCAACAATCTACAACAATTATTCAATTCTAAATAGATCAATATTGTAGGCGTACAAACACTTTTATAAATACACACCATCAGTGAACTCATGCACTTTCAGAGCCTCTATGAAGCGCATGTTTGGCGTTTCCTTGTTCTTGAAGGCGTTGAT
Source organism: Drosophila mimetica (assembly GCA_037075245.1). Taxonomy (NCBI): domain Eukaryota; kingdom Metazoa; phylum Arthropoda; class Insecta; order Diptera; family Drosophilidae; genus Drosophila; species Drosophila mimetica. The sequence goes on from JBAMCH010000023.1 coordinate 11,610,246, forward strand.
CACGGTCACCTGGTGACCCTTGGCGGCCAGGGCCTTCAGATAGTTCTCCATAAAAATGTACTGAGAGCGACCCGGAAACGGCAGGGTAGCCAAAATCTTGGCACCTTCCGTTTCGAGCGGCTTGGCGCTCAAAGCGCACAACACAAAAGCGATCACAGCCAATAATCTCATGGTTACTGAACGAGTCTCTAGCAACGACTAATTGAGCACAGATCGCCCAAGCTTCTCTATATATATGCCAAGCTTTTGCTGATAGCGAGCGAGAGAGCTTTCCGAGCAGCGAATAGCGCTCAATCATGCTGATGAAGGGCATTGCCTTTTGCATTTTCATCGTAGTCACCGGTTGGAGAGGAGAGATTAGAATTTCGATGGCGATTCCCAGGTTAGGGTAGTCCAGGTAAGAATTTCCACTGCTAAGGCTATCGCCCCACCCATATTATCTTTATAGGTTCTCCAGGTATACTGATGAAATAGCAATTTTTAGCAGGGCAAGCAAACTATTTCACATTTTGTTTAAATATTGCCAAATGTGTTTGGAGCGAGATTTCAATAGCAAGCTCCTGGTACGCGATGGAACCATCAAAAGTTTTCGGGCTACTATCATCGAATCTGGTACGCACCGGTACCGCTATCAAGTCTTTAGTCTTTAGTCTTTTTTAATAACAAACGCATAAATATATTATTTAATATAATTTTTAAAGTGTTATTTAAGTGATTATAATATAATATCTAACTTATTAAAATTCCATAAAGAATAAAATCCAGTTAAATTTATAGAAATATTTTTGAATTGGGATTTTAAAACTTCCTATTCCTAAGAACACAGGGCCATACAACTTTGGTTCCTGTTCCGATATGAATTCCTCAATTTGTGCTAACTACTTAAAGTTGGCCAACTCCCAAGAGTCTTTTAAAGATCTTCCCGTGGAGCGGAATCCGTTGGACTGAGTGCTAGGCAAATTCCCCAAAGAATGTGCGTGAGAAGTGCAGGCCAAACAAGCGGAGGAGGCAACTAAAAACAAAACGCACAACAGGGAGCAGCGAGCCAAAGGACGACGATGAGGACGAGGATGAGGACGAGAACAAGGCTCAAAGCGAGGACCAATGCAGCTGGCCAGTTGGGAATTTCTGCCGGTGGAGGCGGAACTCGGCGGAGCATAAAAGCCAAAGCGCTGCCTAAGAAAAGAAATTATTTGCTTAAGCGACGGCAAAGGACCTTGTCCGGAGCTTCCTTTTTTCCCGGAACAAAGCACTCACACACACACACACAGCCAGACGGTGAATAACAAGAATGGAAATAAGCTGAATGAAAACAGCAGGAAAGCGGAGAGAAAAAGGAAACTGAGTGGGCAACAAAATATTAAACTTTTATGCTCGAAAATTTTTAAGTGTATGTCCGGCGGGAAAAATTGTTACTGTTAATTTATAAATAAGGTGGAGTTGTTATTGTGGGCCGCTGACGGAATGTCCTCGGTCCTTCCGAAACCCCTCAACCACCACAATGGGAACCCCTTTTTAACCCACCGCCACCACCGCCACATCCCGGGCTATTTGTTTTCACTTCAATTTATTTGCTTTCTTGCGCACATTTTCACTCCTTAGCCCTTGTTTACTCCTTTCATCCAACCCACTGCCATCTTTCCCATCCAAGAGTTTTTACTTCATTCTTTTTTTTTTTTGGCCCCTCTTTTCTGTGGCCTTTTCTTTGGCCGTTTATTATGGGGCTTTTCGTTTGGCCGGCCCCGGATCGCCTTGCAACTTGATTCAATTAAGTTGCCTGATTATTTTAGCTACAAAAAAATGATACCAAAAAGGGCACAAGACTGGGGGAAACTGGAAACACCCACCTTTTTTCTTTCCTTTCTTCGGTTAGCAATTTTAATTTTTTAATAAAAGGCATGTGTAAGACGAGAGCTCTACAAGTGGGGTATCTTGTGGTTTCTGGTACCCTATTGTGTATTGGTTCATCAGCAGCTTGAAGTGGAAGGGGTCAGCTCAAGTTCGTGGCGAGTCAACAACTGATCCGGGGTTAAGAAAAGGTCAACAGGCTGTTCACTTTTCAAGGGATTTTCTTGAGAAGAGGTTCCAACTAAATGGTCAAGAGCAGGGAAAACAACTATGCACACAGAACACTCGGGAAAAAGAGATGATAAATGGAGTATAGCAAACTTAACAATTTGTGAAACATTTATGATTATTTATATTATATTATATTATTCACCTCAAACAAATGAATAACTTAAGATTACAAAATTAACTTATAAGCAGTTTACTTCATATCTAATCTTGAAATGCATTGCAGTTCTCCTATCTCAGAAAGCGATAAATTAGTACTTAAGCTGTCACACGAACAGAACAAAATCTTAACTGCTCGACTAGTGCCTGAAAAAGCTTGGCTGTATCTCTTTTGTGCACTAAATGCTCTTGGCCTTCATTCGACTCGTTCGTCTCGTCAGTGGAAGAGCCTGAAAAACATTAATCAGGATTACCTTGTCGTGTATTTTTCCCCACCTACAAACAACCCACACACATGTCTGACTACCCAGGATGAGAGGAATTATCCTGGGGGGCTGGAGAACGAGTAGCAACAGCTGCCACATTGACGATGCTTAAAGTGCAAATGCAATTTATTTGCAACAAGCACTTGGTGCACGTGCAACAATGGCTGGCCAGGAATTGAGATTGCACGAGCTGCGGAACAATTTGCCCATAAGTAAAAATCATTTTTCATTTGTTTTCATTTCCGTTTTATGAAGCATTTTGATTTCTGCATAGTTTCCGACTTCCTCACACTATCCACCCAGTTCTTTTATGTACATCTTCTCTCTTTCGAACTGGGGACATTAGAGAATGTTAAGTGATGGGCAGTACTGGAGTTTGGCAGAAGGACCTCGGCCATGCTGCTTCTGCATACCTGAAAATCACTCGGCCGGGAGCAAGTTGAATCCTTGCAGGATGCGAGGTTGGAGATTCGCTACACACTCACTCGCTCGAAGAATGCCAGTCAACGTTGACAATCGACTTTTATTGCTGTTGAAAAGGACCAAGAGCAAGGCAAAAAACAAGAGATCGGAAAAATCTGGAACGAGGAGAGAACGGAACGCATGGATGCGCTGAAGAAAAAGTTATAGTTTTCCTTAAATCTTGTTTTTAAATTTAAGCCTCTAAAAGGCGACCACATTCTATTTAAACCGATACAAAAATTGTCTATAAAAATAATTTAGAAGTAATTCTTTTAAAGAAATCTGTTCTTTAAGTAAGTTCTAACATAAATTTAGGGAATATTTTACATACAATATTTTTCCCCAGTGTACCATCGACTTTGTCAACTTCCAGTTATTACGTTTTGTTTAACATTTCAGCAAATTACACTGCATTGTCTAGAGCTCAGCTCCAGAGTGAAGTTGAAGTCCCCGTTTTCTTTGGGGCTTTTCCCCATTCGACAACTTTTTCACATTTTTTTTCTCTCTTTTCGACGTACTGACCTCGTCCGGCTTTCGATGAGAACTTGTGCAATTGCATAAGCACAATTTCCGGTTGGCACTAAGAAAATATCTGCAGCAGAAAAGCAAATGGCGATGTTATGAGTTTTGGATTCGAAGTTTGCTTGCTCTATGCGAAATAAATATGTAATGAAGAGTATATTAAGAGAAGTTATAAAGTTTTTAGAGACTTGATTTTTGTAAAAAAAATTTCTTAAGATTTTTTTATAAGATTTACATTCTTGTAACTTTAAAACAATAATATTCCCAAATATTTTCATTACTAAGGTTATTTCTTACTTTATAATCAACCTATCCCTTTCGACATCTTTTCCCTTTCATCTCACACCCATAATAATATGGTATCTGTTGCTGGCAAGGACACCTAAAAGTATGCTACACTATTTTTGAAGTCACTGACAGGAAATTGAAAAAGTGTGGGGCGTGAACAGAAAGTTCAGGAAATAAAGAAAAAGAAATAGTTTTCCCTTAATTAAGTGCGTGTGTTTGGATGGCCAGAGAACCCGGCTCCCACAAGTAAACAACGAATGCATGAATTCGCCGGTCTCAAGGTAGAAAAAACACCCGTGTCTAAGTAGTCCAGAAAACCAACGCGGTGGTTTGCCTTTGCCGCCCACCAGTGGGTCAAATGGTGGCATTGTTTCGTGTCCATTTCGCTGCGCTTGACTGCCCTGCTCGACGACCTCCGACCTCCAAGCGCCAAGCTACTATTCCGAACCTCTCGGGGAGTTCAACAACATTACGCCATACAGTTCAACAATTTTTTTTCCATGTTCCGTTTGCCCTGCGCTTCCAGCTGCTGCTCCTCGCCAAGTTCACATTGTAATCCATCCGGGGAATAATTATTGTGTACATATTAATATAGAAGCCGAGGAAGCCAAGAGGGTTTATCGTTTAGCAGCGATGGACGGCATTATGATGCCCTCTAAATTAAATGGAAAATGGATGGTCTATAAATTCTCGCTCTTGGCTTTAAAGTTGCAAAAAAGGCTTCTTAACTGAGTCGTAAAGAGGTGTACGAATGGGGTTTCTTTATGGATTTGGTTATGGTTAACGAAGGCTTAAGTAATCGGGTTGATTTTTGCTGATTTATGCAGCTGGTCGTGAACAAAGGAAAGTCAAATACCTTAAAAGTTGAGGAGGTCTAAACATTTTTACTAGAACTTGTTCGTAGTAAAATATTTTTGCCTTTTACTACCTTTTAAATATTTTTTTGAAATTTAAAGTTCTATATATTGTAGGAAAGGCCTTATAAATATATGTCTCTTACTTCCAATTATATATTCTATTTCCCTCTTTAAAGATAATCCCCAAAGGCCCTGAAATCCATAAGCCAAATCCGAGGATGGCTGTAATCCATTATAAACTACAACTCATTAACCAGAATTTAAAGGTCCAACTTTATGCACACACGCACACACTCTCGCTCACCAGCGGATTAAGCTGCCAGGTTTATGCCACTAAATTGCGTCGTTGTTGAGCATAATTTATGCATTAAAATTGCATGCAAAGGAGAAGTTGACTCTAAACTTGGATCGTACCGTGCTGCAAATTAAATCTAATTATGTGCGGCCAGCAAGCGCCGGTGGTAAAAAAAAAAAAACGAGTACAGAGGGGTTCGGCGAGTGGGGTTTTGGGTTGGGCTCGGACATGGCTTTCTTTTTGCCAAACTGACCCGCACAAATGCGTCTATTGACTGAAACAATGCAGACAAAAGCGACGCAGTAACTGAGCCGGGATCAAGAAGCGGGAAACGGGAGCGGGGACGGGAGCAGCTGCACCCGAAGGTAAACCAGGTGAACCAGGTGCAGCCGGTTGGCTCCCAATGGAAGCGCCATCATTGAGCGATGAAGACGGCGGCGGTGGCGCGGGTTGGAAGGCAAATAACGTGCAGTAAATGAGAAACAAAGGACCTAACTACACTTCGAGCAAAAAATATTTCCGTTGAACTAGCTCTATAACAACTGAAAAACCAAATAAAATTGGATAATAACATTTTTTAGAATATTTAAAGAAATTGTTTAGCTGCGAAGTTAGATTACAAATATAGAAAATATGTAATTTCTGAAGGCGTATCTAAAAATTCTAAAGTTAAGCAATAAAATCGCTACTTTTATTTTAGGAACCAAATAAAATAACTATTAATCAAGACTGCTATGATATTTTGTTCTCAGTGCAAATCTAAAAAGAAAAAAATTGCCAGAGCTCGGCTTGCGCCTGAATTGAGCTTATGAATGGATATCCAAGAGGGTTTATAAAGGGGGGCGAGGCGAGCGGAAAAGCGGTCAACTTATGGCTTAGACGCACGACAAAAATCCATATTTATATATATGAATGGGACATGGCCATTGAAGTGGTCAGGGGGTCCTGGGACCTGGGTCCTGGGTCCTCTGTCCCGGCGACAAGGGAACCAGACCGGATCGAGTTCGGGGACTGGGACTGGGACTGGGACACTCGGTTACTTATGCTTCAATGGCGCCCTGAAACTCGGTGTACGAGTATGTGCCGCAATTGCGGTAAAATATGTTTGCACAAAAGGAAATCGCCAAAGCCACGTGTGCAGGAAATGCTGAATTTGTCTGCTTGGCGCGCTAAAACATAGCCGGAGTCGAATGGACGACTGGCTATTCCCGGAAACGCTTTCGATTGGATAGGCAGATTTTTTATTGATTAAAGCTAAGGATTTTAGTCTTCGGAAATCGTTGAAGGAAAATCATTTTTGCCATTGCGGATGGGTTTCAACTTCCAACAAAGTATTTCCCATCCAAATAATGTAAAAGTATTAAAATACAATTTTACAAAATACATTTATTCCGATTTTAAATTTATAAATTAACTATATATAAATTTTATTTATTTATTAACATTAAAATTAATTTTATTATTATCCAGTTTTGTTCTAAGTCAAGTAACCAACTAATTAACTCTTTTCGATATAGGTCTCACTATAGTTTATGATAATAAATAACACTGTAAAGATTGTTATCGCTTTAGATTTACGTGTATTTAATGCTTTATTAGGGCTAACCTATATTGTAGAAAACAACAGCATCATATCGCTTATTAAAATCACATTAAATTAGAACGATATTCACTGCAATGCGTGCACTGCCATTGCAATTGTCTGCAATTTAAGACCATTTGAAGAATGTTAATAAATGTCGAATTGAAGCCAACCAAGTGGAACCAGTTCTGGGAACTGGCTGCCAAATGGGCACCGCTTTTTTCGGGTATTATTGCAATATTGCTGCCAGTGCGCCAAAAACTGTGCTTTCCCGGGCTAGATGGCGAACTACGGCGGCACTTCCGCTGCCACTGCCACTGGCACTCCGGTGTCTCTCGCCTTCCTGTTCATCGGCGTCTGGACTGGACTTTTGGGAATATTATTGAAAAGTTTTACCGCAAGCTGTGCCGAAGCGGAGCTCACTGCAAAAACAACCAACGTATTGTTCGCCAGTGGATGGTAAAACCATCCCACCATCCATATAACACCCATCCACCCACCCACACTCAAACCCGGCAAAAAGATTCGAGCAAAAAATCTGGAAAAAGTGGGGAATAATAAAAGGCGAAGAAGAAAGCGAGGATTAAAAATTTTTGCCAGTCCAAAGTTTCAGTTTTGTTGCAACTTTGGCCACCGACACCACAGCGCAGCCACACCTACTGCTCCTCTGCCGATTCCCCAGATCAGCCCACCATATACATACATACATACATATGACCATAGTTCGTTCGCCCACTTTTTCTCTCTTTCCCCGGGCAGTACATAAATATTGCCGGCAATTTTCGGGCATTCGCCCAATCAGACATCAAGTCACTAAAGTATAAACAAGAGGGAACGCTATAGTCGAGTGCCTCGACTATCAAATACCCGTTACTCAGCTAAAGTCAGCAGTCTCAAGCAGGGCAAACCAAGCAGCCGCTTCAAAAAATTTAAAAAATTTCTTCTACATTTCGGTAGGCGTTAATAACCCAAACAAAATAACGTTTACACTTTTGCTCTGGCTTTAAAACTATGGGCGCCACAGCTTTTCGCGGTTTGTGGGCGTTAGGGGGAGGGGGGGTTTCCAACTTTGGTCTATCAATATGTATTGATGAAACGAATACACATTGCTTTTCCCGTTAATATAGCTTCAAAAATGTGGGTGCCACAGTTTTTCGCGGTTTGTGGGCGTTAGAGGGGGCGTGGCACATCGGCGTGAAAAACTTGCGCTGCGTATTAACCCCTAGAATCTGCATGCCAAATCCCAATCTTCTAGCTTTTATAGTTTCCGAGATCTCAGCGTTCATACAGACGGGTGCCACTGTTTTTCGCGGTTTGTGGGCGTTAGAGGGGGCGTGGCACATCGGCGTGAAAAACTTGCGCTGCGTAATAATCCCTAGAATCTGCATACCAAATCCCAATCTTCTAGCTTTTATAGTTTCCGAGATCTCAGCGTTCATACAGAACGGGTCACAGTTTTTGGCGGTTTGTGGGCGTTAGAGAGGGCGTGGCACATCGGCGTGAAAAACTTGCGCTGCGTATTAACCCCTAGAATCTGCATGCCAAATCTCAATCTTCTAGCTTTTATAGTTTCCAAGATCTCAGCGTTCATACAGACGGACAGACGGACAGACAGACGGACAGACGGACAGACAGACGGACAGACGGACAGACGGACATGGCTAGATCGACTCGGCTAGTGATCCTGATCAAGAATATATATACTTTATATGGTCGGAATCGCTTCCTTCTGCCTGTTACATACTTTTGCACGAATCTAATATACCCTTTTACTCTACGAGTAACGGGTATAAAAAGCAGCAGCAGCTAAAACTTTGAAGCGTGCCGGTTATGTGGGATATTTCTCATTGCTGTGTGACTATTATTATTAGGTTGCAATATATATTTAGGTTAAGATCTTTAGGAAAGATAGAATAAATATTTAGACTGATTTTTAAGGGAATACACAACATTTTTAATAATAAAAATTTTTGGAATAGTTCCCAAAAAAAAATATGAAAAGAAATAGATCCGAAAAAGCGACGTTTTAGGTTAAAAAACCTGATCAAACATTTAAAAAAAAAAACAAAAAAAACCTTCAAAAGTAAAAAACAAAGTACCTATGCATTTACAACTTTTGCTCTACGTATCATTTTATAAGGCAAAATTGGCCAACTAAAGTTAAAAATATAAAAGTATTCACAAAAAGATGTTTTTTTCGTTATAAATCAATACAGTTGATTATTATCCTAAGGACTATTTATGTCCATTAAATTGTTAGGGTACTCCTCACTTCCTTACCCCTAATAGCCTATAGGTGCCATAACATCTTTTTCCCAATCGCTGGCAATAAGTTTCCATTATTTATGGCGAAAGTTTAATACTTTAAGCGAATAATTTAAGCGAAAGCGAATGCGAATTGTCGGGGCAAACACTTTGACTGGGTGGGTCTCTTTTCCGGCCAAGGCCAATGGACAAACTCAAATATATTTAAGCTAATTGCATTTTTCCTTGCTGGGAGAGAGGCAAATGATGACCAGCGGGTGGCGGCAACACGAGATTGCGAATCTAATATGCGATGGCAAATGACAGCGCACAAAACTGAATGACCATGTGTTTGGGATGAAATTTGCACAACCTTGACATTTTCAGCCCCCCATCAAATTGAAAGAGGACGCTGAGCTGGATAGATGGATGGCTAGTTTCAAATATGCAATTCGATGTTGCTGAAAGCGGAACAAGCACCAATCCATCAATTAAACAGATTAATAATCAACGTTCGCTTGGGTCACAACCTATTGAAAGTGCCAACACTCAGGAAAAAGTAGAAAATTATTTGTGACAAATGTTTAGACATTTTACAATCATAAAATATTTTTAATATCAATTTTCCATATAATAAATTTTTCTTAAATATTTTCTTTTATATGTTGAGGTAAAGTAAACATTAAAATTCGAAAACGAAATATATTTGTTGTACATCATATTTATAAGATTTATGGAACTTAATAAAAAAATGTATTTTATTTTATTTATTATTCGATTCTAATTCATTAAATTTTAAGATAAGTTTATAATATAAAAAATTCATTATTGTTAGTGTAAATTGCAAGTGACAGTGACGAAAAAGTTTTGCGGTCGAGAGTGTGTGCCAAGTAGTTGCCAATCAATTTTTGGCATCGTTACGTCGTCCCATGGCCTACTTATGTGGGTGCAAGGGGGGACGGAGAGAGGGCAGGACATTACCATTACCAGCCGGCATGGCCAGGAGCCTGAGCAGCAGCAGGATCGTCAATGGCATTGTGGCCAACAGGCACGTCGATTTCAATTGAATGTGGTGCGGCCAACTACCAATGTCTCCTGTCTCCCGTCTCTAGTCCTTTGTCCGCTGTCCCCTGTCCCTTGTCTCCCGTCCCCCATCCGCATCCCACATCACCCATTATGACACGCTGCCAGCAAACCAAACACAATCACAGGAGGATGCAGTGCCCACCGTCACACTCACTTGCAGTTGACACTTTTGTAGCCAGCTCGCATCCTGGCATCCCGGCATCCTGGGATGTCCTTCTGTTTGTCAGCCGTCCAGTTTGCAGCTCCTCGTCGTCTCCTCTCTAGTTGTCTGTCACTTGGCCTATGCCATCGATGGCTCCTCCCCCCCGACCTCTGGCCACCATCCTGCCCTTGCAAGACCCTGATTCACTTGCAACATCAATTCCGATGACGTGCCCACTCACCTCTCCCTTTGGATGCCACTTTGCATCTGCAACTGTTGGCTCGCATCAAATACGCCCGGAACAATGAGCTAACCCAATAAATATGAGCATAAGGCTGCCAAAGGTGTGGAGTCTGTTTAATTAATATCTACGATTAGGCCAATCGAGGCGTGTATTTCGATGGGTTCCATTTTATTGTTAGAACTAAGTTTTAAGTTTAAATGAAAGTGGGGTTTGTAGAAGATATACAATAATATATATTACTATGCAATAATCAAGTTAAGAAAGTTAAAGTACCAATTTTCCCTAAATTATATCCTTTTCTTTAGCTTTCAAAAAAGCCTAGGCAGTATCATCAATCAAAGCAGTCGATTTCTAACACTCGTCAGTAATACTCACCGATCTTAGTCACACGAACAGATTTTCAAACCAACTAAATTATTTACTAAACTCAAATGGCTAAGCAAACGCAACGGTACATAAGTTTGGCGGGATCCATGGTGCGCAAGTTTCACTTGGCGCAATTTCCGCGATGTGACAAAGTATCGATGTCGAATTTCGACTGCGGTATTCCTCTGCCCTACAAAAAGTTAAGGGAGACTCTGGCCTGCGTCAAGACTAAGCTAAAAGGACCGCTGACTTTGTCGGAAAAGATCCTCTACTCACATTTGGATGAACCGGATACGCAGGAGATCGTGCGAGGCAAGTCTTATTTGCGATTACGACCGGATCGCGTTGCTCTGCAGGATGCCACTGCCCAGATGACCCTGATGCAGTTCATATCGTCGGGCCTGAAAAAGGTTGCTGTTCCGTCCACGGTGCACTGTGACCACTTGATCGAGGCCCAAGTGGATGGCAAGAAGGACTTGGCCAGGGCCAAGGATCTCAACAAGGAGGTGTTCGACTTTCTCTCCTCCGCGTGCGCAAAGTATAACCTGGGTTTCTGGAAGCCCGGCAGCGGTATCATCCATCAGATCATTTTGGAGAACTACGCCTTTCCGGGTCTTCTGATGATCGGCACCGATTCCCATACCCCCAATGGCGGTGGTTTGGGTTGCCTGTGTATCGGTGTGGGAGGCGCCGATGCCGTCGATGTGATGGCCAACATTCCGTGGGAACTGAAGTGCCCCACAGTGATTGGCTGCCATCTCTCGGGAAAGATCAGTGGCTGGACATCGCCCAAGGACATCATCCTAAAGGTAGCCGAGATCCTGACAGTCAAAGGAGGCACGGGAGCCATTGTGGAGTACCATGGACCAGGTGTGGAGTCCATTTCCTGCACTGGCATGGCCACCATTACCAACATGGGCGCCGAAATAGGAGCCACCACATCGGTATTCCCTTTTAACGACCGCATGGTCGCCTATCTGTGTGCTACGGGCCGTGGCAAGATCGCTGCGGAGGCCATGAAGAACAAGGATCTGCTGGTGCCGGACAAGGGCTGCAAGTATGACAAGGTGATCGAGATCAATCTGGACACACTAGAACCGCTGGTCAATGGGCCCTTTACTCCCGATTTGGCACATCCCATAAGCAAACTGGGTGAGAACTCCGAGAAGAATGGCTATCCAATGGACATCAAAGTGAGTCTGATTGGCTCCTGCACGAATTCCTCCTACGAGGACATGGGACGATGTGCCAGCATTGCCAGTGATGCGCTGAGTCATGGCCTCAAGTCCTGCGTTCCCTTCAATGTAACCCCGGGATCGGAGCAAGTGCGAGCCACCATTGCGAGGGATGGTTTCATAGAGGTCCTGGAGAAGTTCGGCGGCGTGGTGCTGGCCAACGCCTGTGGGCCCTGCATTGGACAGTGGGATCGCAAAGATGTGAAAATGGGCGAGAAGAACACCATTGTCACATCGTACAATCGCAACTTCACCGGCCGCAATGATGCCAATCCGGCCACACACTGCTTTGTTACCAGTCCGGAAATGGTTACGGCTTTATCCATCGCCGGTCGCTTGGATTTCAATCCCCTGACAGACGAGCTGGAGGGTAAGGATGGCAAGATGTTTAAGCTAAAGGCACCCACCGCCGAGGAGCTGCCTGCCAAGGGCTTCGATCCCGGAGAGGACACCTACCAGGCGCCTCCCGAGAAGGGCGATGATGTCAAGGTAAATGTGGACCCCAAGTCGGATCGACTGCAGATGCTGAAACCCTTCGAGAAGTGGGACGGCAAGGACTACATTGATCTGATGGTTCTGATCAAGATCAAGGGCAAGTGCACCACGGATCATATTAGTGCCGCCGGTCCCTGGCTCAAGTATCGCGGTCACTTGGATAATATTTCAAATAACCTGTTCATTGGGGCCACCAATGCCGAGAATAACGAAATGAACAAGGTGAAGAACCAAAAGTCCGGGAAATACGACGCCGTGCCAGCCGTGGCCCGGGATTACAAGGCCAACAAGTTGAGGTGGTGCGCTGTGGGCGAGGAGAACTACGGCGAGGGATCCTCCAGGGAGCACGCCGCTCTGGAACCCCGTCACTTGGGTGGCGTGGCCATCATTGTGAAGTCCTTTGCCCGGATCCACGAGACCAATCTCAAGAAGCAGGGCATGCTCGCTCTGACATTCGCCAATCCCGGTGACTACGACAAGATCCAGCCATCGAGCAAGATCTCGTTGTTGAACCTCAAGGACTTGACACCGGGAAAACCGGTAGACTGTGAGATCAAGAACAACGGGGGCTCCGACAAGATCCAGCTGAACCACACCCTCAACGAGCAGCAGATCAAGTGGTTCCAGGCCGGCAGTGCCTTGAATCTGATGAAGGAGCTGTCTTCCAAGGGCGGTGACAAGAAATAGTTTTCATTGTTTCCGCAACACAATATTATTTTAACTAAATTTGTACGTTATTTTAGCTTATGAACTCCATAAGTAATATTTCATCATTAAAGTGGTAGTCTATGACACGACTAGTATTATTTTTGGTCCATTTTTTTGTAATTCCTTTTTAAGGGAGAGTTTTTAAACAACCATATAATTTTGTAGTAGATGTTTATGTTACTTATCTTCTCCTTATATAAGTGAAATTATCATCTAGAAGTTGCCATATGCATTTCTCTCTTTGACACACATTTTATTCATACCAGCAGACCATAAACCTCAAATAATTCTTTTTTGATAACTGCCAGATGAATATCCCCTTAAACAATTATTCCAAAAATAACTTAACTTTACATAAACCGCAGGATACTATAATGGGGCAAACTTTAATGCCAAAATGGCACATGAAATGCCGAAAAACTAAACCGAAAGCCGAAATAATTAAAAACTAATTAAAATCCATTTAAAATTGCACACAGCCTGCAATGCAGAAAAATAATAATAAATTTTCCGACTTAAGCTGGCCAACTTTTTTGTCAACTGGGTGGATGAGTGGGTGGTTTGGGGGTATGTGTGGGTGTATAAGTGGGTGGTGCGGAGGGACAATAAGCGACGCTTATCAACGGTGCCAACCGAAACTGTCACATGCATTGTCATTGTCACAGGGGCGGGTGGCTCAAGGGGCTCAAAGGGGGTTTTCCGAGCAGAGGCCGTGCCATATTTGCATTTTCCATCTCTTTCCTGCGTGTGCGTGAGTGTATGTGAGTGTGCGGGTGTATGTGAGTTGGCATAGAAAATTATTTGCTACTTTTAATTAGTGCCAAAAAGTCATTCACAAAATCCTGCAAGCGAGAGAGACAGAGAGAGCACCCAGGGAAAGAGACATAAGAGGAGAGTTGCCTGCGGAGCGAAAGGGACCGATATGGGGAAGGCGAAAGAGACGGGCAGAGGATATAGGAGCCTCAGTGCACAAGTTCAACGAGCAAATACAAAAATTTCTATATATATGTCTGTATCCGTCTCGCTCTGCGAACTGCCACTGCTTTTTGCGGCAATATTTGCACAGCCTCCGACTGAATGAGCGGGTCATGAATGTGGTGCATGTGGCAATACAGTGCGTTTCAGACTTATATGGCAGTGGGAAATCAGCAAGCAAGTCAAAGGGTTTTTCATATTCACATAGAATGTAGTTAATACACAAATTAAATATTTAAATTGTAAAATATATATTAATTAAATGCATTACTTATTGTATAATTACAAATTATTATATTATAAAAGTTATTGCATTGTATAATTTATTAAACATGAAATGAAAAAACAATCAAATTAATTAGGTAATGTGTTAACTATTTGCAATGGATTTCGAACCTCGCGTGCTTTTAATCACTTTATAAACAGATCACATACCAAACACAGTCTAATTAGCAACATTGTATCATAGTTTGTAATGAAACTTATTACAGATTGATGCACGCAAACAATTAAATAATAATAAAATAAGAAAAAAATATTTATTTTCTAGTAATTTAATGGGACATTTTTTTTCAACCTGCAATGCTGTAATAAAACGCACCGTTTCTCCGTAAAAGAAGCCACAACCCCAATCGAAAAAGGCCAACAAAAAATGATAGCAATTTAGCTCTGCCTAAAACCGAAAATGTTCAATTATTAACTCGTAATGGTAGGATGTGTATGTGAATCGGGGGACCGACTGAAAGGAGACCAGTCCAGTTGGTAAGAAGTCAGCTAAGCTGGCGGCCCGAAATTATAGACTATGATTTTTGTCAAATTGCATTCAATTTTGCCAGAGCTCGAGCAGGACTCCTTTGTATCTCGGCTGCCACAAGCATTTGTATCTCTGTATCGGCTGGATCCATCTCCTTCCGCCTCTGTCCGAGCCTCCGTCTCTCTCGCTCCCATTGCCACCCGTCTCTTTCTGTGTGGGCAAGTGCATGGCAAATGTCACACATGAATTTCAATTTGAATTTACAATATTTCTAGCTTCAAATGCAGGCATGTGGTTGCGTGTGTTCGGCTTGCCAGGCACTTCATATATGTCTTCCCGTCTCCCTCTGCCCCACTAGCCCCCTCTCCCTCGCTCAGTTTGTCATTTGCATACTTTGCACTTAAGTGAATTTAATCTTTTCTGCTCTCCTCTTCGATATTTGTCAGCTATGTGGATGTGTGTGTGTATGTGCTGCCCTGAGCTGGCTGAAAAATGTGTTTATCTTTTGTATGGATTTTTAATGCCATCCATTGTATCGGGATCGGGATGCCCCGGCAATACCATATTTGCCTCCCACACTGGTTATTCCGGTTCCTTGCTTAGTTTATTTTATTAAAATTTTAATTGCTTTTTGGAAAATGTTTTGTCAATGCGTAGACACAGCAACAACGAGTTCATTGATATACAGCGACGAAAACGGAAACATTCTAGATATTTTTATGATGCACACACACACATGTATTTTCCATTTTCCTTTTGCTTGGCTGGGTAATAATGGATTTTTCAATTGAACCCACATTTTTTGCAAGTTTGTCAGTTGCCTGTTAAGAATGATGGGCAAAAATGTAAATGGAAGGAAAATGTTTAAGATTTAGAAAATTTCTAAAGCCTGCTGGGCGGAAGCTCGCAAAATTTATATTAATAAAAATATTTACCTTGATTGATTGCCTTCAAGAATCAATTGCATAACAATGCATTGTATTCTTTAGCCGAGAAATGTTAAAACAAAAATATTTTCATGAAGTTATTATTTTTGTGCATTGTTTCTGAATATTTTCGAAATAAATTCTTTGATAGAGTTTTTATTTAACTTCAATCGCTTTACATTTTTAGAAAAGGTATTTATTTTCTACTACTATTTTATACAATTTTGTGTTTTTAATTTTAAAATTGTCCTTTGGTTTTCTTCTTTATATAAAATATTTCTGAAGCGCTAAATATCACCACCTCCTTCCGCAGATTAGTTCCCCATTTGCCAGCTGCAATAAGAAAATTACACGCTTGACTCGAACCGATAAACGTAAATCACACACAAATGACAACTGCCAATAACCTCACACGAGCATCCAAAATAAAAGCAAAGCGCAAAAAATAAAGAAAAAATTGAAAGCAGAAACACAAACAAGCAAAAATCGAACGAAAATAAAATGAAACTCGCTCTCAACAAATAAATTGCATTTTGGCCGCTGGCGAGGTAAACAGCCACAAATGCCACACGAAAATAGCAGAGAACCCAAGCAATAGAGCGGGCGGGAAAATAAAGCAAAACTTGACAATAATCGAAAAATTATTTCCACACATTGTGTGCTGGGTGGTGGCGGCAGTGGATGGGGGGCGTGTCAAATCAGAAAGAAACAAATAAAATGAGCAAAAACAAGCGGAAAATCCACAGTGCACATAAAGCGGAGAGAAAGAGAAAAGACCACGAATTAAGTTAAGCACTTTTATTTATTATTAAAAAAGTTTTCATATAGAAGGGGGCGAAATAAAAACCGGAGAGGGGCTGCGATGGGTGGGGCAATGGAAAATCAGCAAAATCTGCACATAATGCAAAGAAAATCCCGAATTTATCGTATCACTTAGATGGAGTGTCATGTGTGTGTGCGAATGCTAGAATGTGTTGGTGTTTTCCCACTTTCAAAGGGGTTAAAATGCGCATTATGAACGCTACAACTGTGGTCATATTAAAAATTATTAATATAAAAATATACATTTAAATACGTTTTTTACATTAATAAAACCATAAGTTTGTTCTACATTCAAAACAAAAAACTGATTCTCTGAATTTTCCGGTAGATGGCGCCACTTTCAAGCGACTGCTTGATAAGACCATCAGTTTGTTCTACACCCAAAACGAAAAAAACTGTTTCTCTTTTTTAATATGAAAGTTAATATTTTAAAAATATACCTAAATTGACTTTATCTTTAAATTTACTTTAAATATCTAAAAAAAATGCAAAATCACTTGAGTACCTACAATTTTGTCCGTGACCGTCCTCCCCGTGCTTGTGCATTCATAATACAACTGTTGATTATTGCGCCAACACGCACTCGACGTAAGTGAACCAGCAGCAACAGCTTCAGCAGCTTCGACTGTGAAATCTGCGAGCTGGAATCTGGCAACGTGGCGTATGCGCAATATTATTAGATATTGAAAGCAGCCATCGATGATGATGGCCAAACGCTGCCCCTCCCGCTGGGCTTTCCCCTGCGCCCTCCCCCCACCGTCGAGAACCAAAAACCGAGAGTCGAAAGCAATTGAAAGCAGCCACAGCAGCAGACATATGAATTTTTTCCAGGCTCCCTTTAGCACTCGGAATCGGAATAAACCTCTTTTAGCCCTGGCATCTCATCTCCTGCTCAACTCCCCGCATTTATATGGAGCATGTGTGATGTGGGGTGGGGTGGGGGGTTATGCGATTTGGATTCGGATTTGTCTGTGGGCGTGTCCTTAGCGGAGAGCTCTGCGGCTCCATGGATTCTGCAGATGAAGCTGAAGCTGTATTAAATCGATGGCAATGTGCTAAATTTGTGGCAGATTATTTATTAGTGTAATGGCTTTAAATTTGCCAGCACAGATGCTCAAATCGAGGATGCTTTTCTCTCCGAGATTTATGTTTGTGCTTTGGGTATGGCTATTTAAATATTACGAATAGATGGAATTTTTATACGATGCTATGAGCACAAAATGATTGAGTCGAGATTTAACGCGTTTCCATACTTCTTAACACTTTTGTAAATTTTTATAACAAACACAGAATATTTCTAACACTCAAATGTATTAATTACCAAAGAAGGTAGGAGTACGATCTTCAATGGAAGAGGTAATATTATAGGTGCCGACATGCACTCCATCTTTATAAAATTTTCCAACGTGTCGGCAAAGGCCGCGTGGCATTATAGTCGGCCAACGCTTCACATTAAGGGTAACGTTCTTCAAGAAGTACGCCCCCTTTGGAAAGACGCACGGATTGGTGTTTACAAATAGGTCGGTGTGAACTCCGTACCTAACGTTGTCCCTTAAGTAGTCCCCGTGTTTCCTGAACAATGTGCAAACTCCTTGCCTTGGCATGGATAGGGGCATCAACTTGAAATTTCCGTCGCGAGCGGAATTCGTATAGATATCTACAGCGAATTTGTAGTGTTCATCGTCGAAATCCTCGAGAATTTTATACGTTCCATTCAATATATGGTCTCGACCAATCAGTCGAAGTTTACTAAAGTCAAACGGCAGTGAGTTCGGTGCATAGTCTATGGATACAAAATTAGCTTCATAGGACATTGGTATCACAAACTAAAATACAGGAAAACAGTAAACAGAAGTCATTCCATATTAAAATCTATAATATTTATAAATTACCAGTGCCTTGGGTATAATCATGAGAAACACGAATACTATGAGGTTCCACATTACGGTAAGAGAACGATTCAACTACTGAAACTCAGACTCAGTTGGGTTTTTCAATTTATAGCCAGCTTTTCGCTTTATCCCCTCTAACTTACATTGAACTAACGTGTTAAAATCTATTTGAAAGTTAGAGATTATAGTTTAGACCAATTTTACATGTTACTAATTAAATACAAAAAAATAATTACCTACGAAACTATTCCGCTTCGTCACTATGAGTAATGCTTCCAACAATAAAAATGTAATATTGCTCTATAACGTCATATATTATACGTTTCTTTTATAAACAAAATAATATATTTTATTAAATTTTAGCTACAAGGACCTTTACCCCTGGCACTTAAAATTCCCAATAACAAGATTAATTTTAAGATTTAAAAATATAGTTATTTTTTTATAAAATCCACGAACTTAGAAAATAAACCCGAGGCCAAGAGTTTCTATAACTCATACCCATTGTTATCAAGTAGTTTGTCAATAGATAACGTAATACTCTGTAATATCTTTATAAAAAAGATTTGAGGATCCGCAAAAGGTAAGCAATTACAAAACACACCATGTTTCCGTTCTTAACACTAAAATTTTTGAATTACCAAGGAAGGCGATCTTCGATAGAAGAGGTAATATTATAAGTTCCGACGTGCTCTCCATCTTTATAGAATTTTCCCACGTGTCTGCAAAGGCCGCGTGGCATTATGGTAGGCCATCGCTTCACATTAAGGGTAACGTTTTTCAAAAAGTACGTCCCTTTTGGAAAGACACAAGCTTTCCTGTTTATATATAAGTCGGTGTTAATTCCGTGTTTGATGGAATCCGTTATATAGTTTCCATGTTTCAAGAACAACGAGCAAATCCCTTGACTTGGCATGGATATGGGCATCAGCTTGAAATTGCCGTCGCGAGCCGAATTGGTGTAGATATCTACAGCGAATTTGTAGTGCTCATCGTTAAAATCTTCAAGAATTTTAAAAGTTCCATTCAATATATGCTCTCGACCAATTAGTCGAAGATTAGTCCAGTCGAATGGTTGTGAGTTTGGTGCCCAGTCTATGGAAACAAAATTAGCTTCATACGACATTGGTATCTGAAACTAAAATACAGAAATTCTGTAAGCAAAAATTCTATTACATCTATTATATAAGTTACCATTGCTCTAGGGATCTCTATAAGAAAAACGAGCACTATAAATATCCACATCACGGCGAGAGAAGAATAGTCTACTGAAATTCAACCTCAGTTTGGTGTTCTGTATTTATGGCCAGCTGGTTCGCTTTATCCCCACACTTAAACATTGATCAAACATGTTTTACTCTATTTTATAATTAGAAATTATATTTTACACCAACTTGGCATGATATCCAATTAACGTATTAGTTAAAAAATTTAAAATATTACGAAGTATCTTAGTAATTCATACCTACATAACGAAACTATTACGCTTCCTCACTCCGAGGACAGTGATTATTTCATACTGCTTTTGAAAGTCTTAAACAAAACCAATCCAGCGAAACTTATCAGAAAACTTATCGAAAACTTCAGAATGCCATGCCCATAACCCTTTAGCATCAACTTATCTGTCACACTCCATCTCCAAAGTGGAATTGCTTCCATTTCCCCCAACTCATTCACCCCTTGCAGCTTCTAATCTTTCTAACCATTTGGCCATTTTCAATTCGTTTTACCCCGTTCGGTAGCTTTTTTTATCTGGCCACTTTCAAAATCAAATCTTACAAATTCACAACTGACAAACAAAAAAGAAGAAAAAAAAACGAGGAAAATAAGTGCGAAAAACCAGCAGAAGCCGACAGAGGAGGACTAGAGAAAAAAGCCAACACGAAAAATCTAATAAAAGAATAGCTCAAAATCGGTGTGTAAAAATCAAATAAACGCTGCAACTGCAACGGCATCCACCAAAGGGAAAGCTTGCCCCCAGCTGAGTTTTCTCTGGTCGGTAAAAAGTTTGTTTTTCGCCTTGCGCCAAGTTTTGTGCGTTTTTAAATGGCCCGAGCTGTGCTGCTGCTGCTGCCGCTGCTGCTGGCCCAAACAAAAACGAGCAAGAAAAGCTGGGAAAACCATTGGAAACACATGTCCAGCCAGCGGACAAGGACAAGAGCCATGGATCCATGGATCCAGGGACCCCGGGAGCTGTGCAAATGTTTGTGAGCTTGGATTTCTTTTCGGTCATTACATTAAGTTGGCTATCTGTGGAGATTCGTAGCTGCACAAGCACACAAACTCCCCGATATCCGCATAAGTGGTATTTGTGCTTGTGCTTGGGCCACTGCTTGTGCTTTCTGCTTTTGCTTGGCCCACAGATGGGGAGCAACGGCTGCTCCTAATGGTCAACGATTCGTAATATTTTTAATATTTGCTCAATAAAATGTCAGACAATTTCTGTCTCTGCCACTTAGACTCATTACATTTATTTGTACGGTTGTTGCTTTGTTTGTGCTTAGCAAGTTCTCTATAGCCTTCGTAATCCGAGCCCAAGACAATTTGATGATACTCTTAAAGTTGGTATATTCTCTATAAAGTTTTGTTTTAATTAGAAATTCGGTAGATTTGTAGAAACTATAGAAGTAAAGGGAAAATAAAAAAGGTTTTTTATTTATAATATAAAAATAATAATCGTTTTCCTTATACGAATAAGCGATCGAAATAAGTACAAGACTAATTAACTCTATAAAAAGAAGAAAAATAAATAGGAGGATGAAGAAAAGGAAAATCTTTTCCATTTAAATAATTTTTAAAATTATTTCATAATTATTTCTTTATTTTACTTGTATAAAGTTTTTTTTTTGTTTTTTAGTTGACAAAAAACTAAATCTAATGAAAACAAAAAAAATATTTTATACAGTAAAAACCAGCTAACTTACCGAGTGCGTTACTTAAAAACAAACGCTATCCCTGGCATTTAAATCCCTTGAAGTATCCTTTAGGGTATATATTGATCCCCTTTAGGGAAGCCGAGACATTATTCTTCATATGCGTTGGCCAGGAAAAGCAGAGAATCCCGAGAGGGCGGCATCGTGTAATCCTTTTTGTAGTTGACGCAAATCCTGTTGCTCTTTGCCAAGTCATAAAGTTTAATTTAGTTTTAAGCCTTTCAACTGGAAAATTGCATGGCCGAGGGAGCGAGACGGGGACAGAGAGAGAGCGAGGGAGATGGAAGGAGATCAACGAGTGCCCACCACTTATCCCGCTCTCTCGCAACAACAAAAGCAAATGGCGTTGACCGCAGCCTGTCATTCCATGTGGACGAGAGGGGGACGGCGATAGGACAGCCTGACGACTTGCTGCACTGCTCTAAAATTAACACACGTTTAATATGCAAGTCGTGCATAAATTGCATTGTTGTTTTTGTTCCTGCTGCCTGCCACCGGAAAGAAGGAGAATTTTCATCTTCTCCTTTACGCTTTTTAATTTGCCATCTGACGTCAGAGTGCAACAACAATGACCACATGTCAGCGCCCTGCGAGAAAATCCTGTGTGCACTTCTTTTATTTTCCCTCTGACACTTTTCGCCAAAGGGAAAATACGTGCCCGTCGTCTCGTTATCATCATTATTATTATTATTATCATCGTCGTGGCGGCCGGACATTAATGTTGATGCGCTTTAATTGGCAATTGAGGCGATGCCCAGGTCCTTGCACTGGATCCAATCAGAAGACAGGCACTTAAAGCACAGCCACTGACGTAATTTCATTATATATTGCCCGGCGTTTACTCATGCACTTATTCGCGAACTTCTTCCATGCCTTTCACACTCTATTTGGTTATTTTATTCCGAAAATAAACGGAATTTACAGTATTCATTTCACCAGCAAACGCAGAGTTGCATTTATGTAATAGTGTTGAAAAACCATTTTGTAATTTATGTAACAGTGTTGCAAAACGTAAAAGTCACACAAATTTGAAATGCAAAGCACAAAACATTGTTTTTAAGGAATTGAATCCTTTGAAAACATCACTTATCATTGGAAATAACAAATTTTAATTTTCTCCTCTGGCCAATCAATTTGCCCTAATTTATGTATTTTCGCCCATTTATGCCTGTTTTTGGAGCAGACGCGATTCCGCATTTTTGAGACAGTGCCAAATTTCTTGGCAGTCGCATTAACGACAAATGTTGCCAAGTAAATTGGCATAAAACAAATCGGCGTCGTCATCGTTATTATCGCTCCTCTTCTTCCGCCGCCTAATTAGATTGTTCTGGCAGCTCAAAAACAACTGGCGAATAGCAGTCACAAATTGTTAAATAATTTAAAAAGAAATTAGCGGCCATTTTGGGGGTGTGCGTGTGTGTGTGTATGCGCAGACAAAACGGCATGAAAATAAAAATTGTAACCAATTTCATGCATAACAGTTAAATAAAATTTAATTTAGCAGAAAAACGAAGCAAATGCGAGTTAAAACGGGGGAAAGCGAAAAAGAAACAGCAACTGCACAAATTGCCAAAAGAAATAAAAATCACAGCCAGATGAAGAGAGAAGTGGACAGTCGTGGCCACATAAATAGTTCTAGGTATTTATTAAACGAAATGTAAATTATACTATATCCTAAATCTAGATTTAATAAATTAAAGTTTACGAAAAAATCCCCAAAAAAAATTAACAAAAATGACTTTGATTAGAGATTAATCCCATTTAGATTAAATCTGATTACATTTTTAGCCTATCCTAAAGAAAATAGGTATATTAAAATAAATGAAATAGATGTAATTTTCCTATTTAAAAATTACTAAAGAACTAAAAATTATATCTTACCATATCTGTAAGTGGGAGAAACAGTTGAAACGAGGGAGAGTTTCAGAAAATAGACAACGAAAAATGCGTTGGCCATAATGAAGACTTCATATTTGTGTAGCAGCAGCAACAAATGAATGCCGTCAACATTTATTATTAATTTTAATATTTCAAAGAGCTTCGGCCAGAAAAAAAAAACAAAAACACTAAAAAGAGAACGCCACTTTTCCTTTTGTCCACCAATTGCTGCCGGGTTTGAAGTAAAAAAGAAAAGAAGTAGGCAGCTGGAATGTTTTGGCAAAGAGCCGACACACTAATTTGATGGCTTTTGTTGTTTGCCAATCGGAAATGGCCGCTCTTAAAACGGAAATGCAATTTTTGACATATAATTTTGAAATTTACTCAACACTTTTTGCACCTCTCGTTAGCCGCCAGCGACAACAATTAACTTTTAAACCATGGCTAAAGGCAGCATAAATTTAATCAAATTATTTCATACCCTAAAATAACAGAAATAAATTGCACTAAATGCTCTTGAAAATGAGAATTTCATCAACTGAAAACATTTGGCTTTGGGCTTAGCCTAAAGTTACATACTAACATTCGGTTGTTTAGCGTAATTAAAATGGGTTAATTTATTAACAATAAGAGCTTAAAGGAATATTTGAACACCATTTCATTTGAGCTTTTAAGGATCTTAAAATATAATACTACCATTATTATTAAAAAGTACACACTTCAATGTCTGAGAAACATAAAAAAAAAACAGTGTAAATGCCACCACCGAATAAGCTCAAAGAAGAAAGTCACACATTGAATATTTCCTTTGTCTAAGCTGTGCAGTAAACGATCTGTCATCTTGTAAATTGCGCGTGTTAAAAATGCCAAAGAGAACCGAAAGCAAAAAATCAAAAGACAAAACGAACTTAATTTAAACGACAACCAAAAAATAAATGGGTGCAAAAAAAGGAGCTTTAACAAGGAGAAAGGAGCAAAGCGAAAAGGGACCAAAAAGGCATCAACAATGAAAACCACAAAGCGGCGCTTTTGTTTGCCAGTGTCGCATGCAGTCAATCTATACATATATATATATATATACTGGTATATGTGTGTGTCGCCTGCCAATCAACTCAACAATCGCAATCAATTTGCCCCGCTGCATAGCCCCTCTGTCCACCCCTTCGCTTGGTTTTCCCACCCCATTTTCCATTTCGGGCGCATTGTCATGGTGCAAGTGCAACTGTCATTTCAAGCACAATCTCTGCATATGCTGCAGGGAGGGGGTAGAGTTCGGTGGGAAAGCGTGTGATATATCAGGGAAACCAAAAAAAAAATAACACAAAAAATAATGCTCATGGCGCCGCAGTGCACTTTTTAATTACGATACTGCGACATTAAGGACCGCAGACGTTACATGCATGAATCATTGCCCCAAGATGTTTAAGAAACAGCAGAGAGAAAATGTTTTTTTTTTTTATAAAGCTTGTCCCTTAAAAGAAAACGCAATTTAAACCCTTTATTTAATTTAAACAAATTTTTAAAGCTTTTAAAAGTGTTTCTTAGCACAGCTAACCAAACTGGACCCCAAAAAATAGACTTCAAAATTGTCCAAATTTATGCACATTATATGCGAATCAAAATCGTAATCATAATACGCATACGCAGCGTTGTACAGGCACACACTCGTAAATTTGCCAAGCATTGTTATGCTAAATTTATTTGCCCTCGCAGCCATCTGTTGTTGTTGTTGCTGCTGCTGTTTTCGGTGTTGTTGTTAACTTCATCAGAAGTGCGATTGAAACGCAGCTTCCGTTTCCGCAAAATGGCTGTCAATGTGTGTAAGAGAGGTGGGGAGAAGAAAGAGCGGGAAAATTCCACTTTGCCTGCAAACAAATCAACTTGAACTTCCGTTTCATTTCGCTTTTTCTTGCCATTTCATATTCTTTTGCAAGTTCACCCTGCTCACCGCTCACCGCTTTTCCGCCATCCTACGAAAAAAGAAAACCCACTCAACTCTCAATTTTTATTTTCCCTTTACTGTGCATTTCGGCGACTTTAGCGTAAATTTACTTTTCACTTTCAGCGCGCCATCAAAAAAGTTTTTGTGCATAGCTAACTTTTTGGCTCACATTACGTATATTTTCCATATTTTTCCCTGCTTCACTTGCCTCGCCGCTCGCTCAATGTGTCTTTTCAATGTCATCGCACACACTCTAATACTAAAAGAAAATTCTCAAATTTTGCATTTAAAAATAATATTACGTTAAAAAAAAATAATTTAATTTATTCGATTTTGAGCTAATTTAATAAATTTATTCAATAATTTAGAGTTTTGATTTAAAATACAAATTAAATAAAATGTAAAAAATAATATTATCGCAAAATAAACCTTGATAAGGATTTAAAATTTAATTTAATTTTTTGATAATAAAATATTTATTTGCAGATAATTTTATAAAAATCTCAATATTTATTCCCAGTGTAGTAGCACACTCGGAAAAGCTGTCGTGTGTGTTGTGCGAGGGGAAACTCTGTCTTTTTGGCATTTCATTTCCTTCATTTCAGCCGTTTTGCACCTCGGAGCGGTTTCCTTTTCTTTCTCTTTTCTTTGTGGCGTGGACGTGGGCGGTTGGTACAGCGGCACTCCCTGTGTTTTTCTATCCTCACTCACTCTTTTTGGACTGATTTTCCGCGACCTAAGTTGTTGCTGCTTAATTTAATGCTCGAGTGCCTATTTAAATTTTCGTCCCTCATCGTCTGCATTTCCAATTTTGTTTTGTCATTTGCGTTTGGTTTAGATTTTCCCCTCGTTTCCCAGCGAAATCAATCAGCGACCGGCACGTGTGTGCATTGATAACGTGGCCAATAATAGAAAAGCGAAATGTATTTTTGGCAGCCCATGAAAATACATCTCAACTTTTCGATGCGAGTTAGCAATTGTTTGTGCGATGGCTGGAAAAGATGAAAACAATTTTGTGCAGCATGCTGTTAGGCAGTAATTTGCTTTCAGCGTCGGAAATGGACGGAGGACAATGGAAATGGAAACGGGGGCAGAAACTCAAATGTTTGGCAATTACAACTGTTTGCTGGAGATAATTAAATACGTTTGGTGAACTCCATCTGCAGAGCTTACACTTTTTTAAGAGTTTTATAGTGCTTTTCAAAGCAAATTGGAAAACAATGCGAAAGGGTACGATATTGAATTACTATTAAATCTACAAAATGAAAATATAAATTTACTATTAAGTCTACAAAATGAAAATAGAAATTATAGAATCAACTTATAAAATGTATGAAAAATTATTAGTATTAAAATACGTCAAATTTTTTTTATTATGAAGATTTTTATATTCAATTATAATTATTAATGTAATTAATTTATAATTATTATTTTTTATTGTTTATATAATAAAATTGTCATGCCCGAATTTTTGTTTACTTAATAATAACATTTCTAGTTACGTTTAACTTTTTGGACCTGAGTTTTCTTTCCCCTAGATAATATTTTCTTAAGTATCTTAAAAATGCCAAAAGGCAGTCCAATTAGTAGAAAGATTACTACTCCAGAAATAATTAGCAGGACATCTACATTGTGATATTGCCACCAATTCAGTCTTTGCGCCGCACTCTGCAAATAGGCAGCTCCTTGATGGCGGGTAACATGTTCCACCCAGTAAATGGCCGTCTCCAGAGGAGTGTTTTGCTGATCCCGATATCGGAAGGACATGCCCTGAACCACTTTCGTATAGGAGGGCTCACTGGTAATCCTCTCGATGGCCTCACGGAAATCCTTGGCATTCAGCGTCTTGAAGTCCAGCATTATGCCATAGCCAGTTTGCTCGGCATGGGCCATATTGAAGAACTGATCGCTAAAAATGGGCAATCCAATGACAGGTTTGCCATGATAAATCGACTCCGTGGTGCTCAGCATTCCGCCGTGTGTGACAAAAGCCAAGACTTTCGGATGGGCCAATATGTCGGTCTGTGGGAACCAGTCCGAGATGTAGACATTATCTGGTTTATTTGGCAAGTCCTCTAGTTCGAATTTCCAGAGAACTCGCTGTTTTAGTCCGCTAAATGCTCTCAGGATCTCCTGAACCTTTGCTGGCGGTAGATCCTTACTCTTGAGATTCGATCCCATGGAGAAGTAGACTGCTCCATGTTCTGATTCATTAATAAACCTCTCTATCTTCTCGGGCAGTGGACTTAACTTTCCATCGATATGCATGCCACCCACTTCAATCATGTTGGGCGAATATGGTCGCGGGAAACTCAGGGACACATGCTGATTGATCAGCACCAGAGAGGCATTTCGCCGCATCTCATAGAAACACCTTTTGTTTCCCGGAAAGAACTCTTTGTACAGTTGCTCCTGTCCCGGTAAATAGTAATAGTCCAGTAGAAAACGCTCATAGGCCAAGAAAGCTACGTTCAAAAGGCGTTCGTACAACGACATGTGATCGTTAAAGGGCAGCATTATGTGGGGCACAAACGAAGCTGGAGCGGGAGAACCAACCTGAAAAGGGAATATTTTAATTAAATTGTTAACTATAAGAATAAAATTTCACAATAAGGCATTGCATGATATTTCGAAATTTAGATGACTTTATCTTAAATATTTTTGGCATTTCGAAAATTAATTAAACATTATTTAATATTTACTTACCATATCTGTGATGAAGGTCAGACCTCCACCAGTGCTCAATCCAATGAGTGGGGCATTGAAATGTTCTGCCAATCCATAGTGGGCATCATTATAAAAGGTCTCACAAATGACTGCATCGAATGTTTGATTGCTCTTCAAAAGAGCCTCGAAATTAGGATCCTCAAAAAGTCCTCTCGTGATGCGGAATCCCATTTGATAGTGATCAATGAGCTTCTCAGTCACTGGCTTCTGAATGGATTCCCATAAGGCAGCAATGTCTCCTGATAAAAATTAGAATATCTTAATTAGATAAAGAGAAGTCAATTTAAATCATGTTTTTAACTTACCCCCCATGACTTTAAAGACATTTGGCACATTTATGTCGTGATAACCAGGCATGGGTTTCTTCAGTGGATACACAGAAACCACAGTGATCTCGTGGCCAGCTTGGACCAATCCCTTGGCCAGGGCATGACCCACATTAAAGTGCGACCGACCGGCGGAATTTAGAATCATCAGGAAATTGTAACCGCTAGAGTAACTGAAGCTAAATATTAGCATCAAGATCAAGCTAAATAAACGCATAGTGATGAAAATCGATGGAGGAACTTATAATCGAACCGAACCGAGCACGTTGCTACAACACACTGAGAATGTTTGGCGAGGCAGCATAAACTTATATAGATATCGGAGTGTATATGTATACACACGATTATTGTGAAATTCTGATTTTGCGTGAGGCTCAGCATGGAATGGACAAAAGCCAAATGGTAAACACAAAATTCTGATTGTGGAAAATCGGGTGTGTCAAGTCGACTGTCGAATCTGCTACAGCTGAAAATATGATCTTTTGGTTTGATAAATAAAAGTTTGTTTTGTTTTTTTTTAATACTTCTACCATGAGATTCAAAATGTTGTTGCTAAATATATACAAAAATGTATTTACATCAAAAAATTTTCAGTGTAGTGTCAAGAGCTAAATCTGATCAATCAGCATTTGAATTAAAGCACTTAAGTTCTCGAGAGAGAGAGAGAGAGAGAGAGCTCACACAAACAAAACGTGTTTGACTCAACTTAAAGCTTTTTGGGAAGAGAAAATTACTGTATAGGAATAAAGAGTGGTTTATTTTTAAGAGAAATAACTTTAATTTAGTCAAACAAAATGTAAATAGAACCTAATAAATTAGAAAAAAATAAATAGAAGAAATACTATTTAATTATTATTCAAATAATGTAGATATTTAGATATAATAATTATAATTCAATACATTTACTTTTTCTTATAAAATAATTTAATTTAAATATTTCATTCTAAAATATATATGTAAGTACAAGTTTCTCAATGAAAATGAATGCAGACAGAATTGGGAAATTTTTTAATTAGTACATTGTATATTGTACAAGACATAGCCACTTCAAACGTATCACTAATCCACTCACAACAGTTCTTATCAAATACTATAACTAGCAGTGAAAAAAGTAGTCTCACCTCAGTCTGCTTAGAACTTCCGAAAGTGCTGTCGCAATGCGTTGGCTCCCCAATTCCTGGCTTTTTCTGTTGGCCGCCTTTTTGGGCAAGACATGGGGTTATTCCTACCTGTTGGTGAGCCATACTGCATCGAAATCGCATCACGCAGTTGGTTTTGCTCTGGCCAAAGGTCTGGCTGCCGCCGGTCATGAAGTCACTTTAATATCACCATTTCCCCAAAAGAAGCCGTCTAAGAACCTAATCGATGTAGACACACCGAATGTTATCACCGTGATGGGAGGTGAGTCCTAACATTTCGTTAGATAAGTTCATTAGAACTTGTTTCCCGATCTGGCACGTATTGCTTATCGTCTGGAACAAGCTTTGCGTCATAAGATAAGATACACGTGTGAATTGGACTGATTTTCAGTGGGTCAACAACAAAATAATTGTTATTGATTGTTTGTTTCCTCAAATACATTACCTAAAATATATTTGTTTTTTTCATTTCCATAGTTCACAAGGCGCGAATTCTGGAAAATGCCAAGAAGCCGGTGGTTTTGCGCTATCCAAGAATGAGTGCCATGGGTTTGGATTTGACAGAAGCTCTTTTCAAGGCGCCAGCAGTGCAAGAGTTACTGGCCCAAAACCGAACCTTCGATGGAGTCATCTGCGAGACCTTCATGAACGACGCCCACTACGGCTTTGCAGAGCACTTTGGAGCTCCGTTGATTACCCTTAGCACTTTGGGAGCCACTGGCTGGACCTCTGATCTGGTGGGTACTCCGTCACCAGCCTCGTATGTGCCGCATAATCTACTGCGGTTCGGTGACCACATGAACTTTTGGGAGCGAGCCCAGAACCTGGGATTCCAGATCTACGAATTTATCTACCAGAACTTGATCAATTTACCCAGACATGAGCGGTTGTATAGGAAATATTTTCCCAATAACAAACAAGACTTTTATGAGATGCGCAAGAGTACTTCGCTGGTGCTACTAAACAATCATGTTTCGCTTAGCAATCCGCGTCCCTATTCTCCAAATATGATAGAAGTTGGAGGGATGCATGTGAATCGAAAGGCGCCAAAGCCACTGCCCAAAAATATACGGGAATTCATCGAGGGAGCCGAGCATGGTGTTATCTACTTCTCATTGGGCTCTAATCTTAACAGTAAGGATCTGCCCAAGGAGAAGCGAAAGGCCATTGTGGAGACTTTGAGGGGCCTCAAGTACCGAGTGCTTTGGAAATACGAGGAGGAAAGCTTCGACGACAAACCCGAAAATGTTTATGTCTCCAAGTGGTTCCCCCAGGATGATATCCTGGCTCACGAGAAAGTGATTGCCTTTATAACTCACGGGGGGCTTTTGAGCACCATGGAATCTATTTACCATGGCAAACCCGTCGTGGGAATTCCCTTCTTCGGCGATCAGTTCATGAATATGGCGAGAGCCGAGCAGTCGGGATATGGAATCACTGTGAAATATGCCCAACTGAATGCTCCTCTATTCCGATCTGCCATCGATCGGATTACCAGTGATCCCAGCTACCTGGAGCGGGTCAAGGTGATGTCCAATCAATATCGGGATCAGAAGGAGACGCCGCTGGAGCGCGCTGTGTATTGGGTGGAGCATGTGACTCGGCAGAAGGGAGCGAAGTACCTGAGAAGTGCCTGTCAGGACCTGAACTTCATTCAGTACCACAATCTGGATGTCCTAGCCGCTTTCTTTTCCGTTCTTGGCCTTGTTCTTGTTTTTGTTTTTCTAACAATACGATTCGTAGTAACTAAAGTACAAGGCAGTCTTTCGAAGCCAAAAAGTTCAAAGAAGAAAATTAACTAAGTTAACATTAAAATATTTAATAAGTTAAAAGCTACAAATTAATATTATTAATGAACGTTGGGGATAATTGTAGTAATCAAGTCTGTACAATATAATAACAAACTGGAAAAAAGACTAAGACAAAATTTTAATATCTCTTATCCTTTTTTATTAAAATTTTAAATTACAAATATAATTTTGAAATTCCTTTTAAAAAAATTGTACAAATGCATATAATTTTAATAAAATAATACATGTACAATTTAATTAATTATGCAAAATCATAGTATACAAAAGTAATTAGATCGAGATTGAAATATTTTTAAAATTGTAAGATGATTTAACTAAGAAGAACTGAATAGAGTGCTTTTTTTTTACATATGTAGGTATATATATAAAGTTCTTTATTATCAAGCAAACATTTTTTTCAAATCATGATTCAATTCCAGCAGTCGTCAGAAAGAGAGAGAAACCAAAAACAGACGATAAAGCCGGTAAACAAAACAAAGGGAACGAGAACACCATATCAAAAACTGATTATGGAGGCGTTGGAGAGCGAGAGAATAAAGCGGAGTTATAGAGATATTCGATCGTGAGTGGTATACAAAATATTGAACTAGCGTTTTCGGCACCGTAACGATGATGTGAGATCGTGAGAATATTTTGCTGGTCATTAGAGATATAGAAAATGAGACAAAAAAATATTGGGTCTGTCTCTCTTCAAATGCCATTGGAACCTAGCCCAACCGCTTATAATTACCTCATCGCGGGCCCATGTTAGCTCAGTTTGTTCCGAGGCGCCAAGGCGTCCGTACCTCAACCCCTATTTCAGCTCCACAGAACTCGATCGTCGGTCGATAAGAACGCATTTCACAACTGGCAACGATTAGGCCGAATTAATTGTTTAGAATTAGTAGTTTGGAAAACTGAAAATAAAACTAACAGCTGGCCAAACGAGTTTTCTGGCCCTGCTGCTGCCTTGCCTGCTGAGCTGCGTGTCTGCCTACAACTACCTGGTGGTTCTACACACCGCCGCCCGATCCCATTATCATGTGGGTTCGGCCCTGGCCAAGGGACTAGCCAGCGCAGGGCATCAGGTGACCATTGTCTCCCCCTTCGAGTTGAAGAAACCCATTAAAAACATCAAAGATGTGCATGTCAAGAGCATTATGACAGCCATGCAAGGTGAGTGGGGCTAGAACATTACACAATCTCATGTGGGAAATTTGTATAATTCCATGAATTTCTAGTGCAATTCAAATATTTATCCATGAAATGCCTTCATAAATTCCATTATAACTTCTTATCGGAGAACGACAAATTGACTAAAATATTACAAACAATCTAATGTGTCTGATGCGATCTGATGTAGTTATTTATTATTTATTATATTATATTTTATTTATTATCTTTCATTAAAATTGGTACTTAAATCATTCTTCAATTCTGTAAAGTAAATTTCGAAAATACAAATTGTTTATGGCTTATATTCTAAGCCCGTTGGGTTACGCTTGAGTTCAGAATATTTCGTATATAATTATACAAAATCCATTTCTCTCGGTTGTACTTACTAATACACACATATTTATCTATATTTTACACATAATTGAGATATTTACACTACAAAATTACTTCAGCTAATAGTTATACAAATATACAAGGTGTTATCTAGATGAAAAAAATTTCACCAATAAAAAAACAGTTGCATATACTACTGGAAAAAAGAGTCGGTCAGACATGCACTTAAAGCTTTTACCATAATCTTCACTTTGCTATCACAAATTTGATAGCAACGTAAGACTTATTGATTACAATAGGTTATCAAAAGCAAAAATTTGTCAGTCATTAAATATTGGTTACACAATTTCAGGAAGAATGGCCAACCTGTTGGAGTCTTCAAAGAGGCCAATAGTAGAGCAGATTGTTGATTTTCATGAGATGGGTATTGAAATCACCGAGTTGCTGCTGACCGAACCCTCTGTGGTGGAGCTGATGAAATCGAATGAGACCTATGATGCTGTTATATCCGAGGTTTTCCTCAACGAAGCTCATTTTGGATTTGCAGAGCATTTTAAGGCCCCGCTCATAGGACTGGGCACCTTTGGCGCCATTAGCTGGAACACAGATCTGGTGGGTTATTTTTAGTTTTATAAGTATTATTAACTGATTTTTGTTCTTCATTTTTTCAGGTGGGATCTCCATCACCACCCTCATATGTTCCAAGTGCCCTGCTGAAGTTCAGTGACCACATGACTCTCGCAGAGCGAGTGGGCAATCTGGCCTTCCTCACCTACGAGTATATCTTCCTGAACTACTTCTATCTGCCGCGTCAGGAACTTCTGTACAGCAAGTACTTCCCCAACAACAAGCAGGACTTTTACGCGATGCGCAAGAACACGGCTCTGGTGTTGCTCAATCAACACGTATCGCTCAGCTTTCCCCGTCCCTATTCGCCCAACATGATCGAAGTGGGCGGCATGCACATCAACCGAAAGCGCCAGCCGCTGCCCAAGGACATTCAGGAGTTTATCGAGGGCGCCAAGCATGGTGTCATATACTTCTCAATGGGTTCCAATCTGAAGAGCAAAACACTGCCGGTGGAGAAACGTCAGGCGCTGATTGACACTTTCGCTCAGCTGAAACAGCGAGTGCTGTGGAAGTTCGAGGACACTAATCTGCCGGGCAAGCCGGCTAATGTCTTCATTTCGGACTGGTTCCCGCAGGACGACATTCTGGCCCACGACAATGTGATCGCCTTCATCACCCACGGCGGTCTGCTGAGCACTACGGAATCCATTTACCACCGCAAACCCTTTGTGGGCATTCCCATCTTTGGGGATCAGTTCTTGAATATGGCTCGCGCCGAACAGAATGGTTATGGAGTGACTGTCCACTATGAGGAATTGACCACTGAAAAACTTTTGACAGCCATCCAGCGACTTATACAAGATCCCGAGGCCACCAAGAAGGTGCGCGACATGTCGGACAGGTATCGGGATCAGCCGGAAACTCCATTGGAACGCGCCGTTTTCTGGGTGGAGCACGTTTCCCGGCACAAGGGTGCCAAGTACCTGAGGAGCGCCTCCCAGGATATGAACTTCATTCAATACCACAACCTGGATGCCATGATAATCCTATATGGCGGCATTATATTCGTTCTATATTGCATTTTCCTGTTGATCCGTTGGGTGTGGCGACTGTTGCAGGAATTGTTTGTGAGTAAGGAAAGTCCCCAGCCGAAAAAGAAAGCCAAACAGAACTAAACTCAAGTGATTATTAACTTTAGAATTAATGTCCAGCTTTTAAATCAGGGTGCTTAAAATAAACGTGGTTTTTGTAATGGATTTTTTTAAGAAATAACTAGTGTGCAATATTTCTAAAAAAAATATATTTAGAAAATATGAATTCCGAATGAGGACTCTAGAAATAATTGTAATTTTCTTTACAATATTTTATTCTTATTGCTCACAATAAAATACAGCAACATTTTTTTGCCAGTATCTATGGGTTTTTCCCCAAACTGTCTTCGAATTTGCAACCATTTGGTGTTGGTGGGAAAGCTCGTGAAAATTTAATTTGATTTTACAAAGGGGTTGTGCGGTTGCTTTCGGCCTGCGGCTCGAAACTTGTAAACTAAAATGGAAAATATTGTGAACTTCTATCGAAAAAATTCTACGTTGCCTTCCTATTCTCCTCGTTATTCTTTTTTATTCTTTGCAGCTTACATTTTCATTTATTATTGTATGCTCTTTTCAAAGGGAATTAAGAAAAATAAATATATATACAAACAACTACAAATTTTTAAAAGTTGGTAAGAAATAAACTTTTCTCAAATCAGGTAAGTTTGAAAAATCATACACCATTTAAATATTAATCTGTTTATTATTTTTGTTAAGGGTATGTGTAGTTTCAATAAAGCTGCGATAATTTTTCTTTGTTGGATCCTATTTTCAACCACTCTCTGCTTCCCTCCTACTGCAAGTTGCACATAGTTAACGCTTCAGTTGTAAAAATGCCCATCAGCGCGTTCAAATTTTTAACAGCAACCAACTGAGTGCCACGCCCACTCCCACTGAACGCCACCATTCCACTCCCACCAACGCCTCCGGCTAAATGCTTTTATTTTCTTTGCCGTGCATCTTTCCTCTCCCTTTTCCCTTTTGCCGGGCAAAAGGCGTGTAAAAGTTTTAGCCCAACTTATTGAAACTGTTTTGGGCCATGGCCGTGCTGCTGGAAAATCAGCGTCCGTCGCGGAAATGTTGGCGGCTTTAATGCCAATCCGGCTTAAAAGTGCAGCCAAGGAGCTATTGTTTTTGTGGTACAATTTTGGCCTGTAAGGAGAGTCTCAAGAATAATGCTGGCCCCAATTTAAGTAATCCTGAATCGTGGATAGTTTTTATTAAAATAAAAATGCAAGTTTATTATATGTTAAACACCTAACTAGGCCTGCATTTCGTTTTTATAAGCTTTTATACGTTTAAAAATAATCTGAGATGCAATCCAGGGCAGGGAGTTAAATTTAATAAAAAAGAATAACATTTAATTAACTAAAATTTTTTTTTTGTTTATTTCATATTTAATAATAAACTTTTATTTTATGTGTTTTAACTTCTTTTTATATTTTAATTATTTCTTTGTTCTTATCTAAAGCGACTATTTATATGTTCACCATCGTACTATTATCTGTATATATAGAGACGACCAGGTGATCTTGTTATTGTGTCAGATCAGTTTACTATCATTGCTGGGAAAACCCCAAATATCTATTAATCGTATGAGTTTTGTATATAATCGACTACGGAAACATTTACACCTCAGTTTAAGGCAGGCGCCAAGATGCTGAAGTTCTTCCTAGTGGAACTGCTGGTTCTGTTGGCCAGCGCATCAGTTTTCTCCATCGAAGTGGACACGGATTTGGGACGAGTGCGTGGTGCTAATCTGACCTCTAGATTGGGATTGCCCTTCCATGCCTTTCGCGGCATTCGGTATGCTGAGCCGCCTCTGGGAGACCTGCGGTTTTTGAATCCCCAGCCTGTGCAGCCGTGGGCCCCGAAAACCTTCGATGCCAGTGAGGATGGACCGATGTGCCCGCAACCGTGGGACAATATGTCGGATGTTTCCGAGGACTGTCTGCGGCTAAATGTGTACACCAAGGATTTGAAGGGCAGTCGACCGGTGATTGTGTTCCTGCATCCTGGAGGCTTCTATGTTTTCTCCGGACAGAGTAAATATTTGGCTGGACCCGAGAATTTTATGGATCGCGATTGTGTGCTAGTCTCGATAAACTACCGGCTGGGTAGCTTGGGTTTCCTGGCCACTGGAAGTAAAGAAGCCCCTGGAAATGCAGGAATGAAGGACCAGGTTCTGGCATTGCGATGGATCCAACGGCATATCCATCGATTCGGAGGTGACCCCGACAGTGTTACCCTTTTGGGTTATAGTGCAGGTAGTATCAGCGTAGCTCTTCACATGCTGTCGCCCATGTCGCGGGGTCTCTTTCATAGGGCAATCTGCATGAGTGGTGCGCCATATGGACCACTTCAGTATCAAAACAATGACCTTCGCCTGGCCAGAAGACAGGCCGGTCTACTCAAGTGCCCCCAGGAACCGGTCAAGGACATGGTTGAGTGTATGCGGCAAAAACCCTACTTGGATTATGCAAACACCTTCAATAAGATGTTCGAGTTTGGCGGGCATCCTATACTGCACTGGAAAATCGTGGTCGAGGAGGATTTTGGCCAAGAACGCTACCTCGTCGAGAGTCCCTTTAAAACTGCTCGACGTGGCGACTTTCACAAGGTTCCCAGCATTACTGGTATTACGGAGTTCGAATTCCTTCATTCAGCCTTTTGTAAGTAAAAAGTAAGATTCAACTAGAAAACTATAATCTAATCTCAATGTTCTTCAGATCACCTGAAAAATGTAAGCCTTGTAAGCAAATATAACCAGAACTGGGAACACTTTGCTTCTATTACCCTGCTTTTGGAACGTAACTCAATCCAATCGCGAGATGCAAGTCGAGTTTTGAGAGAGAAATATATGCCTGAGAGCAGAGACAAATTGGAGTTCCCGAAATCCGTCAAGGGTTTGGGGGAACTCTACAGCGATGCGATAATAGGGGTGTCCTTCCATCGGTTTCTTCGCTTGATGGCTCCCCACACACCTATTTACACCTATCTTTTTCGGTACAGGGGTAGATATAGTTTCTTTACAAATCCTGATAACAATCAATCAATGGGTAAGCTGATTACTTATATATTTTTGGGTTTAAAATTATTAACATCTTTTAATTTTTACAGGCCCTGTTCATCATGACGAGCTCTTATATTTATTCCATGTGGGTCTTGAGCATATTAAAATGCCTCTGTTAAAACGAGAGGATCCCGAAAACTTTATGATTGAGCTTATGACACGTATGTGGTTTGAGTTTGCTCAAAAAGGGTGAGAAGTATTCTCTTTTAGTGTTATGATTTTATAATTATTTTTTTTTGTTTTTAGGGATCCCCACAATAAGTGTGATGAATACCTAAAAGATCTCAACTGGCCCCTCTACAATTCACAGGAGAAAGGTTATCTCGAAATTGGGACCAGTCTTACTGCAAAATCTGGCGGCTTCTTTTTGGATCGATATAATATCTGGGAAGAATTATTTCCTTTATCAAGCTTCTGATGATTGTTTTTTTTAATTTATTATACATACTTTAATATTCACATTACAAACATTTTATTTTATGAAAAAATATTAATCAAAATATGAATATAAATATCAAATATAAACCAAAGTTGAATAAAAATGATATTACCCTGCAAAAATATATAGCCTTTTTATTGTAGTTATAATGCAACTTTATTTTTGAAAAGAGTTTTGTAAGACTGAACGAGGCAGCTTTTTTAATACCATTTTCAAAACCTAATTTCAAAAATCAAAACGGCAGCCACGAAGCTGTTGATTTTGTGGTACAATTTTGGGATGTAAAAAGTCCTTAAAGTAACACAGACCCCAATTAAAGTAATCTCGAATTTTGGGCAGTTTTTATACCCGTTACTCGTAGAGTAAAAGGGTATATTATAATCGTGCTCAAAAATGTAACAGGTAGAAGGAAGCGTTTCCGACCATATAAAGTATATATATTCTTGATCAGGATCACTGCCGAGTCTATCTCGCCATGTCCGTCTTTCTGTCCATTTATTTCTTGATATTTCGAGTTGAAATTGATCTTAAAAAATGTAAAATTGACTTACGTTTCGTATCGAATTTTTTTGTGTGTATTTTTTACACACAAAACTAGGCCTGCATTTGGGTTTTCATACGCTTGACGGGGAATTTTCTAAGTTTGACATAGAAATTAATTCAACAGAACACTAAAAATTGTGTGATGCACTCCAGGGCGGTAATCTAGAACCGATAAAGAAAAAAAATGTAATTTACAAGTCAAACAAATTAATAATATTGATTTATTTATTTCTATATTTATCTTATTTTAAAGACATTTTTTTACGCTTTATGTTATAATCAAAATAAATTATTCTGTATTAATCTCATTCAATACTTACATTCTTTAATTTTATAAATTTTAGAACTCTTTTTTAAAGTTATAAAACAAAGCATCTTTCATGCAGCTGTTTTACACATACCTTTGTTCTCAACTAAAGTGACTATTCAGCTGTTCGCCATCGTCTTCTATAGGTAAATCTGTACATACAGCGACGACCAGGCGATCTTGTTATTATGCCATTTCAGTTCACAATCACTGCTGGGTAAAGCCCCAAAAGCAATTTCAACCGCTGAGTTTTGTATAAAAACAGCAACGGAAACTTTTACAACTCAGTTTAAGGTAGGCGGCAAGATGCTGAAGTTCTTCTTAGTGGAACTGCTGGTTCTGCTGGCCAGCGCATCGGTTTTCTCCATCGAAGTGGACACGGACTTGGGACGAGTGCGTGGTGCCAATCTGACCTCCAGATTGGGATTGCCCTTCCATGCCTTTCGCGGCATTCGGTATGCTGAGCCGCCCCTGGGAGACCTCCGGTTTTTGAATCCCCTGCCTGTGAAGCCATGGGCCCCGAAAACCTTCGATGCCAGTGAGGATGGACCGATGTGCCCGCAACCGTGGGACAATATGACGGATGTGTCCGAGGACTGTCTGCGGCTGAATGTGTACACCAAGGATTTGAAGGGCAGTCGACCGGTGATTGTGTTTCTGCATCCAGGAGGCTTCTATGTTTTCTCCGGACAGAGTAAATACTTGGCTGGACCCGAAAATTTTATGGATCGCGATTGTGTGCTAGTCTCGATAAACTACCGGCTGGGTAGCTTGGGCTTTCTGGCCACAGGAAGTAAAGAAGCCCCTGGAAATGCAGGAATGAAGGATCAGGTCCTGGCATTGCGCTGGATCCAACGCCATATCCATCGCTTTGGTGGTGACCCCGGAAGTGTGACCCTTTTGGGTTACAGTGCGGGTAGTATCAGCGTGGCTCTTCACATGCTGTCGCCCATGTCGCGGGGTCTCTTTCACCGGGGAATCTGCATGAGTGCTGCGCCATATGGACCACTTCAGTATCAAAACAATGACCTTCGGCTGGCAAAACGACAGGCTGGACTTCTGAAGTGCCCCCAGGAACCGGTTAAGGAAATGGTTGACTGTATGCGGCAAAAACCTTACTTGGATTACGTGACCACCTACAATGGCATGTTTGAGTTTGGATGGAATCCCACACTGAACTGGAGAATCGTGGTCGAGGAGGATTTTGGACAGGAGCGCTACCTCGTCGAGAGCCCCTTTAAAACTGCTCGACGTGGTGACTTTTACAAGGTTCCCATCATTACTGGCATTACGGAGTTCGAATTCCTTTCTGGGGCATTCTGTAAGTAAAAAGTAAGATTCAAGTTGAACATTATGGTCTAAAGCTTTCAGCTTTCTCCACTCCCTTCAGTTGATCTGCGAAATGAAACCATTGTAGGCAACTACAACCAGGACTGGGAACGTTTTGCGCCTATTACCCTGATTTTGGAACGTAACTCAACCCAATCGCGACATGGCACTCGAGTTTTGAGGGAGAAATATATGCCTGAAAGCAGAGACAAGCTGGAGTACCCAAAATCCCTCAAGGGTTTGGGAGAACTCTACAGCGATGCCATGATTGGAGTGCCCTTCAATCGCTTCCTTCACTTGATGGCTCCCCACACACCTATTTACACGTATCTGTTTCGGTACAAGGGAAGGTATAGCTTCTTGAAAAATCCTGATAACCAACAAGCTATGGGTGAGCAGATTTGTTATATATTTGTGGATAATATTATTTATTAATTTTTACAGGCCCGGTTCACCATGATGAGCTCATATATTTATTTCATGTGGGTCTTTTGACTCCTCTATTGAAACGAGAGGATCCCGAAAACTTTATGATTGAGCTTTTGACGCGAATGTGGTTTGAATTTGTTAAAAAAGGGTGAGGAATATATTTTTTGAATACATGTTAAGATTGTATAATTATTTTATTGTTCCCAGGGATCCCCACAATAAGAGTGATGAATACTTGAAAGATCTTAACTGGCCTCTATACAGTTCCCAAGAAAAAGGATATCTGGAAATCGGTACCAATCTTACTGCAAAAACTGGGGGCTTCTTTTTGGATCGATATAGAATCTGGGATGAATTATTTCCTTTAACAAGCTTTTGCTAAGAATCTGAGTCTTGGAATGTAACTAAATATTTTTAAAAATTTGTAAACTTTTATATTAGCAATCCAAATATTGAATAAATATGAGATTACCCTGGAAAAATATGTCTTCCGTTTAATTTAATTATAGATACTTCATTTTTGAAAGACTTAATCCGCAAGGAGTAGCTCTCCAACATTCATGTTCAGAAGCTAAATCGAAAAAACAACAGATGACATACTCATGACTTCTCTTCGAGATAGAACTCACAAAAATTAACAAACAACAAGAAAGGAAGCTAACTTCGGCCAGCCGAAGTCTATATACCCTTGCAGTTAATTCCTATTTAATTACAAATTACAAAAATCTGAATTTCGATTTGGAACATACCGAATTATAGCAATTTTGACAATAATTGATTGATCATTCCTATGGGAGCTATATAATATAGTCGTCCGATTTATGTAAAATTTATTTCAAAATTCTGAAATAATAAAATAAAGTTATATTCAAGAGTAGAAGAGAATACAATAAAAATTAACAAAGCTATAATTTTTTTCCTATTAATTTCCCATTAATTTTCCGATCATTCCTATGGGAGCTATATGATATAGTCGTCCGATTTTTATAAAATTTAAATCGAAAATCAGAAGTATTAAAAAAACGATATTCCAAAGAGGAAAAGGAAATATGTCAAAAGACACCGAAGCTATAATTTTGTTCATATTAATTTGCCATTAATTTTCTGATAGTTCCTATGGCAGCTATATGATATAGTCGTCCGATTTTTATAAAATTTAATTCGAAATTCAGAACTGTTAAAAAAATGATATTTCCAAGAGCATAAGGTAATATGTCAAAAAACACATAAGTTATAATTTTTTTTCAATTATTTTTCCGATTATTCCTATGAGAGCTATAAGATATAGTTGTCCGATCCGGCCGGCTCCGACTTATATACTACC
This sequence comes from Drosophila mimetica, assembly GCA_037075245.1. Taxonomy (NCBI): domain Eukaryota; kingdom Metazoa; phylum Arthropoda; class Insecta; order Diptera; family Drosophilidae; genus Drosophila; species Drosophila mimetica. Next base: position 11,651,991 of record JBAMCH010000023.1, read on the forward strand.
TGCAACAGAAATACGACTTTTGGTAAAGTTTCAGCTCGATAGCTTAAAAACTGAGGGACTAGTTTGCGTAGAAACGGACGGACGGACGGACAGACGGACGGACAGACGGACGGACAGACGGACAGACGGACAGACGGACAGACGGACATGGCTAGATCGACTCGTCTAGTCATGCTGACCAAGAATATATATACTTTATAGGGTCTGAAACGTCTCCTTCACTGCGTTGCAAACTTCTGACTGAAATCATTATACCCTCTGCAAGGGTATAAAAATGACAGAATGGTTGAACGCATAACTAGCGCCAGGTGAACGAGCATTGAGCATATTTTCAGCAATTTCCATCTGCAGCTCGGATTTTCTCGACTTTTTGCCGGCACAAATTGTTGTAAAAACACGACAGGAAAAGCGAGCGAAAAAGAGGAATGCAGTGAAGCGACCGATTTGCTTGGACAAGTTACCGATTAGATACAGTCAAGAAGTGAGCTGATATTTCGAAGCATCTCCGAGACTGCAAATTGGAATTGCTGACATTGCTCAAATAATAGCTTCAGCTTGAAAAAAAAATCAGAGTGTGTGTACTTTTTTTTGTGAAGTGACTATTAAGCGACAAATCCTTTGCCAGGGATATGACAAATCATCATTTTGGCTTTTTCCGTTGACGGTAATCAACAGCTCATTAAAAACGCGTCGAACCACAAAACAGGACATCATTAAATAGACTCTTCTCCACTCGGGGGACATTTAAAGGGCCGAGAACCGGGAGCTACGGGGGTCGACGGATCTATGGATACAAAACCCTAAATCGCATGAAATTATCTACATTTGCATGCCAACACAAAACACACAGAGCTAATGGCAATTCCAGCCACACCACATTTATATAGCTCATGAATTTTTGATTACGCATTTGGCAATGCGGCCAAAAACGGCCAAAAGCACCAGCCGAACCCAAATGAACCAAACCAATCCAACGGAAGTGACTCCGTGCAATTTAATATTACGCATACGCAGCGAATGCAACTGATTGGCAGCGGTTAATAAATGCGCTCAAAACCGACCCATATATGTATGTATGTATGTTTGTAGATGCATAGCCAGCCACGCAAATATTTGTATGCGTATTCCATAATTCACTGGACGCCAATCGAGCAGCTTTGCGTGTGACCAGAAAAGCATCGTTATAATATAAATACGCGAAACATAATATCCCATCATTTTGGTGCGCTATCTGTGGCGAAAACAAACTGGGAATCATGGGGCCTCTCAGAGCTGAATATTCGCGATAGTTGCTTATTTGCTAGCCATCATCTGAAAGGTAATATGTAGTTCTGAAATGGAATTCATAGAAAAGGTAACATTGATGAGGTTCTTGGCCATCGAAATATCCCCTACCTAGATAGGCAACATTTCCAGACTGCGGGGGTGCTTTCCCCAAGATCTGACGGAAGACTGAAACCAAACACACATTTTTCTGACAGTTGATAAGATTAACGTGATAAGTGGGTTAAGAAAGTACACTGCAGAAAAGGAAAGAAACCCAGATAGTGCCTCTTTATTATTTTATTTAATAGAATTAAATTCAGAGTTAAAGTTAAATTCGACAAAACTAAATATTTTTTAAAAGGCTGCAAAAAAATTCCTAAATGTAATAAAATATTCACATTGACTTTATATTTTATATATTTAAGTGTTTGATCATTTACATCTAATTATTTTGTTTTCCTCTTCCTAGTTTTTGTGTCCTTTTTACTTCGCATGACAATTTTTATTAACATAATCACACAAAAGACAAGCATGGCAGGAACGAGCAAAATGCCTAGGAGTAAAGTGCACAGAACATCCAGACTGTGATAAGTGAAGAAGTCCAATTCTCTGCCTGTTACACGCATATATTTTGCACCTTTGTGACGCAGGACGTAGTGAGTCCACCATATGGCAGTTTCCAGAGGATTCATGGGTTGATCCCGATATCGAGCAGCCGCTGTTTTTGCCGTGACATCGAAACTCTTTTCTGTCAGCAACCGAAGAATACTGTCCCTGAACTCCTCTCCAGTCATATCCTTATAGTTCAAAGCCAAACCCTGACCCTGTCGTTTGATATGCTCCATATTCCCGAACTGGTCATAGAAGAATGGCAGTCCCAGCATCGGTTTGCCATGGTGAATACATTCGACGGTGCTCTGTAATCCTCCGTGGGTTATAAACAACTTAACTTTTGGATGGGCCAAAATATCCTGCTGAGGGAACCATTTGCTGATTAACACATTCGGTGGTTTTCCTGGCAACTCCTCATCTTCGAACTTCCAGAGGATGCGCTGGGGCAGACTGGCAAATGTTTCGATCAATATTTTCTTGCGATCCTCTGCCAGGTTATTGCTCTTAACATTGCTGCCGAGGGAAAAATAAATAACTCCATGTTCGCCAGACCCTTGGATAAAGTCCTCTAAATCCTTTGGTAAAGGTTTCGTTTCCTGGTTAATGTGCATACCTCCCACCTCGATCACGTTCGGCGCATATGGTCGAGGTGAAGCCAATGTAAAGTGTTGATTGACCAAAATCAAGGCAAAATTTCTGCTTATCTCGGACAAAGGTTGCTTATCAGCAATTTTCGGGAAATACTTTCTGTAGAGTGCCTGATGCTTCTCCGCATGATGCCAGTGCCAGTTAATCCAAGAAAGAGAGCGATCCACAAACTGTGCCAAACGTCCTCCATAGGTTTGAAGGTCGTACCAGTAAGCAGAAGGTGACTGGAGGTATGATATCGGCGATACATTGCCCACTAATTCGTCGATCTTCCAGTCAGTCCCATATGAAGCTATTCCGATAATGGGGGCATCAAAATAGGCTGCCAAGCCATAAAGACCATCGAGCCGCCAAAGATCCACAACTATTAAATCAAACTGAGCTTTTCCCGGCTTCAGAACCTCTCGACGCACTCCGTCATTGTTCAGCACTTTTTTTACCATCCCAAGGTTGTACGTGTTGATGTATTCATTATCTTCCCAAGTGCCCTTAGGTGTCATTAAAGCGTCTAATAATTCTAAAATTTCTAATAAAACAATGTAAATACATAAATATATTAAAATACTAATCTATTAAATAAAATAAACTTACCCTCAATATTGTCAATCAGTTCTGGAACAGGAATTTCGTGAATGTTCTGCACAGGTTCCTTTAATGGAAACGGACTTACAGAGGTAATTTCATGTCCCAAAGAAGCCAAGCTTTTAAGATACGGAAGGGCATGATAATAATGCGAATAACTTGGTATGGGAAACAAGGCAAGAATTCGAGCTCCCTCTAAGAAACCGGGTAGAAGGGCCACCAACAGGACTAACGATCTCGGTACCCACATATTTAGACCGGTCGTGCTTTAGCCTCTAGTTCAACTGGAAGACTGACTCGTAGAACTTACCCAACATATTTCGTCTCGCTGATAAGCTTGAAAGCAAGTCACCCACAGACCGTGTGATTACATGGGTAAAGTACCATATCTAGGTTATTCGTAAATCAATAATATCTTGCTTATTTACAACCATATTATATTTGACCGATTAAAGAAAGTACAAAATAATTTATATTCAAGTTCTTGATCTCCCTTTCTTATTGTTACATTACAAACTTACTTAATTACTTTTATTTACTGAATCTTTTGCTTTCTTTTAGAGTTTCCAAATCCAGCTAAGTTAGCCACTTTTTTTAGTACCCAATATGTGATTGCAAGAATGAGTAGAGCTCCAACCAAGAGAGCTCCTATGACATCCAGGCTGTGGTAGGCAAAGAAGCCCAAATCCTGTCCGGCCACTCGCATGTGGTAAGCTCCTTTGTGCCGTAATACGTACTCCGTCCACCAGATGGCCGTGTCCAAGGGACTCATTGGCTGATCCCGATATCGCTCGGACATCTGCCTGGCCGTATCTGAAAATTTCGGATCCGTGATCAATTGCTCGATGGTCGCTTTGAATACCTGCTGGGTCATTGTCTTGTGATCCAGTCCCAATCCAAATCCTGCCTGTGTGGCACGCTTGACATTCAAGAACTGATCGTAGAAGAAGGGCAGGCCCAGGACGGGCTTACCATGATGAATGCTCTCGATGGTGCTTAGCAACCCACCATGGGTAATAAAAAGCCTGACCTTGGGATGGGCCAGGATATCTGGCTGAGGAAACCATTTGCTGATGAAAACATTTGAGGGTTTGCCCGGCAACTGATCGTCTTCGAATTTCCACAGTACCCGTTGCGGCAGACTGGCAAAGGTTTTCAGAATAAGTTCCCTTCTCTCCTCCGGAAGATCCTTGCTCTTGACATTAGAGCCCAGGGAAAAGTAGATCACACCCTGCTCCCCGGCACCCTGAATGAATTCCTCCAAGTCTTTGGGCAAAGCAGCTGGCTTGTGGGATATATGTAGACCTCCCACCTGGATCATATTCGGAACGTAGGGCCGTGGAAAACTGAGCGAAAAGTGTTGATTGAGGAGCACTAGCGAGAAGTTCCTGTTCAAATCGGTGAGTGGAACCCGTTTTGAGGCCACTGGAAAGTATTTCGCATACAATCTCTCCTGCTCCGGCATGTGCACCCATCTATAGTTGAGCCAGGCAATTGTAGTGTCTACAAAGTTAGTCACACGCTCCCTGAAAGTCATGCGATCCGTAAGACCCGCTGTTACCAGGGGAGTATACGATAGAGGCGATACATTGCCCACCAGCTCATCAATATTCCAGTCGGTACCGAAGGTGGAAATACCTATTATGGGAGCATCGAAATGGGCCGCAAATCCGTAGTAGGCATCTGAACGTAGAGCTTCCACTATAATAAGATCATAGTGATCCTTTCCAGGAGGCAAAAGCGTTTCTGTCACCTCTTTATTGATGAGAACTGAGCGGGTGATATCCACAAAGAATTTGTTTATAAAATTGTTCTCCTGCCACAAATTCATTGGATCGGCTAAGTCATTTATGAGATCTAAAAAAGTATTTTTAATCAAACAAATAAACCCCAAAGATATCTAAATACTATTTACCGTCGTAGTTTTCAAAAACTTCCGGGATGGGAATGTCTCTAAAGTTGCTCACCGGTTTCTTCTGCGGAAATGCATTAATCGAGGTCACCTGGTGACCCCGAGAAGCAAGTGTCTTGAGATAGGGCACCACATTGATGTACTGCGATGGTCCTGGAAAGGGAAATATGGCCAGTATTCTGGCAGCCTGCAGACAAGCAGGCAGAATAAGCAGTAGAGCACTTAGCTGTAGAGCTAACATCCTAAAGATCGTCTGGTTTTCGCAAACTCAAGCTATAAACTGAATCAGTAAACGCACATTACAGCATAGTCCGGGGCTATTAGATAACAAGCCCGAGACACCGACATGCGATAGCAATTCTCGACAGATGCGATTACGGAAATTTCGTAGGCGATCCACATCTCACTGTGGCACCCCATCACTATTTTGTTCCCTATCTTACCCCCGTCTATCCCACAATCAAAAAGCTCTACTGAATTTACAATGGCCTACACTTGGAGAAAATATAAGTAAGTTTGATATTTTATAAAGAAACTTTAGATTTACAAATATATAAGATTATCTTTTTAACAGCTTTTCTTATTTTTTTAGATTTAAGTATGAAATAGCACACTACAGACATTTTGTTACGAAGTATTTTCTCGAGTGTTGCCTTTTATATAGTGATAGCTTTAAATCTAAAGTTAAACAAAGGCTGAGGTTCATGCGTGCGCTAAAATGATTATAATGATAGCATTTGACGTTTTGACAGTCAACTCTTTTGTAGAAATATTTATATTTAGATGCTCTTAAAGGGGTATATTTCACTACTTGGTTTAGATTGTAAATATATCATTCAAAATAATTTAAATACTTTCACATAAATTGTAGTATTTTGTTTTAATTTCTTGTTATTTAATTAGAAGTACAAATATTCTTAGTACTAAGATGTTTATAAGTGCTAATAACAGAACAAATAATTTCATATATATAGATCGGTGTCGGCATGAACTCGACTAGTTAATGGAATTTAATTGGTTACTGGCTCTTCAATTTACTCGACCCCTGGCGACGCTTTAAGATGATATAACTGAGACCACTCAGCAGGCAGTTCAGTGCAATCACGAAGATCAGTAGAGACACAATAGCGACTGCGACGAGCAGGCCCCAGGTATCCAGACCATGAAACTGAACGAAGTCCAGATCCCGGGAGGCACATCTCAAGTGGCTGGCGCCCTTGTGCCTCAATACGTACTCGGTCCACCAAATGGCCCGCTCCAAAGCGGTTTCCTTTTGATCGCGGAATAATTTCGATTTAATCTGAACTGCTGCCGCATAACTGGGCTTCTTAAGCAGTTCCTGGATCAGAGATGTGAGTTCTGTGGCATTGGTACTCCATATATCAGCACTAAGTCCATAGCCCGCCTGCTTGGCCCTCTGGACATTCAAGTGCTGATCGTAGAAAACTGGCAGACCCAAGACGGGTTTACCAAAGTAAATACTCTCGATGGTGCTCAGCAATCCACCGTGGGTGATGAAAAGCTTGACATTCGGATGGGCCAGGATATCCGGTTGGGGGAACCACTTGCTAATAAACACATTCGTTGGCTTTTCCGGCAGCTGATCGTCCTCGAATTTCCACAGAACACGTTGCGGCAGACTGGCAAAGGTTTCCATTAGAACTTTTCGAGTGGCTGGCGGTAGGTCGGCGCTCTTGATATTGGAACCCATGGAGAAGTAAATTACTCCCTCAGCGGATTGCTCCACAAAGTCGGCGAATTCTTTGGGCAAGGGCTGTACCTTGCGCTGCTGTTGCAAATGCAGACCACCCACCTCAATCATATTGGGCAAATAGGGGCGTGGATAGCTCAGCGAAAAGTGCTGGCCCAGCAGCATTAGCGAAAAGCTATCCAAAACTTCCTCCAATGATTTCTTGGCCGATGGAAAGTATTTCGCATACAAATCCCGCTGAGTCGGCAGGTGGACAAGTCTCTTGTGCAGCCACATTACGGAAGCTTCCCATACATTTCGCAGACGATCCTCGAAACCCATTCGCTCCGTTCGCGATGACAGCAGCATAGGATTGTAGGATAGTGGGGAAATATTGCCCATCAACTCATCTATATGAGTGTCTGTTCCGTACGATGATATTCCTATGGTTTGGGCATTAAAATGTTGGGCTAAACCAAAGAGTGCTTCGGTTTGAACTGTTTCCATGACAACCAGGTCGAATCTCTCCCCGCTGGCCAGCAAATCCTTTACAGCCGGATCATCCAGAACACTTGTGGTCATAATATTAAGAAACTCCGTCGTCATTGTCAAGGTTGTCCATTGACTTGCCTCCTGGTTATAACTCAAACTTCCAAAAGCTGTAATAGAAAATTATTGGTTAGTTGTGTTTAAAGATTTGTCAAAGATTAATATAAAAATATTATAATTTTTACCTGCCATTATTTCGTGAATTTTTTTGGCACCAATTACCCGGAAGTTGGGCTCAGTTTTATCGCTGCCAAAAGTATTGATCACGGTAACATTGTGACCTCTTTGGGCCAGTTCCTTGAGATACTGCTCGGCAAATATGTACTGCGATCGGCCGGGAAAGGGAAACACGGCCAAAATGCGTGAACTTCGAACCCCTTCATCGGCACTAACGCTGAATAGCAATAAAAGGCCAAACAGCAGAACGCCCAGACCAGTTCCAGAACATATTATTCCCATTTCAGATGCAACCACAGCGACTCGCTGACGAACGACAACTAATCTAACATAAAAACTTTTCTATATATAATTATCGGTGAGTGCCGATTAAAAAAATCGCCCGAAATTTGCTCATTCTACACAAAGTAAGTTCACTGAAGCGAGACAGAAGCTTGGTTTTTTTCAGACCCAACAAAATTCGCTCTTTCTGTATTCTTTAATTTATGCACATATACATAGTTTTTTAGCGTCACCGGCTTGTCTGAAAACAAATTGTTGATTGTTTACACACAATTTCAGCTGTTATGCAAGCGATAAGAGTATTAAGTAATGTTCTTATTTTCGTTATGGTTCTCTTAAGTTCTCGCTTTATCGCCATTTGACTCTCTAATTGTCATACTCTCCAGTTGTTATTGTTTACTCGACCTTTTAATTGAACACGGTTTTTTGTGCTCAGAGAGCTGTGAAAATAAATATACCCTCACTGTAATGTGGATCCATTCAGTTTTAAGTCTCAGCTGAAATGATACATATTTGTAGATGCATATTAATAAAAAAAAATCAAAAAATACCTGAATTAATATGTATTTATTTAAACTTAAAATTAATACATTTGACTTGTACATTTGTAAAGCAAACATAAATATTACATTAATTTATTCTTTGTCTTAGTATATATTTAAATTATTAATAAATTTTAAATTCTATGGTGGAAATCAATCAAATAAAACTGAAACGTTCCAAAAATAAGTCTAAAAACACTTAGAAACAATCATAAATGAAGAGGCAGTTAAGATTAGATAAAGCTACCACAGTGCTTATCATTCGTTGTCCCTGCTGTAATAAACCTAAAAATACAATAAAATAATTACAATCGAATCCAAAATATACGCTTCAACTGCACAGCTCACAATCTTTAACTTATCACATCGTTACTACGTTGAATGCCAACAATGGGAAAAAAAGGCTTTGCAAAAGTTGTCAAATGATTTAAAAAATACCTTCCTTTGGAAAGTACAAAGAATACGACTCCCACCACCAGGAACAGCCTTACTCCAACCATTAGGAATTTCTCCAGGGAATAGTATTCAAACAGCTTCACTTGTGATTGAGATACTTTCATATGATGGGCTCCCTTGTACCGAATAATGTACTCTGTCCAGTAAACGGCAGTTTCCAAGGGATGCATGGGCCGATCCCGAAATCTTTGGGAAACAGCCAAGGCATTTTCTTTGTATTTTGGCTGGTTAATCAGACGATTCACAGTATCCCTCAGTTCCTCTCCTGTCACGCTGTTAATATTCAACTGGAGGGCAACACCCTCCTCCTCAAGCACTTCCAAGTTCCTGAATTGATCGAAGAACAAAGGCATTCCCAAAACAGGCTTCCCATAATAGGCAGCCTCAATGACGCTAAGCATTCCACCGTGACTAATAAACAGCTTAACATTAGGGTGAGCCAAAATGGCTTGCTGAGGCAAAAGTTTGGAAATATAGATGTTGCTAGTTAAGTTCCTTGGAGGATCACCCTCAAACTTCCAAATAACTCTCTGCGGCATTGATTTGAAACTATCCAAGAGCATTTTCTGAGTTTCTTTCGGTAAATCCTTACTCTCCTGCTCCACGCCCAAGGCAAAGTAGATTACACCATGTTCTGCCTCATCGATGAATATCTGCAGATCCTCGGGAAGTTTTGGATCCTCTTTGGGTATGTGAAAACCAGCCACTTCGATCATTCCCGGAACACTTGACCTGGCCCGAAACAAGCTGAAGTGTTGATTTAACAGCATCAAGGAAAAGTTATGTCGGATATCATAGAAACTCTGCTCCAAATGGCCAAAAAAGTGATCGTGCACGAGTCGCAGTTTTGGTAGGAATACCAAATTTATCAACAGCCACTCTTCGGTGATGTAAAGCCAATTGTAGATGCGATCCCATATATTTCGCGCGGTCTTTGTGCCGAAGGGCATCACAGGCTCCACCAGAAACGACGTTCCATGACCCACAAGGGCATTTATATTCCAATCCGCCGCGCACGTTGAAACTCCGATCTGTGGGGCATCGAAATGAGCTGCCAGTCCAAAAAGCACATCAGTGAAAGATGGTTCCACAACCACCAAGTCGAATGTGACATTCGATTGCATTAAATTCCGGACTTCTAAATTATTAAGTACATTGAGCGTAGCATTAACCATTATTCTCGTCATAGAAGTCATTTCTCCCCACTTGTTAGTGGTCGAAGAGATCCCCAAGAACTCTTCGAAGTCTACGGTAGAAAGAAAACGAAAAATAAAGAAAACATTTACAAATAATATTTAAAAATTTAATATTATACCCTGCATAGCAACACCGTGTTAAACGAATATTTATCAATATTTTTAAGACAAAATAATAAACGATTTGTTTTTGTTTGCGTGACAATTTAAAGTGAGATTGTAATAGATTTTATCACTTTGCGACGGAATAGTATTTGTTATCTGACGTCTGAGTGTGCATAAGTGCAAATTAGCTTATCTAATAAAATGTCTGCGTTTCATGGGGAATACTATGCTCAATAAATATGTACATATGTATAATTTATGATTTATACCTGAGTAAACGTTTGTGTTATCCCTTATACGTATGAAGGTCACATTTTCAATGAGCTTGCAGTGTTGGAATGCATGAATCACCGTCAGCTGGTGACCCCGATCGCGTAGGGCCTGAATGTAGGGAGTCATCATCAAGCACTGCGAATGCGATTCAAAGGGGGCGATGACGAGAATTCGGGCGCCGCGAGTCCCGAAAATCGCGTTTGATATTAGCCAGAACATCGGGAGCAGCCATCGTCCCGGTGGAAACATATCGGTCGAGCTCCCGCCTTTCAACTGACTAACTGAAGAGTTTTCATTTCCAGCTCTTGCTCATTTTCACTCGTTCCATTTCGCTGATTAGATTACTGCCTCATCGCGAATGTATTGCTACTAAATCAAGGCAGTATCTCTTCGGGCAGCAGAATGTGCGGACGGCTTACGTGAGACAATCAATTATTCTTCAAATATTTTTTTATAATTATAAAGGGCGCCAGACAACTCAAGCAGTAAACGTTTAAAAAAAAAAATAATTCTAAAACACTTTGAATCAATCATAAATAAAGCGCAAATTAAGATTAGATAAAGCTACCATAACGCTTGTCATTCATTGCCCCTGCTGTAATCATCCTAAAAACAATTAAGTAAATGCAATTGAACCCCAAATATATACTCTTCAACTACGCAAATTGCAAAAACCATTCTACATATAAAAATGCTTTTTATAAAATGTAATCTTTTTTAAATATTAAAAAATATTCATTTTTAAACAAGGTCTTAAAATTAAAGGCAATTGAAAAAATCTTTAACTTATCACATCGTTATTAAGTTGAATGCCAATAATGGGCAAAAAGGGCTTGGCAAAAGTGGATAAATGATTCAAGCAATACCTTCCTTTAGAAAGGGCGAAAAAAACAATACACACAACAATAGATAACCGTAATCCAATCATTAAGAATTTGTCCACGGAATAGTATTCAAACAGCTTCACTTGTGATTGAGAAACTCTCATATGATGGGCTCCCTTGTATCGTATAATGTACTCGGTCCAATAAACAGCAGTTTCCAAGGGATGCACGGGCTGATCCCGAAATCTTTGGGAAACAGCCAAGGCATTTTCTTTGTATTTTGGCTGGCTTATCAGACGATCCACAGTATCCCTCAGTTCCTCTCCTGTCACGCTGTTTATATTCAACTGGAGGGCTGCACCCTCCTCCTCAAGCACTTCCAAGTTCCTGAATTGATCGTAGAACAGAGGCATCCCCAGAACAGGCTTCGCATAATAGGCAGCCTCAATGACGCTCAGCATTCCACCGTGGGTAATAAAAAGCTTAACATTTGGGTGAGCCAAAATGGCTTGCTGTGGCAAAAGGCTTGAGATATAGATGTTACTAGATAATTTTCCGGGGGATTCACCCTCAAACTTCCAAATAACTCGCTGTGGCATTAATTTGAAGCTATTTAGCAGCATTTTCTGAGTTTCTTTCAGTAAGTCCATACATTCCATCTCCACGCCCAAGGAAAAGTATATTACTCCATGTTCAGCCTCATCGATGAATATCTGCAGATCCTCAGGCAGTTTTGGATTCTCTTTGGGAATGTGAAAGCCAGCCACCTCGATAAGGCCCGGAACACTTGACCTGGCCCGAAACAAGCTAAAGTGTTGATTTAACAGCAATAAGGAAAAGTTATGTCGGATATCATAGAAACTCTGCTCCAGATGGCCAAAGAAGTGATCATGAACGAGGCGCAGTTTTGGTAGAAAAATCAAATTCATCAACAGCCACTCTTCGGTGGTGTAAAGCCAATTATAGATGCGATCCCAAATATTTCGCACAGACTTTGCACCAATCGGCATTAACGGTTCCTCCAAAATAGAGCTTGCGTGACCCACAAGGGTATTAATATTCCAATCCGCTGCACATGTTGAAAGTCCGATCAGCAAGGCATTGAAATGTCCTGCGAGGCCATAGAGCACATCATTGAAACCAGGCTCCACAACCACCAAGTCGAATGTGACATTTGATTGCATTAAGTATCGAACTTCCAAATTATTAAGCACATTGAGCGAAGATTTAGCCATTATTCTCGTCATTGAAGTCATTTCTCTCCACTTGTTAGTCGTAGAAGCAATTCCTATGAACTCTTCAAAATCTAAGGTAAAAATGAATAAATAAAAAAAATCAAAGATTAATATTTAAAAGTCCATAAAATTTTCTTTAATAAAATATTTTTAAAAAAATTTATCATTTCTCAAACTTTTTTAAAATATAAAATAAACTCTAGGTTAAATTTAGATTAAAATTACATTTAGCATTAAACAATTTGTTTTTGTCGGGCTGACAATTTAGTTTGGAGATTGTCAACCGATTTTATCAATTTTCGATGGAATAATATTTCTTATCTCAGGTCTGAAAACGGTTTGAGCGCAAATTAGCTTATCCTATAAAATGCCTCAGTTTAATGGGGCATACTAGACCCAATGAATAGGCATGTAAGATTTCCCCTTTCTTCATAACCCACTATCACGTACCTGAGTAGACGTTATTATTATCCCTTATACGTATAAAGGTCACATTTTCAATGAGCTTGCAGTGTTTGAACGCATGAATCACGGTCAGCTGGTGACCCCGATCGCGTAGGGCCTGAATGTAGGGAGTCATCATCAAGCACTGCGAATGCGATTCAAAGGGGGCGATGACGAGAATTTGGGCGCCGCGAATCCAGCAGATCGCGTTCGAAATTACCCAAAACATCGGGAGCAGCCATCGCCCCGGTGGAAACATATCGACCGAGCTCCCTCTTTTCAACTGACTAACTGAAGAGTTTTCATTTCGAGCTCTTGCGCATTTTCGCTCGATTCATTCCGCTGATTAGATTGCCTGCCCATCGAGCATGTATTTCGACCAAATCAAGGCAGTATCACTTCGGGCAGCGGCATGTGCGGTCGATTTACGTGAGATGTTTCGAGGTCCGGGATGTTTTGCTGGTCTGCTGCTCCCGGCTCTCCTCTTGGGCCTTCTGTGCCCCAAACAGGTCGAAACGGAAAACATTTTGGCCATCTTCTCGTACACCTTTGGCTCGTCCTATTTGCTGATCACTCCGTTTCTAAACAGCCTCGTTCAGCGGGGTCACCAGCTGACCGTGATATCAGCCGCTGAAGAAATGCCCCACATAGAGGGTGTCCATCACATTCGCGTGGAAAAATTAGATCTGGTGAAGCAAGGTAATGACCCTTAACAAACACTAGTTTAAAATTTTTTAATTTAGCAACTATAAATACTAATCGTGTAATAACCTTGAAACCATAAAAGTTTCTTGTTCAAAATAGCATTTAAAAATTAGTCTTAAAGAATTGAATTATCAAGGAATTACTTAATTTAATTTTTTTGTTTTTTTCTAATGAATTTTATATTTTTAAATATTTTACTTTAGATGTTATTTTATTTTTATTATTTCATTATTTTTAATTAATTTATTGTTCTGCAGTTCTCCTGGACTACGATTACGATTTTGAAATAAACAAATGGATGGAGGCGCAATTCGTGTCCGAATACTTTTACAACTGTTCAAAGTTCGTGCTGGAGGATCCCGGAGTGCAGGAGCTGCTCCACAACGCCAGTGCCCAGTACTCGATGGTTATTCTGGAGGCATCACACACCGATGCCCTCTACGGATTTTCGCAGCACTTCAATGCGCCGCTGGTGGGGATCGCCGCCTACGGGTCGGCGTGGAACATTGACTTCCTGGTCGGGAACTCGGCACCGAGTGTCTACGAACCGATGTCCGCCTTGGGTTATTCATCCGGTCTCAGTTTGATGGAGAAGTGGCACAACCTGATCTTCATCACGGAGGAGCGTCTGGTAGAGCGATTCATCTACCTGCCGGCCCAAATTGATTTGTATAAACAGCATTTTCCCGGAGTTCCGGCGAGTATTCACGAGCTGCGCCGAAGATTCTCACTGATCCTGATCAATCAGCACTTCAGCATGGGTAAGGTTCGCAGTAATGTTCCCAACATCGTGGAAGTGGCGGGCATGCATCTGGTCGAACCCACACATCCCTTGGATGCGGAACTTAAAAAGCTCTTGGATGAAGCCGAACATGGAGTAGTCTATTTTTCGATGGGCCTGCAAGTTCTGGATAAATGGTTACCGCCAGGAATGATTAGTACAATGTTGGCCGCCTTTGAGCAATTAAAACAGAAGGTTATTTGGAAAATGAACGATCCAGAGATGGCTAACAATTCAGCGAATGTCTATGCGAAATCTTGGCTTCCACAGCGGGAGATCCTCAATCATCCCAATACGAAGCTCTTTATCACTCACGGTGGTCTTTTGAGTTCCATCGAGGCGGTTCACTATGCGGTTCCCCAGCTGTGCCTGCCCCTGTTCTACGATCAGTTTCAGAATACCAAGCGTATGGAGCAGATGGAAGTGGCCAGGAGTTTGGATGTTGTAAAGATCTCTCCGGAGGAAGTGGTCGCGGTCATTGAGGATATCGTCTACAATGCTAGTTTTAAGCAAAATGCCAGGGACCTATCCCAACGATTCCATGACCAGCCAATGTCCGCGATGGAGACAGCGATTTGGTGGACCGAATATATCCTGCGACACAAGGGAGCCGATCACATGCGAATCGCCGAGCAGGAAATGTCCCTGATGCAGTACTACAACGTGGATGTTGTGTCGGTCCTCTTCGGACGAATCGGATTGAGTGTTATCATTGTGATCTTTGTGGGTTGGAAACTGGGGTGTTTGGCAATGAGAAACCTTGAGTACCGCTTCAATGTGCCCATGGTAAGGTAAACCTGAGATATTTTTGAAAACATGTAAAGATCAAAACAGTGTAACTTTGTCTATAGACATATAATTCGGTAAGCTTTTGTTTTAAAAAGTGTGATAATATATGGTTAGGGGTAAACATGTATTTAATAATAAAAATTGTTATAAAATCACTAAGCAGAACTAAAATTTATAACCTTACATTAGCCTAATCGGAATTGAACGAGTGCATGTTGATATGAGTCGACTATAATCGCGGGTGGCGTAAAAGAAAAAAGTGTATTAGTTGTAAATGGTTCTATCGCATTGATAGCGATTTATCTTATCAGTCTGTTAAACGGCCGTGGAGACGCCAAATAAAATATTTCCACTAGAGTTATCAGTTAAACAATTTAAAAGTATTAAACCTTTGTTTATAATTTCTTTGCACAGGCTATCCAAAATATCAGTTATTATTTCGCATAACTGAAATGTATCAGTAATGAAAGTAAGAGTATTTTGCTCTCCTAACTGCCATGCATATTATAATTAGAAAACTTTACCGTCTTCAGTTGTTATCTATCCAAACCTTTTTACCCTCGGTCCTTCTTTTTTTTGGCCATAAACATAACCGCGCTCATTACGCATTTTACATCAATCAGCACGTGCCCAGCATGTTTTCAACTCTTTTCACCAAAAAAAAACACACAAAAAAAGGGAAAGAAAATAAAAAGGGAATTGAAAAAAGGGAATACTGGGGGAAAAAGGGACATTAAAATGCGCAGGAGAGGCTGGTGAAAAAAGTGCGCACAATTGCTCCCTCAATTGCTGGGTGAAATACCCCAGAAATGTGAACCAGAAGAAGTCGATGCCGAATGGACCACCGAACTTGAAGGTGAACCCGAAAGTGTATAACTTCCCCTTCATAACCATCGAGGCGTAATGTCTGTGACGGTCCATCGATAGCCAAGGTAACGAACGCACTGCGCATAAAAACAGCACCCAACCACAGTGATCGATCCGTAAAATGGACAAATAAAAATGCGCATTCTGATACCGCTTTGTGCACTTGTTTGTTTGGTTTGTTGATTAGATAACTTGATTGCAGTTTGTTTATATCAATATTTTGCTAGCTCCCCGCCAAACGAGCTTTTAAAAGTTGTATGTCCACAGTAATCCAATTTCAAGAGCTTAACAAAAATAGTAGCCAAAT
This sequence comes from Drosophila mimetica, assembly GCA_037075245.1. Classification (NCBI taxonomy): domain Eukaryota; kingdom Metazoa; phylum Arthropoda; class Insecta; order Diptera; family Drosophilidae; genus Drosophila; species Drosophila mimetica. The sequence goes on from JBAMCH010000023.1 coordinate 11,668,233, forward strand.
TAAATGAACAATAATTATATTAAAAATTAATTTAATAATGTTTAAACATTGAAGCTTATAATTAGTTAATGCACACCGTATTTCCAGTTGATCAAATTTATTCGAAAGCCGCTACTAGTAATTGAAAACAAAAATCTATAAAAAGGCGGTCGCTGCCCACAAGAATGTCAAATTATTTATACCCGAAAAATAAACCTAAAAGGCGAAAATAAAATGTGTGCCAAACGTTGGCATGTTAATAAGTTAGGCGGAAAGGACCGAGGGAACCAAAATTGCACTCAACGTGTTGTCAATTTGATGTTTATTGCAGATTTTTATTTGATTTTATGCTGGCAACATTTGAATTTATGTGCCCGGCCATAAACTGCCGTCGAGTCTAATCCGAAAATTCTTGTAAAATTGCCAAAGCCTCGCGAGGAGTTGAGGAGTTGACCCAAAGTCAGGCCATTTTTATTGGCCATTTGGCAGAGGCGCCATGGCAAACTTTGTCCCTCATTGTTGGCGCTGCGCGGTGCTCTTGGCCAATACTCAAGTGGGCGGCTTTCATTGGCGCTTAACTAACTGAAATTAAGTAAACTTTTCTTTTGACTTTCATAAGCCTTTTAATAAGCCATAATCCCCGCTGGCATTATCTGGCCCCCGTCACGAGCGCACAAAGGACAAACACACACACCCACAGACACACAGACATGGGCATAATAAAATCTAATTAACATCCAGGACTGAGCTCGGGCAAAACCTCGCGCAATAAAAATCATCAATAGTAGGAAAGAAGTTTATTAAAAGTGATTTTCATCGCTGCGACCAAGTCTCTGTGGGTCGATGCTGCTGGTGCGGAGCAAACAGGAACTAATGCTCGGGCCGAGAACGAGCATTTCCCGGGCCGATTGACTTTATAACACATGCCCGCACGGGATGGGTCGCCAAATCGAGGATATGACCAGCAGCTTTTCTACTTTTCTTGAGCCTGGGAATAGGCGAAAGTCTTATGGATATACTCTTTACTACAAGAATTTTACAAACACTAAAGAAGCCGTGCAAATAGTTATTTTTGTAATTTAAAGTACCAACATTTATTGTCATAATAAAATACAAGAATTTTCTGTTTGTATAAAATACATTTTTGAAACATAAGAAAATTTCATATTAATTTATTATGGTAGTCTAAAGTCTGACAAAATAATTTATAAAATATTACAAAATAAGTAAGTACTTACCCAATATTTTAAGAATCCGGATGAGAACTTCAAATATTTTTTTCCATTTTAAAAATCCGATCTTATTTTAGATCTCACTACGAAATGCAGAGCATATGCGATGCGTCACATCGATAAAACCGGTAATTTTCATTTTCCTATGAGTCTTATATATTTTTTTTTGGTTAGAAAAGTTATGCGGCAGGCTTTTAATTAGCGCCTGCCAACCAGTCAGCCAGCCGTCGTGGCCAAAGTCCCAGAGCGCATTACGCATACGCAGCGTTGACGCCGCCGAGGTTGCCGCTGAGGCTGGCACATTGGCTTTGGGATTGCCGCTGGCTGGTCGGGCACGATTTTAATTAATTAGACTTTTATGAGGCGTACATGCAGCTCCAGCTCCGGCATTGTTGGGTTAAGGCCCAGTTATTGTTTTTTTCCTTTTTTTTTTCTTTTTTTGGTTTTTTTTCTTCTCCTCTGGCGAACTCCCTTGTGCTGTTTTTGCCGCTTGTTGGTTTGGCCTAATAAGCGTTTCAGAGCTTAACACCGCCAACGAAATGTGTGTGTATCAAAATTTAGCATTTATTTTTGGCGGACGGGTGTGAGACGGGGTCGCGCACACATGTCCATGTCCGTTGGCCATGTCGTGTGCGGTAATGAAAATTGCGGTGGCATTATGCTCAACATTTGGCATAATTGCAGTCCAGGATATGCGTTTATGCTCAGAGATTACTTTTTGTGGCTGCTGGCCATTGACCAAGCCCCGCCGCCGCCGCCGCATACAGCACCACCACTTACAGCACCACCAACAACAGCCAAGCGTAATAAAAGCCAGACGATGTCGCCTTTTGTATAAAGAAATAAAAATAATACCCAAAAAGCCCGCCCTCCATTGTTGGTTTTGTGTTCCAGCTCTTGTTATTGGTATCTCGCTTTGCTACTCTCCGGCTTCTGGTTCCCCTTTTTTCTCCGGTTTTTCCAGGCAAATTAATTTCCACTTGCTTTCCATTTTTTTTTCGCCGCCGCGACATATTATTTGTCGTTGCCAGACCTTAAAAAAGGAATCCTTAAGAGTGAAAAAGGGGTAGAAATGGTTTACCAAAGGCATTGCTTTGTTTAAATTTTCAAGAAATGTGCGAGGTTTGCTAAAGATTTTAAGAACATTTTTAGGCTGGTTGAATTTTGCATATCTCAATTATTTTAACATTTTTATTTTTATAAAATTTTAGGTATTGTGAGTACCAGATAGTTTTCTTTTTTATATTAATTTCTGACCGACTTCCCTACATCTCTAATAGTTAATGCTTACAAAAGCACAGGAAGCAAAAAAAAAGTTTAACATAATCTTATTCTCAAAAACCCTATTTCCTTATTTACTTATCACCATTAAATGTTCCCTTTTAGTCAGTGAAAGACATAAATTACTGCGAATATGTGGTAGCAAAAAATGTAAAAGACCTTTATCGTGCAAATCAAACAAGACCAGCTAAAAGTAACCAATAAACATAAAAAAAGGCAGTTGCAAAACAATAATTAAAATGCACACGCAACAATTTTCTGGCTAGGCAAATGTATACATAAAAAAGTGAATAAAAAAATAAAGAATAAACCAAATTATGTTTATTATTATGCACGATGAATGGGGATGGGAGTGGAAGTGGAAGTGGGAGCAAACAAAGCGCCAGAAGAAAAGTGAGCTGGGAAATATGAAGTGAGGAGGGAAAACTTGGGGGGTGGCGCCAAGTAATCCGCTTGTTAAAAATAAACGAAAAGGAAGAGAACGGCGAGCAGAGGAAGCGCACACAAAACATAATCATCATAAACCGGAAATATCCCGACGGCAAAACATCCGCACATAAATTTTTTAAATAGTCTACAATATTTCGTTTTGCCGTTCGGCATTTGCCATTTGCCATCTCTGTTTCGGTTGGCTCTTTATTGTTGTTGCTGTTGCTGTTGCGGTGGTGCTGATGGTGGTGGTGGCTTCACTCGCATTTCCACTTGTTGTTGGGCCATATCGCGTGTAAATACGTTTAAGTGTCGGTGCTCTCTCCCCAAAGATGGTCCGAATCCGAATCCGAGTCCCAAGCCCAGCGCCGAGCCAAACTTGGCCAACTGCAATAAACACACAAATTAACCCGTAATACCCAAGGCCAGGCCAAGGACCAAAAGGACAACGTGCCGCAATTCCAATTCGGTTTGCTTTTGCTGCGGTTGCTCCAGCGCCAGCAACAACGCACATAAATAAAATATTACAATTTTAATTTGTCTCTAATCCCGTTGGACATTGAATGGCTTGTGGCTGCCAGCCATCCAGCCATCCAGCCATCCGAGTGGCTCTGAAATTTCGCCCCGGGACGGGATTTCATAAATTGCTTGAATACACCCAGACCACGTTTATCTATACGGGATTTGTAGCCACGAAACAATGAATACATAAATCAAATGGATCGCTCCTGCTGACAGAGCTTATAGAAGGTAAGGTTGCTAAAGTCAGCTCCTTTTCTTTAGATTGTCGCTGGTTTTCTTCAACAACATAGAACAACCAATACTTTTAGTATATAGGAAAACCAGTACCCTTAGTATACAGGAAAACTAGTACTTTCAGTTAACTACCACCACTACCTTTAGTATACAGAAAAACTAGTACTTTAGGTGTATAGAAAGACCAGTACTAAAAGTATACAGGAAAATCTGTACCTTTAGTATAAAGAAAAACCAGTACCTTTAGTAGTTTGTAGTTTTCTCATATTATATCTGGCCAGCTTAGCGTCCAATACTTGATTAAAAGTTCTGTCGATTGACTCTGGGCTGATTGAATTTGTATTGGTAGCTTAGATCTGCGATAAATACTATTGAAAGTCCTCCTTATATCTTTATTTTTTACTAATACTTATAATATTATGATTAAATTCTACTTCATATACTTATAAATCGCCCTCTTAATACCACATATTTTATGGTCTATATTCCGTTATCGCCCATAGTGCATTTCAGTTTAAACTTAATGGCCTCTAAAAGTTACACTCCGCTCCATCATCAACGTCATGTGTTGGTCTACTTATTTATGATAGTTTCCGTAGAACCCGCCGCTTTCCGATTCATACCGGGCACACGCTGCGTATACGCAATCCTCGCTTTCACTTAATTCAGTGGGGCAAGATAGCAAACGCTTCGATTGTAGCCCACTAAAAATCGCGATTTGAGCCCGGTTCTCGACAATAGCCGGCGGCGCGACACTAACGGTAACCGTTACGGCAACAGCAATAACTACAGCGCCAGCAAAACTCAAAAAGCTCTGGGCCATGTCCCGCCCACCACTGTTGTTGCTCTTGCTATTGCCATTGCGATTGCGATTGTGATTGCTACTCGCTGCCATCGGTGTTGTGAGTTTGGCTATAGTCTGTCCAATCTGAAATTACACGAATTAAAACTATAATCATGTCAACATCGTATACTCAATACTATGTTACCAACATTTTTCTGATTTCACCAGTAAATTATATTGAATTGTCAGTGGCGTAAGAACTTTTAATAGAGGTAGGGTGATAATTATCATATAATCTATTTTAATTTTTTTGTGTATGTCAAGACCTTAAAAAAGTTTATTTTCTTCTAATTTCAAAACCTTTATCTATTAATTTTATGAAATATTCATTAATAACCTTTAGATATTAAGTAATATTAAAGTTCTATCAAATTTCATAAAATATATGGACATAATAAGGATTTTCATATAGGAAAGGTAGATAGCCATTTTAAGGAACCTCTTCTGTTGTAGTTTATGTCTTTTTTAGTTTTTGGCAAAGTCCCTTCATTTTGTATGGTTTATTTGGCCAGAATAGTTGCCAGCACTGATTTTCAAGTCTGTTGCCAGGGTCTGCTATTGCTTTCACGTCTCTTTTATTATTTCACGCCATTTCAACAGCCGTGAGCAACAAGATTATTTATGCGTTTTTCTCGCCCAGTCCCAAGCACGCTTTAAAATCGTCCCGGGTTCATGTCCATGTCCGGGTCCGGGTCTGTGGCCCGTAGTCCATATTCTGCACTTTTGTATTCCAGGAGTCTGGGAGTCCAGGAGTCGGGGTGTCCGCCGACCGAGGGCCAAACGCATTTTGTAGACGCGCGTGTTTGGACACAAGTTAGGGAGTCTGTCCATTGCCTACTTCGCGGCGTTGTTACATTGTGGGTGGTGGATGGTGGGCGGTGGGAAAGTGGTGTAAGTGGAGCAGGATGCGAATTCCGCGGAATGGGAACCGAGAGGTGTGAGCACTTGGAGTGCTATAAAATGCCGACGGAGGGACTGTTATTGTGATTTTTGGCAATGAATACGAAATGCCGAGCGTCTCCGTTCTCGTTTTCGTTTGCCTCCTCGTTCATCACCATGCTCTCGCTCCCACTTGTTCATCATCGCTACGCTGTGTTGTCTTTTGACAAATGGCTTCGATGATGTTTTTTATTGCCCAGACCTATCCGACTCAACTGTGTGTCTCCATGGCTGCTGACATTGTTATATAGCAGGCACATATACATATATGTATATCCACGCATTGCGCACACTAAGGCATATTTTGTCCAGACTTCAACCTGTCCCTAACTCTATTTTTTTTGGCTAGTCAAATATTTATTTTCCCTTTTCCCATTCTTCATCGGTATGTATTAGATTGTTTGGTTACCAAAATATTGTGTACTCTATGGTATTTAAAGGTATGTATAATTATTTCATAAATGTATCTAGTGGCATATATCAAAGAATTAAAAAAATTTGCTTTCTATATTCAAAAAACTAAATAAATAACATTTTCTTCATGTTAAATTTCTTATAAAAATATTTAAATTAAGCTAAATATTCTCTTAATTATTGTAGGATAATTATCTGTTTTAGAGTATTTTGTCGTTCGGTGTGATTCAGTCCATTCAATTCCCTTTCTTTTTGTATTTATTTTATTTTTTGTGTGCTTTTATTGTTGTCATGTTGCTTTGGCCGTAATGGCAGCTCGTAAAAATGTTTCATTTATGCTAAATTCATTTTTGTGCCTCCGAAATCTGTTGCCGCGCCAAAGTAATAAAAGGATTCTTTCCATTTGCCACCATTCATTCGCTCGCCGTTCATTCATTCGTTTCCTTGTCTAGTGGCTGGTTTTCTTCTCTTTTCTTTTTTGTTTGGTGGCTTCCGCATCCCCATCCCCATCCCCTTTTCCAAACACTTTTTTGACCCACCCAATGGGGGGGCAAGAGTTTATTGGTCTACAAATTATATTTGCTTTGTTCGGCAGTTAATGAGTCTGTTAACGTTGTGTGCTAGCGCTTTTGAGTGTTCATAAAACAGACGAGTGCATACTGAGTGGCATTCTGAGTCGCCGCATCTCTTCAGCTATTCATGGACACTCGGCCACTCACCCTTTGATGCCGCATAATTACTCGATAATGTGCATTCAAATCGTAAAATCGCTAAAGCCCGCGAACCGCCGAAAAAGGCTGTTAACGGCGGGCAGCTATAAGGCGTGGCCACCTGGCACGCTTTATGATGTCCATCAAATTGGCCAAGTAAAGTGCGGACATTTTTCGCGAAATAGTTTTCAATGGATTCCGGTGTTTCTATATTCACGTTTGCACTTGCAGCTAATTGCTGAATCCACTTAGCATTCAAATCCAACTTTTTATTGCGTACTTTCGCTGCAAATCGCTCCACCAATCCTTGCACCCGAAGTCCCATCCAATCCAAAGACACCGACAAATCAGAAATCCAACAAGCTGTGCAGCAATTCACACCCCAAACCACAGGTCACTGGACTCCCCTCGACTAAGGACTTCGGAAGCCTCGAATCTCTGGAATCCTTGGCCATCACCAGCGAAGCGTTGCGCAAGTGACAGGCATTAAAACCGAGCGAGACGGAGGATGGAGGAGGAAACTGCGAGGCACCCAACCGCCATGTCATTAAATGCGAGAATCCATTAAAAGCCGAAAATCAAACCAACTTTATTGAATATCAAATTAACATGTTCATAAAAATGCGCACATTAAATTAAAAGCGGACTGGAGGAGGAGCATCCTCTTGCTCGCCATCCAAGGACAGAATCCCGAGTCCAATACCAATTTCAGTGGCTGTGGTGTGAAGAGGAAATAATAAAAATTAACCAGCAGGCAGAGAACAAGATATAAAGAGAGATCCTCAAGAATGGCGAACTACGTTTATGGGTTCGCAGATTTTAAATTCGTATATAATGACCATTGATATGTAAGCACAGTAAAATTAAATGATATGCGGTGTTTAAATAAGTTTATTTAATTAAATTCATTATTTAATAAATTCATTAAAAAAAATCATTTTATCATTATAAAAATATCAAACAAAAACACCTCTTAACGAGGTATAAAAATAGTGACGATCGCACCTTCAACGTACAAAAGTTCTGATATCAAATTTTGTGACGAAAAATGATTTTAGATGCGACCAAATAAGTACGCTACCTAAAATTTACTCTTTCGGCCCGCTTTAGCAAATATTTAATATCTACACGAAAGTTTTCTGTTGTAGCGTGCCGAATGAATAAATTTTAGGTAGCGTACTTATTTGGTCGCATCTAAAATCATTTTTCGTCACAAAATTTGATATCAGAACTTTTGTACGTTGAAGGTGCGATCGTCACTATTTTTATACCTCGTTAAGAGGTGTTTTTGTTTGATATCAGAAGTTTTTGTTTTGATCACAGTCGAAGTACCCCAATACCATGACTAGGAGTCGTCCCCATATGGCTTGGCTATTGAAAAAACCAGAGCACACAGTTCTGACCCCTAATCTTAGCTGAACGCCACCTAAGATTAGGCACTGTAGCGTCATTACCAGTCGGCACCCTCGAGGAGGGTTCAGTACGGGGATTTTATATAATTAACATTATAGCGCATATATAAAAAAATAAAAAAAGTTTTTTTTTGTGGGGGCAATGGTTAAACATTTTTTTTAAATCTTAATTTGTTTTTATTTTTAAGAAATTAAAACATTTTTTTTTAGAAATTTTTTTTGAAAGAAGAGGTTTAAGAGGAATTAATGAAAAAGACATGAAGTTAATCAATTCATATAACCGGAGATACAGATTTTCAATGAGAGGGTACTTTTCCAAATTTGACGATTTTTGGCAACTTAAAAAAATTCTAACTAAAAAAATAATTTTTTTTCGGTCAAATCCTGATACGCGTGTTTACTTATTTTCAGAATAGTATACGTAAAAAAAGTTTCAGGCAAATCAAAAATGTGACCCAATAAAATGTGTTCGGTTTGTAAAAGAACCGCCCATTTATGAATTTATTTATTTACTTATTTATTTATTAATTAATAATTTAATTTATTTTTTTATTTACTTAATTATTTATTTATTCATTTAATTTTTATTTACTTATTTATTTATTTTTATTTATTTATTTATTTATTTACTTATTTATTTATTTACTTATTTATTTATTTACTTATTTATTTATTTACTTATTTATTTATTTATTTATTAATTTTAAGAATTGTATAATGGAACGCTTTAAAACAATTTTAACGATTTCTTGACCCTAAAATACATTTTGGATACGCACATACTAAATTCAATGCTTTTAGGCAGCGTTAGTTGTTTTGGGCTAGCATAAGTGGCCATTTTCGTTTCTGAATAACTTTTAAACGTGACTTTTTACAGTAATGTGTTATATACCAAAATTTAAGGAATCTCAAGGGCTATACAGTTTAAAGTTTTAAAGAAAATCGTTAGACCGTTTTTGAGAAAAATAAAAAAAGCTAAAAAAAAAGTTAAAAAAAAATTTGTTTTGTGCATATCTTTTTAACTATAACATTTACACAAATTACATATAGGGGGCGCTTACAGCATTTCAAAATACCTTTCAAACGAGATACAGCACAAGTCTGTAGCTTCAGTAGTTTAGAAGTTACAGCCTTCCGTATTTTAGCTATTTTTAGCTGTTTTCCCGCTAAACTAGCGGGTTTTTCCAAAAGTGGTAGAACTAAAGTTTCTTATATCGAGCTGTTGAACATCATATCAAATTTTCAGGACTTTAAAACCATGTTTTGGGACACACAGACAAACTGACAAACTGACAAACTGACAAACAGAATTAAAATTTCATTTTGGGAAGAAGAAGAAAATCTTGTTTTCGGTATAACTTTTGAACGGAGCGTCCGATTTTCTGATATGACCCCTCATATTAAGCGCATTTTCAGTAGGAATACAACTAACATAGTGCGGGGGGCCGATTATCCCCACCGGCCCCAACAGATCCAAATTTCTAAAATTTCCCTTTTACACTTTCACCGCTCTCTCTCCCAAACCAATTGATTTTCTTGAGGTCTTGGTATGCAATCCTTTAAGTTTTAGGAATACCTTTAATTTGGTGTATCACTCGCGAGGATCGGACCATTACAGCAGATTTTCAATTCTGCGGCTATATAATAGTAGTCGCCTTCGCACACTCTCCTGGTGCGCTTCGTCACTACATGGACTGCCGTCCATAGTGATTTTCCCATCGGTTTAATCACATTACCATTTTGTGATCCACAATTATAAATGCATAAATTGACTTTTTAATTGATTTATTAAATTAAAAAATTAATTTAAACCACTTAGCTTCTTAAAAATAAATATTGAGTGTTAAATAGCTAATAGATAGATATATTATTAAATAGTTTTTCAAAATTTAGTACAGCTAAATTTCTATATTTTTTTTTATGCAATATATCAACGTATAAACTTTCGGGTTCGGGAACACTTGTTAGCCAGGACAAAGATGTCCTCTGGTGGCCTGTGGAAATAGCACGAACATTTTATTTATTTATTACGCTTAGGTGACAAGGACATCGGAGGAGCTTTTCCCAGCTCCTTTTCCGATGTGCCATCCCCTGCATCTGCTTTCTCTGGCGCTTTGTGTGTGTAATTAAGTGAGGCATAAATAAAATGCCTTTTTAGTATTCATCACAATTTATGCTAAGCTCTCAAAGCATCAAGTTGCCTATGACAAGGCGCCAGAATCTTTTTCGCATTCCTTGCGAGCAGTCGAGAAAGGCAGAGAAAGAGAAAGCCAAGGGAGAAAGTGAGGGGGGTCTGGGGTTTTGTATATCTCGCTACTCTGTTGCATAACTAAGTGCGTCGTGGGTTGAGATTGGGCGGATTATGGTGGTATATATCTGCTAGTTCGGGGCTCCGACTCCTCGCACATACCACCATTTGCGTCGCCGACCGGTTCGCAGCTCATCAAATATGCAATTAAATCAGTTTCCGTTTAATTAAACCGGAAGTGCGTCGACTGCCATCCCGCTCGGTTATGTATTGGCATCCCAGTCTCACACTCTGCGGTTTGATTTTTAAGTGCTGCGCCAAGCTGGGGATTTTTACATTTTTATGAGGTTTTCGCCCAGCATTCCATTTAATTTTCTCGCTGTTTTCCTCTCCGGCTCATTGGTTATTTTGCATTTTATTGACTTGAATCAAGGGAATCTGATCGAATCGCATCGAATCGGATGGGATTGGGAAATGAGCGGCGAACCACAAATGAATCAACGCTAAGCATGCAGGAAGGCTTAGCTTAGCAATTAGTTAGCCATTGGCATTGCCATTAAGTTTGCAATCGACGTTGCCTTGACTGCGCTTTAAGCCCTCAAAACTGGCTAATTAAACCACGCGAATTGTGCGCCCTAAGTTATGCCACACTCGAAAGCAACAATATTGCCAACAACAATGGAAATTGCTGGCATTGCCTCCTTTTCAGCTTTCCGTTTCGCTTCTTGTGCTTATTTCTTAATTATTAATTAAGAATGAAAACAAGGCAAAAAGTAAGTTGCATGCGCGTACTTTCGCTGGAATTGCCACAATTTCACTGAGACGCCCGTGAGCATGCAAAAGCTGCTCCACACTATAAAAGTGATGAACGGGCATTTGAAAATTTACCATTCAAATGGGAAATCAGGTTGTAAAATATTTATATTGTTTTATACTTAAATAATATAATTTAATTTAATTATAAATAATTAAGTAATTAATAAAATATTAAATTTAAAATAATACTACATAAAAATACTAATTCATTAAAAATTTTATTCAAACATAGACATAAACATATATTTAAAATGGATCAAAATGATTAACTTTCCAAAAAATCAACTTCTTTTCTTTTTCTATATCGTTTAAAACATTTAACTCAAAATTTTAAAAAGTATACATTTTTGTAATTTTGAATTATTTCTTCAAAGTTGTTTGCTTTACTGCAAATATTATTAATATTTAGATCTGATAATCCTAATTTTTGAAAGAGCATTCACCACTTCACCTTTAATAATATTTAACATTTTGCAATTTTCCCACTTTGGCAGCCTCGTCAAGACATTTGGATACAACAACTGTGTCACTTCAGCCATTCACCTCACCAGCATGGCCACCCAGCCAACCAACCAACCACCCACCACGCCCACAAAGCCCACCGCCCACGCCCAAAGCCCCGGCACTTGTATACCTTAGGTATTATCCAGCGTTGTCAACGGCAACCAGCGACAACAATGGCGATGATGATGACGATGATGACGACGAAAACGAAGACGATGTTGCCATAAGTTAATTTGCGTCTCATATATGCATGCCTGCATTTGCATGTGTGTCAGTCAGCCCGGGTTTTGCATTAAAACTTGAAAATTTAAATGCCCTAAGTGATGCAACTTCAGATGTCTTACAAGTGGCCATATAAGTATGTATGTCTCTCCTTGTGCCAGTATCTCTCACTCAACTGGCTCAGCAGCGATTTCTGTGGTTGTCTGTGGCTCTCGTAATTAGCATGAAAATAACTTTCTTAACCACCTGGAGGCAGAGCTTTAAAGATTTTTCGCCGAAACAAGAATGCAAGCGTGGTACTCGTGCACTTGCCTTGCGTAATTGAAACAAATGCATATTTAATGAATTGCGCATAACTGCTAATGTGTGTCATCTGTCAATGGAGATGTTAGGTTTTCGGCCAGTAATTGATTTTGCGCATTTATCACGCAAATTAATGTTAATTGTGAGCTAATATCGAAATTTATCACCCCGCCCACACTGCGTATGATTGATATACACGCCAGGGACCGAAAATAACAGTTATTTTAATATTTTTGAACGAAAAAATCATACGCTTAGGATAACACTAAAAATCTGAGAAAAAAATCACTTAACCAATTTAATGCGGTCTATTCATATCCGCAATGACCTAAATTTTTTTAACTTTTTTGAAAATGGTCATGAAGTAACTGTTATTTCAGACTTTTAAATTAAAAGTCAGAGAATAACAGTTATTTTTTGACAAAAAAAATAAAAGTCCTCCGTAACTTTTATTCATGACTTTTATAATAAAAGTCTAAAAATAACTGTTATGTTGCGACTAAAACACAAAAAAGTCTAAAATAATTTGAACTTATGTTCTTATGGTGGCAATTTGTATACATTAATTTTTTAATACAACGACACCGCGAATTCTTTAGGGCAAGAGGAACCAATATTGGCCATCGTAAAAAATTTTTTAGACTATTTTTTTCCTAACCAATTAAACGCATACATGAATTCATCAACACAAAAATACCGCGAATTCTTCAGACCAAGAGGAACCAATGGTTCGCCAAGTTAACAATTTTGCACCAAAAGTTTGGAATTCGTAGCTATGTACGTATGGTTGACATTGCAGGTTCCTCCAGTGCTAAAGAATTCGCGGTCTCATTGTGTTAAACCCATACATGCTTTAAAAATGTCCCTCTTTTCAGATAATTTGTAAAATCATAATTGGTTCCTCTTGGTCTGAAGAATTCGCGTTCTCATTATATCGATGAATTCATGAATGGCTTTATTGGTTAGCACTAACAAAATTGTTACCATGGTCATTATTGGTTCCTCTTGGTCTGAAGAATTCGCGGTATTTTTGTGTTGATGAATTCATGTATGCGTTTAATTGGTTAGGAAAAAAATAGTCTAAAAAATTTTTTACGATGGCCAATATTGGTTCCTCTTGCCCTAAAGAATTCGCGGTGTCGTTGTATTAAAGAATTAATGTATACAAATTGCCACCATAAGAACATAAGTTCAAAATCCAACCAAATTTCCACATATAAGATTCTGTGACTTCATTGGCAATAGATATTTTAGACTTTTTTGTGTGTTCAGTCGCAAAATAACAGTTATTTTTAGACTTTTATTATAAAAGTCATGAATAAAAGTTACGGAGGACTTTTATTTTTTTGTCAAAAAATAACTGTTATTCTCTGACTTTTAATTTAAAAGTCTGAAATAACAGTTACTTCATGACTTATAAATAAAAGGTGGTGAATAACGATTATTCGATGACTTTTAAAGTAAAACTTATAACTGTTACGATCCCTGATACACGCTCAAGTGCAGCACTTCAACTCGATATTTGAATGTGTTTAGGTAAGGGATCGAAAATAAGAGTTAATTGAGGATATTATTTACAAACTAGCAGCTTATTGTTTAAATTTATAGCTTATACCCTGCTTCTAATTATTTCCGAATTTTTGTTTTTTTTTTAGATTTTTATGTCAATTTGTTTTGGGTTAATTTTACTACTGACCATTTTTATAGGGTCTAGTTATATAGATAGAGATAATATTAGAAGAAATCAAAATAAAAGCCTCACAATCAGTTAAAAAACATTTATTGGTAATTATTATATAGTTTTTTTGTGGAATTTCATGAATTGCTTAACCTTTTATATGAAGCAATTTCTCCGCACACATGACCCCTCACATTTGCGGGCCAGGCGAAAGTATTGGAGAAACATTCTTTACTCTTTCTTCCGCACGGACTTCGTTTTCTCCTCCTTTTTTCAATTTTAATTACAAAACTTTTCAGGGAACTGAACTGTGCATCGCGGGGGGTCCCTGCTCGGGCGCCACGCTTGATTACAGGGCGTGCTTATGCGCTGATTGCTTGGCTATGAGTTCCATTCACTCGCTCCTGCCCATTAGCCCCTGTCCCTGCCCCTTCTACCGCCTCACTGATTGTTTCATGCAGCTTGACTTTGCCATCATTATTGGCTATTGGTTGTTCTTTTATCTCCGCTTCTATTTTTGTGCTTCTTGTGTTTGATTTCGACTCCTTCTTTTTTTGTGGGTTTAAATGCCACATAGTTGTCCTTTTGATTATTTATTTTCTTTTTGACTGCAAGCTGAAGCCATGAAACTCTTTATCAAACATTGTTCTGATGTTTTTATTACTTTCTAAATACTTTGGTGGGCCATTGGTGATTATTTGCACAATGCCAGAAGGGAAATACTTTTAGGGCAATCATAATCACTGGGAAGGAGGATAAATATTTTAAGAGGTGATAATGGAAATACCCTTTGTATCGTTGATATCGAAAATAAAGATCTGCTAAGTGTATAATGTAGACTCTAAATATGTTAATATAAACATTAAAGAAAATAATTGTTTTTTTTAACAGTTAAAAAGTATTTGAAATATTATCTTAATATTATTATATACTATACCACACCCAAAAAGGCATGTTCCCGTAAAATCAATATCGCCATGTAAATTTTAGGTCCTGCAAAACCCGTATCGTTTTGACATGAACTACTCTGTTCTACCAGTTCAAATTTACCAAATTTACCTTTAGAATTTATCTTAAATAATGTAAAATTTCATATCGATTTTTTTTTGTGTATCTGAAACATTTTACTTGTTCATTTCTAAACCTTATACCTTAAGTTAGAGTATATTCCCGACTTTTCCGCCTGATTGCCCACAAAGGTCTTTCCGATACCTTTACCTTTTCGGGCTTCACTTTCTTTTTAACCTTTTTCCAGTTGAACTTTGTCTAAGGAATTTCTTCACAAGGATTAAGGCCAAGTTTCATTTAACCAAATTAATTTTCCAAATTAATGGCTGGCATGTCCGCCCACCTCGTTTTCCACTTGCCTCGCCCTCCACCGCTTTTAACCATAAAAATTTCTTTAAAATCTTGCCAAACGTGTATGTTTGGCTTCTGGGGAAGCGGGGTTAAATATGTTGGAAATGTTGCCACATTTGCTGGCAGGCAAAAGAGTTGACAGCCATCTCCTGCTGAGAGCGAGACAGCTACATGTGGAGAGCGGCTGGAGGATGAAGGGGGCGGGGCAGACTACGACGAATTACAATTATGATGACACAAATTGGTTATGTTTCCGCATCTGTGTGTGTGTGTGTGTTGTTTTTTGTTCTGCCTTGAAGTTGGTTTTACTTTATTTTATTTTATTATTTTATGTTTTTGCTGCTTTTTTGGTTTTCTAACAACCCAAAATGTCAGGATACTCAGACAGGATACATGGCATGTGGGGCTTGTCATCGTTTCGCTGGCATTCGGTTGGCTCTCTATCCATTTCGAGCATTTTTCCGGCTCATCCCAAAGCGAATAAAAATAAAATCGTAAAAAATCATAAAGTATAATGCTGAAAAATGTATGCAAAAAAAAGAGTGGCTTGCTAGCCTTCTGGCCAGGCCAACATAGCCGAACACATAAAATATGAAATTACATATAATAAAAAATCAAGCCATAAAGTTGTTTGCTACTGCGTAAGCTCCACTCTTTGATGCTGGTTTCATATTCATTGGGGTTTTTTCTCGGGGCAAGGTGGAATGGAATGAGGACTTCTGCCGCCAGTCTCTCCTTAGAAAGTAACTAGAACAAATTGCATTTGATTAGGTCGATTATGGAGTGGATGCCAGTATGAAATATGAATACCTAAGTGAGCTAAAAATAAAGAGCAGCGATCAAAGGAATTTCAATTTAAATTTCTTTAAATTTAAAGCAAAGTGGTTAAAATATGAATCTTTATTGCTATAAATGATATTTGAGCTGCAGCAATTAAAGTTCCTCAAATGGCAAATGGCAAATGGGAAATCCTGAAAATTCATTTATTAAAATCCAACAGGTACAACTTTTGTGCGAAAGTCAATTGTATGCTCAATAGCTAATAACCGCTGGCTATGTGTGCGTGTCCTTGTTTTGCGGGAGGCGGGGGGTTCCTGGTGAGGGAAAACAATTTGGAGTAACAGACCTCCCGCATACAAACGACTATTTCAACCCTCTGGCGAGGAAGAAGAGCACCTGCACCCCCTACCACCCACTGAAATAACTTTCCCACCTGCTGGCCAACGAAAACAACAACAACAGGCAGCGAGCGCATATAAATAACAATGTTGCCACTGAATATGAGGTGGGGATACGGAAGGCGGAGGGAGGTCTAAAAATGGGAAAATGAAAATTGTTTACGCTGCCCATGGAGTTCTTTTGCCAACAGCATAAGACCCCGACTTATTAAATTATTGTTTTGACCATAATTTCAACGACACTAAAATTAAAAAACCATTACCAAGAGCCAAAAAGGCATTATTTGCTAAAAATGTGTGTGTGCAGGAGAGTCACCCTCGTTCCATGGCCGGAAAATATATTTCCGCTTAATTTATTAACGATTTTTGTAAGCCATAAACTGTTCATGCGTGTGTGTGTGTGTGAGTGTGGGCCCTCTGGCCTCCACTAAGTGATTTTTATCTTAGACGGGCCAACCGCCCCCGTTTTTGTTTTTTTTTTTTACGATTTGCACATAATTATAATTGAAATTGCGACGAAGCCGTGAGCGCCAACGACTTTCATTCGAGTGCCAATAAATAATAGAATCAAGTCATAAACTGATAAATGATGTGCCACCATCAGCGAGGCAGGGATGCCACCCACTTTTCTTTTTTTTTTTTGGCTGTAATAAACAAAGTTAATCATTTAGGATAATTGAAATTTTTACGAGACACTCAAAGTTATGTTTGCCTCTTTCTTTTGCGCTTCTCTCCTGCTTTTCACCAATTTGGCAGGTAGCTTAGAACCCGGGACCCTCATTAGTCTACCCTTGGCTACAGGGGGTTGTGGGTTTCGATGGCTAAGAGTTGCGTACTTATCGATGCAAGCTGTTGATTGGAATTATGCCCACACGCCCAGGAGAACAATGGCCGATGTGGACGAGATGGCAAAATACATAAATAAGAGCCAACACGTGGACCATCAAAACGCCCGAAAGTATGCAGCAAATGGCGAGTCAGCAAACAAAGCACAAAGGACTTTTGTGGTGGATGAGAGCAGTTGTCTGGACAGGATGTATAATGATTCCTCTTACAACTAAAAAAAGGAAAAGTCATCTTTCACAAATTATATTCAATCCCAATAGGAAATGAAAATTATTTAATAATATTTACTTCCCTAATTTTACCTAACTTTAATTTTAAACTTAATTATTTTAAAATACATAAAAATATGTATTAATTCTCACTAACCAATAATTAAATTTCGCATCCACTTTTCCCCCCAAAAAAGGTAGTTCATTCACCTATTCCCTGCCACTCTGGCCACATTTGCTGTGTACAAACCAAACATATGTTCTCCTCCACATAAAAACTTGCTGGCAAAATACATTAAAATTAAATATTAAATTTAAGTGCATCATAAACGAAAAACAATGAACCCATCAGACAGCCAGAGAGAGAGAGAGAGACAGCCATCGAGTGGGAGAATGAGATGGGTTGGGAATTTACCTGGGCACAAAGTGTCGACGCCTCAATTTTCATCACACCGAAATAAGAGCAAACGGGGAAGAAATCCGAACCCAGCCCCACACAAAAAGAATGAGACCCGAACGTAAGCCAACTGACAATATGTTAAACCGAAATGGTGGCACGGAGTGACGAGGTGGGATGGCTTGGATTAAGCTGCACCAAAGAAAAATTCGAAAAGTGGCGAGAGTTCTGCACTGGGAAATGCAAGTGGAAAATGTTGTGGATTTTCTTTAAAATTTTTGGCACCTTTTTTGTGGCTAAAAATATAAAAGTGTTTTTTTTTCACTTAAAAAAGCTCTCAAACTCCTTTTTCGTTTGAAAATCCCACATAAAGAATGCAAATATATATTTTTAGCGCGTTAGTTAGATGGATTGCGAAGTCAAAAGAAACTATAGTATACTTTTAGGCATAATTAAAAGAGATTTCAAACCCCTGCCTAGAATTTGGAAGTTTTACGTTGAAATATGATTTTTGATCTACTTTAGTCTGGCTACCAAATATAAGTATAGCTTCCCATAAATCATTCTGTTTCGTCCAGTGTAGTCCCACTGTAACTGCCACTACTGCACTTGTCGATATCGACGTCAAAGTCTCGTAATGCCGGCACTCGCACTTGTCAGCCTAAAAGATGACAGTGATGGCGATGTGTTATTCTTGCCACGGTGTGGTTGCGGGAGCGAGATGGCGACTGAAAGGACGCGAGGTCCTGGCGGGTTAACACATATTACGGCCCTTGCGTATTGATGTCGATCAAACCGATATATGTATGCGGCTGTGCAGTGTGTGTGTGCCCGTATGAGAGTGTGAGCGTCTGTATCCAACGCAATTGAGGTCATGTCCATGCGGCATCGCCGAATGGCGACGTATATGCCAAAGCATTAACTCGGCATTTGTTTCAAGCTGCTCGGAGGCAAGTCCGAGAAGGGCGACATGGGTTAAGTGGGGGTCCAGGGAAGTACGGGGGGCATTGGCGGGTGGACAGATAGCGCAAGTTTGGGCCGAGAGTTGCGACATATTGAAAATCATTGCACACATACCCGTACACTCACCAGGCAGGCGAAATTCCAAAAAAAAAGCGAAGGAAGCAGGAACAATGTATTGAAAGACAAACGGCATTGGCATCAATTTTTATTTGCCCGAACTGGCATGTTTGTGTGACTGTGTGTGTTGGCAGGAGGAGAAAAAATTTTTATTACATTGAAAATTTGCATAAAATATTTAAGCCAAATGGTCGGTCGATTGTACGGGTAGGAAATGTGTGCAAAAAAAAACTTCCTTGATGCTGTGGCAGAATAGCAGCCCCACCACTCGTTTAGGCCTGCGAAAGCTGATGGGATTTGTTGACTGAAGATTTGACAGGCCTTAAGGGCTACAGAATGGTAACCGACAGTTGCGGTTTCGATATGCGAAATATCCCATAATGGAGTACCTCCTTGAAGTGGGATCACAGTTCGATGCAAAGGCTGTTCAGAATCGATATTGGGAATATTTAAGTGTTATCATATCGATATATAAAGAAATAAACACTAATAATATTTTTAGAAATTTAAAACTCTTACAAGAGGCTCTAATCAAACCTTTAGAACTATTTTTAAAAAATTCTGTGTATGTTTCACTAATTTCTAATATTTTTCTTAGGACTTTACAAAGTTTAAAAACTTTAAATTTCTAAAAAATGAGACCAAGATAGCACTACATTGTTATAGAGACAAATGGACGAAAAGAGAGGGAGAGAGAACACCCGCAATATATAGAAAACTTCAAGGATTCGCTGCACGTTCGCATCTTTAACGCCATATGTTGACTTTTGCTACAATTTTCATGCTAACCCACAATAAAGTGGGGCAACGGGAATGGAGGGGAGGGGCTGTTGGCCATATCCTTTATCTTATATACGCTATTTTATGCCTGCACCACACCACGCCAACCCCCCATCTTATGTGGCTGTTGTTGTTTCTCGCCTCTTTCGCCAATAGATTGTGCCACCACACTTTGGCATTTTATAACATAAACTTTCATTTGTTTTCTTTCGTTTTTCTTGCTGTTATTATTTTTTTTATTTTTTTTTTTTTTTGGTTTTTTTTTGTTTTTTTTCCATTGTTGTTGTTAGTGCTTGTAATGCGCTCATGTAGTTGTCCCTCTCTTCTTGTCTTTATATTCGGTTTGGGTCGCATATGTTAAGCCCCGAATACATAGAAACGAGTCTGATGTCTTGACATCTGTCTACCAGGCCCACAGCCCCCAACCCCCAGCCCCCAGCCACCCAGTTGTTCGGCTTTGACAATCGTCCAAAAATGTAGATTTGCATGCACATCAGCATTGGACATACATTTATCTCGCCCACTGTCGACGATGGCCCCTTAATGCGATGGCACGCGAAAAAAAGGAGATCCTTCTTAAAGGATGAGGAGTAAAATATAGGACTTTGTGAAGGAATTGGACCAATTTAAAACAGACAATTATATGTCTGAGTAATAAACTATTCAGAAAAAATAAAAATATTTTTTTTTTTACTTTATTTTAAAGACCCATTCAAAATTCTAGAGAAAATTTCAGGAAAATATTAAATATTAAAATTAAAAAAAAAATTATATCTAATCACGGCAACGACACTTTATGTATGTATCTCTAAGAAAATATTAAGAAACGTAGTTTTCTTTATCTAAAATTAAAAATAATATATATCTAAGTAAATTTTAACTTCCACGTCGACGCAACTCTAGATTCCATTAATCTTTTGGCTTTTAATTCCGCAACGAGTCCCTGCTTCGATCGGGTAAAATGGATATATCCATGCCGACCTGAGTTCACATTGATTGGACTGGATGTGCTCAGTTCCGTGATTGATTGATTCGAGTAAGTGCAACAGTTTATTTGCATATTTTGCAGAATTTTATTGCACAACGGTAAACAGAACTGAATTACGGCAAAAATATGCAAAATATTTAAATTGCCAAAATATCCCTTAGCCGAGCACATAAATAAGAGTTCGCCGATGTCAAGGGAGGCCAAAGGGATGACCGGTTGCAGAAGCCAAACAAATGTAAACTCGCTTTGTAGTTTATTGAAAATTTAATAAAGTGCTGCCCACAAACGAACCGGGAGATAAAGTAGGGAAATGCCGAAATGCCAATGAATGCGGAGAGGAGACTGCATGAAATAAGAAATACCCAAATAAATATGCTATTTGCCTTTATTGCAATTCAATTTACTATCAAAGCATCAGCCCTGGAATCAGCATCAGCAGCCAATGGACATATTCGAGGTTAAATTTATTCCATAAAGGATTTGCAGCTCCCTCGGCTGCTCGGTATTTTTGGAATTTAAATGGAATTTAAAAAGCATTTCTGTTCGGAATGCTTGTCAAGAACTCCGCACAGGTATGATGACACAAATCCGCCCGCAGGTAAGGCAAAAGCCAAGACCGGGACAGCCTTTCGACCTGCTGTTATCCGATTTCTTTGCATTTTCCGATCAATAAGTGCGGCTGCATGAAAAATATTTCTAGAACGAGCTAGTGATTGTTTTGAATGCGTTATCTATTTTTAATTGAATACCCTTTGAACCTTTTGATTGCTACGATTTGCCCATGGAATCGAGGTTTTAATTAACCATGAAATATTTGTATCATTTTACCACATTTCCGTCTTATTTTTAGACTCAAAACTACATTTTATTTTCATTACAAAATATAATTTATTTTTCAGCTCAATTATTTTCATATAAAAAAGAAAAATATTCCAAATATAATAGAAACTTTATTTACAAAATATAATGTTCCCACTTTTTAATTCAATTATTTTCATTTAAAAATCGTAAATAATAAAATGCGAACTATAATAAACCCTCCACTATTCTAGATAATTGCCATCAAACATAAAGCGAAGAGCCAACAAAAAGGATTAAATTTTTTGAATGGGATGAATATCAGCTTGGTTTTAGACCGGTATTGTTTTCATTGTTGTTTCGAAGACAAAATCAAAATCCAACAATATGGCAATAAACGAATTTCGGTTATAACAATGCAGTTGACCTCCACTGGGTTGATGGCCAAAAAAAAAGGAACTCCCTTCCACACAAACTGCGTTCGACCGCATGCAATTTTGTCAGCATGCACATGTATCCATCGTCTGGCTATGGGGACAATGGTCATAATAGAACTGGCGAAAAAGGGTTCGAATTGGGGGAGGAAATCTCCTAATGGAGGACACAGGGCGATCCAAAAATGTCCCTAGGTGTTGGCCACATGGGAGCCGAATGAACGCATCTATTTGTATTTTGTTACAGGACATGCTCTCAGTGGGCATATCCTTTACTAGCCTAAAGAGGCGGGAAGGGTTGTGGCATGTGTCACAGGGACATCAGACAGAGACTTTTATTGAAAATGTTCAATGGCAGAAATTCATAACTGCAACAGAAAGGTACACATGGAAAAAAAGGATATTCTCGTTTAGTATCAATTTAAATTTATAAATCAAGTAACTGACCATTTTACACTTTTATAGATCTAATAAATATACATAAAATATTTCACTTTAAAGGTAACTTAACTAACTAACTTTAATACCAAAAACCAAATTTCAAAGTATTAAAATATTTAAAAATTTCAGAAATAAACCTGTTTGATTTACTTTGCAATCACTTTTTTGAGCAGCGCATTGCATTTAGGTTTTCATTTTGAAATCATAAATGGAGAGTCCTGTCCCCCGGGCAGGACATTTGACTTCGTCTGCTTTTATGGCAAAGAGAATTATTGAGTTTTTGCGAAACGTTGAGTAATACGATTGCGGTGCTAATTTTGCTGCAATCTGCCGTGCTTCAGTTTTAGCCTCTTTTTTGTCTCTCATATCCGGACACTTGGTTAGTGACGTTGGCAAATCATTAAAACGCTTCGATTGCCGCCAGGGAATCTTATCAATGGCCGGCCAAGTGGCCGTTGGCTCTGCGGTAAGAGGGCTCTGCAAAGTCAGTCAGTGTCAACATGTCGTCGTGGGTTGTCTCCACCACCGAGCTGTACGATTGCGGTCCCAATGGGCCAACATCATCCTCGACCACATCCTCGCGGCACACGCGACTGATCCTGTTGGTCTGGCATAATCTCGCCGAGAAGTGCCAGAAATTGGGTAGTTTCCTGAGACGCGAGACAAACAAGCCGCTGCCCAAAGAACTGAGACGATCGTTACGTCTTAACAAATCGGCCCGGCGGAAAGGCTATCGGAGTTGCGAGAGCGAGGCAGATAAACGGTAGGCATTATAAACTTATGTATTATATTCGAATGGGCTAGATAAGCCCATTGTTATTGTTTACCCCAAGGTTCGGGCTATATACAGACACCTGCTAGAGTGGACCTCTATAAGGTAATGGATATAGCTTTCAAGTTTATGTGGATTAACTGGAAAATATTTAGTATCGATTTAGAAAAATATCAAAGAAAATGTAGTCTGGAAGTTTAGCATTTTAAAATAAAACCATTTGACTTAAACCTCGATCTGGTATATAAACAATCAAACATTTTCCTGAAAACAGCTTTATACAGTGTAAGAAAAGTTACCACAGCCGTTGAGTGATTTATTATTAGTTCCTACCTTACAGTTAATATATATGTTACCTTATCTAAATAATAAAAATTTCCATTCTCCAGGCTGATGAAAGAGCGTTTAAACGAGCCCGTCAACATATCCATACGCTTGGGTCCAGCCTACGACTATAGACCATCGAATTTCTAACGGATCTGGACAAGGATAATAGGATATCGCACTTCGAATTGTTAGCTCTGCTACTTACTTAGCTTAAGATGTAATGTTATTGTTAACCGACTGTTGTAAAATGTTATTAAAAGTTTAATTTTTACCCATTTTTACATGCATGTCGTAAGCTCTGACAAATATCTGACGAAACCCGAGAGCTTGCGCAGCAGTCAAAGCTTTATATTTCTCTTAGCCCCACTTGTAAACTTGATTCGATGGGTCTCTTCAGCTCTTAAGAACGCCCACACAAAAGTTTATTGCCCCGCTCACAACAAGTGGACGTGACGGAGTGTATTTTATAGAAGGTATATTCGCTTTTTAATGGAAATTAATGATTATTAAAAATTTACATTTTAACAAAGAAATTTTCTGTACACAGAGAGAGAAATGTTAGCACATTGTTCTTGAATTAAGAACATTCGTTCTTGAAAGCACGAGAACATTTTTTCTTAAACACCGTGAGAAGAGAAAGGTTTAATTTAGTTGTATAACAACTGTTTAATAAATTTAGACGACTGATTTGACTAATTATTTACCTATTGAAATCGACAATGTAAATACCGCCAATTTAACTTGATTCAAGCACATTAAACCATCATTAAATTTGAAAATTCAATAAATTATAGTTAATCCAATATTAAAAAAAAAATATTTTTTAACCACAACCTACTAAAATTCCCAAGTTATTTTTCTGATCAAATTTTTCTCTAAAATAGTGAGGTTTTGGGGAAGAACATTTGGTAAGTCGGATAGGCCTTGCGTATAACTCGAATCTCGGATGGCTTTTCCTTTCTGCCGCCTTGCACTAATGCGCGCCGTCTGGCACTCTCACTCTCCGCGAAGCACTCTCTCTTAGTTACCCAACTGGTCTCTTCTCATACGTCACAGAAAGCGTTATCTCCCGAGTTTTTTTGTGCGGTGCCCGCTTAGTGTGAAAAACGTGTTCGACGCGGAAATGACATTGATAGTGAAATTTTAACCAAAATTTACGAGATTGTGTTTTGTTTTTTTTTACATTTTGCGGCCAGCAAAGTTACGAAAAGTCCCGGAATTTCGATTCGATGAAAAGTGAACTTTGATTGAAACCTCATAAAAATAGTTTTCACCATTCAAATATTTGCAATTAGCATAAACAAAGGTTCAGTGCAAAATGAACTTGATTTCCACGATTGTTTATTTACTGGTGGCATTCTACAAATTCGTGAAGAAGCTCTTGTAAGTGGCCCAAATTACCTAATACTATTTAGAGAATTTTGTGTTTTTTTTGGGTGTGCCAGGCTTTGTCCTTTTTTCGCCCTTTTTTTGCCTCCCTTAAAACAACAACAAATCTTGGAGCTTATTGATAAAACAACAAACAAAACATTTCGCTGTTTGCTGCTGCTTTTCATAAATTAAGTTTCCTTTGTGAAGCTTTTCCGTCTCGGTCTTTGTTTGCTGTTTTTCACTTAGTTTTTTTCCTCGGTTTTTGTTTATGTGGTTTGTTTTTGGACCTGCAGTTTATTACACAAAAATACAAATTTGCTCCAATCTGCTGACTAGTGCGAGCGAGATAGAGTGCGACCCGCTCTTTGTGTGCTCTTCCCGCACTCTCCCCGTCCCGCTCTCGCACCCCCCCACCTTAGTAGCGCCACGTTTTTGTTTGGGTTTGAGGCCGCTAGGAAATTGGATGTGGTTTGGTTCCATGTGGAGATTGTAATTTACCCAAGTGCCTGTATGTTTGGGCGTGTTTTCTTTTGGGGCGGGGGTTACTGCAGAAATGGGTTTTTAATTACTATAGCTGTCCTTCTGTGGGCCTGTTTCCTGAGAGCTTTTCACTTCTGAGGGCGTTGTACACTTAATTTACAACAAGCACATAAGATCTGTTCTGATTAAAGTGAATATCTGTTGTCGGAGGAGGAACCCGTAATTTCATCACAATTGACCGGAATTTCCCGACTCCGAAATATTCCACTTGTTGAGGGTAATCATGAGTGACAGAATGTGATTTGGTGAAAGCAAATTATACGTCATTTTTAATTGCAATTGTGCAATGTGGGCGCTAACAATAAAATCTATATGAATACATACAAAAATTTAGCTGCATTTTGAAAAGAATTCAAAGATTCTTAGGAAGGTAATCACAAAAACAAATCAATCGATCACATTAATTATCAATCAATCAACATTGAAAAGCTTTTAGGTGATTTGATCCACCTATCCGTCCCATAAAGAGAAATTATACCTATCTAGCATTTATACATATCTTATCATCTTATTTGATGGCTGTTCACACACACATGATGCCAAATATTGTAGAGCCAAAATGAAGAGGATAATTGTTAAAATTATTATGGATTTTTATAATCTCTTTTCGTAATTTAAAATTTTATTTATATGCTAACCTGATCTTGACTTTATTTAAAAATATATTATAATTATTGTTACCTAACCTACCACAAAGTTGATTAAAATCCTAAGCCTTAAGCTGAAACCCGGTCTTAACCGGAATGACTCAGTTTATAGACTTTATGTTTATATATTCGCTGATGTGCATGTTTTCCGAATAAAGCCTTTGTTGAACTTATTATACACACAAAAAAATGGTTTATACAAAAAAGATTTTACTATAAACATTAAACAATTAAAATGAATTACAAATAGTTATAAATAAGAGAAGAGATAACCTACAAATTTAAGGCTTTACTTTTTCCAAAATAGCCAGAAGCCAAATGCACTTGGTTAAATTACTAATTTAAATGGCATTTTATTTGTCTAATTTGATCATAAAATTTGTTTATACGAGCAAATAAACATATGTAGAATATAGAAAACAGTCCAAATTCCAAAAAAATAAAAGTATTACTTATAAGCTGTGCATTCGTAAATAAGTGAGCATGCACATAATACAAACGGCACGCGTTCGTCAATTCCGTTCCCCAGCTGATAAGGCGGGAAAGTAAGTTTGGCAGACGTGAATACATGACACCAAGCCTCCACAATTAGAACTGTATTATATAGACGATAAACTAAAGAGCGAACTTTATACCGAAGCACTTAAACAAGGCCGCTGTTGGTCCACTCGAAATCCTTATCTTATCTCAGCGGCTAGACCACTGGCTGCGAGTAATAGAAATACTAAATACTCGGCTATATTATGGAACTGGAACTAAATAGTTGTACTCCCCTACCTAATCGGCAGTCACCACTGACCTTGACAGGCCAACTGGGAGCGGGATTTGCGAGAACTACGCAAATCCAACCGCCCCAAACTAATTGAAACCAATTAGATCCAGGCTGAGTCACTTTTTTGTTGCATTCCCCGTTCTTATCAGTGTGTAGTAAATCAAATACCATTTTGAATGTTTTACAACTGACCCGTGCGAAGGAATTATGCTGGAAGAAGTGTTTTCAAGTAGCAATTGCCTCCGGTTTCTTCGCTTTAAAAGTACTACCGATAAGATATACAAACCCCAAAAGCACCAGACACAAGGCCAGACACGATCCTCATGTCATTGGCATTGTTATCAGCGCGAATTTTACAAATTGTTCGCAATTGACCCACTCAGGTCCCACAAAGTAAGTGGGCACACCAAGTGAGTCATTTGATTGACGTCTTTGAGTCTTTGTTTGCCCGAGGGAAAGTGATTGAGAAGTGCCTTTTGAACGAGCTTAAGATTATAGGCATGGAAAGATTGTCTTACCATTAAGCTCTAATAAAATCTCATTCGAAAATGTCCTTCAAGCATTTAAAATTAAGACAGCCGAAATAAATAAGCAAATAAAGAGTTTTTTAAATAACTAAAATATTATAAAATTCATCTATAAATTTAATCAGGTATTATTTTGTCTGAAATATTTAGTAAAAATACAGATTTACTTCCGAAAAATTGTAATTTAAAAAGTAATATTTCTGATTTATTCAATTTTGAATAATATCACATTATGTTATCCCTGAAAGGTACGTCAAAAAACAATAATATCACTCAAAGCATTAAAACGATTCCGTATTTTTGAAGCATTGATAATATGTTTTTGAACCAAACCTTGCTAGATCTTTCGGAAGTACGCTAGATCAGATAATATTTGATCTTGAAATAACGTACCAATGAATCTGAGGGATATATTTTCCTAATCACATACAAAAAAGCAAGTATCACTCATACGCGGTGTATGCCCAATAGAAACCAAATGAAGACCACCGCGTATTTACACTAGTGTTACAGACCCTGAGAGCGTGAGCCATTGAACTTATTACGATAATGAGGTAGAGAGTATGAGAATACGGGAGAGGGGTCTTCTCGCCGGACGATTGTGCAACGGTGATGGCTGCTCAGTCGACCGGGCCAGACAAGCAGAGAGGGTCTCTTGGCATTATCCTTATCAGCCGATGGGCACTGAGAGCGTTGGTATAAATGTCGCAAAGCACGTACCATCGAGTTTAGTTCTTTGCAGCTCGCCGGAGCATTTGGAACCGCTTGAAATACGCGCTCTATCAGTACGCATTAGACGAATAGTCGGGATCGCGAAAGGCCTGTGCGGGCAGTTTTGGATACTCTGTGATCGGCAGCTAACCATGTGTGGTAGTGCTCAATAGTGCAGGCTGCAAAATGGTGAGTCTCAGCGTAGCATTTGCCCCACTGAACCACTTGCAAAGTGCGCCACAAACCTATCGGGAAAAGCGGTCGAAGTTTCATTTCGCGTCCAGATGGAATCAGCTTTTGCCGGAGTAGAACCAGTTTTTTCCAAGCCAAAGCCGATGCGATACTCTCCATATGTAGTACGAGTATGTGTCCCAATCTGTCGCTATGCTGTTGTATAACAAAAAGTAATCGCAAGGCGGCCACTAAAGGCACAGAGCATTCTCTATTTGTCTATACCCTGTAAAAAAAACAGAAAGAGACCAAAATAAAATGATGGTATTTCCTTAGTAGTACATATATTTTAAAAGTAATAAAGAGTAGAAAGCAAAAAAAAAAAGTTTTTTTATTTTTTTTCATCTTAAAAAAATGATATTTATTAGGGAAAAAGTTATGGACAAATTGGTGCTGAGCATAATTTAAGAAAATTCTGGACATCTAAGCTAAAACGTACTATTAAAAAATGATTATAAAAAAATGTATATTACTTTAAAAAAGATCTAGTAAACATTCCTTAAGTGTTTTTTGTGCGTATTATACAAAAAACACTTAAATAAGAAGTGAAAGATTAAAAAGCTTACGTCTTTACAATCTCTATAGCATTTTTAATAGACTTTTTTTTATATTACCATCTGGGGCAGATGCAGGTCATCTGATGGTCGAGCATCCCAGATGGTTTCGTGTGAAATCCCCTGATAAGCTTATCAAATCGCTGGCATTTTTCCCTTTTTATTCGTTTTTTGTTTGCCTCGGATTAATCCATATCAGATGAGTGATCGATGAACCGATCAGCCAGCGGGAGCAGGTGGTCCGCCACTAAGTAGTCAGCTGAATTGACAAAAAAAATTGTTACATAGTGGCTCTCAACCCATTTCTATTATCTCACCCACGAGGCTCAGGCCTGTCATAAGTTGAGCGAACCTGTTGCCAAGTTCAATGTGGCACTCTCGGCATTTGGTCGACTCCCCACAGGCCCGTACACTCACGTACATATAGCCATATAAATAAAACTCAATGTCGGCCGCTGCTCTTGTTGATTCCGCTCGACTTTCCGCAGTGCATTGCCAAAAAAAAATCAAGATCCGTAGAGCAGTCACACCTGCGGAAGGGGAAGAGAATATTATTTTCAATTAGTGATATATCGAAAATTGACTCAAGTTATAACTGTAGGTATGTATGTACGGCTAAAAATATAGAAAATCCACATTGAAGTAGATCAAGTTCAATAACAGCTGAGCAAACATGAAAAGGCAAGCTGAGAGGAAGTTAGGGTATGTTTGTTATATAGGAAACTAAATGTTTTGGATCAATAAAAAAAACTATAAATTTCTTCATCTAGCAACATTCATCCTTTTTCAAGTTTTCCTTAAGTTTTCTAATCTATATAAAATCTGCTTGATATTTTGTTCAATAATGATCAACATGTAAAACTTTTGTAAAATTAGAAAACAATTGCCTACTTTTAGGCGGATTTATAATTTTCAGGAAGTTAAATTAAATTAATTATATCTTGGCTTTATACTTAAAATCTAATACTATTTTAATTTAATAAACTTTAACGTACCAAATATAAATAAAACATTAGAAAATATTCATTGATAACTGCCATAAATTACCGCATTGCGGAAATGAATGAAAGCCGTTCTGTTCGTTCAATTTGTTTTTCGTTTATTAGCCAAATGAAATGCAATCAATTCGCTCTTGAATTAATGCAAATCTTGAAAGTGCACAATAATTTATTAGCTACAAATTAGCATTGGAGGCTCTCGTCTGTCCTATCATTCCGTTCAGATGACGTTTTCGGGCAGGAACAAACTGAGGCGTAAAATTAATTATGTCTGTGTGTGGATGTCGAGTGACAGGCAGCCGACATAGAGCGTAATTAATCAATCGCAGCTGATTGAAAACTGTTCTTTATTTATCTGTAATTGATTGTTTGCGGAATACGGAATGCCAATATGGCACTCTGAAGTTAAGTAACACATTTACAATTGATTAGAAATTAATGTTTGCTTGTTACACAAATCACTTCCTTTAATTAACTTATCTTTTTTTGTAAACACAATTTTTGAAATATTTGTAATTATTTTACACTCGCTGCAACCTTAAGCAGCCGAAAGTTCAAGTAAAAATCTTGTTTGTTATGCTTTCGGAATAATAACAACGCTTGTTGCTCTGATTCATCGGGTCAAGTTTAAAGTCAAGTCGATGAAAGTATAAGGCTTATATCTGTTAGCCGAGTCTCTATTTGGCTAATAATAAATTTGACATTTTGGAAAGTAATCAAACAAAATGTGGTTTGCCTTTAAACGAACTGAATGAGAGCGGCAATTTCAATTATATTTTATATATATTATATGAGTACCTATGACTGAACAGCGGCAATCAGTCTGCGGCTGCTCTTTTTTTTTTAATGAGAAAATATAGAGAGAGATCGGATCAGGGAACTGAGCAACTGGCAACTGGCAGCTGGCACTTGATTGCCTCGATCTCGACTAGAGTCGGCCAGAAGATATAAATAAGGAAAGGCAACGCACGCGCGTATTAATTGTTGGCTGTTCTAAACGGCCAGAAGTGCGCACGAATATTACGCATACGCAGCGTGGTCAATGATACAAGTGAAATGGATCAAAAAAAGAGTGGCAGTGGATGTGGAAGTGGAGTACGTGAGAACTATGGCCATCGTCGCCAGCCAGCCTTGGGCAAGGCCATGCCAGTGACGGCGCTTTTGTTGAATTTGGAGGTGAATCCTTTGGATTACCGCCGAAGTGATGGTGTTTCGGATCAGGTGCTCGAAGAAGATGATAAACCACCGCAGTTGTTTAGCATCACCGATGAGCCACCTTCGCCTAATAAGGATGAGGATACTGGGCCACCCAATCACTATGCGGAAGATCAAAAGCTGGCTGGTACTCCGCAAAGGGATATACCCTGCGCGAATTGCCTGCAATCGGCACCCGATCACCTCATCGATCGCAGCTCGGCCATCAACGAGATGTGCCAGCGCCTGTGTGGTCCCGAGTGCAGACGGCCACAAGGCCTCACGCTCGACGGTTTTCGCCTGGATTTCCTCAGGCAGTACGAGATCGCGGAAGCTGTGGCCAAGACCTCGGCCATGACCTCCACCGTTCAGATGAAACAGCGCCTGGCGGCACGAAAACTGGAAATCGGCAAGGAAATGGATGACCAGCTGGGCGTGGCCAGCCCCCATATCGATATCAATCTCGGCCAGAGTGGTTCCGCTGCAGTTTCATCTGAATCTGCAGCTGGAGCTGGAAATGGAGAGTTTGAGTTTGAGCCGCCCCGCGATCTGCTCTTGTATCTGGTGAGGTGAGAGACTCGTTTACCTGTCTGTCGGGCTTATAAATCAAGTTCATGGCTGGCAGCGTGTCAAGTGTTCTTAGGCATTGGCCAGGCCTCAAAGCCACTTAGCGGCAATCAGCAGCCGCAGCAACAACAGATCACCGAGATCACCAACAAAAACTAACCTTGCACAATTTGCGCGAAAGTGATCATGACAAAACTGACAGCATATAAATATAGCTATAGCTGTGCCCCAGGGAAAGGGGAAATACGTCTGATTTTATTGAAATTATAAACAGGAAAATTGTATTAAAGATTTTTAGTTGACTGAAAATAAGTGATATTATCTTAAGTTAATCAAAATTATAGTTTTATTTTGTAATGATTGAATTAATTTGTAATTTAACTTAATATGCATCGTTACGTTTTTATTAGGGAATTTTTTTTACCAATTATTAAAAAATATTTTTTATTTACTTCTAATCTGATGATTTACCGATATTAACTAATTAAATTCAGAATCTCAATGAGTTCAATTTGATTACAAGTAGGAAAACAACAGATTTAAATACCTATATGAATATTAATTACAATTATAGGCATTATATTTAATCCCGGTTTCTTTCCACCTTCACAAAGCTCCAACAATTACAATTCTCCGAATCGGAAAAGGTTTATTATAAGCTTTAGTGTTGACTTTGTTAGCTTATCTAACGCACAACCGCAAAACTTAATGGCTTTCCATTAAATGATAAGTCATAAGTGACAATTAAATTGCCATCATATCAGTATAAATGAAGTAAAAAGATCCTATCAATGAGTAAAATAATTACATTTAGGTCACGAAAGTGGAAACACACGTGCCGAATGATTAGTCAAGTTCAAAAAAAGTTCCGCTCCCAGATTAGTGGGCATCTTGCAAGTGGCGTTCAGCGAATGATCAAAACCAAATAACCATCATCTAACCCTGTTATAATCTTGCCTTTCTAGGAAACACAGATGGGGCCGCGTCTCTTTGACATTGCCATACTGACACTTAATATAAAACATTTCAAGTTATCCTAATACCTGAACAAGTGTAACAAAGAATCCCAGCAGAATCCCAGTTAAACAGTCAGAAACCGAATAAACTGAAAGTGATATTTTACTTGGCCGCTGAGTAAAGTTTGCAGAAAACAGTTCGAAAATGGAGTTTCTAATGAAAACATCGCGTTTGATCGTCACATCGAAGACGTTCGCGCGACGTGTGGCCGTGCCGATTCCCAGGTAACGAAATCGAAATCAAAATCCCCCTCAAAAAATTGCAGATACCACAGCTATATAGATGGTATATATCATCGGGCGATCAGCTCATTACGCATGTAACTGCGTTGCTGTATAAATTGTATCTCTTTTGTCTGCGCAATTAGCATTTGAGAACATTTGCGATTCTGCTTAGGCATACAACACCGCCAGGCATTAGCTAAGGATGCTGGATTTTGCATACTTTCTATACCCCTATATAACATATTCATACATACATATATCTGAATAGAGCACTTTTGTTTTCATTAACTGATAGCCAATACCCCCGCCGCCTTGGGCCGCATAAATATTTAACGAGCCCCGTCAATGTAGAATCGTTCTTTTGTTTAGCATTTTGGCGGGGCGCTCTCCACACGTGAGCCGAACGTATTGATCTCGTTCTGGGTATCTTGCAGATACATCTCGTATGCGAAATACCCGTTTGTGCGTGCTCTCCTCGCGATCTTTTCTGCTGCCTCGAGCGCGAATGATCTCTCTAATAAAACCCCGCACTTCAGTTGGCATTCAGTTTCGCCAAAGTCGCTTGCAAGCGCACCTCGTTCCGGCGCCCCCAAAAGATCGCAGACTCAAGATACCCAAAAAAAAAAACGAAACCTAATTGAAAAATACCCCCAAAATCCTTTTGATCCTGCCGCCAATCATGGAGCCAGCAGTGCCAATAAAGCGAGCCAACAAGGCGCCCTGCAAAAACGATCGCAAGGCATATCTGCAAAAAGTGATGCTGACCAGGTGAGAGGGCTGAATGGCATTCTGGCGGGGCATCCGATCCGATGGCGGGTGATCGTGATTGATTGCGGTGACAGGCCGCAAACCCGTAAGCCCCAAATCCAGTCTACATCCATTCGCCATCCGATCCCCGGCGGGAACTGGTTTCGATTCTCTCGCGGAGCGGACCAAACCAGCCCAACAGCTGCGAAGCTATTGACCGAGCGAGCGACATTTTTCGCCTTTGTTTTTGTTTCGCGGGATTATCATCGCGTGGGCGACCCACCATCTCTCCCCCTCCCTCTCATCTGACTATCCCTCAGTTCCCGGTAATCTCCTTAGAATCAGAGCATATGTATGTGCTAATTGCCAAGAGCTTGGATGTACGAAAACCAGAAACGTTCTTTCCATCATGAAATAGAACTCATTTTCAGTTGAATCAGAAACCATCTTCAGGATATCCATACAACTAGGGATCACAGACGAATCAAAATCAGTTGTCATTGTTTTATAATGGTGTTTCATTGAAGATCTTGAAGTTAAAATCATTTTATCAAAGATAAGAAATAGTTTCAGCTGATTGCAATATAGAACCCCCAATTTTTACCTTTTCAATTAGTTTTAAAATTTAATCCTTATTTTCTGAGTATTCCTATCAATCCTTCACTGTTTTATTCATGCCTTACTTTTTTATATTTTTTATGTTGCTTATTTATTTTTTTGTTTCTGTTAAATCAAAGAAGATGTAAAAACAAGAATCCTAACAATTTTTAATATTTTTCTCCCTTTAACACACAACATTAAACACGACCAAATAATCCATTTCAGCAAGGGGAAAATGGAAAAGTTTTATACGAGTCAGCGTCATAGTCATAGCCTATTCATTTTCAGCATAATACTGAGAAAAATTCTATATAGAAAACCAGATGCGTTGTGAGTACCAGAAAATGTTGACATTATACATATACTTTATCGATGTTGTTTATTTGGTGTTGTTGTTCGCTGAAAGTTGTTTGTTTGTTGCGAGAAGCTTTTATCCGTTTTTTTTTCGATTGAAATGCCAAAAGAAAACATAATTATAAAGAGTTGCCAACGAAAGACTAATAACATTTTTTGTTGGGTTTACCTCTGTGTTTTGCAAGCAATATAATCGAATTGTGAGTTTTAAACACGTTTTCTTAGCTGAAAGAAATTTCTTTAAGTATGATCTAAAAACTAATTTGAAACGATTAAATCGTTTTCCAGAATGGGCTCATTCAACTCGGCTCCAAAGATCAACAATGTGGACTCCCAGGACGATGGCCTGGAATTGCCCGCGGGTTTGAGCACCTCTGCCCTCCTTCAGCACGTCCAGCAATTGCGGGGCGGTGGAATCGAGCAGCCCTCGCTGCTCACGCGCGGCTTCCTGAAACCGCTCCTGGTGGACGAGGATGTCGCAGACGGACTGCGATGCCTACAGCTAAACTCCGTATCGAGAGGTAGGATGCAAATCCTTGAGTTATCCGGGGGATATATCATCTTATGTATTTATGCAGTTTGCAGTGCACCAGTTGAGGGAGAAGCATCGCAGAACATCCGTTTGCTGCAATGGAACATTCTTTCGCAAAGTAAGTTTTAAAACTATTTTGAAACCAAAAAAAAAAAAATTTTTATATTTGTTTGCTAATAAAATAAAATTAGTCATTGGAATCGACCAGTTTCATTAAACCAATGAAAATTTCCAAATTTTTCGAAAATTTTCTAAAATGTACCTAATTTTTTAAAATATTGAAATAAAGTTTTAATAAGTTTTCCAAATACATATAAGTGATAAAGTAAAGTAAATAAAAGTAAAGTAAATAAAGTGATTAAAAACTGTTTAAGTTTTTTATTTTGTATTTTTCTGACTTATTTATAATATTTTCTGGAATAAATGAACTTAAATATAATTAATTAGGTTTGACAAGATATAAGGAATTAAGATGAAATTAGCTTATATTAAATTTATTACTTTTAATAAGATAAGATATAAGATAAGATTTAAGAATGGACCTCATTAAGCAAAATCCAACTCAATTTGTTTCCCTGATTTTCAGCTCTCGGCCAGCACAACGATGGATTTGTGCGCTGTCCCGAGGAGGCGCTCACCTGGGAGCACCGCAAGTACCTGATTGTCCAGGAGATCCTGCAGAACCAGCCCGATGTGATTTGTCTACAAGTAAGCTCACACTATCCCCAATTTCCAAGCGGTAGCGCTTTAACGTATTCCTTTATATATCCAATTAGGAAGTAGACCACTTCAAGTTCCTGCAGACAGTGCTGGGAAGCCAGAACTACGAGGGCATCTTCTTCCCAAAGCCGGACTCCCCGTGTCTGTATATCGAACAGAACAACGGACCCGACGGCTGTGCCATTTTCTACAAGCGGGATAAGTTGCAGCTGCAGGGTTACGATACCAGGATCCTGGAAGTGTGGCGGGTGCAGAGCAACCAGGTGGCCATTGCGGCCCGGCTGCGAATGCGATCCAGCGGTCGAGAATTCTGTGTGGCCACCACCCACTTGAAGGCCCGTCACGGCGCCCTTTTGGCCAAGTTGCGCAACGAACAGGGCCGGGATTTGATTCGGTTTGTAAAGCAGTTTGCCGGCGAGACGCCTCTCCTCCTGTGCGGCGACTTTAATGCTGAACCGGTGGAACCGATCTACGCCACGATCCTGGGATGCGATCTCCTCCGTTTGGGCAGTGCCTATGCCGATGTGAAGCTAGACCGCGAAGAGATCCTGCAGCCCTGCGAGGATGTGGGTGCCTTCGTATCGGAGTCGATGAAGCGAGAGCCACCC
Organism: Drosophila mimetica; assembly: GCA_037075245.1. Classification (NCBI taxonomy): domain Eukaryota; kingdom Metazoa; phylum Arthropoda; class Insecta; order Diptera; family Drosophilidae; genus Drosophila; species Drosophila mimetica. The sequence goes on from JBAMCH010000023.1 coordinate 11,704,523, forward strand.
TACACCACCTGGAAGATTCGCGAGGAGGGAGAGGAGTGCCACACCATCGACTATGTCTTCTACACACCCGATCGTCTCAAGGTGGGCATCTGAAAATATTTATACAATTATACAAATATTATTGAAATTAATTCAACAATTTCTCTACAATTTCAGATCAAAAACTGTCTAGACTTTCCCGAAGGAGAGCAAATCGGTAAGAACCGCACACCCAGCTACCAATATCCATCGGATCACTTTTCCCTCGTTTGCGATTTCGAGCTGCTACCTCCGATGGAAAACGGAAAGGAAAGCGCCAGCGACGGGGAAAATGTAACGGAGGGCAGCAAACATGGAAGCATTCAATAGAAGACTCCAGTTTCCGAATTCACCAGAGAAGAAGTTTCAATTACATTACATCGATTGTGATATTAGTTGTTAGATACATATTAGCCTCATACACAACCGTTGCACTTCAGTTTGCAGCTTTTACAAATGATAATCCAAAATTCACAATAAATAAATTACATAAAATGGAAGAAAGTTAACAAAATGGCTTTTAAGAAGGTGGATACAAAATCAATAAAATAAAAATATAACAGATAACATCTTTTTCGAGGGAGGATTTGTTACTATATCCTAACCAAGTAGAACATTGAAAATCTAGGGTGATCTTATCATATTATTATAGGACTTTCAATGGAATGTTAATATTTTTATTCAATAAGTATTGCCCACTTTTTGGCGCAAGTTCTGTTAACGTTCTGTTAACGAGAGTCGTTGTCTCGGGCGTATACTTGATTTTCCTGCCGTTAATGGACCGCGAATTGCCTACCAAATCGGCCTACAACACAAGATCTTAATTTTAAATGAACAAAGATCATTAGCAAACACGCAACTCCGGGAAATTGCAGTGAAAAACAATCGAATGCAACGCATTCAAAGCCATCAAATGGGTTGCGTAACACAACAAATAGCCTTATAAATATACACACTACATGTATTTAGTATATAACAATTTTCACATAATGCTCGCACTAGAATTTAATAGGTTTAGCCGGAAACGTTGGCTTAGAGCAGGGCCAAGATGGCGGTCAGCAAGAAAGAGGTGGCGACCATTGCGTAACCGGTCGAGTAGACCTCCTTGATCTTCAGGAATCGCCCGGTGTCCCAGAGCAGGTGGCGGATTCCGTTGGCGGTGTGATAGCCAGCCGGATAGGCGATGATGAACTTGAGGGCGGTCAGAGTGGCGCCGCTCAGCTGGAGGCCCTCCACCATGGTCACATAGTGGCTGATGTCGTGCGATGAGATCAGGGCGCCCAGTCCCAGGCCCCAGACGCCCACACCCAGGGCCAAGCCGGTGCCGCGATGGACGATCGACAGCATGGAGGTCAGCTGCGGCTGGTAGATGGTCAGATGGGGCGACAGCTTCCTGCCCAGCCGCTCGTTCTTCTCGAAGAACGACTCGTCCTTCTGGGTGGCGGCCACGGAGACCACCTTCAGCGACACCTGGCGGCTGGCAGCGGCCACCTGGAGGCCCTGGCGCAGCGCCGGCGAGCGGATCAGCGAGCTGGAGAGTGCATACCTGCAAAGAGCAGTCTCAGATCAGGGTTTTCGCAGTGCCATCGCAGAAATTACGTACATTTCCCTGTTTTTCACTCGAACTTGTATTGGTGGGACCGTACACTGGCTGCCCTAAAAAGCCGCAGCCGGTGCTGCCACTTAGTTGTAAAAAGTTAACGGCTCGATAGTATCGATAAGATAACCCTTTTTATTGGTAAATTTGTACAAGAATGGAAGCTAGCTTCTGCCAGCTGCAGTTTTATATACCCTTGCAAACCATTTCTATTAAATTTCAAAAATTGTAAATTTAAATTTTTTGCTTTTGCGATTTTTATTAAATTATATTCGAAATTCTAATCTAATCCTACCTAATATTGGGGAGTAGAAGAAAATACATTAAAAATCAAAGAAGCTACATTTTTTCCAATAATGTTCCAATCGTTCGTATCGTCCGATTTGTAAAGAATGTAATTCGAAACTCAGTACGATTAAAAAAATGATATTCCAATAGTAAGAGGTTATATGTAAAAATAATAATTTTTATTCCATTTATTTTTACTACTCTTCCTATGGGAGATTTAATAGTCACCTCAAAACTTTCAGGAATAATGAGGAATAACCTTATCAACGGAATCGATAGTAGGCGACTGGCGTTGCCAGTCTGTCAAATGGTATCGATGTTTCTTCTCCACCCTAATTCGCAGTCGCCATTTTCTCTTGCTCTTCCTTTTTGCTGTCGATTCGAGCGCGTGGCAAGTCGTTCCGCAGTGTTCCCGGTCCGGTGCAGTTGTAGTTGCAAATTCGCCAGTTTAGACGCCATCTTTCGACCCCGAAGCCATCACCATGAAGATCTACAAGGACATCATCACCGGCGACGAGATGTTCGCCGACACCTACAAGATGAAGCTGGTGGACGACGTGATCTACGAGGTGTACGGCAAGCTGATCACCCGCCAGGGCGATGATATCGTGTTGGATGGAGCGAACGCCTCCGCCGAGGAGGCCGACGAGGGCACCGAGATCACCTCAGAGACTGGCGTCGATGTGGTGCTGAACCACCGCCTGTCCGAGTGCTTCGCCTTCGGGGACAAGAAGTCCTACACCCTCTACCTGAAGGACTACATGAAGAAGGTGCTGGCCAAGCTGGAGGAGAACTCACCCGACCAGGTCGACGTCTTCAAGACCAACATGAACAAGGCCATGAAGGACATCCTCGGCCGCTTCAAGGAGCTGCAGTTCTTCACCGGCGAGTCGATGGACTGCGACGGCATGGTGGCCCTGGTGGAGTACCGCGAAATCGATGGCAACAGCGTCCCAGTGCTGATGTTCTTCAAGCACGGCCTGGAGGAGGAGAAGTGCTAAGTGGCTCGTAATCCCCCCCGGAACTATACTCATGCATACCTTCTACTTCTACATAAATATTTATCAGATGCTTAGTTACAATTTTGAAAGTCTTAAATTTATGTTAAACGCTGACAAGATGCCTGTCCCTCGATCTGTGCGATTTTATATATTTGATTTCTTTCGGCCTGGGAGCACTCATAAATTCGACTCAATCAATGTATGTTTATTGTTTAAAATCACACCGAGCTAAACAACTGAATTGCGCCAACAACTATTGTAATTAAAATAATATTTTGATAGCAACAACACCTTCAAATTTGTATGCATTTTCGCTACCATTTGTGCAGAAAATAGAAGCAAAAAAAAAAAACGAAAAATGGGAACACCAGTACTGAAATTAAACGGAAACCATATACCCTATACAACTGTAAATCCGCATGCCTGTACTTCTTTCGGTTTAACCGCTATGCGTAGGTAGACGCCGCCATATGGTGTCGCGAGTGCGAGGGAGATGGCCAATCCGCCGTCTGAGTCACACACAGACCTGGGTTCTTTGTTGTTGTCTTTTTTGGGCAATCGCGGAGTTATTGACCTTTGACAGTGATGTACACGTGCCCCCCCTCGCACCCATATGTACGTAAGTATTTGGAGGTCATGCGCAGTGCGCACGGATTACGGTTTTCTGCACGCTGCATTTCCACTTGCCCCAGTTTCGCACGTTGGATTCGACCTAACCTCAACAGCGCCAGCGAAATGCGCCGCTCTCGGCAACAATTTGGAATTCTATAATCTAATTCTACGGCAGCGGCAGGGAGTATGTTCTTCATTATCTGCTGGCGGGGCGGGGCGCACCGGCACAGGTGCTATTTCCATTTCAGCGAAACGTGTCGACCTGTTGCCGTCGTCGCGTGAGAGATGCCCACAGTGGGCACTCGCTTGGGAAAACATTGCAAAAATCTGTATTTGTTGATCTTGTGCTCGATTGATACAGTAAACACCGTAAAATCAATATTAAAATAATTTAAAAATGTTTTTTGAAAAAAGTGGTAGGATTTTCAAAAATATAATCATTTCTTTGCTTTTTTTAAATATATAAAATGGGAAAACCTTTCCGAAATATGTATTTGTTGATTTTGGGCTCGATTGATACAGTAAACACCGTAATATCAATATTAAAATATTAAAAAAAATTTTTTTTTTTTAAAGTGTTAGGATTTTTAAAAATATATTATTTTTGTTTGCTTTTACAGAGCTAAATAAATGATTTTAAAAGCTATTTTTAAATATATAGAATCTTTTATTTTGCTGTTTATAGATAAATAGCCATTAAAGTAGTTTTTTCACATAGATAATTTTGATTTCTAAAAAAAAAATTTGAAATTCATCTGAAGTTAAATAAAAAAAATTTTTTTCCAATAATAGGTACGTAATAAGGTTTCATGAACTGGGACATTACAAATTTTCTAAATTAGCTTTTAATTAATCCGAATCCGATGAGCTTAATGTGGTTTAGACCTCTCGAACAACTTCTTTCAAATACCCACCCAACCGGAATTAAAAACACCTTTCATTTCGGTTTACGTATAAAAATGCTAATAACAAATTAAGTTTTATTTCGTTCATAATTTTGATGCTTCAAACTGTGGCAAAAACGGTTCACTCAATGCACTTCCACCGCACAGCGGAATGTCCGTGGAAATGTCAGTCAGATTAGATGCTATTTGTAGGTATGCATGATTCTGGTTTTGTTCATTCTGAATTTAAAAAAATCTTTAAATATATATATTTACTCTTGCACAAATTCTCTCGCTTAGCTTACAATTACACTAATGCTCCTCGATCTCGACTATCGCATACGCTATGTTATGCTTTCAGTATGTATAGAATGGAATGAATGGCGAACCCATTTCAACAAATACAAACGTTAATAAGTTAACAAAATTCGGAAAACTACTAGTACAACTGAAGATTGAACATTTTGTTTTACTTAGCTCTTGGAGGGGACTTTTGGAAGTGATGGGGGAGGGTTTGTGGCGCCGCAGTGAACTAAAATTTCTAGATAATTTTTGATAACATCGACGCCCGTTCGCACTGCACACAAACATACAACAAGCGTTGTTAAATATACACATCATTGTACAAGGACACCGGTGGGTCGATCCCATCTGGATCAGACGTAATCGAGCTGTATGTAGATCTGCTTCACGCCCACCGCCTCGAAGATCATCCGCGTGTGCGTGACCACGTACTTGGGATCGACATTCTTGGACACCTCCAGCTTGAGGGCTCCCACATAGACATCGGAACAGAGGGTCCAGAAGTGCGGCTCCTGCACCGCATAGACGCCTGCCAATCCCGTCACCTTCTGGTAGCACTGCGGCAGTGATCTATCCAGGCTGGAGGGCTGTCGCTGCATCAGAATCATGATCGACTCCTTGATCAAGCTCAGCACACTCAGAGCAATGAGCAGGGCGATGAAGATGGAGCAGATGGGGTCCGCAATCATCCAGCCGAACATGTGCATCAGCACTGCCGAGATGATCACGCCCACCGATCCCAGCGTATCGGCCAGGATGTGCAGGAAGACGCCGCGCATGATCTGCGAGTTGCTGCCCGACATATCACCATGCGAGTGGCCATGGCTGTCGTGGTCGTGGGAGTGTCCGTGACCTAGAAATGTGGAGAAATTCATTAGACTATTATCAGTAGCAACTTTATCTCACAGGTCCTTATCATCAATTAACCCTATTAAGTATGTATGGTGCATAAATTAAGCTTAGTCACAGAGTAAATAAAACACACCCTAAAAATTTAGCTATTAACTCCTCCTAGTCGTTCTTTGGAATGTAATCTCAAGCTGCACATTACCATTGTCCAAGGTGATGGCCTGGTGATTGTGGTTGCCGGCGTCGTTGTGGCTGTGCGAGTGTCCGTGGCCGTGGCCTCCGCCGTGGGAGTGCCCGTGTCCACCGCCACCGTGCGAGTGCCCATGACCGCCATGATTGAAGGCATAGATGCCCACCAGGTTGACCAGCAGGCCCAGCACGGAGACGACAAACAATCGCTCGTGCTTGACCTCCGGCGGCTCGATCAGTCGCTCCACGCCCTCCGACAGGATGAAGAAGGCAATGAACAACAGGAACAGACTGTTGACAAAACCGGCCAGCACCTCGGCTCGCACATAGCCGTACGAGAACTTGTCGTTGGCCTTCCACTTGGTGATAACCGAGGCGGCCAATCCCGCCAAGAGGCCCGTGCAGTCGAAGAACATGTGGAACGAGTCGGAGATCAGGCCTGCGGATTAACCAACAAGAGGGTTATAAACTGCGGATAAGATAAAAGGCAATTAGCGGTTGAGAACGCACCCAAACTATTCGTAACGATGCCGTAGAAGAGCTCCACGAAGGCGAAGCTCAGGTTGAGCAGCAGGAAGAGGAACAGATTGCGGGAGTTGCGGTCGGAGAAGATGAGCCGCTTCCAGCTGTTGAGCTTCTCCCGGACCCGGTAGCCGAAGCTGCTCCGGTCCTTGTGCGACAGCGGTATCATCTTGCCGGCTGTGGATCTGCAAGGGAACATGTGAATGGAGTGCCTCCAGATAACGCACTTTGTTTGCTTACGTGGTATTAACGGGGGGCTATGCCTGCAGCCGCGAGTTCCGTGATTCCCACTCCGATTCTGGCCGAATCCGCGAGAATCTTTATCTGCGTGCGGCGGCGGCAGGTCTTTTCTTTGATTCCGGAATTACCACACAACCCCAAAACGCTTCCTGCTCGACGTCGTCGTCTTGTGTGCACAGTTGTGCGGCGCGGGCTGGTCGATCTGCGATTTAGCTACAGCTTAATTCATTTTTACTGGCTGCCAGATACCAGAACTAAACCGAACTCCCGTCTTTGCCAGCACCAAACCAATCTGCCGTGTTGTCATCAAAATAAGGGTAACCACGTAAACATTTTGCCCGAGCGCAGGCAACCCTTCGCTGTGAATGGCAACTGGGACAGTGGGAATCCGCACGAATGTTCGCTGGGTGAACAATTAAGTATTTATTATTAACAAATTAATGTCAACCCCTTCTTATTTTGTTTTAAATATTATCCCCTACACAAAGAAGTCGTAAAATGTAACTACGTATTTACAGTTATTAAATTTTTATCCACAGCAAGTTTAGAATTTTTTTTCGATCGGATGGAATTTGAATTATTTCTTTATATGTATAGTCTGATTGCTGAAAAATCATTTATAAAAACCAGGGACCGAAAATAACAGCTATTTTATTTTTTTATCGAAAAAATCATACGCTTAGAATACCACTAAAAATCTGAAAAAAAAATCAATTAATTACTTTAATGTGGTCTATTCATATCCGCAATAACCTACATTTTTTTAACTTATTTGACATTGGTCATGAAGTAACAGTTATTTTAGACTTTTTTTTTATTAAAAACACGAAATTAATTATTACTTCAACAGCTAACTCCATGCTTCTATAGATATTTAAACTTGAAGTTTTCAAGACTGTGTTAAAATATTTTATTGAGACGCTGCCTTTACAATATTATCCAACCACTACGTAAGATTAAACGATAACTTTGAGATTTAAAAAAAAATGTTATACAGAGCCCTTTGTTTTATTCATTAAACTTGTTATTAGCTCGCATATTCGAGTTCTCACTGTCACGTGATCCCGTAGAGTGTGAATGCCATCGCAAGGAAGAAGAACAAGCTGTGTACAAATTCTTATTGGAAACTGAAAATTAAATATTTTTTCAATATCAAATATTGGTTTGCTAATTCTTGGGAAAGTAACGCTTAATAAATACTCAAAATTTAAGGTGTTAATTCATATGATAAATGCGTTCATATAGTTGATTTCTAAAGTTAATATTCTTAAATAAATTAATAAAAAATGTTTGAAAGCAAAAATGAAATTTTTTGTATTCTATTAGAGTATGTTAGTAGTACTAAAGATTGAAGAACTTAGTGAATGTCTTTTATTTGTATATTCCCTGGCTAACACAAAAAGTTTTCAATTAGAAAAAAAAAACCGTAGAAAAGTTCCTTGTGCTCCACGCAAGGGACTCCAATCGGCAATAGAATTTATGCAGAGCTGATAAAATAACAAAGTTAGCAGTAAAAAGAACCTCCTATATCAGTATTCCTGATCATTGAAGTTGACATGCAGTTTTTAGAACTGACCTATTCCTAGACACAGAATACTAATCGGGAATGCCACCACTTTTAAAGATTCAAGTCACTTGGAACACCAGTAGATATACTCCCAGCCATCGAAGGCGTTTGAGTTCAAGAAACCACAGCTCCGCGATTAACTCCTCGACGAGCGAGGGCATCCAAGCAATAAAACATCACGCAAATGTCCCTTACATCAATAAGAAAGCAAGTTTATTCAACATTTCACACACAGCGGCATCGTAGTGCTCTCGAATACAATCAGTGTCCTATTGTAAAGCGAATGCAGCCACGGATTGGCGAGATGGGTAAAAGGTAAAACATTTACGCCTCATCACCCTTGGTGGCACGTGTGTAGATGACCTGGGAATGATGCTGCACAACCTGCTTGATCAGACCTGAAAGCGGAGAAGAGTGGGAATTAGTTCTCAAAGTTACTGGGATGCTGGGACTCAATCCTGAACACATACCCTTCTCGCGCAGCTCGATGAGAGCACGCTTGGCCAGGGAGCCGCGGATCTTCAGACGCTCGGAGACCACCGATGGGGTGATCAGCTTATAGGCGGGCACTTCCTTGTACAGCTTCTCGTAGGTGGCCTTGTCGAACAGCACCTGGTTGTTCAGCTTATCCCTGACTTTTCCCTTGGACCACTTCTTCTTCTTGGCCTTGCCGCCGCCGGATCCCTCCTTCTTCTTCTGTGTCTTTTGCGGCTGCTTGGCCGAAGACTTTGCGTCCTTCTTAGGCGGCTATTGGTGGGATAGATAAACAAATGGCTTGTGTTAATTGCTGGCACTAACAGTAATGTAAATAATCTCCCCCTTTCAGCACGGGAGCCAGCACCTGGAGAGCTGGCCGCTTTCGAGGTTAAGGCATGCTTTTGTTTTTCGCCCGGATTTTCACATTTTCCCCCTTGCGGTGGGTGGTGTTTTCATGGCCCAGCCCGGGGGCAGCACTTCAGTCATGTTTTGCCTTCGTTTGCAGGCCACTTTCACAGTAAAAAACCATTATTTTCGCAGAATTCAGTAGCAGCGAACTCACCATCGTGAAAAGTCAATGCAGAAAGATGGAGGGCGGAAACGGCCAGAGTTACCATCCATCGTTTAGGGTTGCACGCCTGCCTATCGATAGTTCGTGCCGGAGTGGCAAAAATACCAAATCCGAATGGGTATTTTAAGTGTGACCAGCTGGAGATTCGCAATGAAATGCGGTATTCTGACGAACGGTCATACCTTTTGTGCATGTCAAACAAATAAATTTAAATAATTGCCAAATTAATTGGGCAAAATGAAAGAGTTCTGCCGCACCTGCGGCAAGACCATCGTGGCCGACCAGTGCCTCAAGATCTTCTCGCCGGAGGGACGAAAGCTGCTGCAGTGCGTCCGCTCCATAACAAATTGCTGGGTGAGCACGGAGGCTGAATTCCATTGCTGATTCCGTTTGCACTAAAGATTGTTTACAAACTTGCAGCTGCAGAATGCCCAGGATTTGCCCCACTACATATGCCTCGACTGCCAGGTGCTGCTCAGGCAGGTCCAGAAATTCCGCCGGCGATGTGCAAAGATCGAGAAATACTTCTCCAGGCGGCGGAGCAGAATGAATCTCGGGGAGGCGCCTGCCGCTGTGGAGCTGCAGCTTCCCGTCCAGCAAGCGGCTGCTCCGGATCCCCTGGGCATCGACGAGCTGATGGCGGCCAGTGAAATCAAATTGGAACCCAGTCAGGTGCAAATGGAGCAGGAAACGGAATCGTCGTATCCAGAGGATCAGATCGAGGAAGGCATAAGCTATGAAGATGCTCCGGGTGAGGATTTCCTGCCCCTGCCAGAGGACTACGGAGAAGCACAGACTGAAATGATGGCCACCACCACCACCGGCAGCTTAACCACTAGCAAACCAGGAAGAATCAAGACCAGTGTCAAGTCCAGCAAGCACACCATGCGCATGGGCAGGAAGCTAATCCACGTGAAAGTCATCGACGACAAGCAGCCGAAGCGAATTGTGGACCGAAATGGACAGAACGCCAAGCCCTGCATCTGCGAGCACTGCGGCCGGCAATTCAAAGACACCAGCAATCTCAATGTCCACCTCCTGCGACACACGGGCACCAAGCCATTCGAGTGCGAGCAGTGCCACCAGAAGTGCTACACCCTGCACCTCCTGCGGCGCCACCAGCTGAAGCACACGGAGGGTCCCTACGCCTGCACTTTCTGCGGCTTGGAGTACAGCACGAATAGCTCTCGGGTGCGGCATGAAAGGTGGGTAATTAAGGATTTTTAGCTTCATCTACATGGCTTTCCATTTGACAGGGAGGCGTGCAAGAAGGGACGGGCTCCGCAGTCCAAGTGGGAGATCATCAAAAAGGGCGAACGCACTTTCCAGTAAGTTTTCATACGCATTACCCATCTTTCTATCTAATTTTCCTGTTTCCCTTAGCTGCGAAGTGTGCGATCTGTGGTTCCTGCGCGCTGGCAACTTTACACAGCACATCAACTCCTCCAGTCACATTGAAAACGAACGCAAAAAGAAGCGCAAATCGAAAACAGTGGAACCTTCCGCCATTAATACATGAAACACTTTCGATTGAAAATCAAACTCTCATTTCATTCGTCTTCAACTAATTGTTCTTGGCCCATTTTACGAGCGTTTTCCTGATGCATTTTACTGCTCGCATGAGTCTTCATGTTGTACTTGTAGCGGAAGTGAACATTGCAGATCTCGCACCTGCAAGGATTATAAGTTTATCACTTGTATGTGAACCATATTCATTGTTAACCCACCAATAGGGACGCTCTCCGGTGTGGATGAGCTCGTGCTCCCGCAGTCGTGTGCGCTGATAGAATCCTTTCAAGCAAACATCGCATTGCAGCGGCCTCTTCTCGTGGGTCATCAAGTGGCGCCTTAGCCCGTTGGGATCCGAGTAGCTCTTGTTGCACTGCTGGCACTTGAATTGATTTGCTTCGGTGTGCGCCTTCACATGCCAGCTTAGTGCATACTTGGAGGCGTAATCCTTGTGGCACAGTTTGCACTGATAGCGCACATCCTCTGGTGGCTTGGGCATGGGCTTGGGATTGATTCGCTTTACAATCAGACGGGGAGCAGCATTGTGGATCTCACTGGAAGCATGGATATTAGTTCCATAAGTAGCGTATATTTAGTATATTTACCACCCACCTTTCATGCTTTTGGCGCGCACCCGCATAGGCAAACGTTTCGCTGCAGAAACGGCATGCGAAGGGAGATTCCCCGCGGTGCTTGATCCGGATGTGCATGTTGCGCATGTAGGCGTCGTAGAAAGTCTTCGGACACTCGCTGCACTGGTAGTTCTTGGTGCGGCTGTGCCGCAGCATGTGTATCCTCAGGTTGTGCGCCATGCGAAAGGCCTGTCCGCACTGGTCGCACACAAAGTTCGGCGCTTTAGCCCGCAGTTGGGCCCGTCGTATGAGGTTTCTCTCCTCTTTCGTCTTGGGATTGGCCCTGCGCTTTGGCTTCTGTTCATGAACAGCAGGTTTTATGATCTTGGGCTTCTTAACTATTGAAGCCTCTTTTTTTGGCCTACTTTTTTCGTGTCCCGTGTATTGGTCTATCAGTTCCTTGAAAATCTTGGCCCCCAGGGTCACGCTGAGTGGATCTTGAGTGGTGGGGTCAGTGGATTCTACGGCTGGCACTTGACTTAATTGGTCTTCCTTTGTGGCGCCATCTTCCGCAGGCTCTTTCTCTGGATCCTCGATCGCTTCTATATGAGTGTACTCTGAATCGGAGTGCAAATCAGGCTCTGAAGTAGCGGAATCTTCGCTTATAGCATAGATCTTCGATTTAACTGGTTCCGTTTCGGCTAAGGACTTGGTTTGGCTGATCCTGAGCTCTGTGCTAATGCACATCTCCCGGAAATCAATGGCCTGGTTGAGGGATAGAATGCAAGCAGGGCACATGAGCTGGGGTTCGTCTGGTTTCTGGCTGATCTGAAGGATATTTTGGATTATAAGAGGAAATTTTGATCATGGAATGATGGAGGTAACCAACCCAAACGCCGCTAATGACTTCTATATGGAAGAGCAGGACGCTGTTGGCCTCGTCGAAGAGATCCCGGGCACTGGAGTCCACAGCAAAGTCCTTGTAGCAGATGCGGCACTTTTCCAGTTCTTTTCGCTCATCCTTGCCCATTAGCGGATCAAAGTCCATTGCTATAGCCTCTGATAGATCCACTTTATCCGGCTGTGGACTGGCAAACGTACAGGCCGCTGAAGCACTCGACTCGGCCTCATCTTCCGCCAGGAGTTGGGCCACCAGCTTTTGGTTCCTGCGCCGCCGAGTCCTTTCCTCACGCGCTCTTTCCGAAGGACTTTCTTGGTTTCTGTTTATGCAGGGAACCGCTCCCGGTCGCAAGGTTCTCTTTTTGGCCAGACCTGATGGAAGTACAAGGATTAAGTTCACCATTACCGATGTTATGCTGTTGACACTCACCCATCTCGAACTTCAAGGATCCCTCGATGTCCTCGTCCTTGAAGTGCTCAATGCAAACGCAGGGATTCTTCAGTTTCAGGGTGTCCTCCGTAAGACCACAGAATGCGAGCCAAAGTTTGAATGTTTCCGGGCACTTGGGGAACCGAAAGAAACCCACCTGTGGCTGCTGATCCGGATTCCTTTTGGATCGGCAGACAAAGGCGTTCCGGCAATTCGGCACCGCACATCTCATATTTTTGCACAGAAGTTTATAATGCAATGTTTATAAAATTTATATTTTTAGGCATTGAATTAGTGTGACCAACTGTTCGCAGAGGCACGATTACAAGAGTTCAAGGTGGTTATCGCTGTGACGTCACAAATTAACTATTATTTAAAAACCTAAATAACATTTTGAAATACTTTTGAAATTAAAATAAAGCAAATAAACATTATTTGAAAGAATATGGGAATTTTTAAACCAAAGTACTATCTGAAAATGATGCATTCTTCTGAAATATCTTTGTAAAATTATAAAAAAACGATAACTGCGCAGAAATAACATTGGAATTTTTTATTTGAATTCTTTGCGAACCAAAGTAGTGTAGACGTACAAATACTTTGCAGTGATTTTCTGAACAAAAGAACAAATTAGATGGTCATCTGTTTCTATATAAACCTTTCAAAACCTTTTTGTATCCCAATTTGCTATGAATTTTTCCGGAAATGTGAAATATACGTACATGGATAATATGTATGAGTAACTAAGACTAAACTAGGCGTACATTTAAGATATTACATTTAAGAGCGTACGATAAGGAGTGGAAACGGACCCTAGTTCTTGGTCTTCTCCACCCGGCCAGTCTTGACTCCATTGAGCTTCGGTTTGGGCTCCTGCTTGGCGGGCTTCTTGGTCTTCTTTTTCTTCTTCTCGAAGGCGCTGAAGTCGACGGTGTCGGAGTCGTCCTCGTTGCCGTACTTCTCCATCAGTCGGTCCATGAGGGAGCCAAAGTTCGACTCCCGCTGATTGCGACGCGCCAAGATCATCTGCTGCAGATCGCCGCCGTTGTCGGCCAGATCCTGGTCGTCCTTCTCCTGCTGGCGGCGCTTCAAACGCTCCTTGATGACCTTCGCCTCCTTGAACTCGCGGGCGTACTTCTGGTGGCGCTTCTTGCGCTTGGCCGCCGGCTCCTCGGTGAAGATCTTGAACTCGGGCACATCGCCGCTGGCGATCATTTCCTGGACGATCTTCTGGATGCGCGGCTCGTCCTCCACCTTCATGAAGGGCACATGGTTCATCAGGTAGTTGATGCATCCCTTCCCGCCCAGGTAGGCCTTCCGCACGTCCGTGCGCTCCAGCTCCGAGTCCACATACTCCTTCTCGTAGTTGTTAATGTCCTCCTCGGAGATGGGCTTGAAGATCTTGCTCCAGGCGTCCAGCCATGCTCCCAGCTTGGACTCCGCCTCATCGTCATCGTCGATCACGCCCTGCTCATCGTACAGCGCCCGCTTCTGGGAGTCGGTGAGCACCTGGTAGAGCTTGGACAGAACCTTGAACTTCTCGGTCGACTCCTCCTTCTGCTCCTCCGGCACTCGGTCTGGATGCACCAGCAGCGAGAGCTTGTGGTAGGCCTTCTTCACCTCCTTCTCGGCGGCGTCCTTGGCCAGGCCCATCAGCTGGTAAACGTCGCGCGTCCCAAAGTACTTTTCGCACAATTCCAGCGTCGACATTGCGAATTTTTGCTTTTATTTCTCGACGCAAAAACTAACATAAAATGCGCCAAAAAATACCAAATCGAGGTAAAACAAAAAAATCAGTGATGGTACACCCTGTTTAGCAGTTTTCTGGCGCCAAATCGTTCCAGTGTGACCAGAACAAGGGTGGACAAATAATCTTGGCTTCCAATGGTGCGAAACTTGGCTATCCTTCTTGACTAAAGGCTTATCTACACCGCAGGATTTCAAATACCCTTTTTTTTAATTTGTGCTTAGTGATGACTTTAATCAAAAAGTCTAGTATAAAGATTCAAAGCCTATTTACACTTAAGGTTTAAATATCCGTACAAATATATAGCCTTTTTTTGATGCCGTGTTTTTTTTATTGAGATGAGTAAAAGGTATTTGTATATTGTACTCAGATATAAAATAAATAAATACCTTTCGAAAGTGACATGCCACATGGTTTTTATATTGTAATATATTAAATATATACATTTTAGCTATTTAATAGGTTCTGGACATGCAGTTTAAGAAGTTCAATAAGTTTGAATATAACATATATAATATAATATCAATATATATTATTAATTTACAGTCAGTTGAAGTTCAGTTCAACTGCATTCACATAATTTAGTAATTAAATATTTTTGGAAGAGATTTCACATTCCCATATTCTAATAATTACTTTTTTCTTAGAAGACATTTCTGTTATCAGTGTCACCGAATGCTTCGGGATTTTCTTCGTTATCTTTGAACATGGATCATCGCAGCAAAAATTTAGGTGATTTGTTATTATGGGACAGTAGTATCTCGAGGTCGGGGAACTCTCCGAATGGCCTTATCAGTTGCATTTAAAATTTAAATTAATGCTAAAATATTACCAAGCTTCAGATTGATCAGCATTAGTCATTTACCATCGTTTCGTTGCAAATGATGTCTGTGTTTTCGCTAGCTCTTATCGCGGTTCTGCTTTCCTCACAGGGATTAGCCTACCTCCTTGATAGAAAGTGCGAGGGTCATATACAGATTAACCCAAAAATAGTCGGTGGCCAGGACGCTATGCGAATGGACACTGCATTCATGGCAACCTTATACAATAGTACTATGGATTTTCGATGTGGTGGAACTCTTATCACTAGTCGTGAGTTCCAGACGTTTAACTTCAAGGCATATTATCTATTAATACTCTCATTGTATCTAGGATTTATTTTAACTGCTGCCCACTGCGAAAAGGCTAATATACGGTAAGTATTGATTGATCATTGATGATTGACACTTTAACTATTTTGGCCTAGATTTGTGCGAATCGGAGAAAAGGACAGATCGTGCAAAACATGCATAATCGTACAACAGTTTACAGTGGACCAGTTTATAGCTCATCCCGGGTTTAATATGCATTTAAAACTTTTCGAGCATGATATAGCTCTAATCAGACTGAATGGTATTGTGGCGTATAATGGTAAGATGTCCCCAATTTAAACTCTCATATTTCTCATATTTAATATATGTTCAGATTTCGTTCGCCCAATTTGCATTATTATTGATGACGATGTACACTTTCCGGAGGACATGAGTGCTAGTGTATTCGGCTGGGGTGTCACGACGTCTGACTCAAGGGTTAATAGCGATAAAGTTAATACCATCAGAGTGAAGCGTAAGGACCAGAGCGAATGCCAATCTATTGGACTGCCCATCAGCGGGGATCAGATCTGCGCAAAAGCATTGAACGGAGGCGATTCCTGTGCTGGCGACTCAGGTGGACCTTTGGGAGCGGATTTTACGTATCAGGGAAAAACGAGCTACGTTCAGATTGGGATTGTGAGCGCCGGTCTTGGAACGTGTGACAATGCGTCCCTTTACACCTCTGTGGAGAGCCATCAATCGTGGGTAGTTAATACGGTGAAGAAATACGACGGGGGACTTTTGTTTGAGGATTGCGGCGGCTACCATCCTCAGGACATCGAAGTGCGTCTTTGGGAGGTTTACCCCTTTCGTCTTCAGCGCTCTATTACAGGCACCCTGATTACAGACCGTACGCAATTGCCCCTTATCTTCTCGAATTTCCATGTCTAATTTTTTTCCTGATTTGATAGAATATTTGTTGACTGTTGCCAGCGAGTTACCCGAAGATGTCAGAAGAACGTAAGAATATTAGTTTATACTAATTAAATACAATTTAAAATTTTTTTTTGTTTTTTTCTTTTACAGAACCGTGAGATTTAGCAACTTTGAAATATATGTCGTTAAGGTCCACAAACACCCGAATTTTTCCCCCTCATCAAAAAGGAACAATATAGCTTTGCTGGGACTAGCTCAAAAAGTGACAAATCTGGGTAACTACGCTTTAGGCTGTATATTAAAAATCGTATAAAAGATTTATTTTTTTTAGGTCTTGTGAAACCTATCTGCCTTGAAGTGAACTCAAGCCCTCCTAAAACAGTTACTGCACTTCTCAATGCGCATAGAGAGGATCTTAGCCGTCAAAGGCAACAACTTTCCCAAATCGATAAAGCCCTTTGCTCTCTAATAATTGGAATGCCACTTGAATCAAGTCAAGTTTGCATCGAGAATAGTAACGATTTTATATACGGTTTGCCTGGTTCAGTGCTAGGTACTTATAAGGATTTTAATGGCGTCAAAAAGTTTCTACTGGTTGGCATTATAACCCATATTAAGAGTGAGGTGATCGTGTTCACCTATATTCATAATTTTGGGGATTGGATAAGAGAAAAAGTAGCAGTGGACCCTGTGATTTCGATCAGGTCTTGGTATAATAATAAGGTTTGAATTGTTAAAAAAGAAAAAGTATGTAAAAATTAGAGTAATAAACAAATAAAGCCTATTTTTAGATAAGAAAATAAAATTATTTTTAAATTACAAAAATGATTTATACCAAGGTATTTACGACTGCAAGTGAATCATTAAGCCCATCTAGATATAATCCACAGGATATTAATCTGAGTCCCGCAAATCTGCGTTTCCACGTGATTCGATGTTTAAACTTCCCGCTTATTCGAGCTCGGAACCAATGTTTGCGCCTCAGATATATTGTGGAGACTAATTTTATAGTGCATTTCGTAAGTGACCTACGGTCACACTAGCCCTCAATCGCAGCCAACTTCGCCTCGACGGCCATCACCTTTTTTCTTTTCGTTTTCATCGTCTGAAGAGAACAGACATGGTAAGATTCCTCTCCTAAAAACCAGATAAAATAAGTGAACAGTGAGGTTGGATAAAGTAAAAGTAAAGTAAATTGTTGAAGATGCCAAGAAATACAATTGAATTGCCACACACAATGCAGATAACGTAAACCAGAAGCAGTTTGTCTTCAATTTGTGGCTCTTGCAAGTTGCAACAGCCACGTGTTCACCTAACCTCAAAGTGAAAAAAGCGAAGATTGCTGATGGATTTTCTCTAATTTCCAGTCGCATCGCAAGTTCTCGGCGCCCCGCCATGGCTCCATGGCCTTCTACCCCAAGAAGCGCTCAGCGCGCCACCGCGGCAAGGTCAAGGCCTTCCCCAAGGACGACGCCAGCAAGCCCGTCCATCTGACCTGCTTCATCGGCTACAAGGCCGGCATGACGCACATCGTCCGCGAGGCCGATCGTCCTGGCTCCAGTAAGTATCCCCCAAAAGCCCTCAAATCTGCTACCCTTCCATGATGAGTAAACTAGAAGATTTATGGTTAGAACACAACTGATTAACCGTGATTATCTCAACTAGGGCGGACTGACTATAGCCCAGCAAAAGTGGGATTTTTAAGAGCTAGCCTGGCATGAGTTTAATGGTTTCTTGCCTCTCCTTCCCTTACAGAGATCAACAAGAAGGAGGTGGTCGAGGCCGTCACCGTTCTGGAGACCCCGCCCATGATTGTGGTCGGTGCCGTGGGCTACATCGAGACTCCCTTCGGTCTGCGTGCTCTGGTCAACGTTTGGGCCCAGCACTTGTCCGAGGAGTGCCGTCGTCGCTTCTACAAGAACTGGTATGTATCCCGAGAACCACGTGGTTTTCCCCTTCTCCTCCCTTCCTTCGACGCCATTTTGTTTGCCCCGGTTGTGGTACACAGAAAAACCACGTGTTTTCTAGAGCCTGAATGATGAGACGATGGTATCTGAATGAGCAATATTATTGTTGAGAAGCCTTCTACCATCTGCTGCCTTCCTTCTGATCGGCCTTCAAGAAAACACTAGGTTTTTATAGTTTATGGCACAAGATTTAGCCCCCTTTTTGTAAAAACTCTTTACAACTTAAAGACCCCCGTATTAAATGTAAAAATGCAATCATAAAGTTCTTCGATCAGCTTGCTGAGAGAGCTTTTTAAATCGCTGACGGTTGTGTGAGCTGTCAGGTTTTTGGTTTCGGGCCCAGCCCGTGGTTAACTGAAACTACCTGACGAGTGAGCACGACATGGAAGACTGCATCTCCGCTCGCCATTCGTTTGCGATGAGGTGCACTTCCTGTTCTATCTCGCCCCCCCACATAAACAGCAGCGCGGCTAAGAAGTTGGAGTACCACCACATACCCCAATGGATTGCGTCATGTCGCTCGTTTCTGACCACACTGCATCTCCAACTTGACCATCGTCCATCAGGTACAAGAGCAAGAAGAAGGCCTTCACCAAGGCCAGCAAGAAGTGGACCGATGATCTCGGCAAGAAGAGCATCGAGAATGACTTCCGCAAGATGCTGCGTTACTGCAAGGTGATCCGTGTGATTGCCCACTCGCAGGTAAATATTATATATCAATAATCTTCTGAAATTCACGACGTCCTTGGCCTTGTTGCGCCTCGGGTGCTGGGTCCTCGGGCTCGGTGCCTCTGGTGCGCCTGGCCTAAAGCATTCGCGCTGTGGTCTTCCATGCACAGTTTAGGGATGCAACGTCGCAGAGCAAACTGCCCCTCGGGTGGCGGAGCTTGATATATTCCAGTAACGGTGCGGAGCCGCTCAGGCGATGATAGCGCGGTTAAACCATATCACGCACAGTCCCAACTTCTTACTTTCAAGCGATTGAAACTAACTGGCATCTCTTTCTGTCGCCTTTTTAGATCCGCTTGATCAAGCAGCGCCAAAAGAAGGCCCATATCATGGAGATCCAGCTGAACGGCGGCTCCATCGAGGACAAGGTCAAGTGGGCTCGCGAGCACTTGGAGAAGCCCATCCAGGTCAGCAACGTCTTCGGCCAGGACGAGATGATCGACTGCGTCGGCGTGACCAAGGGTAAGGGTTTCAAGGGTGTCACCTCGCGTTGGCACACCAAGAAGCTGCCCCGCAAGACCCACAAGGGTCTGCGCAAGGTGGCCTGTATTGGAGCCTGGCATCCGTCGCGTGTGTCCACCACCGTGGCCCGTGCCGGTCAGAAGGGTTACCACCACCGTACCGAGATCAACAAGAAGATCTACCGCATCGGTGCTGGCATCCACACCAAGGACGGCAAGGTAAGCATTAGTCCCCTTCATTCGTTGACTTCAAATCCTATAAGGCTGTTTACATATCTGTTGCACTGATGATAAAAAACCCAAAAACATTAACGACATCGAAAAACAAAAAAGCTTGATGAACCGTGATTTTTATAATGATAGGACTGATCACAGATCTCAGCCAAATAAGATTGAATCACTGTCATTTTCCAAAGTATACAATAGACTGATGCAATCTCTTTACTCTTTCCCAGGTCATCAAGAACAACGCCTCCACTGAGTACGATCTGACCGACAAGAGCATCACCCCCATGGGTGGCTTCCCCCACTACGGTGAGGTCAACAACGACTTCGTCATGATCAAGGGCTGCTGCATCGGCTCCAAGAAGCGCATCATCACCCTGCGCAAGTCCCTGCTGAAGCACACGAAGCGCTCTGCCCTGGAGCAGATCAAGCTCAAGTTCATCGACACCTCGTCCAAGATGGGTCATGGTCGCTTCCAGACCCCTGCCGACAAGCTGGCCTTCATGGGTCCGCTCAAGAAGGATCGTCTCAAGGAGGAGGCCGCCGCTACTGCCGCTGCTGCCGCCGCCGCCCCCACCACCGCTTAAACAAAATGTCGTGTCAACGTTTAATTGTCTGCTCGCTTCTACCGCCCACTGCTGCGGTAGGGCGGCGATCAATAAAAAGATTTTGGCTAAGCTAATTTGATAAATGTTTTAAATTTAAACTTCTGGGGAAAGACTGACTACGGATTTTAAATGGATTTCGCTGCCTATGTGTAGAATATTTTACAGATTTAAAAATAATCTTCAATGCGAGGCCATGATCTGCATTGCAAGATCAATTGTATTTTATTTGTTATATTAGTGATATAAGTTAAATATAAACTAATATTAGGACCCTAGTTTACCACAAACAAATAAAAACCAAAAATACCCTGAACCTCTTCGATAATATTTTTAATTATTTTGCTTTGTATAAAAAATGAAGTCTAAATGACGAACGATGTTTAATTTTAGTTCCTATAACACGTGGAAGCCCAACTGCCTCTGTAAAAGCCCTTGCTTGCATTGCTCGTGAATCACGACTGATTCAACTGGCTCAAATGTGCAGCTTTTATAGAAAATGGGAGTACTCTATGGATAAGTTACTACCATGATTAACAGGAATTTTAAGCTGGAAACAGAGATTCCTACGAAAACAGTTGCCCATTTTGCAGGTGATTATTGAAATTCGAGGATTACGACTGACTGCTTGGCTTTCTATAAAAGAGCCTCCTGCACTTGTGGCAGTTCAGTGAGGAGCCAACTGCGGATATCACCATGAAGTCAATCGTTGTACTAGCCTTCCTGATTGGAGCCACCATTGCTGTGGACTACTGTGCCCTGCCCACGTGTCTGGATAAGCACATAGCCTGCAACAATAAAGGAGTAAGTAATGGTACTTAACTATTTCTGGTACTAATTCCTCTTCTCCAGAACTTCAGTGATAACTGCCCCAAGGATGTGCGTGTGGTGAAGATTGAACCCCATCACAAACTGATCCTGACCCTCTTCAACGAACTGCGTAACAATGTGGCTGGCGGGAAGATAGAGGGACTTCCCAAGGCGATTCGCATGGCCAAGATGTCCTGGTGCGAGGAACTCTCCCACCTGGCCCTGCTCAACGTCCACACCTGTGAATCCTTGCCAGACAAGTGCCGCAGCACGGAGAGATTCGCCTACGCCGGCCAGAACAACGCCATCTTCAGCTACAGTGGAGCCGAGAGCGAGTACACCGATGCGGAGTTGGTCAAGGAGCAGATCGAGAACTGGTTCGCCCAGCGTGCGAATGCCTCTCCCGAGATCCTCGCCAGCTTCCCGGAGGAGCTGCCCAGCAAGGATGTGGCCAAGTTCACCATTGCGGTGGCCGAGAAGAACACCCATGTGGGATGTGCCGCCGTGCGCTTCTCCCGCGACTTCTACAACCACTTCGTGCTGACCTGCAACTTCGCCACCTCCAACATTGTGGGCCAGCCGGTCTATACTCCGGGAGAGAAGGCCACCACGGGATGCAAGAACCGCTATGGAGCCGCCTTCGACTATCCCAACCTGTGCTACGCCAAGGAGATCTACGACAACGAGAAGGTCATCGAAAAGGCCAAGGTTTTCTAGGTAACGAATTGACATGGATTAATAGGATGACGAGATGGATTGGATTGGGCTGAAACTTCTTATTTTTAGTGTGCTAAAAGAATAAATTTGAATTTTTAAATATGAAAGTAACGGACTTGTACTAACAGCTGTTCTACCAGCAAGTGGGCAGCCCCCTTTTGAGATATTTTGATACCCTGTAGTTGTGAAAAGGTATATGCGAGTGATGATTGTTTTAAAGCATTTTTGTAAAAAATTAATTACAAAGAAAAGAAGGGTTTTAGTCCATAAAATGTGATAATTATATAACCGAGGCACTTATTTCTATTTCATCTAAAAGACCTTATATTCGTCCATATATGTATATGTAATCAATTAAATTGATATACAGGGTATCCTTCAGTAGACTATCTTGATTACTTATTTTCACTTATTATTCGTAGCAATTCGTTTGCCGGCTGAAGATGTTACGCGAAGCTCTAAGGATCGGCAGCCGGCGCTGGTACAGCTACAAGTCCGTGCGTCGTCCGAATCTGGGTGCCACAGGTGCTACCAAGGTGGAGACGGCGAAGGAGCAGCCCGGAGCAACCTCCCCATCGGATAAGGGACATGGCAGCCTGGCCAACCAGCTGCGGGCCAGGATTCTGGCCACTGGACCCATTCCCGTGGCGGAGTACATGCGCGAGGTGCTAACACATCCCCAAGCTGGCTACTACATGAACCGGGATGTGTTTGGCCGCGAGGGCGACTTCATAACCTCCCCGGAAATATCACAGATCTTCGGAGAGGTAAGCAGTTACCATTAGAAGAACTGCTGCTCATCCCTTCCCTGTCCACAGCTCGTAGGGATCTGGCTGGTGAGCGAGTGGCGCAAGATGGGCAGTCCCTCACCCTTCCAACTGGTGGAACTGGGTCCTGGTCGCGGCACCCTGGCCAGGGATGTGCTAAAGGTGATCACCAAGTTCAAGCAGGACGCCGAGTTCTCCATGCACATGGTGGAGGTCAGTCCGTTCCTGAGCAAGGCGCAGGCGCAGCGCTTCTGCTACACCCATGACACCCTCCCGGAGGACTCGCAGCTGCAACACTACCAGGTGGGAACCACGGCTACCGGAACGAAGGCCTTCTGGCACCGCCGGCTGGAGGATGTACCCCAGGGTTTCTCCCTGGTGCTGGCCCACGAGTTCTTCGACGCCCTGCCCGTGCACAAGTTGCAGCTGGTCGACGGAAAGTGGCAGGAGGTGCTCATCGATGTAAACCCTGGTGGTGGTGTCAATGAAGGAAAGCCAGCTGATTTTCGGTATGTCCTGTCACGCAGCCAGACTCCCGTTTCGAGCGTTTTCCAACCCATGCCTGGCGAGACGCGCTCCTGTCTGGAGTACTCCCTGGAGACAGAGCGACAGGTGGGTCTCCTGGCGCAGCGCATTGAACGCGATGGCGGCATTGCTCTGCTCATGGACTATGGACACTTCGGCGAGAAAAGCGACACTTTCCGTGCCTTCAAGCAACACCAGCTGCACGATCCCTTGCTGGAACCCGGCAGCGCCGACCTCACTGCCGATGTGGACTTCAAGCTGGTGAGGCACACCGCCGAGCAGCGGGGCAATGTCCACTGCTGTGGACCAGTGGAGCAGGGACTGTTCCTGCAGCGCATGCAGGGTGAGGCTCGTCTTGACCAGCTGGTGGCTCACGCGTTGCCCGAAAACCAGGAGATCATCCGCTCTGGCTACGAGATGCTGACGGATCCCAAGCAAATGGGCAGTCGCTTCAAGTTCCTGGCCATGTTCCCTGGCGTGCTGGCTGCCCACCTAGAAAAGTACCCAGTGGTCGGATTCAGTTAGTAAACCATATGTGATGTGATTTGTAAGGATTTAAATATGTTGCACATGATTGTTAAACAAAATACGAATGTTATTTTTTCTGGAATGAGGCATTGATCGCCTGCATCTCGGCGGTGGTGAACTGCAGCACCGCTGAGATGGCGTTCAGCATGTGACGCTTGCCATCCGCGTCCCGGGTAACGATGTAGCTGATGATCACGTTCTTCAGGTACTCCAGGTTGGCGCCCTCACGGGTTTTACAGCGTTCAAGTCTAAAATAGAGAGTGCATGTAGTGACAATCTTGTATTGACTAAGCGAAAAACCCACCTGTCCACCTGTTCCTCCAGGCACTCGATCTTCTCGTGCATTTCCTGTTGCGATGTGACCTTGTCCTGGATGGCCTTCCTGAGCGTCGACTCGGCCGCGTACTTGGCCTTGCGCAGCGTGGTGATCTCGATGTCCTTGCGAGCCAACTCATTGGCATAGTGCAGCATGTGGCAGTTCTCGCCCAGCGACATCTTCTTGGAGCGCACCTTCAGCTTCCGTTCCCGCTGCTCGTTGCCCTCCGCATCAGCCACACTGTCGGCATCGGAGGAATAGTTAAACGATTCGGCAGCGGCTTCCAGTGTGGGAGTGGCCAATGTGCTGCCCACACCGCTAGCCGAGTGAAAGACCTCGAAGGAGGTCTGCAGCGTTTTGATCTCCTGCTCCTTCTCGTCGAGAAGCTGCAGGGATCTCTGGCGCTGCTTTTGCAACAGCTGCTCCAGTTCGTTGAGCTTGCAGCGCGTCTCGTTCTCCAGTTCCGCCTTGGCCTCCTGCCACTTGGTGCGCTCGCTCTTCAGGGCCAAGCGCAGCTTTTCACCCTGCTGCTTTAGCTCGATTTCCGCCTCGTCGATGTTGCGATTCAGAACCTGCACCTTCTCCTGCAGCGTCTGGATGTGCGAGTGCTGCAGTTGCACCTTCTGTTCGAGCAGTTGTCGCTGTTGTTTGGCTGCCTCTAGCAATTGCTGGACTCCCTGCAGCTGTTGCTCGCAGTGGGCGTGGCTTTCGGCTCGCGTTGTCGTTTGGCCGCTCAGGGAAAGGATCTCCGCGAGATCCATGGGATTGGCAGATCGGGCATTGGCACTGGTAAGCAGCTTTTTGAGGCGCACCATCTCGTCCACTAGCGTGGCCACATCCACATCTTCACTCAGAGCCTTTAAATGGGATGTGGGACGGACGTGTGCCTGCTCCAGATCCTGCAACTGCTGCTTAAGATCGTGGATGCTCTCCTGATCCTGCTGACGCAAGCGATCGTAGCTACCCACCGTGGTGCTGAGCTCGGCCAGACGTGCCTCTAGACTGGCCACGCGATCCTCGTGCAACGCCGCCTGCCTGCGACTCTGCTCCTCGGCCCGCAGCACACGTCTCTGTTCCTGCCGAATGGCCACCGCATGCTGCTCCTTCAGCTGCTGCATTTCCAGGCGCACCTGCTGCAGCAGTGCAGCGCTATCCGCACTGGCGGCCGCAGCGGCAGACTGCTCCGCCTTGGTCTGGAATTGCTTCAGCTGGGAGCGGGCCTCCTTTAGTTGGGACTGCAGTTCACGCAGTCGGCTGTTCTCCGCCTCGTTGCTGGCGAACTGAGTCTTGAAATTGTTCAGCTGCATCTCGATGTTGTCCTTCAGATGACGTTCGTCGGCATAGAGTTTCTGCAGCTCGCGGATCATGAGCATCTGGTTGTTGGTCTCCTTCTCACGCTCCTGCCGCTCCACAATCCACTTGGCCTTGACCTCGTCCACGTCGCTTTTGGCCCGCACACTCTGCTCCTTGGCCCGCACATGAAGCTCCTGAATGGACTGCTCCTTCTGGGCGATTTGGCTGCGCAGTTGCTTCTTGTCCGCCTGGAAGGAGGCTTCCATGCGAGATTTCTCGGCGGACAGAGTGGCCAGCGAGTTCATCAGAGTGATGATTTGGGTCTGTAGTTGTCCATCGGCGGGAGGAGGAGGTGCAGATGGACCAGGAGCACCACCCTCTGCCGCTCCGTCCGCAGAATCTGTGCTGGTGTTCTGGGACGCCACTTCCCTGGCCGGCGATCCCGAATCACCCACCGCCGTGGCCTCCGCATGCGCCGCCAGACTCGTCTCCAGCGCCTCCTTCTCCTTCAGCAGCCCCTTGTAGGCAGTGACCACGTCTGCAAATCGGATTAATCACTCTGGATGCACTGGGAAATTGGGAAAGTGCTCACCCTTCAGCCGCTTCTCGTAGCGTCCCAGCTGCTCCTTCTGCGTGGAGACCAGCGCCTCCAGCTCCCTCTGCCTCTTCTCCATCTCGCCTCGAATGGGAATTGATCGCGTAACTTTTAGTTAACTTGGCTGCTCTTATTTTTCTCCCGTGGCATTTTTGCATTCCCCTCAATTAACAAATTCTACCAGCTGCCACGCGGTGCTGCCAACTTGTCGTTTTTGCGAGTGACTAAAAATGGTCAGTACTGTGATTTAAATTAATTTATTTTAAGTTCTTTTAACAAAAAAATAAACAATAAGGTCCTAACATAAGGTCTGTTCAAATATTTAAACATTGAAAAATTAATTAAAAAACCACAAAGGGTTCACAAAATATGTAAAATAACAAAGACGAATTATTTTAACAATTTTTTAAAATAATTAAATATAATTACTCTATTGAAAATTCAAGGTAAAATTTTAGGAATTTACCTTAATCATTGTTTAGTGTTTAAATAGTGTACAAATTTGTAAACTAAAGAACTATGTCGATTTACATTTTTAAATACAACACTATTATCTTCATAATTATCATACATCCTAATTGTAACTATTTTTATAAGATTCGCTTAATTAATTTGAGTCTATTCGGCCTCTTCGTCCTTCATCATCTGCTCAATAAGTCGCTTTCGCTCCTCGGCCTGTCGCATCTTCCGCATGACCAGGTCCTCGTAGTCCGTGGATGAACCAGTGCTCCCACTTCCAGTTGATTTCGATGGCTGCTTCTCTTCCGTCGGTGGCGTAACCCATTCGAAGTGCAGCGGCTTGGCGGGATCGCCCTTTTCGTAGGCCAACACCATGTCGCAGGCTTCACGGGTGGCCAGCTCCACCATGGCGCGTCCGCGTCGCTTGCTGTTGACCACCAGGGCCACCACATCGCCGTACTTCTTGAGGTACTTGAGCAGCTGCTCCTGCGTGTAATCCTGGCCGGGATCGGCCTTCCACTTCATCTTGATGCGATGCTGGGCCGAATCGAACTTGGCCGGCTGCTGCTGGAGCTTCTGTTTCTCGGCGTGGTTGCGCCGGAACTGCTCCTGCATGGCCCGCTGCTCCTCCTCCAGCAGCCGGGAGCCCTCCCGCCTCAGCCGCTCGATCTGCTCCTGCAGCAGCTCCTCGTCGCTCTTGGCCACCGTGCTGTAGGGTTGCGCCTTGGCCAGCTTGTGCAGGGCCGCCCGCTCCCGCTCCTCCAGCTCCTGCTTGAGTTTCTGCCGCTTGCCGTCCAGCTGGCGACTCCGCAGCTCCGCCGCCTTCTTGGCCTTCAGCACCTTGTCGTAGGCTGCGCGCGCGGACTCATCCGTGAGGATCTCCAGGGCCTTGGACAGCTCGTGGAACCGCTCGACCGCCTTGGGATTATCCGGATTCTTGTCGGGATGGCAGTCGAGGGCTCTTTTGCGGTACGCCTTGCGAATCTCATTTTGATCGGCCTCCAGGGAAATCCCCAAAAGGTCGTACAGGTTGATGTCACTGAACTTTTTGCTCGCCATTTCGATTTGCTGGCTTAAAATATATTTTTCTTAATATATTTTAGTTAATGTTTTTGATTTCGCAACTGCTAGAAATCAAAAACCAAACATTTGCTTGGCAAATTGTTTACCAAACCAGACGGAATCAGCTGTTTTGTGTGGGTATTTAAAGGTACGGCTTGTCCTAACTTTACTAACTAAATTTAGATGTAATATATATATTTTTTAATATTTTATAGCCACTAAAATATTTCACAACCGCAGCCGGCTTGCGTTAAAATGAAAATAAAACATTTACTTGTTTACTGGATCAGCTGATCTGTGCACCGAGTTGGCAGCACCGCCGCACAACGTGCCCAATTGTTTGGCGTGGATTTATCACAATCGCTTTACACCCTATATATAATGCTTTTAAACCCCTAGAATAAGAAGAAAGTACGTCATGAGCATCTATCACGACGAGGTGGAGATCGAGGACTTTGAGTACGACGAGGAGGAGGAGATGTACTACTATCCCTGTCCCTGCGGCGATCGATTTCAGATCTCCAAGGTAACGCGGCGTATACGCAACCCTCCCGAACCCTTTATAATCTGGTAATTTTCCACTTTAGGATGAGTTGATCGAGGGCGAGGAAGTGGCCACCTGTCCCAGCTGCTCGCTAGTCATCAAGGTCATATACGATCCGGTAAGTGACTCACCTAGATTCATCTAGAAACCCACTAAATCACGAATTTCAGGACATGTTCAAAGCCGAGGAAGATGAGGAATCCGCTCTGAACGAAAAACTCGGTGACTTGAAGCTGGAGAAGAACTAACAACCTCAGTTTGGTGTAATTAAATAGTTTTTATTTATATATTTTTATATATAGACTTCATTTTAGTGTAAATAATACGTTGACTAGTAAAACAATGATTTCAAATTATGCAAGCTCGCAGAAACATTTCGATTTGTTATGGATTATTCGTTTTGGTGAACTACAAATGATTTATACACGCATTGTACAATATCTAGAACTAAAACATAGGGTTATTACATACATACATATGTGTGTGTATTGCACTGAGCACTTTTTGGTCTAAGTAAGTTTCACAAGCAGAGCGCAATATGATACCCAAACGGAAAGTGACAATTTGGAAACACAAATCAAAGGAACTGTGGCGTACCAAGTGTGTGGAAATGTGTGGAGTACAGAGAGTTACATACAGTGGAAAGCGGTTGAAAAAATATATATATATAACATACAGTTACCACTTTCGGCTTACGGCTTAGGAATTCGACTTAAACTTAGCACGTAAATATTGTTACGGTTCGTCATGCAGCATCCAGTGGATTCTATATCGGATTTACTCTGCTCCTGATTTCTTTTAGAGAGCGTGCTCGTTCAGCAAGTGAGTAGAGGAGAACGGGACGGGAATTCGAGTTCAAGTTCCCCCCCATTATATGCGCTTAAATGCCGTCTGCAATGTATTTCGAGAGTGGGCGGGATCAACTGAATCTACTGTTCCAGCCAGGATCCGGTGACGGCATTCGGTGACTTAAGCTGTAAGGCAAGAAGTTTAATACTTGGATCACTCATTAATCTGTCGCCAAATCTCACCTTTATGTTGAACTGCTTCAGAGTGCTTTCCAGTGCCATGGCATTGCCCGAGAAGTAAGCTGCGATGGCATTGTGCAGCAAAATCAGTTGCTTGTGCATCACTTTAATCTGTCGACGGCATATATATTACTAGGGATTAATGTACTGCTTTAGTAAGCTTTAACTTACGCGATTCTCGTCCAGAAATTGCATTTTAATCGCCACGTCAGAGCGCAGCTTCTCGTAATGCTCCTTGTGCTGCGCATAGCTGCGCTGGGTCTCCTCCAAAGCCGCAGCCGAGGGCGTCAGCTCCGGCTTGGTGTTCTCCAAGTCCATGCGATAGGCATCAAATTCGATTCTAAAGAGCGAAAGAGAGTTTAATCAGTACTATAGGAAGTATTCATAAGAAATGACCTTGTTATTTATAATTTCCAAGTAGTTTCTTATGCTAGATAAGCTCTCTTTAAGGAATGGGGTATAAAATGAGTGTATACAATTACCATTTCTCAAGCAATGAAAACAAGATAAGAAAGTTTATGTGCTGCTATGTATATAAAACATAAAATAACTATTTGCTGCTATTTAAAACCACCAAAAGAATTAAATTTGATAGTTGATGTTTTAAAGAAAATTCTACAAAATCTATTAAACATCTCGAAAACCTATTATATTGAATATTTCTCAAAGGGATAGGAGAATTGCATCATCCTGCAAGAGCTCAAATACCTGGCTGTTTCGTAAAGTCGTATCGTCAGCAGGGTGTCGTCGATCGTCTTATTGCACAGCGTGTTCACCGACGAAATGAAGAAGTTGAGCGCGTTGAGCAGCAGCTCGCCGTTCTTGGTGAGGTTGCGCTGCGTCTCCGAGTTGCAGGTGAACTCCTTCTGCAGCTCGGGGTTCTTCTGGGCCAGATCGGCGAATGAATCGGCCAGTGCGTGCTGGGTGGCGATCACGTGCTGGAAGTGCGAGCTAAACGCTCTCGTCAGCCTCAGGATGGACAGATACTTGCGCTGCGTCTCGCGCAGCTGCTCGATCTGGGCCTCCAGCTCCGAGTCCACGGTGCGCTGCGACTTGCCCAGCTTCTCCAGCATAATCTGCCGAGTGCACTTGTACGTGGATATACTCCAGTTCTTGAGGCTGTCGATCTTGGAGGCGCTAGTGCGTATGAGGCTGCCGCTCCCGCTGTCCGTGGGGCTCAGGATGCCGTTGCCGGATGGTGGACTACTGGGCGACATGGGTGTGGTGGGTGCTGCACGGAAATATCGATGGATACGATGAGTCAGGCGAGCAGGTGGGCCGAAAACGATGAGATAACAACTCACCTGAATGGTTGCGCAGTGGCAGACTGTTGGGGGCGCCAAACGGACCGCCCGTGGCCCCATGGCCGCCTCCACCTCCACCTCCTCCTCCTCCGGCGATGCTGTGGCTGCTGGCGCTGCCGAGGACCAGGCTGCCACCCTCGGTGCCCGTGTGTACCGCTCCGCAGCTGTCGTTCAGCGAGGGCGCGTCCTTCAGCATCTCGTGAATGCTGCGCTCGCGATCCGCCATGGCGATTGCTTTCTCTCAGCTCCCGAAAACCCTCTAATTGCCTGCGGAAAATGGCTTTTCCTGTCTGCCCGTGTGTGTGTGGGGGTGTGCCTGTGTGCGAGCGCTGGCTGGGCGGCGGAGGCGGGGCTTCTACTGCGATTTCCACGCCGAAATCAATATCGCACGCTGGCCGCTGTAAGACTTAGCAACCTATGCCCGAACTCTCTGCAGTGTAGAAATTGATCTGGATAAAATAAAGTTCATCAAACTTTTTTAACTGAAAATCTGTGTGACCGTGCGGCGTTGTGTGTTACATACCGCACTTGCGACCAGGACACCGGCTATTGTTTTCAGTATTTTTTTTAGTATGAACCCATAAAAATACTAAATATAGATATTTTGGAGGACCCTCTGCGGTCACACAAAGCGGACACTATTTTTATTTTTGGGGGATTTCACGGAAACCCAGTGGCATTCCTTATCAGTTGGTTATTTAATCCTTTGAATTGCGTTGAAAAATGGTTTACCTGAACATACTGGTTGGCCTCGGCGTGGTTTTGGTGGCAGCTGCCGCGGCCATCTACTTCAACCAGCCGGTGGTGCCTCATCGCCAACCGTCGAGGACTCGCAATCGCAGAGATGAGGACGAGGAGGAGTTTGACAATGGGGCCTGTTTGCACCGCGGCTTCAGGGAGCAGCGAATGCGGCGTAGGTTAGTAACGTTAAATGGTAAAGAGGATTTGCGGTTTCTAAAACCCTTTATTGTATAATTTAAGCCTTCCTGGTGACACTTGCGCCGTCTGCTTGGATGAAATGAAACATGGGGATATGCACTACATGAAGTGCGGTCATGCCCTGGACGAAGCCTGTTACCAGGACTATCGCTACATTCGTAGGAACTGCCCACTATGCAGCCGTACGGTTCATCCCAGTCTTCCCGGCGACAGCTGCGCCATTTGCCTCGACCCTCTGGAGAGAGC
Organism: Drosophila mimetica; assembly: GCA_037075245.1. Taxonomy (NCBI): domain Eukaryota; kingdom Metazoa; phylum Arthropoda; class Insecta; order Diptera; family Drosophilidae; genus Drosophila; species Drosophila mimetica. The sequence goes on from JBAMCH010000023.1 coordinate 11,735,928, forward strand.
CAACATGATGCACCTGCGCTGCCAGCATGCTTTGCACTTCGAGTGCCACCAGCAGTTTATTGCCAGTGGAGCCACAAGCTGCCCACTGTGCCGGGAGAGACTGTAGGCGATCCACATATCACCCAACTGATGTCTACTCCGCAGGAAGATATTAGGGGAATCACTTTTAACCACAAGACATTGGTGCACAAAGAATTTTTACTAATTAGCATAAGGAAAGCGATAAGCAATCGAAGCAAGTCTGTAATAGCGCCTAATTTTCGAGTTTTGTTTAATAAACTACTTAAAATGCCTTATAGAAAGTTAGTAGATTTAACGAGCTTTGCCTTAAATGGGGTTATCTCTAGTCTGTTGATAAGGTTTTATACAGATAATAAAGTAAACAAATATTTAGCGAAATGCAATTTATTTGGATAGTGTGTACACACTAAAAACAATATCAACAAAAATCAGCTGATCGAACTCTGCTTCTTCTTTCTTCTACTGCCATTCACTTGAAAATGTAACATGGCTAAAAATGTTTAAAAACATTTCGATGTTGATTTAATTGTTTTCGTGTTTATTATATATGTTCAAAATGTCTGAGCTGCGCTCAGTGTGCCGAACTTGCGGCAAGAATGTGGAAAATTCGCGGGATGGAGCCATCAAGCTCTTCGAAAAGCACAACTATCATTTAATTGCTTTAATAGAAAACATCACTGATATTTATGTATGTATGACCACCAGAACATCCAAGTCTTTTGTTTAATCAATTAATTTAATTAATTACTTAGCTGGAGTTCGATACTACTATGCCAGATCTTATTTGCCACTGGTGCAAACGGCAGCTGGATGGGATTAGGGAATTTCGTAACAAGTGCTTGAAAGTCCATCAGTCCTTTTTGTCCCTTAAGAGGAATAGTTTGCAAGGAATGGCGGCAGTTAGTGAGGAATCTTCAGGGCAGGAAGTGGAGCCAGAGGAGTCCTACCAAGAGGACGTGACTGAGGAGGAGGAACAGGAGGAGCTCCAGCTGTCTCCTAGGATGAGTGACAGTGGCCGTAACACTAAGCGGTCGTCGCGAACCTCCAAGACCTGGGTCTGTGACCAGTGCGGCGGAGTGTTTAAGGCCAAGTCAATTCTAGACATCAAGCTCCACCTGCAGCGCCACACGGGCCACAAACCATTTGACTGCGACATCTGTCAGGCCAAGTTCTACACGAAGAGCGACATGAGCCGCCACAGGATCCTGCACACGGATGCCAGGCCCTACGCCTGCCGCTTCTGCAGCAAGACCTTCCGCTCCTGCAGCAGCAAGGCGATTCACGAGCGCAATCACACAAAGGAGCGGCCCTTCCAGTGTCAGCACTGCGACAAGACCTTCACCTCGACTTCGACGCGCCAAAGACACCAGATTTTGCACACCGCCGAAAGGAAATACCAGTAAGACGAGTACCCTACTACGATAGTAATAGGCTATTGATCAATATATTAAAATGTATTTATTTTCCAGCTGCGAGACCTGTAACTGTGCGTTCTACCGCTCTGAGCACTTAATCTTGCACAAAAAATCGAAACTACACCAACGGAGAGTGAAAGCTGGTTCGACTGACTAAAAGAAAAGGATAAACTCACATAATTATAAGTTTAAAAGGTGGATAAACAAAAATTTAAGTTTCTTAGACTGCCTAAAAGGGTAAAAACATGATCTTATTATAACTTAACTGCCTGTGAGGAAGGTACAAATAATATTAAGTTTCATTGACTTAAAGAAATACTTGACTGAGATGAGATAAACTTAATTATAAGTCACAAAATGGATAAGCCTTACTTTACGTTAATTCGTCATATCAAAAGTTCTAATATTTTCTAATTTAATGTACTATCTGAAAAGAAGGTATACCAAGTTTCCTTTTAAGTTTCATTGAAAAAAGTGATCTAACGAATACTAAGTTACATCAACTAACAGAAATGCTAGATTTATAATCACTTAAAAACTTAATTCTGTGTAAGTTAAAAAGCAGAAAAATCCTATTTTAAGTTCATTGACTATTAAGAATAGTCAAAATTTCAATAAAATAAGATATAAAAACTTAATTTTAAGTTGCATTGACTGCATAAAAAGAAGAAATTACATTTTAATTTGTTGAAAAACCCCCCCATTTACCTAAAAAAAGGAGATAAAATAATTTTTGAATTCTGGGGGGATGTCCGCGCTGCGGGGCGAATGCCAACTTTGGGGGTTGAAAACGGCGAATGTTTTTTTCTTGTTCTTCCGTGCAAACAACTACCAAATACTTCCAATCGATCGGGTTTTATTATTACATTGTTTTTTTAAGATATGCGTTACATTTGCAGGACCTGTTCGCGAATGGCCGATCCTGCGGCGGCCAAGAACCTGTTCGAGCCATCGAGCTCCTTCGTTTTGCGACAAATCGAGACGCTGACCAATTTGCAGGTGAGTGCGATTGGGGGTGTGTTCTTTAATTGCAAAACACCGGAAGTTTGACTAACGTCTAAAATTACTTTGCAGCTAAAAGAGGACGACAAGCTGCCCAGGTTTATGTGCCAGGAGTGCCAGCACGACCTGCAGATTGCCATTGACTTTCGCCGGGTTTGCATCGAGGCCCAGGAGCTCCTCGAGCTCCAGCTGCGTCAGGTGAAGAAGGAGGAGGAGGCCTTCGAGAGCCTGGCAGAGCATTTTTTGGAGGAGTGTCCGGAGGACTTGTCGCCATTGCCACAAGATGATCTGGATCCACATGATGGGGATATTGAGGAAATTGAGCCCCTGGAAGCATCTGAATGCAAAGATCAATTCCTGCCAGAGATTAGTCAGGATGGCGGCTCAGAATTCCACACGGATAGCCAGTTGTCGGATGAGAACTTCGACCTACTAATCTCACCGCAGGCGGAACCTGCAAGTCCCCAAGGAAGTCAAAACATCGATAATCCGGACTCCTCCAGTCACACGTGCAGCAAATGTGGCCTTGAATTCGACGAAGCGGACGAGCTGACGCTGCACAAGTACCATTTGCACGACGTACCTCCAAATACCAAGTAATCATATCACTCTATAAATCCCGAATAATTTAGCTAGCTACGTTTAAGCATGATTACCTATAAATTATATTGAATTCAATGTCCTTTACTAATTCAAAAATTTATCAAAATCTGCATAGTTAGATTTCATTTCAAAATTTATTGTTTTTTTTTTAAGTTTCTGATCCCACACTAATTTTATTTGTATTTTAAATTTTATTTTAGAAAGATTTTGATTTAATTCCGGCTGTTTTTATGAGAAGAGATCTTTTAAACCTTATCAAAGACCGACTAAAACTGTCGCCCCCAGCTTACTCACAGTATGAGAATGCAAACCGTTTGAGATCCGCAACTAAAGCTATTTTCCTTCCAGATTCGTTTGTGACCACTGCGGCGAGGGCTTCCGATCGGCCGCCGCACTCACGCGGCATTGCAACATGCTTGATCTTCCACGGACGCACCAGTGCACCAAGTGCAGCAACAAATTCCATAACCAGATTTTGCTGGAGACCCACGAGGAGCGATGTCAGAAGCCGCCGGACGCCCAGCATGTTTGCCATATATGCGGCAAGCGACTGACGACGGCCTTTAATCTCAAGAACCATCTGGTTCGCCACGCCGGAACTCGTCCGCATAAATGTGACAAGTGCGACGCCTCCTTCGCTGCCGCCGCGGAGCTCAGTTCGCACCGGAAAATCCACACAACTGAGCGCCCGTACGCCTGTCGCTATGACTGTGGGAAAACCTTCCGCTTTTGCAGCGCCCGCAGCATGCACGAGAGGTAGATCCTAGCCAGACTTATCCTATTAGTTAGCCCGTAACTCACCTGAACTATTATCTCCCCAAGGGTACACATGGATGCCAGCAAACGTATCTACCAGTGCGAGTATTGCCCCAAGTCCTATGTGACTCCCAGCGACTGCAGGGCTCACCAAAAGTATCACAACCTGGGTCGCGATCACAAGTATGCATTCCAACAACTATTTCTCTCTTTTTTTGGTTAATAACCTAATAGAGAAAGCACTACACTTCATTTGGTGTTAGCCCTTAAACATGCCGACCAATCTGAATTTATATTCTATGCAAATTTAGCCTTTACTCAATCGATATCTATTCAATTTTCTGAACTGCTTTATATATGCAAATTCTTGTATCTTAATTCAATTCACTTGCCTTTTTAATGGACTATTATAATGAACAAATCATAATTTCCCACCCCTAATCTCTTTATAGATGTGACCTTTGCCGCATCAGTTTCAAGACAGTCAAGCACTATAAATCGCATTTGAAGACTAACGCACACAAGACTCTGGAAGCGCGTGCTAAGTATACCAAGTCCTAAGTCCCAACATTCCCATTATAATAGCTTTTCCTTGAATTGAAATGAATAACGTCTCCTGCATGTTAATTATATATATGTATGTACCTTAATGATATTAAATAAAGCTTCCGTTCCGTAATCAAGTGGTGAGTCCTTGCGCCTAGTCCAACTTAGAACACCTTGACCTTTTCGAATACTTTCTCGTTGTCGTAGATCTCCTTGGCGTAGCACAGGTTGGGATAGTCGAAGGCGGCTCCATAGCGGTTCTTGCATCCCGTGGTGGCCTTCTCCCCCGGAGTGTAGACGGGCTGGCCCACAATGTTGGAGGTGGCGAAGTTGCAGGTCAGCACGAAGTGGTTGTAGAAGTCGCGGGAGAAGCGCACGGCGGCACATCCCACATGGGTGTTCTTCTCGGCCACCGCAATGGTGAACTTGGCCACATCCTTGCTGGGCAGCTCCTCCGGGAAGCTGGCGAGGATCTCGGGAGAGGCATTCGCACGCTGGGCGAACCAGTTCTCGATCTGCTCCTTGACCAGCTCCGCATCGGTGTACTCGCTCTCGGCTCCACTGTAGCTGAAGATGGCGTTGTTCTGGCCGGCGTAGGCGAATCTCTCCGTGCTGCGGCACTTGTCTGGCAGGGATTCACAGGTGTGGACGTTGAGCAGGGCCAGGTGGGAGAGCTCCTCGCACCAGGACATCTTGGCCATGCGAATCGCCTTGGGTAAACCTTCTATTTTACCCCCAGCCACATTGTTACGCAGTTCATTGAAGAGGGTCAGGATCAGTTTGTGATGGGGTTCAATCTTCACCACACGCACATCCTTGGGACAGTTCTCACTGAAGTTCTGGAGAAGAAGGATTAGTACCGGAAATATTTAAGTACCATTACTTACTCCTTTATTGTTGCAGGCTATGTGCTTATCCAGGCAAGTAGGCAAAGCACAGTAGTCCACTGCAAGGCAGAATCCTACCAGGGAAATCAACAATATCAGAGACTTTATGGCCATGGTTGCTGGATTTACACTGAGGCTTAGACCGCTTTATGTCTCTATTTATAGGATGACTTGAGAAAGTCTGTAGAAGTAATTGGATCTTAATTCCAGCTTGTCTCCAGTATTTTTACAGCTGGGTTCCGTGGAATTTCTGGGGAGGAATGCGAAGCCAACTCTGCTTGGGTGCCTTATAAAAGCAGGCCCATCGATTAAGCTTTCACAGTTGCAATCTAGTAGCGAAGGATCAGCAACATGGCATTCTCCAAGGTACTTCAAGTTATCCTCCTAGCTATCGTTGGAATTTCCTCCGCCGTGGACTATTGTGCTCTTCCCACCTGTCTGGATAAACATATAGCGTGCAACAATAAAGGAGTAAGTAATGGTATTTAACCATTTCTGATACTAATCTTTCTTCTCCAGAACTTCAGTGAGAACTGCCCCAAGGATGTGCGTGTGGTGAAGATCGAACCCCATCACAAACTGATCCTGACCCTCTTCAACGAACTGCGTAACAATGTGGCTGGGGGTAAAATAGAAGGACTTCCCAAGGCGATTCGCATGGCCAAGATGTCCTGGTGCGAGGAGCTCTCCCACCTGGCCCTGCTCAACGTCCACACCTGTGAGTCCCTGCCCGACAAGTGCCGCAGCACGGAGAGATTCGCCTACGCCGGCCAGAACAACGCCATCTTCAGCTACAGTGGAGCCGAGAGCGAGTACACCGATGCGGAGCTGGTCAAGGAGCAGATCGAGAACTGGTTCGCCCAGCGTGCGAATGCCTCTCCCGAGATCCTCGCCAGCTTCCCGGAGGAGCTGCCCAGCAAGGATGTGGCCAAGTTCACCATTGCGGTGGCCGAGAAGAACACCCATGTGGGATGTGCCGCCGTGCGCTTCTCCCGCGACTTCTACAACCACTTCGTGCTGACCTGCAACTTCGCCACCTCCAACATTGTGGGCCAGCCCGTCTATACTCCGGGAGAGAAGGCCACCACGGGATGCAAGAATCGCTACGGAGCCGCCTTCGACTATCCCAACCTGTGCTACGCCAAGGAGATCTACGACAACGAGAAGGTCATCGAAAAGGCCAAGGTGTTCTAAATCCAAGTATCATTTCTCAAAGATCATCTTCAACGGGGCTTTGTATCAGTATCCACAATGCAAGCAAATAAAATTGTCATTATAAAAAGCTAAACATTTTACAAGATTACTGCAGATTATTAGAAACTTTGACTCTTCAGGAAGTTTAAACAAATCACAGGTTGTCTTTTTAATCTAAATTGATTTATTTAATTATATCATATCATATCATGCGAGAGGTATTCATTATCTTGTCGTCTGCCTTTAACAGCTTTCGTTTGGATATCCAACTTGTACATTTAAAACACACAATATCACAATCTTACGCAGGTATACAAAACATTATCTAATTCTCAGGGCATGGACAGTCGAAAGTTCTTGCGAGAGTCCAGCCCTCCGGTGATCCTAACCCTCTGAATCGGTATGAATCTTTGATGATGCAATAAATAGAGTTACTGATTGCTTGGGTGCAAGTGAGCTAGCCGATGTCATTCCGATTTGTGTTGGTAAGTGAGTTTTAGAGAGGGAGGCCGTACAATCGGATGATCTTTAGTTAGTCAATGACTTTGTACTAAAATGAAGAATAAATCAAAAAAAAGGGAATAAGTGAAAGAAACCAATTGGGGATCATAAAATAAATAAATAAATAGTAAGGGATAAATTAAGTAATCATTAAGGTTGAGTTGACAAATATGATAATTCAGATTACAAGGATTGGGCTTCGGGGCTTCTTGTGTACGAGTGACAACAACTAAAACTACATCTAGTATTAGCTAAGTAGGAACTGGCCATTACTTCTCCTTGGGCGCCTTGTCGAACAGGTACTCCTTGGCCATGCTGTAGGCCAATCCGACGGTCAAGCACCCAACTACGGTTCCCTGGGCGGCCACTCGCAGCTGCATCAGGAACACACTCGTGCTCATCGTTCCGCGGTTTCGGTACTTGTACGCTCCAATCACTCCGGCGGCCACGAATCCAGCAATACCTGTAAGTAAAAGTGGAAATCACTGATTAGCTCTCACTCGGTCATTTCTGTGGGTGGTTTGTTGTTGCTAGCTGGCTGTCGCATACAGCTGATAAAAGCCAGACGTCGCACAAATATAAACATTAAATAATTTTAAATGTAGTGTTGCCAATAAAGAAGCTAAAGATCTAGCTATATTTAAGTACATATATTATATTACTATTTTAACCGTTAACGTCTTATGTCAAAACTAGAAAAAATGTAAGCAAGGGATTTTGGGATAAAAAAAATATTATTTTTACTTTTTAAATATTTTTTTATGAATTTTAGGAACTGTTTAGATTATTTTTTATAGTCTAATAAACACTGGATTTTAAAAATATTTTGGAAAAACTTAACTATGCAGTTCTACATTGTAAAATGTTTACAATATATGACATTTCCAGTTGATATTCCCTTTTCAAAGTCATCCAAATATATATAATAGCTAGATATTGAAAATCGGTCAGATTAGCAACACTTGTTAGCGTCAGCTGTTAATTGTCGCATACGCAGACAGGCGAGATAGTAGAACATTCGAACACGCGCCAAGATCAGATGGCAACGTGACGTCACGGATGTTATAATCCCATTTCCCGTTGCATTTCGCACAAACGGTAATTGGGAATTGCGAAATATTCCTGTTACATCATTCGGTCTCCAGCAAAATGACAGATCACGCAGCATTTACCGTTATGTCACCTAGTCTAACGGGAGTCCCCGAACTGCCGTTAACCTCAGTGCATGATTTACATGGCCAAGGTCAAGATTAGCAGACTTTCCCGCACACGCATTATCTATACATATATATATCTGATAGTCTGCAGCCAAAAGTTTCCATGTGACGTCACGGCGGCCAAACTTCCGCTTGGTGGGAAATTCGCAAAACTCACCCACTAGCATGAAGGGCGAATCCTTGGCTTTCCTGGCCAATTTGTTGGACTGGGCGGCATCCTCCTCACTCTCGAAAAGGGACTTGGAACTCATTTTGAAGGCGGGCGGATTGGATTGGATTTTTCGTTTTGCAACGTTCGCGAAACTTTTTAGCAATGAGCGGAGAGTGACCAGCTGACGGAAAACATGGAAATACCTAAAGTGTTAACCTGTTCAGACAGAAGAGGTTTCTGCAACAGCGACTGAATTTCGCAACAGTGACTTTCTTCCAGGAAAGGTTCAAAAGTTCAAGATTAAATTCTTAAAAAAATTCAAATTTAATAAATGGATTTAATTTGTAGTTTTTTAAGGCCAATCTCTTAACTGTTAAAGTGCTGAGTTGTTAAAAAGTCAATAGATAATGTCAACAGTAGCGAAAATAAGCCTCAATTGTTTGATTTGAAAGTCAATAATTCAGACAAGGTTGACTAATAAAAAAAGGGGACTTGTTAAAAATGTTAAGTATTGAGTTTAAATGCAACAAGTGGAGTTGACCGAAATTCAACAGGAGAATACCCCTAATATTTCCTCGTCTGCATTGGTCACACTTGATAAAAATACCAAATGCCGCCAACAGCTGTTTTCGGGCTTTCGACGCTTTTCCACCAGATGGCGCTTTCGCCATTTCTGTCATGACATAAGAAATTGGTATTTTTTAAAGGGAAAGGGGCGGACTGCAGAAATCGACGTTGCTTTGCCTTGGCCGCTAACTCTGTTTTAAATTCGAGTGCTTTCACATAAATTGACAAGTGATTAAAACCGCCGACCCATAATCCGCCAGAGTCATCGTAGCAATGACGGGAATAATTTCGATTGTAACGAGGCGGCTGCCCCAAACTTTGGGAGTGCGAGCCCTGCGGAGTAATGAGGTAAATTTTCGCTGTGCTCTGTGGGATTCCCGGGCGAAAGGGGGGCTCGCCAGGTGCGCGTATGCTGTATGCTCCGCCGATATATACACACATCCATTTATATCCCATATTTGCTGCCCGCCTGGCACTCGGCGGTTATGTAATTGTATGGGTGTGTGTGCGTGCGCGGCTGAAAAATGGGGAAAACTTTTGTTTTGGACGCCCCGCCGCACGTGATCCGTCAGCCGCCGTCGCCTCCTGGTTGTGCAATCACTAATTTTCTCGTCTATCCGCCAGCTGAAGCGCTGCATCCGCCAGTATTCCCGGCTAGTCGTCTGCGCCGCCCAGCAGCAGCAACTGCTCCGTCACGATGCCTCCAATCGCTGCCAGGATGCGACCAGGTGAGACCGGCACACTGCCTTTGTGACTCTCCATTCAGACCCTTCTACTTTTCAGGCTCCTCACCTGGCAGGGCATCCACACCACGTCGAGCATGTGGTCGGAGCAGACCGTGAATGTGCCTCCCTTTGCCGACTCCATCGCCGAGGGTGATATCAAGTAAGATCAGACCAGCGAGCTGGTTTTCAGCAACAGGTTCCTCACTCACTAATGGCCAATGCCCCCCGTCCGACAGGTTCACCTGCAAGGTGGGTGACTCATTCGCCGCCGACGAGGCCGTCATGGAGATCGAGACCGACAAGACCACGGTGGCTGTGCCAGCTCCTTTCGCCGGCTCCCTGACCGACATCCTGGTGAAGGATGGCGACACCGTCAAGCCCGGCCAGGCCCTGTTCAAGATTAAGCCCGGTGCAGCGCCCGCCAAGGCAGCTGCTCCAGCGGCCGCTGCCCCCGCTCCTGCCGCTCCCAAAGCTGCCCCAGCTCCGGCTGCTGCTGCTGCTCCTCCCAAGGCGGCTCCCGCTCCAGCGGCCGCTGCAGCGGCACCACCACCACCGCCACCAAAGGCAGCGCCTCGTCCCCCGCCAGCTGCTCCAGTGGCCGCCCTCAAGCCGGCCGTCGCTCAGGTGAAGGTGCCACCGGCCGATGGCTCGCGCCAGATCTTGGGCACACGGTCCGAGCAGCGCGTCAAGATGAACCGTATGCGCCAGAAGATTGCCGCCCGCTTGAAGGATGCCCAGAACACATGTGCTATGCTCACGACCTTCAACGAGATCGATATGAGGTGAGTTTCTAGCTTAAAGTTTCAGTTTAATAACGAGAATATTCTTTATTGAGCTTATTGTATTCAGTTTTTATAATGTACAAAAACCGGAAATACCTATAAATGATGAAATTTTGTGATAAGTTTCGTAATAATAATCTTATCAGAAATCATAAAACATATTTCCAAAAATTTGTATATTATATATTCTTGTTTTTACCAATAAGCAGTGCATTAAAACTAAAATCTTACTTTTTTTCAGCTACGCCATGAACTTCCGCAAGCAGAATCTGGAAGCATTCGTCAAGAAGTACGGCATTAAGTTTGGCTTCATGTCGATCTTCTCGAAGGCCAGTGCCTATGCGCTGCAGGATCAGCCCGTGGTGAACGCCGTCATCGATGGCACGGTAAACAAGCCTCCGCCCCGCCCTCCGCTTATCAATCCTCTTATCGCCCGTGACGTAGCTCGATAGGCCATGCCGTTTAAAGTGCCCTTATCAGGCGACAATTGTGCTTTTTATGTCGGCTTTGTTTATGCAATTTCCCGTGGCGATACGATGATGAATGTGGAATATTCCGTGTTGCCAAGCGCTCATAATTTCTTTGAATTCGCAGGACATTGTGTACCGCGATTACGTGGACATCTCGGTGGCCGTGGCCACGCCACGCGGCCTGGTGGTGCCCGTCATCCGGAACGTGGAGGGCATGAACTATGCTGACATCGAGATCGCCCTGGCCGGCCTGGCCGACAAGGCGAAGCGGGACGCAATCACCGTGGAGGACATGGACGGCGGCACCTTCACCATCAGCAATGGTGGAGTGTTCGGATCCCTGATGGGCACGCCCATCATCAATCCGCCACAGAGTGCCATTCTCGGCATGCACGGCATCTTTGAGCGGCCAATCGCTGTCAAGGGAGAGGTTGGTTTTCCATTCAGTAATTATTGTTACTTGGTGATTAATGGTCTCTTCATTTTCCAAACCAGGTCAAGATTCGTCCCATGATGTATGTCGCCCTGACCTACGATCACCGAATCATCGATGGTCGTGAGGCGGTTCTGTTCCTGCGCAAAGTCAAGGCCGCAGTGGAGAACCCAGCGATTATTGTAGCCGGCTTGTAGAGTGAATTGTCCCCCAAACGCGTCCACGGCCTTCAGTTGATATTAGCCTCCATAATTTGAAACTATTTTTTGGTTATTTATTGTTTTATTTCGCGAACGTCACAAAAAAATATATAAAAGCATCAAAATTCGAACTCTACTCGTAGCATCGGAAGTAGCCAAAATAAATGCAACGTGGATCTTTTCTTAAAACTAAAATAAACTGTGCACTGAATGTTACTGTTAACCTAAGACGCTGCGATGCAATGTCGTAATAAAGCGATGACGAATATTGACCAACCTCAATGCATGCGACTTTGATCGTTACACTTTAGGCAACTTGCTCTGTGTAAGAAAGTGTTTATGTTATTTGTTCTATATAATTACTTCAAGTGGCGTTAATAGAAGATTACCTTATCTGTAACCATTTAACTATCATAATTCAAACTGTAAACAGTCTTATCGTATACTCAAGTCATGTGAGGTTGGCTTTTAATTGAATTGAAAGTAGCGTGCGGTTATCGAGGGGGATTATTACTACTGCAAATATGTCGGTAGCTTTTGCAATCGCTATGGTAATTTGTTATTGATGAATATCGGATATTAGGCACGCGAAAAAATGGTATTGTACACGCTCCTATTCATATTGAAAGTCTCTTACATCCCTAAGCTTCTAGTTCGAACTGCATTATATTTTTTTTTAATTGGTATTATTTTTTTAAGGACCTGTAAATAAGGTCTAATAAACTTTTTGTGATCGTTTGGCTTTCCTTTATCGGTATACATATCAATAAATATACAATAAATCTTGATACTTTATAAAGATCTGTAAATTTTTACTTAGCTAGAACCAAAAGACGAAAATTAATTTGTGTTGAGAAGGGATCTCACACATTTATTATTAAAATATTTAACAATTGCAATATTAGCTTTTATTAATAAAAAATGTTTTTTTTGGAATCGTGAATATTGGCTTACCATTTGAAGCAGAATTAGTAAAAATGTTCAGATTTGTTAATGTACAAAGTTGTACTAGAATATTTTCGAACTATTGAAGTAGTTCCAGCTGAAAAGGGTTTTCTAGAAAGAACTAATCACTTATAATTGTGATAAAGATAAAGTAAAACTCGGTTTTAATTGTTTTGTTATTAGAGCAAATTGGCTTGTACAATTTTATTGATTTTTGTTTTGGTAATAGTAATTTAACTATTTCTAATGTTTACAATATTTATGTGGTTTTTTTGAGGTTGTGCGGTTGAATTAACAATTTAAAATATATGTTCGTACAAAGGATAAAATGTGATTTTTGAGTGGTGTGCGAAATAATACTTTTGGTTACATGAATTTCGTTTTATAACATACTTATGAAACATTAATTTTTTTGTTCAGATCTATCAAAGATTGATTAACACAGTTTTGATTTAGTTTGGTTCCTTAATTGAATTTGTTTTTTTTCTGATGGTTTTCATAATATTTTTTGTTTATCACATGGTTCGAAAAAAAATAATGTTTGAATCTGACGACGATAATGATAGTAGGGAGAATATCGAAATAAAATATATAAAAATATACTTGTGAGTGTAAATGAATGTAAATATATAAAATCACATAAAAAATGCGGCAATCGTTTCGTCTAAAACATTTCGCAATTCGATTGCGAAATTTCCAAGAGTTGAAATTTTAGACAAAAGGATTGGCATTATCTACATTAGTTTTCTTTTCATTTCTTTTGCGTTTTTTGTGAGTTTTTGTGCAATTTCTCGTACTTGTCGTATAATTTTAGCTTAACTAAGGGGATACAGAGTGTAGTTACGTGGTACAATTCGCGCTTAATCGTAGTTCCTGATGAAGGTGCTTTTTTTTTGGGTCTAAAGAGGCCTAAGGTGAAGCTAACGTTGGTCTTTTTCGATCTGCCCGATGGGGAATTTCCTTTGTCTAGGGGGTGGGGGTGAGTCAGGGGTCATGGGTCAGGGGCTAGGGGTCAGTCGGCACTGCACTCGTTTAAGTGCAACACTCTTAATTCTAAGCAATTACACTAGGTATCCCCAACCTTGTGTCCGAAATGTTTTCTTTTCGCGCTTTTCCTTTTTGTTCCTGTTCTGGCTATATGGAATATATATATATATGAATATTCGCTATCCTTTTTCGTTTTGCTTGTCTCTCTCTATCTATCTCTATCTGTCTCTCTCTTTGCGTAGATCTTGGTCGGGAAGGATAATATGTTTTTCTCTCTTTTTTTTTTACTTTTTGAATGTCTTTCAATAGAACTATTGTACAAGATTCCATTTGCTACTCTTCGTGGGTGCTTCTCGCGTCTGTCTCAATGATTTTGCAAATTTCCAAATTGCCCGAAACTTCCTTGGTACTTTTCGCTTTCAATTTTTTGCTATCCTACTAGCCAAAGGTGGGAAGATGCTGCTCTTTCTGATGATGATAGGGGGTTGTGTGTAAATAAAATTCATAACTAAATTTCTGGGCCGGATTTCGAGGATGGGGGTGGTTTGAACTGCTTCTTCGCTGTAAATTTGGTTGCTTGAATTTGCTTGCTTTTTTTGGGGCTTCGGCTTGGGTGTTTTCTACGCTGGTTTTGCTAGTACAAGTCGGAAATGTGTAATTTCATAAGACGGTTTTTGCATTTTCTTGTTTGCCAAGTCTCTGGGATGGTGGTGTGTGTGTGTGTGTGTCGTCATATAGTCATCGTGGAGTCGGCTGCCACTTGGCCGGGCAACTTTTGCCATGAATTTATAAATCAAAACGTTCTGCTGTCTAGTGGCCATTGACTGGGTGGTGTTCTGTGGAGGATGGGTATCTCTCTCAGTTTTGGATTGGGTGTCGTTGTGTCTCTTCTTGGCAGAGGGTCCTGGACCTGTAGTCCTCATGCCAGCCATACTTTATTTATTGATGGCAATTATGCCTCGACCTCGGCTATTGCCAGTAGTTTATATAAATTTGGAGTTTTGTTTGATGTGCTTTCAGCTGCATGATGATGGTTCGAACTTTTGCCAAAGAAACCAAGTCTGACCACATTTCTGAAAGGGATTCTGATTCTGGGAGTCTGGAGCTGGCTGGGTTTGAGTTTGAGTTACTAGTTTCTAGTTTTTACTGTGCTCGTGACACTCGTCTCGAATATTACTTAAAGTTGCGGTTCTGCTGGCGTGCTGCTGCTGCTTTTTTGTTGCCTTCATTTTGTTTTCAGATTTTGATTTTGATTTTGATTAGAATTTTGATTTCGAATTGGATTTGGGTTAAGTTGCCAGTTGTGTGTCTTCGAATGTTTAGGATTTTTTATGCGGCGGCCTTCGGGCGAAAGTAATGCGCTTGAGGACTCTCATGGGGCGGATCAAAGTGGTCATCGTCGAGAATCTTTTGAGGATGGTTGCTGCTGATGATGATTTTGCCGGGTCAACTGATTTTAGTTTCTGGTCTTTCAACCCCCTTCTATGGAGAAATGTTCTTTGAAATCGCGGGCCATTGTTTTTGTTTCGGTTTTCAGTTTTCTGCTTACAGCTTCAGTTTTTGTTCTTGTGGATTTGGAATTTTCACGAGAGCTGGGTATTGTTTTGTTTCGCTGTGATTTATCTGCCTTTCGCGGCTCACCGCTCGCCCTCAGCCGCCATTTGTAAGATTTTGGCCAGAAAGTTGCCAGGAGTTTCCCTAACCATGTTCCTGTTCCTGTCGCGTCTTCTTCGCCAGCTCCAGCTCGCAATTTTGGTGCTTTTCGGCGGCCTCCGTTTTTGCTCCTGACATTTGTCGCATTAAAACTTCCGCAGTTTCTTGTAATTTATAATACTGCCTTTTTGAAATTTAGCTAGAGCTTTTTTTCTCTTATTTTTGAATTTTTGGCTTTGTTTTCTTTTCGGAATTTTATGGGTGGGCTGCGTATACTTAATCATCTTAATGTGGTAATAATTATGCACCGAAGGTTCCTCGAATGCTGCGACTTCTGAACAGGATTTGCTTTCGAATTATTAAATTTGGCAGTGCTTGGGTTTTGAATTTTTGAATTTTCGATTTTTCTTATTGTCATTTTAATAGTTTTCTGCATTTTCTTATTTTTGTTTTTGTCTAAGTTTGAATTTTTGTTGGACTTTTAATTTACCTGGTCTGATAGAATGCTTTAAATTAAATTTTGTATGGAATTTTGAATTTTGTGGCCGGTGAGTGGTTGAATTTTGCTTTTAATTTTGATGTCAGATTTCAATTTTGATGATTGCCAGAGGAGCCGAAAGTTGAAATTGGATTTTTGGATTGTGTTTGGCTGGTTCTAAAATAAAATAATTTAGATAAATATTATTTTTGGGTTTGAAAAGGGGATACCTTTTAGTCGAATAAAAATATAAATATTTTAAAAGTGTTTGGATTCTTCTCAGCTTAAGTGTTTTGATGAATGTAAGAATTTTATGAAAAAATGTTAAAGGCATTTAAATTTAATTTGAGATACAAATCAATTACTTTTTGTTTAGTTTTTAGACCTCGAGGTAATGTATTTTTGTGTTCAAAAATATTTTAAATTGGTAACAAACTTTTGATGAACTTAATTAACCAACTTAAAAGGTTAAACCGAATGTTAAAATATTTGAAATATGAAGAACGTTAAAAGATTTAAATGTTCATTTTGTAAAATTATCAAATATTTTTGAAGTTGTAAAACTAATTTTTGTTTCAAAAATGATTTCTTTGCTGAAGTGATTTGGCTTTCACTCAAATTTGTTTCATAATGAGAAATAATTTAAAATCTAAATATCGAATGATTTTGATTTTTGTATTGCATTTTTAGTAGTCATTAAATGGATAATTTATTTTTAAAATATCAGTCTTGAGAGGGAATTTGTCTAAACTTTGTTTAAAATGTTATAAATTTCGAAGAATATTTTTTGAATTTTTTTTAATGTTTAAATATTGATTAAAAAGTAGGGAAACATTTTTTTGAGAACTTTGTCGTCATTTAAATTTTGGGGTATTGCAACTTTTGTTATTTTAGTTTGTATTTGGTAACTTTTTATAAATCTAGTTTTGTAGGCTGAGAATATGTTTTTAAAACTTGTTTTCTGGACTAATTTTCTTCATTTTTAAATTTTATGATATTGCAATTTTGGCTTTTAGTTTGATATATTTTTCAAAAGTTTTTTTTTAAAACATTTGTATTTTGCATTTCCTTTTTGTGTGATTTTTTTTAATTATTTTAATTTTTTTTAAATTGTTTTACGTGGCCAGTCGTATGATTTTTTGTTTTGACTCGGTTTTTATAAATTTTCTTGCATAATTATATTTTTGATCAAGTTTCTTTCCAGTTATATTTTTTTGTAAATTATTTCTTGTGTTGCAATAATTTGTGGTTTTTGTAATTTTGAATTCATCCTTTAAAGAAGTGTATGATTTTGATGGTATTATTGGAACGTACTTTCAAAAATAAATGTTCTAGATTTTAAATTTGACTTTGCATATTACATTTAAATAGGAATTTTGATTATTGATTTTGAATTTAGTTTAAGCTTTTTTTCTGTTAGATATGTGTTAAATTTGAATTTTTTATTTTTTCTTGATGGGTAGTATTTTAAAAATATGTTGTTTTGTTTTTCGATTTGAAATTAGTAAATAATTTTTTTATATTTTTAGATCTGAATATTTTTAATTTCGTATTATAAAAATGGTAGTGATTTTCTTTTGGTCTTAGTTTTTGAAATTACTAATAAGTTGGATTGATTTTGAATTTGAATATTATATTTAGCTTTGTGAATTTGAATTTCGTTAATATTTTTCTTGATTTTGAATTAGTACGGATATTTACATTTGTAATTTTGAATTTTGTGATAATTTTTAGGATTGGTTTTGAATTTGGAACTGGTTTTGAGCTTTCTATTTATTAAAGTTTGTTAAGTTTCTTTCTTTGTTTTGAATTTAAAATAAGTTATTTACAATTCTAATTTTGAGCTCTGTGACAGTGTTGTTTTTTGATTTAGAAATTTTATGTTGTGCTAGCGCTGTGATATAAATATTAAGTTTTTTTTTTGATTTTGAATTGCATTACTGGTAATTTTTGGATTTGGAATTTTGATACTGATGATTAATTTCGGTTTATAATATAAAAAGCTAGGTTTTTTCTTGTGATAGTGTTTTTTTGTAATTTTAAAATGGATTAAACAAATTTAAAGAGAAAAAATTGGATTTTTTGAATTTGTTAGATTACTTATTTATCAAAAGCGAGCTCCGACATGAGAAATATTTATCTTTTTAATGAAAGGTTTTGAATTTCAATGTGTATCTTTTTAATTTTGATTGTGACTTGAAAATATTTGAACTTTTTAGTGGTGAAAATGTATAACTTTTTAATTTAGAGGGTAATTTTATGGTCCTAAGTGTTTTCAGTATGGGGAGTATTCAAATTGTAGCTTTGATCTTTTGAATTTCGATAAATTTTTTTTTGAATTTAGATATTGACTTCAGAAAGTAATTTTCATGCTTTAAATTGTTTGAATTTTCAATCTTATGAATTTTGATAGATTTTCTCTTGATTTATTTTTTTAATTCATGGGGTAATTTTTTATTTATATTGATGTTGAATTTGGATGGAAATTTTCCTGAGCTAAATATGAATAAAAGTTTGTTTGAATTTGGATGGTCTTTAAATTGAAATTTTAAATTCATTATTGTAAGATTTTTGCTGTCTAAATTGTACTTTGGTTGGTCATATATTGTACTGAAAAAACTGGAGATATTTTTTTGAATATTGAAATGGTGTCGTAATTCTTTTGAATTTAGATGACCGTGTTCAGATTCTATTTTTTCTGTCTAATTTAGACTTTGTATCTTAAATTTGGATTGAATTTTCTTGACTTAAATTTTTTCTGACCTAACCATAATGTATTTCTGTTAAAATCGTAATTTTATCGGTGAAATGTATTTCTAAGTCAATGACCAGGAGACATTTTCGTGTGCTTAAGGGTTGAGGGGTGGTATTGATGACTTCCTGAGGTTTTGTACTGGTTTGTTTGCTGTACAAATTTGCAATCACATTTCTTGCGCATTAAATATTTCCTTGAAATTTTCAAAAACGTGTGATTAAAAATTGCCGCAACTCCTTTGCTTTCCTTAATGAAAATGTCAACAAAATATTGAAAGCGCTGAGAAATGCTTGGGTTAAACTTGTTTCTCTTTTGTTTTGCTAACCTATAACTCGTTTTCGTTGTATTTTTCTATCGAACTTATGGGGTCAGGCTATTTCTTTTCTTCTTGGGAATCGTAGAAGCAGCTTCCTTTGCAGCCATTTTATTGCCAAAGGGGTGTGAGTGTTTGGGTGATTGTGTGTGTGTTGGTGAGTTTACCCCTGCGCTTGTGTGTGTGATGCCTAAAGTGTGTGTGTGTGGTGTGTGTGTGAGTGTGAGTGAGTGTGGCTGGGTGGTTGATTTGCGCCTAAAGCTCTGGGCCAAGCGAAACGGTCTTTTTGACATTTTGCTGATTTTTGCATTAAGATTGTGGTTTTAACTAAAGATTCGTAACAACGAAACAGGAATTTAGAATTTCCATTCTTTCGATTTGCGTTTTGGGACACAAAATGATAAACTATTGCATTGTGTGTGTGGAATTTGGCGGGGCAGGGGCGGGAACTCTTGGGTTGAATGAGAAAAAAAATAAATTCTAGGATTCTTGGTTTGCCTTCTGGAAATGAAGCCTTCTGCGATGCCGTAGAAGAAGAGTTCGTTTTTGGATTTGGAGTTGTATCGGTGGGATTTTGAAATTTTGCTTCTGGGCTGCTTTTGTATAGAGATTGAAAGATGGTCTACCTTTGGCTCGTTTTAGGGGTTTGAATTTGAATTTTTTTAGATTTTTAAAATAAAATTGGTTTGTGTTTTGGAGTTTTGAATTTTTTTTGTAGTGGGTCTTCAGAGGGGTTTCTCGAATTTGTTTTTGAAATAAGTTTCTAAACAATAGTCAAAACATACTTGCGAAATTTGGAGAGCAAAAGGTGGACACTCTCTCGCTCTCTCTCTCTCTCTGTCTCTCTGCTGCTGCTTCGGCTCTCTCTCTCTCTCGGATTGTGCTTGTGTGTGAATTCGCCGCAGGATGTGGGCTGTATGTGTGTGTGGTCTTCCTGTCGAGGGGTGACTTTGCTTTTGCTTTTGTGCTTGTGCTTGTGCTGCTTGGGGTAAATCACTGCCCCTGCTTAGATATTCAGCAGGATATCTACGGCGGGGCAGCTTTCTCCTTCTTTCTGGTTATCTGCTGCTTCTGCCGGCGCCGGCGTCGCTGCTGGCGCTGCTCCCTTTCGTCCTTCTGCTCCTTTCGCCGTCAAATGCTCGATCCTCCTCGCTCTCGCTATCGAGTTCATCATCATCAGCTTCTTGGCTCAGCGGCCCAGCAAAAGTGTACTTGGATTTTTGGTGTTTGCCTGGACTTGAATTTCGGTTTCCTTCCTTGCAGTTTCTGTCGGATTTCTGTGTGATTTGCTGTCCTGATTTTTTGCTTGGGCCACAGGACTCTTCGGTGGGCGGCGGCGGCGGTGGTGGGGCGTGGCAGTTGCTTAAGACACTGGCAGTTGGGCTGGTTGCTTTGAATTTGGTTTCGATTTTGGTAGCAGTGGGGATTTTGAATTTCGTTCTTGGCGAGATTGTCATTGCAGTAGAGAATTATGAGCAGTAAACACTTAAGAATTTTGTTGAGTTTCATAACAATTTCGTTGATGGGGATATGAGTGTGATCCGGATGCAAGATGTGTGGTTACTGCTCGATCCATAATAGCTTTCCTTTCTTCAGCTTCTTGGGGTTCCTACAAAAGAAATATTTAAATATTTAATGTTTGTAAGGATATATGGGAAAAATAATAATTATAATAATTTGTATTTTGTATAATTCGTATTTACCTGTAAGATATAAAAACGATATTATTATCTCTCTTCGCTAAGGATTTTTCATCTCGTGCTGTTTGGCCAGATGCGTTTTAAACTTTCCAATTGGTTCCAGGTATTTTACGATTTTGTTGGTTTTCAGCTTTCCTTGATTCTAGTTGTTACTTTTGAATTTAGTTCGGTATTATTTCAAGTTGATATCCATGAATTGTAATTCAATTTGGTTTGGTTTTTTCGCTGATTTTGGATTTTTGGTTTTTTGAATTTGGTTTAACTTTTGCTTAAATTTAGGCTTGTGGTTTGTTTGGTTTTTTGTTTAGTTATACTTTAACCATCTCACGAAAATGTGTAAAAAGTGAATTTCACATTAACTATTTTCGCAAACTGTTCGTTTTGAGTTTTAGCTTGTTGGTACTTGGGTTTTATACAAATTAATCTGACATTCGGCGGTTGAATTTTAGCAACTTTTCGACTGAATTTTGTTGAGCTTGCTGCGGTGGATTCGGTTGATTTATGTTTTGATGGATTTTTTTCGGTCGGTCTGGAGATGCTGCAACAGCCTCCTTAGCGCCGCCTGGTCATGGCGCTGCGAGGAGTCCTCGATCCTGGTGCTTCTGTTGCTCCTGTGCGGCTCCTGGTGCTGCTGCTCCTTCTGCTGCTGCTGTTGATCCTCAGCGTTTGAAGATTGAAATGAAACTGATTGATTCTGCGCAGCAGCCGCAGTTTATATACCCGCAAGATCGGGCGAAGCGACGCCAGGCGATCCGATCGCAATCAGGATGCTAGAGCTTTGTCCATTGTCTGCCAGGATGTGGACAAAGGACGCCGTTGGCAACAATGAAAACCCGTTGGGCAAGTTTATTGCAGAAAAAGCGACGCTCAAAAGATCGGAAAACGCTCGCGTTTCCCACTTCGGTGGTGGTTCAGGGTCTGGGATCGCGGGGTGGATTATAGTTATAGGGCTGCGGATCGGCGGCTACAGCATCAGTTGGCACACCTGGCGGGTGAAAAAAGCTGCAGCAGCCGCTGCCGCTGGACCAAACGGGTTTCCGAGGGTCCGAGGGTTTTTAACGTATCCTTGACCATTTGAACTGCAATTGTCTGGCCATCTGATGATGGGAAAAATTCCCCATTTGAACTTGTTTTTCCACACACAGTTCGGTTTTCGTTTTGCAGACCGACAAACGAGTTTCTTGAGCCAGCGAAATTTGTCAGCTTTAAATTTATGGCTCGCACAGGTCTGAATCTATAGCGAATAGCTCTTCTAACCCAGATTTCCCCCATGTAATCCATTCGAGTGAGCCGCTGGCCCCCATTTGGAATCCGTAATCCATCACCCACATCACTGGTGGCTTTCCGCTTGTGGGTCAACCTTTTCCTTCGGCCGCCAGCCGGCGGTGAATCCTTGCTCCTTTTCGTCCGTTATTTTTTTTCATTCGCATCTTTGCTAGTTTCATTTTGGCTGCCATCTTTCGGGCATAGCAACAAGTTAAGGGTTGCGCCGCTTTTTCTTTTTTTTTTTTCTGTTGCACTCCTTCCGCTTCCCCGAATCCCAGAGCCGAGCACTTTTATTATTTAAATTGCTGTTAACCCTTGTTTGGCCTGGGTTGGTCCCGGTCATTGGGTTAGAGGTGGGGTCACGACATCTATGCCGCCAGTCTGCGAGTGTGAGCGGGCATTCCGAAACGGGACATTACTCCTCGTCCATTGTGAACGAGCCGTTTGGCTGTCGTTAATGATACGCCCCGTGTGCAAATTGAATTCCGGAAGTACATACAGTCCAACTTCCTTAACATAACTCACGTTTTCCTGAAAAGGTAATTCGTAGAAATATATGGCTAAAAATTCAATTAAATTGATTACAAAAGTATTTTGGTGCTTACATTAAATATTGGTGTTTTGTTTTATTTAGAGGCACAAATAACGACTTGGTTTTAGTGTAAATATAAGACAACTAAAGGTTTTGTTAATCTCAAACCACTTTTTTTATGAAAGAAATATATTAATAATATTTTTTTAAAGTAAATAAATGAGAAAGATTATAATTGGTATTTTTTTGTGACTTAAAATGCTTCAAATGAGCATCTTGATTTATTTATTTTTAACATTCATGCGGTTTCTGTGAAATATTCGAGGATAAAATAAATATTTACGACACTAAAACTAATTCGTTGATTAAAATATTCATTTTTTGAAATTTTTTTAATTAAATAAAATAAATGAAATTTTTTTAATAGATATCCATAATAAATCAATATTATTTCGAAGCCTTAAGAGTTTTATGCCGCACATTTTCTTCCCAAAAACTTGGCAGTACAGTTGTGTACAAAATGCCCAAACTTTGGATGCCGTTAGGCTCGGGTCCTTTGGCAACCTAAAATGTGGAAAAGGGGAGGCCTGGACGAAAAGAAAATTTACATATTTCTGTTAATTTTGCATTGAAGTTGGGTTCATAACGAAGAGGAAACACTTGAAATTTGCATACATTTTCCTCGCTCACACAAACACTAAAACAAACTCACTCACACACACATAGACAACGAGGGGACTTCTATATATGCAAATTTGTGTGTTGTAAAGTTTTCATATAAAATACAAGTAAAAACCGAAAGAGAGAAAATGGATTTGGGGATGCGGCCAAGGATGGGAGGATGTTGCCTGCTAAGGACAACGGGCACAAGAAGGACAACAACAACAACACACTCGCACACACACACACAAGGACAGGGCCTACACAAAGGAGGACCTTGCCAAGAAGGATTGTGCGTGCCAGTTTATCCTGGGAAAGTGTCCTGACCGTGTGTATCCAGGCCGAGTGTCTGAGTGCCTGAAAAGTCAGCAGAAGATACACACAAACGCCGCACACACACACGCACACAATCCTACTCCAAAATACCCACACGTACAGATATGGGAAAAATAAATTCAGCAAAAGGCTTTTCCAGAGAAAATGCTGGCCTTTAAGAAGAAGGGGGTCAGATTGGGGGGCGGGGGGTTTGAGTCCAGTCCAGTCCAGTCGGCTGGCATTGTTTGGATCAAAAAGGCGCCTAAAAATACTCGCACAAGTTCCTATCTCTGCCGACGACCCTCATTTTTGGTTGGCCAACCATTTTTTTTGTGTTCATCCTTATCCTTGCCCACGTTGTTGTCCCGCCTGCCGCCCACATTTATGTTACCATAATTTGACTTCAAGAAAAAAATACAGAATGAAACAAGTTAAACTGCGGACAAGGAAAGATGGGATACTCTATTTGGTAGCTGAATCTGTATGCTTTGGGATCGAGTTTGATCCATTTAAAGATTCTTTTTATTCTTTATTTTAGGAATAAGTACATAGAAATATATCAATTCGTTACGTGCAAAAATATATTTTTCGTTCTAAAACTTTGATTTTAGTTTCACACACATAATTTTAAAACAATTTTATTTAAACAATTTCCCTGCCCAAATTGTTTAATGCAAAGATAAGAATTTTTCGGAACGCATAAACAATATTATTTTGTTTTAATTAACTAATTTGATTTTGTATTCATGTGTATTGTCTTAAGAATTAAGATAATAATATTATTATACTTACACTGGAGGCAAAAATAATAGAAATGGTTTAGTATAAGCAAGCCATATTAAACCGTTTCTATTATTTTTGCCACCAGTGTATATTAAAAATATTATAATTAGTCAATAATTCTTTAACTCTGCCAATATTGAATACCTAAACTTTAAATCATTTTAAAATCATAACGCCTTTTAATGTCAATATCAATCGGGTAATTAAAGAACCAAACTTTCCAATCTATTTTTAGGCAGGGATGATAATGCATCCTTCGTAGATGCTTCAAACACCTATCAAAATGCATTGAATGGTGTTGATCGGAGTGCAATCTTCTATCGGAAGGGTACGAGAACAAGGACACTCATTAAACACACACACACACATATAGGACACGGACACCCACACTGGAAACGGGGAGCCAACACTTTCTAACCGAATTTCCGGCTGTAGTTTTTCGGCCATGATGGGTTCATTTTTCAGCACCCACACACACACAGACACACTTGCAGGACATGTGAGGCAACCACTTATGAAGCGAAAGTTGGCATGCGCACACACACTCACACAGACTCTTAGATGGGGGGGCATTTATGTGGGTGTGTGCGTGTGGCGTTCTTTTGCGGATTTTGCAGTCAACTTGAAAGCCAACAGGCAAAACTATATGGCTAATGTGTTCATGTGAGTGCGAGGGTGTGCATAATGTGTGATTGTGTGGAAATTTTTGGGCAGTTTCATTTCGTTCATATTTATTAGTTGGCCCAGACACCCATACAGACGCATATATATAGTTTTACTTATACTTATACACCCACAGGCAGACAGAGAGAGAGTCATCAAAACAGGACAACAAGAAACGGAAACATTTTTTTACTTTGTATTTCGTATTTTGTATTCACCCTCATCAGTGCAAGTTTAAATGATGTTGCCTGTTCTATGGCAACTATCTCCAGAGTGGTTGTACAGACAAAGAAACGAAGGATTTGGGATTGGATTTATTTTAAAAAATTTATTGAGTAATTTTTGAGCTAACTCTAACTACATAAATGTTTGTTTAAAAATACGGATCTTAAATATTTTTATTTAAACTTTATAAAAATGATACTCTGTGAACTTTTGTAGTAAATGTTGTTCCAAATTAATATATCTAAAAAATGTATGTTTTATATTTAAATATTGCTCTTTATTTATGTGGAAATAGAATATTGGGAAATTAATTCCTAATTTTATGATGTATTTTTAATTAAATGATTATTTTTTTTTATTATTAGGTATTTTAAAAAAATACTTTTTCTCACTGTTTGTGAGTGAGACCCATTTTCATGCACAGATACACAAATACTTGGACATGCTTGGGCCTCAAGGATATTTCCTCCCCCTTAATAGTTGGTGTTAGTGCAAGAAAATAGAGGGAGGCAAGCTTGGGTCCAGTGGGCTGGAATGGGTTAAGCCTGGGCATCTTCTAGCCCATTTCCTGACCAGCCAACAGTTTTGCATCTCAACTATAACTACTGGGCTTCTGGCTGCTGTCCCCAGCAAATGTAATCAATTTTTATGCCATTATTGATGCTTCGCAAGGCAATTTCACTCGGAAAAGGGGTTGGGAAGGTTGAGAAGGTTGAGGCGTTGCCAGTTTCTATTTACGCCTGAAAATTGATGTGCAAATTAATTGGGAATTTTTGGCTGATTTAGCCTGGCGAAGGAAATGGCTTCCGGTTGTGTCTGGCCTGGAGATCGAGTCAGCCTTTAAATGGAGGCGTGGCTGGGCTGTGGTTGGGATATCAGGATCCTATCGTTGTGAGGGGAGAACTTAAACCGAAATATAGGCACGAATATTCTGAGGGAAAGCAGACTTAAAGTTGTTTATTCAAAAAATGTTAACAGCTGATTTAAATTAAATTAATTAAAGATAAAATAAATTTATATCACATTGTTTTGATGATTTATAATATTTAAACTAATTTAAGACAATTTATTTTTATATAAGGAATTGTTTGTAAGTAAGAAAACTAGTTAATATTAAAATATCCTTCTAGAGGGTCATCCTTCTGACGTTGCTTCTATTTGTCCCTTGCGTATGTCTGTGCTCGTGTCCTTTTTCGTCCTCTGGCCAAGAGCTTTGTACGGCTGCCACATTTGGCATTAAACATGTGTGTTACCCATTTTTGTATTTTTATCATTAACGATTTTGTATGCCAAAGAAGAATCCTTTTGTTTCAGCTTGAACCCTTCAGATATGTGTCTCTGCTTTTGGTCCTCTTTCTGTTTCTGTTGCTGTATCTGTATCTGTGGGTCCTGCGAGAGTCCCTCGGCAAGTGTATGTGTTTTTTTTTTCTGCGAGTGTGAGTCCGTGTGTGACACATTTGTTTCCTTTTATAATTATGTCAGCTGCAAGTATTCCTCCTACAAAAGAGTTTATCAGCGCCATAAAGACACAAGTGCCTAATGGCTCCGGTCCTCCTCCGCTGTGAGTTGGGAGTTGTTTCGCTTCGAGAGCTGAAATTTGCCCTTTCAACTAATTCACATATTAATAAAGGATGTAAGGAAAGAGCAAGATTTAAGAGCTTTAAACATTTTTAAGCGATGAGAAAACTTTAAGATTATTTAAAGCAAAAAAAGAAAAGTTTATCCTAATATTTCTAATCCCTTTCTGAGGTTAAAGAAAACCTGTATTAATAAGAAACTATAAATAACTTTTCCTTAAAGAATAATTTTTGTAACGAAACCTTACTCCAAGGTAATTTCCCCTTAGTATTTTGCTAATGGATAATTCATATAATTATTTTCTTGATTGTATTTCTCTGCTGCTCCATATTCCTTAATGAATCTTTTAATACCCGCCATAAAATGTCCGTTATTTTGCCGCCATCTGCAACAATCGTCACACAAACACACGAACGAGTATATTAAGGATTCGCAGTATTTTCTTATCAGAGTCCTTAATCCCTGCGGGTCTGACATATACACACACACACAGAGACGAGGACGAATTCCATTAGCATAAAAATGTCATAAATAAGAAGCACGCTTACTCGGCCCGTACTTACTTTGCGGACTCGGGTACTCTCCTCCTACAGAACCGGGGGTTGTTCTCAAATTCAAAATGGCGCCGCTTTCTTATTAGAATCGAGAAGGGGCGGAGGGTCTCAGCCGGCAGCATCTTCCTGCGCTCCGGGGGTGAGTTTTCGCAACAACGGAACAACTGAACTGAATGCCGAAAACCCGTTTTCTCACACCCTCACCCCATCGACCATGCCACGCCTTTTCTTGTGTGTGTTTTTTAGCATGGGTGTGTACTGTACACTGTGCCCTCATTGTTGGTCCAAAGTTTCGGAGGCGGCCAAGATGACGTGCTCTAATTGATGTCGCCACGAAGGGTACAGCAGAGAAAGGATGCCAGCATTCAGGCATTTGAATATTGATTTTTCACCACCCCCAGCCCCCAAAATTTTCGGCTGGGAGGCCGTTCGTTCATTAATTAAGCTGACTTTGACGAGGGGAAAGTTTCCGCACAAGGCGGACGAGCTGGTGAAATAGTTGCTCTTCCGTCCAAGGCAGATCCGTAATGCGTGCGGTCGAACATCAAAAGTGGAACATGAAAAGCACTCGGCCGTGGAGTATGTGCGCCCATAACCACCCACCGGCTGCCCCATAAGCAGCATGCAAATTGCGTGTGTCCCACCTAATCGCCCCACTAAACACTGGGCGAAATATTCCAAGGTACCTAAGAAAATATCATCTTAATATAATCACCTAGAATACAAAGATAAATATTATAAAAATTAATCAGAGTGAATTAAGTGCTTATTCTTGTTGAATGGAACGATGATATACAGTTTCCTCAGTTGTCGATCCAGGACAGGATTGTGGGGGGATTTCAGAACAAATTTAAACAAATATTAAATATTATAATTAAATTCTTCTTATACATATATTATTATAGTTTTTATGCAGTTTCAATTAATCTTATGTAAATTTGGTACCCAAAATGTTTATACCCGTTACTCGTAGAGTAAAAGGGTATATTAGATTCGTGCAAAAGTATGTAACAGGCAGAAGGAAGCGTTTCCGACCATATAAAGTATATATATTCTTGATCAGGATCACTAGCCGAGTCGATCTAGCCATGTCCGTCTGTCCGTCTGTCCGTCTGTCTGTCCGTCTGTATGAACGCTGAGATCTTGGAAACTATAAAAGCTAGAAGATTGAGATTTGGCATGCAGATTCTAGGGGTTAATACGCAGCGCAAGTTTTTCACGCCGATGTGCCACGCCTTCTCTAACGCCCACAAACCGCGAAAAACTGTGACCCGTTCTGTATGAACGCTGAGATCTCGGAAACTATAAAAGCTAGAAGATTGGGATTTGGCATGCAGATTCTAGGGGTTAATACGCAGCGCAAGTTTTTCACGCCGATATGCCACGCCCCCTCTAACGCCCACAAACCGCGAAAAACTGTGGCACCCACAGTTTTGAAGCTATATTAACGGGAAAAGCAATGTGTATTCGTTTCATCAATACATAATGATAGACCAAAGTTGGAAACCCCCCCCCCCCTAACGCCCACAAACCGCGAAAAGCTGTGGCGCCCATAGTTTTTAAGCTAGAGCAAAAGTCTAAACGCAATTTTGTTTGGGTTATTAACGCCTACCGAAATGTAGAAGAAATTTTTTGAAGCGGCTGCTTGGTTTGCCCTGCTTGAGACTGCTGACTTTAGCTGAGTAACGGGTATTTGATAGTCGAGGCACTCGACTATAGCGTTCCCTCTTGTATCTAAATATATTCTATGCTTTTTGAAGTCGTATTATGTTCATTTAATGTGATATTTGATCTCAAAATAAGCAAATAAAATATTTTAATTTCCGAAATTGAATTTTAGTGAGACTTTTATGGAAGCTATAATTTTTTTTTTTTCTAAGTGTCCTCCCACTTTGGCCTTCCACTTGGGCGAAATCGAAGCAGGGGACATCTTCTTGATGGTTGCGATAAATCATAAGCAAAGAGTCACAAAAAAGCAGTCGACAAAATGTTATGTACATGAATGTATTTAGAAGCCATGCTAGATGCGACTTCCATCCTTTGCCGCCTCCCAGCCCATTTACCCCACTTCCTCCCACTTTTGCGTCCGAAGCTTGGCTAAAACTTCTTGGAATTTGCAGCAGCAAATAGTTGGAGTCTCGTCCTGATATTCCCCCCGCCTTCTCCTCCTCCGGAATATTTATAAATGAAAATTCCAACAAGAACATTTTCTATTAAATTTTGCCTCCCTCTGCACGAGAAAGTTTTCTTGCCAAGGCCCTCCGTTTGAGTTTTCGGTTTCTGGGATGAGTTCAGTTGAGTTAGGTGGGGGTGGAGGTGAAAGTGGGTGCCTAGGCCAAAAGTGTTTTCGTTTTATTGCATTACATTATATACGATTCGCATGTACACATATAGATATACATAGGTTCTTTTTGCTGAGCAAACTTTTTGCTTTGGCAAAAGTTTCTTGCGAATGGAGCGAGATGGCGTGGACCCATTCAGGATCTCCCATTACTTTTCAGCTGCAAAGTAAAAGTTCTTAGCCGTAGCACCCTACCAATTCCGCTTCCCAACCATCCAACCCCATTCCCTGGCCATCGCCATGGCCATTTACCAAATGTGCCAACTACTTTTTCTCAAGTACCACTGCGGGACATTAAATCCTGCTACGTGCCTCGTCCTGGCCACTGCCGGATTGTTGGATTGTTCAACTGTTGGAGGTATTATGCCATGACCGAAAGTTTGAATAGTTCTTGTGCAACAAAAACTGTGGGAGGATGTGGATTGCCTCTGCATTTTGGCAATCCGTTTTGGGGCTCGGGCCCCAACTATTAGATAAGGTTTGACCCTGCCATTACTCACAGCTTGTCTTGGTACGCTCCTCTAAAAATACGAGCAGTATTCTCCTTGAAGATGCTCTTTCCCACACGAAGGTGATTCCACGACTGGACAACAGCATCCGTTCCCACAGACGAGAGGAGGCTGTT
The DNA here is from genome assembly GCA_037075245.1 of Drosophila mimetica. NCBI lineage: Eukaryota > Metazoa > Arthropoda > Insecta > Diptera > Drosophilidae > Drosophila > Drosophila mimetica. Next base: position 11,765,771 of record JBAMCH010000023.1, read on the forward strand.
TAAAGGATCCTAAAACCCGCCTGTCCGGTTGCCGGAGAAAAGAGTTGAAAAGCTGCCCAAAAATGTGTGAGAAAATCTTGGCCAGATTGACCTCTGACCGGCCAGCAGAGGAGATCGCAGAAGGGGTTGAAAGCAGATTTCGAAGATGCTGTATAGCCCAAGCTATTATATGTATTTTCGGACGTTTCTAGATCCGAAATTCGGTAATATGCTTCAAACGATTTTCAGTGAAATGAAAGTTATTCAATTGCATTATACTCTTCCATGTTTTTATATTATATTATAATCACATGTCCCAACCCTTACGTAAAACTGACGTCTGCCAAGATATTTGAGGGTTCTTTGCCTCATTCCTCGATCCCAAAATAAGTTATGTTATTCGGTTACCATATCGAATATTCAAGGAACAACCACAATGCCCAGCTCCAAGTGCTTTTCGTTTCGTAAATTTATCAAATTGGGGGTTGGATTCTACGCAAACTCCAGATGAGAGTGCGGGCGAAAAAGGCTTAAGGGGTGGGTAGGCTGGCAGGCGATAAGTTTTTATGTCTTGAGCTGATGGTGTTGAAAAGTTTTTGTGAAACTAAACACAGAATATCTCCCACCCGCCCACAGGACCCCGAAATGGATATAGTTCGGGGGTTGTTGGCCAGGAATATGGCCGCAGCAACTTTTGTGCGGGCGTTTTGGGAGTGGGTTTATAATGAAAGAGTGTGCCGTGTATACACACACACATACTATACAGGATACCGAACCCCTGGAACGTTTTCTTGAAGGAACCGGGGGGCCGAAAAAAGGGTTGGAAGGGCACATCCTTGCCGGACATTGTCAGGAGGATATGCTGTTGTGCATAAAAGATAATGATGTTGCCTTAAACTTTTGGGAATAAATAATAGTTGTAGTTCTCCCCCAACTCTTTCTCTCTTTCTCTCTCATCCCTTCGGCACAATGTCCTTGTTTCAGTCTGGCTGTAAGCTAAGGTTATTATCTTTCAAGTTTTCAAGCCCCATGTGGAAGTGCCACAACAGGAGCAACAACAAGCGAGCCGTAAAGGGACGGGACCCAAGGCCTTAAGCTTATAATTAATTGCATGTTTGGTCGAGACGAAATAATCCTTTGTACAGAAATACACCCGACCCTGGAATCTGGAATCCTCGCCCCCAACACATCTTATGCCTGCCCATGCGTGTTTTTCGGCCCAAACCTCCCTCTTTGAGGATAGTTTGAGCAGCGCCCCAAAGTTTGTTACATGCCTTTTGGGAAATTTACAGGCAAATGAATGTTATCATAGCTCCCATTGCTCCCCAAAAAACTCCACCCTACCTCCAAAAGGCCTATCCATCCAGCAACCAGTGACCAGAGCTTGTTCAACTGTAAAGAACTATGCTGTGTACCCACCAGTTTTGTATATGGTGCCCATTTCGCTCGCCTTTTGCGGTTGTGACCCGTTGGACATATGAAATTTTATTAAAATTGATGAATGAGCCGCTAATTAACGAAACGCCGACCCGTCAAACGAGGCTAATGCAGCCTTTGTCCCTCTGATTTAACGTAATCCATCTGGGGCGAAGTCGTCCCGGAGTTTATGGATATTAATGACGCGCTTTTGTGCGTGGGATTCGCTGACTAATCAGTCGAGTTAGACGAGTCCTGTCAGTTAGAATATCACGGAAAAAAGGGGTTTTTATACTCTGATACGAGTTTTTATTGAAGATTTTTTGTACAGTTTTTAAACTGAATGTAAACACTTATAAATAAAAGTTAGCAACATTTAAAACAACATTTTATAACTAAATTTCTAAGTTACCCTAAAGTTATAAAACTAATATCTTATTTTATAAATATTCAAACTTAGAATGTTAGGAGGCCAAATAAAATATCTAGGTAAATAATTTATAACTCTCTCCTTTGAGCCATTACCATAGTAAGATATATATTTATGTTTATTTTAAAAACCCCCTTTATTTTTCGCGATTTTTGTTCAGTGATGTGTCAGTAATAAAATCAGATTTCGAAAGTTTTGAAGTTATTCTTGATTGCCCTCGCAGGCTGTGAGATAAGTACACTTAGATGACCATCCTCTGGCACAACTCACGCCCCTCTGGCAGTTTTCGGCTCTATCCTATGACAACAAGAAGCTGGGAAGATTGAGGAGGGCAGGCAACCAAATGACAACAATGGCCAAATTTTAATTGAAAACTTTAATTTGGCAACACAACGAAGTTTGCCTGGAAAAGCCGGGTGCGCAGGGGGAGGAACTGGAGTCTGGATTTTGCAGTCTGGAGTCTCTAGTCTGCGTCTTGGTTGAGGTTTAGGTTTAGGTTTATTTTGTCGCTGCCTGTGTCGTTGTCGTTGTCATTGCCCTTGGCTACGTCTTGTGCAAAGGAGCCAGAGAGCAAAGGATCTGGGGCTGGGCGGGAATTTGCCAACAATAAAATGCCGAAATAAAACAAGAAATTCAGCTCGGTGTGCGAGAGAATGTATTTACTTATGGCCAGACAGCATCACTCCTCCTTTCTGTGTGAGTGTGTGTGTGTGTCCTTCGCACGCCTCAGTCCTTGTGCATCCTTGTATCTTGCTCCTGATTTCTTGTTTCTTCCTTTCATGGCTGCCTCTGCTGCTGCTGCTGCATTGTTCAAATATATGCACATGTCCTTCTGCCTGTCAGCCAGATCCTTTTGCATTTATTTCCAGCGCTCTTATTTATTTATAAAGCCAAGGCTCGTAGCTGGTCTGGATCTAACTGCTTCTTGTTGGCCTGCCATGTAGCTGCCATGTTCGGTTCAATTGTTTGCCATTCTTGGCCATTGTCTGGACATCTCCAGTTCCATTTGCAACGGCCCCATCTCCATCTCCATCTTATCCTTAGTCCTTTGTCCGCCTGTAATTCTTGTTCATCTCTCTCTTTTGTCTGGGGGCCCATTTGAAATTGATTTCTGAATTATTCACAAATTTGTGTTAGTCCTCCGTTTCGCCTCAATTGGCAGCCTCGCATTAGCCAATAACTTTGGTTCCTCCCTCATCCATGCCACACAGTCCACACATCCTGCATGTCCTGGCCATAAGTCATCGGATGCTGCCTCCTTCTTTCCGTTGGCAGCAGCTTGCTGTTGATTGCTCCATCGCCTCCACAGCTACTCCTCCTCCACACTGCACACCACTCTCCTCTGCCAGTTCATCAACTCAAATTTTATGCATTTTAGATGAGTTTTCCTCACAGTTTGTTTGCAACAACAAGAGCAAAAACAGCAGCAGCAAGAAGGAACATTTTGTTTTTCGTTGTTATTTTTATGCAACTTGATGAAAATTTCCAACATCAACATCAAGTTTGGCCAAAATGTCAATGGGGTGCCTTGCCTTGGCCAGCTTCTCTACAGTTTCAAACTCAAACTCAAACCCATCCACCATCCATTCATGCCCGGCAGCATTTTGTGACCAGTTGGAGGCAGGAGCGAATTCTTTAGGAGTTCTACAAAATAATAAAATTAAAATCAATATTTTATTTTGTTTATAAATCAAATGAGTTGTTGAACTGTGTAATAGTACTCTAAAATTATTATTTATAAAAGAAACGCTTGAATTTTGATTAAAGTAGACCATTTTTATAAAATTGTCTTTTTAAATAAAAAATTTTTCGCGGAAACAAGGAATGTACAATTTATATAAAATAAGGAAAAAATATTGAAATTAGGCACTTTCAATAAATTATATTATATCATTCCTGGCGCCCAAAGAAACCGCTCCATGCCCCCCAGAAAATTCATCAACTTTTCTGCATTTTTACTAATTTCAACAGTTAACTTCCTTTGGTTTTCATAGTTAACTTTTACCAGCATGGAAAAATGTTGTGCCTTGGCAAAAATTGAGCAGAGTTACTACGGCAAAGGAGGTCGATGGGTGGGGGGAGGAATTAGATGGAGGACTTGCAGGAGCAGCTCGAATTTTCAACTCACAAGTTCAATAAAAGTTTCGACGCTCTCGTCCTTGTTGCAATTTTATTTGCTGGCTGGCGAAAATGCAATTTCCAGGACATGGCTTTCGCCCGTTTTCAGCCTCCTTGGTGTTGCTGCACCTAAGGCAAGAATTTGGCCACCCAGCAAATTGCATAAAAGTGGAGCATGCCGCTCGCCTCGAGCGAACCAAAGCAAAACAGAGTCCTGGCCAAAACTCTGTTGCGAAACTTTGCTTTTCTTAATTTATTTTGCTCACGAGTTGGGCGAATTATAATTACCAGCCAACCCACCGAGCAACAACGGCTAGTGGTGCATTTTGGGGATAGTAAACTGGGAGAAAAACAACCCTCAATGCTTGAAAAGTTTACAAGTATTTTTCAAAATTGTTTTATTAAAAATCTTAACCATTTTTTAAAAATAGATATATATTTCGAATAATAAACTAAAGGTTGGTAGTTAATATAAAAACATTTTCAAAATAAAACTGAAAATCTGCTACATTTTTTTTTTATTTCCTTTGTGAATTATTTTATAATTATTTTCCAATTTTATTTTTACCAAAAACAAGTTTTTCAGTGTTTGGTTAGTTCTGGAGGCTAGAGGTTCGTTTCGGGTTTGCCAGCTCGATTTATTGGCTTGGCTGGCGCCGAGTTCGATATTAGTGGTCAGAGCTCTCAACAAAATTTCGCCTTCCTGCCGAAGGACGAGCTGGGCGAGAAGGGGGCGCGGGGCGGAGGGACAGCCATAAATATTAAATATGATACTTTATGCACTGGACCTGCTGCTGCAACTTATCAAATATTCCTGGCTGGCGATTGGCCATCATCTCCAGCGCTGCCTTGGCCACATCCTTGCAGGATATTCAAAGCGTGGCTGAATGAGCTTCATTTGCTTGCCCAGATACGCGCCGTATTTTGCATAACAAACTTTGACTGGGTCTGCGATGGGATGGGATGTGATAGGAAGGACTGAGGCTATCCGGAGCGGAGCCCCAAAACTAATTAGTCGCGTCGCCCAAAGGGCCAAAGGATTGTCAACGACGTCCACTTAGGGGTGGTTTTAACGGACAGTTGGTCGGTGGTATCTTTACTTTCGTGTCACGAAACATTTTCTGTATGAAGAAAGAAACTTGTTGGTAAAATCAACAAGTTTTAAAACACACCACTTGATTTTCGATAAGCAAAGTTTATATTACTTTGCAACTCAAATGTTCTTGAAATCATTTTTAAGAAAATGTTTAAGCCGTATAAATGACCATAAAATATACTGTTTGATAATAACCGTGTTAATCAAAATTCACATTTTAAATCTAGAGTTGTTAATTTTTGCAAATTATTTAGTAAGAACTATAATGTTTAAATGCGAAAAAAATATTTTTCCTAATTAAACGGCCGCTTACAAAATTCTGGCACCTTTCATCCCTTTGAATTGACTTGATTCTCTTTGGCTTTTATATTACCGCCATCTGTTGTTCGGTTCCCAAAGCAACTACCCTGCGTACTTTGCATAACTCCTTGATGGTTTTGGCTTTCAACCACCAGGCGGCGCTTTCTTCGGATAAGTAAATTATCCGTTAGTGAGATAATTTGACTCTCTCTTAAAAAATTTCAATAATAATAACAATAATTTTCGTTGTTGCAATTTATTTATTTTTCAGAGTAAGAATGCTAAAATAATAATTTGTAAAACGTAATATTATTTTATAATTTGTTACTTATAAATACATTTTTTAAAAATTGTTTAATGATATATATTTTTAAAATCGAACATATCTAAGATATTTGAATACAGATAACGTAAATGTTAAACTAAACTAAATTTAATTTAAATAAATCAATTTTTTTCTTATATTTTGTTTTATTAGGTACATATTTTTAATTACATATTTTTAGCTAAATATTTTTTTTTATTAAATATTATTGAAAGAAAACCGTTAAAAGTCTTAAAGTAATTTAAGTATTTTTGTTCTACAAAGAAAATACAATATGTGAACCCATTTTGTTTGGGATAAAATTGCTTAGCAACAATTAATTAAAACTACCCGAGGTCTGTCTGACCCATCCACTTCCGCTCGTTGAACCCAACCATTCCACGATATCCCTCTTTTTTTTGCTGTTACCTAGCAAAAATCTTATTGGTGAAGGCGAATCAAGGCGACCTCAAGCCAAGTCCTTCGTTTCCACCTATTTTTTGCAATCGCATTCGGTTTGGGCTTCGCATTCGCCGTCGCGTAGAAGAAGGAGGCAGCGATATAAAATAAATTAAAAGAAAGAGCCAGCAGCAGCAGGACGAAGCCAGGAAGAAAGGGAGAAAAGGACCTGGGCAAGGAGGAAAGGCAAAGCCAAGCAAATGCTTTGCATTTTTTAAATAGAAAAGGGGCGGAGCACATTTAAATGTGGCTTGGTTTTTTTTTTGCGCACTCCGCTCCTTCTTCGTCCTTGTCGTCCTTTTCACTTGGCTGCCGCCACTTACTCTCTGCAGTCCAATAAGACGAGGCGAAGGCAAGGAGGCGAGCGACAGAGACGCAGATAGAAACTAACTGGGAAAATCGGTGGATCGGTGGTAGGGGTGAGGGTCCTGGAAATGGCAGGACGTGCACTTAAAAGTATAAAAGGCAGCAAAAGAAAATTATCAAACGAAAACAAATATTAATGCCAACCAGGAAGCGGGGAGAAAGGGTGGGGGAAAGGCAAATGCAAATGACAGCTGGTGGAATGAGAGTCCGAGAAGTAGCAGAAAAAGGACCCAGTGACAAAATGGCACTTTGAGGGCACGTAACGATGGTTGAAAAGGATATGAAAGAATTTTCGCAAACGTAGTTAGTTCGGTTGGATAGTCGGGCAGTCGGGCGGTTGGGGTGGTTCAACAGCCGCTTGTCTGATTCTCCAAAGGACCAAGCCCCCGAGGACCAAGTACCAAGGACCAAGGACCAAACGCCCGGCACCGGACTGCATTCATTTGTAAATATTGTAGCCTGCAGGATACGTATGCAAATAACATTAAGAGCATCGCATAGAAAAATGTAATTTCACTTGATTTGCTCAAAAATGCAAACAGAGACGAGGAAGCACACACATACACACTTGCCGAGTCACAGACACGAAGGACACGTACACGTACACGGGCAGACAGATAACGGGCCATAACATGGTAGAAAGTTAAACGAAGATAAGAGCCAGAAGAAAGGAAGGAAGGAAGGAAGCAGCGGCAACAGGAAAAAGTCAGCTCCTGACAGGATATGAAGGACGAAGGACGAGGGGCTGTTGTGGGCCGCTGGAAGGCATTCGAGGACATCGAGGAAGTAGGCAGTTACTTCGATACGACTGGAGCGGGAAGTAAACCACTCCAGGGGGTAGGGTGGTCCAATTTGAAATAGGTAACGTAGTGTAAATGGTTTTATAAAAAGAAGTAATGGTATAAAAAATAAAGCAATGAAATATCTTATTTAAATTTTAATTAAATTAAGGAATAATACAATTATTTACCAAAAAGTTTCTTGCTAATTAGTAAGTACTTAAAAAAAATTTTTTTATCGTAAAATCGTAAATTTTTTTTATTTTCATTTTTACTTATTTAAAATACAACACTTAATAAAGAAAGTATTTTAGGTTTCTCAAGCGGAATAATAGACTTTGGTTTGTTTTTTCTTGAGACACCCTTATGCAAAAGCAGCCTACTTTCGAGTTCCCTCAGCCAGTGTCCCTTTTCCACCCCATGCCCCTCAAAGTCTGGTCTGGTGTCTGGCGAGCCTAGCAACTCAATCGTGGCTGCTGCTATACGGGTATCCTGCTCCTCCTGCTCCTTCGTCGCGTCTATGTAAATATCTTATAGCTGACAGCTACGAACACAGTGGGACAACAACCATATGATCACTGGAAAAAGGATATAAAATTTTAATTAGTCTAAAATATGAATTGGCTTTCAAAATGCTTATACTTAAGATTTAATAATATAATATTGAAATGATAAGATCGATCCAAGATCAACTCATATCTATTTTATGTAAAAGGAGATATTAAGATGAAGATGAACATTTTGGACATTAAAAAGAGAACATTTTGATATAAATGTGTTGGAACTCTTCGAATTATTTCATAACTTTTTTTTGCAGTGTATATACACAGACTCCGCACACCGACACAGTTGCAGACGGTCGGCCTTTGGCTTACATTTTAAGTGTCTGAGGCCTCAATTGCTTTACTGGCTTTTCGACTGCCCAGAGAAACGATGGCGATGATGATGACGATGACGATGATGGTCGAGAGTCGGGAGTCTGGGCAAAAGGGTTGGCTAAGGGCCGTTGGCTGGGTTATGCAACCAAGGCGGTGAGTCAATGGACTCCAACTCGTTCACGTTACTTGCCTTTGGTCCTTTTGTTGCACATTTTATCAGCGCTTTAACGTTCAATTCAATATAATGACTCCCCTATGCATAAAATGCCCGATGCACGGGGATTGGGGCGCCAGACGGCGGCGGCGGCAAGGAGGAGGTCCTGGCAAGTGGAACGTCTGTGTGAACGAGCACATACTTTTTATGGCGCCATCGAGTGCAGACGAGGATGGGCATCGGGATCCTGAAGCCGTCGACTTAAGGGGAAGATTTTAATTTGCATTCGTTTGCTTTTGCTTGCAGGATGTTGTTGTTGCTCCTGCTGCTCCTGCCTGCCAGCCAGCCTGCCTATATTTAATCGTTTTTGCAATTTCTCGTGATTTCCCCCTGCAGTTTTGGTTCCGGGTTTGGGGTCTACGTCCTCGCCGGCAAATTGTTAAGTCGCCCATAAATTTGACTTGTTCTTGCAGTTTGGGGCTTTATGGGGCACCCACTGAGGCTATTTGCATAATGGTTTATAGAAAAGACAAAGCCCGGACTTTGGGACCTCGGCATTCCGCACAAAGGACACACACGGCACAATGGCATCCCATTGGATATCCCTGGGTTGATTTTCTTCGGTTTTGTTGTGGTCTATATAGTGTTCATTCCCCCCAACCATCGTTCTAAAACCGGAAAACGAGTGGCTTTAAGGGCCATGCTCCTTTGTGCAGCATCCTTGGCTCGAAGTTAAAACCATCAACCACTTAAAATAAATTAAGGCGACGCCATTTTCCTTTCGCCCCGAGAGCATTCAGCAAACAACCCCGAGCTGAGGACCAACCGAGCAAGGGCCAGGACTTGCAGGATACACAGGAAACGGACACACACACACTCACATCCCTGCTCTCCCCCCAAGACGACGAAGGTCTCAGTGCGCCGTGTTGGCCATTACTTTTTCCAGCTTTTTCATTTATTTTTATATTTCTCCGCACACACATATATATATATAGAATAGTATGTGTGTGTAGAGAAGCCCAAGGGATCCTTTTTGCTATTAGTTTAGCAAGAGCTGCAGGGTTGGTTGTGGGCCCTGGCCCTGTCAAGTACAGTTTCGTATTCTTCTGCTTAAGCATAACGAATGTCCTGCCCCACTCACACTCGCCCCCCTCCCCCCATCCCGCCGCCACTTTTGGCCAACATAGTTGGTCGGACAATTCCCTGGGAGAGAGACGTCCTGGGCAAAAGTAATTTTTTACTGTTAGTTAAATAAATGCGAATGCGAAGCAGCTGCAGCAGCTGGCACCGCAGGACCCAGGACACAGGATCCGGGATTCAGCATCCAGCATCCTGGGCCCAGGACGAGGGCGTTAAAAGTTTCCACCATTTACTTGCGCCGCATCCTGTTCGTCCTGCCACCGCTTTTTTTTGCCTCCTTTTCTTTGGGGACCAGGACGTAGAGCATTGCCTTGTCTCGCTGGCTGAAAGACGTGCCAGGACCTGTCTCTCCCTCTCGCTCCCACCCACTGGCTCCTGCTGCTGCTCCTGCCAGACTGCCTGGCTGGCTGGCAAGATAAAAAATTAGTTTGGCGAACAAGATGAATGCCTTTTGCTGATTAAAATTGCGCAGCAAGCGAACCGAAGGGCGGTAAAAGGAGAAGGAAAACAAGGACCGCTCTTAATGAAATAATATGCGAAGGAAGTTAAAATTATATGCAAACAAATGCTGCTATTTATTCAGACTTAAAGCCATTCTTGGGTTTCTTAGTATTTGCTACACAAAGTCATTTAAATATAATTATTAAGGAACTTGAATTTTAAGGAGCTTTTAGCAGTTATTTTAGACTTGGGAGAATTAATTTTAAATAAATAAATTTTAAAACTAAATAATTATCATAAATAAAAAAACGTAGGATTGTCTAATTGATTAAGGAAAAAAATAAACATATAATCTCTATAAGTTATCAAGGTTTTTTTTATGCAAAACTAATTGAAAACATCATCTGTTACAATAGTAATTAAATATTGAAAATTGTTCATTTTTAGAAACTAAAATCTTAATTAATTATACTAAATATTTAAGACGTTCTGGAAAAAATTTTTAAAATATTTGGCTATATCTCTGATTAAGATTCTTAAATGAAAAGGAAGTACGGAAGGTGTTCCTGGATTTTCCGCGTCATTTGTATTATATGTAACCCGCGCCATTCGCCAGATAAAAGCTCTCCATCATTTCTCTGAAACGAAATAGAAACCGAAAATGCATTAGAGAGATGCCGGCAAACATGTAAAATTCGACAATGGCGCAACAATTAGTGTAATATTCAAATCGTAAATCATAAATGAGGCGGCGGGAAGTGGAACCCGAAGGGCTGACCCTGTCTGGTCAATTATTTGGCCAATTGCGAACAATAATTTGCACGCAGGACACCTGATGGCCGCGGCAGTGGGTCACCACCAACGGAACATATCCGAAAAGGACAACTGGGCGGTGGTGCGAATTAGTCGCGAGGCGAGGGCAACAGTTGAACGGTCAATTTTGATTTGCCATAAATAAAGCTTAATTGAATTATTGAACGGAAAACACAGGCGAGCGAGCGGCACGCAACTGTTGCTTCTGACCCCCGTGATTTCTCCATCGGTGGGTCGGTCCATTTAAATATGAATTAAACCAATTTCGAGTCGATTAATGTCGACGGCTCTCCGCATTCGATTTCGCCTTTCTCTCTCTGGCGACTGCACTTCATTTCTCCTCTTTTTTTTGGCCTGCAATTATATTTATTTTTCGGGTTGCCCCGGCCTTTCCCTCATTTCAGCTTGTTTCCTCTGCGTTTTTTTGTGCTTTATTTTTTGGGCTTTTTTTCGGCTACCCGGCACTTTCGGTTTCGATGCGGCATCGGCACCCGGCGCCCAGATCCCGGCCAGGATCCAGGACAGTCCGGCTTATTAATGCGTGCATTGATGGAATACGCACACCCATCCAGCTGACCCACACACACGGACACATGCGTAATGCAGGCGGCTCCATTTTTGTTTCCTCTTTTTTTATGCCGTTTCCGTTTTTTGTGTTTTTTGGGAGAAACCCAAATAAAAATTGCATATTATGTAAAGAGCGGCGGCTGGCGTTGCTCATGTTGTGGCATTGCTGTTGTTATTATTGTTGCCGGTGGGGTAAAAAAAAAGAGGTGTGCAAAAATAATTCTGGGTGAAGGACGAGGACACTGGCCAGCCGACGGGTGCATCCTCCTCCTTCTTCTCCCCCGCCCTCGCCTCATCCTCCGCTGACTGGGTATACGGGGCGTATGTGCGATGCTCGCTCATTTTTCTCGCTTTTCCTGAAATTTAAATGTCAGTACTTATGCAATTTATTTATAACATTTTAATAATTTTATCAAATCTATTATATAAGTAACTAAATTAAAATAAATCAAAATTTAGCAAAGAATTTTTATTCTTTAGTATAATTTTAATAAAGAAAATAAATGGTAAAGTTAACTTATTAAAAAAATATATTAAAAAAAATCTATTCCAAAATAAATAATTAAATTTTTAATACACGTTAAATATTTATGTAAACACATACTTGACCAATATGTGGAAATACAATCAAGGACAATCCATTTCCCGGTCCTTTCCGCCATTTTCTCTCTTTTCGAATTTTCCATTGCATACTTTTCAGCTGGCGACGTATTTTTTGGTTAATTTTTTTGTTTTTGGCCAATTCGCCCCGGCGAAAGTATCTGTGTGAGTGAGCTGCAGCTGTGTGCGTGTGTTAATGCGGCTCATACACGTAATTGGCATTAAATTAAACGCCAGCCCCCAAGCCGCCCCCTCAACTCCCCCCTTCCCCTCTCCGTTCACCGTCTGGTGTGAAAAAAATGAATGACCAGCCACAGTCTGGCATTCGTCTCTCCTCTTTCAGGATATTTTTAGTTTATTCTTTTTTCGGCTGGCACTCACATACATACATGTGTGTGTATATGTATGTATGTATGGGCGGCTGTTGCATCTGCTGCTTATGATAATTGCCGGTTGCACTGCGTTTTCTGGCTCTCCGGCACGTGTCTCTGCTTCGCCACCCTCACCACCACCCCCTGGGCTTCTCTTTTTTCGGCTGTTTGTTTTTCGCATATGTGCTGGACTTTTTCTCCTCTTTTTTTGGCCGTTCATTGACATTGTCAATGTCATTGTTGCCATTTGAGTTGTCGTCGTTTTTTACTCATTTGCCTGCTTTTCCCCCATTTTTCCGCTTGTTTTTTAATTTTATTTCTGCGCACTTTTGCAGCGCATTTATATTTTCATTTTTTATTTTATTTAATTGCAATTTGTTTTTTGTTGGCGCGTGCCACTTTTACAGCGGCGAAATTTAAGTTCTTTTTTCGCTCTTTTTTTTGACACTTTTATGATGTTTACATTATGACGTCACGGACGGGACATACACGTGTGTGTGTGGAGTGTCCTTTTTGACTCGAATCTGATGGCAGGCCGAAAATCAGCTGTTTGTCTGCAGTTTAATTGACGTTTAATCGATGATTACTGCATACATTTCAGCAGCTGTATTTTTGGGGGAGTGTCAATTCATTTTGGGGCAATATTTGGGAAGGACAACGCTGTATAAATAAAACAATACACACCAAAGTTTAAAATAATATTTAATAATTATACATTTTTCTTATGATAAATAATTGATAGACGTTTGAATTGCCTCAATTATATGATTAATATCATATAACTTTTAGTGATTTTAATTTAATAAGTATGTTAATTAATAATGTAAGCTAATCCTTGTTAAATTTTCATTTTATTTTTAATTTGTAGTTCATTAAAGGTGGAAGTTACAAATTTGTAAAAGGACTAGCAGGTAATTCTATCTATTTAATGATTTGTAAATATAAATATATGTATTTCTGGGTATGTTAAATGAAACTTGATGAATTTATTTATTTATTCTCTGGTTGCTAGGTAATTAAAATTGCCTATAACCTTGGTGTTTATTGTAGCTATAGCTGCTGTGGCCTTAAGCTACGTTTGTGCCGTATATATTTACATTTTACATTTTAGCTTAAGTCTAGTTTTTATATACATTGGTATATTTTTATTTTCTTTAGAAATTTAAGGGAAGCTAGGATATTTGAGGTGTTGGGGGTAAGGATTTCTGTTGGGTTTGAGGGGAGGATCAAACGCCTTTTTGGCGCAAAAAGAGGACACTCTACTAGAATGTGTTTTAATGTCATTATTGTGTTGCAGCGCACACATTGCGGGGCTGCTTGTTTGTTTATTATATGTTCATGGGTGAGTTTACAGTGTCCGAACCTTAATCGAGCGAACTTAACCAACTCCTTGCGGTTAAAGTTGTCGTCTGGTTTAATGTTGTAGTTCTTTAATGTTAGTTTTCTGGGATTCATAAGTTTGTAGTGGTCTGATGTTTTTTCCCATAAGGATGTGAGTTTCTTTTTAAATTTTTGTTTTATGTATGATTGTGTGTCATTGTAATTGTAGTTATTTTCATATATTTGAGGAAGAAGGTGAGCTTCTTTCGCAGCTGAGTCAGCTGTGTCGTTTCCAGTTATATTTGTGTGTCCTGGGATCCACAATAATTTGATATTTGCCTTATGGCTATTAAGGATATCTCGGATCGTATAGAACGATTGGTTGCCAATGTTGGCTATTGACTGCAAGTAGGAAAGTGGCGTTATTGGGTATCCGAAAATTAACTAAAACGTCAGGTGCACACACACACATATTTGAGTGAAAATGGGAAAATTTAAGCTGCCGGAGGGGCAAAGTTGCCCGGGGTTGTGAGGCCCCTCGAACAAAAACAACAAATTTCCATCACACTTCAAAAATGTTGAATTTCATTTTTCATTTTAATGAATTTGTGTTGTTGCCACACTGATGTTGTTGACGTTGCTGCCAGTTGTTGTTGTTGTTGCTGTGCCGTTTCAGGTTGCCGCTGGGCGGCCACACACGCAAATTACCTTATTTAGTGCACACATCGTCGCATATAATATAATTTACTGTACATAGACCTTTTTTCCACATATCTCTACATATATACATATATAAACTGTGTGCATGTGTGTGTTCGTGCGTGGCGGGCTTACATTACCGCTTTTCCTGTTGTTGTTGGCGTACATAATTTACTCAACTGGTTTTTGGGTTGGCGCTTTTTTCCACTGCGGCTATCTGTCCCAGTCCCAGTGCCATTCCCAGGATCAGGATCGGAACTGGGACCAGGCCCACTCCCCAGCCGAAGGGCCTCCCTCTAACCTTTATCGTCCTGGCTGTTCGCCAGTTCTGCGAGTGTGTGTGCGTGCGCGTGCTTTGTGCGTTTGGGGGCATTTTTCAGGATATCTATTGGGACCGGGCGTACCCTACATTTAAGTTACGATGTCATTTCGATGGGATGTACTTCCCAGAAAATTAGAAAACTTTTTTTAATTTAAGATTTATTTTAAGAAGTTAGGATTTATTAAAAGATTAGTATCATTCTTTATAGCACAAAAAAAGAGTCTTAAATTTTTCATTTTCGTAAATATTCTAAAAATAATTATCTCTTTTCCTTACGAGTTTAATGAGTACTTTATCGATTTTATTAAATTGCAGAGATATTCTGAGTTGTAATGGAGTTATTTATAAGGTCAGTGAACCTTTCTTTATAACACAAAAAAATATATTACATTTTTCATTTTCTTAAATACTTTAATAATAATTATCTCTGTTGTTTACAAGTTTAATGCATTTTTTTATTCTACTTAATACATTTTGTATTGTTTTATTAAAAAACGAATAAAGATTGGACTATCTGATTTTTTTACATGTTTTCTTTTAATATTGTAATTCCAGTTACTTCCCTGATTTAATTTGTAAAAATAAACTGGAAACTAATTTGTTATTTAAATGAGGAATACATGGAATGGTTGTATCCTTACTTATATGCATATTGAGCCATCTTAAAAAAAAACATCATGTGCGCTGAACTTTGGAGAAGGAATAATCTGAATAATGGCGATTTAATTGGAGCCATCCCAAAATTATTTTAATTAAAGCCTGCGAAACGAGCTGTAAGCTTTTGCCTGTAGGACTTTCTCGATTCGTTTTGGCTGTCAGTTTGAAGTTTTCCCCCAACTTTTTGCCTGTCGGCTTAAACTAAAAATGGTAAAATTTTAAATTAACGACGCACGCACACAGCTGCAGCTGCAGAGAACGACACTGACAGGTCTCAGAGATCTGATGGCTGTATGTGTGTGTAAAGGGTTTTGCGGGCATTTTATGTAATGTCGTCTGTAATTTGACGTTGGCGTACGCAGGCTGCATTTAAAATGAAAATATATATTGCCACACACTCTGATAAACGGGCAAAGAGAGATGGGTAATCCGTGCGTGTGCCAAAGCTCCAACTTTTGTGTTTAAGTATCTGATGGATAGGAGGCGAAGGCCTCCACAGAAAATACTATTAATCAAAGGGCTTTGGCAAATGGTTAGGGGCATTATTTAGCCCTGAGTCCCCACCAATAATCAGCAGCTGCTTTCGAGGATCTGCGGCTTCTATTATTCAAGGCAACATAATTGCAACTCGCAGCTGCTTTTGCGTCAAATAAACCCAACCCTCGCGGCGTACAAAAAAAGGGGTGGAATGGGCTGGCGAGGACTAAACAAACCCTTAAGCCACCAAAAAAAGGGGGTAAGTTCTCCGGTCGGCCATTTTGGATTCGCAGTCCACAGCATAAAGTTGCAAAAAGGTGAAACCTCAGTTTTTACTTTAAATTCAATTCAATTTCATTTCGTGCAAAAAACGTTTCAGGCACTGTGTGCAGATGCAGTCGATTAAATTGGCAAAAAAGGACTCACATTTGCCGCGCTCCTCGCAGCTGCGAAGTATCCGTTAGATACAGATGCAAATGTAGTTAAGGGCGCCATCTTTTCAGCAGAATAATATCTTGATATGGATTTAGTACTGAAATTTACTTTGATTTTATAGGCTAATAAAATATTTTTCTTTTATGGATCCCCCATCTTAATGATTTTAATGGGCTTTCCACTTCTCAGTTCCCCGACTATTATTTCCCGACTCTTATCTCTCAAGGAGGAGCCGATTACCTGATGAAGCAGCCGCGATAATGATGACAATGTGAGCCGGCACAAACAAGGAAAACTTATTAATGTAATTAATTAAAACAAACAGCTTCAATTGAAACGCGACAGTCCGGATGGCATTGGGGGCGTGGCAGTGGGCGGTGGGCGGTCGGCAATTAAAGGAGTATGTGGCTGCCCTTGTCCCACGTCTGCTGGCGACACACATCAAAAGCAGCGGCGACACACACAGATATTCTTTCCACGCAAGAGATGAGGGCAGTGTTGCCAGGGTTTAAAAAAAAGGTTTAAAAAACAAAAATGATATATTACATTTTGTTTTATTTTTCCAATTTTTTTTTTTTTGTTAAATATAATATTTTAAATGTTTTGTAAAATACCTCTAATAATTTATTTTTACAAATTTACTTAAGTTTGAATGGTTAAAATTTTCTAAACCCTTTATTAAACAATGACAGAACAAAATTTGTGACATGATAGTAAATGTAATTCTGATTGTAAAGATTTTAAAATAATGAAACGGAAAAAAAATATAATTTTTCAATATTAATTGAATAAAAATAAATGTCGATATATAAATTTTGCCATCTAAAAGGTATAAAAATTATTCTTGAATTTTCTTTTATATCCAAGGCTATTAAAGTCGTTTAGAAAATTGTGTGAAAATCTAGTCAAGCAAAAAGCAGATAGGTCGAATATATATTTCTCCATTAAAAGGCGCAAAAACGCTGGATTTGACGTGAAAAGTGCTGAACTGGCAGCACGGGATGTGGGTGAGTGGCTGCTTGGATGCTTGGACTTCACACCACGCGTTCGAAATTTAAATCATAAATCATGAGCTTTTCCTCCACGGCATTTTTCATGCTTTTATTTTCCACCTCCCCCCGACCCTCTCTGTCCACACTCGATTTTCTCTCAGTGTTTTTTTCTGTTGCTCGCTCGCTCTTTTGCTGGCTGCATTTTGTTTTTCGCATTTTTCTTTCGCCATCGGACTCTGGGGCGCTTTTTAGTACGCATAAAAAGAGAAAAAAGAGCCGCCATTTTGTTTTTTCCACTTATTTTCTCATTTTCACCCGATTCACTCGCATATAGAAAATAAAATGCCGCAACATACAAAGGCAGAGGCAGCAACAACAAAAATCGAAATTGCTGCATACAGAAAATGCGATGCTTCCCTTGGCTCATTTATTTTGCAGCCCCCCATTCGAAGCCCATCCACCCACCACCCACTGACAGCACCCCCTGTCCAACCTTAAGCTCTATTTGTGCATTAAGGGTTTTCGCTTGGGTCCTTGGCGAAAGGGTTTTAGCTGCCTGCTCCTTGTTTATCTGTTTTTGTGTTTCGTTTTCGGTTTTTTAGGGAAACGCTCAAAGACCCTAAATTATTCACGCTCCCCAGCCTCCCAATTTTCCCTTTTTCCCGTTCGGTTGGGGGCTCTTTTTGGGGGAGGAACATCCTGACATGGAAAAATTTCGTAATTCAAAATTAACATTTAAGGATGACTTGGAGTTGGCCGCCATACTCCTCGCCATTTCCCTTGACGCTTTCGCCTGTCGTACGGCGAAAAGGATGCGAAATGTGTACACAAAATTAACGAAAAAAGAGAAAAAGCAGCGTGCACAACAAAAAAGGATAAAACAGTACAGTTGCGACAAAATGCGATTTTTACTTTGCGCTTGTTGCGAATTTACGCATTTTGAGGTTGTTTGCTGAGACTTCTCGGCCGCATTCCAATTGGGTTGGAGAAAGGGCAGGTTCTGTGTGAAAAATATAGAATTTATGTCAAGGAGTGTGCCAAGGTTAAATTGTTAGTCTAGTTAATCCAATTTAAGGTTGGTTGAGGAACCTTTTTTCACCGGGTAAGATTTACAGAGTCTTGAAGAAATGTTTAAATATTTAAAACATTCTAAAGATTTTATTGATTGCTTTCGGTCATTGGTTAAAAAATTTAACTGCATAAAAAAGATAGTATTAAAGATATGTACTAATGCTTTTAAGAAAAAAATAAAAGAATTCATTTTAAATGTATAGTAGTTCTAATTGGTTTTCACCCCTACTGTGGTAATTTCTTGAAGTCAACATCATTTCTCTAAACTTCTTTCCTTATTTAAAAATATTTTTTTTTTAATTTTGTTGCATTATTTAAAGTACAACCATTTTAAAGTATTTTCCTCTCCTTTAGCATTTCAAATCTGAATTCTTTTAAATATAACTAAATTTATAAATGAAAATACGATTCTATATTTTAATACGTTCCATTATTGCTTTCTTATCCTAGCTAAAAATAAGTTTTCTTTGCTTGTCTTTCCATTTTTCATGTCTTTTTTATTTCTTCTCTCTCTTCTAGATGCCTCTGCATCTTTGTCTTCCTTGTGGCCAGGATGCAAACAATTTACGCAATCTGCCATTGCACTTTCTCCGCCCAACCACCCACTAAACGGAAACCGAGCGAAAAAGAGAGAGAGAGTGTCGTCCTGCCAGAGAGAGAGAGACAGTCGGCCGAAGGATTTCTCTCTCGCAGAGTGACTGAAGGAGCAGAAGAGTTTGAATAAAATAAAATCAAATAATATGCATGGAGCAAGAAAAGCAAGGCTGCCTTGCCTTTTCAGCCCCACAGCCGCCCACTTTGCAGCACCCCCTCCCAAAGAACCACCCCCACCCGACCGGAAGTTTCCTTCCCCACACAAACACATGCATACACTCTCACAAGCGGCTCGGCTTCGTATAGAAAAACGTGGCAAAAAGTCCAAGCCACCCACCTGACGCCCCCAATTTTTGCTTTTTTCGCTGGGGAAATTTTTTGTCTTTTTTTAAGCTCCACCTACTTGCTGCTCTGCCATTGGCTGCTGCTCCCGTCGACTGCGGAAAGCAGAAAAAGCAGAAAAAGCCAGGCAGCAGCCGCAGCTGCAGCAGCAGCAGCAACAAAAACTGGCTAAAAGGGGGAAAAAAGGCTAACTCGGCACACACAAAAACCCCAAGCACACACACACACACATACATATATAGACTCTTGCCGCCTTTGATTCTGTGTTGTTTGCTTTTTCACATTTTATTTTTAACATTTATATTTTGCGTGCGTGTTTTATGAACAGGCTTCAAAGGAGAATAGCGAGGGGGGTTCGGACGGTATACGAACACATACCCACACACAGAGGGATATGATATATACTATAGTTAACAGCATTATGAAAAATGAAAACGATTTCCCTTTGCAGCGCTTTTCCTTCACCCGACTAGACGCGTCTGTGGTGCGTCTCCTCCAATTTGCCACTACCCTAAATAACACCGAAGAAAAATATTATATCATTAGGGATATGATATCATAGAATCTATAGAGAAGTTTACTTTAAAAAAAAACTTAATAAAAACTTGTATTCTTCCTTTTAATGCACAAAATATAACAAAAATTATAGGCTTTTTATTGGTTTTTCAAAGAAAAATAAATTCAGTTCTATCCATCAAAAAAAATTTTTTCTGTAAAAGAATAATAATAAATTTAATTCAGTTAAAAAAATGAAAATTAAGTGAGATAACCCATTAAAAATTCATTTAATTCGTTTAAAGATATTTTTTAAAATTTAGTTAGTTGGTTCATATTGGTTCCTTGGTTCATATTGGTTAATTGGTTCATAAGAACTCATACAATTTATTTTTCTCTGTGTATTTTTGGGGTCCTATTCCTTTTGCTATGGCCCAACTTTAGCCGCTTGGTCACGTTGCACTCGCATCCTGGCAGCAACAATGCGACCCTGGCTCTGCTGGTCGGCAGTGGTTGAGTGTTTAGTAAGTGGTTTAGTAAACACATTTAGTTATTTGCCAAAGCGGCGACCCGGCAAGCAGAGAGGCCGCAAAAGGACGAGGGGGGCAAACTAAAGCAAGGCCTCCCGCACGCACCGAAGGACATCGAGTGGAGCACTTAATGACACTCAGTGATACTCAATTATCACTGCGGCTCCTTGCTCAATTACTTGACGAGGCCTCTATGTATCCTTTCCTGTTTCCTGGCCCCTCTCCACTTTTCTAATCTATGTAGCTACAGATACCTACCCCCCAATGCAAATGTAATCTGAAAGTTTAGCGTAACTTCCGCCCGATTCTCTGGCTGCTGCAGTTTTCGGGCCAACTTTTATTAGCTTTCCCGCTAATTGCTTCTAATTTAATTAAATTTAAAAACTTTTGCGCGCTTTTAGTTGGAAAATATTGTGCATGCGGATTTTTTTGGGGGCACCTGGGGGTTGAGTTTGCTGTACGCTGAGCTGGCAAATGAGTTTGGGCGTGTGTGTCGCATAATAGTTTAGCTATAAATTTTATGCGTCTGCTTGCATTTTGCAGTAAAATATTTTATAATTAAATATTTGTTTAATTAGTGCGAGTGGCCGGCGTCGCAGAGCATTTCGTTTCGGGTTTTTTCGAAGGGGTGTCTGGGGGGTTTATGGCTGCGGTTCCCGAAAACTGTTCATTTAATAAGTGGCCAGCATTACATTATTTTGGCCCTGTCCAGCAGGGTTAGTTGGATAAATTTAATTTCAGTTGGGAACTAAAACCTCTGCTCATGCCATAGATATTAAATTGTAATTTTGGCCAATTGGCAAAGCTCACTAATTGAATAAAGAAAATTTAAATGCAGTGATTTAATTTAACACAAGACATTTGATCCTTGGGGACCTATAAGTTTTAGCAAGCCACTTTTAGTTTAAGATAAAAAGGAATTCGTCTTGACAGATCAACTTAATTAAAGAGACAGGTGCAAATAAATTGATTGTCTGTTTTGGAATAGGCAGTTGTTGCTTTTCCATTGGGGAATTTTTAGCAAATTATCCACAGACATCTGAAATATTAATAATTTTTATTGGTAAACCTTGTAGTTGTGGTTTTGTGGTCATTTTAAAGAGAAACTTTATTGAGGTTTATGCCTAAAATTTGGTAAAATTTAAGTAGTAACCTCATTTTTTTCATTTTCAATATCAATTTTTTGTGATTTATGTGCACATCTCATTAAGCAAAACTCACTGACTTTGTAACTGTCGGTAATTTAACTGAAATCGCCTTCTTAGCCAGGCAGCGATGAGCCTGGTCGGTGGTAATTAATAAGCGTAAACCCCGCCGACATCGCTTCAGCTTTCGGCCATTTGTCAGCTATTGTCTGACCCCGGCAATATATCAGCCGGAGATGGGAAAAATACGCTAGAAACCATTTTGGAGGCGAAACAAATTGGCGAAAAACAAAATAGCTCCACAATAAGTAAAATTAATGAGCCAAAATGTAATTTTATAAATTGTAAAAAGCTTCCGGCGTATCCTGTCTAAAATGGTAAATGAAAGCAGAGCATTTGGCAGGCCAGCGAAAGTGAGGAAATATGGAAGCCATTTCGGATGGATGGAAGGAAGGAGGAGGGAAGAGGGATGAGAAGGAACCGGGGAAAGCAAGGGTGAAAGTGGATTTACTTTCGTCTACGTGACACGAGTCCTTGCCCCCTTTTGCGGTTGTTGCCGGCGACGATGATGATGATGAGTCCTGTCCAGCCAGGACCTTCTCCCCGTATCCTTTCCAACCTTCCTTCCAAGCAGGAGACACGCATCGCGTGGAACGTCTGCGAGCAGATTAACGTTCACGTACCGAAAGGGGGGCCGTGATGTGAGGGTGATCCCCCACCAGGATTCCCCTGGGTCCTGGCCACGTCCTTGCTGTCAGTGGCAGCAGGAGTAGCCGGAGCAGCTCGAACATGGCGGCCATGATTTTCGAAATTAATTCAACTTGATTTTGCTTTCTTCCTTTTTGTTTTGCTCCCTCACTTCGTTGGTCCTCCTGTTTGCAAGTGGGGTTTTTGCCCATTTTTGGCTTTTATTTCGGGGTGAGGATAAGGGTATGGGTGAATGGATGTGAATGGCTGGGTGCTCGCACCGCAGACAAGAAATTAAAATTCATTTCAAAGGCCAGGCGGGGAGAAAGGTTTTCACGAATATTCAAGGCGCAAGCCTAAAAGTATGCAAGGACCGTGGAGATAACCAACCCTCATAAGGCAAACAACAACCCTTCTTGGGGGCGGTTTTTCCTTTTTGGTTGTTTGGTTTTTTTTGTTTTCCTTTTTGCTCCTGCTTTCCACAATGGCTGCCATGTTTCCTTTTCCTTTTGTTGCAAGCCAAAAAGTTTTCTATTGTTTTTCAACTGTCATGATGAACTTTTGCCTTTGTTGTCGCATACTTTTGGCAACAAATTTCCGTAACCCCATAACCCTCTTCACCCCATCTCCCATTTTCCATCTCTCGACTGCACATATTTTATTCTGCTCGACTTAATGCGGGGCGACTGTCATTCGCTTTGTTCTTGTTGCGTGTCTGCCAGCTGTCGTCTTTATGGCACAGATCCATTAATATTCCCTCCTAAATGCGTGCCTCAGGTGCTGGCGGTCTTTGTTCCCGACTTTTTTCAGTCATTTTGCATTGTTTGAGACGCTGCCATAGGAACTTGTCCTGACAGCTCGGCTACCTGCGAGAATTGAGCCGTAAGCTGTTCAATTGCCGAGTCCAGTCGAGAGAGGAAATCTGTAACAAATCATGGTCTCTGCCTTGGCCTAGAGGTATGCCAGGCTCAGCGTCTCATACTCTGATTTTTACACAGAAAAAAAAGGATTTCAAATCCCGTTTAACTATCTTTTTATACTAGAAATAAGGTTCAATATGTCCTTATCCAAAACAAGAAATTTTCAGGAATACAATTTAATTTAAATAATTTTTCTGATTTTTTAATTATTTAAATTTATTTTGTAAAAATATAGTAAAATTATGAGGATTAAAAATATTTTATGGTAAAAAAAATATCCTTTGTTAATCAAATATAAAATATAAAATTGTTTAACAATCTTAACAGTTACATTTAATACAAAAATTCAAAACAATTTGGGAAAATAATTTCAGTGCAAAAAGAAAACGATTTTTTTCAAATATCCTTTTCGTTTGTTTCTTCTCTATTCATAAAGAATGCTAAATTAATTGCCTATTGAAATTGAAAATTTTGAGGAAAACAAATCCAATCGATTTCGAATTTTGTCTGAGGGCAATTTTCTTTGTGTGTAGACGGCTTGGAGTTTGCGAAAATTGTTGTGCCGTTTCATTTTATTTGCATGTCTCCCCATTTTATGTGCACAAGTTTTTAACCCTGGCGAGTCATAAAATTAAAACCAACGCCGACTCTTAGGGTGCGACTGGTGGTCCTGGTTCCGTTGCCGATTCTGTGCCTGCCAGATTGCCACTGCCTTTGAAAGCAGACCCACCTTGCCCCCAGTCGCAGGGCTTCTTGGGCTTCACCTGTCCAGCCCCCCAGTTCCAACCACTGGGACGCCACCTTCCACGGCCTCATCTGCAGCGGGTTCTGAATGCAAGCCTAACGACCTGGCATTGTCGTTGATAAGGTCCAAAAATGCTTGTCTACCGATTTTTTTAAGCCAGCCCTTTGGTGAGTATGGTTGGAAGTGGTTAATGTTTATGCAAGGGGGGTCAAGAAGGTTTTGGAAGGGGGAGAACATGCTCACTTGGATTCGCTCAGGCGAAAGTGCTTGGAATCCTGTTTAGTCGAAAGTGGAGAAATTTGGGGCCCAACTGATTTTTAAGTAAATATACGGCTAAGCTTTAAGATAAGCTTCTTAAATTAGTCTAGTAGCTTCTGCCTTTTTTCGACTTTGGAGATTTTTTTCTATAATCCGTTAAGTGATGTTTGAAAGATTCCAAAGCTTATTATTTGTACTTTCTCTGGTTAGAAATAAATGAGGTAAATGTACTTCTGATGTTTACTTTGGATAATTATACATTTCATATCTTGAAATCAGTGATAGATCCAGGATTTGGATTAATAAAATCAGTATTTCCCTGAAACAGTGCAAAAAATTGTCAAATAATTGAATCCTTGAGGTCACAAAAAAAATTCCCAATCGATTGGCAAACAAGCCTGAAAACTTTAATATTTTTTCAGAAAAGTAAGACTGATCAAAACTGCACTTCCCTTTAGTTGAATAAGTAGATTTTACCAAATTACAAAAGTCCTCCATTTTGTAACCCCTTAAATAAAATGCAAAAATTTACAAAAATAGAGAGCATTTGGCTTGAGCTGTTTTTCGAGCGAAATTTAAACTTGGAACTGTCCTCTCATATTCCTCAAAGAGTTGCTACCCTCAAGTCATATTCTAATTTGCATATTCAAGTTGGTGGCACAGGACGAAAGCTCAGCGCAAAGCTTTCTGATTTGAAATTTTAGAAAGCGTTCCGCACCCACCCCCTTTTTTGTGAGAGATACGAGCACCCGCCTATAGATGGCGCCCCTAGTCAGATGACATGTTAGGGGTGAACTTATGTTTATTAGTCCTTAAAGTACTGAGACTAGCAAGCTTAAAATAAAACCCATTAGCCAGTGAAAATAAAAAAAAAAACAAAAACATGTGATTTTTCCACTTGTTAAAAATGGTTCCCCCAATTTTATTTTGTCCTGATAT
Organism: Drosophila mimetica; assembly: GCA_037075245.1. Classification (NCBI taxonomy): domain Eukaryota; kingdom Metazoa; phylum Arthropoda; class Insecta; order Diptera; family Drosophilidae; genus Drosophila; species Drosophila mimetica. The sequence continues at coordinate 11,790,610 of JBAMCH010000023.1, forward strand.
TTCATTAATTAGAATAATACTTAATTGGCATTCTGTGAATCGCTATAATTGAAAACTTGAAAAATTCTATCAAGAAAATTAACTTATTTTCACAAGACAAAACAAATTTAAATGGGTAAGGACTATTTTTTTTTTTAAGAATTAAAAGGGCACCTCTGAATACTTATGATTATGATAAAGTATAACAAACCTGCCGTTAAATAGTTCCTTGAGCCGATCCAGTTATCTGGTTCTTCTGCTGCTGCTGCACCTCTTGATGATTGAATTAGCTCAAATATTAAAAAGCGTAAATCAAAATTGGCAATTAACTCAAAGCATTTTTATTCAAATTACGATTGTAATAATTATAATAAGCACAAGCATATTGTTGATCAACTAAAAGCCAAACTACATACAAATATAGGGTTACGGCTAGAATTACTAAAGCGTTTCTTATCAACTAGTTCGGTTAGTGGGCCTCTAGTTAAGCTCGAGCTAAATGTAATTTTCTGCAGGGTCCTTGGGGTCCTTGGGGCAATCTGCAAAGATAAAGAGAGAGAAAAACGTTAAACAAGTTGAACATTCTGTTTCTGGAGACAAAAAAGCCACAGGAGACGACCCGGAATGGACATCTCCGCTTTCCTTTCAGTGTGTGTGCCCCCCCCCCCCCAAACGCAAGAGTTTACAACAAATTAAACTTGCTTGTGGGCACTAAAGCAACGGCAACAACATGGGCAACATGGCAAAGTTTTCACTTCAGCGAAAAGTTTTAATAGAAAATTTTAGTTAATAGTTTTTAACTTTGCCGCTGCGGTGGATTTGATAAGGGACCTCCAACCAGCACACAACACATGTAGAACTTTTTAGGAAACGACCGCAGCAACAAAGGAGGTGGCCCCAAAGGGTGGGAAGGTCCGCTTTGGTTTGGGGCTGGATAATGGGGTGCATGGCCAGTCCTCAGCCCGGATCTGCTGGCCAGCGTCTGTCTAATTAATTAAATTCGCTTGTGTGAGGACATCGCCTCGTCCAGCAAAATCCAGTCTAAGCAGCAAGATAAGCAAAAAGTTTAGAGTTCTTTCGTTGGGATAAATTCGATTGGGTTTTTTGGTTTTGCTATAACTCAAAGATCCTAGTCTCCAGATATAACTGAATAATCACTTGACATCCTTCAATTTTTGAACAAAATATATTTTATTTTAAATCAAACCTAAACCCCTTCTTCAACGTTAATAATACACAATTTAATGGGTATCTTAAAGGCGATCCCCTTTCGCTTGGCTGCCCGCTTGCTAATTTCCTGTTTGCTGATAAATAATGCGCCACACACATACACATACATAAGCCAGGCAGGACATAGAAAGGAGTTAGGACGGCGCTGTCCATCCCCGCGTTATGTAACTTTAGAGCACCTAAAATATTAAAACGCCCCCTCAAATCCCAATCCCCGATGGGAGGTCGGGCTTTCCTGAGTGACTGGAGGAGCGGCGGTACTGCAGATAAGGCGTAGCTGGAGCCCGTTGGCTTAGGATGGCCAGGATGCGCAGGACACGTTGGCAAAGAGCTTAAAATGTGGCCCTAAAATAACTTTGACTGACCTCCCACCCACTCACACACACCGAAACCCTCACGTCCACTCGCTGCTAGGATTTAGTATGCCACGCCCACTCCCCACTCCATAAGCCATCCCTCCCACATTTTAACTGCTTGGGGCATACATCAAAACTTTGGCTTACGCTTAGGATTTATTTATTTTCATATTTACCGAGGGCCAACACGGACGCACACGCGCCGCAAATGAGAGGGGAATGGCGAGGAGGTGCGGGGTGGGACAGGGAATTTCGGAGGGGCAGACAAGGATCTCAAGGATTTGCACCTTCTGCAGCGCATTTTATGGCAGCGAGCACAGTAAGAAAATAGTTTCCGGAATTTTCCTTATATTATATTAATTTTTATGGCAAGAAAACTCAAATTTTATAACCATTATAAAATACATAAAAATACCTTTAGGCATATTCTTACTAGCTTTATCGACAATGCGTGGATTCATGAGGGATTTGGGTGAAAAGTAAGAGAAATGTGGTATTAAAAAGAGTGCAGAAAAAAAACCGATTTAAAAACCACACCCGCAAAAAATTCTTGGATCCGCCACTGATATGAACATTAGGAACTATATATATTTTAAGGTTGTCTTCTAAAATATATATTTTAAAATTAATGTTTAAAATATTCAGCCGATTCTGCAGAAATTCTTTATAGTCGAACAACAATAAAAAAAAACCATTATTGATTTAAATTCACTAGATGCTTAAATATAGTTAAAATCACATGGATAACTTGGTATTTTACGAAAACAAACCATATAATTTTTCTCAGTGCCCCTACATCTAATTCGGGTTTGGCTGCCTGGCGCCACTGGCCGTAAAAAGGAAGCTGGACCAAAGGGGGCGTGGCGGTGTCCTTTTTGTGTGTGAGTTTTAATGACTACGTGACCGGCTCCCAGGCGGCGTGTCCAGCGCTGCTTGGAGCGGCTTACGTGGCGTATGCGCGTTATCAGCAGGACGACATCTTCCCGGGAAGGACTCGCTCAGATTTTACGTACTCGAAGCTATTAAGAAATGACATTAAAAAGCGAGCACTGCCCCCGGGCAGACCCAAATCTCCTCCAAACCACCCCACGCGATCCCTTCGCTCGTTGCGTATTTAAATGCGCCATTTGCATATTTATTAGAAGGACTCGACGCGGGTTTTATTTAACTGAGGTTTTTTCCCCGCTTTCGTTTTCGGGGGAATCTCTTGGACAGTGCGTGGCTGGGAATTATTAAAATAAGACAGCGCTACGTAATTATTTTGCACCCCACTCACGGCCGGCAACTTGGCATTTATGGAAGGCAAACAAAAGTTAATTTAGACGCTGCTTACATTTTACAAGCAATTTACCCGGCATACTCCGTTCCCAACCCCCCATCCCCCCGGCAGCCATTGATGTCGCCTTTTCGCCCCCAACTCAGGCCCAGTTTTTCGAATGGCTTTGTGCCAGCGACTACGAGTACTTTTCATCCTTTTCACAAACAAATTTGCACTTCCACGCATTCATTAATTTGCTTATTAAGAGCCGAGCGGTAGGAGTAAGTGACGGTATGTACAATGTTGCCTTCTCTACATGGAAAGTACCTCCTCCTGCTGAAGAACTCACATACCGATCTGTCCGTCGAGCTCTTGTCCAAATTTAAGCGAAGTGGAGCCAAGCCAACTGCAAACTGAGAACTTATGCCAAGAGCCATAATAAATGCATATGACAGCCTTTCCTTTTGCTGACAAGAAGAACTTTCCCTCGGTTCCACTTCCCCTTTCCACAAGTAGCACTATATATAATTTCATAGTCGGAACTGCTGTACTTGCGGTAACTGCAGTGGCTACTGTCCGCTCGAAAAGGGATATGTTCTCTAAAACCATTTCGCCACAAAATACAGAAATATCGGATTAAAAAATCTATACAATAAAGATTATAAATAAAATATCTTATCATTAACAAGGTGTTTTTTCTTTCAGAAATCTCAGAAAAATGTTGAAAAAAATTTAATTAATTAAGAATTTTAAATTTCGAATTATTTTAAAATTATTTTAAATTTTTTCAAAATTATTTCGAATTATTTAAAAATTATTTCGAATTATTTAGACACTTTTATTAATTTAAGGAAAACTCTTTTAAAAAATCTTTAAAATATATAAATTAACTATTTTTATTTAGAGGTTTTCCATAGAAATAAAAACCCAGAAAGTACTTTTCTTATATGCATGTAACACTAAGTAAATGGTAGCCACCGCTGGGGCAGTTAAAACTAAAGCGGCAGGGAAACTTACGCAGAGTTAGAGGGCTGCTGGAGATGGGTTGTCAGGCGGGGGGGAAAGGACAGGGGGGCAGGACAAGGCCAGTCGCAGGCATGCAGCAATTACAAAGCCAAGGGTTGTGTCTGGGAAATGGAATGGGAGTGGGAATACGAATAAGAACGAGAATGGGCCATAGAAATCGGGGGGTGGACACGTAGAAACTTGCAAATATAAAATTGCACAATTTAAAACGCAGACAAAAGACGGAGTGGGCGGTGCGAGAAGGGGGCGTGGCGGGGCACGTAGGAAGCCGTGCTACGTGCAAGGAACAAGCAGCAGAATGTCCTTGTGGGCATGGGTGTAATGGTGTCCTGTGCGCCATTTACATTTCACATTTCTAGTTTTCAGTTCAGTTGAGTCATTATTTTATTGCCAAGATACGAGCGGGGACTCTGCGTTTGCGTCTTCAGTCCAGTGAAACCAACCACGTCCTCGTTCCTTTCGTATGTCACTGCAGGACGAGAAGGACTCGAAGGACTAGTAGAAGGACGCGGGGACTGAAGAGGCAGCAGCAACAACACTTTTGCTTTTGCATTATTTCAGGGGTTGGGGCAACCGGGAGTTGCAACCACGGACGTTGTCTCGTCTCTCCTGTGGGTGGCTCCTTTCGTTTTCGTCCTTTTTGGACATTGCTACTTGCGCGTACTTGTATGTGTACGTGTGTGTGTTATTAGATTGTTTCAGCTGAAATGTTATTAGAAAATTTTGAATTCAAATTCAAATGACTTCGTACTTCCTGCCCATTTCCAATGGCATTTCGTCCTTTCTGCAAAGGACGTGCACTTCCTTTGTGCACTTGCATTGGTCTGCGTGTGCGTCCCCGGGTGCAAGTGTTTGAGAGTGAGTGTGAGTGCCTGTGCGTATGTGTCTGTGGCTCGGTCTCTTGCATAATAACATGGATGCTGTGGATGCCTTCTCGTCCATTAAACGTAAAATGTTTGGAGTGCAATTTGCGTTCGTTGCTACACTTTTAGAATGAGCTTAGGGGAGGGGCCACAGAGCGGGTGGCTTATCCATAAGGGATGATTTCTCAACCATGTAAGGCACTTTGCTCCTTTGAAAGCCCAAAAGAAAAACCAGGAGATGACAAGTTTTATAAAAAGTGGAAAGAAAGGCACTCAGATATTTATGGAATAATCTTAAGAAGCATGTACATTGTACATCTTTGATTTTATCCATTTTTTTTTAGTTTTTCAGATCGTATTTCTTGTATGTTCTTAGGAGTAAGTAAAAATATTTTATTGAATTTTTTATCGCTTCAAAATTTCTATAAATATTCAAAAATAACGAATAATTCCTGTCCTAAACACATTTTTTAATTTCGTAAATTCATTATCCTTATTATTTTTATTTTTACCATTTATTGAACCATTTCTTCATAGTGACTTCAACCCATCATAAAACTTATTATTACACGTAGTTTTCGTTTCAGAACTCGCTTACGCAGATGAAATTATTACCGGAATGAAATTACAAGATTAAAACGATTTTCCCATGTACAAAGCCGGCCAACGGAAAATTCTTACATGCCAAATGGAACCTCGTTTTCAATCTTGAAGCAATCAATTATTTAATTTCAGCAGCTCGCATATATGAAAGTCTGCACATAGGTATGTGAGCTTTCACCCTGCCTCTGACCTCGATGCATTATGCCAGTTGGCAAAGAGAAAGAGAGAGATCCTTAAGTTTGGAAAGGGGAGGGACGGGGAAATTTCAAATATTCCTTGCTACGTTTGCGGCAAAGAAAAGTTTCAATAAAATCCAAGCACACAGGCGGGCTTAGTCGGGTGGCCAACCCCTGGGTTCTGGCCATGGCCAATACACAACACCCACAGTAACCGCAGTCGTAACATGGGCTGGGCAGCGGGGGGGTAAGAGGATTGAGAGTGGTAAGTGGGTGGCGGCTGGCCAACCTGCAGCGTTTGCAAACTATCTGAACTGAGTTTGGGTTCGGTTCTGTTGAGGAACTGCGGTAAAGTTGCTAACGTAATCATACAAACCTTGCTTTGGTTAGATGACCATTGTGGCATATATAGCCTTCTTCTCTCTCCCTTTCTCGGTCCTTTGTCCTGCCCTGTCTCTTTCTGACCAGTGGACAAAAGACGACTTTGTCCAGTCGCCGGCATAAGATGGAGAACATGGCAGTGGTCAGTGCAGCAGCGGCAGCAGGGAAAGGGGTATGCTTTTATATTCAAATAAAATGAAATTACATTGTTTTCAGCTGGCAAACAATTTGAATAGAATTTTAACTTTTTACTATTATTTTATTTCAATGCACACAAAGGCAGGAGGCCAGTAAGGACATCCAAGGACCACAAGATGTCCTGGCCGGGCATGAGCCAAGGGGACAGCTGCCGCTCTGCGTTCCCAGGATCAGAATTTTTGGCAAATGGCTGCTAAGGCCGCTCGCTTGGGATATTTCTTAATTAGAAAGATTCTGCCAAAGGGTTGTTCGGCACTTCTGCCGCCCCATTCCCATAGTTCTTCTCCTTAAACGTCATTAATTTTACTTGGAAATTTACGTTGCCCCTGGGCAGTCACAGTCTGGCCCCCTCAAACCCAGCATAACTTCTAATTCGACGACCCTTTTTGACGTTTTTAAGGGTTTAGGCCATGGGTTACAGCTGGAATACGTGACATCGCTGTCCTTTTGGCGTAATTTATCGTTTTGGGGGACTTGCGAATTTTTAGTTTTATGAAATTGTTCCGGTCAATTAATTGTGGAAATTACGGGTGGTCGTTTAAAGCTTTAAGTTGCGAGTTAGAACCAGCCAGCGCAGCCAGAAACAGCCATTGCCCAGCCTCCTTTGTAATCCATGCCAATCCATCTGCCAGCAAAATGGGCGGTCTGCAGGCTGGCCAACGGTCCCGAATGCATTTTCCCCAAACGAAATTTCCAGGCTTTGAAATTGCAAAATGCAGAAATTTTTGCCATCCTATTTTCAGATGGCGTTGGCTAAAAAATTTGCATTTTTGCCCCAGCGAGCTGGCCCAAATGAATGCACATGCACGCACATAGATGCACTCGGAAAAAATGCTCACACACACATGGGTACTGAGGGGGTTTGGGGTGGCAGGGGGGGTGTCCATGTGAATATGCACGCCCAGCTCTTTGCCTTTGTTGCATTTTTGCCTAGATTGCAATTTTTTGCAGCCCAATTGAAACTGCAAAAAGCCCGAAACCCCGAACCCGAAACCAGACGCAGCACTACAAATATTGTACATCAAACGTGCGAGTCCTGCATCCATGGTTGTGTATTAGAGTGGACCGGAAAAGGCAAAATTAGGAAGCTTTTCTATTCGTTTTCAGATTCCTCGAATGAGATTTCTTCTATAAAGATTCAGACAAGTAATAATAAAGTTACTACCAGCATTAAAATTAAATGTAGTCCTTTCGAAAAAATTCCTATAAAAAATACAGAATTAAAAAAATTTAGCTCATATATGGAAATTAATGTTCTATTTATTTGAATTATATAATTTTCCAAAAATATTCTAGTATGTTTAAGAATACTGTAAGCTTTTGGCGTTTAAAAATGTTTACCCAAGTAGTAATATAAAATTTTGCTTGTGACTGAGGTCCACCCCATTTGGCCTGTGTGGGTTTTTGTGTTAGTCCTGAGTCCTGGTCTCCATCAGCCGGACGAGCCAATGCATTTGTCGAGCCCGAGTCCGAGCAGACAGATCCGGAGTCACAGGACCCCGAGTCGGAGCCACAGCAGGAGCCTAAAATGCAGTTTTTGGCATGCAACGGGTGCCCGAAAAAGGGGCAAAAGCGATGCGAACTGCAGAAGGAGTTGTTGAAAAAATTTTGAAATTGCATTTCAGATGAATAGACGGGTGACAAGGTGGGTGCGGAGAGGGGATCGGGTAACGGGTAACGGGTACAGAGGGGCAGCTGTGCCATTCTGGTAGGCTCCCCCCGAAAAAGGACCATCGAACAACGGATGCTGTGACGATAGATGGCCCAACTGGACCTGGTTGTGTGAGTGACACGCATGGCTGGCGGAGCATGGCGGGGAAGTCCCTCCTCGAACGGAATCCCCCAGCTTTTTGTCCAGGCGGCCATTTTGATGCAAATGCATCTCGGAGTCATGTTTGTTGCTTTTGCATCTGGTAGTTGGGGAGTTTGGGGAGTAGGAGAAGTATAGTACCGCCCCCCAAAAAAACAAGGAATTCATAGGATGGGAAGGAGAACCTCCCGAGACAAAATGGCATGCAAATGACTTGGCTCAGATTTCTCCTAAAAGAATTGTTGGTGGTTAGTGCTGTACGACATCAAATTGAGCATGGGGTCTTAAGGATTCTGGCCCCCAAAAAGATGCTCGTATTTCTGCAGTATCGTTGGAAAATTGGGAAAAACAAAATCTGTTCCGCATAGAAGCCATTTGCACTTTGAAACAGCAGAGAAATGTTTGTTTTCTGCCACAATAAATCCAAATAATGCTTTTTTGATTTACGATTTATGCAGAATTTGGTTTCAAAATTGTGTTATCACCAAAAGCCCGCGGGGTGTACAGCCCACTTTTTGTTTAATTTTGAATTTTAACGTAGCTAATGGCAACGTTTAAGAACTCAAACTAAACCATTTTCGAGATAAGGATATAATTTATCCTTAACGAGAAAACCGCTGCATATTTGTATTGTATTTCCTTTTTTATATTGTTTTTACTTGATTGTTTTATTTTGAAAGGTATTTTCAATTGTTTTGTCATTGCGGGGTTTCCCCATTTTCGCGATTCACTGTATGTTTTCCCTTTCTGTTTTCACTTCCTTTTCGCTGGCTGTTTGTTTTGAGTGAAAAGTGGCCAGGGAACTGGGTTCTCTACACCCGCACATCCATCCATTACTATTAGTTATTTGTTTTCCGAACGTTTTTGTAATTATTTGCCCGCCTGCCGCATGCTAAATTGCCTGAGTAAATATTTGACAATTTTGCATTTGGCCAAAGCGAATCGCCAGACCAAATGCACTGCCTAATGACACTGAATTTCGGTGGGGGGAAAGAGGTGATTTCGACGTGTTTACCTTGGCGTTAGTTCGATTAACCACACCCAGGAAATGTTGGGGAGTTGGGCGAGCAATTTAAGGCAGGTCAATCAATGACAAGCGATATCGATCGGTTGGTGAAGGGGAAATTCCATCCTTTCCAGCATCTAAGCACTCCGAACTATTTCAATTTGCATTCCAATTAAAACGCCAAAACTTACCCAGCGACGAAGGCTCCGTAATATCTGCAAACAGAGGAGAAATATTCCATTAAAATAATTGAATAAGTTGCAGCTGCCACATGAGAAGAGTGATAAAATATGGCTTAAGTAAATCCCCATGGAGTGGGGCGGAGGCGAAAGTTTTGCCATCGCTAAAATCCTATTCATAACTTTTGTTTTGTTGCAGTTTTGATTGAGTGAGCATAATGGAAAATTTGCCATGCGAGTTCCTGCCATTTTCAACCACCCACCCACCCAGCTGTCTCCGCGGAGAATGCATTCATACAGATTAGGTAGCCTCCCCCCCCCCCCCACTCTAACCCGCAGCAAAAAGATACTCCATTGGTGTGGCCCCCCATCGAGCAATTGCCTCCATCAGAATCAGAATCACAATCCACGGGGTTGCCAAAAAGCATGCGGCGATTTTTTCAAATTTCTTTTCTTCTTCTGCCCGCCGTCGACTACATCAAAATGCATTTTGGCCAAAAACGGTTCCGCGACGAGACTTCCCCTTCCCTTTTGGCGAAACCAATCCCGAAACAAAGCATCGAGCAGCACTCGGCAAAAATTGCAAATTTACAATGGACCCGGGCAAGGGAAATGGCCCCGTGGATCGGGAGTCCATGGATTCGTACATTTCATCTGCTGCTCCTTCCCTTCCTGGAGCTCCCTTTCCGCATAATTTGTATGCGCGAGCCGCATAACTGTCCCCCATTCCAAAGGACCTGTACCCCCTGGAACCTAACACAGGAAAAAAGTTCTGAGGGCAAGAGTTCCAGAAAGAAATCTTTAGTTTCCCGAAATCACTGCTTAGCTTACTAAAGGTTACTTTTATAGTATCTATATTTCCATTAAATCATTTTATTATATCATATATTATATGATACTTACATATCTAACATACATAGTTCCTATTAAGAACTATCTGTGCTTCAAGATCAACTGTCATCTAATTGAAATTTCAATACTTCGAGTAATAAATTGATTTTAGTTTTCTAATAAAAGAGAACAGATCAAAAAGTGAAAAGTAAATCAGAAACCTGAATGTCAAATGAAATTGGGAAATTTAAAACAATCTAGCATTACTTAAAAAAAGTTCGTACGCCCCAGATTATTATAAGATATGTAGTTCTTTCCTGGATTAGACAAATATCTAATAAATATTTCATATTTTTCTCCAGTGACTTCCTCAAATATTCCCCTCCTTCGTGAATGTAACACTTTGGGAATCAGTGCAATGGCCAGGCTGTAGCAACTTTGCTGGCCAAACTCCTGGCCAAATTACAATGAAGAAAAATTGCATTGTCTGGATGGCGGAGATAGACGGAAAAAGCGGAAGAGGCGCCAACGGAGAGAGGGTCAAGTCTCAAATCCCTCAAGGCAGACGTCTGAGTGGGCACTTTTTGCATATTACGCACTAGACATCGTCACGTTAGCTGCCCCAGCGAAATGTTCATCAAATCAACGTTGCAGCAGCTGCGTCTCGCAGTTCCCACTCCGGGAATTTTCCCCCACCCCCCTTGCACCTGCCACTGCGACTGCCTTTTGCCCCCTTCGGCCTCTCCCTCCCCCCTTTGGGCTCACTTTTGTTGCAACGTTTTATGCATTTTTTCAGCGTCTGCATTGGCAACGTCTGTTGTTTCAGCTCCAAGACAAATGCCACAGTATTAAGGCCTGTGCCACGCCCCTTCCCCGCCAGACGCTGGAAAAAATGGCCAAGCTTAACAATCCGCGTTTCTGGATTTTCCATTTTTGCACATTTACCCCAAACTGCCAGAGTCGCGTACGTGCCGAAGTCGCCTTGTCCCGATGTCCTGAACTAGCCCACAGCCGGCAAATGCAGCTTTCCTTTTGCATACAGTCCTCAGTTCTCAGTGCTCAGCCACCATCCACCATTACCCCGATAGACCAATCCCCCCGTGCAATAAATACAAAATGCAGAAATGCCTGGTCGGGCACATCTTCAAGGCGCCCACTCACCCATTCACCCCCACGCATTTTTTGCACTATATGAATTGCATTGCCAACCCCTGCAACCATCGTCAAATATCACACTGAGCAGAAAAAATACCTCACAATTGCTGTATAAATAAATTCGGTTTTTTTAGATAGAACTATAACTATCATAAAGTCATAATCAATAACAGAACCATTAATTGGTAATTTTTATAGTATCAAATGAGAGCTATCTATGTTATCGTAATTTAAAATTAAATAAAAATTTATTATAAAATAACTACGATAAAATATTTGAACTAAAAACATACATAAATTAAAAAAATTTAATATTTTTCGAATAAAATTCTAACTTAGCATACTATTAGAAAACATTTTCATTGGTGTGTCCTTATGAACCTGTATAGATCTAGGATCTAAGATTCTAGAATCCTGAAAAAAAGGAAGCCACCCTTGTAAAAAAAAAAAGATTTCTAGCATTTGTGCTCTGAGTACATTTATAAATAATAATCTATGATATTATAAGTCAGACTTGTAACCCCATTTTATCAAGAAAAGTGCAATCTCCTTTGATATTTGCTCTCTGTGCACCCAGTGGCGCCCCCAACCCCCCCGACATCTGGGGCAGCTGAGGCGTCTCGACGACGAGTCCGTTGATTTGGCATCGCTGCAGCGCCGTGGCCATATCCCGTGTCCAATCCAATTCCACTGGCCGGGCCTAACAATGTGCATCCGCCTGGGAGGGGACTGGGTCCTTGGACTCGTCCTGCCACCACTGATTCGTCGTTGTCCTCCTCATTCGGTTTGCTTTGTTTGGGTTTGGGCTTGGGTTTTGGGAGTGAGTCGCACGGCGCGCGCTGCTTGTTTTGTGCCATTTTTACTGCAGCCTTTGGCTTGCATTTTTTCTTGCTGCCTTCACTTGAACTGAACTGAAGTAGAGATACCCAGCCCAGCACCCATTCCCCCGCCCCCATCCCTTTGTCCCTTCATCCGGCCAGGGTGCAGTTTTTGATTTCACTTTTTGGCCACCCAACCCCGCCCCTTCATATTTTCCTTGGGAGTGGAGCTGCACTGAGCTTCGATTCGGCGGGCGGCGGAGTAGGGGAGGGGGCGTGGTACTTGTCCCGCCCCTTTGGCGTCATGCAACACTTTCGTGGACGTTGCATACTTTTTGCGATGCTGTTCTGCAGCAGTAGGCAAATAGCAACATTTTTTGCTCGCGTCTTTCTATTTTTCAGCTGCAGAGTTTTTCGCATTATTGTGTACCGGGGGGAATACACTGAGTGACAAAAGGTTGCGAATCTTGGCGTATTTGGGGATTTATTTTGGTAATTATACTTCTTTCTTAAGGAAACTTAGAGGTTCATAATAAAAATCATTGGATATAATTTAAAGAAGATCTAAGAACTTGGAACTTAGTTCGAATTTTAATGATTTTTGGGTATTTAAATTATGTGAGAATTTGTTCAAAATTTAATAAGCCAAAGCTTGAATCTTAAAGAAATATTTAGGTATATTTAGGTACATCAGTATTTTAAATTATATTTAAAAATTTATTTAAATTATTGAATAAAATTCTATAATTTTTTAAAAACTAAAAAATTAAAAACTTCGTTGTATTTAAAGAAAGGTTCTATAATACTTTTTATGGCTTCAAATAAATGCATTTAATTGCAATTAAAGTGAATTTAGTTTCGATCTAACAGTACAAGTTATAGAAGTTCAGGATTCGGTTGGCTCCTGTGAGGGATCCCCATTCTGGTTCTGGGCTGAATTCCTAGTGCACTTGCAGGCTTAGTCCAGTCGAACAGGTCCTGATTTTAGCCCCAGCACGGGGGCTCAGTGGCAGCAAAAGCAAAACACATTGCTGATTGCATTTGCTTTGTCTGCCCCATGCCGCTGCAACCCCCTCCCCTGCAGATTTCCACCCTGCGGCTCTGTGTCTCTATGTGTATGTGTGTGTGTGGAAACTTTGGTGCCCAACTGCAGTGCCAAAAAGCAAACTTGTTGTTTACGTTTTGTCCCATACCCGAACTCCACATCCCCATCCTCATTGCTAGGCTCATGTGCAGTCTTATGATGCTGACAGTTGTCGCCATTGCTGCTGGTCCGCAGGATCCTGCTACCCCGGCTCTCCATCTGCAGCCCCGTTGCCATTTTGAAATGCAGTGCAGGCGGGGGTGGGCGATCCAAAGGGGGCGGAGTGGGCGGTGGCAGTGGGTGGCGGGGCCAGGACATTTCATTTCTGAAGAATTGCTTTGTCGGCCCAGCAACGTCGTCGTCGTCGTCGACGGTCTCATCCAAAACAACAGCAGCAGCAACGGCTGCTGCTGGGAAAACGAGAAGGATGAGCAGCCGGAGTGGGTGGCAAAGGACTCAGTACCCAGCATCCTGGATCCAGGATCCAGTGCATTTGCCTCTGGCCGGGGGGGGCGGTGGCGAAATGCGGATCCATGGTAAAAAGGAGGGCCGCACGTTGCACAAATGAAATTTTGCATTTTCAATTTTTTGAAATAGGCTTTTCCTATGCTGCAGACAGAGAGAGCAGGACATCCTTCCCAACCAACCATCCATCCATCCATGCTCCTCTACTCCCTTCTGCTCGCAGGACTGCGGCAAGGAAAAAACTCCCCACGATTCGGCAAAAACCTTCGACTTGTCTCGTTTCGCTTTTGTTGTGCACGGAATTTTATTTCTCGGCATTTGATTTTGTCGCTTTTCGCTGGCCTGCACATCCTGCTCCTTTCTCCCCCCTCCCTCCCCCACATCCTGGCAACTGCATTTTTTCCTTGCCAACTGCACTCGTCCAATGCATTTCCCTCTGTGTGACTTTCTTTTCTTTATTTTCCAGAAAGGGGAGCGGGTGAGGGGTAGCTACCCCTGCGCACTTGTTATTCAAAATGGTGGCCACCATGCATTTTGAGTTTTTTCTTTGCATTGCTTATGTTTCAGTTTTGTTGCCATGGCTGCCATCGCTGTTTGCTCTTTGCGTTTTGCTCTGTTTTTGTCCTGTTTTGCTTTCAACTGCCGGTGCATCGAAGGGGGTGTGGGGTGCCAGGGGATGGTGGCAAAGAATGCAGTTGTACATAGGTTGGGAGGGGGTGGATGCTGTAGTGGATGGGTGGTGCATCTGCATCTGCAGTTAGCCGTGCAAATTCTTTGCCTGCTCTTATTTTTTCCGAGGGGGCGATGGTCGCTTTAGGGAAGGCGCCTGCAATCGATAAATTGAAGAAGACTGCTCCCAGCTGGGCGCACCTCCAACCAAAGCCCACCCCCTCATCCATCAGTGCCAGGACAACCTCCCCCCCACCCAATCCCAACCCCACGGGTATGGCATTCGCCTTTATTAGTTTCTGGCTGCAGGACAAAAACTGCATCCGCGTCGAGCTTTGTGAAAAAATGTGAACCTGCATCTGATCCCGATCCCGCTCGCAGTTCGTTAGCGGCACATCCTGTTTTCGGGATTTGTGTCTGTTCAAAGGACCCTCCTGCATTTCGTGTGCGATTCGGTCTGTTTGATTTCTGATTTGTTTCAGTAAAGCTTATTTTATAGATCCTTTAAGACCATTAAGAAGATATACATTTTATTTTAAGAATTTTGGGGTTTAAAAATATTTTAAATATGTTTTTAGTTTTCAGAGTCTGAATGGGTAACTTTGATATTTGGTTTTATTCAAAAAATGTTTTTTTAAAATCCTCTTAAACTTTTTTAGCTTTACTGCTTAAACCCTTTTAGACCATTTATAAATCATAAATTCAATACCGTTCAGAAATCTATCATTTTTGTTGAGAATTGTGGGTTTGCAAATAACCAGGTTTTTTAAATGAATTGGTATTTTCGTGCTTTTAAAATGATTTTTTTGATTTTAAAATCAACCGTTAAAATGTATTGCCTTTTAGTTTAAAAGTAGAATGTTTAAGGGATTGGATCTTTGAATACTTTTATTTATATATCTAGTTATTATGCTGCTATGAGTACGAGTTACAATTTATTTAGAATTAAATACGGATTTGCTTGAAGAGTGAATCTGTATCTGATATTGTTGTGATGCATTCGTGGACACCTCCTGGCCGGGACAATGGCAATCAATCAGCCGTCGGACAGCGCTTAGATAAATTACAATGCTGGACAGACTGCAGCAGGACTCTGGCAATTACATGGCCGGCATTATGAGTGTGTTTTGGGTGGGTGATTGGTCCGGAAAATGCATCAATTAAAATTAAAGCTGCCGCATCAGCAACGTGCAGCATGCCATTGCAACCCGAGCCTGCAGTGTGGCCCCAACTTTGATTAGATAGGAGTGCATTGCTCCGAGTACATAGAGAATGGAAGGATGGATGGCTGGCTGGGCGGGTGGGTGGTTGTAGGAGGCTTCTATGTGCTGGACCCGCATGCATGCAGGCCGTACATGGAGCCGGGCTTACGTGGCGTATGAAAATGCATTTTGGCAAAAACATGATTTCTGGCCCAGGCAGTCGGAGAGTCAGAGGGGGAGGACGACTATACGCCACTGTAAAACCAAAGGGCAAACATTGCAGCCTTTCCTTTCCCATCTCCATCGCCATCGCCTGGTCGACAATGCAAATAGGAAAGCCGGAAAAACGCAATGCACACACATGCACACACAGCTCCAAAAATAACATTGCACTGGGTGGAGGCCTATAAATTGGCAGCAAAAAAGGATTTGGGTGCGTGGGTGTTGTGCTTAGGTGACTCCTCGCCCCCTCCCGCTCCTCCCGCTCTCAAAAATCCTGCAGGACAATGGACGCAGACGCAGCGCAGATGACATGCATAAATTGCATATCAAAGGTGCATCAGGAGCAGCAACGGAATCGGGAGGAACAGGAGGTGGGTGCTGCATAAACCTCCTCCTGCAATCCATAGATTTATGCAGCCTAGTCCAGCCAGAACCCAGAGAACCCAAAAACCCCTGCCACACATAGTTATGATGCATAACCCAGAGCAACTGCCATTGCAGCTGCAGCCGATGTTGGCTGCCCTCTGGCCATGGTCGAAATGGTTTTCGTTTGTTTGCCCATTTCGTCCCCAAAAGTTTTTGATGAAAAATGATGCACTTGCCCCGGACTGCCCACCAATACCCCCCCCCCCCCCCAGCTGCTTTGTTTTGTTTTGTTTTTGGAAAATTTTCAATTTGCCGGCGTCCAGCGGAGCCCAAATTGGAAAAATGCCACGGCCAGGAGACTAGAGCAGCGATAGAGGATAGCTGAGCCCCGGCAAAAACAACAACAACAACAGCAACAGCGGCTGCCGAATATTATTAATGAAAATCAATACATAAATTCTCGCCATATTTAGATTGTTTCGGTTATGTGTTTATTTTGTATTATAGTTACGTTTATTATGGAGCCGCGGTTGAGTTGCCAAAGCAAAAACAATGCCGGTCATTTCGGCCAGGCTGTATTGGCGTTCTGTGCGAACGGGTTCGCTCTTAATCTGGCCATCTGAATAGGCTTTAATTTATTTGAAATTAAATTGCACGCTCCCGGGCAACGCATTCAGCTAGGTCTATAGATCATGACGAAATGAAAAAGCTGAGACCTGTGCTGGTTTAAAGTTATTTAAAATGGGGACTTTAGTTTGGTGACCATTGCAACCAAAGAATATTTATTAAACTACTTGGTTCCAATAATATTTAACTTTCCATATCTTTACATTGTCAATTTTTAATTGCATTTGGGGTTTGTCACAAAAGCTCTAAGATATTCGGGATAAGACTTTCTGTTTATAAAGAATAGTTTCATCAATTTTTGACTATTTGGAGTTTGGAAGTAAATTACCATGATTATAAATATATTTCTGTATATTTTAAATATATTTTTAAATTTTAGGAAGTCAAAATATTGTCGTAATAATATTATAATTTGGTGAGTTTAAAAGCAAAGAATTCACGGAATTATGAAAGAATCTAAAATTTACGTTTTCAATAAAAACCCCAAGTTTCTCTGATGGTTCCCTTCCCCTCTTCCTTGATCTTATCGTGCTAAACTCCCAACTCAATCACGCATACGCACCATTAACTTCTAAGGATGCCCAACATAAAACCAAGACCAAACACACGCATCCTGGCAAGTGAAAAAGGAGAGAAAAGCCGTTTAAATTATATCCCTGCGTTTGTGTGCCTGCTGTATACATATGCTAATACAACCACAGAGACACACACACACATAAAAATGCAAAGGATGTGGAAAAATGCGAGTGAAAAAGGAGAGCGTTTCTGGCATTTTTGTGTGTGTGGCTAATGTCGAGGACTCGAGTCCAATTCCGATTGCAGCTTCGGGTATATAGAAAAAAGAGGATGCAGTCGCATAAGAAGAAGAAGATTTGTTAGAAAACAGGATATATGGGAGAGTCTGCCTAAGTCCCTGCTAAGGGTTTTGGAAGAATAATAAGGATGTCTTCAGCTTTAGCACGGCGATCTATTGAAAATCCATTTTTTCAGATCGATATGAAGGCGCATCGGCCACCCACTATCTCTAAAAAGTCGACTGCCACCCACTTCGTCCTTCGTCCTGTTGCCGCCGCCGCCGCTCTCGCTCGCTCGGTCGCTGGCCCTCTCTCTCTCTGTCGCTCTCTCGCGCTGCGCAACGAACGGCCGTTCGGCTCGCTCACCAACACCAATGCGCAGCGTTTTTCTAATGTCCTGTTTCTCTTTCTCGCGCATTAGTTTTAGTGTTTTGCCTCTCGCTTTTTTGCTCCTTTTTGCCACGGCTCACCCATACACTCGCACGCACACAGCGAGGCTGCGCATGTAAAGGGCTCTCATCCCCCCCGCCCAGCTCCAAGCCCCCCTCGCCTTGTACATAAAACATGGGCGTGTTTGTGCCGTCGACGTTGCTGCCGACTGCGCGGTCGGCGCTCCAAAATTTTGTGTACTTTTTTAGGATACCAAATAGGGATACGCACCGACACAGACGCAGGACCTTTATATACCAGTGTGCAAAAAGGGAGTAAAAATGCATTCCGCCTGCACCAACTAAAAATGCGCAAGGCACAAAAAAAAGGGGAGCAGAGTGGGGGGTGGCTCAGTGGGTGGGTGTGTAAAACTGCATGCTGCTGCTGCTGCTGCCATTTTAGGCAGCCATCATCATCATGGGGCTGCAGCTCCAAAAACTCCTCGGCTCTAATGCACCTCTGCCGGCGTCGGCGTCGCTGCTATTTTTCCATTTTCCATGTTGCCACACCCAGAAAAAGTGCATTTTTCTACGACAGTTTTTGGCATTTTTGCACTGTTTTTATTTGGCTTTTATTTTTGCGTCCCTGTTGCTGTTTTTGATTTCCCTTCGCTTCGGCTGCCCATGTACAACAAATATTCACTTGCCACTCTTTTTTCTCTATGTATATACACAAGCATGCATACATGCAGCCCACTGTACGCGCGCGTGTGTGTGTGTGTGTGTGTGGAACTGCATTCGGTTGGTGCTAAAAGTTGCACTCTATATGCACATTTTGTGTGCGTGGCCAAAGCCAATCGGGTGCCCGCTGCAGTTTTGTGCTGCTTACTTTTTCTCAACCTCCCCCCCCCACCCCCCACAAACCTTGGGCATCCCAAACCAACTCAAGCCCCTTTCCTGGGTCCTCGAGCTCAGGAAATAGACTCCCCCGCCCACTTAGACTTTGGCCTTTCCTGCTCTCCTGCATCGCAACGCATATTGCATCCCCAGCTGAAATATTTGCAAGCTATAATTTTCCATCAGCAAACGATGATGCGAAAACATTTTTGAGTAATTGAATGTGTCATTAAGACATTTCATCTGATCAACTTTCAATTCATCTTGATGGGATTGGCAATTAGTCGGGGTAAACTTTTGGGTAGCTTCAAAGAGATTTCTATTCAATTAGGATCAATATAGTAATTCTATGTTCTACGTTCTATGTTTGCTGGATAGGAAAAGTACGTTTTCAGTGGAAGATCCTTTTAAAAAGGATGATGCTTTAAAATGATATGGTATTATATGATATGATGTGATTCTTTAAATCTTATCCATTGAAAAATGTGATTATTTGTTAAGAGAACAACGTTTTCTATTCTCTCGAAAGTCGGATTAAATTAAGATTAAAAATTTCTTTGAAAAGCTTCGCTTTAAGTTTCTCAAATTCTGAATTACGATTTCCGTTTTAATGCTAAGATATCGATTTACAAAGTCTCATGATACGAACCGAATCAATTATATTATGTTGTATACGCATCCCAAAAATTAAAAAATTTTCAAAATTCGAAGTATCTCTTTTTAAATAAAATGAAAGTCATGTTTAATGGGATATTTCCATCAAATAAATATTAAATGAAATTCTAATCCTTTGAGAGCTGTGACCTTTTAGCCCCAACCTTCTTCCCATTTAGAGACCTTTCTTTATCCCCTGACTAGAAATCGAAAACAATCGCGGGCATATGGAGTCAACAGCATTTCAAACAAATCGGATCGGCGTCAATTAATAACGAATTAAAAGTCCTGCCGGTAATCGACCCCTGGATTCTAATCAAACAAATATAAAGCGACCGTCGCTAAGTCAGACCCACAATGAGGTCTAAAAAAAGAGAATACGGTAAAAAAAAAGGAAAAAACTCATCGCTGCGCCCACAGAGTAGTCGCTCAGCTTATTCACATTTATAATATATTTTTTCTATATCCTCTCGCCCATTCTGAAACACACACACGTAGAAACACACACATGTCCTGGTGGATTTTGCTGATTTTTTCGCGCGACTTTTGTGCGGGGGTCGGGATTTGTATTTTTTGCATGCTGCCATTTGTTTGTTTGGGTTGTTAGAAAATATATTTTTTTGCGAAATTTACGACACTGGGTGGGCGGAGGAGGGTGAAAGGAGAGAAAGCGGGTGCCGAAAAGGAGAAGCGGCAAAAAATATGCGATATGTGGACGCGCCAGGAAGGAAAAGGAAAGCGGCAACAATTTTTTCTATGCTGCTGCGTTTCGTGTTTTGTTTTGCTCTGTTCTGGTCTGGTCTGGACCAGCTTGGGTTTTTTTTAGGCGAAGGCGAAGGACGTTTGAGTAACCTTGTAACCCTTTTCTCGCTCTCTCCACTCGCCATTCGCCTTTCTCCTGCGGTCTGTGGAAAGTGTGTCCTTTAAGCGACTTCCGCTCGCAGTCCCCCCATTAAATTGGATAGTTTTGTATTTTCAATTCCCCAATTTCCAGCGGAAAGACTCACCAGGATAAGAAAGTCAGCAGAGGAAATCCGTCGCTCACTTCCGCCTCGATCACATCGCGTTCGCTGCTAAATTCCAACTGATCTGCGCAAAGTTTGGCCAAAACGCTCGGACCCACAGAAGAGATCCTCGTTGCAGAACCAGTTTCAATCAGCGGATTTGGGTGAAAATATTCATTTTTCAGCCCGGAGATTTTCTTTTGTTCGACCTCAACAATTGATGACGGAATTTCTTAGCGTTGTCTTAAAAACTGGTTTGCTGACCATCGCTCAGCGCCTCACCTTTTTCACCCGGTTCACCCTTTTGAGCCTTTTCCCAAAACAATTTCGGTTAATAACCTTGACAAGGGTGCCTGCTGGGGGGAGGGGGATGCGTTTGATGCTTTTTGCCTGGGAACTAAAAAGCCTGTCAAACTAGTTCCATCGCCTATGAGAAGCAAAAGTCCAGTCGCCAAGGACAAGGGAACATATTTATAGATCCTCTGGGTTGTGATATACAAACAACTCTTGGAGATTATTTGGCAATCCCGCTAATTGGGGTGGCTCATTCCGATACGGGACACGGCCGCAAGAGTCAGGAGTCAAGGGTTAATTGATCTCCATGCCGAGATGGGATGGGTTATCTGCGTCCGGGACAGACTTCATCCCTTAAGTGTGGCCAGCACGCGTGCGCCCTCCGATCTGGACATTCCAAAATGGGTCCCGAACTTGGAATAGGGTTAAATGCGATAGTGTTAATGATACAAATGTCATAAGTTTGGTTTTTCAAAATGGAAACCCAATATGGAATAGAAATCAGCATAAATATTGCAGACTAACTAAGAAAAATATAGATAAATATCATTTTTATGATGTTAGAATTATTTTCTTAGGGCTAGTACGCAACCCAACAAAAAGTCGTCCAAAACAAAAATCTTCATATAAAAGAAACGTCAAGATATTTTTTTCATATGAAGTTTTTTATTGGACGACTTTTTGTTGGGTTGTGTACTAGCCCTTAACTAGAAATTATTAACTATAAAAATATTACACAAGTAAAATAATAAAAGATTATCTTTTAATTGAACAAATCTTCAATCTCTGAATTTTTATTAAAATTCTTTTAAATTATTTCAAGTTAATTTTATTCTAATAAATGGATTTAATTTATTTAAACTTATGTAATTTATTTTCCGCTAGTTATAATACTTGGAAGCGATTGTCTTGCAATGTTTTCCCCGAATTGCAATGCCTTAGTGGATTGTTCTTTTTTGTATATTTCCCTGTGCATTTGTTGATTTTGCACTCAAACATTTAGATAACATTACAGAAACTGCATTCCCTAATGAAATATTTTATCGAAATTGCTTTGCTCCAAAGACAAACTTTATCCGCAGGATGGGTGGCGGCCTCTAACAGGAGAAAAGTTCTAGTTTACGCTTTCAAAAATAATAATTATGAATATGATTCTCGGCTAACATGAGCAGCGTTCCACTCTGCCAACTCTATCTTCCAGAATCCCTACCCCGCCGGGAAGATTGAGTTTCCCGGGCGACGCCATTGCCATCTGCCCTGGAGCTCGGTTCCTGTGCTGCTAACATTCTAAAAATATATATTTCGTGGCCCGGCTGGCTTCCACATCCTTTTCGGCTGCCTGGCTGCAGTTTAGCAAAAGGTAATTTACTAGAAAATTTGTTTGCAATTAGTGCAATTTAAAACGCTGTATGAACAGGGATTTTCGCTGCCGATGGCGGATGTGTCTGCACTCCCGGGCACTCTGCTAATGCTTTAAAATTTAAATGATTCGAGGAAATTTCCGTTCGACATCGATCCGGGCGTTGTCAAGGGGTTAACACAAGCCAAGTTAAACAAAGAACATTAATAAGAAAGGCACTTCGCTTCGCCCGCGTCCCTTTTTAGTTGGTTTAGCAATTTGATCCGGCAATGAAATGGCAGCCCAGCTCAGGCGAGCCCGCTTCAGACCCCCAAGGACCCAACTTCTTAATGTCATTAATTTTTTAAGCTTACTTGGAATGCAAATGCCCTGACCCCGGGCCGCATAAAAATGGCAGGCCATCAAGGAGTCGCCACCGAATCAAGCGGGACGAGGGGTTGGGCCAAGTAAAACGGAACGGAAAAGGGTTTAATTGTTTTGGGCGCCAATGAGGTTGGTTGCCCGGGTGGCAGATTTAGTTTCAAAACACACTTGAGCCTACCACTGGGCATATAATTAAAGGTCTCCATCCTGCGGGGGCCGGAGGTCGAAGAGGTCCTGATGATTTATTGTGCGAGAGACACAGAAGTTCCAGGACAACGGCAACGGACTGTTTGTGTTTTAGGCAAATTAGAAAGGGTTCTTAGCTGTCTCCGGCAGCTGGGGGGACTCCTTTTCAAAGCACCCGCACCACCAGCTGTTGAGGTTGGCCATCCCCTTCGAGTCCTGAGTCCTGAATCCTCAGCACTTTTACTTCCGTACTTCCTTTCGGTCTGTTTGCTGTCACGCTGTCTAGCTATTTATTTATATTTAGTGTTATGTTTAATTTAGTAATGGATTAGAGCCGGCGAAAGGAAGCTGTTCATTACGGCCAGTCACGTAGTGCTGCTAAGGTCAGGGTGAGTCCGCAGTCTCTCCAGGATCTGCCCGAACCCATCACTCCATCTCTCTGGGGGCTGAAGATTTATGGAGATTGTTTCTTAAAATAATGATATGCAAATGTGGCATTTATTTTGCACAAAGGGTATGCTGGGCAGTTCTTTAAACTACAAACCCTCTATAAAAGTCTTTCAGAAACCTTAAGAAATAATAAATTTCTTGCAATCTATTAGTTTTAATTTTTAAAGAAAAAATTTCTATAGATACTATAAATTTCTGTGGCATCCTAAATAAATTGTAATTAAAATTCCTTCACAAAACACTGGTGTGCATTTATTCCTCGCGAAAACCCCAAACAGACAGTCAAAATGTCGGGTGGGGTTCAAGGAAATGACGTCCTTTTTTGGCAGCGAAACCGCTCGAAATACAAACAGAAGTTTAATGAAGCAGCACGGCACACAGACCATGGATTGGTTATTATCTTTTAGTTCAGTGCATAACTTTTTCATTCTGCATGTAAATTTTATGCCACAAACCGGAGTTTTGCCAACGTTGGATTCCCCACACTTTCGCCCACCCCCTTCGCCAGCTGCCCGATTTCACGTATTTTTGGGCGAAATTATTTTATAATGAATGTTCGTATTTAGCTAAAGTTTTATGAATGGCTTTCATTATGGACGTTGTAGGAGCCAGTTCGGGCCAGCTCTCTCGCTGAGCTCTGAAGTGAACCACAAAAATATGAAAACCACATTTATATTGTACATCGGGCAGCTGTTCCAAAACTTTGTCTGTCTCCCTATGCTGGCTGTTCAGGTTGGTGCTGCTGTTGGCTCCACTCAGATAGTGGATAGTGGTTCTCATGGTAGTTCGCGGTGGCTGCGGGTTGGTGGGTTGCTGGCCAGATGGGTGGGTTGTGCCTGCCAGCGGGGCTTTTTGGGCCAAAACACACACAGTTGCTAGTAGCTACCAGAGTGCACTGATTTTGGTTGGCGAACTTTCGCAGAGTGGTTTTTCGAAAATGAAATGAAATGGCATGGAATGCGCCACAAAGGATGCCCAAATTGATGAAGAAATTAAAGTTTCTAATGGAACGTCCCCACTGCGCTTAAGCCAGCATTTAAAGTACTTATTCCCGTACTTCCTGCTCTGTTTCCTCACATCACCCAAAATGCAGTGAAGCAAAAGCGTAACGAAAATTTCAACTTAAGCAAGCTTGAATGGGGACTCTGGATTCTGGGGGTGGCAGGAGTGCTGACAACCCTTTCACAGTTCCGACTTGACAATTAAGTAAAATAAATGAGGAGTCTACGCCATCGGAAGCCCGGCTACGTGACGCAGTCAGCAGAAGATGCCCGCAACTTTGACACCCCACAAAGGGCACTGGGAAATGGGTGGTGGGAGGGGATAGCCCGGGTGGTTTTCCAGCCAGTATTTGTGGCAGATTGTACCCCAAGGTACAAGGCAAGTGCTGACCCCCACATCCCTGGCTTATTCTGCTGCTGCTGCCGTTGGCAGCCATTATGGGTAAACTTATATTTGCACTAGGAGGGCACAACAAAGCACAAGTCCCGTTCCACCTGCCCAGGACCACCCACTCTCCGTC
Organism: Drosophila mimetica; assembly: GCA_037075245.1. NCBI lineage: Eukaryota > Metazoa > Arthropoda > Insecta > Diptera > Drosophilidae > Drosophila > Drosophila mimetica. Next base: position 11,815,006 of record JBAMCH010000023.1, read on the forward strand.
TCCTCCTCCTCCTGATTATCCTTCCGCATGTTTGTGCGCAGTTGCCGAGGTCACTAATGTCGTAAGATGAATCCTTTCGGCAAATGCCTTCAGGGTGCAAAAATAAAACATGCTAACCGTAAGCCCTTCGCCCTCTCTACTCCCAAATGAGACACTGAGAAAATAATTGGGAACTCTTTTCTGTAAGCCAAAATAATGACCTTATTTTTGGAAAAAAATTAAACAAATTATGAATGATTTTTCTCCAAGACATAGGAATTGCCTTCCATAAAAAATTGTATACTGTTAATTTTCTATGATTTTGTTAGACCCACGTATATTTTAAAAATAGTTATCAAATACTTTACAAAAAATAAAGAGAAATTAAATGGTTTGTTTAATTATTTATAAAAATGCAATAGTAAAATCTAAATTTTTCATGATTTGATCTACATTTTTCATGATTTGATTTGTTTAATATAGCCAAAACTACATTTACTTTTTAATAAGTAAAATGAGGTTTCCTTTTTTATTTCCTGTGCACTTCCAAAACCCCTTTACCAGCCAGCAGCCGCGTTTTAAATGTAGATTAGTTGTTGTTGTGGTGGGTGCTGGCCTCCTGACATCCTCGCATCCTGGCCATCCTCTCCACCACGCCGAGGAAAATAATGAAAACAGCAACTTTCATAATGAAGGTTGCCGTCCTTCGTCCCGCGTCCTCAGCTACTCTCCATTTTTCCCGCCCCCCTAAGCGAACGGAGCTCAACTCAACCGTTTCTGTCCTGTCCGCTCGTCTCTTTTGAAATTATAATCTGCGCCACGGCGCCATCCTGGCATCCACAGCTCCTCCGCCGCCGCCCTGCTCCTTGGCCACGTTGCGTTTATTTAAGGACATGCGCTCGTTTTACACGCTTCTGCTTGGAGGACTCGAGGGCGCCGCCGGTCCACCTCTTTGCGCTGGGGTACTTTGTTTTGCCCGGTTTTGTAAATAGCTTTCAGTTTTTTGGCTTCTTCCTTGCGAAACTCATGCTCATGCCTTAAATTTATTCAGCAAATGTCCTTAGTCGACTAATTTGCATGCAGAAATCAAATAAGCTGCATGTTCACATAATGAACACACACAGAGCAGTTGGAGTTCGCAGTTCGCAAATGGGCAAGTACTCAGGACTCGGGATTCGGGACCGCTTTCCTAATTACTTTGACGGACAAAAGCAGCTCGAAGTTTGAGCGACGCAAACAATGGCCGATGGACAAATCAACATAAGCGAGAAAATTGAAAAGTTGACTGCAAATTATTTGCCGACGACTGGCATCTGAAACTATTCAATTTCCTGGGCCCAAACGAATTCAATTTGCCAAAAGGACCAAGGACCAAGGAGCCGGGGAAGTAAGTTTTATTGCCACCCCTTTGAAGCAGAAGCCAAGCCCACATTGGTCCTTTCTGGGAGTGGGATGCCTGCGCAGACGGAAGTCACAACTATCCCAAGTCGGCATGCGGGCCCGCCTCCTTCGTCCTTCGTCCTGCGCCCAATCCGAATCCCTTCCCATCCCCTCCGAAAGTTGGGACTTTTTGGCCACACCAAAGACGCCATATTAGATTGGAGTTTGCATCGGGGCAGGAGGACAAAGAACGGCCGGCTGAATTCAATTTGCATTTTACTGCTAGTTACAAATATTTGTCTGCAGCTTGTCGGGGGGCTGGGGAATGAGTTATTGAATTAGTCAAGGGTTTCGTGTGTCTTGGCCAAACCTCCGCCCCGAAAGTGAGTTATTAAATGCGGTGGAAAGGGGCACCCTGTCTGGGGAGTCTGCAAAAGAGTCAAATGCTCCATAATGTGAAATTAAAGTTTACTATTATTAACTAAAAAGTAGGAGGAAGTAACTACGGTTACTTTTGAAGCCTTTTTGTTTGATGTTATTAAATTGTATTGTATAATTATTATTTTTCAAGTCAACCTAAAATCATTAACCACTTTATGTTTAGTACTAAAAATCTAGGCTTAATTCTGTGTAATAAAATATTTTAAAAATTAAAAAACATTAAAATTATAATTTTGTATATTTAATGTAAATGATTAAATTAAAATTAATGTAACTTTCAAGAAAGAATTGTAATAAAATTGATTACCTATTTATATAATAAGATTTGCTTTTAACGCCTACCTTACCGTCTCAAATCGGAATTAAGAAAGTATTCTGACTTTTAAATAAAATATTCTCATCAAAAACTACCACACCTCTGTCTGAGGATCTTTTGTAAACTGAGACTTTAAGCTTGGGAGACTTTACTTTGGGAAAATGTTGCCGCTTCATCTTCATCTTCAACCCGTTCTGGTCTGCGTGGATTAACCCTTTTCTCGGGCTAATGTGTGCACCGCAAATATTGCCTCAGACGGTCGAAGGAACTCAAGGAAGGCAAAGAAAGAAGGGAAAGCAGTGAAAAGGATGCGCGGCAGGAGGGAAAGGAGCAAAAGCCAGCCAAACCAGACAAACTGTGAGGCGATGGATCAAAAACAGGCCGGTCAACAAAAAATAGTGCAAAGGAGAAGCCAAGAAGATGGAGGGTTGCGTCTGGTCCAAGTCTAGTCCTGTCTGGTTTGGGTCTGGTTTTTTGCTTGTGCCCTTGCTTAGACATTTTCCTGCTTACTTTTCCGCTTTTTTGAGGTTTTCATTCCCCTCGACACGCTTCCAACTCGGGACTCTATTAGGTCCCATTTGAGGACGTGTGGCGCGTGGCTAAATTTGCGGATCTTTGGGGTGCTTGAACTGTCTGCAGTGAATATACATATAAGCTGAAATTGTAATTAGTGCAAGCCGGGCAAATCCATAAATAATCCATAAAAATGATTAATTACTGATCGATTCCGTCTGTGGGTGCAGCTTTTGTCTGCTGCTTGTCCATCCAGTGCATCCTGCAGCCCATTAGCCAAAATTTAGCAATTTATGATTATGGGCGAGGAATCGCTCTGCCGTCGGCAGCCGCAGCTTCACTTGGCTGCTGCCTTGATGGCCAGGACATGCGCAGTTCGCTGGCGTGTTGTAGCTATGTATCTATGTGTGTCTAACAAAGCAACGGCCATCCTGGCCCAGGGTTTCCATTTAACCCGCGTCGGCCATGGCGTTCGGTCGCATCGCAGCTGCAACCCACGCCTGCACGAAATCCGCCCTGAAATGATTTTCACCCACCCCCTGATGATCCCACCTTTTCGGGCCGAGTTGGCAGCCCCTTTCGGGCGGTGTCCTTCCCACCGCCTTGGCAGCTCTTAAATCCAAAGTCATGCTTAGCTTCTCTTCGTTTATCCACCACCCATTTCTCTTAGCCTCAAATCCTAGTTTCTAGCCACCCAGCAATAGGGGGCGCCTTTCTAAGGACTTTGGGTGAATTATCTTTAGCTGAAGGTCTGAGAAATAAATAGGGTTGATTTTCAATTGGTCAGCGAAGGGGAAGTTGTAGTTTTTTTTGGGAAATTATCTTCGGGGGAAATAAATAAAAATAAATTCCTTTTGTGAAATTTGAAAGCTTACTTTTGTTTGGTAATACCAAATTGGTATTATTAAATGGAAACCTATTTATCTGTATATTTTTAGCAAATTTTTCTATAAATAAAAAAAGTAGTTTAAGCTATAATTTTAAATTTTTGTTGTATTTTCTTTATTTTTTAATTTTTATTCTATCACATAAACAATCAAATTCTATTTTATTTATAGTATAAAAAATTGTAAGGTGCTTAAACTGATTTTTAAACGAATAGCTCTTTATAAGAAAATTATTTTAAATTTCTTTACTAAATTGTAAGGTGTTTAAACTCAATTTTAAACGGATTGCTTTCTATAAGTAAAATGTTTTATAAATTTCCTTACCAACAAACATATAATAATTCCATTTTATTGATCAATGCACTCAAACCAGTTGCCCTTTCTCTTTGCCAGCTCGATTGATTTTCATTTGCCAATTTTTTTTGCAGTATTCCCTTTTCTTTTACTGCAGTTTTTTTGCTCTGCTTTGCTATTTACCCTGTCATTGTGTTTGTGTTTGACTTTCGACATTTTTTCGATTAGGCCCTCAACCCGCCGGCAATATGTTTGCTTTTTGTTATAATTCGCATCCCGATTCTCTGCCGCGTTTAATGTCGAGCCGGAGTTTTGGACAATCGCAGCTCACCTGCTGGTGGACTTTTGTGTCAATTTGCTGTTGTTTTATGCGATTAATCCACGACTATGGAGGCCACTTTGGCGCACATAATTGAGGTTACGTTCGGCTGCGCAAATTGCCAGGCATTAATTGATTCTGGCTGGGCGGAATGGCCGAAAAAAAGAAATGTAATAATCGGATTTTTCATGGCTGCATTTTGGCACATTTAATGTTTTGAGTGGCCACATTTTTGGCTGCTCCTGACCTGCTCAACGAGTCCCAAGGATCGACCCCGGTCCCATTGTCCTGCAGCGGAAAACAACCACCGAAAAAAAAAACAAAAAAAAAAAAGTTTGCGGCATGTGCTTGGGTCGTTTTCATCCCCACCTCCTGGGCATACTTATGTTTTTTTTAACAACTCAGATTTATGGCTCATCCGCGAACCCACTTAATTGCCTCTTTTTGATGGTCAATTTGCTCATCTTTCGATCTTACAAGCCGGCATCTTAAATCTCGCCGTTTTCGACAACAGTTGACACTTACATAAATTTTGGGTGGCGGCAATGACAATTTTCGGTTGTCCATTTTTTTATTACCAAGATGATGGTAAATTGACCAATTAAACTTTTTTCATATTTGTTTCACATTTTGTTTTCTTTCAAGTTTCCATTTAATGACTAATGTGTTTCGCGTTTTATTGTTTGGTCGTGACTGCCATTTAACTGCAGGCCAAGAATCATAGAGAAGTAACGCTGTGCCAGCGACTTTGATTTGATTTTTAAACAGATGCAAGGCGTTAACAAATGTAGGTTTATAGCTAGTTCGTAAATCCTAGGAAATGGTAGGAAATTATGGAGGGTGTTAGAATAATATCTACATTTAGAAAGGATCGGTTTAATGGTCTATATCCTTTCGGGGTAAAAAGAAATTACTTGAAGAAAATAAATATGTTATTTTTATAATTTAACGTATGAAAAAAACGTCAAAAAGTTTATTTTTCACCTTAAGTTTTTCGTTTTAGGCGACGTATTGGGTAGATTGAATACTGGGCATAAATAGAATCGATGGCAATTGGAGTGCCAATTAATTAAATATTTTATTCATTAAGTTTTGTTTCTTTCAATATTGGTATTATTATTTCTTCAATTTAAAAATATTCAACAAAATATTTACTCTCGCATTTTTATAAAGTTTTTCCAATCCCTTTAATATAATAATGATTTTAAACAATTGTTATATTTATTCCAAAATATTAGCAACTTTATCCCTAAAACTCGGTTAACAAAGGACTGATTTGTCTGGAAAAGGGAAACATGGCCATCACTGGTGTTGGGTAATAATCCGTGCATCACTCATACGAGACGTTGTCGGTGAGTGGGGAACGTGGTGGCAGCGGCAGCAACAACAACGAAACGCACAAATTGCAAGTTGATTTAGCTGCTTTTTTTATTTGCCTCAAGTGCAGTCGTCTAAAAAGTGCAGAGTCCGTGTGCCAGTCGCATTTGCAGTGGCGCTGGCAACGCATCCTTTTCAAAAAAATCGAGTCCGGGCTGCGACTCTGATGTCCTGATGGCCTGATGGTGTTGGTGTGAGCGCGTTTTCAATCAAAATCGCTCAGGCTCTTGACGGCAACAACAACAACAACTGGGGAGCAGGAGCAGCAAACTTCAGGGGATTGCACTCGGCAGCATTTTGGCAAACTCGCCAAACTCTCGCGGCTCACATGAGCGCACAAAACAAACAGTGTGCGGCTGTGTGAGTGCGTATGGCACTTGGCTCTTTATCTTTTTGCCTATAAACGTCGCTGCCCCTTCTACCCCCCATCCCCCGTACCCTAGCCCCAACTCAACCCCTTGCAAAAATTTCCCGCCTTGGGGTGCTGAATGCATTTTTGGTCAGCTGCAGCTCGCGACTGGCATTTTTTCTCGCTGCACTTTAAGTGCAGTTTACCTCTTTGGCAGTTGTGTGTTTGCTTTGCCTCCCCACCCCCTCGCCACCCCGCCAGACTGTCCATTGCCCATGGCCACCCACCACCACCCACTCCACCCCTTTGGCGACTTTGAGTGTGTGGCGTTAGAAATTGGGAGAAAAAAGTTTCGCTGTGCAAATGAATTCTTACAAAGGACATGGCCCCAAACTCCCAACCTCACATACACATGCCTACTCTCACTCGACTGCATTGCCAGGGGCGGGGGTCAGTGGGGGGTCAGTGGGGGGTGGGGGTCAGGGGGCTAACTGGCATTGCATTTTTGTGCGTCCCTTGGTTCGCTGACGACCAAGTGGCATGTGGGATTAAACCACTGCGCTTAAGTGCTACTGCATCCTCCCCGCACCGCCTTTCCACGCTTTCCTCGCCGCATTTCTTTTTCATTTAATTAAAATTATTTGCCTTTGGCCGCGACGGCCACTCGGAACTTAGCTCTCGGGCCGCGATTTTGGCAGAGAGTCTTTGCCGCGTTAAGTGCGTGCGGCGGTGGCCAATTGTCAATTAGCCAGGATGCAGACAGGATGCCAAATGCAGCGATGCATTCAGGCGGCACTAACCAAAGCCGAACCACGCACAAAAGTATCCGCTGCACAGCTAAAAAAATAGTTGGAATTAAAAGGCTAAAAGTACATATTCATTTTGGTTAAATTTAATATTTGGGAAAGCTTTAGAAGAAAAGAAAACATTTAACTCAAATTAAAATGTTCTATTTTATTTAACAAAATATTTAAAATATAAAAATAAATATATATAATAAATATATGTTTATAAATTGATCATTTCCGTAACTAAAAATTAAGAATTATGTAAAAAAATCATTTTTCAAATTTCTTTAATTTAGAAAAACCAATTTTTTGCTGTGCATGGCAATGTGTTTCAATGCAATTATTTTGCAGCACACCGCTCAAAAAAGAGAGGAGCACAAAAGATGCCAAATGGAAAAAAATCAAAAGGCTCAAAACAGAAACAATTGCGCGAAATGCTTTTTATGTTGCCAATTACAGGCAACGCAACAGGGGGAAATGAAAGCGGACACTCGTGAGCGGAATACGTAGCTTTGACCAGTCTGAAAAGGGGCTAAAAAACAGGACCTTCTTGCCGGCAATTGCCTTTGCACATTACACACACATCGGATGGGTACTATGTCCTGGCTGGCCTCCTATTAATAATTCCAAGATGCGTAATTATTGATTTTCCATTAACACTTCGAGGCAAGCAAAGCGAAAAAAACACAGGAAAAACCCGGAGAAAAAAAAACGGGGAAAAAGGTTAAGAGTAGCGAAGCGAGGCCCACGCATGTGGACGGCCCTCACTTTGAACTTAGGCCGCAGGACCTCGGCTCCCCAGATCCTGTCGGCCGTCTCGCAGCGGGAGCAACTCCATCTCGCCTGTCACCTTTGTGACAATTAGTCGGCGTGTGTGCTTATTTATTAATAAATATTTTACACTTCGACGCGTGGGGTTAATTGCAGAGATGATGAGTTTAGATGCATATATCGTATGTAGGAGGATAGCCAGCGGAGTGAGAGATCCTTTAAGCTGCCCGCCGAGTATCCGCAAGATACTCGCTCGTTGCGTAATTAAAAACTGGCCCCCAGCCTCGGGCTTTGTTATTAAACTTGGCTGCAAATTGAAAGTCAAACTGTTTAAGACAATGTACAAACACACTTTGAGCCGGAGATTGACAAGGGTAGGCTCACGCTGCGCTGGCTACGATTTTAGCATCGCAACCCTTGCCCGTTGTCCATCCATCCAGCTATCCATCCATCCATCCAGCTAGCCATCCATACAGCTGGCCATCCAAACATCCACCAACGTGACGCTAATTTCTTTGATTACATGTGCGCCGGAGAAGAGTCGAGTCGAGGAGCTTGAGACTCCGGGCAGCCGGACATCCTTTGTGCTCTGTCTTACGGCGGAAACGAACCGCCTGCAATGACCAACTGAACTTCAAAACTTTGACTTGACCAGCGGCCACCCCTGCAATTGCGCTTCCTTTCGCTTGATTATCGAGCCAACTCATCCTCTGTTCTGTTCAGCTTCCTTCATTCATCCACCTCGTTCGTTGAGGGACTTTAAAATGTGTTAATTTCAAATTATTGCTGGATTGTAAGAACGAGGAGTACCGGGCCAGGCCAGCCAAGTGGCGGCAAATGAAAAATTAAAATCTTAATTAGGGCTAGCTGACCGGCCGTCAGCCCATTCAACCTTTGACCCGGAGGCAGTTCCGAAGATGTGAGCTGCATTGGCGAGTGGAGGTCCAGACTTTAGACACACAAAAACAAATATTATTCAATAATAGTTCAGATTGTGGTCTTAATAATATTTTGGGAACCGTTTTTAAGAGAATTAAGAGGGAAAAAGTAAAAAAAAATTATATTTTTGTGACAAGCCCTAAATCTTAATTTTTACCAAAAAAAAAGTCAGTATTTTGTTTTTAAAGGTTCCGAAAATGGTTAAAAAATGGTATCATAAAGGGTAGAGTTTATAATAAAATTCCCTATCGATAGGCACTTAAAACTGAAAACATTCATTTTGGTCCATTTTTGGCAAAAATATCCATTTTCTAAAATATATCCGTAAGTGATGTGGATCGTTAGCAAAGAATATTTCACTGCTCAAAACGGTCGATCGTTGAGACGAAGGAGAAGATAGGAAAGATAGGTAAAAATAATTTTTTTGTCTTAAGTTTTACATTTATTTTTTATACAAATATGAAGAATATAACCGAAATTCCTAAAAAAATTTGCAATCACAGCTCTCATATTTTGTTCCTTTTCAAAATCAAAATCAGACCATCAAGTAGATGCTCTCGTCGAATTGAAGGGTAAATCGAATCTTGACAGCCTCGCACTCGCAGACTCTCTTCAGCCCCGTTCAAAAGTCCTGGTGCATCCGAGTTGCAGGTCGAGGCTAATGATTGATGGCTGCCTAAGCAGGATGAATTCATATTTATATCCGCACATGCATTTGCATTTCCATATGCGGAATGCGAAGTCAGTGTAAATAGCTGAGCCGAACAAAAAGACCTCTCGCCAGAAAGGAACTTTTGCCCACATGCACTTGCGGACGCTGGCCGAGCATAATGCTGGATGAATGCCATGTGGGATATGTGTGTGTGGTGTGGAGTGGGGCGGGTTAATTGGGTGGTGGAGGTCAAAGGATGTGGGAGCGAGCTACTTTGCGCTCTTTGTGCGACTGCCTCTCGTCCGGCCGTGGAAATGGGAATTCTTTGGTTTGATTTTTTGTTCGGCTGTTTGCCAGTTTGCGCCGGGTCCGTCCGTCATCACTAAAAAGTTAATTGCACGAAAAATAAGTTAATACTCGACGCCTGCTCCGTGCCAGTCCACTTCGATGGCCGCTCCAGTCGCTGTTTAATTTAATTAGTCGGCCTCCTTCTGCTCCCCCTCCTTCGCTGCCCAATTCCCCATCATGTGTGAGCTCCACAGTCCCAATTCGAGTTTCCCAAGCCCGCTCCCATCGACGAGACGCGACGCGGCTCCTTGTCGTCCTGCAAATGTGTGTGCCAGTCGAGTCCTTTCGACTGTTTGTCAATGCGATTCCGTGGGCTGGGCGGCCTGCAAGTCAATTAGCAAGTGTTTTAATTGCCTTAAATTTGCATAATTTCTGTCAACAAGGCGGTCCTGCTAAACCTTTCCCTTGGACAAAGAGTTTTTTGACCTTCTTGATAGGGAACTTATTAGGTTTAATAAAGATTAAGGGCATACTAAGTTCACCAATAAGTCATTTTTGCATATTTAATAGAATCGTTTAATAAAGATGTATTTTTTCTTTGTTTTAAATATTTTAAATGAATACCAAATATTTAAATATTTGTATAAATATTTTTTTATAATATTACAATAAAATTAATTAATATTTTGATTGAGAATTTAAAATGGCACTCAAAATACCTTTTCTCTGAAAATTAGTTATGCTGTTTCGTTTAATCGTTTAATAAAGATGTATTTTTCCTCTGTTTTAAATATCTTAAATAATTAATAATGTTTAAATATTTTTATAAATATTTTAATTTTATAACATTAAAATAAAATTAATTTTATTAAGCATTTAATGGGGCTTTTTAAATATCTTTTCTCTGAAAATTAGCTATGCTGCCTTGACCAGGCGACTTGATGAGTTTAAGGAAGATTTGCATATTAGTTTCAATTAGTTGATTCTGACAATGGGTCAGCCGGAGCCAAAGGGCCACGCCCGGATTAATCCCTCATTGAGACCCTGCTACGGGCATTTCAATTAACCCGGGACGCACCTTAAGCGATGGCCAGCCGGAGCACAAGACAATTTCAATTCCATTCAACGTCCTTCCCATACGATCTGACCTCGTTTCGACGAGCAGAAGACGCACAACTAATTAGACACATGCCAGGACATTAGACACACATGTGCGGTTATGAAACTACACTGGTAACCGTATCCGTATCCTATATCTATATCTGTATCTGTGACTGTGGCTGACTGGCTCCAACCGCTTGCCTGCTTGACCGTACGCAAATTACTTGTGTCATAAATTCAGCCCGCAAAAGCGACAAGAAAAGTCGGGCGGCGGCAACCCGAAATAAAACCCGAGGCTTATAGCAAGTGGGTCGAAGAACTGGGGCTTGGCCAACTCGGGGTCTCACGTATTCATAAGCTCGCTCTGCAGCGTTGTCCTTTTGCCACCGCAGTTTACGGCCACAAAGTTTCGATAACTCAAAGGGGCAACCGGGCGACCTTCATAAAGATCTCAATCTTAACGATGACAATGCGAAAGTTTTCGGGCACTGGTCCCCTCAAGATCCCCCGGAAACTATCGTCGCCATTCATAGTTGTATCCCCCCCACCTCGGCGCCTTTGTCTTCGCGTTAAGTGAGACAAAAGTTGACTTAAAATCCCAAAAACCGATGGGAATACCCACATGCACACACCTTTCCAAAACCGGTTGCTTATCGAGGCCCTTTGAATGCCTTTCGGGGGTTGCGAGATGCAGGAGCTGCGATAAGCCTAATATGCGTTTTCCTCGGCTGCTCATTACGTTCACATAACCCAAAGAACACGCAAGTACAGTGAGATCTCCATAGATAGCTCTAAAAAATTATTTCTCTAAAAATAAAATACAGTATTATAAAAAAAAGTGTATTTTAAATAATAGTTTAAAATGTAAATTTTATAATTTTTAACTTTATCATAAATACAATTTTGCATTTGGTGGACTAAAGGATTTATAAATATATCGTTTAAAAACACAACATTATTATTTTCATTTTATTACTTTAACTAATAGGATTTCAAGTCCCTGGAAAATCTTTGTAATATTTAAATAACCAAGTAGCAGTTTAACTTTTCCAAATTCCCCTGTATTACCGCACTAAATTCATAAACAATTTGGATAGTTGTAATAATGACCCACCCCGAGTCGGGAGTTGCACGAAACAAAAGGACGAAGGCCGTTCATCCTTCTCGGCCGTTTCTTAATTTGCGCTACGTGATGGAAAATAGAGGAAGGGGTTTCCCATTTTGGGGCCCTTTGTATGCGAAACCCATTGTATCTTGAAGATATACATGGCACTGATTTCCTGCAGAGTTATGGCCAAAGTTGCACCAGTTATTCCGCTCTTCGGCCAGTCAATGAACTGACCTTACAACGGCTTTTCGTTAATGGCGAAATCATGAATGAAATTGCGTAAAAGCGGTTGCCGAAAAAAAAGAAAGAAGAGAGAGGGCACCCCAATGAAAGTGAAAACGTGTGGAAAAATAATAACAATAACGAAAAAAAGGCACAAAAAAGCGCTGTGGAAAAATGAATTATTTTCGCATATTGGGTAATCAATTAAAATTAACCGAAAACAAAATAAAATAAAATAAAATGCGCAAACTACTCGTAAATGTGTGTATATGTATGTGTGTGTGGGGAGAACGAGGCAGGACATTGTTGACGCGGCGAGGGGGTGGGCCGAAAGGGGCGGTTGATGGACAGACAACCTCTGCCCGTGACCCCATTCCAATGGGGTGCGTGTTCATTAACCGGCATTGGCATACTCACACACACGTGCGTTTACGCATATAAGTATATCCCACGGCCCACACCACCCATCGCCACCCAGCACCACCCCCCACCACCAGTACTCTGCAGGTCATCGGACGGCGACAAGGACCTGTGCCGGCATTTTTATTTCGCTTTTCCGCTCTCTCACACCATTACGATTTACCACTGCATGTCATAATAACAACAACAAGCGGACGCGGCAACACCAACAAACAGCTGTAACCCAAGGCCGCCCCAAGGTCAAACCATAATCGTTGATAATGAAAATTATTTGTTTCGCATTTCGTTTTTTCCCGATTTCGGTCTCGCTCCTCTTTTTTCGGTTTTTCACTCCTTTTTTTCGGCCAACCGCGCGTCCTTGCCTCGCATTCGTTTTTGTCACTCGTTTTCTTTAATTTCCATTTAATGCATTTTACGCCCCACCCACCCCTTTTCCGCACACACACACAACAAGCGGCCGGCGCCCATTCATTGTGTAAATTATTGCCAAAAAAAAATAAAATGCCAAAAACAAGGAGTGAAAAAATCGCGCGCCCGAAAGTATGCAACATAATTAAAAATCAATGGCATACAAACAGATAAAGGCCATCGCCTGTTTTTCGGGGCGGCGGGGGGCGTGGCAAACAGCCTGATTTCCACATTAACAGGCCACCCATCTCCACCCCCAACCCCCTCAACTGCCCACCATCGTTCCCGACTGCAATTTATTTTTGATCGTTTTTTAATTTATTTTTTATTCGCATAAAAAGCGCAACAAAAAAATTATGAAAAAAGCGCGCGAACGTGCAGCACACAGCAGAAATCAACGTGGACGAAATGGCGGGGGAAAAAAAATAAAGGCAGCCGAAAAAAGAAGAGCAAAAGAGTGAAAAAGCAGGCCAAACAACGCCGGTCAGCGGCAGGAGCAGGACGAGCCCACATGGATGTGGATGTCCTGGCAGCCCGTGCACAAATTTCGGCGGTGTGGCGGCCAATGAACAGTAAAACTGTTGCTGCTGCGGTGTTGCAACGTCAGCAGAGAGCGGCCCAAATGGCCAAAAATGGTGGAAAAAAGAAGGCGCCAAAGTGTCGAAAGTATAAAAAGGATACTAGTTGGGGTGAAAATGGGAGTGGGAGTTTCCCAGATAGAAGGTGACTAGATCTGACACTACAACACTATAGAAATCTCTTCCATTTACAGGAAACAAATTGCTGAAAAGATTTACATATATATGATATAAAGATATATCCCTTTTGGGTCTTATGCGAAAATTCCCACTGAGCTCCTGTTGTCCTTCTCACCCGTCTCCTTCCGTTGCCCTTCAGCTGGAAGGCGACTTTTCTCGGGAAATCAGCTTAAACACCTCATGGCAGCGAGCGAATCCAACCATGTGTTGCATGCTCGGATCGAGAAGGATGCTGCCTTTATCTTTCGTCCTCCAACTCCACAACTCATTCACTCACATACACATATTTGCATTCCTCTTTTTTTTCGGGCTAGTGTTGTGAGTGCGCCTGTATCCTTTCACCTTCCATTTGTTTTACCCTGCATTTTTTTGTTCGTTTTGAGATGCCTTGCAAAAATCACGTGAAATTGTTAAAATTGCAAAATAATGCCGGTCAAACTCATTATTATATATATAAATACGTGCCGGCTGTCGATGCATTTTTTCTACTTACACTTTTTCGGCGAATGCGAGTTCCAGTTGGAATTCTTTGATGATATGGAATGCAACAGCTGCAGGACCCAGTATAATGATAGGATTGGTAGTATTAAATATTTCCTTAAAAAAATAAAACCTCAAAAACCTTAAATCAACTGGGTAAACAAAATATGGATAACAATTTTAAATTATTATACAATTCCGAATCAATCAACCACAATTTTCATGGCAAAAAATACCTGACTCTATTATTACATTTTGAGAAAGTAAGAAGTTGTAATAGATTAAATCTAATTGGATTTTCTTGAAATCCGGTAATATATAACTTCATCCTTAGCTTAGAAATTCTGAACATTTTAAGAAGATCATACTTTATGATAATTTGTCTTGAATAATATAGCTTTAACTCATTTAACTCAGAATTGCAGTCTGCTGCACGCGGCTGGGGCAAATTGCAGTACTCAATTTGTTACGGGGTAGTTAGCCCCCCCATCAGATACTCCCCCACCTGTGAAATCAGTTAAATTACGACCAAGAATCACCCGGCTTTGTTTGTTTGCCATCAATGGAAGTTTTTAATTTGCTGCACAACCCTTTTGCCAACGACTTCGCCTTTGCTTTGCCTTCGATTCAGCTCCGTTTCGGGCGGCAAACTGCAGTTTCGGCCTGCATAATATGCACTTTGCACCGTTTTCGGGCCCAAGGGGTTGTTAGCCTGTTAGCCGACCTGCAACTTGTCTATTATCCTGCCCCCCTTTTGGACGCACGGCCCGTGGAACGCAATTACCCAAACAAAACTCCATCACTGCAACGCTTTCTTCTGCCGACATGTGTGCAATTTCATGCAACTTTGTTTCGGGCTGCGTTATTTTGGCAAAAGTTTTCTGTAAATTGCATTCCGAAATTGCCTTTAAGATTAAAGTAATGCGAAAGAGTTGGGAATTAGTTTCTGCTGGCTGGAGGGGGGTGGAGAAAGGAGGGGGAAGGGGGCGCCAGGTGGGCGAGTCGTGCAGTCATGACGCCACTTCTTGACCCCGAAACTAAGTCATTCCGAGAGGGGTGCGCCCGGGTTACTGAGGAGTTACGAGCTGTGTATCTGTGTGCTCGAGCTGGCGACACTTGTAGCCAAATTGACACTAAAAACCGGTCGTACCACCCACTTTTACCCACCAAAGGACCGGTCCCAAAGGCTTCGAAGACGGCGACGACAACTTTGGCCGCACCTTTGCTTACCCACATGCGGCCAGTCGGGTAAATAGTAAGTGTGTGTGTGTGTCCTAGTGTGTCCACGCAAAGTAAATATTTTCACTCGCAAGGATTTCATTATCCTTATCACATGACAAGCGGAATTTTTTCGCACCACACAAAAGCGCAATAGCGGCAAAAGATGTTACGGCTCCGTAACGTTGGCGACCCAAAGGCGATGGATAAATGCATGTGTGTGGGTTGGGACGCCAGGACGTCGCCTTGCTGTCGTGTAATGTCCTTTAAGTCCTGCTCGGTTCAACTTTAATTACACAGCGCCGCCTTCGATGCGAGGTATTCGCTGGGTGTGCTGAAATTATGCTGAATAGCATGGCTTGCAGAATTTCACGGGCTTTGGTATTCACCTTTTATACGAAAATTCTGGAAAATTACTTAAGATAATTTAAATGAAATGGTGATAAGTATTTTATTTATATTATTTATGTAAATGATCGAACCACTAAAGAAATCTCCTTCAACTAAATTAAAAAAGATTTTATAAGGACTTTTGGTTGATACTTTGATATACAAAAGCTTTTCAACCTTTACAGTAAATTTATTTAGTTTATATTCATGTTTATCAAATATAGTTATTTTCCTAATATAAGAAAGCGAATTTGATATACTAATATAATCTTACGATTTTTTGAATATTTTTCTCTATACAGGATATAAGGACTTCTGGCCCTGACTTTGGTCACACTGAAGTTTATGTTGCTGCTGTTGTAGCCTTGGTGGTTTCATTGTCTCTTGAGATATTCCTTTATGCGCGTATGTGTGCGTGTGTGCCTGTGTGCTCGTGTGAGTGGCACTCCTGTGT
The DNA here is from genome assembly GCA_037075245.1 of Drosophila mimetica. Lineage (NCBI taxonomy): Eukaryota > Metazoa > Arthropoda > Insecta > Diptera > Drosophilidae > Drosophila > Drosophila mimetica. The sequence goes on from JBAMCH010000023.1 coordinate 11,830,858, forward strand.
GCTTATCCTTAACGGCGGTTGAGCAACTTAACTATTTGCATGTTTGTCCTTCGCTGCTGTCGCTGCGGTCTGTGCCTAGTTTAGAGCCCTCCAAGATGACGTCGTCGCGCTTGTCCTGCCAGGACCTTGTTGTTAATTACGCCAGCACAAAGGCGACCCTCGAACTTAATTGAAATGAAGTTCTGCTGCGCTAATGTCTTCATTAAAATTCCTAGTCAAGAAGGGAAAAATGTACGAGAGTCACCTTAAACCAGTTAAGTAGAGCAGAGTCAATGCCAATTATTTGTCAATCAGCGAGTGTGGGGTGTGGAAGTGGGTGGTGGGGTGTTGGGCTATTGCAACGGAAACGAAGTTCGCTTGCAAATTGCGGCTAAAAGCAACTGCCTGTGTACCATAGACAACAACAACAAGAACAACAATGGCAAGGGACAACAAATTGATATATATGGACAAGTCCGCGGATTGACAAAGCAGCTGCAGCGTAAAAACCCAGCCATGTTGCCTGTCCGTTAAAAACCCCGTGCAGCCCCCTTTTCCAACCCCCTTTCTGCGAAATGTAGCATTTGAGGCTGATGCTGCTGTCGCGAAAAGTGCATTTTGTTGAACGGGGCGTATGAGCAACGCATCGCAGGAAACATAGAGGGGGTTTCAAAGGGAGGGGTGTAGAAGGGTTGCGAGTGAGCAAAAGGGGGTCGTTCGTAAAGGAAACAGAGCCGCTTCGGCGACTGTCGCAGTTGCATTGAATTTTTGCCATTGCAGCGATGGCTGACAGACGCCAGCCGTCAGCCAGTTTTACCACCCCCTCCCTCCAACCCTCCACCCTAAACCAAAAAAACCCCCCTACACACACACACACATCCGCCGCCTTTTTAGTAGGCGGGGCATTTTTGTATTTTTTGCCTTTTGTTTTTCAAACGCAAGCGCGCATTTTTAATGCAACAACAACACAACGCACAAAGTGCATGCCAGAGCGAGAGGGCAAGACAGAGGGAGTGAATCAGTTTTATCCGGGCTTAGTATTTTGTTTTTTTCCCGCCTCCCCTCCCCCCTTGAAAGGATGCACATTGCCAGTGGAATCGCAGTTAAAAATATTACACATCGAAAGTTCAAAGTTCGGTTGTAGGGCATCCGCTTGCATGTCCTTTGAGCTCTCGGCCCTCGGATCCGCTTGATTAATTAAAAGCAAAATATGTTTATGGCCAGCAACAGTTCCTTGGGGGATAACCGGATGCTGGCCGGGTTAAAAAAGGCACGAGTGTGTGTGTATGTGTGTGCGTGTGGGCCATGAATTATGCAGATGCTGCTGGGTGGCTGTGGCTGGTCACCCGATTCCCAGATTCACACTCCAAACTCTACACCTCGCGGCCAGGAGGCAACTGTACCGCTTGACACTTGGCAGGACCTTCTCCGCACAAAGGACTAAGCGGCAGCCCCTTCTGCTTCGCCTGCCGCTCTGCTCCTTCCTTCCTTTCACCGAACATCGCTGATTGCATTTGCTGCAACATTTTTCGTTTGGTTTTGTTTGCCTTGCCTCCCGGGGGGAGGGCTGTTGCTGCTGCTGCAACTGCTGCACTGCCTCTGCGCTGCAATGTCCTGGACATTCGAATGGACTTTTGTTGTCGTCGTCCGAAAATGCAGCTGTCGCGATGCATGACCCCCGCGTTTTCCCCACCTTCCTGGTGCCGCTGCTGCTTGTTTAGTTTTTCGCGCAATTTTCCGCGCTGCTTTTGTCATTTTTCGGGGTTTTTTCCATTCTGCCCGTCGACCTGCCCGCCTGCCTGCCTGCCTGCCAGGCGATATTTTCGTTATATAAAGCCCTGGACATGGGAGCCATGCTTTTAGGCAACGGCCGGCGCATGCAAATGCAACTGCAACTGCAGCGGCGCTTTGGGGAATATGCAAATCAGCCATCAGCAGCGCAACTGCAGCTGCAGCAACAAAAGGCTCAAACTAGAAATGCTTTATGTGGCCATCCCGTTGGGTGGGTGAAGCCTCCCTAAAACTCCCCATCCCACTCTTCCCCTTTCCCCGCCGCATTTCGACGAAAGGCGAGCGCATAATTGATGCTTTTCGGACCGCGACCAGCTTTGCACGGCCATTAATTTGCTATCGAATTGCTCTCAACTAATTGAACAGCAGCATAATGCGAATTTAATGAAGATCGTCGATGGTTTGGAGGGGCGGAGGGGGAGGCACTGATTAGAAACCAGATAATAACGTATTTGATATAACAGTTGTTTTCTTGCCTGGCTTATGCAATCATAAACAAAAGGATTGTAGACATTTTTTGCTTCTATTTTATTTTTAACAGTAAAGACCTTTTTTTTAAGAGGTACACATTAATTTTAATTTTTAAAAAATTATTAAAATAATATTTGTAAGTTTACTTACCGATAAAAAAATAAAAAGAATTTAAAAGATAAATCTTTTTTTAAAAAATAAGTTTTATGTCCAAAACAAAGCAATAAGTTAAAAAAATATTGAAAGGGATAATTGAAAAATTAAAAAAAAACATTTTTTTGTATGTAATAATAGTAAGAAAAAATTCAATTAGACCCAATACTAGTTATAATTTTAAAATGTTTTAGTTTCAAAGATATTTTTTTTCAGCAACGCGTTGCCACTTAGTGAAAGAAGGCATATAATTGAATGGGGTTCGCATATGCAGATCAGTATATCAATTCGTTAAAATCGAAATGCCGTAGGAGTTTCGTTCTCGGTTCGCTTCGATTTTTAATGCGATTTCCGAGTATAGTCATTCAGCGGATGAGCCGATGCCTGTTGCGGGCCGCGAGCTCATTAATTAATGATGACCGGTCAGGACGGCAAAGGACGCAGGGTTCCAAACCGCAGCAGGTGGCAACGGGCCTGCCCCCCGCCCGCGACCTTTACATTTGTGCATAACAACTTATGAATCCATAAGCTATCTGGCAATCTCTTTATGAGCAGCATACCAAATTCCTCTCCGGTATCGGACCCAGCCAAACCAAACCAAACCATACCAAACCAAACCAGACCAAAACCATAGCAGGCCCGAAGCAAAAGCAGAACGGGCACAGCGGCAAAGTCAATAGCCAATGCCATCGATAAAGCCATAAACTCCGTGTACTGGGTGGGGATTGTGGGTGCTGTGCCTATCCGGCCTAAACTGCGCCCCCATCCTCGCGCTCTGGCCATTTCCAGGAATACGCGACGTATGAGTAACGAGCGCGATGCGTAGGATTAAATGCAGGCTCTGCCTAGTTCCGATCTGTCCCTCCCCGTCTATATATCCCTATTCGTATATATATATATGTATTTCCACATATATCTTTGAGCACGTACATAGAGAATTGCAGTGGCTGTCGCTGCAATCGCCCACCAATTTTTCTCCGCTTTTTTGATGCGCTTTTCCCCCATGGACCCCCAGTTTTCCACGAGTTAGTGGGAATTTATGCTGGCTCCATTGTTGTTGCTCTTGTTGCCGCGGTTCCTTTTTGGCGGGGTTTGAGTGCGGATGACGCTCTATATTTTTTCCAGCTGCAATTTTCTTTGCTGGATATTTTAATGCCAACTCCGGCGATATACCAATACCAATGCCAATAACCAACACCCATAAATGGCGGCGAAATGAAATACAAAAAAAAGTGTTGCATACGCGCAGGGGCAACATAGAAAACCTTTACGTTTCGCTTAGGTTTTTGTTTTATTTGTTGCTTTCAGAGTTTCCCTTTTTTTTGTGCGATTTTCATTTTGTTGCTTTGCCATTGCAAATGAAAACGAAAAAATTGCATTTTCCCCGCATATGGATGTGTGTGAGAAGCACGAAATCAAAACAAAACATGGCCACATGGCGGATCCTGTGGGTTGGGGTGGGTGTGGTGGGTGCTGTGGGTCATTGAGGGGAGGGGGTGCGGGTGGCACACCAACAATTCACAGCCAGGAGCAACAGCTCCCACAGCTGCCACACACTCCCTCTCGATAGATGCAGATGCAGATGTATCTGTATCTGCGGAATGGTATGGTCAATCTGACGGGTGGGGGGCTGGGTTTTTAGGTACACTTAGGCTCGATAGCTGCAGTTTTTGCCACCCAGCGCCAGTGCGCCACCCATCCACCAGAGAGTCGGGCATTACCAGTCCGAAAACCACCTCATCAGCCGCTCGGGGGTTTGGGTGTTGCATACTTTTTGGCGTTGTTTGATTTTTAGGCGCAGCAAAATGCGTTTTGCTCTTGATTGGAAGTGTGTGGAGAGTGTGGGGTTCGAATGTGTGTGTGTGTGAGTGTGCGGTATGTGCATTGTCCATGTCCTTCTCCCGGTGTGCCTGTGTGTTGGTAAGGACGCCACACTGCTGCTGTCGTCGCGCTTTGTTTTGATTTTTCGCGACTGAGCGCGCGTTGCTGTCTGTTTCACTCTGTGTTTTTGGATTTGTCCAGCATTGCATATGTGCGCCCACTGTTCTAGTGTGTGTGTGTGAGTGTGCTGGTGTTGCATGTGTATGTACATTAGCAGGAGCGGCGCTGACGTCGCAGTCGCAGCAATTTTTTGCGCCAAAGCCAAACCAAAAAGGACGAGGACAATTCGGTTGGCGCTGCTGCCGCTGCCTGCGACGTAGCCGCGGAATTTTTTTGCGCGTTTCGCGCCCGGCCAGCGGCCACTTTCATCCGTATCCGTACGTATCCCCACGTATTCCCACGTATCCCCGCGTATCCCACATCATCCTACTCCAAACTGGCGTCCCTCATAATCAACGCGCTGCAGCGACGACGCCATCGACAGCGGCTCTTTGGCTCTGTGACTCTGGGGCCCGTCATCGTTAGCAATTTTTGCCAGGACATTGCAACAGAAAACTGCTAAACGCGAAACAAGTTGCGGCGCTTTTTTCTGCTCCTCGGGTTCTCGTCTCCCTGTCCTGGCTGCATGTCCTGAATCGAACTAAACTGAACTGAGCCGTGCTGCCAGGATCAGGCGGCAGCAGGCAGCAGGCTAGGCACATCATCAGTAGGCAGTGCAAGGCAGGCAGGCAGGCAGTCGGCAGGCAGGTCGCCACTTCTCGCAGACTTCTTCGCATCTGCATAAATCAAAAACCCAGAGGCAGTAGCCGTAGCAGAAGCAGAAGCAGAAGCAGTTTTCCACCCCAAGAAAAAACTCTAGAAAAAAATTCGAAAAAGAACGAAGAGAAAGAAATCGAAAATACAGACATAGAAACAGATGAAGAGAAGTTGGGGAAAAAAGTGCCAAGTGAATGTGAAAGTGAAAGTGTGTGCAAAATGACTTGAAGTGCAAGACTAGACACCAACACCTAGCAACCAACCACCATCCATCCACCCAGCCCGGCCCCCACTACGTATACGCAATGCGGCCCCGGCACTCATACGCCCCGTTGGCCCGCCAGCCATTCGAACTAAGACTCGGGCTGGGGCTCGAGCAGCCATCGCAGGCCACCATGCCGTCTTGAGTGCAACGTAACCCGTTAAGCAAACAAAAAACCAACCCAACCGGCTTGCGCCAAAAGACAATGTAAACGCCGGCACTAGAATGTAGCGCAGTTTTTTCCTCATTTCCCAAAACTAACTAACAAAACCAGCCAGCCAACAACAAATAACAAAATAGACAAAGTTACATTTTTACCAATATCGATAATATTAATCACTTGATAATCAGCGCCAGTCAAACGCAGCATTTCGTTCGTAAACAACAGCAACAAGCAAGCAACAAACAACAACTAGCTAAAAGTCTAAAGCCAAGAAGCAACCAAATAAGCAGGCAACAATACCAGTCAGTCCATAAAGTCAGAAAAAAATAAAACCAAAAAGGAAGAAGTAATAAGATTGAGTAACTCCAGTTTCAGTTCCGCACCGATTCCGATTTGAGCCAAAATTAAAGCGTCTGAATTTGATTTCGATATCGTCTGGCCCGTTCCGTCTTCAAGTCTCGGCCACAGGTTCGTCATCGTCCCGACACACTCTCAGTTTCTACAAATTCAGACGTAGATCCTTAGTTAGTTCACCTTTTGTATTGTGCATTTCGGCCACAACCGTTTGGAAAACGATCCAAGAGAAGTCAAAAGAGCAGGGGAAGAAGAGCAAAAGTCAACACTCAAAATCGAAAAAAAAAACTACGAAATTACCTGAAAATTTTTAAACAACCAAAAAGTCTATGAATGCAACAAAAATTACACGCTAAATTTTACAAGTGCAAAATTTTCTTATAATAATTTATCAAAAAAAAAATAAATAAATTTACCAAAAAAAAATTATATAAAAGAAGAATACAAAAAAACGGAACTATTGTGAAAAAATTAATCAAAGTTTAGAGAGAACATTAAACGCAAACGGAATATCAAAAATTGTTGTGATGTGATATTTTTTCGATGTACTTTTATTTGAGGGTAAGTAATGTCTTCAACTATACTATAAACTTACATTTACTATATTGTATTATATCTTTCTCTGACTTATTTCCTCACTATAACTCTAACCTTTAACATATAACTTCCTTATTTAAAATTTGTTATCATCTAGAACGTAAAATGTTATACCAAATTATCTTAAATGATATTTGCTGGGAGCTATACATTTTCCTTACACAAAAATAACAAACGTTGCACTTATCATTACATAACAAGACATTTTCTTAAGAAATCATAGATGAGGCACGAATTACTGTTATTATATTAATGGGAAGACTAGCGACCGGAAGTCCAAATCAAAATGAATTGTTAAACAGGTATCTTCTAAAGAGTAACTCATTCTAGAGCTTGAAATATATGCGTTGTCGATGCCACAATCAAAAGAAAACGATCCCTCCATTATTTTTAGTAATCGTGTAACAGATATTCGGCATTCTAAAACCGTATGATTAATATCTTATCATCACCAATAATTTACTAAAATATTTATGTTTATATATAATAATTTAACTTTTTTTCTAATCCTCAAAATACGGATTTTTGGAATAAAATTAACACAATATAAAGACTATAAAAATATAAAAACTATTTTGTAGTCCTCTTACTTATAGATTTAGTTTCTTTTTGCTTTAATTCGATTTAAATTTTCGATATCCTCTAGCTCCTTGTTTTAATATATAAAAAAATAAAAAAATACTTCAAAAACTAACTTTACACTAATTTTATTTAATTTGCTTTTTCATTTTAAGAACTCATCGATTTGGGAAATATTATGTGTCAAGTTGAACATTTTAATATTAAATTTTCCGTTTATTATTTTAGTTGCTGGGATTTGTCATTAGCATTCTTATAAAGTTAGAAATACCACAGCTTAGATATTTATTACTCTCAAGTTTTCAAAATTTACCAAAATCTAACCTCAGAAATTAATACAAACCCCATTTAATGCCTCCTTTATTTATTGAAAGTAATTACTCCTTTAGAAAAAAAATGGATTCTTTGAGTTCCTTAGTTCAGTGGGTCTGAAGATCGCAGAAGGCTGGCCTTCTCTCCGCTTTCAGCTCGGCTCCTTTTTCGCAGGACTTCGTGTCCTGTCGTCGGGTGATGGAGCTCAGCTGCAGCAGCAACATGCAACAGCAACAGCACGGTGTTGCTGGTGTGCGTGCCCCTCTCGCCAGCAGCAGAAGCAGGTTTAGTTGTAGTTGTAGACTTTTTGCTTTTCTACATCCTCGCACACACATGCACACACTGGCACTCACACACACAGACGAGTGCAGGAGGCGAAGTTTTGGAGCCATGCACATAATGTAAACAAGGACATGCGCAGTGCATCGCTTCCCCAACAGGAGAAGTGCATTGCAGGCGATGCAATTGCCAACTAGAAGATAGCAGCAGCTAAAGGGGCAGTGGGTGGGATGTGGGTTTGGGTGGCGCTTTGGGGTGGTGCTGGGTGGCTGGGGGGCTGCTTCATTTACCAGCGACTGCACTAGTAAATAGCAGCTGGCAGCGCAGCCAGCGTCGGCATCGCAGTCGGCGCCAACTTGCCACAGTTTAGATGGGAAAAAAGGAAAACTCCAAAGAGCCGGAGAGAAAGACAGAGTGAAAGAGAGGGGCAGAGAGTGGGAGCGAAAGAGAGAGGTAGAGCTGCGCAACGAGAGCAGCTGCGAGTGCAGCACCCGAAAGGATGCAACGCTGCAAGGCAATTGCACTCCAGGACTCTCGCACACACAGAGACAAGCAGCTAGACTGAGGCGGTTGCTTCTTTTTTGGTTGTGTTGTCTCTTTTCGGCTTATTTTTAGAAGTCCTTTCCCCCTGCCCGCCCCCCTCACCCCCGCACGGCTGCAGTTTATTTACTTGACCAGGCCTCGGAAATTTACATGGCAGCCAAGGGGAGGGAAGGGAAGGGAAGGGGGGCTGCATCCACAGCAGCCGTAGCAGCTGTTCCTGGAGCCCCAGCACGTGCAGCAAGCAACTGCCCTTCAGCCACCCAGCCACCCACCTGCCGCCTGCGTGATTTGTGCGTTGCCAGCAGGACAACGACGATGATGATGACGATGGAAGTCGTAATGATCTGGGGCCCAAAAAAGGCAGCAGGAGGGGGAGGCAGGAGGCAGGAGGCAGGAGGCGGTGGTGCAGCTGCATTTCTTTGCCAGCATCGCCGTGCGTGGTTGGTCGGCTCGAAAAAGGGTCGACGGGTTGGGTGGTGAGGGTGGCTGGGTGGTTGGGTGGCTTCTGCTTTCTGCTTGCAAGTGTGGGCGCGTAGACATTGCGTAGAGTTGGAGCCAAGTTTTTTCTATTTCTTGATGGGCAGCCCTCCCCCCTTCCCATCCCCTCCCCCTTTTTGGACCGCGCTTCATTCGCACATCGAGTGGTCAAAGTACATAGAGATAGCCGGGGATATCCATGTGTGTGTGCGCTTTTTGCGCGCGCGAACTTTGGCCAAAGGAAAAAAACTTAAACAGAGCTGCCTTTACATACGATGCGGGGGAGGGGAATGGCTGGCCTGGCTCGCTGCATTTTGCGCGTCTGTAGCTTTTTTTGGCGGCTGTCGATGGGGTGGAGGGTGTTGGTGTTTCGCAGGGTGGCGGCCATGTACGCGTCGTCGTTTGCCAAAGTCCGCATCCGTGTCCGTGTCGCGATGACGGAACGCCGAACGAACTGAACGCATCGCCTCGCAACGCAACGCATCTATCGGCATCGGAAGGCAGCATCGGCCGGGCACCGCAGTTGGCATACGGCTTTTGGACGTCTTTTGAGTAGAAACATTGCTTTTTTATATTCTCGGCTCGACGCACCGCACCGAGCAAAAGAAGTAACGTGACGCCAGCGTTAGCGCCAACGCCACGTAACGATAGCTGGCGCTCCAGCGAGGAGCCGCAGAGTTGGTCCAAGTCGTCGACGGTTCGGTTCAGTTTCGGACTTGCTTATTTTCTAAAAAATCCAGCTAACCAGCCAGTAGTAGCACACACACACGCGTCGGTCGAGTGGAGTGAGAGGCCGCATCATCATTATTATATATAAAATATATATATTCCATATATATATATACGGTATAGAATATAGATATATATACATATAAATGGGTGCAAAGTGCGCGCGCGTTTGCCGCCCACAAAGTCAACCGCCCACGCCCCCCAAACCGCTGAGGGGCTGAGGCTTCAGTTGCAGTTCGAGTGCCGTCAAATACTATTTATATACAATAAATGAAATAAAATATATACAAATATATCTATATATATATCTAAAAAATATATATGCATCCGGCCGCGAGTGTCCTTTCGTGTGCGTTCGTGTGTGCCTGTGTGTGTGTGTGTGCGTCAGCGGGTGTGTGTTACAATAACAGCTTCGATTGAAAGCAAACAACGAAATTCTAATGCAATCAACTGATTTTTTTGACATATCCAATTGATTTTTTAATAATCTGCTGCTGCCACAAGTAAAGACGAAAATTTAAAACGCTCGATTGAATCGAAAACGAATTGCTGACATCTTGAACCCGAAGAACCCAACCTCGATCCCAAAAACAGTCCAGTCAACGGCGTCCACTCGTCTGCGTCGTCGTCTGCTGTCATCTGTTATCCTTCAAAATAATTCCTTTAACAAAGCTAAAGATGCTAGAATCAAGAGATCCCCCGATAAGCGAGAGGCTATAGAACCATTGAATATAGAACGGGAAGTGCGATAAAATCCCCCGACTGACCTCTCATGTTTGCACACACTCTGATCCTGGTGCAATCCGACAGACACTGCGAGGCACTGCAACCGATCGAAAAGCCGCCAGAGTCTCATCACGATCCTCTGGAGCGGCTGGCTCGGCTCATCCAGCTGGACCGCTCGCACCGCTCCGCGTTCCCGGCGACGGCGACGCAGACAACGATGCCAGAGTGGCCAACGAACTGCCTCACAACTGGACTCACCGGGATCCTTGGGATCAACCAGGCCGTTGCCGTGGACACGAGAGAGAAACTGAACACCGCCATGGATAAATAACATCAGTAAATTGTCCTGTACGTGATCGAAAATCGCAAAATCACATATGCCCCTTGATAAAAAACCCCCAAAATGCACATGTCCATCGTAAATCAAAGTCATTCGAAAATTATTTCTATCGAATTTTTTAATTAGCAGCTAGGCAGGATTTGCGGGGAAATTTAGACCAATTTTCATAAAAACATTAAATTATTTTGGGACTTTAGATTATAAAATTTACAAGAGTAGAAAATGGTATAAGGTGATAAAGCATTTTAAAAATTATTTTTTTAATTCAAAATATATTTTTTGGAATAGAAATTTAAGGTGGATTTATCAGTTTTCAAAACAAAATTATAAATAAAATGTTAAAAGCTACCCAAAGTCTTGTTGAATAATTTGAAATTAAATTTTTTTTACTTTTTCAAAAGTAAGTTTTCATATTAAATAATTTTTTGTTTTATGATATATTTTTGAATCTATTTTTCTTTACTTTTCCCCTTAGTGTATGTCGTATTTTTCTATATTTTTAATTTCACTTATTTTTTGCATTATTTTTTCTGCAAAACTACTTGTTAGCTTCATTTGAGTACCTCTCAAAGTTAAGCACGTGTGAGTTCGTTAAACAAAAAGACAAATATGTAGGAAAATGGGGCGAAATTCTGGGAACTTGCAGCACTTAGAGACATAAGACCAGAGTCATTTCCCCAACGCAAGTACCGACGGCAACTCTGAGTGCTTTCTTGTCAGCAATCTCAAAGAGTAGGGTTCCGATTTTGGAGTATCTTGTGGAATGCAATTCGAGCCTTGGGGAATCTTGAGTAGAGGAGAATGTCCTGAAAAGGTCTTCCTCCCCTTTTTGGGGGATGCTCTTTCTGCAGTTCTACCCCACACACTAATACGGCCCAACCAGACTCACACACACACACACGCACACAGAGTCACTTGCCCGTTCTCCATTTTGTTCAGCTGCCCCAACTGGCAGCGACGTCGACGTCGGCAGCGCTGCCTGCCCCTCCATATACGAGTATTTGAAATGCGCACTAGCTCTAGCTCAATGAGCTTATGTGTCTGTGTGAGCTCCCCTCTGGCTTAGTGGTGTGTGTGTGTGAGTATCCTGTTTCGGGTGGGTGTGGGTGGGTGGGTGGTAGTCAGGGAGTCCTGGCTGCGCTGCCGCTGATTTTATTTGCAAAGCCCCACTGTGTGTGTTTGCTGTTGCCTTTGGCTTTGCAATGCCTCCCCTGGAAAATAAAGCCTCCTGCTTCCTGCTCCCCCCGGACATTCGCGTATTTTTTCGCGGCTGCGGCGGGCAAACATTTTTTGCTGCCAATACACACATACCAGCGCACTCACACACACATACTGGCTGGGGCAGAGAGTCCCGGCAACGACAACGACAACGCAACGACAACGACACCGTCAGCGGTCGTCCTCGGCCTATTCGCGGCGAAATAATTTTTCGCATTTTTAGTACAAAGCTTCACATCAACGTCGTCGTACAAACAAATTTTTATTTTCGGATTTTTCAATTACGTTTTCATTTATTTTTAAGTATTAAGTTTGCGTGCACTCAAAAACAAAAACAAAAAAGCAACTAAATCAGCAACTAAAACTCGAACAAAATCATAAGGAAATTCTTACCCAGAAAAACAGTTGATAGATCGTGTGTCCAAACATCGAAACCCAAAAAAAAGGAAACAAAAACCAAAAAAAGGAACTCATTCAGACCAAAAAAGAATCGAACCACATTTACCGGCTTTCAAAGAACGATTCTCAAGTGTTTTTTCGCCGTCTCTCCAAAAGTCTCGATTAAACTCTCAACCGGCAGGAACTCTCGACGATTCTCAGTTTGTTATTTGTTTGAACTTGTTTGCCCTCCCACAACACAATATCATCAGTCCGTTTTAGTTCTTAACAAAGTATCTAAAAAAATTAAAACGTAACGAACTATATTTAATGAAAAATCGAACATTACGAACAAAATCGCGAAGAAATTGAACAAAAGACACTAGATGAACAAAGACACAAGTTACAAAATTCAAATATAAAATCAAAAGTACAAAGCAAAAAGATTGTTGGCAACATTTTTATAAGTATATATACGTATTATTATGATTTGTATATATTTTTTATACGAACTCGAAGCTACAGAGTCCAAAACTCAATTTTGATACGCAGAATTGCTCATGTGATGCTCCGAATCCTCCGACGGGTAAGCAAATAGTGTGTTCAGTTCTCTTGAGAAGAAGACGCTGGCGAAGGGGAGAAAGAGAAAGAGGGGGTAAAAAGAGAGAGAGCGAATGCTCCTTTCGAAAGTCTCTGAACTGAGCCGGCAATACGAAGACTGCCAGCCGCAGGCTTCGGCTCCTCGAGCCTTCGTGCCTGATTTTCGGCTGCTTCGTATCCTGCTGCCGCTGCCTTCTAATTGCGTCCTCTCTCTGCCGGCGTCTGTGTGTCTGCGTGTGTCCGTGTGTGCGTGCGAGTGCATTACATTATCCTGAGGCAGCGGCTACACGTACACCTACACCTACGCAACAGCTTCGGCATCCGACTTCCGATTCCGAATCCGCTCCGATTGCGACTCGGCAAGGACCTCGACTTGCTGCGGCCGCTGCCTGCCTGCTTCTTCTCTTCTAGTCCTTCTTAAGCTACGCGCGCGTACGGTCGTACCGCCCGCCCGTCCCGCCGCCGCTCGTCCGCTCGTCCTCTCATCCCGTTCGTCCCGCTCGTGGCCTCGTCGTTTCGGCCATCGGCTCCTCCTTGGAGCGCTTCTTCGTGCAGGTATGCGTGCGATTGTGTGTGTGAGCAGGCGCACACTTACTTGCACTTACTGCGTGTAGGAAATTATCTGCTGCCTCTGCCGCTGCCGGCGTCGCCTAATACATATATAAATAATATATATTATTATATGGGATATACATATATTTAAAAGCGACGACGCTCGTGTATATAGAAAAGGCAGCTCGTTATCGCAGATGCCCAGGATAAGGGATGCCGGGCGGGTAGTGGGATGGAGAGTAGTAGGTAGTAGTAGGGAGTAGAAGGACCTCCTGCTTGCCTGCTTGCAAGAAAGTGTAGCACACTTATGTGGGCAGGCGTTGACTGAAGCAGCAGCATCAGCAGTAGCAGCAGCGGCAGCTGAGACGGAAACGGAAACGGAGACCGAGTCCTCGACTTCGACTTCGACTGAGGCAGCGCCTTGGTCTTCTGGCACTTTACTTTCGCAGGCTAGAATACAAAATTCAGTACGTTTCCAGTCACGCGCGCTGGCAGAAGTTTTGCTTTGCGTATGTCTTCTATCGACGACGCCGACGAACGCCGCCTCGACTTGTGTAAAAAATTCAAATCATTCCAAATAAATTATTAAAATAAAATAATAATAAAATATTAAACCAAAACATAAAAAATAAAAACAACTAAATTGTATAGCCGTGCTTAAGCTGTGTGTCTGAGTTGAAGAATCAATTCAAATCAGTTTCAAATCAAATAAATAAAAATAAATTCACAAAAACAAAATAAATTACATTTAAAATAAATAAATAAATTTGATTATCAAATAAATTAGCGATAACCAATTAAAGCCTAGTTCAGCCAGCTCAATCGTCTCTCGTCAATCGAACCCAGTCACAGATCCTCCTCAATTAGTTCAAGTGTCGCTGTTTTGTGGTACGTGCAACTTGCGGCGCCTTTATTCGCTGCCTTTTTTCGCGATTAGCCAACCAAAGGGCCACACACACACTCCAGCAAAACGAAAAAAAATAGAAAAAATACTAATACAAAAAAAGAAACCATCGAACAAGCCAACACCAACACACACTCACACACACGCAATCGGACGCCACTTGCTGCTGTTGCTGCGGCATTGGTGGCCACATTGCGCATACGACATGTTAGCCCGCAATTATCCTGCCTGCGCATTGGCAGGCCCCGCGTCTTGGCTTTGATGGGGAAAAACTTGGCAGGAAATTATCTAAAGCGCCCAAGGCAGCCAGAGCCTCAGATTCGCCGCAGCCCCGCTCAACTTTGTCAGCAACTTTCCACAGACACCAAGACATTCACACACACACAGGGGCAGCGGGCCATACTTATACTTATATAGTTGAGATACAGCGGGTCGTGTCTAATTTTATATAAATACTCTCACACAGACACTGGCACACTCGGAGCCGAATATAAAAGCATTGGGGCTTCGTTTCTTGGGAGACATTTGATCGTCTTGGCTTGCAGCGACAGCAGCGCAGCAGCAGCGGCCAGTTAGAAGGCCCAGCCTTAGTCAGTTGGTCACTCAGCTAGGGAACAACAACAGCGCAGTCACCAGGAGTCAGTCAGGAGTAGTCGGTAATCAGTTGCCCGTTAGCCCCACAAGTCCACAGTTCGATGATGGTACGTGCCAGGTTGGGGGATGATGAGAGCATCTCAAGCAGGAAATGTCCAAAATAAATGTTCAATATATAATGCTAATGAATTCAAAAATTATTTACAACTGTGACAAAGTGAACCCAAAATACGACTGTGAAAAAACCACCAGAATTTATCAACTCAAAAAATAAATGTTGTGAATCATATCAGTGATACAAATAATAACTATAAATAACTAAATAAAAAATAAATTAAAAAAAAATCTTTACAAAATTTAAAAAATTTTTTTTGTTTATTAAAAAATGTCCTCATTTGTTTTAATTTGAAAATTTTTGTTGTAACATAATTTGAATTAAAATATTATTTGTATTAAAAAAAATAATAATATAATTATTTTGGTATTTTACTTTTTTTACAAGAAACTTTACAAACAAATTTATATTTAGAAGTGCAAAATTTTTTACATCATGTTTAGCTTTATAAAGTTTCTTAAATTGTTTTTCTATTTATTTTTAAATTATTTCTTAATTATATTTATTAACGAATATTTTTACTTCTTCCCTAATAGAAATCCCAAACTTAGCTAAATAAAATAGAAAGCGAATAAACCAAAAAGCCGCAAGAAGAAGTCTGACAAAATAAATAAATAAGCTAAAATGCTCAAAATTCTAAATTAAACTTGTAAAAACGAAAGCGCTGCGGCAACAAATCTTTGGAAAGCCCTTCCGAAAGAAACCGTTCAAAATAACTAAAATAAAAGTAACTAAATGAAAAAGAAAACCGGAAATAATCTGAAACAGTGAAAAGTGTGGCATAATTTTCGGTGTGCCTCGCAATGAAGTGACCAGAAATGTAGCAAGCCGTGCGGCGGTGCCTTAAATAAAGAAATAATTTTGTTAGAGAAAATAAAAAAAAGAAAATGTGCCCCTTTGTGACCCCTGATGACCCCAGTCCCGGCCCCCGTTGACCGCAGCGCTAGAGTGAATTGTGTTCGCCTTCCCAAGTCCCAAAACGAAAAAGTCCCCCCGAAAATCCAAAAAAAATCTGTGCACAACAAATCGGCCCGAGAAATGAGCCACCCTCATCCGAATTCCGATCCGCATCACCAGCGACCGGAGCGGTCGGCGGACTCTTCCCGCCCGCTCCTGCTCCTGGCAGCGGTGCAGTCCCGCTCCTCGGGAGCGACTGTCGCTGCCGCCGCTCCTGCCGCCAGCTGCCAACGCTGAACACACGGCCGCCATGAAGCGGGCGAGATCCTCTGAAGCGGCTCGATTCGCACTCGCCACTGGCATTGTAACTTAAATTAAGGGTAAAATATCGCAAATGGTATTGGTGCAAAAAAAAAAAACAAAACAAAACCAAGAAAACAAACCAAAAATCTAGAACATTTCCCCCCAAATCAGAAATGAACATTTAAGAAAATCATATTTTGATTAGCATAATATTAAACTTAAGTATAGGCTGTGAAGAGCTCAGATAGGCTGTGAAGAGCTCAGATAAAATATAGAGAAGCTGCAAGTTTATTTTCTTTTCTAAATTTTAAGAATTAAGTAAATATTCAGAAATAAAAATTATACAATTTTAAATCGTTTTAATAATATTTACTGCAGTGTGAAACTGATATTAAAAAAAAATATATATTAAATTAAATCAAATACAATTATTGGTTATCAAAATATTTTTAATATGCATTAACATGTTTTAAGCTGGTTTAAAAAATATGAAATTAAATAGAGATTTTATAATATTATGTCCCATAAAAGTTATAATTTTTGATTCTATTTTTTATACATAAATATTTTATTTTCGCTTGCAGCTTGTGACTTGCCAACCCACCCACTTATAAATATTAACCCTATAAAACCGTCAAATAGCTCGCACTGAAAAAAATATCAAAGTTGAGTTAGCATTTTGTACTATTGAAAGGCAGAAACCTTAAGAAATAGGTCTTGTGAACTATATTCCCCCATTGAATTCTCCATAACCTTTTCAGCTTACCATCTGAACCAATTGACCAGATTACTAATCTCACATTTACGTTGCGCCCTGTGCAATCGTCTGCTTTCTACTTGCAGGTTACACCATATCGAGAAGTTATCCAATGAGAAAGCCGCTTAAATTTTGGTAAGTCCACTTCAGTATCTCCCTTAACTTTAAGTCTGCGTCCAGTCTTGGTCTTTGTGCTCGAGTGGACTTCATTTTTTAATTAGAAAGTCAACACACACACACACTCGCACACTCAGGGGGTATCCTTAATCGAAAAGTGCTGCCATATGGAGAGGCGCCTTTGTGAGCAGCAGGACTCGGCAATCCTCGCTTGTTTGCCTTTGTTTATTTGTGTGCTACTTAAGATGAAATGGCAAAGAAAACTGACAGAGATGGCCGAGAGGGGGATGGGGGTTCTGCACATCTGCATCTGCCCTGTGTCCGTTTCAATTTCTCCTACCAAGTCAGCCCCTCACGCAGACATTTTCTTTGACTTTCCACCCGCCGCCAGATCTGCTGCTGGGAGGAAAGAAAAAAGGAAAACAAACAGAGGCGTCTGGGGCTAGAAGAAGGCGTGTGTAGGGAGCCGTGTGCAGTGCAACAGCGGAAACGGAAATTGCTGAAGTTGCATGTGTGTGTGTGTCTGCCGTGTGTCCTTTCCCTGCTGTCCTATGTGTATGTGTAATGAGGCGCCGTGTTATCCTTTTGCTGACAGCAGACGCCGCTAGTTGCTGCGTTGTTGGATTTACAAGCAGGCTGCAATTATTTTCAGCTTAAGCGACAACATAGAAGGAAGCAAGTCTTAAGCATTTCCCATTTTCCATTTTCCAGCCTCGTTATTATCCAGCTCGATGCCGTGTAAATGAGTTTGCTGCCTTCGTTTTTTTTCACTTGTTATTGCCAACTTCTCTTTCGTTTAATTCCACTTGGACGGGGAACTTTAACCCTTCGGCTTGAGTTGCTCATGTGCAGCCATCGCAGCCCCTGCTCCTGCGGCTCGCCTGTTTTCTTTTCAGTGCATAAGTAAGTGCACCTAAGGCTACTTATGAAAAATGCTAAATTAAAGTTGACTTTTAGGCGTACAATATACCATTCCCCTCTCCCTTTCCCCCACTTTCCATGTTGGCCTTCCAAGTCCCGGCCAAGTTGCCTGTTGTGTTTCGTTCGCAAGCAAGAAAGTTTTCCTGCTGCACGACCCACACGAAATGTTTAGCACATTGTACGGAACTCTGAAACTTTGGCCAGCATCCAGGTGGAAATGTCATGTAGAAAGTTTTGGGCCTTCGAAACTCAAAACTTCGCTGCCTCGGACCTTTCGCCATGCACGGCCAACTCCTCTGATGGTCGGGCCGGAAATCGTTTTAAGAACGGAAGTGAAAATTTCTACCATGCAGCTGAGCGCAACCATCTAAATATACATCTATCTATACATGGCCCTCGAATAATCTCTTATTGAGACCGAACAATATAAAAAAGTTAGAGTGGGGAGGGGGTTGGCTAGCTAGTACAGAGGCAGACCGAAACGCAAATTCATTCAATTGCGAAAAGAAAATTACCCTAAAACGCGGCACAGAAACAGACAGAGACAGAGAGGCAGCAACAAGTCGCGATGATTATCTGGAATTAAATAAAGCACACACTCGGCGCATATATAGTATAGCCCTATTCCGATTCCGATGGCGATCCCGAGTCCGAGCAAAATATCTGACTTGCGCCGGCCAATGGCAACGAGCAGCGCTCACTTGAGCGGCGACGGCCAAAGTTGCACGCCTCGCTGAGCAAATGTCGCGGCTCTTGTCGAAATGACCCCCACCATCCCACCACCCACTGACCACCCCCTGATCACCACCCCCGCCCACTGGCAACTACGGCAGTCTGCCCGGTTCCGTTCTATTCCGTTTCAAGCGCTGGAAATTAAGTCAGCAAATGACTTGTAGAATATCAACACATGTCCAGGGTCTGTCCGTCTGCGATACTCTATCTTATATAGGGGTTGGTCTACAGGTAAATCAGGTTAAAAAATAGGTGATAGAAAAAATCTAGGTTGTTCGTAACTCATCGTAAATTTCTGTGGAAACTATATAAGCAGTATATCGTAAATAACTACACATATATTTAATTGAACAGAACTAAACACTAGATAAGATACGTTCATAAAAGCAATTAGTGTATTTCTTATCAGCTTTCGATAGTTAAAGTTGGTCTAGAAAATATATAAATAACCATATTTGATCGTATACTTACAAAAAATAGATGACTTTATAATTTGATTAATATTTCTTAATACTTAATCTTTCCTAAAAAAATAAAATTAATATATTATTTGCATTTAGCACTAGTTATATATTTATTTATCAGAAAAATAAAGCAAAATAAATTATATACTAGTTCTAAAACCTATTGGTCATTAGAACTGAGGGTATCCAACCTTCGCAGAGCTCGCGACACTTGATCTTTCTTGTTTTTTATTCGCCTATTTCGGACATGGACAAACTATTGCAACAGATCAGCGGCGGTTGAGCAGCAGCCAGGCGAGCAACAAGATAATCAAGTGTAATTTATTTCGTATTTGGTGCGCGCCATGCATGAGTTCGAGCACGACGACAAGTGCGAGTACGAGAGCATCTGTTCGAGTATCTGGTATTTAGTATCTAGAGAGGAGCACACACACAGACACCCATTTGCCAGTAGACTTATATAAGCTGGCAGGCGAATCAAGCCTCAGCCCAACCCCCAAAACTAGACCGGATGCACGAGCACTTGGCGTGAGGCGATCTGAGTCGATTTGGGCTGGTGTCGCGTCTCATATGGCGAAATCATTCAAGCATCCCACATCCCACATCCCCCATCCCAGCCCACTGCACTCGGGGCTCTAGTCGGATCTAGCTTTATTCGGCGCTATCTGGATCGCTCCACTGCACTGCACTGGTCATGCCAAGGCTCTAAGCTACACTTAAATATATTAAAATAATATTTGTTTCCCTTAATTTAAAGTTCCTTCTCTTGTTAAAGAATTAAAAATATTAATTTGTCTTTATTATTTGATTTTATTTTTTTTTATTAGTATAAATCATAAATCTTCAGTTATGGAAAAAAGCATATTCAAGAACATTTTTTTCTAAATTATATATATTTTTATTTTTTTTTTTATTACTTTTTTATACATTTTGTATTTATTTTTTTTGTATTATTTTCTAATTTTTTTTTTTTTTTGGGTCATCAATGTGAAGCATGTATTACTACTTAGCCTTTTTACTTCTTTTGTGTAACAAATTTAATTTAATTTAATTCATTTTAATTTTAGAGAAACTACTTATTTTACGATCTTATAACTCCCTTTGTTTAAAATTAATAACCAAATTGCCAAGTGTACATATGACCATTGAGCTTCCGCAATGTTTCCACTCGCATCGATAGCCGCTTTCCACTTTCCCACGTGCTCCGTTCGACAACAAGTGGTCGAGGCACACCCTCTGTCAGTCCAGCAACCCCCGCCCCCTTTTCCTCTTCCACTTCCATTACCATTACCGTTTCCCCGCCCGCCACGAAGCACGCACCAAAGTGGCAGAATGCAGGGGAGAGGCAGCACAAATACGTATTAAAACGTTAATAATATGCGAGGGCCAGCAACTCATGACAGCCTCAGCCCGCGAAAGTTGCCGGTTGCGATGAAAAGCCGCAGACAGAGCAGCCACCAGCCATCAGCCAGCCAGGTGAAGGTGCCCGCCTGTCCAACGCAAATCTTTCAAGAGTAGTTCCGCTTTTTTGTTGTGCCCACAGTCAGGGCGACACTTCCGCTGTTGGGTTTTTTTTTTATATTTTTCGAAGGTAGATGGAGGTGGATGGGCATGTGTCACCAAGAACATGGGGCACCTGAGCTGCAGTTTCTCCCCTGCCACGCACTGATTTCGGCCCTCTGATTATCTTCATATTGTTTACAATTAAAACAATGACCGCTTTTCCAAAGGGGCGGGGGCGTGAAATGTGCGGCACAGACCAAGTTAAAGCCTCACTGAGCTGCCGACTACCGACTTTTGGTAATTACTTTCGGGCCGGGCGGAAGTGCTCACCATTTTGTTTGTTGTTTCCTCGACTTTATTTCTTACTGCGTATTGGCCAGTAATAATAATGCCCAAAGTTTCTGTGGGCTGGGTCCAAAGTTTCGTTCTGCCAGTTGAACAGACTGAATGTAAGTTTGGATTGGTGTGGTGTGAGTATTTGAGAAGGGGTAGGGGTATAGGGGGTGTATTTCTTTGCGCTTCCGTAAGCAGCGAATCGGTATTTTTCTATACTCCACAGCCAGAATGAGACAGAGAATTGATTTCGCCGCGCTTCGCATTTGTTGAGCTTGATTTAGTAGGGGAAGTTAGGCCCCCAATTATCTCTCATAAAAAACGATAGAAAGAGAGTCTCATTGGTTGTCTTGGGGGCCGAGATAGATGGAAGAACCTCCTACAGATAGTCCAGAATGTCGAAAGTTTAAGGGGGAAGTCATCGTCTGCGACCACAGAAAGTTTGACCAGGCCGAGTTCTAATCAATAAATCACTTCAAGGTTTTCTTAATTAAAACTTTTCCCTTGCACCCGACCACAAAAAGACTTGTCTACCCTTTGGAAAACATACTTGTAGACTAAACTTTTTACACAATCCATGGGAAAAAAAGGACAAAAAATTGATTAACTACCAAGCGACCACAAAAAACAAGGACGCACACACACACACAAGCAAAGTTCCGAACCCTTTCCAATAAGAAAAAGTTTCGACTTGAGCAAGAAAAGTGCCTGGCCAAAGAAGACACGCCAATAAGGATCGCAGGAGCAGGGATACGAAACTATGGCACATAAAAACTGAAAACTATTAAGCGCTTAAGTCAGGCGGAAAATGAGACAAAATAGTTGGCCAACTAAGACCGAGGTTGAGGAATAAGCTAGCCATTAATTAAGGGTTGGCGGCATAAGAAGCTAAAAAATCCTTGGAGTGCTGGCGCAGCAGCGAAAAGGATATTCGAAATAGCATAGGACTAATTGGCAAGCGCGAAGAAAACAATGCAAAAGAAAGGGCAGCTCAAAAAAAAAGATGAAAAGCCTGGAAAAATGTTTCTTAAGCGACCGCAAAAAGGCGAGCGAAAGGAAAAATGCGGGAAATCAAAAGAAGCGACGGCCCCACTTGACATTTCAGCAGGTTAAGCTCCTTTTTCGAGTCCTGGGACTCGGTTACAGTTTCTTGTGGCACTTCTTGGGCCGTAAAATATTTACTCAGGGTAAACAATACAAAGCCGCTCAGGGGGAATGGGCAGAGGGCGAACCTTTTGTCACTACCAAATCTCGGCTGGCCCTGAAAACTTGGCTATTGACATAATTGTGGGTGGCAGTGGAACAGGACTCAGGACTCAGGACCCCGGACCCAAGTCACACTCAAGGCGTTGCCGGCAGACACTTGAAGGCGGTACAAGGCGTTCGCCCCCCTTAAGACCAAGAAAAGAAGACAAATCCACCCCCAATTAGATGTCAAGAGCCTTGGCTTACACTTGGCCAATTTGGCCCACAGCCCACTGGATAAATGGGTTTTAACTTGCAGTTACAGTTAAACTTTCATTTACATGCTCGTTACGAGTTGTTGTGCCGCAAATTAGCCGGGATCTTTGTTCTGATGAGTCCTGGGATGGCTTTCTTATTGGCACTTCCGGGCAAAACTTTTGCTGCATACTTTCCGGCCGCTTTTAATGGGATCTAAGGGTGTGTGGATGGGCTATCTTATCGCATCCTGGTCCTTGATAAACCTCGACACTGTCGCCCGCCTGTATCTAATCGATGGCGCGCGCTTTTAGTTAAATTATTGACTCGACCTGTTTGCATAGGCACTTTTATTTGCTTCAAGTACTATTCCGATTTATCAGCACCATCTATATGTATGCATATATCTCGATCCATATCTATAAATGCGAGTGCGGTTTACCCTTAAAGCAAACAATCGAAGCTCTCGCTCCGTTCTAGTCCCATGCAAATAGACCGCGAGTATTTTTGTTTGCATTTCGGTTTTCGGTTCGGGATTGGAACTCGTATTGGGCCCAATCTTATCAGTCGACCGGAGTGGAAAGGGGCTAATTGCCGGGGTGGTGGGAGTGCATGGGATTGTGGGAGAACTTTTTCCAGGAGTGGGCACAATGCAATAAATTGTGCGACCTGTTACTTGTTTTCCACCGTCACCTTCTTCCGCCAGTTAACGAATTAAACGCTCCGCTTCCGCTTCCCATTGGGTCCAAGTCCAATCAGTCCCGAACCACCCTTTTTGGCCAGGTTAGCCAGGTAACCCACCCCTACAGACATACATCCTTTTTCCAACTCAGTTCCCACCAAAAAGATATAGTTAGTCGGCGGCCCTTCGGCGGAATTTCCCGTTTATTGGTTTCTTTCCGGATATTGTTATGTTCGGCTGTGAACGCCTTTTCCTTCCGCCGCTCGACGCCTTCAAATTACCACCCCCAACCCCTCGAACTAACCTGTTTAGTTGGTGCGCCCCGTTGTTGCCTCGAAAAGTGCAAAATGATTGCGGTTTCGTGTTGCTCAGGGGGACCTCCTTCCCCGCGTTTTCCATTTCCCACCCCCTTCCAAATCCATTTAATGTCAAAGCGACACGCAATCCAAAATTGTTGCTGCTGCTTTGTGTGAACCCTTTTAATGTTCCAGCCAGTTGGCCAATGTTCCTTTTCTTTCTGGCTCTGATCATTCTCATTCTTCAGTTTTCGGGAGAAATATAAACACATAATTTTTTTCACATTTATACTAATTAAAATTTATTGGCATATTTAAATCTAATATATAAAACGTAAATACTAAAATGATAAAGCGATCGTCTAAATTTATTTTAATGGGTTCAACAGTCAAGTTTCAAGATCAGTTCAGAACGATCACCTCAGCTCGTAACACATTTTGCATCCATTAAGTCAACATTTATTTGTAATACTAAATTTTAGTCGTTTTCATTAAAAATACCAACTAGACACAAGGTCGATCGTCCGTTTTTGGGGGCCAGGGTCTGCTGTATCACTTGCGGTTATAGTTATTCTTGCGCTGATCGGTGGTGTCCAGGTGCTTCTCGTCCTGATGGGTCGTCCTGCGAACGAAGCGGGCGGACAACTTAGAGAAGAAACCCACTCGCGAGGTGCGTTTAATGACATCTGGGGTTGAAGGTGGGGTCTGCAAGTTCGTCGGCGACTTGAGCACTACAGACTCCTCCTTCCCATAAGGAGTACTTGGTGGTTTGATGCATCTTGCAGTTTGGCTGGGAGACTGGAGTCGGGGATATTGAAGGCGAAGTGGTGAGCTCGCCAATTTCTGGGCTTGGGCCAACTTTCGCTGGGCACTCAGCAGCGTTGGCTTCACATCCACGGAGGCACTTCCTCTTTTCTTGGGCAACACAGTTGGTGGAGGTTCAGATCGCCTGGGAGCGCCGCCCAAGGGATTGGTGGCCATGCGGGCTGAGCGGCGCAAGAATTTAGAAGGCGGTTCCGAGGGAGGTGTCGAAGTGGGCGTTATGAGAGCGTTGGCCAAGCGAGGAACTACGGAGCGACTTGAACCCGAGTGGATGGGCGAATTCTTCTCCAAAGCGAAGGTTACTTGACTAACTGCAACCTTGGGCGGAGTGCTGGGGATGGGAATCTGACTGGAAGCGAGTAAATCCCCCAAAGAAGCCACCGCTTTGGGATTGGAGGCGCTCGGCTTGGCCAAATCCAAGAGCATGTAGGTGCAATAGATGTCGTCAAACTTCTGCCCCTTCAGTGACTGCTCCACATCACGCAGCCTGTGGCCCATGCTCACCAGCTTATGCAGACGGTTGAAGTCCTGCAGATCCATGGGCTTCTCCTGAAACGGCCTCAATCTGTCGGCCTCCTTGTGGCCCAGGTTAATCCACCTATTCAACATGGCGGCCGATAGAGTAATACGATTGGCAGGATTCAGCACGAGAAATTTCTCAATCAGGTTCTCGCAATCTATCGTAATGTAGTTGGGCACACGGTACTTGCCACGTAGCACTCGTTCCCGCAGCTCCTTCAGATTGCCGCCATCGAAGGGAAGGGAGCCACTGACCAGCGTATAGAGCACCACTCCCAGTGACCAGACATCTACCTCTGGTCCCGCGTACTTTCGGCCCAAGAAAAGTTCAGGCGCCGCGTAGGGTGGACTGCCGCAGAAGGTTTCCAGTTGGGCATTCGGATCAAAGGTGTTGCTGAAGCCAAAGTCCGCAATCTTCACGTTCATGTGCTCGTCCAGCAACAGGTTCTCGGCCTTGAGGTCGCGATGCACGATGGACTTGCTGTGACAGTACTGGATGGCGGACACAAGCTGGCGGAAGAGCAACCGGGCTTCACGCTCTCGCATCCTTCCCTTCTTCACCAGATGATCGAAGAGCTCACCTCCGCAGGCGTACTCCATCACCAGGTAGAGGCTCCTCTCCGATTCGATGACTTGAAGCAGCCTTACGATATTCGGGTGATTCAGTAGCTTCATGATCTTCACCTCGCGGTACAACTTCTGGCGGGCACTCGTGTTCAACTTGGTCTTATCGATCACCTTAATGGCCACTTCTCGTCCAGTAGGCATATGAATAGCCAGCTTGACCTTGGCAAAGTTGCCCTTGCCCAGGGTCTTAATGATCTTGTACACCCCGCTGCCATTGCCGTTCACATACGACTGGAACATGAGCGGCGAGCTGCTCCCATCCTGGCCAGCTGCTGCCAGAGTGGGAGTGGTAGTGGGAGTGGTGCCTGGTGAATGGGGATCCATGTCGTTCTCCTTGTCGGACGTTTTGTCTGTGTTTGCTGCGGTCATTTCTGGTAGGGTACTTTTTATCCAAAATCCCAGCAAAACATTCGCCGCACACTTGAAAGGCAAACTGATTGCTAGAATTCAGTTGAATAAAATATGCGGCCAGGGCCTGCTGTATCACTTGCTGTATCACTCAAACTTCTTCTCACTCTCAATTCATCCATAAAGATGCCCCCATCCGCCGGACACCTGGCTATTTGGTGAGATTCTTGCGTTGCTCGGTCACGTCCTTTTCGTTCAGATGGATCACCCGGCGACCGAAGCGAGCGGTGAGCTTGGAGAAGAAGCCCACTCGCGAGGCGGGCTTGGTGTCATCAGCGGACAGGGGTGGCGTCTGGTAGTTATCCTCCTCCGCTCCACCGCTGCCTCCAGAGCCACCTCCACGTTTTCCACTGCGTGCCTGGCCGAAGTGGAAAGTGGCCCGCGCCACATTGTGTCGGGTGAAGGGTTTGTCGGAGGACTTCTCCAATGCTCCCACTCCTTGTACCGCACCCGGAATCCGTTCCATCAGGCGTCCGCCGATGGCAGGCGACTTGGGCGCCAAAAGAGGCGTGACTGCCGGTTCCGCCTTCTCGTAGAGCGTTGTCGGTCTCCTCGAGGATCCCTGTGCCTGTTGGGGAGTCTGCGATCCGGAAACGGGATACTGGAAGCGTGGCGGCGTGCTGGCCATCTTCTGGGTCTGGGCCAACTGTCGCTGGGCACTCAGCAGCGTGGGCTTCACATCCATGTTAGCGCTGGCCCGCTTGGATTGCGGAGTGTGCGGGAGACTCGAGGGTCCTTGGCTGCTCGAACTGCCGGTGGTCTTCCGAGCTGGTGTCCTTGCAGGAGTGCGTCGCGTGGGTTTCGCTGGCGGTCCCGAGGGCGGCGTCGAAGTGGGCGTGTTGGGCACATTCGCCAGGCGAGGAGCTATTGGACGACTCGCAGCGGAGGAGGAGGAGTGGACGGTGGCTGGATTCTTGTCCAGCGCGAGCGTTACCTGAGCTATAGTAACAGTGGGCGTGTTGATGTTGGGAAGTGGACTGCTCACCGAAGGAACAGTTAGATCCACAGTGGCCACAGGCTCTGACTTTGCGCTGCGGTTGGAGGAGCGTGGCTTGGCGACGCCCAGAAGCATGTAGGTGCAGTAGATGTCGTCGAACTGCTGTCCCTTCACCGACTGCTCCACATCCCGCCGCTTGTGGCCCATGCTCATCAGCAGATCGAATCGAGCGGCATCCTGCAGCTCCATGGGCTTCTCCCGAAATGGACGCAATCGGTCTGCCTCCTCGTGGCCCAGATTTATCCACTTATCCGACATGACAGCCGACAGTGAAGTTCGCTTGGCGGGATTCAGGACCAGAAACTTCCGCATCAGATTCTCGCAGTCCATGGAGATGTAGTAGGGTACTCGGTACTTGCCCCGCAGGACTCGTTCCCGCAACTCCTTTAGAGTGCCGCCATCAAAGGGTAGTGAACCACTGACCAGCGTATAGAGCACTACTCCCAGTGACCAGGCATCCACCTCAGGTCCCGCATACTTCCTGCCCATGAAGAGTTCAGGCGCAGCATAGGGTGGACTCCCGCAAAACGTCTCCAGTTGGGCGTTCGGATCGAAGGTGTTGCCGAAGCCAAAATCGGCAATCTTAATGTTCATGTGCTGATCGAGCAACAGATTTTCGGCCTTCAGGTCGCGATGCACTACAAACTTGCTGTGGCAGTACTGAATGGCGGACACCAGCTGGCGGAAGAGCACCCGGGCATCCCTTTCCCGCATCCTACCGTTCTTCACCAGGTGGTCGAAGAGTTCACCTCTGCTGGCGTACTCCATCACCAGGTAGAGTGTCCTCTCCGACTCGATCACCTGGAACAGGCGCACGATATTCGGATGATTAAGCAGCTTCATGATCTTCACCTCGCGGTATAACTTCTGCCGCGCACTTGTGTTCAGTTGGGTTTTGTCGATCACCTTGATGGCCACCTCCCGTCCAGTAGGGACATGAATGGCCAGCTTGACCTTGGCGAAGTTGCCCTTGCCCAGGGTTTTGATGATCTTATACACCCCGTTGCCATTGCCATTTACGTATGATTGGAACTTGATATCCGCACTCTTACTACTGATCGCTCCATCACCCACATCCTGGCCAGCTGAGAGAGCAGGCTGGTTGGGCGGTTGGGCGGCAGTAGGCGTGGCTGGCTGGGCAGTGGCGCCGGTGGTGACAATTGCCCCCGTCATAAGGGGATCCGGATCGTTCTCCTTGTCTGACGTTTTGTATACGTTTGCCGCTGTCATTGCTGTCTTATCAGTCTCCTTGGCCAATGAGAAGTCTAGGATTCCCAGGCTGTTGTCCACGGACATTATAATACTAGAAATTTTGTGGCTTCCAATCTGAACCGGAGTCTGAGTGCCCAGGCAAGAGTTGCTCCCGTTCAGGATCTCGAAGTGTGCCGAACACGCGTCGTTGGATGGAATTTATTGCCGCCCCTCAAGTTGTAATGCCCGAAATTCGTCAGTCATCAGTCATCGGGGCCGTTGTTTGCACATCTGCTCTATTTCGTCACCCTCCGGTCGGGAGGTCTGAGCTTTAAGATAAGACCGCGTGTTTGCAACCCTCAGCCACCCCGATTTCCATGCATGGCTGATAAGCGGCTCGTCCTGCTCCTGCTCCTTGCGGCAGGATCACTTTGTCTCGACACTCGGCCGCTTGGGCATGAGTCGGTATTTCTTTCAGGAGGCGCTATCACCAACCCCCTGGTTCATATGGCACGAGTCCTTTGTGATCCTCCGATGCGATCGTGTGCCCCTGTTGTTCTTGTTTGCCACTAGTGAGGATATATCCCAGCTGGTGGTGTTCGGTTTCCTTCGTCAGCGAGGAGTAGCAGCTGCCTTCTGTTGGTTGGAGAAAGGAATGATTCGATTAGAGGTTGTAATGAGAATTGGGAACTCAGTGTTGGGTCTTAATAGGGACTTTATTTGCTACGGAAATTGAATTATTTTAATGAATTATTATTCTCTATTGGAATACAAACTTTTAGTTAATTTTTATTGTAGGTTTGAGTTAGGGATTTTTATTATTTTATCATAATTGTGATTTTATTTAGAAAACTTGTCGATTTGTTTTGGATAAAATTATGTTTTTAAGTAAAATAATAAAGAAGACCGACTGTCCAAATTTGAATTAGGAATTTATGACAAAAACATAATTATAAACACTATATAATTTTCTTATGTACTCCAAATGTATACTAATTCCAAAATTTTAAATTAACAAAATATAATCAAAACAAAAAAATTAACAATGACTAAATTATTTCAAATATGTATGTGGATAAATAAATATTTTTTTAACCACATGTTTCTTTTATCAGTTATACATATATTACACATAATTCTCAAAAAAAAAGTTTCTATATTCATAACGAACCTTATCATAATTTAAAACATAAACAACAGTCATAGCTAAAGAAGTATAAGAGGCTTTTAGCTTTCATTCCAGTTATTCCACTAGTTATCCAATAATTTTTTGATATTGCACCACTGTGCACTAAGTAATTTGCTCTCTCCCCTAACAACAGATTTTCAATCGACCTGAAAAACTAATCTTTCCCTTTGTCATAAAGTATTTTCTTCAGTTCTCTTTCCATTCTGTTCTTTCTATTTTTATTTTTTTTTGCAAGTCCTGGCGATCTGTACCTCTATACGCACACTGCGTTACCTACGAGGGAACTACCCTAATGGGTTTTACCTACCTATGGTTGTATTGTACAATAAAAAAATATTACAAAGGAACCGGGTCCTTAATCTGCCTTTTCTTTTGGCCCGCTTGTTCGCTTGCATTTCTCTCTTCGGCTTTGGGTTCGAGTAACAATTTCAGGTTTTCTCTGCCTGCTCCTTTGTGTGTGTGTGAGTGCCTGCGTGTCCTTGATCCTGCTGACTTGTTTTGCTTGCAACCTTTCCTCGTCATCCCTGCTTTGCCTTTTGTCTGGTCTCCTTTTCCTCCGGCTCTTCGCTTCCTTTTTCAGCTCCTTTGCCAGACTAAGTGTGTGTATCCCTCTCTCCCTCTCTCTTAATTTCGATATGTGTGTTTGAGTTTTTGTTTATAATTTTTGAATTGCAGCTGCCACTTTTGGGTCTTTGTACTTATTATTTTTGCCTGCTCTTCTTATTTCGCTTCCCCTCCATCCACTTCTGTCCTCTTTTTCGCAATAACAACACGAGAGATCTGTGGAAATTCGCCATAACAACAACAAGTACTTGGCTTGGCTTGGTTTTAATTCTGGGAACTTGGAATCTGTGATCTCTTGGTTGGGTTTTTAATCGCTCCCCTTTTCGCCACCCAGGTTCAATGCACCCCACCTAGGGTTACCCCCACTTTTCACCGCCCGCCCCCCCTCGATTTTCCCAAGATACCAACACATGACAACATGTGCGGGTCGTTTCCCATCTCGTTTTCCCCTTTGTTTTTTTTTCTCTGCCCATGGGATCTTTAGCTTGTTTTTTCCGATCGCCTCTCCTTCTGGTTCTTCTATTTTGATTCTGGTTCTCTGGTTTTTGTTCTTTTTGTTCTTTCTTCGACCGATGTTTATCCGCGCCTGCACACTGAGTCATCGGAGTCTTTGGGGAGCTGGAGCTTCACAGGCGCCTGCTGCTGTCTGCTGCCACTCATTCGTTAACACACTTACTACACACAAAGCGCGATGATATACATACAGTTGATCCATTAGCTGACCTTAATAAAACGCCTCTTATATTGAGAACCCAACGAACGCCCCCCTTAAAGACGCACGATAAGGCTGCGGGGTCCCCAAGGGACATGATCTGGCTTATCTAACCCACGAAACACTGAAATCGAAGTCCCAGCACCGCGTGCTTGGTTAATTACACACACTTTACTTACGCATCCGACCATTGGCGATCCCCCCTGGCGGCAATCAAAAACGAATTAGCGTTAATCCACAGTCCACAGATGTATGGTATTGTATGGTACTATATACTGTATCGCATCCGTTGCGCGAGAGCGAACTTTCAGATACAAGGCGCGTCGTAGTAATGAAACGCATTGAGCGGAGTATCTGAAGACAGGTCTTGGAACGTCTGAGACGGGCTGATGAGAGTGTGCGAGAGAGAGCGTAAGAGAGCGCAGAAGAGCGTCTTCTTGTGCTCGCACTCTTCTTATGCTCTCACTACTGCTCTTCCTCCATTACCTGCTCTTCCTTCGCATCGCCCATTACCCACTCATTCGCCGCTGGCTGCTCTGAAGGTCGTTTCCTTGAGCGTTTCTTGAGGTGTGACGTCACGGCTGCGAAGGGGAGGCACTTATTTGTCTTCGGCTTTTGTACTTCGTGCCCGTCGTCTTTGCGGCGAATTGGGCTTTGTTGTGTGCGGTCTTCGTTTTTCGTCTTCGTTTATGGTTTCTTCATTGGTGTGGGTTTTCTTGTGGCGGTGGTGGTGGTGGTGGCTGTCGTGCTCTCGAGACTTCCCCATTCGTCGTCATCAGCTGTGTCGTCGTCGTCATCGGTGTGGGAGTAGCCGATGGCCATATCTGTCTGAGCTGTCCGAGTGGTATTGGTGCACCAATAAGAATCGGCCAGTGGTTCCACTTCTTAAACAACAACCCCCCCGCCTATCTCAACCCCCCCACCCATCCATTTGGCTCGACCGCTTTGTTTGGTAGGGAATGATTAAAAAGTCACCACAACAAATAATAATAATAAAATGCATTTCTTTTGGCCCGCAAAAATTTCTTTCATTTGGCATCGCTTTGGCCGGCTGAAAGGAAAAATTATAATGACAAAGTAGGCGACAAGAAGGGGTGGTTGGGTTGGGTTGGTCGGTTGGGATGGTCCGATTGCAGACGTAGACGATGATTATAATAACAGTTTTTCTGTGATTTCTCCTCGATTCCCGATTCGTATCCGTGGTCCCCTCCTTGAAGGCAGGCTTAATTAAAAAGCTTTTGGCCATCCACTTGGAAAAAATTAACCATAACTTCTAGAACCTCGCCCATTGTAACTGCATATCTTTTGAAGGCTAGAATAAATGTATTTTTAAGTCATAAAGAAAATATTTCCTGAAAAGTAAAAACATAAGAGAGATTAAAGAATTACTTTGTTTAATACTTTAATAGTTCTTGAAAAGGTACCAATTTTTGTCTCAGTGCCCTCTTAGCTTCACTGTAGAAAATTAACATTATTCTTTTGACTTTGAGTTGAAAGTGTCGAGGGAACTTGGGTAGGGGAATTTGCATTTAGATGAGCCAAAGAAGCCAAGACAAGTAGGCCACAGTGACATGTTAATGAGGAGGCGGGTAATTCGGCATGCAGTCGATAAGGCAGCCGCCTCTTGGCCCAAGTAACTGCCACACACACACGTGGCACGCACACCAGCTGACGCCCCAAAAACAGATGAGCATAATGCCATTTCGACCGACAAATCACAGTTGGCCACCAGCGGACACGCGCCACCTGATCGGGATGCTATAAGGATATCTATAAAGAGATAGTTCTTTCTTCGGCAATATTTGATCGTGCTGAATGCGGAAAAAACAGATTGCAACTGCAGCTGACTTCGATGGCGGACAAAAGGATCTCCGGCAGACAAAGCAGCCACAGGATATGCGATACAGGCACTTTTGCACATTGCCCCGATGAGTTATGGACCCGAGATCTGGAGTCCTGGCAGAAAAGGGCAGCATCTTGACACACAAATGCGGGTGCATATCGATTTCGACCGAGCGATGACTCCTTGCGTCGTGATCTGCATTTTTGCGTCCTTCTTGCCGCATCGCGAAAGGTGCAAAATGAAGGACGAACGTGCCGCAAAATGTGTGCGGCGACTTAGGCCATTAATTGGGTTTACGTCTCACTGTTCCATGTCGACTGTCGATATTCAATAACAGCTGGCTCTCTCGGCTAAATACACAAATTAACCCGTTCAAACAATGCCTTCTTGGAAAGTGTCAAATTCAACCTCTGATCAAGAGACCAAACAATGGCCAGCCAAATGAGGGAAATGAAATGCAAAGATATCCCGGACAATAAAAGAAAAATCACAATTTTCAGCTGTCAAGGGAGGGGGGTAAAATCTCCGATTTTCATCAAGAAAACGGCTGATTTTCTCACAGTTTTACTGGCTTTGATTTTCGTGAATCATTCGTTGCCGGCCACTTCAGCCCTTGCACTTACTTTGCATTGCAGTTAGATCGTTCATTCATCCATTCATTCATCCCATATAGAGACCCTCAAAGGCAGAGACTACCTGCCATTGTCAAAGAGTTTTCCTTTCGATTTGGTTTCCTCGCTTTTTGTTATATTTTTGCATAGTTTTCGGCTTTGTTCCTTCCCGGGAACGGGGCAGAAGACTGCTTAGGGATAAACAATATTAGCTGACTGAAGGATTTGCATTCCACCATTCGCATTGTTCAGTCGTCGCACCGAAGAATTGTCAATAATATTTTGCCCATGCGGCAGTTTGCACCCCCCCAACTCCTCGGAATGCGACACTTCTGCCCACATTCGGAATAGATAATGATGGAACTAATCCTTTGCCTCTAGCCAGCATTACGATGGCTTGGCTTGGCTTGGATTGGCCTAATTGAAAAGCGGCGGCAACAACAGGGACACAGACAGAGGCAGAGACGGAGGCTCAGAAAAGGAGGCTGCCTGGCTGAATGCAATTCGGCGGCGCAATTCAGAAATCTGAAATCTGCATAATGCAAGTGCATCATCTCATATGTGCTCCATGTGGGTGCACAGAGAGAAATGCTTTCACAAATATAAAGAAAATTATACAACCAAAAGAATAAGTTAGGAAGGGTTTTGCTAATGATTTTTAAACTAAGAACCTAAGAAAAAAATATTTTAATATAATATTTAAATGAATTATTATTTTTAAATGCCTGTTTTTAAATCACTACATCTATAAATAACATATTAATATTTAATTTGTATTATTATTAATTTTAATTTAATGTACATCTTTATGTTGTAATTTTCTTACATATCCTTAAAGCTAGTTTTCCCCTTTGGTTTTTCAGTGTAGATGTAGCCTATGTAGGAGGTGCCTGGGGGGCAGCTTATTAGCGAAGATTGTCAGTCAGCCGCCAAACAACAACGGCAGCAACAACAGAAATTGATTACCAAATGTGCACGGCTTTCGAGTGGTTTTAGGCTGGCAGAAGAAGGGGGTTTTCGGTGGGGGGGTGAAGGCCGCATAGGCAGGCTAATAAGCACAAAAATCCACATAGAGCAGCAATTCCTTTTAATTGAAAATCTCTCTCTCGCGCGCTTCCCATTTCCCAATTTTTCTTTTTTTTTTTTGTTGCCTTCATTTTTGCAATTTCTTTGCGGCTGCAGTGCGTTTAGTTGATAACGGGAGGTGGGCGGCGAGGGGGCGTGGCTGCAGCTCCAAATGCATTCGATATTGCATTTTTTTTCTCCGGCAACATGCAAGGATAATAAGGACTTTAGCCGGCTTGGGACTTTTTGTTGTTTTCCAGTTGTTTTTTTTTTTTGTAGCTTTTTTTGTGGACTGATTGACTTGCGAAGCGTCCGCTTAACCATCGCTGCTCCGCTTCATATCTCACACCCGGCTCGTGGTTGCTGGTATCCTGGCAAAGTTGATTGCAGCAAGGACTTGCGTCTACATTGCGGCCCGAAAAATTGCATTGGATGCATTTGCTGGGCAAACAAACTGCCGAAACAAGAGTCATGAAAAAAGTTGAAAGCCCCCAAACTCTGGATTCTCCTGCTCCGCGTAAGACTCGCTGCATGTGCAATGCATATTAGCCGAGTTGTGTCCTGCGTCCTGCGTCCTGTGCCTTCGAAGGCCTGAATCCTGCGGATCCTGTGCCATCCTCGGCCTGTGCATTGTCCTTTTGGTCGAGCGCCTTTCGCGCCCCATCCCACGGCGATGTGTGTTTTTTTCTGCGGCTGCCTTTTGTTTGATTTGCGAAATTGCAATATGCTGGCTGTCTGGCTCAACTCGTCTCGTCCTGGTCCTTCTGAGACCCCACTCCTTGGCACCCCATCCCCTCACAAACACACGCAGGATAACTGCAGTTAGACTGCAGTGCAAATGCAACCGGTTTCTGCCAGGACATTCCGTTTTCGGGGTTAATCTGCATAGGTTTTGCATTGGCTAAATCCTTTCTTCATACTTTTTAATTTATTGGATTATAAAACATTTAGTTACATTGGTTATAAATGCTCCCTAAAATACTTGTTAATTAATATCAATATTTCCTGTTGATTTATTTCTTTTATTGTGTTCTCCAGATATTCCATCTCTCCAATTGATTAAAGGGAATATATATTTCCTCTTTTCCCCCTTGCTGCTTGCTTTTTTGGTTTTGGCAAAATATTCGCTTGTTCAAATGACAGATTATCCCCATAAATATTTTAATTTGATTCATTTGCAACCACTCGTAGTTCAACCCCCCAAAGCGCTGCTGCAGCAACCCCAGCCCCCCGATCAGGTTGATGTCCGGTCCCCGTTTTCCAACAAAACCTTTTAATTCGAGTGCGTTTTTCATCATCAACAGGGCGGTGGGCCTTCCACTCCAGTCCAGTCCCAGTTTTCCCCTGGCCAGATTTCCGTTTAGGTCGTGGCGCACTGAAAGTCTTGAGGCTACGCCGGAGACCCTTCAACCGACTGCGCCAAAATGCACTGGACGTTGGTCACGACGACGACGACGCGGAGCAGAAATCAAACAATCAAACAAAATGAAATCGCCGGTCTGCCCCTTTTCGCTCCTCGCCTCTTGTATTTTTCTCCCTTTTTTTTCCAGCTTCAGCTTCTGCTGCTCGCGAGTTTTTGTTGGCTTTGTTCTGCTGCTGCTTTTGTGCACACGCCCCCTCAAAGTCCAGTTTTGCAGTCATCAAGTTTTGGCCCCCCACCCCCCCTCGCTGGGGAATATAAAACCCCCCCTTGCTGGCGGGCTTCCGGCTGCCCATGCTTCTTTGGCATGTCTTCGCATCCGTTGCATCCGTCCATCTTGCCCGTCGCTCCTCTTCACTCCTCTCCACGCCACTCCAATCCGCTGCAGTGGCTGCCAGACGAAGGAGCCACCCTTCGAGGACTTTTCCAACCCCCCGAGCACCGAAAAAAACTCCAACTCCCCCCACCCTCTATATATTTTATTTTTAATTAATTAATGCGAATGCAAAGTACAATTTCTACAAGGAAAACTTGTTTTGCAACTCGCTGGCAACCCTTTTGGGCTCGGGAATCAGAATCAGAATCAGGCTCCACCCAACAGCCCTTTGCCACCCCCTGCTAACCACCCAACGCCCACCTACCCATGCCACCTGACTGTGGCGCCTCCAAATATGCGGCGAAACAGCCGTGTGGCAGGCGCTGGCTGTGAAGAAATGCAGTTAATTTACTCAGAAGTAGCAGGGAATTGCAGTGGGAAAAGCGGCTTCAAGTGGGCGGCGGCGGTGGGCTGAAGAAAATTGCTGCTGCAGAAAGTTGCTGCTGCAGTTTCTTTTGTTTTTGTGTGCACGCCGTAATGTATGCAACATAATTTTTGCGCTCTTAGCTGCCGCTGGATGAATTTTTGTTAGTACTCAGGGGGGGAAATTCTGGGAAATGGAAGGAAAAGCGAGGAGTTGTTGCCTGGCTGGATATGCAGTCACCTCCTTTCAGGCATAGCTGCCATGTGTGTGTGGGTATTTCTGAGGTAGTTGGCGCAGTTGAAAAACTTTGCTCCGCAAGGTGAGTGGGGTTCGGAAAACCCTTACAGCTCTCGTTCTGTAGGCCTCCTCAGTTTTTCCCAGGTTTTTATACATACTATATATATATTTTTTTTTCGGGGGCGCTGGAAAATGTTGCAAAAGTTATTTCTTCACGGGTTTGCCAGGGCTCTTAATGAAATATCTGCATGGATGCGAGTGGATGCAGTTGGCAGCAAAGTGGTCTCCACGGGTTACTTAATAGGCAACTGCCAGCTCACATGACCGGGCAATAGACTCCATTTGCACTTGCACAGGGAGAAAAATTTAAATGAACTTTATGAAAAAGGTGGCTCAGAGTTATTTTTTAAGAGTTTTACAAAACGCGAATTCTTTAGGAAGTCCCTACACTTAAGAAACCACGAATTCTTTAGCTTTTAGTAACCCACTCCTAGCAACCTACTCAATACGTTTTTTTTCGGTGTGAGCTTTAAGCCCGAATCAACTGGGGGAATCGGGCTGAAAGAATCCGGCTGTTTGGGCGACAGTTCAGCGACACGCTCAAAAGCCTCAAAAGGAGTGCGGGCGCGTCTTTCAATCTGTGACTTTTGCTGCACCACCCATCACTACCCATCGCCCTATGCAAATAGACAGCCCGGCTCCACCTTGAGCAAAGTAGGATAAAAAGAAAATGCAGCAAAAACGCAGCTGCAGGGCCAAAAAAGGGGGGGAAAATAGAAGAGCACCGTTGCCGCTGCAGACACATTTTAATGATGCATGCAACAGTAAACTGCAATCAGATATGCGCACATCGTTAGTCTTCAGCATCAGCCGCCGTTTGTTGATTATCTTAGAATGGAGAGTGCACGGCAAGAAAGATAACCCATCACCATAACCCATACGCCCCGTTGGCCGCACTGAGCCTCTGCCACTGCACCGCACTGCATGGAAATTTATTTGCCGTGCAAATAAACTGCAGCCTCCTGTTGGCGAGAAGTCGCTCCCCGGATTCTTGGCCCCACTTCATCCCTAAGGAGGAAAGGAAAGGAGAGCAGAGGAGCAGGAAACCCCTAACGGAGGCACTTTTTTATGCAACTTCTTCAGCTCGAGTGGTTTCCCAAGTTGACGTTTCAAATGTCAATTGTGTGCTTAACTGCATTCTTTTGACGTCTCCGTCGTCGTCGTCGTTGGCTTTCCTTATTTGCCCCCGTGTGTGTGTGTGTGTGAGTGTGAGTGCTCCTCGGAGTAGGACAACCCGTCTCGAATCCAGACTCCCTTCCATCCCAATTCCATTACCAGTCCCATTCCTATTGCCGTGTCTTTGTCTAATTTTGGTTTCTTTTTGTTGCAAATTGCGGCCTAAGCGGCAAAGGGGTCGCAAAGGTGAGCAGAGGGCAGGAGGCGGCTCCTGGAGATCGCTTTCGCTGCTAGTTGGCAGTTGGCAGCTGGTAGGCACTTGCAGTGAAACCAAGACATCAGTTAACTGATCGAATATTTTATACTCTAATTGTTGAGTTATTATTGAAACTTCTATATGGATTCTGCAAAATTATTTTAATTGATTTTTCCTGGCGGTTTTGAACAATTTTTACATATTTTAATTCTTTTTTTTTTGCAAAAAATTACCGAAAATTTCAGGAAAATCATTTCTTTTTACCAATTTTTTAAATATTTCAATTTAATTTTTTTGGCAAAAAATTACCAAAATTTAAAATGTTTAAGTTTGAAGTTTTTTGCAAAAAATTACCAACATTTCGCAAAAAATTCTTTTATTGAGCAATTTTTACATATTTTTATTCAATTTATTTTTTCAAAAAAATTAGGTTCAAAAAAATTTAGGTTTGAATGCCAATCGATAAAGAATTTAATTACAATATTTTTTGGGATGGAAAAATAAATTTAAATTTATAAAAAAACTTCATTTTTTATAATTTATTTTTTACAAATTTAAAAAAATACTTTTTTAATTTCTCCTTTTAATTAGTTAAATGAATCCAAAACTGTAAAAATGTTCCTCCTACTCTTCTTGGTCTTATATACTCCTCGTGCATCACCTTTAGCAGGGCACACGTAATTTCTTTTCTTTGGCTTTCACTTTGTTTGAGCAACGTTGCAGCGACTTTTGCCAAGTCGCTGGGAAAATATCCGCATTCACACACACAGGGCCCTCGCACACACACACACTCGCGGGCGAACAGTGGCCCAGAGTCACCGAGTCAGACTGCAATCTTGCCTTCAATTAAGCTTTGACAAGTGCATTGCACACAGGAGCCGGGGGAGGGCGGGGGGAGGGGAGCCAGTAGCCAGTATCCAGGATGAAGGTGGAGCAACGACGGCACTGAGACATGGAGAAGAAGTCGCCGGAGCAGGAGCAGTCTTCCACAAAGCGCATAAATATGAATGAAGGCAGGACGATGGACTCCTTGCCGTGAACTGTTGGCCAAAAAATGCAAAAAAAAAAAAAAAAAATTCAGAAAAAAGACGAAAGAGCCCGGAGTGAAGAACTGGAGAAGGAAACGCAAATAAATGAATTGCACTTTTCCTTTGCTCGAATTTTCTTCTGGCGCCCCGTTTCAATGGGCCGTGCGCCTCAATGGCAGTGGAAAAACTTTGCATATTGTGTTTATTCTATGCCCGCGGAGATAAAGAGCTCGAAGCCAGGTGGAAGTCGCTGGCTGGCGGAGGTGAAGGCAGCCGTGGCAGCCTTTAATTAAGCGGGTCCAAGTCGCAGCAGTCCGCTGGCATTATGCCTAGATAATGGCAAGGCCGAGCTGCTGAAAAGGGGGCCACTGAGGGGGGCAGAAACAGAGATATGAAATGCAAATTATGCGGCGAATTGTGTGCTCATTAATTAAAATTGAACTGAAACCGAGGCAAGAAGTGAGCCTGAGAAAGTTGCAGCCATCAAAGCGCCCAGCAGCATCATTAGAGCCCCGGCCAGCTTAATCCTTAATTCTGAGTCCTGAATCCTGAATCCGAAAATCCTCCTGCCCAGCGTTCTCTCACTGTCCACGCCACTGCACTTTGAGGTGAACACTCAAAAGTTTTTGCGCCACAACTGGGGGGAGATTTTTGTGCTTAAGAGGGGTTGGGGGGGGGGGGGGGGGTTCTGGCAAAAATATTATACATATATTACATCTGGTAACGGGGGTCTGAGTCAAAATGCAAATCTTGCAGATTTTTAATTTCTTTTCAACGAAAATTTTATTTTCTGTTTGCACTTCTTGTTGTTCGCCCAGGACGTTGGCAGGACCAACCCTTTTTTATTTGCCCGTCTGCCAAGGATGCTGAAGGCTCACCCCTCCTCACCCCTCCCCTACCGCCACCCTCAAGATGCCATGCTGCTTTCAAGCTTTATTATTATGTATTATAGATTCATATTATGCACTTTTTAATTTTTTTGTCTGCCATCTCGGGGCTTGAGACTCTCCAGACCGACAGCCCAAAATGAAATGCGTTTTGCCTGGCTGGGAAATAGGAGGAAAGTGCTAAGATTGCAAGGAATCAAAAATACTCTTTTCAAAATAAAAATAAGTTTTAAAAATTTTTAAGTTTTTTAATGACAATTACTAAATTTTACAAATTTAAATCATACTTAATTTATATTTTGATATTTAGTTTGCATTTAATTTTTTTTAACTATAACTAAATGATCTCAAAAATTCTTTCAATATCAAAACATTATTAAAACATTTTTACAACATTTTTGTGGCCAAAGAGCAAGACTAAAAAAATATAATTTTCATTCGAATGAAGTATTTAATTAGAATTTTGTACTTAGTTACTCAGTTAAGATCTCAAGAATACCCCTTACCAGTTAGGGTATTTAATAAAGGTCTTTTGGACTGGGCAATGCTGCTGCAGTCAGGCCTCGAATGTCCTTGGCAAAGCCACCCTTCCGGATGCCAAAGGGCGACGGTGTGGGTTGTCTTCTGGTTGCATTGCCACAAGTTGCTGCTCGAGATCCAGATGGAAATCCCCACCCAACGAGCCACGGCTCCTTTCGATTCCGCCTCCTTGTTCTTGTGCAGTGCCCTTCAAGACTTTTTGCCCGCCTTGGCTACATTTGGGGGCGGCTTTTGGGGTTGCATCTGTGAGATACATTCGCGTAATGAATTCGGCCCGAGGGTGGCGACAATGAACTTGCCTGCATTCGCCTCCGCCACCCTCCCTTCACCACCCCCGAAAAATTCTAGGGCGTTGACATGTCAAGGCAAAGTATTCCGAAAATTACTTGCAAGGCTCGCTGGCAGAAAAAGAAACCCCGAAACAGGACTTCACGCTTTGCTTGCCAGGAAGTTGGAAGGCGGAGGAGGAAGAGGAGGTAGCCAGGACCTCGAGAGGGGGAGGGAGGGACAGCTGGGAACCAAACCTGCCGATTCATGTAAAGCTATGCCGGAAAGCGCCTTGAAGCAGAACCCACTGCCGCTAGAGGAAACCATTTCCATTTGCATGGCGATCTGCGATCGCAGATCACGGAACCCGGAGAAAAGGCGAGGGTGCGCTTTTCACACGGTTCCCTTGAGGAGGAAAAGACCCAAGGGTCGCTCATAATTTTTAATAATTTCCTTTGTTTAAATAGTTTTTCCTTCAGCATAACAAATTCCCACCGCCAGTGGACAATTGAAGTGTTAGAT
This sequence comes from Drosophila mimetica, assembly GCA_037075245.1. NCBI lineage: Eukaryota > Metazoa > Arthropoda > Insecta > Diptera > Drosophilidae > Drosophila > Drosophila mimetica. The sequence continues at coordinate 11,871,677 of JBAMCH010000023.1, forward strand.
GCAAAGATCCAATTGCCAGCAAGTGGCTGTAGAAACAAACAGTACAGATACAGATACAGATATGCACAAGATAACTTGATTGCACTAATTTGACTGCAGCAGCAGCAGTAAAAGCAGCACCCGAAGAGCAAATAGTTCCCATGGCGGACTAGTTTCATAGTTCCGCATCGGACAGCTGCCGGTTCCTTCTTCGAGGCTGAGGCCTCTCAACTGGTCCGCTGGGGGCTGCTTCAATCAACTTCTGACAAGAAGTGTTAAATCTGCACTCGCTGCAATTGCGGCTGGAGGCCGCTTTATTAGAATATCCGGCAGCTTAGGCCGCCGCAGACAGGCTGTCTGCATTATCTGCCCTGGTCCACATTGTCACAATTCATAAATCAACTAATTCTGGAGTCGTTCAGCCAGCACACACACACAACACTGCGGCACAGAAACAAATAGCTCCCTCATCCAAAAAATCTGTGGGCAAGTCTCAAAAAGTTCTCAGGCTCGAAACTCAGACTCAGAGAGAACTCAGGAAGAAGTCGAAACAATTAAAGGGTTTCGAGTTGCCTTAATGAACCGCAACCAGCTGAGACAAAAGGTCAAAGACGAGAAGACAAAGGCCTAGAAGGCCCAAACCAAAGGCAAACAAAGGTGAGCCCCACACACTCGAAAATGAAAGGGAGAAGACGTCACGGCGGTTGCCTGCACTTCCTGGCAAGGAACAGACGGCCCAAGACGCCGCTGGGTTTCAATTACCAAGAGTGAGAGCCAAGATTTCCTCTCCTCGCCCCAAAGATGAGTGAGCCACCTTAATTGAGCGTGAAGCGCTGCAATACTTTGACACCTTTATGACACATGGACAGGGACTTCGACATGGACATCGAAAGGGATATATGGATATATGGACAGTGGACACTCAGTCAACCCCCTAAGACAGCGGACACAGTTCCGTTGGACGACAGTGGACGACACTAATGAACATTAATGTTCGTATTGTGTAATGTCGCGACTTTAATGTAAAGTGCAATGAAGCAATGCAGAGGGGGTAGTGCATCCAATGCACCGGATGCACTCATTAAGTGCTGCAGCCTTTGACTTGCAGACCCGAAAGAACTGGACGCAAATGCGAGCTGAGTTATGATGCCAGCTGACGACGAGCTGTCAGAAGAGTCATCGTCATCCACCGAGGAGGAGGTTGCAATGGGTTACGGTGGGTTATTCCATTGGAATGGGGTTGCTGCAAGTGGTTGTTAAGTCTGATTCACGGCTCGGCTCGGAAATCAGCGGGCAGCAGCAGCAGCAGCAGCACGTGTTCCCCCACCAGGCTCTCTACCCTTTGATCTGACCAGGGGCCACTCGGTGGGTTGGGGTGGAGCAGCCCCCTCGACTTTCCTTCACCCTTCGCGAAAACCATTTTCCACAGATTTAATTCCATTAATGTCGCTGCCATCGCCTTTCACTGCTCGCGCGCTCCTCCAGCGGCCCTTGAAAAGTTCTTCAAATGTCAAGCGCGGCGGCGGCAGGAGCCAGGATTCAGGACTCAGAGCTCAGGATTCTCCAGCAACTAAATTATCATAATGAATCTCGGCAACTACTTGAGTTTTGTTTGCCCAACCGGCGAACTCAACGCGGTCCGAGGGGGGATTGCTTACTCCTAACGGATTTTTAATTGAAACTGTCACTTGTGGAGGAGCCAGGATAAATACTATCTAGGGTGGACAGCCCCAAGAACTCTAACTGCTCTCCAGCTGAAGTAGTTTCCATTGCAATTACGAAGGAATTAAATGCTGCAGCAGGATGAGATGAGAAGAACACACACAAATCGCTTTCAAAGTTTTCCAAGAATTTCATCTCCGATGCATAAATCAACAATTGTCTCTCTGTTCCATTGTTTGATCAAGAAAATCTTTTTCATTTAATCCGAAAACACAAGGGATGCAAAGGAGGAGCCAGCCAGAGAACAATGCGAATTGAATTTTATGCTTTACAAGATTTTATTGCGACTTTTTGACTCGACGCCTCCCTCTCACCCATTCGTTATGAAAACGAATCGCAGTGCGCCTTTATTAGCAGCAAATTTCATTATTCAAGTCAATTTGCCTCGGAGATGCAACGAAAACTTGCTCGATACTGATGACCGACCCCCCACTTGGCTGCCAGAGTTCTTTTGCCTGGGTTCAATTGAATTAAATACAATCAATTTGTTGATACGCAGATGAATTTAAACAAATTTAGCCCGAGTGTGCGGCGAGGCAAGCGAGGATGACTCAGCGAATGGCGAATGGAGCCCAGGGTCCCGGGTCCCAGGTTAGTCACTCCATTGCGCCAAAAACGACACCCAAGTGCCGTCCAAGGCTCTGGACATGCAATCAGAGCCACCTTCCCTCGCCTCGGAGCCTCTCTAAACTAAAGGGGCCACAAGATAGAGTAAAAGGCAGTCCCGTGTACAACCTCTAATTATCTCAAGCCATGACATGAAGTCATTTCTCCACAACCACGCTGAAATTGAAACTTCAAATATTTGTACGCGGCTCAAGGACTCGGCGGTCAGGACTGCGCCATGTGTGGGTAATTTCCTTAATAACCGCCAGCCTATCGCATTAACATATCTCGCATTTGTCATAAAAATAAGTCAACCACCAGAGCCACCCATCTACCTATCTACGGACAAAATGGCCCAGCTGGTCTCCGCGGAGGAGGCGTTTTGTCAAGGAACTGGGCACCAGGAACTACACCACCCACCCACATCCACCTGGTGCCGCGTGGAATGCGAAGGAAGGAAGTGTTTATGCCTGCTCATGTGCGTCTCTCGTAATGACCCACCGGCTAAATGGACACATTACGCGCCGGACACACGAAAAATTGAATAATTCAAGCGACTTTGGAGGCGTCGCATTTGGAGCCCAAAACGACATTGCGTGTCAAAGTTATAAACCCTGGAACTCCCACTCCTTGAACTTATTATTTCGTTAAGAAATACGTTACAAAAGCCTAAAAGACAGCCGGCCAGCCCAAAAAGGTGGAAAACCCAGGCAGTCGAGTGCCTTGAAGTTCCACTGGGTGACTTTTGAGACTCCGTTTACGCTCGCTGCTCACACAGCACACGCCACAAGCAGAACCAGGACATACCCCCCCTATATCATTATACCTCTAAAACACACTGAACCCCGAGGAAAAGTAACGGCCGACGATCGACGACGACGACAGTTGGTTTCCCAGAGCGTCTTCAAGACGTTCGTTCGAGGGGGTGACTTATGCGGAAAAGACTTTCGACATCTGCCAGCTGCAATGGGTTGCTACCTCTGATTGCAACCTTAATAAAGAGGGGTTACTGCCACGCACCAAAGCGGATGTTTAGGGGAATATGAGGTAAAAATCTGGCAACTGGTAACCCTAAGTACTAGAACTTTCATCGCTTGACGGGACTGTACCACAAAATTAGTTTGGAAGCGAGTGCAAAAAGCACTTACGATTAAGAGCCAGGCGAGGAGGAGGGGGGCAAGTATCATTTGGCTAACGCTTGAAATTGGCTTCGTGACGCTTATCGCGATCAATAAATAATATACGAGTTGCTCTAGACAGAGACGGGTAGTAGCGACGGTTATAGATAGACACGAGTAAAAACGACATCGAGGCGGAAAACAGAAAACAGAAAAAGTATCTGCCAGATACATTTGAGTAATTTGCGTCGTTAGTGCCGGAAAGAGAGGCAAAATAATAATAATAAAAGAAAGTACGCTTGATTACAATGAAAATGTTTTTAATGCCCGGGCTCCTCTTTCCCTGAAACCCCCCCTTCAACACCCACACAGAGACAGAGAAAGATATCTGCATAGATAGGCGAAGCAAAAGGACACACGTTAGGCATGCATTTTCCCCCTGTTTCTTTCCATTTTTTTTCGATATCAAAAGCGCGATAAGCACTAGACACGAATGTGGGCAAGTGGGTGGGAGTGGGTGCTAGGTGCAGGTGCAGGCTTGCAGGTTGGACAAAAGCCCAGTGAACGGGGGGCAGAAGGAGGTGGAAAAGCCTCAAAGTCGAACCAGTCGCGACCAGCGACCACTGTCCAAACAAAAGTCGGGAAAAATGAGCAGTGGGAGCCGACTTGGCCACATATGGCCATTTTCTGGCCGACATTGCGTGCCTGGCCCGAATACTGGTGTACTAGTATCCGTATCCCTATCTGTATCTCGCCGTCCTCGTGTCTATATCCGTGGTATCCCAGCCAGCGAACGTACGAGTGTGCTGTGCTATCTAATCAAGCGCTGAAAGACAATAAAAGCCAACAACGCAGCCACGACAAACAGCGACCACAAAAAGTGCTTATGTCTGAAAACAACAGCAGGACAAGACTATCAAGTTGGATGAACACCAAAGGGATACCCAGGAATATTGGATATAGAAAGGATCTACATTTTAGGAATTTTTAATAGGACAAAATATTATAATCCCTATTTATTCTAGGAGATATAAAATGGAGTATTATTTAAACAGTTTATTTTTACATTTTATCTTGCATATTTCCTTTCCAGAATATGGTTACTATAAAATACTTTTATATTTATATGGTGGATCATTTTGCCAGATCCTAAAATACACCCCTTTTCGGTTAATACCCCTTGTATAATATAAAATCACGGAGAATACCAGGCAACCTACTTCTCTGTCTGGCTAAGTGCAGCGGGAAAACCTTTTGCTCGCCCCACTCGAAAGTATCGCACGGATGTCGTATCTATGGCCCGCCATATGGCGACCAAACGCCGATATCTGTGAGAGTGTTTCCATGTACGAGTATCTGTGTTTCTGTATCTTATCTGGCAGTCGGGGGTATTAGCCAAGGAGCGTGCACCTCAACCTCCAATCCTCGGGCGCCCGAAAAGCAGCAGCAGTGGCCATAATAACAATAACTGAGACTCGGCTGACATCATAATAATTCCAGTTTACTGCATTGCAATCCCAACCAAAGAGAGACCCTTTGGCAAGTTCGGCGAAAAGTTTTCGCATAAAATCCCTGTTTGAGACAGCCACCGGGAGAAGGCTGGGAAGGACATTTTCTTTTAGCACAATTCGCTTCACAAAGTTGCTGCCAATTCTCGTGGAAACGACTGCCAGCAAACTTTGCGGCAACATAATTTTAATGTGTTTGTGGCAGGATTAGAGCGGAGAGAGCTGTGGAAAGCTGCAACTGCATTGGCAATGAATGCGAATGCCAACGCACACGAGTTGAAAGGTGTTTCTGAACTTTATTGATGTCGTCGACTTCAGGCGACTCGACTTCCGCACCACCCGTTAGGCAAATAGCATTGGGATCAGGTAAAAATCGGTTCCCGACCGAATGGATGGATGTCAAATGCCACCACCGAGCACGCCCCTCGGTTCCGTCTGCCTGGCTTCGCTTCTTTGCCTCCTCGACTCCTTCTGCCCCCTGCTCCTCGAACGAGGATGAGTTCCTCCACCTTCGTCGCCTCCTCCTCCTCCTCTTGCTTCCTCCTGCGATCGCCAGCTTGTGCGCACGCGCATTGAGGCATAGACAGCGAGTCCAGGTGTGCTCCGATCATCGCTAGCCGCTCGTGGCTGAAAAGTACGTGCCATAACTACACTTGGAAAAATTATAAGGGTGCTTTAAAAATGCATCCTTATTTAATAAATATTTACTAAAAACTTATATCCTTGTTTGAAAAAATACGGAAAATAAAATGCTCATTTAATGAGACATTTATACTGTGAGGAGCGTATTTATTGAATTTTCCTTTATTTTTAAACAATTACTTAAAATATTATACATATATTTTTTTTTTATATATTTATATTTCTTTTTGTTTACCATCAATTTTAACAACTTAATTTAAAATATATAAAATATGTACATACATAAAATAAAAATTATAACATCCATTAAAAATTTATAAAAAATGAACGAAATATTTTTTTAATTAAAGATTATATTCTTTAAAAAGTTCATAAAAAATATAATTAAACCAACAAAATATTCTTAAAGTCAGCATTATAATTTTTTAGAAAGTAAAACCGACTAATAATTTTTTAAATAATTCAAAAATCTATAAAGTTGAAAAACAAAGCGAAAGTACAACCCCCCATTATCCTCAGTGTACCGTAACTCCCCTTGCTTCCTCACAATCGTTTGCGATCATCAGCTGTTGGCTGTGGCGATCGTTTCCTTCCGCATCCGTATTGGCATAGGGGCTGCAGAATCCGAATCCCTACCGGTTTCGCGTTGCTCTTCGTGATTTCCCCCAACCATTTGCGCATTTCCCATTTTTCAAGCGAATCTCAGCTCGCCAGATTGCTGTTTAATCTGGCAAAATGGATCTTGGGCAGCGGCATCGTAATGCCTAATTGCCACTAGTTCGTTTTTGTGACATTTGTCGTTGTGTTTTAACGGATTTTAGAGTCACTTGACCGTAACACGAGCCACCTCGCCCCCTCGTAGGCTCTGTTTTTATGAGCCAAAGCATATTTTAATGATGACACCCGACCACGAGAAGGATGGGCATATGCAGAGTCAGCAGAACACATGGCCGGCGTGCCACACTTCGGTCGTTTGTGCGATGAGTACATTACCGTGTGCCGCGATCTGTGAAGGCACATTCCAAAGCACACTTTGAGATATATGTGTGTAGGTATGTATGTTTATGCCGAAACACTGCCTCCCTCCCTAGAAAGCCGGCGCCTCCCTCATTTCCAGCGCATGCAAAGTATCCGCCGAAGCCAGCGTTTTCCATCGGAACCTCGCAACATGAACGGAAAATGTGTTAAGGTCGTAATTATCTGCGCTGTCGTTTGTAGGTGGAAGTTCGCCTCAGCTGGCAACTTTCTTTGCTCCTTGTTCGCCTTTCTTCTCTTGGGTCGGTGCCATATGTTGCCTCCTTGCGGGGTTGGAAGTTGGAAACTAGGCCCATTGATAATGCTCCGCGAGTAGGAAAAACCCAAACCCATTTCCCGAGGTGCATTGAACTTGGAAATGCCAACTGTCTATCGTAGAAGCAGTTCAAAAGTACCAAAGGAAAGCATTTCTCAAGGAAAGGTTGTCGACATAACGAGGCAATTAAGTAGTTTTCTTTGAGTTAAATATACGGGCACGTGGGCGCAATCTACCTATCAGATGATTTATCAAAGAAGAGAGCCTAAGAGTTAAAGTATGGAATTTGTAAGAAATTAAGAAGTAGTATTAACTCAAGGAAACTGAAACTTAAATTGTTTTCATATAGAAATAATTTTATTTATTAAAAATAAAATAAAAAAATATTTTTCTAAAATAAGCTGGTGTAGAAAATATTATGATTTTAAATAATAAAAACACTTAGAAATCATGTTATTAATTATATAAATTAAATTACTTTCTTAGAAATGTTATCTTTCAAGAAAAAACAAGACCTCTAAAATGTAATAATTCCTAGTTATCAGTATTCTACTAAATTTTAATGGTTTTCGCTTTTCAACTAATGTACTTAATTTCTTTTTCCATTGCAGGAGGATCTATGATGGACGACAGAGAAAAATAATGCTTTGTTTGTGGTAATTTTCATAGTTCCAATATCCCGATCTGCTGTGCATAGGAATGCCCTTGCCCTCGTCTAGACCAAACCCAAAACTCTACCAACTTAATAAGTCCTGCATAGGGGTGGCTGTTCCTGCTCCCGTCCCCTTGCTTCTTCACCCTCTTTGCGTTCGTTCTTGTCCCTCCTGGGTTGTCCTTGCAAGCTGCAGGCTCGAGGAAGTACAGTTGCCGAAAATCGAAAAGGATAGAAGAACGGAGGGGTGGCGGCTGCCGTTGACATTGACTTGGGCCTACGGCCTGCATTCCATTGCACTCGCAATTGAAAGTCGAAGGGTCGGGGTCCGAAAGGGGAGGATTCTGTTCGGTGGTTCTTGGGAAATGCACATGGCCCCTAACGAAAAGCGAGCATTTAAGATACACACACACACGTGTGATCGATAGTCGCCGATGTCGATGCTTTGACGCATTTGGCTTTGGTTCCAAAGTCCCCATATTGATTATTTCGAGTGCTTACGCATTCGACCCATGGCCATATGCAAAGTATCTATATACACGTATCTGTATCTCTGTGGCAGAGAAAAGTAAGTCAAACTTGTTTATCGGCGAAAACGAAGTGACTTATCTTTATTTTGTACAAAAACAGAAAGGGGCGGGTACACACACACACACACCGACTGACTGACTCACACCCCCACTCATAAGCACACACATACAGATGGACAGAGAATAAGCTCAAGTGGAGAAATTAGATAAAAACCTGTCTCGGGTGGTGGGAGGAGGGTTGCTTGGTTGGCTTTTGCTGAATTAAGGACACCACCCCCGAGAACCCACCCACTTGCTTGCAGCCTAGCAGGACTCACAGGACAGAGCAGCCATCCCCTGGCCATCCCCCCCAAAAAACCGAGCACCAATCAAGTGGCCACCCAAACCAGAAGCTTTTGGCCAGCCACTTTTACTTTCCATTTAAACACTCGCCCCACCTCTCAGTTCGCCCACTTTTCCATTTCTCCACACAGCAGATATACCAAACTTATGCCTACCATTAATTTTACAGAAAGATTTTTTGAGCGCAAGCAAGGATTATTAACGAAAACGAAAACCAAGCCAAACCAACTAACCAAAAAAACAAAAAACAACAACCAAAAACGACAAAAATTGACAAAATAACGAAGAAAACGAAAACAAAATTCTCAAAATTCGGGCCAAGCATCGAAAACGAACTTTTGAGAATCGAATCAAAGCGAGAAAAATATAAACAAACTGGAAAGGAGCAGAAAGGATCTGGAGAACGAGTACGGAGAACGGGAGTAAAAACGAAGGGAAATACAAATCAAATCTAAATACAATTAAATGCAAAGGACATTCGCATGTGTGTGGTGGTGGAAAGAAAATTCAAAACAAAATTCACAATTAGAAAACGCAGGAAAAAACGTAGAAAACGCAGACACAAAATCAAGAGTGCCAACAGCAGCAACAGACTGTCAACAGCGGGAAGAATTTTGAACTGGAACATTATTTCGACCAAAAAGTTGGGCGACAGCAAAATTTCAACGTTTGGCGCACTACAGCAACAACAACACAGCAGCGGCAGCAAGGACATCGCGGCCAGGCAGCCAGGATTGCAGGAGCGAGCGGTTTTGAAAGCGCAGCAGCACACATCGATATAGCTCCTTCTCCCCCTTCTTCATCTTCTTCTTCCTCTTCTTCGGACCAGGACAACACAAGGACTCACGCTTAGCGAAAAGCTAGAAGGCTAGAAAGCCGCAGCCAGGACTTAAACTTGAAATCACGCATACGCCGCGGCGAATTGCTCTCTCTGTCTCTCTCTTTGCCGCAGCGAAGGGGAAAAACCCGGAGAAAATCGCAGCCAATCCGAAGAAGCGGAGAGGGTGACGACGTCCATAGGGTTGCTGAGGGGAAGGCGCGGTAAGCCAGGGAAAGCCGAGGAAAGCCGGGGAAAGCAGGGAAAAGCTGAGCAGCGCGAGGCGAGAGAGCTGCTGCTGCTGGTGGGCATCATCTTATGATGTCATCAGAGGAGTACGAGGCGGACTGTTTTGGTTTGTACAGCGATGAGAACAACGTGCTGCTGAAGGCAACCGAGCCGGAGACAACGACGGCCAAGCAACAACAACAACAACAGCAACAGCTACAGCAGCAACATCAGCAACACCAGCAACCACCGCCGAGCAGCAACGGACACACGTCACCAATACCAATACCCATTCAAATCAACGGCGACGGCAGCGCGGCGAATTGCGGCGAAACCACTACGACTAATACTAATACCAATACAGGTACAGGCAGCAATTGCAGCACCCATACAGACGCGGACAAGGAGCCCGAGAGAGAGGCAAAGGCAAAGGAGAAGGCGGCACACGAAGAGGAGGCCAACGAGTCCGACGATTCCGACGACGACGTCGTGGTTGTGCTCGAAGGCTGCGAAGGCAACGCCAGCAGCAGCAGCAGCAGCAACAGCAGCAGCAACAGCAACAACCACAAGGCAGCGGCAGCAGCAACCACGACGACGACGACGGCGAACGCGAACCATTGTAATCGCAGTGGCGGCAGTCGCAGTCATCGCAGCGCCCGCAGTAGTCGGCAAATCAGTCAGTCAACGGCCGTCGGCAAGACAACAACGTGCGCGGCTAAAAAACCAACAGCAACAGCAACACAAGCGCAAACAGTTAAGAGCACGAGCGTAAATTCGAACGTAAATTCAAACGGTAGCGGAAACGGAAACGCGTCTAGTAAAGTGAATCGTCGTCGTTCGCGTCAGAGATCCTTGAGCAAAGACCTAAATATAAACCAAAATCTAAGCAATAGCAATAGCAGCAGCAATAGTAGCAACAGCAACAGCAACAACAGCAACACCAACAACGGCGGAGCAACGGCAACCGCTGCTGGCTTCATGAGTAGCGCTGCCGCGGCTGCTGCGGGTGCCGCTGGTGGAGGAGCCCTGTTCCAACCACAATCGGTCAATAGCACGGCCAACAACAGTAGTAATACGAATAATAATAATACGACGACGGTTAGTGCCACACCGGGTAGTGCCACCCACACGCACAGCCACTCGCCCACGAGCAACTCACCCGTTTCGGGCGCCAGTTCGGCATCGTCCCTGCTGACGGCCGCCTTTGGCAACCTGTTCGGTGGCTCCTCGGCCAAGATGCTGAACGAGCTCTTTGGCCGCCAAATGAAGCAGGCCCAGGACGCCACGAGTGGCCTGCCCCAGAGTCTGGACAACGCCATGCTCGCCGCGGCCATGGAGACGGCCACCAGTGCCGAGTTGCTCATCGGCAGTCTGAATTCCACGTCCAAGTTGCTCCAGCAACAGCAGCAGCAGCAGCAGCACAACAACAATGCTCCCGCGAACAGCACACCGCTGAGCAATGGCACCAATGCCTCCATCTCGCCGGGATCGGCCCACAGTTCCAGTCACTCGCATCACTCGGGTGTCTCGCCCAAGGGAAGTCGTCGTGTCTCCGCCTGCAGTGATCGCTCCTTGGAGGCGGCAGCCGCCGATGTTGCTGGTGGCTCGCCACCGCGTGCAGCATCAGTGAGTTCGCTGAATGGTGGAGCCAGCAGTGGCGAACAGCAATCGCAGCTGCAACACGATCTGGTTGCCCATCACATGCTGCGCAACATACTCCAAGGCAAGAAGGAGCTCATGCAACTCGATCAGGAGCTGCGCACGGCCATGCAACAGCAACAGCAGCAGCAGCAGCAGCAACTGCAGGAAAAGGAGCAACTGCACTCCAAGCTCAACAATAATAACAACAACAATATTGCTGCCACCGCCAACAACAATAACAACAACAACAACACCATGGAGAGCATCAATCTGATTGACGATTCCGAGATGGCGGACATCAAGATCAAGAGTGAACCGCAGACAGCGCCACAGCCACAGCAATCGCCGCATGGCAGCAGCCACAGCAGCCGCAGTGGGAGTGGCTCCGCTGGCAGCCACAGCAGCCTGGCCAGCGATGGCAGTCTGCGGCGCAAGTCCTCCGACTCGCTGGACAGCCAGCAGGGACAAGATGAGGCGCAGGACGACGAGGAGGCCGCGGTGAATCGCCAGCGATCCGAGAGTCGCGCCCCGGAGGAACCACAGCTGCCCATGCCCACCAAGAAGGAGTCCGTGGACGATATGCTCGACGAGGTGGAACTACTGGGTCTGCACTCCCGCGGCTCCGATATGGAGAGCCTCGCCTCGCCCAGTCACTCGGACATGATGCTGCTGGACAACAGCAAGGACGATGTGCTGGACGAGGACGACGATGATGATTGTGTGGAGCAGAAGCGCGATTCCAGCAGTGGGTGTCTGAAGAAACCAGGCATGGACTTGAAGCGGGCACGCGTGGAGAACATTGTCTCGGGAATGCGATGCAGTCCCTCCTCGGGTTTGGTGCAAGCTGGGCAGCTCCAGGTGAATGGTTGCAAGAAGCGCAAGCTCTACCAGCCACAGCAACACGCCATGGAGCGCTATGTGGCCGCCGCAGCTGGCCTGAACTTTGGCCTCAATCTGCAGAGCATGATGCTCGACCAGGACGACAGTGAGTCCAACGAACTGGAGTCGCCGCAGATCCAGCAGAAGCGCGTGGAGAAGAACGCCCTCAAGTCGCAGTTGCGCTCCATGCAGGAGCAGCTGGCGGAGATGCAGCAGAAGTATGTGCAGCTGTGTTCGCGCATGGAGCAGGAATCGGAGTGCCAGGAGCTCGACCAGGATCAGGATGCCGAGCAGGAGCAGGAACAGGAGCCCGACCACAGCAGCGATCACATTGAGCTCTCGCCCTCGCCCACCTTGACTGGCGATGGAGATGTGAGTCCCGCCCACAAGGAGGAAGTGTGTGTGGAGCGTCCAGGTTCCAGTTCGCCCTCACCCTCGCCCCTGAAAGCCAAGACTTCGCTGGGCGAAGCTAGCGACTCGGGCGCCAATATGCTGAGCCAAATGATGAGCAAGATGATGTCCGGCAAGCTGCACAATCCGCTGGTGGGCGTCGGTCATCCCGCCCTGCCACAGGGATTCCCACCACTGCTGCAGCACATGGGCGATATGTCGCATGCGGCCGCCATGTACCAGCAGTTCTTCTTCGAGCAGGAGGCACGCATGGCCAAGGAGGCTGCCGAGCAGCAGCAACAGCAACAGCAGCAGCAGCAGCAACAACAGCAGCAGCAGCAACAGCAGCAGGAGCAACAGCGACGCTTCGAGCAGGAGCAACAGGAGCAGCAACGACGCAAGGAGGAGCAACAGCAGCAGATCCAGCGCCACCAGCAACAGCTGCAGCAGTTGCAGCAACAGCAGATGGAGCAGCAGCAGCAGCATGTTGTGGCCTCGGCCGCCACAAGGTCGCAGATGCACCACCCAGCGCCCGCCCGCCTGCCCACACGAATGGGCGGGGCAGCGGCACACACCGCCCTGAAATCGGAGCTGTCCGAAAAGTTCCAGATGCTGCGCGCCAACAACAATAGCTCGATGATGCGCATGTCCGGCACGGACCTCGAAGGACTCGCCGATGTGCTCAAGTCCGAGATCACCACCTCGCTGTCCGCTTTGGTGGACACGATTGTGACGCGTTTCGTCCACCAGCGGCGACTGTTCAGCAAGCAGGCGGACTCCGTGACAGCGGCCGCCGAGCAACTGAACAAGGACCTGCTGCTCGCCTCGCAGATCCTCGACCGGAAATCGCCGCGCACCAAGGTGGCGGACAGGCCCCAAAACGGACCCACGCCCGCAACACAATCAGGTAATAATGGTTCACTACTCCTAGCTAATAGTCAAATGCCCTCCCAAGCGCCCGTTTCGAGTGGCTCGAGTGGGCAGCAGCAGCAGCAACAGAATGCTGCAAACTTGCAGCAGCAACAGCAGCAGCAACAGCAAACGCCGCAACAGCAGCAGCAGCAGCAACACCTGCAACAGCAACAACAGTCGCATCCTTTGCTGCCGCCCAACTGCCAACAGCTGATCTCCGCCCCTCGCCTCAATGGCAGCCAGTTATCCTTCGCCTCGCCCGCCGCTGCTGCAGCCGCTGCCATGGGTCTGCAGATGCACCATGCCGCCGCCGCAGCAGCAATGTCCGCCCAGCAGCAGCAGCAGCAGCAACAGTCGGGGGATCCCCAGGCGAATACTAACCCCAATCAAAGCGGGCCAGCCGGGCCGAATCCCACTAACAATAGCTTAAGTTCCCTTAATATACCGCCTCCTCACATTCGTCCTTCGCCCACAGCGGCTGCCATGTTCCAGGCGCCCAAGACGCCACAGGGCATGAATCCGGTGGCCGCCGCCGCTTTGTACAACTCGATGACCGGACCCTTCTGCCTGCCGCCCGATCAGCAGCAGCAGCAGCAGACCGCCCAGCAGCAGCAGCAACAGTCCGCCCAGCAGCAGCAGCAACAGCAGTCCGCCCAGCAGACGCAGCAGCAGCTGGAGCAGAACGAGGCTCTCAGCTTGGTGGTGACCCCGAAGAAGAAGCGCCATAAGGTGACCGACACTAGGATCACGCCACGCACCGTCAGCCGAATTTTGGCACAGGATGGCGTCGTTCCGCCCACCGGAGGAGCTCCCACCACCCCCCAGCAGCAGCAGCAACAACAGCAACAGCAGCAACAACAGCAGCAGCAGCAACAGCAGGCGTCGAACGGCAACAGCAATGCCACTCCCGCTCAGAGTCCGACGAGGAGCAGTGGAGGAGGAGGCGCCGCCTACCACCCGCAACCGCCGCCACCACCACCACCCATGATGCCCGTGTCCTTGCCCACCTCCGTGGCCATTCCGAATCCCTCGCTGCACGAGTCCAAGGTCTTCTCGCCGTACTCGCCCTTCTTCAATCCCCACGCAGCCGCCGGCCAACCGACGGCGGCGCAACTGCATCAGCACCACCAGCAGCACCACCCGCACCACCAGCCAATGCAGCTGTCCTCCAGTCCGCCGGGCAGCCTGGGCGCCCTCATGGACTCGCGCGACTCGCCGCCGCTGCCCCACCCGCCGTCGATGCTCCATCCCGCCCTCCTGGCCGCCGCCCACCACGGCGGCTCGCCGGACTACAAGACCTGCCTGCGGGCCGTCATGGACGCCCAGGATCGCCAGTCCGAGTGCAACTCGGCCGACATGCAGTTCGATGGCATGGCGCCTACTATATCCTTTTACAAGCAAATGCAACTGAACACTGAACACCAGGAGTCGCTGATGGCCAAGTGAGTTTCCACCTAGTCCACCGTGTGCAGCAGATAGAGAGAGAGAGAGAGAGAGAATGGGGGTTTGGGGGGGCTTTATAGTAGTACTTAACCCTTCTATAGTCGAGACCTCGCTTACAAAACGAAACCAATCAAGTGTCTTCTTCAGTTTATTTATTTCCCCAACTAAATTCTTTTATAAAATGTAATCAAAACCTTATTTATTGCCCCGCCGCACACTTAAGTCCCGGTCCCTCAAGTCGTCATCATCATCATCGTCATCGACTTGGCCTGGCTTGAGTTGCATTTCGCAACAGCCACAGAAATGGGGAAAAAATCAATGACGAGCAGCCAATCGAAAGAGCTGCACTCGTTGGCCTCTTACTAGCCCCCATTTCCATTTCCCCGCACCGATTCCGTTTCTGATTCCGATTTCCCTGCTCAGCTTTTTCAATCAGTGGGTTGAAGGAGGTGGAAGAAACGGGTGAAGCGGCGGGTTTGGCACCCTTAGACATTCATTATTGGCACTCGAAAGTGCAGCCACGTTAGACATTGCCAATCCAATCGAATCCCTCCCTCTCTCTCTGGCTCCTTCTCTGCCCCGCACGAACATGGAAATTTGGAAAGACAATCGACCATCTAAAAACCGACACATTTAACTCATACATATACCCATATATATCTATATAATGCCAACAGACATTGCGAATCCTTGACTCCTTTGCACTCTTCTACATTGACACCGATGCACCTACGCAAGGCCAAGCTGATGTTCTTCTGGGTGCGCTACCCCAGCTCCGCGGTGCTCAAGATGTACTTCCCGGACATCAAGTTCAACAAGAACAACACAGCACAATTGGTGAAATGGTTCTCGAACTTCCGGTAAGTTATCCCATTGACAATCTGTAGATCATTAAGATGTATTAACCATATTCAGCAGCAGCATTCATTTTTATAATTTCGTTGTTAATCGCCTAAGTTTCAAGTTTTATGTTTTCTGATTATGGGAAGGGGATTTTTTTGGGGCTTCATATTAAAATTGATTGGCCAAAAATGAGACTGCCACCTGTCGAAAGCCTCGACTTGCACTCAAGAAGTCCTCCCAGGGACATGCAACACCAATCGGCTGTCATTCCGCGCCTCCAACTGTCAGTCCGTGAAATTGCGCAAGAAGTTGCCGAAAAAAGAGCACAAAGACTGCGGAAAAACGACAGCTGCCAGATAGTCCGGGTGTGGGTTTTACCGGGGAAGGAAAGTGTTCTGAATGGAACTGTAGAGAACAGAACCCAAGTGAAGTGAGGTAGGCCCGCATTCGCTGGCCGTGATTTGCGCGCCAAATCCGAGCCGCATCTGTCCGCCCCGAAAAAAAACAACCAACACAAGAAATTCCGAAAGAAGAAAGAAAACAGAGCGTGCCACAAGGTCTCACCTGGATTTACCCTCTTGCAACCCTCTTTCATCGCCGGCTTAGCAGCTGTCCGTCGTCGCCGTCTCCGATTTGTCTAAGACATGCGCAACGTCTTAAGGACACCCCAAGAAATGCCAGCTACCCTACCTGCGCACAACGGCGACGCACACAACAAAAGACAACAAATCAAGACCCGGCACGCTCGGGGTTTGTTTCTTGGGCATATCTTTCGGGGGTTGCAATCCCTTTCGGCGATAAGAAGTCCTAGCCTAACCCTACTTTGCATGGGAAACGGGGAGTTGGCATCTTGTCTTTGCCTTCTACTTCGACTTCGAGGTTAAAATGGGTGGGAATATTTTTTGATTTCCTAACTGGTTCTTGATTGTTTGTTTCCTTTGCTTTCTTAGGGTTGTAAGATGTAACGGTTTTTGCTGAGTTCCTTTCTCATGAGTTTGAGTTGCTTGAGTTTTGATTTTGGTTTCCTTTGTTCTTCTCGCTGGGGGAAATGCTTTCCCTCTTATTCGTTTTACCCCTAAATTAACCTAGGAAATTAATACTTGTAACCGCTTTTTGCTCTCTCTTAACGACTAGTTAATATTATGAGTTTCCCACACTCACACACAGACATAAACACAGAACCATACACAGAGATATACTGGGGCTGAGTGCTCTAATAACATGTTGCTTAAAGTGGCCACTTAAGAAAAATGCAAGGGGTTAGGTCCCCCATTGAAGAAGAGTTCGCAAGTCCGGGAGTTGAGATCCTTGATGATGAAATGCTGCCACTTCAGCTGGAGAGTCAAGTGTGAAAATAGCGGAGAGAGCGAGGCCAAGAAACTTGTGGCGCAGGCATATTAAAAAGTGTTGCCTACTTAAGTGGGCCCCAACCCCCGCCCACACACACACACTTATTCACTCCTCCCACTTGGCACACATGTGTGTGTGTGTGTGTTGGCTAATTAACAAAAGTGCCTTTTGTTCGAGGTCCTCAAGCAGGCCACTTATATAATTGCATTAGCTGCAGTAACTTCTTTTTGTGCTCGCCAAAATGCAAATAATGAAAAGAAAGCGGCAAAGGACATGCATTCACATACACACATACACACACTCACATAGACACTCAGACTCCTGGCGGGCTAATTAGTTTGTTTGCCAGGATACATTCAGTGGGTTTCTTTGGCCGCTTTTCATGGCGGCAGCTACTTGAGAGTTTCAAGCACAATGGCCAGGGCCCTACTGGCAAAAGGCGCTCAAGGATACGGCCCCCCCCCACCCACACACACACACATGTGCCAGCCCACTCACTTACACCCACAAATACACTCACACATCTCGCGCTGTTCTTTTTCCGTGTTTTGTTTCTCATCGAGCCGCTTTCCTTTTTTTGAGGTTAAGTGTCCTTTTGGCGCTTAGAGCAGCTACCCGCCCCCCAACCCCCTCCTTCGTCGCGTGAAAAGATCTTGCTGACAACAACAACAACAGCAACAAATGCAGTTACATTTATATAAATACAAACACACCCAACCACCCACCCACCAAAACACCCACACACGTGCTACACTCAGACACTCAGATACGATACACGCTCCATTCTGTATATGTATATAGACGTATATGACTTGTACAGATGCTTATATATAGATACAATGCAAAAGTGTTGCCAATTACTTCATTAATGTATGAGGTAGAGATGTCTGCATATGTGTGGGTGAGTATGTGTGAGCTTATTAATAACATTCTACTCGTTCGTATTCGTAACCGTAATCCGTGATACGTAATTTATTGCGGAGGAAGTGAAGAAGAAGAAGGTGCAGCGAAGAAGGAGACACACAAACACACACAAGGCACACACGAACATGAAAAACGCACACACAAAAGCACACACTCGCATTCAGAGAGAGAGAGGGGGAGTGAGAGAGGAAGAGAGAGGTGTGAGATGATGAATGCACTTGACAAAGAAACGCCTGCCTGCCTTTCAACAAGTGTTTTAGTGGCTCTCCCTCTCTCACTCACCCGCTCTCTCTCCGCCTCCTTCCCTCTCAGTGCATCTGTGTGCGTGGGTGAGGGGGGCCCAAATAAATAGGCTACGAAATATTATATGCAAACTAATTAGCACTTCCGTCAAGCGCCCAACGCCACTGCATCTGCACATCTGCAGTTCCACTTGCACGGCTTATTATCTAAATTAAGTGGCGCATTTGAAACCGCCAAGCCAAGCTTCCTTTTCCTGCCACATGTGCTGCATACTGCACAAGGATCGCCTCAAGCTCCTTTTCACGCCAGCCACAAAGCTAATTGCAATTCAAACCGAAACGCCGCTGAGAGGAGGGGCTGAGATCCTGGCAATCCCTAATAACTATGGACACCCGGGCACAATGAACTGTCACACAAAACTGTCACACAGCGCGATTCCTTTCTTTCGGCCAGGCCAAGCCATCAGCCTCATTATGAGGCCGCCATCCCAAAACCACCCACCAACGCCTCCGGGGAGCCGCCAACAGGGAGGGGGAGGGGGTGGGGTGTGGCCGGGGGCGAGAAGGAAAAGATTTTCTATTTGCGCATTCTGCGCTTATTGTTTGGAAAATCAACACGAGCCGTGGCAACATGAGAAATGCATTTGGCGATGCGCCGGGGAAATCTTGAAATTAGCGCGATTATCGGAGCGTTGTCAAGGGGGTGGGTCGGAGTGGTTAGGGGGAGGGACTCCAAAGGATTCTCGGGAAAAAAGACAACAATTAGTGCGCGGCAGACAATGGAGGAGAAGGATGCACAGGAGGTGGTGGAGAGGCAGTCAGGCCGGAAGACAAGCAATCACTTACAGTTGCCAAGTAAGGCATATATACCCCACCTAGTCCCATACCCACCCCCTCCACCCACCAGTTGAATCCCCCTGCGAATGGCAGCCCACACACAAATCACTTGACTAAACAAGGCGACGCAGCAGCAGCGGCAGCCCGCTGCACTTGCTAATTAAATCCCCAACCCCCAAGGCAGCAGCAAAAAATAAAAAACCGCAGCTAGAAGATGCCGCCTCGACTTGCAATTGTTATTGCACCACCACGAGCCACTGCTGCTGCACATTTGAGATTTATTAAAAATTCTTTACACACTCGCACTCACACACAGATACAGATACAGATTCAGAGACACATATACACGCGACGCGCCTAAGAGTATGCAGCGAATTATTAATAATGTCATACTCAAACAGCTATCCAATATAATGCATTAAGGGACCCCCGTAGGAACAGAGTGAGCGAGATAGAGTGACAGAGTGAGTGAGAGAGAGAGAGCGAGCGAGCGAGCAAAGCATTAGCGATTTCCTTTGAATTTGGTTTACCACTTTTCTTGACTTTCCCCCCTTTGATTTCCCACCAACCACCACCTCGCCTTGGTTCAAACCTTGATTATTCTTTCATTTGCGTTGCGATTTTGTAAATTTGAATGCTGAACAACCACAAAAAAAATATAAATAGAATAGAATAAAAAAAAAAACCAACCAGAATACTGACCAAACCAAACCATTCCTCATCTACGCATCTGCAGAGAATTCTACTACATACAAATGGAGAAATATGCACGACAAGCTGTCACCGAAGGCATCAAGACACCCGATGATCTGTTGATTGCTGGAGATAGTGAATTGTATCGCGTGCTCAATTTGCACTACAATCGCAATAACCACATTGAGGTATGCCAATAACCACGCCCACACGCCCACACACCTGAAAACCCCACTAACACTAACACTAACCATACACCCCACCCCCGTAAACCCGACTCTACATGCACACACACTCCTAAATTACAAAGAAAATAACAAGAAAGTGTGTGTGGATGCGAGCGAACCACTAACCAGACGATCCAGAGATCCAGAGCCAGTCGCTAATCGAGAAAATCGGTCCACAGGTACCCCAGAATTTCCGCTTCGTGGTCGAATCGACACTGCGGGAGTTCTTCCGTGCAATACAGGGTGGCAAAGACACCGAGCAGTCGTGGAAGAAGTCCATATACAAGATCATCTCGCGCATGGACGATCCCGTGCCCGAGTACTTCAAGTCGCCCAATTTTTTAGAGCAGCTGGAATAAGTGGAGGAGTTGGCGCTGCCGACGCTGCCGCCGTTGCCGCACCCGCTGGGAATGCCACCGCCCATCAGTCCGGCCTCCGCCACCACCATCTGCAGCAGCACCACCACCACCAGCACCAGCACCACTTCAGCCACCGGCAGCGGCCATTCGAAGGCGAGGCGCAGGCCAAAGCTAAAAGGCTAAACCTGCGTAGGAAACACGACTGGATATGACCAACTCCCCAGCCAACAAAAAAAGCAAGAAAAACCAAAAGGAACAAACAGTATCCACACACAAAAGTTAAAGAAAAGGGAACTTAGACATAGCTGAGTGATTTCGAAAACGCGTTTAGAAACACACACACTGAGCAAAATATTTTTTCAAAAATTTCCAAAACCACACAATCTACACAACAAAACATACATCACACATACATGAACCTCAGCAAAAGAGAGCGACAAGAATATGAAGAAAGTGGGCCAGTGGGAGATCCTAATCTTCCCAAGGCCAAAAACCAAAAACCGAAAAACCTTAACATAGAGCAGCAAGTCTTAATCTAATAACGTGAAATAGTGCAAATTGAAAGAGAACCTGAGCCACACACCTGAGAACACCCGTACACACCGAGCGTAATTTACAGGCAGTGTAAACTGTACTCGCCGTTGGTTTGTTAGTTGAAATTTTTTTGAAAATATTTACAGCAGATTACGTATACGTATGAATATTTACCAAATAGTTGAGCCGTCTAATGATCTACCGAAAGTTGACACACATTCCACATAAATAACAAAAAAAACAAGAACACACATTCCACGCACACACACACACACACGCTCACAACGGTACAAAGTGTGTGTTCATTTGAGAGAGAGCGAAAGTCGCTCGTCCAAACAGGAAGCGGATATCAACGCACTGCTTGGCCGACCGACTTTCCAGCAAGCAGTTTCCCCCGCCCAGTTGCGCACTGCTTTACAAAAGCAGTTGCACCTCCGGCGGCTGGAAATCGGGAGTTAATCTTAAAAGTTTAAAAGTCACCCGAAAGCTAAGGTTGCTATATCCCCTATAACCCCCCTTTTAAGCGCTAAGCATATATTCGATGTCTATTAAGCGAAAGTAAAAGCAAAAAATCATACAAAAAAAAGTTAAGAAATCGCGAAAACTATTTAGATTTTTAATCAAAGAGAGAGCCAGAGTTATGTATTTGTACGAACAGCGGGCGTTAGGGTAGTTAAATTTATCAATTTATCATTTACGTTATGCGAACCTTCGACCAAAGTTAATTGTTAACACGAATCCCTTGAATACGATTTATTTTTAATCAATTCTTATACTTTAGTGCCCCACTTTTGAGCACGCATCTTAATTTTATAGTATAATCAACAAATACACACCACAAACACCAACACACACACACACACTAGTCTGTTATTTATGTAAATAATTTATACGTTTAGTTAAGTTAACGTTTAGTTTTAATTACTTTACTTTACTTGGCCTTGAGTTGCAACAAAACAAAATATACACGAAACACCAAAAATACCAATTAAAATATATGGTTTTTTCTTTATGTTGTTTTTTTAAAAATATATATATTATATTTACCCATTTTCTGGCTGGCTGAGATCGATCATGCACTTCTCACTCATCAGCACAGCAGACACAGCATGGAAAGTGGGCGGGTTTAGAGGGATATGTTTGCCTGCTCTCCGTCCGGCGATTCTAGTGGGCCAGGGGCGGGCAAACCCTGTTGTTGTTCCTGCAGCTGCAATATCTCATCCTCGATTGCAACTGCAACGCGACAACAGCAACAACATCATCAACTGCATGCAAAACATTTGAATATTTGGCATAGACAAAATCATATTCCTCGAACGAAAAGAACGAAGCGAAATCGAACATTTCGGCCCAACAATTGTTCCATCAGCCAGCCAGTCAGTCAGTTAGTCAGTTACTAAGTTAGCCAGCCCCATACCCTAGCGCCCTCTGGTGGGAGTTTGGATTAGATTAGATGAGATTGGAACACCGCTATAAGGAGATGAGATGAGATCGCACAACCCAGCAAACCTTTCGGCCACACCAATGATCACGAAATTATTGAACAATAGATGAATTTTAGCAAAAACTAAATTGAAACGAACTAAGCGAGTTTTTTAGGCTTAACCGGATTTCCCACAGGCGGGAATCTGAGCAAAATTTGATTGCACTTTGGCGTAACTATGACAAAATTAGTCGCGTATAAGACGGTGAGTTTCCTAATCCGAAAAGCGAGAAGAAACTGGAGTTCTTCGAATCGAAATTGAAAGTGAAATTCAAGTTTGGATACAAGATGGAGAAGAAATGAAAAAAGCATTTGCGAAATTAGTATTTAGGGAATCGTACAAAGCAGACGAGGCATTCGCTAATCGAACTGAAGTTTAAGTTTATCGCATTACCCAGTTGAGTTATCTTACCCCCTGAGTTTCACCCACCTTCACAGCAGACAGAAGTCGAAATTCAAGTCCGATTTCAGGGCCCCCAGGAGTGACGCGTTGATTGTTAATGCCTTTACAAAATTTACGAAGGAAGCGGCTTTTGGCAATGGAGTTGAAATTTAAAAATGAAATTGAAAAATTTGAAAAGAAATTTGGAAATGAAATTGATCTAAATACAATTGTAACTGATTTTGTGATAGAAAAAGTAACTAACAACAAACTAAAAATCGAACTAACTTCATTATTGTTTCGGATAAAACCAATATGGAGGCCTCCCATTGGGGTCTCCATACGAAATTATTGATTGATGTAAAAATAGTTAATTGACAATTGCGAGACGAGCGAAATTATGAGACGAAAACCATTTAGGCAATTTAAGGCGTATTAACAATAAACGTTTGGCTAACAAAACTTTAGGCGAAATTTTATCTTTAAGCAAAATTTGAAAATAGCAAGAAGCAGCAGAGTATCTAGACCGTCGAAAAATTCAGGAAGTTAACAGCGATACCAAAAGAAAAATACGAGAAAATTAAGCACTCAAAACCTTTCTGTTCTGTTCAGTTTCCATCAGTTTTTCAGTCAGCGCTTTCTTTCTTTACCTCAAAGGAAGGCGAATGAACCGATATACTTGCGTACCAACAAATGACACAGGAGCACACTTACACTTGCGTATATTTAATGCAACATACATATTTCATACATTTATACTAACATAAACATACATACTTAAACTTAAGTCAACAAGTCAAAGGGGGCGGCCCACAAAAGGGTGCATCCCGAACGATAATTGGTTAATAAAAGCGAAATTAATTGAGAAAACAGAAAACACAAATGACGGCGCTTGGATTTTTCTTTACCAAAATTTTGAACCCCCACCTTTTTGGCCTTTTCGCTTATAAACCACCCAATTTTTGGTTCAACTCTCCCCCTCAAACCAACCGACCTCCGTCAGAAGCATTTTTGGCATTTGTCACCGCAAAATTGGAACTGATTGGCAAGCACAACACCACCACCAATATCACACACCTCCAACTCACTAACCCCAAAAAAAGAAAACAACCTCAACTAATCGGTGGAGCGCAGAGACGAGAAGGGTAAGCAAAATTCTACATAATTCATCTTATTCGAGCGACGCAAACCAAGCGAAAGCGACACCTAGCGGCCGCGGCCAGCAGCTGTGCCAGCCTTCAGCCACGCCCACCACAAACTTCGGCCCGCCCTTTCGAGAAGCCCCCGGAAAGCGAGTTTAGTTCCGCCAGAGTAACCTTTCGGTGTTGGAAAATTCCAAAAAGAATTACAGACTACAGCCATAGGCCAAAGAAAGTTCCTTCCTCGTTTTGTGGCCACGCTGTTCGCCGCGGTTCGCCAGGTACAGTTTACACCAAGGAACTAAGTTAGCCTAAGCATATAGATTAAGTACAGAAGCAGCAAGAGCAGCAGCATCAGCACGAAACCAGACAGGAGAACGATCGCCGGAAAAGGACATCCGGCCAAAGCAACCAATCAGTGACCCCGAGTGACCAGTGTTGGTCAGCAGCCAGAAACGAATTCACAGCACAGCAAAAGTAAAAACTTAAACCATTAATGAACACTGCACGCAAACCGATAACGAAAACGATTCGATCAATCCGATGATCGACGATCGACGCAGACGATGGAAGCGAGAGCGAGATGGAAGGCGAGATAAGTATATACCTACTACACGTAAAACAATTACCAAATATAAAAGCAGACGCAGCCATATGCAATTTTAACTAGATTTTAAAAGCATTAATACCGCAGAATACCAAGCAAACCAAAAGAAAAATACCCAAACTTACCGATTACTGATTACTGAATGAAAACAAAAAACCAAAACCGATAACAGAAATTGATCAGAATTGTACATAGCGACATTTAAATACAACTACATACACGTAATTAAAATATTACTACAGTCTAAGCATAAGCGATCCCCGTGACCCCCAAACCCCAAACTCAGAGCCCCTGAAATGGGACATTCTGGCCGAGGCCAGGCGAATATTCACTCACATCCTTACTGCATTGAAAATGCGCGCATTGCGGTTTCCGTTAGGAGGACGAAGGAGACGGGGGATTGAGATAGGACATGTGCCAAACCCAAATCGGTATATATATCAAGCAGATCCCCTTTGGCAAGCCCACACACGCACAAAACACTGAAGCGCAAGTCAGTCAAACTTACACGTAGTAGGGTACACATACTCCATGGTAAATCAAAACAAATCTATTCGTAACTTCAACTTCAACGTAACCATAAGTTAGTTAAACATCCTTGGTTTGGAAAACATCTGATCACAAGACAGAAATGAGACGAAGTAAAATAAAATACACATAAATTTGCAGTTTTGGTATACATGAAAATGAAAACGATGAAACGAAAAAAATATCTATTTAAACGATGAAATATTTCCAAAAATCAATTGCGTTTTTTTAGTAGCAAGCGCGATTCTCAAAATTCTTAACAACTTTTGGCCCAAAATCGAAACACCGAAGAACCAAAATTAACAAAAAAAAACAACAAACCGTTTGGAAGTAAAATTTTTATCACTTATTTGGCGTAGGAAGAATCAGACAGAAGTGAGGAGTAGAGGAGAGTATGAAGATTAAGCCGTGGTGCACACACACACATGCACCACAACTCTTTGTTTAAACAAACTGCAATAGAGCAGCGCACAGTGCGCATACTTTCGGCATGCACTGTGCGCCTGCACCAAGGGACTTAGTTAAACAATCGAAATTCAATTGCAATTTCTGCAACAGCAACCAGTATTACTAACATTCCTAAGTTGATATCAATCAGGAATCAATCTTACGCATCCTTATTTCTGAAGTTTATGAAGAAGAGGTTAAAACTTTTGGCTTATGACGTAAACCCAACATTTCGGCCGCAACGAACACACGTTGCCCATGGAAATTCCAAATTCAAATTGATATATATACAACAACATCAAAAAGAAAGCACATGAGAAAGTATAAAAATATAAAGAGAAAGTTGCATAAACCCCCCAAAACAACCGATAACCGAATAAAAACAACGATAACGATAAACAATTACCTAAGTAACTGATAACAGTGAAGCGATGGAGTAGGAGGAGAATTTGCAATTTAGTTTTAACAGCCAACAATAGCCAGGGAAACATACACAACTCGTATGTGATATTTTTGAGTTAATCTCTCACAGTTTTCCACAACCACAATAAATATTTTTACTCAAATATACAAAGCAAAAAGCTAAAAAAAAATCGAAATATGAACAACAACAAGCCCAATTAGAAGCGACAATACGAAAACAAAAAGAGATCGGTAATAACAACAGCACAAAGCACTTCCAGCAGCAACTTTTTTTGGGTTGTCTACACATATCAAAGATAATTACTATATAGGGAGCCATATAGGAGAGAGACATATTTCTTTGTGTTGAGTCTTTAAGCCATCCTGAGTTCAAATTTTACACTGAATATAACTGAATATTTACCCATGAACGAATACAAATATAAATATATATACAATATAAACCAATACCAAACAAAAAAAACTAATCCATAAGTGTTTATAGTTGAATTTTGAGAAAGGAGAAAGCGGGAGAATCAGATTTTATGCCACAGTTTCATTTGCAATAGACGATCGTGCCACGCACGAACCGGGATAATTTATAGTACAATACAATGCAACAAGCAGCCAACAAACAAACAAACGAAGAAACAAACAAACAAATAAATAAATAAGCAACAGCAACCAATAACTTTTTATAAAACGATTTATATTTTTATACTCAAACGAAATCAATCAACAACAACCGCAGCAATAGCCAATTAGCCAAATAAGCCAAAACTTTTAGTTCGTTCACCGAGGTTTTCAGTTAGCAATTAACGACAACAGCAACAATTATGTTTTCATTTACGAATCAGCAAAAGAGAAGATCTGTGTGTCCCCATCCGATCCGATCCTTGAGGGGATATATCCTATAATAACTGAGAGAGCCAAGCACGCCACACAAGAAATTGCCAATAGAAGGGCAGTCCAGGAACTGCCAATATAAAACTATATAAAGACGAAGCCCCGAAGAAGATGCCTGCCTGCTGAACCCGAGGGAACAGAAATCGAGACGAGTAGCCACAATCAAAACTTTAAGCAAAACGTGCTTGGTCTGCCCAGTATTAGGATATATCTCAGCTTTGGTCGGGTCTATCAGCCAATTGGGAATAAACACACAGATCGACTCACATAGACAACAAGAATAAGTGATAAAAACCCTTTGTTTCACAATTTTCTAACGAGCCACTCAATCAATGAGCCACAAAACTTTGCGTGCGTTTAACTGGTGCCATTCCTGGTAATCGAAAAAATACACAATATATAGTGTTATCTGAAAGACGGGCAACGCGCTGCGAAACGAACTGCAAAACTCCTTTGGTTTACTCTCACACAATAAAGCAAACAGTTACAGATACAGATGCACTTGCAGATGCAGCAGCAGCAATAAACAGGTGAAAATTGACAAAACGCAAATCGAGACGGGGGTGCCACAGAAGCCCCCAGACAATAGCCCAGCAATATTATTATTATTTCCCACTCGGCGTCCTTTGTAATCCCACGAGGATTAAAGGCGCGCCACCAGCCGTCGTCAACTGAAGTACAACCAAAACGAAATCGCACCCATTGGCACCACCAAGAAGCAAGCAGTCGCTTAGTCCTTAGTCCTTCAGAATTAGACACTGAAAAAAATAAGTTAACCAGGAACGGGGCCAGACGTTTGTCAAAATTCTACACGAAATTTTATGTAAAACAACTGTAGGAGCAAACGAAAAACGCAATTCCAACGAGCCAATGAAAAAGCTAAATAATCGATTTTCTGTTTCACAATTTTTCCTTCTCGGCCACCGATCCAGGTTTCGATCGATGGCCCATCCTATGATTTAACCGAGATAAAGGCGTGCCACCTCTTTGTAGGGTGTGGCATGTGTACAATATGTAAAGTAATTTAAACGTAAACCACATGTAAACGAAGGCGATAAGCGAACAAATGAAACAACAATATTTATACAGAGACTGCAAACAAATGTGATCAGATATTTTATAATGTATAAGTTTACAGAGCAATCGACAGGCTATATATCCGACTAGCAATAGCTATGGCCCCGATGCTACCGATCAAATCAAAAGCAACACCAACAGCCAAAAAAACACAAGAGCAACAGCAACCACAGTAGGCGTTAAGGTAACCGTTAGCTAACCGTAACCCTAAACCTAACCGTAACGTAACGAGAGCCGTAAACGTAAGCAACCGATAAACAAAAGTATTTATAATGATATTTTTTACAATAGCATATACAACTAAATATAGCAAAACGACAAACAAACCGAGCGGAAGCCGCAGCTTGAAAAAAAATTTAACCTAACCTTAACCTTTAGTCCTTGACCTTTGAATCCCCATAACTCCCATGTATCCTGGAATAAAGCTGCGGTCTTCACGCGCAACAGTTGCCTTTCACAGAAACAATTTACCGTTTAAGTTACCAATAGTGAAATAGACAAGCCAGAACGGCGACCACGCCCCCCACAGAGAAAAGGGGGCGTGGCGCCGCAGTTTTTCCAGCCAGTTTTCAGTTGAGCATCTCCTCAGTTCGTTCGAGTACAACAACAACAGGAAGAGGGCAGAGTAGAGTTCTTAAGTTCACGGTTCATACAAAGATTATATTTAGTTTTTGGGAGGAGGAAGGAGAAGAAAGTAGAGGAGCAGTAAGGAAGAAAGCGGAGAAAGTGAAGCAGCATCGAAAACAGAAAGTCTTAAGATGGAGTAACCAGTATATAAACATACACACACGTACACATGTATAAAGCAATCTTATATATGTGACCAATTTGATTTGGATTTAGTGAGTCGAGTTCTTTAGTTGGATCAACAAAGTTTGGCAGCATTATCAGCCTGATTTGAAAAGCATTCAAACGTTTTTACGAAATTCAACAACTCTTGAGTTCAGAACAATAGTGCCGGTAACATTTAAACGATAAGTGAAACTATATAAATAGACATATATATAAAATACATACTCTAGACGTCGTAATCCGTATTTCAGCATAGCTAACAAATGTTCTAAATGTACACTGAGTAAAGAAAGAATCCGGAACCCAAGCAACAAACTAAAACGAAGAGAAATCGAGTGATTAAAGGAGAGGGAAATTGTAAGCGCAGCATTTTCCAAGCGGAAAATGTACATTGAATATTACCTGGTACTGGCCGAGTGACCCCAAAAAAGACCCCCAAAGAAACCCCGCCCCCGCCCTCAGCACACGAACTACACTCAAACCACATTACGATCCACAACCTTATAAATATATATAACTTATTACTTATATAAGGAAATAAACTCAAAGCAAGCAAAACAAAATAATAATAAAATACAAATACAAGATAATGGTAGTTGCTATTTTAAATATGTATTACAAAACCAAGAAAAATACCAAAAAAAAAAAAAAACAAAACTAAACAAACCGAAAATCAGTCGAAATAAAATGATCTTCAGCGCATGCAGCAAAAGTCTCTAATAAATGTTAAGCAGGAACCAAAAGCCAACCTAAGCAACAACAGCAGCAGCAGAAACCGATTCAAAAGCAGAAGCAGAAAGCAGAAGCAAATCAGTCAGACACACCTATATATTACCTTAATATATATACGCAGTTTGTTCCAAGCCAAAATCAGTACGAGAAACTATATGATATTTGTATGCTTTTTTACTCACACCATATAAGCCAAGTGGAAATTGGGACAGATCAGATCAGATCGGTGGGAGGTGATCCTCCTCCGCCGCCTTTAGGTTTAATTTACGCACTCAGACACGCAGACACAGACACACTCCAAAAGCAAAAACAAAAAAACGAAAACCAACAGAGATACTACGAAATTGAATGTCAGCATAGGTATAATCGTAACGAGAATCAACTAAAATTTATACTCATAGTTTAGCAGTCGCCGTAATTGATTTATATTTTGTCAGCCACACGAAGCAGAATCAAACAGCAAGCATAATACAGACGAGACGAACTCAACTAAGCTAGATACAAACAATATCCAAAAAAGATACATTAAATAGAACTCATCATCAGCAGCCACCTAAGACAGAACCACAACAACCACAGTAGCTACAACAACTAAATGCCGTTCAGCCAACAACAACAACAACAAGATCAGTTCACAGATGCATCAGCTTACTTATAGTTTTCCAGGATAATGAAAGATAACCGTATACATACACACCTCTAAGCATACTTATAGCCAAGCCCGACCCAACCAAAAAAATGAAAGAACTCCAGACCATAATCAAAAGCAGGATCACAGGAACAGAATTCAGAGCAGGATCAAAGGAGGAGCTAAGGAAACATTTCAATCAAGTGGTAGCATTTCGAAGAACGTTTTAATATTTCGGCTTAGATAAATGTAGGACAAAAAAAATTATGAACTTTCGGCTCAAAAGCGAAGCGCTGCATTTTGCAAAATATGAAATAAATCTTGCAAATCTGGCAAGAACAAAAAATGAAGAAAGAAAAAAAACTTAAAGAAGTAACCAACTCTCGGCTAAGACTTTGGCGTGAATTTCGGAAAATAAGAAAGAAAAAAAACAACCCAGACAGATGAAGATTCAAATTGAGACATTAAAAGCAAAAACCAAATGTGACCAAAGACGCGATGCAAGCAGCCTCAGTTGATTTCCAGTTTATGGCCACACTCGCAGACCCCCAAAAAAATCATGTTTAGGTGTAAGTGTAAAATTAAATATAAACGTATTTCGGTAATGTTCCTAATAAACATATGACACACATTCGCGCATATATGCAGGTATGGCAATGGGATATATGTGCGGGGAAATTGCAGTTTCGGTCACACTCGGTAAAAATTCAGCATTTAGCAGTTTGGCAAGTAAAATTAGAGGGGATAACAAAAAAACAGGAGACAAAAATTGGTCTGCGAACTGCGATTCAACTGGAATATCTTAAAACTGGGTTGCTTGCAAAAAAAAATTAAACTTAAAATATGTAAAATTAAATTAGCTTAATAATTTACAGGCAGCATTCTTCAAGAACAATTGCAGTTTACTTTCGATTCGATTCGATTAGATTATCTTATTTCCCTTTGAGAAGAAGACAACATCTGTACTTTTCAATGAATCACAACGCGTTAAAAAGCTCAAAAAGGATAAAGACATTACGAAATCAAGAAAGTACGTTAAAAATCACGAAATGAACTAAATGAAATGAACAAAATTGAAAACCTCTCGGCCATGTTTGGATAATTCTCTCTCGGTGTAAACATTCAGGACAAATTTACAAAAACCAAAAAAAAAAACAAAAACAAAAAAGAAAAGAAAAACTTTAGGATTAACAAAAAGGGAAAGTATGAATTCAAAATCCAAAAATTATATGCAAAATTACTGAATTTTGGAACACAAAATTTCGTAACGAAAACTTAAATTGTAAGCGAAAGCAGCAGAAAGTTGCATTTCGGAAAGCAGTAGACGAAGCAGTGAAAGTAAGCAGTAGAGAAAGCAGCCTAAGACCAGAACGGGAAAAATGGAAAACTTTGAAAGAAATTTTGAAAACGTGTTGGAAAAATATCAGAAAAAGTACAAGCTTATTTTAAGCACCTTCGCGCCTTATCTTTAAGAACGTAAATAAATCGATGCATGATGAGAAAAAAGTAACCAAAAACAAAGCGATAACAAAAACACAAAAACTTAAATTAAAATAAATTTAATACGAAAACATTGTACATTTAGAAAATACGGGCAAAATTGAGCAACGTTTCGATACATCTCCAGGTAGTTAACCTTATCTAAGCTTAAGTTTGATTCGATCCGGTCTCAAATTCGGGCTCGGATACTGCAGAAAGCACATTAAGTTTCCCCTCAGTTCGGGTATTGTGAAAAATCAGTCTTAAATTGTAGACACGAAAGCGAAGAAAGGATAATATGGAAGAAAGCAGTAGAAGAAAAGATAACATGACTAGTCGACAACTGAGGCGGTGCCAGGATCTGATCCCAAAAATCAGTTCCGGCTCTCGCTGACAATTGAAACCGAATAAACAACCGACAAAATTCAAAAACATTGCAGCAGCACAATTCAAAATTAAACAAAAAAAAAGAGAAACCAAAAAAAAGCAAACGAAATTAACAAAATTCACAACTGCGGTTCGGAGCATATAGAAAAAAGTGTATGAAATGTATGTTAAAAGTAAAAATCCAAAAAGCTAAAGCGAAGATTGAAAGAAAACGTAAACTTTATGTTCCCCAAAAACTCTGTAAATGTTTAGATGTATGAAAGAAAACCAGTCGAGGACACTACTTAAGTTAGGTTTTGGTGGGGCTAAGACCGACCTCAAATTAAGATGTGTATGTAAAAAAAAAGAATAAAAACTAAAATGAATACTATAAAGGTAACGCTATGAATCCTAAACCATTCGCCCGATGTTTAGTTTTAAAATTTGATATGTATGTATACCTCGTCCACCATCTATCATCAGCTAAACACTCCCTTTCATTATTTTTGAGATTTGCTAACGATGAACTGAATATTTGTGGGTGATTTTCCTTACATTGCTGATGAAACTCAGGAGACTTGTGAACCAGGCCGAAGCCTGGGCAGTTCTCAAGCCTCGAAAATAAAACCAAACTGCCCGGCCAATCGAACGAGCGGCCAGGACATCGGCATCCGGCTGGCCGGGCAACTCCAGGACATCCAGATCCGTTTCGCACCATAGCACTCAAGGCAATACAAAAGCAACCAGCGGCGAGAGAGAAGCAAAAAGAAAGCAGAAGACAAGGCAAAGGACAAGTTTCGAACCAAGGATTTCGGTAACATTTCGAACGCAACTTTCGGCAGAGTTTCGAACAACTTTGGATTAGGCTTTTGTTGTTAATTTGTTTTTTTGCGACCACGTCTCCATAGCACTCGAGCAACATGCAATATGCAACAGCAACATGCAACAGCAACAGCAACACACCACATGCAACACAGCAAGCAGTAAGCAGCAAGCGGCAACGTGATACACGAGTTGAGCAAGTGAAAAGCAATTTTTGAAATGGGGCCACAACGTCCGATCTAAAGTGCCTTCAAGTAACAATGAAAACAAAAGAAAACAAAAAGAAAATACCAAAAATAAAAGCTGTTAATTTTTTATGTAACTAAAAAATCGCAAAACGAGGAGGAAGAAATTATAAATAAAAATTGTATAAAGAAATTAAACGTGTAAAAAGTATAAACAAATTAAAACAAAAACTAAGCGATAACGATGGTGAACGCGCAAGCGGAAAAGAAAGCGCAAACGAAGAGAAAGGGCTCCAAATAGACCGGAAAGCAAGCAAAAACCAAAACTGCCTCAAACTTTGGCCTGGTCACACTGTCCCTCCAAAGGAATCACCCACTTTGGGCTAACCCAGCAACGGAAAATCGATCGCAAATCTCAAAACTTAAACCCCCATTTTCGAATCCCCATACCTAGCAAAAAGTTTTAATTGACTACCTAAGTAAGCGAAAAAAATATGTATGTATTTAGTTCTAGTATATAAACGAAGGGAAATTCACATAAAACTCGATTTAGACAAACATTATGTGTGGGAAAATTAATGATTTAGACTAGCGAAGACAGCAACAAGGTTTGGATATACCCCCTATACCCTGTACCCCGTACATACATACATACGCCTATAGCGCTGAGTTGCTCATCTATCAATGTACTTTAAAAAACACACGAAAAAACACACGGTCACACTGACACACTTGCATGTACTATGCTACATTTAATTTAGATTTAGAAAGCGAATAACTAAGTATTCAAACTCAAAGTTAAGCGGAAACGGATGATGATACGAGATGGACTAGGAACGGCATACTGATGAGGTGGCAATTAGGTATAGAGCGAACTATATTTAAGGACTCGGAACTAGCGACACTAAAAAAGCGCGAGACCCAGGATCGCAGATAAACTATAAGACTTTCTCAGAAACGAAGGGGGAAACCTGCCGTTTCCCACTTTTGTGCTTCTTCCTACCCCTAAACACACAACAACAACAGAAATCACACACACACACACACAGGAGATCTTGAGTTGGCAGCATCGTAATCGTTTCTTTAGTCGACGATGGGAAAGAACTAGCAAAAATTAGCAAAATTTAAAATTGATTATGTAACACAAACATACAGACGCACACCTCTCACACACACACTCACCCAGACACCATGTATATAAGTATGTATATTCCTTTGAGCTGAACATTGTATAACCAAACGATTACGATAGCAAACACACATGAAACTAAAACCAGAAACCAAGAAAACAAGGACACACCGAGGTGTGTAAAGGGTTCTTTGCTTACAACTTTTCAAACGTATTAAACCGTTTCGGCCAACCTTTAGGATTGACAAGAGATCGACTTGAGGAACACAGCCCCGCCCACCTGGCTCCAAAAAAAGAGGCGAGCGGTGGGCGAATGGGAGATTGCATCGTTTTGGGTTAATGGATGCAAACGATCGAAATTTATTGGGCCCCCCCAGTGGGAGGCCAAGTGAAGCCAAATCGAGCCAAGAAATTGATTTATGTTCCATTAAGCAAGCAAAAACAAAATGCGAAAATTGTGAAAAATATAGAAAAATGAATACTTTCAGTTACAATACAACAATAGACCGGAATGATTTCCAAGCAATAGTACAAACAACTTTAGAGATAACTTTTATAATGTAATTGTAAACTAAGTGGTAGAGGCAGAGCTCCGGGAAAAGCAAAAAAAAAGCGGGGATAAAGAAAACACAAAGTAATCCTTGAAAACCCGGAGCTAGATGAGAATTAAGCGAGAGAAAACCCCGCGAATGCATATACGATTTACCCTAATTTAACCTCAGTTTGAATTTTAACACACATTGATTTGAAATTTGATTAGTGCGAAGTAAGCGAAATTGAAGGCCAGCAGAAGCCGATGACATTTTCGAAATTCCATCTTGACATATGACCGCAGGACCTCCTTCACTTCCTCAGAAGCTGGAGGCCAAGATTGAAAACGATTGAATCAAGTCACTTCACACACAGTTTAAATTTATAAGAATATGTACTAACAATAGGAAACGTCGTCCCCAATGTCCCAAAATGCCCCCAAAAAACTCACACACATTACTATTTACCACAATACGAAAACGAAAGCAAAGAAAACCAAAAATGTAATGCAAAAGTAAAATCAAGCAAAACAAACATATATATGTATGAATGTAATACGCGGTGGACAACATACAAAGTTGGGAAACGAGAAAATTTCACAATCGACTATGTCGCGTATACACTTACGATAGTACGATATACTAACTTTATATGATTAACTAACTCATTTCGAATGAACCATAGCGATATATGTAAGCCACGTTTTGGTTTCGGTTTCGATTTCGGTTCCGTTTTTATATACTTTTTGGTTTGGTGTACACTTTTGGAAACTTCGGAAACGCATTTCAGGCCAGCAAATTGAAAATAAATACCATTTTTCGGACCACTTTTTGTTCCCGCAAAATCGGAAAAAATCGCACAAAATTGTACATTTAGCGCAACCAAAAAAAACGTGAAAAACAAATTACAATTAAAAGCCCCCGAAAACGGAAAATCGAAATTTGGATTTACAATTTAGAGAATGCATTTAGCGCAAAGCAAAAGCAAACGACACCACACCACACAACACCCATCACACCACAAAATGAATGAAAATATGTATGAGGTAAATTCAATATTTGGGATATAAGCGAATATAATTACATGCAAATTTATATTTATGCAAGTGACAAAATCGAAAGACATCATACTAAAAAAACGTGTAATGGAAAGGAAATTGTAAAACAAGAGGCAAACACTAAACTACAATATGACATTTTTAATCGAAAAACAAAACAAACTTATTTTATTGAAAAATTATGTAAAATTTACTAAGGAAAAAATACAAAAAACACACAATAAAACTATATTGTTTATTTTCATCTTTAAAAATAAAGTTTTAAAATCGTATAAAAATAGTAATTTGTCTGTGTTTTTTTGAACTGGGAGAAATTTAAAGGTAAGTGATTGGGTTTCTAGGATTCATGGAATAAATTCTTCCCACTCGGGTGAAAAATGGAAGGAGATTGGATATTCGAAACGTATGCAAAAAAAAAAATTAAGTAGAAGAAGTAAAAGACAAATAAATTCAAAATAGCGAAATAATTCATTTTTAAATTTCTATCCAGCATACGTGTCGTATGAGCAATTTGGTTGATATTTATCCGCGTTGTCCGGGAAGGCGCCATCAGCATCTAGCCATTACACCCTCCATCTTTAGCAAGTACACCAACCAAGCGTTTCGGCGTTGCCATCCTGATTTCTACGGCGCATTTGGCGCTGCCATCCTGATTTCTACGGCTCAGCCTGCCAACCTTTTTTCCAAAAATCATCCATTTTTTGTGTAAAATGTAAAATGTAAAAAAAATGTAGAGGCAAACGCAACAAGAACAGCTGTTCGTACATTACGCAAAGGTTTTTTCCACATTTGTTTATTAAAAATGTCGCTGCTGGGCGCCTTTGCCAGGTGAGTGGATACACCTGCTCCCGAGGAGTACCTATGCTAACTATTGGCTAACACACTCCCTCACAGATTGGGCTTGCAGAGGAGCGGCGGATTAGCCGGTGCCTCCGTTGCACGTTGTCTTCACACGACGCCCGTTCTCTGCGCGGAACCCCTCAAGAAAAAGAAGAAACTGGATCCGCAGATCGTCAAACAGCGCGAGGATCGCAAAAAGAAAAAGATCGAGAAGCAGATCCGCCGGCTGGAGAAGAATGCGCGGCAGCTGAAACCGGTGGAGGAGCTGGAGGTTCCCCTGGAGCTCATCGATGAAAAGGAGTAGGTTTTCTGCACTTGGCTCACTTTTCTTTCGAATCGTATATGTAATCATTTCCTATCCTATCCAGCAAACGCCAAAGGAAGCTAACCCCACTGGGCAGCGCTGAGCTGGAGGAACGTGCTCTTCTCAAGAAGCAGTGGGCGCACTATAAGCACGATGAGCGCGTTGCCGACTTCCAGATCATCGACCGACTGGTCCAGGCACAAAACAAGGCTCTGGCGGAGCTTCGGCGGGAATCCGAGGAGCTGTACCAGGCCGCCATCGAAGTCGATCCCCAGTTGCTGCCTGTTTCCCTCAAAGGACCCGTGGCCACGCCCCCCATTAAGAACTATGCCAGTCCCGATGGAGACTACCTGCATCAGTCCATGAAGTGGGAGGTCAAGTGAAGTGTGCATGTGCCTGAAGTCAAAGATTTGAATTAAACAGAACCTTTTACCCTACAAATGCCACTTTTCTTTCAATGATTTATGCCATTGGCAATGAACGTTAACTAAAATAGTTTTAACTTAAGGAAATTCCGAATAACTCTGCAATAAAGCTGTAGCTATAGCATTTCATCCTCCGGAAGAGAACCTCTTTTCGGGTCAACTTGATGCGTTTTGTGGCGGTTTTATTGTTATCAGTGGAGAACGAGAATAAGGCAGGTGGCGATGCCTGCCAAGCCCTTTCGGTGAACTGTCGAAATAAATAATACGCGAGAGACGTAGCAGTAGCTGCTATGTATGTTGATCTTGGGAGTGATGGGGTTGCGGAGCGACTTCTTACGAGGGGGTGGTGGCGTTGGTCTTGGCAGCGGCCTGCCGCTTTTTCACGCCCCAATTGTAAACCCGCGCCATATTTACCTCAGTGGTTGTGATTTGATCCCTGAAATTAGATTTTTATTGAGATTAAGGTGT
The DNA here is from genome assembly GCA_037075245.1 of Drosophila mimetica. NCBI lineage: Eukaryota > Metazoa > Arthropoda > Insecta > Diptera > Drosophilidae > Drosophila > Drosophila mimetica. The sequence continues at coordinate 11,909,115 of JBAMCH010000023.1, forward strand.
TTTTCGGGGTATAGAGACATCCCAACTGACCTCAGAAAGTCCTGGTCGTGCTCCACGGACTTCAGGTTGCCCACGGCCGATGTGACATTCTGCTTGAGCAGCGCCTCGGCCTCGTCCAGAGGGTACTCGAGCATCACGCTGGCCCCCAGCCAGAGGTAGACTGTTTTCGTGGGCGGCACCAGTGTCTTGATGAACACCTGGTCGCTGAGCAGGAACTGCGTCTCACGCTCCTCGTCCTCCTTGCGCAGCACATTCACCATCTCCAGGGAGCGCTCCAGGTCGGGGATTTGGGACTTGAGCTTGCGTCGCCTCGCCTCCAGGTTGTAGGCCATGAAGCGGTACTTGCCGTGCTGCTCGTCCAGCCGCTGGAGCACCTTCTCGCAGTTCTCGTTCTCCGGCTGCGCCATGAACGAGTCGATCTCCTCCTGCAATCGCCGAGGGAACGTGGGGATTAGCCTCCAGTCGCCAGCTGCAGGCTTGTAGGTTAGGGTGCCACACTCACCAGGAACACTGCCTCCGGGATGCCGGCGAAGGTCTTCTGGTTTTCCGGTAATTTGGGCATTTCCACCGAGTCCATAATGCCAGTCATCCTTATGCCTTTAGCCGTGCCGTCTACAATTGCAATTTAATTTCCAGGAGGTCAGCCTGCCGCTGTAAAAGTCGATAGATGAGTCAAAATTGCGATGGAACTATTGAACCAGCCGATGTTATCGATAGGTTAAGGTGGGACTATTATTTAATATTAATAATTTAATTATTTAAAAAACGTATATTTAGTAGCTAAACTAAAATATGTAAACAATTAATTTTTATAATAAATTAAAATTATTAATTAATCACATCGATACTCTCATCTCTAATATCTTGTACTATCGATAGCTCTGCAGACCGATAGACCCGCAGCGTCGATTAACCCGCTCGCTTGTGAAATTAGCAAAAAGAAACGACCTAGAATTATAAAAAGATGAGCACCTGGAACCCGGAGAACGATGTGGACCTGCTGTCCGGCTCCGAGGACGAGGAGGAAGTGGCCATGAAGCGGGACTACCACGGACGCGAGGCCCTTCTCTTCGTGGTGGACACCAATCTGCAGACTGCCGGCGTGGAGCGCCTGATGGAGGCACTGAACATCATCCGCACAGCCTTTATATCCGGAATCCTGGTGAACGACAAGGACCTCATCGGACTCATCTTCGCCAACACGAAGCACAGTCCTCCGCCGCTGGAATCCAACGCCTTGGACAACATCGTGATGCCGGAGGATTGCGCCGTCTTCCTGCCCCTGCGACAGCTCACCAAACCCATTGTGGAGCACTACCTGGAGTTCATGGGCGGGGTGGAGACGCAGTTCGCCGATACGTACGGCCTAGTAGAGCCCGATGGCCACGGCAGGTTTGACCTTATGATCCGGCTTAGCATCGAGCTGCTGGAAAAGTGCGGCAAGAAGCTGAACAACGCCAAGATCGTCTACTTGACCGATGTGAGCACGCCGCATCCGTCGACCAGTAATCACTTCCAGGCGGCCCTGCAGAAAGCCGGCGATTTGGAGGGCAAGGAGTTCGAATTTCATGTTATTCCCATGGTTGATGACTTCGACTACGAGCCTTTCTACAAGGAGTTCATCACTCTTTCAAGGGGTAAGTCAGATTTCATTGGTTAAAGTTGTAAATATGCGAAGTCTGTTCCCCTCGTTGGCGTTCAATTTTCTCCTGGGAGGTTTTAAGACTTCGCAGATCAAACATGAGCAATCATTCACCCGCCTCCAAGTGAAACGCAATTGGTTCGTGGTTTTGGATTGGCTTACAAGACAAAAGAAGTCATTAAATAGTTATAAGACTACTTGTTTTATATAATATTAACACTTAAACATATCTGCTTACAGCCATTGAAATGGACGCCTTCCAAGTACCAGATGCCCAAATGCAGCGCGAGATCCTGGCAGATCGCAAGCTGAAGCAGGACTTCTTGCGTCGCTGCCTGGGCCACTTCAGCTTCTACCTGGGCCCCAACCTCTCCATGTCCGTACAATACTACAACTACTTTCAGCGACGCGCCTATCCGCGCAAAGTGCAAATCCTGCGCAGGGACAACAGCCTGGTGAGCACCAAGCGGGTGATTATGGTGCAAAAGAAGGACGAAGAGTCGGAGGAAGTCTTGCACGAGTACCAGATCAAGTTGACGGGCGGTTGGTACAGTTGCAACGTGGGCGGCAAGAACCTGCGCATAAGCACGGAACAGTTGAACCGGGTGCGCAATCTGCACAAGCCTCAGATGATGCTGCTGGGCTTCAAGCACCGCTCCTCTCTGCCGGAAGTGACCTACAGCAAGCCTTCGAACTTTATGTATCCCGACGATCAGAGCATCATCGGCTCAAAGCGTCTGTTTCGGGCTTTGTGGGAGCGCTGTTTGGCGCGCGAGAAGATCGCCATCTGCCTGTTTATGTGCAAGCGCAAGTCCATGCCTCGCTATGTGGCACTCGTGCCGGTGGAGGCCCCGAACAAAGAGGAGGAGAAGAACTATCGCTCGCTGCTCTGCGGGGATGGATTTAAGATCGTCTACTTGCCAGAGGCCAAGCACATTCGGAACATAGACATGTACGACTGGAACGATACTGGCAATTCGGCTTCCGACGAGGGCGTAGAGTTTTTCCAGAAGGTCATCAAGAAGCTGCGTGTTGACTACCAGCCGAATCGGATGAACGACCCAAGTCTGGACGCCCTGCAGGCGAATCTTCTGGCTCTTTCCCTGGACTTCACGACGGACAACGAAAGCGTTGATAATCTGCTGGACACCACGCAGCAGGACAAGCGCATCGAGAAGCTGTTGCCTGACTACGAGAAGATCTTCGATCCTGAGGTGGAGCTGGCCAAGAAACGAGCGGCTAAGTCCACCACTGACGGAGCAAGCGCACCGAAAATGGCCAAGATCGACGAGGAGGATCTCAAGGACTTGGATTATGTAAAAAAGCTAATCAAAGATAAGAATCTGATGGGCTGCACAGCCGCCCAACTAAATTTTATTCTAAAGGAGCATTTCGATGTCACGATGGTCAAGTCATCAACTAAGGCCAAATTAGTGGAACGAATCGAGGCATTAAGTAATTGATTTATTTCATAGCATAAAGTGATATGAATGTTATCATTCTTAGTATATTTCATAACTGTATTAAGACGTTTCTTATTATTATTAAGATTGTTTTGTTTAGCCGTTTAAGTTTGCTACTCTTTGAAATTTGAATTCAACTATTTTGTGCAGAAGAAGCGCAAATTACTAAACCATGTTCTAAATAAATGGGAGTTAATTAAAGTTATGTTGAAAAATGAAAGATTAAATCTAATTATAAATGTGTAATATTTAAATTGATCTTAAAGAACTGCTGTTGGTTATGGTATGATAATATACCTCCGCGTGGTAAATTTAAAACAATTTTCCTGGACTTAAGTTAGCGGAATTCCAAAGGTATGATCTATTACGTTTTAGACCAATTCTGTAATTTTTCACGCATTCTAAAAGTAGTCGAATACAGCAGGCTTATCACTTTTTGAAAAATACCTGAGATTAATTTTTGAAAATCGATAATTCGGTAACTTAAGCGCGACTTTCCTATCGATAGAATTTACAGTGTTGCAAAACGCCTATGGACTACATGTGATAGCGCCGCGCCGGTTTCTTTTTGCGAATTTTTGGACATTGCGAATTAATTTATTGCGAACCGCTGCCGCAGAATGTCGCTGCAATTCCAAAACGACTGCGGAGATTCCGTGAAGCAGGCGATCATCGAGGAGCTGCAGAACCTCCTCAGCTCGGACACGAGGGTCCTGCAGCAGGCGGAGAAGCGGACGAAGCAGCTGGAGTACACGGAAGGTGATTTGGCGGGCAGCCAGCCTGGCGTGGCTTCGCTGGGATGGGGTGGGGTGTCCACATGTAGTTCCGCCATCTAACCTTTGTCATACCACCACAGGCTATGGCGTCTATCTCTCCGAGATCATCATGAACCAGGCGCACGAGCTGCCGCTCCGTCAGATCGCGATCGTGATGCTCACCCGGTACGTGGAGAATCACTGGACAGACGACCAGGACGCGGGCGGAAAGGCCAACGGCTGTATGGCCAGCGAGCAGGCGAAGCGCACCATACGCAACATCCTGCCCAACGGACTCTACGATCCGAACTCCAAGATCCGCTCCTCTGTCGCCCACACCATCTCGACCATTGCGGCCACGGATTACCCACAGGGTTGGGCGGAGCTCTTTGACATCATTGTTAAGTGCCTGGGCGGCAACGAGGACTCCATCCACGGAGCCATGCAGGTCCTGCAGGACTTCACCTACGATGTGGAGCAGATCAAGGAACTGGGTCCCGTGGTCATACCCGAGGTCTATCGCATTTTCGACTCGGAGCAGAATTACTCGATCAAAACCCGTGTGTCGGCCATTCGCATCCTGAAGCCCCTGTTCGCCTCCATAGCCACGCTGATTTCCAACAAGGATGAGCAGAGCACCATGATGAGCTCCATTCTGACCAACTTCATGGACAAGCTTATGCACTACCTGAGCATGAACAGCGGCGCCGGATCGAGTTTCCTCCTTCGCTCCGAAATCATCAAGGGTGAGTGTGCAATTTCCTCTTTTCCAGAAAAGTAAACTAAACTTGTATTTTATTTTTCAGTGTTTACCCATTTGGTCAACGAGATGCCAAAGTACATAAACCCGTTCATGGATCGCGTTTTGCCCATCGTCTGGCAGCTGCTCACCCAAATTGCCGAGACCTACGTGAAGGTGTCGGTGAACCAGACTGAAACCAATCCTCTGGCCAGCGGCGACAGCGAGGAGGATGACGAGCAGACCAATTTCCAAACACTGATTATCCAGATCCTGGAATTCATCAATTGCATCCTGACATGCAACAAACTGCGCGGCAGCATTAAAAATGTGCTGGCCGATCTTATCTACATCACAATCGTATACATTCAGCTGAGCGAGGAGCAGCTAGAAGACTGGCAGGATGATCCGGAGAAGTTCGTGGACGATGAGGATGATGGTGGCGTGGAGCTGACCGTACGCATGTGCGGTCGCGATGTACTGCTGGTAAGTGGAAAAGTCTTCTATGGAGAGTTCTTAACTAATTAATCGTTCTTTTTAGGCCATAAACGACGAGTTCGGAGCCAACGCCATTCAGCCCCTGCAGGAGGCTTTGGGCAGGCACTTCAGCGTGGCGGAGGCGGAAAAGGCGGCAAACAATCCGAACTGGTGGAAGATCCAGGAGGCCTGCATGGACGCCGTTCACGCCTTCCGCGACATCATCCTCGAGGGCGACTCCACATTCGACCTGCTCAACTACTTGAACATAGTTCGCAATCTGCTTGTGCACCAGGAATCTCCACCTCTAGTTGGTCGCGCTCTTTGGACCCTGAGCACCTACTCCAAGTCGGACCTCTACAATCCACAGATGTTGGCCGAGATCCTTGATGTCACGCTGTGCAGCCTGTCGCCGGAGAAGTCGCACATCCTGAGAATCAGTGCCGTTCGCACCCTCAACGGTTTCCTGCAGGCGAACGAAACTATCGAGGGAGAGAAGCGCACTTTGCTGGTGTCCAAGCTGCCTGGTTTCCTAGACGGTATCATGGCTTTGGTGCCGGGTTGCAAGGCCACCGTATTAGCCCTGCTAATGGAGGCCTTGACCATCATGGTTAAGGTAATTGATTGAAAAGCATTGATTGGCTCTTAAAGTAATAGAGCATTTCTGCTTCTGTTTCCAGTTTGATGCTGAATTCGCCTTTGCCAGCCAGGCCAAGATCACGCCCTTGGCCATTGCTGTATTCCTTAAGTACACCGAAGATCCGTTTGTGCTGGAAACGGTCCAGGATCTCATCAAAGCGCTGTGCCAGCGCAAGGAGTGCCTGGGGCCGCTGCAGGAGAAGTTCATTCCAACCATCGTCAGCATCCTGGGGCTGACAGGAGCAGCTTCCGCGCAGAAGCAGGACATTGCCCTCGATGTGCTGAACACAATCGTGCGCTACACCGAGCCGCCGCTGAGCAACTCTCTGCTGGAGACAGCCTTTCCCGCGATCATAAACTGCGTCATGCACACTGATGACCATGCCGTTATGGTAGCCGGTGGCGAGTGCCTGCGCAGTTTCATTAATGTCTCCCCGGAGCAGATTTGCAGCTATAAAAACGGCGAGGGCATCAACTGCATCATGCAGGTGGTGGCCACTGTTCTGCTAAATCCCATGAACAGCGAAATGACGGCGGCCGGCCAAGTTGGACGCCTCGTCATTACTATCATCACAAAGATGGGCAGCATGCTGGGCCAGAACGTGGACATGCTGCTGAAGGCTGTGATAAGCAAAATGCAGAACCTTGAGTGCCTCAAAGTGATCATGAATCTGGTTTTAATCTTCGCCCATCTGTTCCTCACACAAATGGACGCCGTTCTCAATTTTCTGTCCACCGTTCCCGGACCAAACGGGGAGCCAGCGATGCAGTTTGTGCTCACCAATTGGCTTTCACGCCAGAACTCCTTCTTCGGGAACTACGAACGAAAGGTAGAAATAATTCTATGAGATATAAATATTATATTCTGATTAATCCTCTTCCTTTTGCCCAGGTCACCACCATGGCTCTCTGCAAGCTCTTTGAATATGGAGTGGCCACACAGGACAACCGCTTGACCACAATAACTTTCAAGGAGCTGGTGGACGACCCCACTGATACACGTAGACGTACCCGCTCCGTGGCGGCCACAACCCAGAAGTGGGTTACCATTCCGGCGCTCGTCAAGATCTTCAAGGTGTTGATCTCCGAGTACCAGCACTTCCAGGAAAGCAAGACGGACGAGCCTCTCACGGACAGCGAAGAGGATGGCGATGCTGATGATGCACCCGGCACTGCGGCCAAGCCGAGGTACATCTCCGATTTGTTCGAGACTGACGAGGATAACGCCGATGATGAGCAGCTGCTGCAGGAGGTGCTCAAGGAAACCAACTACCAGGGCGACATTGCCGACAATCTGCAGAAGTTTCTTACCACCTTCGCGCAGAACGAGCACTTCCCCACCTTCTATGAACACCTCACCGAGGGCGAACGCCTCGTCCTGCTCAACAAGGTGCAGCAGAAGTAGAAGGATGCAGCTGGAGGAACTCCTCAATTTTTGCGTGTTGTAAGTCGAATTGTGTTAATCGTATTTATATATTGTTGCTAACCCTTGGATTGAATAAACATTTATATATTTTCTAAATAATCCAATTAGGAGATTCAATGATCGAAACATTTGGATATAAATACTCATCAAATATAGATATTTAATCCTTTTCATATTACAATGGGCATCGAAATCGTTAAGGTTAAAATGGAAACATTTACCCAGCTTGAGGTTTAGGTGCTCCCAACTGGGATTGAATTCGCATGATCATAAGGCCACCTCGTCGTGACGGAGCTTGTGCTGCAGTGGAATGTCAGGCTTATAGGCGTCCTGGTGGAAAATCATATAATAAATCAGTTCTGTACTTATCTAAGTATGATCCATCATACTCACCATGGGCTTTTCAGAGCCAAAGGCAAAGAACTTTCGTATGCAGGGTGTGAGCAGCACTGGATCCACTTTGTTGGGATTGTTCTTACCAAACACCAAGGTGCCGAGCAGAGCCACGATAATGGTGATGGAGGCACCAAAAGTGGTGTACCACATGTACGAGATTCGGTAAAGCGGAAATACTTCCCTATTTGTTTCGAGGATTATGAAGTTATACTGATTGGATATATACCACACTTACTCTGCGGATGCCACCAGGTGAGTTGAGTTGGCCAGACTGGTGGTCACATCGAAGCTATAGTCGCACTGCTCCACATTCAGCGGCTTGGTATTATAACTAATGGCTCCAGAAGCGATGGCCCACTGAGCATTCAGACTCACCCAGGACATGGCTATCACACCCATAATCCCGCCCAGCAAAGCGCTCTGAAAAATAAATATAATTAGTTATAAATATTAAAAATATTATTAAAATTATTTAATCCCACATTTCCATTAATCCAAGGCAGGAAAAGTCCTATAGTGAAGATGCCAAACAATGGACCATTCGTAATCGCCTCCAGACTCATGGTCAGCTGGAGGACAGTGCCCATGTGCTCCACCACATAGACCAGGCACACACAGAGGGCTCCCACACCGACGACCACCAGGCGCATGATCCAGTTGATCGCCGAGCTGGAGAGAGGCTTCTTCACATACGGTTTGACGAAATCCTCCAGAACCACGGCAGACATGGAGTTCAGGCAGGTGGAGAGCGAACTTAGGGCGGCACTGAAGACGCCGGCAATGAAGAGTCCTGTCATGCCGGGCAGTTCACCCAGGGTCTTCATCACAAAGAGCGGGAGGAGCTGATCTCGGGCCTTCGCCAGCTGGAATTGGAATTGCATAGATGATGATTACGATGATATGATGATGATAAGGACTTAACCCACCTTGGTGGTCAGGGGATCACAGTTCTGGTAGGTGGCATAGATCAGCAGTCCATTGTAGCCACAGAGCGCCATCAGGAGCAGCACGCCGGCGCAGAATATACAGAGCGCTTTCCGGGCATCACCAAGGGACGGAAGGGACAGGTACCTCTGGATCATGTTCTGGGAAACGGCGTTCGTTTGCGTCCAGTAGACGATCCCTCCAAAGAACAGGCACCAAAAAGTGTGACGCACAGTGGGATCGATACGAAGACTTAAACACAGAATATTCAAAAGTAATTTGTATTGTATTTTTTTGTTTATACTTACTCGGGTGCTTCCAAACGATCGCTGTTCCAAGCTCGTTCTAGTACCACTCCAGCACCTCCAATGTCATGGGTTCCTTTTATGGCCACCAAGGAAAGCGCACCCACCATCGATACAGCCTGCACCACATCGGTCCAGACCACTGCCTTCAAACCACCCAGACTCGTGTAGAAAACACAGATGATGCACACAATCGGGGTGATCGTATGGACTCCAATCCCAGTCACCTGGTTGAAGGCCAAAGCCGGAACATAGATTACGATGGGAAGATAGGCTACCTAGAATGGAATTAATAGGATCAGTAAGGAGGTTATTATATTAAAAAATTTTTTAATTCTAAATAATTTTATTTAATTTATATTTAAACTATATTTTAAAATATTTAAACCTATATAAAACTCTTTAATGGGACCATTCCCATTTAGATCTCAAGTCCGCATGTTAAACTAAGGGTAGGTTTTAAATTCCCAATATCCATAAATTTTCTAATATTACCATGCGGACTTTAATTAAGTTCAAGGACTAGGAAATAATTTGAATAACTAATTATTTTATCCATGAACTCTCTGATCATAGAACAATAAGGCATATAAGTGAATAATGGGTTTCAAGTCACTCTGATATACACTCACATTCATAATGGCAAACATAACCGATCCATAAAGTCGTAACCTCCGATCAAAGCGAATCTCCAGATACTATAAGAAATCCAAAAGACTTCTGATTAATCCAAATACATATAATCCAAAGAACAAAGCTCACCTCGTAGGTGGAGGTGATATTCAGGTCGTGGAAGACGGGTAGGTAGAAAACCCCCATCACCACGCCCATGCCGATAACGCCGCAGGCCACATAGAGATACTGGACGCCATAGGAGTAGACCTCCGTGGGAAGACCGAGGAGTGTGATTCCGGACACAAAGCTGGCCACCAAAGAGAAGGCGATGGGGATCACCAGCATCTTCCGACCGCCCAGCATGTAATCATCCTCGGAAACGGACTTGTTCATGAATCCAAAGTAGATGCCGATCCCGATGCAGAGCAGGAACATCGAGACGAAGGCCACATAGTCCGGCCAGGCGAATTGCTGCAGCTCGCCCAGAATCTCCTCGATGCTCGCCATGGCGACTAACTAATGTGGATGTGGATGTGGGATGTCCGACTCTCAGGTCTGTCGGTGGCTCACTGAGCCCATGTGCTTGCTGCCGAGATTTGGGTGCCTCTGCTTAGGCGGCTGTGATTCAATTCAATTCCGCTCAATTATCAATTGTGGGGTAATTTAGTTTTTGGGGGGGGGTCACGGGGAACTGTGACTATCTTTAGTTAAGCCGGCGGGCGGGGGAATTACGACACCTCCGTCTCCAGTTCCGGGAACGTCCCATTGATCATCGCTCCTCCTCGCGAGCACTGGCCCAATTCTTTCCACTCGTGGGTCGTCAGAGATTCCCCTTGTAGGCAATTATGTCACCCGGAACGCAAACTGATCTTTCGAAAATTCGCCAAGAACCCGGCGCCGCGACTTAATCTTCGAGCGAATCACAGCCAAATCCCGGAGGTTGCACTACGGAATCGGCATTTCCCGAAACGTAACGCCTAATTGACACCGTCGGAATTTTCACTGATGCCGATTGTAGTTGCACAAGAACTGAGTGGGAGCCATGCGCCACCCGAGGCTTACTACGTATATAGTCATTCACAGAACCACCTGGCAGAGAGCCAGGAGAACTGCAGCGCGAGCGGAGCGGGATCAAGTGCAAGATCACCGGCTAAACGGCGGGAGCAATCGCCAGAGCACTCGAAAAAAATATTTATCACTTGAAACGACTTAAAAAAATTTGAAAAAAAATAATCGTCAAAGAGTTCCCAACCATAAAATGGTCAATTCTACCAATCAAATAGTTATTCACACAACAATTTTGTAGTAATTTTACTATTAAATGGCAACCAAAGCAAGAAACAAGTAGTCAACTATTTTTTATGGTTACTTAACTATGCGAATGGGTTACTTTTACCCATAAAATTTTGTTGTGTGAACTATAATATACGAGAACTTGTTGAAAATTTAAAAGGATTAAAAAAATTCTTTATAAATCATTCTGCTTATAAAGGAATAAAACCGAACTTTTCTAGCAAATAAAAGTCTGCTTCACAGGATGTTCAAAACTAATAAAAAAAAAAAATAATATAAAAAATATTTTTTAAACCTTTTAAAGATTCGATTAGCTTGTTTTTTTTTTTAATTTTTTAATCTTCTAGTAAAACATTTTTTTATAAAACCTTTATTTTTTCAGTGAGTTTGTCCCTCAACTTGAACGCATTTGTAACAATCTCACAGAGAATTTGATTCACTTTAAATCACCGGCCTGCAGTTCGCTCTTCAGTATCCAAGAGGCGGCTCTCAATGCAATCGCCGCGACCACCGAGTTGGGATTCCCCGAGATGGGACGGGGCAGAACTGGGAAAAAATAAATAATCATAATTATTTATGGATTCCAAATATATTTCTGAAGACTTTGGTTCCTACAAAAGGCTTGATATTTCCAAAGAATTCCAGTACTTACCGCTAGCATCCACCACCAGCACATTGGATACACCCTGCAATCTAAGGACTACAGTTTTTAATATATATATATTATATATCGTTAATATATCTACCTCAACTGCGAGTCCACGACGCTGCCCAACGCACAAGTGCCGCCTGGATGATGGGATCCCAGGCCAATATGTCGCATTAAGCACTCCAGATAGTGATCCGAGGGTTGGTTGTCAAAGAAGTCCCGCTCGAAGGGACCGAAGTTGGAGCACTCCTGCAGACGAGGCCAGTGGATGCGGGGATGCAGTGAAGCAAAGGCACCGGAAGTGACCAACTGAAATGGAAGATTGGTATCCCAAGTCGAACTATTGAAAGATAATATATACGACTCACCTCCACTGCACTTCGAATGGCCGCAATGGTGCAGGTCACATCCTCTTCGCTACTGAGGTAGTTGGGATCTATCAGGGGATTTCTTCTCATGTGCCGGTTAAGGAGTCTCACGGATCCCCGTGACCTTGGCTGCAGGCAGCTGGAAATGACCACAAAGCCCTCCTGGGAGGCGTTATAATAGCGAGGAAAGAGAGCCCGAAATGCGGGGCCCTTAAAATTCGATATTGACATCAGAGCAGATTCATCGATGGCACCGGCTCCAAAGAAGGTGATCCCGAAGGGCGATCCTCCGTAACTGGCCACATTTCCCAGCACTCCAAAGTTGCCCAGTGGACCGGTTCCAGAACTCAGGAAGTTGATCAAGGTCATGGGATTCAAGAAGGTGTTCTGGTTTAATGTGGGACCAGTAACGCCCATCGAGACAAAAAGTGGAACATTGAAGTGATCGTGCAGGTTGTGACCCACGAAAGGTAAACTATGCTGAACGGGAATCCCCATTTTGTTCAATGCGGACGCGTCTCCGATTCCCGAGGCCAACAGGAGCTGAGGAGTTTGGTAAGCTCCAGCGCAGAGGATCAACTCCCGCCTCACCTCGATGCTGAATTCCTGCTCCCTGTTCTCCTCATCCTTAATCCCCACGAGAATGGAGGTGGCATGGCGAAATGGCTCGGAGGAGAGTTGAATCCTTTTTACCAAAGCATCTGGCAGCAGGCGGAGATTGGAGCGATGGAGCATTGGATTTAGGAACTGCTGTACCACCGAATGTCGCAACCCATTCCTTATATTATACACAGACCGTCGAAAGATCCAATCCTTGTGGGAAAACTGTGCCTGTGCCTCGTTCAGAGCTTCGGTTAACTTGGAGTAACGGCGAGGGATTTCGAACATATACGGGGGCTTGGGCTTGGCGGCCGCCATAAAGGATCTCATCTGAGCCCAACCCCAATCGCTCAGGTTGTGGAGATCCCGCCAAGAATCAAAGTCCGGTCCGTGACCATCGAAGTGCAGCATGTAGTTGAGATTGGCCGAACCACCCAATCCTTTGCCCCTCGGGAGGCACTGCCTCCGTTCGATGAGACCCTTGGAGGAGTGCTTTTGCGGCACGGACAGGAAGGACCAGTCGTTGATGCCCTTCTGCTGGAAGGTCGTTAGCAGGGGAATCCGACTGAGTAAACCAAATTGACCTCCGGCCTCGACGAGCAGGACACTTCCGTTGCTGTGCTTGGCCAGGAGCGAGGTGAGGGTGCTGCCTCCAGTGCCAGCTCCAACTTAAATAAAGTATATTACGTTTAATAATATATTCTTTTTTGATTTTAATACGATTTAATTGGAGATAATGTAACGGAATACTTATATAGTTCCAGATTAAAGTTAACTTTTTTCTATTTCTTCTAAATCTCCACTCACCAATCACATAGTCAAAGGCAAATTGCCGCTCCTCCGGTGCCAAAACATTTGGTAAGGAGTCCTTCAGCAGTGTGCCTGCTAGGATGACAAGGACAGACAGGAATCCTATGATAATTCCACCCAAAACCACAATCTCTGCAACGGAAAAAAGCTTAAGAACTATTTGTTTATGTTATTTCCTGAGCTTACTTTGGAATTTAAGGCCCATGCTGTTCTGTGCGATGACGAAATATAACTAGTTAGAATGCGAGAACCACTGACTGCAGTGGACTTGGTCTAATCCAATTAAAGCCTTCAAGGGGTGGGATTGGGCGCCAAATTTGAATTCAAGTTCATCGCCTATCGGCCAGAGATGAGCTTTTGGCGAGCGATATTTGCGATGCCGGAACTTATTTTTTGCAAGCTTAAAATGGTTAATAATATTTTATATAATAATTAAATAATTCTAAAAATGTATAAAGTATATATTATTATATCAAGCTTAATTTAATTAGGAAAATTTTAATTACCAATATAAGAATCTTGAATATCTTGTTCTTCAGTTAAATTTATTTAAATTAGAAAAACATAATTTCCCTTCATCCATCGTTTGTATCCTAACCTACAGCTTTTTTTTTTAGCTTTTTCCCGCCAAATCTATCGATAACGACTTGCACGCATCACTGGCAGCCGTAAGCCACCTAAATTCTTTGTTATTGCATCGGCTGCTCGCGGAGATCGGCGGAGTGGGATTATTTGATCGACTCCAGGCTCGCCGCGATAATATGCAGGCCGCTCTTATCACTCGCCATTGGAAGTTCGAAGCCAGAACAGCTGCTAGACGGTCGGCAGCGAAAACAAAAGACGAGCTGTAACAATAGCCCAGATCCAGATAATCAGCCGTGAAAGATCACTCGGCGGAGAGCCCCCATTCAGAAGTCAGAAGACCGAACAATGAACTAGCACTGGCCCGTGTAGAAAAGAAAAAAACAGCAGAGCTCAGGGGAACATTGGACTGCGGAGGAGCAACAGGTGTCCGCCACCTCCACGATGGGCGACCAGCAGGAGCAGCTCCTGGCTTTGCTGTCCAAGGATCAGCGGCAGGTCTTTGAGGTGGGTTTTGGGGATCTAGTCACCTCCACCTTAGTTTAAAATATTCTAACCTTTCAGACCTTCATCCAATGGCTGCATGGCAAATCCTCGGGACCCATTCAAGCCCACCAGAACACCCTGCAAACCGTGCTGCAGTCGTCGCCCTATCCCGCCCTGCAATTGCTGCAGCTGCTTCATGAGCACTCTAAACTGCACATTGGCCAGATAATCGCCACCTTGCTTCGTCAGCTGCTAGACGGCGATGTCTCATCACCGCGCTCCCTTTGTGTGCTCGCCAATTTTCCCGCTGGCATTCTGGAGGCGGCCACACTTCGGCAGAAACTAATGACTCGTCTGGTTAGTGATTCAGTGACCAGCGAGCACCTAATGCTCGCCCTGTTGGCGCGCAGCGAGGGACAACTCCTAGCGGATCTGCTGCAGGAGCAGCAACTGGCCCTGCGGACGCAGTGCAGCGAGGCGGCGCCCACTAGGCTTCTGGTCCTGTGGCTGGCCCTCAGTCAGAGGGAGCATTTCGTGGCCAGTGTGTGCCAGCAACTGAAGGATTTTCAGTGCTTCCAAGACCCCACGCTCAGAAACACCCTGCTAATCCTACGACTAGCCAACGAGTTTGCCTTGGGCGCTCAGACGTTGGACGAGCTGGGCTGCCTGGACAAGTTCTTAGAAGAGTTCGATATCAGCGCTGTGCCCGAGGAGTTGCAGGAGGTTCATCGGTTCTTCTACGCGGACTTTCAACGCCTGTCCACCCTGCTCAACTTCTTGCGTCCGCGAGAGGTAAGCAAAACCCTCAAAGTGGATGCTCTGCTGCGGGCGCCGGGTGTGCTTTCCGTGATCCACGAAAATGGAATTCGATGTGAGCACCAAGAGCTGCTCCGCCTGCTCGAGGACACCTACAAGTGGCAGCAGCAGACTCCTGCGCTGAAGTGTCACCACCAGCAGGAGGTGGAGATTCTGAGCTATTACACTGCCCTCTGCCATGTGTACAATGTGATCCTGGACCAGGGCGAATCCACGACCAAGGCCAAGCTGGTGCTGCTTTCCGGGCAATTGAGACAACTGCATCAGTTGGGCACCCTGTGCTCTCTGCTGGAGGACATCTTCCTGTTGGTCTTCCTGCGCTGGGAGCAACTGGAGCAGAATCCGCAGAAGAGAAGGGAAGACGAGGAGGATGACGAGGAAGATGATGATGAGCAGTACGTGGATGATGACGTTGCCTCGCCCCCACGTCCAACAGCTGTTCACAGCCAGCGTACCCGCTATGGATTCATATGCCGCTCGCCCTCGCTGCAGGCACTCTTCACTTTCCTCAAGGCGTTTGTCACCAAGAAGCTGCATTCCCAGGACTACAAGTGCGCCTCGGAGCACCAGCAGAGATTCCAGCGCTTGGTCGATGCCATTAGCGAGGCCTTGTGGAAGCTGGGAGTTCTGCAGAAGATAGAGCAGTCGCTGATCAAGTCGGCGCCATCGATCAACTGCCTGCTGGAGCCGGAACAGCTGCTCCAGTTGGTCCAACTGCACAGCACGGCCAAGGAGAAAGCCTCCAGCGACGACGAAAGCCGGGAGCGCAGTAACCACGCCTCCAGCCTCAACCGTCGGAAGTCCCGTAGGCAGCGACGGGCAGCTAGCTTCAGTGGAGCAGTGGCTGCCAAATCACCCACGGATGGCGGACTCACAATGGAGCAGTTCCGGGCACGGGCTCAGTTGCTCAGTAGCAGTGGCAGCAGGAAGAATTCCAGCGTTACCTCTCCATGTGAGCGGTCCATCATCCCTAAAATGCTCAGCACGCCGGAGCAACTGGCCATCATGGCGCTGGCCCTCAAGAATTTCAACGATGTCAAGCAGATAATCGAGGTGAGTGGCTAGAAATCATCCCAAAGCAGTCGCCTTTGTTGAACTGTTACTAGATCATAATTAAAATTATATATAGCATGGATTAATCATTTGCAATATGTAATAACAATTGAATAATATGTAGGTTGCTACAGCTGAGTGGAAAATGATAACAGTGCACTGAAAATCTTTATTATAGAGAATATTTCTAAATAGTAGTGATTAATTTTCCCTTTCTCGATTCGCAGACCTTTCACCTGGAGCAGAGCCAACTAAATCGGGAGCTGCACTTCATGGAGCAGCAGCAGCTGGTGAAGCAGAAGCTGGCTACCATCTATGCCAACTATCAGGCCTTGGAGGCACAGCAAGCCAACTCGGGGGAGACCACGGTGGAGCAGATCAAAGGTGTGGCGGCCAAGGGCTTCGAACTGTCCAAGATCATCAGCGTTGTGGACAACTTTGCACAGGCGCAGCGTCTGCAACAAAGCCCAGAGCTGAGAGCCCTCATCCTGCGACAGAGTTCCAACGGACAGCAGGGATTCCTGCAGCAGTTCGAGGAACGCAATCTGAATGCCCTGATTATATGTGATCTGATTGTGAACCTCGGGTTCAACCGGGAGATCACCAGTAATCTGTTATTGGTCATTCGGCGACAGCAGCAGCAGAAGATGGCCAGCGACGATGCGTCCTCGTCTACGGGTTCCTCTGCGATTGGCGCCATGAATCTCCTGCAGAATCTCTGCGAGTGCATGCGTCTGTTGGAGCGATCTGGTCAGCAGCCGGCACTGAATGAGTTGCTGTCACTGAAGAGCTATCCGCTTAGGCCCGCAGTCCTAGCTTTGCAGCTCCAGCGGGAGGCTGCTTTTCACACGCTCTATTCGAAGGAACCATCCGACTACTCCCATGGACAGGATCTGCGCTCTAACGTCGGTCAATACCAGCAACTGCGTTCGCATCACAACTACTATGCCCGCTTCTGCACCTATGTCCAGCAACTAGCACGGCTGCTGCAGCTCAGGGATCCCAACCTGGAATACCACAGCACTCAGCTCCTGCGCCACGATCCCTACGAAGTTATCGGAGAACTGATCTACGAGTGCGGCATAACACCGCTGGAGATCGAGGCGAGTGTTGCTGCCCTCCACCTCAATCTCGTTCATGTGATTGCGATTAACATCTGCCCGCAATTGGGCGAGGAGCCCACGAAAAGATTGCCTCGCATTGTGGCTCCCCAAAAGCAGGAATCAATACACAACTATATTTCGCAGCACAACCAGCTGTTGGCCCAAATCTTGCTGGCCATTCAGCTGGGCAACATTCCGGATAGCGAGCCGGGTTTGAACTTCTCTTGCCTGGCCCAGCTGTTTAATCTGCCTGAGGTTGAGATTCTGGCCTCCATGCACGACGGCAATCGGATGCTGGCTGCCTTGAATGCCTACAAGTTGGACAGTGACACCCTGGAGCAGTTGGTGCCGGAACAGGAACAACTACTGCAGATTCTGCTCCTTGGCGTTGGTGGACCATCGGGTAAGTAGGTACCGAACTATAACAACATTGAGTCTTACAAAACTCTCACATTCATTAGATTCTCCTAAGCGGTTGGAGTCCCGGATTGACAGGCTGATTGGAGATCTCATTCAGAAGGATCCGCGCAATATACAGCTCGTGGTGCACATGAGCGATCTCGGACTGCGTGCGCGCCTGCTGAAGGAGCACTTCACCCGCATCCCCAGCAGCCAGCAGGCCAAGGAGCTGATAGAACGTACTCTGCAACACCGGCGGGCGGCCAAGGCGATTCCACCTTTCCTGCGCTCCGAGCTGGAGCATACGCTGTCGGACATAACGATATACGCCAGAGTATCGGCTCTGCTGCAGTTCGAGAGCTGGCCGCAGGCCTACGACTTCGGACGCCAGACACCGAACGTGATCTTTGAGCAGCTGCTGCAGCGTCGGCGATTTGGCCTGTGCTTGGAGTGGAGCCGGGTGGTTTTCCTGGCCGGATCAGCGGGTCAGCAGCGGGTGTGCCTGCTCACCCTACTGGATGCTCTCCTCGAGTTGCGTGATGGTGAGGAACTGGATGAGTCCCTTTTGGGCATTGTAGAGATGTTTCCTCCCACCTCGCTGGTCAATTTCCTGGACACGCACAAGGATAAGCTAAGATCGCTGCCCCTGCTGCAGTGGGTGATCGATTACCTCGAGGGTCATGCCCGCGATCCTCGTCTGTACCGGAACTATCAGCTCTCCCTGGAGCTTCTGCGACAAATGGATACCAATGAGCGGTCGCAGTTTTGGAAATTACTCCGGCATCCGCTGCTCATCGTGGAGCAGTTGGTGATGAACGCCCGCTTTGAACTGCTGGGAAAGCTACTGGATGCGGCTCGCTCTACGTTGCAAAAGGAGAAGCCACTGGGTCCATGTCCTTACTGCTTCGAGAAAACGGGCCATGTGTACGATGTCCAGTCAAGTTCGACTTCGGGAAGTGGAGCTGCAGGAGGAACACCGGCCAAGTTGCGGTTTCAACTGGGACAAACTACATCGGAGGCCTTTATTTTGCTGAACTTCAACTCCTACCAACAGGATCATTTCGTGGGACAGGAGTGTCTGGATCTGCTGCTGCGAATCTATGCCAGCAAGGCTTTGGACTACCATGTGGCCAATGTGCGGGCTGCCTCTGAGCCGAGCTCATTGGGCACCGATTTCCAAAACTCACTGGATTCCCTTTGTGGCACCTTCGTGATGCCAAAGCAGGCGCCCAACCGACAGCAGTGGACGCGGGACGAGGAGGCTAGCCACTGCATGTGCTGTCGCCGGGCTGCCTTCACCATGTTGATGCGTCGCCATCATTGCCGTCGGTGTGGACGGGTGGTGTGCTACGCCTGCTCCACCCATCGGCTGAGAATTCCAGAGCTCTACGACGAGCTGGAGGTGCGCATATGCAACGATTGCGCCAGCAGCACGGCTGCCAGGGAGCAACGAGATGGAGCCTCCAGTGAGCGGAGTGTTACCTCGGGATCGGGATCAAGGTCTTCCGGACAGAGTGACTCCTGTAAATGGCGGCTGAGCGGGATCATTACCCACGATAAGTTGCTGCGCGAGGAGTTCTCCTATGAGCACGCCCCCAGTGTGGCCCTCAGCTTGTCCATCCTTCGCAATCATGTGGAGCAGCGCAGCTGCGTTGATCTTCTGCTCTTCCACTGCCGCAAGCTGGAGAAGCTGATCGTGCCCAATCCAGAGGTGGACTATGGTCTGGTAGCCAAGATGATTAATTGCCTGGCTTTCGCGGCAAAGGTGAGTTAACTGTTTAATACCTAGAACTAGCTTATGTTATGTATTCTTCACATTGATTTCTAGGTTCGCGGCGCTCCAGGAGAACTGGAAAACATTCGTGAGCACTCTGAGATCATTATGGCGGTGGTGCAGCAGGGCTGTGAGTCGCTGATCCCGACGGGACCACTCAACAACCACAATCTACGCCGGCTGGCGGATGCCTTGGTAGAGGCGGAGCACTGGGCCTTGGCGCTGGAGGTGCATCTGAAGTGCGGTTTCGCCACCACTGGCGTGATGGCGGCACATGGACTAGCGTGCCTCCGAGCCGGCTGCTACGATGCAGGTAGCCTAGTGTCCCCATTCTTTCAAGACTTATTTCTTGACAACTTGTATTACTTTTAGCCCGTGAGAAATTTGGTCACTGCATGACTCGGCTTTCCAGTGAGCAGCTCAACAGCAGCATCTGCAAGAATATTTTTGGAGTGGCTTCCGCAGAGGGGGTTCTGCTGCCCAGAAAGCGGCCACAACGTGGTCCGGCCCTTCTTCAAGAGATCCTGCAGCTAATAGCCGCAATGCCTCAGACGCAACCTCAGCCGGAGACCCTTCATCGCGCCTCACTCATCCGCAACTCCAATACCTCTCTAGCATCCCTGTTTACGCGTCGTCGGGAGCCATACGTCCAACAGCGTCCACTCCAGGAACCGGCTCTTAATGTCATGAACGCCCTTGCGGGACTGAAGAATATAGCAAAGGGTCACTACGGCGGCCAAATCCAGGTCAGCGATGAGAGTCGCCGACAGGAACGCGGCTTCGAGGAATCCCTGCACTATGTGCTCACCTACGGCAGCCACAGTGACATCCTCAACTTCCTGATGTGGCGTGAGGAGCTGCGAGCAGCCCTGCGCTACTGGCAGCACCAGCAGCTGGACGCGGATCTCTTCATCCAGCACATCTTCCAGCCGCAACTGGCCAACAGCGGACTCAACGCTCTGATGGATGAACTGCAACAGCTGGACGACGCCCAACTCAGTGCCTGGCGTCTGCCGCTGCTGCAGACCTGTCGCCACCTGGAGCAGAACCAGCAACTCAGTTCGCTGTATCAATTGCAGCTCCTGCTGAAGGATCCCATTCGGGCCAGCATGACGTGTGTAAAGTTCTACGCCCTGCAGTGCGAGAACTTCCAGAAGCTGCATGCCAATGCCCAGCACCTGCTCTCTGCTCACATGCACCTCCAGGGCGAACTGGATCTGGCCGAGTGGGAGCATCTGCAGCGGCAGCAGGGCCGGAGGAGCAGCGTGGCCAGTGGAGCCAGCGTTCGTGGTGCCTGCTTCGCCATGCAGATGGATGCCAGGGCTCTAAATGGGCACATCAATACCATCCGGAGGCAGCTGGAGGTGGCCAAGTTTTTGGCCAAATGCGAGCGGGAACAGGCGCCGGATGAGCCCCTGAAAACTATGCAAACTCTGAAACAGGTAAGGCAATGATTTGAACTTATTTGTACCACCTACCTTATACTAAATGTCGCTTTTCATGAAGATCCGACTGGAGTCTAGTCGTGGAACTCTGCCCACTCTGTTCGAAGGCGCCGCAGATCGCATTCAGCTGTGCATCCTGATCCTTATGTGCGGCAAAAACATAGACGAAGGTTTCGGCCTCGCATACGGGTAAGTAATTTATATATTTTAATATATTAAGTAGGTACTCTTCCTAACTAATTTGTTATATTTTCTAGAATTATGCAGGACTACAAGCTGGCGGCCATCAAGGTGTTTGGGGCCACTGCCAAGTACCTGGCCAGGAATCAGCGCCTGGCCGAGGTGGAGCGCCTGTTGGACTGCATGGGCAGCAACAACGGCGGGGGCATTTCCGCGGAGTCCGACGAGATCCTGTCCATCGCCATCAATGCCGCCGTGCACAGCAGTGCTCCGGAGACCAAGCAGATGCTGGATCGCCTGATCAAGCGCATCGGCAGCGTGGAGCTGAGGGTCTCGTCCTACATCTATATCGGGCAGCTAAAGTCCGCCTATCTGCTGGCCAACAAGCACGAGCGATTGGTGGACATCCGGCGTATCCTGCGGCAGGCGGAGCTCACCGGCCAGGTTCACATCAAGAAGCTGTGCGAGATGAAGCTCCAGCTCAGCGCCCCGCCAACGTCTCTGTGATATCGTAACTCCTCGGGCAATAACAATTTATTAACCATTTATTTTGGGGAATTTGCCAGCTGTGATAAATACTGAAATGATGAATTTTAAGCTTTGTACCTTGCTGGATTTTTAAAAGTGTTTCACATATCTAAATCTCAATTAAATTGGTTATCAGGCATCTACAATCTTAGAAATCATCATTTCAGCATTTATATGGTGAACCCCCTAACTTTTTGTATCTGGGCTAGTATAGGAAATTTTGTTTTTAGAATTTAACGTTTACTTAGATCAATTTTAACCTTTCCAAAGGGCCAGCAAGTATTCCACCCTCGAGCTCAAAAAGACTCTCCCAGCAAGTAACCAAATTATACCTATTCTATTATATTATATTATTGATTGTACTGTATTATCTCAATGTTATTTTTATATAAATTATACTGTTATATGTTTATTCCCACGAAGCGCGGGTATTTTTGATTTTTCCGCATTATTGTTAACACTGGTTGGTGACGAACTAAACAGCACTAGATCTGAATGGTGTGCTAAGTAGTAAATATATAGAAATATCCAGCAATGCGGGCGGTTATCCAAAGGGTGAAGGCCGCCAAAGTGACGGGTATGTTAGGATACAAAGGCTGCCATTCTTGACATGACTTAAGACTGTTTCCCATAGTGCTGGATGAGCTGGTGTCCTCCATTGGACCGGGCCTGTGCGTGCTGGTGGGGATCAAGGCCAGCGACACGGCCAAAGACGTTGAGTATCTGTAGGTAAATCGGGGGTAAAAACCATCCTAACCATGGAATACTTAGCATTGTGATTATCATTTCAAGAGTCCGGAAAATCTTGGCCCTCCGTTTGTTCGAGGAGGAGGGTAAGCGGTGGCAAAAGTCCGTCAAGGATCTGAATCTGGAGCTGCTGTGCGTCTCCCAGTTCACATTATATCACCGACTTAAAGGCAACAAGCCGGATTTCTCGGCCGCCATGAAGGGCGAGGAGGCGCAGCAGCTGTACAATCTCTTCCTGGAGCGCCTAGGTCAATCCTACGACAGCAGCAAGATTAAAGGTGGGTCTAGTGGTTTCTCCAGTGGGTCATAAATAAAACGCATGCCCCAACAGATGGAAAGTTCGGAGCCTACATGCAGGTGCACATAGAAAACGATGGACCCGTGACCATCAATCTGGAGTCTCCCGACGCACAGAAGCAGGCCAACGAGGAGGTGGACAAGTGAAGAGCAAATAAAGCACAGATGTACCACGGGGTTTTTATTTTTAGTGTTTGTTTTTTCTACCAGCAACTTAAACCTACGAAAATCAGCGTACTCGTCCTTAGGCTTCTAACATCTCCAGATCCTCGATTCCCATTCCCTCCTCGAGCTTCTTCTCGAGCTCGCGCGCATCCACATAGGTGATCTTCTCCTCGGGCAGGTCCTCCTCCATGAGGGCGGCCTCCTCCGCCGCCTCCTTGGCGCGTCGCTCCCTGAGGCCGGCGGCCGGGGAGCGAATCAGGGACATGTTGCGCTGCACATCCTTGACGTCCATCTGGATCTCGATGTCGCGACCCTTGCGCAGGCGCTCCATGACGAAGTGGCTGGTGCGCTTCTCCTTGATCTCCGTCACCCGCTTGATGGCCTCCAGAGCCTTCTGCCAGGTCTCGCGGCTGTATTTGATGGGCACGTTGCGGCGCTTCTCGAACTCGAAGCTGGGATCGATGGCCAGCTCCTTGCCGGCGGCCTTGCGGTGCGCCTTCGTCCAGCCCACCTTGCGGGGGTTCTTCTTCCGCTTGAAGGCCTTGTGGCACTTGCCGCGACAGAACTTGAAGATCTGAAACGCAAACCAAAATAAACATCGCAGCACATGTAAACAGAACGGTCAGTCGGTCCTACCTTGCAGTCATTTCGCACAAAGTTCACCCCGTGGCCAGGGTATATCTTGCTGGAGCAAAAATAGCACGTTTCAATGCGCATTTTCGCAAATTACGACGGATAATTTGCGAAAAAAACAAAGCGCAGGCAGCAAACACGTGTGCTGCCGAAGAAGAAGAGAGATGTGACGAGCAGTGTGACCAGCCAGCGACAATTTATCGATAACACAAAGGAGCTAGAAAATAGCTAGAAGTAGCTAAAAAAAATAATTTTAAATCGAAGTCACAGGTGGTTTTTAATTGAAGTATCATTTGCAATTTCCCCGCCTAACCAATTTAAAAATAAAATAATTCATTCATTAAAATTAGGTAAATTTCTATGATTTCCTTATTATTCAAATCCCACAAATCACATCCCTGTGAATCAGTTGTTTAGCCAAGCTGCTATATAGTAACTGGGTAACTAATTTTTATTTTCGAAAAACTTTTATTTTTAAATACAAATGAGGACTTTTAACAAATTGTTCCTTTCAACTTAATTTTTTATAATTCTTTATAAAATAAAAAGACTTTGTAGACACAACCGATTTCTTTTTAAATTCCTTTTTAGTGCTCTCCAAAATTCATAACAGGAAAAAATTAACATTTTAAAACTTTACTTCATCTAGCACTATTCAACTTTAAATTATTTTGCCATTAACCTAAGATCGTGGCAGTCTCTGAAAAGATATAAGAATAAAAACAAAAATAAATATTCAATTAATTTCGTTGGACTAGAATCAATCCATCAACTGCTTTAATTCCTTCATCCGATTGAGGATACGCGGGTTTATAAACTCGGCTACGTTGCACCTCGGCTCTCGCTCCACAATCTCCGGCTCATCGCTGCCAACTTCGCTGCAGGTGCCCCATTCCCTGGTAGCATTATCGAACTGGACGTGAAACGGCCCGAATCTTGGGCTCACATTCATGAACATGGATAAAACTCGCGTGCGGAGATCCTCGGTCGTATCTAAATGTACAGGGGAGCTGCTTTTGTAGGTGAACTTTTCCACATCACGGAGCACATACTCCAAATCAGAACGCAATGCGGGCGAGAGGTGTGGGAATAGACAGCTCAGCAATGGACCACGCACATTGCACAACCTATCGTCGATCCGCACCAATGCCTCCTGATAGGTTGTACCCTGGAGGTGTCCTTCGATGCGATAATTCGTGATTTGCTCAACAGTCAGCGAATTGAAGAAATTGAAGCGCTCCAGGTCTAGGTGTATAACACTGCTTTGAAGAGGGCAGGCGCCAGGGGGCTCCGGAGCTCGAGTCTTATCAGTACCTGGCGAGTGTTCAATTACCTGGCGAGTGTTGACGTTCGTTGAATCTAGCAAGTGCTGCAACTGGGAGCATTCCAGGAGTGTGTTGCCACCCGCAAAGTCCTGCGAGGGAGTGATGTTGACCTCTGTAGGCTGAGGTTTTTCCGAGATGTTTGCTTTTGCTGGATGACAATCAGGAGCCCTGTTCCCTCCAGTCTCGACACGCACCATCGCACCCAATGGCAACGGCTGGAACTCATGTCGCAGCTGCGGCACCTTATCGTTTTGCAGTCTTATTTTCTTGCTTGTCGATTCTTTGGTGTCTGCTTGCCTCTTTCTAGGCAACTGTTGCCCTGACGTAGAAGGAACTGTCTTGGGCGCCAATTTCAAAGGCACTGGAGCATCAGCGTCTCTGGGCAACAAATCTAGTGCTTTGTCTGCCAACTTCCCAGTCGATTTTGGGATAGCAAAGCAGGACAAACTCGATTCAGCTTCTTGGCTGGAATCCAAGTCTATTATTTGTTCCTGGGGCTTGATTTCCTCCCATTGACAATCCTCCGAGTTACAAATGGTTGCACGTTGGTTGTTAGGAAATGCAATAGGTTCCTGCTTGACCGACACCAATACCGTCGATGTTGGCAGAGGATCAGTGGGAGCTTCTGGCTCTTGTGATGTTTCCTCGGCTACTAGTGGGTCGAAAGCGACTTGTGGCACTTGGGAAGCTGGATCAACAGTTTCCACGTCTACGAAGCTTGAATCGGTGAGTTGAGTGGGCGGACACATGCTTTCCTCTGGGAAGTAAGAGATGATTAAGGTAAAAGTTATTAGAAATTTAAGTCGAGAACTTACCACATGTCGTATTTGGACTAGAGGCTATTGGGACTACCTCGGTTGGAGAATTCCCATCTCTGCTTTTTTCGCCACAAATTTGCCCTAGATAAAAACACTTGCAGTTGTAATAGCACAGTTAAATTTCCTTTAAGCAAGACTTACTTAAAGAAATTCCATCGATGGTAGACTCCACTTCTCCCATTTCTTCATTCGGATCATCTAGGATCTCAGGTACTTGGAGTATCCACTCATTATGCATCCAACAGGCCGCATATAGCTTCTCCCTTTCTTCGCACAACTGCATTACATCATCAATTTCCTCGCCAGTTTGATGGAAGTACTGGTCTTCAACGATTTTATCAAAATTCGTGTAGGAACCCAGTTCCCAAGGGCTCAGTATTTTTGGTGATAATTGGGACAGGTCAATCTTATCCAGCCGCACTCCCTTACTGTGGAGAAGCTGCTTTAAAAATCCCAAACGAACATTTAAATTAATTGGCCAATTGCCAAGAACCACGACGTGTTGATAGCAAAGCTGTAAATGTTCATCGGATTTATACAAGGCCTCCCCGTCGTGAATGCTCGTGTAGTGGCAGAATTCCTGAAGAGTTAGTTGGTGGAGTATGCGCCAAATGGTTCTCACGAGGCCTTGGCTTGTGCAGATCAAGTACTTCATATTGTGGTTCTATTTCGGGCGGGAATGGAATAAGGATAAGATTTCTTTTCTATTTTTTGTTTAAATGTTTTTCCTTACCTGGTTGTTTTCGGAGAAAAATATATTCTTAGCTTGCTCGAGAAGAATTTCACTTTCCGTTTTCTGAGGTGGACTCGATGCAACTTCGGGATCTCCATCTGTTTTTGGTGGCACGTCATTATTTCTAGAGATATTTTCATCGACCTCCATGGGATTTGAAGTTAGCGTGGGCTCATTTCCTTTTGTCGAAATGGCCGCAGGATTATCTTGTCTGTCGTTGGTATTTGAATGTAAACCTTCTTTATTAGCACAGAAGAGGTTAAATTGTGATATCAGAGAAGCTTGCATTTCTGGGGTACTGTTATCACCAAACCAATTGGTAATCAAATACTTATGCACATGACGGAGATTGAATTTAACCGCATCAATTGCTGGTTTGCTGAACGAAAAAATAAGAAAAATAGAAATTAATACATTTCTCGGTGTTAAAATTCAAAAATTTACTAACCGTGCTCTTTCTAAAATCCTGGCTGTATTACATTCATCCCAAATGTGCGAATCTTTTAGCACAACTGGGCCTAGCTCTTTGACCTCAAGCACAGTGACAACCTCAAATGGGCTTTTTGGCCTGGTGTTAGCGACTGACTGCGGTTGCTTTTGTGTAGCTATCGAGTTCGGTTTCTCTGCGATACCAACCACCTGGCAGTCTGTATTCCTTGGACATGCCTCTTTTTTATTCGTTGGAAAGCTTAGCAACTTTTCTAGCATTTTGCTTGGACATGGCTTGAATCGACAAACGAACTTGTCCCGCATTTCCTGTCCGGAATAGAATCCTTGGTAGTAGTCCTGAATTAACATCTCCTTTGATTTTCCTCTGAACTCATCGCACAACAGCATTTCTTTAAATATATCATCGAGATTGTTCACATGACGTTTGAACACTTGAAGAGAAATGGGGTTTGCTGGTTTCTCGGAAGTGCAAACCACTTGAAGCTCGTCTTTCTTTGGACTTTCTTTTGGGGCAAAACGTGACATTGTTTTTTTGGCAGCCTCATCCAGCGGTTTTGCAGTTTCTAGTAACTTGTTCAGGATCCTGGCATCCGTAAAGTCAAAATTATATGGAATGGTTTGGCGATACTTTTCGTGTTGAATGTAGAAATTTTTGTAGGAACGAAGAAGAACTTTTTTGCATAGCGGACTCGACAGATCAGCCATTAATTCTATAAGTTTAGCTTCACTTTGAGTGATATTTCTTAGAATAGTCCGGGTAAACTCCTCGTCCATATAGCGCAGAAACGTGTCAAACGAAACAGGAAACAGAAAGCATCCGAGGCTAAGGGTAATATAGAAAAGTTATTCGAAAATCAAGAAAATTACAAATTATACTATACCTTCCAACGTTCATTTTAACATCAGTTTCAAAGGGAAAGATTCTGAAATGGTTGTTTATGGAATTATTTTTTAAATAATATTATTTAAAAATAATTACTCTGAAACTTGATTCACACTAGCATTTTCTGCAGAGGACTTTTCGGGAGTTTTGGATACGCGAAGTTCGATCTCTGGCGGAGAAACAACTAAATGAGGAGTTTCGTCATTAACCTCCTTGCTGCTGGTCCTTGGGAAATAAATATGTATTAAATTTTTTGGCAGGGTAGTATATGAAAATGGATAAAATCATCATAATTAACTTACTTTATTGCATCACATTCCCCCGAAATGTGTGACGGTTCTGCAACTGTTTGTGTCAAATGGGATTCTATTAGCTCAACTGGGTTTTGGTCTTTAACATCGGGCTCAGTAGCAACTTGGGAGGCCTGGACGGCAAACCCCATTTGGCAGTTGGATTCCAGTTGACCTTCCTCACAGGGTTTCTCTGTGATACTGTGATCTGGTTGCTTTGGACATACCACTTTATTATTCGGTGGAAAGCTTAGCAACTTTTCTAGCATTTTGCTAGGACATGGCTTGAATCGACAAATGAACTTATCCCGCATTTCCTGTCCGGAATAGAATCCTTGGTAGTAGTCCTGAATTAACATCTCCTTTGATTTTCCTTTGAATTCATCGCACAACAGCATTTCTTTACAAATTTCATCGAGATTGCTCACATGACGCTTAAACACTTGAAGAGATATTGGGTTTGGAGGACACTTCTCTGGTGGTTTCTCGGGAGTGCCATGCACTTGAAGCTCGATGTTCTTTGGACTTTCTTTTGTGGAAAATTGTGACAATGTCTTTTTGGCTGATTCATTCAATGGTTTTGCACCTTCCAGTAACTTTTTCAGCATCTTCGCATCCGCGCACTTGAATTTATATGGAATTGTTTTGCGATACTTTTCGTTTTGAATGTAGAAATTTTTGTAGGTACGAAGAAGGACTTTTTTGCATTGCGGATTCGACAGATCAGCAAAAAATGTTATAAGTTTAGCTTCATTTCGAGTGAGAGTTTTCAAAATAGTCCGGGTAAACTCGTCGTCCATATAGCGCCGAAACGTGTCAAAAGAAACAGGAAACATAAAGCATCCGAGGCTAAGGGTAATGTATAAAAGTTAGTCAAACATCATGAAAATTACAAATTATACTTTACCTTCCAGCGTTCACTTCAACATCAGTTATAAAGGGAAAGTTTCTGAAATGATTGTTTATAAATTTCCGTTTTCAATAATATTATTTAAGGATAATTACTTTGAAACTTGATTCACACTCGCGTTTTTAAGACCTGGCGGAGAAGTAGCTATATGAGGAAGTTGGTCATCAACCGCCTTGCTGATGGTCCTTGAGAAGTAAATATAAATTTGAATTTTTTGATATAACTATTCTATATTCTTCGGTGCGGTGATTTACGAAAATGGATCAAACTATCATAATTTACTTACAATTCTGCATTACATTGGTCCGAAATATGTGTTGGTTTTGCCAATGTTTGTTCAGTGACGACCGGAGAAGCCTGAGCAGCAAACGGGGTTTGGTAGTTTGATTCCTGTTGCATTTCCTCACAGGGTTTCTCTGGTTCCTTTTTTAATACCTCTTTATTATTTGGTGGAAAGCTTAGCAACTTTTTTAGCCATCTGCTCGTACATGGCTTGAATCGACAAATGAACTTGTCTCGCATTTCCTGTCCAGAATAGAATCCCTCGAAGTAGTCCTGAATAACCGTCTCCTTTGATTTTCCTTTGTATTCATCGCACAACAGCATTTGATTACAAATTTCATCGAGATTGCTCACATGACGTTTGAACGTTTGCAGAGATATTGTGCTTGGAAGAGACTCCTCTGCTGGATTCTTGGAAGTACAAGGCACTTGGAGCTCGTGTTCCTTTGTATCTTTTGGGGTAAATTGAGTAATCGCTTTTTTGGCTGCCTCGTCTAGCGGTTTTGCAATTTCTAGTAACTTGTTCAGCATCCTGGGATCCTTGCAGTCAAAATGATATGGAATTGTTTTGCGATACTTTTCGTTCAGTAGGTAGAATTTGTTGTACAGCTGTTGGCAGATTGTTTTGCACGGTCGATTCGATGGATCCGCAATCAATTTTGTTAGTTCAGCCTCATTTTGAGTGACAGATTTCATAAGATCAATTCGGATAATCTCGTTATAGTTTATGTAGTGCCAGAATGTGTCGAAAGAAACCGGAAATAGAAAGCGTCCCCTTCTAAGAATATTATGGGAAAGGATATATGAAAATTAAGAAAATTACAAATTGTATATTATTACCTCAAGCTTACTTCAACATCAGTTTCAAAGAGGAAGCTTCTGAAATGGTTTTTATGTAATTTTTTATAAAGAATACTAATTAGGGATAATTACTCTGAAAGTTCATTCACACTGGAAGTTTCTTTGGAGGAAGGCGCGGGAGTATTGGATGCGGGCAGTTCGAGCACTGCCGGAGAATCCTCCTCGGCATCCTCCATGCTGATGGCCCTGGAAAAGTAAATATAAATTGTATTGTTTGGTGTTCATGGTTATTTACGTAAAAACTTTAATGTACGGATACTTACTCTGGGAGTTCAGTGGATTCTTCGGCTTCCTGAGATTTGATAAGGTTTTGGTTCACATCTATGGCATCAGCAGTAGACCCCTCGGGAGTCTTGGACGCAGACAGTTCGAGTGCTGGCGAGGGAGTTGCTAGCTGAGCCTGGCTTAGCCTCCGCTCCTCGGTGTTGTCATATGGCCTTCCAAATTCCAGCAACCTGGCCAAAAGGTTCTCTGGTACTTCCTTGAACAGGTTCGTACTGGATCGCTTCTCCGGATACACGTAGAAGCGATTGTAGAACTTTTGAAGGGTGTGTTTGCGATACACGTCATCGGCCGCAAGCTGCAGCCAATCCTCCTTCTTGCAGATCCTCTTAAACACCTCCATTTTGTTGAGGTTCCTTTCGAATGTTCTAAAGGATACCGGAAAGAGGAAGGTTCCAGCCCTGCAAGGAGTTGTATGTTAGTAATAAAGATGATCTTGAACGGAATGCGACTCACTTGTCCACTTCAACTATGACATCCTGGCATCGTAGGGGCGTTACTTGGGGTGATGAATCGCTCTCAACTTTCACTGAATCGTTGGATGTGGCTGGTGTTACCGATGGACCTTCTGCAGCAATCGCCCGCGGGAGTTGTGCTGCTTCTGTGTGAGCCGGTGACTCCTCTTCCGACGCACTTGCAGTCTCCGGCACTTTGAGCAGGATCGTGCGTGTCTGCCTGGGACATGCGGCGACCTTGAACGCATACCGCTCCCGGATGCTGGGATTGCGGTAGAACTCCTCGTAGTACCATCGGCTCCAGTCGTCCACCGATTTACTGCCACCATCGGAGGAAGCCTTCAATTGTTCTGCTATTTCTCGCAGATTTACGATCAGCCTTTGAAATGTCTTGAAGGGAACGGGTTGATTGCTTTCCCTTAAAGAGGACATGATCAGCTTTAATGCTACAGCTAAGTTGACAGCATTCTCTATGAACTCACCCTTTTCCCGCAGGGAGTTTCTTATTTGTCGCAGACATTAGGAACTCACATAATTAGTCAAAACAAACGCAACTTAAACCGCGAAATAAGCAGAGGAATGGTGTGACCGCGCAACGCGTCCTGAAATATCCCAAATGATAACGATAACTTCAGATAATTGAGCGCTTACACTGGACCACAGGTTTTCACATCACGGATGTGGGTTTTTAACTTTAAACAGTCGAATGAAACAAAAGCAACAGAAAATAAAATATACTCTAATAAATAATTTGCATATCTACCACCACCTGCTCTTGAAAATGCAAAAGTTTGGCTTATAACCAATATTTAAGTCCAATAATAAGTATTGGCTTTTCTCAATTTCAATGTAGTCAGACTTCTCTAAAATTTTTGAGCATTAAATTTCTGAAATTGCATCATTTTAATTTAAATTCCCTGCAATATGTGTTAAATAATTTAAATTTACGTGTCTAATCGAATGTAATCGATAACATCGACGGGATCAGCTGTTGCGTCAGCTGCTCGCCCGCGGCTGCGCTGGTCACACCGCCAGCATCCAAACAACAAATCCGCCGAGCAGCAGACCCACAAAATCGGACACATCACCGAGATCTTGAGCGAGATCTTGCTGACGTGCGACCAGATGCAGAGCCCCGCCTTCGCGTCCAGGGAACTCGCAGATCACTCGCCGCGCGCCATGTACATGCGCGACTGGCGGACGGCCCTGCGGACGCCCACGTACCGGATTGGCAATCGGACGGTGCGCTTCAACTACCACTTCGCCCTGCTCATCGCCTGTGCCGTGGTCCTCGTCCTGCTCTTCTACTTTGCGCGCCAGGGATCGCACTCCTCCTCCGACGGCTACTGGCTGCGCAGGAGCTACACCGACGCCCGGAGCCTGGATAGTGGAGTGGCGACACATGGCTACAATGCCACATATCCACTGACGCCGCCCATGGTGCTGCGTGGCGGGGTTATCAACTACCGAATAGCCATGATCGCCGACCTGGACACCAACTCCAAGGTGACGAAGAGCGATGGCAGCTCCACGTGGCGCAGCTACCTGAAGAAGGGCTACCTCACCTACACGATGGCCAGGGCCGAGATCCAGATCAGCTGGGATGATGGAGCGCCCACGCTGCTGGAATCTGCCTTCGCGCTGAAGGGCCGGGGAATGGAACTCTCCGAGCTGGTCACCTTCAACGGGCGGCTCCTTAGCTTCGACGATCGCACGGGACTGATATACGAGATAGTGAACGACAAGCCCATTCCCTGGGTGATTCTGCTCGACGGGGACGGGCACAGTGCCAAGGGCTTCAAGTCCGAGTGGGCCACGGTGAAGCAGCAAACGCTCTATGTCGGCTCCATGGGCAAGGAGTGGACGACGAGTGCGGGCGACTTCGAGAACAACAATCCCATGTACGTAAAGGCCATCAGTCCCTCCGGTGAGGTGCGGTCGCTCAACTGGGTGGAAAACTTCAAGCAGCTGCGCCTGCAGTCGCAGCAGATATCCTGGCCGGGCTACATGATCCACGAGAGCGGATGCTGGTCGGACGAAAAGCAGCGCTGGTTCTTCCTGCCCAGGCGGTGCTCTAAAGAAAAGTAAGAGTGCGCTAGTCAGTTTGTGCACCAGAAACTTTATTAAACTATTTTAATGTTTCACCTCAGGTACAACGAGACCAAGGACGAGCACATGGGCTGCAATGTCCTGGTCTCCGCCGACGAGAGCTTCACGAACATCGAGACCGTGCGACTCGATCCTGAGAATACAACGCCTACGCACGGCTTCTCGAGCTTTAAGTTCCTGCCCGGCACCGATGACTCCATTATCGTGGCCCTCAAGTCGGAGGAGCTGAACGGCAAGACGGCCACCTTCATCACAGCCTTCGACATCGCGGGCAAGACGCTGCTGCCAGAGGTGCGGATCGAAACTGATTACAAGTACGAGGGATTCGAGTTCATTTAGCTCCGTATGCCACTCCATGCCGTACCACACACACTCTCCACTCCACTTCGATCCAGGTGCTCCAGTTTTAAGCGTGTACATAATGTATTAATGTCCCATACGGTAAGCTTTATATTTATAGTCAGCTAGGTTAGTCCACAGATGCTCATCTGCCTCGTGACCCGTGAGTGACTCCCTGTCCTGTCTTGTACCATAGCACAAATCCAATTTAGTTTATTTTTATTGAAATTGAAATATAAAACGTACAAAGCCGGTGGCAAACTCAGAAATCCCCGGATCACGTGACTTTAACCTTAGCATCCAATCCCGCCACCAGAAGATCGGCTTCATCCACGCGTCCCTCGCTGGCCCGCACCTCGAGTCGATCGGCGTTGTGGTTGACGTTCCAGAGTTCGGGAAGGAAGCGCGGTTGCATGGTGTGCAGGAAGTGTTCTCGCCACAGACGCTCTAGCTCAACGAGGCCGCCGAAATTGTCGCGATACTGCTGCACCACACGCTCGCCGTGCTGGCAGTAGTCTTCGTTCTCCACTCGGTACTCCACGCTGGCTGCCTGGCGCAACAGATCTTCCGTGACCTCCGTTTGATCGGTGTAGTAGTCGAGCAGGGTTCGCTGCATTTCCGCCACCTTAGCAGCGGGTATTTTAGCTCCGTGATGGAGAAGGGCCTTACCAGCGGACTGAACGCGCCTGAAAAGGGTGAAGAATTTATTTAATATTTTATCACACGAAGTCTAGAAACAATGTTTCGGAAGTAATGTAGAACATGTCTGATAAAGCAAGTCTGGAATGATAACAGATAATGGATTTTCCCATTTCAAACGAAAGGCAGTACAAATACTAACTTAAGCTCTTGATCATCGCGATACTTGGCGGATCCATCTTCGTGCTTAAAAGGAGCTTCGCACTGGGCGGCCAGTTTGTTGCGGACGCGCAGATCGGAGATGTTGCTCAGCTGGTGGCAGGTGGGACAAAGGAGGAGCACGTCGTGGGAGGTGTGCGACTTCATGACCATTGGAAAGTGCTTTCTGTACTCCCGAGGCACGACATTCTTTCGTATGTACGCATCCCGGTCGCCGCACACCACGCACTGGTTCTCCTTGGGCGTTTGGTAGTAGCGACCCACATCGCCCACCGCTCGTCCGGCGGGTTCGAAGTTAAGGCGCACGGTGAATGGCTCCTCGCTGATCTGGGTGCCCAGGTTTTGGTTAAGATACCAGGACGCCTTTCGCCGATCAATGGTGCACAGGAGTTCGCCATCAGGCGCCTGCAGCAGGCAGTTGTCGTAGAAGTCCTTGGAACGGGTGGTCATTTGCCGGT
The DNA here is from genome assembly GCA_037075245.1 of Drosophila mimetica. NCBI lineage: Eukaryota > Metazoa > Arthropoda > Insecta > Diptera > Drosophilidae > Drosophila > Drosophila mimetica. The sequence goes on from JBAMCH010000023.1 coordinate 11,943,477, forward strand.
AGGGTTGCTTCTTGGGCAGCCACGTCTTTCCCTTGGATTGTGACGAGCCCTTTGAGCGGGTAACTCCGCTCAGTGAGAAGCCTTTGGTGAAATCGACGTCCAGGAAGGGTTCGAATTTATTGCGCAGGTTTTTGTCGTCCTGTGGGCACCGTTGCCAGAAGTATCTGGGCTGCAGATCCCGGCACAGCTTCTGGTAAATGGCCACTGCCACCAGGGCATCATTGGCGGCATAATCGAGTTGTTTCGGCTCCAGCTGCTTGGCCTCCCAGTTGGAGCAGGCCAAGCGCCAGTGCTTGTCCAGTTTATAGTGGAGATGTGTCTGCGAGAGCTTGCCCAGCCCCTCGGGTTGGTGGCCCGCCATGACGCACAGGAAGCGCAGATCCAGAGTGCTCGCCACGCCCACTCCATAGTCGTGGGAGAGCTTCATGGCATCTTCCTGCGGGGCTACGCCCACTTTGATCACGGCGTCGTCCTCAAGGAGCTCTCGCAGATCCTTGGGTATTTGCTTCATGTGACAAAGGCGGAACAGGGCGCACAGTCCGCGGTGGGAGCTCAATTGGAGGAGGGCTACCGGCCTGCGGCTGCCGCCCACGGTGATCCATTCGCAGTCGAATCCCAGGACCTTAAAAGCCTGGCAGTGACTGAGGGGAAGGTGGAAAAATTAATTCCTATTAGGAAGAGGACCTTGTGTTGTACCCACTTCTTCAGTTCGTTCAGAACCCATTGCGTGGCAGGATCCTGGACGGAGTTGACCACTTCTATGTGACGCCGGGAGAGCAGGCTGCCGGAGGACCAGACGCGACGCCAGGGACCTAGTAGTGACTTCCTGTGCCGCACCAGAACGTAGACCAATCCCACTCCTGCGGCCACAATCGCCAATTTCCTGGTGGAAACGCCCGACTCCTTGCTCATTGTTTTCCTTTTGGACAATAACAGCTGATCGATGGGGCTGCCAACTTGGTGTTTGTAAAAAGCCGGTCTAAAAATAGCTAGAAAAGCTATAGCTAAAATATGAATAAGAGGGTATTCCCCACTTTTGAATTGACAGAAAACTAGAGTTTGCGACTTATTTTAATACATTTGATATCCTTGATTTTATGGAAATATGGTATTTAGAAAAGTACAAGTAAAAATATTCTTCATAATTCCCAAAAAAATGCTTTATTTTTGAAGCTTAAGTACAAACTAAAGTTTCTACGATATTATTATAAAAAAAACAATTGATTGCGTTAAGTAAATTAATCACTATTAAATCGCTTAGCTAAAATATGTCCTCTGAAAAGGTGGCACCACTAGCGCTGTGTCAGTTAGCAGGGTGGCAGCTCTGGTCCACAGGATTTTCCGAAATCACCGTTTGCGACAAGATTTAAAATGTTTAATTAAACGCAAATAATACGGACAAACAATGAATAAAACCCTGTGAAACGGGCGGCGGGGAAACGATGTGCGAGTGAAAACTGCGGAAAAGGCGGCAGCAGAAAGAGACACAGAGCGTAAATAAAGGGAGGCAGTTGGAAAAAATCGATTTTTCAGTGCAGGTGAGACACCGTTAGACACCCCACATCTACACACTCACTCACACTGATGCCAACCCCGTTTTGCAGGATGCTGAAATTGTAAAAGGATCTTGAGATTGTAGAAGAGGAAACCTCCCGAAATGCCGGAGAACCTGGAGCTGCAGCAGTTTCAGGAGGGCGCCCCGCCCCCAGATCCCGCCCCCCGGTGGCTGGAGCGCCTGCAGCGCCGTCTGGGCGCCGATTGTCCCTACCTGGGCATCCTGCTGGCCACGCTCTCCTCGCTATTCTTCTCCCTGTGCTCGGTGATTGTCAAGGGACTGGTGGACGTGAATCCCATGGAGTTGGCCTCGTTCCGCTTTGTGGGAGTCCTGCTTCCGGCGCTGCCCATCCTGATTTACACCCGCCAGCCGGTGTTCCCGGAGGGCAAGCGGGTGATCCTGCTGCTGCGATGCTTCATGGGCACCACGGGCCTGATGCTCAGCTTTTACGCCTTCCGGCACATGCCACTGGCGGACGCGAGTGTCATCATCTTCTCCACGCCCGTTTTTGTGGCCATTTTTGCGCGTGCCTTCCTCAAGGAACCGTGCACGCTCTTCAATGTGCTGACCATCAACATGACTCTGGTCGGAGTGGTCCTCATCACACGGCCACCCTTTGTGTTCGGCGACTCCGGAGTGAGTGAGGATGCCGCTGGCAAGACGTACGACATCTGGGGACCCGTGGCCGCCATCTCATCCACGCTGTTCGGAGCCAATGTGTACATCCTGCTGCGTGCCCTCAAGAACCTGCACTTCTCCGTGATCATGACGAACTTCGGGACCGTCGCTCTGGTCTACACGCTGATCGTTTGTGGCTCCATTGGAGCGGTGTGCTGGCCCAGCTGTGGCAAGGATCGTTGGCTGGTCGTGGTGCTCGGTGTGTTCAGCTTCCTGGGACAGATCCTGCTCACGCTATCCCTGCAGATCGAGCAGGCCGGACCGGTGGCCATCGCCCGCTGCGCGGACATAGTCTTCGCCTTCATCTGGCAGATGCTCTTCTTTGGCGAGACACCCACCGCCTATTCCCTGGTGGGTGCCGTCATGGTGATGGGTTCCGTCGTACTGACTGCCCTCAAGAAGTGGGCAGGCACGCTGCCACGCGAGTCCTCGCTGAGAAAGCGATTCCGGCTCATCCTGCTGGAGTAAGAGGATTCCACTCGAATCAAACAAAGTTCGCGGTTTCTCCCCCGTCTTGCCATCGTTCTCACCCAATCCCTGCCAGCATCAGTGGCAGGCGCACCCGAACCAGTTCACTCATCGTAGACTTAACTTATATCAAGGCTCAGATCGTAGTTTAATCAAAAGAAATCAGAATGGATGTGTGATAACCAGTCCACTCGTAAGTAAATACTCGTAGTGCGTGTTTAGTTTAGCCAATTTCGCCGATTTGTTGTTTTGTACATTGTTATACATGCTTAACATACGATAATAAATACAACTTATGAGTAAAATTAGCAACATGTTTGAATTTCCCGCTCTTTAGTTAAAGTGGCTGAAGCTTGGTTTCCACAGTTACATCCTTCTACGTTTGAAATTTTTTTACACACCAATTTTTTTCGACCTTTTTTTTAATTTTGGGTGAATAAATGAAAGAATAAATACATTTTTTTCCAAAAATTATCCAGATTTTCAGAGGAAACGGAGAAATATGTGACAGTGAAAACAGCTTATAAATAGATGTTTCTCAACAAAGTAATCGATATATCGATAGCAGCATGCATTCTACTTTTCCACCTCTAGCATTTAGTTTGTTTGTTTATTTTTTTTTCAAATATTTTAAATAATATAATCTAAGTTTAAATAAGTTTTTAATCTCGAAGCACACACACTCGAAAAACAGAGCAAGGAACGGAAGGAAACAGAAACAGAAGACAGGGTCTAGAAGCCCAGATCGGCGATAACCGCGTCCAGCTCGTCCTGCAGATTAGTGGCCCGCGATCGCACCTGCACAATTTGATCCTGCAAATTGTCCACGTTCGCCTGCAGCAGCACGTTGCACTTCTTCATCGCCGCAAACCGGCTCTCGTGCTTCTTCACCCGCGGCTCCACATTCGCCTTCTTCGCGGAGTTCGGCGAGTCCTGCGGGAGGAAGTCCACGAAAGGACAGGTAAGTTGGTTACCAAACCAAGGATAATTCTAGCTCACCTCTGGCTCGGACTCGCTGCCCGTTTCCGCCTCACTCTCCTCGGAATCCGACTCCTCGGACTCGTCGTCGGACTCCTCCTCCTCCTCGCTGGCATGCTCCTCCTCGGCCTCCTCTTCGTCCTCGTCCTTCTCCTCGCCATCCACGTCGTCCTCGTCCAGCTTCATGGAGGCGGCCATCTTCTGCACCTCCTTCTCCAGCTTCTTGAACTTCTTGTTCTCCTCCCTGCAATCAAGAATACGTTAAAACCTAGTTTAAACCTCCGAAATCCCGTACTCACTTGAGGATCACATGGTTCTTCTTCATGGCCTGCTTGAGTGCGTCCTTCTCCTTCTTGGCCGCCTCCTCCTTGACCTTCAGCTTGGTCAGCTTGCTGCGCAGGATCTTCAGCTCCTTGCCAGAGCGCCGCTCCCTGCGCTCCACCTTCTTCTCCTCCGGCTCGTCGGGATCGCTTTCACTGACCTCCGGCTCCAGTTCCGGCGAGCTGTCTCTTCCGAAGTTGGCATCGCTGGGTCGTCGCGATCCGTCCAGGGAACCACCGCCCTGTGTGCCGCATGGAGAATGGGAAAAGAGGAGACATAGGACATGGATTAGTAAGGGCATCCTCTGGCCGGACCTGGCTTTACCTGGTGCCGTGCTGCATGGTAGTGGTCGTAGTGGAAGCAATCGTCGTAGTCGTCGTCGTCGTAAGCAAAGCAATTACTAATGTGCGGTCTGTTAGTGCTTGGTGTCGCCTTTGGCAAGAGAGCGTCAATGGGTTAATCGGTTAGTTGCTGCCGAGTGCAAGAGCAAAGCTTTCCGAGGCGAAGGATAGAGCATGAAGGATTGAGTCCTCAACGGGTCATAACTCCGCTTGGGTCTGGGCGGCATCGGTTAGGGGATTAAGTCTTATATGCAGCATGCAAGTAGCAATGGGAGTCTAAAGTCTTCTGCACACAAGATCTATGGGACATTGTTGAGAATTTTTATACCAGAATCTTTTTTAACTAATAGTCATTAAATTCAACACACATTAAAAAGGAGTATGAGAGTCATCTGACAACAAACTAGAGGATTACCTGTTAAAATCCGATAGCTAAGCTGTTGAAAAACTCTTGACAGGTCATACAAATTCTATAATATAAACATTTATCTTGCATTTAGCCATGGGACCAGTAATTACTTGAGCGAAAATTCGGGAAACTAAATACGCACAACTTGCATTGTTAACTTTTCAGTTTATTTTCTAAAAAGTTTATTTCTATTTGTTCGAAATTCTGTTGACGCAAAAGAAAAGCATGTGTGAGGGATGAAAAATGTGAAACCAGACTCTTAATCATACTGCCTCTCCAATTTGCAGTATTTGCCTTTCAAAATGTTATACAAATTGAGCTTTAAAGTGAAGTAGAAAATAGGTTCTGGTCAGTTTCAAATTTCCATTTTCTGTTTTTTTTTTGTAATCTTCGTTGTGGAAAATCCTATATTCTTATTGGTCTTGAAGCCTCTAAGTCTCTCGTGTGCAGACCTTCTATAAGCAGGTGTCTTATACGCATTAAGAAGGAGATTTTTGAGGAGCCCCTGCACAATCCAAACCCAGACCCATCCAAGATTCGTGTCAAGTGTTGTCAGCTGATCTGTTTCTCTGACTACAGTGGCTACTAGGGACTTCTAACGAGGTTTCTAGAGAGGAATCTACTGATTGCGGTGGCTTCGTTAGCTGCTCCCGTCTACTTGCCGCCCTCAGCGGACGCAGCGAGGCGACGCCGGCGAGACTAAAAACAAGAAAGAAGGTCTAGCTTCGGGGTCCAATGATGGCTGAACCCTTGGATATAGTTATTCAAACGATGGTTATTCATGATATAGGGGTACAAAAGTGGATTCAAGCTTCAATCTAACTAAAAGTTATTGAAAAAAAACTAAATACGAAGTAATATTCAATTTATATTATTTACATTACAGTTGTAAACCTTGGGTTGACCGAATGGAAATCCTAGTCTCAACTGACAACACTTTGAGCGACATCCCATAGCCATTATAAAGTTCCCACTCACCTGTAGAGCCGCTGCCAGCTTGCGCTCGAGCAACTGAATCTGGCGGCGCTGCTCCTCGATCTCCGTCTTGGCCTCCACCAGCAGCTCGCTGGTGCTCTGGTAGTTCTGCTCCACCTCCTTGGACACCTTGCGTGCGTCCTCCACCTCGCGCTTCAGCGAGTTCACGTACGTCTGTTCGGCGGTGGGCGTGGGATCCATGGTGGCCACAATCACATTGGATCCGTACTCGAGATTCTTCTCCCTCGACTTCTCGCGCTCCAGCTCGGTCTCCAGCGTGCGGATCTTGGCCAGCAGCTTCTTGTTCTCGCGCTCCTGCGCCTCCCGATTGCGCAGCTCGAGGGCCAACATCTGCTTGGTGCTCTGCAGATCGTCGCGAATCTTGTCAATGTCGTCCAGCTCATCGGGACTCTCCTCGTCAATGGACATGGCCGACACGATGCTGGGCCGTGAACCGCCGGCTCCCAAGGCCGCCGCACTGGTGGGACCGAGGGCATGGCTGCTGGGCGCCTCACTCAACATGTTGACCTTCGACTGGGACTTCTGCAGCTGCTCCTCGATGGTCATTTGGCGACGGAACTTGCGCAGACCATCGAGCACCGGCTTGCTGCGATCGTTCGTCTTCGTTGGCTTCAACTTGATGCCGCCCTGGATCTGCTTGAGCAGCTTGTTGTGCGAGTTGCCCTTCTCCGTCTCGTAGATGAACTTGTCGTCCACTTTGGTCATCGACTTGCACGTCAGGATGGGCTGAGATCTGTGGTGAATTGGGTTTAATTGAAATTGATTAACTGTGTAAGATTTCCCAGCTGCTGTCGGTAATTCCTTTTTGCAATTATTGGTAGTGTTGCAAACGGTAATTACTGCACAGCATGCGGCCACCACTCACCTATCGTTGCAGGCCACATGGCGCAGCTTCTTGCCGCTCTCCACCTCCTTCATCATCTCGGACCAGTCCGGTCGCCTTCGGGGTCGTGTCCTGCGAATCGAAGCGCATCGGAATTATGGCCTTTCTGGGCTTCAAAAGCGAAAGCTACCCAGCTATCCTTAGGCAGGATTGGGAGGGCTAAGGGGTCACGCGGTCACTTGCACTCACCTGAGCTTCTCGAGGGTCTCCTTCTGGTTAGTAGAGAGCACTCTCTTCTCACCGGGGGCCAGGGGCGGGGGCGGCGGTGGCGGAGCCTTGGGCACCAGCGAGGGCAACGGCGGCGGGGCGGGAACTGCAACAATAAAGAGCACGGAATGCACCCAAGTGGGTGGCGGTTATTCTCTGCTGGCATTCGGTGCTGCTGCAAGTGCTGCAAGTGGGGCCGAGGTTTTTGGTCGCTGGGCATTAGAGCAAATCGCCGGGCGCTGCGTGCACTCGCGGTTATTAAATATAATTTTAATTTAATGAGTTTGCAATTTGTGTCAGTTGTTTGTTGTTCTTTCGGCTCCCGCAGGCTTCCTTATTCCATTTCCACCCGCCCGACGACCCGACGACTGCCCCAGTATTTAGTCGTTCTCTGTGCGGGCAAAGTTGCTCCATACATATCAATAGGGGGCAAACAGAATGGATGGGTGCTACACTCGGAATGGAAAATGATGGTTTGTGTTTTTGGAATTTTTAAATATTTTTTAGGGTCACAATTTAATTAATATAAGTTTTTTTTTGACTTTTTTTACACTTGTTTTGTGTGAAAACCTTTAGTGTAAACCTATGATATGATATGGAACATTTATTTTAGTCAGTTTTCCCCAATAGTTTGATACAAAATGTTTTGAAATTTTTAAAATATTTTTAATGGTCTCAATTTAACTAATATATATATTTTTGAACTTTTTTACACTTGTTTTGTAGGAGAACCTGCAGTGAAATCCTATGATATTATATGAACTATTTATTTTAGACAGTTTTTCCCCTTAGTTTCATACAAAATATGCCTATTATAAACATAAACCTATTACCAAACAAGGTAATAAAGTTTCTTTTTTAAGTTTTAGCTTATTATTTCCCATTTAGCCAAATAAAAGACGAATAGTACAGGCTCATAGTGTGTTTATCTAAAGTTTTGCCTGGTGTATGGGGCTTCTAGCGGGGGAGTGGGAGCCCAGACACATGGCTGTCTCTGTCGGAAGTTGCAGCAGAGATTGAAAAGTTAGTGCCTGCCTCCGCTGCGGCCTCGTCCTGAAAATGTGGACCTGGCTTTGATGGTGTTTTATTGCCTTAACACCATTCAATTCGGCTGACTGCGGGGGCGGTGAAGGGAGAGGCAGTGGGTGGTTGGGTGCAAAACTTTGATTGCATTTTTTACTTTGTACGGGTTTCGCTCGACTGGCTGCCCCACTCACTCACTCACTAGCATGGGTTTTAAGTTAGTTTAAACTCTTCTGGCCGGCGCCCCTTTCTGCCTTTCCGCCTTCACTTTATTTCTTATTTCTTATTCCTGTTCGCTTTCGTGTTCTTGGTCTTGGTGTTCTGTTAACGAGGCCAATTAGGATTGGCTGTGTGTGTTCGAGGACACCCCCTGGCAGCCAGCTGTTTCTAATAAATTTCCGCTTAAATTGTTGGCCTAACAATCTTTACTTCGAGGTCATCTTGCCTCCTTGGCCTCGCAATTAAACAATTGAGTGAAAAGTTGCCCAGTTTCGATTCCACTCACAGGCATACATCAAAATTCTTTTCTTTCGTAATTTCTTTTATCGAATACTTAGCATTTCTTATGCTTTTTTCTCTCGCTTTCCGCTTGTTGTTGAAAAAGTGTAAAAGTCAAACAGTTGAAAAAAAAAACGAAGAGGAAAACAATGAAGGCACCACCAAGTGATGAAAAGCTGACAAATCTGTTAATTAGCTTTGTTGGAGGAAACCCTCGCTGACAGCAGGGGGAGGTGGGTGGGTGGTTTTCGGGCCAGTGGGTGGTGGGTAACCAAGGCCACCCCCAGTTGCTTTATCCTTTGTCTGAGCTCCGGTTTTAGTCTACCTTCTCCTTTTTCGGTCTTTCGGTTCTTCGGTTTTTCGGTTTCTCGGTTGCGCCTGGCTGGATCTGCACTTAATCTTTAAGTGGTTGGCTGCCTTTTGCGGTGCATTAGTATCTGAAACAGCTCCTGCTTCGGGCCAAAACCCCTCCTCTTAGCCAAAAAGGAGACCGGGATAGGTTGTGAAACTAATCTGAACTCGTGTTACTAGTTTACTGAATAAAATCAGAGCCAACGAGCAACTTGATTATTGTCTAGAGGTGCTCTACCTCCATGGATTCCCTCGTTCTGCTCATGAATTTCATCCAATCCCCCTCCCCCCTGATGTCTGCATGTTAATGAACTGCTCCCGAAGAGAACTCTGATTAAAATACGTGGTCAACTTTTTGGACAGCCAATTGAGGACGCGTTTAGTGAGTTGCGCTTAATTCGGTTTAGTAATTTATGGACAAAGGCGCTCCCTTTAACCACTAAGGAGCTCCTCACCCCCCTGGCAGTTATCCTAAATCAGTGGCAAACAAAAGTGGAAGCGAGCAAGAAACAAAAGAAGGCAAAACAACATCGGACGAAGGGTGCCGTGGCGGGCAGATAAAAGTCTTCATTCATTCATGTCGACAAAATTATTTCTTATTTAAATAAAAAGCAAGCAGTGCCAACGATGAAGACTGGTGGTAAGTTAGGATGGGGGGCTCCGAGATGATGCTACCCACTTAATATACCACAAAGCCCGCACTTACGACGTCGCAGAATGAATAGCGGGGTATGTAAACATAAATTTTGCGAGCTCCATCTCTCACGCTGGATGGGTGGCACTGGCACCCTCCTCATAAGGCACATTGTGTTATCATCAGCAGAATATTCTATGCATGCACAAATGTTGCCGTTGGACTGAATCAACCCGGAGTATATAGAGTGCCGGGTCTTCAAAAACCGGGAAACCCGTGGAAACTGGAGTGGGAAAAAGGGGAACTGACACTGGTTACTGGTTACCATGGGTAACTTGGGTATCTGAGCACTGAAGTCCTGGTCATGGCCCGATGAGTGACTTCCCAGCTTCCAGGCTCCGCTCCTCATTCATTGTCTGCCGGGGCATGATGAAGCACCGCTCAGCCAGGCCATATATTTCACGGCGCTGCAGGGACGGGGGCAATGCTCCTCCGTATGATTAGCGTTTCTGAGTTGGCCAGAAGCCAGTGCGAAAGGGGCGGCTAACAGGGATTACATGGGGCTTTTTGCAACTATTTGGAACCCTATTAGCTCGGAAATTATGCTGTTGTTTCACCCCAACAAAACTGTAAGCGTTTCTTTATGGTAGGGAATTTTAATTTCCTACTATTTTAAGGAGATTTTTGGCTTTTGCATATTTTATTAGTGAGGGTTTCATTCCCACAGAATCCGCTTAGGGGTTTTTTATTTACTATTACCTTTAGTAAGTTTATCAGCTTTAAACATAATTTTTCTTTTGTAAAAATAAATAAAATAAATAATGAAAACTTTCCAAGAACTTTACCCAAGTTTCCTTTTAGCTTATCAAATATTTTTGCTGTTTCCGCTCGACGGTAACCCCCATTTAATTCCCTTTGTGCCTCAGGTGATGGGCCTTAAGTCCAATTAGAAAATTCAATTTCAATTTGGATTTGTTGTGGCATCGTTTTTGGGGGACACTAATCCAATTATGCAGTCAACCATTTCATTGTCGCCCAGTATAATTATGGCCAACAGCTATGGGCCAATATTCGCCAGAGAGTGTGTGTAAGTGAGCTTTGAACCATTTCCTTTTACGTCATTTTGACCACGCTATTTTGAAATTTGAAAGAGCCTAATCATCTTTTATGCTTCGCTGGGTGGGCCACACACAGAAAACAGAGAAAAACCCAGAAAGAAAATCACCCTCACCTATTGAAAGTCGACATTTCTAATGACGGGCAGACCCTCCATCGCTTGACCCTGGAAAACCAGGCGAAGAAGGGAGCAAGAAAAGTAAAGAATTTCCCAAAAAACCAGGAAAAAATTTGGGGCGCAGCCGTTACATGTCTCGCATCTACACACGCATACATAGAGATGAGGCTCATTTAAATAAAAGAAAATATCTCTCTTGTCCTGCCGCCTTTTCGTCCTTTGAAGACATTCGAGGCCCTTAAGTTCGGGGAACTTGCGGCGGCCAGCGCCGTCTTTTATTTCGTTTTGTTTTTTAGTGGCGGATATTTGAATATAAATGGCGCATTTAGTTAGACTCTATCAAGCTCATTGCCATATATCTTTGGCGGCTTTCGGTTCGCTTTCCCCTCCCCTGAAGATTCACTTCCAATTCGAGTCCAAGTTGGCCTTTTATCATTCGATAGTTGCGAGTTTTTCGGGGAGGAAAGTTAAGAGACCAGGCCTCCTTGCCATTCCTCATCTGGCTTTAAAACATTCCATTTTATGTTGTAGTTTTGACAGAATGAGCAATAATCATGAATTTTGTCTTAGACCATAAAAAGGAACTCTCCACTCCACTCACAGGACCCTTTCTGCTCAAGACTTCGTCCCCGAACACATTAAATAAATGTTTCGCCCTCCTTTCCTGGTGTCCTTCTGCTGCGGCCGCTCCCCTTTTCTTGTCCTGTTCCTTTTTTTGTTTTTGTTTGATAGGGTGACAGCTTTAAAAAGGACAAACGTTGGCCTGTTTTATTTTTGGCGCGGACATCGTTTTTTGGTCATTTTATTTAGTGACCTCTTTGGCCAACAGCCTCTCCGCCTTCCCAATCCCTTTGTTTGTCGGTCAAGATTAGGAGTCATTTGCGGTCACGTTATTGCCCACTGATTAGGACGGGGACAAAGGCAAGTTAACTGCCTCACACGTAGCCTTTAGCCCGTTTTTCGGCCAGGAGGTCCTAACGAGCTTTTCACTTCATTTTAGTTGCCTGCCCCAAGGGGGAAAAGCCAGGAGAAAAACTCGAGGCGAGGCCTGGCTTTCTGCAATTCAATTTTGAGGCCAGGTGACAGCGAGCGTACTTATGCAACATTTGGTTTCTTTGTTTCTTCGAAAGCCTTGCAGCCTCGCGGCAGGAAAGTCCATTACAAAATTACAAGCTCCTCCAGTTGAGACTCGTGTGTTTGTGGCAATAAATACGGAATTAGAGAACATTTGCTATACTATATACCTTTGTTCTGTTACGTTGTTTGCCCTTTTGAAAGGGGCGGCGAAGGATCCTCCCCCGGAAAACGAGATGGAAACCCAAATAAAGCCCACTCACAACTGCAGGCAGGAAAACACTTTGCGCCTCTTTTGGCTCAATGCACAACACTCACTAAAATTTAATAAATAAAAAATGATATTTATATTGCTTTATAGCCTTGTTTTTCCCACTGTTTTTGTTGTTCTCTCGTCCCTTGTCCGCCTGTGCGCTTTGTGGTTTTTGTTTGGGGCGAAACATTTTGATGAAATACTTTTTACACATTCATTTCAAGTATATAAATTCCCATATTTCTATATGAATATGTGCCCGCTGCATACAGACACTTGCAATCCGTTTATGAGTTTCCTGCGTTTTTATAAATGAGCAGACAGCGTTGGCTGTGAGCGACAGGTAACAGACATTGATGGCAGCGTGAAATGGAATATATATTTCGGTGGAAATTCAAGGTGCCTTTTTTTTTTACAACCTAAAGGTTCCTGAAATCCTATCTTGGGTATTGGTACCTCGCACACATTGTTCAAACTGTGTGTCAGAATTTCATTTAGTCTTAAAAGTGTACCTATACTCTTTAAAAAAACCTTAAAATTTCTATAAAATCTAGAAAAATCTTTATTGAATTTTTGCCAAAGGTGAAAAAATGTTTCTTTCTTGAAATGTTGTATCAAAAAAGAATTTCTTCATTTAAGGGCGAATCTTCTAAAAACCAGAAATATTTTTTCTAAATTTAAAGGTTTGCCGATTCAAAGGCGAGATTTCTTAAATATAGAACGATATTTTTATGAGTGTATTAAAGGTATATCATTAATTTTGTCGTAGGAGCTGTAAACCCCACCTCCCTAAAAAAGTCATCCTAATTGAGAAATATATCTCCTTCAGCCAATAATAAATTACTCGAACCCAACTAAAAACCGCATGAGTGATGTATTAGAAAAATAATCAATAATTTGGGTATTTTCAAGGTAATTGCATGATATATTACTCATACGCCCCGTAAAACGTTTGCCATCAAAAGCCTGAGCAAACATTACGCTTTTAAAAAAATGTTTCACCCAAAAATATATTGACTATGACACATAAAGTATCCTAAAAAACAATCCTCACGTTCCCATCCCCAATGAGAGATTTTTTTTGCACACATATCGCTCATACGCCATGGTGACGCATTATTTGTTTGGTTTGCTGCGCTCCCAGTGGCCTTGCCTTTTGGCCAGGGCCGATGAGAGTCGCGCAGGCAGAAAATGCGAAAAGATATAGAATATAAAATATATAGAATATACAGCCCCACAGCCCCACACAGCCTTCCACCGAACGTGAATCGTAAATCAAACATTTCTGGTTAGACATTAGACATTAGAGAAGCAGAGGGGCGAAAATTTACAGCGCTTGTTGAGTCGATCCATTCGCAGTGGTTAATCGGGTTAATCCAGTCGGGCACGGGCATCGGGTTAGGTTCCATCACTGGAGGAGCTGGCTCCGGATCGGATCGAATTGGATCCGATCAGATCGGATAACTTACCGCACTTGATGCTCGGCTCGCGCTTTATGGACGCTTTGCGCAGGGTCTTGGTCGTGAACTCGGGCTTGGGCTCCTCTTTCGGCTCCTTGAGGAGCTCATCGATCTTGGGTACCTTCTTGAGCACCGGCCGGATTTTGGCCAGGTCATCGGTGCTCTTGCTGGGCAGGGGCTTCTCCTCGCGCTTCACGTGCCGCAGCTTGGGCTTCTCCAATTTGAAGCGGCGCCGCTTGTCGCGCTCCTCCTCCGTTTCACCCTCCTCGGCCTCGTCGTCGTCCTCGGTGGCCATCTTCTTCAAGGACTTGTCCCGCTTGACCACCACGCTGCGTAACTTGGGTTTCTCCATCGTAAAACGTTGGCTCAACTCACTTTCCGGTTCCGGCTTCTTGTTGACGGTGGTGGGGCGCAGCTGGGCCGCCTTCTTCACGTGCTCGGGCACCTTCTCGTCCACGGTGGTGTCCTCTTCCTCCTCCTCCTCGCTCTCCTCCTCCTCGGACTCGCTCTCCTCCTCGCTTTCCTCTTCCTCCTCCTCGGACTCGGTTTCCTCTTCGGTCTCCTCCTCCTCCTCCTCGCTCTCCTCTTCCTCGGAGGAGGATTCGGGTGGCGGTGTCGGCTCCTTCTTCTTATTGAGCGCCGAGGTGGTGGCCACGGGCTTTTTGAGCCCCACAGTGGGCGCCACTTTCTTGACTGGCTCCGGTGCTTTCTTGGTGCTCACAGGTTCCGGTGTCTTCTTGGCCGCCGTCGTGGCCAGAGAAGATTTCTTCACGGGCTCCGTCACCTTTTTGGCTGGCTCTGGCACCTTCTTGGTCGGCTCAGGGGTGGCTGAGGTGGTCTTCTTGGCGGCTGCAGTGGTTGTTGCAGCTGCCTTCGGTTTGGTCACCGTGGATTTCTCGCCATTCTCCTTGGTCGCCGCCGGAGTGGCGGCCGCTGTGGTCGCTGTTTTCTTTGCCCACGGCGTGGCGCTGGGCTTTGTGGTGCCGGCGGTGGCAGTGGTGCCGCCGTCGTCCTTCACCCATGGCGGGCGGAATGTGGTGCGTCCGCCGGGCGCACTGCTTGCATTGCTCGTTCCCGCACGGGGCGTCACAAACGGCATGTCGTCGTCGTCGCTGTTGAAACTGCTTGCGGTCCTCTCGACTTTTCTCGACTATTTCCTCTGGTGGTTTATTTTTTTTTTCTTTTTCCCGGTATTATTTCTGTTAAATTCTCCAGGGGCCGATGTCGTCGCCCGTCTATTCGCACACTCTTTTTAAATAATTTGCCGTGAATTCTTTGCTTGTTTTTCCCGTTTCTCTGGGCGTTGCTGCTGATGAAAACACAAAACTTTGCACATTAGCACCGTCGAGGGAAGTTGTCCGAAAAAGTTCTTTCATTCAGATTTTCCGTGTATTTTTTTTGTTCGTTTATTTTTCTATTTGCCCGTTTATTTTTTGTTTTTTTCGCCTTGATAATTCTTTTTTTACGCGTATTTTTTTCTAATAGATTTTTATGTATTTTTTTCTGCGCGATTTTTTTTTTGTTGCTGGGAATTTTATTCTTGGTCCGCTGCCGACGATGAGCAACAGCTGTTTGAGATATTTTCAATCCGATTCAATTCATTTCAATTCGTGTATATTTGGGTATGTTTCATTTTCAATGTTATTTTTAACTGAATGCGCTCATTAGCTTTGCTAGCCGTTGCCGTTGCTGTGTTGCCGTTTCTACTCAGCGACAGAATGTAGGCCTTTGTGTCATAGTCATGGACAGGGACTTTCGTGGATACCGAACGGGATAGATATAGGAATATGTAGAGAGAATTACGGGGAGGTTGGGAGGCCCGGAGGCCGGGACAAATGCATCAACAAATCCCAACTGAGTGGAATGCTTTTGCAGGCGTTCGCAAAAACAGCCACAGTTGCAGTCAAAAGTGTAGGTTTAGATGACCCCAAACTGCATCGTAATCTTCGAGATTAATCAACGTTTTATAACTGTAGATGCCTATATCTCTCAATGAATTTTAATTTTCTGAGATGTTTATATAGAAGTTTTAATGACCAAATATTTACATTTGCGAAAATACATTTCCTACACAATATCGAAAAAAACATATTGTACCATTTGTTAGCCTATTTAACATTTGAGCATTTATTTCCAATGAAAACAAATTTGAGGCATGAATATAATTTTGGGAATTGGAAAAGAAACAAACAATGAACAAAAACTTGGTGGCAATTAAAAATATTTTTTATGTATTAATAAAAAAATTTTTTTTTGCTTCAGAATTCTGAATAATAATAAGCTTAATTTATTCAGTGAAACCGTGTAAATAGAAAACATTCCATATTTCTAATCATTTAGTCGTAGTCTACAAGAGTAGCATTCTAATTTTTTATGCAAATAAACTTTGTTAAATAAAGTAAATGAAAATGTAATTATTTGCTTTTGCTGAGCGAGCATCCTCTGCTTTGCACTACGAATTTATAATGACCTCATTTCTAGGAAAATGTAAACAACAATTTGCAACTTTTCCTGCACTAATTGAGGAAAAGGAAGGCGAAAAATGCCTTTTGCAGAGCACTTCAACTGTGCATCGCCACTACTATTTTGGCCGCAACTGTGCCGCGTGAATGTCCAGCTAAACGCCTGCGTATGTGTGTGTGTGTGTGTGTCCGTCCGTACATATGCACTCCAATAAACAGCACAAACAACAACAGCAACAACAATGGGGAGCGAGTGTACGGGAATAGAGCAACAAAAACAATAACAGAAACGATTTGCTCTGCCACTGGCTGCGATATGTAAAAGGCGAAAATATTTAATTTTAGGTTCTTTGTGCCGCCGAGAGTGGAAAAAAGTGGGGAAAAAAGTGAGGAAAAAAGTGAAAGAGACAGGCGGCGAGAGAAAACTGGCCAAGTGGGAGAGACAAAACGGAACCAAATCGAAAGAATAAAAGGAAACATATCTCTGTGGCGCTTTCGTCTTTCGCCTTTTTTCCATCCATCCATTTTGTTTAGCTTTTATTGTTGCTTTTGTTTTTATTCAACTGGCTCGTTTCACAAAGTAGACAGCAAAACGTACACAAAATTGGGTGTATGGAGGCAAAAAAAAAAGGCCAACAAATGGGGATGTCAGGAGGGGATCTCTCGCAGAGGCAAAGTGAAATCCGAATTCGTTTCATTCCATTGCCATTCCATGGGGCTGGTCCAAAACCATCCACCCATCCACCCTCCACATCCCTACAACCCCCGTATTCATTTCAATTTCTCTCGTTCGGGGCGATTGCAAATTTTTTGGCCGGAGCGACGAACACTTTCTCGGTCTTTCCTGCATGGAGGCGTTAATTAAACATGACATGCAAATAAAAATTATACTTAGAAATACAGTCGAACTTCCATGGCAAAAACTTCCCTGGAACGATGTATTCCCAAATTCAACAGAATGAGCGGTCACATTACCACAAAAATTGAATGTCACGACTTTGCTTTAAATGCATTTTAAGCTGTTTCCACTTGTATTTTTATTAATCGATATTTATCTAATTGAAAATCATTGAAATTGCCAACTGAATAAAGGCTTTTCAATTTGTTTGATTATAAAAATTCCATTGAAATGGTTTATGCATTTTTTGATGACGAATAACTTCTAGTTTAGTTTATTTCCTTAATTGAAACCAGCAAAATAATAAGGTAATCAATTTTTGTAATCTTTTAATGGAATAAAATAACTTAGGGAAGTACGACTGTATTCCAAGGATTGCAGAGAATGTCGGAAGAGAGTAAAACGGAGGACAAGAAAAAATGAAATTTCAATTAAAATTGTTAACGAGACTGGCTAATTTGACTCGAAAGTTGCGCGGAATCGTGTTTGGAATGGCAACTAACGGCTAATGCCCGGCCGTATTTCATCCTAAGATTGCCTGTCAACAAAAGTGTTTAAAAATATCGCCCCGGATATTTTGGGAACGGCGGCTATTCATAACGCCCCTCCAGAGAGATTTATTAGATCGATTGGCCAGTTGACAAGAGCTGAGCAAAGCGCTTTCGCAAGTTCTGCGCATTTCGCCGCCCAAATGTACACGAATATGTGGCGGTGCTATATTTTTGGATATTTCACGGATTTTTCAGAATTTTATTATGTGTATTAATTGGTTCATTCGCTCGCGCTGCAGTTTGCGTTGCACGTTCGCGTTGTTATACATATATTGAATATATATCTATATATTTTCGGATATATATATATTTGAACTATATATGTGAGTGTGCTGGTTGGGTCAGACACCCGCACACCAACACCACAACCGCAAAAACACCACACACAAGAACACGGACACAGAGAGTGAATTTTCAGCAGCGGAGGCAGCAGCGCCTATGACGGCGTTTCAAAAACTAAATTCATACATTTTCCAACGGCACGGCGATGCCTGAAAATTTTCAAATCTTCCCACTCGCTCTCCGAACCCATATCTCTTTCTCTCTCTCTGTTGGGAATCCTCTCATTATCTCTTCTTATTTTTTGGGGAGAACGAAATCAAGTGAAATGAAAATTTTGTTGACCGACAGAGGAATATTTTTAGCATCATTTTCGGATTCGGCAGAGGGGGGGAGATGGGTGGTTGGATGATATAGCGGATACGATTGACCTTATGGCAGGTGCAGTTCAATGGAATTATTAATAACCGCCTCAAGGATACAGCTAACACAGGAACCCCCCTTCGGGGCGGCCCCCTTGTTATCCGCTCATTAGGCGCCTCTTATCAGACTCCGCACATTCAATGGGCCGCAATTACGCAAGTTTCCCCAGCGGCGTGGGCGTCGCAGCTAATTTCAGGGGGAGTGGGTGGGTGGGACGTCTTACCCTGTGATAAAAACCACTCGTCTAGAAAGTCCAAACCCATTAGTGCTTCTGTTCGATGGTCTGTCCGGTCGCAGTGCGTTACTTCTCTCCGATTCGCTTTCAATATTTACATTGTCTACTAAGTGGTTGCTCCCGCGATTCACTCGATTTTGGTTGACATTTCGGGGGAGCAGTGCAATCGATCGATCGATCGATCAGTGCGTATTTTTACACCCATTGATCGCATATCGATTGAACTAGGGATAGAGTAAAATACACACAAAAAAAGCATGTTCCCGTAAATTCGATATGGCCAATATAAATGGCATGTAATTCATACCCACATCGTTTTTACATGAAATACTCATCAAATTTACATTATTAACGTCATTTTTCCGAATTTTCTCTCTCGGAGACTCTCTCACTTCGAAAAAGAGAGCAATACGTCATATGGAGAGCAAAATGACGTGAGTTGAAACGAGAAAGACAGATTCGAAATTTGAACATGATGTTTACATTTCGACCATATCAATTTTACGCGGGTCCATATCAAGTTAAAATTGATCTTAAAAAATTTAAAATCGACCTACGCTTCGTATCAAATTTTTTTTGTGTGTATGGTTCTGATTAGGTTGATAGGAAGATGAGATCTATGAGATGTACTTGGGATATAACTTGTTATAACACTAACTATAGTTATCTATTATTAAACCATTATGGGATTAACAGAAAGATGAGTTAAGAAATAAGGGTTTCGATAAGCTAATTGAATTCTCATTCTATCAATCAAAAATAGTTTTATTTGACTGTTCAAATGAAACACATATCTGGCTGAATTCAATCAAATAACTTCAACTGAGCGAACAAAAATAATTAAGGAGAATGTCACTACCACAAATATTTATTTAACATTTAACTTGCAATGTGCGCTGTGAAAGGCATGTTTTTAAATTTCTTTTTTTATAAAGTTTCGCCTGAAAACACGCCACTAATTTGCCCTTGTCAGCAGCAGCCAAAAAGTATGCCAAATTAAACAGCAAATATTCCCACGCCCACAAAACAGTGAAAATTCTCGCTCTGCAACCAATTGAAACCCAATTTTTTGCCATCCAGTCATCTAACCGTGGTGCGCAAATATTAATTATATATTTATTTATTTCATAAAACATACCGCATATGTTTGGGGACTTTAAAAATCCGCTTAAAGGCGATTGCGTTCTGGTTTGGCATTCCAATATGCGCGACATTCCCTGAGGCTTTATTAATTCATCGGTTGGACCTAGAATCGTTTTTTCCGCATGTGAGGATTGCAGCTTATGGAAACCCACCCCCCTTTCACCACAAACGACGACCCCCATGGCGAGCCAATGTCAAATGGTTGGAAAAACCTTTCGCATGGCGGGGTCGCCGACATTTTCAGCGTCGCGTGTCGGCCAAAAACTTGTGCCATCGAAATCGAATTTGACACAAATTAATTGCTATTTGATTTGACAAGTGCGAACGCGGGGTTTGGGAGTTGAGAGTCGACTGTGTGGGGATACAAAGAGCCACTGTGGGGGTTATGTTTAAGTGTTATCATCTAGAAATTGCTTTATTTGTGAAATGTTCGAAGAGACATCTAATGAATACTGAATGAACTCCTTGGCGTTGTGCGGGGAGCCGAGCTCGTTGTGGCTTCTCTTAAACTGCGTTTGCGAGTGGGATGAGTTCCCCAGACCTTCCCCAACTAGACCTTGGGCGCAGCTGGCGGGGATTGGGGCGCCACCGGTTGTGGATGGGCGTGGGGTTCCACTGGAGTGACTGGAGTGGTGGCCTCGGTGGCATTTAGCTGGGTGAAGTGCGGCCAACTGGAGATCTCGGCGAACAGCCTGCCACCGGGACACTCGGTATCCCGCACCTGTTTGTGGCCCAGCAGCTTGTAGGCGGGGTCGATGTAACCCTTGAACACCCCGAAGGCAATAAGATTCTTGGCCGCATCCAGCATCTGTTTGGGTGGCAGTTCAGCTGTAAGGAGAAGAAGGTGGGGAAAGCTCATTAGTAATGAGTTTAAGCTAAAATCGGGCCCCAAATAAAAACTTCTAATTTTATAAAAAAAATTCTACGAAATCAAAAAAGATTGAAGGGCAATAATAATTAACAAACAGAATATTTAAAGGAAAGTGTTTCACAAAGTGTCATTACTTAAAAAAAAAACTGGAAAAATTTACACACAAAAAAAAGCATGTTCCCGTAAAATCGATATGGCCATGTACATTTCAGGTCATGCAAAACACATATCGTTTTTACATGAAATACTCTTTCAGCCAGATAAAATTTACCTGGTCGCATATTAAATTAAAATTGATCTTAAATAATGTAAAATCGATCTACGTTTCATATCGATATTTTTTTTGGGTGTATAATTAAGTTTTAATCTCATTTAATGTACTCACTTCTCCAATCTCCGATCAGCACGATGCCCACGCTCTTGTCATTGTACTTGGGGGCATGGGCTCCGATAACGTTGAATCCCCTGCCGGTGTAGATCATCCCATCGCCGCCGATACCAAAGCTATAGCCTATATCGTTCCAACCGCGCTCCAGTTGATGGAAGTCCTGCATGTCGCGCATGCTCTTCATGCAGTCGGGAGTGGTATAGCACACCGCCGGCATGTAGGAGTGGTGGATGATTACGTAGGGGGCGGGACCCTCAAAGTGCTCCACGGATTTGGGCAGGCGGGCGCCCCAGTCGGAGCGGGACAGGAGTCGAGCTGGGGCCACCCCATCGCCCATATTCGCCTGCTGCATGTGCTGGCTATAGCCTGAAAAGATAGATATAGAGATTTTGTTTAGATGGATTTTCCAGGTATTTTAAGAGAAAGTTTTTTGGTATCTACAAGATGTTAAAATCAACTTCAAGTTCTATAATCATCACTTGTTACTCCTTAAAATATTACATTTAAAAACCACTATATTTCCGAATTCCTATAAAATTTCTTTAAATTCACTTTAATTCCAAGGAGTGTTTTGGTACATCCCACATGGAAAATTTGGTCTTTCAAAATTTTTGTTTTCGGTGTGAACCGTTTTGTTTACATTTATTTTTGTGAATTCCTTAACTTGGCGTAAACAAGTTCAATTTGAACTTTTGCCATGAGTTATATCTGGCACAAAAACTCTGGCACTTTCAAGACAGTCAGCATTTGTTGGCCCTAATTGCAAAGGGGGCGTGTGTAAAAGGGGGGGCGACGGCGTGTGGTCTGCGGCACTGCTCACCGTACATCGCTCACATTCCATTGATAAATGATAGCCGGATTCCCCACGCGGCGCTGCTGTCTGCGGATTTCTGCGGCGGTGGCTGCGGTTCCGACGAGCCACGATTTTCAACTGACGATTCCGCGACTCCCCGATTCCGCTGAAAATCCCCGTTACGAGCGCAAAAAACAAGTCTCCGATCGGCTATCCGATGGTCAGCGATCGTCATCAGTTGCCGCTGAGCGGGAATCAAATATGCTAAACTGACGATGTGATAGGTGATTTTTATGTGTGTCTATATTCCAGGGTAAAAGCGAGGGTTATTGGTCGGATATTTAAGCCAAGTTTTAATTAAAGTACAGAGAAAACTCTACCCACTAATTGCCCGACATTTTCCCGCTGCAAAACAAGTATTTTCACTTTTCAAAAATAAATATTGGCGCCCAACTTGGGGGCAAACATTGCATGTATATTATTTTTATATATTTTGCGCAATATTTTCCACTGCCTTGGTAGTGGAGGTAAATATTTACATTGCCTACACGAAATTGTTCACCGTTTTTGTGGAATAAAAATCGCAGATTATCTACGGATAAATGTATCCATTTAGCTAGCTGGTTCAGTAGGGCATTCTCGATTCGCTTTGGCCTAAACCACATCACCGTGACTCGGCTTAAAGCGTTCAATGCGAAATGCCTGAAAGCCAAATGGCAGAGGAAGTTGACTCGCAACAGGTGCTACGGGTCGGGTATCATCTATCAATGGCGTGAGCGCTTTGGCCGTTGACACTGCGGGCGGGGAGAAAAGATCTCAGTTCCGTTTGGCCCTGGTTCCCCTTGGAAGTGAGTCATAAATGCAAATGCTAATTCAAATTCAAATTCAGACTCCTATTCGAAAACTATTTCATTCAAATTCTGCCTTATGGAGTTGGCAAACATGAAAGGGAAGTTTGTGAGGGCATGTTTGCCAGCGTCTGGCGAAACTTCGCCTTCGAGGGAGTACGCCCCCAGCATTTATATGCATACGGAAAACTTAGGGCGATGGTGCCGATGGAAAACGATGGAAGAGCCGGAAAAACGGGCGACGGAAGCAGGAGAAGCAGCACTTGACTAAGTTAATAGCGGCAGTTTCTAATTAAAATTTACGAAGAGCGAAAGTTGCGTGGGCGCACACTCGAGGTCAATCTAATAGCTAATAGATGTTTTAAACATCCGGCTAGATTACACAAATGTGTGAATTACTAAAGGAAACTAGGAAATTAACCATGAAGTGTATTTTATGATATTTTTGGCTATATTTAGATTATAAAATAAAATTGTTTTGAATTGTAGGAAAAAAAAATTGTAGAAAAAATTCTATTGTTCTTATTTTTACCCTTTCAGGCTTTTAACACCTGAAAATAGGCAGCTATGATTTAGAAGGTGTTAAAGTGTTTATTAAATAAAATGTTTCAATAATAGTTTTTGTATCAGCAAATACGGGCTTACACTTGAAATGGTTTTTTATCGGTAAAAAAATCCTATTTAAATTGGAATTAAAAAAAAAAAACTCCCATCAGGGATGTCGAGTGCTGTCACTTTCCCGCCATCAGTTTGTGAGTGTCGCTCCCGCAGTTTGGCACCTATCTGGTATCCAGGATCCTGGACTTCATCGGCGGCACGTGCTTGAATAATAAACAGAGCGGGAAATAGCGGGAGAGCTTCAGTGCCTCCCTGTAGGATGTGGGGTTACTGCCAAATCGTTGGCTGTTTAATTTATGCCGCTTAGTTTCTAGTGTGTGTGTGTGTGTAACACGTTAATTACATTTATATTTACAGCCGAGCATGAAGAGCTGAAAATCAGCCCGCTCCCCTAATTGTTACCCTAATTACGCGGCCTAATAAAGTAAACATTAAAACCCGTCGTCGGCCTAATCAATGTTGCAAACTTTGTGTGTGAACACGAGTGTTTGCACACACATAAACCTAAGCCGCCACCCCAAAAATTCACACCCTCGAATGCCAAACTATCGCCACCCACCTGAGCCACCTGAGCTTTTACCTGCACACCGAGTTACAAAAAGTAATTTCGCTGGCAGAGGCGCAAAGTTCTTTGATAATTTTCGATTAATCCCACGGACGGTTTATCGAGCCCGAGCTGCCGTGCTGATTAAATTCTCGCATAATTGAAGTATTTAAATTACCAGCGAATAATTAGAGTGGCAGAAATACTCAAACACACACAGCGAGCATAGTGGAGTGGTCCCTTAGGTAATTGTTTGTTTTTAATCAGGCAAAGCACATAATAGAGACATTTCAATATTATTATGTATGTTGACGATGGCGAGGAGCCCGTCAGTCTGCCATTAAACAAATATCCGTGCTGTAGTACATTGTTTCGGGGGAATGTGCGAAATTAAGTCACGCTCGATTACAACAAGAATTAAAAAGCAACAGGCAAAAAAAACGCGACCAATACCGGGGAAAATACAGGGGGGGTTAACAAAAAGTACCCGGAGCAAACAAACAGAAAAAAAGAACACAATAAATACAGCAAAAAAAAGAGAGAAAAGGCAACAAAACCAGAAAAGAAAGCGAACGTTCTAGGTCGAAAAACCGAAGATGTAATTCCCTTTAATTGATTTACTTTAATCTCATTGGTTAATCTATATTTTTGTCCTGCCCTATGACCTTTAGATTTAAAACAAACATGTTTGTTTGTTGTTCTGAGCCTTCAACCGGAACAATAAAACATTCAGGTTGACACGAAAATCTAATCATCTACAAAATATTCTGTTTTCAAGCAAGAATTTTTACCAGATTCACTGATTTATGGCTTATTTATTAAATTTATAATATTTAAGGGATATTTTAAAATTTTCCTATGAATTGGTATTTTTTATTTTAGTTGAATATTCTCTTCCACAAGCGTTATTCTTATTTTATTATCTAATCCAAAAATATTATTATTTCTATATTATTCCATTCCAGAAAGAAGCACTGGAATACTTTTTATATATGGCTTTAAATAATATTTAAGGAATATTTTAATTTTTCCTTATGAATTGGTAATTTTTAAATTAGTTGTATATTCTATTTCACCAGCGCTGTTATTATTATAACTTTTTTTATTTTATTCCAAAAATAATATTATTTCTATACTATTCCATTCCACAAAAATTCTCTATCTAATAACTATTTATGGCTTTAAATAATATTTAAGGGATATTTAAAATTTTTCCATGAATTTGTGTTTCCTAAATAGTTGTATATTTTATTCCACAAGCTTTAATATTATTATATTTATTTTTTTATTCCAAAAATATTATCATTTCTATATTATTTCATTCCACAGAAACGCACTGGAATATTTGCATTCACCTTCGAAAAACTAACATGTTACGTGCTTATTTTTTGTTTATGAACAAGAACGCTGGGAATACTTTAAATTTGCTCTTTTTATTATGGTTTCTTTGGGTTCAGTACAATACTGTATACTGATATCAAGTTTCATTGATATTTTTATTCGAGAGCGAGAACGACAATTTCCTCTCCGAAGTGCGTCTTCAAGCCGGGGAACTTGATAAGCGACTCCGAGCGTCGGTTAGGGTGCGAATATAATTATGAATATTAAAATCAAAAATCATTTCACTCGCCCGCTGGCTGTCAGGCCGTAAATGACAATTTTGTTAAATGTCAGTAATTAATTGAAACAAAAAATCACATATATGACGGTGTGCAAATTGTGCATATATTATAAGTATATAGAACACCTATCACAGTGCGGTGCATATATTATTATTATTATTATCGAGGGGCTATCAGTGTTCAGTTGACGCTGATTGCAGTTGATGGGCGCTCAGGAATTCGAAAAATCAAAACTGAACCACTCTACGGCGATAAGGCGGGGCGCTACTATCTCCCCAATTTCGGTATTCTCAGGGGCATGTGTGTCGATAAGGAAGACTCCCCACTTACCCATCATGGAAAGCAGAACTAATCCCAGTGCTGTCATGTTGCTCGTTGTTTGCTGATGTTGCTTGTTGCTGCTGTAATGTTGCTGTTGCAATTGTTTCGCTGGCTTTTCAGCTTCTCAGCTACTTAGGAACTTGTGTGCGCGCACAAATGTGACTTTGATTTAGGAACTTTTGTGTCGATTGCCGCTTGCTTTTAGTTGATTGTTGTTTGTTTGGCTGGTTGTTTGTTTCGTTGTTTGTTTGTTGCCGTGTTTGTTAGTTGCTGGCTGCTTCTACCGATTGCTGTGTGGCAAGAGTTGTGCAAATTTTCGACTGTGTGCGAAGGTCAGACTTTGGTTTGGCAGCTTTCTGCTCGCATAGCGGCCTTATGCTCGGTATCACAAGCGCGAATGTTGGCCAGCATAAGGGCGGACCCGAGTTTATAGAAAAATTCACACCGATTTCGCACCGCCGCTGCTGCTGGCGTCGCTGTTGGCGCTGCTGCTGGTTGTTGTTGCCGCTGCTGCCGCCGTAGGAGCAATGCCAAACAAATGGTTAATCGCATGAAACTTATGGCCCGATCGCTCTCGCCGCTCGCTCTTTGATTTCGATTTCGCGACCGCTACCGCTCTCGGAGTGAGCTTTCCGCCGGCGCCGGCGCCGCTGCCTCGGCTACCGCCGCTGCCTCAGTCGACGTTGGAGCGGAATTTGATAAAGCTGTTATCAGCCACCAAGTTCCGACGCTAAGGTCACGCTGCGGTCTTTAGGGAAATTTAATACGGCTATCTAGCGATCGACTGGCGGTGAATTACCCATGCCTGTGCGAATTCATTGGCCCCATTCAACCGCATTTCACCTCTTGCGATCCCCGGTACTTTTCCCCATCTGAAGGGTTCTTTTTTGAGCACTGTTGTTACGAGGGCCACCACACGTGTCAGCGTGAATCGGCACTCCGCCTTATAGATATGAAGTGCATACAGAGAAAATGGGTGTACTTAGACATACAATAATATTTAATAGTAAGCTTATAAGATTTTTTTTTTATATTTAGAACCACAAAAATGATATAATATATATAAAAGAAATATAATAAAATAATTTAAAATATATACTTAACCAAAATAATTCAGAATTTATTTTAATAAATTGTTATATTTAAGTAGCTTATCTAAAATTATTTTATTTAATTTATTATTTAATTTTTGTATTATTATAATAGAGTACTCTGTACATATTATTATTATTATTGTTTTTATTGCACAGTCATTATTGTAATCAATTTCCCATTTTATTATTCATATTTCAAAGTGCTAAAAATCACCCACTTTTCTCTGCGTGCACGTAATGAGTATACTTTGTTGGCCTATCACTTTGATATGCAATTACGGGTTAATCATTGAAATTGAAAACGTTGCCTAGGCTATAGGGCAAAATTCACGCCTCGCAATCACAACTTCCGACAGCGGCGAGTGATTAACAATTATAACTGTTTTGGTTTATGGCGATTAGAGGGCCCGTGATGCGGATGGCTGATCATCTGGATTGGGCAGGCACTCCACACACTCAAGCGGTTCAATATCGGTCAGTCTTGAAGGTTGCCGCTGATAAGGGCTCCCTATCGAGCCCATAAATCAGCCATGGGGAACTTTGTTGACAATCTCGCCAAACAATAGTTTTTAAGTTCGCTGACAACCAGCTGCAGACTGATTTCGGCACTTGACAATGGTAAAGGTTTTCATTTGTAATTGTTGTCTCTATGTGACAATTTATTATTGTCACTGTTACTTGGCCAAAGTTTCGCGGAACAACAAAAAAATCACTCGTAAGCCATGACTCATCTATTGTTTTAGCCAACTCTTTCAAAAATACTATAATTCAATGGGGTTTTATTCTTGTATTTCGATTTGACAAATGGATGAGCCCATTTCCATAGCTTTAGGTGATTTTTGGTGGCTGGAAATTTGCCAGTGTCATCAATGTATTTAAAATATATTTAGTCATAAAATAAAAATGTTTAACAGTTGGCAGTGTTTTTTTATACTTTTTTTTTTAGTAATTTCTACAGTTTTAGGCGGAAAAGTTTTTTCTGTAAATTCAAGTTGTGCGGTTGTACTTTTTACGTTTTTAATGATGTTTTTGTAGTTTTGCAATGCTTTTGAATTTTGTAAATGTTTTTCACTGTTTAAATTAATGACCATTTTTATTGTTTGTAACATACATTCAGTGACTTAATATGCAGTATGCATAAACTTTAGGAAATTTCTGTAAAATTATTTTTATTTTTAATGAGAGATTTTACGGTCTGAATTTGCATTTTAAATAATTTAAAAAATGTGTGTCCTTGTTTTCGTAAGTTTTAGACTTGATTGTCCTAAACCCTTTTTGGGGTTTTGGGGTTTTATTCTACATTTTTGATTTATCTTAAGAGACTTTTATAATTCGAACTAGGATTGATCTATAAAAAAATCAGGATATTTTTAGGGTGTATTCTCAATTCCGGTTCGTATACCTACTGAAAACCGTGACTTTTTCGCCGTGACTTTAGTGGCAGCATCTCGGCCCCTCGTCGTTCTCAGTGTCATTTGCTTTCTTTGACCACCGGACATACTCTTTTTAATTTGTGTTCGTGTGATTTAGTTTTTTTTTTTGGTCCGGGGATGCCCCTCTGTGGGATCGTTTTGGTTTTGGGGGAAGCCCGCTGCAAATGCGGTGGGTATTAAATTGCTTTAGTCGGAGTGCCGAGATCGGATGGATAGACAAATTAACAGCATTTTATTTTCCGTCGTCGATTTATAGCGAGCAAGCACATTCCATCTTCATCTCGATCTTAATCTGAATTTGTTTTTATTTTGTATTGTGTTTTTTTCCATATTTCTCATCTGCGGGAGAGTGTGAACACAGGTTTTCGGGTCGAACATTTTAGGGGGAGCACCGAAACAGCGCCACCAGATGCGTTCTGGCGCCCCGGCCAAAGGAAGTCCAAATCACCGGACTCATTTTCTCTACCTCTGCTGCTGCTTTATTTTATTTGCTGTTTATACTTGCGGCAAGGTAAACACGCAGACCACACCCCCCCCCCCCCCCTCGCGACCCCCGGAACCCAATATTTATTACACTTCAAAAAGGGGAAATTTCTCGAACGCTCTTGGAAATTGTTGAATTGTTTTAGCAGCAAAATAGTTGTGGCGGTACTTACCGCAACTTGTGGCCAGCTGTTGTTGCTCGAAAAGCTCCGAATCCGTGAGGATTCGAGGGGGAGGATTTGTGGATGAAGTGGGGGATACGAATCCAGACGCCTTGTCGCCCATGCTGCGTGCCAATGTCTTTGACGCTAACTGACTGAACTCAGGTTCGCAGCCATCGAGCAGAACTCAACTATTTCGGTCCGCTGCCAACAGGTGCCTTTGATTAGGTCTTGTAATCTCGCATTGCTCTTCCTTTTTTTGGGGGTTGCACTTTGGGAGGTGCGCCACTTGGACCTCTTAATGGACCCATAATCCACTCGTTGGGAATAAAAGAATACCTACTTGTGTTTCAATCTTTTTGAGTGCAAAACATTTGTTTTATCCCATTGTTCGGCGGGAGTAAGCGTAATTTTCTTGCCCCACACCTGGATATAACACCAATAACTAAAGATATTTTACGACCACAGGTGTGTGGTTCAGATAAACACACCGAAAAAAAATCATGTTTAATTATTTTGATAATTTTTGAAAAGAATTGTGTTTTTCTCCATTAGAAATATTATCAAGATTTTATTTTACTCCAAGAAAACAAAAATAATCGTTATATTTTAAACTTTATTACATTGAGAGATCAGAAATAAATCGCAAACTTAACAAAGCAATTCAAATGCGATAAAAATCAAGTGAGGCGAGTTAATCCAGTGGTTATAATTATCTTGGTGGATCCCCCGAACATTTCTGGGATCAAATGGAACCCCGTTCCCGGTTAGAGCATCGCCCGTTCGACTTTCGGCTGCTAATAATGCTGACCATTGTGTTCATAATTTACCATTCGACTGGCTGCCCCGCTAATCGCACATCTTATCAGGGTATTAAGTGCCGCTCACTAACTACGCCTTGGCACGCTCTCCCCATGAAAAACGCCGAATGGGGGGCAAAAATCACACGCAAAATCACAGGCCTTCTTTTATTCACCTCCGCCCCCTCCCTGTTGTGCCCTGTGAATACCCCCCCCCCCCCACATCGAGGTAAACATTATCGGGCCAGAAGCTCTACACTCGCGCACATTAGACAAATAAACGGGTGTCTCTGCTGCTGCTGCTGCGGCTGTGTGTATTACAATTAACAAAAGTAATTGCAATCGCCGGGGATTCCCCGAGGCCTCAATGAAAACTCTTTGATGGGTAAGCCATGCAAGAGTCGCTGTCTACACTGCGGGTAACGTGGAATAATTTCAGTTGGATACCCGGGCATATCAGTTTCCAATATTTCATTTTCCCTATCGGAATAATCTGAATCGTTATAAATTGGTCCCCGGCCAAATGAATATCAGGCAATAATGTGAAGTAGTAATTTATTGATACGGAGCCAAGGGCCGGTTTTTCAATGTCCGATGAAAGACAGGTACCATTCTAGATAGTGGGGGGTTTTTTAATTTAGAGTGCTTTAATCGAGTGTTGAGAAAACTGACCTTATATCATTTTGGTATTTATATATAAAGTCAAAAGAGCTCTTAACTTCTTTCCTAAATATATTCTTAGTAAAAAAATATATTTTATTTTATTATTTAGTCCATAAGAAACATATTTCCGCTACATATTATTTTAATAATTGATTTTTTTATATTATAACAGCCAAGAATAATGTTGCTGATGATTTATTATTTCATTTGTTTTATTTATTGATTTTTTTATATCATTATAAATATTTATAAAATTATTTATAGGGCGACCAAACATTTAGGGGTATGATATCCATTCCCCTAAAAATGATTGAAAATATCTTGTAATTATTATAGAATATTAGGATATTACATTTATAAGAAAGTATTCTTCAGCATGCTCTTAATTAACAAATATTAATAAAAACAATCTGATATTTCTGAGTGTAGTCTCATTTAGGAATATGCCAGCACCCCAATTGAAACCTTCAGCTGGTGAACAATTCATCAGATGTCGCCATATCATTGTCTGTGCTGATTAGTTACGCCTTGCTGGTTGGCAGGGAGTTTCCGAATCCCCCCAAAAATATAAGGAATACCAGCAGTCAGAAGGGTGGGGAGAGGGAGTATTCGGTATTGGGATACCAGTATCCTTGTAGCGGCACGCACATGCCATATATTAGGACTCATAAAATGACAAACGACTCGCGAGGCGCGTAAATTGAAAACTCGCTGAGCCTGTGCGAGATTGCCTGTGGAAAGGATGGTGGTGACTGCAGGGGGAGGCAGGGGGAAATGGGCGGTGGGGTATATGGATTTCGGCGACTTTTTGGCTGTTTGTTATTGCTGCCTGAGCTGTCTCACTCTCGCGCTCTGGCTGTCGGCCAAAACTTTGCCAAAGTATTCAAATTAAAATTTCAATTAAGGAAGTGAATTTGTGTGTGCCGAAAGTGTATTAAGTCTATATAGCTGTGGCATCTTGGCATTTCACTGCTTCTGTATTCCACGTGTGCCTCGCCTGCCACGCCCACTTAGATATCCTCCGCCCCGTAAGGAGGCTAAAACCAACCGAACTGAACTGAACAGATCCCACCCAGCTGTAGCGTCCCGCCTACAAGCGGCATCGTCGCCTGTTGTTTGATTTATTGCCAAAGTTTGTCGTCTGTCATATGACATAAGGAGTACTTTGTTGGAATATTTTACATTTTACGCGCCTCCCCAGCCACCGAATACACCCCCCAAACACCTTGCTGGCTGACATTTTCCATTGAATTGGGAATGATGCCGAAAGAGGCTTTGCCTTTGGTGGTGGGCATTATTAATAATGCAATCAATTTGTAAACAATTTGGCATATATCAATGCGCTTCGTGCTGCCCATAAATCTTTGGGAAATTAGCTCAGTCAGCCCTCTTCCCTCCTGTCATGAAGTGTTGCACTTAGAAATATTAAAAGTTAGTGTTGAAAACAAATAAAGTTTAGTGGTTTTATTG
Source organism: Drosophila mimetica (assembly GCA_037075245.1). Lineage (NCBI taxonomy): Eukaryota > Metazoa > Arthropoda > Insecta > Diptera > Drosophilidae > Drosophila > Drosophila mimetica. The sequence continues at coordinate 11,974,940 of JBAMCH010000023.1, forward strand.
GTGAAGATATTTGAAAGGAGGCTATAAATTAAAAAAGAATTTTAGAGTACATAATTTAGGTGCTTTTAGCAGAGAAGTAATTATTATTATCAAGAGGTTGCCTTAAAAAATTTATTAATTAATTAAATTTCATCTTTAATAAAGTATTTATTAATCTTAAATTGAACAAAATCTTCCATAATTCGAGTTTCTTTCTTTTTAAAAGATTTTTTACTTACACAAAAACCTGTTACCATCAAGCTGATCTTTTATAAAGCCTCAAGATAAGATATAATCCGATATAATACAATAAAGAGTTTGTCTATAGGAATCTGATTATTATTATTATTATCTAATAACGTATTTATGTTGGTAGGTTAAATTCAAATTGGAATCAATGTGGGCAAAGAGTCAACCAGTTATTCCTCTAGCCATATATTTCAAAGCACCGCTTATCCATTGGGATTTACCCCAGTGTAATTTTTTGCGAGTGTGGTCATTTGCATGCCGACCCCCTGACAGATTGCTGGGCTGCCCTCTTGATGGATTGGCGGCTGCTTCTGGCCGGGAAATGTTGAGCGGGGCAGGGTCAGGACAGCATCCCCTGCTAGTTGGTAGCGTGGAGTGTGGACAGGGGGCGGTTCCAACAGATTTTGCCATATTTCTGCGTTTTGGCTGCTCCAGTGGCTTCGGTTGGTGGTGGTGCTGGAGCTGCTGCTGCTGCTGCTGCTGCTTTGGCAGTTAGTGACAGCTGCGGTGATGGCTGCAGTTTGGTCGGAGAAAAAACCAAAAATGGAGAGCCGGGGAAACCATAACGCTTGTCCGGTTGGCAGCCATGCATTTCCTAACAGTGGATGAGAATCGGGTTCCCTGCCCTTTGACTTTCCATAAGAATGGAATTCGTTTGGTGTGCTGTTTGCCCAACATTTCAGTTTTTCCTCAATTTCCAATGGTCAGAGTAGGCAGCACATAAAGGACAGACAGTCCAGAGTCGAACTGAAAAGGGAAATGCCACTCGTACAGTAAACTTTCAGCTCTCAAAACCCAGTATCTCCGGTGTGGCACATATATAGCTGCTTTACAGAGGTGAGTTCAGAGTTGAACATCCTCGAGCTAATTGAAAGAAGTCGCCCCATGAAGTGTATATTGTGTGTGTCCAGCTGAGATTCTTCCCTTGCGGAAGAGAAATTGCAAATGGAAGTTCCTCCCATTCTCCCTTTTGGCTCGCCTTGGCCCCAATTTAAAAGTTTATGAACTTGTCAGCCAACTGGCGCCTCCACTCAGACTCACTCTCACTCCCTCTTCTCTTTTTGTGTGTTTTTTTTTCGGTAGGAGGAAGGAGGAGCACCGAGGACCAAGGATGTCGGGGCGCCTCAACCAGCAGCACGCGGCGTATGCGCAACGCGTGGAGCAGGAGAACAACCGGGTGCAGGCCACACAGGCGGTGAACAGCTACTACAGCCACTGGGGCAAGGTCACGTCGCGCTTCGAGAACTGGACGAACAAGGAGTACTACGAGAAGGCGGATCAGAAGCTCCAGTCCCGCCGCGATCAGCAGGAGAAGCAGGCGGCACTCGCTGAACGGCAGAACAAGCTTCGCCAGCTTTTGGCTTCGGAGAGCGAGGCCTATGACAAGGAAATGGAGCGACGTCGTCGGCCGCGAGAGCCCGGTGGCGGTGACCTACAGATGCTGGGCCGGGTCAACCAGTCGCTGAAGGAGCAGGAGCAACTGCGCCGTAAACTGGAAATGGAGGCCAAGCTCTATGGTCGCTGGCGGCATGGCGTCGACGATGAGAAGCTGCTCTACCAGTCCAAGTCGGACAACGAAGTGCTGGCCAAGCTCAACTGGCTGGACCGACAGATCGAGAACCAGCAGCAGCGCGAGGAGCAGCAGGCTCTGGCCGCCGAGAGGCAGCTCCTGCTGCAGCAGGAGATCAGCCGCACGGAGCAGGCGCAGAAGGAGCGTCAGCTGATCCGCGAACAGCAGTTGCGGGAGCTGCGTGCCCTCCAGGAATCGCACATGTCGGAGCTGCGTCTGCGCCAGCAGGAGGCGGACAAGCTGAAGGAGGAGGAACAGCACTTTCAGCTCTTCCTGGGCGAACTGGACAAGGAGCGCGAGCTGCTGGAGGAGAGCAGTGCTCTGGTGCTCCAGCGGGTGGACTCCGGACACGCCTTCAACCTGAAGAAGATCAAGGTGTTCATCCGCCAACGCAGCGAGGCCAGTCGCAAGCAGATCTCGCTGTGCGTCAACATGCTGCAGCGCATGTCCAAGTACGTGGTCAAAACGGAGGAGCTGCAGAAACTGCTGGCGAAGTATCGCACTCAGCTGGAGAACGAGGAGCACTCGTGCGCCCAAATAGAGACCATGTACGAGTCGGAGGCCAAGTACAACCTGCAGCGCTGCGAGGAGAACTGGCGGGAACAGCACCTGCAGCGCTACGGGGAGCTGAGCAAGTTCATCGACCAGGAGAAGGATTGCCTAACCGGCCTCCTACAGGAGAACGTGAGCCAGCAGCAGGCGCTGGTGGAGCTAAGGAGCCAGCACCTAAATGGCATCGAGCAGGCCAACAAGCAGCTGGAGCAACTCAACCAGGAGCAGGCGGAGATGGGTGTGGCATCATCGGCGGTGGCCGCTAGTCTTAAGGAGGTGGAATCCCAAGCAGCCCTCTTAGAGGATTCCCCGTCGGAGGAGAGCCTCGTGCCCAAGGTGAGCGACTCCTTCTCCAACCTCAACCTGGACGTGTGGCAGGATCTGCCGCCGGCTCGGGGTGAAGTCGGTGACCTGCAGCGCCTGAACAAATCTCGCTCCCTGAATGTGGTCACCTCGCAGACAGCCGCTCCTCCGAAGTTCGCCCGCAAGCGCGTGGCATGGACCTAACATTACATTTACCTTATATCGTCGTCGTTCCAGCTTAAATTTCAATGGTATTATTAGTGCTACTCCTAGTTTAATCCCTGTTTAGCCGTAGTTTTACTTTTTGTGTAAACCCTTCACTCTCCACACTCACACACACATGTATGTACATCCCACTTCAGTACACTCCCGCCACATGAATACCACTCCACTCCAATGAACACCACTCTGTGCACTTGTAGTTGATAAGGCTGATAGATAGGCGCTCCCCCCCGAGGTGGGGTCAATAAATCACTCAATTTGTGGGCCAGCAGGAAGTGAGGCTTTAATTATTGTCAAGTGCAGTGGGCCAGCAGCGGATCCTGCGGCCAGCAGTGGGTGGTGGAGCTCCAAGGATGTATAATAAATCCACCTGGTAAGTACAAATATTGTGGCTTTAAAAGTCGCAAAGTTACGAGCAGCTTAGGGAAATGGCTGTGAGATGAGCTTGTCAAGTGTTTGGATTTGAAACTGTTCAATTATGGCCAACACAATTCCCAGGCATCAGATGCGATTAGCATTCAATCGAAATTAATATTTGGCCTGAACATCTCCGGACAGTTTCCGTTGGGAGTTGTAGTAATATAATGTTACACATATACACACTGTCGGGCATTATTTAATGCATGTTATTCATCATCTATTTGAATGGACGCCCATTCCATCAGCCGTAAGCTGCTCCTAATGGCCAAAATGCTCGCAAATGATGATGAATACGTTTCAATTACTCCACTTGAACTCTCCATCATCAGCAGGAGCAAGTGTATTCGAATGGGAATGGAAATCGGGAGTGGGAATGGAAATGGGAATGATATAGTCAGGTAGCCTGTCCATTCAGTGAGCATTTATGAAATATTGGCGAGTTATTATCGGCAATTATTTGGGCCAAAGTCGAGCCATTGAAAAACGTTGCAGTCGATTTAGTGGCCATAAAAGGAAGGCACCAGGCATGATATGCCTGCGCTCGATAAAGCCGCATGTATAAAGAGGTATGCATGCGAGCAAAAAGCAAGATATGGCGCATAGCAACATATAGCAAAATATGCCAAGCGCATCGCAGCGCCGCCTTTGATTAAATTTCTTTGAGTGTTTGGGGCACACAAAATGCAATTTCATTTGCACTAATGGCTGGCGTCGCTGCCGCTGCCTCGGCCGCTGCCTGCTGCCTGCTGCACTTCCGCTGCCAGCAACAATGCAGCGGCGCAGCAGAGGAAAAACTGGGCGAAAAACTGCAAAGGAGAGCGAAAAAACAACAAAACGAGCGAAAAAAAGATTGTTAAATTGAATTAAAACCAACAGCGCAGCGGGCGGTGGGCGGTGGGTGGATGGGCTTTGGCTGCCAGCGGCGGCCAAGCGGAAGGTATATCATGATGCGAAGAATTGCATGCCGCTCCAGAGGACGCAGCGCCATCACCATCAACCCCTCGACCCCTCAACCCCATCTGCTGGCATCCGTCTTTAATGGTGTTACTGCCACGGTGGCCATTACCAACTCTTTGGGCCATCTGCACAAGGTTTGTTCAAGCAATAAACGGAATTTGAAGGCTTGTTCAGCTGCACCACCCACCGCCCGCCTAACCACCCACCCACCGAACAGCCCATGGCCAACACAAAAGATTACATTGTTTGCCGGGCGGGGAAAAGGAACTATTATTTTTTGCAGGCCCCTTAAAAAGCGTAATAGCAAAGTTCAACATTCAATTGCTGTAAATTGAAAACAATTACTTAAAAAGTATTAAAAACTGGTTTAAAGATATTAAAGAATTAAACTTAAAAAATCTGAAAATATGAAAATTACATAAAAAACCTTTAAAAATGTTTCATTAAATTATATAATTCATAATTATAATAAGTTATTGTTAAAGTTATATAACTTTCAAGTTGTCTATGGAAAAAACCCCAACAGGATTAAAATGTAAAACAAGATTAAATGAAATCCATCTTGTGCAATTTTTAAGCCCTCTTTATTCCAGCGCAATTCGCAATGAATTTTATACATAAAGAGCTATCTTAAAGTTGATTGAAAGAAACGTAAATTTAATCGATTTAATTTCTTATGGTATTTTTAAAATAAAATAAAATATTTCCCATTATGTTTTTTATTAAAAAAAAATCTCATCAAAGTAAAGAAATTTCAGGAATTTACTAAAAATAATTATCATTTGCTTCCACATTAAAAACAAAAGAACTTGTTAGCCCTTAAAAAAATCATATTAATTGAGTATTAATAATTAAATTCTGAACTTTTTAATATGTTGCATGCTAATTTAATGGCCTATTCGATAGACGCAATTATCATAGGATAATAATAATAAACGCAGCTTGGTCAGCATAAATAAATAAGCCCGAATTCCGACATTTATTAATGCCATCATTCGCGATGTCAAACCGTCAGCCGTTTGTTCATTTGTGCCGTCAGCCAGCCTGTCATCTCTGCTCCATTCAGTTCGCAATTCGTGCAATCAAGTTATTTGCTTTGGCAGCCGAGTGTATTTGGACTAGGCAACTAGGTAGCTGGCTTTTCAGCAGTCATGCCACATCCCTCCTCCAGCCCACCTGGAAATGTGCGTGGAAATTCGAGGCAAATTTCCGCATCAAAGAGTTTGCGTGCGCTGGATTTGTGGCAACGTGTTGCCGTCAACGGATTACGGAATGATTACAACAGGTGCGGATTGGCCGGGCAACGCGGGATGCTCGCTCTGGGGTGGCATAATCTGTCAGCCGACTGTCCCTTAAACAAGATTAACTGAGGATGAGGCATCCGGAGGATACGAAGGATGGACCCAAAGAAGCAATAATGCGATGAAGGCGAGCCGAGCTCACGTCTGCCACAGCCACACAACCGGAGACTCAGACTCCGATAACGACTCAGACTGCGATTCAGACGCAGACCCTTTCATCCGGGGCGACATTTACGTCAACAATTCAGCAAACAATTGGCAAATGTGGCCATAAAAGCATGACAGTTGTCACTGCCGTAGTCGCTGTCCTTAACACCCAACGCCGGCCCCTTTTAACCCCCGGCTGCCGGTTTGCTACTTTGAAATGCACAAAGCGGAAACGGAAGCGGATGCGGAAATACATGTATGCGTGATGTTGTTGCTGCTTGTGTTGCTGTTGCTGCTGCAACTTGTTATAGTTGCTGCCTGTCATTCCGTCTGTCTCCCTGTCCATTTGTCCCACTGTGCGAGTGATGGCTGAGCCAAAAGCCAACATGTCGCCAACAGACTAAGCCCAGCCAGGCCACACATAATGTTGGCTAAGCCTTCAGTCAATTGCATTCAAATAAGCGACCAAAGAGACCTCACAGGAGAGGGGTATGCGGTATGGTATAGGATGGCTGGGGAAAATGGTTGGAAAATGCGCTTTCCCGGCCTCCGTTTACATATGCAGAGCTTTCTGCTTTTAGCTGGCAGCACTCAGCTCACAGCTCACACAGCTCACAGCTCAGGAACTCAGGAATGTTCAATTTCACCCATGGCCAAGCTGGGGCATCGTTTCATGAATCACTTTATGGCCGTGGTTGGGGATTGCGTTTAAAGTTTAAACAACGTTTGTATTATCTGTGTGCGGGGATATGTGTCGGTGGGTAGATATATGCATACATATATATATGGTTGCCATGGCTGGCACACTTCAATGCCACTCCCGATCCCCAGCGCCAACAGTTTGCTTCATTACTCTACCACCTCCTCCTCCCCCTTTACAGTTTCCCTGTTTTTAAGCATGCAAAAAATGCTGCGTAAATATGCCAACAAAAAATTAAAAACAAAAAAATGAGAGAAGGAAAAACAACAGCAGCAGCCACAACAATAGCAGCTCAGCAGCAGCGGCGGTGGTGGCCGTGTGAACCACAGCAGCAACAACATGCAACCTACAACATACAACATCGACGCTCAGCTTAAATCGACTGTTGTTGTTGTTGTAACATGCTTGCCATTACACACACATACATGTGTAATTCAGTTTCAGTTTCATAACTAAAAAACCATAAAACAAAATTGTGTACACACCATCCACCCACCGAACTGCGAGTCCCACAGCTGAGTGAGCCACTGAGTGAGCGATCCCAAAACCAAAGCAATCCTCGCGCCAAACCACCCAACCACCCACCCAACCAACCATAAAACCACCCACTCAAACACACGGAACAAAAAACATTTTAGATGGAGTCATAAATGTTGAATGTCCAATTTGCAGCTCACTAGATGGGCAAACTTAAATTCCATGGTTTCGCTTAAATGGATTTCCACTGTTAATCATTTAATCAAATACAAGTTTGTGTGGGTTATCGCTGAACCACAGATCCACATAATATTTACTTAAATAATTAAGAGAAAAAAGATGACATCAAATCTTTGGATTATAATCATAATTTTTTGGTTTCAGGTGATTTATACAATTTGTTGTATAATAGTTACCCATTTTTTTGCTGCATGTAGGCCATAAATGCAACAAATTATTGCCCAATTATTATTCCTTCCGAAATTGGTGGGAATTTTAAAATTTTCCCCGTGTACCCAACCGCCCACAGCAAAACAAACAGAGGATGAAGGGCCGCATGGCAGTGTGGGGATAATCAGAAGCGCCGACTGAGCGACTACAGTGGAGATTAGCTAAATGAAAAGCCCTCGAAAGGCAGCTCATGCGCGTGCAAAGAGGTCGCAAGTTTGTTCTCCGGCCAAACTTCCCCGCAGCCACAAAAGGCCAACGAGAATGCAACACTAACAATGTCAAAGTTCGGGTTCGGCTATGATGATTGCTATATAACCTACAGTGGTGGAGAGTAAAATATGTCCTATTTTCAGGTACAAACTTTTTTATTTTCCAAATAATATATTTTTTTATAATAAATACTTTTAGAGCTAAAATATATTTTTCCCAGTGAACTACGAATGAGTTATCCTCTGGCGAAGAAGTCACTCGCAGTCGTGTTAGTCACACATGATTAGGCATGAAGGGCGATTAAATCATTATGGTAAAGTCCCTGGGAGGCAAGCGAAATGAACACGCAAATGTCGTAATCTTTATGGAATTGTACTTAAATATTTAACCACAAAAACGGTATTATCTAAAAGGTATTTGTTTTAAGAACTGGCACTGCCTTAGAAATATAGAAACATTAAAGTTCCCAAAAATAAAAGTAATCTTTACTACCCAACTATTGAAGGTGATGCATAAAATTATTATCAGGTCCATGTGTAATGTACTATGCAAATAAAATATGTTTAACAAATGTGCGTATTGTCTAATTAAAGAGCAATTATTATGCACGATTTGTTTTGTGCAATGAAGCCTGAAGTTAAATAATAACTATAAATTGGAACTTGCTAGTGCATTTACTGCGAACAATAGATTAATCAATTAAAAATTATATATGTTTTTAAGTTTCCAACTGAATAGAGAAAGTGCAGCTACTAAATGTTGTCATCCTGATTTAATCAGGATGCCTTGTAAGCTCGCCACTCTGCGCTAATCTGCGCGCTCATGGCTGAGTTTGCATTTAGGCTGCTTCCACTGTTTCCACTGCTGCCACACTACAGCTTTAAAGTTTGTGCAAAAAATTAGAATTCATTTGCAGGGACACAGCACTCGAAATGGCCGGGAAAGTGGCGAGCAAACACACAACCAAACAGAGACCATAAAGTACATAAAACTGGCCAGCAACAAATGCGACTGCAAACAGGGCAGCATAGAAATGGAGACCCACACACACACCCACACTCATATAAACCTCTCATTCGGTTATTTCGCATTCAGAAAATGGCACTAATTATACAGTTATACAGTGGTTATATGCGGCTTGAAGCGCCACTGGGTTGCCACATTTTTGGCCACGCTTCCTGCTTGCCATTATCTGCCACCGGGCATCCTGGCATCCTGCAGCCAGCCATCTATAGTGTCGCCATCCCCACCCCCCCATCTTCCATCTTAACCCGGCCGGGAACTTTGGGAACCTCTGGAACCTCACCTGCAACGGTAATTAACGTTCTCGAACGGAACCGACGACTTGAAGCGTTGCCCTGACACAGGTGCCACGCCTCCGTCACTTCATGGCCCCCGCCCCTCCCTTCCGTTTTGCCCAAGTCGGAGTCGCAGTCCATTGGCAGTGGCAGTCGCCAGTCGCAGCTGCAACACCTGCAGACAAACGACAGCGCCGAAGGACGCGGTGCACAGGACGTATACGTAACTTTTGTAATTAAAAGCATCGCACTGCAGCAGCAGAGCGGCGGCAGAGCGCCAACAGAGCGCCGGCAGAGCAGCGGCGACAACAATGCACTCATGCAAAAAGCTGCAGCTGCAGTGGCGGCGGAGGAGGCGGCAGAAGGGGTCTTACGGGGCCAGCAGCAGCAGCAGCTGCCTCTTAGTTACTCTCCCAACAAAGGGACAGAGCGGTGGACAGGGACGGCGGAAGGGGGGCTGCCCCGAAGGGACTCCAGAAGGGGTGAAAGCCGAGCGCACTCAAACAAAGCTTGGAGGAGCGCACAATGGTTTTTTTGGTCCTGGGGTCGCCGTTTGCCAAGTGGGTTGCGGCAGCTCGCACTCTGCACACTCAGAACTAAAACGCTCCTCAAGTGCCGAGCGCTCAACGGAGCAGCAAAAATTTTCAAAGGGTCTGCCAAAAACAGTTTCGATTTTAAATGAAATCGAAACATTTTATCTATTTTCTTTTGACTTACTACATTTGTTACTTCAGTTTGGTAATCGAATATGCATGGTTTTGATTTTGAAGTGCATTTTATGGAATTTCTTTGTAGAAAAATCTTGATTAAAGAATCCTGTAATATCGTAGTATTTTAGAAAATAAAAAAATTTTTATTATCCCCTACTCCTATAAATTTTGTATGTTTTTTAAAAAGAAAAAAATTAAAAACAAATTTTTTTAAATTATTAAAATAATTATATTTTAAATCGGAATAATTTCTAAAATAAGGAAAAGTGTTCCCCATTCCGATTTCTTTGTAGAAGAGTCCTGATTAAAGAATCCTGTGATATCGTAGTGTTTTTGAAAATTAAAAATTGTTTATTAAACGCTATTTTTATACCTACATTTTTAATGTTTATAAATCAAAAAAAAATTTATAAACATTTTAAAAATTTTAAAAATAAATATATAGTTATTTTTAAAATTTTTTAAAATGTTTATAAAGTTTTTTAAAAAATTTTAAAAATAAATATATAGTTATTTTTAAAATTTTTAAAATGTTTATCGGAATAATTTCTAAAATAAGAAAAAGTGTTCTGCAAAATAAATGGAATAAAACAGAAACATTTTATTTATCTAAATTTAAAGTATTTTTTAGGGAATCCGAACAATTTCTAATTTAGGGATATATTTTCCCCTTTCTATGCCAAATTTCTTCGAGTGCAGGACATTTTGTAATAGGCGCTGGGGCAGGAGAAGGCGGGCGCGCAGCCGGGCACTAAATGCGGTTGCGGTTGCCAGTGACTCTGGGTTCTTGGAGGCATCTTGGCGGCATTCGCCAGACCAACAGAGGATGCAGCTGCAAAAAAGGCGAGCCGGCAGGCAAACTCAAAAACAGCGACAACAAAACAAAGCGGGGGGAAGCTGCTGCTATCTCTCATTTGCTAAATCAGAATCATGGTCTCAGTGGCCCAATTTCACAGAGTGCCGCCTGGAGAGGAGCAGCCACAGCACACCTGGCAAGATGATCAGCTCGCCAGTTCCTTGGCACTCCATTCCGAGATGCCTATCGCGGGAGGCGAAAGCCAGGTCTCCATGTGAGACATCCGGCTCAGTTCGCACAAGTTATGGCAGCAGTTAGCCCGGGGTTAACCCTGCGGCCGGATGGGGAACTCTATCATTTAGCCGCATCTCTCGTCATTGTTTTTCATGAGCCAGGATAGTTGTCACTGGGACACAGGACTTTGGGCTCAGGAAGGGCGAAGAAGGGAGAAGAAGGCAGAGGCATTGGCCTGCGGGTGCGTGGTCCTGCATAAAAAATTGCCAAGTTTAATTGATAAAGTTTCTCTGGTGTGGAGCCATGACGCCGCATTAAGCCATGCTGTCCCGTCCGAGGGTTAAGGGGAAGGGGATGGGGAGAGGGTAGGGTAAGCACCCCAACCTCACAGCTGCGTTGGGAAAAAATCTGTTTGTTCAGCTTCAACTTAAAGCGTTTACGTGTGTATCCTGTCGTTTGTCCTTTGTCCTTTGCCCTTGCTGCGTACTGATTCCCTCGGCGCTCGTTTGCTCAATCGCAGCCAACTACTTGCTGGGCCCATGTCGCTGTTTATGCAGAGAGAAAAAATTCCAGAAAATTATTTACAGTTTTCTATTTTCCAAATAAATATACTTGATCCTATAAAGGTTTTACCCGTGCTTCAAATCACTCTGTACATCTTTAAAATAAAAGAAATCAAAGATTATTATATTATTATTCCAAAAAATAAGTATAAAAACAGATTTTAAAAATTTGTTTGACTAAAAAAATATCTTTTTAAAAAATTATCTTCAGGAGCTACAATTTGACTTTTGCCAAAATTGGAAAATGTTAAAAATGCGAATTTTAGAATATCCATTCTATGGAGGAACTATAGTCCTTGGCCAAAATTCCCTTTTTTTCAGGTTTTCAATCGTAATTTAGACAAATCAATGACCACAGCGAAAGGATCGACTCTTTTAAGCAGCTAACCACCTAATTAACCGATCCACATCACTTTCTGAAAGATTTATTTTCTGACCAATTTTTGAAGTGTTAAAAATTCATTTTTTTTTGACAAAAAATAAAGATTTTCATGTTTTATTGTCAATTGATTGGGAATAAAATTGTGAGTTCCGCGAATTATGACATTCCTTTTTTGTACTACACATCCCTTTGTTTTAACAGCAAAAAAACTAACCAATTGATCCACGTCACTTCCCGTGAGGTTTCTAAAAATACTTTTTTATTGCCATTTCTCACATTTTTGATAAGGGTTACATCATGTGTTTTTTTTTTGAGAAATTGGAACAAAATAACAATTTCCTGGTTGAATGCCAATCGTTTAGGAATTTAATCGCGAGCTCAACGAAGTATGACATTCCATATTCTGTTCTCATTTCGCTGAAAATGGATGTCGGTCAAAATGTCCAGAAAATCTCTTTTCAATTATTGATATCCTTTTTATTTCTCTGCGTGTCCTTGTGCGTGATTCGTGTCCCGGTGTCGCAGCTCCCCAACCGGACGAGGCAATCAATGCAAAACAAAAAATTTTATTCCATCACTTCATCGGCGACATAAAAATGTATAAGTTTGTCCTGGCTGCCCTGCGGCTCGCACACGTGGTGTCCTCGTCATCAGGTTGCTCCACTCTGCTGCTCCCGGGAGCCCGATGTCGATGTCGATGCCGATGCCTCAGCTGGTCACGTCCTGTTTTGGCCCGGCTTTTATTAAAAACGCTATGCAGAGCACATTACAAGTTAATAATTCCCGTGCCGAGATGTTCGCCTCGCACACACGCAGTCATGGGGGGAGGAGGGAGGAGCAGAGTGGGGGGCATGACCCGCCTGGTGGCATATGCCACACATTCGTTGTGGCGCTGAAATATTTCGCCCCTTGGCCAAGCGCCACATGAAACGAATAATTTTTATTATTCCCACTCCCACGGAAGGACAGTTTCCTCGTCCATCAGCGGCGGGCGTTCAGCCATCCGGGGCCAGCATCCCGCATTCGGGATTCAGGATTCAGTATCCAAAATCCAGCGGGCAGAAACCCGCATCCGCATGGCATCCCTCTCGGAGCGAACGCATAATGGTGTTTGTGTTCGAAAATACATTTATTTGAGGGCGTTGCCAGGGATTACGAGGGGGTGCGGCATCCGTATGCCGTATGCTGAATGCCCTTTGCTCTGCGGCTGCGGCAGTTGACACAAATTGTCAGTTCATCAACGCCTACCGGGCGTATGCGTGATGTGGCCGTGGAAGACTGAGGAAGTGGCGGCAGCGGCAGCGGCAGCCGTTGGCCAACGAGCTTCGTTAGCCGAACTGGGCCAACGGGGCGTATGTGTATTGGGGAGGTATAAATCCTGCACGTTTAACCATAACCGAATCGAAGCTAAACGAGCACCATCGCCCCTTTTTCCGGCTTTCGCCAGCTCTTGTACTGTTACAGTCCATTGTTGGCCATATCAGTTCGTTCGCTTGGTCGTTGCCTTTGTTGGCCAATGTCATTGTTATTAACTTTTTATGGCTTATTACATAAGCAGCGCAAATCCAACTGACAACGCATACGTGACAAATCCCTTCAGAGGGAAGGGCGGTACGACTTGTGTATCACTAATTAAATATATAAACCGAATGCTGGCCATAAATAAAACAATAAAAACGCGCCTGATTGCCGTGATAAAAACTAACCCCAAAAATGGGCATGAAACTTGGGCGAAACGTAACCTTTTGAACCCTTGAACTCCGGGCCGAAAATCCCTTTCAATCGGTTGGGCTTCGAATAGAATTCCAATTCCCCGAACAATTAGTTCCGTCAGCCGGAGAAAAGTAGCCGGAAAAAAAGTAGGGGATTTTCGCACGCCGAATCAATTGACAAAAGGTATTAAAAGTTTCCCAGCTGAGCGGAAAAACTTTCTCCCAGGGACGAAATCACAGCAAATGCTAAACAGCAATTCCCCGACTTTGTGCCCCATTAAATGGCAAACCAATATGGGAAGAGAGGGGGGAGGGGATTGGGGGTTTTGGGCCAGACAAGAGTCTATATCGTAAATTGTGCGAGACGCAAAATGAGATACGTAGTTCGCATACCAAAGGATTTGTAAGTAAAACATTTCTGATTAGCTTGCCAGGGGGTGGGGAGGGGGTGGAGCTCCTTGTGTGTGTTTGTTTCAGTGCCCACTGGCTATTTCTATTTGATGTCCTGTGCTGACCTCGCTGCGGTTTCTCCAAGGATCTGGTCTCGTTTGCCTTCAGCCAGCACTAGAAGTGCGCAAGCATAATAAAATCAAGATACAGATAGGATTTTCGGAATACTAGGGGGGTGGGGGCTTGAGTTCCAGAGATCCAGAAATCCAGAAACCCCAAGCAAACAGCATGGGGACGTGGTCCTCGCTGCTGTCTCTGCCACTAATTGAACTTGTGTGAACGTATTAAGGCTTATGTGCGAATGTTTGTCTGGTTCGGAAGCTAGAAGCTGGAATCTCTAGAACACCCGGCAGTGCTTAGGATGAATAAAAATATTGTGTTAACTTTGGAACAACTCTCTCTCGGTTGATATAACAGCCTCGGGGAGGGCGTGGCAAGTGCCGAGTGCCGCACCCCCTCTCTCTAAGTGTATTTGTTTCATTTGCCCTGAATGCTAATGATGGGAAAATTTGCGAATTTGCGCCAGGCGATGGGTGGTTTGGCTGCCGGATCGAAGTCAGCTTCTGGGAACGAGGATGTCACTGAGTCGCAGACTGAAATGCTAATGATGTAAAAAGCTTTGCCAAAGCTGAAACAAACGACAGCCGTTTTGGGGGCAACGCTGTCTCGAAATGAGGAAACTGACTTAACTTAATTGAAGTTGCTGATGGCTTGGCCTCCGCCTCCCCATCTTCGTCCTTGCCCACCATTACTCCTCCATTTAAGAGGAAAGGCCAGGCCAACTGCGATCGGAAGCTCGCTCGAAGTGATTTCGTAATTAATGAATTAGTGGGGCTCTGCGTTAGCGGTTACCCTTGGCCATGGCCAGAACACTTAGCCAGACCAGAGTTCTCAGAGTTCCCAGAGTTCTCCGAGTTCCACCAGTTCCTGGGGTTGAACAAGTTTGCTGAGCTGATTACACACGAAACTTGGCTCAGTGGCTATTCCATTATCGTGCTAAGAGACCATTGATGAGCTGCCCTCCACGGCGGAGGAAAACACTTGAAAACACTTGCCGTCTGAATTATGATTTCATTAGGATCTATCTTCCATCTTTCTGCCCCGCGCCCGCGGCACCTTGCATAATAACTCATTATGGCAGCTGCATTTAGCCGGCTTTAATCGCTTTTATCATCAGCTGCTTGGCTGCATTCTACTCGGTGCTCGGTTTCCCTCGTCCGTCTGAGAATGTGCAGCGTTTCCGGCTCGTTAGCTTCACTGTACTTTGTACTGTAGGTGCACGTGCCATGCGGGCCTGTGTCCGCCTGTGGTCCTGTTTCATATCCTGTTCCTGTTCCTGCTTCTGTTTCGTGCTCCTTAGTGCCCCAGCTGCCCGCTGTGCTGGCTGCCGCAGACAATGCCCCATTAGCATGCAGCATATTTTAATTAGCCAAATAAATTTACCATCCCTCCTGGCCAAGTTGACTAAAGTTAAAGCTCTCTTTCTGGTCCAGCCTCTCGCAGGGCCAGGATTTATTGGAGCGAAGAAGCAGCATAAAACATGGAAAAGGCAGCCGATGGGGTTTTCGACTTACCGATACCCTAAAAATTGGTTTTTCTTATATGCGGTAAATAAGTTATAAGTACATTAAAATATCATAAGTAATTAATATATTATTATGAACTATTTTTATTATTTTTTTAATGTAATGGTACATTTAAGTACCATTATTAATTATTATATTATTATTAAATATTTGTGTTATTTGTTTTTTAATAATTTATTGGAATATAGATATTATGAACTTATTATAAATTATTATTTAAAGCTGCATTTTATAAGAATTATTATAAATGCAATTATATTTTATCTTTTTTTTTTTAATTAAAAAAACTATTTTCTCTCTTTTATCTACACTACGTTTCTATAAATATATAATTTATTTACTTATTTTAAACATTTATTTTTTTTTAATATTTTATTTGAACCTAAAAACCCCTAAAAACTTGTCCAATAATTTATATTCATAATTGGTATTCACCAATTGAATAAATACCATTTCGAAATTCATAAGGACATGTACAACACTATCCGTTTTATTCATATCGGTAATATATTATGTTAATGTCGCTGCCAGTAACATGCGTCAATGTAAATACCATCCATATAGACCGTATACCCAAGGACTCGCCCTCTACCGGGTATGAAAAGTATACAAAACACGTCGGACTCCCTGGCGCCTGTTTAATTTCACTTAACGTTTAACCTGCTGCCATTAATCGAGCGCAATTAACGCGCCTTTAATGGCAACTTTGGTCAGCTTCGCAATCAGTTGGCCCACACACACACACACACACGCATACACTGGCACACTGGCAAACACACCCCCATACATACATGCATATTTAATTAGCAAAGTCAACGCTCAGTACTCAAAGAAGGTTAACTGGCAAAGGGACGTGTGGGGTGGTGGGCGGCAGGCAGCAATGCGTCGCTTGATAAATAGCCAATAATTCTTACGCAGCCAGTCCTCACTCAACCGCCCACTTGGCCACCCACTCGGGAACCACTGAGCCACTGAGCCACTGAACCTCGAGGCTCGTTGAGAACGAAATAAATTGCCGGCATCTAACCTTGAGCGTGTGTTGTGGCTATTATCATTTGTAATTTGCAGCAATTAGTTGGGGCTCAAAAATTCTAAAGCAAACTTTGTCGAGGCGGCAACAACAACAATAGCCGCGGGGGTGGCGATGGGCGATGGGCGGAGGGCGGGGTCGGGTCAGTAGCTAGGATAGGAGCCGGCGGCCACGTGGTCCTGGCCCAGGACCCAAAGTCCTGGCAGAAGGCAGAAAAACAAACAGCGGCAAAAAAGAATTTATTGAGCAGGGGCCAGCTTACATATTTATAAGGCACATTAAATTAATTTACGCATGTTTGTGCTTCTCGGAGGGGGAGGGGAGGGGGAATTGGCTCTGGCCAGGTGGTCGGGGGTTGCGTCCCCTCTGTTTACAATGGCCACGCCCCCCTGGGGTCGCCAGTTCAGGGGCATTGATGAGGCTTGAAGGCCCACGGGACATCAGAGGCGGCTCTACTGTGACCACGAAAGTGCAATTGCATGAATAATTACGCAGTAACGGCTTCAGTTATCGAGTTACAGTTACTCTTAAGAGTGCAGAAACTATTATTAAAGATTTTCAGCAATTTTAGAAATCTCACATTTCCAATTAACACACTCATTTCATTTATGTGTGCAGCAAAAGATTCAATGAAACGGGAGTATGTTCATGGGAGGCATTAATCTGTGAAAGCAATAAGTCAGGTAGAAGTTCATTTTGAATTTTGAGGTAGTAATTAAAATCTGTAATAGTAAGAGAAGATGTTCAATTTGAAAATACGTACTACATTTGTGAGTGCAATCAGAGAAGTCACAGTTTATTTTGCATTCGATAATTTGGTAGTTAATAACCGAGATTGCATAGCTAGTAATGAGAATCAGTGAAAACGCAAAAAGAAAGTTCATTTTAATTTTAAAAGTTAGGAAATTTAAAAATAAGGTTGCATACACATAAAAAAAAACCAATAGATATGCGCATGGTAAATTATTTTTTTTATACAATTGTAAAATTTTCTATTTCTCGCTCTTTAAAAACTCTCTGATATCGAAAAAAAAGGAAAAGAGCGAGATTTTCACTAAGCAAGCAAGTATTTGATCAAATTGATCATCATTTCGTATCATTTTTTTTGGTGTGTTAAAAGTAATGAAAAAAAGGCAAAAGTTCCTCTTAGAAATTAGAAAATATTGAATTTTCAAACCCGTATTGCATTTCCTAAGGCTACTCACTCGCCTTAGCCCCGTTTAATGACGTCGAGGCAATCAGTGCTGCACCCATCACTTGACTATGTGCAACTTGGGGCAACTGCAACTCTCTCGCAATCGAGTGTCGCCAACATATCGATTTACCCAATCAGTAGCAGCCATCTTGTTTTCCATTCAAGAGGACGTCAAGGAGATTTTCCCAGAAGCTTTAATCTCTCCTCGCAGTGTCTTCGGTTCGGAAAGTGCACTGTGTGTGCGTGTGCAAGCATATAATCAATACGAGATGATAGCCTCATTCATGCATTCATGACATTTTGTAACATTTTCCCTCGTGTCCTTCTTTTCAAGGGTTTAAGGTTTCCTTTTTCACTCCGTCCCCTGGGTAAACAAACACACACACACAATTTATAACAAACAGCCAGGCCAACAACAATTAGTTCTATTGATGGAAGCGATGCCATAACACATATGTCCCAGCATAAATAATAGATTCGAAGCCGCATCCACATTTGGCCATTGGTAGCACCACCGCACCACAGACTTGCCACCGACCCACATGCAAAGTTTTTCCCTGCCCTCCGAATCCGAAACGGAATCCATTCCACAACTCAAGCCGAAGGCAAATGGTGTGCGACTTATGCTGATCCGTATGCCACTTCCACTGCCACTTTTCGGAATTCTGGGAGCTGGGAACCGGGAAAGGAGTGCGGGCGTCGGTTCTTGGCCCGGTCCCCTTGTGTTAGATAAATTGCAGTTTAAACCTACTTACAAGCATGTGCCGGCCCCACCCCCACCCCCCTTCCACAACTGGGAAGCCCGAAAAGCCGAAACTGAAACTGAGACTGGGTCCACGATTGCCATAAACATTTTGGGCGCAGTCAGCAAAAGGAATGTTCCGGCTGCCACGCGGGGTGCTCCCTGCACTCTGCAAAAAAAC
The DNA here is from genome assembly GCA_037075245.1 of Drosophila mimetica. Taxonomy (NCBI): domain Eukaryota; kingdom Metazoa; phylum Arthropoda; class Insecta; order Diptera; family Drosophilidae; genus Drosophila; species Drosophila mimetica. The sequence continues at coordinate 11,993,356 of JBAMCH010000023.1, forward strand.
CACAAAATCGATTTTTAATTGGAAAATGCACCACAAGCGAATTTAGTTCAGTCGGGCATGGAAAATGTTTCAAATGTGCTACCGTTCTAGACAGTGACATTATTATTCAATATGATTTTAATTAGCTATTTAGCCAAATAATTAAATTATTAAATAGAATATGAGTTTATTAAGTTGAATTAGTCAAATAATTTGGAATTATTTTTATAGATCATCTAATTTATTAGAATTCATATTTTTTTAGCTTTCAGTCTGGTTCCATTTATAAATCCAAAACATTTCATGTTATGTATATAATTAGATATTATGGGATATAATACCATTTTTTAATGTAATATAAGTTTATAATATTAAATTTCAAAAAAAATATTGGAATAGTTCTAATAGATCACATATTTTTTAAAACTATCCCATCTTTTTCTACTTACAGATCCCTATAACAATTTTTTAAATAGTTCTTATAAATGTTCTATATCTTAAAATATGTTTTAACCTTATCCCATCTTGTTCCACTTACAAATCCCAAACCCAATACTTTAGACTGTAACATTATTATACAATACATCATACATTTTTCAAAAATATCCCATCTTGTTCCACTTACAAATCCACAATACAATATTTGACATAGTTTTTGTAGATATTATATTTCTGAACATATTTTTTAACCTTATCCCATCTTGTTCCGCTTACAAATCGCAAGCCCAATATTTCTTTAAGCGTACAGCTGGTTAAATGAAATGGGGTGCAAGCGCTGCCAATGTTGCATGCCACATGTGAATGCATTTCCCCACCTCTGTGCCGCATTTCTCTCCTTTTTTTGACTGCCTGCCAAGCTGAAATTGGAATAGACTCCGGCTTAGTGCTGGCATTGTACGAGCATAAGCGGCTCAATATATTTTTAATATACTTAGTTGGATGGCGACATTGTGCTCTGTGGCCGGGAAGAGGGGCAAACGGGGGCAAGTGGGCGGCCTGCCCCGTTTGCCAGACAGTCAATTGGAGCTTTGGCGGTAAAAGTTAATACGATTTAACCGGCTCAGAGGCCGCAGACAAGGGGCGGCGGGAAATATGTAAAATATTCCAGAACTACGAGCTACTACGCCACTCTGAGTGGGCCCGAAAAATATGTATTAGGCCACTTGGCTGCGGCAGCGGCAGTGGCAGCCACTCGAGGGCGGGGCACCAGATTTGTTGAGCTCATTCGCTTCATGAATAATTTGCGCCGCAGTGTCGGCATCCCGAGGGTCTCTCGACCTTCCCCTCGAGCGGGGTAAACAATAAACAAATGGGCAAAAACATATGCAAAGAGTTTGCTCCTCCGAGGAGGAGGAGCGTATTCAAATAGAGTTGACAGACGAGTGACAAGTGCTGCGTGGGTGGTGGCTGGTGGGTGGTGTGCGTTTGTGGGGCCATCAATGATGGCGTCATCCAAGGTCCTTGGGGTCCTCGCAGTTAGCAAGTCATCTAGTCATCTAGCCATCAGGCGCCTCCGAACAGCAAACAAATGGTCTCAGGTCGCAGCGCGATAAAAACGTGTGAAAAGGCATTTGGCAAAAGGCCGTATCCTTAGCCACTCTCCTCCTGCTTCTCATCCTGGCAGAGGACTGACATCCTGCGCTGTCCCGGTCCATCTCACTTCACCTTTTGGCAAATGATAGTTTTTATCGCTCTGGCCCCGACTCATCTCGTCTCGAGTGTTTTTCGGCCCCGATGAGTTATGGTAGCTGCATCAAAAGGCTTTGCAAAAACAACGCAAAGGGCCAGGAGCAAGGAGCAAGTGGCTGCCGAGAAGGTGTACATGTGGCATCCACACACATGACCATCAGCATCAGCTCCGCCATCAACATCCGTCTTTGGCTGCTGCTCCTCACAGCTTGCTAGCCGCTCTGCGAGGGACAAACGTGCGCTCAATCCATCACTTGCCTGTCATTGCCGTCTTGGCCAGGATCCCGGTATTCGGTCAGGATCATCCCCAGTATCCTCTCCTCCACCTCCTCCTCTTCCACCATCCATCTCGACTGCAGATAATGTTTATTGGCCTGCTAGCTGGTTAATTTTAATACCGCACACAGCCTGATTTATGACCCTTGGCTGGACAATTGAAGATCCTCAGCGCGCCGATGGCGATACAATAAACTGCACTTGCCATCCCGCTCCCACTCCCCCGCCCCCCGCCGCCTCATTAAGCGGACTCCTGCGAAGGCAACATAAAAAACTCGTTTACCTGCATTAAGCGAAACACTCAGCAGACGGTTCGGGCATAAAGGAAATGTGACAGCGTCTGGGTGGGGCAAAGGGGAGGTGAAGGTAAAGGGATGGGTGACTGTAGGGGGGATGGTGGTCCTTCAGCGGAATCCCAGGCGGATGCCACAAGTGCCCCACTGCTCGCACGTGAAGAGGAAAAGCTGGCGAGGCTGAAGGCAAGCTTCTGTTCGCCTCCTCCTTTGTGTCCTCTGCCACGTCCCCCTGCAGCGCAGCCGAAAATGCAAATCACCTGTAAAGGGAGGGAGCCCAGTGTAAAACCCCCCCTCGCAAAACCTACCCATGCCGCCCTGTAATTGCGCGCACTTGGCGGTTAATGGGGGCGACTGGGGCAATCTCAAAAGAAATGTATGAAATTTGTATGGGCCAAGGCGGGCAAAAGTGCAGTCGCCCGTACAATAAAAGTGAGCATCCTGCTCGAGGATGGAGGTGTTTTTATAATGGGATCCCCTTGGTACAACCCCTATAAAGAGCAATCACGGGGGCATTTGGATTTTAATTAAATGTATCCTTTAATAAATACCAAATGAGTTTGGTTTCTGTAAGTGTTCTATGAATATATTATAACGGAGGTTTTTCCAAACAAAATCAGTTAAATTTCTTATGTACATCATAGCACTAAACCAAATACTTTAAATACTTTCAATATCAACACTACAGGGGTTAAAGTTCCCTGAATATTGGGTCATAAATCCGGAAACAGAGAGACACCGCAATCTTCTTATATGGCTGAATGCCTCGGGGAAAACGGCTTTCAGTCGAGCGCAGATCGATTATCACTTTCGGTCATTCCTGGCCAAAGAAAAGATTCCATCCCACCCCCTTGCCATTCTACCAACTTCTCAGGGGTTAAGGAACCCCCTGATGCATTGTTTGCTGCGAATTTCCAGCTCGGGCTTTGTTCTCCGACCAACCAGTCGACTTAACTCATCTCGAGTCAACTCATCTCGTCACCTGCTCCGCTCGTTCGTTCACCACGGATGTGCTTGGGAATTATGCGTCAAATGCTCTACTTCAGCTGAGAACGCCACCCCCTTGTCAACCCCGCTTTACCACCCCCATGGCATTGTTATTGTTGCCATTCGGTGCAGGTTAAACGTTGCGTATGCGTGATTTACATGCGCTTTGTTTGGTCTTCCCCATTTCGCTGCGACTCTTGTTATTGTTATCGTTTTCGCTCGGCCAAAGCCAAAGCCAAAGCCGTATCCTTCTGCTTATCCTCAGGATTGGAGCCTGTCAACTGTAAACTGTAGCAAAAATTAGCAGTAGACAAACACGGAGCTCGTCATGGAAACAATGCACAGAGCGAAATTGAGATGTAGAATAACTATCTTTCTCCTTTCAGTTAAATCTCTTTGGTTCTCAATTATATGCAGGTGACTTTGAAAGAGGAAACCATTGGCCTTCAAGTCAGCAAGCTGGTTTCTTATCGATAAAGGTGAGGATAAAGGAAAGGAAAAGCTGAAAAGAAAGTTATTTTTTAAGTTATAATTTGATTTGAATTTTCTTTGACACCGATGCACCTTTTAGATTAATATTTTACCTAGGAAATACTTTCATTTCATTTCAATTTCGTTTGCATTACTTAAATCGAATGTTAACTTTCTGTTTTTCGGGTTTCGAATAGTTTTTGGTACCAAAGCCAACCCTAAACTTATCGATTACATTGTGTTCTAATTAAATCCTTTGTCCGCGAAATTAGAAAATGGAATAAACATTTATGGTTGACCATGGTATCAATAGTATTAATGTTTTTTCACACACACATTCTGCGGTGCAGCTGCGGTGGGTAATTGTGTACCCTTATCTGCTCTTTTTGCCATTAATTAAAATCCAGGAATTTTTCTTTCTGTGCACGGGCGTGTGTGTGTGTGCGTGTGTGAGTCCCCCACATTAGCCAATTATGCAGACGACGCATTTAACGTGGCCAAAAGGCAGCAGCAGCAACAGCAGCAGCGGCAGTCAAGGCAACAGGAGCCAGCCAAGCGACTGACTGAGCCGCTTTATGCCCTTTGTTGCCGTGTATCAACTCGGCAATTTGTAAGCAATTTACGTGGCTCGAGCTAATTAACTCGCCATATTTTCTATGCCTACAAAGTTTCAATGAGCCAGGCTAAGCTAAGTTGCCACCATCGCCAACATCTTTGCCTGTTTTCGGGTGACCCACTGACTCGGTGACAGAGTTCCGTGTTAACCCAGTGACTTGACTTGGCCAAGAGCGATAGAGAGAGAGAGTTCCCAGCTAAGAGAGAAAGCAAAGAGAATGCTTTCGACTTCGAGAGAGAAAGCAGCCGAGATGGCAAAGAGCCAGCAACATTTAAACCAGCCAGCAACATGTTGCCGGCACTTTCAATTATCTATGCGATAGAAAATTAAAATAATGAACAGTGGCTCACACAGACACACAACCGAGTGTGCACTCGTGTGCGCGCTCCATTCAAATAGGTTAGGAAAATATGTAAATGCCAGCAGCATATCGTATATGGGAAATATATATGGAATATGCGAGCATACCTATAGCTATGGCATCCATCTATAGAAGGATGCGAGTGGCAAGTGGGCGAGGAAATTGCGGCATTTACGTGGCGGGCCAAGGACTCGTCTCTGCTTTTCCTGCTTTCTTCTCGTCTCCACTCGCTTTTTTGAAGTTTTCGCCTCATGGCTCATCGAGCAACCCCCACTGCCCACCCGCTACTCACTTTTTGTCACCCCTCCTGGCAAGGACACCCAAAATAAACATAATCTGAGCCGGGGTGTGTGCATGGAAATGCTAAAAGCGTCTGCCGCGGCAACAAGACCAAGAACAACGTGGCACATTATTTAATCAAGCGTAGAAATTGAATAGGCCCTTAAAAACTTTTGCCCGGGGCACTTAACCCCCAGTGAAAATAGGAATTGACGACATCGCCAGCCAACTTGAAGAATTCCAACCCGCAAAAGGGAAAAAAAAATGGGGATATCCAAGTCCAAGACGGCGGCGAAAGATCCCAAAATCCCCAGCAGCAGACGAGCAGAAAAATGAGCTGATAAGGGAATTTCATGCAAAATTGGTAAGCCAACAACCTGATTACTTAATTGCTAGTTTGCAGCCCGACTTCCACCCACTTCCAATCCAGTCTGGGAGTCATAAATTTTACAGCTCAAAGATGTCGCTGCAAATGGAGCGCAAAGTGTTTGGGTGAGTTGTGACCCGATGGTCTCGAACGGAGATTTGTGTGGGCGAGAAAATGATGGGTCTGCCTTGACAAGGGTCTTCGAGACATCAGACTTCAGACATCAAGAAACCAAACACGTAAGTAGTGCTAAGCTGGGCCAAAATGCAAGGGAAAGTCTGCCAAGCGTTGCTTGTAATTACATCAAGTTGGTAATTACTTAATAATCATTTCATTCGCACAGCTCCTTTAATTCCTGGCATTCGGGCACTTAAATTGATCTGTGCCCCAAACCATTTTGGCCAATTGAATTGGAATCTCTTTTTCGGGATTCGTCCGTTTGCCTCGAGTGAGGTCCTGGTTATGGATAGGTTGGCCCGCTGCAAACTTAATTTTAATTCTCACGCTTCTCCCAGCTGCCATTACTGCGATGCCCCATGTCAAAGGGCGGAGTTCAGGCCCCTTTTCCCTGTGGGGGTTTTCCACACTCCAGCACAGGACATTGGAGCACGAGTCCTGGCCCTTGGCTGACCATTTCCATGGCTTCCGTTCGACTCGCTGGCTCACTCGAACTGCTATTTGATTTCAGCATTGATTTATGAGCGTGTCCGGTTCACGTAGACCCCGTACATAGCCTGCTAAAGTCCGCATCCGCATCGGCATCCACTTCCACATCCGCAGCCATGTTCGTGTTGCGCTGCCCTTGGCAGATTTGCTTTTATAGTACGCTCAGTTGAGCCGGCGACTGGCAGCTGATTGCCCAAAGTCAGTAAATTAAAGTTCATTCAGCAGCACAGCTCAAAAGGGATCGATTCGATTTGGTTCCTGGTTCTGGATTCCTGCTCCTGACTGCCTGACTGCCCGGCGCACATTTGTAATTTATTCGCTGGCAAAAACCACAAAAGCAAAATAGATATTTATTAACATATAAATTATGCATGTGATTGGCCTCAACGGGCGGCTTGATACGGTGCCTGCCTGATGGCCGGTGGACAGGAGGTTGGATGATTAATCGACTGTTCGGTGGAGGCCCTTTAAAGCCAACTGCTAATTTCCGATTTTAAACTCTCCATCGAACGCCCTCGTTCTACTTGCTTGCCCTAAAAATCCCCCGCTTGACGCCCTTTAACTGAAACCATCGCAGCGCAGATAAAGTAAAGGCGAGGATAGTTCTGCCTGTCACATAAATCGGATCAATAAATGATGATATTATGCTACCGCAGGGACACATTCAGCTGCCACACTGCCACAGAGACATTTACACGGGGAGAAAAGTGGTGTATTAATGTTTGGATTTGAGAATAATTTACTTTTGGGTACTTACAAATTGAATATTTAAAAAAAAAAACTGTTAGAAATACTATTTTTATGATTTTTTGAAACCAAAGATAAATTTGATAAAAATTGTCTATTAATTTTAAAACCTGGATTAAGGACTTAAAATTGAAATAAAACAATTTAAGAAGATAAATACGTGTTAGAATTTACATATTTCAAAGCAATTAGATTCACAATATTTCTGTGGCACCTTGAATGTATTTTGTTATAAATTGCAATTTCATCAACTGGCTTTTAAAAGTTTTTTGTATATTAATTGGGTTATGAATTTTGATTGAACTGTTAGTTTAGCAAACTTGTGAATCATTTTCAACCTTTAAAAGGTTTTTTCTGCTGTGCAGGGGGATCCAGAGACTGCTGCCAAGTCGTAGGTGGCAACACATTAAGATAAAGTGACAACGCCTCCATGGAGCACAGTGGACGTCGCATCCTCGCGCCCCCAGTGAATGCAGAAAAGGGGTAGCCGAAAGCAAGGTTCTGAAGGGAATGGGGATGGCGTTGAGGGAGGGGGATCCTGATGGGGGTGTGCTGCTGTTCTGAAGGACAAACAGAAATCAGGCGGCAAACATCAAGTGAGAGCGGCGGCAGTGGAAGCGGCAGCGGCAGTGGCTTGGGTACACAAATGAATTGTATACACGTCCCGCTTCGCGATGGCGTCCGTAAAAGTGTGTGTGTGCGTGTGTGCGAGGCGGATAAGCTTTTATTTTCGCTTGGCATTTTATGCGCATCACGCATACGCACTGTTACACACAGGCGAGCGAACGAACTGAGATGGCGGCAGATAGTAGATAGCAGATAGCATAGATGTGTGCTCCGCACACACGGACATGCACAAACGCAAACAAGGACTCGCTTTGCATCAAAGGGAGAAGGGGGCGGGGTAGTATCCTGGGGGCGGGGGCAAGGGTTCTGGCTATAATGACATTTAGCTTTTGAAACAATGTAAACAGCAGCAGGCAGCGAAGACAACGTCGAAGTTCAAAGTTGGCTCTGGCTGTAGGCCGCCAAAAGTTGCCCTAAGTACCAAGGCACACACACTTGCACGAAAAGGAGGAGGAGGAGGAGGAGGAGGAGAAGATGGAGGAGGAGGGGGCGGTGGCTGCTTCTAAGGACTCATCCATGACAAAGGACCCCGAGTTGTGTGCGGTGGAATTTTGCATGAGCTCCAGCAACCGCAAATAGTGAAGGCATCCGCCCACGCACCCAGGTAAACTGTCAACTTAAGCCCAGTGAGAAGCCATAAATTGCCACTGGAGGCGGAGGAGCTTGGCCTAGGGGAACTGGTGAAACCGACAAGACGCTGACATTAACTAGGCCAGATATTGAGACAGCAGCTCCCAAAACGGATATGATCCCGAGCCCCTGAGTCGCAGCACCCGAAAACAGGACCATTCCTCACGCAATCGGACAACAAGCTGCCAAGAGGCCTCTCGTCGTTCCTCTTCCTCCCAACCCCCTCATCCCAGAACGGGTCAAGTTCCATTGCGTTTGCTGGCTTTGATTAAGTGCGGCGATAACAAGGAGAAATCGTTATCCGGGGATAAGGGGATGGGCAGTACGGAGGGGGTTCACAGAGGTTTACGGGGCCCTCAGCCAGAGTTATTGTTGGGCAAATTGATGCTTTCACGTGCAGATGGATGGCAGCAGCCGCAGTTATGTATATAGGCCGGCGGCCCTTTGTTGCCGAGCATCCGAGTATTCAAATGACATATTATATAACATTGTGAAAACATTTACGCTCGCTTGTAAATATTTCAATTTATTTAATGCCACTCCGTATCTTTTATGTGTGCATCTAGGTGGCCTGCACTCCGGATAACGTATAAAGAAGGCATAAAGAATGGGCTGCCATAATCATATGCCAATAAAAAGTCGGTTAGCAGGGACTCAGTTTCGGTCTTAGCACGGTTTTAGGGGTATTTTGGGTAGGGGAGGGGGTAGGGAAAGTGGGATTGGGTCACGTTATCATTATGCGCTACATCGCTTACACATGTGGCCAACGCGCGCAGGGGGAAAGGTCCTTTGGATCGGGTTGGGGCTTTATAATACATTCAATTCATGGCCAGAACAAATGATGTGGAAATGTAAAATAGATGCCCGTCCACGCAAGATGCCGCACCAACACACTCACGGCCAGACAAACTGGCGCAGCATGTGGCAGCCACTGCAGAGACCAAAAATAATAAGCCTTTAAGGGAAGAATAAAAATAAATTACTGCAGCTATAATCCGAAAAATTTATAAAAAATATATCTAACCAATTTAAGTTTATTTTTCTTATATTTGTTTAAAATATTTATAGTATTTGTTAAATAGGAAAAAATAAAATAATTATTATATTAATACAAACTAAATTGTAAGTTCCTTAAAAATATATATATATAAATAATATTTTATACTAAGCTAAAACAACAGGAAATTTCTTAAAATACAGTATTTGTTAAAAAAGAAAAAATAAAATAAATATTATATTAATACAATAAAAATGTAAGTTCCCTTTAAAAAATATATATAAATAATATTTAAAAAAATATTTTAATCTAAGCTAAAATCAACAAAAAATTCCTTAAAATGAACGGAATACTTTTAGTCATTAGAAAATTAACAGAAATTTATATTTAAACACAATTGAACATTTGTAGTGATTACAAACCCAGTAAACACCACTGAAATCATTCGTGTAACTCTCCAAATACAGAGTCCTTAAACGTTTTGTTTCCCAAATCTTTATGGCCATCATTTTTCTGTGTGTGTGTGTCACAGAGCAAGAACAAGAGCCATCCAACATAATGGTGGGATAATCGCCGCCGACACATGCACACTTGAAATGTCAGTGGATTGCCAATTGCCCAAACCCTGTCACGTTCCGAATGCCCGTCCTGATGTCAATGCTGATGTCCAGCAGTCGGATGGGATGGCATAGTAAGGGATCGTATCGAATCGGATCAATTCGAGTGGGGGGAGTGTGAGCTGCTGCCTGGGCGAGACTTCATTAGCTGCAACGGCAGCGTTTAATTTTTATGGTCATGTGCCTAAATGCAATCCAAAGCCGGCAGCCAGAAGTTTGCCGTACTGACTCGCTTTTATGGCTTCGAAGCCTTAACGAGCTCTAATTGAACTGAGGATGATGGCCCCCTGAAAGCCAGGAGCCGTTGGCTTTGTAATTGGCTAACTGTTATTGTTAAATGGAAAAGCGAAGAGCCGAACGGCAGACCGAAATCTGCAGGAAAATCGCCTGAGGACGAACCGATTTCATCGGGGGGCATATCAAGTGAGGTGACTGGAAAAGCCCGGGCAACGGGCGTAATCAAAATGAAGTCAAAGTAAGCGAACATGACAGGCAGGAAAGATGTTTACCGAGCCGCACAGGCAACTCTGCCTTTTGGCAGCATCACTCATACGCCGTGTGGCCCCGAGGGGAAAGGGAAACTTTCACGCATGTGTGGGCGTGGCAACTGTCATTAACTGCCTCCTCCTGCTAATGAAATGAGATCTCCCCCCCACGACATAATCTCATTATACTTATATATGTCCTCGCATATAAATAAATTCGCCCCGATATGATGTGTTCGGCAATCAAAGTGGAGTGGGGCAGAGCCACATGCTCCGCATGCATTGTTACGACTCGCCGGGCTATTAATTGTGCTTAGTTCGGTGGTGCGCACTTAGTGTCCTGGCACTTTGTTAATCGCATGATGGAGAGCTGGCCAGATGGGAGCGCCGAGGCGTCCCGATAAGGACGAGGCCACCAGGATGTGCCACGTATTTGCTCGGTGTCTTCATATTTCACATATTTCGGGCATTTATGCCCTGGTATTTGCCTGCTGCTGCTAAACTCTTCCTGCCTCGTGCCCCATTCAACTGACCTTTGAACTAGTTTTCAATTAAAACTGCAGACACCGGGGGATGCAGGATGTAGGATGCAGGGTCTGCAGGAGGAAGGACGCAGGACGCAGGGTCTGGTGGGCCTTTTGTGGCATTTACTTAGCATTTACTTTTGTTTAAAACTATAACATGCAAGCAAGTTTCATAAATCACGGCTCTAAGCCGGCCAGAAGTGAAAAATCGTAGCCCCAATTTTAATTAAAAGCGTGCAAAACACGATACCCTGCCTTTTCACCCCCTTTTCACATACACACACACACACACACACCGTGCCAAGTCGTATACAATGTTTTCCAAGGAAAGCCCGGCAAAGCCTTGCCTGAATAATGATTGAAAAACAAGGCAAGACTGAGGCTTCCCTCCCCCGCATTTCCACACCTCCTGCGCAACGAGTTGTATAAACTCAAGAATGAAGTTTGTTTAAAATAATTTGCAGGCTGTCCAGGCTTAGACCCCGTCCTGTCCGGAAAACCCGCCGCCGAATCCTCCCCAGCTGAGGGCCAACGCCTCCGCTTTGTTTACTTATTTGCAGAGCCCATTTGTTGCCAGGGTACGTGAGAGCCGCCCGGATTCCCTTACCTTCCTTCTGCTGCCAGTTCCCCCTTTCAGGCGACGGCGGCGATAAAAGTCTTTAATTTCTGGCCAATACCAACGGCAACGGCAGCAGCTACGGCAATGCCGACGATGCCAAAAGCTTTTCAAAGCCACCGAAACGGGGGCGTTAACAAGCGCCAGAGACAAAACTTGCCGTTTATTTCCAACTACAACACAGCTAGATAAAGAGACGCAGCCAGATACACTGGGAGAACAATATTTAGAACTTGAAGTAGGTTTTGGTATTAATATACTTTACAAATTTATTTGATTTAGCATTAGTTAAAAAATATATATACATGACATATTCACATGTATTAAAAGGATAACTTAAAATTTACTTTCTTAAATTTAATATTTTTTGATCTTGAGGAAGTATTAAAATATTTTGTATGTATTATATATTAAAAACTGTCTAAATTAAAGTAGTATGATTAGTTATCATTTGATAATAACATTAAGAACCAATTATTTATTACTCTGTATTTAGATATTTGGATAAGAACAAGGGGGCGTGGATCATGTTGGGCTGTGGAAGTGGGCAAAACGCTTTGAATCCTCTGCAGCCGCAGGGTATCAAGGGATTAGTTCTTGCACTTGAGCAAATATGCAAGGATCCCAAGTTTGTATTCTCTTAATGAGTCGTCTCCAGTTGGACAATGGGATGGATGGATTGGAGAAGCGAAAACAGAGGTGTAATGTAGGATGTAGGGTGTTTCAGAAGTAGCGCCCTGATTTGTAGAGCTATGTACCACCTGAAAATAAATGGTTATGTGAGCTGGGATAATTTACATTACAATTACAGGAATTTGTATAAATATTTAAATTAAAATAAATAAATAAATCGAAATAATGTTCAAGTCTGACCACTGTTAAACAATTTTTTTAAGTACTAATAATAACCTAATAATAATTCTCAACTTAACCTATAATGTTTTTAACACAAAGAGGTACTTCCCATGGGAGTAGGGTATTCCCTGATTCGCTTAACCCCCGAAGCAGTCGACAGCCTCCACTGCGCAGATAAGTACCTATGCATAAGCACAAGTTGATATCGAGGTATGCGTAACGTCATAGTCAAGGCCTAATAGCGTTTTGATACCCGCACATAAACAACAATGGGCCAACAACAAGGGCCGTGGAGCAGCGGCAATGAGAGAGCAACGACAATAAAATGCAAAAGAGCCAGCCCACAAACGCACAGCCCCCTAGCCACCCCCTTGCTACCTCCCTTTGCCACCTCTTTCTGCCCCCCTTTGCCAACCCCCTCGGCGCCACTGAAGAGGTAATCCCAACCTGATGCTGTCTGTTTTGTAGTGTCTGCGCCTGTGGCCTTCATCGCAGCGAGCGGAGCGGGTTAATAGCAAACGATGAGCGGGGGGTGGGGGGATGTGGGCCAGGGGCAGCCGCAGTGGGGGTTCCCGGAGCTAAATCCACCCAGCAAAACAATAGTCCCGTTTCGCCGATTACTAAGGGATTATTTTTAATGTAAAGCCCTATTATCACAATTTAAATAAATTTATTTGTTTTCCCCACATTTCTATTCTTCTTTTTTAAGTACTAATATAGTTTTGCATTTAAAGCTTAGTTAATTAAATGTATTCATAATATTCAGGAAATCATAAATACATGCATATTTACATAAAAGCAAGGCAAATTAAATATTGTTTTTAGATAAAGACTCTTAATACCAAATATTGATGAAGAATCATCTGTAGCAAATATTTTTCATTTCTCACTACATTTTAAGAGCATTTTTCCCAACAATTTGGAGCAAACAATATCTCCAGTTTTACTTTTCATTTCTAATTGCTTGGCAACATGCTCATCCGAAATGGAATAATATTTTATTTAGCTCAAAAATGCAAAGAGTCCTAACCTTATGATAATAATTACATCGTTTTGCGAATGAGAACCAAGAGAAAACCCCCTCAAATTGAATCTCCCTTTGCCCCTGGAGTTTAGGGAGTGGGTGTTCTGCTGGGTGGAAGCCAAGCATTTTGGATTACGTAAAAGTAGGCACTTATTATGCTGGCAAGCACAGCGAGTTGCGATTTATTGTTTGACGTTAGCAGCCGCGTGTTGCCCGCGCTTTGAGGTCACACCGATCCCCTTCAGCCAACTCCGGGCTTAGCACAAATGTTGATCTAATCCAGAGACACGGGCTAAAAAGGGGGGCGATGGAGCTGGAGACGAAGACAGACAAACAACACATGACGTGACCGTGCCGGATACGGATGCGGATACGGGTGCGGATGCCGGGAGGCGGAGGGCGGAGCCATGACTACGCCAAATGGCAAAACAAACTCAAACTGCGGCTCCGTTTCCGCTTCGAGGTTGAGTTGCTCCGGCTGCGCTGACGAATTGCACCGCCTGCAGGCGGCAAATTTCAGGGGGCGAAGGTCGGGGAAAAGTCTGGGGAAAATCCGGAAAAGGGGCAGTGGCGGTACACGCGCGCGTTAAGTGGTGTAGTCAGGCGTACAAGTTTCCCAGCCAATCTGCGGAGCTCCGTTAACGCATTTGCACATCCATTCCGTTCCCAGTCCACTTTAGAGCACTCCAGACCACGAAGGGATCTGGCCAGAAATTCATTTGAGGCAAGCAATCCCCAACCCCTCCCCCCGCACATTGTGAGATATTACCCGAATGACCTTTCATCTGGTCCCCGAAATGGCATTTCAATCAATTCATGGGCCCCAGAAAATGGCTGAAAACAACATGGAGCCTGGTGCCGCCGACCACTTAATGTCACAATAAAAATGTAACTAACCATGAAAATTACATGTTTCCCAGCAATTTGGCATTTTGACATCCCTCGCCGTCTGACGTCTGCATATGACCCACAGCCCCACTTTCCCCAAAAACCCAGCTTGAAGAACCCACATCTGCCCACTCTGGTGTTTTCCTTTGAGTCGAGTCAAGTCGAGTTGTCCGCCGGATGGGGTCAAATATGAAATGGGCGGTAAAATCTAGGATGATGATGTGGGCAGCAGCAGCAGCACAACCAATATTTATCAACAACGTTTGGTTCGTGTTCGGCTCACGGACAAACTTCTTAAAACTGTTGTTGCCACTGCCACTGCCACTGCCACTGTTTTTTGCCCTCGATTGCCGCTGCAGAATTATAGAAAAAATCAAATAAAATACAAATAAAGCAGAAAAAATTGGAAAAAATGAGATGGGAAAAATAAAATAAAATTGTGCTGGCAAAATCAACCGAAATTCCTAGCAATAAAATTGACTTTTTTATTTTGTTTGTTGGCAGCCGAAATGAAAGTACAGCCGCTCATTCATACATGTCTGTATGTATGTATATAGAAAGTAGGATATGACCAATACCTAAAACATACACATTATATAATGTATAAATGCGAAAGTTGTCAACGTTTACATTCTTGGGTCGGTTTCTGGTCGGTCCCGTTTCTGGTCTCCGTTCTCGGTCTTTTTGTGTGCTCTCTCTCTATTTTTATTTTCCGTTTTCCCAGCTACGTTTTTCACTTCAGCTTTGCATCGCAATTCGAGTGGAAAATTGACATATGTTTACTTTGTTGCTACTGCTGTCGCTGCTCCTGTTTTCCCCTGTCCGGCTTGTTGTTGCCAAAGTTTTTCCCTGGTCCTTCAATCGGCCAGTTGCTGAAAGTCGAGCGTCATTAGATTGCTACGCTGTTAGCATTCAAGACTCGGCACCAAGAGGTGCTTAAAACTGAATGTGGAGAGGACTTCCGGTTCGGAATGATCAGTATTGGAATGCTCTATAGAATACCCTACAAATTGATACCAAGATCTAAAGAATTCACTGTGGTATTCTTATAGCCCAAAAACTAAATAAAAAATAAAAACTAGTATTTGAATGCTCTATCGAATAATCTATAAATTGTTAGCCCAAAAATTAAATAAAAAATAAAAACTAATATTGGAATGCTCTATTGAAAACTCTATAAAATAATATCAATATCTAAAGAATTCACGTAACCCAAAAACTAAATAACAACTAAAATAAATACCTTTGTTTTTTTATGTTTATTAATGGGTTTTTATGTTTAAGCTGAAGCAATATTTTTACAATGACTTCTTTAATGTAATACTAATATTATATCAATGCATCTCAAAACTCTTCTTCTTCAGTATACAAGGGTATTCCATATTCGTTATAATATTCTATATTTAAATTCTAGGTAAGCAGCTTGAACACATCAAAATTGCAAGCTTTTTCTCAGCTTACAATATGTATTTTCCAATCCTTTTTAAAAGCATATTGTCTCTTGATTGTGCCAAATTGAGACGCTTTAGAAAAAAGCCTCCTTATAAATTTCTGTCTAGGATCCTACGCTCATCACCAGCTCAACCTCTTGACTTCTTCTGGCAGTGCTCAACAGCTTTTTCCACGCCTCAAAGGGAATCATTGAATCGACAGCAACAACTTCAGATCCGGCTGCAGCTGAAGCTGAAGCTCAAGCTGCGCTCCATCTGCTGCACTTGGCTCCGGGGTCAGGGTTAATGTTAATCCCTTTCCGGCTGGATTACAGCGCATTCTGCATTCCCTTTCAGTGCATGCCCATCGACTTCGTCTTCTGTATCCGCATCCGCAACCGGATCCGCATCCGGATCCGCATCCTCAGCGTTGTCGTCTCGCATTTTGAGCGGCTATAAAAAATTAAATTAAATTATTGAAGCATTTTATTACATGTTTGTGCTTTCTTCTGCCACTTTTCCCTCGCCGCCCTTGGCCATCTGCTTTTATGTCAGCCATTCCCTTTCACTGCCATCGCCCAAGCATATTTATTAAGCAGGAAAATATTGAGAGAAGCCCATCACGATAGTTGCTACACAACGAAGGAGAAAGGGGGCGAAGTTAGCATCAACAATTGGATATCTGTGTTTGTCGGGGCCTCGGTTAAATTGCCCATTGAAAGGCCGCCGGAGGCAAACAATTGTAGATGTTGCTGCCGTTGCTGCAGTTGCTGCTACCAAGGCCAAAGAGTGGTGCACTGTCAGCTCATCGATTACACTGGACAACAAAAGCAGGGTCCTTTTTTCAAAAACTCATTACTCCAAGAAGAAAACACAATGCAATTGTACAAGTTATAACAATAAAAGCTTTTTTTGTGAAGCGGTTTACACATTTTGGAAATGTGGCCAAAATAAAACCAAAGCCAATTTATTAACATGTCAAACAATAACCACCTCTTAACGAGGTAATAATGTAGTGACGAAGGCCACTTCAACAAGCAAACTTTCTGATATTTTGTGACGAATATTAAATAAGTTTTAAACTTTGTTTAAGAGCTTCATTTTTTTGAGCTTCATTTCAATTCGCTTAAGGAAAATCATTTAAAATTGTTTTCATAATCGAATTAAGATATAAATGACATTTTCACCTCACAAAAAAAAAAAACACTTTAACATAACAGATTTTATAATTTTGCGCCTTTGTATATGTTAAACTGAAAAAGTGGTTTTGGTATAAAAAAAATTCTCGTTGGGGAATTAAATATTGAAGTCTTTTTTCGGGTGGCATGCAAGTGGAATACAGACAGAGATAAATATAAATAAAATTCAGAAATTATATATCTGAAAAAAGGATTTCCCTGCTAGTTAGTGCTTCAGTTCAGCAGTGGCTCTGTGGAGGGGGGTTCAAGGGGGGCTGGACTGCGTGGCAGAAAGTTGCAAAGTTGCAGGGGCTGAAAAACGAACGCCCATAAATGATTAATGGCTAAAGTTGCATTCGCATTTTGATGGCCCAAACACTTTTCATAATTTCAAGCGCTCGAAATTAGTCAGCTCTTTTTGGTCAGGATGCATTCATCCCCCCCCCCCCCCTCGCTCCTTTTCAAATGCACATTAATGGCCATTTATAACAATTTTTGGCTGCCAGCTCTCCAAACATTCCAACAACTGCCATTGCAAATGAAGTGTAAAGGAGATAGTCAGCGGGGACAAAGGGGTTTTATTTTGGACTCCGGTGGCTTTGGTTTTCGCACAAAATTAGAATCGGAATGGAATGAATGCAGTGCTCCTCGAATCTCTTCTCTTATTTTCTCAAGTTGCCAAGCAAGACCGACATGAGCCAATTTACATAACCCAGAACAACAAATAGTTACAAATTGAAAACTTTTGTCTGCCAAGATTGTAAGCGATTGTCTAGCTTCCCCCTATACCCATTGCCATTGCCCGGGTCTCCAGTGTTGCCATTGTTATAATCAAAGTGGTAGCCGAGTAACAAGAAAAACAGCAACTGCGGCTGACAGCGAGCGAGAATGAAAGAGATACGTTCGCCGAGATACGAAGCGAAAGAGCAATGTGTACGAGATTGGATGATGGCAGCCAGAACGAAAAAGTATCGACAAGTTTGACGCTTTATGGCATTGTTTAGTGCCGCACATTTCGCCAAAAAACGTTTTTCAACTTTCACACAATTGCGCCATTTGTGCCGCGTCTTCAGGGTGGACGGGGGGCTCTATATCTCTACTATAGAAATGGCTATAGATTTAGCCAGCCCCCCGTCTCCTAGGAGAAGGGGGTAAGGGGAGTAGCAGGGGGGCGGAACAGTCGACACAAATCTGCTGACGGAAGCCCCGGTTGGCCCGCCAGTGCTTTTTATACGGAAAACGTGCAGAAAGTTTGAGTGCCAGCTTAGGAGCTGCTGGCAAAAAGTTATAAAACAGTAGATAATAAAATAATAAAATATATGTATTTGAATTGTAACCGACGCGCGTCCATACACACACACACACACACATAAAGTTTCTCCTTTCTTTCAGGCGATAAAATTACATGTCAAATTGAATGTAACCTGCTATTTGTGCGCATTATGGTGGCTATAATTAAACCCCCGATGGGCGATGGTCGATGGGCGATGGTCGATGGCTGATTACTGGGAGGGAAATCGCCACACGATGGCTGGTCAATCATGGGTTTATGGCTGATGGCTTAAACTTTCTGCGCTGAAACGGAAATCGCAATCGAAATTGCCAACGTATCGGGATCTGGAGCTGAAAGCTGTGGGGAAATGAGTTCCGGCGCCTGGCGGATGACCTCAGTTTTAAGTATGGGTTACAAACCATTACACGAAAAAAAAACTTTATGGGAAATTACGATCAATTTGATGAAATTTGGGATCAATTTGATATGTTTGAAATGTAAAAAATACTTTTTCAGCAGAGCAATTCGAGTTTAGAATATCTCTTTCTCGCTCCCACTCACTTAGTTTAAGTCGCCATATTGATTTTTCCTCTCTTTTTCGAAGTCAGAGAGTCTACGAGAGAGAGAGAAGCCGAAAAAGTTGCAGTGTTTAATATCAATTTTACCAAGCAATAATAGTAGAAACGATATGTCTATAAAAAAACACATCGATTTGATCCCACAGTGTTTTTTTCGCGTGTAGAAATAGATATAATACATATATGGTGTGCTATAATCGAAGAGTCTGGGGGTTCTGCTATCATGAGTTATGTCTGCAGCGTTCTCCTTCGCGAAAATATTATTTAAATATTACTTTTCACCAATGTGCGCCCCCCGAAAATCCTATAAATCAAACGAAAGTCTCCGACTGAAAGAGATCCCAGATAGAAAAGTTTCGAGGCGCAACTTTCGAGCGAGGAACAACAACGGAGAGAAAGACGCCTCATATAAATTCGCAAGAATTGGGCAAACTTTAGAGGATTGCGATTTGTTTTCCCGTTGAAATTGGGGGAAATGGTAAATTGAAAATGAGAACCTGAGCGCATGAGGGGTAAAGTAAAGTCACCTCGTTATTTCCACCGCCCCCCCCCACCCGCTTTGAATTTCGGAATCCCTGAGTGCTTGGCTAAGCCGAATCAATGCGATTTTTATGCTAATACAATCAATCGGTCTAATCGAATCAAACGTTTTGACAACCCAACGGCCTCAAATGGAGCGTTTTGGGGCTTGTCCCAGCTTTTGTCTCTCTTTTTTTGCCCTTGGTTCGGACGAATAAACTATCGCTGGGACAACAACAAGTACGCAATATGCATAAAACTTTATATGGCATTTAAATCGCTCCTCGGGTTGGTTATCACCCCCTTCACCGCCCCCCTTTATGGTTAAATCTCACC
Organism: Drosophila mimetica; assembly: GCA_037075245.1. NCBI lineage: Eukaryota > Metazoa > Arthropoda > Insecta > Diptera > Drosophilidae > Drosophila > Drosophila mimetica. The sequence continues at coordinate 12,012,664 of JBAMCH010000023.1, forward strand.
CCCCAAACCATGCGGAATCCCATCCCATTTGGCTGCTTACTTCGCCTGTTAACTCAAGCGTCACAAATGCCGGAAATCGAATACAATTTGTAATTCTGATGAACAGTTGAGCAAAACTTAAGCGTCGTCTGTCCCGCCTGCTGTTGTGTTTCGCTTGCTGTTGCTGTTGTTACTTTTACCCGTAACGCTTGTTACTCCTCCTATGACCATGGCCATTGTTGATTCTGCTGGTGATTCTGATTCTTATTGTCCTGGCTTTCCTCTTCCTGCAACTACTTTTGGCATATTTAGCCGGCTTTCACCTTGCTTTCGCCTGACTTTCTTTATCCTCTTGCTCCTCTTTCTGTTACTGTAGCTGTAGCCTGTATCTGTATCTGTAGCTCTCCATTCGGCTGGGTTTCCATTTCGTTATCGAGTTCTCGGCAATCGCCATGTAATGCCAAATTGGGCGACATCGTTTTATGTTTTGTTTTTGCCTGCGCCCAAGGAATCGAGAATGAGGATGTGGGAATGGGGAAGGGCGATGGTGGGGAGGTGTCTACAGGTTCACTCATCAGTTGGCGCTCTGTTAAATTTCGCACACGTAGCAGCATAAAAATTGACACCGATAATTCGAGTCGCAGTGTGCGAGTGTGTGTGTTTGTGTAGTCAGCGGTACGTATACGCGATATAAACACGCACACGCCCCGAAAACATACATCATGTCGGAAAATTTGTCGGTCGCCAGCGGGGAAAGGTGAGGGGATGGGAGGGGGAGGGTGACAGGATGCGGGACGGAGAGGAAGCTACAGTGGGGGCGATATGTCGCGTCGCTGTTTACACAAACAAAGTTATCAATTTTACACACGACAGTCGCTTCAGTTCCTGCCCCTCCACTTCCCATTCCCCCCAGTACATTATTCCCCAGCGGAAGAGCTTCCCAAAGTGGTTGGGATAAGGCAAGGGGTGAAGAGGGGGACGAAGGTAAGAGCAGCAACTGCCAGCATTTCCATCAATTCAGTATGCAATCAATGTCCAAATCGAAGACTCAAAGCGGCGAAACCCCTCAGTCATATAAAATACAGGCGACCTTCCATAACGGAAACTTCCCTGAGGCTAAATTCAGACGGAAAAATAATATTTCTTAAATTCTTGTTTAAAGAAAATTCATTTCTACTCATCTTCAAATACTTATAGATTTCAAAAGCTTTAAATAATATTTTTTAAGCCAAGTTCAGATGGAAAAATATTATTTCTTTAATTTTTGGTTTAAAGAAAATCCATTTCTACATAATTCAGGATTTATATAAATTTAAGTAGTTTAAATTATATATTTTTAAAAAAATATATATTTTAAAATTTTATGCTGTATAAGTTAAGAGAGGTTTACTGTTAGCGAGACGAAGTTGTTTTAGGGAGGGGAACTTTTCTGTTTCACTCAAGAGTTCCCATCGAAAGTGATCCTCTTCAAAGGTTTTTCGGCGAAATATTGAATTTAACATTTTAAAGCACACTTTTCGGGGCACCCGGCAGCAGATCAAAAGTAATCGTGGCCCACACGAACCACACTTTAAGCCCCCCGACATTCTTGCAACAATTTCTACCCCCACCCCCTACATATATAGTAAACATTTTTCATAATTCTGCACTCTTCCCGCCAGACAGCCAGCGATGAAAACAGAATTCACTTAGGACTAAGAGAGATGGATGAGGGGCTGGAAAAATGTCGCCGCTTGTTAAATTTAAGGAATGTTTGGCTTGTTAGTGTAAAATAATATGAGCGACGTGGCTGTGAGGGGAGGGGAAGGGGGGGAGGGACTCTACTGTTTACTTAGGCGCCCGCTCGGTCTGTTGTCTATTTGATTTGGCCAGGACATGCTAAAACGGGAGTAGGTGAAGTCGAAGCAGTCGAAGAAGCACACGCCCGGTAAAGAATTCCACTCAAATTGCATTTATTGGAGAAATATTTATAATAACTTGGAAATTCAATTTCCAAAGAAAATATGCTAAAACGGATTTGAGGGGGCGGTGCGGTGGAGGGGGAGTGCAGCCATCGAGCGGGCATAGGTGTTCGGGGAAAAGGACTTTCCGAGGTGAGGATGTCAGACTGCGTGGTGAGTGTGTGTGTGTGGGTATTCCAGTGGCTTGTGTCGTGTCAATGGCTCGTGTGTCGCCTGTCTGTGTGCGTGGAGAGATATGTTAGAAAATTAAAATCGACCATATGTTGCCTCATCGATTTTGATAAGTCGCCTGGCAGCACAGCACAAGCAGAGCAACATCGGGCGGAAGGAGAAGCAGAAACAGCAACAGCACCATGGCCGCTTCATATCCGTTTCCGGTTTGACACAATGGGCGCACAAAGCGCGGCATTGTGTGTGTGTTTCCCCAGTGCGTGAGTGTGTGTGGGTGTCTGTCGCTGCCACTTTCGATTGCAAAATAAAAAGCTGGCTGAAAAAGGCGCCTTGTCATGCATGAGTTTTCTGCCTTTTATTATTGATGTTGTTTTGTGTGTGTTATTATTTGCTGGTGTTTCATTGTTGCTTCCTTTTTTTTTTGAAGCCGATCTGTGACACAAATCAAACGCACCCTGCTAAATATTTCATAAGCACATTCAGCCACGCACCGCCAATGAACTTTAAGGACATGCAGGAGCAGGAGCAGGAGCAGGAGCTAAAACAGGAGCCTTAACCCTCCGATGGCCCGTGGCTCACCATTCAATTTGGCTCCAATAAATGTTGCTGCAACATGTTGCTGCTGCGCCGGCGCCTGGCTGCCTCAGTTGCTCCCGCTGCTCCTGGAGATTTGCATATTGTTGGAGGTTTCGCAGGAGCAGCTCCGTTCAGTTGTTTACCGCGCCTCAAGCCACACACACGCAACGAGCGCAGCCCAGAAACCGGAAGCGTGGCAACGTGTGACTGTGAACTGTGACTTCCGTGACTTCCCGTGACCCGTGACTTCCCGTGACCGCCGTCGGTGGGTTAAGCGTGACTCGTCGTGTGCCTGCTCGGCTGGCTTTCGTATCTGGCGTCTCAATCGGAATTGGAATTGGAATCGCGTCATTGGAGTGACTGATTTCGAGTTGTCACGTAGCGGGGATGAGTGCCGCTTACGTCGCAGCGTAAGGGCAGTTACGTAAGCCAAAGGACCTCTACCTCCGACCCCCCTCCGCGGTAAAGGACACAAACGCAGCGCGCTCGAATGCGTTACGTTGCGCATGAGATGGCGGCACGCAGTTCGCGCTACATTTACTCCGACCACGGCCACCGAATCTAGTCAGCTCTTAGGAAAAGGTAGCAGAGGAAACATGACCCCCCCTTCCCCTTTTCACCCGCACGCCCCTGTCGAATATAATTAAGTGTATTATCGGAACGTGACCAGAGCGAAATTGCTGCCTGCGGGCGAGGCAAATGCTGCGCTGCTTTTCCTCTTCCGCTGGCCAGAAGCAATTGAATGGACAGCTTAGTGTGTAATGAAGAAATTACCAAAAGCTCGAATCCCGCCCCCTCCCCTGCTCCCCTTATTATCCTTCTAACGACTCTTCCGCCGCCCCTGTCCCAGCCACAAGGACATCTTCATCTCGTTGTTGTCCTGTGGGCGTCATGGTGATTGAAAACTCAACCGCATTGCGGTCTTGTCATCAGTTTAAATGAATGTGCTGCGGTTTCCGGAGCTCCGATAAGACGGAGCCCTGAGCCTAATCCCTTTCAGTTATTGTTTCTGTCCCAGTTGTGGGCTCAAAAATGGGCGGGGCTGCGGACGAGTGTCCTTCATCTTCGCCTTCATCTTCATCTTTTGTGTTGTGTGCTTTCGAGTCGAGTCGAGTTGAATTGAGTCGAGTTCCGCGATTGCCATCATTTATTTTAATTACTTTTCTGTTGTCGCCCTCCCACTTTTCGCTCCTGCCTTTTGGTCCTTCGTCCTTCGCCGTCGTGGACCTGCAGTTATAAGTAATTCGAGAGCCCCACAAATTGCGCATGAAATGTTGGTGGAATACTTTATGGCGCTGCTCGTGATCATGGGATTAACCGCACCAGTAGACAAGCAGAGCCGGCGCAGCAGCCAATACTTCGGTTTCGGTAAGTACGGCTTTAAATCTAATCAGACTAGAGACAACACTCAAAGGGTTAAGCCCCCACCCCCCTTGCCCTGCCCGGGGGCTGGGCAATCGCATCAGAAGTGGCATAATAGATGAGAGCCGCAAAGCGGATGGTATTGGAAATCGGAAATAGGGAGTGCGAAGCAATTCCAATTAGATTGAGGGATATGCCGGGGATTACACTAGGCCACTGATCTCGAAATGGGGGATGGGGGGTGCCATTTTAATTCACCCCCTCTAAAGCGGCATTTATTTTTACTTTCTTATCTTGGGTCCTCGAAAAATTCATTAAAGCGCAATTACTGAAAATATAAAAAACCGAAATGGTTTATCCCTTAAATTATCCCTCAATTTATTTGGGATTTAAGTACTCAAGTTCTGGGATACCATTAAGAAATTAGAGAGGTATTCAAATCAGCTGATTATACGTAGAATATATTAAATTACCTTTCATAACTCAACTTTTTAACAGGTACTTAGTATAAAAATCCAGTTTCAGATTTTAAAAAAAAATATTTAAATTTAAAGTGAGGCAATATTTATAAACCAGTTTCTTTGGCCTTTGGATAAAAGGATTCCGTGCATATATCCTCTAGAAGTGGAATGACCCACAATAAGTATATATATTTAAATGGTTTACCTACTTAATTTAATTAAAATTTAAATATTTAAAATAGGGTCTCTCTAAATAATTTCCTATATAGTTTTATAAATATTCAGAATTAGATCTTTTTAAATTTTAAATAAACATTTCATATATTAAATCACACTTATGGAAAGTTACTGCCCCAGTCGGTTTTATTTATTTTTCTAAACATATGGTTTCATTACAAAGTTCGTCATGTGTATGTATTCAATTAAACACTCCGAACTTTTAATGTAGTTGAGGGAAAAGTTAAATTCCAATTTGTTGCGTACCCGAAAAATGTGCATTAGCCGCACTGAGTCCGGAGCTGGAATCCCTAATGGATAACTGATCTCTAAAGGGAATCCGAATTTGGTAATCTCCACTCGCAACTGTCCGGAATTGTTTATGCTTCCATCTATTTCGCATCTCCGGAATAGCGAGTGTGGGTTTGAAGCAGGGCGACTGGGAGCAGCTGCAATTGCTCATTTGTAATTTATGGCACCTGAACTCAGTTTAGGGCTCGCTTGGGGGACTGCAGCTGGGGAAAGGGGGAGGGGGAGGTTGAGGGGAGGCGTTAGCCGTGGCCACTGAAGCTGCGGTTGCGGTTCGACCCGGCAAATTTTCCAACTTGCCACCCCGCACTTTGTATGTAAATACGCAACTTTTATTAAAAATTTTTATGTTGTTACATATTCCCTGTCGGTATGAGGCAATGTGTGTGGGTGGCTGTGTGTGGGTGGGAGTTTTTTATTTTGTGGCCAGCATAAAAAGCAATTTCAGGCTGAAGTGTTTGGCCTGGCCAAAAAGCGAAAGCAAAAGCATAAGCATCCACATAGCCATCGGCTGTGGAGCAACAGTTTCAATTAAGTGTTTAACGTCATTTTATTGCTTGATATTTGATAGCTAAATTTGCCCAACCACATTGGCTCACACACACTCGCACAATGGATCCTGGCCTATAAATCAATATGTGTTTATCCACTCCATATCCATATATCCACACATCCACAACCAATCGCAGTACCAGTACCAGTCCCACTCCAAGCTCCCTGCACAGCTGTATTTGTGTTTGTATTTGTTTAGGCACTCATGGATTATTAGCGCATTAGTTGGCTAATACATCGCAATGGCCGGGTAGCTCCACCAATAGCACCACCCACATAAATCACTTGGCCGCCCAGGCGATGGATCATAAACGTGGGAATAGCTGCCAAGGGAGGGGGATGGGAGATGGGGTTGGGTTGCATGCTTAAGCTCGGGCATAAATTAAGCACAAATACTCGTTAATCAAATGAATGCTGATTCCCCGCCAGCTGAGGCATCCCCACCAGCGGATTGAGCCACCCAATCGACCATCCATCCGTCCGTCCATCTGTCTGTCTGCATATCTATCTATCTGTCTGTCTGACTGTCTATCTAACCGACGCTTCCTGTGTCCATCTATCTGTCTGCCCCCCGAAGCTCAGGCCCTGGAATGCACTTGAATACGTTTAGATTGACGTTCAGATACAGCTGTTGGAATGAACTATCCAGAGGATGTTTAATGGGCAGGTCGGATTTCTGGTCTGGTGAAATGGGAACCCTTTATATACGTAAAGGATATCTGTGTAAATCAGAAATGGTATGGGGCTGCAGATAAATATTTAGAAGGGGAATTGAACCCTTTACTTATAGCAATGGTTAGCTTATTATCTATAAGAGAATTTTTAATTAAATAAAATGTATTTATTATTTTATAACTCACTTTACAACTCATTTCTTAGCCGCCGCCGAGGAACTGTCCAATCTGATACCAGATAACTACGATGCCCTCGATCCTATATTCGATAACTCCACGGATCGGGAGATCATCGCCGCACTGGGCACCACCGCCCGTCTTCACTGCCGCGTACGTCACCTGGGCGATCGGGCGGTGTCCTGGATCCGACAGCGGGATCTCCACATCCTGACCATCGGGATTATGACATATACAAATGATCAGCGCTTTCTGGCGCGGCACATCGACAACTCCGATGAGTGGGTGCTCAAGATCGTGTCGGTGCAACCGAGGGATGCGGGTGTCTACGAGTGCCAGGTGTCCACGGAGCCCAAAATCAGTCTGGCTTATAAGCTGGTCGTTGTGAGTGAGTATCTTTTTGAGAGGAGGGAAAACCTGAATTTAAAGGGGTAAAAAACTATGTAAAGTGCAGGAAATATGCAAGATTTGACACATTTAATATAATCAAAAGTTATCTTTCTACGGAAAACAATTTAAGCAAAATTCAAGGGTTATCCTCTTTTACCCCTAAAACATTTTAGACCCATTACCATCCGATTAAAACATAATGTTCCCTATTCCCTATGAGCCCTATTAGCGAACTCCCTCCCGAACCATCATAATTATCGAGTAGAAATTCCTACCGAGTGCCAGCTCCATTACCCCCATTGAATCTCAATCGATTGGCGGTCTTGTAAGTCCATGTAGACGTTGTTTACATCGCCGTTTAGACAGCAGCCCGGGGGTGCAAAGAGCTGGGATTACTTTGACAAATTAGTTTATCAAACACCCCAGAACATCAAACGATAGATGGGGAATGGGGCAGCGAATAGGGCAGGGACCCCCATGGGCAACTTGTTGACATACCCATTAATCGAAATCCGGCCCTGCTCTTTGACAGCCTCCAAGGCGCAGATCCTGGCCAACCGCGAGCTGTTCATCCAGAGTGGCAGCGACATCAATCTGACGTGCATCGCACCCCAGGCGCCGGGACCCTACACGCACATGCTGTGGCACAAGGACACGGAGCTGGTGAGCGACTCCTCGCGCGGCGGCATCCGCGTGGTGTCCGAGCAGCAGATGAAGACCAGCAACCTGGTGATATCGCGGGTCCTGCACACGGACTCCGGCAACTACACCTGCTCCGCTGATAACTCGAGTGAGTAGCCAAGGAGTGCATCCTAGATCCTGCAGCCCATCATTTAGGTTAATGCTGAAAATGAAATTCAAATCCAATTAACTCCTTGATGAATCTGTCAGTTTACAACACGCAAATTTAATTTCATTAAATTCGTAATTACTTTTTAAACATGCCACTAACTGACTCCTATTAAATATTTATATATTTGCGCATGACTAACGAGAAGTAGTTGCATAAATAAACAACATAAATTAACCATCAGAAATTGAAAATTAAAGTAATTCAATTGTATATTATGTACCTATTTATTTATATTCCATTTGGCTGCAACGAGGCCTTGAGCTAAAAATAGTTGTTTATTATATTTTTTAAATGGTTTCAGTTTACAAATAATTTTGCTAAAATATCCCTACAAATAAAGCAGAGTAAATAAATGAAATTTAAAGTAAATGGAAAATGAAAACCGGAAATATATCAAATAATTCTAAATTTAAATTATTTTATGATCTTTGATTTAAAATAAATAAATATATATTGGATATCCTTTTGGATCACTGTTCTAGTTGGGACATATTTTTTATCAGAGTTAAAAACACAGAAAAAATCAATGGATTTCTAAAGTAAACATCTGTTAGGAAATTCTTTACATAAGATATATGTATCTTATCCCTTTGATCCTAAAGTGTTTTTCTTCATACAGATTGAATTAATAAAAGCCAAGTTAAAATTATATTTTCTGTAGAACAAGCTAGTTCAAATATTTAAATTCTTACCTCTAAGGAGTAATGATTTTATAATATTTTTTCCAACCCCCCAACCCCCTTTTCCACCCCTTTTCCCCAACAGATTCTGACAGCGTCTTTGTGCATATCATTAAGAGTGAGCAGCACGCGGCCATGCAGCACGAACTGGGGTCTCGCCTGGCTCTGCCCCCCCTGCCGCTGCTGCTCCTGGCGGTCCTTCTGGTCGTCCTGCTGGCTCCCGCCCCCCTCACCCCCCGCGCACCCCACTAAGCCGAGCCAAAGTCGAGCGGCAACTTATGTTCGATGTCTGGAATCCTGTGAGCCTTCAGTTGGGAGTCGCTCGTCGGGTAAGTCGCTGATTTTTAATGCCGCCATCAGTTCAGGAGTCGTAGTCATCATCTCGTTACAGGTCACGCCCCCCGTTACAGCCACCGCCCATGTGAAAGCCCCCCGAGGAAATTGCTGGCTGGAGATAGAGGTTAACGACGTCGATGTCGCGTTGTCTTGTAAATATGTAAATCGAGTTTTTGTTTATGTTTGTGTTTTGTGGCTCAGTCTCTAAGTATTTTTATACGTAATTAAGTAAATAGGTCGAGAGTGCATATGTGTGAGGCCATCTAGCATATAGCGAATCTGAACGATACATTATGTGCACACGATCGCAAACCTAGCAATCGAATACGAAACCGAAATTGAAATCGAATCGAATCCGTAACGAATGTAAATAAATGTTTAATCTTAATAATAGATAGGCGAGATCTAGATTAATTATGATGAATCGTGGGCAATTTAATTTGCCCGCCACCCCATGATTGATGGTGATATGAATGTGTCGCCCTCACCCGCCGGCCAATTCGATTCCGACTTTGACATCCTGGGCCCAGGATTATGGCGCTTAATTGCCGGGGGGAGGAGGAGGGGTGGGGTCTGCAGTGTTCGAGCGGTAATTGAAAAACGATAAGGTCAGGTCGGGTCATCGGTGTACAGGAGCTACTGGCCTTATGGCCTCTGAATTTCAACACGGGAGGGAACTTCAAAGGAAGGCCCGGAAACGGAACACTTTCGATTATTTTTTTGGGAGCCACACACCTGTCGACGCCTGGAGCAGGGTAATTGAAACACTTGAAGCGTGCATAATTCACACTCCTCGACGGCAATTACAGCTGAAGTTCTCGGACAAAGTTTTTGGGCCACAATAAAGGAAGGGGGGGGGGATAACTTTGGAGTAAGTACACCTGAATGCAAGGTACTCGTTGACAATTGCGGCATCTTCAAAGGCGCAGCAAAGCAGGCGAAACCAGCACACAATGAGTAATGGCCGGGAAATGGTAGGGAGTCGCAGGAATAAGGACTCGCAAGGCAGCCGAAACAAGCCGCATAACGCATCTCCTTATTGCCAAGTGTTCGCTGAATTTTGCATAAGGTGGTGGTAATTGAAATAAAAGACGTTCCCAGCCGCTAATGGGTCTGCACGCAAGGATCCCCAACCGCAGAGTCCCCTTGAGCTTTTTGGCGAGGGAAAAGGTAGGCGAGCATCCATCACAATCTGGCAAAAGGAGAGGGTTTAAACAGGGGCAGACAAGGGGGGCGTACATGGGCGTAAGCATGTCATGGAGCCCGCTTCTTCTTGTGCTCGCTTTCCCCCTGGCATTTCGCAAATCTTTGGGGAATCTTACGCATCTGAAACACGCGCTCGGCTGACAGTCACAGTCACCAGTTCCAGTACCAGTACCAGTCCCTAACCCATCCCTTTCCCTCCTCGAATTCCGGAACATAACCCCTTGGAAGGACGCTTCTCGCTTCTCGGGTTCGGCTCAATGAATTGCAAGAGGGTCCGAGGGCCGGATGAGGGATCCTTGGACCTTGGGTTGTGGCGTGGCTGCCGTTGCTTCACCTTCACTCATAAATTGTACAACGAGAAATAAATCAAACCCAGCCTCGACTCTGCTGCCTCGGCTTCTGCTGCTGCCTGAGACGCTGTCAGTAACAAATCATGCTCAGGGCTGCAGCCCAGTAGGTGCCACATTCACTGCCAGCCAGACCCGTAGTCGTATTCGCAGTCCTTTGCGTACTCGGAGCCATATCCGTAGCCTTTGGCGCTGCCTTAACCGGAGCCATTGCTTGTAAACTTGTTTACGGGCTTAATACGCTGCGGCGAGCAACAACAGCAATGCCCGGAGAAAGGCCACAGGGTAGTATTGCGACTACCAAGTACCCACCTCCTAAACCTACTTCGATGAACTTACCAAAGTCAGCATATAGTTTTAATGGAAATATAATATACTTTATATGTAATCGATTAAGATTCGTCTTTTTGGTAGTATAGTAGTATATGGTAGTACGGGAAAACCTAAGTAAAAAGTAAGTATAAATATTTGTAACAAATCCTGATCCTGTATTTTTCAAAAGTAATGGTTATAATAATGCTTGCCGTACAATGTTAAAATCATAATAAAATCTACAATACAAAACAGAAATTTTTGGAGGGGGAAAATGTTTAACAAAATCATAATAATGTAATAGAAATACTCAAATTTTGAAAACATCCTCAAAAATCTAATCATCACTTTAAAAAAAAAAATAAAAAAATTTTGGTCACACTGAAATTTTCAATAAATTGGCATTTGTGTTTTTTTTTTGCTCGATTTGCTGTTTTGCTGCCTATATTAGTGCGTCATTTGCCTCCCCATTTAGATAAGCTACTATAAACAAACTATTCTTTTAGTTTTATTAAAACATTTTAAATTTCATTACCCTTCCCCAAACTGGCACAATCTAATAATACATTTTCGGCACTGAATCAATCACTACTGGAGTCTTTTGTCAAAGATTCATGCACTTGCCATAACAAAGCCAAATTTATACCTACACACGTGGTTGTCACGTAGAGACACCACCTTCCATTCATATCTCCTCTGCAGCCCACCAGTTCCCATTCAACGCCCGATTTAATTAAGTTAGGAGGTTGCACACAGAAATTCACATATGAATTCCAATGACGCAGCCAAGTACCTCAGGCGATCTTTCAACACATTTTATGTTATGACCTTAATAAGCTGCAGCTAATTTAGCTAAAAGTATTTTTGCTTTCATAATGAAAATCAACTGATCAATTATGATTAATTGAAGTTTCACAGGCTATAAATAAAATACTTCTTTCCCCGAGAAAGTTTTGCAAAAGCGGAAAACAAGACGCCACCTTATGTTGCGAGGTAGCAGGTAGAAAAAGTGCGTATACGTCCTGTTGGCTGCTCGACTGCTCGTAGTGTGTGTGTGTGTGCGTCATCAGCAGAGACAGTTGGAAAGTAGGGAAAGGGGCGTGGCGGGGCAGGGAGGAGGCTAGAATCAACAGCAGGAGCAGATTCGGAACCAGAATCATCGGCGGGCGGAAGTGCGGAAGTGCTGGCTGTGCGAACACGACGACTACAACGACAACAGGGACAGGCTCTGTGCGGCCAAAAGGAGGGAGCGGGACAGCCTCTGGAGTGACAAGGACAGAGTGTTGAGAAACTACGGGGCGTAGACGCGCCGGAAAACATTTAATTACTAATGAGTTTTTCATGCTGCATCTCTCGTACGGGGGAAAGGCGCTTTAAAAACGTGGCAAAAAGTGTCGCGGAACTAGGGATTTTTAATTTGCTAATTAGCCAAGATAGCTACCAAACAGCAGAGCCCTAAATTTGATTGATTGGCGCGGGGAGCTCGGGGGAGCAGGGACAACAACAATCAATTATTTAGCCAGCATTTAGCAATTGATTATCAGGTATTAGGACCTGACAACCCCTGGAAAGACCCAAACCTGAGCTCTTCATCCAGCTGGCATGCATAACTTATGAGAACGAACAGAGAAGTTTGTCCCAAAACAATGACATCTCTCGACAGCATTTAAAAGGCCTTAGTCATCGTTAGTCCCGACTTGCCATTCGCCATCCGCCCGGAACAAACAAGGCGAAAAAGTTCTATCTTCGATATTATTATTGGGGCATAACTCTGTCGGTCATAAATCAAATTAGAAGCCCGTTGACACTTGGAAACATATAAGAAATGCAAAAGATTCTATTAAATATACAACCGATGGACGGAGCCACAGAAACAGAAGAGAGCAGTAAACTAGAGCAATTGAATCATCAAATACCCAGCACAGCATTGGAGGAAGCGAAGATAGAGCCAATCGATATACCCCTTCTCACATCGAATCGAGGGTATCTCCCGGGGCCTAAGAAAACATTTATCATGCGATTTAAGTTGGCCACGACTTTTGCACAAGAGAGATTTAAGTGATTTGCTGACTGGCTTTAAAATCAAAGTGCGGATAATGAATGGCCCGGTTGGAGTTGGTTGGTTGGTCGAGTTGCTCGGGTTCGTACTTACGGTCCTCCAGTTGGTCTAGTGGCCTGGCACTATTTGCTTTGGCCAACCCGAATTGTTTGTTTTCGGCTCAATTTAAGTTTTGTGGCAGTGCACAAAAGTGCAAAGTGCAAAGTGGCAGGCATTTTGCGGCAATTGCCACACAGAATGGCATCGAATCGCAGGGCCAAAGGCTGTCATTGCTCGCATGCGACACGCGATTGCAGCCGCTAACTGCTTTTCTGGAGTTCTGGTTCTGGAGTTTGGAGATGGAGTTCCGGGCGTAGCTGGTGTCGGACCATGTAGTTTAATCTGTAAACAAAATCGTTTGATCCATATCATCAAAGCGGCTAAGGATGGGGGGTCAGATGAGGTGGAAACGGAGTGTAACTGACAAAGCGGGGCCAAAGCAAAAGGCAACTGCACGGAGCACTCGCTGCCTACAATTGCCCCCCGGCAAGAGGTTAATTTCCCCCAGGAAGCGCCCCAATGGCTCGGTGGCCTTAAAGCAGGAATAGCGTCGGGCTAAGTAAACTCTCACATTAACACAAAGCCAATCCCGATCCCGAACCCAAAGCCGAACCTGAACCAGGACCAAAAACCAGTTAGGACGCCGTCTATGCGCGACCATCAGATACCCGGTACTTTTCCATTTCCTCTTCTACAGGGAAAAGGGCTAATTAGAAATCAGATGGATGAACCAAAAAAAGCGAAACTGCGAAAATATAAAAAGGTATAAGTTACTATATGTATATCTACCTAAGCCGATTATTAGATGATTGTTGATTCTGAAAAAAAATTATTAATATAAATATAATTATTAAAAATATATACTTTTTGTTTTCAATATTTTTTTTAAATTGTTATTTTTTCTGAGAATATTTAATGGTAGTTAATAACTTTGGTTGACATTTTAAATTTTTTAAAAAATAAAAAATTATTAAAAGTATATAATTTTTGTTTTCAATACTTATTGAAATTTTTATTTTTTTTGGGAATGATCATATTATAGTTAATAACTTTTGTTGAAATTTTTTTAAACTTACTTTTAATATATTTTTTTTTTTATTTGTTTGTTTATTTACTTTAATTTTAATACCTACTTAAATATTTTAAAATTCAACTAAAATGTTTGTTCTTATTTATTTCGTATATCATTATCATTATTTATTTGGTATATTTCTTCATCTCAACACTATTCTGAATACCTGTTAGTTAAAGTCAAATTTTTACAGCTCGTTCTGGGCTTCAAACCCTCAACTTGAAAGGCTTTGCAGCCCGGCCATTAGTAATCTTATTTACGATGGCGAGTCTACCCTTAAGATTTACGCATACTGGGTACAAAAAGGCGAAATTTGTGCGGGCCCACCTGCTTGGCAGGCCTCCAGTTGCAGCCGCTGCTCCTGCCGCTCCTGCCGCCGCTTGCGGCTGGCAAGCCGAACAATGTGAAATTACCGCCCTGAAATACGGACACCCGCTGAGATTTTATAGCAGTCAACTTTGAATTATTAAATATGTATTTCCAGCCACGCCAAAACCAGAGACTCAATCTCCAGCAGGAGCGGAAGTCGCAAAAGGAGCAAGGAAGTAAATGAAGAAGAAGTGCGTTGAGTTCAAGTTTAAAGGGATATTTAGGGATATTTTTCCTAAAATGGGGATATTTTAGCTATACGAAATAGAAGAGGTCCTTTGAAGCTTTGCCATAAAAAGTTGCCATAACTCAGCCGAGCTTTGCTTAGCTTAAAGCTCAGGAGCCGAAAGCTCAGGAGCTCTGGATGAAGAAAAGTTTCGTTTTAAATTATTTAGGCCTTGACGGCTAATCAAAGCTCTGCGGGATGCCGCCGCATAATGAGTTCCAGTTAGACTCTGCAATGACATGCCTCCCTTTGATGAAGCCTCATGCCTTTCGCATAAAGTACCCCACCCCCCAGCTAAACTCCCCGTTCGCCGGGAGACAAATGACAGACCATTAGGCAGTTATTGCCCCACCGCCTGGCAGTCAAAGCGGCAAGCACATTAGCAGCTTCCTGCGCACAGCCTGCTAATAAATATACACCCCAACGTCACTTCTTCTTCCTCTTCCCGCCCACTTCCGCATCCTGTTTCCAGTTTCCCCCATTCCCCACAGAAAACCCCACAATTCACATGCATATTCATAAGCTGCTTGCCACGGCGGCGGCTGCGGGGGGTTAAAAATATTTTCATAAACATAAATTCTCATTTCTGTTGCATTTCCTCGATCGCCTTTTGCCTTGTTTTGCACACTTTCGGCCCTTTTATCTCTCTCGCCTCTGCGTAATTTCTTTCGCTTGGCCTGGCCCAAAGCTGCACTGCGAGAAATACATTGTCCTGCCGGCGAGTGTCCCCCTTTCGGATTTCGGGTGGATTTCCCTTAATTATCGGAATTACACATTGAATACGAGCTGGTTTATGCAAATATCCGAACGAATACCCCTTCATTGCTGTTGCTTTCGGCTAATCTTTTTCCATTAGGTGCAGCTTGTCCGTGTTTCTGTGTGTTCTTACGTCCTTACACAGTCGTCGTCGTCCTGGCTCGTATGTATTTGTGTGTGTATTTGTTCCGCATTTAAATTAAAATTGAATTTCCAGTATGCAAGTATGTATACGACGAGCACACACTTCACTCCACTCATATTTTCGTGTACAGCTGGGTTCAGGCATGTAAACTCTGGCCTTTAATCAATATTTTAATTGCATTGCGACTCTTTGGAGCAAATAGCTTTAGTATTTCGAAATCAATAAGGTTATCTCTTTTGATCTAAAAATAGAGAACTTTATGTTTTATGGGCTTTAACATTTTATGCGCTCAAAAATCCATATGTGCTGCCGCAATCCATGTGCATTACGTATACGCCATGTAAGCCCTTGAATGTTAACTTTAATAATTGTGAATACCAATTATGAATGATAAGCTGGGACTAATTGAATAATAAATTACTTCTACCGCACATTGAATGACGATTATAAGCTTTATTATTATATATCCATATTAAGTATACGCCGCGTAAGACAGCTCAAACTGTCAGTAGTACGAGAATCCCTTATATCCTATTTAATTTTCAAAAATAATAAAATAATTCTCATGACCCGAGTTCATTCCGCTTGTGCAAAACATGAAGTGATAATGGCCGCTGTTATTTTTAACTGCCATTGAGCTTTCGGGACCTCTTGTGCTAATATTTTGACCGCACTTGTTCAAATACGAGTGTGTACACCTCGCTGCCACCTTTTTCTCGCCTCTTTTGTCCAGTGCATGTAAGCTTTGGCTTGGAAGTTGTTCCAGCTCCTGCTGATGTTGCTGTTGCTGCTGTTGCTGTTGCTGCTGTTGGTGTTGCTGCTGCGCTCGCTGCTCCGATTCGCCGGCGCTTTTTCATTTGCAGCCCGGGCTTCTCCGGCTTTATGCTTGTGCTTCTGCTCCTGCTCCTGCCGCGTTTCCCTTCATCGTCCTGGCTATTCTTCCCTTTTTTTTAAGTTTGTACAGTTTGCACGCATCGGTCCGTAAATTTATGCATTTGGCTAGGCGAGCGTAATAAACAAGACCTTCAACCGACGACGTCGACATCGTCCTTTCTGCTTTCTCCGCCGGCTCAACTGTCCTCGTCCGCCGCTGCCCGTTGTCCGTTGTCCTGTTACTTTGCCTTAATGTTGCTGCTGCTGCTGTGGTGTTGCTGCTGCTGCTGCTGCTGTCGCCGCTACTACCGCTGTCGTGGCTTCGTTTGGTCACTTCCATTGCCGGCTGCCAGACTTTTATTTTTATGCGTAGATATTAAATGTGTTTCCTGGCACTTTATTTCGCCGTCGTTGCTGTTGTTGTTGCTGCCGTATTGTGCCATTTTACACCAACGCAGCAACGCTGGCACATTGGCTCAAATGTGCGGATATCACTAGCAAAACCAAAAGGGAAAAAACAGTAGGAATACTGAATACAAAATACTGAATGAATGACCAGGCGGCAAGGGCAGCTGGCTAAACGAGAACTAGAGCCACAAAAAAAAGTGAGGCAAATCGCTTTATTCCAAGCTCGGCGCGCATAAATAGGCAAAAGGCAAAGCCAACGACTTGGGAACATTTTTCGGCAGCAAGTCATGGCCACATTTCTATGTAAAAAGTGCGCACATAAAACTTTGCCAATTTCAATAACAACATTTCATTTTCAGTTCGCAATGCTCTCTCCCCCTTTTTCTCCGTGGGCTAAAAAAAGCGAGAAACACTCACTGGGGAGCTTGGCTTTTGAGCGAGGCCTCGAGAACTGTGAGCTGCGAATCGAGAACTTGGCGCCAGTGTGCGTGCCGCTGCTGCTGGCTCTTCCTCTTCCTGCTGCAACGCCACGCCCCCCTGAACATTGCGCCCACTCCGGCGAACTGCGTTTCGCTGCCTGGTTATTTCCCTCTTATTTCTTCTTTTTTTTTGTATTTTTTGTATTTTTTTACCCGACACCACAATGCGCGACTGGTGAAAGGAAATTCATAAAAATGTTAATTTTTCCGGCGGAAATATAATTTATGTAAAGCGCAGTGGGCAACCAAGGGGGAATCCCCCCGCGCAGATTCCCCAGCTTCGGTGGGTCAGCGGTGGTGATTGCGGTGTCGCGGATTGGATTGCATTGCGATCGGATGGCAGGGCGATTGGGAATGCAGTTTAACATGCCTGAAAATACGTATATCCGGTGCGAATTACAAAAAATTCCAAATGGTTGGAGGTCGGAATGAAGTAAACCCACACAAAAATTGAACCTACATTACACACAATCAGGCAATCGTGAAGTGAAAAAGCCAGCTGTGTGTTTGTCTTTTTCCCGCCAATTGGCAGCGAGGAGCGCCAGCAATTTGCATAATTCGACGGCGTGGGGGGCGCAATACACACACGCGTCTACCGCGCCCACTGTGCATCTAATTAATGCCGCACCGCCCTCATTTATCCCATGGCCATGCTGCTTTAACCAAAAAAAAGTACGAAAAAAACGCAGTAAATGGGGGAAAAAGGTAAAATCCCCTACTTAGCCGAACCGGGAACCGAATCCTCGCCCGAAATCCGACTCCTCCATCCGAATCCCAGCCAGGCTGTCATGTGTTGGGGTCATTGCTAGCATTGCGGCAGCATTTCCAAGTTTCTCCATGACCATTAATCTTGGCAAGAAGGTAATTGCTTAGCAATTACCCTTTGCAGCAGCCAGGCCAGCTACCCACCAGCTACCCAGCTCTCCAGGTCCACGACTCCATCTCCATCCACTGGCTGTCATCAAAATACAGAGAGACAAAATCTGGGTTTCCAATTAAACCTGTCTCTAGATTCCAGCAAAGTCCGTCATGTGCAATTAAAATATTGGCTGCGCACTTTATGCATTCCGATCCGAGAATTGTTGTGGCTTCTGCGCTTTCCACACTCAAAATGTGTGTTCATTGCGGTCAATCGATTGGCACTGCGCGTCGAAGATGCCCGGATTAATTGGTTGCTTTATTGATCTCTGGCATTAATATATTAATTGGAACTCGGTTCGGAAATCTTAATGAGATATTTTCATAATTGCAACACGTAGCTTTGAAATTTAATTAAAGTATTCTTTAGAACTTACTTTACATTTAAATTGGAAGTTTGCAACACTTGATTATAATCCTTTGAGCTTTAAATTAAAAGCAAAATACTCAAGTTAATTAATTATTTTAAAGCTTAGGAGCTCAGTTTTTCCCTATACACTTTCCTATAAATCCTGTGAAACCATTCAACACTTATCATAATAAAAATCTTGTTGCTTCTTTAGTGTCATTAGGTGGATGAATGTAACTCTGCACTTTTCTTCTCGGTGCACTTTCAAATTTATCTGAGTCCGTCCGCTGGGACTGCTTATATCTCCGTCGCTTCCCGCCGCCCGCTCCCCACTTCCCCCTTTCCGCCCCCGGGCCCTTGTTCTGTGGTTACATTTCAGCGGAAGTCCCACGCAACGCCACCGGCAACAGCTGCACTCTCGCTTTGCCCCCTGCCCCTGCACCACCCACCGCCATTACATTAATACCTGGTACTCGTGCGGTGGCGGGGTATATGTGCCCCGGGTTCATTCAGGTGTGCATTGCTATGAAAAGTATGGAAAACATATGTGTTCTGGGACCACAGCTGAATAAATTCCTGGACTTCAAAGTCTGATCGAGCAATGAAATGTGGAAACTGATTCAATTGCCAAATTTTTTCACCATTTGCATGTGGCTGATGCCACTGCACAATGTACTTTACGAGTGTCAAAACACAAGGCGGCGTGTTTTGGAGTGTGAAACATTGTAAAAAATGTGTAGCTATTTTTTGTGGCATAACATAACGTAAATGGTATCGAACTTTCAATAGATAAACGCGAAAACAAGCACTGCGTTTTATAATTAGCCACATGTGCGGATCCACGGGGGATAATTTTGGGTACATAAACCCCTCAGTCGAATGGAAATAGAGGTTAAATGGGTATGGAAAACTGGAATATGCTAAAAAGTATGCAGCGAAAACTTTTTATAGATATTTGGAAAGTCTTTTGTCTTCTTAAAGTTTTGGAAATAGATGTTGGATACTTGTCATAATAGTTACCTATTAAAGGAAATGTACCTATACCTTAAAAAGTGCACAAAGAGAATTATTCAAGAACTTTACACTGAAATTGATAATTTTGTACTCCAGATATAACCAAGTACTCAATTTAAGTGCAAAATACTCACTTTCAGTACCAATTTTTCAAATAATATACCTTGAAAGTAAGTCTTTATAGAGATTTTATTCTCCAAAAGCGGGAACAAATAAGGGGGAAACCACAAGTGTTAAATTTAGTGAAAGTATCAGGCTTTTTTCCAAAATTTTTCCTCAAAATGATTACATCCTCAAATTGAGAAAACAAATACGTTATTCTTCTTGAATAATTCTCTCTGTGTACATAAGTAGTCCATAAATAGCTGACTTATTTAAAGGTACAGCGCCCATAAGTAGGCAACATATTTTGAAACTTTGAAAACCAGGTACTCAGTACCCAAAAGTCGAGCCCCACGACGAAACTCCATCGTTTTGTTCCCTGCCAGTGTCATATTCTCTATGTACGACAATATCGGTACATAACACGACCCGCGCGTAGGATCCTCCAGCTCCTTTTGCCATTCCTGCCCACTGGCTCCTGATTTCACTCGCAACTGCAACTCTGGCTGCAAGCATGGATGTGGATGTGGATGTGGACGTGAATGTGAATGTGGATGTGGCCCCGAAACGTGGCCCCGTCATGCTGCGCCTGCATTGTGTTAATGCTTTTTGTTAAGCAACAAGGAGCAGCGGCAACAATGTGAGCCGGCGGGAAGGGCGTCGGCTAGAGGGGGGAGTCGGCGGGGAGGAAGCTTCATTGTGCAGTTTTGCAGCGTGTGTCGCTTTTTGCAAATGTTTGCCGCACACAAACACACACGGCACACACACGACATAGAGCAAAAACAGCAACATCAGCAGCAACAACAGCAACAGCAACAGCAACAACAACAGCAGCATTAGCGACGGGCGGCGGCAAAGGGGGCGTGGCTGTAGGGCCAGCACTTGAAGGATACTTTAAAATTAGGAGCAGCGTAAACGAAAATGCTGCAGCCTATGCATGCATTTGTCCTCTTTTTGCTCTTTGTGTCCTGCAGCACGAAGGTGAGGCGAGTGAATGAACCCTACAAAACGGAACCGCAAATGGACCACTTCCATAGGGGGAACCACCGAAAATTGCACCACTTTGCATGATCGTTTAACTGCAGGCGAGTAAAGGCCATGAAATACTTATATGTATTTAATTATATATTATTAAAATGAAACACTATATATTTATGTAGGCAAAAAACAGAGTTTCAATTGATTCGATTGATTAAAACATTTTTTTAAGGATTTTTCAACATTAGATTTAATTATGTATAACATCATAATCATGTATTTCGCTTCCAAAAAAACACAGTACAAAAAAGATAAAACATTTCCTCTCAAATAGCAAAGAAAAACTATAAAAATGTGTCATTTGGAGGATAACGAATTGACAATTAACATTTTCTGTGAAAAAATATGTTTAATAATTCGAATGAGTGAAAAACCATAGATAAATTGTAATTGCCAACACACTAAATTGCAACTTTATAAGCAATCTATCAATCGGATTAATGATTGCCGCATGATTAAATCGCTGACACATTCAACACCTTTTACTACGCTTTAAAACTATTACGCCTAGAGCTTTATTAAAGCCTGAAGAAGATTTTATTTTCATAGTAATAAATTATTACTAATAATAAAGCTCTTTAGATAGATACAAACTAACTACCAATTTTCTACTCAATCATCCAATTAGGCAGTTGATGATTTAAAAGATGGGTAGCCAACAGTATTATACTCATGAAAGAGAAGACTTTAAGTACTTTAATTTATCAAACTAACAAACCATTGAATTTTCAGGCAATAAGCTGTCAATGAGGAAGCTTCTTTGCATAGCGAACATGTTCCTTAATACCCAACAAAAATTGGGCCAATTAGTGAGTTACGTTTGAATAATTTTGGCCAGAACTTTGACTAAAAATAGCCGCAGCTGCTGGCGTGGCGATTAAAGTTTGCAATTAATGTAGGCGAAATAAAAAGCAAGTGCCTTGCCGATGGCCGCAAAGATAAACCCAACAATTGTGCGCTTTTTGTTAGCTCTGCGAAATGGCCGACATTTTGGCTTTCTTTGTTGGCAGATAGTTGGGACGATAAAGGGTAGAGCTGTAGCTGCCTGAATGGCCTGAAACACTCTTCTTGTATTTTTTTTAGGAGAACCTAGAACCTAGAAACGAACCCTGGAATCGTAGGACACCCTGCCGCACACAAACAGTTTGTTCAAACTTGGAACACAACTCAAACTGGGCAACTCAAATAAGAATCTGCAAGGTATTTACCTAAACTCGAACTCAAACTCGAACTGGAACTAAAACTGGAGCCCAAACTCCCTGGGAAACTTTACTTTCCCCTTGATTCCCATCCCCCATCCCCGTCACCTATGTATTGCGATGGTCCATTGTTGTTCTTGTTTGCCACCCAAAACGACAACTTGCAATTTTCCAATAAGAGCAGAGCGGCGAAGGTAACGCCGAAAAATTGTTCAAGCACAAACAACGCACGTTATAATATTATAAAACGGAAGGCAGCGGCAACTTACTCAAGCGATAAAGTCAAGGGGATGTCCAGGGGGGATCTTGGGGGGTTCTGCGGACCCATCAAGAAGTAAAACAGCTGCTCTTTGGACACAATTCTGGTTCTCGTTCTGCTTCAGATTCAGCTTGAGCTTCTGGCTGCTGGCTGCCTTGCTCCTCGCCTGGCAACAAATCGTTGAAATAAATGAAGCGCACTGGGCGAAATCAGCAAAAGTTTTCCACAATTTTTCTTCACTTTTCCCGTCTCATTCCTCTTTTTTTTGTAGGTCTGCTTTCCACAAGTTTTCCACTGCGACATTTTCGGATTTCGGGGCTAACGCTTAGGCCACTCTTACCCTCTGATTGCTTCTCTCGCCCATTGTTGACTTACAAATTTAGGTTGCTGTGCGCCAAAAAGTTTGTTTTGAATTGTAAGTAATTTCTGATACCTCACCTCGAGATGTCCACGTGTGCGTGTGTGTGTGTGCGAGAGTGGAAATGGATGGGGGGTGGGGGTGGTAATTCTTCTTGGAAAGCAGGCTAAGTGTGTGCGAGTGGGCCACACTTAGATTCACTCAATTAAAGTTTAGGCGAAAGCCCCACCGAAATAACCACGCTCCAGTTAACCACCCACTTGGGAATTTTGGGATGGGGGTTCCCCTGTGAAGGATCCCCCATGTTCCTCATTCCCCATTCCCTAACCACCATTTACCATCCGCCATTCTCAGCACTTTGTCTCATAAATTTGTGCATAACTGTCAAAAGCAATTGCCCTTAGCCTTTGCGGCAGTTTAAACTTGGATGATATATTTGTATATGGCGTAAATACGTATGCCGCCCACACACACATGCACACCATTACGCCCACACACAGAGGGACCGCCGAGGGCGGATCGTGGAATTGCAATTTGCTGGGTGCCAGGTTCACAAACAGGTAGAGGTCCCATGAATACTTGATGGCGTGGCCGGATGACCGCAAACTAAATTTTACCAATTTCCGCGTGGTTTTTTCTTGTTTGGCCATCGGGGGCTGCTTTGTTTGTCCGTTTTCCGCTTTTTGGAAAAAGTTTCCACCACTATTTTGCAAAATAGCGAATTTAATTTGCATCAATTTTTAAACGGTTTAGTCGTGCGCACACGCTGAAATTGGCATAAATTGATGGAAGTTCACTTCACTGGGCGAGAGTTGGCAAATAAATATATTATTATGCTGTTCATGGAGAGGAGGACGCTACAGGATTATGTTGAATATTCAATTCGAGGATCTAAGTTCTAACTAAAGTGGAAGGGAAAATTGCAAGAGCTGTCTCTGATGAGTAGAAATACCATTTATAAAGGTATAAAGAATTGTTTTTCAGCGGAAAAAAATATATTCTTAAATCTACTATTCCAAGTACTGAAGAACTACATTGATCCCTTTTTAATTTCAATAATACCAATATGACATATAATTTTATTTTGAAAAATGTATATTTCCAAAATTTGCCTTTAATGAGTAGAAATTCTATTTATGAAGTATTAAATGATAGCTTTTCAACTGAAAAAACTATTTTCTAGATCCTCCAATTAAAATACTGGAGAACTACATCAATAATTGTTAGTCTTAAGAACACTAAGGTAATACATTTAAAATTACTATAAAGCAAGGGATGATTGGAGATCC
The DNA here is from genome assembly GCA_037075245.1 of Drosophila mimetica. Taxonomy (NCBI): domain Eukaryota; kingdom Metazoa; phylum Arthropoda; class Insecta; order Diptera; family Drosophilidae; genus Drosophila; species Drosophila mimetica. Next base: position 12,036,178 of record JBAMCH010000023.1, read on the forward strand.
TTTTTTGATCTTCCTGATTAAAATACTGGAGAGCTACATGCATCAATTTTTAACCTTACGAAAAAATGTATATATATCACTTTATTTTAAAGTAAGGGATGATTGGAGATCCTTTTTTGATATTCATGATTAAAATACTGGAGATGTACATACCTAAATTTCTAATCTTAAGAATACCAAGTTGATATATTATTTTATTTTGAAGCAGGGGACAATTGGAGATCCTTTTTTAATCTGATCTTTTTTACATTCCACCCATTAGTTCCATTGAAATACTGCGCTTTTCTCTCTATCTTCCCAACCAAATGGTTAAATCACTCCGGATTCCGGATTAGACCACTTTAGCAGCCTGGGAATCCCCGGAAAACTCCTCTATCGCCCCCCGCAGCTAGTAATGCAAATCGGCGTATTGTGCCCTGACAATAGCAGATGCCGTGACATTGTTGTCGCTCTCCGCTCGCTCTATTGTGCGGTTCGCCAGCTGGAATACTCATAGAATGACAATGGCAATGGGATATGCAGGGGGTGGTTGGGTGGCCGGGGGGAACGGCAGGGGGGTGGTGGCGCCTCCACTGAGGTGTGTGCGTGTGTCAGGGTGTCATTGTTGGCGTGAGCTCGTGTGCATGGGTGTGTGTGTAAGGCCACTCAACACGCCAGTCAATTTATACTAATTGTAAGTGTCACATACATTTGTCAAATTTTAAGTTATGGTCTCCACTTCGGCCTCTGCTGCGGTCCTGTGGTTGTCCTGCGGCTCCGTTTCTGGTTTTTGTTGTTCGTGTCAGTGTTGCTGCCGTTGCTGCTGTCGATGTTGCTGATGTCGGTGTTGCTGCTGCTGCTGCTGCTGCTGTTTTTGCCATGAAAAATTGTTTATTGTAATCTGTTGTCCAAGAATGTTTGACACCAAGGCAGCAGTGGCAAACTAGGAGTGGCAAAGCTGAAGTGGCGGAAAAAAAGAAAAAGAAATTTCCTTAAATACCTCGCAGCTGTTCCAGTCCGCCCAACTTCGGCCATTTTGCCAAGGGAAAGTGGCAAAAATTACAGTGGAAAACAAGTTCGGTAAGCTGCTTAGCTGCAACTTGTGATTAGCACACAGAATTTTCCCCACTTTTCCGACTCCCCTCTCTCTCCTTTTCCACTGGCAAAAGCTTGCGGCTTTCAAAGCGCGTCTTTCATTAGGGGAAAAAAGCAACACCCAGTTTTTGGTGAATCTGGAAAAAAATCACTCACTCCCGACAGGGAAAAAGCTAAGAAAATGAAATGAATCTGCGGAAAACCGAACAACACATGCACTGAAAATAGGGGGTGGGGTGGTGTGGGGGCTAGTATTAGGTGGCAGGCGAATGAAAAAGATAGGGAATGACAGGGAGACAGGCGAAAACAAATCGTCGAGATTCCTTATTGAACAAGAATTTCCCATGCTGTGCGGCATGCGTGTGGGCTTATGTTTGTGTGTGTTTGTGCTTGTGAGTGCTTGTGGCTCAGAGAGAACAAAAGGCCAAATTAAATCAGAAAATATATATTAACAAATCAATAAAATATTTGGAATTCTTGCTCAGTCCGCAGCACAAGATTTGTCTTCTGCCTGCCAGCGCTTTTGGCAGGGATTAAAAGCATTTCCATATTAAATATTTCACAGATATTCGGCATTCAATCCGTTTTAATTGAGTTCGTTTTCCGCCCGACTGCGACGTCAAATAGTTTGGTAAAAGTTGGCAAATCAAATATTCGTCAGGTATCCCGCCGCCGCAAAATCGATTTCATTTTGAAAAATTTCCACCGAAAAAAGGAGTGTGAAAAGTGGTGGAAATCAGATCCGACTCGATATTCCATGGAATATCAGAAAAATTGGCATATGTTCTCAATTTCAATCCACTCGAGAATTTATTTTATTTTGCTTTGGATACCTTTTCAACGAATATTGGTAAATTTAATTATGGCTGTAGGAATAAAAAATGTGTGGCTACAAAATCTTTTCATTGAACTTGTATTAAAAACTTCTGTTTCACTTAAAAGCCAAATAGTTAATGTTCAACGTGAAATTTAATCAAACCTTTACCGGCGTTAATTAAGCAAAATAAAAAACAATTATCTCCAACACGAAATTAAATCCAACCCTTTCTCTTGTATTTAATTTTTCCACCTAACACTGTAAACTGCATTTGATTAATTAATTTTTCAGCAAACTGATTATGCAAACAGGCTTAATCGCTTGATGTGGGTAGGTTCTATTGTTGAAAGACCTTTTTGAAATGCTCTTCACTTTTGTTTCTATATAGGTAATTTCCTAGAGAGAGATTTTGTAGTCCACAAAAGTTCAAAACACCTTCGATATTCATTGGAGATTTTAAAATCTAAAAAGTATTTTTTCTCTGAGCTCAAAATCCTCTCCCTTTATAATCGAACTCGGTACGAAACTACAAGAGGATCAGCTGTCCATTAATCTACTTTTCATCTGCGTTCGGCTCCCAGCTCCAGCTACTTTTCCCTGCTGCAGAGTATAAGCCTTATATATTTTTTTCTATTTATTTTCCATTTTTTCGGTTGCTGACTGGATGAGTGGGTGGGTGGTTGGATGGGCGGTTTGGCTTGCCCCTACCACTGCCCGGGCAAATTTAAATGTTTTTAGTTAAAGCGGATTAAAAGTTCGCTGCATGCCGCACATACATAACCCATGCCCAGTCGCTGCCTGAAAACCCCGCCACCCCCTGCCTCCCCATCGCAGCATTCACAGCCCCTCGTAACCATGTGGCCTACTTTGGCCCGAGCTCTGGCAGCTAACCCCATGCATAATTAACGTGGCGTGGCCCTGGTTGGCCTGCCACATCTCTTACAGCTCCTCCGCCTCTGGCTCCGAATCTGAATTCTCTCCTGCCTCCAGCTCATAGCCCCATCATGCCCCATGCCCCATGCCCCATGCCTCATGCTGCATGGAAAAGCCGGCAAAGGATCTACGCACATCGAATTGAAATTTTTGGGGCTAGAGCTGAGAAATTGATGGCCACTGCCGAGGCGTCTATTTTATTGGCATGGCATAAATTATGACACGAGAAACTTGTAAGCCGCTGGCACAATTTTTGATTGTCTCCTCTCCGCAGAGAAGCTGCCGAGATTTCGAAGATAGAGCGAGCGAGCGAGAACTTTCCAAGAAGAGCCATAAATTGCCGGCCTTTCAATTGAAAATTAAATAGTGCCAGGGATTATGCATCCGGCTGACAAGGACACTGCTTCGATGGTCCGATGGTCGCATGGAGAACGGGGAGAGGCGAATGCGACTGCGACAGCGACAGGACAGCTGCCTGATTTAAAGGATATGCGCGTATAACTTGCATTTACAATTGATTTTAAAATCTCCAACAAAAGCCACTGTCAACAGTCGGCGCCGCAAATGCACTACAAAAAAAAATGAGAACCTCAAACTCCATTTTTAATCAATAAAAAAATTTTGTATAATTAAAAAAACTCTAATATACAATATTTGTTAATACAATTTTCTATATAAAAGTCTTTAAAAAAATGTGTTTTTTTCTAGTTATCCGAACTTTTTATAACATAAATAATAAATACAATATGGTAATCACAAATATGAATTCAAATCGGATAATCATAAACAACTCAAACCTTATCTGTTTTGGAACCCAATGAGCAAATAATTTAATAGGTTTTAAATTGTCAAAATATTTGTGTGAATTAAAAAAAAAGTTTTTATAAGAATATTGTTTTTGTTGTTAGTTTGGCACTAATAGTTCCAAATAAATACAATATGATAATCACCAATCAAAATTAAGATCGGTTAATCATTTGAATACGCCTCTTATTTTAATAATCAATTTTAAATGGATTAAGGGGACTTTAAAAGACACAAAGTGGATTAAAATAGTCAGCGTGTCATGTTTTATACGAATATATTTTGTTTATTTTTTTAAACCGACTAAAAGCTAAATAATAAATGGTTTTAGGCATAATGCGTCTGTTGATTACCATTCAATTTTCAGCTAATTAAATAATTCAATAGGAATTACGTAAAATCGACTAGTTTAGAATATAAATAACAGTGTTCACATACGAAAGCATGCTATAAAAGGGTTAAAACATATTTTATGACTTGTTGTTTTGCCGAAAAGAACAAGTCATGTTCGAAATTTGTTATAAATACATTTGAGCAAACTCTTATTTACCAAATAAAAGATGCTGAGCAAGCAGTTTGTTTTTGTATTTTTGGGAAAATCTAGTATTTGTAGCTAAGAGCGAATCCACTTTATAGTAAAGGGGTTTTATGTGTGTTCTCGATTTGCCGAGAATAACGTTGATTTATTTATGGCATTTTTCGTAGTGTGGCTTCGCTGCCGGGCAGCATTGTCGCATTGTCATTTGGCAACGTATCTCCATCAGATCCACCGCCCACCGCCCGCCGCCCCTGCCACGCCCATTGCAATGAATGCACTTACACACGGGCACTTGAGTGAGTGTGTGTGTGCGAGTCAGCGATAAGCAAGCCAGCAAACGAACACAGTGAAACCCATTCGAACACAAAGTGTGAAAGGCATCGCGGGCGGGCGATGAAAGGGTGATAGCGGGCGGTGGGAGGTGGGTGGTGGTTCGGCGACTGGGGGGTGGTCGGGCTCAGGTTGGCTGCTAACGGTAACAGTTTTCAATAAATACTTTTGCCTACGTGTCCGTCCACTCTTCCTGTCTCCCTGACTATCCATGTGTGCTGGATTGCCGGTGTGAGAGTGAGCAATGCAAAAAAGTTTTTGCTCACTTTGCCTGTTGTTATGCACCGCCTTTACCCTGCCACAGATCGGGGCATACGGTGTAGCGATCGGATCGAAGAGCTATAGACTGGGCGTATATTCATTATTCTAGGGATAGGATACAAAGTTTTAAGTAAAAGCAATTAGACGACTTACGGATATTTTATTTCAAATATATTTATTTAATTTAAATATTTTAAAGATTTTATATACTCAGTTATAATCATATTTTAAAGGCCTGAAGTTCTTAAGTATTCAGAACCTTTTACTTTGATATGATCAAAATTAAGTTAATTAATTAAAATGATACAATAAGCAGGAATTTCTCTCAGTTTTCACATTGTTTTGTCCCGGTGATACCCAAATCTAACAACCGGAAATATTTATAAAAATAAATCTTTTTGAAAAATGTTGATTTTTTTAGTATGACCGCAAGATTTTCCATATTTGGATATTTAGTTGCTTAGATTTGAAAAAAATACACATTTTTCTGTTAAAAATTAACACTTGAGGGTTTTCGCAAAAACCGAAATTTTTTTTTGCTCATAGGTGTTTTTTCTTGAGATTATAATAATGAAAATTAAACAAAAATAGTTAAAATTAAAAATAGGTAACCTTTTTAAAGTTCGAACACATAATAAACACGTCGCATATAATTCCTCAACTTTTCATTTAATAACTTACTAAGAAATCTCCACCAAGAATCTGCAAGTTGTTCAAAATATCCTGGGGTTATCGATGGCAATATACTTTCCGTGATTTATGCTTTAGGCACGGAGGACCCCATCTTCGCGGAGATTAACTAATTGCCGGACAAACGATTAATCCTCGAGCGCTTTCAGGGCATTAAAGCTTCGATTTAGCATCGAAATAAATCCGCCATCCGCTTCCTGCTGTTTTTTAGTTTTCCGCTTTCCTTATTCCTTTTTTTTTTTGTTTTTTTGACTGCTCATTTCCATGACGCGCAGTTGGCATTGTGTAGGGGCGTGGCCGGGGGGCGGTTGGTGGCCCAGGGGGGGCGAGGGGCGTGGCGTGTGCTGAAAACTTTGCGCTTTGTAATTGTGTAATTATGGGAAATTAAAACTGTTGGCAAAACTTTCTGCACACGTGGGGCGGCTGAACGAGTGCGAGTTCCGGCAAAGTGGGCGGGGCTGGGAGGTGGGAAACGGAAAATGGAAAATGCTGGTGGTGTGGAGGGGGGGGAGGTGCAAAAACTGTGCATAGATAGTTTCGCAATGGTGGCAATCGATAAATGTTTTGCATTGCAGTTGCAACTTCAGCTGATTCGGTTACTGATTCGGTTTCAGTTTCTGTTTCTGGTTTTCTTCTGGGGTTTCCCAGTTCACCACCCGCCCCACAATCCCCCCACCGCACCCACCACTCACCCCTTTAACTCGGTATTTATGCAACTGTTTTCAATGAGTGAGCGATTTATGTTAAGTACACATGTTCTCATTGGATTTTCCGGGCCACAGGGAAGGAGGAAAATGAAAAAGGGGTGGTGCTGCAGGGGGGGGGGAAGGGGGGTGGGTGAGCTAACAGCACGCATACAGAGCCGCACATAAAAGACATCTGCAGAAAATGAGTGTCGCAAACACGCAAACAGATACAAGGACATTCGAGACGAGCGTGTGTGAGTGTGTGTGTGAGCCCCATAACAATAAAAATTTATTTTCAACTTTTTATCTTGCCCCGCTACCCTTGTTCCTCATTTCTGGTCCTGTCCTGTCCTGTCCTTTTCCTCCTCCTCCTCCTCCTCCTTCTCCTTCTCCTTCTTCATTTCCTTTTCCTTCTGCTACTACTGCTTCTGCTTCTGTTTCGGTTCCTCCTCTGGCCATCGTTATGTGCATACGTATACGTATTATTATAACGCATTCGCCTAGGTGTACCAGCCAGCAGGCAGTGGAGATTCGTCGGTGGTGCGCAATTTGTGTGGACCGCCCTGCCATTCCGCTTATCCTTGCCTACAGTCACTCCCCCTACCCCCACCCCCTCTGACTACCGCCTTGGTTAACTGTTTTCTGCTTGCTGGCATGAACACGTACACTTCGTGCGTGCGTGTATGTGTGTGTGCAGGTAGCACAGGAAGAAAAAAAGATGGCAGACAATTGAATTCGATAGGAATTTATAGCCTGCGATTTGTTAAATAAAGTACTTTACGAAAAACCCAAAATCAATGCCCTTACCTGATGCCAATGAACATATTTTAAAGAAAAAGCATAGGCATAGATAAGCGATGAAGAATACAAAGTCGCCTATTTGGGGGTTTATTTTTTATAATCGGATGGCCTTATAGGCCATATTTCATTGTAACTCAAGTACTTGTCATCAACGTTTTGCTTAATATTAGAATTTGTATTGTATTTATCACTAAAGGTATAAAACACTTCTTAAACTAGAGTTCCTTAAAAAAATAATGAGCACGTCTCCCCTATTTTATAAGCCCTTAACCATAACTAACTAGCATATCTAATGAAAAATACATGTAAAACACATTCCCACACGTAAATGTAATTTGTAATAATTACAGCCAATTATAGCCAATTAAAATACACTGCTCTTTAAGTATGGTATTTATATGCATTACTTGGAAAAAATATATAGTAATGGTGACCATTTAATGCCACATATAAGGACACTTAATAATTAACTAGGTTACTTCCCAGGAAAACTGTTAGTACATAGATTTGAGCAATCGAATAAAATCGTTAATAAATCGATGGATTCATCAAGGTGGCAGATTCAAGACATCCGAAAACGAACTTTCAATTGCTTTCACCTCTTTGAACCGAGCAATTTCATTGATGGTTGATTCTCAAGCTGCAGGTACAAAATTCTTGGAATTTTTTTTTGTCTGTGTGTCTGTGTATCTTTGGCCTGCAGGCAGAAAACTAGGCAAGCAGAGCAGGACCTGGCCGAAAAGAGCAACAGCAGCAGGACTATCAAATTGTATTTGTAGCCAATACAAATGAGCATACGGCAGGCCATTTACCAAGAGGCAGGCACACCCATTAGGAGCTCACCCACTCCCACTGCCTTATAGAGCAGAAGATTCCAGTTCCAGTAGCCCCACTTCCTGCCTTCGCATTCTGATGCAAGTTCAGGACACACTGCCTTATGTGTCGAATGAAATGAAGCGATTCGTGCTGCCAGTTAACCCATTAACGACGACACCTCCCAGCTCTTAACACCCCCTCTCTGGGTTTAGTTAAGCTCAGTCCGCCCGCCCAGGAACACTCTCTAATGGAATAACTGTGATAATGCTCCGGTCACACACGCACACACCCCCAAAGACAGAAGGCCGCAGGTAATATTCGGCTTTTTACACGCTCATCAGGAAATGAACTATGTGTGTGTGGAAGCCAAATGAAGCGAAGCCAAGTCACTGCCATGGGAACTACCTATGTAGAATTTCGGGCTCAAATATAGTGCCTTTTGATTTCTTCGTTTATTGAAATGGAACGTGGAAATGGTTCTCGGTTATGACTGGCACAACTGCCAGATGGCGTCGTTAAAAGAGCATCAAAACCGACTTTGATGGCCACCGAAAAGTATTACCGAAAGGCTTCAACTTCAACTTTCGGTTGCCCAGTCAACGTGATGGAATCCTCCACCTCCGCCGTCACTTCAATCGTTGTTTGTGCCACTTCAATGGCAATCACTTAGCTTCAAGCCCTGGTTTTCCTCCGTTTAAAGTATCTTAATTAACCTTAAACAACGGCGAACAAATGCGCAAATGAAGTGATGTGAATGAATGGTACAGCCACACAGTAAATTCAAATATTTAAGTGCAATTTATACGGTAAATATCGTATTGATTGTACACTGTATATACACAAATATGGCCAACGATTTTTCACAATGTGTGCAAATTTGATTGGTTACAGTGAATCCCGTGTATATGCAGAAATTCTGCTGATATCAGTAGCAATTGCATAACTAGATTTTTGGTTTCTTGTTCGTTTCGTTTTTTTGTATATTTCTATATTGTTTTTTATTTTTATTTTCGGGGAATTTGAATGTCTATTCTGTGTGTATTCGTGTTTTTGCTTGAATGTGTGCTTTTGGTGCCAAACATTTTTGTGTTTCACATTTCTGGGAAGGGCAGCAGCGCTGGAGGGTAAGGATAATTAAATGGTTATGCTCTAAAAGGGGAGCTCATAAAAGTTACCCATTTATTTTTAGGAACCTGCATGCCACTGTGCTGAAAACCTAGAAATATTATAAATACCATAAAATGTATGAAATATTTTTTCTCATTTTTGCTTGAAATATTCAATAGGAATTCCGATTAGAGAGGTGATAAACAAATTGTTTGCTACGTTCTAAGAGTTTCCAGGAGGAGAAGAAACTATTTTCCAGGATTTGCTGAGGAATTTCTGGCCGAAAAACTGTGCTGAATTAATCGACTGAGGAGGAGGCAGTGTTTCTGGTATTGTCTTGCCTTAATTGCGCCACGTGCTTCTGCATATTCAGCCGGAATTCGGCAATGCATGCAGATGGCCATTGGCCCACTGGCAACATGCAACATGCAACTTGCAAGTTGCAACTCTTGAATAATTAACCGAATCTTGATGGTCCTCGAATGGGCAATCAGCTGGCATGGCATCTAATACTGTTTGTGTCGGCATTAGGGGGTTAAGCCTGGCTGGCAACAAAAATTCAATTGCTCGAGAGACGCAAAGCAATAGCAGCTGTCAAAGCTTTAAGCGGCAACCTTCGTTATTTCCAGCATTCCACTCAATCTCTTGTTGAGTTTTCCCAGTCGCAGTGCCATTCCTCAATCCCCCCTCCCCACCAACCCCCTCATTTCCCTTGGGTTCTCCGCTTTTTCGCTCCCATTCGTCATCAGAGTCGTCATCTGGTGCAGTTGGCAGCAGTAGTAGTAGCAGCAGTAGTTCCTGAAAATTGCAGCAATGTTGCATGTCAGCTTACAAGCGCACTTTTTATTGTAATGTCGTATTATAACTACGCTGATGCTCCAGTACTCGCTGGAAGACAATTTGACATAGCTCGCTAATTGGCAGCTGCAGGATGGCAAAAGAGGATGCCAGCATCCTGCTTGCTGATGGCTGAAGAGGCGCAAGCACAGAAGCACAGTAGCACAGTAGCAAAAGCAGAAGCACCCTTCAAATCAGCATCAAATCTGACGAAATGGGTTGAATTTTAAAGACCCTACACAGTTTTGGCCCATAAATTTCTTGATGGCTTTTTAGCCGCTGCCATTGCCGGTGGCCTATTATTATTATTATTATCGGGCACGGGCACCTGGCCCATAGTCATAGCCGGGGCTTTATGTTCTTGGCCACTTTTCTGGCCACACGGATTTCCCGTAACACACACACACCGACACACCGAGACACCGATATAGCGATTTACCGGAAAATTGGGTGGTCGCTGGGCGGTTTTGGGTGGCCAATACACGTAGACAGGCTTACGCATGCCGCAATAATCCATGGCATAAACATTGGCAAATCCGTTTGCGTTTTGTACAAACATGGCTAAAACGTATTGGCAACAAAATTGGGCTAAAGCCGAGGCACAATGAGCCGAGTCAACAGAAAGAGTCGGACGATTATTTTGGCACGTGGATGCGTTTGTTAGCATTAAGTCATAAAAACGTGCTATTCGCAAAGAGGGGGATGAAGTCTTTGGCAAAAGGGGTAGTAGGAGTTCAGAGGGTTAAGAGGGGGCCAGAGGAACTAGGGGTCCAGATTTCGGGGACCTGAAAATAAACGACGATTTTTCGGAGTATGGAGCTTCGAGTATTTTCTATGGGATTCCGTAAGCTGAAGGAGCTTCTCCAACTGCCATTGTCAGTCTGTTTATCGTTTCAAGCTGAAAACTCTCTCGCTTTCGGTACTTTTGCATCGAAAGAAAAATGTTTAACAAATAGTAGAAACTGTTAAAATTATTTAAAATTATCCAGAATTACCCAAAGAAGGAATACGTAGATTAAATCCTTTGAAATTTTTTATTTTCTAGTAAATTTTATTTAATGTTCTTTATAAAGAACCATATAAAGTAAATACGTAAACCAATTCTAGCACAATTCTTGAAAGATATTACTTTTAAAATTCCGTAAACAATTGTTTCTTATTAAAATATAAGTAGTCAAGTACAATACAACCCTTTTATACTAACTTTCTTTATTTGTAGTAAAATATATGTGATATTTACTCTATGTGTAGGATGCTAAGGGGGTTCTCTGGTGCTCTTGGGGTAACATGAGCTGGCCAAAGCAGAGAAAGGAGCAGTTTGGGGGGGGGGGGGGAAGATGCCGAGGAAATGGGGGGCAGCATCCACACAATAGAACGCTTTGGGCCAATTGTAGGGACAAACTGACATTGCTTGCCATTCCACCTGCATTCCCCTCCCCCCCTCCACAAGTGGCTGCTTTGCTATGCTGGTCGAAAGCCGCCCCTCTGCACCCCCTCTCCTCTTGTGTTGCCCCTGGTGCCTTTGTTTTGCTTTGAAAACTCTCAGCAATTTTGTGGTTCCTTTGTCTTGACTTTGGTCCATTCATTGACAGCTCCTAATGCAATCTCACCTTGTGCTCCAGCACTTTATAAAGTTATCCTTGGATCTTAAATAGGGTGGCGGGGGAGGGGGTAAGCTATTGCTGCTTGTGGGCCAATTATCGGCTAAATATAATGGAGATATCCGATAAACCGATTGCCCCGCAGCGGCAGCCGAAACATTTTCCACTCGATTGATCTGCTGTCAGAAACAATATGGAAAGCCGGCGGGATTATGCCGATACCGTTACCGTTAACATTACCGTTAAGGCAGCCCCACACACCCCCCTTTTCAAGGAAAACAAATATTTGGATGGGCCCCCAAGATTGGTGTTCCCCCATCAGCCAGCATCTTTTGTTTACCTGCGAGTATCGATAAATGTATCTATGCAAATGTGGATTTGGATTTGGAAGTGGATCATAAATCATCCAATCGAAATCGCAGGATGGGCCATGAAATTGAGAAATTATCCCAAAAGTTTCGTGCTTAATTCATTTGTAATTTCTCTGGGGGAAAGGGATTTGAATTGGGTTTTTGGAATCGGAATCGGAATCGGATTATCTGATTGTGCTCGATTCGCTTAATCCGTTGCTAACTACTGTGGCAACTTTCGGAACTTTCGGTTGCATCCTGTGCGTACTTTCCATGCAATTGGCCACAGTAATTTCACTTGGCTTTTATCCCCCCTAGCCCCCCCTTAACGTCATTTCCGACACTTCGGTCTCTTTCCCGCCAAGCCCCCGGCCTCTCTTTCGCACGCACACACACACATCCGATTAGCAATTTCCATGCACTTGAGAGATTTCATTAGCCACCGTCGTTGCTGTTGTTGTTGTTGCCATTTTCCATTTGCCATTGCGTGCCTGGCTGGTTTTCCTTCTTTGATTTTCCCAAACTTACAGAGCACAGGGAAAAAAGTGATTTTTCCCCGATTAAATTCGATGAGGCTTTATTTGAGAAATTAAATTCTAGATCAATTGGGACAAAAAATGTTTTAAGTGATTTAAAATTGCTCCAGCTGTCACATTGTTTTATAACTTACAAATATAGATACAAATTATGCATTTCAGATTAAAACAAAAGAAACTTTGCCATGGTTTCCATCAGATAAATTCAAGTTGGTGGTAAAATTTTATTTTGATTTCTATTGCTTATCTTGCAAAATATATTTCCTTACATTTCTCACAAGTTTTGTAAGTAAATCCAATTAGTTGTTGAATCGTGAGCCCTGCCTACGTCTGTCAATTTGAAAAGCCTCTGTTTTTTGTGCCGTGTTCCTGGGGTTTTTCTCTACGCACTCTGGCTTCCTATCGCACTCAAGCACTTTCCATGCATTTAAACAATTTCCCTGCTATATTCCATTTTGCAAATGTTTTTTCTTCGCCCACCGCCCACCGCCCGCTGCGTCTTGAATCCGTTTGTTGTTGTCAAAAATGTTGATGAAAATTTCATAAATTTATTTGCTGTTTTTCTCCTAGTTCCTGTTGCCTGTTCTTGGCCCAGTTGTTGTACTTGTACTCATACTTGTTGTTGTTGTAGTTGTTGCACTTCATTCGTTCGTACGCTTCTGAACCATTAACTACGCCACTCGTTCGCTTTTGAGCCAAGAGCAGCAGGAAAAGGATTCCAAAGGGTTCCAAAGTGGCTGCGGGTGGGCGAGGTGGGCGAGGTGGGCGAGGGGGAGGGGGAGGGGGCTGAGGCAGCAAGTAAGTCGAGTGGGCTAGTCAAGTTGCACCATATCGTAAAATATTTAACGCTTTTAAGAGTCCTGCTGCAGAGGGGCAGGTAAGTTGCTACGGTCTCGATGCGTAAGTCATTTTCATCCGCTTACGAGACGGGTGGCCATTTGTCTATGTCTGCCCATTCGGTGCCAGCATTTCATATTGAATTTTTCACTAAACATACTCTTACACAGAGGAAAAAAGGTAACAAGTTAATATTAAATTCAAATTTTAAAATAAAATTTTAACTCTACATTTAACTTTAAATTTAATGAAACTTAAGGGGGTTAGAAAAACATTTTTTAAATCGGACTCAGTAAAAAGTTATAAGCAAATAATTAATTTTCCGCCACATAGATGGCGCCACTTTCAAGCTTGCCACTGCTTGCTTTATCTGAGTAACGGGTATTTGATAGTCGAGGCACTTGACTATAATATGATCTCTTGTTTAAATTTGCTTAGTTTTATCCACTAAGACTAAACCAGTTTTAATAAAAAGTTTTTGCCGTTTTAAAATTAGAACCAACTTCAGGAAATCGTATGATATCTTGTATTTATGCCATCTTTTGCTGCAAACTTTATACTCCAATCAAAAAAAATTTTAAACAGATAGTTCTCAAAAAAAGGAAGTAATTAACAACGAAAAGTATATGGTGCTGATAATAATATTATTATAATTTATTGAAACAAAGAGATAACAAATAAATATTTTACTATTTTTTAAATAATTAAATTGTTTTACTTCTTAATTAGTTCCGATATGGTTGTGAGTTCTGGTGGGGTTATTATCTAACCGCGGCGATGCTCCCTCTTCTCGCTATGCTCCTTCTTCCCGCTATGCTCCTTTTTCTGGCTATGCTCCTTCTTCTCGCTATGATCCTTCTTCTCGCTATGATCCTTCTTCTGGCTATGCTCCTTCTTCTCGCTATGCTCCTTCTTCTCGCTATGATCCTTCTTCTCGCTATGATCCTTCTTATGGCTATGCTCCTTCTTACCGCCTTTAGAGCCTCGATTTCTATTGAGTCTGCACAGTCTCCTCAGCCTTCGTATCTCGGCTAATAGATGCGCTCGCTCGCGCTTCCACTTGTCTGCCTTCGAAGATTTTGAGGAGCTTTCGGTGGTTTCATCGGCGTCTTCCTCAGTGGTGGCGTCATCATCAGTGGCAGAAGTGACAGAATCGGAGGCAGCGGTGGTGGTGGTGGCCGCCTCAGTAGTCGCCTCAGTGGTTGTTGTTGACGCTGAGGCGCCGGATGCTTCCCTGCCCAGGAGCATGACACAACCGAGGATGGCCAGGATCAGTACGAATGAGAAGCGCATTTTGATGTGCTTTAACTGGGAAAATGTCTTACCTTTTATACTTAACAATCTGCATGAGTAGCGTACATATTCAGCAATGTTTGCACAGCTTTTGTTGCTAATTTGGCTTTTGCAAAATTAAGTTCTTTTCTAAAAACCTTTGTTCTTACCCACGCAAGCAAAGAGCGCGAATTAGTGGCTGTTGACACAAGTGAAACATAATAGTGTGCAAAATTCGAAGCCCAGTTTCGACGGAAACGTGCGACTTTGTTTAAACAAAGCTAAGCAGGAAATTCCAAGTTTTTAAAAAGCTGCTAGACAATCCCACCTTGCATTTTTAAGCCAAACTTTTAGCTAAAAGTTGACCTCAATACGAGATCATAAAGAGAGAAATATTTTTAAAATTTTTTAAATATATATATAAAATATTTTAAAAACTTTACGAATGACTAACATGTTATTTTACATATTAAAAATAAAAAATGGTCATCGGTAACCCTTAAATTCAAAGTAATGGTGTAGTATTTTTGTGAATTTTTTATTTGGCTAGCATAAAGTGCTTTCAGCTAAATTGATGCGGCCACAGTGGCGCTTCCCGTAAATCAGTTCTTGAATTTATAACATGTTTTTTCTGCCTGTACCCCCGCACACTCACACCCACACACCCGCCCACTGCCATATCAGGTGGGTTCTGAAAATATCGATGTATGAATTCTCCGATTCCGACCTTTCCTCCAATAAATTCTCGTGGCAACGCATCGAATTGGACGTGATTTCAGCTTCACGCACGCACGCCGCACCTAAACAGGGGAGTTAGTTTCATTTAGAGGGGTGGCTCAAAAGGGGGCGTGGCCAGGGGATTGGTTACGTTGTCCCATAGCCCCCCGCCATCCCCCTCACCTACCCACTTTTCCCCCTTTTGGCATTGCTGTTTTCTATGTCATGGCACGTATTTTGGATTTCTGCTACATTTGAACTTAATATTTTTCCCCGTCTCTGTTGCTGTCTCGTTCCTTTTGGCCTGTAAGAGTGTGTGTATTAGTATGTGTGTGTGTGTTAGCTGGAAATTTGCTCGCTTTTTTGGCAACATCTCTGTTTTAGCCTGGGGAATTTCTTTGGCGTGTTAATGCCTTTCGGCTATCAATTGGCCATTATGTGCCGGGGGTTTGGGGGCCAAGAGTCCCGACCTTCTTCTTCTTCTTCCGCCACATAACCATTACCAGTTTGTAATTCCGTTGTGATTTGGGATTAGGTCTCTTCTCTTCCTTTGGCCAGTACACCGGGATAGCCGGCGAGCGGGTGTCCAGGCACATGAACACGCCATAAAAATATCTTGGCAGAAGGCAATTGAATAAATTGTGACCTTTACATTGATTCCACTGCCGCATCATCCTTGGCTGCATTCCCTTTTTCCCACTCCGGGACAGTCTCTCAAGTAAATAAAAGCTGAAAAACCATTTATTTTCCTTTGACTTTTGCACCCTTTTTTGCGCTGTTGCCCCCAAAGTCCCTGATCCCCGTCACGTAAGCTGGCGAACAGTGTTATAAGTCCATTTTGGTTGTACATACACACACCCATCTGCAGTGTGTGTATAGCTGGTTGTCTTTGTTTGCGTGGGATGCGGTGCCATTTTTTTGCTATTTTTAAATCGAAATATAAATACATGTTGGTTTAGCCACTCCGCTAGTTGGCTAGTTGGGTTCTGGCCGGGCTTTTGTCGACACACAACATGCGCTGAGCTGACCACAAGTCGGTCTATTAATACGCGCAAATAAGCCGCTTAATTAGTCTTTCATTTTCGGGGGCACTGCGGCTGCCACATGGATTGTGGCGGAGGCCACCGAATGTGGCCAGTAGCTGTCGGATTTGCGGGCCAACGTGGCGTATGCATAATGAAGATGATCGAAGCGATTCCGCATACGACGCGTACGGGCCACCAAATCGGACGTTAATTAAATGCTGCCATAATAGGATAAAAACTTTTACTCCCATACTCGCCCCATTATGCGGCTCGTTAAGCTCCCGCATGAACCCTTAATGAAATGAGAAAAACGTTTAGTGCACACATGACTTCTTGTTCTTTTTTTTTCTTTAACCATAACCATATTTTTTCATTTATTATGGAGAAACATTGTTCGTTTATTTTTTGCATTGTTTAAACAGAAAAACATACTTGACTCCGCTTAGGTTAGCTTCATTTACCATTTACCATTTACCAGTTTTCGTTAGTTTAATATAATTTCCGTAATTTCATTTACTATTCATGTTTTTCTTGGTTGAACCGATATCGGATCTATATCCATCCGTTCGCTCTTACTGCTTAAAAGTCTTATCAAGACCGCCTAAAACCGACCTCTAAATGTACAATTATCAAGTATGAATATTTTACACAGTAACTAGATGATGGACTACGTAGAACAATTTCGCGGCTGACAACCAGATAAAAACTTATCCCATATACACTGAATAACCATCTATATATAGCCGGGGGGGTAACCTTCCCCAATTCCAACTTCTCCTCACTTCTCCTCGTGCAGGGTTTATGATTTTGGTATTGGTATAAATAAATAAACAATCGGAGGCCCTAAAATATTTATGTTTGTGTATTGTATATACAATCGGACATTTCTGCTTCAATGAACCCAAATGATATCCTACTGCTGTAAACCAAAAGGTTTTCAATAATTGCTGACTTTTGGCCGGGTCTGTGTGGTGATTATAAACCAGGGCTAAAAACGAAATGAATTTCAAATGAGATACAATGACAACACTGCTGTTTTTTCGGTTGAATTCAGTGAAAAACAGCTGCTCTTTAGTTCTTTCTATGGATAGTGTGCTCTTTGGTTTGCCTGGACTCTGTGTGGTTGATTAAAAGTTCCTTCGTAATACTGCGCCTGCCTGCCTGTCTGCTGCCCAAGGGGATGTCTTATAGATAATACTCGTTAAAGGACACACTGTATATGTACACTAGTTCGTAAGTACGCTCCTCCGCCCTCATTAAATGCACCTGCGGAGGAGCGGTTCTCAGTCCCAACTTGGCCGGGACTGTTGCTCAGCGTTTTGGAGTTGTTGTTGTTGTGTTTGCTTCTTGCTCGACTGGAACCGGAGGCAGCTCCCTTTGATTTCAGCCTTCAGCCGCATCAGCTCCAGCTCCAGAGAGCCGTTAAACCGGCGGCCAAATTACTCCAAATCCAGTTGAGCTTCCAGTGCCAACGCCAGTCGGGGCTCCAGTTCCAGTAGTTGCAGCCGTGGCCGTTGAAGTTGCAGTTCCAGGCGACGGCCGCCACCGTCATCGAGATCCTGGCGGCAAGGACGAAAGGCACGGACGTGGCTGGCAGGGGCCGCAGGCAGCTGGCGCTGCTGTTGCCGTGCTGCATGGCGGCCGGATGCTCCCCGTTGATGACGTGCACCACCACCGAGGCGGAATCTGCAACGAGAGCGGGAGGGAGGGGGAGGCGAACGGGAAATGAATGTGGCGGTGGAAATGCCGCAGGTCACAAAGACCCATTAATTGCCAAGGGGCACACTCGCAAAATTCGTTGCCCTAAACTGTGGCTACCGAGCTGAGGAATTTATATTGGAAAAGGTACAAAAACAAGACAAAGGTGCATACAAGATTGTATCGATTGAAGGTTTGTCAGACAAATGATTTTTAATTAAACTTTAGAACCTAACATTGAACCAAAATTATATTTAAAACTAGATTCTGACACTGAATAAATATTTTTATAAATTTTCTATGTTTCCTATTCAAAAAATCCAAATAGGTGTCTAAAAGTATGCTATGAATAAAGGATAGTCGTCTTTCTATACGATTTCCTACCACTTTTGAGTTCGAAATATGTTGTTGCATACTTTTAGACACCTTTTGTGACATTTAGTAAGTGAACTACCTTAAAAGGACCTTTAATTATCACGTTTAAAATTCCCCACCTTATTAAATATAAGAAATTCAAGTATCTCACACTTAGAAATAAATAATTTATAATTTGAAATTAAAAATATCAAAACAGGTGTCTAAAACTATGCGATGAATAAGGAATAGTCGTCTTCCTGTATGAATTCCTTTCACCTTTGAGTTAAAAATATATTGTTGCATACTTTCAAACACCTTTTGTGACATTTAGTAAGTGAACTACCTTTAAAGTACCTGTAATTATCACACGCTTTCTAAAAATGGAGTGCGAGTTTGC
Organism: Drosophila mimetica; assembly: GCA_037075245.1. Classification (NCBI taxonomy): domain Eukaryota; kingdom Metazoa; phylum Arthropoda; class Insecta; order Diptera; family Drosophilidae; genus Drosophila; species Drosophila mimetica. The sequence continues at coordinate 12,054,662 of JBAMCH010000023.1, forward strand.
ACAAAAATAGAGGCTCCAAAGGTTAATAGCTATAAGTACACCCATGCATATGTGGGGAAAACCTCGGGGAATTGCTGTCAACGCCCACTTGAAAAGCTGACGCACAAAGACAGCGTGTTATTTATACAAAAGGTATCAATAACTTTGTACGCCCACACGGAAAACTCTGTCTAATGAACAATCAGTCATGGTCTTAAATTCACTTCCGAGGGGCTCAAAAGTTCACAAGACTTGCGGGGAGATTGTTGCTATTTTTGGACGGCGTGTGTTTAGATTAAAAATTGAAGACGTACTTAAGACTTTCTGAAGTTTCTTCCAAATTAAATATTAATCTTTACTAAAGTGAGGGTCTTAAACTATTTTCCTCACAAGAATCCTTTTCATTTAGCCGTCTCTTTTGGACATTTTTTGGGCAATCAAATTTTGCGAGTGTGGTTGGAGTTGGCAGGCGGTGGGGAGTTCAGAACTCAGAACTCACCTGAGCTGCTCGGGGAGCACGTGTAGTTGCCCGAGTCCGCCGGCGTGGCCTTGGCGATGAGCAGCTTGCTGGTCCGTGTGGAGCGCTCCGTGATGACGTTGATGCCACCGCGCTGCGAGTAATTCATGACCCGCTTGCCCTTGTACCAGTAGATGAACGATGGCGGCACCGGCGACTGCATCGCCAAGCAGGTGAGATTGATGTCGCTGCCGCTCTTGATGAAGAGCTCCGCGTTGCCCAGGATCTTGGCCCGCGACACTGCCGTTGAAAGGTAATAAAAAGCCACACGGGGCAGGCCATTAATTAGCACTCCGCCCACTTAATGGCCGGCTAACAGCGCCCACTCGCCCACTCGCCCGACTTGGCTCGATACTCACCCACCACGTTGAGGCGGAATCCCTGGCTGATCTTCGGCTCCGTGGACACCTGGCACTCGTAGGTGCCCGAGTCCCTCGGCTGCGGCGATGAGATGCGCAGCGTCCACTCGTCGGAGCCCTCGGAGTGCAGCGACTGGAAGCGCTGGTCGTTTGTGTAGGTCAGAATGCCCACCGTCAGGATGTGCAGGTCGCGCTTCCTTATCCAGGACACCTGGCAAAGCGGGAGAAGGTCATTAAGTGCATAATACATAATGTCGGTGTAATATTTTCACGAGTAAAAATGGCCCCAAATGTTTATTTTTTAATATTTCCCAACATTTAGTATAATAATCATAATAATACATCATGGTAAAATGTTTTCACGAGTAAAAATCATATTACCCATATTCCTAATGATAACTTTAAATATTTCCTAACATACAGGGATTATAATGCTATGATAATAATAATATATCATATCGTAATGTATTTTTCTCAATAAAAGTCCCAATAGCTATCTCTAAATTGTTAAATTTAAATATTTAAAAAAACATATTAATTATCAGAAAATCAAAGCCAGCCATCTTGTTGCTTCCATAAATTGGCTCTACATTTTTCAACTGTGAAATTGCATTGGTTTTTCAATATGAGTGCAAAAAAATGAATTCAATCTAACTTTTGTAACCACTTGGCACAAAGAAAAAGTTGACCTACATATTCTTGAAAACGTGTACACAAATTTAATAAAACTCTTTTTTGGCCTGCTTTGCTTTTGCTGGCATGAAAAAAAATGCATGCAGCTGTCAAAGTGGCAGATGAAAAATTATTTCGTGCCTCAAAAAGGAGTTGCTTTCGTACACATAATAAAAATGTTTCTATATTCGTGCAGTGATATTTTTTATGAAGCACGAAAGGGGGTGTTTAATTGGGAATTCAAGATAATCTAAACCAAACTGTTTTTAGTTCATATTAAATATTCAATAAAAACAAATAGGCTGCCTAATCTTATTTATTTTCAAAATATAGACTTTATTTTTAGATGGCTTTAAGATAAAACTTCACAACCTAACTCCCATCGAGATATAATATTGTAGCAAAAAGTTTAGGTGACGAAATAAAAACTTTTCACTTGCTATTCAGTGGGGCGAATCCCAAATCGTTCTGCTTGGCTAATCCCCAAAATAATAGCAGAATTGCTCTTTTATATGTTCTTATAATTATCCGGATTTTTGCCGAGGAACAAAAGTGTGTGTGTTTGGGCTTAAAAGGATTCTCCTGCCACTCGTTCTTTGTGTTAGTTTGCCAGAAACTGTGGCACCTGAAGGATGCTTTAGCTGCGCACCAAATTAGGCAACTTTAAATGGTTGCCCAAAGTTTTGCCATTTTGTGGGCGGGGCAACTGGAAATTCATTAATTGCCTGTTTCGGCTTTGTCTGGACTCTAATTTATGGCTGCAATTGGGTTACTTAGTGGGGCTCAGTTCGGAATAGTTTCGTATACAGTGGGGATTTCATGCTCATAGGGTTGCCAAGCTAGCAAACTGCCAAAGCTGGCAAGAGAAAATGAAGCTCTCGCTTTGTGCAGTGCTTAATTTGCTCGTTTGTTTGGGTTCAATTAATTATGGATTAGTGCTTGGCCAGCCGTGCTCATAAAGAACCCGCTTGATTTATATTCAAATTAAAATACATTCATTAACCGCTCGTTCGTTCGCTAATTTTCAATATTCAATTAAAATTAATTGCATTTCCCCAGTGCAAATAAGTTCAAGGCGAATCTCTGTTTAACACCCGACATTATTCGATTGGTCCATAGAAGCCATGAAAAAATAGGGAAACCATTCAATTAACACATTCGTAATGAAATTTCGTATTTGAAATAGTGTTTTTATATTGCCATGAATGATTGATTAATGCAAAAAAGTAAGTAAATCTAATAAATTGCAAGGCGTCTGCGGAAAATAAACGTTTTTAGCTATTAATTTGCACAAAAAATGTTGGCAAATATGATTTGCCGATTAAGCCGATTAAGGGATAAAATGTTTCAATTTTGTAAAAATTGTATAAAAAGCTAAATTAAGTCATGTTACTGTTTTACCTTTAATAGGCTATAATTTAAGCTCACAAATTATGAATTATATGTAATGCAATTAAAGGAAGCATTATTTTACCCAACAAATAAATGTATTTAAAGTCTGCTCTAAGTGACAATTAATTGAAAAAATATATATTTAAATATAAAAAATAATAATAATAATATTACATCTTAAATTTATAGAAATCATATAGAAACCGATACCCACACAAGTTTTAAAAATTAATTCCCTGTAAACCAACTGCACAAAGCCAAGTGAACTAGTTCGTTTCACTTGAACTACATTTTCCATAAGTGATTAAGCTTCGTTTGGTTTTCCTTCGGCTTTTCCTTTGAGTCCGCCCCCCCCCCCTTCCCACCCCTTGAAGTATGCAACGAAATGCGAAAAATTCCATTTAGAGGCAAATTTCCATGTCGTGCATATATTGCGACAATCAATTAGCACGGAACTTGGGGCGAGGACTTTGAGTGACTGGAAAAGTGAATCCCGAAACGGGATTCGTGCAGCATGCAGCATGCCACATGGCAAACGAAGCAGAAGAAGAACGAAGGCAACGTGCTGGAGACACCGCCAATTAGCCGCATATAACGGGAGACAATGCAATCCTCCCAGTGCCGGAGGATTAGGGACACAGTTCAGAGTTGTGCTCCTTCGCTCCCCGGATCCCTTCGGAACCCTCGCATCCCTCGAATCCACGACTCCAGCCCGGCGTTAATTACTCAATTCAACTGACTTGCTGAAAGTTGGGCGGGCGGGAACGAGCGTGGCTGACATCGTTGTCGCTTCCTGGCTACGAATCGGGGGTAACGGAGGGGAAACGGGGTCTCCGGGGGGGCAAGACACGGACAACGTAAAATTTATTACACCGCATAATTGCACAGCCACAGAGCGCTTGCCTGGGACAAAAGGTTGAAAAGGGGGCGGCGCTCCACAGGTCAGGGGTCAGGCGGCGCTGAACAGGCCCTGCCTGTGTTGTTGCATTGCTAACAAATCGCCCGGAGCGGAAGCGAAGCCGTGTTACAAATGTGCAAACCAGAGCAAGCCAAACACAAAGTGCTATTGGGTGTTTGGGCGCTGGAGCGCATTCAACCCACAGACATTTAGGGATGGTATAGGGATAGGGAGGGGGTCTTTATAGGGAGGTCCAACCACCAACTTTATGGCGTAATCTTTTAAAAGTAATCTACAAATCTGCCACACGACCGCCGCAGGTCGTTTGTTTTGCCTTATGCCTTATGCGAGAATATAATGTCGGGTGTTCGGGAGTCCTAGGGGCAAGGGGCACATTAATTGCTAAGGGGGGTGGGTCACATCCTGACCCCCACCCCAACCCCACTTACCGCTCGATCGCCCAGATTCCGCACGCGGCAGTGCAGAAGGGCCGCCTGGCCCACGGTTGCGGTGACCTCGCGCCTCGAGGAGTTGTCGAAGTACGGCTGCGAGTACGGGGTTTCCCAGTAGTGCGGCGGCACCTCGCCGCTGACCAGGCCGCAATCTGTGAACAAACAAACAAACAAGCAGAGGATACGGTTAATGCATGCACAGTCGCAGAATATCACTTAAATTGCCCATCAATTATGCACTGAATGCGTCTGAATATCTGAATAAAGGTAATATTTTTCTTTTGCGCATAAATAAAAGCGTTACCAAATGAATTTTTACTTAGTCTTAAATCACTTGCGGAAATCTCTCTCAGTGATTCGATGGGGAATCTGTTGAAAAGCGCTTTGCGGTTTAATTTAAGCCTATCATATCTGCTCTTGTCATCAGTGTCAATGGGTTTGATTCGAATCTGCTTGAATGACTATTTTGACTACTTTAAAAGTCTTTTAATAACAATAGGAAATAAATGATATTGTTAATAAATTTTTAATTAAATACTAAATTTTTAAAAAAATATATATATGTTGGTAAAAATTATAGGATTATATATAGATTATATTGCATAATAATAGGTCTTAAATGCGGTTTTAGATAAAATACATAAAAACCGTTTGGTAAAGATTATAGGATTATATTAAGAAATATAGAAACGGGTTTAGATTATTACTTAAATACCATTTGTTGAAGAATATAGGATTATAGAAAGATTGTATTATGTAGAAGTAGGTCATAAATACGGTTTAAAATAAAATATTGAAGTTAATATTAGTTTTACCACAACTCTACTTTAGTTTTCTTTTAAAAGGTTCCAAAATCTTTCCTATAAGACTTTAAATTAAGACTTTTTCATCGCATTTTGTACTCTATTTTAAAATCATATTTAAAAAATACCATTTCCTGTATTCTGTTTTTAAATTATTCAGTTTCCCTCAGTCATTCCTTCCCCTTAATTATTACAGCCAACTTAAGAGCCCATTTTTTGTTCCACTGTGAACGTGAAAAACCCGTGAAAAAGGACTCACCGAGGAGCAGGACCAGCCACAGCGGCACCAGGCAAATCGCTTTCAACGCTCTCGGGCTGTCCGTTGTCCACATGTTTTATGCTCTCCACTAGGACTGCTGCTGCTGCTGCTACTCTGATCAGGACCAAGGAGTCCTAGTCCTCAGCTCCAGCCGGCTGTTGTATTTGCTCCGTTTACGGTTTAAGGTTTAATAATCTGCAAAGGAGGAAATATTATTACCAGCGCTTTTTATGGGGCCAACGGAGATGGACGAATGAGGGAAGGACGAGCCTCGAAACGAGCTGGGGGAATGGGAATGGGAAAGTAATTTGCCGGGCAAATGATGAAAGCCAGATGATATACATCCTCCCGGATATGGGGAAAATCATTCGGGGGGAGTGGGTCAAGCCAATATGCTTTCCCGCCCATTCGCCCATCGCGGCAATTGTTTAATACAGTGCGTTTCATGGCCTCTGGGATGGCCAAAAGATTGAATAACAACGATAAACCATAAATATGGCTTTTTAATGTGAAAGCATGTGAATAATCAAATGAAACTCATGTTATGACATTTATGAAATATTTAACTAAATTTATGAATAACATTAGAAAGTATAATATATTTCAAAACAAAGTAGGTCATTGGTTAATCTAGTTATTCAACTTATGATAAAGTTTAAATTTTTCCAAAACATGATAATTATTTCACTTGACTCGCAATTAAATCCGAAACAAAATTGTGTGTGTGTGGTGTACGCAAAAAATTAGAATATAATGCTGCTCTCTAATTGAATTAATATCGAAACGAGTTGCAGGAATTATCGGATAACAATGAAATTAGCTTTATAACTGGGTCAGCCAGTAGACCAATTTGCCAGCTGTTGTGTTTTAATTCAAGTGCCAAGAATATATATTATGAAAAATATCCCAGAAATATTCAATTCAACCAATTTCCAACACACAGACATTATATTATTTTGCGGATCTCTACCAGATTCCAGATTCCGACGATTAAACGTAATTTATTGATTCACGGCGACTTATGTGGGCATATTTATGGACCTCACTGCACCGCAATTCCAATTAACAGAACAAGAGAGCCTGAAAGCTGCCTGAATGACGGGTTAATGAGGTTAATGCCGGATGTAGCCTCAACTTTCGGTTTCGAGTCGGTTGCCAGGCAACAAAATGCGTTTCAGATTCGCCACAGAAACTGCATTCATGGTCGTTGTTGTTGTTGGCGGTGGGAGAGGGGTGGCAAAAAGGGGGTGGCCAAAAGGGAGGTGAATGGGCAAGTTCAAGCATATTCCGTTGCAATGTGGCCAAAGCAATTACGGGGAGGGAAAAGGCAACCCCTGCGAATGGTAAACTATGGCAAAAGTCGAAAACTTCGTGAAGGATGAAATTAAAAAGTTTCCCAAGCTGAGCTCCTGGCTAAACGACCTTGTCAACTATATAGTTTTATCTGGATAAACTCGATATTGCTTTCAGTCTTCCCTTCCTTCCTTCCTTCCCTGCTTCCTTTCTGCAAATTTGTCAGTCTGCTGCCATGGCTCCCTCGAGTCTTCGTCGTCGTTCGTTGTGGGTGTCCCTCTCATTATTTATGACTCCAACTCGGTAATCAGTCAGTGGGAAAGGGGGTGGAAGGGGAGTTCCTAGAGCGGTCTTTCATAATCCCGCTCATTACTCAAAAATATACATTTGTTGTCAGTCCAATTAGCTGCGTGACTCCAAGGGTCAGCACTCCGCCATTTGTTTTGGTCACTTTTGGCCTTTCAGCCGTCGGCTTTGTCGGTTGCTTGGTTCCTGCTTTGCCTGCCTGCTTGGCTTTCGACTCTTTTTCCTGGTAAAAAAAAAGGTTCATTTTTTCGCAGCTATTACAGCGGAATTATCGCCTGGCCAGAAAGTCCCCTATGCCGCGGCTCTCCATGGAAATTAAACAAAAGTTTTTTCTGCCTTTTCCTATAGAGTTTTCTTTTTTTTTGTTGTTGTTGTTTTTTATCCGGCCAGCGAACAACATTATTCTGTTGTTCTTTTGCTAACTTTTCAGACCTGTCAAACGGAAAAGGCGGACAAAGGGCGACCGCAGTTAGCCAGGACTCAGGACTCGGGACCCAATTTATTGTTTGTTTTCCTCGCCCGCTCGCCCGTTGTCCTTGTGGCGCATTAAATTAAATTCCTTCACTTACGGCTCGCCGCAATGACTTCCAAATGACACCAGCGTCATCCTCTCCTCTGGAGATCCTGGATGGCCAATCCTTGGGCTTGAGTTTACTGCCACGACACTCGATTGCGCAATGCGCAATAATTAGGCGGCTCTGCTGGCATTGCTCATTCAACAGTTGCACAATAAGCAGCATTCAACAATGCCACACGCACAATTCAACAATTCAACAATTCACCAATTCAACAATCGAAACGTCACAGTTCACCAATCAATCCGTTCGACACAATGCCAAAAAAAGTTGAGGCCTTTTACTGTCCAGGTCTATTTTGGTCTGGCTTACTGGGTGCGTGGCTTAATAGCGCGGATTTCGAAAATATATCCGTTCGGCGGAAGCGGACACATGGACACAAGGACGCGGACGCGGATGCGGATGCGGACACGCACACGATGGCGACGATGACAGCGAGGCGAGCGACAAGGACGACGTGGGCTTTGTATTATTATATTCGCCAATGTGTGTGTATGTTGGCCACATTAGGTGCCAGCGCCAGCCAGAGCCCTATAGGTATGCACACTCACACTAAAGCACCGAGGGAAACACTCGCACACACACACACGTAGCAGCACGAAGGATACGCGGAGAGAGGAGAGGCATTTTGTGTATCCGTCTCGGAACGTGACCAACGATGGCTCCGTGGGATTTAGTTATTAAACGGCTTTTGGCTTGGGCCTTCACTTCATTCCTTCGTCTGTTTTCATTTTTAAATGTGGCACAATGCGATGTGGTATTGGTGGCACTTTCCCTTTCCCTTGCCCCGGCTTCCCCGACGATTTCCCTTCCCAGTGGCTGATTTCTCCGACGGCGACGGCGGCTGCGGAGCTGCGTTCACGGGCATCCTTGCGGCAGGATTCGCGTGCTGGAACTGATTCCGTGTCTATCTCGGTGTGGCTTAAAGGACTCAGAACGGCGACTCCGAAACGAGTGAGTCCGAAATGGAGTGTGTGTGCTCTCTGGCGCAGGCGCAGGCCAGAAAAGGTCCTTTCGAAAAGGATGAGAGAATTTCCTTGAAAGTCAGAGCATATCAAATATTAATTTGCCATCCATTTGTTGCCGCTTTCTTTGCATGCCTAATGAGCAGTTTTATTTTTAAGGCAAGGCAAGGGTTTTTCAGCTCTCTGGTTTCTCTTGGTTTTCCTTTAATTTCACTCGCTTATCCCTTGGTTTTTCCAGCTAACCACGAAAGCCGGATCGTTTTGCTCTCTCTCTCTCTCACTCTCTCTCTGTCATCTCTGTACTATCTGGGTTATTAGCACAACCTGCCTCAATGCGAGGCAGACACACGAGAGGCAGAGTCAAAAAACCGAGTCCAAATCGTGGCCAGACGAACCTAATATGCTCCATAGTCACGTTCAAATGAATATTCGTAGTAGCGACGCCTTCGTTTTGGCATATTAATATAGTCTACATTTCGGGGCACAGGCACAGGCAACAGTGGGCCATGTTCGTACCCCTACCCCCCACGTTTTTTGTGTCTTTCTCGCACATGAATGATTTACGCCGGGCCATGGAAATGTGATTTTTACCGCAATATATAGGTATATTGGTATAGGCATAGGTATAGCTCTATGGCCATCGAAGCCCCCTTCCGCGCAGAAACAATTGAACAGACAGTTATAGGCCAATTTCAGTTTATGTCCATGCGTCGCACTCGAGAGAGATTTGTGGGGCCTTCAATGGGGGGCGCACTGATGGTGTTAAGGGTTCGCTTGAAGGGGGCTTCAAGGGGTCTGTGGGTGTTTGGGGGGTACGACCAACACCTGTACCTCGTTGTTGCGCCGACCATGTCAAATGTTGCGTGTTATGGCCCGCAAATGTGGCTGTCGAAAGCGTAACCCCACTGAAGTACACCCACTACCACCCTATATAACCACCCCACCTGATTCAGAAAACTCGGAACGGGCATTTCAACGCATGCCTTACGAGCTCATAATTAAAATGCCCAACCGGTCCGAGGCCGATAAAGTCGAGTGTGCTTGACTGGGGAATGCCCTGTAGGCCTGCGAGCATCAGAACAACACCAGAACATCGGAACATCAGAGCATCGCAATGCAAATGAGCATGGCGCCGGGAAAGAGACAGACGCACTCAGACAGACAGGGACAGGTAGTGCGAGGGGAACAGAGACAGAGACAGAAACAGAGACAAAGCGAGCCATTGCAACAGAAAATTGACAGACAATGGCCCTGTAATTGACACGCCACCTAGCGGCCATTACGAATGATTAAAGTTGTTTTGGCCCTCCCAATTGCGCGTATGTATGTGTGCGTGCGTATTTCTGGGCTGACATTTGATTATAGAATTCCATTACCAAACAATTGAAATGGGAATACAAATACAACGCGTTGGTCTCTGTGAAGGCGGAACCCCACTAAGCAGTTTACAAATTCCATAATTAAATGAGCACGCAATCAGGTCAAACGGAACACAGAGAAAATAGATCGCTAGGGGGATTTCAAATACAGATTATTAAAGATCATTACAGATTCGATTATTACAGATTATTACATATTATTACAGATTATTACAGGTTATTACAGATTATTACAGATTATTACAGATTATTACAGATTATTACAGATTATTATAAAATATTAAAAATTATTAAAGATTACTACATTAGAAAAAATCTTTAAAACTTAAAATTTTTTTTTTAAATTCTGAAATTATTTGTCTAACTTAACTTATTCTTTTCCAATTTAAAAAATTAGTTAAAAATAAACAAAATACCTTAACAAAATATATATTATATTTGTATATCACTACCGTTAAGCCTGCACGAACCCAGTACATATTTTAAAATTCCATTGAAATGCCTACTTTATTATTTGAAACGAGTGGAAGGTTCATTATATCCCCAGCCTGCTGAGTATCTGGGATATATCGACTCCACGGCGATACTTAACGCTCGCTGGCCCATTCAAGAAATCAAATTAGTGGAGCAATCTATCCACCCCCTTGTTGCCCACACCCATGTCCATGGCTGCCCACCCGCTGCGATGCTATCTGTTCACCTTTTCGCCAGTGAATTTATTGTTGCCAATTAATTTGTTAAAATTAGTGGAGCAGGCCTTGTCGTTGCCCGTGCATTGTGGTAGTTTCAATTGCCAGCTCCACCCGGGGGAGAAGAGGGGGGCTCTACGGGGGATGGAGTTGCTCTGCGAGGAGCTCTGTCTTCAACTGCTTATCGATAAGCGAAAGTGGGCATGGCCCCCAGACGTCGTCGCCTGTGAAATGTATGCCACGTACACGTATTTATCCATTGCTTAGCTCGCCGACGCCATTTATTGCCTCACTGCGAATGGGGCTGTCCCAGGGGCGGGGGCTAATGGGGTGCAGGGGGGGAGCCAACAGGGGCTGCGGACTGAGCCCGCTTCCGCTGCCTTGAATGAATGCTAAATTAATTTCAAATGAATACAAATGGCTTTTCGCTTTTAAGACCAGACGAAGGCAGCGCCAAGAAGCGCCGAGCAATAAACTCCCCCATCACACAGCCAAAAAATCAAGGGGTCCCTTTCACCAAAGAGCCCTCGAATTTTAAAGTTTATTTCCCACTCCCCAAATCACGAGATTTTTATTCAAAGCAATTCCAAAAAAAATAAATGAATGCCTGATTTTCAATTAGCCCGGAAGGAAAAACGAATTGAAAATATATCAGAAATAGTACATTTGTGACAAGTGCAAATAAAATATACGCAAGATCGAATTGGAGTTTATTAATAAAGAGACATTTGTAAATAAATCAAATTCCGATTTTCATCAAGCCAGAAGTGGAATAAAATGTGTGAAATATGAGCCTCCTTCAAAGAATTTAAGAAATGAATGACTTTTATTGTTAAAATATTTGAAGTTCTGGTTTACAATTTGTCAAAAGTCATTTAAAAGATAAAAAATAATGTAGATGTGAAGACTAAATAATGAAAATTTATTTAATTTATTATTGTAATTATTGTTATCAGATCTTTAATATTTTAAAAGTACAATTAAATTTAATTTAAAATTAAGTTTTAAATGTAATACAATCCTAACTTTTTTGAAATATTTACTAAATATTAAAAACAATTAAAACAAAAAGACATGTTAAATTCATATTAAGATTCTAGAGAAATTTCATGGCTGGTGATTTTCAAGTTTTGCCAAACTCAAGGCCATTAGGAATACTTAAGATTTTTCCGACCTAATGATGATCTCACCATTTTCTCTCCGTGCCAACTAAGTCGTTTTGTCTGTCCCTGTCTGTTTTACATTTCTTGTTTCGTTGAAATAACTCTACGTCTGGGCTTTTCCCCTGGTCGTGTGGGTGCTCCTGCTCCTTGATGGCCACCACCTCCCGCTCCCCTTCCCCCGCTACCCTTCCCTATATAAGAGATTCCGATTCGTCTACCGGGCTGAGCGTTCTGGGGCCTTGATGTCGAGTTTATCAGATGCACTGCTGGAAATTTACAACGCCACAGTCCGGCGCAGACAACGTGGCCGTTAATTCAATTCAGTGTAAGGCTCTTCGGAACCCCTGGAACCCCTAGAACCCCTGTAACTCCACACCCCTGTTTTTCGGGGGGGCTATTATCCAATAACTGGAGAACGCGGCTAATCGCGTGAATAGTTTTGGGCGGCGTAATTGATGTTTACGGCAAGCCGAATCCCCCCGCAGGTAACCAATTGCAAACCCTGGCGTAAAATTTCCATTTCGTTGACTAGTTTTTGGGGGGCGGACTCCGTACACCTGCTGGGTCCTTTCAACGATGCCTTGATTTAATGCATTTCATTGAGCAGCAACCGCCACGCCCCCCTAACTACACCCATTCATTTAGAGCCCCCCTCCGGCCAGCTAACTGGCCCCTCAAATACTTCCAGGCCCGGCCACTTTGCATTCATTATTCAATTTGAGCCGCATTTAGATGCCAGCCTGATTAAGATCCCCATTGTGTTGGGCCGTCGTTGGAGGAAGGGGAGGGGGAAGGGGCAGGGACTCGCCGAGAGGTGTCCAAGTAGCAGTCGATCGGGTAAGCCATAGATAGAATAGGTCAGAGTGATGCCTCTGCCGGAGCAGAGCGGCATAAATAAGCGATGAGATTCCCTTTGAGACGCCACCACAAACTGTCATCGCAACTGGCGGCTGATGGAGATGGGTATCGGTGAAGGAGGGTGAGGGGTAAAGGAGACAGAATCCGACAGCGAATTGGACTCCGAATCCGAATCACTGGCAATCCGTATTGATTGACTCGCTCTGGTTCGGATTTTGGGATGTTCTTGGCTTGGATGTTGGCTGCTTTCACGACTGGGCAGCGGACTGCGGCGCTGAATGGTATTGATTAATGCAGTTAATGGCGAATCAAATGCAGCTGAGCGTTCCTATTAACCAAAGCCACCTGCTGTTGCCTTTAAAAAGGTCGCTAAAGCGAAAGAAAAACGCTGAGAGATCCGATTTCTCGGTTGATTTGGTCCTTACAACACTCAGAAACTCAGCCATTCCGTTTGCAGCCAGCCATTCTTCTTGCTCGTATTTATTTCCAGCCAAAGAGACTCAATGAATTTTCTATTCAAAACTTCAAGCTGATTTATTTCCAGCTATTTTATTTTACTATTTAAGTCGATGCAGCAAAAAATCGAGAAATAAAGCAAAAATTATTAGATAGTCGGAGCAGCACAAAATTTAAAAGCTTTTGCGCAAATATTTAGGTATGTGGGAAATGGAATTTATAAATTTAAGTCGTAATGAATAAATCAATTTAAAGAATATGGGACGAAAATGCTGAATTTTATTGCAGTTTAAATATTTTCTATATCACGTATACGACTGGTTGGTCAGTCTCTACAGAGAATTTTGATTGGTGTTGATTACAGCGCTTTTGAATAACTTTAGTTTGGAATTAATTGAATAGTATATATTTTAGATAACATATAACATAACATACCAGGAAACATTTAGTGAAAAACCCCGATTGAATTTCCCTTCGAGCTATTTAGTTATCGTGGCAAAATATTGATAAATCCCCTGCATTTCAATGGCGATTTCCACACGATCCGAGAGTTGAGTTGGCTCCCCGAAGTGCTTTCACCCCGGAATTTCTCCTCTGGCCGGCGATAGCATTTCATCCGCCCCCGGAGGCCCCCCCTTTCACCGCCACCCCTGCACCCACATATTTATGTGTCACATGGTCAGTTAAACTTGTGCATTGCCTCTTCCGCTTTGTGTGTGTGTGGGATCTATTGATTTATGGCCGACACAGCAACACAGACACAGCACACACACACACACCCAGCAGCTAGCAACTGATGAAGGAGCGAGATAGACTGAGGGGAAAAACAAAGAAAACTGCATGCGATAGACTACAACAATATTTATTTATACTCGACACAATAATTAATTACTTTTCTTCATCCGCTTGTGCAAATAACCAAACTAACTAGGCAACGGACAGTGCGTTTCGCAGCTGTAAGGCGGCTAAGTGACTGCAACGGGTGATAATTGCTTGATAAATTATTCAATTTTCCTTTAGCTCTCGAATTAGTACAATTCCCCAAACCGAACTGAGGCATCTGACGATTGTTAATGGACTTGGCATTGGCACAAAATAATATTAACAACGCTTGGCTTTTGCAAAGCTTAAGTCAATTTAATGTAAAATCAATAGCTTGGCCTTCTTAGCCTTAATTATTAATTTGTTTTGCTAACAGGATTTTGCAAAAGCTTGCCTTATAGTAATAATTTCCCTAGACGAAGAAAATCGTTTATGCTAAAGAAAGGGGAAGTAAATATTTATGCTTTCTTGCAAAAGTTTAGGCCTCAAGCGAACTCAAGAAACTTTATGATAACAATATTTATGTCTAACACTAAACCAATAAAAATGTAGTTCAAATTTTAAGCTAGCCAACCTACTTTCTGTTCTTAAACTCTGAGATTTTTGTGAAAAATCCCTGATGGAGTAAGAGAAAACTCAATGTGTTGATTCTTTAAACTCCAGTCGACAACACATGATTTGCTGCGTGGCACTGTGATTTATAGTTTTCGCACGCACTGTATATGCAAATATGGTGGCCACTGCGGGTGCACTCGATAATCCCCTGCTTAGCCCCCTCACCACCCCCCTTTCCGGCTCTCGAACTCAACACCCCGGAGGGCATTTACATAGATGGCTGAGCTGGGAGTTTTTGGCGGACATTCAAGTGCGGGGGAGGGGGAGGGGAACTGGACAACATTCAGCATTCAGCCGAGCATAAGCATCTGATATGCATCAAATCTAACTCAATTGCTGGACCGAAGAATAACCAGGAAATACTTGCGACTCGGAGCTGAGGGAAAACTTTGCTTTCTTTGTATGAGGAATCCTTTCTCCTTTTTCCTGAACCCCCACCTCCCACTCTGAACCGGACTCCTAATGTCCGTTGTGTCGGCTGGCTGATGTCCATCTCGAGTCGACATTTTCCTTTCATTTTCACAAGTGGCTCAGCTTGGCTTTTTATATTGGCATCCTGATTCAGCTGCTAGGGTTCGGGATTCTGGATTCTGGATTCTGAATTCTGGGCTCTGGAATCCGAGTGAAAGGTGGTGGAATGCGGGATCCTGGTCCCAAACTCCGCTTTGGCTTTCTATGCAAACAAAAACTCGTCGTTCGTGTATTTACATAAGCCTAGACATACATATATGTAGGTACATAGGTGGGGGGAGGAGGAAGGGCGGTTTGCACAAACACACACGGGCAAATACATAGATGGCCATATAAAAATATGCACATGGCTGTCTCTGCTCAGTCAGTTGTTTTCATGCCCTTGCCGAGTGTATTTAAATTTTTTTCAGACGTTTGCCAAAAGAACTGAACCGTTCAATAAAGTTGGGTGAATTTTCACATGGTAGAGAGGGAAAACATATTTTTCTTTGATAAATTTTGGTGTTTTACATCTATTATATTGAACAGAAAATTATTGATAAATTGGTGCAACCAAAAAAAAAACTTTACACGAAATGATGATCCATTTGATGAAATCCAGGATCAATTTGAACAGGATATTGTAAATATCAATTCGAAATCTTATAATTTTGAAGGTGTTTTCTGCTTCTGCTTCCTCTTTGACTTCGAGAAAATTTTCGAGAGAGAGAAATAAGAAAACTTACATTTTTTAATATCAATTTTCTATTATTTTATGGTAAAAACGATATGTTTAAAAATATCGGAGAATCTTCGAAAAAGAAAAATCGGAAAAGATACATTTTTCAATATAAATTTTACATTATTTCATGGTAAAAAGGATATGTGTATGAATACCAAAAATTTTCCATGCTTATAGCAATTTGATCCCGTCGTATTTCTTTTTGCGTGTTTAGATTTATATAATTACTGAATGGATAAATAATGTTGAGATACTATAACTCCCTGCTGGATAATAGAGAGCATTATCTATGGCCACATAAAACCCAGCAGTTAAACTAAAGTGCCTTGTTTTTGAAGACAAATGTTCTTCGCATGTCGCCTCGCATTTTCTGGAAATTCTATTACAAAAGCACTTTTTAAAGGGTATTTAAGGATTCGCCGGGACGAATCCTTTTCACACATCCAGCCTCTGGTGTTGTTGTTCTCATCGCTGTCGCTTCTGCGGCTGCTGCCAGTGTCTCTTGAAGATATTTGGCTAAAGGCTTTTAGGACAGCTCAGGACTCGTTCGGCTGTTAGTTGCCGCTTCCAGCGAACATAAAAACGCCCTTAAAAGCAACAGAGACAAACGAAGGACCGCCGGAAGGACCTCACCGAGGACTGGAGGCCTCGAATCTAGGCGAATAAAACGAAAACAGGCAAATATAAAACTTATACCGAAAAGGGATTGACGGATATAAATGGTGATATGACCTAAGGTCATTTGTATAAAATTAAGTTGAACATCATAAAAGAAACACACAACACAAATGACAAAACTTGCCCGCAGCCCCCAAAAAGAACGGGGCGTGGCCCTGAAGGGGCCATAACGCCCCCGAGTTATTTCGGGGCTTAATCAAAAACTTCAATTCGATTTACAATAAGCCGGTCCGAGTGGCGTAACCAAAAAAAAAACAGACAGGAAGAGAAAAACTAAATTGTGATTCTTACATTCGACGGGGCGGCGAAAGTTTTCATTTTTTCCGCTTTTCCGTTCTGCCGCTTTTCCCTGCCATCTTTAATAAACATTTTTATGCCGTATGCTAATAAAGATTCTGTCTCTTCTCTCTCGCTTTTTTTTTTGCTTTTGCCTTGCTTTTTGGGCCCAGAGCTATTTGCCGAGCTTCCGAGCTCTCGGAACCATTCCACTTTTAATATCCAGCCACGTATGTCATGGCAAGGAACCATTAAACACAAAACACAACGGGAAAAGTTAAGTCGGTGAGGGGTGGAGAGGGAAATGGGGAAATGGAGAAGCGGTATAAGGGCGAGGGAAAAGCAAAGCAGCGAAAAAAAATTATGCCCCAGACGCCGCTGAATTTTAAATGAGCCTTTATGGGCTTCATTTCAGCGTGTAAATTATCTCATTTGTCAGCAATTGCGCTGTGTGCGTGTGCCTGTGCCCCTGTATGTGTGTGTGTAAGTGTATGTATAGTAAGGTCCTAGACCATAGGCCATATATATGGCCATATAGTTCCGCCTGCTCACGGCTCCTGTCCCCATGTACTCAGCCATTTGTAAAATGATTCAATGACGTCTCCTGGCATTTAATGAGATAAGCACTCGCTTGCCCCTGATAAGATTGCGTGGCATTGCCTGGCATGCCGGCGAAAGACAAAACGGGTCCCATATCGTATTTAAATATAGATGTCGTTCATCATACGAGGGGGTTGATTCATTAATTCCAGGGCCTCCGCTTAAATTACCGCCCAGCGAGGGATTAACTCGGGCGTTTCTTTTTTCACAGCCAAGTTTCACAATTACCAAACGCTTTATATGTACAATATACGAACGAAAAAAAAAAAAAGTTGCCTTATAAACCACTTAGGTGTGACAGACAGCCAGCAGAATAAAGACAGTCTTAACTTGGGTTGCTGTGAACCCAAAGTACCTTGTAAACTGACAAGTGCAGACGGTTTTTTTGCAGCTTACAAGCTACTTTTGACTTAAATCGCTCAATGTGTTTCTGCTCATTTGGATTTTTTTTTGTTGTTTTTGGTATGTGGTTTTTACATGAAAAAGATTATTCTTTATAAGAAATTGTATTATTTAATTTCGTTTGAAGAAGTTTATTCCAAAAACCATATATTTCACATTCCTTGTTATCTTAAACCTCTATTATAATATTACGATTATAATGGCTCTCAAAGCGGTTATTTCCTTAAGATCTGGATTATACGGGCGATTGATTTTTGGATTTTTTATTGTTTTTGGTGTGGTGTTCCCACATAACAAAGATTCATATTTATAAGGAATTTTATTTATTAATATTCCCTTAAATCCCTTAAATTCCCTTCCATAAATCTCTATAATTTACAATCCTGGCTTATCTTAAACTTCTATCATCATTGGATTATCATATTTATTATTTACAAAGAACACCACAACATAATACTATCATTTCACGATAATCCTGTAATGATAATTGAAACAATCTCCTAAAATCCCTTACATAAATCTATATAATATACAATCCTGGCTTATCTCAAACCTCTATTATCAAATAACGATTATAGTTGCTTTCAAAGCGGTTACTTCCTTAAGTTCTGGATTACAAAATATTTGCAAAGAAAACCACAACATAATACTTTCATTTTCCACAATAATCCTGTTATGATAATTGAAACAATCAAATGCAAATGAATGCGTACTTTGACTTTTGACCGAGAGTTCCGAATGGAGGGATCTGATTACCGGGCTATCTAAAAGTCAAAACTTTCGGTTGGCAGTTGCAAGTGGATGACAGCCGACCCGCTGATTGCATGTCGCCTTGGGAAAGCTGAAAATCGTGTTTCCGTTTTCGGCCCGGCCAAAAGCGACTTTAATGGCAGCTCAAGTGGCGAGCGAGAGGAACTTTTTTGTTGGTTTTAGTTTGTTTTTTTTTTTATAGTTTTTCCCCCTTTTTGGAGGGGTGAAGGGAAATATGAGAGCTTTTGGTGGAAAGAAAAGCGGGTTTTCAAAAGGATGAGGAGACTGCCTTGCTGCATTGATGATGCAGCAGGTTTTCCTCGTATTTGCAATCGATGATGTGAGTTTCCCCGAATTTTATGGGACAGCCTTCGCGCACTCACTTCCATACAATATACATATATATATGCACCAACCATATAGTAAATTTGTATCCGCTCGAACAAAGCCAGAGTGTAAGAGTAAGAGAAAAGGGGTCCTGAGTTACGGACATGTTGGGCCGGAGACCCAGACCCACCTTTTGACAAGGGCATAATTAAAGCATAACAGCAACAAAAACAAGAGTGGGCGGAGGCGTAGAATCCGGATCCAGAACCCCCATCCCCACACCTCCACCTCGCGAGCGGCGAAAACCCACGAACTACGGGGTGAAAACAGGTTGTTACTTCCTTGCAAACAAGGTTCCGTTACCGTTATGTATACGGCCACATCTACATCTGCATATATATGCATGTCCGTGAGTGTACGTAGCCCGTCTGTATGTGTGTGTGCTGGGCACAGTTTCGGAAAAAATAATAGCGCTGCAAATGAACATTTTATTATCTCACCACCGGGGCGCACACTTAAGGGTTTTCGGGCTGGGTAATATAAACATAAATAATTAATTATGTTTCCTTATGAGCGATAATATTCCAAGGCCTACACTGCATAGAAGCGGGGTAACTCCATGTCAAGGTCTATAACTTGTTAGACCTTGTCGCTACATTTATGATTTTGAGTTGTAGTTCTTAGTTCTAGATAAAAAAAATAGAATTCATAATTCGAACTTGAACTTCCAGAAACTCCTACACTCATAAAAATTTCTTTCTAAATTTTAGAAATCTCGCCTTTGAATCGACCAGCCTTTAATTTACAAAAAATATTTCTTGTTTTTAGAAAATTTGTCCTTAAATATAGACATTCCTTTTTTGTACAACATTTCAAAAAAGATTTTTTTTTAAAAATAGATAAATTAAAATATGTAATTTTTTTGGGCTGTCTCTGAAAAAAACTGGCTACGTTTTTAATGGCAAAGTCGCTGTTTCTTGTTTTAAAAAAAATTCTTCTTTTCTTGTTTTTCAATAATTGCATGGTAACCGTGACAGTGATTTCACTGCTTATAAGTCTAAGCCGACAATTTAAGAACTTTTTTATCTTGGAACAAGAATAATTTTTACTTGTTTTAAATGCGTCTTTCTAAAAACACATTTCTTGCTTTAAGAAATGTATTTTCTTCAAACAAGAAAGAAAGCACTTTGAGATCAAGAATTACATTTCTTGTTTTAAGAAATATTTTTTTTTGTTTTAAAGGTACCTTTGTAAAAGAAAATTTCTTAAAACAAAGGCGTTGTCACCTTTGGCAAATATTCAAGAAAGATTTTTATAGATTTTATGGAAATTATCAGTATTTTTTCATGAGTGTAGCTATATGAACTAATAATAAACACTACATATTTCAAACTTGCAGAAGGGACTTAGCAAAACTTTCAGTTATAGAACCGCTGATATGAGTAACTCTCGGCCTGATAGCCACTTCAACTGTGTTCGACTTACACAGACTTTGAATTAGGAAAGTTTTCGCCACGGAAGTTCGACTGTATTTAAGAGCAAATTCTCGATTGCTAGTCGGTTGACCGCACCTGTGGTCGCAGATGTGCATACGTCTGTGTTGCTGTGAGCTTGGCGTATAAAAGAAAGCACGTTATTGCCAATTTAACTTACATTGTGCATGTGTCTTTAAACAAAGATTTATGTACCCACTTGCATGCGAGACTCGAGGAGTCGAGGAGTCGAGGAGCCCCGGACCCGCGATTCTTGTGTAGCATACATTTGTGGGCGAGTTTCGAGTTTCGAGCTGGGTAGTAGGTTGGGTCCCGTTAAGTTCTCCTTGTAGTGGTGAGGTCAGGTGTGCGGGCAATAACTCGCTATAGATGGGTACGTGTGGGGTGCCCACTTAAATCAGCATAATGATATGCACTTATTGTTGTGGCAAATTTGCTGCGGAAGTGCTGCGAAAACCACGACAGGATGGGGCCAAAAGGCGGGGCTCCAAAGACCGGAGGTTCCTAATCCAAGATCCTGGGATCCCGTGGGGTGAGCTCACCTTTCCCCTTTCCCCCCCGAAGCCGCATGTCGATGTCGATTTCTTCATTTGCCTAATACGAGTCGACGCCATCATTAATCTAAAATATGGCTCACACACACGCACCCACTCCCACGCAGCCGCCACACACACACACAGGCACACGCACATGGCGTGCATGTAATTATGCTGGAAACAGTGGCGTGGAAGGGGGTAGGAATGCTGGGGTATGGATGGGGTTTTCCCACCACAGAGACACACATTTGCGTAAGCCTTGTTAATCGTGACAAAAGCTTATTGCGGGTTATTTGGACTACTTGTTTCGCATCCGGCGCTGGCACAACGAAAATCAACATTGCCACATGTAAATACATATGCGCACATACACATACACTTTCTGTGCATATGTCTGCGCACAGAGAGACAAAAACCGAGTATTTCGTACGCAAAGCGGTTACACGCAGTCAGGATTTGATTTCATGTTCGCATGATTAAGGATTTTATGTCAGCAGGGCAGAATGTTTCAAATATACGCATAAAGGGCTTATGAATTTGTAAAGTGGTTTGAAGCATAATGCTCATTACGCAAATTTGGTTTTATGTCAGGATTTGTTCGGCAGGACAAATTTTTTGATAACCTGATATAATAATCTGTAAGTATATTACTTGCGTTTCTTATAATAACTGATTTTGTTGTGCTTAATTAAGCAATGATTTTCTTCTTTTTCCAAACTTTAAGATCCTTGTATAGGAAATGAAATATTTAATTTGAATTTCCCTGCCCCATTTTATTTTATTTTAAATTTAAAAAATATTATATAAAAATATTTTTGTCATACAAAATATATTTCACACGAATAAATTAGGAATACTAAGTATATTTGTGATAACCAAACACAAACTATATATTTTTTTTTTTAATATATCTTCATCGACTTGATATAACAGATTTTACTTGAATTTCTGTACCACATTTTATTTTATATATAAATTAAAATATAAAATAAAAATATTTTTGTGTACCAAATATTTTTTTACTCGAAAAAGTTAAGGAATCCTAACTTTATTTGTAATAACCAAAACACGTACTCCTTTTTTAAATATATCTTCATCGAATTGTAAAGACTTATACGTACACTTTAAATTTTCCAACCTTTCCCCAACTTTTTCTGTCAGTGCAGAGTTATGTGTGCGTATTGGTCCGTCGGTTGAGCCTGTCATCTAAGAGGGGGGGAGATGCCAAGGAAAAGGGAAAGGAGCTCGCGTCACTTGCACACATAATAAACATTTTAAACATTATTCTCGTGTTAAGCAGCTTCTTGGATTGGTGCTGTGTCTGCCGTTGTTGCCATGGAGTTGCTGCTGTTTCTGCTGCTCTCTGCTGCTGTTCGTTTTCGGTGAAATTTACGGGCTTCAACGAATAATGGTGCATGTGGGAAATGAACGTTTTGTGTTCGCTTTTGCCTGTCATCACAGCCACGCAGCAGAATCCGCTCGCACAAACACATTCGCACATTCCGAAACATTCGCCACTTTATCAGCATTTTACTTTAGCCGTTATTACCAGAGATCCACTCACAGTACATTAGCACACACCCACACAAACGCAGCACAAGCCCCACCCCACACCCTAAAATTCTAACAAGCACACAACACCACTACATTCCACTCCTCACGCATGTACGTAAGTCTCTGCGAGGTTGCGACTCTCCAAGGAAATTAAAAAACAACTAAAACAAATTAACAATATAATGACAAAAGTCTTATGTGAACTGTGGTCGAGGAGTCCTTGAGGAAAAGGTGGAAATGGAGGGGAGGAAGCAGATGAAGTAGGCCTAAGAGGAAGCCAAGTAATGGAAAAGCACGGTGAGAAATATTATTTTCATAATCCTATTCTTAAGACATATTTTTACCAGCAATAAATGTATATGAGGTTGAAAAATAAGATTTAAAAATATTATTTTCAAAAATAGTTTGAATAATAAGATTAAAAATAATATTTCCAAAAAAAATCGAGATATTTTGAAAGATTACTAACAATTTCTATGATTTTTAAAAATATATAAATAAGATTGAGAATAGTATTTCCAAAAAAGTCAAAATATTTTGAGAAAATACTAACAATTTCTATGTTTTTAAAAACATTTCCTTTTTCTATTTTTAGAACCTCAAAATACTTATACCCCCAATCATACAACTTCAAGGATCCAAATATATCTTGTATTCTGCACTTCTGTAATCCCGTTATCATTACTAATTGATTTAAACACCTTGTGTGAGTGCCATTTCCGTGGCCAAGTCATAAATAAATGATGACATTTGCGTGTGAATATTTTCGCTGTGTAGGCAAAACTCAAGACGCAGGATTAGGTCTCGCAGCTAAATGGCAAATCAAGCATTTGCACAAAATTGAATTACCTACCCAGGCATACGAGTTTGCAGGCCCATTACCAGTAGTCAAAGCACCACCACCCCCTCCCCCCAAGGACACCAAAGCCACCGCCCACTGGGTGGTGGCGGCGCCCACGTTAAGTATACGCCATGGATTCGGGGCAATTGGCACTTTTGCAATGGCAACTGGGAATGGCAACAGCAATGCTTTTAATGATGATCGATTTGGGTAAACAATGAAATTTCCGCATTCAAATTTTATTGCCGGCAATCAGCGAAGCTTCCTGTTCGCACAAACGCAACGCACACAGGCGTCCGTCCATATGCCGGATGGGATATTTATAAACGAGATGCGCTTTAATATTAATATATGGCGCAACGCCTGTTTGCTGTTTGTTGGCTAAATTCGCAGTGAAATTGAATGATGCGCGTCGTCGTTGAAATTAGCATATAACATGTACATTATCGCATTGTTCGAACAACAACAGGCTGTGCAAACAATTTGAGTGTTTGTGTGGTTAATGATATGTTTATAACGGTCGGGTTGGGGGTAAATTTAAATTCGGCCAATGGGACCAGGCTGGCTGTTTAATACCAGACGGGAAAAGGCGCTATGCGGTATTTTCGCCCCACGGTCTTACTAAGAAAGGTAAACAAACAGCGGAGTTGCCAGATTGGCAAGTGGCCACACCGCCTTGTATTTACTAACAAAATTACCTGTTCTTAGCCAGTTCTTGCAAATCAATTAGGCCTTAAACGGCAGTGCAATAAATAAGAATAAGTGTGCAATATAGCAATAATCACAGATCGATTAACGTGGTTGGCCAAGTGCCGAGAAGAACAGCGAACAGCTGGCGAAGACGGAGACACATTCCAATGCACTTTCTCCCGAAGAAAACCCGTCGAGCGGCTTATTTGACATCCATTTCGATATCAATTCAGAGAAATAGAGAGAAATAGCGAAAAATAGAGGCCACCAGCAGCAGCAGCAGCAGCACCTGTGTAGCTCCGCAGCGACAAGAACAACAAGAGCAACAAAAGTTGATTGCCATCGTCTTGGCCGTTTTATTGGGCAGTCACATACCGCCCGTTCTCGTGTTCGCCACGATTCTTGAAGCGTTTGCGTTTGAATTCGTAATTTGCATATATAGAACCGTAGATATATGCAGAGATTCCGACTGGGCGTAGCATGTTCAACGAACTGAGTCAGCCGCCTTGAAAATCTGCGCTAAAAGTGAGTATTACCTGTTGAAAGCCACACACCGAATTTCTAATGTCTCAAGTACGCTCATCATCATCATCGTTTAGCACAAAACAGGATAGGATGTCTTCGATTGTGGAGAAAGTGCGTCGCGTTTTGGACGCCAAAGATTTGGGCGACATCACCACGGAGCTGTGCGACTTCTCGCTAAAGGAACAGAATGCCACCGCCGAGGCCCAAGGAGTACAGCCGTCGTCCGCCTCTGATTTTGTGCCCATTCTTGGCCAGACGGTCACCTACATTGTGGCCTGTGTGCTGATCAACGAGCACGACGAGCTGCTCATGATCGAGGAGGCCAAACAGAGCTGTGCAGGTAAGGCAGAGGGTATTCCAAATACCACAGAAACCACACCTTTAGAACCCACTAACGTTGCACTCTATTGACCAGGCAAGTGGTACTTACCGGCCGGCCGCATGGAGCGGGGCGAGTCCATCACGGAGGCAGCCGCCCGGGAAGTATTCGAGGAGACCGGTCTGAATGCCGAGCTAACCACTTTACTAGCCGTTGAGGCGGCTGGTGGCTCTTGGTTCCGCTTCGTGCTCACCGGACGCATCACGGGCGGGCGATTAAAAACTCCTGCGGACGCGGATGCCGAATCCATACAGGCTAGATGGGTGCGTAACCCCAAGGAAGTGCCTCTGCGGGCGAACGATATACTCAACATTATTGAGATTGGTCGAGCCTATCACCAGGGACAGAAAATCGCAATCAGTCCTTCACCCTGGCACGGCAGCATACTGCCTACAAGGTTTTCCCACAAACGAAACTATCTGCGTGTTTTGGCCGTCGCTCGGAAGCGGGCCCACAACTCCATGAACATCCTGGTCAGTGAGAAGAATGCCCACCATTTCCCTACCGTTGAACTGCATCCGAATAGAAGTTTGCACTCCACGCTGCGCAAGTTTATGATTGAGATTTTTGGCGCGGAGCTGCCACAGCACCGACCGCATGGATTACTCAGTGTTGAGCACTTGCCTTCGGAGCAGGAGAACTCAGATGGCATATGCCTAAATCTGCTGGTGGCATTCCGACCTCCACTAGAGGAAATCTCCCTAATCGGCAAGTGCATTTGGCAGGAACTGGGAACACCACTCGATGAGATGTTAGGACGCATTGTCAGCAGCAAGAACGCATCCATTCCGCTCAACGTGGTGCGCTGAATGCCTTATAGCTTAAATCTAGCGTAATCTGTCCTAATCTATGGTGCAAGCAATCTATCCGTTATTAGTTGCAATTAAAGAAAACCCCAAACAGATGTCTTCCAGATGTCCGACTGTTATGCAATCATTTTTCCATTCTCCGGTGCTAAGTAATGGATTGCGCAGGTTAGTCTTGAGCTAACATACGCTAATCTGTCATTAATGTCTTGAAGATATCCCTACTACTGAACAAACCCGTTTCCGTTTCTTGGTGAAAGATCTTATCTAAGGATTACTTGTTTGACTTAGCCTAATATATCTTTAGCAAGTTACGAAGAAAACTTTTTACTATTATATAGTACCAATTAAAATAATCGCATTTTAATACGAACATAATTTGTTTTTAGTCCATTTACTATGTGGATTTACTGCGAATTTAATAGTATTGTCGGAAACGATAAGCTCATTTAATTTTATCTAAAATGTGGAATCATTTCAACGATACATGCTTTGATAAAAAGGACAACTATTTTAAACAGATATTTCAGATATTTATTTAAAACAAGCTGTATAATTTCTATAGCTATATACCCACAGCGGGTATACATATGTATAAAATGCTTTCTTGGAATATGTCACGGAACTAGAAACTATTGCAACAGCCGACTAGGTCAATGGATACAGAGAAAGAAATGCACGATTGGGCTTTGGGTAAGGGGAAACACTAAGTAACTAAGTCGCCACACCGCCAGCTGCGGTTACACCCACACCTTGTTGAACAGATCCATGAAGGAGTCGTAGATCATGAATGTGATGGCCACATCCAGGCACACGCGTCCCAGTCGCGGCACAGTGCCCTTGTAGAAGGCGGCGGGTCCCTCGTTCTTCATGATCATCAGCGCACAATGGGCAGTGTTCTTGTACTTGGAGGCCTCCAGGCCCTGCATCCTCGTCTTGACCACATCCAGCGGCGTGTTACCGAACACAGAGGCTGCACCGGCGATGGCTCCGAACGCTCCCACCACCAACTTGGGCACAGGCTTGTTGTGATCGTCGCCCTTGTACAAATCCTTAAGTGACTCCAGTACGAAGAACCGGATGGCCTGGTTGGATCCCTGCTTCAGAATGGTGGCCGTAAGACCCTTGTAAATGCCAGAGAAGCCCTCCGCCTTGACGATCTGGCCCACTCCGTGAGCGAAGCCCTTGAACTTGGGATTGGCGCTACGCTGGTCATTGATGAACTTCACCTTGATGGTCTCCATGGGAGTCACAGCAAGGATGGCCTCGCAGACGCCAGCGCCCAAGCCGCAGAGCAACTTTCCGGAGCTGCTCAGTTGTCCTCGGGAGTCCACGGCGTTGGACTTCAGGAATTCAAAGGCGCCAAACCTGGTAAGGTAGTTGAAGATTTTATTTAAATATAGAAAATAAAATAAATTTCGATGGGAACTTACCTTGCCGCTGACTTGGGAATGCTGCCATAGACAAGCACACTGAGACCGCGGTAGAGACCGAGGAATCCCCGCTGCTGCACCGTCTTCTTGACGCAGTCGAAGATGCCGTTGTACTTCTTTCCCGCTCCCTTCTCGTCCAGCTGCAGCTGTGTCTTCACGTACTCGGTGGGGTAGGTGATGCAGATCTCGATGCCTCCAGTAATGCCACCGGCGACAATGCCTTTGAGGCCAACCTGTCCGCCGGCTGGGGCAGCAGCTCCGTTTTCCGTCATCCAAGGACGTCGGCGGTACGGGCTGACCAGGGCCGAGATGCAAGAGCGATCCATGCTGACTGGGCTGGTGGGAAGTTAGCTGGGGAGAGAAATACATCGATTTTTTAGATGGGAAAAGTAGTTCTAGCTATCCCCTGGATTCCAGCTGATTTCTGTTCGATCTAAAGTTATTTATATACCATTGTTGTTGACGGATCAACAAAAATAGACTCGTTTTGCGTGGGTGCAGTGGTTTTTTGAAATTATCCATGAAGATATTTTCACAAAAAAACTATTTGAATCTGTATATTCCCCTTTAATACTAATTAAATTCAATCAAATTGTAATGGGAATCATAATATTTAAAAAATTTAAACTATTCTTAAAGAGTTCTATTAAAAAACAAACAAGTTAGAATGGAATTGTAGAAGATAAATGACCAACATAGCTTTTGTTTTGATGTTTTTCACTTATATAAGTTCCATTTATAGATTTTAAAAGACTATTTGTTTATATGAATGTTCGAATGTAAAGTCCTATAATATAGAAATAAATTCCCGAAGAAAACTAGAGATCTTAATTGAAATTGCATTCGTGAATCGCGCTGCTTTACCAATATTGACCTTAATTTTCGTATCAAATGTTTGTTCAAGTGCAGTTTTCTGCCTCAGTTATGCAATTGTGATTGTAGCGCTTGCTCAGAAAAAAAGATACTTTTGCGGCGCCATCTGTTGGTCGTTCTAAGAAAGGGTACTGCGTTGCCACTAGAGCTAGGATGAGAGTGGGAGGTATAGGTAGGAAAGCGCGAGAGAGCAACAGTGGCAAGTGTCAACTATCTTCGCTTTCGCCCAAATTCGATCTGAGGTTACCGCCACTTTTCCAGCGTGGGGTTCGGTCTTTCCGTTTTCGGCAGCTGCAGAGTTAAGTTCAAAGTTGGTGACAAGAAATTCGAAAAAAAAGTACACGCGTGTGCTAAATAAAACAGTGCCAGCGGAAAGAGATTCCAAATATATTGGTAGCAAGCCGCAAATAAAGGGTGAGGAAAAAGAAAAGCGATTGGATAGGCGGATTGTTAATTTCCTTGGGGTTTTGTAGGCAACCGCTTGGGTTCGAAGGCCGCCAGAGAGAGAGGGCGAATACAGCCGAGGGAACTGCGCGCAGGCGCAGTCGAGAAATCCAGCGAGCAAGTGCAACGCAGCGTTTCGCAAAAGGACTGCAGCAGCGCTCCAGGAGGGGCATAAAGGATTGCCCATTTTTCCGCCCAGGATAAGTTTTTTTGCCCCGTAACCCATTGTCCCGGCCCAAAGAGAGTTGCATCCAGCAAATAGGCGGCGAGCTACCATCGAGCCAGCTACTATCAATTGGTTGAGGCTACTATCAATTGGTTCGATCGAACTTGTTCGCCAGTTTCGCAGTAAAGCGCAGAGAACACAACGTCGCGCCACGATCGGCGGTTAAAAGTTTTATTTTGCGTTTAAAAGATATTTATTCGGGCCGAAAATTCCAAGATAGCGGCCAAATCTCGATCGGAGAGTCGTCCGGGAGGAGCCGCCACGGGAAGCGGAAAAATTAGTCTTAAAAAAAAGTCGTTTTAGGTTAATTGATAAGTTTAAGTTCGTCGAAAACAAAAAAGGTTAATTTTATTTTTGTTCGGTGTTAGTGTTGTTTGGGGAGTTATTTGGTCTAAACCCCAGTTTAAGTGCATTCATTTTAAAAGTCCAAAAAGCCCACAAAAGTCTCAGTTCTCCTGGCCCATAATTTCTATTTTTTTCGGTGTTGGTGTTCTTTTCTTTTTCTTAGCAATATTTAGCCTTCATCAAGTCGACTAAAGCGCTTTCGTCGGAGGATGGAAAAGGTGGTGAGTGCTTAAAAAAATATCCATTTAAAACCCCTTTTTAATAGGCATAAATCGAGATAATAAAGAAATTTCATAATTTAACCTCAAAAGAAAAATACGAACATGAAGAATTAAAGAAACCGAGATGGCACACCGAGAGAAATAAAGTAGATTAAAAAGCTAGAATGAACGAAAATTAAAAATGATTGGCGTGTGGCATCTTTCCATTTAAATGGTTAAAAGTTAAAAATGATAAATGCAGATTAAATATGAATAAAAAAAAAATTAATTAATTAAATTAAAAAAAAAATTAAAAATTAAAATACAAAATTTTACAAGCCGATTTATAGAAAAACCCCCAAACCTCAGCTACCCTTGTTTACATATTATACCTACAAAAGTTTAAAACGAAAAATGCAATTATGCATTCACAATTATTTATCACATATTAATTTATTTATATATATTTATTGCCTATATTTATTTATTTATTGCATGTTCTTTTGTTTAGCTTAAGTGATGGTTTATGTTTTTAGTCGATAAATAAATATTATAATGATTTGCTAAACTGAAGAAGTGGCCGCAGCTAGCGTTGTTTGCGATGTAGGGTAGCACTTGGAAAAGGGGTCGCTCAGGCTGTCAAGCGATGAGAAGGGACGAGCGACCAAAGGTAGGGTGGGCAAACCAGGACCTCCACGACATCCAAGGAGGCGAAAGGAGAAGTCGGTCGAAGGGGAATTGATAGGGAACTTATAGCAAAATTTTATTGTGTGTGTCTTTCTTAACCCGGTTTTTAGTTCGGTAATGCACGCGAGTATCTCTTATTATTAGCAAAAGGCATCACGAGTCATCGGCAAGACCATCACACCCATAGCCGAGAGCCAGAGCCGGATAGTTTTTTTTCGCGTGCGCAGATGACTCGGGACAACAACTAGCCTGGGTTTATGAATAACAACGTAGCGAATCGTTACAGTAATAAGTCATAAATTAATAAATAAGAATAAAAAGATTGGCGCCCTAACGTGTTGGCCACATTTAGTATTATAATGTGACTCACACACACACATATTAAATAATTGCTGTTCAAAACTTTCTATCAGTCAGGGGGTGGGCTAATATTAGTCAGTGTTTACGTTTAGTCATTTACCCAAGATTGCCCCAGCTGTTAGAAAAACATATGTTGCTTTTCAGTCGGTGTTGCTCGGAAGCATAGGAAAACGGAACAAAAGATTAAAGTAGAGGAATCAGATTTGAATTGCCTAGCCGGCCGCAGACGACAACATCGGAGAAGGGAACATACAGACGTGTGTATACTCTACACAGTGCAACCCGAGTTAGTGCACATCAAACGCATAGGACTAGCAGTTGCATTGGCTTTCATAAGCGACGCAGCTGACCACGGATGATATGCACAGACAAGGGGGCACAACCATTTCCATAAATGGGACATAGTTTCCGGTTAATATTCGCATAGGACATACTGAGCTTTAATCTTTCAAAAGAGACACTCAGGCCACGGATATCAGCGGAAGACATATGCCCATCATAAACGGAAGAGTAGAAGGTCAGCCGCGTGGACCGCAGACAGAAAATTTTTGTCTGACCACGGCGGACTCTTCGCGCTGCTGATTAGAGATAAGCGATGCTCGCCAATTTTTTTTCCCAATTCTCTTTTGTGCTGACCGAAACCTTTTGGTTGTATAAAAGTGCATTATTATTGCAAGCAATTAGCTATGCTTGCTGGCCAGACTTTTGATATTGATTATCTTTATTTGTATTTATTGTTTTTTCGCTTTTATATATGTATCTTTATTTATCGTATCTAGTGAACAATTTTTGAACCGAAATCATTTATTAAACATTTATTACATTTTTACCTAAAGAAAAAAAAGATATTAAAAATTTCTTAAGTCCAAGTTGGAAGCTGTCGGTTCGATCAAACTTGTTCGAACAAAGTAGATCTGGTGGATCGGAACTTGGATAAATTTGTGTATGTTTATCTTTGGAAACTTAAATCTTAAATTGCAGTCATCCAGGATTGTATTTTGGGGTTCGAGTCGTTTCAAACTTTTATAGCTGCATTTTGGTAGATCTCTCTCGGGGTGACACGTAGAATCACCACAGTTTTACTTCGTTTTGGTTATAAAGAAATAAAAGGTCGAGAATA
This sequence comes from Drosophila mimetica, assembly GCA_037075245.1. Lineage (NCBI taxonomy): Eukaryota > Metazoa > Arthropoda > Insecta > Diptera > Drosophilidae > Drosophila > Drosophila mimetica. Next base: position 12,085,851 of record JBAMCH010000023.1, read on the forward strand.
AACAATGGATTTGGACGCTTCAGGGCCGTCGAAATGCGTGATTTGCGACAAATTGTTGTCGGCGGACCAAGTAGGCAGGGCCAAATGCGGTCACGAGTTCCACAAAGAATGTTTAGATATCCAAATAAAGGCCAAGGGCAGTTGTCCTGGTTGCCATCCCAAAGGAGAAAGCAGTAAGCAAAAAGCATCAACTAGTAAACAAGCAACCAGTGCAGCGGACTCTGAGGCTATCGGTATCATTGTGGCGCAGCAGTTGAAAGCGATGCAAAATGAACTGCTAACACAATTAACCGATCGGATGGCACCAATAATTCAGGCAACTTTATCTGCCCATATTCAAGAACCGTCAAGACAAGAAGCAGTCCATAATTTCAGAACTCCGTCGGATATGGGGGAGATCGAAATGCCGGAAAGGCCCATTTCAGCTTTTACAAGCTCTGATTTGAGCAGTAGGCCCGATAAGGTCGGTCAGATCATTAGTAGTTGGAAGTTGCGGTTCAATGGAGATAAAGAAGGGTTAAGTGTGGATAAATTTCTATATCGGGTGGAGGCGTTAACACGCCAAACGCTTAATTCAAGATTTGATTTGCTATGCGGCAATGCCAGTGTACTGTTCGAGGGAAAGGCTCGCGAATTTTATTGGCGTTTTCACAAAACTTCGGATAGTTCACGGTGGGATTTGCTTACAGAAGCTTTACACAAACAGTATCGAGATACGCGTACTGATGTGGATCTGAGAGAATCAATCCGAGACAGGAAGCAGAAAGATAGGGAAAGTTTTGACTCGTTCTACGATGCCATTGTACAAATCACGGATTGCCTGGAAATACCCATGCCAGAAAAGGATCTAATCGAAACGCTTCGCAGAAATTTACGTCCGGAGATCAGGCACGAGCTTTTAAATGTAAGCATAGATTCGGTGCAGAAGCTAAGAGATATTTGTCGGCGTAGGGAAGGCTTTCTTGAGGACGTAAAGCGTACTTATGGTTATCAAAAGCCAGCTCCTTACCGGACGCAAGTATCTGAGTTAGTGCAGGATTGTGAGGACGCTTCGGGGTTTTCGGAAGTGAATCAGGTACCACAAGTAGAGGCTTTCGGATTGGTGTGCTGGAATTGTAAGCAAGAGGGCCATCGTTATCAGCAATGTAAGGTGAAAAAAAGAGTATTTTGTTTTGGATGCGGCCTCGCTGATACCTACAAGGATGTTTGCCCAAGATGTCAAAAAAACCCGAGGATGAACACACGACCCCGACAACAGCCGTGTGTTCGCAGAGAAAGGCCAGCAGATTCCGTTGTCAATCAGCAGGAACTTTAAGCGCACCCGATTTAGGTAGAGAGGGGAGGTCTCAAACTTTCTGGCCACAGATATTGAAAAATAGTTCCCCACCAAACTTTACGACAAAACCGGTTAGAACTCTTTCTCGGAATGCGAGAAGAATTAGAGATTTTTGGCAAGCGGCCAAAGCTATCAATGCTATTAGACATAAGAATCAGGATAGACGCCCGTACGCGGAGATCCGAATGTTAGATAGAGTTGTACTTGGTCTGTTAGATACAGGTGCATCCATGAGTGCCGTAGGAGGGAGTTTGGCCCAACAAATTCTCAGGCAGAGAATACCGTTTAAGAGAGTGGCAACCACCGCAAATACAGCCGACGGTCAAAAGCAAAAAGTCATAGGACGATTTAGGACACCAGTTCAGTATGAGGGAGAGACAAAAGAGTTAGAATTATATATTATTCCTTCTTTGAGCCAGGATTTGTATTTAGGAATAGACTTCTGGAGCGTTTTTGAGCTTTTGCCTCCCGAAATGAATTTAGACGAGCTGACTAGTGAGGCTCATGTTTTGTCTAGTTCTCAACAAGCTAAGTTGCAAGCAGTCATTGGAAAATTTCCTTCTTTCGCGAATTTGGGACTGGGAAAAACTAGCATCCTGTCTCACTCTATCGATGTCGGAGACGCAAAGCCCGTAAAACAAAGACATTTTCCGGTTTCGCCAGCTGTAGAGAAGTTGCTTTATGAAGAGGTTAACCGAATGATTAAGCTCGGCGTAATTGAAGAGTCTGATAGTCCTTGGTCTTCGCCGGTTGTTTTGGTGCAGAAGCCAGGAAAGGTGCGGCTTTGCCTCGATAGCAGAAAAGTGAACGCCGTTACGAAAAGGGATGCCTATCCTTTACCACAAATAGATGCAATACTTAGTCGCCTTCCAAGAGCCAATTTCATTTCTAGTCTCGATCTCAAAGATGCCTATTGGCAAATCCCTTTAGATCCGCAGTCGCGCGACAAAACCGCGTTTACAATTCCTGGCAAGCCATTGTATCAATTTAAAGTCATGCCTTTCGGCCTGACGAATGCTTCACAGACGATGACAAGATTAATGGACAAAGTGATACCGGCAGAACTTAGAAACGAAGTCTTTGTATATCTTGATGACTTGCTCATAGTTTCAGATAGCTTTGAGGGTCATTTGAGTGTTTTGAGTTCAGTTGCCAGTTACATTAACGTTGAATGTGGAGAAAAGCAAATTTTGTGTAAAAAGCGTCAGGTATCTAGGTCACATTGTAGGTGAAGGAGTAGTGCGGACAGATCCAGATAAAATATCTGCAATGACGGAATTTCCATTGCCTAGGACTTTAAAATCCTTGAGAAGATTTTTAGGAATGGTCGGATGGTACCGAAAATTCATCAGCAATTTTGCAGCGGTATCAGCACCCTTGACGGATCTTTTAAAGCCGAGGCAGAAATTCGTGATGACTCCTGAAGGAGAGGAAGCTTTTAAGAAGTTGAAGGAGATGCTTTGTTCTGCCCCAGTTTTGCGTAGTCCAGATTTTAGCCAGCCATTTTATATCCATTGCGATGCCAGTAACTCCGGAGTAGGAGGTGTTTTAGTGCAGAAGTCGGAGAGTGGCGAAGAATGCCCGATTGCATTTGTCTCCAAGAAATTGAACAAAGCACAAAAGTCCTACACAGTCAGCGAAAAAGAGTGTTTGGCTGCAATTATCTGCATAAAACGATTTCGGGCATACGTTGAGGGTCACGACTTCACGGTCATCACAGACCACGCGTCGCTTAAGTGGCTAATGTCGCAGACAGATCTGCATTCTAGGCTTGCTCGGTGGGCGTTGAAGCTTCAGGGCTTCAACTTTAAAATTGAGCATAGAAGCGGTAAGCTCAATGTAGTTCCGGATGCCTTATCCCGGGTCAACGAAGAAGAAATAGCTGCCGTAGATGTTAGTCATGGGTTATTGGTTGATCTTAAATCCCCTCACTTTAGCGATCCTGACTACGTCGATCTAGCCGAGAAAGTTAAGGCAAACGCAAGCAGTCTTCCAGATTTGAAAGAAGCGGAGGGATTTGTGTATAGAAAAACAGAGCATTTGTCTGGGGATCCGATTCACGATAACTTTTGTTGGAAGCTATGGATTCCTATGAGCTTGGTACCCGAAGTTCTTAAAAATGCCCACGATGATCCTTTAGCTTCACATGGAGGAATTCATAAGACGTTGGAAAGGCTGAGAAGGTACTACTATTGGCCACGACTGGTAAAGGATGTAAAAGAGTACATACAGGCTTGCGAAACCTGTAAAATGACTAAGGCTCCCAATTGTGCATTAAGACCACCGATGGGGAAAGCTCCCGAGTCTGCGAGGCCCTTTCAGAAGCTTTACGTCGATTTTTTGGGTCCGTATCCGCGATCAAGGAGTGGAAACATAGGGATATTTATCGTGCTAGATCACTACAGCAAGTTTGTGTTTCTGAAGGCGGTGAAAAAGTTAACAGCGGATGTGGTAGTCAAATACATGCAGCAAGACCTGTTCCATACTTTTGGGGTCCCAGAAGTCACAATTTCAGATAATGGGTCACAATTTAAGTCTGAGTCCTTTCAGAAACTCTTAAGAGAGTACCAGATATCTCATACGCTCACTGCTGTTTACTCGCCCCAAGCTAATGCATCAGAGAGGGTAAACAGATCCGTAATAGCTGCCATACGATCGTATGTGCGCAGCGACCAAAAGGATTGGGACGAACAACTGAGCAGCATTTGCTGTGCTCTCAGGTCAGCAGTTCACTCGAGTTTAGGGACTTCGCCTTATTATATGATTTTTGGACAGCATTTCATTTCAACTGGTGCCACGTATAAGTTGCTAAGAGCTCTTAATTTGCTCGAAGATAGGTCGTTGGCATTCTCAAAGGAAGATTCTCTAGAACTTGTCCGCAGTAAGGCGTTAGAGGTGATGAAAAAGCAATTTGAAAAGAATGAGAATAGATATAATTTGCGGACAAGGGAAGTATCTTTTAGGGAAGGTCAAGAAGTCTACAGAAGAAACTTCAAGCAGAGCAATTTCGCAGCTGGATATAATGCGAAATTGGGTCCAGCTTTCGTGAAAGCAAGAGTGAAGGAAAAGATTGGGCAGGTGTATTATGATCTCGAGGATCTACAGGGGCGTTATGCTGGCAGGTTCCATGCGAAGGATATTAAGCAATAGTCTCGCAAGCGGTGGTGTTCTCAGTCTTGGAGAGTTGTCCCCAAGTCTGATCTTGATGGGGGGGTATTTTTGTAGCGCTTGCTCAGAAAAAAAGATACTTTTGCGGCGCCATCTGTTGGTCGTTCTAAGAAAGGGTACTGCGTTGCCACTAGAGCTAGGATGAGAGTGGGAGGTATAGGTAGGAAAGCGCGAGAGAGCAACAGTGGCAAGTGTCAACTATCTTCGCTTTCGCCCAAATTCGATCTGAGGTTACCGCCACTTTTCCAGCGTGGGGTTCGGTCTTTCCGTTTTCGGCAGCTGCAGAGTTAAGTTCAAAGTTGGTGACAAGAAATTCGAAAAAAAAGTACACGCGTGTGCTAAATAAAACAGTGCCAGCGGAAAGAGATTCCAAATATATTGGTAGCAAGCCGCAAATAAAGGGTGAGGAAAAAGAAAAGCGATTGGATAGGCGGATTGTTAATTTCCTTGGGGTTTTGTAGGCAACCGCTTGGGTTCGAAGGCCGCCAGAGAGAGAGGGCGAATACAGCCGAGGGAACTGCGCGCAGGCGCAGTCGAGAAATCCAGCGAGCAAGTGCAACGCAGCGTTTCGCAAAAGGACTGCAGCAGCGCTCCAGGAGGGGCATAAAGGATTGCCCATTTTTCCGCCCAGGATAAGTTTTTTTGCCCCGTAACCCATTGTCCCGGCCCAAAGAGAGTTGCATCCAGCAAATAGGCGGCGAGCTACCATCGAGCCAGCTACTATCAATTGGTTGAGGCTACTATCAATTGGTTCGATCGAACTTGTTCGCCAGTTTCGCAGTAAAGCGCAGAGAACACAACGTCGCGCCACGATCGGCGGTTAAAAGTTTTATTTTGCGTTTAAAAGATATTTATTCGGGCCGAAAATTCCAAGATAGCGGCCAAATCTCGATCGGAGAGTCGTCCGGGAGGAGCCGCCACGGGAAGCGGAAAAATTAGTCTTAAAAAAAAGTCGTTTTAGGTTAATTGATAAGTTTAAGTTCGTCGAAAACAAAAAAGGTTAATTTTATTTTTGTTCGGTGTTAGTGTTGTTTGGGGAGTTATTTGGTCTAAACCCCAGTTTAAGTGCATTCATTTTAAAAGTCCAAAAAGCCCACAAAAGTCTCAGTTCTCCTGGCCCATAATTTCTATTTTTTTCGGTGTTGGTGTTCTTTTCTTTTTCTTAGCAATATTTAGCCTTCATCAAGTCGACTAAAGCGCTTTCGTCGGAGGATGGAAAAGGTGGTGAGTGCTTAAAAAAATATCCATTTAAAACCCCTTTTTAATAGGCATAAATCGAGATAATAAAGAAATTTCATAATTTAACCTCAAAAGAAAAATACGAACATGAAGAATTAAAGAAACCGAGATGGCACACCGAGAGAAATAAAGTAGATTAAAAAGCTAGAATGAACGAAAATTAAAAATGATTGGCGTGTGGCATCTTTCCATTTAAATGGTTAAAAGTTAAAAATGATAAATGCAGATTAAATATGAATAAAAAAAAAATTAATTAATTAAATTAAAAAAAAAAATTAAAAATTAAAATACAAAATTTTACAAGCCGATTTATAAAAAAACCCCCAAACCTCAGCTACCCTTGTTTACATATTATACCTACAAAAGTTTAAAACGAAAAATGCAATTATGCATTCACAATTATTTATCACATATTAATTTATTTATATATATTTATTGCCTATATTTATTTATTTATTGCATGTTCTTTTGTTTAGCTTAAGTGATGGTTTATGTTTTTAGTCGATAAATAAATATTATAATGATTTGCTAAACTGAAGAAGTGGCCGCAGCTAGCGTTGTTTGCGATGTAGGGTAGCACTTGGAAAAGGGGTCGCTCAGGCTGTCAAGCGATGAGAAGGGACGAGCGACCAAAGGTAGGGTGGGCAAACCAGGACCTCCACGACATCCAAGGAGGCGAAAGGAGAAGTCGGTCGAAGGGGAATTGATAGGGAACTTATAGCAAAATTTTATTGTGTGTGTCTTTCTTAACCCGGTTTTTAGTTCGGTAATGCACGCGAGTATCTCTTATTATTAGCAAAAGGCATCACGAGTCATCGGCAAGACCATCACACCCATAGCCGAGAGCCAGAGCCGGATAGTTTTTTTTCGCGTGCGCAGATGACTCGGGACAACAACTAGCCTGGGTTTATGAATAACAACGTAGCGAATCGTTACATGATACACTTTAAAGCCAGATGTTTTGCGATTCTATAAATTCCACTTTAATGGTAATAATCAGTGGTACTATCATTGGTAGTTTCCATTAGTGTAATCAATGGCTCTCTCTTCCATCTACGCATATTCATTTATCGCTCGAAATTTCACCTTGAGGACAAGGTTCAAAACAAACTGGGAACGAAGAATCGACAAACCAACACAAACACTAACCGAATGTTAGAAAATCTCTATAGTGATTACTTAAGATCTGGTGATATAGTCTATGTCTGGGGGTTTTAAGTGGGGGAGCGGTACTATATCAGCAGGCTCGTTGTTGGGTTCGCTCTTTGCACTTGACAAATTATATATTGTTTCAGAGCGATTACATAACATTCGCATGACCATAAATAATAATCACAAATTTAAGTTCATAATTATTCACAATATGCCGTTGTTTAAGCCACTTTCCGTATCGGTCTGGAAATCTGGATAAACATAAACAATGCCTACTGATAAGTCGGCACTGGAAAGTGCCTAACGACTTCCACGCACACACAAGCGGCTGATTAAACCCACTCCCACAAACACACAGACACGGAAAACCCACAGTTTCTTGCTAACGTTGCACTTAATTTTTGCTCATGAAGCGGTACTAATTTGCTATTGGATTTTTGTTCTCTTACTACTCACGTTAGAATGCAAAAAACCGAAATAATTAAATTTTTGGAATGCCCAGCAGCAGAAAAGAGAAGGCGACAGAGAGCACGGCGATCGTGGGCAGCGGTTGAATCTCAACTGATCGGCGGTACGAAAAAAATTCCATTTTCCAATCGACGAGCGAAAGCGAATACAGTGCTCCCTCTAAACGGAGTACAGTGAAGCCTATAATAAATGAACGCCAGATTATGGAGAAACACCGCTGGACAAAATCAAAAATATTTAAAAATGATTCATTTTTGGAAATTTTTGAATTCTAACATTTTCAGATACAGGGACAAAATTCGCTACAGTGGGCCCTTAGTTTTTATCCGTTTTCTTTTACGAGAGACCACTGTAGTTCCAATGGTCGGCGTTTTGTAAACAACGGCTCTCCAGGGAGCGGTATCCACTCTCCCCTCGCTCAATAGTTCACACGGAAAAAAATTTCCAATTTTCTCAGTATGATTCTATATTGAAATCTTTTTAAAAATGTATCTAATTTTGAAAAATAATTGAAGCAATTATTGTATTGTAACAACAGTATTTAAACTTGAAATACATGTTCTCAATTTTAAATTATAGTAGATTCAAATCACTCTTTTTTTTCTGTGCAGAGAGTGGGGAGCGAGCCCCAAAAGTAACGGCTATGGCGTGATACTTTTTTTTTGCTGACACCGCAGTGGAGATCTCTCTCTAATCGAAAACCCGTTTGGCCAGACAACAACAAACTGAACAAAGCTTTCCAAACTGGAAAAGCTCCAACGAGAACAATAACAAGAACCTCTTTGTATTTTGAATTTCGGAACGCCACAAAGTAGACCGACTTTTTTTTCCACAGCGATTACACAATGAGTTCACAAACACACACGCAACGCGCTTAGTTTACGCACACCCACGCGACGGTTATATCCAGGTTATCAGTCCATTTTAGTGCCCCAATAATCAAAATCGATAGAGGTGACTTTGTTTTTAATTTATAACGCCCAATTGACCAACTCTCAAATGTTTACTTTTTACCGACTGACGCAACTGGGCGGCATGTGAATACACGTATTTCCAACGCTGCCGGCAAACGGTGAGTGTTAACCAAAAACCCGGCGGAAAGTGTGGCCGTGCTGCTAACTCTCCGGTGATAAGAACTGCGCCTGCGCCAGTCCCCCGAATCCCACAGATGCAACCCACACTTGTGGGACGTACTCAGCATACCCACTTACTGAATCAACTCCTCAACAGTACAGCATTTCATTCTCAATTAGCCACAGATGCTGAATTCGCGAATGAGTCGCAGCGGAAACGCGTGGAAGGAACATCCTAAAAGTAAGGTTTAAATATCTATTCAAACGTATAACCCTCCATATTTACAGTAGAACTTTCATTAATGATACCAAAGATAAAGAACAAATCAGCTACGAGCAAAAGTATCAGTTATACTAGCTCTATTTTAGTTTATGTACTAAAACCCTACATTTGTTAGATATATTTACCTAAACTCTTCTGTTGTCAATCAAGTTTCGTTTGTTTTACACCAAAGAACTGTATTGCAAATACAAATGTAGAGGTGCCTTGATCATCTTTCTACTATCTCCCTACTAAAGTATCACTTAAATTTTTCCTTAACGCATTTTGAAACCATCTATGTATGTAGAACACTACACTTTTATACTCACAAATGAGGAATCAAGAAAATGGTTTGGTACAGAAAATTGAACATAATTTTGATTGATGCGACTAAGCACAGTTAATGATCATGATTAACGAACTCAAAATGCCAAGTGAAACAAAGTCGGGATATTGTAAAGCACTTCAGTGTTGTAGTTTATTCAAATGCATTTGGAAATGGGTCCCCCAAGAGAGTGAGGGGAATCTCACCTACACCGACTGCGGGTGTACGGGTGCGATTATAAATTAACATTGGGCTGAGCGTGCAGTTCCTTTGGGTTTAGTTTAGTTCACTGTTAGTCAATAACAATAGTGGCTATCTGAGTTAGTTGCAATGCATGTAGTTATAGTTATAGATCAGTCGTGGACAGCGGCCGGGCATCTTAGACGGCCTTGTAGACGCGCACGCACTTGATGCTGCCGATGGTGAGGGTCTGCGGAGGGGAGGGAGTGGATCAGTTAGGACAGGACGATGATATAGGCAATAGAATGCACTTACGGTGATCAGCTCGCCGTCGTTGAACTCGCGGACGATGGTGGTGGGCTTATCGCCCTTCTGCTCCTGCGTCAGCTTGTTGCCATCCAGGGTGATGATGCTCTTCACGTTGCGTCCATCGAGGGTCTCCTCGTCGAACTCAACGCCCAGCTTGAAGCTTATGGCCGACGTCTTGAAGGTGGAGGTGGTGGTCAGGGTGTAGGTATCTCCCTCCAAGGTCACCTCCACGGTGGGGCTCAGGCTGTTGCCCATCTTGCGGGTCACCAGACCGACGCCTGCAAGTGGAATAGAAGTGAAATTCAGAAATCAGTACATGGGAAAGTGAAGAAATCAAAAATCAGAACGAAAGATGAATTATGAGCAGACTGCACATAATTGAATTAGCCCAACAAAGTTGGGGACCCCAAAGCGGTCACAATGCAAATCATATCATATTTAATTAAAAATAATAAAGCCGAGTCATGAAGTTCCCTGCAGACTCAGTGGGAACGTCAAAAGTCGTGCTCAAGGTTAACGAACAATGCGGGCCGCGTCTCCACCGCCGTCTCCGGGCTTATCAATTGGCAAGCCCTCTATATATAGATCGAGCGGGACACCGCTTTATCTCAGCGCTGCATCCCATCCCATATATGTATATAAATGTGAACATGTCATTTATGTATATACGCTCTCAAAACTGATTTAATAAATATTAATCATAGTGCAGTGTTACTAATTTTTGTTCTCTAAAATTGTACGTGTTTAATTGGAAATGTCCAGACTCTCCATTTTCAAAAGCCGTAAAATATTCAAGTGCTGATAGTTACAAAGAAAAAAAGCAGGTAATAACATCATCAAATGATAAGCAAGGTACATAATTCTATCATTAAAAGATTGCTAATCAGTCAATCGTGCCCAAATAATTGCCGACATTTGATACTTGATTTTATAGGATTTATAATTACAGAAATGTATATAGCTAAAGTAAAGTGTATGAATCATTGTTATCGCTGTTTTTATACTTTAAAATTACTCTTATTTTTTTTTAACTTTTAATGTATCCGGTTCCATTTATATCTTTATAGGATTGCAATTTTATAAAAATTTCAGGCAAACAAAATATATGAATCACAATCTGTGTACTTGAAACGAATGCCAAGCATTTTGAGAAAAAAACATGTAGGGCTTACGATTGCTTTCTGACCTGTATTTTATCGAATCTAGAACATTGTTCAGCCATCAAACCATCATGGGGGTCCAATCAATTATGTTCAATTATGTATGGACCAGATACTACAACACAAAACCCGTACTTTTGTCAAGACCCATCGAGTCAAGTGTCAACTGCCGTCGCGCGATAACTTCCCAAGTTCCCACTCATGGGAACCCAGCAACTGTACCCAGAGATCGATTTATATGCATCGTATATGACAGGAGAACCTTGAATAGATTAGACTGGCCTGCAATTACGAACTGTGGTCTATGATATTGCCGTCCTGCCCAAAGTGCAAAATCCGTAATCGCGCCTAATTATCGTGCCCATTTGGCACATATAGGCATATAGTTTATCGCATTTATATACGACAGCTGATAACTGCTGCGAGGCCCCAACGACAGGTTGAATTCGATTTGTTTGGGTTTGAAAATTGAGAAGTACGTGGCTCTGGCACCAAGTACCACCAAGTACCATTAAAATCAAAACCGCAAAGTGTAGGCGAAAAGTTCTGGTGAACTGGGGTCTGGTAAATAAATCCGGACCTCAAAGCGACGCGCCATCTCGGGTTTCCAAACGTATCCCATCACCCTGTCGCGTCCTCACAGAGACGTCTAGACAGGAACAGTAACTATTGGTGGATACTGTCGAACAAACCCGATTTCAACAGAAGTATTCAAATGAAAATAAGTATCTAACATTTTAATGATCTTCAGTTTCGTTGAGTATAGTCTAGAATAACAGTTAGCTAGGAACAGTAACTATTGGTGGATACTGTAGTACAAACCCGATTTCAACAGAAGTATTAAAATGAAATGAAGCTATGTATCTAACATTTTAATGATCTTCAGTTTCGTTTAGTATAGTCTAGACTAGCGGCTAGGCCAAAGATCGCAGCTATAAAGCTTGTTGTCTAGTACAAAGTTCAGTGTGGGAAACTTTCCCCCAAAATCTAGTACACAAATATAAGGCACCTGTCGCAAAAGCTAATGTCACGATGATGATGATTATGATGATGATGGTCCCCATGGAAAACAGACAGAAATGACTCAAAAGGGGGAGCAAAGTTCGGACCAGTACTTAATTAGTTTTTGGGTTTATGGCTCCCGCCGATAAGCTTTAACGGATTTTAGGTTCTGCACTCTGATTCGCAACTGTAAAGTTGGAAAGAAGGTGAGAAGAAACACGTTTTATTTTTTTTGCAATTTGTGCATCTCTCTTCCCTGCTCCTGCTCTCTATTGATTTTCATCTCACTCACGTAGGAAGATTTAAACAGGGGCGGCGTATTTAGAGTGCAATTTAAGGAGGGGGTATATTTTTGGAGTGCAACGAAAAGGTTTGAACAATGGAATTCATTCATAATTTCCAGTTGACATAACGTTATTTACGAGAACTTGGGGAGGGAAACCACTACCCCCTTGACCCGCCCCTGAAGTTTTTGCACACTAGTGCGAAAAAAGCCGGCCGGTCGATTTCGGTGGCGTGTTTTCGGCTTCCTTCTCTCCCTCCCTCTCCTTTCTCCTGAACACTTTTTTTCTATTACACTTTTGCTGCATTGCAGATTGGTGTGTTTTGGTTTGGTCACTTACCCAGCTCCTTCATGTACTCATCGAAGTTCTCGGACTTCTCCAGCTTGTACTTCTTGCCAACGAAAGCCATTTTAGAGGGATTTGATTGATATAATCTGCACAAGGTGTTCACTTTTGAATATTTTCGGAGCGAATAAAAAGCTTCGCGGCGCGCCGGCTGTTTTATACTCTCGCGTCGGGTTGAGGCGTTGCCAGATGCGATGACTCTCTCTGTCGCTCTCTCTCTCAGCTCAGTGTTGCACGGCTTTTGAATTTTTTGTTTGTTGTTTTTTGGATGCTTGTCTTGCGAGAATAAGCGGAAACATTTAATGATGTGGCATCGGCTGAGCATCGGATTACCAGATGCAAAACCAAGTACAGCCGCCAAGGCATCGAAATGTCGGCGCCAAACATGAAGCGCTCTTACATAAAGCAGCTTTTTTAGGCGCTCTCCAAAAAAAATATTAACGGTTCTATAGCTAAAAACACCGCACCTTGGCCCCCACGAAATACGTCCCACCGTATAATGGGTCCGACGTGAGACCCATTCCGATTCTGAGAGGAACCAGCCCCTCTTGCTCCTTAGCTTAATGGGTCCGACGTGAGACTCGTGAATGTATCATTCCGATTCTGGGAGGGACCAGCCCCCCTTGCACCTTGGCGTGATCAATTGGCTGCAGCCTTAATTGATTCAAAGATACCGGCTTAATAACGACACATTGTCATGGTGACAATGGGATTGCAATAGGTCTCCAAAATACAGTCAAAACTTTGCCTTTTGACGCGAACTTTAAACTTCTCTAAAGTAGAGAATTTAACTACTCATGATATTATTAAATTTAAATATTTTTATTACTTAAACTAATATATAAACTAATTGATTATACTAAAAATACTAAAAATAGATAAAAGTTTACATTGCTGTGTACCCACACAATTTATTCCAAATTTGTAGGATCTTTTCTGTGGGTCAGTGGCACCATTAATAGCCTCACCAGAATTTCTGAGTGATCATGTGCATATGAGTATAAATAACTTTCGACACAATTTGTTCATATTATTCGTATGAATATCTTTTGATAAGTCGGCGGTGAATTGTAATCTAATCGAGAACTTCCTTCCACCGAGGGTCGGACCATCCAATGCAATATTGAGATTACCCACGATCTCCACAAGCCTGCCCATCCCGTGGGAGGCCCCACCTACAAATATGTATGTACATGCATGCCAATTTTGTTTGTTGCTATGCGTTATCTTATTAACTCAATTAGCAATCGCCCCTTATTAATTTAGAGATTTATGGGAGTTTCATAAAATTTATATACGAAATAGAATAGAAAGAGAAATATATTATTTTATCGCAGAATTTGAACATATTTATTAACTTTATAAATTTTCTAAATATTACCAAAGAAAAGTTATTACAATAAAAAGTATTTTGAAAAGTAACGATATTTTTTCACTTTTTAAATCTGATTCCATGTTGTATTGCATACTTTTAAACACCAGTTACTTAATTAGGCCTGAAAGTATGCAATAGAATATATCAAGTTTATTTTACACACAGAAATTTGAAAAAGTTACCGTTTATAATATAGTTATTTTATAATCTTTTTTAATAATATAGTACATGATTTCTTACTTTTACAGTCTGCATTTAATTACCAATTCTGACCTTATCAGCTAGTTGTAACGCAACATATTAATACAATGTTTGCTTGTCTGATAAAAAGCGTATCATTCTAACTAGAGCAAAGTGTCATGCAAAACGAGGAAAATACCCGATGGTCTTCTTATCACCCGCTATAAGATATCACAAAGCCCCCACGTAAGAGAGTTTGAGAGTGGAGAGTGGGATATCCCGAGAGTGATAGTGCATCAGAACCCCTTAACGCGATAGAGCCCCCAAAGAGAAGCTACAAAGAGTTCCGAGATCATTCCAAAGAGCGCCATACCGATCTTAACCTGACACAATAACCGAAGAGAGCCGAGTGGGGCAAGTATTTAAGGTGGCGCTCGAGAGAGACCCCCATTAGAACGAGGCGGACCGTCGGAGCGAGCACATAGTCGTGGGTAGAGTAGCGCGCCATGTGTACTTCTATACGTTCCCGATAATTCCGATGTGCGACGGATGAAAACACATACGAAACTCAACGCAACGCAAACCAATGATGAAATTCAGATTCGGCTGTAACAGATAGAAATACTAAGCATCTGCGAGTGAAGTGATCTTTTGAACCGATCTCCCAATCAAATGCCACGCAATATTACCTGCAGTGTATAGCCAGTGGAAAAGTTTAACCCCTTCGGGCGCGAATAGAAATTGAATTCGATTTCATTTTTTTTTGAAGTTGCTCGCATTTCCATCTGGTTTCTCCGCGGCTAATGCCAAACTAATTATATTAGAGTCGTGCGCGTGTCCCCCTGGCGATCGCGAAGTGCTAATCAACCGCGGCAGCCCGAAAGACAATCGCCGGTGACCAAACAAGTCTCCTGTAATGCAACATTCTATATAGTGCAATTTAACTCCAATCAGTGCAATCAGCATGCAGTCGATGAAAGCCGATGAACTGCCGGAGAATCCGCGGGAGCGCTCCAATCCCCTCTCCTCCCTCATGTTTTGGTGAGTATACTTTTACGGGGTGGAATATATAGCTTTCTAGGGTGTTCCCGAATAAAAAATAATTTTTTCTGTACCATAATATGATCACTTTTAATATAAATCCGTTTAGAAATATCAAAAATTGTGCGTATTGTTGGGAAACACAAGTGGTAAAAATAGTTTCTTTCGCAAGATGAAAGCGGTGGTGATAAGAAAAAATTACCCCATTGATGACTAGTTTAGGTGCTACTTTTTTTGTTGTTGTGCCTTGAATGGGGAGCAAGGGGTTGAGGGACAGACAGCGTGACAACACTGACAACATGTTGATTATTTCATTCAATGGTTGGCTTAATTTGCATGGTCGAGGCGCGGAAATCTTTTTGCATTTGACTGGATCTTTATTCAATTGGCTACCAATTGAAAGCGACACTTAGCTATATCTCTAACTGCTTGAAAGAATTTTAAAGGGTATCTAACACTGTTAGCAATGATATCCAAAGCGACAAGCGATATGAATCAGAGCGGTGCAAATTATGAAAAAACAAGCTTTTTAGAAGAGGTGTGGATATACCGAAACCCCTATATAAAGACGTCACGCCTATCTGAAAACATGCCTACATAATTTGATTTATAGGCGCTTCTGATTACAGATAAGATTTCCTTTCTGAATAAAACAATTAGTTGAAGTTCAGCAAACATGTTATTTAATCTCTATAAATTTTTGTTTGTCATTTGAACTAAAAAATATAGTTTATAAAATCACTGGGAACTTGCCACTTGCTCTTTTGTGTCGCCTTATCGTAAAATATAGATGCATTAGTGTCAGCAAATATGGTTGCTATGAAAATATTTGTACACTCTAGTCTATTATTATGGAATATTTTTTTTTTAATTCTGAAAAATATAGTACTTAAAAAACAAACCCCGTATAGACATTACGTTTAAATTGCCTAGAGGTTTAATTGGTTATATCTGTTGTCTATGAAAAACTAGTTGAAAAAACTTAATTTACGTTAGGGAATTCTGACCGTGACATACTCGTTTTATAATGCAGCATTGGCTGGCAACTGTTTTTCTGTGATAAGCGCCGGGAATGTCAGTTGTCTTTTTATTTTTTTGGTTGTCACAACATCACATAAGAATTATCAGTATCAGAGCCTGATAACAGACAGCCTTTTGCTAATTATGTTTTAATTGTACACCCAATAAAATCTACCTACGTGATGCTGCTCTGTGCTCACATGTGAAGTTTTGCCATGCCCGTACTATTTAAAGGGCGTAAGAAGACACTGGAACAAAAGGATCTCTATCGAGCGCTGAAAGAGCACAAGTCAGGTGAGTTTCGTGAATAACATTTTAGTACTTAATTATATGAATATCTCTATAATATTTAGACTCCCTGGGAGATCAATTGTGTGCCGCCTGGGATGAACAGGTGGCCAAAAATGAGACACCTCGTTTGGGTCGGGCCCTGATGAAAGTATTTGGCTTTCGGCTGTTCCTCACGGGTATATCCCTGTTTATCCAGGAATTCCTAACCAAGTAAGTAGCTCCCAACCAAGATCATCTATATAAGTAATAACCAATCTTTTCAATCTATTACAGAGTCACCCAGCCCATCTGCTTGTTTGGGGTGATGGCCTACTTTGCCGGTAATGACCCGGATCGAACGAAGGCCCAGTTATATGCAGCGGGTCTTATAGCCGGTTCCGTGTTTAGTGTGGTTATAGGTCATCCCTATATGTTGGGCCTACTGCATCTGGGCATGAAGATGCGTGTGGGTAAGTTGGAATTATTCCACCTAATGCTGATTTACTAATGGATTATCCTCTTTCGATTGCAGCACTCAGCAGCCTCATCTATCGCAAGGCTCTCCGGCTGAGTAGAACTGCCCTGGGCGACACCACAGTGGGTCAGGTGGTCAATCTTCTCTCCAACGATGTGGGTCGCTTTGATTTGGTTCTGATCAATGTCCACTACCTGTGGATAGCCCCGTTGGAACTGATCGTAGTCACCTACCTGATGTACCTTGAGGTAAGCTGGCGATTAGGAAATCAGAGAATGTTTCTAATCGAAACTTCAAACCGGTTCCCAACCGAACCCCTTTGAAACAGTTCGAAGTGGTCTTTTAAGTTCTTTAAAGCTTTCAATGTCAGAAGGCATTTATGTACATTATTGTAGAAATATTTTATGGAAATATTTAAAGTCAGATAGTCAGAAAAATGTTCAGACGAATTTATGTACATTATTGTGGAATATTTATGTACATTATTTTCTGGAAATATTTAAAGTTAGATAGTCAAAAAAATGGTCAGACTATTTTATGTACATTATTGTGTACATTATTTATGTACATTATTTTCTGAAAATATTTAAAGTCAGATAGTCAAAAAAAAATTATTGTGAAAAATGTATGTACATTATTTTCTAGGAGCATATATGTATTTCCAGCATAAAAGTTCACATTTCTGACTTTACGATCATTATTTGATTTTTATTTTCATTTAAGCGTAGAATTTTCTCTTAACGATTATTGTTTGTTTTCAATTTCTACACCCGTTAAAACTTTGATACTTTGCGCTCTGGCCCTCAAAACTAGATAGCTATCTAGCTATCAACAAATTAATTTGCCTTGAATACAAATGTTGTGTTATTATTGTTAATTACTTAACGTGTGCACACAAATTTGGAAGTCTAGCCGATGAAAGTGTATTTATTATGGAGCGTCAAAATTTAATAAAAATAGCTAGGCATAATAATGAATTAAATAAAACGTAATGATTCGTATATTCTAACAGTTATTCTTCTATATTCGTCTTGTTTTATAGATTGGCATATCCTCTATTTTTGGGGTTGCCATAATGCTTCTGTTCCTGCCCTTCCAATCCTACCTCGGCAAGCGAACCAGCGTGCTGCGCCTGCGCACCGCCCTGCGAACGGACGAACGTGTCCGGATGATGAACGAGATCATCTCGGGCATTCAGGTGATCAAGATGTACGCCTGGGAGAAGCCATTCGGCAAGGTGGTGGAGCTAACGCGCTTCAATGAGATGCTGTGCATCAAGCAGGTCAACTACATCCGCGGCATCCTCATCTCGTTTGCCATGTTCCTGTCGCGCATCTTCACCTCCACCAGCCTGATTGCCTTCGTGGTGCTGGGAAATGTCCTGAATGCCGAGCGGGCCTTCTTCGTCACTGCCTACTACAATATCCTGCGTCGCTCGGTGACCATGTTCTTCCCGCAGGGCATCTCCCAGTTTGCCGAGCTGCTCGTTTCCGTTCGGCGATTGGAGACCTTTATGCATCGACCAGAGACGCTGGTCAGGGATAAATCAATGGCTCCGATTATTGCGATCCCCAAGACGGAGTCCTTGAACGGCGATAGTCCCAAGAGCAATGGCCTCGCGGAGAATCTGATCGAGTTCAGCCAGTTTCAGGCGCGCTGGGAAAGCCATTCGGTGGAGCCCACGCTGGAGGACATCAATCTGCAGTTGGGTCGTCGCAAATTGGTGGCCGTCATTGGACCCGTGGGCGCTGGCAAGTCCAGCTTAATCCAGGCTGTGCTCGGCGAGCTGCCGGCAGAAAGTGGCAACCTGAGGGTCAATGGAAGCTATTCCTATGCCGCCCAAGAACCATGGCTCTTCACCGGCACTGTGCGCCAGAACATTCTCTTCGGTTTGGAGTGGGACAAGCATCGTTATCGCACCGTGGTCAAGAAGTGCGCCCTTGAGCGGGACTTTGAACTGTTGCCCTTCGGCGATAAGACGATTGTGGGCGAGCGTGGTGCGTCGCTGTCCGGCGGACAGAAGGCCAGGATTAGTTTGGCCCGAGCGGTTTACCGACGAGCTGATATCTATCTACTAGATGATCCACTCAGCGCTGTGGACACCCACGTTGGGCGCCACTTATTCGATCAGTGTATGCGCGGCTACTTGAGAAGTGAACTGGTGATCCTCGTCACCCATCAGCTGCAGTTCCTGGAGCAGGCTGACCTGATTGTGATCATGGATAAGGGTCGCATTAGTGCCATGGGCACGTACTCATCGATGAAGCGCAGTGGCTTGGACTTTGCCCAACTGCTGACGGCACCGAATAAGGGCGATGAAGAGCTGGATGAGGATGTGGGGGCAGGCGGTGAGGGTCTAGACCTACTGAATGTGCCCTCGATGAGCAGGAGGGGCAGCAAGAACAGTAAGCCGAGCACCCGGAACAACAGCTTTACCTCCTTGAGTTCCATGGCGGAGTCGATGGCCCAGGAGGCTTCGTTGCAGATGCAGGAGACGCGAGTGGAGGGCAAGATCGGTCTGGGACTGTACAAGGAGTATTTGACTGCCGGCAGCAGCTGGTTTATGCTCTTCTTCATGGTGTTCCTCTGCCTGGCAACTCAGATTCTCTGCTCAGCAGCGGATTACTTCCTATCATACTGGTAACTAGAGAGAGATTTCTGTTTTATGAGATAAACAAGATTTATTCCTATACTAACTTTATAGGGTGGACAAGAACGTGTACGATCAGACGGATATGAAGGAGGATCCGCAGGACATGTACTACTTTGCCGCCCTCAATGTAGCTGTGGTTGTCTTCACAATCGTACGCACCATGCTCTTCTATAAGATGGCTATGCGGAGCTCTACGCAACTGCACAATGCCATGTACCAGGGCATTACGAGGGCGGCCATGTACTTCTTCAACACGAATCCCTCGGGACGCATCCTCAATCGCTTCTCGAAGGATCTGGGCCAGCTGGACGAGGTCCTGCCAACCGTTATGCTGGACGTGGTGCAAATCTTCCTCACTCTACTGGGCATTATTATCGTGATCTGCATCACCAATCCGTACTACCTCATTTTAACTTTAGCCCTGGCTGTAATTTTCTACTACATCAGGGAGTTTTACCTGAAGACATCGAGGGATGTGAAAAGATTGGAGGCGGTGGCCAGATCACCCATTTACTCCCATCTGAGTGCCACGATCAGCGGTTTGCCAACGATTCGAGCCTTGGGAGCTCAAAAAGAACTCATTGCGGAGTTCGACAATCTGCAGGATTTGCACAGCTCAGGATACTACACCTTTTTGGCGACGAATCGTGCCTTTGGTTATTACCTGGACTGCTTCTGCACGTTGTACATTGTGATCATTATCCTCAACTACTTTATAAATCCACCAAAGAGCTCTGGAGAAGTGGGTTTGGCCATCACCCAAGCGATGGGTATGACTGGAATGGTGCAGTGGGGAATGCGCCAGTCGGCGGAGCTGGAGAACACGATGACCGCCGTGGAGCGAGTGGTGGAGTACGACGAGATTGAGCCGGAGGGTGAGTTCGAGTCCCGCGCGGGCAAGAAACCCTCACCGAGTTGGCCCGAAAAGGGTGAGATTATTGCGGAGGATCTGTGCCTGCGCTACTTCCCGGATCCGCAGGCTAAGTACGTCCTCAAGGCGCTCAATTTCCGCATACGGCCATGTGAAAAGGTCGGTATTGTGGGTCGCACTGGAGCCGGCAAGTCCTCACTGATCAATGCGCTCTTTCGACTGTCCTACAAT
Organism: Drosophila mimetica; assembly: GCA_037075245.1. NCBI lineage: Eukaryota > Metazoa > Arthropoda > Insecta > Diptera > Drosophilidae > Drosophila > Drosophila mimetica. The sequence goes on from JBAMCH010000023.1 coordinate 12,106,270, forward strand.
GAGGGCATCATCACCATCGACGAACGGGACACGGCTGAGATGGGACTCTTTGATCTGCGCAGCAAGATATCGATTATACCGCAGGAACCGGTCCTCTTCTCGGGCACCATGCGCTACAACTTGGATCCCTTTGAGGAGTACAACGATGCCAAGCTGTGGGAGGCCTTGGAGGAGGTGAAGCTGAAGCCGCTCATAGCAGAACTTCCCAGTGGATTGCAGAGCAAGATATCCGAGGGTGGCAGCAACTTCAGCGTGGGCCAACGCCAGCTGGTGTGCCTGGCCAGGGCAATTCTCCGCGAGAATCGTGTCCTGGTGATGGATGAGGCGACCGCGAATGTGGATCCGCAAACGGATGCCCTCATTCAGGCGACAATAAGGAGCAAATTCCGCGACTGCACAGTGCTAACTATAGCACATCGTTTGAACACGATTATGGATTCGGATCGCGTGCTAGTCATGGATGCTGGTCATCTTGTAGAGTTCGGTTCACCCTACGAACTTCTCACCGCCAGCGATGCAAAAATTTTCCATGGAATGGTCATGGAAACTGGACAAAACTCCTTCGACAGCCTGCTCAAGGTAGCCGAAAAGGTGAGTTTTGAATTAGTTACCTATGCTTTTCAATTGTTTTAATTCGATACTTCTTTCAGGCCCACTTGGAATCAAAGAAGCCCAAATCTGAGTAGATTAAAGATCTGGTAAATGCTTACCAATAAGGTCTCATTTCCTGGCTGTAAGCACCCGCAAAGTTGTACCTAATCCAGCCAGCTGCATTTAAGTTAGTTTTCTACTTAAAGTATTATGCCTTCGAACCTTACATACTTATACCATGCAATTCTTATAGATATAATGTATAAAGAAACAGCCCAACGAATGGTTAAATATACAGAGTCTCAGAAAAAATGATTTAACATGTTTGAAGAGTACCTTAAATTAGGTACACAGTGAAGCCCTTAAATGTATAATCTAGCAAAATTTGATGAGCAATTAAAATTAAAAAAAGTTTTTCAAAGAACTTCGATTTATTTAAAGTTTTAAATTATATAAAATCAAAAACCCGAAGATTTCCTTGTTTGTTAGAAGTTCAGTGAAAGGTTTATCAAGTTTTTAACAGGTAGACCTTAAATTTGTTGAAGTCTTAATAGTTTTAGAGAATTTCGGGGCCACCAATCAGACCTCACTTGTAGCGAGTGTGGGATTGGTACCCATGATAACATCGTCGGTAGCTCGTCTCGGGATCGGAGTTCTTCCTAGGGGAATATTCCGGAAGAAAAAGAAGACAGTAGTGTCACAGGCCAAAAGCAAGACGACCGTCAATTGGGCACCGAGTGCTCCAATTAATGATGGGTGAACAGTTGGCCAGTTAATGTGATGAGGAACAAACAGAACGAAGAACATAACGACGGCATTACAGATGAGCATCATACTGGAGAAAATGGAGCGCATCTCCCGGCAGCCAAAGTTACTCAGTGCCTGTAAGCTGGTGAGGATTATCAGCGTGGGAATCAGCATGTGGATAAGCACTAGATATGGCATCGGTCCGCTGCAGGAATCGGGTAGGAAAAGTCGCGCAGTGTTGGCCAGATAGGTGAAGCTCGTCGACCAGTGTCCAGTTCCGAACAGGGAGACATAGAAGTACAGAAGAATGGACACAGCGAAGCGATAGGACATATCTATATGCTTTGGGGGAACGATTTTGGATGGGTCCTCCCTTACGTATCTACACTTATTCTCAGCGGTTGTAATGCTCTCACTGTGCACCTCGATCCCAACTTCATACTCGGTGATCAAAGCCTGGGCGAACAGCGAGGTGTACGAATCACTTAGGAGAGCATGCAGTGTCAGCAAGTTGAACCGAACCAACTGTAGGCGATATGAGGGACAGGCACAGATTCCGCAGTAAGGCACCGATACAAAGGCATAGATGAGGTAAGTCCAATGCACAGCCATGATGTAGAGCGGAACCGGCTTGCCCAGCTCCCTGAAGTAGATTCCAATGCCTCCGACAATCAGTATTCCGCCATTGATCATCCACACCCGCCATTTGTAAACCTCGCAAAGGATAAGGGGACGCAGGATAACCAACAGCATGCTAATCGCCTGCAGAGTCACACGATATTTGCTGGTCATCAGGATCTGCAATCCCTGCTGGGCACACAGGAATCCACTCAGCAGGCACACGAGAGCCAACCAGGCCAGGAACTTGGGCGTATGATAGGTCCAGCCACGCCAGTTGTACACGTTGACACACACGAAGTAGGTTACACTCAAGGAGCAGCTGCAGTGGAGCGCCACAACGATCATGGCAGCGGGTGGTACTATCCATCTCAGATGCTTCAGTGGCTCATCGATCCAGCCACCCTTCTGGGGCAACTCGGCCAGGGTCAAGCACCAGATGCCAAAGGGCACCACCAGGCAGAAGATTGTCCATAAGGAAACCCATCGCAGGAAGAGCAGCTCGCCCAGCAGAAGTGCCAGTGCAACGAGCACAATGGTGCTCCATGTGAGGAAGCCCCTGCGCTTCTCCTTGATGACCCGTGAATCCCGAGTTAGCCGGATTAGCAAGGTGAACTGCCAGGCCAGAAGAGCCAGCACAGTGGCGACCACCAGTGGCACGTGGTAATATCCATAGTAGTACTTCAGGGACTTTTGAGCCACCTGGATGGCCAGCCTGCTCGTCTGCATCGCCTTGCTGCGCCAACCCTTGTCCAAGAGGTGATCCATCTGGTTCTGATAGTAAGCAATCCGCTGCAGATCCAGATCCTCAGCTTTTGGTAGCCACTTGTAGAAAACACCCTGCTCGTGACGTCTTATGATGGCCTTGGCTTGGGCCAGAAGTTGTAGAGCATTCAGATGCACGGCCTTTCTTTCGTACTCCCGGGAGACCTTCATGTAACCCAGAGGCAGCATGGCGAGACTATTAACCGGTGGCGGTAGGCCAATCAGGGCAGACAACAGAGGAGCCAACTGGATCTGGTCCAGTTTGTGGAGTTGCAGGGTAAAACCATCGATGAGCACAACTTTGGAGGTGACATTTTCGGTCTTGCGATTAACTCCAGCTCCCCAAAGAAAGAAGGGTGTAACCCTCTCCTGATCTGAACCGCCACCATGAGATCCTAAACCCCAAGATAATACCATATAGGGGATATATAGAAAAGGAACCGCTAGAAAACTTACCCAAATTGCTAAGTCCATGGGCCGAGGTGAATAGATAAGCAGTTCTCAAGTCATTAAAGGTGCTCTCTATCATTTCATAGGCATCTCGGATATTCCGCTGGGTATTGTGAAGCTTCTTTTGATATCCAGCATTCAAAGGACTCGCTCCACCGACATCCTCCAGATATACAAACATCACCAGGCTAGTGGAGTTCTTCAACTTCCTCAAGCTAGCTCCATTCGAGAGGAGCAATCGAAGATCTGCCAGGCTAGTGAATTTGACAACACTTCCCAAGGTGCGATTAAAGATCGTATCGTACTTTCCAGCCGGCAGTAGCGATGGCACCTCATTGAATCCGGCGAACAAGGAAACTTCTGCTGAACGTGTCAGAGTTGGAACACTGGTTTTGGATATGCCTACGAGACCCTCGCGCAGGATTAACTCCCGCATGTAGGAAGAACGACTGCCGTTGCTCGAGAAGAACGTGTCCGCATTTAGTCCTTCGAGCAGGAAGATCACCAGGCGATCGGCGGGTGGGGCGACACCCATCTCCGGAAAAGTCTTCTGCGGTTCCAGGTGATCCCGGGGCCCGGGCTGATAGTAGACGCGCAATAGGCACGCTATCAGCACAAGATGCACCAGCACCACCTGCGCTTTCCACATCTCCATCAGGTTTATTAGTTTTCCCACCAACCGATTTGTGAGGCGACGATACAACAGGAACGACACATTGACGACAACTGAACAGAAGCACCAGAGTAACGTTTGAAAGAGCGCCAACTTCATCTCTGTAATTTTTAGGGTGTCAGAAGCAATACATATATGAAGTGTAAAGCAATATTTTGTCCAAATATAAAATGTCATACGGCGTTGAGTTCGTAATAAAATTCTAATCAATAAAAGCTAAAACCAAAAAATAATAATTTTTGATGAAAAATTGGAATGTTTACGGAAAAATTTAAAAATTAGACCAAAAATTAAATTTTTTCGATTAAAAAAAATGTTGTTGATTGTAAGATTATTTTATAAGCTAAGCCAAATACCTACTTTAACAAAATATCGTCGGAAAACATGAAAAAAAAAATTAAAAACTAGTAAAAATTTGTAAAAATACTTTTTTTTCGATTTTTTTAATTTGACAAAATGACATATCTATACTTTATCATAGCAAGCTTTCCATCGACGAAAAAGAAATTCTAAATAATTTTAAAGGCAATTCCATATTTAAAATAATGTTGGATTCTTATCGAAGTTTGGCGCTGTTTCAGCTGCTTCTACTGCTCTCAGTGGTGTTCATATACCTGCGATCCACATCTTTGGGCAGCTTGGAACCGCAGAAAGTTAAGCCTTTGAAAGAGCCTCCGCCGGCCGATCGCCTGGTTGTTTTTGTGAGGGATGGCCTGTCCGCTCAGACCTTCTTGGCCAACCGTTGCAGGAACGTGCCTCTGCTGCGGGAACTCTTCTTGCACCAGGGACTGGTGGGGATTAGTCGTCCGGAGACGACCACATACCACCCGATGTCCCCTTTTATTTCCTTGTTTTCCGGCTTCAATGAGGATGCGGCCAGGGTGGCTAGAGGATGGTTACTAAAGCCAGCCCCCATTGACTCCATATTTGATCGGTGTAATATCAGTTTTGCTTGGTCCACGACGGAGTTACTTTCGCGCTTTCCCAAAATCTACAGACCTGTGCCAATGGATCTCGAAACATTTGATGCAGGCGTTACCAAATCTTGCTCCGAACTGGAAGATCAAGTCTGTCGCTCAGTTGAAAGGTTTCTAACCCTTTGGTCCAGTCACTTGCTGAATTCGACTGGTGTCATATTTTTTATCCATATGACCGGTGTGGAACCATCTTGCGAAAGCCTTCAAAGGATACAAGGAAATGTCTTTAAGCTCTACAAGCGTTTTGAGAAAACGTTTAGCGACCAAAGAACGGCTTACTTGTTTACTTCCAATCTTGGCGATCCACAAATGCAAAGTAAGCAATCTATAGAAGATATTTTATAAATGATTAACATCCTAGTTTAACTTTATTATATAATATTTTCTTTCAGGCGATTGCAGTCTGGCAGTTGAGTCGCCTTTCTTTCTCTGGGGTTCCGGAGTGGCTCATATAAAAACCATGCCAGGACGCAGTTTTCCAGCCAATGATACGGGTTATAGGCTGCCCCTGCATGTCCTTAATCCTCCCCATCTCACAGCTCTTATGAGTGCCTTGCTGGGAATTCCCCCGCCAATCAACAGCCGTGGAATGCTGCCCAAGGGGATGCTCAACGCCAGTCTGCGCTACGAGGCCAATGCCATGTTGACCAATGCCAAGCAGCTTCTGCTCCAAGCTCGCCGGTTAAGGGAGCATCATCCCAAACGGATTCCATCCTTCTGGCTCAACATCCAGATGATGGACAGCTTTCTGAAGAACTCCTTGGTTCTCAAGCAGCAGCACCGTTTCAAGGCTCTCCTGGAGTACAGCTGCAACTTTATGCCCGTGCTGGTAAAGGCAATGGACTACTTCAAGGATTACTATCGCCAAATCTTGGTAATAGCAGTGAGCTTGGCTCAAATCGGTTGGCTATATTGCCTGCGTTGTCATCTATCGGTTGGAAGAAAGTCCAGGAACCAAGTAGAAATCCAGGAGGTAATAATCCCTACCAAAAAATTGGTTTACATCAGAGGATTCCATCGCTTGGTGACTGCATTGATGGTGATTTTCATGATGCTCGAAAGGATTCCCTTGCTGGTGCAGGCAATCCTGCTAATGCCTTCACTTTACTGGAAGCTGACCTTGAAGATTGTGGGCGAGAGACCCAAAGTGGTGTGCTGGAAGAGTTTGATTTCCACCGCTTTAGTAACACTGATTTGCTTGGGCGGCTTTTTAAGACGCTACCTCCTGGCAGTGGGCTACTTGGGATTCGCTGGCTATAATAATCGAGAAGCCTTCCGGAAACGCGGACTGCAGTTCTACCTGTGGCTACTCCTGCTCCTTGGACTCACCGGTGTTTCTGTACTCCCTGAATCACTGGGTTGCTCGCAGCCCCGAGCTCTCATGTTTAGTATCCTGCTAACCCTTCTGCGTCCCTTGGCCTGTGGGGTGTACCTCAATCGCCTCACCTGGCTGAGCAATATCCTCGTTTTCCTTGTTGCCTTCGAGTTCATTCTGATTGGTTGCCATCCCCTTATCACTTATTTGATGTCCTGGATCTATCTGGCCTATGTAGCCCTCTGGCAGCGACGCAATCTTCAAGCCAGCGAGGTGATCTTCTTTAACCTGAGCACCCTGTACACCCTCATAAGCACCTCCTACGAATCGGTGGTCATTCAAATGCTGGCCATGGAACTGCAGTTGGCTCTGCGCATGAAGCTGGAGAGGAACGAGAGCATTGGACCCAAGACTGCTGCCCATTACATTATGGTGTACAGCTGGTACTCCCTCTTCATCATCGGCAGCTTTCCGCCCTTCGATGACTTCCTGGATATCCTGCACGAAACCTGTTTTGGACATGCAACACTCACCTATGGCCTGGTCATGGTGATGAAGCTGATCCTTCCCTGGCTGCTCGTTCTCTGCATCCTGGCGGGAAATTACAGAAATCTTGCCTCGCACGAACGACAAATCTTTGTGAGGCTGCTGCTCATGAGCAGCGCCATGTCGCTGGTGCTTTTGCACAGGTTAACCAGTGTGGGTCCCTGGAGGAAAATCCTTAGCAGATTTGCAGAGTTCACTATGGTCCATGTATTCCCACTCGTCTGGCTGCTTTTATGGCGTCTGGCTCAGCACAAAGTGGGCTCCAAGTGGATGTCCCAGCTTCCAGAATGAGTTACGATATTGTAAAAATAGAATGGAATAAAATAGAATTCAAAAAAGAACAAAATTACATCGACAAACATAGTAGTCTTTTAAAATAGTAATTTTAAATTTTTCGTAACGAGCTTTAAAAACTTCTGGCAACGCCAGTAATAGGGGCATTCTAGGGCATTCAACGTTGCCACCTCGTTCGAGGCCCACCAAGTATCGATAACACTATCGCACAGTAGTTGCTTCGTTGCCATCGCTCGCTCTCCCTTATTTTGCATAGAAAATAAACAAAAAGCTCTGCGGAAATTATGTTTTCACAATAAAATCCAACACATTTGTGCTGGCGCAAGTGTGTACTGGAAAGTCGAATCGAAAGGAAACCCAAAACCGTCGCGAAAACTAAGTTATAGCAATTGCGCATTCCACGGAAGCAACAAATACCAGCAGAGCAACAACAACAGCGAGAACAGCATAGCAAAAGGTGAGGCAAAAGCAAAAGGTTTACATGTGAATGTGGGGGCGGGCGGTGTAGAAACGGTGTTCGCTGTTAATAACAACAATTGCCCTGTATTGTGCACACACACACACACACACACTGGCAGTTTGCTTTACTCATTTTGGAGCGCGTAGGCAAAATGGCAGCCCAATTGTCAGTTAAGAAATGAATGGGCTAAAATAGTTTAGTCTACAACACGCCCCACACCCCACACGCCACGCCACCCACCGCCAACCGTCCACCCCCTGAGGTGACGCGCCGCCGCCGAGGTTTGCGATCTTGCTTTATATCACTTTGCGATAAGGGTTTTCGTTCTCGTTTCCGATCGGTAGGCCTCGAAGGTCGCAATTTGTCGGCTATATCGCCTGCCTTTACCAGACTATTGCACTCGTGTGCGTGCACTGCTTTTGCATCGCGATTTTCCCCTTTCGCTGATTTTGCACCCTATTTTCTAGGGGGTATGATAGTTTTATGGAAACTACGATTTACGATTTAAAAAAAAAAATTTTTTTTTTTCTGAAATTCGAATTAGATTCTATAGACTGATTTTTTCATCCTAAAGATCCAAAATTGTACTATCTGATTTCTTAAATAATTCCTTTTTTATATGATATTTGGACCAGATCCTAAAGAATAATTCGATCATCTTAGTGTTTTTCCACTAAAACTTTTTCATCTTAAAGATCCGAATGGAAATAAGCTTTTTTTACAATTAAAAAGTTGATTGAAGTAAAGGTATTCTTCATTTATCCAACTTAAAAAAATTCTATTTTACCTGAAAATAATTTTTGATCATATTTTTGGTTTTTCTTGTAAGCTTCATTGAAATCATATCATATATCATACGATGTAAGCTCTTTTCAAAAATCCTTTTTCCGAATCAACTCAAAACTAGGGTATCCCAAGTCTCGGTTCCTCGAATATGTAACCCTTATTTCTGGCTTCTTTTGTCTTGCCTTTGCAATTATTCAGCCACTTGTTCAGGCGCAGACACAGTTGCCTCAATTAGTTGTTGTTTTTGTGTGGCTGCCGCTGAGGTGAAGTGAGCTGCTCATTAAGCCAACTCGAGCATCCGGCGATGCATGTGGCAAGGGAAGTGCCACCGGCGACAGCCCGTGTCCCACTGTCATTAAGCATGGGAGAATCGAGTGGATCGAGTACTTTCACTGCCCCACTCCGTCGGCTGATGAGTAATTACCGCGTTTAGGTCCGATTAGGGACCAATCAACAGCTGTTTACGACCCTCTTGACTGTAATATTACCAAGTGAAAGAATTAGATTTCCGTTCAGTTGGCGGACAATGCCTTTTCAGTACCTTTCGCAGCTGAGCTGCAGCCTCAGCCAATTGGAACTGCTCCATGAAGATCAGGTGTGTCCCTGGGCCCATCATATTTCATGGTCCATTAGTAGTTATCTCCCCGAAATAGCCCAATTTCATGTACTGATAACGATAACGGGTCGAGATTGCCGAAAAAATAATGTGGGGCTTCAAAAAATATTACTTCCTCTAGCAAACGAGAGAAGTAGTGCACTTAATTGCGCACTTGTCGTTAACCAAGTACAGAGAGGCTCTCCCCCGGCTATTTATCTATACCTCTGTAGCAGGGAAATTTGCATACACAATTAGTGGGTGCTGTTAGTGGGCGTATGTACATGCTGATCGTGTAACGATTTGTGCTTTCAGTTCATCGCTGCTTGCCCCGGAGAGCTGGCGTTGGCGATGGCCACCGCACCGCGATCCCTGGACACCATCTCCCTCTGCTCGACCGTCTCCAGCTGCCCGGACCGAAATGGCTTCTACGGCGGATTCCAGCGCTCCGACAAACCCAAGGAGCCGCTGTCCAAGGCACAGATCATCGCGCGGGAGAAAAAGTGGCTCTACATGATCGACAACTGGTCCATTTACATGTCCAAAAACTACAAAAAGGTGAGTGCAGAGAACGGAAATAAACTCTGGGCAATTGTAAGAGATTCTCAATTATCCATTTAAGGAATAGTGAGCGCATTTTCATGCAAATTAATTCTGTAAATACGGAATAAACATACCTAGTATACAAGTTAGGGCTCTATAAACCAATTGCCCGTAATAATCATCTAGAAAATTCCAGATTTTAATATTTTACTCACCTGATGACTAATTCGTATTCTTTTTCTGCAGATCCGCGATCGCTGTCGCAAGGGTATACCCAAGTCGGTGCGGCCAAAGGCCTGGTTCTATTTATCGGGGGCGTATCTGCTGAAGAAGAAGAACCCCAATGTATATCATGAGCTGCTGGAAAAACCCGGACACCCGACGACAATCGAAGAAATCAAAAAAGACAAACATCGCCAGTTTCCGTTCCACGAGATGTTCCTCGACGAGCAGAAGGTCGGACAGATCGAACTCTTCAATGTGCTAAAGGCGTACTCGATATACAATCCCAAAGTGGGATTCTGCCAGGCGCAGGCACCGATAGCCGCTTTCCTATTGATGCACCTGCCCGCGGAGGATGCCTTCTGGGTATTCGTCAGTGTGTGCGATGTGTAAGTCCATTCTATAGAAATATTTGCAAATGTTTTCTGATAACTAATAAGTGTCTTTCTCTCTCAGTTACCTGCAGGACTATTTTATACCCGGTTTGGAGGTGATTCAGAACGATGCGGGCATCCTGGAGGGTCTGCTGAAGAAGACCTGCCCGCCCGTCTACCGGCACTTGCAAAAGCACAAAGTGGAGCCGCTGCTCTACATGACCGACTGGTTCCTGTGCGCCATGACGCGCACTCTGCCCTGGGAGACGCTGCTGCGTGTGTGGGACTGCTTCCTAGCCGAAGGCATACGGGTTATCTTCAAGGTGGCCCTGGTCATTATTGGAGCTTCGCTCAGCCGGCACAAGGTGCGGAAAACGTGCACTGGCCTCTGCGAGACATTGGCCGTACTGCGGTCTCCCGAAGAGCACATCGTGGAGGAGGAGTTCATCATTAACAATATGATGCGACTAAATCTACGCGTCGAGGACTTCCAGATCGAGCACACGCGTCAGAAGGCTCGACGAGCCAAGCAGAAGGCGCAGCTGGATGCGGAGGCCAGCGGTTCCAGCAACGGACATCGACGCAACATGCCAACGCTGTGAGGGATCGCAACTACTACTACTTCAACAAATTGTTACTAAACACACAAACAACACACACCATGCAACTATTTGCATAAGATTTGTACGTTTAAAGTCGAATAGGAGGCAGGTCGTGCACAAAGTGGATGGGAGAGAGGAGTGACCGCGAACTGGTTCAGACAGTTGGTCAGTCAATTACGGAGACATCATTCCATGCAATCAGTTTTGCCTAATTTTAAGACAATTCTTTTGTTGAGCACATTCGGGCTGGACTTGTATCGGTATTTGTTTTCGTATTATTCATTTAGTGGCAATTATTACAAGCGTGCAATTTGTTTATGCTTTTCAAAAGTATTTATTACATATTTATTATTATCGTGTAACATTAAAAACTTTAGCGTTAGCGTTGAGTTGAGGACCCCGAACATATCGTATGATTATCATCACCACCTTAAGGCAGCAGACACAAGGACTGGCGGATTTTATAGTTTGAAATTTGTACTACTTTATCCGTATTCACTGAGACGAAAATGTTGATATTTACCTACGATAATGCGTTACGAACGACTTCTGTTGTGCCCCGAGCCTAAAAAGTTTGGAGATCAGTTTTGTGACTGGTTTTTTAGGCAAAGATAATAGTAAACTTTAATACTAATAAAACAAAATATACCGAAATATTAACAAAAAAAAAGTTGTTTTTATTTAGCATAAATACACCCAACCCAAGAATACCATTTTCAGTTGTTGTAGAATTAAATGTCTTATTTATTAACAATAATTAAACATAGGCGGTGCAGCTTATGTGCAGAGACCAACCTATCTTTTAGGACTAATGCCTGATTAGCCCAAAAAGCCGGGTCGACGGTATAGAAAATCAACTCGTAAACATATATTTATAATTTTTGTATTATAATTTTGATAATATCAGTTAATTGTAATTGAGATTAGGCTGAGAAATAAATAGCTTGAATACCTACAACTAGTAATTAAACGGATAGCCTAGAGATAACCTATAGCTAAAAGTCCAATTTAGGATATAGGCTGTGTCTATGGGTAAATTGTAAGAATACTTTTCTTAATCTCATGCATGTGAAGCCCTTAGGGGCTACTATCAGTTTCGGTCTACCACTGGAAGTACAGGTATTGTGAAAGTGGATTACGATAGTTCGATTTCTATGATAAAAAATTACCTGGGATATCTAAGTGGCAAAACGTAATCTCTTATACTCAGAATTTTCGTCTTTGAATTATTAAATATTTAAATAAAATTTTCAGACTTTGGAAGAACAAAAATACACATTAAAAACTCGATGAGTTTTGGCACTCTTTCCTGCAAAACGGTAGACAATGTGATTATTTTACAATTATTAGCTGTCTAAAAATGTGTAAAAAAAAGGACAGAATTGATACTAGTTTTTTAATAAGTATTTTGTATGGCCTGTTTGAGATTCTCAACGAATATAAGCACGTTTTGTAATTAAGACGAAAATGCTCACTTTCGTCAATAGATTACATTCTGCCCCTAGGATCTTTTTTGTCGAAAAAACCAAAAAAATTCGTATGATTCTAATTCCTAACCCAGCAGATACTGGTCCTCGAATTCCACGTCGTCCCCGTCGTCCAATAAATGCGGCGGCAACGGCATATACGGTCCTGAGTCCTGAGCAGCCTGGTTTTCCCCGTCTGCGAGCAGTTCCTTGGCCTCCTCCTGCTCCATCTCTTCCATGGCAATTTGCTCTCGGAGTATTATCATCTCATTTTCGCCCACCACAGGATGGTGCTTACGGAGGTGCTGTTGCAGTTCACGTAGGCTGTGTAACCTTCCCGCCGCTGCCGAGACCGCCTCACTGCTCTGCTTGCACAGTTTGCAACGGATGTAGGCTGCGTGTGGCAAGTGCTGGAACCGATGGAACTGCAGCACCCACTGTCGATTTGTCTGCAACTCCTCGTCACAGTCCTGGCATCGATAGAGGTCCTCGCCCACTTTGCTCATGTGCAACAGGTCGAGCTTGGTGAGACCATGGTAATCGTTGATGTGCTCGCGCCATTGCTTCTTGTTGTTGGTCGTGAAGTTGTCACCACACTGCGGACACCCCATGTGGTAGATGGAGCTCAACTGTGTGTCCTGGTCCGCCTCATCGTCATCCAAATCCCGCTGCGGGCGATTGTCACAACGATTGGTGTCACGATTCAGGTGCTTGAAGAACATTTGCTTGCGCACAAATTCGCCGTCGCAGGTCAAGCACTTGAACGATCGGTGCGGCAGGTGGCGGAACTTGTGCGACTGTAACTGCCCGATGGCACCCTTGGTGTGGGTCACGGTCACTCGCTTGTAGCACTCCAGGCACAGGTAGTGATGGTTATCGATCTGCCGGAAGTTGAGGCCTTCGCGGCTGTTGAAGTTGTGCTGTTCCACGATGTGTTTGCGCCAGAAGGCATGAGAGTCAAAGTTCTGATTGCACTTGGGGCAGAAGTACGTGATGAAGTCCAAGTCCACGGCATTGTGGTACGAAATGCTGTCCTCCAGCGTGTTGAGACCAGCGGGTCGTATGGGCAAGACGCCAGGCTGTGGTTTCAAAGATCGACTGCTGGCCGAGGAAGCAGCAGATGAGGAGCAGCCCGGTGGAGAGGGCGCTGCTGGAGGAGGTGAGGGCAATCTGGGCTTTTCCCTATTGTTATCCTTGTTGCGGCCATATGCATGCTTCGGTTTGGTGATCATCACCGGCGTCTCCCTGTCGTAGATGCTGTGACGGGCCCTCAGATGCGCAGCTATGTTCGGCTTGTGATTGTAGCAGGTGCCGCAGATCAGGCACTTGAGATACAGTCGGTAGGGCAGATGGCGGAAGTGATGGTCCTGCAAACCCTTCAGTTTCGAATTGCACACAATGTCCTTGCACTGGGTGCACTGGTAGCGGAACTTATCCAACTGCCGCATGTTTAGGTATTGGCGCTTGTCGAAGTTGTGCACCTCATTGATGTGACGCCGCCACTCGAACTGCGTCTTGTACTCCTGGCCGCAGGAGGGGCACAGGAAGATGTAGTTTTGTTCCACGGTGGGAACGGATGGGTCAATTGATCGTGCCTTCATCATCATTGACTGGCGACGCCTCTTGAGAGTTATCTTCCTGCAACGGGTCTCGACGAGGTGAGTCCGGACAGCTGCCTGCGTGGGGAACAAAGAGGCGCAGTGGGCGCACTTGTAGCGATGGTGGTTACTCTGCGTGGTCGGCGGGGGCGGTGGTGGTGGCGGCGCAATTGGGAAATCCTCCTCATCCGCCTGCATCTGCTCGCCAAAGTCGTTTTCCTCCTCCATGTTGCCCTGATCAACGTCATCCAGGTAGATTATCTCATACGTTTCATTGGCCACAGTTACGATTTGCTTGCGCGGCTGCTTGGTGGGCGTGACAATCGGAGCTGGTGGCCCAGATACTCCCACTTTTTGTGGCCATCCAATGCGATGATGGGTAGCCAGATGCTTTACGAGACCCTTCCTGTCCGTGTAGGATTTGTGACATTTGCGGCACCTGGCGTACGCCTTGAATGGCAGATGCGTTATCCTGTGCTGCTGGGCATTTTGGATGCCATACGCATTGGTGATAATCTTATCGCACTCAGTGCACTTTAGCTGCCGTTCGTTGATTATCTCGAAATTCAGTTTGGTCAGATCGTTCATGCTGTGCGCCATAACGACATGGGTGCGCCAGTGCTTCTTCTCGATAAACTCCTTGCCGCACTGCGGACAGAGGTAGTCGATGTGAGGCTCGAAGATGTCGTCGCTGCTGATGCGGCCACCGCGTCTGGGTGCGTCTTCAAAGTAGGGCGAGTCTTCGTCTAAGGTGGCGCCATTTCCCTCGCCGTTCCCATTGTCCTCGATGCATTCATCCTCTTCTATTATGGCCACAGGAGCTTCGGAATCTTCTTCCTCTGCGTCCTCTGACATCAGCGAGTCCATATGGTGATGCTGCAGCAGATGTCTGATGACTTCCTGATGATCCGTATAGCCCTTGTAGCACAGTTTACAGCGCAGCCACTCGGGCTGCGACAAATGGCTGAATTTGTGGGAGCGCAGCGATTTAATGGTGTTGGGAATCACAATCTTTAAGATGAGAGGTGGGATAAGTTAAAGGGAAATACTCTTAGTTCCTAAAGTAAACATTTGGACTAGGCTCACCTTTTTGCACTCAAGACACTGCATCTGCATGTCTACGCTGCGGAAATTGAGTCCCCGCCTACTGACATAATCGTGGACGAACTCGATGTGCTGGCTCCACTGGGCGTGGGTGTCGCACTCGGTGCCGCAGTCGGGGCACATGTAGTGTATGTAGTCCTCGCACAGTTCGGCTGCTCCTCGACTGCTGGCAGTTTTCTTCTTCGTAATCTCCACCAGCAATGGCTGCTCCAGGTTGCCACTCTCATCGGCATCCGGCTCAAGCAGCTCATTCCTCACCTCGATGCGATCTTCGTCCTCCCCGAAATCATTATCCTCTCGAAAGCTCTTTTCTCGCTGCAACTGCTCGGTTCGCGATTCACGAACCCGTGTCTTGCGACCGGCTGCATTGTATCCCTCCCGCATCATGGCCACCACTTCGTCGCAGTGCACCATGCGCAGGTGCACCATTAGATCCTGCCTTTAATGAGAGAATTAGAATTAGAAGGAGACTCCTGATTGGATACCCTGAGCATTACCTGTACTTGTACTCCCGCTTGCAGATGTAGCACTTGGTGCACCTGAAAGGCAGGTGCGTGAACTTGTGCTTCAGCAGGTTCTCCCGGCTGTGCATGGCTATCCGCTTGTTGCACTCCTTGCAGCGCTGATAGAGCTTGTCCAGAGGGGTGAAGTTTAGACCACGCAGCGTGTTGTACTTGTGGATGTGGTTCATGTGCCGCTTCCAGTGGTCCTGTTGCCGGAACTCTCCGCCGCAGGCGGGGCATATGTAGACCACGCCCAGCTCGTAGTTAATGGGCACACCGTTCTCATCCGTGGCATTGATCTGCGAGGTGGTGGGGCGCACAGAGAGCCCGGCACCCAATCTGGGACGACCCATAGTTCCGGGAATCGAGTGGCGCTGCATGGTGGGACGCAATTGCTGGCCCATTGGTCCAGCTGTAGCCAAAACCGGATGCTGTTGCTCCGCTATGCTGACAATGGGTTCCATTTCGAAATCAAAGAGAGCATCGTCGTCGGGATCGGGTTTCTTTGGTCCTTTGGAGCCCTCCCCGTAGTGCTCGTCCTCCCCCTCCTCCTCCCTTTCGTCATCCTCGCCATCCAGCAGGTCATCGATGGCATCTGCTGCATCCAGGATCTCCGAGTCACCGATGAAATCATCATTGCCATTCCCGTACTGCTCGCTGTCCTCCAGTTCCCCATCCCCAACCTCCGGCTCACCCTCATCGAAATCAGAGGAGAACATCGAGGTCCACAGATCCATGCCCTCCATTTTTGGCCAGCGACGAGAAGAGGTTTTTGTGCGACAGCTTGCGTCTTCGCCAGAAGGCTCTTCAGTGTGTGAGTGCGTGTGTGCGTGAGAACTAGTTTTCGTATCCTATGCCACAATTGGCCAAGAAGACAACTGCCTGGTTTTTCACTTTGCGGAGCTGCTCGAGGGTATTCCGGACACCAGCTTCCATCTTCAGCGTCGCTGCACTCGCGCACCCATCACTTGGTCCGTTTGCATCCGCTTTTGGCCCACTACGACATGGGTAATATGGCAAAAAACTATATCTTTTCTAGTCTGCAAAAATCAGAGCCATTTTGTTTGCGGCGTCGCGAAGTCACGGGCCGCGATTAAACTCTGACGGCGTGATGCAGCGTTGCCAGACCTGGTGAGTGGAAATCGATAATCGGCAGCGTGACAATCGATAGCTTATCGACTTATTTAAAAGACCGCGAAAAAGGAAATATATTCAATAATTGGTTTTCTAAATCCAACTCAGACCAAATCGACTATTGTAAACAAAAACTAAATTAGAAACTGATTTATTCAGATTAGAGTTAAAAAACAACTAAACTATCATTATTACTCCTTTAATACTGCTATTTTTGAACTTGTAAACCTGCTTGCTAAAATTACTAACAGCAAGGCTGATCCGCCTTGTTATTAATCCAAACCAACTAATTCCCAAATTCCCAGTTCAATGATCTTTCCCCCTCTTTTCAAATGAAATCCAAAATGCATAGTTATGTACGAAAGGTTTTTATTGAACAAAGATTCGCGCTTGAATTTTGTATTTTTACACTTAATTAGTACGTGCACATTAGTACGTGCAAGGCGTACCGTTTAAATTACACATTTAATGTAATGTAATACAATGTTTATTATGTATGTGTTTACGTGAGTGTTCGTGTGAATGCGGTTGGTATAAATATAAATATAGATGTGGCGTGTAGTATGCAACTAGAATTAAATCGAGAGTCCAGGTGTGATTGAAGGACCCCATCCGGCCGCCTCCGCTGGCATCCTGCTTCCTGTTTCCCACTCCCTCTTCCTCTCCTCCTCGCCGGGGGTAATGTGGGTGTCCTACCTAACCGGAATATCATATATGTATTTCATATATGCAGGTGCCGCGGGCCGGGGATCGGATGCTTCAACGTGGGCGTTTTTGTGGGGGCTACAGGCTACACGCGCTCCATGGAATTATTACACGAACTAAGGAATTTAAATTACAGAATTGCAATGGGGTGGTGGTGGTTGTGGTTGTGGTATGGTGGTTGGTAGTGCGTCGCCGCCTAAATGTGGTTCGATTAATTCTCGTCTGGGTGCACAGCAGCGATGCTGGTCTCCGGCATCTTCAGATCGTTGAGCAATTGTTATAATCTCTCGCTTAAATATTCGTTGGCCATCCCTCCGATCTGCCATTCGATTTTCCGAGCTTCTCTTGGATACGGGTAGGGTTATGCGTTATATAATATGGGTAGTATGAGTGTTTTTTTTTGCTTGTTTTGTTGGTTTTTTTCTTATGGTGTCTCTTCCCGCCCTCCATCCATTGCTTGTGCTGGGATCTGAGCAACTCCTGCTGTCATTACCAGAGTCCCGACGAGTAGCCGCCTGGGGGAATACGATTCTTGTTGATCACCGGAGTGCCGCCATTGGACGACTCCTGGCGCTGGTGGAAGTCGTTGGTTCCTGCCTTGTAGCCCTCGCCGGTGACGGGATTGCCCTCTGCGGAAATGAGAAAGGGGGGTATAAGTAAATTGGTAATACATAAAAGCTTATATAACAAATTCTACAAGTTATTTAGACTCTGCTGACAGGATGTGGGTGTTTGAGCAAGGACGTGAAAGGTGTTTGGTGGCATAGAACTAGTCTTAAATAATAAACCTAATATTCAGGGAGTGTACTTTTGGAATTGGAATCTCTAGGTTTAGAAGCGGCAACCAGAACCGAACGCCCACCTCGAATCTTTAGCTTCATCGGCTTGAGACCGCCAACACCGTCCCCGTTGAGACCGAGGCCTGTGATTGGATTGCGAGAATCGAGTTTATCACACTTCTGCGGCTCTTGCTTAATGTCATTCGGACAAAGTCCCAAAGGCTCCTTTAAATCCGGCACACCTGCCATCTTGTTCAGCGAAAAAGGCTCTTCGGTATTGCTGCCTCTATCACGGCAGGTTTGACTGGCTTCGTCTACTTGATCGGACTTGGTAAATTTACTATTGTCTGCTGGAACGTCTCCGATATCGCTGTCTTGGCACGAATTGTCTATGGTTAGGGCTTCAGTCGGTGGAATTGTGGGACAGGTTGGCACCGGGCTTGGAGGGCACAAGTCAATGCGTAATGATTCTTTGGTTTCTGGTCCTGCTGCTGCTGGGCGAATTTCGGAGAAGGAAGGAGGAGGATGATAGGCGTATCGGGAATGAGGAGGAACACTGGACACTAAAAGTACTCACTGCTCATATTGCGGAAAACTGACGCGGAACGATAAGACACCGGGAGAGTTGTTAGCCAAGATCGATGGACGAGTTATTTTTAGATATTAGTGCGTGCGTGTGTGCAGTTAAAAAATATATACAAATTTATAAATGCAGAATTTATAAATTTACAAGTTATTTCCAGTGGAGTAAATATTGTTCAAGCGGTGTAGCTAGTTCGTGCTCAGGGCTCGTACTGAACGGAATCCCAGCCTTCGGTTGGCTCACCATTCTGACAGCCCGATACTTGGATCGAATTCAAATCCAGCGACTACTACTATTCAACCCTAGGTTTTAGGGATAGATTCTCACCTGATCTTGAGCCACTGTTCATCTTGAGGTTCTCGGTCGAGGACGAGACCGAAGACGAGGCCGAGGACACCGATCCGCTCTTGCCGTTGTAGTGGCCATTGGTGGTCAGCAGCTTCTGGGCGGCGGCTGTCTCTGAGTTCTGTCCGCCGAAGGGGATGCTGCTCTTCATGTGGTTCTTGCCGGGCGTGATCGGGCGGTTGGGCTCCCCAAACAGCCGAGAGTGCGAGTCGACGGTCTTCTGGCCGCGACGTGGGGCATCACCTGTGCATCATCATAATCATTGCAGGGTCGGTCATCATGGATTCAGCAGCACGGGGGTTACAAATCCAAAAGGAATCAAACAAATTGGGGAAACCAAAGAAAATAAAACATTCAAATTAGTGGAGTTGTGTTGGAGTAAAACGTTTAAAATTAGTTTCTTAACTGTGTCTTACAAACATGTACATAATTGGGACAGTGGATGGGTGAGTACACTGAGAGAAAATCATAAGCAGCTAAATATTCTGTAAATTAAGTGGTGGAGATAGTGTTTCCTAGGTCTTGCACAATACAAAATTATTTACTTTTAACTGGAGATTAAATGAGTATCAATTTAAGATGTTTTGAAATGATTTTAGCATAAATTGTTTTTAAATTTTATTTATTAATTTGTTGCAAAATTCTTGGGCATTGTGATTTCATCTCAATAACTTGTAATTTATATGCTAAATACGTGAATTTTCTTCTTTTTGTGTGTTAAATGGCAAAGGTTAGCCAAAATTGAAAGAGAAAAGCCTTGAGTTCTTTTGGACTTTATCTGTTTGAACTCGAAATGTCATCGGCAGCAGGTGGAAAAAGGAAGCAAACCGGTTGGCATTGCAACTTCTCGAGCGGGAGTGGGTCAGTATTTCACTATTTCTGTGGGAAGTGGGTGAGCTGCGTTCTGGAGGTTTAGTCGGGGTGTCGAGTGTCGGAGTGTCGAGTGCGAGCTGAGAACTTGCGTTGGAACATAAATTAGCACAAAAACTGACGACAACGAAAACAAAGTGAACACAATTCTTTTTTTTTTTTTGGGTTAACGCTGTGCAATTGTTGTTGACATGAATTAGGGGAAAAAGGGGAGAGACATAGTTCAAGTACCAATGAAATAGAATCTGTGAGCTCCTTGTCGTACTGCAAAGATACGTAGAAAAGAAAAGATATAGAGCGGGGTAGGGGGAAAAAAAGAAGAACGAGAACGGGAAGAAAACGATAGACATTTAATAAGCATTTAATAGACCAGAATAGAACACTGCATCATCTATGGACATCTTATATATCATAGGCACACAATTTTCCGAATCAAATAATAGAACAAGCAACTAAAGTTCATATATATATTTTTTTTATTTTGCTAGGGGGATCACTTCTCTAGGGTGAATGATGTAGTAATCATGACCTGGAACTTACCGTTGTTTTTCACTCCATTATCTTTCTCGGCAGCGAATATGTTGGACGCCATGCGATTCTTTACGTTCCTGGGGGTCTGCGGCATCTCCGATCCAAAGATGTCGCTCGATCCGCCGCCTGGGGGCCTCAGCACCCTGAAAAAAGTGGGGAAAAGATACTCATTAATTACAAGCTCATTCTTTTACGCTCGGTAATTGATATGGCAGAGTGCATAATTCACAAATTTCCACACGCTTTGCGCTTCGGTTGGGGGAAATGCATTTAATGTCTGTGTCTAATCATCATCACTGCAGTTGGAAACGGAGTTTAAGTTGGCCGAGGAGAAGGAGTTTAAGACGGAGCTGGCTGGGTGAGCACTCAATGGGCATTAGAAGTCACGCCAAGATGCATCTCCTCTGCCCATCTTCCAGCTGCATCGCAATTAAGTGGAAACCCTGGCATAAAGAATTGCAGCCGAGACAAAAGGCTGGCCAAAAATGTTATGCTTTGTGGCATTCACCAGCCACTCAGTACTCAGTGCTCAGTATTCACTACTCAGTACCCAGTCAAGTCAGTCATTCAGTCAGTCAGTCAGTCAGTCGCCGTCGTCCACGCAACGTTGCCCAAAACCAAAAACAAAACCACCAGCTACAGTGCCGATCGAATATGTAAGGCCGCATTGGTGTCAGATCTCTGCGGGTAGCCGTTGTTTATTCAAATTGGCCTGGCCAACGCAGCAGGACTAAAGGAACATAACTTTTAATGCCACTATTCACAAACTGGAGCGCAGAAAATTGGTATGAAACGGCTGTATCCGTTTACAAGAATTTTAAAAAGTGATTTCCTCTCTAAAGACTTTATTTAAATATTTTAAAATATATTTTTGAACTATTTAAATAGGTATTAAAATATTTTTGGCATGTTAAACTTGGCTTGTATTATTTTTTAGTTAAATAAAAAAATATGTTTTGACTTTATTACAATAAATGTGATTTTTTCCTACCTAATGCAACACAAACTTAATATTTGCCAATTTATTTTGCCATTATGTGTACTTTTCCCCTCCCCACCTGTCTTCCCCGCTGAACTTTAGACATTTGATCTTTTAATTTGGCCAAAACGCGCAGCTGTCTTGCATTTGCGAACCGCACTGTCGGCCATCGAAGACTGCGGCTATCCGAGTGTATCTGAGGTTTCTGTGAATGCATTTTACTGCCGCCAGCATGAGACGTCAATTAAACTCTGCAACAGTTAGCTGAACTGTGGATGCTACCAACTTCTCTGAGACTCTGAGTCCCCAACTTCGACTTGATCTCCTGGCGGATGGTTGCTAGTGGTTGCATTTGCCCCCAGGCTCGGAAAGCCAAAGACCATTCACTTGTCAACATTTGCTTTTGGTCGCTCTCTTGGCCATTTGCTATTGCTAGTTTACTACTGCAAGACGCCTTCCTCGGGGCGTCAATCAAATCAGCGGGCTTTCAGTGGGCTAAAAGATTGCGTTTTTATGCACCCCATCTGCAAAGCGACAGACGGACAGACGCAGCGCACACGCACTTCTCCTCCTCCAAGGAAAGTGAGAGTCGCTACTTTTGTTACACTTTTGCGATAATTAACAAAATTGCACTGTAATTACTGCCGATTACTGTTTGGCTTAAACAATGCCAACACGGCTAACAGCTAAAGCCAAACAATGAGCATAAATAATAGGGGCAATTCCCAGTTTAGCATTCATTTCGGGTATTAAAACTTTCTACCAGTAGAATTGAATTGAGTGCAGCGGAAAAGGGAAAAGTGGGTGATGTTGCCGGTGGTGGACACATGGAGGCGAAGGTAAGTTAAAGGTGCGTTCGTCGTCTTCCTGCTAGAAAGTGCAACCCAAATTGCGTGCCCCGGCGGAAGAGGAAGGCCTCTGCTGCTGTTGTTGTTGCTGTTGCGGCTGGGCCTAATTAATTATACAGCGCTGCAGAGCGGCTTCTTCTGCGCCAGCCAAGCTTTTCTTGGCCCTCGGAACATGACAAAGCGTCAAAAGCGCAGCCGCAAAGGCAAGACAACCGTTAAACGGCCGCCGCAAGTGTGTGAACTGCTGGGAAAAGTGGGAAAGAGGGAAGAGAGGGGGCAATATAGCCACACTGAGGGAAAACCACAGCTATAAGTAAAAACCTTACATTGATCCTAAAAGTTAAACTTAACATTTTTCATTATTTTTAAACATATGGAACTTTTGCAATAATAATAAAACTAATATTAAGATTAGAACGTTTGAAGAGCCTATGGATAAGGTCTGAAAAGGGTTTTGGATGTAACTTATCATCGTTAATATATATTATTATGATCCCTTTTCGTAATAATCATAATCATAAAAACCACTAAATCATTTTTAAAATAGATAGAAAACTAAGATCTATTGCCTAGTTTTGATTAACTTTCTATAGAAGATCTTTTCTAGTGATATTTCCTCCATTGATATCCAATTTTCCAGTGTAGTGAAGTTTTGCGAGTGGCGTCGCGTGGGGAAATCACTGAAATAACTCGCACTCGCAGTTCGGGTTGGGTTGTTGTGTGGGGTAATTGCGATCATAACTGTCGCACACTCTATAAGACCGGGCCGTGCGCCTGTGGTGTGTGTGCAAAGTGTTCTTATTAAAATGTCTTCAGGCTTGTTAGCACAACCAGCGGAGCGTAAAACTCTTCTTTTTTTTGCTGTACTCTTTCTTTTTTGACAAAGACTTGTTTCTCCTGCTTTGTTTTCATTATTTTCTTTAGTTTTGGTATGAGTTTTTTTTTGGACCGGCAGGGTTGAGAGGAAAAACTAACAAAGCAACGGTAAATGGGCAATTTTTGCGCAAGTGACGAACAAGTAATAATTATTTAAACAGTTAAGCCGCCAGAAAAGCCAAGTGGACGCTCATTCATTCATGCATGTCAACCTTAGCAACTAACTTGCCAACCGAATGCGGCCCGATCAAATGGAAAGCGAAAGTTGCGTTTGCGTTTGACTTTGGCCCATGCCACATGAGGCATGCAGCATGCAGCATGCGGCACATGAGGCACAATATCCATGCACTTATTGGATGGCGAAGATATGCCGACCATCTTAATGGCCATCCAGTTGGCCAGTTAGCCGGGCCAAGACTAATTACCATCTGGCTGTGCGAATAAAAAAGGTCACTATTGTGTGTCTCTGCCAAATTTGGACACTTTGCTTTGCTTTTTTAATGGCCACAGGTTATATACACACACATATGTATAACCATTATTGTCCCCGGAAAATGTGGCAGTTTATTTTGGCATGGCTTCCGTTTGAGCTGGTTTCGGCCATTTACTTTCCACACGCACTGTGACGCGGAGGTCTGGCTTCCCTGGAATCCTCCCGGCAATGGGCTAATTCGCAATTAACCTATTTGCACTGCCACCACATCGTCGCTATTTCAGTTCTCTCATGCAAAATGTCATAACATTTGTTTGAATATGCTGGAAATGCTAGGCTTTAAGGGTGGTTCTAACGTGTAGGTAGTATTTATAAAGCAGAATTTAAATATTTTATTTCTTTCGAAATATATAATGATTATAATGATCAACATTTTTAATGGAATACTTAAATCCTAATAACTATTTGATATAGTTTTTAGTTTCCCTGTAGTTTCTAGTTAGAAATACTTAGTTCCTAACAAATATATGATAACGTTTTTAGTTCCACTGTAGTTTATAGATAGGAATACTAAAATCCTATCAAATATATAGTAATGTTTTTAGTTCCACTGTAGTTTAAAAAATATATAGTAATGTTTTCAGTTCCACTGTAGTTTATAGATAGGAATACTAAGATCCTAACAAATACATTGTAATGTTTTTAGTTCTATAAAAATGTATAAAAAAAAATTTAACAAACTGTAATTTATAGATAGGAATACTAAATTCCTTACAAATATATAATGAGGTTTTTAGTTCCACTGTAGTTTATACATAGGAATACTAAAATCCTAACCTAATCCTATAGTAATGTTTTCAGTTCCACTGTTCTTAGTAGTTAGTTTTTGCATTTTTCCTGGGAACCTAATAGCTTGACTCAATTTGAAATATGAGCCAAATCGAATGGACCAATCTTGCTTTGCACCCCTCCTTGCTTTTTGGATCATTGGCTTGGCTAGCAAACCTTTCACACACCAGGCGCCGCGGGCAAAAGTTGACCAAGTCAGGAGATCGGCGACAAAACAAGACCGCCAGCCAGCCAGCCAGGTGGAGCTGGGAGTGCGCAGGTGGCTCCCAGTCGGAGGAGTCCAAGGAGAGTCCTGGGTGATGACAAAAATTAATCTATATCGAGAGGGGAACAGGAAGGGGAGGGGGAAGGAAGAGGCCGCTCCGAGCGAAAGGTAATGTGGCATGGGGCTGCTGCCTGCAACAACGGCGAAATTTGAAAACAACCTTTTCGGGTAAAAGTTGTTCGGGTTGTGCATATAGAAAATACTTGGCTCAAAGTGATAGTTGTCGCTCTGATTTAGTTTGGGTTTAGTTTTTTTGATTTTTCTCTCCATGGCCTTTCTTCTTCGGCACTGCGCTCTAGGGTATTTTCCCCATTTTTCCCCCTGTCACTCCTCCTCCTGATGCTGCTGCTGCTGCGATAATTGTTTTATGTTTGCACACACATATCGGGAGAGGGGGCTTTCCCAGATTTCCCTTTTACCCGACGTCAATTAATTACAACACCAAGAAGGAGTGGCCAGCCTAAAAGTCCGAGCCAAATCATCGTCGATAGCCAAACATACCAGCACTTTGCTGTAAGCCCCTCTCGATTTTAAATTATGAAATTAAATTTAACTTTCTACTGCGCTTGACCTCATAAAAAGTTGTACGATTTTTATTTCGAATTTTTCTTGGCTGAAAAAGGGTTGTATTATAATCAAGAAAATCTAATTGAATTTTATGTAAGCCATAGATTGAATAAAGATATGATCCAAATGTAAATATACTTCTGATTTCAAGATAATATTTTTCTTAAGGATATATTTTTCTTATAATAGTGATCGAAATCCAAGAGTATTTCCATTTCGAGTTATCAAGAAAATCTGTTTGAATTCCGTGTAAACCATAGATTGAATAAAGATATCATCCAAATATAAATATTCCTATGATTTCAAGATTATATTTTTTTTAATTTTATTTTCCTTATAATAATAATCAGCACACTCTTAAAATGCTGAATATTCTTCTTTTCTTTTTCAAAAATCCAAGAGCATTTCCATTTCCATTTCGAGTTATCTTCTTCCACTGTCGTTGAGCTTCATAAACTTCAACGCCAAATTCATTACGACAGTTTTCTAATTAACCAACTGTCAAAATTCGTTTTTACCCAGCGCACAAGTAAAAGTTGAAATCGGAGATCAGCTTCCTCTTCTTCCGCGAAAAGCTGTTGGAAAACTTTTTGTGTATTGACAGCGTGTGGGAAAGCGAGCCGACCAAAAGACAAAAAAAAAAGGGGGGAAAATAACTCAAAAAACTAATGCATTTGGAGCATAAGAAGCTTATTATCGTCTCGTTGGTTCCTAAAAACGCATTCCCTATGACTAATACTTGAAAATTTCGTAATGAAAATGCTCGGTGGTGGTGTGAAAATCTCCGTCTTTCTCGATCTATCGGGCTGTCTGGCTGTCAAGCGGCTGCTTCTGGCCAAGACGAGGGGGAAAAAGTCAGGAAAAAAGCCGAGAAAAAATCCAAGAGACAAGAGAGGACAAGGCTGAAATGGTTGTCCGTTGTCCGCTGTCCGTTGTCCGTTGCCAAGCCAAAGTTAATTTGTTTCTTTCTTTTTTACCCCC
Source organism: Drosophila mimetica (assembly GCA_037075245.1). NCBI lineage: Eukaryota > Metazoa > Arthropoda > Insecta > Diptera > Drosophilidae > Drosophila > Drosophila mimetica. The sequence continues at coordinate 12,132,244 of JBAMCH010000023.1, forward strand.
TCCTCTCTTTTTTTGGCTAATGCCTGAGTTTTGGTGGCCAAGAGGGGGAGGCTGGGCGGATGCCTCATGTCGGTTTTATAATAAAGTTGCTGCTATTCGCTTGCGGGGCCGCGGGTTGAAGGGCGGGGGGGGTGTACAAGCAACTTGATTAATTGCAATTGATTTTTATGACTTTGTTTAAACTTGGCAAACGGCCGGCTTAATTCGCTCTGTGTATGTGCAAGTAGTATATGCAGTGTGTGGGCCATGACTTTCCCGGGAAAAGGGTCGGGTCAAAGCGATTTTCACTCTGCCGGGGAATGGAATGTCGAGGAGTCGAGTAGTCGAGTAGTAGTAAAGTCGCGTCTTCCAGACTCTCCCTCCTCATTTGTGGGTTTTTGTTTGCCCGCTGAGAGCAATCATGCAATAAAAATGCACAATTTACTGCCAGTCAGTCGGGAGAAGGCCTCGGCTTTATGGTTTAGTCCATGTCCATGTCCATAAAGCATCCATCCAGTCGATCGTTATGCTGCACTGCACCTGTACATCATGGTCATCACAGAGATGCGAATGGAAATGGAAATCAAAGTGGAGTCCGGAGTCGGGAGTTCGGAGTAGGTAGGTTGGTTGTTCCACTTGATTCGGCTTGATTCGAATGTCCGGGTAATTGTTTATCGGACGAGTTCACTTGATGTGTTACAGCTTTGCTGCTTTTTTTGCTGCCCATTTATTATTGAGTTTTGGGTTTGTTCGGCTCATTATGCTTGCTGCTCGACTGCATCGCATTGCACTGCGTGGCTGCTTCCTTTTGTTTCATTTAAAACGTGTCCCGTTCGCTTCGTGCAACCGCAAAAAAATAAAGACCAAACTGAACTGAACGGGGAAAAAAAACCTAATGAAAATCCAACTGAAGCACGAAAATTGTGTGCGGTTTTCTTCTATTGTGTTGCTGCCACTTTTGTTATGATTGTCTCTCTGTCTCCCATTTTTGATTTACCTAAAAACGTTGATTAGTCGAATCCATTATAATTGCCGCTTCGGACAAAGCCAAATCAAACAGAAAGCACAATGGATCAGAAACGGCGTAGCAAGGTATGTGTATGTTGTGCGCTGAAGAATCTACTTTCCCCGCGCGAGACCCAAAGGAAGGGGGAGGGGCTGCAGCTGGAGCTGGAGCTGCACTCTTCAGGGGGAGGCGGTGGCCACTGGCGGTGGAGATCACTCAAGCGCGGTATGTTTACCGTTGCTTTCCACTCAAAAGCTTTTCGAATCCAATCAGCTGTGGCCGGCAAAAAAAACTATATATATATATATCTCTATCTATCAATCGGATCGGAGTTGTCAGGCATTCGAATCCGCAGAGGTGATTGCAGGAATGTTAATCAATGGAATCCATTTAAACCATATAAGGAAGTACCATCTTATAAGTGTTTCATTTGTGTAATAAAATAAAGATAAATAGCAAGCATTATATCTTTAATCTCTTGGCCATGGAACAAGTTAAATATTTACTTTTATTCCAAACAATTGATCTATTTCATCTTTACTTTCTTATACAAGGAATTAGTTAAATATTTACTTTTATTTCAAACGATCGATCTTTTTTGATTTGTGTAATGAAATAAAAACCAAGCTTTATATCTTTAATCTCTTAGCCATTGAACAAGTTAAGCATTGACTTTCATTTGTGTAATGTAATAAAGATAAAAACCAAGCCTTATATCTTTAATCTCTTAGCCATGGAACCAGTTTAATATATATTTGTATTCCAAACGATAGGAAAATCTCCTGCTATAAGGAAGTCCGTTTATTACAATGTAATTTGTATAATAAAATAAGACCATATAACCATCCTTATATCTTTATTTTCCTAACATTAACCACGTTAAATCTTCATTTCCCTTCCAAGCGTTCAGGGAATCTCCTGCTGTGTCTCCCAATTAAAGACGACTTCCTCTGCTCATGATTCAACTACAATTTGAGTGTCAGGTCCACGCACTTTTTCCCATTTCCCTCTCTCAATCAAAAAGCATTTAAATTGATATGTTTTCCTGGTCAGTCACGGTCGTGAAAAGTGTCGGATGTCAGCAGGTAAGGAGGATTGGCTTCTCCACCAAAAGATGATGAGCAGGAAGACACAAGAGAGCACCAAATCAAACCGCAGCGGGTGGTTTTATCTCTTTTTTCGCTTTTTTGGGGAGGTGTGATTAATGAACGGAGCGGGATTTGATGAAAATTCATAATTGGACACAAGGAGTAGTGGTTGTTGTTGTTGCTGGCTGGCAGTGCAAAACCATAGATTGTCAATTATCGATAGTGTTGGCCTGAGCGCGATGAATAATTATCGATTAGCCGCCGTGTGCAACCGCACAGTTTCAAAGGAAAGTGTGCTGGTCGAGAGGAAAAGCTAGCTTGGCAAAGCCGCCTGTACATAGATGCCGATAGTGATGCTGGCATTTTTATTATTATTATGTATATGCGTACGTAAGCTGGGATTGGCTTCGTAAATTGTGCATTTCAAAGCCAGAGAGCAAAGTCAAACCATTCCATATACCAGAATTGCTGACACACACTCATCGCAGCGAAAGTTTTGCAGCTCTGTCGCTTTTAAATATGTAATTAATAAATTTGTATTGATTAATTTGCGGCTTTGTGGAAAGCGAAAGGACTTTCTAATATATTCAGATTCAGCTCCTCCCCACACGAGAGGACAACAAACACTCCACCTCCAATCGAATTCCCAGGCGATCGATGGGAATTGAATACTGAACAGCCTCATTCATCGTGTCAGGCACTCAAAGGTACAGTATCCATCAAAAACCATGTATTTAGTATATATTTTTGAGGTTGCCAGGGTTTCTAGGGGGGGCCCCCCGAAAAAGTTTTTCCTGCCCGAGTTCCGTGTCAACAGGAATTACATTGACGCAGGCATTACAGAGAAATGTGTTTGATTTCCTTTTCGGTTGGGTTTTCCTCTATTCTGTCAATAGGTCATGCTGATAGTGGGGAGGTGGCGGTGGTGCAGATTTCTGTTGATTATTCCTCATAACGACTTTGGCTCGTTTTCCGCATGTTCTGCAATCATTTACATAAATGTTGACTTGGCAACGCCAAAAAAAACATTCCCATCCAGCTATATTATATATGGTTATAAATATATGGAAATTCTTGATTTGTTTGCCGACTTTCCTTGCAGAATGAGGTTAACTTCAGGTTGTAAACAGTGGATATATGCGGGCATTGTGCAAAGGAATTCAAGCGTATAATGATCGTCAGATGGATAGATGGATAGACAATGCCATAAAACAAAATGAATTGTCATGATTTCCGCCGCTTATACAACGCAACAAAGAGCGACAATTCAATCCGATATCTTGGCGCGTCGCACCTTTGAGATTTAATTTGATTGTTTACAATAATAAGTCACGGCTCTGCAGAAGAAAGGGGAACAGCGGACAAAACGCTGCATCGAAATGCAGAGAAAAAGTATATTAATCATTTTTCCTTCGGCCTCCGCGCCGCTGGCGGGAAAGTCCAAGGCGGCGGTATGTTACACAATCGCAATCAATGACAATGATTAACACATTTTCCACACAGCGGCAGCGGCAGCCACCCATCGATGGACCATAAAATCCAGCAAATTGTTTATAATGCACATGGCACACATAAGGAAAATTGTTTCTATTTGGTTTCTGCTGCGACCAAAACTAATCTCCGATCCCAAATGCCCGCGGAGAGAAGTGAGCAGGGGTTCAATGTCCGCCACGGACCAGCGGACAACGGACAACAGGCGGTTGAACGGACAGACGGACAAACGGACAGGGAAGCGGACTTAAACTTAGACTGGGAGACTACAACTACAACTCCCAGGTACGAGAGCGTAAGAGTGGTAAACGGAACAGACATGGGCAAAAAGCATTTCGGTAACGATTTTTGTTGCTGTTTCCCCACACTCGAAAGGCGAAAAATGGGTGGTGCTGGGCAGCATGGGGGGCTTGGTCAAAGAATTGCATGCAAAAACAAAGGCCGAAAACTTACTGAAAAAGAAAGGCGAAGCAAAAGCTGGCCAAAAGTCGATGGGGGAAATACCCTGGGACTAGCGGTGATAAACGGTAATAAGATAATGATTTTTGTTTTAACGCTTACAAGTCGTGATTGCTCAATAATAAACATTTTATTTTATTTCATATCATTTGGTTAATCGCTGTATCTAATACGTTTTAGCGTTTAACAGCATGAATGATTACCAAAAGAATAAAAATGATTTCGTTACGTTTTCTTTGGCCTGAAACCTATGATTGCCTCTTAAAGGCTGTAATAAAGTTTAGAATGTAATAAAAATAAATAATTTTTTTCAACTATAGTTATATAGTATAGTAATAGTTCATAATTTATAGTAACAAAGTTAAACAATTAGATTTGTTTGGTTTTTCTGTCACGTCAAAATGAATATTTCGTAAACACCTTCTGGGAAATGCAAATTGGCTATTGTGTTTATGGCTCTGAAAGAGATTGTCATACCCTCGAAGTGTGGAAGGGTATGCACCTATATATTCCCAAAGAACGCCGGTCCCTTTGAGTTTCGTGTGGTGGCATCGAGTGGACTCGATGGTTGATGGTGGGATCTCGAGGGTGTTGGGGGTGGTGGTGCTTTGTGCGGCTTGGGGCAGTTGGCCGCCGTTGGCAAAGGAAAATCAATGAGACATCCAAAGACATGCCACCACCGCCTGCTTGGGTGGTTCACTTGCTAGGTGGTTAGGTTAGGTGGTTGGGTGGTTGGGTGGTGCCCTGCGATGGCTTCGGTTTTGTGGGAAGTAGGCGCTTGCAAAAGTGCTGCTCCCCAGATTACACATACGCCCCGTGCACACGCGACTGTATGGGTAGTATTAGTTAGTCAGTCAGTCAGGCGGCGAGGTGAACGAACGCTAAATTAAACTACACACATAACCGAATGAATATGCAGTGTTTGTTTGTGCGGCCTGGCAGCTCAGAGGCTCAGACAATGGGATAAAGATGCAGATGAAAATGAAAATGAAGATGTTGATGCAGATCACGATGAGATGAGATGTGAGTGAGGCTGCCTTCCGAAATGTTTGCCAATCAAAGTTCACTCGAGCGGTGGCAAACAATAACAAAGTATGCAATGGGCACGTAACACTTGATAAACTTCAGGGAAAATGAGTCGGTCGACGGATAACCTCGATATAAATCATACAAGTTGAGTAATATTTTAGGATATTTAAAAAATGACACATAATCATCTTAATAATGGAAAGGAATGTTAAAACAAAACAAAATATTTTGTATAGGCCCAATAAAAATACTTCAATAGATAAGGAAAGTAATGTGTAATTGTTATTTGTTAATGACAAATCATGGCTCGTCATTCTCATAATTAGTAGGACTCATTTTGGACAAACATTGATAAAATAACTATTTGTCGAATTAAGCAACAAAATGTTTTCAAATTAATTCATTTTTTAGTGCGTCATGGTTATTAACACCCTTTTTAAATATCACGAAATACTTTCTTAACAAAGGAACTTATTAACAAAGACCATTTTTTGGGTGATTTAATGCTTTTTCTTTTTACTCTTTTGTTGGTAAGAGTAATAACTTTTTTTTGACAAAAACCGATGGGAATACTTTTCTTTGTTTTGGTATCCTTTATTCAGCTCTTTATTAACATAACTTAAAATTCGGAAAGTAAAATTCATTGAGACTGGTTTATAACATGCAAATTCTTTGTTCTTTGTAAACCTTAATTTGTATCCTGTCTCATTTGCTTACCTCTTTTTGGCTTTGCCAACATTGTAAAGCTCAACGTGTTTGAAAGCAGCGTAGGCGGCCATTTCTGTTTGTTTGTTTATTGGTTTGTTTGCAAAAGGATAATCTCTCTGTTGGATGGATGCAATTGCTTTACTTTTCGCACTGGAAAAATCTAAGCGCACGCGGAAAAGCGGGGGGAAAAGCAGGGAGATTAGGCACGTGGGGGAAAATGTTGCAGGACGGATGATGATGACTCATAGTTGGGGATGCTGCTGCATGTGCGTAAAATCAATAAACCCTCAACTTTGAGAGAATGCAAGGAGCAGCATCCCGGGATGGGATTCGCTCTCTCGAGAGAGAGTAACAAGAAGAGCGGACGGAAAACGGAGAAAATTCCTGTAGTTAGATAAGTCAGGATTTCCCCTGTTTTTCTTGCAACATTTTCCCCCCAACAAGAACCAAACTCCCTAAAACACTTCACTCACAAAGAAAGCTAGAAAACTTTTGATTTGCACTCGCGATGATTTTTTTTCGTTTCGAAGGATATATTGGCTGTGTGGCAATATATAGATGTGTGTACGCAGAGTGTGCGACCGCTGGAGATGTGCACGTTTCGATAAAAGTCTGGCGACTAAAGTGCAGTGGGAAAAGTGAAAAGCATTTTATACCACGGCAGCGCGAGAAGTTTTATCGATCCAAAAACAACGACCGAAACCCAACTCACTCAGAGCGCAAAAGCTGGAGAGCGGGAGAGCGAGCGCCAGCCATGTGGCGCATCAAAACAAAAACAAACTACAGCTGATGCTGATTGGAGTTGGAGCCCTCTCTCCCATTTGGGGCTCCCACTCACTCACTCGCTCTCTCTCTCTCTCTGCCCCCACACAGAACTCAACTCGTGGTGAGTACAACTCACTCGGCTGCTTGTAGGTCAGAAAAAAGTTTTAAATACGCAAAGAACTCAAGCGAAAATAAAACATATACTTAAGCCGCTCTTAAAACACTTGCGGGATTAAGATTTTGCATTTATTTATCATTTTTATGTGCTTCTCGCCAGCGAGAAGTGTGCGCAGATATGCTTCAGTTATGCCGTGCCATTGCAAAAAGCGCTAGAAAAGCGAAAAAATAGTTCAGGTCTAGTGCACTTCAGGGTTGCAATGCAATTGTTTCTATCTTCAGCTTCTTCTTCTTGTTGGCTTAGATGCTTTTGCTCTTCTTCTGCAGTTTTTGCATCTGTTTTTTTTTGAGGTTAAAATCAGGTGTATTTGGGTTTTTCAATCCTAAAATACCCTATATAAAAAACTATCTCTACTTTCTTTTTGGAGAATAGGAAGACTTATATCTGTTGTATCATCATAGCAAATCAATTCTAAAACTGATATCCTCACTTGATTTTATTATCATTCCAAACTAACAATCAAAATTGTTCATAAATTATATTAGTATTCCGAAATTTTAGGGATAATAACTATATTTAATTTAAAAATGGGGTTACCATTTAACATTATCTTTGATACAAAAAACCACTATTAATAAGCTATTCTTGAAAAAGTTGCAATAGATATAGAACTTCATTGGGACTTGGACCTTATTTCTACCAATCTCATAACTTTTCATTACAGGGTGTGGACTAATGCCAAAAACACTGCAGTAGCAAACCCACAAACATGTTTCTTAACCAAGATGAAGCTGCTGCAACCCAGACATCGGGTCTCGTGTCTTCGAGGAGCTGAGGAACATTGCCTTTGCCGGACATAAATCACTTTCATCATCACCGAACGTTCGGGCCAAACCAGCAAACTCTAATTTCAAGTGTCTTGCCACTAATGAGGCCGCCCCTTTTGCCGCTTTTCCTGTATTTTCAGCACTGGCTGCTGCTGTGCTGCTGCTGCGGCGGCAGCAAGAATTTAAATGCAAAATGTATTTGCATACTTCGTTTTCTTGGAAAACATTTGGCACAGATTTGCACACAGAACAGGAAGCGCAGCAAGCCAGCGACTAAGAGGATCGGGCCATGGAGCTATAGAGCATGGAGCCAAAGAGTCGTCGTCGTCGTCGGAGGGGAAGTTGGGTCAAAACAGTGGTTATTTTTAGCTCGGCGAAGACACTTTTGTTTAGCCGAGCCAAAAGTTGACTGGCCGTCGTCGCTGCAGCTTTGCTATTTTACTATCGGTGGTGGGTCGTGGGACTTGCGACCCACTGAGCGGTGCCCGGGTTGGGTGGTGGTGCGGGCACAGAGTGGTGCATGCGGCAACCTGACACCACCATGCCACTTGCCCCCTTTTTTCCCTGTCGCCGTGGTGTGTGTAAGTAAAAACCCAGGCGTAATGCACTTGCACCAGAGGTGACAGTTCAGCTGTTTTCCCATGAAGTTATATTATTTATAAGTAGAAGTAAATTCATTTGAGTTATAAATATCATATCATAAGAGAAAGAATAATTGGATATAGCCAAAGATTATAAAAAGGTGGTAGTGAAAATGTCAATAACAAAATATTTTAGTAATAAACAATGGTAAAATGATATATTATATGATTTTTATGAAAACATTTAATAAATTCCATTATAACATGTTTTTTAAGTCGAAAACAAGTTTTTAAAATATCAAAATGTTCTATAGAACAGATCTAAAAATCTAGATATTTTCCTGAATGCTTTTGTAACTCCTCTTCCTCCTTCAAATCACTTATATTTTCCTTGAGGCAGATCTATCTCGCCCTGGGATGGAGCAAAAAGGGGTGGGATGGCTGCACGGAATGGGGACTGTGGGGCACAAGCCCACTCCATGCGGTTAAAAATAGGAGAGCTCCATCTCCTTCGCCTTCGCCTGCCACTCCGCCCAGCTCTTGCTTAATAGTTAAGTGTCGCCTGATATTTCCCCAGGAGAAGTGCAATGGAACTCACTCGAGCACACGGATACAGATACACAGTCGCCACTCGGCGCACTCACATTATTTTGAGTACAGTGGTCGCTGGCAAATTAAGAGCCCCTGGGTATTTTATGGCAATAAATTTCCGCTTTTTTAGAAATATGGCTTTTACCTTTCTGGCGCTTTTGGACACTAAATACATTTAATCACATTTAAACGGGCTTTCTCTATTTAAATATATGGGCTTTTCAGTTGAGACAAGAAATGGTCTGCTTTACCTTAGGAAATTTACTTTACTTTATTTTAGGGAGTATGCCACGAAATTATGATTAAAAAAAAAGTAATTTTTAAAATGGTTTAGGGATAGTATAATATTATTTTATAACTTTCTTATCTTTATAGATGAATTATCGGAAGTGTTTTTATAATAATTGTATTATTTTTTGGTCTGTTTAACCCAAGGAAATTTATTTTACATTATTTTAGAAAGTATACCATAAGATGATGATTAAAAATACGCAATTTTTAAAATGGTTTTGGAATAGTTTAATACTATTTATCTTTATAAATCAAATATCGGATTTTTTTAATAATATTTGTATTATTTCTCTTAGCCTATGTGCGTTATATCTCGAGTTATTTAAGGTTATATTTTTTGGATAACCACTGTGATTGCGTGTGTGTGTCTAATCTCATCGAAGCCGTCTTCCCCCTTCCCCACCCAACCTCCACCCACGCCCCTTTCTTTCAACTCCATGTGCAGCCCGCTGTCATGTGGACATGGAGGTAGTTAAAACATCATAAGGCCTACAAGTGGGGATGGATTGCAAGTACAAGTATGAGTACGAGTATCTAAACGTGGGCAGTGGCAGCAGCAGCAGCAGCGGCAGCGGCAGCGGTAACTGACAATTCAAGTGACGCGGCGGCAAGCCCTAATGATTATAAACCAGGCATCGAGACATCGACACTTTGCCTTTGCCAGGCAGACATTTCATTGTCGCATACTGCGAATATTTAAGCCAATAAATAATTTCACTGCACAAAGTGAAATTTCCGGCTGCCGAAGCCCTGCATAATTACCATGATGGATACTTTAACTCGCGTACGTGTCCAACATATGGAAATTTTCCTATATATAAAGGGGGCTACAGAGTATTTGTGAGATTCGGAAATGCATTTTCCAAGCCATATTTATGGCCAACTTTCGTTAATTAAAAACTTTACACTCACTTTTATTACTCACGCTTGTATTTTTTTGGCGCTGCAAGCGAAGCTACCGAGTTACAGGTGCAGTAGTTGCGATCTGTTAACGATCGTGAGAAGGCTAGAGACGTAAAGCCCAGGGCAGTTTTGAATGGTTATACCCTGTAAGGATGTGTTTAGTGCTTTCAGGAAGCAAACGCATATTTTATTTACTCATTTGCAGTAAAACTTTAATCTGAAAGGGTTTCCAGATGTGCATGTTCAACGACCTCTGAAATGCAAACAGATTTCTTTCATCTTTCACTTACGCTTACTTACTCTTAACTTATCTTTAGCCAAATTGCGGATGGAAACAAAAGGAGCAAAGTTTTCACATATGAACCGTATTTAGTTTTCTCTGCGGGCCATTGACTGACCACCGAAAAGTCTTAAAAGCGGAGATTAAGTGGAGCAATTAGGAAAACGTGCACTGCAAACAACCGAAACAAAAAAAAACGAGGCGAAGGGGAAAACAGTGAGCTGAAAGCCATCAAAAAGCGACTTTCGGTCAGAAAGGTGAGCGGTTACCAGTGGGCTATCCATCCGTTGCTCGCTGCTTCTCTCCATCTGGAAACTTGGCCATGCCCCATCCAGCGTTTAACATTCAAAATTCCCCTTGCCACATGCCACGTTTAAGTTCAGGCTAACAACTCACTTGCTGCTGCTGCTGCTGCTCTTGCTACTCTTGCTGCTGCTGGAAAATGTCTACGAAATTAATCTCTTTTTTGGCTGGGCCAGTTTATCATATTATTAAGGCATTAGCGGTAGGTAGCCTCGGGGGCCTCGGGCTGCAAATTATCAAGGGAAATGCATCATCGTCGGCCGAGGTAAATCTTTTAATCAATCTCCATTTTCCCTGGCGCCCTGGGAAACCCCGTTAGACCCCGCATTTCCCCCGCGTTCGCAGTAGAACGAATGAATGCAATGGATATGGCCAACAAACACTTTCGCTTTTGCGCTTTTAAATGCCTTTCTTAGAGGCCCGAAAGACCCACATATATGGAGGGTTTAAATTGAAGTTTGGCTCAGACCCCCCGATTCCAAATTGTCTTTTAATGATGGCCAACAATAGCGCAACTTCCTCGAGTGCATTGTGTGTGTGTGTGTGCGTGTGTGTGTACGCACTCGCAAACACTCACCTATTAAAGGTACTAAGGTAACAATTACCAGAGCAGCACAAAAGCTAAGCAAAGCTGGCGTTAAATTAATGCTTTAATTTCTTTTGACTTTTAACTTTTCAACTCTTTTCGGCTTCGTTTCTTCTAGAGAAACTTTTTAATACACTCGGAAAAAAACATCAAAGGGATAATAAGTTTTTTATTTCTAAAAAGATTTTGATTGCATTCAATAAATATTGAACTTAGGTACACGAATTCTCTAGAAGTCATTAAAGGTATTCCAAAACGCGAATTCTATAGAACTTTTCGTTAAAATTACCATGTCTAACAATAGGAAATTATTACCTCATCACTGAAAAATAAAAAAGCACCTATTGAAACCCCAAGTTCATGAATTTATAACTCGGAAATCATAAAGATATTTATTTCTCTGTGTACCCTACCCCAACTGGAAACTCCGCATTTTCAAAATGCGTGAGGTCCGATTGAAAACTTTTGTTTGTACACAGCCGAAAAAAAGAGTAAAAAGCCAACTTGAAGTGAGCGCATCGAGCAGGAAATGTTGCTAAATTTGTTGGACAGCGCCAATATGCAACATCTCCAGATGCGGCTGTCTGCATCGCTATATATCGCTATATATACGCCTGTTCATGCTGCGTCTGGGCAATAAAATGTCTGCCACTTGATCTGGCCAGACTGCCATAGCCATAAGGAAGCTAAAGAGCTGCTCCCGAGGCGTCTTTAATGGGTTCGAGATGAGCAGCAGACCACTTGGTATGGTCTGCTCGTCTGCTACCCTATAGCACTAGCCCTTCCCCTATACTATATATCTTGTGCAAAAACTTTCAAACTTGCATTTGCAAGGCTGGAAATTCCTTGCTTATCGATTGCCTGCAAAACTTTTTGAGAATTATCGTAATCGGTTAAGGTAAGTTTACCTCACCGCCCCGCCCATTCACCTGCAGTACTGCATTTGCCTTGACATTTTCCCCGCCCCAAGAAATTTTCACAAAAACTTTTCGCGGCAATTGCAACTAACATATGGGAATGGGAATAAAATAAAAACAATTGGAGTAGGAGGCTCTATAAGGCCCAAAGGCAAGGTCTGTATAGTCAAGTCCCAAAAACGTTTTCAATTAGATGGCATAAACTTTAAATTGGGCATTCTCGGCGATAAATTAAAGTGAAATTAAAACAATTGATGAGTTTGCGGGGCCACATTTCTATGGGCGAACTAATTCCGCGGATTGTGGCGTGGGTTGAAGACCTCAAAACAATTTTATCAAATTGGGATTACAATTCCGACTACAGTTGAACTTTTCTCACTTCGCAATTCCCCAAGTTGGGTTTTCTGTTTTATAACTCTATAAACTTGGAAACGGCTAGAGCTCTACTATAAATAAGTCTGTGTGGAAACCAATTTCTTTGGGAATGTGCTATTAAAACTCGCCAAATAGCTAAGAGCCCATATAAAAATGGGTTATAAATCCTGAAATAGGAGCTACATATAACATCATTTCTGTAACTTCAAAACTACACATGTAGCAAGCAGCTGAAAGTCAATTAAAGCGTAGATTGTTAATGGAACTTTATGGGAGGTGGGTTTGGAGTTGCGAGATGCGATGAGTAATTGCACCCGCAGTAGTTACAAAACTCTCCATGTGCGATGTGTTATTCAAATGAAACAATGCCTGCGATGGCAATGGACTCGCAGCTATTCCGAACCCCATCTGATGATCATCGCATGTCTCAGGTGCATTGAAGGCAAGGTATTCCTCCTATATTCCCCCAATCACCCGCCGCTGGGAAAACGGATAATGGTCAAGTGCAGTGCGTGATTCGGCGCACTCCAAACTTCAGTTCGGAACGTATCGTATCGGATTGGATTGGATTGTATGGTATTGGATGAGATGGTATGGGAGCTCCAGCTCAGCTCAACGTACTGGGTGTTTGCTTAGCCATTAGCCCAAAGTCGAGAGAGGCTAGCGTTGAAATTGGGGATCAATTTGGGCTCTTGATCGGCTTTAGTTTCGGTTCCCGAGCTGCGATCCACAATTTTCTCCCCGCACCAGATGTCGAGTGAAAAGTTTGCACATAAAGCCAGCCAGCGAAACGGGGGGTAAGTCACCGAGGAGCGGCCGTTGAATTATTATTTGTTTATTGAGCGAGTGAAAGGCGAGCCGAGCTTGAATTTGTTCCACTGTCTGCTTAATTAAAACCACTAAGAACGCACTCGTCGAGTTGGCGACCAAATGATGCCCTGTATTTAATGCTGTTTCGCCATTTAATCACGAAGAAAGTCGAAGAGAAATGTGTGCGGGAGAAGAATCACAACTATTCTGATATTGCTGAAAGTACAAACGTGATTATTTCCATAGAGGCGATAGATAAAACTTTAAAAATGTTTCAACCATGCAAATTGATTTTACAGTTTAAGGTCTCTAATAACCAAACTGCAAAACATTATAATCTTTAAATATTATATTCTAAAATATTATTTTTTTTCCAATTTTAAAATCTATTTTTATTATTTAATGACCTGTTTTTATGACTTCAAATAAAAGTTAGTTAAATATGCATAACCTCTATAGTTTAATAACCCAAGAAGTCTTCATCAGGAGTTGCCTTAAAAAACGGATGTTCTCAAATCGCTTGTAATTAACAAGTCACGTTTTTATAGACCTCTGGTGACCTACAAAGGATCCAAGAAAGTCAAGGCTAACTTACTAACTTTTTTTAAAATCCCATTGGTACTTTCTGTACATAACTAAGACTGGGAAGGAATCGAGGGATACACCTAAAAAAGGTTTGTCATTTTTACCTTCCAACAAATCTTCGAGTACCGGGTACAATTAACTCCCAGCCAAGTCGCAGACCCCATGGCAATGTCAACGAATTTATGACCGATTCTGGGAAACTCACGTTTGCCGGTCGCTCCGCTGACTAATATTTCCGACCAGAGCGTTAACGCAGTTTAAAAGCCACTAAAAACGGGTTGGGGGAGATGGAGATGGCGATGGCACAGGGAAATGAAATGGGCGGCTGTTGAATGGAGCGCGTGTGTGTCAGCACTTTTCACATTTGTGGTACAATCGTGGTACGTGGTGCAGCCAAGAGGAAAATGCAGCTGTCGTCGGCGGAGCCGCGTTGGAAATTCTTTTCCAGCTTAGAGCAGATCTTAGATAATCCAAAGCCAAAGCTTAAGTCTGATGGCTGAATGCATTGCCCATTTCCCAGCTAATTGAAATTCCTGGAAACTAAATCAAATGTTAGATGAAATGCGTGGATCAACTGGTTCTCGGTCTACGCATCGCTTTGCTCCACTCCCGGATCAGTTGGGATCAGTGTGGCTGGCTGACTTGTGTGTGTGGCATGCAGCTGAGCCCCAGTTCCAGCTTGAATCCCAATCGGAATCAGAATCACAATCCCAATCTCATCTCGCGCCTCATCTTTGGCATGCCAACGGAACATTAACGCGAAATGATATATATATAGAGACTCTAAGCCAATGATCTGATCTCTGCTCCATTCTCTCTAAAAAGATGGCCCAGAATCTACAACTGGGAGCTGTGTGGCTGGCTGGCTGCCTCAAATGCATTCCATTCATTATGATTACTATTAAATTAGGAATTCCCGTTCTTTCTCTATTCCTTTATTTTCCACTCCATCTTTCGTTCTGCAGCCCCGTCGTCTCAGATGCGAATCATTTTCGCCAGCAGACTGCGCTCAAACGATGGTAATTATTTACGCCGATTTCAGTGTGCAGATAATGCCGCAGCCCCAACAACAACAATTGTGGCACGAACTGTGCTCCAAGATTCCCCCAACCAACTACAAAAAAAAAATATTAGACAAATGACTTAAGTTAGCGGGGAAATGGTAGATCGTAGAAAATGTATTGCAACAATCGCAGCTAATGCAGCACGTAATAATTCGACACTCTATGGCGGATTTGTAATAAATTTGGTGGAGTTATAAAAACGATCGCATACCGAAATTCGGTCTATAAACCAAGATCAATTGAGCTGCATTAGAAAGTCATTTCAATCACGCCAAAGCATTCTTTAAGAGGGGAAAAAAATGGGTTCAGAAATATGTTCCAATTTTTATAAATCAATTTTTTACCCTTCTTTTACATTTATAGTATGAATTTACATACCAAACTCAACTCTTTTTTCTCGCAGTGCTTGAACTGCATATCAGGCTCAATCGATCATCTCTGGTGGCTTCCCCATCTGGCAACTGGGACGGACATTCCTTTTCGGCTAACTAAATGTGCAAAATGCAAATTCACCTCGCCGTGCAGTCAATCATTTCCACTCATCAATCAATCAATCAAATTCGCACCACGCCAGCAGCTGCGAACGCACTTATCGATAGATCACGGCTCCAAGCATTGACATCGATATTCCCCAATTGCACATAAATTGCAACTGTCATTTCCACATTTCAGAAAAGAAAAAAAAAACAAATAAGGAACGCCAAACTTTGTAGCTTCTTTAGTACGTCACTCGACTTTGATGGAGCTTGAACATAACCTTATGAGGCCATCAATTAGCCCCTCAACTTTTAAAAAGACCTCTTAAATTTTATAATTAACTAGATTAAAATCCTGTAGTAAGCATTATTTTAAAGTAAACGTTTTTAACCCAGTTAATTTTAAATCATAACAGAAATAGTACATTTTTACTTGAGAATACAATTTTACATGTATTTTACATAGGTCATCACTAAAGCGCCACCTAGTGTCTTTTCTTTAAACTAAAAGTTAGAGTTGCCAGATCTCAGCAGCTGTAGCGCCATCTAGCCAAGTCTAGAAAATTGCCCGTTCAGATGGCGCCACTGAGAATGTGGAACACGTTAGAATTTTAAAAATAAATTTAAATAAATTAAAAACCAATAGTACATAAATAAAAAATTTTGTAAGTTTCCCCTATATAATTTAAAGAAGCCACACATGACTGCTCATTTCTTATCTCCATTTATGGCCTCTAATTTGACCTTAACCCCTGGCTGCCTGCATGCTGCGTCAATAAATTCAGATTTTTGTGTATTTAGGCAGCCTCATATGCATCTGTTATCTTGACCGGCTGCTATCGACTCGCTTTGTTTACATCCGCTGGGATTTATGGGCGAGACGACAATAGTAATCAAGGAAACTCAAGCTGAGTTTTCGAATCGCACATAGGGGTTCCCAAACAAACAATTGGGTTTTCAGTTTCTGGGCCTGATAAACCCATCACATCCGAGTGTTCCATACCCCTTGTTATTCGAATTTGTCCCACAAATGCCCGCATTTCGATTGTTTATGTTTTTCAATCAACGCTGGATTGGAAGATAATTCCAGGAATTAAGTTCCGATAAGGGGGAACCGCAGCAGAAGTGGGGCACCTGCCGCACAGCCGGTTTCTCATCTCGTGCGATTCTCCCAGAGAGCGACAAAAGAATTTAGCGGAACGGAAGAAAGCGTCGATGGGCTGGAATCTCGAGAACCTGTTTCTCCGATCGTTTCTGGAATCAACAGACGACCTAACTGCTGATCGCTGATCCCTTGGCAGCAATTTGAGGTAGCCAAAGCATCTCCTGCGAGAGATGGTGCTCCATCATCATCTCGGCGGGGACCACTTGGCACAAATGACGCGGCACAAACGGAGGCCAGAGGATGAGGATGAGCTGTCAGAGGCCATCGGATGTTGTGTACATTCTGTCCTCCACTCCACTCACTGTTTGCATGCGAATGCGAATGCGAATCTCGGCTTCTCCATTTCAGAGTCAGAGTGTCAAGAGTGAACGAACTTTGGACGCGCAAATACAAAACTTCTCTTGTCATCCTCATAATCGTCATCATCGTCCACAGTCAATGGACTTGGCTTAAACTTGGTTCGCCTGCTACCCGCTGCAAGTCTCCTCGCAATCTAAACAACAGCTGTGCTGTGCCAATGATCTGGCACAAAAGCGGAGCTACGCACGCTATATATCTCAGCTTTTAAGTAATATGGAACAAACATTTATACAGATATATGCACTCCAAAGACAGTGGGAGATCGTTAAATGAGAATTAATTGGCTGCTGAGACACAGTTTCAATTAATTGAATGTCAAAATAACTCATCTGCAGACTCAAGCGAATAAGACACGCATATTTTGAAATCATTTACATAGTTTATCTTGATAATTATGGAATAGCCTTTCTATTTTGTGTAAAATATATTCTAAACTCCTGATTTCTATAAGATTTCTCAATTATTTCATAATAAATCCCCTCAAAGGATGCCTCACTGTAGCCTGATATGAATGTGTACATTCTGTCCCTTAGATCATTTACATATTTGTTTTTAATAATTCTGGAATATATTCCATATAAAAAGTCTTAGCATCTGGTTTCTTTAAAATTTCTCAATTATTTAATAAATTTATTTCCTAATAAATCCCCTCAAAGGATGCCTCACTGTAGCCTGATATGAATTTATGAATTGTGAACTGGTTGAAGAAGTCAACTTTAACTTATCGCCCAGTCGAAGATCGTTCTGCGATGGGCGTTGTCGGAACTGAAAACAGTTTGCATGGAATAACCCAGATTGTGGCCATTGACTCGCTGGATCGCATTTCGAATTTCCAGTTTCCAGTTCTCAACGAAAGATCTTTAAAATGATCTCTATGCAACTGGGCCTGAGTTATGTATGCGAATTATGGCCGGACCAATTAAGCGTAAATTAATTCACTGCCACAAGATCTGCAGAAATCGGCGAATAAATAAATGTCTGGGGTGTGTCACAGACCCTCGAGAAGTTTCCAAAGAGACAAAAGAATCATTGAATACATAAGACTGCTTATAAAAAAACAAATAAAACTACAAGTGGGTGTAATTTAACATTCCTCATTCCTGCGGGTGAAAGTTCTGTGAGTCTGAAGGGTTTTCATTCCCCACCTTCATTAATCAAGGGACATGCTAAATCCAAAATTGATTTAATTTATGCAAAATCCCGGGGAATTGCAGTGCTAAAAATGCAAACAACCCTCAGTCTGAGTCTCAGTTGCCAGAGCTGGTGGTGGTTGCAGTGGCAAAGTGGAGTAGCAAATTCACTTTCACAAATCCCACTCGGCTCCTGCTCCAGATCCAAAAGGCCTTCGGCGACCAGTGCACTGCCAAATGCAGCAACCCTTGCGAATCCTTGCCTCGATTGCCTTGCTTTTAATCCTTGGGGGATTTCCTCTTTCTGTTTTTTTTTTTGTTGCAAATGGGGGTGGCCTGGTCTGTATGATTTTCAAGGTCCAAAAGTCAGCCGACGAGGGCAGTTTTGCCTTTGCATTCGGGGCATCGGCATGCAGGTGGTAGCAGCGGCGGGTTAATCGCATAATTGAGCAGCCCAGGAGCAAAAAGCAGGCGACACACACTCATCAGTGATTCACAGCCAGGCGACGGCAGGCGAGCGAGCGATTCGTCTGGCTGCAACAAAGGAATAACACACCCTGTTCGGGTCTCACAAAGAAATCGCCATGGAACGTGTGAAGCCTGCCGATTATTGTGAATACGGAGGGGCGAGGAGCAAGCACGGCCCACAATGCAAATATGTATGCACAACTTATAAATACATCGCATCGGATCGGATCCGAGAGATCCGAGCCTCGCACTCTGTGTGGGAGCAATTCATTTAACCCGAGCAGCAGCAGCAGCTGGCGAGGCTAAACTGAAAATTGCAACAAAGAGCGAGGCTGCAGAGAGAAAATTGGCTGAAAGGTTTTCCATCAGCGGCGCTGCTGAGTCAGGAATCCGCGTCTCCGGCTCCAATCGCTTCAGCGGTTCAGCCATAAATTCATAACCCAAGGGAGTTGGAGATACACTTGCGGTCGTCATAATAGCGTAGCTAATTGAACTTGCGCATCCAGATTCTTAATTTCACACCCGGAAGATTTCATCTTTCATTTATAATGATAAGTAGAAGGGTTACTTGGAAGTAGTCTTGCGTGGTGATACTGAAAACAGGGAAGTTAACAAGTAATTTTAAGAGCTCATTGATTGTGCTTACTAATCCCATTGGTAGCTGCTTATTAATAAACCACTTGAACTACAAACTAGTCTATTATCTGCTCTGCTATTTTTGTGGCCGCCCCTGTAGACAAAAACAGAGGGCGTTGAGAAAACCCATAATGGTAATCGCCCATGTACAACAACAAGAGGCCGCCAGAAGGCGCAGACTCGACGCAAACAGATCGTTCTGCAAATGGCAAGCTGATGCAGATAGCTATGCAAAACGGGTAATCCAAACGGCCGGCCTTATAAGGCGGCCAATGGTCCAAGCTAACAACAAGACGGAGACGCGTTATTATTACTTAACAACAATTACCGAAAGTGAGCTCGCACTCGAGTGTCTGTTTGTGGCTTTGTGTGCCCAATTATAGAGGAAATGTTGCCGAAATTGTCACTCGACTTCCTTGGCGCAGATGAGAAAACCCAGCTGTCTGCTCAGTGGAGCGTTTAGCATTGGCCCCGCTGACAGACAGCCTTGAGATCCGCTTGTATGATGGGGTTTATGTACTGGAACTACGGCCAAATAAGGACATCGCAGTGACGTAAACATGGACTTACCTGCAAAGAGAGAGGGAAGAGCAAACAAAAAGTCAGTTAGTTAGGGCGCATAAGTTCTAGTTTTTTTTTTGTGGCCCCCTCCATTAATCATCCATCAATTGGTTTGCCTTTTGGACAAATGACTCACGGCTGAAAAATGAAGATCTCCCCCGGTTAACAGGAAACGTGACTCGCTAGGGCTTCCCTAATTTACACAAAAAACCATTTATCTGCAGGGCCCACCCTGACCAACATCAAGTTAGAGCCAAAATGCATTTGGAAAGCGGCCGGGAAATGGAAATGGAACTGCGGCAGATACAGATACCGAGAGGACATGACAGATATGTCCTACTATGGCCTCTGTCGGGGTTGCTTATCGTGGGTTGCATGCGTCAGTGACAGACTAAACTCTAAAACTCCTCCTCTGGCAGTACACTACAAAAAAATACCTAATTATTAAAATATTCATCAAGTTTTAGACTGCCTGTTCCTTCATAACCCTCTAAATTCGATAAGTTTCAGGACTTTTTTTACCTTTTTAGGAAGTTGTATCTAAATAGCTCTAAAAATGTGGTACTTTCTAGAACCAATAATTTTTTCCCAGTGTAGATCTAGCACTTTTCCTATGTCGGATTAATGTGGGCCCGTCTGTCTGCATTTTGGGTGCGGCTAGGCTGGCAGCCTGACAGACGACCGGCTGCATTCCCCGCTTGTGCGGCTTTCTCTGGAGGTACTGCAGGGAATTAGACCCATTGACTCATTCTAGGGCTGCGCCCAATCCCAATCCCGTACCCAATCCCAAACCCACTGCTGGCAAAACTAGTCGCGCGGCTAGGCAATCAAAATCGACATTTAGTTTTATGGCGAGTCAAACAACAACAACAACAACAACAGAACGAACATGCAATGTGTCCCGAGTTCAATGCACTTGCCACTCAGCCTCAAACT
Organism: Drosophila mimetica; assembly: GCA_037075245.1. Classification (NCBI taxonomy): domain Eukaryota; kingdom Metazoa; phylum Arthropoda; class Insecta; order Diptera; family Drosophilidae; genus Drosophila; species Drosophila mimetica. The sequence goes on from JBAMCH010000023.1 coordinate 12,152,732, forward strand.
CCGCTGCAGTGGCTCTTGGCCAGATACACATACTAGCCATACTAGCAGATCGCGTGACTATAGTTAAATATAGTTAAGCACCGAGAGTATGGCACGTGACGATATTGGGCCAGAAAGTATCCCCCATAAATTGTGGAAATGGGATATACCGGGAAAACTACAATTTGGTAGGAGGAGTGTGCCCTTAATCACTGGCCACCACTGTGCAAAAGGGAGCAAAAAGAAGAAACGAGAACGCCATCGCCATCGATTTCAATTGCAATTACTCATCATCTATCGCGGCCATTACCCGTGTATTATGATGATAAGTGCGAACCGAAACAGCTGCAGGCAGATTTGCGAGTGACTCAAGGAGGCGAATTGGGTGCTCGCATTCTTGGCCACTTCTCTCGGGGAATCCGGAAATCTGGCAAAGGTCAAGAGCGGGAAAGAAAGTGTTCAGAAATAGCCAGGGAATCGGTCTCCAATAAGGGAATTTACTGTCTAAAATTAGTCCAAAAAAACACTGTCACAAAGTAGATGTTTTTCTGCTCTTTATCACTATCAAATGTTCTATAAAATGGTTTATTTATTAGTTAAAAATCTACTGCAGTTATAAATATTAAATGGTTCCAAGAACAGAAATTTGTATATGCTGGATTATTACCAGAAAATAGTGTTTATTAATAGGAAACGGTTGGCACTCCTTGTAAACTTTATTAATGGTAACATAATACTATTATTTGAAGGAATTATTGCTTGGAATAACTCGTACTTGTTTAAATAATAAAAACTGAATAGATAAATAAATGAAGTCAAATAAATAATGGCTAAGAATATAAATCAATCAAAAAATAATAAATATCTAATGAGAAATAATACTAATTTGAAATACATCCTCCACTTTTAAGTAATAGTCTTGAACTAACATACTTTTTTTGTTATTTAGGACCTTACAAAACTAGAAAAATAATTGCTTGGACTAATTTTTATAATTTTTAAGACCCCGTTTCCAAGTAGACCACATTTTCCACTGCTGCCCGTACAGTTTTCCACCCGTTTTTCGCCTACTTCAGCTATTTTGTTAGTCGGCTGCTTTATAATGGAGTGATGACCAATTTGAAAACTGGCACAGAGAACGAAAACACAAAAACAAGCGCCACCTCGATGGCAGTCATAGAACCAATAGAGATAGCAGGGGTGCGCGGGGTGGGTTAGGGTTCGAGATGTCCATCGGGTGATATGGCTATGCTACATATTATGTACATAATATTATCGGGGGGGCGGGGGAGGGAAACTGGCACACTTGCTGACATTGCAGTGTGCACTTAACTAGAACCACCACTGTGCAGCACACTCACACAACCGCACGAACATATGTGTATGTGCATGTACTAACTCAAAACGGTCAATTTCCCCGGTTGCAGCTGAAGTAAAGTGAAGTCCTATTGTCAGCGGGGTTACCTATATCAAATATCGGTTGTTAAGGGCGTTTTCTGACGGGTCCATAACAATCGGGAAGTGGAATTTCCAAATCCAATAGGAATCGAAATAATAACCGCCGATCCAAAAGAACAGTTAACTGTTAACCCATTAAAAGATCAATACACGCATAGTGCGAAATGCGAGGGGAGGCGGAGATGGAGAAGGAATTCGGAACGGAAACGAGGAATAGAATGGGTGGAGGAAGCACGCAAAAAAGCAACGGAACGATAAAAAAATACAAGTAAGGAGGAAGCAAATCTGCAAATCCCCACCAATACCACTGCGCCGCCCCCACACACACGCGTGGATTATTTAAAAAAATGCCGGCAACCGCGGGGTGTTAGGTTTACTTACTTGCTGCTGGCCTGATTATCGGTGCAATCAAAGTTGGAGATCATCTTGCTGTCTTAGCCGTGAATTAACGCTGTTTACAATTAAGTCGAAAACTGGCACACACTCAACAAAGTGAACACACAAAATGCAGTGGAAGTGCACGGAAAAAGAGCAGATGAGCAGATGCCGCGGCACGTTTGTACAGTTCGAAATTCGAATTAAATTTAAGTGTGGCAGTCGCCGGACAGCGAATTAAGCCTCGGCGCAGTGTGGCCGTTGCTTGGTTAGGTAAAAACATTTATTTGGCGGTATTTTCTGGCGGTATTGGTTGGTGTCCATGCTAAGTCGAGTTTCGAGCTCGATCGGATTTTTTAGGGAGAAGCACATTTTTCAGCTGGCAACACTGGTTGATTTTCACTCCATTTCATGCGCACTGTTAACATGTTAACATACCCACTTAACATACCCACTTGAAAAAAGGAGGGTATTTTGTTATTCTAAGCTTTTTAAGAATAAATGAAAAATGTAGTATTATTATTGATGGTCAGAAAAGATTCTTCGGACTGGGAATTGAAATCATACAAAATAAAAATAGTATTCATTTTTATTTATCGATGACCTCTGATCTCCACGGCAGCGAAGGCCGCAAACATTTGCAGATGGCATTTTAATATTAAAATGCTCATTTAAAATATGAGCTTTTAAAACTCTCTTTGTTTTGAAGTCCGCATTCGCTATTCCTCGCGTTATGCCCTTCATTTTCTGCATGTTTTTGACAACTATTTTCTGTGGGGAAAATCGCAGTTGGTCATGAACAGATAATTTCCAGGTCGGACATTCTATGATCAGTTCCTCCAAAATATTGTCGGGATTGATTGGGCAGATTTTCCATGGCCATTTAGTCCTTTTCGCCACTTAACGCCTTCTAATAGCCTCTTCCCATAGAGTCCATCCGTGTGAAACGGTTGGGATTTTTGACAAATGTGAAATTCGTGTTCCCACAGAGCTTCCATCTACCATCCACCTTCCACCATCCGATAACAGCTGACTTGAAGAGCAGTTGCTCATGTCAAAATTATTAAAGGGGGGTCTTAACTCGGGAAAACAGTTGTATAATGTTGTTCTTCTAATCTTATTGTAGAATAAAACAAAATAAATAGCATACGATAATAGTTTAAAACATATATCCAATATTAGAACATATCCTACAACAAATCTGCATACAAATTGCTGACGGGGGGGAGCCTAACCTCCAAACCCCCACACTCCGTTCTTACTACGCCACTGTCTAGCCAATATTAATAGAGCAAAAATGTAAACAAAACCAATTGTGTGCTGTTTGGTCATTTAAAGCAATATTAAACTTTAAAGTAGTATATACTACATTTGTAACTAAAATTGGTGATTATTTAAGTATTGCACAATATGTTTTGAATCTTATCAGCAAAAAATAATGTTTTCGGTCCCGGAATAGCTTAAATTTTGGCCCACACATAATAATTGGCTTGCAATGCCCTTTTCGCTTACAACAAACTAAATGTTAATAATGAATTTCCAAAAATCAACAAGCTTAAACATTTTTAAATTTTTTCCCGCCCTTGGTTTGAATATGATTTCATAGTCAACGTTCCAATTTTCACAGTCAGGAGGAAGAATTCAGAGTTGCACCGAAAAATTATCGGCTAACTATCGCATAAAAGAGCCCGTCAAAGTCATGCAAATTTTAACGGGGAACTAACTGGAAAATTTTCGGAACGGCAAAACCTTATGGACCATCCGTTCAACGGATGGTGGATGGTGGATGGCTCTCTGTGGGAAGACCCTATAAAATCATTCTTCAAATACCTTGCCTGGAACTAATCGTCAGGCGGTAAAGAATATACATTAAAAAAATTTTCCGTTGCTTTTTGCAGATTATTAACTTATGCAGAAACTACTCTTTTATAATTTCCTGATGGTGATTTTTCCTTTGCAAACAATATTCAAATACTTTTGTAAATTAATTTTTGAAAAGAGGTTTGTATTTATTTAATGTAATGTTTGAAATCTTGGGATTTCATTTAAATTTCGAATACTTACACTATTATTGTCAGAAACCACCGCCAACAATAGGCTATCTAATTTTTTAATTCTTAGATAATCTAAGAGTGTAATTTATCCTTCTTTAATACTGTTTTTTTTTCTCTCTTTCACCACTTCCATATATACAACTTGGAAGTGGGACCCATCATATGCCTGAAGGCCATACGTAAAGGCTCTGGTATTGCCGATGAATATATGTAATTCATCGCAAAGAATGCAGTAGGGCTTTGTAAAGTCCAATCTGTCTTTTAAGCTGGACAGCAATGAAATGCATCCATCAAGGGTTTCCTGCGCCACTTTTTCAAGTGCTCGAATTTTGCAGTTTTGCATGTGTAAGATATTTAACGTCTCTTATGCCAGATCCAGCTCTACATCGGCATGCAAGTGAATGGCTTGTAAGTGGGCCAAAGTCATGAAGCCAGGGTACCAAGGTACGCGAGCAATGTGTTTTAAAAATCCATTGCCTTGATAATTATCGCTAATAATAGCCAAACACTTATCCCAAAGTTGTTCCTTTTTAAGAAAGGAAATCAGCATCCTCGTCACTGGCTCTAACCATTTTGTTGTATTCCACTTCACTCTTTAGTGACTTAAAATCTCGGCCGTCAAAGGACGCCGGCGGCGCTTTCCTTGTGTTGGAATCTGAAAAGGAGACAAAAATAACAATTCCGGCAATATTTTTAGTGTCAAATGCAACAACTGGGCCAGATCGACAATTCCCTTTGCTCCCAAATAATTGAAACGCCACTTGAACTAAATCAAGTTTTCATTGAGAATAGTAATGGTTCAGTGCTAGGTACTTATAAAGAGGTGAATGACGTCAGAAGGATCTACTAGTTGGCATAAACATAAAGAGATAGTGATTGTCTTCACCTATATTTATAGTTTTGTGGATTGGATAAGTATAAAAAATGCAGTGGAGCCCGTGGACTCAAGCAGACTTCCTATCCATTAAAATCCTACATTCGCTTTTTTTAGTGCCAAAACTATGAAAATTCTATAGCCTACATATATATGACGTTGTTATTAAAAATAAATCAACTTTTTATAAAAGTATAAACAGTTTAAATAATTTAAAATAAAATAAATAAATTGTAATAATTTTTACTCTTTTTTCATTTAACAAGGCAATTCAACAGCTTAGGGAATAACATAAAAATTTTTTAAACAGAAATGTAAAATAAAATGTTATTGGGTGGGTGTATTCGCTATGTTATCTCCGAATAGTGTCTCCGCTAACAGGAAAAATATCGATTACAAAGAACCGTTTTTTGTCCACCACTATCCAAGTTTTTGTTTACATCCCATCCAATTCAATTTAATTGCGAAAACCTTGATATCCATTATCTACTGTCCACTGCTTGCCAGGATGAATGTGTCCAGCTTGCCGGTGGTGCTGATGAAGTGCCGGATCTGTCTGGGCGATTCCGAGGAGCGCACAATGAGCTCTCTGTTCGAAGACCTGGTCGAAGGTGAGGAGAGCCTGAACGAGAAATTCGAGTTTTGCTGTGGGATCAAGGTGGGTTTCCACATGGAGTTATACCCGAAGCTTTAGTCTCCATATCCCTCCAGGTTCGCCAGTCCGCAATGCTGCCGGGAAAGACCTGCAGCAGTTGCAGAGAATTCGTGCAAATGTGGTTTAACTTCCGCCAGATGTGTCTCAACTCGCAGGTCTACTGGGAAACGAGTTGTCCGGACTCGGAGAGACCGGTGGCACTGAGCCAGGCCAGCGATGGCGAGTACATGGAGTACCTGTATGAAAAACTGCAGATGAACTTGGCCGCTGAGAGTAACTATCAAGAGGAGATTAGCCACGCGGTGGAGGAGGATGAGCAGCTGGAGGATCCATCACAGGAAGTACTCGAGGCCAACGGTTTCATCGTAGACGAACAGGTCGAGAAAGAAGATGAGCCCATCAAGGAGTGTCCTGAACAAATGTTGATTTCCCATTTGGACGCGTATGTAAATGATCCAGAACTGGAGGAAATCATTGATGATAAGGGTGAGCTCGTCGAGGATGCTTGCCTTCTCAACGACGAGTACTATGAGGTAGACTACGAGGAGCAGGATGACCTCAACGAAGAGGAATATCTTTCGCGCACTCCATCGCCTGATACGAGCTCCAAGCAGGACAAACGCAAACCAGGAAGACCTCGCAAGCCGGACAGCGAGCTCAAGTTCAAGCGCAAGGATAAGAACTCCAAAGGAAAGGTGGCCAAAGCCAAGAGCAAGGACGCGGAGAAGTTTACATGCAATCTGTGCGGCAACGTCTATTACAAGAAATCCGTTTTCACCGCCCACATGATGACCCATACTGAATATAAGCCTCACCAATGCGAGTAAGTAAATTGAGTAAACCCTAAGGGACTTTTTGATGAAAGTATACAATTTCATTACAGAATCTGCACCAAATCCTTTCGACAAATGGGCGAGTTGCGAGCCCACATACGTCGTCATACGGGTGAGCGTCCCTACAAATGCATGTACTGCGACCGCCACTTCTACGACCGGAGCGAAAGGGTACGCCATGAGCGAGTACACACCAATACGCGTCCCTACGCCTGCCAGGAGTGCGGCAAGACCTTCACGCACACGGCCATCCTTAAGAATCACATCCTTGCCCACTCCGGAGAGAAGAATTACAAGTAAACCAGACGTTTCTTATTGAGGAATGCCATTAACTAATGCTCTCTTCTTTTTAGCTGTGACATATGCTCCAAGTCATTCACACTGCTGCACCAGCTGAAGGCCCACCTGCAAACGCTCACACACCGCAACAAAATGGAGCAAGCCATTCCCAGATCACCCGAATTTATGCAAAGTTAATGCGCTACAATGCTTCGCTTGATTAGCTATTTCGTATTTCAGGCTAGATCAAAAGACAAAGAAAGCCCACGTTTGTCATAAATTATCATTTGTATTTAATGGCTACTCCATCATTTCGCCATACTCGTTAGCCAGCGATACGACCATGAGGTGCGCATGCGTCTTCTCGTGCGCCGAGAGCTGGTGTTTCAGGCGGAAGTCCTTGTCGCAGATAAGGCACTTGTGTGGCTTATCAGACGAATGGAGGAGGTAGTGAGCCTTACGTGAGGTGGATAGCGAAAAAGATTTTCCGCAAATGTTGCAAGCGTAGGGTTTCTCATTCGTGTGCATACTGAAATGAATAAATGTTAGAATATTAAATTAAGTTTACAATATGGTTAAAAGCTGGCAACAAAAAACCCAAATAGTTTGTTATTTCGAAATAAAAAGTTAAGAAGCTAATATCATACCGTTCGTGTTTTCGATGAGTGCTGGAATCTGCAAATCGACGAGAGCAGTAGGAACAATTGTAGGGTTTCTCGCCCGTGTGGATTCGCATATGAGTTTTCAGGTTGCAGGCGGCTCTGAATGTCTTTTGGCAAACCCTAAAATGTTGGTGTTGTTAGTTAGTTAATCCTTCATTGCAGTATATAAAGCATTCGGGATACTTACTCGCACTCGTGAGACTTTTCTTTGCGATGCAACTGCATGTGTGTGTTTAGTAGAGATAAACGAGGAAATGTATTGCTGCATATCCTGCATCTGTACTTGTCGGGCACGCAGGCAACGCCTAGATCCACCTCGTATTCGGTGGCTAGCTCCGACTTTTGAGACTCCTCGCTGGTCTCCTGCATGCCGTCTAAAGTAATTGTGCCATCCTGTGATGAGGTTTCCAAATCATTGTGGCCGATGATCTCCTTGTCCATATCACTGATGGTGTACTCCTCCTGATCAGCACTTCTCTCGCTTTCCGCATTGGCGTTTAAAACAAACACAAAATCTGCGGGCTCCTCTAGGGATAAAGACTTCTTTACAGATGCAAGATCTACTGGTTTGACCTTCGTTTCCTGGCCCTTTTCTGGGCTTTCGTCAGTTTTTAAGATTAGGGGCTTCTCCTGCAAGAGTCTGTTAGATATGTTCTGCTTCCTGGCTCGCTTTTTCTGGCCAGTAGGTTCATCTTTGATATCCACGCTCTGAAAGGCCGCTGCCGAAGACATGGTTTGGCGGACGAGGTTCCTCAGGTGCTCGTCGGATCGCTTGCACTCGCTGAGGAATCGCTCCACCTCCTCCAGCCTGTCCAAACAATCCAAGCAAATCTGATCGGGCAATCCATCATGCGGTTCCACCTGGTATAGGACTATAAAATGATGAAGTGATCTACGAAATTAAATTACTGGGCACTCACATCTAAGTCAGCATATGAGATCAGCAGCTTGTGGGCATCGGATTCAAAGAGCGACTGGAGCGAGGATCCGTCTCCTTTTTTACGGCAAGTGCGGCACATGCTCCACTTTATGCTGATTTCCATAGTTACTTCAGGAATTCCTCATTTGCGTCAAATACCGATTCAAATGCCAGAGCTGTGCATTAAAAAATTAGCAGGGTTGTCAGCTACGCCATGTTGTGAATCGTGCGATAGTTGTTTTCAACTATCGATTATAATTTTTTTAAAATTATTTGAATAAAAAAATTGTGTAAATAATTAAAAATATTAATAAAATTAATCTCATAATCTTAATAATGAAATTGGATTTCAACAAATTTAAGTGTAACGGGATAAATAATAAAATAAGTACAAAATCGTTTTTCTAATTTTTAAATTTAATTTTTATGAATCCTTTTAAATATATAATTATCCCCCTACCACTTAAACTAAATTTTTATTAAAAAATGATTTAAAATTAATTTTTAATTATAATATGCCCACTATCGATATACCGATAGACATATCGATTGCTGCACTTAGTTCTGCGCATCTGACAACCCTGGGAAAAGTTCCAAGACGCTGTCCCTTGTTTATTTCAGATTTGCAACATACGGAAGGCCAGGACGACCGAAATCATGCCCGAGTACATGCTGTGCAGGATCTGTTTGACAGAGGACATCAACTCGGAGGCGATGGCGCCTTTGTTCGATGACGACGACGCCCAGTGCCGGGAGCTGGTGCGCAAGATTGAGGAAGTGGGCAGCATCAAGGTACATGTGGAATGTGGAGGCACCTGTAATCCGTGGCTAATTTCGGCTCTGATTTTCCAGCTGGTGCCGCTGCAGAACATTCCCAGCATGCTATGCTACAGCTGCGTGGAGCGGCTGACCAGTGCCCACAAGTTCCGGGAGCTTTGCCAGGAGAGCGAGCGGACTTTTGCCACCAATGTGGTCAAGGTAGGTGGGGCATCTGTACACCCCCTTCATTTAACTACAAGTGTCTCTTCCTCTTGATCCCAAACAATGCCAGGCGGAGATGAAATCGGAGCCAACGGACGAGGTGGCCCACATTGTGGCGGATCATATTGAGTACATCTACGAGTCGGCTAACGACTTCATAGACGGCGTGGAGGAGGACATTGAGATGGAGAACATGTTGGAGGAGCGCCTGGAGGATGGCGTTGCGGATACGAGTGAGGCCTTCGAGATTAACACTGTGGTGGACGAACTGGACGAGAACGAGCTCCTGGTACCGAATAGCGCTGACAGCGACTACGAGCCCAGCGAGCGCTGCCGCAAGCCAAAGGTGCGGAAGTCGCGGATGGGTAAACGAGGACGGGGACGACCCCGCGGCTCTAGCTCCGGACATCCACGCAGCCCTAGTCGAGAGCGACCGACTGTGCACTCTAGCTGCAAGTCCTCGCCCGAGGAGTCCTCCACAAACATTATGTGCGAGATTTGTGGCAATATCTACTCCAAGCGGGCGGCCCTCAACATTCATATGCGTCGTCACATGGCCGACAAGCCATTTGAATGCGAGTGAGTAGCCAAAAGAATACTTCTTACAATAGTTATTATATTAGAGTTAATTTCCCACAGAATCTGCGGCAAAACCTTTGCCGGTCCTTCCGAGCTAAATCGTCATATCCGAGTGCACACGGGCGAGAAACCTTTTACGTGTAAATACTGCAATCGTTCGTTTGCGGACCGCAGCTCCAACATTCGTCATGAAAGGTGAGGCCAGCAATCTTCGAGAGGGGCTCATTAATAACTTACATGGTTCCCCTTGCAGAACTCATACGAACGAGCGACCCTTCACGTGTTCCACCTGCGGCAAGGCCTTCTCCTACTCCAATGTGCTAAAGAACCACATGCTCACCCACACGGGCGAGAAACCCTTCCTGTAGGTTCATCGTGATTTTCAACTAAACATGGGTATATTTTAATTTTATCGCATTTTCAGTTGCCGGCCGTGCAATAAGACCTTCTCGCGCAAGCATCAGCTGGAGCAGCATGTTGGCACTATGACCCACCAACAGACTGTTAGGAACCACCAGAGTACGGAACCGTTGCAGCACTCAGAGATCTACTAGTTTTAAATCTTGCAATAAACGATTTAATAGATAATTTAAATTTAAATATATATTGTAAAATAAAAAAAGAGTACAAATGATCCGAGTTGGATGTTAAAGATATTATGTTTCTAAAAAGATTTCTGTGGACCAGAAAAAAAACACATTTTTAGAAGCACATTTATAGTTTTATTAAAATTCGTAGTTTTGCAAATTATACTTGCGTTGTATACTTTGTGGTTTAATTAAATTAAATTAAATAAAAGACGTAGGTGTATTCAAAATAACATACATATTTAAAGCTGAAGTTTGACCACAAATCTTAAGTTCTAGTTATAACATCAATTAATTCCATATAACGATTGGTTAAGAATGACACTGGAAGAAATATGTAAGTAAAGTTAATGGCCCTTTGTGCTTTAGTAGAAGACAATTTGTGCAAGGCGGGATGGATTCAGTTGTTTCCTTTTTTTTCTGTGCTCATTTACTCATGGAAGCTAGATTTCGACAAAACTTTGACTGTTTTGAACATCAATAGATGCCATACAACATGGATTAGGAATGGCACTTGATTAAGTATGAATACTTGTAGTTTAACTTTTTAGTTTTAGAACTCATACTGGTTCCTACCAATAATAATGACTATGTAGGTGGCAACTACGTATAAAAGAGGTCAGCTTCCTGAGCTGCCGCTGCCTCCTCGGCTTTTTCCTTATGAATACTGGTAGACAAGTGGGTCTTCAGATGTGAGATCCGTTGGAAGTGCTTGTGACAAACGTAGCAGCTGAAAGATCAAGGGTTGCAGAAATATGTAAAATGTGCGTTGAGTTGGCTCGAATCGAAATGCCCACTAGTGCTTCCGTACGGCGTCATGGATAAGCTTGTGCTTGCTGAGACATCCGGAGCTGATGAAACTTTTCTCGCAGATGTCACACTGGAAGCGGCGATCGTTCCGGTGGCGGCGATGGTGCTCCTGGCGGGCACTCGTATCGGAAAACCGACGGGGACAGTAGATGCACACGTACGGCTGCTCGCCCGTGTGGCTACGGAAATGGCGCGTTAGTTCCTTCCGTGTGGCGAAGCTTTTTCCGCAATCCCTAGTAAAAGAGGTCGATATCTTAAGCATACTACTATATTGTAAAGGATCTATTATAGTACTATACCCAAATTCGCAGTGGAAATCCTTGATGCCCGTGTGCCGCAGCTTGTGTTCCAGAAAGTTCGCCTTGAAGTTAATGGATTTTCCGCAATCCTCGCAGATATATGGGCCAGTCTTATCAATTCGGTTCTTGGAACCTTTTGGTGGCTGAGCTCGTTCGGCGGTCTTAGGAATATTTTGGACTTCCGGAGTCAAAATGGACTCGTCCAATTCAAGCTCGACTTTGTCATCATCGATGTATTCATAGCAAATGGGTTCCTTCGGGAAATCCTTGCCGTTGGACTCAGTTTTCTCCTGGTTCTGTTTCTCGGAAATGATGCAGCGCTGGCGGAATTTGATGGCTGCCTGCAGATCGCCCAAGCAAACCATGCACATGTTGTTGGATATTTCCTTCTTGCAACTTAGCTGGGTGGTAAAAATAGCAGATTAAGTGCCTTGATTTGATTAATAAATATGTATATTTTTAGCCCATTACCTCGACTCCAGTGATGGAAAGAATTTGGCGAATCAAATGGCCATTAGCTGGATCAAACAGGTTAATTGGAGCCTCACTTCCAGAGCAAAGGCGACAGCTTAAAACTCGCATTTCGGCTTTTTCCTAATTTAAAAGATTGTTTATTTTATTGTTTACTTTTGCTCTGTCGTTGCGAATTGTTTGTGGGCGCGGTATGTGCACGGTCCCTCTATTTTCGCACACAAGGGCGTTGGCCGGAGCTTTTGTGAAGGGATCTAACTCTTTTTATGCATTTAATTTATATTAAAAAGCGTACAATAAAATCAGGATTATTTTGAAAACTTATCCTTTGAAATCTCTTAATTTTTCCTTTTTGCTTTAACCGTTTTAACCCCCTTTCCTACTTCCATGTCATACCAACAGTTATCGATAACAGCGATAACAAAACAGCTGGTTCTTATAAATACATACATACAAACATATATAGCTGATGCGTTTGCCAAACAATTGCTTGTTTATATTCGAATAAAACTTAAATTTTGCACGTTTTCAATAAACGCAATGACGCTTCAGTGCCGGACCTGCGGAAGCGTCATCTACAACACAAAGGCCAAGAATCTCTTCCATGACGAGAACGAAAAGATGCTGCTAAACATAAGTCTTATATCTGGCGCCACGGTAAAATCGTACAAAAACTTGTTTTTTTTTAAATTATGATTTATATATACATGAATTCCAGCTCCACAATGATCCAGAACTGCCCAGTTGCATTTGCGCCTGCTGCATGCTCGATTTAAACCAGGCGGTTGTGTTCCGAGAACGGTGCCTTCAAACGCAGGAGAATCTTCTCAAGCAACTCACTACTCCAGAACTGGAAAAGCAAGCCCAAGATCCGGGATCCCACTGTAAGGACGGGAGGGATGTAGAGATTAAGGAAGAAACTGATTCGGCCAAGTTATACTTACCTTTACCGCCCAATGAGTTGGACGATCCGTTCGAGGAAGTCGATGAATATGAATACTTCGAAGAAGAGGAGTTTCAAGATGCTGATGAAGTTGAGGAGGTTGATCAGGTCGAAGTGGGCGAAGAGGTGGCACACGATGCTGACTCCTTGGTCTCCAGTGTCCAGAAGGAGTTCGAAAGCATTTACAACGACGAAAGTAACGACGACAACAAGGAATTCATCGATGATCAAAGCGCTGTCTACTACCCTGACGATGAAGATGAAATTGATGGATTCTCTCCAGATTGCGAAGAATCCGAGCCCGAACCCGAATTAAAGCGCACTCGAACCAGGGCAAGTAGCGTCGCCACAGAGACGGCGTCCATGACACCCAAGCGCAAGAAACAGTACGTTACGTGGAAGAACATGACCGAAGATCAGATCATAGAGCGCAAGCGGCAGCAGAGAAAACGCGACTGCGTCTGCGAACAGTGCGGCCGGCACTTCACCGACCAGAGCAACTTCAAGCTGCACATGCTAAGGCACACGGGGATGAAAAACTTCGCCTGCCCGGAGTGCGGCAAGCGGTTCTACACCGACCATCTCATGTCGCTGCACCAGCGGATCGTACACCAGGGCGAGAAGCCCTACGCCTGCCGGTTCTGCACCAAGTCCTTCCACAACAGCACCACTCGCGTCATCCACGAAAGGTGAGTGACCTTTGTCTGCGTACTTTAATACTAGCCCAGTGATTATATCTACTTTTTCAGAGTTCATACCAATGCTAAACCCTACACCTGTCACCATTGCGATAAGAGCTTTAGCTCGGCTTCAGGACGCAAGCGGCACGAACTGATTCACACAGGTGTACGCGCCTTTTCGTGAGTATTCTTCAGATGTTTTAAGGCTCTGTAGTTAATAAATTCCGCTTTGCAGCTGCACCATTTGCGAACAAACCTTCCAGCGTAACACTCATCTCAAGGCCCACCTGCTATCCAAGTTTCACATTGTAAAGGCGAGAGCTAAAGAAGAAGAAGAAAAAGCGATAGAGTGAATAACTGCCCTAAATTGCAGTAAATATTAGTTTAAAAACAAATAAGTCCAACGTTTTTTTAATTTGGGCATTTGTCTGGCGTTTTAATTCCGATAACTGTCAAACTACCGATAAGTATGCCGATAGGTTTCCGAGGTGGCAACTCTTGTGAGTTAGGGGTATTTTTACTTTCCAGTTGCCAGACATTGGGATATTTTGGCGCTTCAACGACGGTCACACCGCTAAGATTTCGTTTTTTTTCGACAATTTGACATTTAATTTCTCTTTAAGATTTAATTAAATTAAACCGCGTTGGTCTCGGTCAAAGTTAAAGGTTTACAGACGACCCTCGAACGAAGCTACTTCGGCCCCCTGAAAGAGTTCCTTTCCGCCCGATTGCACTGTGCGAAAAAACCGGTTGTTGACCTTCGGCAGCATGGAGCGTCGTCGCTTTAACTTGAGCAGCATGTCGCCCATGGCGGATTCCACGCGGATCGACGCGTCGCTGATGTGAGTGACCACCTGTCTGCTTGCCTTTGCTCGCTTCGCACACTAATCATGCTTTCTTTTGTTTAGAAGCAATCGCCCATCGTCCACCAGTTTCTTGAGGGGACTGAGTCCCAAGGGGGGAAACACCACGCTCAATGGCACCCGCACCCCGGAAAGGTCCCTGATGAACCACACGGCCACATCGCCCAGCAGCATATCGCGACAAAAGCTGAACATCAGTCAGTTGGATCCCAGGTAATTACGCCATGTGGTGAAAGTACAGCATTTCCGGGGAAATGGGACTTCTAAGACATTGAAGTCTTGTGACAAGGATTAAAGTCATTAGATACAAATTTTCTACAATTACCTTTCTCTAAATGCAAAACTTCTAACTAATAACAACTCCCTGCTCTTCTCAGAACCTTTGCCGATGTGCACAGCAGTGGACTGGCCTCCCGAATTGTGGCCTACCACGAAAGCAGCCTCGGAGGACGCAGTGGTCTGCAGCGCAGCATGTCCGCCAGCAATCTGTACAACCCACTGACGCAGCCGCGCAAGGCGCCAGCCTCCCCGCTGCCCTACAAATCCCGGGTGCCGGCACTTGCGATGACCCAGATTGCACCACCGGAACGCAGCTTCTACTCGGGCAACACACTGCCCAGCCTGCTGCGCTCCAACTCTTTGGCTGGGGTGGTGAACAGGGCCAGCGAGCAGGAGCAGCTGTCGCGGGAGAACCGACCCATCCTGCATCCGCCGCATCCGCAGCACGAAAGCGAACCAACTAGGAGCGTGCTGGAGGAGCTCAAGGAGATCTCCCGGAAGCGCATCAACACTGGTGTAAGTTTAAGACATCAACCATCCAGTCGAAGGGACATCTGCTTAGGCCTCGCTTGTTTTCAGGATGCGCAATCGCCGCATGACTTTACGAAAAGGAGTTGCCAGCGGGGTGCGGACTTTGTGGACCATCACCGGCACCAACAGCTACACCAGTTGCACCAGCAGCAAAGTCAGTCGTTTAAAAGACAGCGAGAGCTGACTGTATCGGTTCCCCTCAGGCATCATTCGACATCTCTGGCAGCTGCTCCGCCTTCACTGCAGCATATGCACTCCAATGGCAGCATCTCGCCCACACAGTCGCCGGAACAGGTGGCCAAACGGCCCAACTGCAGCTACAACAACGACATTGCCTCCTCACTGAGCTCCAGCCGGCGCCACACCAACAAGCGGAAGCTATTCGATATGCGCGAGAGCTTTCAGCACAGTAAAAACGAGACATTAGGCAGTAGCGGCTCACCCGAGAACTCGCCCGGCGAAAATGTGGCCAAAATTCAGCGTAAAGTGGATGCAGAATGTGTCAGCAAGACGGTAAGTATGCCAGCCGTTCCATCTGTGCCGGCAGTTCCTGCTTCGCGCACCATTTCAGCACCTACGCAAAGCACGGACCTGCGATCTGTGGAGGTACCGCCTGCGGTGGATAAGCCCAAGCTTACTCTCTTCAATGCGCGACAGTCGCACATTAAGCCGGATCAGCCGCGCCAGGATCTGAGCAGCCCTGATGTGGATGCCGGGGAATGTGCTGGAATTCAATTTGTAAAACCCAAGCAGCATAACTCCATGCTGGGCGTTAAGAACCCCAGCGTAGAGCGCACGCACAAGACCAAACTGGCTATTATGCTGAGTGGATTGAAGGGCGAACTGTACCAGGGAGAACCGGACGAAGTAGATGCCCCAACTCCAAGGCCAGCGCCTGCGACTCTTCCGACGCCCATCAAACCCACCATAGCGCCGCCTGTAACTACAACCACAACGACGGCGACTTCCATTGCGACCATGTCCACTACGGCGCCCAGCAAGCCGGTAATACTAAGTAGCCAGGTTATAAAGCCAGCGGAAACAACCACAAGTACCTCAAATGAAGTGCCCAAACTTGTGTTCGGTCAGACCTCGACACCAGCTCCTGTACAAGCAGAGGCTACAAAAACCACCGACAAAGTGGCGGCGGCATCAGCCACATTAATAGCCAAACCAGTAACATCTGCAACATCAGCACAACCATTGATCACATTTGGAACACCGACATCCTCAGCTGCACCCACGTTCTCGTTTGGAAATGCCAGTACTACCACTACCACTACGACTTCGACTACGACAACCATTAGCACTAGTATGACCACCTCAAAGCCCACATTCTCTTTCGGACAAGCGCCTGCCAATGGATCTACAGTAGGCGTTGCTCCTGGATTCAAACTGGACATCCCTGCAACAACAGCAGCAACTACAACTAGCTCGGGAGCGCCGGCCACAACTACAACTACTTTTGGGATGGCTGCTCCAAAGACTGTAGCGACTATTGCTCCTACATCAACGCCATCCATCAGTTTCGGCAAGCCGATTTCAACGGTGGCAGCACCTGCCACTACCAAGAGCCCTGCAACAGCAACCGTATCACCATTTGGAGCAGCACCCGCTGCCAATCCAATATTTGCCTTTGGACAGTCGAGCAATGCCAGCGCAGGAACTGCGACAAGCAGCGCAAGTGGAACGGCTGCTCCCAAGCCAGCTGTATTTAGTTTTGACAGCAATCCCGGTGAACAGGGTCGAGCAGCACCAACGCCGCTGTTTGGAAGCCAATCGCAAACAGCAAGCAACTCCTTTGGAGGCGTTTTCAGTCAGCCCGCGGCCACTAAACCCGAACCAGCTAAGGCGGGCATCTTTGGAACTCCGGAGAGCAGCTTTGGAAGCGCATTTAAGCCGCCAGCAGATGTCGCAACAACCACTGCCGCTGAGCTTCCCAAGGCATTCGGGTTTTCAGCCCCCACTACAACCGTTGCAGGAGGAGCTCCGGCGGCTACGAATCTCTTTGCCTTTGGAAGGGCAGCCACTTCGAAGGCAGCGGAGCCAACTCCAACGAGCACGCAAAACAATCTCTTTGGCCAGAGTGCAGCTACTACCACGACGCCATTTGCCTTTGGAGGAGCTGCAGCAGCAGCAGCAGCACCCGCAGGAAACAAGGATAACAAACCGATATTTGCATTTGGAGGAGGAGGAGACAACAATGCGGCAGCCAAGCCCAGTGGGGTGTTCAGCTTTGGTGGCACGGACAAGAGTGCACCACCTGCCTTTGGCAGTGTAGCAACATCGGTATCATCTGCAACAGCAACATCCACAAGCAACACCTTTGGATTTGGCGCATCGCAGAAGCCTGCCAGCACACCCATGTTTGGCAGCGGATCTGCCCAACAGGCCGCCGCCCCCGCAGTGGCAGCCACCAAACCATTTACATTTGGTGGTGGAGCCCAGCAGGCCGCAGCACCGTCGGCTTCACCGGCTTCAGGAGGATTTTCATTTGCCGCCGTTGCGGCCAAAAATACCGTGGAACCCACGGGAACAAATGTCTTCGGTAGCCCTGCTAGCGCCAGCAAGCCTAGCTTTAACTTTGGAGGAAGCACCGCCAACCAGGCAGGAGCAGCGGCGTCACCAGCAGGTGGCTTCTCCTTTTCAACAGCCAGCAAGAAGGAGGAGCCGGCAGGCAACAATATGTTCGGAAGCCCGAACACTGGAATCGTTAAGCCTAATTTCAGTTTCTCAAGCAACAATCCGACCACACAACCAGCAGCTCCGGCGGCAGCGCCCAGCTTTGGAGGATTTGGAGCTCCGGCGGCCGGAGCACCAGCTGCAGCCAGTAATCAGAACAAACCCTTTGCATTTGGAGGCAGCAACACCACGGCAGCTGCTCCCAGCGCAGCACCCATGGGTGGCAACCTCTTTGCCAATGCGGTGGCTGCCACCCACAACCAACCGAAGCCGGGTGCCTTCTCGTTCGGTGGCGGGGCCAAGAGCACGGCCAGCGCCACCGCCGGCAACGCTCCCTTCTCGTTTGGAGGAGCTGCTGCCGGTGGCATCGCCTCGCCGCCCAGCAATCAGGGCATGAATACAGCGAAGCCCTTCAGCTTTGGCGGTGTTGGTGGCAATCCAGCGCCCAATGTCTTTGAAAGCCCAGCTCCTGCGCCGGCGGCCAGCAATCCGGCCGGAGCCTTCAGTTTCGGAGGGGCTACACCGGCCCAGCAGGCGAACGCCGGCAACATGTTCGTCCCACCGCCCAGCACGCCGGAGAGTCGACCCATACGCAAAGCCACCCGGCGGCTGCAGAAATAGGTCCGCGTCCCAAGTTAATGTGTAGATTATTATTGTTTTGCTAGTTAAATTATTGTTTTTGATGCCAGACAGTAAATGGATAAAATAAAGCCAGTCGATGGCAATCCGAATTGTAATATATAAATGCATCGACTCTGGTTCGTTCTGTGAAATGTAATTGTCAGACATTTGATCGGATTGTCACTAAAGAATGTAGAGTTAAGAACCTATCAACTATATATTAAGATCAATAAAAACATACATGTTATTGAAAACAATATAAAACCTGCTGCATATGAACATTAAAGCATGAACCCTGATGTGTTCATTTGGAATTTGAAATGTGTCTTTAATTGGGGACAATCCTTTGCTTCCTGATGAACTAAAAAAGAAACGCTGAGTCCATTTAATGCTTGTATTCTTTACTTTTATTAAAAGTTTTAGAACTCTCTGCATTCGTTTAATCACCTCGTTTAAGTTTTGTGTATCGGTGCAAATTTGTGTTGCTTTCTCCAGGGCTTTGCTAGCATAGTACTTTCTTTTACAATATTGATTGATGTGTGTTTTAAAAAAATAATAACTTTAAAATTAATTAAATGTATGCCATGTGGACGTGTGTGTGTGTTTGTGAGGGGGTGTTGTGTCGGTGTATTAGGCGTGTGTGTGTGTGTTTTACATAAAATATACTAAAATTAAGTGTTAAAGCAAGGTGGCTGCCGCTTGATCGGAAATTAAAACGCATAAATGTACAAGTTTCTTAGGGGAGCGCTAAAATAAGCATTAGGTATTAAGTAAATTACGGGGTACGTATTAAAAAATAAATTACAATTTTCCTTTGCCTTTCCGCTAGCTGCATCGGTTCGATTAGAGTACAGAGAAGGAGATTCCTTTTGTTTAGAAGAATGGACCGAATAATGAACAAATCCACGAACTTTGCGCGTAATAATTTATATTTGTATAATATTATTAATCGATTTATATGCTAAATACGTAGTTAATGTGTATTGTATTATATGTAGAAGTTTTAATGTAATGCATATTTTCACAAGTGTTTTTCATTCTCTTTACTTTTCTTTTCTTTCTTTTGAGTTTAAGGACACGCGACCGCAGCCGCCTTCGTTAATTTTTTTGCTTAGGTTTCGCTTGCTCATTTTGCATAATTTTTGCTTGATTTTTTTATTTTGATTTTTAATACAAATAAATGTAACTAAATTTAACTAATTCTCAGCGTGATCTCTGTTCCAACGACTTGTTGGACAAGTTCTTTGTGGTCATCTCTCAGTTTTGTGCTACAAAAAGAAACGGTTAACAGAAGGAGTACGTACGGAACTCGAATAAAACCTGGCGTTTCTACGATTTCAAAGGGAAACATTCTATAAACAATTGCTTTAGGCGGGCTCCCCCAGCGGAGGAGGCGCTCATATGTATGCGTATTCTATCAACATAAAGATACAGACGTCGTGGGTCAGACGAATCCAGAAGATAAATGTTACAGTGGAGTCCAAACCAAGGTGTTAACTAATAAATAGCTACAGTTACAGTGTACACATAACATAATATTGTGGTAGTTAAAGGTAGTAGTATGTAGGCTACGCAGCTGCACTTCCTCATATCCCTCATCCGTAGTCCGTTCGGTTGGTTATTAATTATTAATTTATGTCGGAAGCTGGCGCAACTCACTAACATTGCTTGATTGTGTTGGGTTCCTTCTTCGCTTAGGCTTACAAAACTTACTCCATAAATTATATATGTAAATAAATTGTTGTAAAGTAGTTATATATTCATGTATGTATATAATCGTACGAAAAATTGTTGCGTTCAGTGTCGTCGTCGGTGTCATGTCAGTTTCAGCTTTGGATCTGGCGCATTTCTGGCAGGGATTGGCTCTGCCCTGGGCTATTATTCCTCCGATGATGATGATGATGATGACAGCTGGTCTCTGAACAATCCGCTGTAGTTCTTCCCTATCGCACTGGCGTCAATCCCTGGGTGTCTCCTCACGCCGTGGCGTTGTTCAGGAGCTGCAGCTTCACCTTGAGCTCCGCGAATGTGGGTCGCTTGGCGGGATTCAGGTCCCAAGCCTGTCGCATCATCTCGTAGATCTCCGGTGGACAGCCCTCCGGCGCTTCCATTTTGTAGCCCACCTCAACGTGCTTTACCACATCGGCTAATGGCTGCAAAGTGGATAGATAATAGTTAGTGGCAAGTCTTAAGCATAAACTCAGATCGACACTTACAATTCTGGGATAAGGCACGCGACCGAAGGAGTAGATTTCCCACAGGAGTATGCCAAAGCTCCACATGTCGGATTTGTTGGAAAAGCGCTAAATGGGCAATTGAAAACAAAGAACATTAGTTGATATGTGCAACAGTTTTCGGTCATTTAAACCTACCCCATTTTTAAGAGCCTCGGGAGCCGTCCATTTGATGGGCAGCTTGCCAACGTCCAGATTGTAGCATTCCTCGCGTGCCAAACCGAAATCCGATACCTTGGCCACACAGTCCTCCGAGATGAGAACATTGCGGGCAGCCAGATCGCGATGCACAACCTTTTTGGCTTCCAGATACTCCATTCCAGAGGCAGTGTCGCTGAGGAAACGAGGAAACCCAGTTAAAATCGATTTCGAAATGGAATACCAATTAACTAAACAGCTTACTAGGCAAAAATGATTTGATCCTTTTTGGTTATGTGCTGTCGTCCGCGCGATCGCAGGTAATCAACCAGTGATCCCTTGCTCATGTACTCCGTAACCAGATACAAATGCTTGCTGGTGAACACAAGGCCGATGAACTTGACCAAGTTGTCGTGCTCCAGTGTGCTAAAGAAAAAGAGTTTCAAATTTAGAATGATAGAAATGAAGAAGATATCTCTTAATAACTCACGTCATGACCGAGGCCTCAGCCAGAAACTTTTGCACGGCACCCTCATCCTTCAGCATCTTGACGGCCACCTTCTCGTTGCGTAATATGCCCAGCATCACGTCCCCGAACTCGCCCTTGCCGATGCTCTCGCGCAGCTGCAGCTCCGCCTCTGGGATGACCCAGCCCTTGTCCACGAAATCTTTGGAGTTAATGCAGAACTCTTGTTTGCCCAGCTTGGGCAAGCACTTGATCAGCTGGGTGCACAGCCCATCGGCATCCGCCTCGTAGTGCTGCAGGGATAATTGAGATTTACTTAGTTATCTTCTTCATATTTTTAAAGTTCCTTAACTTACCGCCACCAGCTGCCCCAAATTCTCAAAGTACTCCTCGTCATCGATGGTCAGCTTGTTCTCCAGGTACTTGACCCGATAGTGCTCCACCTTGGACTGGAAGCAAACACAGAGCGTGTAGTCGCCGGGGAAATTCGTGGACTCGCGCACCAGGAACAGTCCGTCCTCGCGGGGCTGCAGCAAGTGCTCAGCCTCGTCCCGCGTTATGCTGCCATGGAACCATCTAAATAGAGGGAGAGAAGGGTTAACTGTAGCTTCAGTTGGATTGATGAACAGTAGCATCTACTTACGGCATGGCGTTCAGCTTGACCTCGCACCTGGAGCGACCCTGTTGCTGTTGCTGTGGGGCCATCGCTGTGGGCGACAGGGAGGCGTGATTCATGGCCGTGGTGGAGCCACTGGACCACGCACTGCTCGCATTCACCCCGCCGCTGGTCACGGCGCCTCCGTTAATGTCGAAGCTGTGCAGCGAGGTGGACATGCCCGCCGTTCCGCTACCACCACCACCACCGACCACCGATCCCGCCGGCTGCTGCTGGGAGGATACCTGTGTCGGTTGGGTGGTGTGGGCTGTGTGCAGCAGCATATTGCTGCCGTGCTGGCTGCCACTCAGCGCCAGACTCTTTGGCGGCAGCGCCCGCTCGGCGCCGTGCAAGGCCATTTGGGCCGCATTCAGCGAGGAGGACATCAGTCCCGATCCCCCGGACGTGCAGTTGGCCAGCAGCTGGAGGTGCTGCTGTTGCTGCTGCTGGGCAACGGCGGCCACGGCGGCAGCGGTACCGGCAATCGCCTGCGATCCCGCCGCCTGCTGAACGGACTGCACCGTGGGGGCGGGCGCAAACGTGGACAGTATGCTGTGGGAGGCCTGCTGCTGCTGCTGCTGCAGTTGGCTTGTCGTCTGTTGTTGCTGCTGCTGCTGCGTCTGGCTGGGGGACTTGGGCGAATGATTGCTGGCGCTGCTGATTAAATTATGACTATTAAGCGCATGCGATGACAAATGCAATGCGGCTGCCGCGCCCGCCTGGCTGGGATGCTAAAAAAAATGAGAGCAATGTCAGTAGAGCAATTTAATAAACGTGAATTATCTATATATACCACATTGTTCTCGCGATGATGGTGATGGTGCGGCGGTATGCTGGGCGGCACAATGTGCGGCTGCGACTGGCTGAGCTGCTGCTGGTGGAGCAGTACCGCCCCAACTGCCGAGTTGGACGCGGGTCCACTGGCCACCGCGCCCAGGACCGCATTCGGCTGGGGGGCAGGACGCTTGTTGTGCCGCAGCGGTGCGGTGGGCGGCATCTGGTGGCCGGTGGTCTGCAGGAACCATGGATCGCCGGCTGTGCTGCCCGTCGCCGCTGCAGCGGCCACCGTCACCGAGGGCTGCGAGAATCCGCGATGGTGTCCAACGACCGTCGTTTGTCCGTTCTGCGTGGCGGTCGCGTGGCTGTTCATAGCTGCTCTCAGCGCTCCCTGCTTGATCTCAACGGTGATCAGATCACCCTCGCCGGACGCGTTCCTCGAGAGGGGTTCTTTTTCCTCCTCCTTATCGTCCTCGTTCTCGTTCTCCTCCTGTTTCTGCTTGGGCGTCTGGTTCTTCACCTGACTGCTCTCCCTGGTTGGGGCTTCCTCGTCTGCAAAAAAAAAAACCAAAATGAATTAGAACATTACTCTTATCTATTGATGATGTTATTTGCTGATATAAAGGGGCCAAAAGCATCTAATCTTATCACAACTTCGCACAACACACATATTGACAATGTTATCTACATTAATTATATTATTTATTCCCATGGCAATCAGCTGGTTGGTCAAATATGTAACTTATTTTATGGCCACACATCACACACAATTATTGAATGGATTGGATAAGGTATTCCAAATTCTTTTCCCTTTGATTATTACCCTCAATCATATAATTTGTTATTATATTCGTAGTACTGGCTTCTAATATCTGACAATATTATCTATAAAATCTTTATTTAATGTTTCTATTTAATGTGAATTTATAATCCATTATCCATTAAAATATCATAGAATATTTTTAACGCATTCAGCATTTATCTTGGCCAGATTTTAGTATACACATTTCCCAGTTTCGATATTTGATATTTTCCATCATTCATACAATTTGCAAACTTTTTGTAAATTTTTTACATTTCTTGGTGATTCTAATACCTAAATCTCTAGAATTTTTCTTGTTTTTTTTTGTATAGGAATCTTATCTTATCCACTTAAAATATCATAAATATTCTTAAAGCATTCCCCATTGATCTTGATCATATTCAAAATTACCTACACATTTTCCACTTCTGATATCTGATTCCCCGATATAGATATATGCATTCATAGATCAAACTTTACTTTCCGCATAGTTCAGCCCAATCCCAAGCAGCTTTCGTGATCGCTTGGCCTCCAAACGCACGTTTATTTAATCAGTCAGTCAAGTCAGTAGTCAGTCCATACAAATAGCTGCGATTGCATAAGCGAGACTTTGGATGCGCAATGATAATTGTTGGTCAACACACTCCGAACTCAACGCTCGGCGCAGTGACTCAAATGGACACAAATGGCATGTTAATCGGGTGAACCGAGCGAATGAATCCACTCGCCAAATGTAAAGCATTTGCATGTGACGGGCATAATTAAACCCGGTTTATTGCGCACTTTTAGGGTTGTTGGCTACTGTTTCCCTGGTCACGATTTGGGAATCGGGATGAGTCAGTTTTAAATCGCTTTTCAACTTCCCACAAATCTGTACACGCAAAGAAATAGAAAGAATATATTTTAAAAGAATTTGTTAAATTAAATTTTTTACGTTTTTAAAGATTAGTCGAAACATGTTCCTAAAACCCATCAAAATCAAATACTTAAAATGTTTTTTTTATAATTTTGCACAGTTTTCAACAAATTTTTTCAAGTGTTTAGGGCCAATCCCCAAAATGCTACATGTTCTGCCAACCTTTTCCCCTAATCTCTCTGTAGAATTCACATTACCTGCTTGTAATTGCGCTGTTTTAGGCAGTGAAGCCTCTTCCAAGCGGCTTAATTTCTTAATTTTATGCAAATTTCATTAGCGAATCTCGCTCGCTTGGCGGAAACGCGTTTTGCATATTAAATTCTCATTCTGGGACGTGAATTTATCGTGGGAGTGAGTAAAGTCGAGGCGTGGGCATTGTTTAAATAGCGACAGGTTGGCAGATGGGGCGGATGAGGAGGTGGAATCGGAGGTGGAGGCACGCGCAGGTCAGTTTACCGCTCTGGAAGGCCCGAGACCTTGCCCGTAAATTATTTGAAGTCACATCCGCCATTCGCAACGACCTGAAGTTTTGGTTATCGGACTAAATTGGTTTAGCATGACTGTTCGAATGCGAGAATCCGTACGGGAATTGCATGCAGTCACAGTCATCGCTATTCGTCAGCGGCTTCCTGTTCGCCGGAGTCACAACTTTGAAGTCACACCCGCAGACAATAGTCTTTATATTTGTGTACTCGCCGCTTATTGTTTCAATTGTTCGACCACCATGCGAAATTTAGTGCTGCTCTGTGAAATATAAATCGAAACTGAGAGCTTTGCATAATTTTGCAAGGGGAGAAAAACCAAGAAATCTAGCTTTTTCAATTCGAAATTTGAGTATTCACTTTAAAATATTTCAATAACAATTCTACACGCTTGACAACTAGCAATTAAATTTTGACACTTGAGCAAAACGAACTGAAACGAAAGATTTTTATTTGTAGAACATAAACTTAAAGTCTAAATTCAGCTGAACGAATTATTTTTGAATGACTTTTCAAAGACAAAGATTTGAATTCATAAAGTTTAAAGCGCCAATCTTTTCAGTAAATATTTAAATATAGTTTTTATTTATTTGTTATTCACAGAGGTACGATAATTGTATTTATTTTTGAAAGCCTGATTAAAGTCAGAGGACTTCCGTTGCTCGGCTTTTGACCTTGACTCCGTAAGAACCATATATGGCTGGAACTGAACCATTCTTATCCCACGCAACTCCCCAGGGAGTGAGTCAGAGGAAGAAATAAACAATTGTAAGTGCGGTAAAGTAAGCATGGTTTGGGGAACCGATTGTTCTATACCCTCTTTAAAAAAAATCTAAAAAATCTTATATGTTTTATAATTAGTGAACCCTTTTATTGTAATTAAATGAATTACTAGGAAAAACTATAAATATATAAAATATATTTTTAAATTTATGGAACCAACTTTCCGGGTTTACCAAATTCATCATACCCTCGCTATGAAGTATAAACACAAAGTATTGACTGCTAAGTGCCGCGTATAATCTTATGTAAAGCCAATGCCCACTCGAGCTGTCATCGCTGGGAGTGACTCGACTCGGAGAAGCCTTTGATTAGTCAACGCCGGTGACAGGCCAATTACTGGATATACATAAGTATTCCCCCGCACCTGTCAATGTTTACATCTACAACTTTGCATGTGCGTGCTAGGTAAAATCTACTGGGTATCGACAGGTGTTGCCACACACACCTGTGGCTCCACCAAGATAAATGCCGAGTGTAAATAATGAAACGAAAAATATGGTAGTTCTTGCAAAATCCCAAACAAAATCACCACAAATAATTAATATGTGTTTTAATTGTAGTCGGCAACGAATTGTAGAAGTGAGTCGAGCATAAACTGCCTTTGGAATTCGTAAACAAAAAGGTAAATAAAAGAAGAGAGCTGAAACACGCTCCTCAAATATAAATCAACAGCTCACAAATTAAAAAAACGAAAACAAAAAACAATGCCTGGCAGATGAACATGAAAATGAAGATTTGTGTTTTGCTGAATTATTCAAAATATAATAATCATAAAAAATGCACAAAGTTAAAATTAACGACAGCGATCTGCCGGACATGAGTGCAAAAAGCGCTTCCAAGGGTTTGAAAGGCAAACAATAAAATTGAATGATTCATTGGCAATTGGCAGTTCAACGCACACATCGTGCGGGTACGTATACTTTTGCAATGCACTGTGTGCACTGGTTGTGGGTGTTGAGCAAAAGTCAAATGAAATGCGCAGTAATCCGACAGTCCCGATGAGGTAATACTAATTAGCCAAAGCAACGAAAATGCACTGCGGAAAATGTGTCAAAAAGTTTAATATTTAACCAAATGGTTTAAAATAATTTCGGAAGGAAATAGATCATCTCCTTTATAAATAGAAAAAGCATAAAAAATAATTTAGTGCTTTTTAATTAAAACTTTGGAAATTTCCCACGTGTTTTCAGCTCCATTTAATCTGCTGCACTCTAATGGATTTATTCTCTTTACGCTAATTCCGCCGTTCAAAGCTAAAGACTCTCGCTTGGAATCTAGTAGTTAATGCCCAACTATTCCATTTAATCCCCCTGAACAACCGAGTTGGCTAATGAAAGCTCTGTTTGCCAGCAGTTTTAGTTCTGGCTGACAGCCCGACGATTCCACCCTTGGGCTCCCAGACTCAAGATGAACTTGAGGAGGAGATTGGGGAAGAGAAAACAGTTCAACACCTATAGAGCTAACAAGCACACATATGTGAGAATCTTTTGTATAGCTTCCTTATTGTTTGAGTTAGTGCAGAACACAGAACACACACACTCGTCAAAAATAACAGGGGAAATTAGAGCTTTGAAACCGGAGTTGTAAGTACACTGTATAAAATATAAGATAATTTAGAAAATCAATTAAATATAATCTACTCTGATATAAATCTACCATGTACATACAGCTGCGGTCAAAATAATAGTAGTGCCCATAAAGGATTTCTAGAAACTCAAAAAAATATCTTTAGAAACGTTTTTACAATTTTTTTTTTAATTTTCATTAAAACTCAACTATTAGTAGGTAATCATAATTAACAACAACTTTGGATACTTCGTAAGATTTTTCAGAAAAAAATTAAAATGTGTAATTTTATAAAATTAGGTTCGGTCAAAATAATAGTAGTGAAAAGTTTCAAAAATTTTTACAACCAAAAAAAACGTTTCAGGATTAAATGATTAAATGTATGTAATAGACCTATATTTAAGGTTTATTTTAAAATTTGGTTGCATATCCTTTGCTTGCAATAACAGACGCACAGCGCTTATGCAAGGAATTAACTTAATTATGGCACTTCTTTAGGGGAATAGAGCTTCATGATCTTTGTACAGCTTTCTAAAGTTGCTTAATTTTATTTGCGAGACAGCTCTTTTCACGTCACAACATAAGTTCTCAATTAGATTGAGATCGGGTGACTGTGAGGGCCACTTCATGACATTGACTTGATTGGCTGCGAACCACTCTTTAGCTTGCTTGCTAATGTTTTTTCGATTATTGTCCTGTTGGAACGTCCAAACAAGAGGCATGTCCTCAGCCGCATATGGGAGCATCACGTTGTTAAAAATGCTGACCTATAGATAACGTTCCACAAAGGATTTGTCCCAATATATTGACCCACCTTCATAGTACGAAAAACTCGCCCAAATCATAATTGATGAAACACCGTGCTTTAACGTTTTTTAAGGTAATTTTGGAGTAAAAGAGTCGTCTAACAAACTGCAGAGAGCCATGGCCTCCAAAGAAAACTATTTTGGACTCATCCGACCACTAATTATCCCTCTTCTTCTCCAAAGGTCAATTTAGGTGTTGTCTTGCAAGCTTTAAACTTTTGGCGACATGTTTTTTTGTGAGTGACGTCTTCTTTTTAGACTTCTTGAAATGAGGTTATTATCGCTAAACAGTGTTCTTAATGTTTGCAAACTTAGATTTAAGTCACACATTTTTTTAGTGATGCAGCAGACGCGAATGTCTTGATCCTTGAGTGTGTTACTAAGCGATCCACAGATCTTTTGTCCAATACCTGTGGTCTACCACGCGTTTTATTTGCTGGATCATTTTAATTAGCATTTCTAACCATTGTAGAAGAGCAGCCAATAATATTTTGCACTTCGAAATATTTCTTTTTAACAGAAATAAATTTTTTAGTCAGATCCCGCCTCTCGGCAGAACAATGTTTACCAGGTCTCATGTAGACAGGACTCACTGTTGAGGAAGGATCTCAAAATGCTAGGGACTAATAAATAACATCCAAAAGTATTGTTAAACAACAAAAACCTGGTTTAAAATGGAAAAAATTTAATTATTCCTGATGATATCTCTGGCACTACTATTATTTTGACTGAGTCCAATAAGTGCATCCTTGCAAATTAAAGTGAAAAGGAATACAAAGAGTGGCGATATCCTAACAAAACTGAACGTTTTTAAAGAACACATAATTATTGTTACATTTGCAAAAGAATAAGTTGGATATGTAAAGAAATAGAGAAAGTATTGAGAAAAAACTCTGTGTGCGACCGGCACTACTATTATTTTGACCGCAACTGTATATTGGTCTCTTGTGAAATCGAAACAAAATGTTTTCGCAATAATCATTTCCTTTTAATGTCTTCTTTTTTCCAAATTAAAACACCCAAAAAGAAAACGTAGTATATAAATTACAAGGTGCTAGGTTTTTCCACCTGTGCCTTGCCAATTTCTGTGAATAATGGCACTACCCCATGGCGCGGTATTAACATAAACAAATACATATATATATAGAGCAACCATTGCAAAGGGAGGGGACCAGGTTTCCGACATTCTCACACTCTTTTTTTTTGTGTTTTTTGCTCAGGGGAAAGAGGGGGTGTAAGGGGGACTGTAACGACAGGTAAATATACACACAGCAGACAATCATTCCTGCACAAAGTCAGTCAACAGTTGCCGGCGGTTCCTGGGCCATTGTGTTTCTGGTTGCCATCCAGTAGTTGGAAAGTGCAGGCCGAAAGAAAGGTAACCTTAGTCAGTCAGTCAGTCAGTGGCTTGGTTGGGTGTTTCGGGCCCAAAAGGCAGGGAAAATGGGGGAGAAAAGCCATGAATGGAACGCGAGGCGCTCATGAATGGCGTGTGATGGTTTTCTCGCCGGTGCTCGGAAATTTGCATATCGCATGCGAGGCGATGAGCGGCAGGGCAGGAAAACCGCAAGCAGGAAGAAGGAAGACTACACCTGTGCAGAAAAACACAGGTACATGGATCTGCTAATTACACGGTTAGCTGCCTCATGTGGTTGACCCTGAGTGCGGAGTTGGCTCAGCTGGGTGGCCCATTCTGCGGCCGCAGAATGCCTTTTACTTCTCCAAATCTCATGAGGGTATTAGACACTGGACACCGCTTTTGCCAGTTATTGCCCAACGTTGGTTAGACCATAATCCAATACCCCGGCCCAATGTCAGCGAGCGGAAAGAGAATTTGGACGCTTGGAGGGGCTTGAAACCCAATCTGCGTACCGCTTGCAACACCAGCCGCAACAATTGGGAGCAGGGCTGCTTGATGGAGATAAGAACTTGAAGGGTTTGCACAGAACTCATATCGTATACTTAGAATAAAACCCTTGTTTAAATTATTACAGCAGAAAAATTAGAAAATGCGAAATATATGTAAAGAAATAAAGTTAAAGATTGATTTATAATGTTTTTGTTTGAATATTATTGCCAGTTTTGTTCAGGAATGTTTAAAGTTTTTCATGAAATTTAATTTTAGAGCAGAAACTATGGTAATTTTGTGTAATATTGACAAATCCAAATAAATATTAAAAAGTTTAAATATCTAAAAATATATATATACGCCTAAAATGTTGTTTTCTAATAATATACCCATTTTTTGAGATTTTTAAAGTTATCTTAGCTTTTAAAATTTGTTTTTTTCTTTAGGATCTTAACTTTTACTAACCGAACCACTCCTCCGTGTTGGCAATGGGCGGAAGCGAGCGCGACGTCTGTTGTCCGCTTTTCTTGGTTCGCTCCCTGGAGCTTCCCAAGGATTTGTCTTTGGTCTGTTGGAGCTCGGATTTAGTTTTGGCCGCCTGAAACTTGCGATGGGCGCAGCGCAGGAAGTTCAGCAGACGGGCGTCGATGGGCGGGGAGGATTCGTTTTTGACAGAAGTCGCTGACGAAGGAGAAGGTGTGGTGGGCGTAGTCCTGCCACCATTTGATGCATACTTGTCGCAGAAGTAGAACTCGCGTCGGCGAGGAGGAGCATAGGCGGCACTCAGGCTGCTGCACAGGAGGATGGGCTTGCGTCGCGCCCGGGAGATCACCTGACCACCCGTGTGGGTGGCGTGGGTGTTGGCCTCCTTGTGGGTTACACTGCTTGCGCTGCGCGATAGTCCCAATCCCGATCCGGAGATTGTTCCCCCGGCCGATGCCGCCGCCTCCCTGCTCTGCTTACACCAGTAGATGTCCTTGGTGCCAAAGTAGTAACGTCTCCTGGTGTCGTGTCCTGATCCTCCTCCACTCGATCCTCGATGACTCCGGCCCACCGATCTATTTGATCTCTTCCCAGCACTTGATGCCGTCTGACTTCCGCTGCTCGTCTGCGAATTGTCACTCTCGTTGTTTGAATTCCCTTGAGATGAAGATGGGGATGCCGAGGCGGACTTCAGTTCCCGATCCGAGGACGATGATCCTGCTGCACCTGCTCCGCTGGCAGGAGGCGAGGGCATGAGGTACGAGTTGGACTGGATGAAGACGCCATCGCAGGTTATCTTAATTGTTGTCACCATGTTCCTGCATTGCGTTTCTAGATTTGCACTAACCTAAGTTCTGATTTGGATGGCGCAATAACCCTGGTTTATAAGAAAATTTCCTTGAATTCTTGAACCAGATTTTCCCTTTGATTTGTTTGTGCCACATTGGAAAGTCAATTACCATCTATCTAATTTACAATTTAAATATGATTTTTTTTTGTTTGTCTCAGTGAAAATAGGAGATAGTTCGTTCTAATGGCTTTGTTAGTGCACAGTAGCAAACAGAGTACAAATAGCAAACATCCCATCGCAATGTAGAACTGAAATCGAGGCTAATGCCCAGAGTCTGTTCTCTCTGGACAAAGGCCGGCAAATTGTTTTCGTTGGTAATAATACTAATTAAGGTTCTGTAAGCGCTTCGATTTGCCATCGTCCAGCAGCAGCAGAGAGGTAGCCACAATGGACATGGACAACTGGGCGGAATCAATAGTGAAGCGACCGGGGCAGATAATGGATAGCAAAAAAAAAAAAAGCGCAAATGGGAAATTTCTAAAGAGAAAATTCAAGCTAAAAAAACAAAGACAAATGGAATAAAAGCCAGGCCTGGAGAGATAGAAAAACAGAGCAAAAAAGTAGAGGTTGCTCTGCAGAAATTAACTTCATTGCGAGGAAACCATGGTACTCCACTAAATAATAATAACAACTCTTTGGCATCTATAGGTATGTTTTTTTGGCATTCCTCAGCAAGTCAATTCGCCACATTAACGGTTTGTCAGCGGCTTACTGAAATAGTCGACAATGGCTTTGAGTGCTCCACAAACAGCTAAAAACGCTGGCTGGGCCCAAAATCAGTTGCCATTCCATGTTGTGTTGCCTTATTTCTCTCTGGGTTGGGAAAACACGAACGAACGAAGCCTGAATTGAATTGGAATTTACTGGAGCTCTGGCTACATATTGTGCAAATAATTTGGGCGTGGGAACCACGCAGTCGACGTTGGCAGAGGAGCAAGCAGAGAGAGCTATTGTCTATCCCTAGGGCCAAGACAGGTGGCAAATGTTGGGAAAGTTAGTCAGTTAGTTAGTTAGTTAGGAGGAGACGAAGATATATGTGCCCCGATAATGGGATAGAGTTGTAAGCAAGATGGGGTTGTTAATTACTGGGAAAATTTATGGGGTTTCGTATGAAAATAATAAAGATAATAGGGATTTAAATTTAAAGTTAACTTTTGAACCTTAAAAAAAGTACTACTTCTATAAAGAAATAGTAAATAAATTTAAATAAAATACGAATTCTCATTTATGGAAAAATTGGAGATAGTTTATAAGAAAGGATTCCTTTTATATTTAATTTTAAAAATTGTATTTAAAAAATTCAAAAGATTTTTCTTATTTTATAGTTATTTTTTCAACCTATAGCAAGAATTTAAGATTTAAAAAAATATTAATTAAGTTAAAAAAAATTCCGAAATCTCTTATTTGCGTTCCCCCACAACTCTCACTACTTCTTCACTTTCTTTGGCGTCTTGAGAACTTTCCTGGGCAAATGTCAACCCACAATTAACTATGCAAATGAGCCAGAATTGGGCACGTGGAAAGTGATTGCTTATCATGACCCACAAAGGAACCGGGGGCCAAATGAAATTCTCCGCACGAAAAGTGGGAAAAGCGTTCGGTTGGCCCAAGAAGAAGCGCACCCAAAAAGACGCACACAAAAAACTAATTAAATAAAACAATAACAATAACAGAATTATGTATGACACAACGAGTTTCTGCTGTCGCTGCTGACGAAATGCAAAATGAAAAGCAAAAGCCACAAGAGTCAAATCAAAATAAAAGCCAAAAACCTAAGCCGTTGACTGAAACAACAAAGTGGGCAATAAGCGAAGAGAAAAGCTAAAAACAATGGGCCAGGTTTGGATTTTTTGTTTTTATTATTTTGTGGGCCTGGTCGAAATGCGTAAGTCAGCTGGTCCGGATATCCTCAGGTTTTTCAGCTGCCTTTGGATCGGTTCAGTTCGGTTTGGTACGGATCGCTTTTGATTGCCGGCGGCTGTAGTACCTGTTGCATATATCATTTTGGCAAGCAGTCAGTGAAAGTTTCTCGATATACCCTGCCCCCCAAAACGGTAACGTTAGCATTGAAAGACTAAGAAAAACCCGAATGGACAGCAATTTCAGTGCATTTAGCATTCGCCATTGTTTCTGACCATTCCGGGGCTTAATTAATAACTTAAGTCTTACAATTATTTTAACGTGCCAGGCACGCATTAAAAGAAAATGAAGATACTCCGAACCGAGAAATGAAAAATGAAATGCGCCATTGGCTTTGTAGTGTTAAGAGTGAGGGAGGGGGGCGCATCATTTGGCCAGTTGGAGGGTTAAGCTCGTCTTCACTTGTGTGTGCAGTGAATGGCAAATTGAATAAGTGGTTGGAAAACACATAAAAGCCGTGTACAGAGCGCCAAGAAAAACATAAGAAATTGTTTCACGCGTCTGCAGTTGAAGTTAAATTTTTTTTTCGTCCACTTTCACTCGGGATCTCTAGCCAGCTTGGAGATAAAATTTACAGCCGAGAGTCGAATTCAGACTCGGATTCGCTCAGGATTAGTTTCCCATTGAGAGAGCGCTTTGGCGAAAACTAGTTACAGTTTAAGGCCCCGGTTTTGGAAGTTTTTTGGCCGATTAGAGCGGCGCGCGATGACTAATGCGCTGGAAAATTGAAAATGCCTCGACACGCCATCCAGCCTACAATGTTTTTTGCTGTCTTTTTTTTCCGGTTTTTATTTTGTCAAAGTCGAATGTCTGCACGTCGCCAAAATTAGCGTGCAAATCGATTGTGCAGTGAGGGTTTAGGCCGAGTGATTCATGCAATTTTGGGATCAGCTGCGGTCCGTAGTTGTTGCATCTGGGGATGGGGATCATCGGATCGGATTAAAATGTGCAGTTAGAGAGCGAGAAGAATGGAAGAATAAGCGAAGAAATTGCAGTAATGTTGGCCTGAGGCTGGGGGGAATTTAATCCACGGCGACCTGAGAAAACAATTAGCACTCTGTGATTGAAGTTGGCCCGGGGAAAAGCATCCATGGTCATTGGGGAGGCGGTTGGAGAGGAGTTAACATGCTGCCACTCAAGGCACTTTCATTTGAGACTTTCAAACAATCAAATATGCAGCGGCGTGATCGTCTTCATCAGTTGCACACGAAAAAAATACACGATTTGGCAAACAACTTGGTTTAAAATTGAATTGCTAAATACTGTGTTTTCGCATGATTTTAGAAAGGTAGTTTGTGAAGTTGCAACTTTCCGTATGACCATAAAAGTTGATTAAATCGACTACATAATTATTATTTGGTGTTTTTTAATTAAATCTAATTAATATTTATTTTAAAACTGAATTTAATTTTTGTAAAATGTAATCCTCACTAAATTATCTTCGTTTTAATCTTATTTTGACAACCCAAAACAAACTTTGATTTTGACTGTGCACGCCTTGAGCAATATTTAATTAACCACGAACACATTCAAACACTGATTGCTACTAATGTCCGATACATCTGACCCAAACCCATAATTAAGCGGACATCCCCAACATGGCAAACAAATCAAAAGCCAAACAGAGGTCATTGCGGCATCGCAGTCAAGACTCAAAAATATAAAAATTGATTTATTCAGCAGATATTTAATGCTGGAATCAAATCCATCAACTGGGAGCCAAAGGAGGCTCATCTCTTCCCGCTTTTTGTTTCACTTTCTTCGCACTTTGTTCATAATTTGCATAAATCACTTCCTTGGGGCGCCCACCGAATGCCGAAAAATGCAAAAAAAATTATTCGCGCTTGTATAATTTTAATTATTACAATGGCGAGATATCAACAATTCGAATTCGCGCCGTTACATCACGATCGTCTGCCTTTTGTGTGTTGCACTCAACGGATTATCAAAAGGCCACTTTGCATACCGTCATAATTTATTGTTATTATATATTGCAAAAAGCCAATTGCAATCGATTGGATTGAATTGAATTGAATCGGTTGGCCAATTCGCACACACGCGATGATGAGCTGCGCATGCGTGGCGAGCGGTTTTATTAGTTTCTTTTCAAATTTAAACGCGACCGCGCGCTTTGCCTGCAAGTTTTCAACTGAAAACCGCTGCATGAAGTTGCCGCCGAGACTGAGTCACGATAAATGTAAAAAAAAAAACAACAAAAAATATCGTGAGAGAGACGGAGAGCTCTTGCCAAGCTTTGATTTTCTTCGTGTTTGTGAGCCGGCTTCTTCTCTTTATCGGCCAACTAAAATAGCATGCGATAAAAACCAGTCTCTCGCATGCGATCGCCCACCTGCCGCTGCACTTTTGGCCACCGTTTCGGTTTTGCCTTCACAAAGCTCCGCGTCATTGTAAATAAAATCAAAACATGTGTTGCCCAACTCATTAGGCCAATTTTGGCGTTTCAAGTCTTTGACGCGGTCTCGCTTTTGGCCAAAAGTAAGTCACACTGCGGTCGCCAATTTTTACACGAAAAAATTTAATTAATTTGATTATTAAAAAATATTTAACCACCTTTTAAAATATAATCAGCGGTAGGACGCAATAATTATAATTTTTGTAAGAGTTTATGTGGGAAAATACATAGAAAACTCTTTTAAAAACAAATAAGTGTAAATAATATTATAAATTGTAAGCAATATTAAATTTTTTTCTTATAATTCGACATTGTAAAAAATATTAGTAAGATATTCGTTAAAAATGTGTTGTGATCAACTAATATAATATAAATAATACTTAAAGAATATTAGAAAATATTTCCTGACTATTTGAATAATTTAAGTATTATTCCGATCAGTAAAATTTTAATTTCTAGAAAATTGAGAATATTTTTATATTTTTCATAGGATTAAATGGAAATAAAATTTCACAAGTCATGACATTAAGAAAGGTATTGATTGGATAAAGTTCCAATACTTAGTATTTAGGTTTCTAACTCATTTTAAAAATTATCTGCAGTGCAGGCTGTGACATCGGATGCCCAATGCGATCGCGGTTTCAAAAACACACATCCAGTAACATTGGAGCTCTGTGGCTTGGATCGATTTCCTTTCTGTTTCGTTTATTTGGTCTAATTGCCGCCGCTGGCCATGTTAATTAATTCCCCCATTATTGGTTCCCCAGTAACCCCCCTCCCTCTTCCCACCCCCTCTCTATCTCTTTTTTCTCCACGACTTGTATGGCAAATAGTTTTCCTTTTGCATGTTTACTTTTCGTCTCCATTTCCAGGCAATTTGTTGCCGCTGTCGAATCGGTTGTTTGCAAAAATGTAGACATCAAAATGTTTATTGTTTCTTTTGCGTCCAGCATTTGCAGTTGCATTTGCACAGTTCGTGATTTTCTTCGATTTTTCTCTTTTTGCATTTTTTGCATATTTGCAGAGCAATTAGCATCAAAGTGAAGTCGGAACTGTGCATAGAGAAAAAAACAGCGAGAGATTTCCTGACGTCACCAGTTCTCCCAGCGAATTCGCCTCGCGAATCCGCACAGCAAGTAGATCAAAGCGAGGGATATGTGCTAAAAATACCCGCAAAGCAACATAAACAAACAAACGGGAAAAGCAGAAGCTTAAATATGCAGAGAAACTGTGCCCCGCGCAAAATAAAACGAGCGCAGTAATAAGTTAAGGAATGTCAAACACATGAATGTATATCCAACGGTTCCAGATAAAGAACATATTTCTGCCGATAAACCTTATTTCCTCTGTTTTTTAATAAGATTTAATGGTGGCCTGAATTTTATTAAGATAAGGGAATCAAAAATGCCAACAGTAAATACATAAAAAAATTATTAAAATACCAAAAGGTCCTCATTTTTAAGGAAAAGTATTTTGTGTATTTCAGAATTTTGTATAATTCAAACGAGAAGATCTTTTGGCAGTGTTTCAATAAGTCAAATATGTATGTACATAGTGTGATCTATAAACCCATTTATATCTTTGTATAAACACACCTTAATAACTTTTTTCAGTGAAAATACAAAAATAATTGCATGAAATAAAACTTTTTATATCTATAAGTATAAAAAATATTTGCAGTTGCGGGGGAACTGTCCATTGGGAATCCCTATACACCTGCCCAACCCTAGAAATAATATTTTATTGCCAATCGGACTAATTAAAATTGCAAATTCCAATTAGCATTCCAATCAGTCCGAAGTACAGTGGTCATGCAAAGGCGTAATTAGCGCAAGTGAAATATTCGTACGTAATAAGCGCAATAAAGGGAATATTGAACAGTGGGCGCCAAAAGTTAGACGCTCACTCCGAATGCGAAAAGTTCACGCAACACTGACCTCACACGCACAGGCTAGCGTACTCACTCACACAGCTACACGGTTTGGAGTATAACGCCCACGCATGTTGCAATATACAAACAGACAAACAAACCAACAAACGAGATACAGCGAGGCGGTGGGGGGAGCTTTGTGGCGCCTACGTGTGACGTCAGCGACCGAAAATTTTTGCCGACGACGCAGAAACTGACCGAAAGACAACCAAAAACAAAAGCACAGGGCGCATTTACTATACGAACGGAAATCCATAACAAAAACTACGATGCGCCACGCTTCGGTTATTGCCTTTAATTACTACTGTGGTTGTCGTTTTTGTTGTACGCATCGGTCATTCATGGCCCGATTGTTGGCTATATACGTATGTATGTTTTTACTTTTATATCGCTTCGTGTGTATATGTTTGTTATTCAAAAAACCTCCACAACAACAACCAATTTCGCGCCGCAAAGTTGTAAAACGTGTTTCTGTTTTCGCTTTGATTGGAACCAAAATGCGTAGTTTTTGTGTTTTTTTTTTGTATTATGATTTTTTTTGTTTGTGATTTTGCTTTCGTTTTGAAGCCCAACTAGTTGACCTCAGACAACAGTCTTAAAATACAAATATAAAGAAGCTGCAAATAGTTGACCCAAAAATAGGCAAAATCTATACAGTGGGCTCTGTATTGTGTGAATTTATGTAAGTACAAATTAACAACATTAAATAAAATCTAAGTAAAAGCGTCTGTTTAATAACAACATTATTCTCTTTTTTTTTTAAATAATTTAGAGGTATATTAAACCTATTTTTCTTTGCGAGTGAGGTCCACTGTATCTAGTACGCACTGTAGGCTTTTATGAGTATTTATTTTTGTTGTTGTTAATTTCATTTGCATTCATCTTCATAATGAAGGGGCAAAGTTTTAAGCAATATTTGTTTTTCATTGCTGGAATTGTGCAAAGTTACATATTTGCACAGAGTTAATTTCGATACTTTTTTATTTGCCGAGTTGCGTTATCCTTTTCTCGCAAGCTTTCGTCACTTTCACACCCACACACAAACACAAGGACGAGTGTATTAAGGAAGCAGACAGCGCGACGCTGCAAAAAAAAGGGCGTTGGGCGGAGTCCTTCAAAACGGGCTCAAAAACAAGTAGCCCCAAAAAGTGGTAGAAGTTAAAACCATATGGCTTACCTGATTTTCGATTATGTTGTTTTTTTCTGGATTGGATTTCAGCTAAAGTTGTTGTTGTTGGTCTGTTTTGCTTTGTTTTTATTGTGGTTGTTGTTGTTGTCGCTCCTCCTCGTTAACATTCCAATCCGACGCTGCTGCGCTGCCGACGTCGCTGCTCACTGCGCTGGCTGTGCTGGCGCTTCAAGCCATCAGCGACATGCACATATATATTAATGGTGTATCTTAATATATATTTATAAACATTTGCACCACCTTTCCGATCCGATCCGATATGGGGGAATATAAATACACACAGACACTTGCACAAGCACTCTCACGCACACACACACCTGGCTGCTGGTTTTGTGGAATTTTCGATTCTATTCTCCGTGTTTTCGGCCCTCCTCCGTTGATGCTGATGCATATCCGCACTTGCATCCGCCTCAGTTCATCCCACGCATGGCGCTCCAATATAATTCGATTGCTCAAACAGTTCGCAGCACGGGTGATTTTAATTTAAACAAAAAAATTCACACGAGAGCAGATCGGCCATCTTGCGTCAGTGTTGTTCAACCTTTTTTTGGCTGGCCAGCAGTGTGACCAGTCGGCGGTAGTGCGGGAATGTACGCGAATGCAGCTTTTTCAAATTTTAAAAAATAAATTAAATTTCCCAAAAAAAGTAGAAAAATATATTTGTAAGCTCTTTAGTATACTTTTCTTTTTTATTTTCCATTACTTATGATGCAATATATTAATTTATTAATATATTAATTTACCATTAAAGTCCACTAAATAATTATAGGGAATCGTAATTTATAGTTTATCTTGATTATTATTTTATACATAATTTTT
Source organism: Drosophila mimetica (assembly GCA_037075245.1). Taxonomy (NCBI): domain Eukaryota; kingdom Metazoa; phylum Arthropoda; class Insecta; order Diptera; family Drosophilidae; genus Drosophila; species Drosophila mimetica. Next base: position 12,192,224 of record JBAMCH010000023.1, read on the forward strand.
TTTATGAAATAGCTGACAAACAGCTGACCTAAGCAGTGTAAATTTAGTAAATTTAGTTCACGAATATCCCTACCGTAATGTCCAGAAACTTTATGGTCACTCTGTTCCACACGTGCACGGAACAATCGATAAGTCGATAGGTTTGGACAAATGAACAATAACACAACATCCGAAATATGCGCAACCTGAAGCTGCAATATTGCAAGGAGCTAGATGCAGTGGCTCATCCCCGGCAGCTGCTCCTGCAGCCGGAACTGAACGGCGACACCGCGGACACATCCTTCGTGGTGGCCGACAACCAGGTCTACGCCGTCCAGGAGTCCGGAGATGGGAGACCAAAAGTCATTGCCGATTTGCCGGACATTGTGGGTGTGGAGTTCCTGCAGCTGGACAATGCGATCTGCGTGGCCAGTGGAGCAGGCGAAGTGCTCCTGGTGGACCCCCAGACGGGCGCTACCAAGGGAGAGGGCACCTACTGCGACGTGGGTATCGAGTGCATGGCGTGGTCACCCAATCAAGAGGTGGTGGCCTTCGTTACCCGCACTCACAACGTAGTTCTGATGACCAGCACCTTTGACGTGATCGCCGAGGAGCCGCTGGACGCGGAACTGGCGCCGGATCAGCAGTTTGTCAACGTGGGATGGGGAAAGAAGGAGACGCAGTTCCACGGAACGGAGGGAAAACAGGCTGCCAAGCAGACTGGAGGGGACTCCACCGACAACCAGGACAGCGAGGAACTTAATCAGGTGAAATCACATCTTTGAAATCTTTCAGGCATACAATGTAATGTCTTACTAAATATCCCACAGGATGTTAACATATCCTGGCGTGGCGATGGAGCCTTTTTTGTGGTTTCCTATGTGTCTGCCCAGCTGGGTCGCACCTTTAAGGTGTACGACTGCGAAGGAAAACTCCATCACGCAGCCGAGAAGAGTGCCAATCTAAAGGAGGTGGTGGCCTGGCGACCGTCGGGCAATTGGATCGCCGTTCCCCAGCGATTCCCCAACAAGTCTACCATTGCTCTCTTCGAAAAGAATGGCTTGAGGCATCGCGAGCTAGTGCTTCCCTTTGATCTTCAGGAGGAGCCGGTGGTGCAGCTGCGCTGGAGCGAGGATTCCGACATACTGGCCATTAGGACAGCTACCGAGCAGGAGCAGAGGGTATATCTATATACGATAGGAAACTACCACTGGTACTTGAAGCAAGTGTTGATTTTTGATCAAACGGACTCGCTGGCTCTGCTCCAATGGGACACGCGGATTGGAGCTGAACACAAGCTGCATATCCTTAAGGAAAGCGGAAAAAGATTAATCTACAGCTGGGCCTTTTGCGTGGATCGATACGAGCGAAGTGGCGTCGTGGGCGTCATCGATGGCAAGCGGCTGCTGCTCACAGATTTCGCCAGGGCCGTAGTGCCACCACCCATGTGCCAGCGGGTTCTACAACTGGACAACTATATCAACGCCTTCACCTGGTACGAGACCAGCTTGTGTGTGTACACCTGCGATCGCAGGATGTACTCCTACGAACCCATGCAGCAGTTAAGCGGTCAGGAACCACATGCCTGCCTACTTATGCCGGATGCAGAGCTCTCCCGTTTGCCACTGGCCAATCTCACCTACTTTTCGTGCGATTACCTGCTGGCCACGCACAGCTCAGGAGGATCCACACGGTTGCTACTGCTAAACAAGGAGGCCGACGAGGATGAGGTCAACGAGCAAGGGGAGCTCTGCTATCGAGTGCAGAGTTCCCTGCGGATCAGTGGGCTGGTGAACGCCGTAACCATTGGAGCCAACGCCATGGATGAGTTTTACGTGCAAACAGTGAATAATGGTCACACCTACGAGGTGTCTCTCAAGTCGGACAACACGCTTAAGTTGGAGCGGACTCATGTGCAGTTGTCCCAGCCGGCTGACCAGATTGAATGGTTCACCATCACCAGCGACTCGACAGGTACTTAGAACTTATCTTCTGTAGTAATGAATTCTTATTAATAACATAACTCCCCTTCCCAGGCGGTCTCATCACCCTTCGCAATCAGCAACTGCTCCATATGGATGGCCATCGCATTGCCGAGGACGTCACTTCCTTCTGCGTAGTGGGCAACTATCTGGTCTACACCCAGCTTAATTCGATGCACTTCGTTCGACTGAAGGATCGTCGCCAGGTGGCAAGCAGGAACATTGAACGCGGTGGCAAGCTGGTAACGGCAGTGGCCAGTGAGGCACGTGTCGTGCTGCAACTTCCGCGCGGCAACCTGGAGGCCATTTGCCCGCGTGTGCTCGTCCTGGAGTTGGTGGGAGCTCTGCTCGGAAGGAAGCAATACCAAGCGGCAATGCAAATGCTGCGCAAACAACGCCTTAACCTTAACATCATCTTCGATCACAATGTCGAGCAGTTCGTTGCCTCGGTCGACGTCTTCCTGCGCGAGATCAAGCAGAGTCAGTGGCTTTGCCTGTTCCTGAGTGAGTTGCAGAACAAGGATTTCGCCAAGGGAATGTACTCCAGCAACTATGAGGCGACAAAGCAGACCTATCCCTCGGACTACAGAGTGGAGGAGAAGGTGGAATACGTGTGCCGACTGCTGGTACAGCGCATGGATCAGGCTACTCGTCCTGAGGATGTGGAGCGCTTCCGTCTGCCTGTTATCACTGCCTACGTGAAGTTGGGCCGTTTGGAACAGGCTCTCCAGTTGATTTGGCGAGAGAAGCAATCTGATGCGGCTCTGGCGGATCAGCTGCTGAAATACCTCCTCTACTTAGTAGACGTCAACGATCTGTATAACGTGGCCCTAGGCACCTACGACTTCGGACTCGTTCTGTTCGTGGCTCAAAAGTCGCAGAAGGATCCCAAGGAGTTTCTGCCCTATCTTAACGAGCTGAAGGCTTTGCCCGTGGACTACCGCAAGTTCCGTATCGATGATCATCTAAAGAAGCATGCCTCGGCTTTGTCACATCTTGCTGCTTGTGGAGAGGAGCATTACGAGGAGGCCCTGGAGTTTATCCGCAAGCATGGCCTGTACACTGCTGGCTTGGCTTGCTATCGGGAGCACGTTGAGTTCCACAAGAGCATCTGCGTGGCCTACGCGGATCATCTTAGAGCCAATGCCAAACTGGATAACGCTAGTCTCATGTACGAGCGAGGCGGACAGCTGCAGCAGGCACTGCTGAGCGCCAAGCACACACTAGACTGGCAACGCGTACTGGTGCTGGCCAAAAAGCTGGGTGAACCACTAGATCAGGTGGCTCAGTCGTTGGTGGGGCCCCTGCTACAACAGGGCCGCCACATGGAAGCCTATGAGCTGGTAAAGGAGCATAGTGGGGATCGTGAGCGACAGTTGGAAGTGCTGCTGGAGGGCCATCTCTACAGCAGAGCCATTTACGAGGCGGGTTTGGAGGAGGGAGATGTGCTGAGTAAGTTTTTTATATAAAGAGATTGATTCAGATCCTAACTACTGTACTTTTTAGTGGAGAAAATCGCACCAGCCCTGCTAGCTTATGGTGCTCAATTACAAAACTCCCTACACGCCGACCTGCAGCTCTTCCTGGAGTACAAGCAACGTCTGTTGGACATCCGCCAAAGACAGGCCAAATATGGTGAAGGGGATAACGATGCGGATGTGGACCTGGAGGAGGTGGACTTACTGTCGGACACCACCAGCCTTCACTCCTCACGATACAGCGGCACCTCACGAGGCACTGGGTAAATCCAAGGAATGCTTCACTGCACCCGGCCAGAGTTTCACTTTTCCGCTGTGTTCCTCCTTTTGCAGTAAGACATTCCGCTCAAGCAAAAACCGACGCAAGCACGAACGCAAGCTCCTAAGTCTGAAGCCGGGCAACCCCTTCGAAGATATCGCGCTCATCGATGCGCTGCACAACCACGTCACGAAGATAGCCCAACAGCAGCAGCCTGTGCGTGACACATGCAAAGCGCTGCTGCAGCTTGCCAGCGCGGCGGATGCAGATTCCCTGGCGGCGGCACTGCAGCGTGAATTCAAGACTCTGCTGCAAGCAGTGGAGGCGGCGCTGGACGAGATCTGGACACCTGAGCTGATAGGCAATGGATCGATGGCGCAGCACCTCACGGGACCAAATGTGGACTATCTAGCGCTGCAAAAGGAGCAGCGATACGCTTTGATAAGTGGGTGTTTCATTTAATTTAGATAGTAAGACAGCAACATTTACAAAAAAAAAACTGTAATTTAAATAATTTAATAATGCAGAACTTTAAAGTAAAAGCTAAAATTGACTTCGTAGACACATTTAATCTAATGTGAATATTTTATTTTTCAGGTCCTCTGAAGCGCTTCAAGCCCCAACTGAATCTGATGGACTGGCAGCACGAGATCCTCCAGTGAGTCATCATTGCGATCATTGGACTGGCGTGCCGCTCTCATCCTCCTCCCATGCCATTGTTTACTTTCACTGCTCTGGAAATAAATGTAGCATTGAAATGCTAATTGAATGTATCGAGATTAGGCAAAACGGAACGCAGTGGGCAGATTAGTGCCAGTCCAGTGTCAGGCAGCTGGCAAAAGTGGGCGGCTCATCGTCGGAATTTGTGTTCGATTTGGAGCTATCACTTTTATTAGGGGCGTCGGCTCTTGCTTATCATTTACACTAGGCTACGCCCTTTATATTCGTATTTCTGAAAGAAAAACATATTTCCTGATAACTTCCTGTTGCCGCTGCACTCAAGCGTTTTGTTTGGCAAACAAAAACCGTAGACGACTGGAACCGGTTTCACCTGTCCGGGATTTGTTGTGGGCGACCATTGTTGTCAGGTAAACGTGACGAGAACATTGGGGCGAAAACGTATTGGTAAGAATAGAATCCTTTACAGTTTGAATCAGAGATAAGAAATAAATTTCCATTTATTTAAAAAAAATGGTACATTTTTTAGGGACAAAAGTATCGTATGATTTTATTTTTTTAAATATTTGTTATGAGTGAAAGTGACTAACTTTAATAACATTATTTTGTGGATTGAATTAAAGTTCAATTATTAAATTATCACTGCTGTTCAAAAAAAAGTATATTTCAAAAAATTTTAAATTTCAGAATATTTTAAAATTAATATTTCATAATATTTCAAAATATTTCTAAATTTATATTTCAGAATATTTTAAAATTTAAATTTCAGAATATTTCAAAATTCTGTTAGCATTGCACACTTGCACTTTTCTGAAACGGTGCTGTTAAGTAAATCGCTTCTAGACATGCGCAGCATTGCTGGATAGGGAGAGAGAGAGAGTTCCCCACTGGAATTGAGTATGGTGAGTATGGCTTCGCAGTCGCAGAGAGTGCTCCACCACAGTGGGCAATACATTAATTTATTAAGCAAAAAACCGCCAAGCGAGTCGGACGTGTGCGCTGCTGGATGCTGATGCTGTGCTGGGCGCTCTTTTCGTATTCCGTTTTTTCGCGTTCCGTTTTTTCGAGTAAACAAACACACGAAAAAACTAAAAAATTGTTAACACAATTTTGTCTGTTCTATTGTGCGGAAATCGAGTGAGTGAGGGGAAATAAACAGAAACCGCAAGCAAAAATCAACAAAAAGCGTGTGGGGAGCGGAAAGGGGAAATTGTGTGTGTGTGTGTGCGAGTGAAATATGGATATTGAAAATGCAATTAATCGCGAATTAACGGCAAGCCATAGAAATCGCTTAATGGTTTAAAGTGCAAGAGAAAAGTGTTGTTATTGTTGTCAACACGGAAGCTTGAAGCCAAAAGTCTGGCGTGAAACGTAAAAAAATCTATGTACGTGTATTTATTTTTCGTTTTCGCAACAACAATAAGCCATAAAGCTGAGTGCTGAAATAGTCAATTTACAATTGGAGCGGCCGAGAAGTCTATATATAAAATATAAACATTTTGGTAAGTCTAGCTTTAGTCTCTCTGTCTCTCTCTCCGCTCTCTACACAGAAAGAAATATAACAGTCGATTTTATAGATTCCAATTATCATATCATTTGGGATTAGGAATCCGAATATTTGGTAGAAATGGTTAAGCAATTTTTAAAAATCTGAATAAATTGAAACTTGCTTTGACTATATTCTTAAAATAAAATAACAAATTTCAATATTTTTTTTTTAGTGTTCACTTTCCGCTGAGAGTGGAGAGCTCAACACAGTGGTCAAACCCGCAAAACGACTTTCAACATCATTCGACTCCCTGTTGTTGTTGCTATTTTTGGTTGTTGCTGTTGTTCTTGTTGCTGTGGCAGCTTTGTTGTAGTTTGTTTTTCTACTTCTGAGTTGCTGCTGTTTTTTATTTAATTACGCTATTGTTATAATCATATTTGGTTTTTGTGCGCACTTACTTAATTTTCGCACATGTGGAAACTCTGGCAATTATTGTAAATTAAATATGCCATAATATTTGTCCACTGTGAAACGTGGAACATTTCGCTAGCAATTGTTTCTCACTCGTTAAACAGGAAAAGTAAGAAAATTAATTTACTATTTTCACATTTGGCAGTAGATAAATTTAAATTTGAAGGTGAAGTCGTTCAAATCTATTTCGAAAGTAATTTTTTTATGGAATTTTGTAGAGCGATATTGAATTTTACTTTGTATTTGTAATGCGTTTTGCACCGAAACGGCTATGAGAATGAACTAAAAATATAATAGAGCACTGCGTTTAACAATGTTTCAGTCTTCAATTGTAGAACTGAGTAATATTTTGTTATTACATTTTTTTTTCAATTTTTTTTATTAACCAAAGTTGTTTTGTTATTTATCTAGAAGTCTGCCTCTAATGGCATCGTTTATTATGATTAAAAAATCATTCATTAGGTAAATGAAACAATAAAAAAAATATATTTTCAGTTACTTAACATTTTGTGAGGTAAAAAAATCAATTTAGCACGTTCGCCCCTGCAGTTTGGCAGTAAAAACAGCATTTATTAACGGTCCGCTCAATGCCAATGGCATAACTCCCAAGAAACTTGGGTTTCAATCTTTTCGCCACCTGAAAATCTGCAGCAAACTCCAGCGATGCGTTAACGCGAGACCTCAAAGCTAAGCGATCCATTCAAGCCGCTTTAGAATAATCCCAAACCCATCTCATTCACCATCGAAAGCAGCCGGCGAAGGCCGCAGACAGTCATTTAATTAGAGGTTAGTTAGCCAAAGACGCCGCAGTGCTAACAATTGTTGCGACTTCAGATTGCAGATGGGAGCTAGCAAGTTGCAGGTTGCAACCACAGAACAAATGCGATGGCAAAAGACGTTGTGAAGGCATTATGTATGTGCGAACGGGCAGCATAAATCGCAGGGTAATGGTAATGGGCCTGGGCTAATAAAGAAGCGTTTTGAATGCCAAATGAGTCGACTCGACGAGGATGACGAAACATAAGTGATTTTAAAACGGAGGAGGGGCAGTGCATAAAGTGCACAGAGAAAAATATTGCGATAATTGCACATAAAGTTAAAAAATATATCGAACTTATTAGATACCAAAAATAATATTGATAACAAATAAGAAATTGCTTTACATCGAATTTAGAGATAGTAAAGGATTTTTCCCTTATATTGCCAATAAAAAATATTTTTCTTTCATATATATAATATTTTTTAAGCTCCTGAATGGTTCAATCACTTATTGAATTCTTGCCCATGTTGAGAGATAGATAATTCATAATTATAAAAAATGTATAAAAAAGAGGTCAAACGATTTCCGAACGATTTTTCCCTTATAAATCCAATAAACAAATTTTTTTTTTAAACACTTTATATTTTTTTTACTCCCGAATTGTCCAAATACGGATTCCTCAAGTTAAAAGATAAATAATTTTTTTTTTCCGTGTAACTTCCATGGAATGTGGTTGGCAAGAATCGGGGAAACCGGTCTCCTGCCGGTGCCCTATTGGATTGGCTTGGCTTGGCCCGAGCTGATAGCGAAGGTCTCGAGGTCTTCGACAGAGTCGGAACGAAAGAGAGCCAGTGGAGATCGCTCTATGAGTCACGTTCGGAGCCAGCTTCGAGACGTGCCTGCTGGTCTTTACCGGGATGGCAATTGTGAATAGAGAACGGAGTAACTCGGCACCCAGAGTGCATAGTTATGCCGACAGTGCGATAATGAAAATCTTAGAAAACGAAGATTGCCGGAGGAAATCCTCTTCTCGTTTATTTCTGGCACGTACCTCGGGGATCTGACCCCGGTCTTATCACCTGTGGTTCTATTGCCAATAAATATTTTAAGATGCTTTGATTATTAGCACTCAAACCATGGGAAGTCTTTAAAATAAGTATTGAAAAATTGTTTACTTCTAAATTTGCATTGCTATACTATACTCAATACTATATATGGAAAAAATACATAATCAAACTATTAAAGAAAGCTTTCCGAATGAGTGATGTTTAGGGAATTTACTACTGTAACATAAATAAACTTATTGAATTATGAATTTATTTATAGAACTTATTCATTTGAAGAACGTGTGAGTTTTTGAGTTTCATGATTTATTTGACTCGGTATGTTTATAAGAACTCTGTCGATCATTCGACATCCATATAAAACCCCTCAGATCTGACCATCCGCTTGGGTTCTCGCTCCACTTTCTCGCTCTTGTCCCCAATGCATCTCACTTCTTGCCGTGTGGTAATTACCCACCTTGATGACTAAAAATCTGTCATTAAGGCAAAACTGCAGTTCAGTAGGTAACACACATATGGGGATGCCCAACCCCTCGACCGCCCATGAACCGCCTCCTCTTCCGTCTTCCGCATTTTCCACAAGAAAAAACCCAACGGAGAGAATCCGACAAACAACTTGCCCTGTAAACTCAGAGACCTGACCTATGAGCTTTGTCTTTAGCATTCGCATTTTCAGTACTCTCGCGTTCTCCGTTCGGCTTTGTTTCTTTGTTGGTTTCTTCCATTGTTTCGACGTTTATCTCGCTTTTGGGGGCAACAGTTTTGCTTCGATTTGTGCGGTTTTATTTTTGGACCCACCTTGGAAACTTGTTCTGGCAATCGGAGAATGGAAAATGCTGCAAGTTTCCACAACAAACATAATAAATTACATTACTTAGGACCAATATACGGTTATAGTCTCGATTTTCAGCCGAGGGCGTCGAATTAAATTACTCAGTTGAAAAGTCTTTGACTCTCGGGTATTATTCTTCACTTTTCACCCACTCTTCCGACTCTTGAGCCGGCTTAATTTAATTAAAACTTTAATTGTTTTGTTGACAGGTAGACTTCATGTCATTGAACCAAGTCTTAACTCTAGAAAAGTATGGGTTTTCATCAGGTGGCTGTTTTTTCCTGGACCAAATCATATATATATATCTATATATAGTTTTTTGGTTCTGTTCTCTCTCTTTCGCTATCGCTATCGCCATTGTAATATTAATTCAATTCTAGACACTTGCTGGGTGAACAATCGCCAAACACTTGGGCACTGATTGAACTTAATTGAATTAAGAGCAGTTTGCCAGTTACATCTTCACTTGGGTCAGGCGAACAGGAAGTCAACCTTGTGATAGGTATTACAAAAGTCGCTATATAACAAAAGTCTCTTAATATTAAAAAAAATCAGGAAATTACAAATATATTTCTGCAGAAACAAGAAAAATTTAAATAAATATATTTTAACATTAGTTATCAAGTGAAATAACCTTTTAAAAGGTGTGTTTACTTATAAACCAACCGACCTATAGTTTTCCTGAACAGCCCCATCTTAATTTTACCAAAATTCAGAATCTTACAAATATATCTCTGTACAAAAATTTAAATAAATGTATTTTTATATTAGTTCTTAAATAAACTAAACTTTTCTGGGGTGTGTTTACTTATAGATAAACCTACCTATAGTTTTTCTGATCATCCCCTGTCACTCATAAGAGCTGGCAATTTATAGAGTACCTCAAGGCAGCCTGTGAACTAGTTTCGCTTGCTTTTCATACAACTTTTGAAAGCCATTTAGTTGACTTCGGGCTTCTTTTGGCATTTCCTCCACATAACCACAGATGTTGCCTCAAATGAGAGCATACATATGTGTGTTATTTATGCGCTTACTTAAGGGCTACCACCTTATGCATTCTTAATACCGCCTTCGTTATTGTTTTTGTTTACCTTTCGGGCCTGAAAATGTGCTTGCCAGTGCAATGCATTTGCCGTTTGTTTACGCTACTTACGTATCCGAAAGATACACAACTCGAGTGCCATATTTCATCATTTGGATGCCTCGGGCATCTTTCGAATGCATTTCGTATGCAAAGAGGGTCCCCCCCTATCATTTAACTGCTTTGCATACCAAATACTACAAATGTCTAACCTTTTTTGCTGCAATTTAGCGAATGATTTCTGGGGTTTTTCTGGGCATTACTTGTTTTCATAGCACTTGGCCTTTGGGTTTGTCGACTATACAAATTCTCGCTAAAGAAAACCTGTTTCTCTCGATTCTTTGGGCTTGGGTCCGGTTAGCAGCGCAATCTCTTTTGACGTACTTTGTTTTATGAAATGCTAATGAATTTATGTGGATTCGATTATACGCGACTTTGCTATTAATTTGCACTTAACAAACGACGCAACTAATAAAATTATTGAATATTTTTCGTATTATTGCTGGGATAAAGGAATTGTTGACGCCCTTCGATTTGGAGTGGTTCCATAATCTCCTGTCTGCCCTTCAAATCCCTGTCTGCATTCCTGGTTAACGAAGCCGTGCTAATAAATTATCCCCACAGACCTTGAACCCGAGGTGTTTGAAATAAATATTGCACACTGTCTTCAATTAGCACGCAGCTTGGCAATGGGAGATTCGCGTGTTTGGTGGAGGAAACCCCAAAAAAAGCGTTGACCCAAAAAGAAGGAAGGTAAAATCTCCCATATTTAATAAGTTCGGGTAGGTGATGATTAAGGTTGCAAAGAAATTATGAAGTAATATAAAAAATAGACCATTTTATGTCTTATTTAATTCATTAAATAAATCTAGATTTGACATGAAACATCTTATAAATATTATAACTAAATACCTGACCGACCTTTGTTCGCGATATTTTCTTTCTGTGCAGTGACAAAGAGCTGGGGAAAGTGTCTGGCTAATTTGTGAAAAGTAATAACATTAACCAAAAGAAAAAGTGCCAAAAAAAAAACGAGTAATTGTATCGGGGAGCGTGGGAGAAATCTCTCTGTATCGCTGGGGTTCAGTAGCTTCCAAACGAAAGTCTCTGAATTGGTGGTTATATAACCCATCTGGATCTACAAGGTAACGCCCACCAGATCATTCTCCGGCGACATCAGCTGGCTCTCTCTCTGTTATTAACACTCTTTAGCGAACGGAATGAAACTCGTTTAGCACCCGGGGAAAACTAGTCGCTGGCTGCTGGCTGGTGGAAAATTGGAAATGTATCTCTATCTATGAGATACGCGATGGAGCGAAAAGTAAAAGTGCTTTGGCTGCTTCCACAGCGCCCACTTTTGCTTTCTTCCGCCGCTTCTTCTGGCCGTTTAGCCGCCATTGAGCCGTGAAGTGGCGGCGGCGGCGGGGGTAAAATAGCTGCTTACCTTGCGCAAAATCTGCTGCAACAACAACTGCATTGTTTTGAACCGTTTCCAGTCGCCCCTCCCCTTTCTTGGCCCTCCCCAATTGACAGCACCTACGTAACAATGAATGAACCCACATGAGTCACGTCTGGTGCATTCCCAGGCCCACAGCCCACAACACACAGCCCAAAAGCCAAACACAAACCCCAAACTCCGAACCCGGGGCATGCGTGAAACGTTAGCTCATCTGTCGGTGGGGTAACCTCAATTCGGTTCACTTTGCGGCTGCGCTGTAACTCCAACTGTTTGCCCCTCCGACTGCCCTTCTCCCTGGCCACGATTAACCCATTCAAAAACCCAGGGGCTTGGTATTACCAACAAAAATATTTTTTAAATTTCATTTGTACTTTAAATGTTAGGCTTAAAGTTATTTTAAATATTTAACTAGAAATTTAAAAAATTAAACTTAAGCATTTAAGCTGTAGAATAACTATTGATGCAAAAATCCACTTGATTGGAGCAGCGGTTTAGATTTTTTTAAATCCAAAAAATAAATTTAAATGTAGCCTTCAAATTAGAGGTGCTTTAAAATAAGTTTTTTATTTATAATTAGGCCTTTTCAAAACCTAAATTTGGGTAAAATCAAAATTTCGAAATTACAAAGACTTTAAGGTTAAGCATTTAAATAGATCAAATTTTGTTGATGAAAATATTGTTGTTGGAGCTGTTTGGTGCCACATGTCGGATCTTTGTGGAACACTGTGCAAAAATTTGGCTGCTCTAGCTGGTTTGGGTTGTGGTCGTTATTAAAAAATTAAAAAAATCAGTCTTTCATTTTATAATTTTAAGTGATTTTAAAAATTTAATAAAAAATAGGATCATTTTATAAGTTATGAATAAAATATAAATAAATATACCATTTTAATTTTTAATTTTTAAAAGCTATATTTCAAAATCCAAACAATACAATCAAAATCAAATAAATACATTTTATTAAAATTGTAACCATTACAATTGTTGGTCATGGGTTAACGAACAGCGAAAAGCGAGCCCCGAATCTAGTACACGTTACAGCCACGTTCGTGGATCGGCCAGCATGAAAAGCAACTACAACAATGCTGCAGAGTAGTTACCTTGTTTTTGGTTTTGGTTTTGGTTTTGGCCAGTCACCAGCTTGGACAGAAGCCCTCGTGCCAGTTCCAATTTGTCGAGCGCTTTTCAGTTCATTTCGGGCTGGATTGGTTGTTGTTTCGTGTCGTGACATTCAAATCGGTTTGTTCCAGAGCCGTGCAAAAGGGCAGCCACCGATCAGGGGGCATAATTCAGAAATGGATTTTCCCCACGTCTTTATGAGTTATTGCAGCACTACCGAAATGACGAAATCCTGCTCCAGATTGCCCCCTCCCCCCTTCCCCCCTGGCTTTTTATTAGAGGCAATGGAGACATTAATAAACCGCTTAAATCCACTATCGCCCCAATCGCAATTGCCTTAACAAAGGAGAGCAAATTAAAAGCGAACCAAGCAAATTTGTCAGTTTCGAGGCAAATGCGAACTAAGTTGACAAATGTCGACTAACAATGGCGGGGAATCACGGGGTGAATGGGGAGTGCTTTTTATATTTTTTATATAGAGAGCTGGGTGACCCAAAATGCAGCTGAATGGGAACGTGAAATATGGACACATTAGATGGCTATCTATCCATGCATAAAACACTAACAGAAAATTGGGATTGGGTTTCAGTTAATTAAAAGCAGTTCTATGGAGAATTTGTGAAAATTCAGTCTGAGAATTATAATATTGCAATATTAGGTATTTTAAAAATATAGGTAAAATATCATTACTGTTTATCAACAAAAAATACAGAGAGAAATGTAAAGTTCTCAAAAAAAGGAAAATATTAAATGTCAAAAACACTTTTACAATTAATGATCCTTTATAATATTTTAATTATTTATTTAAGGAAATTATACATAGTTTTTGATTATTTGACCATTTTTTTAAGGCACCTTTTATATGAGAAAATTATTAAATGTAAAAAAAACTTTTAAAATGAATGATTCCGTATAATATTTTAATAAATTAATTAAGCAAATTATCCTTAGGATTTTATTATGTGACCCTTTCTTTTAATGCAAAAACATTTTTACAATTAATGATTCTTTATATTATTTTAATAATTTAGGCCCCCTTTATATGGGAAAAATATTAAATGAAACATTTTTTTTAAATTAATGATTCATAAATTAACTAAGAAAATTATACTTAGGATTTTATTATTTGACCTTTTCTTTTAGTGCAAACATTTGTGTGTCTCTTTTGCATTTGCTGTGTGGCCTGCGCTTGAGCTGCAGCGCTTGCCTAATTGTTCAATTGCATTAGGGGCAATTATGCGGCTGACATAGATGTGTGTATCTAAGCCCCAAGTACGTACACATGCGCCCGTCATTAGAGTAATTTCACAGATACAGATAAGCAGCGGCAACGGTAACCGACTGGACAATTGCTTGTCCATATTCAACGGCCGCTTAACTTGCATATTGCGTGGCCAATACCCTTATCGCGCCTATCGAAAGAGCTCCAGCCACTTGTCCAGATTTTGGGGGATGGTTTTGATGGATGGTTAGTATCTAATACTCCGATTGGGTCGATAGCCTTACTCCATTATAGATTAAAGGGTATTGTGCATACCAAATAACAATCATCTGTTGTGATTTAGGAAACATTTGGCAGTCTAAGAATTTCGCAATGGCAATCATATGTTGCGGAAAAGCATTATGAAAATGGAATTAATACACGTTCAAGTATCCGGCGAACGCAATTTTTCCAAAACATATACACAGCATTAATGCCTGAACTCATTTGCGATTTTGACGGTCCATGTTGCCGTTGCCCCCAGCTGGCTGGTTCAATAAACGCGCATAGCAGGGCCAACAAGGTCAAAATTGATGAAGGCGATCGTTTAGTGCACAGAGAAAAAAATTTGATAATATTGAAAAGTTAACATAAAATAATCCAAGATTATTGTAATGATGATATTTCTTGTTCAACTTGTTTTAATATTATCAATTATGATAGCTTGAAACACAAGAAAGAGACATTTATTTAAATTCAGAGATTGTGTTTATTATAATTTTTTATCTGGCGTGAGTAAAAAATCGGTTTGGCATGAACAACATTTTTTTCAGATATCTTTATTATATCTTTAAAATACTTCAGAGACTTTTCTTTTCAACCCTTTTTATTTTATTATTTTTTTTTAGAATATATCTAAAATATCATGGAATTTTTATAATCCTCTTAAAGGTTAATATTTTCTTTCCGTGTACCGAAAGCATTCGCACATCCGTGGTAGCCAATTAAGCAGTTGACCGCTTTGGATCTTCGAGATTGAGTTCGATTTCATTGCGGGTTTCGATTTCTTTTATAAACTTAATTGCGTTGAAAGTTCAGCTCGAGGCGATCTATGGCTCATTTTGTCTCTCTGATTTTTCGGCAAAACTCAAGAAATTTGTCTTCAAATGCGTATGCGAATGAGGCATGATATAAGCAAATGTCATGCAAATGAGTCACCGTCGAAACCGCATCAATGGAAACAAATACAAATTTTTAGAGTTCGAATGCGAGTGGAATGAGCGAATGAGGTCTGCTTCCCATAATGATGCTATGATACGCATGGGAAGTTCGTAAATAGAGAATAATGACGATCGACTCATTCGAATGAGATACTTATACTTCCGTGGATACTTCTCTCGACAGTTACGTACATCAAATAGCGGTACCTCAGAAAATCAAAACAAAAGAAGTCCCAAATACAAAACTAGGTATACATATATATATAGGAACGTATAGATATATGGCACTAATGCCACAGTTATCGTTTGAGCGTGCGACGCCTCGCATTCTCCATCACACTTGGCTGATTTTGGAGCGGCATAAGCCGCGCTCGCAATTCATTATTGATAACATCTCCATCTTCATCGCCATCCTCAGCGAATTTCACGGAAATGCCAAGAACGCAGCTCATCCAAACGTCTATTTATCTGCCACTGGAATAATCCAAACTAACTGTTGGCATTCTGCGGAATTCTTTTTCGAGACGGGAGTCTGCGTAGACCGTCATTTGGGTTAAGTTAGATGTTTCTTTGGATTAAGAGAGCGTAATTCAAGTTAAGATGGGCCATTTCCACGAAGTGTATTAACTTTAAGTGATTCATCTTTCAGCTGATGATCTCTTACTATACACCTATATTTAGTAATTTCCCTGTTTTTATGATCTTCGTGAATTCAGGATGTTTGAAAAAATATTAGTAAAACACTAAAAATTTAAATTTATGATCCCAATAATCTCTCAGCTTTAAGCTAACGATCCGATCCCGAGTAGTTTAATCGCTCAAAGCTTCTGGCCATCAATCACCGGCGCAGATCCCAGTCATGACTACCCAGATGGCTGTCATTATCACAAGCGGCCACAATAACAACTGCAGACTACTCCCGAGATCATTAAGATACCAAGCGATCGCCGGCCATTCTCCACATCCATCGTGATCGCAATGCAAGTGAAATCATAATTGCAAATCGAAATCGAAGCGGCTTTATTGGGCCGCAAAAACTGGTTTAGCATTCTCTCGCGATCATCCTCGAACCGATCGTTATCGCTGGATTTTCCGTTTGGAGTTGGAGATCCCAAGTGTAAGAGCCATTCTGAGCCATTCGTTCATCCTGAGTGCGTGCTGCTGAAGCGGAAATGAGTCGACTCCCCGGCGAGCTCGTTTCTCTAATGCTGATTTCTGTTTACATCTCGTACATGCACCTGCTCCTCCGTTCCCCTTGTTTTTACCGATGCCATGATGCACTCGATTACCCGATCGAGTCACGTTTTCTATAGAGAACCGACCCCAGGGCTTGTGGGTACTTTGGTTTCATTTGGCTTAAGTGGAGGGTTCAGATTGTGGGGCTTTTGCCTTCCTGGCACTCCCTTGCCCCCGGCTGTGGTTCACTGTATCAATAGGTGGTTCTATCTTCGCTCGGTTCTAAGCAATCAACCTGGTATTATAATTAAAGCTTGATCATGAGCAGTGGCTCCATTGTGTCATCTGTGCGGGGATTTGGAACTGTATAGGTAAACCACAATTGCATACTCTTAGGCTTTTGTCAATAAAATAGTATACTTTTAGGCTGAATGTAAAGCAAATCTGGTCACTCTGAAATTCAAATTTAAGTTTAAAAATGAGGTTAAAGAAGAGAAATTGTGAGATCTGGTCTAATTTATATCCCTATAATCTGAATGTAAATATCTTTTGATATATATCTTTTAATCACTATCTTTAAAATATTTAAATCTCGCTAAGGGTTAGGTAGTATATTTAAATGTTTTTCTCCAGGTTTTAATATATTATATTTATTATATTTAATAGGTATATTATAAAATAGATAAGCCATATATATTGTATATTTCATATTTTGTGGTACTTATAACATTTTGGCACATCTTGATTAAAATTTCTTACTGTTTTAGCATTCACAATTTTTTTTTAATACTTCACATAATTTTCTTTGTTTTTAAAGTCAATATAGCATTGCCCCCGCCAGTGGCTATCGTTATGCCCTTTTACAACCCACCTGGCTGGCCTCCAGTGACAACAACATCACCGATAACTATTTACCTTTGCCGCTGCCTTTTTTTTTTATCAGCACCAACGTTGACATTCAAAAATATAAAAAAAAAATTACAAAATACCTACCTCGCTGTGATTTTGTCCCCGTCTGGCTCAAGCAAATTTTATCTGTAAGGCACACAAGTGCATAAATATAGGTATATTTTTAGCGGTACATTAGTCAGCAGGCGCATGGCAAAATGGCAGGTGAATGGGATTGCGAAGCTGTAGCCCTATAATAAAGCGTGGAATTTCAAGTATTTTTACAGAAAAGTAACGCTATTTAAAGGAGGTAAAGGCTTTTTCAATGGGAGATACGAGAGGGTGGCGGCGCCACGCCTGAATATCGCACCACCATAAGGGTAACGTCATTAGTGACGAGCAACCACCGAACTGGGGCTTTTAGTGTTAATTGCTGACATGGGGGTAGGCTTATGAATGTCCCAGGTGGCTAAAAAAAAAGTGGGGGAACTTCGAGTTGGTTGCATGCACCACTGACATGACATCGCTTGGATCGGCAGATAACAACCCAGCGATAACCATGGTGAATAAAGTCGGCAAACTCGCGCCCCCTCTGGATATTTTCGTATATCCGCTCTATAGTTATTATTGGGTGGCTCTGTTTGCAGTTCGACTCGAATACTTCAACTCCCAGAGCAACTTTTGATGGGTTCACCGCTGTGGTGGAGGCCGTGGTTGAATGAACCTTATGCACTTCGTTCCATGACATCGATTGGGCTTATATGAATGGTTCGCAACTCAAAGTTGAAGCTATTGCTGTGTATTCGCTGTGGGTGGGAGATGGAGATGGTAAACACTTTGATGTGAACTATTTTTGGCCACCCGGTACAATGAACCTTTCGGACTTCCTTGACATTATTTATGGTGGGAAA
Organism: Drosophila mimetica; assembly: GCA_037075245.1. Classification (NCBI taxonomy): domain Eukaryota; kingdom Metazoa; phylum Arthropoda; class Insecta; order Diptera; family Drosophilidae; genus Drosophila; species Drosophila mimetica. The sequence goes on from JBAMCH010000023.1 coordinate 12,210,268, forward strand.
ATGACAAACTGAACTTGAGGAATAAACTTAAAATACAATACCATAAAGAAACCTGTTGTATATTATTTAAAGTTATTTAATACAAAAGTAAAATATATTATGATATTTTTTATTATTATTCATAAATAGATTTTAAATCACAGTTGCTTCAATTTGGACAAATTCAACTATTCATTACCAATAATTGAGCTTTATTTAATTCTCCCAAACGAACCACTTGGCCTTGAACTTGAGGGAACAGCGCTTTGTATTTAGGGGAATGCGGAACGTGTCTTAATGACATTAATTATATTTATGGAGAGCTCCACTTATAGAAAGGGAAATTGTTACTCACTTTCCACGGAATACTTGAACGTACTGCCTTCCAAAAATGTCAGGCTATTTAGGAATAACTAGTACCTACCTATATATAACTAACAAAAACCATTTAACAACAAATTTAACCACCTAACTAATTTGTATTCCCTTCTCTTGCAGGTGTATTTTCCTGGTAAAAATGGAGGCAAAAATCTCAGAAAAATAAAAAAAAGGAATAAATCGTGGCAAATTGCTGAAAATAAAAATAAGAAAACAAACGAAAAAAAAAGAACTGCAATAACTCAAGCTCAAAGGTGGAAACAAAACAAGCGATTTTGAGGCTCAGTCGAACGTGGAATCGACTTGACCCACAGAGGCGCACCAAAGGAAAGAGAAAGACATACGGCTGTAGAGCGAGAGGGAGCGACATACGATGCGTGTGGCTGGGTGGCTCAGTGGTGGCTTTATGCTCGCCCTGGCCGTAATGTTAACGCAGGCACGTTTCATTGCGAAAAGAGAAACCACCGGCTTGGAGCAGGCGGTGGCTTCCACATCCACTGACCCTGACATTGTTCCGGCGCCCAGGGAAAGTGGGAGCGACAGGGGAGAATTCGATATTGTTAACTCACAAAACGAACTTAAAGATGAAACAAAAACTGAAACCCCAACGGAAAGTCTGAAAGAGAATCTCAACGTTAAGGAAACCACTGCAGCTTTGGTTCAAACTGAGTTTAGCAGCACTACAGAGAATATTAAAGAGGATCAACTCAAACCGAAAGGGGAAGAAGCTCATTTAAAGGAAGAAACTCAACCGGTTTTTGTACAAAATCTAAAGAATAAGGATAACCCTGTAGAGGCGACTCATGAAGATTCTAGCTTAATAAATAACTCTCAGATGGATAAAAGTCCAACTAATCTGGAAGATAAGGAATCTACTGAGGCTCCTGTAAGAGAAGAAACTCCTTTGAAACATATTGTAAGCACAACGACTGAGAAAACCGAGGAAAAGGATGTGGCATTAAAGGATCCTCTTCCAAAAGAAGAACCACAAGTTCAATCTGAGGTAAAGGAGAAAACCACAGAATCTGTAACAACTCCAGATGTTTCCAGCACCACAGAGAGATTGTTTAATACCACCACCACCACTACTCGTTCCTCCGATCTTGGCCGTTCCATGCAGTACTCATCAACCGTAGATTCAGTTACGCCCATGAAACTGAGGGCCATACCCATGACAACTACACCTTCTAGCACCACTTCAAGCACTACTCCAAAGACAACCACTTCCCAATCCTTCGCCTCCAATGAGAATGCCATCGAGGAATCCACATCGCCGACAGATGTTCGTCAACTGCCCGAGAAGCGAGCCAAGTTTATCAGTGAAAACTCCACAAATGCCCAGCAACTAACGCTTCCCAATACCGCTGAAGTTTGGAGTCTGGCGGCGATGAAGGCGGTACCCAAAGCCCCGCTTACAACCACAACTCACTTGCCACTTTTTAATCAAACTGATTTGGCTAACGATATAGACGTACCAGTGAATAAAACCGAGCAGCACAAGGAGAAGAATCTGTTGGATTGGATGAATATTGCCATGATGCCTTCCTCGTCCGAGAATCGCACTGAATTTGTGGTGAGAACCACTCTGGATGCCACCGAGGGGGCCACACAGGCCACCACTGAGGCTCTAGATGAGGAAACTCATACAAAGAGTGAAATTTTTACAGGATTAGAACCACATGAAGTCACAACAAAGGCAGGAACTTCTATGGATCAAGATATAACAACCACAACTGCACGCACGGAACTTTTGGAGGTTCCTCTGGTGAAGAAGATGGCCGAAACAGCCAATGCCAAGTTAATAGAGGCGATAACAGAGGCTCAAACGGAGAGAGAAGCAACAACAGAGGCTGCAACATTGGTAACAACACCACAGCAACCTGCAACATCGCCTGTAACAGCGAGGGTGGGTTTAACAAAAACGGAACTCTTGAATGTGACAGCAATATCGGAAACTCTCTCAGGTGAAATGCCTAAGATAAATTCAACTGAAACGTTATCAACCACAACGAGCACAACCACCACAACAGAGGCTTCATTATCTGTAGAGTATGTATCGCCTGAAATAGTCTTACAAGAAGCAACATCCGAAGCTACAACAGCAGCAATGCCAAATGCAAGCACAGAGGCAGCAGCAACATCAACGACACCCTCAGCAACAGAGGCAGCAACAGCAACAGCAGCAACAACTACTACTACTACAGAAGCATCAGCAACATCTGAAGGTACAACAGCAACACCCGCAGCAGTTGCAACATCGACTGTTGTAACCACCCCCACTGGCAGTACAACTGAAATGGCAATGAAAGCGTCTGAAATCAGCAACGATAACAGTAACGACGTCATCGTTGCCACAACCAAAAATCCAGAGAGCGAGCAACCGCCAGCAACGGCAACCGTTGAGCCAACAGCAACATCGGTTAGTGTGCGAGTGGCTGGCGAGGTGAGCACTTCGATTCGGCCCGAAATCGAAATCAGCGTTACAAGTGCACGGAACACAACAAACGCGAGTGCGACAAGTACAACATCGACGGTAGCAACACCCACGCAAACGGAAATTGCGCAAATTAGCAATGAAGTGAATTTGGAGGCAGTGACAGTGAAGACGCGCAACGACGACGACGACGACGACAGTTTGAGTGCAAATGCGAGTGCGAATGGGCCAAGAACAGCTGAGAAAACCGATAACGCGGTCAATAACAGTGTGGCCATAACAGAGAGCAGCGTGCTGGTGAAAACCACCCCAGCGACACCGGGTAGCATTATCGGTTCCCTTGGCGACCTGAGTAAGCTGAGCAAAGAGCACGAATCCTCGCTGGAGACCAACAATATAGGCGAGGCAGCCGCACCCGAAACAACAACATCAGCAGCAGCAGCAGCAGGTGTTGCTGTTGCAACGGCAACAGGTGGCCAGGAATTCGAAAGGAAGCCGCAACATCATGAGGAGCAGCAACAGGTGGTCGACGAACAGGACAACGAGCAGCAGTTAGCCAAGACAACGATGGCGGTAACAACGACAACACCTACAACAACAACAACAACCAGTACAACAAGCACTACAACAGAAAGACCCTCCACCACTACAACCATGCAACCGGTGGTAATAAGTCTGCTGGACGACAGCACCACCACCACTACCACCACCACCACCACCACCACCACTACAACAGCTGCACCACCCACAGAGGAGTATGTGGAATCCTCCACGGTGCTGGGAACCACCAGCAGCAGCAGCTTTGTGCCGCCACTGGACAGCACCACCACAACCACAGAGGCACCCCAGATGCCACCACCCACCTTCATGGCTCCCTATCCCAACGAACTGGATCACATGCAGACCAATGCCCAGGGCAACGGAACGGATGTGAACGTGATCATAGCCATCACGGTCAGTGTGATTGGTGTGGTGGCCCTCATCCTGCTGGTGGCCTTCCTCTATCTGATGCGCAAGCGCCAGAAGCAGATGTCCTACGGGCAGAGATGTCGTCCGGTGAGTCTGGATGCCTACTCCCTGGACAACGTATCGGTGTTGGGTAGTGTGCGGCGCAAGGGTCGCGATGTGAGGGCCTCCAAGAGGACCTACGGCAATGCGGCCTTTGATGATCCCTCGCTGCGGCACAATCTGCTGACCGCCAGCGAGCTGGGACGCTTTGTAGAGCGGCGATCCGATGTTTTCGAGGAGTTCCGGGATGTGCCGCAGATCATTGCCAGAGCGGATGAAGTGCCGCCCGGCTGTGAGGACAAGAACCGGTGAGTAAAATTTGAAAACCCTCTTTGTTTCCAGAAAGTGTAAACAGTAGATATCGGTTAAAGAATAGTTCCAAAACATTTAGGTGTGTTTACCCCCCCTAAAAGACCTGGTTCACACTTATGTAATCTAAATGCTTTGATAACATGCATATGAAATGATTAGATTAGGCCTAGTTCAATGGTAAACGAGAGAACTTTATGTACATTTATTCAAAAAAAAAAACTTTTAATACTATTTGTTGATAAACGATAAAGATATAGATATCTCCTTGGGACTTGTTGTTATTTTCTCGTAACCGGAATCTACTGTAATTAAGGGTTCACTTTGCCGGGCACGAGTTCACATCAAATTGTCGAATCAATTACAATACTGATCTCTTCCTGCTTTTCTCTTCCCTGAACCCGAACCCGTACCCCAACCAATAACAACACCGCTGACGATGGTGACTCAACATCTCGACCTCGAACACCGCAGCTACGCCAACGTGATTCCGCTTCCTGAGACGCGGGTGGTGCTCCAGCGGCAGGGCGACGATGACAAAACGGAATACATTAATGCCAATTATGTGCGGGTAAGTAACCGAGGCAGTGTCTCCCAAGTGGGCGGCAGATCAGCTCATCCCAAAGCTAGACAAACAATTGACGCAGTGGCTTCTCCCACACACAAAACTATTGGGTGGGTGGGTGTTTGAGCTCCTCTTGAAGTGCTTAACATACGTGGCGAGCCTTGCATGACGCCCTGCCCTAACTGGAATCTTCACGGGGCCCCTCGAGGCCCATTAAACATGGCGCCCGAATAATTACACGCCCGATGAGACTCACCTGCTGCTCCTCCGTTGGCCATGACTGTGAAATGCCAGGCCCAGCGTCTTTGTGTTGCCCAGATCCGTGCAAGCAAATGGGCCCTGCTGCGAAAAGCAGCAACTAATAATTGCGCCAAGGGAAAGTGTCTGCCGAGATCAACGAAGTGTGAATGCCCTTACATCACGATCCAACGCCACGCTCTAAACCACCCGAAATCATTCAGAAAACAATTAAGAGTTTTGCATACACACATGAGTTTAAGATATGGCAGATTAAACGCTTTTTATAAAGTGAATATACTATATTATCTGGTGAAAATGTTCTCTAACCTTACAAGTTCAAGGTTTAAAGTTATTCAAGAACGTTGATTAAACGATAAAAGGGGAAAAATATGATGCTTTGTCTAAAAGATATAAAGATAGTACTTTCTTTGTAAAAAAAATTCTTAAATATATAGCTACCGAAGCTTAAAATGATATAACAGCTTAATTTCAGGTTCTTAGCACTAATCAAAATAATGAGTATAATCATTTGCTATAAGTAAAACGTTTATTTTCCATAATAAGACCTTTGGAATATGTCACCTTTTTATAGAAAGCAAGAGAGAATGCCGTTAAAGCAAGCAGTTGCAAGCAGGGCAAATCAAGCAGTCGCCTGTAATCTGGCTCCATCTATGTGGAATAATTAATTATTTGCTTATAACTTTTTAATCAGTGGCCCGATTTAAAATATTTCTTCTACGTTTCGGAACTCTACGAGTAACGGGTATAATGATAAAAACCTTTTTATTTTCCGTGTACAGGACAAGTGTCCATCAGTTCAGATGTTTTCAGTTGTTTTACTAAAACGCACTTTAAACAACTGCATTGAAGCGTGACGTGGACGATGCATTGCGGCGCATTGAAGCGAAACATTTCGAGCGTTCATCGGCATTGCACCTGGCGATAAGCAACCTGAGCATGTCGAGATTTAAGCAGCAGAAGTCTGTTGTGCGATTTTATGGTCATTTATACGAGAGAGACGCGCGCAGCTCATCGTCAGAGTGACTGGCAGTGTGGGCAGAGGCAAAATTAAGCCGCAATAGGTTTTAATTAATGGTTATGTCATTACTCATGCTAGCCTCTTTTGTGGGGGAAGAAGAGCAAGGCCTTAGATTATTTCCAATTCAAAGAGTAATTGTTTACCATCTCAGAGATAAGATACTAACACATGTTTCCTATTCATTCAGGGCCCTCGGGATGCGCCCAATTACTACATAGCCTGCCAGGCGCCGCTGGAGAGCACGACCAGCGACTTCTGGCGCATGATCTGGGAGCAGCAGTCGCGCGTCATCATCCAGGCGACGGATCTCAGCGAGAACGGCATCGAGAAGTGCGCCGAGTATCTGCCACCCTCGGCAACGCTGGACAATCACAGCAGCTACGGCGACTACCAGGTGACCCTGAAGCATCGCGAGGTGAAGGACCGATATGCCATTTCCACGCTGGTCCTGAAGCGGGCGGGCGGCGAGGAGAGTCGCGAACTCACCCACTACTGGTACAAGTGGCCCGAGGCGGGCGTTCCCGCCGAGGAGGCGCCCATCATCGCCATGCTGCTGGAGGCGCGATCATCGCTCAAGTCCTACTGCCTGGAACAGGCCAACGAGCTGCGCGAGAAGTCTGCCACCCTGGAGACGTCCATGGATGCGGATGGCTCGAAGGCCGAGGCGGGCAGCACGTCCAGCCATGAGATTAATGGCAACATTTCCAGTCGGAGCGGTATTCGAAACCAGCAAGGGTGAGTTGAAGTGTATTTCTGTGATTAAGATAAGTATGTGTTTTATGGATCGAATTTGGAACAGGGTTTCCTTTGTATCTTTTTGAGATTTTCTGAAAGAGTTCTAATAAATTAGAAAAACTTAGAACATTGTAACCATATTTTTGACTTAAAAACTTATATTATAAGAATATATATTAAGTTTACCAACCTGAAAACATTTATTCTTTCATCAAAGAACTTTACGTGATCTTATCTAGTAAAAATACAATTTGTAACTCATGGATCCTTACTTATACTATATCATAGCAGTTCTGTCTTGCATGGCTTTTTAATGTTTTGTGTCTCCTTCTCTCCCCTAGACCGCTAACCGTTCACTGTTCTCCAGGCACGGGACGAACCGGTACCATTATCGCCTCGGACATGGCCATTCGCAGTCTGGAGACGCCGAAGCGTTCGGTGGACATCCCACAGCTGGTCTACTACGTGAGGAGAGGACGTGCCAGCGCAGTTCAGACCAAGGAGCAGTATGAATTTATCTACAAGGTGGCCAGCATGTATGCGGCCAAGATCACAAATCTGTCCAACGACAACTGAAAGCCTCTCCTATTTGCGGGAGGCCGCCCCATCGAGTGGAAAACGAATTTTCAATTGAGTTCACCTTTCCAGCACTGATCCGTGGGACCCTCAGTAACAATAATGTTTTATACGAAATATTAGTGTAAATTAGTATTATGCTTGAATGTTGGCACCTGATTAAGCGTCGTTATATATGTCCGGGCTTTAAATATCATTTAAAATGTATGTATTCCTTTATTATTGTGATATAATCGTACATTCGTATATCTCCTGATAATCTGTTGCATATTTATAATGTCAATTTTTGTTTTTTGCACTCTCGCGTCCAATTTCCGGGGCCATAAAATCCGGAACGAATGCGAAATATTTGGAGCTCTTCGTATTGTATTTTAAGAAAGTCAAGTATGTAATCAAAAAATGTATGTATCTATTTTAAACGAGCTTTAATGTACGTAAGTTATTCGTAGGTATACACAGAGCTGTACTGTACTCATATTATTCTGAATTACAAGAAAAAATATGTTCAGAAGTGGTATTTGAAGTTTTAAATTTGGCGGGCTTTAAACGATCAAGAATTTTAGTGTGGTTGTGCATTGGAAGGTTCTACTATTATCTAAGAAAACTCTAGGGGACGTTTTCTCAACCCTTTTTCAAGGTATAACTTACCTAAATGAAGGATTCAAATAAAACACATACCATTTGCGGCTAGGTGGCAACCCCACACCAGAAGAGTTAACTAATTGTCAAAAATAAAAGGAAAAATATTAAGGTCTGGGCTCCAAAGTGCTGTCCCCAATTTTCTATGCCTAAAGTCTGTAAGGTGAGGTGGTCTGTAAAAATTTCTGGGACAACGAGGTAAGGTAATAAGATTATTTTTCTGGAAGATAGCTGAACACTGAGTGTAACGGTAACAAATCCAGGACTTGAACCAAGTCATCAACCGCTGTTAAAATTTGACACCTGTAAATGGTCCACCACTGGCACAAACTTAACAGTACACCTTACAGCTGTTAAACACCCCCACGATTTATATCGCCCATCATAGCACATCCCTAACGTGAAAAAAATTGGCGTGAACATTTTTATCAATATTAATACGCGAAGCCATTTTAAAGCCAATAAGAAACTACCAGCAATGCAACGGAAAATGCTGGACACTGTGATTTTGTGAATTAATTCGAACTCGTCGAAAAACAAAGGAAATTCCTTGGGAAAACCAATCAATTTAAAACGCTGTGCAAACAGGGTGCGTGTAACTGTGTGCGTGCGTGTGTGTATAAGCGCATACATATGTATGTCGAGCGAGTGTGTGTGTGTCTAGTGTAAAGGCATCCTTAATTTTTTCGCACACATAGCTGAACACTTTTCTCTAATATACCAGCTGCGCGCGCAGAGAAATTGTATTTTTTATTTTTTTGATTAGATTATTTTCAAACTTTTTCCTGCATTTCGTGATAAATAAACCAATTTAACAAATACATACATATTGCCAGAAATTGGCAAATATATAAAGAAAAATAAACAAGAATATTATATTTTCTTGCTAACTGGACTGGCTTTCAACCAAATAGATAACAAACAGTGGCTGTGAATAAAAGGTGTAAATAGCATTCAGCATAATCAATTATCGAAAACTCCCAAAATAAAACGCAAATAATAACATTTAATAAGTATACCTTTTAAACAAACGTTGGGCGCCACTTTGTCTGTTTACCAACACTGCTTTGTTCGCCCCCACTCATTAGTGTCAAACTGACAGTCAAACGGTTTGGCAACTCTGCCAGCTGAAGACCTTCGTTTCGTTTTCCCCAATTTTTAATTGTTAATTGAGCGCACTTATTGGCGTTCCGTTTCGTCAGGTGTTTCCAATTGAAGTGGGCGTGATTCGCGCGTGTATTGGTGGGTGTTGAGGTGCGACCGAGAGGCAGCATAGAATTGCTTGTTATTCTTTCTTTGTTGTTTTATCTGGTGAAAAAAAGCTGACTGCGAGTGTATACGTGTGTGTGTATGTGCTATACATGCACACAAAGAATTTGCATAAAAAAGTGAGCAAGCAAAGGCATTATATGTAATCAAAGCTAAACGACACTGAAAAGTACTTGAGATTGTGTTGAAAAAGAGAAAAAAAGGGACAACAACTTGTTCCCACCAAAATTATCAATTAGAAAAACGCTTTGTATCCCAATTGGGGTCCAATTCACTTACAACGATCTGTGGAATTGCGAAATGTAGCAAGTTTTGCACTCACTCCTTGGAATGATTTATATGCCAGAAATATTACCATAGCAGATGATGGTCGCGTACTATTTTCGATTTTTTGTTTCACGGACTGTTGTCGTTTGAGCGATTGCCTAATGTACACACACAAGTGTACACAACACAGTGGCGGACAAGATAGTAGTGGTGATAAAGTAAATAAAAAGTATTATACCAAAAAAGGGATAGAATTAAATGTTTTAGGAGTTCTTATCTTCATTAGTCAACCGCTCTAATTTGAAAACATATTTTATAAAAAATTGTGATTCATGTTAATAATGTTTGTAGATTTGGACATTTTTCTTTGTTTGGACATTTTTAAAAAAATGTAAATTAAACTAATGAATTAATGGAATAAGAGAATTAGTTAAATATTAAAATTAGCCACAAAACAACGTTCATAGTTCCAAATAAAATATTTTGTTAAATGTTTTTAATTTTAAAAATTGTAAGTTTATACATACGAATAACCCAAATAAGAATTTTAGACAAATATCCCTTTACTAGAGCTTAAAATGCAAAGTAGTGAGTTTGATTTCCTAAAGGCCGCAACTACTATTCTGACCTCAGGTGTGGGGTGTATGTATGTGCATAAATCGATGCGAGGCGCAGGCGACCTTGAGAGTGAATCGAGTGTACCGCATACGCCATTCATGGGTGTCAATGACCTACGCTAACATTGGCCCACAGCGAAAGTTGCGAGTGCCACTGGGGCATTTCACAAACCGATCTCGAAATCACCACCCATTAACCCACTTAATCCGGTTCCTCTTGCAGATCAGGATCACCAGCCCAGTTGCATATTGAGTGATCCACCGCTGCTCCCCACACAGACACGCAAGGACATCGCACGGAGGACCGAGGAGCGGCAGGATCAGGATCAGGACTAGGACCAGGACCAGGAATTAGAGCAGGCGAAGGGAGAAGGGAATCGATTCTACGACCATGTTCACGGGCAAGCTGCAGATCAAGGTGTGCGAGGCGAGCGGTCTGCGGCCCACAGACTTTCAGAAGCGCCACAATCTCACCTTCGGCAAACTGGCCGACGAGCAGCTCATCGATCCCTATGTCTCCATAGATGTCGACGAGAGTCACTTTGGTGAGTGCCTCTAGAACAGGGGTGCTCAGTCCTATGGCACACGGGCACATTTGTTTTTGTTTTGGCACATAGCATACGGAGCGGCACATCCCATACTTTCCTAGGGCACACGCAAGTTCTTCTTTGTGTCGCTGTCCGTAACGAGCCAAGCCAACAACAATTCCATTGATCTTTTTTTTTCGTCTCAGCTCACAATACAAATTGTTTTTGTCTTTTTCATGATTGTGTGTGAGTCGATACTCGCGTGCGTGTGATTTTCTTTTAATTGTGTTTGTAAATGCACTGCCATAAGGCAGCTTTGAGCACCCCTGCTCTAGAATCTAGTAAACTACTTAGTAATTCTTTGGGTATCAAGAATGTTGCATACTTAAAAGGGTCTTTAAGCGGGGTTTTGAGCTTAAGGGCTCTGAAATGCAATAGGTTTTTCTCATACAATAATATTGTTGAGGAAAGATAATAATATATTTCCATACTTCCAGATCGAGCCACCACACGGCCAAAGACATTTGATCCTGTTTGGAACGAACAGTTCGTCCATGACGTGACCAATGTCAGCAACATCAACTTGACCGTCTTTCATGATGCCGCTCTGCCGCCAGATGACTTCGTGGCCAACTGCATCATCTCCTTCGAGGACCTCATGCAGAGTGAGACTGCTGTGCAGGATCTATGGGTAAGCTGGGAATTGCAATATATACAACATTACCAGTGATAATAACAACTTTATAAAACACACACAGGTTAACTTGGAGCCCCAGGGAAAGATTCACGTCATCATTGAGCTGAAGAATCGTACTGGTACGTGCAGATTTAAGGTTTTGTAGGAGACATTACTAATTTTCAACTTATTTGTTGTGCCAGCAGATAAAGCCAAAGCTGAGGCTGTGGTGGAGCACACCGTGGCCGTCAACAAGGAGTTCAAAGAGCGAGCTGGATTCAACCGCCGTCGCGGTGCCATGCGTCGTCGTGTCCATCAAGTTAGTTTTTATATTTAGCTAAAATTATTCGACCTTATAAAATCAAGAAGATTTACAACCTTTTTCTTGACTTTAAATGGATTTTTACTTTAAACTTACCTTTTATTTTACTAACATTTCCCATTTCCACCAACCAGGTGAATGGCCACAAGTTCATGGCAACGTTTTTGCGTCAACCCACCTTCTGTTCGCATTGCCGCGAGTTTATCTGGTAAGTGGAGCCCAGCCCAGCACACATAATCTTACAACTCTCGTAACGTACTCACAGAAGGGCTGAAACATCTCCGTACATCCCTAAGTTGTATTCCGCAGTGATTAATCTGAACATGCATTTAGTTTTCGGGACTTGATTTACACACACCTCTCACCATCTGAACTATTTTTTGATTTGATTTGATTCGACTTGGGTTGATCTACTCTATTTACCTCTATGTTCTTAATGTATCCATCCACTATCTCATCCCTCAACTCATCATCATCGCTCTACTGGCTCATAACTCTGGCTATTTTTTGGGTGGCTCACTATTATGAAGTTTTAATTTCCTTGGTTCTCTACATATCTCTACATTGGCATTAACCTGGTTTCTCTAACGGGCTATATAGCAAATGCTTGGGTCGCTGCTGGGGATCATCTTGGGTTCTCACGATCAGATCATGCTTGATTTTTCTTATGTGGGGCTACCATCGGCGATTCTCATTCTCCATTCTCCAAAGAAAACTAAATACACTCGCACACACACAAATCAATCGAAAACACACAAGCACTCACCACCAAAACTCATTCAGTTACCAAAATATATATACATACAATAGCCATGGAATTTCTTGCCTTTTTGCAGGGGAATTGGTAAACAAGGCTATCAATGTCAAGGTATGTGTTTTGCTTCAGACTAAAAGGAAATAACCAGAGCAGCTCAGCTCTGGCGCTTCGGAGCTCCAGGAAAGGAGCCCCCGACAAGCTATATCCAATCCATATCACTTTGCATTTGCTTGTTACGTTCGTTGTACGTTGTTCGTTGTTCGTTATTCGTTGTTTGCTGTTGTCGTTGTTGATGTTGTTGCCATTGGGATTCTTTGGCTGCATTTTGAGATCAAAGATATGATTGTTTTTTTTTTTTATTTTACCATACTCTGAAATACCGAATCGGAATTGATTGGTCTGCATTATTATTGTCCAGTCTTCAGCATTGTCCAATGCATCGATCACCGCGCTTGAGTTATAATTGCCTAGGAACAGTGTTCCAGTGTCCTGGCACAGGTCCTTTCCCACAGCACCATTAATCGCTCTGGAGGAGTGTTCCGTCCTTGTTCCCATCACATTGCATTTGCATTTGAAATTCGCGTATGAAGAGGAATGCAGGTCTTGTAATACTAATCTGATTCAAATATAAAATATATAGAAATTACCAGAAGTTCTATATAGGTTCAGCTTTTTTTTTTTATAATAATGGAATAACTAGATTACTTTCACAATTAAGTTTGTCCGTCTGCCCATTTATTTGATACTTTTTCTCCACTTCATATTCTAGTGCATGCTTTAGCTAAACCAATTTTTAGTCTCCAGGGTCTAGGATCTTAAATCAAAACCTAATTTTAAGACATGAAAAACAATCGAACTTCGCTATGGAAACTGTAACAATGTCACTAAACTTAAACAACAGGGGTTTATAAAATTGGAATCATTATTGGATCATGCGAAAGCAATATCGTCTTTACAAACGTTAGTTCATGCATGATTATCTGTCTTTAAAAGTCTTTTTGAAATTCAAGGGATCAGAATGGTTGGGAAAATGTTCCTAAATACGGATATTATTATTAGCAATACTCTAGGATTTCGTTTACTTTACCTTTATTCATTGTTGTCATGAAATAAAATCTGCTTATATGGCTCCTTCCGTCATTTCTCTCTTTTCTAAGTAGTTTTGGTTCCAATATCTGGCACGAATCATTTAAATGTTGTGATTAAAACCGAAACACTAATTAGAGCACAGACACCACAGACCAAGCACAACTTAACACCACTGACCAACATGTGAATAATCACACTGCACAACAAGAAACAGTCGACGGTTTATCAACTAATTTCCGTCCAGCCAATCGTGATATTCGAAAAGTATTCAATATTCGTTTATTTGAAATTGAAATCTCAATCAGAATGCCACGATTGCGGACTTTGTGTCTAACCCTGAATGTTTCAACGAGCTTAATTCAAACGAAATCCTGTAAATATACACATTCGTATGTCTAGAGTCTAAGACTGAAGGAAAGTCGCCCTGTAAGAAATTGATTTATGTGAACTACAAAATAAGCATTCAGAAATATACAAAAATGTATGCTTAATTATAGAATATTTTGTCATATTTTTAAAGAAAAAATCATCAAAATATTTTTTGATATTTGATAAATAAGTTAAAATAACTTAGGATTTGCAAATGTTAGTAAAACATCGATTCAAAAGTGGTTATGAAAAAGTATAAAATTCTTTTAAATATAATATCATATTATGTTGATCAGGGCGATCTTCTTTCTGAGCCTTTAGTTTTCATAGAGTTTTGGATAATTTGCCATGCACTCTGCCATCGAAGAACTCTCGAATTGCCAAGTGCCAAGATTGGATATTAATTATTTCGCCTTTGGTTTCTCTCCCCCAAAAAAAAAAAAAACAAAACTTCTAGTCTGCACGTTAGTTGTACATAAAAAATGTCACCTGTCCGTGGTGTCCAAGTGTCCGGGCATGCGAGATGAGGTAAGAGCTTGTGGAATATCCCCTAAAGATTCTGAGGATTTAATTCGATTATTTGTATATTCCTGCAGCAAACCAAAGTGGAGGTGGTGCCGGCGGGCCAGAGATTCAATGTGAATGTACCCCATCGGTTTGTGGTGCACAGCTACAAGCGTTTCACCTTTTGCGATCACTGCGGTTCCCTGCTGTATGGCCTCATAAAGCAGGGACTACAATGCGAGACCTGCGGGATGAACGTGCACAAGCGGTGCCAGAAGAACGTGGCCAATACGTGTGGCATCAACACGAAGCAGATGGCCGAGATCCTCAGTTCGCTGGGCATTTCGCCGGACAAGCAGCAGCCGCGCCGCTCCAAGTACTTGAATCAGCAGGGCGGCGAGGACAACTACGGGGCATCCCTGGGCGGCGATGGTGACGGTGCTCCGGGGCAGTCATTCCGCAGTGGCGCCTTGTCGGCGGACAGTTTGGCCAATTCGACGACGACGCTGACCAGTGGTTACAATAGCAGCAGCTGTATGAGCTTGGCGGTGGGCGGATCGGGAGGCGGAGGCGGGGCCACCGGAGAGACTCGTCCCGGCAAGTGCTCCTTGATCGACTTCAATTTCATCAAGGTGCTGGGCAAGGGCTCCTTTGGCAAGGTGATGCTCGCCGAGAAGAAGGGCACCGACGAGATCTATGCCATCAAGGTGCTGAAGAAGGACGCGATCATTCAGGACGACGACGTCGATTGCACCATGACCGAGAAGCGCATCCTGGCGCTGGCCGCCAATCATCCCTTCCTGACTGCGTTACATTCCTGTTTCCAGACCCCGGACCGCCTGTTCTTCGTGATGGAGTACGTGAACGGGGGCGATCTGATGTTCCAGATACAGAAGGCGCGTCGCTTCGAGGCCTCGCGTGCCGCCTTCTATGCGGCGGAGGTGACACTGGCGCTGCAGTTCCTCCACACCCACGGCGTCATCTACCGCGACCTGAAGCTGGACAACATCCTGCTCGACCAGGAGGGCCACTGCAAGCTGGCCGACTTTGGGATGTGCAAGGAGGGCATTATGAACGGCATGCTGACCACAACTTTCTGCGGCACCCCCGACTACATTGCCCCGGAGATCCTTAAGGAGCAGGAGTACGGCGCCTCCGTCGACTGGTGGGCGCTGGGCGTCCTCATGTACGAGATGATGGCCGGCCAGCCGCCGTTCGAGGCCGACAACGAGGACGAGCTCTTCGACTCCATCATGCACGACGACGTCCTCTATCCGGTTTGGCTGTCCCGCGAGGCTGTCTCCATACTAAAGGGTGAGTTTGACTATCCTAATTTAGTAATTATAATATTTATTGTTCCATTTCCTAGGTTTTCTTACCAAAAACCCGGAGCAGCGACTAGGTTGCACTGGCGATGAGAACGAGATACGCAAGCATCCATTTTTCAACAAACTGGACTGGAAGGAGCTGGAGAAGCGCAACATAAAGCCACCATTCCGACCGAAAATGGTAAGCATACAGAAATTAATCTTAATAAAGCATTATATAAATATATTATAAACCCACAGAAAAATCCACGCGATGCCAACAACTTCGATGCGGAGTTCACCAAGGAGGATCCTGTACTCACACCGATTGGAAACGACGTAGTGCGCTGCATCAACCAGGACGAGTTCGCCGGCTTCTCGTTTGTGAATCCCAAATTTGGACCGGAACGCAAAGTCTACTAAGCGCCAACGATCGCAGTTCATGTTCACCTACCAGTTTGATTGGTCGCGATGCGATCTGGAGCCCCAATGAGATTGGGTGAAATCAGTTCAGCGGGGCTGGACAACCGGATCGCCGTCGGACCGAGCTGTCATCCAGCGTGTAGCGCAACCCCTAGCACAAGCAGTCTAATATTTTCATTTATAGTAACGTCCCCCATCCCCATTGTTGTCTGTTCCCCAGCCGTAGTCGTGGTCCTAGTTTCGTTACCGGTCCTGTGTGAAGATCACTCATCCACAACATCCAACAACCAGTGCCAATTGTCGAAACTGCTAAGCTTCAACTTGAATGAAAAGCGCACAAGGACGCGAATTATTCAGCTCTTGTTAACCAAACTTCCCGTTTGCCCCCTTCCCGCCCAGAAACCTTAACCGCTTTAAGCTCCACACCTGTTGGAAATTATTTATGTTGTTTGCCAAGCCCCGAAAAACGAAAACCAACACAAAAAAAAAGAAGAATAAGAATGGAACCCCCATCCCATCACCCATCTAGTCAATGCCCAGTGGCTGAGTGCATTTTGTTATTAGTTATTTATTGATTGTTTGACGTGCCGAATCTCAAGTTTCGCACTCACAGACCGACAGCATCCAAGCAGAGCTCTATTTATGGGAGGCGAGGCACTTGCTCCAAGCGAATCTCAAGGGAATTTCTAACACAATAGCCGCAATGTGCCGTCTGTACTACACACGAAACACCCCACACAACACATACGACCACATAAATCTAATTTCAATTTGTTTTATGTATTCGAAATCTTGCACAACTTCCTTCTCAAGTATTAAAGCGATATTATTTTAAAATTACCTTATTGTTATACATAAATATTTATAAAAATGAAAAACAAAAAAGAAAACAAAATGAAGCCAAAAAACCCCCAATACAAACGCATACAATTTACCAACAAAGAGAAAGTAAAGCTAACTAATCATAGAGATAACGCTAAACCTTACAAAGAGAATGTCTATAAAATTCATATTAATTTATGCTAAAAAAAAATTATGAATACCAGAAACAAAACGTGTTTAGTCTGTAAGCAAAAGAAGAGAACAAACAAATTATATATAAAAAGTATATATATATATATATGAACCATATAAATTGTGAAGCTAAAGCCATGCATAATACACACAAATGAGAAAACCCACAAAAAATACTTAGCGTAATGAGGAAAAGCCGAACAAAAATATTATAAAAATGTGTGTGGCATAGGAAGTTAGGAGACAAAACAATATTAACGTGTATGTGTTGATTTTAAAGCCAAAGACTCAAAAGCTAAGTTCTATTCGAAATTAACTGCATTCAAGTTTTAGCATAAATTGTATTGTATCCTTTAAATATTACGACTATTTATTATTTACTCCATAGCAAAAATTTCTGTTTCCGTTTCGTTTTCAGCCTACCGCAGCAAATGGAATTATGCTAAAATAAATCATGAATGAATATATAATAATAATAATAATTATAAAGCAAGAATAGAGCAAAGGATGGATAACAGAAGATTTATTAACTATAAGCAGCGTTGTTAACTAAAAATCGTAAGGCAAAGGCAAGCATAAACACACATTTGTATGTAATAATAAACGCCCAGTGTCTAATAATATTTGTGAAATAGCAAGCCCAGCTAGATACCCATTTACAATTTAAATGTTAACCCAAAGTATTTTCAAGAACGCATTTTACCAAAAACAAAAACAACAAATAACAAGTAAAAATAAAAAATACAAGAAAGTAAAAGAGAGAGGAGTATAGGCAAAATGTTGAAAGCTATGAATAATTTTTTAAGCAATGCGCTCAAAGGCCTTTGCAAAGATTGAGGCGCGTATTCAATTAAAACTAAAAGAGATCGTATAAAAACAAGCAAAATAAAGTAAAACTCCAGCCAACAAGATGAACTCATACATAGGATAATGATCCCTAATCCGGATCGGGAAATGGTCAAGAAAATGGCTAACTTTGCCAATGGTTGAACAGTAAAAAAGGGTAAATACAATAGGAGAGAAACAGAAAAGGGATTAGAACAAATCGCGTGACCGTAACCTGACAAACAGACGTTAAAGTTATAGGAAAATGTGCAACCAAAAATGTTAGCTATAAGCTCTCACCAAAATACGCAAAGCTGAACGCTCCCCGCGCCCGCTGTTGTCTCCATCTACTTACTAAAATCCCACAAAAAAAAGTATAGTAAATATATATCATGGCTTGCCAAAAGAAAAAAAGGGTTCTTGAACTAAACTCTGAATGTACTCACTCGATCAGCTTAGCTAACTTTTTCTGGAGCCGCGCAGCTCAAGCAAAAACACACACACCCACTTACATATGTGCAACTTTTTCATGTACCTTTCGCATCTTAGATACTTAAATGGATTATTAACGGAAGCCCGCAAAAAAATTGTTAACTGATCTAAGGCAAAACTACACACAAACTACTAAGAAAATATACTGAATTATTTATGGAACGGCGTACAAAACTAAAGCGCGACAAAAAGAGAAAGGAGGAAGATTTGAATGTGACGGAATCATTGCAAGAGTAATAATCATAAACAGAAAGTATTCAGAAAAAAAACACACACACAAAAAAAGCACACACAAAGCAGATGAAAAACCATACTAAAACTGAGAAAAAACGGCATAAATAAAGTTTAAGTTATGTTTAAACAAGAGATAAATAACTGTAACGGTAAAGTCGAAAGTCAACAGTTGATATGTTGTAAAAAAGCTATTAAATAAAAAGAAAAAAAATCCAAAAAAAGAAAAGATTACCAAGGCAGGCAAGTGAGCGTAATTGAGTGTTAAAGAAGCTACTAAATAAATGGTATGAGCAGATGTGTGCAAGGATAACCAAAGAAAGCAAAATTGAAAACAAGAAAATTGATTTATAACATTAAGTGAAAACTAATTAATAAATAAAGAGGTAACACCTATGGAAAATGTAACTGGCTTGTTTTTAAATTTGAAAATTACAGTAGCAAAACGGGAATAACTTAGTGGAATTTTTTAAAATTTTACCAGGTTTTAAAACGGCTTCTTGTTATGTTTTTTACTGTTTGGATAATAATGGTCTCGGTTAGTCCAAACAATTTTTATTACATTTATCCATTAGATAAGTCTTGTGTGTAATTTTATACAAGTTTAGTTAATTAAACCTTGTAAATTTGAATTAACAGATGGGCGGTCGTTAGCGGTTAACAGTTCTGTTACTGTTACTTAAAAGTTATCGCTGAGTTATCGACTGTTAACTAACAGCGCACATGTTGACATCTGAAGAAGAAGCACACCCAAAACAAATAATTATTTTATTTGAATTTATTAATTTAAAAACGAAAAATAAGTTGTAGACAAGATGCCAAAGGTCAAAACGGAAAAGAAAAGCCGCATTCACACCGAGGTGCAGAAGCAGGGTAAGTTTATACTCCACAAATGTAGCAATTTGCCATTAAACGAAGTTCCCTTGCAAAACCCTACCAAAAACATAATTTTTAAATGTTACTAAAATAAAAATATCAATATTTAGGTATCGTCTTCAACAAGGACTTTGGCCAGCATATTCTGAAGAATCCCCTGGTGATAACCACCATGTTGGAGAAGGCCGCCCTGCGGGCCACCGATGTGGTGCTGGAAATTGGTCCCGGTACGGGAAACATGACTGTTCGGATGCTGGAGCGGGCGAAGAAGGTGATTGCCTGCGAGATTGACACCCGTTTGGCTGCCGAACTGCAGAAGCGTGTGCAGGCCACACCGCTGCAGCCGAAGCTCCAGGTGCTCATCGGGGACTTCCTGAAAGCGGAGCTGCCCTTCTTCGATCTGTGCATCGCCAACGTGCCGTACCAGATCAGTTCGCCACTGATCTTTAAGCTGCTCCTGCACCGGCCACTCTTCCGGTGCGCCGTACTCATGTTCCAGCGCGAGTTCGCCCAGCGCTTGGTGGCCAAGCCGGGTGACAAGCTCTACTGCCGGTTGAGCATCAATACCCAGCTCCTGGCCCGCGTGGACATGCTGATGAAGGTGGGCAAGAACAACTTCAAGCCGCCGCCAAAGGTCGAGAGCAGTGTGGTGAGGCTGGAGCCGAAGAACCCACCGCCACCGGTCAACTTCACCGAATGGGATGGCCTCACGCGAATCGCCTTCCTGCGCAAGAACAAAACGCTGGCGGCCACCTTCAAGGTAACCTCCGTGATGGAGATGCTCGAGAAGAACTACAAGCTGTATCGCTCGCTCAGGAACGAGGTGAGTCAAGGAATACTTAAATTCCTCCCACAACGTAACAACTTAAATTTCCCTAGCCCGTCGAAGAAAACTTCAACATGCAGGATAAGGTTATTGCCATCTTGGAGGAGCAGGATATGGCCACCAAACGTGCGAGAAGCATGGACATTGACGACTTCATGAAGCTCCTGCTGGCTTTCAATTCAGCGGGCATTCACTTCAATTAGATATATTTATTCTTTAGACCGTTAAAATTTGTACAATTTTACCAACATTAATATAAATGTTAAACCAACGAAGTGTGTATGACTCTCAGTCAGTTTGCTCTTAACCAAACTGGTTTTATTCTAGTACAGTAAAAATCCATAAATAATCTCAATCGAAAATTTGAAATCAACATTTAATTAATCCTCCAAAACCCTCTTTAGAACATTTATTTGATCAATATGACATTTTTATATATTATTAATTTGAAACATTTTTTTTTTAAATTTCTTATATCATGGCCTACTGTATAAAGAATAGAACCAGCTGATCAGTGTTCAAGTCGGGAGAGCGGTTCTCTAAAGTGCGCAATTGAAAATTAGCTGATTAACTTCGATTTAATCAGTCGGCTGCAGGTCGCTTTTCACTGCAGTTCGAGAACGAATCAGTAAGATGGCAATGAAATCGGTGGAAACGATTTCCCTGCTGATATTTTTCCTAAGCAGCAGCCTTGTTTATGGCCAAAATCCGGACCCAGCTGCTCAGCTTGGTAAGTTTTAACCAAATCATTCAAATGACTTACTTAAATTCTTATATTCCTTAGCTTGCACCAAATTCAAACAGGTGGTTTTCGAGAAACGCGTGGCCATTAGCTTCTTTATCGAGGATGCACCGATTACCTACTCAACCGTTGATAGTTGTCACGGCTCAAGACCCCTAATTGTGGATGGTACACCGGCTGAACCGAAGGAATTTCCCCACGCAGCTCGCTTGGGACATCGGAATGCCAACAATGAAACTATATGGTTCTGTGGAGGAACCTTGATAAGCAATCGCCTTGTGCTTACTGCGGCTCACTGTTTTTTTTCCGACAAGTACGTATTCAATTCTAGTTCCCAGACTTGGACATCGTTTACTAGTATTCTGATACAAGCGTTCAATGGTATTAAACATTGCATTTCTATCATTCTAATGTAATTTTAAGTTTCTCAATAGTAAAATATTCGATAGCTGTAATAGTAGCTAATATATTTCTATATTTTCCCAGCGGTGCAGTGAATGTGGTACGTTTGGGTGAGCTGGAGTTCGATAACGATCAGGATGATGCAGAGCCGGAGGACTTTGGGGTGCTAGCCCTCAAGCCACATCCGGACTTCAAGAACCCCGCACTCTACAATGACATTGGCATTGTTAAACTGGATCACGAAGTCAAGTTCAATCGGTACAAACATCCTGCCTGCTTGCCCTTCGACGATGGTGAGCAGCACGAGAACTTTATCGCCATCGGCTGGGGCCAGCAGAAGTTTGCCCAAAAGGAGTCCAAGAAGCTGCTGAAGGTGCAGCTCCAGGGCTTTGGTAATCGCTGTACTGAGAGCATCGATCCGAATGATGAACTGCCCCATGGCTACGAGGCTAGAAGCCAGCTGTGCATTGGAGCAAGGGACAACAAGGACACCTGCAATGGCGACTCCGGGGGTCCGGTGCTGGCCTACCACGAGACACTTCCCTGCATGTACCACATAATGGGCATCACATCGTTCAGCATTGCGTGTTCCACTCCGGATATTCCAAGTGCCTATACCAGGGTGCACTACTACCTCAACTGGATTAAGGGCGAGCTAGCCAATCAGACATAGAGTTATTTGTTGCATTTACTTGACAGTAACTTAAGCTTAAAGATAGGCCTTAATCTGTGCTCTCAGAAAGCCACAAATATACAAGTTACTACTTAATAATTGTAAATCCACCAGGCCATAAAAATTGCATGCTTTGGTGCTCGTTTAGCGAACCGGTTGGGATTTAAAATTTAAATCAACCTTTCAGGTTCTCATTTCCACTGAATTTTTACTCTGGCTTAAAAGTCGTGACAATTGATCTTAAATTTAAATAATGATTAAAACTGATTGCAGCATGTTTCATTCAATATTTTCTTAACCCTCAAGCATACAGATTTTTTTTATAATTCTCCAATAAACTGGCTTTGGTGTATATTGAATTTCTGTTTGCATAAGACGTGAGCAAATATGAGTATATAATTTCTTATCAACAAAAACGCGGCTTTTCCCGGTATTTATTGACTCTCCTGAGGTGATGGCAGCGATTACCTGAGAGAAGCTGTTTGATTAATAAAAATGATCTTAGTTGCCCGCTTACCGTTGAGGCAGCAGCACGATGAGAAGTGCGTTCTCTGTCCAGATTGTCCAGCTGACAGCAGCTTTGCTGGCTCTACAAGTCGTCTTTGTGTCGTCTCAAGATCCGGATATAGTAAAAAGTGAGTGCATATTTATATTCAACAGATCTGTATTAAATTTCTGCAATCTACAGCCTGTACTTCCTACAAGAAAAGCGTTTGGGAAGAGACGTCAGAGTTTAGCTTTCTGATAGAGGACGCGCCGGTTATCTACAAGACCCTCGACAAATGCACAAGCTATGCACCCCTCATAATCGGAGGAGCACCCGCCCTGCCCAAGGAGTTCCCGCACGCAGCCCGCCTGGGACACCGAGATGATGATAATGGCGAAGTCGACTGGTTTTGTGGAGGAACCCTTATCAGCAACAGGCATGTGCTGACAGCAGCGCATTGCCTCTACTCGACGCAGTACGTATTTCCTTAATCACTTAACGAAATTGCAAAAAAAAAATAGATTTTTTTATAAAATAACAAAAAGATCCTAAGTTGGAACCTCTAAAAATAATTTAAAATAATACCAGAACTAATTTTCCTAAAAAAAAATGGTATTGTATATGATATTGACAAAATTTGGAACCCTTTTTAGAGGCTCAGTGAATATCGTTCGCCTTGGAGACTTAGAATTTGATACAGACAAGGACGACGCCGATCCGGAGGACTTTACGGTAAAGGACTTTACAGTGCACCCCGGCTATAATTTCCAGGTGATTTACAACGACATAGCTGTGGTGCGTTTGAGTCGCCCCGTATCCTTTAACGAGTACAAACATCCTGCGTGCCTTCCCTTCGACGACGGCCGTTCGGTGCCCTCCTTCATAGCCATCGGTTGGGGTCAGCTGGAAATCGTTCCGAGGACGGAAAACAAACAGCTTCAGAAGGTGAAGCTCTACAACTACAACACACGCTGTAGGACTACGGCGGATAGGAATGATGAGCTGCCCGAGGGATATAATGCCACCACACAACTTTGCATCGGATCCAACGAACACAAGGACACCTGCAACGGTGACTCCGGTGGACCGGTACTCATCTACCACAAAGATTACCCCTGCATGTATCACGTGATGGGGATCACATCCATTGGAGTGGCCTGCGACACCCCCGATCTTCCTGCTTTGTACACAAGGGTCCACTTTTATCTGGACTGGATCAAAGAGCAGTTGGCCAAGACCTAGGAAAACCAATTTAAATAGGAGATTGCATAAACTACAAGATTTATTGATTTGTCATCATTTTTACTGTGAATACCAAGATTGTTATCAATTAAATAGTTTTCTAAATTGTTAGAGAACTGAAAATAAAGCTCGAATCGATGTGTTTAATAATGCTTTTTTAAAACCTATCTATAAAATGTGATAAGGTAGGGAGGGTTGTGTTTTCGATAAGAAGGGAATTTTATTTTTATTAACTTTTTTATAACAGTATTTTCTTGAACCTCCCCAAGCCGAGACTTTTTACATTTTTCTTCTTAAAAATTATTTTTTATTTTTCTGGGTATCCATGTTCATTGGTTTTAAAGATCTAAGGAATGTGCGTTCTTTAACATTTGTATTTCATCGATTTTTTTTTTGTAAACTGGTATTATCAAACATTACAAAAATATTTATTATATTATTACGCCGTTTTATATTATCGGTCAACACTTAAAAATATCTGAAATAATTCTAAATATAATAATTACGCGGTAAATTAAGCAAGCAATTAAAAGTTTTGTTCTTTATTAGCATATCCACTTAAAAGTGCATGTAAACAAAACCGTTTTATAGTGGGATAGTCGTTTGAAGAGCGGGGATTTCTATCAGTTTTTACCCGCTTGAACCACGCCTCCAATGGGGGGTCCACAGCTGACCGATTCAGTGTCTAATTGGGAGCTAAACCCGTTCGGATCGCACAGTCGATTTCCGATCGTCAACTGAAGATGAAGATGTGGTCGCCACCTTTGCTGTTCTCCCTACTTATCTTTCCACTGTCATGTGTTTTTGGCCAGAATCCGGATATAGATATAGTCAGGAGTAAGTGGATTACATATTTATCCTAAAAATAATATTAACTTCTAATAATATAACCCTTAAGCTTGCACGAGATACAAAAAGAGCGTTTTCGAAGAGAGAATTTACTTTGGATACCTGCTGCCAGGGGCCACGGTTGAAAGCCAGATATTCGATAATTGCAGGAGCTATACGCCCTTAATTGTGGGAGGTCAGCCAGCCCAGCCCCGGGAATTTCCGCACATGGCACGTTTGGGACGTCGTCAAGATCAGGCTAGCAGCACTGACTGGTTTTGTGGGGGTGCTTTGATCAGCGAGAGGTTCGTCTTAACCGCTGCTCACTGTTTGGATTCTGAAAAGTAAGTAATTAAGTAAGGGGAATTAAATCCACTTTGGGTTTTGGCACAAGAACATTTTATTTTTCCCATTAATTGAATATTCACATGGCGGGAATCGAGGTAAAGTAAGATTTTTTTTTTTAAATCCAATTCCTTCTTTCCAGAGGAGAAGTAAATGTTGTACGATTGGGTGAACTAGATTTTGATACGAACGAAGATGATTCGGCGCCCAGAGATTATGGTGTATCTGCCTATTTAACCCATCCAAACTATGAGGATCCGGAGTTTTACCATGATATTGGAATTATAAAACTGATGGAGGATGTAGTCTTTGATTTTTACAAGCATCCTGCCTGTCTGCCCTTTCAGGATGAACGTTTCTCCAACTCCTTTATAGCCGTTGGTTGGGGAAGCACAGCGGTGGCTAGTAAGCCCTCGGCTAGGCTACAAAAAGTAAAGTTGGAACGCTACGGAGATCAGGTAAGACAATTGAAAGCTATAATAACAATTCTAATAATATTTAAAAAATTTAAAAAAAAATTCCTGTAGGTGTGCAAAAAGCTGCTTACCCGTCAACTCGAGGAATTCCCGCGAGGATTCGATGCAAACAACCAACTCTGTGTGGGATCGGAGATGGCCCGGGACACTTGCAACGGGGACTCGGGTGGACCTCTGTTAATGTACCATCAGGATTATCCTTGCATGTATCACATTGTAGCAATTACATCGGCTGGATTATCCTGCGGAACACCAATGGTTCCAGGAATTTACACCCGCGTGTATCCTTATCTAAGCTGGATAGCCCAAGCAATGGCAACACTTTAAAAAGATATATTAAGTGATGATGTATTGTTGATATTTCCTAACTAGTTTCTCTAAATATATGGACGTTTTCGATATAATGCATAAAAATTAAAAAACTTTTCATTAGGGGAGTTGAGACACCCGACTTTCTCAGATTAAGGTTCATTAAAAAAATCCTTTTCTTTCTCTATGTTTTTTTGTAATAAAACTTTTAGGGAAAAATTAGAAACCAGTCTAGTTTTTCAACTGACCATCACTGCACAATTTTGAATTTCGCGGCTATATATAATAGTCGCTTTCGTCACGTGAATAGATTATCGATATCCCAAGGTTTTCTGTACCCTATCGATAGCCCAAGACCATCGGTACTGCAATCGATAGTTGTTTACCTTTTTTCCTAAAATAAAAGAAACTTACAAAAGACGCGATTTTAATTTTTAAATTACCAAATTGTCATTTCCAATGGCTAGAGGTCCGCAACTTAATGGCAACTAAAATGTAAGCGGACATCCTGCGCAGGATACCACAGCACACCATCTCCCAGTTCCTCTGGCTGCGGCGCACATCAATTAGCCAATTGTGCCGGATCATGGAGGATCAGGATAAGGAAAAGGAGCAGGAGGAGCAGCACATGGAGCTGGAGCCGAAGCAGGAGGTGGTGGACGTGGCGCAGTCTTATATAACGCGGGCCAAGATGAATCCTGCCAAGAAGGATAACGAGAAGCGGCGACGCAAGGATGCCATGCGAAGGGTAATTAGTGCGGCTGTGTGTGCGTGCATGCGTGTGTTTATACCCTAGCAAAAAAGTTTTCAATTTTGACCACCAATTACCTTTGGGAAACCTCAAAAAATGTCTCCTAGTATCCCAAAGATACAGCTAAAATATATTTAGAACCTTTTTAGAATCACTATTGCAAGCGTATTTCACAGCAATTCCCCCTTTTTGCTGATGCTAATCAATCGCACTCCTTTCCAGGTCTCGATGATATTGCGAAAGTGCGACTCGCTGCGCTCCACGGAGGACAGGCAGTTTCTGGACAAGCATCCGGATATGGTGAAGGCCACCAAGAAGCGCAAGGAGCGTGTGGAGATCTACAAGGAGCGGGTGGTGGAGCGCGAGGATGCGCCGCACGTGATAGAGGCGAAGGTGGAGCAGTTGGCTAACATCATTTCGCAGGCCAAGCACCTGGTTTGCTATACGGGAGCCGGAATAAGCACGGCGGCGCTGATTCCAGACTATCGCGGCAGTCAGGGCATCTGGACGTTGCTGCAAAAGGGCCAGGATATCGGCGAGCATGATCTGTCCAGTGCAAATCCAACCTACACGCACATGGCACTGTACGAGATGCATCGCCGGAGACTGCTGCATCATGTGGTATCCCAGAACTGCGATGGCCTGCACCTGCGATCCGGATTACCCAGGCATTCGTTGTCCGAAATCCATGGGAACATGTATGTGGAGGTGTGCAAGAACTGCCGACCGAACAGCGTCTACTGGCGCCAGTTTGACACCACCGAAATGACCGCCCGCTACTGCCACAAAACCCACCGCCTATGCCATCGCTGCTCGGAGCCTCTGTACGACACTATTGTGCACTTTGGAGAGCGAGGAAACGTCAAGTGGCCACTGAATTGGGCGGGAGCCACGGCGCATGCGGAGCGAGCGGATGTGATCCTGTGCCTGGGCTCCAGTCTAAAGGTGCTCAAGAAATACACCTGGCTGTGGCAGATGGATCGACCTGCTCGCCAGCGGGCTAAGATCTGTGTAGTTAACCTGCAGTGGACGCCCAAGGATGGAATTGCAAGCATTAAGATCAATGGAAAATGCGATCGTGTGATGGCCCAATTAATGCACATACTCCACATTTCAGTTCCCGTCTACACAAAGGAGAAGGATCCCATATTTGCACATGCTACGCTCCTGATGCCCGAAGAACTGCACACGCTTACCCAACCCTTGCTGAAAAATGCGGACGAGGAGGAGGCCTTCACCACCACAACCGAGGAGACGCAGGATTCGACCATCTCTAGTGAGAGCTGTAGCTATAACTACAGCGACCTGCCAATCGGAAAGGGTGCCCGGATCCGCACACCCATAAAAAATGGACGAAGGGTTAGGACCAACCTAGAGTTACGGCAAAAATTCAAGCTCATCAATGGCCAAGACGAGGAGATTAAGGTGGAAACGGTGGATACAAATGGAGAGGTTAAAACGGAGATTGACGCCGTTCCATCACAGCAACCGGAGTCGTTCATTAAACTAGAGACTGAAGTGAAACTGGAGGAAACCGAAAGCCAGGACACCATTTTAAAGCAGGAGCTTCATCTGCTGGAGCTGCTGCCCAAGCTGGAGCCACTTTCGCTCAAAGAAGAGACGGAGGAAACAGCGAACAATGGTTTCCTGGAGCTGCCCAAACTAGTCGCCATACAAAAAACGCATGTGGAAAACGTGACCGCGCCGCCGATTGAGGTGAGATTAGAGCCGCTTCAGCTGCCACCGCTGGTGCCCATTGGAGCGCCATTGTCCACTCCCTTTGTCGAGCCCAAAGTGGTGCTGCCTCCTGCCTTTCAGTCGCTCAACATCCAGATTAAGAGCGATGGCGATGGCGACTCCACCACAGAGAATGAGAACGAAGGGGAGGAGGAGGAGGAGGAGGAAAGCGAGCTGGCTCAGGTGGATTTGTTGAGGCAAAACAACGACGAAGAGCTGCTCCGCCAACTGCCCTCGTGGTACGATGCGAGGTACGCGTATTCTGGTCTGCACAGCATTCTGATACCGCCGCCAGCGGATCTCAATATCTGGAACTCCCAGGTAGTACCGAACTTTGCGATGAACCGATCCGCCGCCAGTTGCGACTTTTGCTTTGATCGGTATGCAGAACTGGAGTGTCAGTTCTATCGACGTTGGAACCTCAGTCAGCGGAAGCACAAGAAACGAGCCAGGAGCGGTCGCTTTGTAGTCTGCGAGTGCTGTCCCACGTCGGATGACGACGATGATTACGATGAGAATATATCCTTGGCACACATCGCAGCGGCGGAGACGGCCAAGCGAAGGCAGCAGCTGAGTACGAGTTTCCCCCGGAAACTGGCTCGCACCCAGGCAGGATGGTATGGCAAGGGCTACAAGAAAGGACGGAAGCGAAGATAGATTGCCGGATACGGATCCCAATCCTTCTATGGCCGTGATCCTTCCCCCAGAATTAAGAGTGGGTCGATTAAGAGACAACATTTTGAGACATTTGAAGATGAAGAAGAGTTTGTTGTCCTCAAGCGTTTCCCAAGAAACAAATCGACCTGTCCTTACCGAGACACATGCTCGCTTCAATAGTATTTTAGCTATAGGATCATAAGTCATAGCATAGATGGTAGCATAGCCAGCTAGAATAGGGTTTCTTTTTATTTATATGTCGTTTTTAAAATGTCCGTGTCCTTGTCCTTTTAGATGATATTTTTATGTAATGTAATGTCCCTCAGTTTTTGTCCATTTAAGTTGTATATTAAGTCATTTGCTGAAATTTTATTGTGTTGGCTACATGTATGTCACAATTGTGAAAGTCTTGTCCTGGTATTTTGGTATGTTTGTACTTGTTTGAATTGTCCTTAGTTTAAGTGAAATCACGCTTGAAACCTAATTTCCGCCCTTACAAATTTAAGTTAAATAAAGAAAAAAACATTATGGTATAATGAAGAGAATCCGAGTTTCATTAAAAACCATTGAAGAATGGAAAAACCACATACATACCCCCTGATAAAAATATAAACGACCTTCAGCTCGCTTTCATTATGCGTAGAACCAAGTTTATTCATTAACTTAAAATTAAAGTATTGCTATTTTAGTTGTAGTTTTGCGATCGCGTGTGTGTGAGTGTTTGTGTGTGATTAGGCATTCCATGCTGGGAGTGACTGGAGGCGAAGAATTGGCTTCCGCTCAACCTTCAGCAGGTTGGGGCTACAATCCCTGTGGGGGCGTGTGAGTCTCACGTGGAACATTGCAAAATACCCAAGAATCAACAGAAGACCAGGCAACGGAAACAAACAAGGGAGAACTACACACATAGAAAACAGCAAGTTGATTAGATTAACGCTATCGATCGATATTACTCGGGGGCAGGGCGTGGGCGTGGAAATTCCAGGGTGCAAATACCGCACAAAACATAATACCTAGAGCTACGCCGGAGCAGCCAGTGTGGGGGGCCAATATAAAAATACAAAGTTTCACAAATACAAATACAGATATGAATACAGGACGTGGACACGAGAAGCGACTTTCGATTGAAATGTGGGTCTTTTAAATGCTCTGAGGACGCAATGTCAGTAGCGAATCACGTTTCCATATAATACAATTATCCAATTCCATAGACAGAAAAAGGGCGCGTGCTTTGAGCACGTCGGCGTTGAGATTAAAATCGCTGCGGCGATATCTTTTGAGTAGCGTGTGTGTGTGAGGGAAGGAATGGAAATGGGAATGATTGCATAGACGGGACTGAGACTAGAGCCGGGGATCAGGAGCAGCTGCTTAGGCCACGTAGATGAACATGTTGATGTCATCGTCGTCCCGCCTCATGTACTTGTTTTCGATGAGCCACTCCAGCTGCTCCTTGATCATCTTCTTGGACGGCAGGAACATGTTCTTCAGTATGTCGATAAGTTCACCCTGTGGAAGAAAGTTTTCCTTAGCTCTTCTTGAGATGTTGCACTGGCAATTTAATCACTCACCTGCAGCGCTGCGTTGTTCATCCGCTTGCGCACCTTCATTATCTTGATGATGGCTTCTTGTGTGCGCAGGATGCGCAGCTGCACAATGGACTGATTGTCCTCCTGCTGCGATCGTTCCGTGCTCAACTGCAGGCGCCCAATGAGATTGAGCTGGGAGAAGAAAAATCATTTTACCGATTATCCATAGATTAAGGTTTATCTGCACTCACCTTCCCTCGTCGCTGGGACTTGCCATTCTTGACGATGGCAAACTCCTGATTGATATAGAACACTGTGTTCTCGGCAAAATCCTTGGGCGAACTGATGGCCGTCGGTTCCATGAGCAGGATCTGTTTCTTGATCTTGGGGAACGCCACAAGCGACCACAAAGTTCGTCTCAGTTCGGGATCTTTAAATGGGTTTCAAATTATGTAAGTATATGCTCTACGACATCATATAAATAAATCTAACCTGGCAGTTCTGTGGCCAGGCGGAGATTCTCATAAGAGATCTTGTCGTGCTGACGCTGATTCCAGGCAAACAGGACGGCCATCTGAAAGGTGGTCACATCCAGATCGTAACGGCCAAAGTTATTCACGAACGTGATGGTGCCGTTGCTCATGTGATGGTACCACTGCAGCTTACGGCCGGAATGCTTCTTCTTGTAGAACTCCTCCACATCCGGGATGTAATCCTCCAGCTCGATGGGCAGTGAGACGGACACACGCTCCGAGCAGCGGGCCCAGGCCCCTGCGTTGAGTATTTTAATGTTGATAGCATCGTGTCTTCTTATCGAAGTGCGGAATTGAGTATTTAGATCTTCGCTGACCTGCAGATTTTAGAGGAGCATAAGTAAGCAAACTTAGCAGATGAGTCGCCTGCTAGAACCCACCTTTATGTCCTGGAACATACGCGCCAGCCGATTCACGTAATCCGCCGGCATGCCGACCTCGCGCAGCCACTCCACAATGTCCTCCTCCTTCTCGCTGTCCGCACTGGTTCCCAGAATCAAGCTGTAATTAAAGCAAAAATTGTTAAATGTTACTTTAACTTGATTACCCTCTCTGGTTTACTTTTTTGGCTTAAAAGAATAAGTATAAAGTACGAGGAATCGACTTACCGCCTCGTCAAGTGAACCTTGTGGTACCGCATAAAGACGTCTTTGTTGTTGACGTATTTCAGGACCAATAGAACATCACGCAGGCGAGCGTCGATCTGCTCGCTGGTGAGGCGCTTGCTCAGCGGCGTTCGGCGCAGCAGCATGTCGCAGTAGTTGGCCAGCAGTTCCGGGCATTTGCTCTCGGGCGCCGTGTATTTCACACCTCGATTGGCGATACTCGTCGGCAGCTCCATCTTGAACACGCTGGTGTCGTTGACCACCGTCTTGAAGGCGATGTCGCGGGCAGTGAGGAAGCGGGGATCGTCGTTGAAGGCGTTGCGCACCAGATCGCTGAACTTGTTGAACAGCTCGAGCAGCCGCTCCACGTACTTTTCCGAATCCTGGGTGATCACCTCCGAGGCGGAGAGCATGTCGGCCAGTCCGGCGGACATGATGTGCCGCTGCAGGTCGCCCATCATCGCCTCCACGCCCACGCCTTGCAGCACCCGATCCATCAGGCGGAACATGAGATTTAATCGCTCCGTTTCGTAGTCCCTGATCAAGGCCGGACACTCGGCAATGATCGAGTTCAGATGATCCACAATGAGCACCTTGACCAGCGTGTAGGTGAGTATGCTGAAGCTGCTGGGCTCCAGATACCGCTTGGCCCGCACCTCCTCCTCGCGCAGCTTGGAGTCCGCGTACTTCATGTAGGCCAGCACTCCGTTCTCCTGCTGCTGCTCGGCGGATTTCAGGCGATAGAACTCGGCCGTGGCCTTGAGGTAGGCCATCTCGAAGTTCTCCCTGTAGATCTCCAGCTTGTCCTCGACATTCGAGGAGAGATTCACATAGCTCTCGCGCACACCCACCACCAGCTGGGCATCGTAGGCATCGCCGTTGCGCTCGGCGTGCACAATCTTCATGGCCGACTCCTGCAGGCGGTGCTTGATGTCGTGGAAGATGTGCTTGTTCCAGGAGTCCAGCATGAGTTTCCGCACGGGGCTGTCTTCCGTGGGGCTTTTCTTGGAGGTACTGCTGCTCCCGCTACTGGAAGCCGCTGCAGCTGCTGAGCTTGTCGAGGCGGATGTGGAGGCGGCTGCAGCAGCGGCTGCGGCGGCTGAAGTGGAGGCTCCAGCGGCGGATGAGGTGGACGCGCCCGACTTCGCGGCGGAGGAGGAGGATCCCGCTGCAGCCGCCGCCGCCGCGGCACTCGTACTCGCGCCCGAGGCGGAAACGGCGGACGCGGAGGAGCTGCTCCCGCTGGACGAGGGCTTCACCTGGGGCGACTGCTCCAGCTGGCGGAAGGGCAGCGGCAGGTAGTTGGACTGTGTGAAGAACTTGCGCCACTCCACGATGTAGGTGGCCAGCAGCGCTTGCTCGCCCCGCTGGGCCTGCACCTGGCTTTGGGCCTGGACGATGAACTCGACGATGTCCTGCTGCAGGCAGTCGTAGATCTTCGAGGCGCCCTTCTCGTCCCACAGGCACACGAAGTGGACGCCGAAGAACAGGTCCTGCCATTCGCGCTGCGAAACGGTGTCCTGGCGCAGCAGCTTGAGCACTATCCGTCTCTTGTCCGGCCAAACCTCCTCGAAGATGTCCCTGTCCCGTTTCCCGATTGCCTGCCGCACAGGAAGATATGAGAGTGTTTTGGTGTGCATATATGCGCGCTCCCCCTATTAGGTCACTTACCCGTAGCATTTTGATCGCAATCTCTTTGTTAAAGATTGCGTCCGCTTCACTTCATTTATATTTATTTTTTGTAATAGAGTTGGCATCTCCGCCATTGGTGTAGAAAAAGAGTTGGCATCTCCGCCATTGGTGTAGAAAAAGAGTTGGCATCTCCGCCATTGGTGTAGAAAAAGAGTTGGCATCTCCGAAAGTGCGGAGTGCAGCAAAAGTGCGGGAAATCTGCGGAAATGCTTTAATTACGAATTAATTAGCTCCGCGAGCGTTGACAGCAGTCGAATCCGTGCCAAGTGTAATTGCCAATTGATCTTGTCATTGGTTTTGTGAAATTCGTTGGTTTTCCCATTTTCGTTTTGGTTTTTTTCTTCTCTACCTCTTCGTGCGCGAGGGAGACGGAAGCAGTGTAAGCGCCCCACCGCCGACAGGCATCTCGCTCTAGCACATGGCCCCGACCCAATGTCTGCGACAGCAATGTTTTGTTTCTTCAGGGTCTCCGACTTCTATTCAGTTCAGCATATTTCGTAAATTTGTGTAAAAAAGTTTAGTATGCCTGTTTAAACACTACATTTCCTACATTTTTCCGATTTGTAAATACGTCTTGCAAATGTTTATTTACAACCGAAAAAAACAACGTCTGCGCAGACAGGTGGCAACCCTAGTGTTTCAAAAAACGCGCTTAAATAGTTTTAATTCACCAATAACGGTATAGGGACCTTTAATTAGCTTACTTTTTAACTATTTAACTAATTTTAGTTTTGCAAATGGTAAATGCAACAAAATATTGTTGTTCAGGCGCTTGCACTCGCTAATGTTAACTTAACATTTCTGTTATGGTACCAAAAATACCACAGAATTGTAGTGTGACCGTGCAAACTTTTAAAAAATACTCCCATCCATCCGATACTATCGTCTAAAATTCCGTTTTTTTCCAGCCCCAGCATTCGCATTCTCCATTTTCTCCCGTCTTCGTTTTTCCCTTTGTTTGCGGCGGCGGCGCTCGTTGTACGGCCGTGCAAATCGAATAAAATCGGCAAAAATACAAAAAATAGCGGAAAGTGCAGAGGCCACGGGCGGCAATGTAAATAAACAAGGCTCGCAAGAGCAGTGCTTCGATTAGCCAGCAAAATGTGCGTAAAAAGCGAGAATCAGTGACGAAAACAACAACTACGTGCTGCTGCGTTCATTGACGTGACGCGCGAGCGTGAGTGTGTGTTCGTGCGTGTGTGTTTGTGTGTGTGTGTGCTGGCTGCTTCCGTGAGTGTGCGAGGTGTGTGTCAAAAAGCGTTTTTAAAACAACGAGCCAGCAACAAACAAATCACCACAACACGTCACAAATTGCAATAGAAGCTGGAGCAGCAACACCTCAAGTCAAAAAAGCCCCCCAGCAACAACAACAACATCATCTGTCGTGTTCTCAGAGAGTGGGAAAAGAAATAGCGTGAGAGAGAGAAAGAGGGGGCAAAAAGAAAGTCAACAGTCGCGTGTGAAATGAAATTCGAAAAATGTCCGCGTGTGTGTGTGTTGAGTGTATAGAATTGAGTAAGAAGCAGCGCGGCAAAAGGAAATAAGCTAAAGCAATAGCAAAAAGGAACCATCCGCCAACAGCAGCAACAGCAACAAATACCCAATGAAGCAATCAAAATTGGCATAATTTGCATCGGCCGACGTTGTTGTCTCTGAAACCCCCCCAAAAAAACACCACACAACACAAGCAGCACAAATCTTTTGCCAATGAGTCGCAGACAGTCATTGGATCGACCAGGTGAGAAAATACCAAAAGAAAAAAATTGGAAATAGAAAAAAAACGACACTCGTAATCACGCTGACTTTTCGGAGAGCGAGAGCGTGCAGCATCCGATTTTGATTTTTAAAATGCACTTTGCGCATGTTCTCCTCTCGCTGTTTGGCTCTCGCTGCTCTTTCGTCGGTCGTCTTCTTCCTTTTCTTCTCGGGCTAAAAATAAACGCGCTCTCTCGAAACGCTGGCTGCGCAGCTGCTCCCAAACACTTGAACTTTGTAAACATCTCCAACAATTCGGCCATTGTACAGTGACAAAAACTAGCATAATTAATAGTTTCCAACGCAACAGAAGGAGAAAAAATTAAATCACACGAAAATATGAAGAGGCAGTGATTTTCTTCGCCCGCTCTTCACTCGCTCGCAATTCTATTTTTAAATGCGAGTTTCATCACTCGAGCGGGGAAAAGAGAAAGTATCTGTCACTGTCTTAAGCAGATGTAAATGTGGCTCATATAACCCTCCTGTCTGCCTGCGAGTGTGCGAGTTGGTCTGGGAAGAAAGCAGCCAACAGCCATAAAAACCAAAAATTCACCAACTTCGGTTTGTTTGTGTTTTGTTTTTGCCAAAAGCAATAAATATTATGGTCGAATAATTAGATAGTAAAAGCCAGACGCTTCAGTATCAGGTTGTTTATGCTCAGAAGTTACTAGAACTGGATAATCTTAACAGTTCTTAAATTCTTAAATTTTTGGTCAACAATATAAAATTGTTATCATATTAAGTCATTATTTATTCTCATACCTTTCGGGAAATTTAATTTTTAAGATCATATACCTTCTTTTATGATCTTACTTCCATGATTATTTTCATATTTAGATTATTACAATGTTGCGAAGTACTTAGTTCTGTTGTCTGAAAGTTATTTACCAAAAATATTTATATTTCTTAACAAAAAATGATTCAGATTGCATCTGAAAAATCGAATTTTAAGCGTCAGAGAGGAGATAACCAACCCTTAACCTACAATTTTCACCATCGTGCTAGTAGCAAATAATGGGCTCAGGTTTAGTTGTTTAGTTGCCTGGCGATGAGGAATGCTGTCCACTTATCAACTGCAATTAGCGTTGAATGCTGAATGCAAGTCGTGCATCGCTCGAAAACTCAGACTGGCCGGCCCCTTGCACACAAACACTCATCACACTCACACACTCCCACGCTGTGTTCCTTTAATTTATTTATAACATTCAATGTAAACTCTGCTCAAGCGCCAGCCAAACAGCACAAACAATTTTCGATGCAAAGCAACAAAAACAGGGGGCTTGAATTTTTTTTTTATTATTTGCCACTTTGTAGGTCAGGGTTGTCGTGTGTAATGCAAAACGTGCCAGCAAATTGAATGAATAAGCGTGGCTATTCTACTGCAAGTGCATTTACAACAATTGCAGGTTATAGCTCGAAACTACACCCAAATAGATAAAACCTAGTCTATAGCCATGTTTAATTTGTGTGTAGAATTTCGCGTGATAACCGGTTTACGGCAGGCCAAACTAACTTTATTATGATCTATGATATTCGCTAGTGACTTCCGTTTCCACTTAAATTAAATGTAACAAGCCTGTTGCTTTTTTTTAGCTGGTAAAGCTATATCAATAGTGGTTAATACTTAAGTTTGCTTTCACTATTTTAAATAGTATAATTGTTTGTAGCAATCAAAGTGTTAATAAAAATTCCATAAACATTTTTAGTCATTTGTTTGCAATCTTTTCTAAAAAATTTCAATTCTACAGAAATACTCCAAAAGTTTTTCCCGTTTTAAACTGAATTTCAGGGAATCCAAATATTATTTTCTACATAAATTTAATTAAAAGAAATTTCTTTGCATTGTGACTCTTACTTAACGATTATTTTTACTACAGCACTGTAGTGCTCGCTGCAATTTCCTAATCTACGCTGACCCTATTTCTACCCTGTACCGAGAATGTTATCGATATTTACACTGTTTACATGCGATACGAGGTTTAGCGGAGTTGTACAAAGACTTGTTGGCAATGTTTACACTGGAAATGTTTTCCATTCACCGGCTGATTGATTGTTATTGTTATTATTATTATTGCCTGGCGAGAAACGTTGTGGAATTTTGGTTTAAACTCGATTTAGAAAGCGGAGCAGAGGAGGAATTCACCCTTGGAAGTCATTTGGTGTAGGCGTTGCAGGCAATCTGATTCGATTTGTTGTTATTGCTTCGATTTTCGCGCTGTCTTCTTCGCGTTGACGCGTGACAAAGAGTCATTAGGTTTTGTT
This sequence comes from Drosophila mimetica, assembly GCA_037075245.1. Taxonomy (NCBI): domain Eukaryota; kingdom Metazoa; phylum Arthropoda; class Insecta; order Diptera; family Drosophilidae; genus Drosophila; species Drosophila mimetica. Next base: position 12,247,583 of record JBAMCH010000023.1, read on the forward strand.
TAAGGTGAAATCGATTTTCCGGGCCATTAGGCGCCATTAGAATCGTCGCCTATTTAAATTTTCACATTGTTTAATTGTATCGCGACAACAGTTTTGGCCAGCCTTATTTATTAATCAATAAATAAATGAGACCTTATCAAGGTTATTGTTCAGATTGTGTATAGGAACATTATTTTTTTTAGCATTTCGTAATGTTGGCTTGTTTATAAGGGATTAGTTATCTGATAAGCGTTAACTTGTTGCCGTCTACAGTAGAGCTATGCTATTTTACAATTATTTTGTTGTAGAAAAATAGGTTCCAAAAAATGTTAAAATGAATGATAAAATGATATCTTGAATAAAAATCAGGATTACTAATGCTGAGTCAACGAAAAGTTCTTCCGATGACTCATTAGAGTTACACATATGCAAACTACTTATATATTTGCTTAAAAGTGCTAATGTTCGTGCTATAAAGAGCTTTATTAGAACTTATTCCTCGTGCTCGGGGTGTTACACTCGTTATAAATTTTATTTAGCTTATCAACAGAGAGCGTCGCACTCTATCGAGTTCTGTTTCCTTCTCTCCCGATAATTTTCCAGCAATTTCTCTCCGAACTCGAGTTGTTATCAGTGCAATTGTTGCCTTGTTGCTCCTAATTGCTCTTGGCTTTTTTGCCTTTGTGCAATGATTTACGAGTGCCAGAAAAGCAAGGCCAAGAACAATGTTGGGGAATGAAAATTTGATTAGCATATAGAGGGCCAGAGACCGCCCTCCTCTATTTCTCGTAATGCCAAACGTCGTCATGCTCGAGTCACATCATTAATCTTGGCACACAAAGGGGTCTCGACCGCTTCGTAGGAGCAGCAAAAAGTTGGCAAAAGTTGCCAAAGCAACGCATCGGGCTATTAACTCCCCTCTCGCTCGCTCAGTACTTCTGCTCCACTCGCACTCGCTTGGTTTTTCCGCTTTTCCCTAATGAAATTGCTTTGATTTCTGCGAAAGCTGAGAAAGTTTTCTCATCTAGCGTCGAGTCTTGTGTAGCAAATTACACGAATCCTTGTGGTTTGCCCTCTTTTCTGTGGAGGTTGACACTTTCATTCCGGGGTTAATATAATCTTTGGTTTTTGCAATTTCAATTATTCAGGGACTTGTTTTTTAATAAACTAATATTTGGTATTTACTTTATTAGTTCAATTTTAGGAAAATCTATATTTTATATTTAAAAAATAATTTGTTGTCCAAATATTGTCTCATTTTATATTCCTTTGGATATCTAAATTGGCAAGTAAAGCCTTAAAAGCTTAATAATCAAATTAATCCGAAAATGTCACGAATCCTTGGGGTTGGCCATTTGGCGGTTGAGTTAAAAGTTGACAGTTCTTTTTGGGGGTTAATCGCGCCGCTGGCTTGCGATGTGTATCTATCTATTAAAAAATCGGGGCGAGTCGAAGTGGCCAAAAGACGATGTGGAAAACGACGACGGCAATCGCGAGTGCGCTCTCAGGAAATTGTTTTTGGGAGCACGACGGAATTAGCGCCAATAACAATGGGAATGCGAGCGAAAAAGTCAGAGGAAAAAGTCTCGTGGCAAAGTCAATTTCCCCTGGGAAAGCGGAAAACTCACAACACACGCTGAGCATTAGGCTATGAAAAAGAAAGCACTTTTTTATGAGAAATCATTTAAAGTATTTTTCATTTAATCAAATATATTTTTAATATATTAAATGTTCTTCATAAAACGGAAATCAAATCAATAAGCCATAAAAATTAATCTCAGAATTTTATTAATTTCACCAAATTTTTTATTTAAACTCATAATAGTAGGCAATACTATTCCAGGACTTAATTGCGTTTACCAACACTTCTCAGGAAGTCGCCGGCTACATGTCGTTTATTGTTGTAGCACATTTGAAATATTTCCCCCGCCTAATCGACCAATTTCCGATGCTGTCCATGTATCATCCTAGCCCGGAATTCTCACTGCCGGTTTGCCAGTGGGCCGAACTGAACTGAACTCAACTGAACTGCGGCTGGGTGGGAGGTCATTACGGGGGCCAAAAAGGGGGTCAGACGCAGGGTGGGCATGAATTATTTTTGCCTCCCGAATGTCTAATATGGCGGCGACGGATATGCGGCTGCTATCCGCCAGTTAGACATACACCGTACAATCAAGGTTAGGTGTTTAGAAGCTTAAAAATTATATTTTGTACAAAATGAAATAATAAGTAGGTTAAGATCAAAATCTACGAGAATCACTCTTTTGGTGCAAAACCAAAAAAGTAAACTACATTTATTTTCCCAGAAATTGGGTGACTATTCAAAAATTGTTCTTATCAGGGCGTCATTTCCAAGTCTGAAACGCATTTGCATTTCTAAAAAATTCTAAAATAAAAAAAATTTAATATATTCTTATAAAAGTTTTTGATTTAAGTGTACCCCTGAGAGCAATGATAAAGTGTGAAATTAATCAAGTTTGGGTTTCTAATTTTCTAACCACCACTGTGATTTGAGAGTGCCAGTTGGGATCTCACTCCCCTTTAATCGATTCGGTAACAATTGTTGTAGTCCGTGTTGTGCTGTTTTCATTAGGGGTTATTCCGGTTTGATCTGCGTTAGAGGACGAACAATGGAAATGGAATGGAGCCGGCTGGGAAGTCGGTTGTCCCAAACTCAAACCCGAAACCCAGAACCCAAACTAAATCCCAATTCCAGACCCCAGAACTCGTTGCTCACCTTCGTTTGCAGGACGAACACACAAACACACACACACTCATACATATAGAGGAGGTCCTTTCCTCTCCGCGTGCGTTTCATCTGTCATTTATCCCGTTTGTTTCTCCGCTTGTTATTGCTGCTTGCTGTGTGTTTTTTGGCTCTCTGGAGAGTCGAGAGTTTTTGATTTTCGACATGTCGCTGCGTCTGCTTCTTCAACCCTTTTTTTTCCAATGTATTTCGTACATATGCCGGTGTATTGGTGCCTTGTTGTACATCTGTATTGTGTGCGTGTGGAAAGTTTTGCATTTTTATTATAGATAATTTGTGTACAGGTTTTTTGCGGCTGCCGCGCAAACTCCCAACTTTTGAACCTTCTGGCTGCTGCTCCTCCACACACGTCCTTCTCTGCTCTTGCCACTTCCACTTCCGTTTCATCCTCATTCTCATCGTCGTCGTCCTGTCTGCACTCTGCATATGTTGGATGTTGTTTATTTCCATTCTCCCCCCCCCCCCCCCACCACCCCCTCGCCAGTTGTTGTTGTTTTTGTTTTTTGCGAGTGTGTGTGTTTGGGGAGCCATAATTAATTTTCGACGTTTGCCTGTGAAGTCTGGCAACGTTGCAATCAACCGCACAAGTTCTCTACATTAGAGAAAAAGAGCGAGAAAAGGATAGTGATAGATGGCGAGAAGGAGAGCGTGAGCGGGCTCAGGGAATTGTGTATTTATTTATTATTAATAGGGAATTTTAGTGAATTTTTGCAAAGGAGTAAAGTTCATTCTTGAAAGTTTGTTATAAAGCGAAATTATGAGATGTTTATAAAGAAGAACCTCTAATTGTTTTCCACAAAAATAAAACATTTATAATATTTTAAAACTGAATTTTATACAAACTATTATTTTACATTAGTATGAATACTTTTTTATCTATAAACCATTGAGATTTTTATTTAGAATCATATGTAATGTAAATAAAGTTTGTCTCCACAATTAGAATCGGTAAAATGGGATTATTTCGGATGAATGCAAAAACGGCTTTCGAAAGAGCAACCCCCAAAGGTTGCCAAACATGTGCCATCAAACATATAATCTGGTTGTCAAGTGAGATTAGCAGATTTTAAAACATCCCCCTTTACCCTTTCTACTTCCCAACTGACTGTATTGAACACAAAATAACAGTTGCCGTTACAGCCTTTTCCCTGTTCCGACTCCAAGTTATGTATGTGCTATTGTTGTTATTGGCTCGACTTGTTTCCTGTTTGACAAACTCTGGGCCAAAAGTACAAACACCAGACCACGCACAATACAACACATGAATTTCCGATGCTCAGCCAAGTTGCATTATTAACAAAATTTTACCGCCTGACGAGCTCTCCAAATCGAAATCGGGGAACGAAAGAGGGGAATGCCCCGGGCATCTTACTGCGCTCCAGCGGATGCATTTTGCATGTCATCCACTTTCAACGGGGGATCGCTCATGTGTGCATTCTGCATTTCTGCACTTCTGCATTGTACAATGCCACTTGACATTCGCATTCGCATTAGCAGATCCGGAGGAGCGGGGAAATCCCCTGGTTAATGGGTTAATGGTCTTTGAATGTTCAAGTTGGGGGCCCCGTGCCAGCAAGAAGCGATGGTGAGAAACATTTAGACAAACGAAAAATCAGTTCATTTTATATTCATTATACCCGTTACTCGTAGAGTAAAAGGGTATATTAGATTCGTGCAAAAGTATGTAACAGGCAGAAGGAAGCGTTTCCGACCATATAAAGTATATATATTCTTGATCAGGATCACTAGCCGAGTCGATCTAGCCATGTCCGTCTGTCCGTCTGTCCGTCTGTCCGTCTGTCCGTCTGTCCGTCTGTCCGTCTGTCCGTCCGTCTGTCCGTCCGTCCGTCTGTATGAACGCTGAGATCTTGGAAACTATAAAAGCTAGAAGATTGAGATTTGGCATGCAGATTCTGGGGGTTAATACGCAGCGCAAGTTTTTCACGCCGATGTGCCACGCCCTCTCTAACGCCCACAAACCGCGAAAAACTGTGACCCGTTCAGTATGAACGCTGAGATCTCGGAAACTATAAAAGCTAGAAGATTGGGATTTGGCATGCAGATTCTAGGGGTTAATACGCAGCGCAAGTTTTTCACGCCGATGTGCCACGCCCCCTCTAACGCCCACAAACCGCGAAAAACTGTGGCACCCACAGTTTTGAAGCTATATTAACGGGAAAAAAATTGTGTATTTGGTTTATCAATACATATTGATAGACCAAAATGGGAAACCCCCCTCCCCTCTAACGCCCACAAACCGCGAAAAACAGTGGCACCCGTCTATATGAACGCTGAGATCTCGGAAACTATAAAAGCTAGAAGATTGGGATTTGGCATGCAGATTCTAGGGGTTAATACGCAGCGCAAGTTTTTCACGCCGATATGCCACGCCTCCTCTAACGCCCACAAACCGCGAAAAACTGTGGCACCCACAGTTTTGAAGCTATATTAACGGGAAAAGCAATGTGTATTCGTTTCATCAATACATATTGATATACCAAAGTTGGAAACCCCCCCCCCCCCTAACGCCCACAAACCGCGAAAAGCTGTGGCGCCCATAGTTTTAAAGCTAGAGCAAAAGTGTAAACGCAATTTTGTTTGGGTTATTAACGCCTACCGAAATGTAGAAGAAATTTTTTAAATTTTTTGAAGCGGCTGCTTGGTTTGCCCTGCTTGAGACTGCTGACTTTAGCTGAGTAACGGGTATTTGATAGTCGAGGCACTCGACTATAGCGTTCCCTCTTGTTTTTAAATAAACTAAATCTGAAATTTGTGGTCACTTCTTTTACACATATTTTTTAATATTTTATAGATTTTTTTATCACCTAATTTATACAAAATAATGTTCAAAAATACAATTAATTACCGTTTATCACTTCCATTAGCAACAGCAGCCATAAAATAATGAAACGCACAGTCTGCACACACGTTCTATATATTATACAGATGTAGATATGCCCAAGTACATATGTTTTAATGCATGTTTGAGCATTATGTCGGCCGCCAGTTATTATAATAAAACCGAATTCAAGTTTGCTTTTCGCCTTCCGCTACGCTTGGTTATTTTCGTGCCCCTCGGCTGGGTTTTGGGTTTTTGGCTCTGAATCGTTCTGGTTCTGAATCGGGTTTGGTTTATTCCCTCGAATGCCTCATTGTGAATTCAACGGGTAAACATTTGCACAAGTGTCCGGATCGTTGAAGGCAGTTATGGGCTTTTTCAACCGCGAATATTATTTGGGAGGGCAAGATGGTTGGATAGGAAAGGTTGCCAGTGTGCAGAGGAAAAAAGAGCCACTAAAATTGGTTATGCAGTTTTGTTGATGCTATTAAAATAAATAACTATATGTAATATATCAAGGAATCTAAGCTGAGTTAATTTAAATACATCAGTAAAATATGGAATAAAAATAAAATAAACCAATAATCATTTCATAATTAAAATAACCCTTTTTTTTATATTTTATATTTTTATTTGACTACGAATGGAAATTAGATAAAATATTAAACACAATACATTATCTAAATCAACGAACATATAAAATTGTAATTATAATAATAATATTCCCTGTGTATCCATGTATCCGTGGAATTATAGTTTCGTGGGGCCATCCACCCGCCAGGCGTCTGAGTAGCTAAATGCCGGTTAATTGCAATCGCGTGCTGAAAGGAGAGAAAGGGTTAGTGTCCGAAATGCAACAAAATCGAAAGCGGCACGAACAGAGGGGTACGTACTACGTACGGGGGACTACTGCCAGGAAAGTTGACCCAGTTCCAAGTGGGGGGATGAGATACAATGACCTTAATGTTGTTGGCCGGCAAAAGTGGAGCTTAACTTTGTGTGCAATGTTGAAGAAAACTTTGCATATTACGGGCTGGGGAAATGGAAATGGGACAGGGACGGGGACCGACTGCTGCTTCTGGTTGTTCGAGTGGCCTGACTTTGAAAGTGAATAGCTCTACCATAGCTCAAACCACTTTCCGATGCACCCAAACAGTTGCTGCCCCAACCACCCGCTCTTTCCCAGGGCCATTTGCATTTGCCCAAGGGGTAAAGTCCTCATGCTTGTTATAAATGATGATGATATGCATGAATGGTTGCTGTTCCGAGTTCCAGTTCCATTCCTCTTTTTTTTTTTGTGAGTTTACGAGTTTAATCAAATTATTGTCAACTTGGTGTCACTTTTCATTGAGGAAATTGGAGATGCTTCAGTCCACACCCTCTTTGGCAAAGAGTTCAGTTTTATGGATACGTTTTGATGGGGTGTTTATTGGGATAGGGGGGCACTCAAGCCTGAAACCGATTTTACGAGCCACATTTTTGAGGTCACTGGGTGCGAGCACTTCTGTCGCTTTGTTATTCTCGAGTGTGATTATTGCTTTCGTTGATCCTTGGCTTACTTTATCTCTATGGCAGCCCTAATTCTCCCTTTTCCGCTCTGTCAGATCAGGCAGTAATCAATCAATTACCCTTAAAGGTTCGGCTAATTACCGCCGGATAATCCATGCCAAAAATAGCAAAATAATAAAGATCTGGCAGCTGCAGCCCAAGCGTGTAATGGTCGATAATGATTGCAACGAGAGTGAGGAAAGACCGAAGAACGAAGAACCGAATCCAAAAGTGGAAGAAATACACATCCAAAGACGAACAAAGGCATCTGCTGTCGTTCGCAGTTCTTGTTGGTGGTAGTAGTAGTTGCATGTAATCTAAACAATACCTGCCGGCCATATCGGCATCTCCTCGCATTTCGCACAGCTAACTCCTCCTAATCCAAAGCAGTTCAATCAGGAACAATGAGCCAAACAAAGGAGCCAGGAACAAGGAGCGCGGAGATGCGAGATGGGTCGAGAACGAAACACAGAGCTTATTGACAGAGGGGCAAACATGGCATGTCCACCGCACACACGCTGACCAACAGTTACGGTCAAGATAGTAGGAGTATCTTTTGTAGATAAGAGGGAAGTTATCAAAAGATAACTCATTTTCTAAGCTTAATTGATATTTTAGGGGAATTAAACTTTCTTCGCTAATATCGATTCAATCGATTCTAAATTTGGTATGTGGGTTGGAAATGATAAAATAAACCATATAATTTAAAGTCGTAATGATCGGTAGCGGAAATGCAATACTAGAAAACAGTGATTGAGGTGTTATCAATAAAATTTCTAGAAAATGATAACCCATCTTGTGGATTATAATACCTGTATAATCCATCAGTTGAGATCTATTCTTTCGAAGACAGCTGTATGTCTAGAAGGATAACGCCCGCCTTTGTTGTTGTTGCTTTGGCAGTACAGGTAGCATCCATATCCATCGCATTTTTTCCGTGTCTGTTGGGCAGCTGCAAAAACTGCAGCAGCAACACAGCAGCAGAAATTGGCCAGCCACTTACCAACGCTCTCCTTTGAGCCGGGTTATTTTCAAGCATTTGTGCCAGGCAACGGCCAGGTAACCGAACTATTACCTGTTGTAAGAATGTATCTAACAAACGCATGCACACACATTTGCGCTCTCCATCAGTGGATTGATTCTGTTTTAGCCATCGTTCGTTCGTTGGTCTGGTCTTCACTTGCCAAAATTGAAGATGGATGGACGGTTGGTCGATGGGAATCGAGTTGTATAGAATGCTTTGGATGGCAGAGTTGTGCTGATGCTGATGCAGTGCGGAAAAGTTATAATTGCGAGATGTCTATATGGGCAGCCAGAGAAGACGAAGTGAGTGCGGATAGTCGAGAGCAACTCCATGGGAGGTACTAACTTTATTTGGCCACTCAACACAAATCAAACAGTTTCAATCAGCAACAGTAGCGCTCAGTAATTGGTTTTAAACGAGGATATTTTGGTTTCTGACTATTGAAAAACTTGTTTTGTTTTGAGTTCAAAAGAACCATTAATTAGTTAATCGCTTTTCAGAGTTAGAGTGTCTGTTTATTTAAAAGTCCTTAGAATATTATAATGACAAATTCTTCAAAAATCGAATTTGCTTTTTCGAAAGCTTTAAAATGTTTTCTTAAATTTTTCTTAAATCGAATGTTTTGATTTCTTAATTGAACGAGCACAATTAATCTGTATCTGTTTATTTCCGGGCGCCCACTGTATGGGAATGTATCTGTGAGTGCGTACGTGTAAGTGTGATGTATTCTCCACTCGCTCTGCATATTGCGCTTCGCTTGGAAACGGAATTCCAAACTGAATTTCGCCAATCGCCAACAACAAATGCATGCGAATCGTGGACCGAACGGGTATTAAGGTGGAGAAGGGGGTTGGGGGGGGGGGGGGGGCTGAAAAGAGAGCAAAAGAGCGAAGAGGCGCAAAAGAGGGAGGCAGAGCGGGAGCAAAGCTCATCCATTAGTTGTCGTCACACACAACCTGAGATATATTCCCATTGTTCTTGCTTCTTCCTCTTCTTCTTTATTCTATGTGAGTGTGTATCCGTCATTCGGCCGCTCATTGTGTTTGCATAGGTAAGGCGGGAGAAAGCGAGATGGCTGGATGGGGCTGAGCCAGCGAGAGATTGACAGATAAACCTGCGATGAGTTGAGGTTATGTTTACTGGACCACCTTCGCAGGTTCGCTCAAACAAATACTGTGCACACACAGTCACACGTAGACCCTCTCTCCCTCTCTTTTCCAGTCTGTGGAAGGCAATTGACCGATGTTCAAGCGCATCTAAAAGGTAATTTGCCTCACTTTTGAGGATACTTCACTTCACTGGCTGTTTAAAAAGAACTCTTCTTGCCTTCGCTTTGTTGTTTAGCTACCTGCTGTCTTTGTTGACCAGTGTTTGGGATTGATGGGCTAAATTACTTTACATTAATGTGGGAAAAATTCCCCAAGGGGCGGAGAGAAAAGAAAAACTCCAATAACGATTGATCGATAAGCAGATGGATCATATTTCGGTATTTCAAAATAATACAATTTTAAGTGGTAACAATTTATTAGGACTATTTTAATTATGAATCATATACATCAAATATCTTATCAATAATTATCAGAGCTCGTAAAACATAAAAATATGGCGAAAAACTAATGAAATCAAATTTGAATATTAAAATTAAAAAAATAAAAATTACAAACAATCTTGACTATTATACTTTTAATTATGATTTCCTTTTTCGTGACCTTTTGAACTTTATACGTCTTACAACAGTGAGTGCCATGATCTTGATAATTTTCCCTCCTTGTCTTATACAATTATAGTTAACAAAACTATATTACATATGCTAATTACCAGATATGCTAATTGTGTTTATTTCCCTGTGCTAATCCAATTTTCTTTTTTTGTTTTGTCATTCCAGGTAAATAACTCTCATAATTACGTGCCACAAAAAAGGTAGCTGGATATTTCTGGATATGAAAGTTGGTAACAAGTTTTTGACCACAAATGGTAGTAGAACCCAAGTTCCTAATGATTTCTGCGGCAAATTATCTGTACCTCAAGTTTAACGACCTTTTGGGGTTACTTAACATTTAATTGGGGCATACTGGCGGCCATAAACCCAAGTAATTATGGCAAGGAGATGGCGTCAAGTCAAGAAAGAGATTTCCAAATGATGTACAACCTGAACGTGACAGACTAATTGACGACGAAGCGACTAGTATCCTTGGCCAAAAGTCCTTGATGATGTCTTGTTATTTATTTATGAAGCAATTTTTAAAGGACGAGCCGAGATGGCCACATAAAATGGCTTCATAAAAACATGGCCAAGACGACAGGAGTAGACGAAGGAGGAAGTGGATTAAAACTAATTTCCTACGTAATGCACACACTCCAAGCAGAGGGGGGAATGTTCGTACGTATAACTTGGGGACTTTGGCGGTCTGGCAGTCACTCAACTCGACTGAACTCAGCACAGTTCGGTTCAGCCATTTGGCCCCAGAGAACGACACAAAGCAATCAAAGCGCAACCAACTGGGCGAACCGACCAACTTCCATTCCGCATTTCCCCGCTTTCCCGCCCTTTTTCAGCCAACCACTATACTATACTGTCGGTCAACGGAGCAGAACCACCCGGTTGGACCCACCAAACAGACAGTCAAAAGAACAGCCAGCCACAAATGGCCATAAAATGAATGTGTATAAAGCTGTGGTCAAAATAATGGCTCTAAAGGTGTCACTCACAAATTTATGGTACTTGAAGAGGTACGGAATTTAATCGATTCAATTTGGACGCTTCTTTAAAGCCTTTAATTAATAATATGTTAGATGCTTTAGACAATATGAAAATGTTAGATAGATTGAACTTAATTTTTTATATTGTTTAAAAATTCATAATCAGTTGAAAAATGCTATTGTTCTGACCGCAATTGTGTTACCAAAAGAAGAAGCAAAACAAGGCGAAAATTGAAGGGGATGCAGGGGGTAAAAATGAAGATTAAGGTAGAGGGGCTTTGAAAAATTACTTTGGCTACCACGTTATAATGTTAGCTGTTTTTGATGTTGTTGCTGTTGCTGGCTTTAGGCTTTGACATTTGTGGGTTAAAAAAATAATTAGCCTAATATATATAGGCTCAGAAAAACAAAACAGTTATGCACTGAAGAAATTTTATTATATTATTTTATAAAAATAATTTTTTTTTTGTACTACTGAAATCGTTTTCTGTATAATTTTATTATTATTGCGATAATAAACAAATAAATATTAATTGAAGCATTGCTTTAATTTGCATAGCCTCATAATTTCTTTCAGTGCCTGTAATAAAGCCAAAACACTCCCCTGTTTTGTACGCCTCGGGTTTTTATGGCTAATATAATTTGGCACTTTGATTGCTCCAAGTTGAGTCGGTGCGAAATAAATGATTACTTGGCATGTCGTGGCAATGAACCCCAGACAATATAAATCCGAATCGTTATACAAGTTGAGTCGGTCAATTAGCACACAAATCCCATAGCCCAATACAAACATTAGGCGTTAGCAACCCAATAATATTGGGTGAAAAATAAATCAGAATTAAAAACAAACCCCTTTGAACAGGAAAAATAAGCAAACTATTTCAAATATAAATATTTTTCCGCATCCAAAATATGCGCTATATACTTTATTTGCTTTCACCCCTTTATTGCGCCATGCATGAATGGACCGATATCGAAATTTATTTTTGGCAAGCGTATGAAATTCGCCGAAATTATAAATACAAAAATTGTAAATTGTTTTTATTTTCGCTTCCCAATTGACATTTTCGGCTTTTCATTTTGCTGACATTTAATGGGGCAACTACAACATTTTTCGTGGCTGTCAGCATTTTTCTCACTTCTGTTTTCTGAATTCTGCCACCCACTTGATGACCTGACCCATTGAAAATCGGTTCGCAATTAATTGCTATCATCTGCCTACATTTTTCAAGTGTGTTTAGGTGAGCACATTTAATGTGTGAACCATTTTTAGAAACTCAATTAAGCATTTTTTGGCAATTTGATTTGTTTTTGACTCGTATTATAAATGATTTTGGCTAGTGGGAAAAATTTAGAAAAGTTCATTAGATTAACTATCATGAGATAAAATACAAGTTCCGTAAATCTATACAAATTTTCTAATGATTTTTTTTTTATATTTTTAAACCATAGCCTTATTTTTGCTGCACTTCAAATGATGTAAAACTTTTCCTAGCAGCTTATAGAACAAATATTATTCTGCAAAAGCAAACATTGCTTTATTCATGGCAAAGCAAAGTGATTTTAAAGGGCCATTCAGGAAAATCTTTTCGGTAGGATCTGTACTCCTTCCTTCTGTCTGTCAGACACTCGAACCCCTGCTGATAATCGGATTAGATTTTCCGGGCCTAATTGGCACTCGACAAGGGCGGTAAACTGTTGGCCCAAACCGCTGCGATTGTTTCCCCGCCCGTCTCGTTTTGATGTTTCGCCACAGATTCTGGACAATGGCCAACCAATTTCGGATACACACCTAGTCGTGTGTGTGTGTGTGCAAACAAATAATTAACATTTTTTGCATTTTGTTGACTTATTTTTTGCATATTTTCTGCCCATCCGCGCATTGTTTGCCATCATTTCTTACACTTGCCCGCAAAATATCTAAATATTATGCTAAAGCAAACACATTTTGTAAACAGCTGCGAGTGCAACTATTCGTGAACCCCCCGCATTTCGCCTGCTTCTCGTTTCTTGGCAGTGTTTTTGTTAGTATTGGCACAGTTTCAGCCGCGGCGCACCGACCACGCCCTAATTGCCTCGGAATCGTTGCGGCCTTTTGGCTTTTTTATTTTCCTTTATTTTTTGTGCCCCCAAATCGCCTGGGCCGAAACAGTTTTCTTCGAAAAGCTCTTTCTGTGTTGACCCACACACAAGAGGATAAATAAACAGAATGCTTAGCCAAATTATGAATCTGTAGCGCACGAGTTTACATTGATGTTTTTGACGGCAGGAAAGATAAATTAGAGTGGGGAGGGGGATAAATATGTTCGGGGTTCTTGAACATTTGATTGCTTCAATTAGATCATTGGTTTCGAATTTATTAGATTTTCTTCTTTTTAATAGAATTGTTTTTCAATAACTAGGATATGAAGAAAATCTAAACATATAAAAAAAAAATGTATTTGATATTTTAATATTCTTAAAAATCTATAAAATAGTTTTTAGCTTACAGATACTTGAAATCATTTTAAATATATATTTTTGTGGTTTTATTATAATAATCGCATAGTCAAAAAAAACCTTCGTACCCAAAATTTTGATATCTGGGTCCATTAAACCTGAAAAATAGGTTTGGTTTGCAATAAACTTTTATGTTTTGGCTAATTTAAAATACACCTGCAGGCAATGCAGGCTTATGTCTTATACCAGTTTAAATTGCAATTGCCGTTGGCAAGAGTAAAATAATTGACAACTTTTGAGTTTTCTTCACTTTTCGTCGTTGTCGTTGTGTTTTTCCTCTCTTTCTCCGTCTGCTGTTGTTGTCTGCAACACTTTGATTTTATCGTCTAGAATTTATTTTCATATCCTTTTTGGCTTTCATTTGTCGTCTCGACATTTCATATTTAATGTTTTCTTTGGCCCGCCAGAAAGATAAGGCTAGATTTTGAGACTTTGCACGTTTACGTTGGGTCATCTTGGAAAGTGTCCTCGAGCAGGATGTTTTATGGAGGTGTTTGTCCATTTCTTGTTTGGCCAAAAACGCCTGGAAGAATATCTTTAAATTGAGTATTAAAGAAAGTCCAAAAAACGGAAAATTTGATCCTTTTAAGACTTTTGTAAATATGAGAATTTGAAGAAAGTAGTTCTTTCCTTAGTATTTATTTTCTAAAAAAAATACTTAAAGTTTGTGTATTTAAAGAATACCTAAATATTTAGTATAAAAATGATTTGTTTTGTATTAAATCCTTGGTGAGGTAATTTTTAAGATTTGTGTTAGTAGTTTTTCCCAAATATTTTACACATTAAAACTCTGGTTAAATTATAATAATTAAACCATCTTTAAAAGTCAAAGGATTAATATACGCAGCGCAGCAAACTCTTTGCATCTCCCTGTATGAATCATCCGTAGCCTATAGGCCATGTTTTATTTATGCAGGTGTGTTTGAGATACGAAACTGCACATATTGCCGAGTATCTTTGTGCGTTTGTCATATTGCATTTTGCAATTACTCCTTGTCAGACCGCAGATACGCACAAATGCGTGTGTGTGTTGTGTGCACACACACACTAAATGAGTGGATCTGAGGTCCTTTGGCAGAACAGCCTCCATTTCATGCCCATCCTTTGTGTCCACCTGCTGTGCTGTCCTGTCTGCGGCTGTTGTGTTTGCCAGCGAGGAGAATTCAAATTATTTGCATTTATTTCGAGAGCACATTTAATTAATAACCAGGCGGCGATTATCCCCTACATTCAAAGCGGTGCGGCATATGACACTTTCGCGGTGGCTCGAATTACCGAAACGAAATATACGACATATAACTCGGGGCACGCGACCCAATGAAACCCTTTTTCTGTGCGGTTTACTTGTGAAATGGGTACGTAAACAAAATGTTTATGCTGCCGAGTTGTGTGGGAAATCAGAAAAAAGGAAATAAACCAAAACGGGAAAGCTAGTCTACATCGCTAAGCCGATGTTTATATACCCTTTAATTTATTTCAATTAAATTTGTACTTATATTATTCTCAAGAAGTTAAAAAAAAGTATTAAATTCGATGGTTTTAACTAATATATTTTCTAGAAAGATATTCACAAAGTCGTTTATAATATTTAAGATTATAATTTACAAACATAAGAAGGTCTTAAGTCAAGAAATCATATTCTATTCGTTGGGTTTTTACTAATCTATTTTCTAGACAATTATTAAGTAAATTGTTAGCTTCTGTCTGTAGTTATAATCCCCTCAGAAAGGGCATGAAAAAGAAGTGATTCAGTGAAGCGGGAATAATAGCTCCGGCCAAAATGAAATGACATCGGCTGAGGACGGCGGGCCACTTCAGTGTGACAATCTAATTACACGGCTCGATGTGCCCTAAGCACACGGCTACCAACCAACAGCCATTAGGGCCAGCACCCCCAGATCCTCTAAGCTATTAGCTCCTGGGCAACCACTACCACCCCCTTGACCTTATGACCCGTCAACCCAACCACCCAGCAATGGCCTTTGATGTCGCGTCGTGCATATTCGAATACATCAATTGAGTGAATGATTGCTGAAATGGCTAGGCTGTCTGAATCATTCCAACTCCCCCTTCAAAGGTTTCCGATTGCTGTCTATTTTCGTTTTTAATATTAAATGGATGGTGGGCCTGGCCGAAGAAGTAGCAATAAACTGGCTAAATTCGTAACTGAAACACAGATCGAGTGAAAAGACGGCCGAACAAATTCATTGTTCATTGTCGGGCGAAACACGTATTAGCCATAAAACGTACACGTCGCCGGGCAGGGCCAATCTGGCCAAAAGAATCGAGCAACGAAATCAAAATAAAATTGTCGGTTAAATTCTTTTTCTTCTTTTCTAGCGGAATGAACATAATCGGCGGAGGGGGCTGAAATGGGAAAGAGGTTATGGGTTGCCCTGGATTTCAAATGGATTTTTAAAATGCCTCCACTGAGAATTCTTTAAAAGGGGGGAAATAAAAAATATTGGAAATCAATTATATTGGTAACCTGCATTATGATAAAATACTTGATATTTGATTACATAATGGTTACACCATAAATAAAGATCCCTTTTTGTAAACCTATCCAAAATATCTCAACCGGAATCTCAAATATAAAATGAATTTCCCTTAAATGTTCTCCTGACATTTGCAATTGAATTCCCAGATATCAGATTGTATGCCCTTCAACCTTTTTTGGTATGCACCCTAAGAGCTGTTTTTTACATTTCCTTACTGCCGAGAGCCATAAAAAGCTTGGAAACACGAATTCAATTGGCCGAATTACACGCTCCCCTAGGCGGACACTTGATCTCTGTTGGCAACAAAAGTATCTCAAGTTGATTATACCCGTATTGACCGGCCATTTCGGGATACAATTTGGGATACTCCCGTTTCTATCTGGGCAAATTGTGCGACAATAACAAATTAACGGCCATGTGTGGAGTGTGTGGAGAGCGGGTTCTAAAGAGATGGGGATCAATGGTCATGGGTATTACCGTTTGTCGCTGTACCGGACCTGTTGTTCATGCAATTTAGACCTTTTTTTTTTTGTATTGCCTCTTATTGCGGTGACTGCCAAGAGTTGGCAGACAGTGAGCGTCAACAGTCAGCGGTCAGGTGCTGTGAGGGGGATGGTGATGGTGATATGGGGCTTCCAAAGGGGGTTACTCGGTGTTCGGTGCTCTCAGCTCCAGGAGGGGTGTTCCAGTTCGTTGACTTTCACGTGCGACGAGCGTTTGGAAGCCGCCGCCGTAGGTAGGTTGTTTTATTTATTGTGGGCCCCTGCATTTTTGCTCTGCTCTTCGGTTGTTTTTTTTTTTTTTTTACGAGTTTTACCTGTGCACGCGTTGGCTTTTGTAAATGACAATTTTACCGTTTTGTTGTGGATGTCTGTCCACTGAACGCCTCACTTGTCCTCCTCCCTGAATTTCCCCCCACTTTTAGCCCCCTGTAAACCAGTCTGAAGTGCTTTTAGACTATGGCAAGTGTTGTGTTGTTGGAATATCCGAGCCATAAAATAGCTAGATTGGTAGGTAAATGGGAAAATTATGAAATATTATAGGAATAGAATAAGTAAACAATATTTTATATTTGGTTTTTACTTAATTTTTAATATTTAAATAACTTTTATATGCTAATATTTCTTATACCACATT
The DNA here is from genome assembly GCA_037075245.1 of Drosophila mimetica. Classification (NCBI taxonomy): domain Eukaryota; kingdom Metazoa; phylum Arthropoda; class Insecta; order Diptera; family Drosophilidae; genus Drosophila; species Drosophila mimetica. The sequence continues at coordinate 12,264,577 of JBAMCH010000023.1, forward strand.
AACCATTTTTCTAACCACATTTTTTATTGGTTTAAATTTGCTAAATATGGCTTAAATGACAACTCTGTTGCCAAGTGCTGGGAGCAGCAATTTGTTAAAGCGGCTTCAATGTATTCTTGTGCCTTTATTATTATGATTCTTGTTGTTGTACAAACTTCTTGTTGTTGCTGGGGTGCAAGGAAGGAAATTTGTGTTATGACTTTGCTAATGTCAAGTGCAAACAAATGTTTAAGCCAAACCAACGACGAAGGCGAAGCAGAACGGCAAGAGGCAGCCACCAAAACGAAAATGGCCATAACATTTGTTGCAATCAGCATAATCAAAACAGGAGTTTTCGGTGTAGAAAGGGGGCGGTGGGGAGGGAGTTCTGAGGGAGATAATCACACCGCAGGAAGGTGAGATGAGGTGAGCCAGAGAGTGTGAAACGGAAAATATGTTTCAGTTTCGGTCTCAAGTGTCGGGTTATATGGCATGGCATGGCAGGTGCTCGAAGATGAAACGCGAAACTCGAGGAGGAAAGGGGATCCAATTCCTGTTCCCCGTTTCAGTTTATTCCCCGTATCAACCCCTCTCTCTCACCTGTCTGAGCCATCCAGCTTCTAGTCCTCTTCTCCCAGCAGCCACTTCATCAGTCTACGTGTATAATGATGCTTTGAAGGGCCCTGTGTGGCTAAAATACACGTAACTGAGCATAAATAAATCAGCATTAAAAACAAACCAAAGATGCCAGTGGAATCTTAATTGCGGTGAATACGTTTAACGATATACCAGCTGCCACCATGAGAATTGGTTTTGATTTCATTTAAATGGGAAATAACTCAGTGGAAAGATATAATAAAATATAAGGTGATGAAAGGGTTCTCTTTATTGTTAAATTAGTATCATGCTTAATATTATCTAATTTAAATATAATAAATAACTTTCCTATTTTAAAATGTGCTATTTAAAAACCGCTAAAATTGTCACAATTGATTTCGTACAACACCTTCCGATATATGAAAATCATCCACAAACGTCATGTCAGTTTAAAGAGCTGCCAGATAATGCCCGGGGGCAAATCGGATTGGGGATTGGGGATTGTGCGGACTGGGAATTGGGGTCTGGGAAAATGAGATCGCAATGCTCGCCCCGAATGTCAATGAAATAATCCTCGGCGGCCTACCTTTTCCACCTCCTCGTCGTCGCCCTGTTGTTTTTCGTGAATGCATCATCTGCATATTTATTAAATGCATCTCGCATTGCTCGCCATCTCATCTCTACTCCAATTTGATATATTACACAACATAAAACGAATAAACAACGAACGGACCGAAGTACTTACATATGTACACACAAAACAGTGGCCAAAGAGAGACGGGAATACCGCCAGTGATAGAGACAGAGTGATATAGATAGATATTCATTCGGATTGTGGATTGTGGGTGCGTTTGTATGCTTTTGTGTATGCATTCAAAGGAATTAATTAATGTAGACAGCTGCAGACGAACGCTGCGATTGTGGAAATGTGAAACAAAATGCAATTGTGCCCACATCTCCAAGATAGCTGGAGCGATGGATAGAGAGACAGAGAGAGATACGGCTGAAGATAGAGATAGATATACAAGCTATACGCGATAGAGAGGCACAGATGAAACGGAAGGAGAGATACTACTACTACTTGGGGAGCTGCCACTGAAGGCAAACTAATTATCCCCGCCATATGTTGAGTGACAAACAGACAGCTCGGGGAATTCAAAGGGGATTTCCCGGGGAGGAGTGCAAGTTGAAGTGGGAATATGAATCTGAATCCGAATCGGAATGGCAATGGGATGTGCGGCTCACTGAAAAATTAGTACATCAACTGACAACTGCTATTAATAGCCTTCACTCATCCCAAGACGTTCATTTGATTTTGAGACATCAAAACGTAGGAGCACTTCATTACACAAATTCCGTGGAAGATCAATATTAAATATGTTGGACAAGGAAAGTGACATAAGAACAATTTAATGGGAGGGAGATTATTTAAATAAATAAGAAAAATAAATGTGCATTGAACTATTAATAATTTCCACCAATATTCTTAAACGCATTTCCCAAGTTCCCAACTTGGAAGTTCACCCAATTGAACAGTTTCCCATTCTCATGTAAAATAGGGAATTATGAGCATGATTTATGGGTAGTTTGTAGTCAAGTTTTGATTTGCCCTGCCGGTCCTCTGACCTCTCCACATCCCTACCTCCTCCTTCTCCCACCCTTCTCTTTCGGTGCCCACTTTAATGGAGTGTTTGCGTTTTGATTCCATTTGCCTTACAGAGCCCAACGAAAACCGGTGGGGGGGCTGCAATTGGGAGAGGCCAACGATGCCGGGTCTAAAAATATAATTTCTCATTGCGCTTTAAGCACACTTCACTGGTCTGATGTATGTCAATTAGTCGACAAATTGATTGCGGCGCATTCAACGCCGCCCAGTCGAAGAAGTGGGGTGGTTTTGCCGGACCGGAGGGCAATAACGATGCTGTCTGGCTTGGGATCTCGGATCTCGGCAGTCCAACAGTCCGACAGTCCAGAGACCCTTGCCTCTGTGGCGATTCTGGGACGGAGTTTTGCCGGTCAAACCCATCCGCTCCCGTTCTCGCGGCCATTCCCCTAATGCCCGTCAATTTTAACGATTTCATTTGAAGTTAATTTTAATTGCGCTTAAGTAGGAAATCTCAATTTCACAGCCATTTCGGTTCACAATTGAGCCAGGCAAATCAGCACGAATCTCAATCGTGATTTGGATGCAGTTTTAGCCTCATTAATTGTCCGTTTAACATGGGTTCTTGAGAGTGTGGCCCACAAATGGGTATGGTTATGTGGGCTATTATTAAGTTGATAACGATTTTTTGAGAACATTAGATTAAATTAAAAACTTGTCGTCTGAGAATTTGTTTTACATTCATCCTCGTTATATCATCTTAATGAAGTAATTAACATCTAAAACATAAACGTCATTCATGAGTTAATTCAAATTCAAGTTTATTGTGACCTATTCATGCTAATTAGTTTTTTTCTTTTTTTTTCCATTTCAGGTACATAAATCTCTTAATAATAATCATCACCAATTTGGAAATGTCTGGAAATGCATTTGGGCAATGGTAAAAGTGTTAGCCAAATATATGTACATCTAAAAAGGTTGCTTTTATATAAAAAAAGGGGAAAAAATAAAAAATAAAACATTTTTTTAAACTATTTTTTTCCAATGCTTCCGTCAAATGATCTAGTTATGGAAAATCGATTTTTCGACTGTTTTGACCAATTCAATTCAATAAACATTGCCAATTCCCCCGTCATGTGAACACATCCAGCTAAAAAATATTTTCGGTAAACGAATGCAAAACTGTTGCCAAAAACCAAAACCAATGCAGACAACTACGGCTTTTTCGGGGCATTTAGCTCGTCTGTTATTAACTCAATTACATTTCTGTGGCCGGATAGATATGCAAAAATAACAAACCCAAAATGATTCCGGCACCTGGGAGATATTTCTGCCCTTTTCGGCTAGTTTTACCTACTTGAATGCGGGCTGGGAGAATTATGAGTAAGGGAACATTTTGCTTTTGGTGAGTGGATCAATCTTCCATTTCGGATTATTGTTTGCCTGGCATTCGTAGGAAATACAAACATTCAGATTCCAAAAATCGGCTATCGATTGCAATCTAAACACAGAAGCCATAACACTTTGGATTGGTTTTCATTTGCCAAAAAATAGAAATTGTGGTTAAGTAGGGGTGAGTGAAACCACCTAATAATTAAACACACCAATTATTAGGTGGTTTCACTCAAAAAAAAAATTATTTAGGGAATTTCTAAAATATTGAATCGTTAAGTGATATTTTTTATATATAACTTAATGTTAAAAATAAATGTTATTATTTTTATTTTTTCTGATATCCATAAAATAGATTTATACAATAGAGTTAGGTTAGAAAAAAACAATTCTGTATTGTCATCAAAGTTTTCTGCACCATCATGGATAGCAACAAAAACAACTAGAATTATTTTCCTGTGAAAAACGAAGGTGTGCGTTTGTGTTTTGCTTTAGTTTTGTTTTGTGGGAACCTTTTTGCTATTTCATGCCGGCTTTTTATTGACTTTATTGAGATAGTTTATCTGGATTATCCAGTGCGTGAGAGTTTTGGCCACAAGCAACCAACACATGGATGTTAATTGTGTTGTGATTGAATGCCACTCAGATAGATGTGTGTACCTCGAATGCAATGCGTGAAGTGGGATGGCTAGACAGCCTTATGCTTCTTCTTTATGGCCTTTTGTAACAGGTTTCTGCATATTGATTTGCCTTTTTATTGTATCTGTGTGTTTGTGAATGCAAATTGCTGTCGGCAACTGTAAAATTGCCCATAAACCTTTACACCAAAGTCTGGAGAAAAAACCAAAAAAAAAATGTCGGAAAGAGAAACGTGTAATATTTCATCCTTTTTGTCGATTATATCGCATCGCTCGTGTGTGTGGGTTTGCCTGTGTGTGCGTTTTGTGCCCCATTTTTACTCTCGCATTATAATCCATATCCATATTTTGATTCACGAGCACAGCGCCGCTTGTTTTTGTTATTGCTGTACACAAATTCGAGGGTTGCTTTTTGATGTGCTCCCTGTCGTTACCGTTATTTGTGTTGTTATTGTTTCGGTGGTGGCTGCGCATGAGAGAGCCCCAATCTAGCACTCTCTCAATCTCTCGCTTTTGGGTCTCACGTGCTGAGAGAGTGAGTTTAAGTAGTTTTATTTTTTGTCGGTTTGGTTAACCGTTTTTGTCTGATGATTACGGCTCATAACGAATAGCGCCAAAACTAACCACCAGGTGGCGCTATTAATGTTGTTGAACTTTTGAAAAAGTAAAAGAAAGAAGGGAGAGAAAGCAGGGAATTGTAACCCCAGGGGGTCTTTAAATGATTTCTTAATTAATGTTTTTAGTGTAATCAAATATTAATATTAAAAAATCCAATTATATTTAGTTTATACAATTTTAAATTTATAACCAGCATTTAATGTTTCCTGTTTGAAATGTTCGTTTATTTCATAATTTAAGACCAGGATACATTAAAATAAAACCTTAATTTTTAGTTATTCTATACGAGGTTTTTTTTTATTGTTTTTATTGTTTATCTAAATCAAGTTATTTTTTTAAACGTTTTCATTTAAACAGTGCTACCACCTGTTATCATGAGGAGCAAGGGCATCCTATTGCATCTGGCAACGCCGCCTTAAGTTTTGGTCCTTCGTGGTCCTATTCTCTCTAGCGCTCGCTCTCATTTACTGTCACTCTCTCTCTCTGGGGGCCTTCTGTTTCTGGGATGCCTAAGTGATTTTACGTGTTTGGTGCACCGCACACGTCTTGCAGATGCCCCAAAGCCCCTCCCCCCTCCTCCTTTGGCCTTTCTACTCTCTCTCCCCCCCACATTTTCGATTTTCTGCACTCTCCCGCTCTCCTGCTCGCTCTCTCACCCACAGCGTGTTATTATGGTATTTTTCCAGTGTGACCACCGCGCTCTGTTGTTTTTTTTCGGTCTGGTCTCGAGTCTCGGAGACCCTCGTTCTCTTTCTCATTCTCATTCTTGCCTTCGCGCGCGAAACAACAACAGCAACAAGGCGGCGGAAGGACGCGAAGAGCGTAGCGTGTATTGAAGGAGAGCAAATGCCAGTGGCAGGATATCGTATTCGCATCGGGATATAAAAATGTCGAGTGCAATGAGTCGGGCTTCTAGTCTCACGTACGTGCCGGGCTCGCGATGAATGTGGCCGTAACCGTGGTCGTAGTCCTTGTTGTCCTGCCGCCGTAACCGTTACTTCTGTGTGTCACATGCCCATCACAGCCAAATGCAAATTAATAAACCCTGGCCAAAAGTGAAGTGGAATCAAGTGAAGTGCAGTGTCCAGTGAAAGCCAAAAAGCAAAACAAACCGTAAAACGGAAGTGAAGAAAGTAGAGTGGGAGGAAGAGAGTGCGGGAGCAATAAGAAAACACACACATACTCTCCTCCTGGCCTTTAATGGGCCAAAAACAACAGAGGCGTAAATCGCTACCAAGTTTATTACAAAAGCAGTCAAAATTTTCACCATTTATCCGCAAATATTTAGTGAGTATCTCGAAGATGCCTCTGGGCCATAACCCCGCCCCCTTTCACCGCCACCTCTGCCGCCCCCTTGCTCTCTCTTTTCTCAAGCGGAAAGAGCGGAAAGAGCACGCGTGCAAATGATGTTTGGCCTCCTCCAGTTGCACTTAAAAAAAAATGATATCATATTGAACACAACGTGGATTAATATTTATATTTAATATGATATGTATTGAGTGATAAATGTAGTGGGTAGAGGTAGGAAATGAATCTTATAGTTAGCCCATCTTATTAAAAAAAATCCATTATTCGCTTCTCAAATTGATATGAAAAATGTAAACATTTATTTGACCTGCGCATTTCCATTTGATATGTAGCTGATTTTTTTTTCTTCTTTTGTATGTTGTTATTGTTGGGGCCTTTTGGGGCGCAGAAGTGTAAAGCGCACGTCTTGAGGCTCAGATACGTCAATATAACAAAACACACAGATACACACGCGTACACACTTACACGGCCATCAAGCAACAGAGAACATCAGCGGCAAAAACAACAACGTCAATTTGTGAAGAAATGCGCGCTCGTGTGACCCTATAAAAACCATCGTCATACTGCCCCCCCTGTTTAACCCCCCAACAAATAGGATATAGATACAAATTTTTTTTTCTTCTTCGCTGGTGGGCACTTACTTACTAACACACACCTAAACACATTTTGATGTACTCGTCTCCCACACAAACACAGCACTCGCAGTGAAAAATACCGATACAGATACGGATACAGAGATTGTGGTGGCACCTTTTCTTTGGCTTATTTTCGGTGGCCCTTCGCCTTGGCCCGGCCAATAGGTAACCATTAGATACTCCCGGCCACAGTGGGCGCACGCTTATTAGAACGGAAGGTGTAGGCGCATTAAAGGAATTAAGAAACCGATTCTATTTAGCCTTAACCTTTTAAAAATAATAGGCGATTTAAGAGATAAACCTTAAACTTTTGTATATTTTTCTTTAAAATTTTTATTAGTTCAGTTTATTTTTTAAAAGTGGTTCTAATTTTTTGTTCTAAAAAAGATTGGATTATAATAAATAAAATATATTCCCCTTGAAATTAATATAGCAGTTAAAAAAGGATAAAAAGCAAAAGGTCTAGGAGATATCTGAATAACCTTTTGAATTAGATTTAACCTGATTTGGAAACTATGTGCTTAAGCAACAGAGCTTGATAAACCTTTTTCCCCCAAAGGGGAACCACTGTACCTGGATAAGTGCCTGCCTGCAGCTGTCTGGCCTGGAATGGTATCCATTAGATACATTTGCCGTCGCCTGGGGGTGCGTGTGTTGGCTTTGTTGCCGTGGCTATGACTCTGCGGCTGTAGCTGTAGCTAAGACGGCTGAGATTGCCCGGATTGCCTTTATTTGGGACACAACAAAATGGGTGACATGTGAGATGGGGCCCGAACATGAGGAATATACGATTTGGTTTTACGGTGGCAGAAACGGTTGCCGGAATTGTTCATTTGAGACCTGAATAATGCATTTTCAATTGGCCATAACCATTTCGCCCGGTTCTCAAATGCTTCAAACATCCAACAGACACACACAGAAACCCAACATACCGCTTATAAGCTGTGGTTAACTTTGCTTTGACGAGTCGGGAAGGTCCTGACATTAGAGCTGCGGCTTTAACCACAGCAAACGCGAAAGCCACCGAAACCACACAATGCGGTGGCAAAGCCAACAATTCCACAAGATGTGTTAATGATTTTGGCGGATAACTTGCTGAGGAAAACCTGTTCAATGAGAGGGAACAATTAATTTACAACGTTTTTTTCTGCACCCCCCAGAATGGAACTGGTTTGGTTAACGGTTGCCTTGGCTCCATAACCCATGATCCGCCTTCAATAAGTGATAACTTGGTGGCCCAATTGGACCCGACGTCGCCTAATCGATATGTGAGCACTATTGCTCTGGTATCGATTGATTCTGTCACTCGTTTTTATCACTTTGGCTGTCATTAAATGAATATTTAATGCCCGGCTGCATTATCCGTAATTGTTGGACTGTAGCCTGTTGTCCGTAGGTTGAATTGTGGATAAACTTAGGCGATAACAACTCCATTTAACTAATTGGAGCTTTGACAGTCACTTGAAGCAGCGTCAATTGAGCGTTTTTTCACAGTTCTTGTATTGTATTGTATCTTGTTGACTTTTGTACACTTTTATTGAATTAACTCATTGGTAGACGGTTAATTTGACAGTTTTTTAACCCTGATTAATTTAAGAACTTTTGTTTAATAGTGTTAAATGAAATATATTTGGGCCCAAGAAGAACTGTTTTCATTAACTACCTGTAAGCTAAAGTAGACACAACAGACTAAATATAAAATTAAACAGAACTTGAACTTTACTTTTGGCTAGACGCAATTTAAATTACATTTGAGACAATGTTGTTGTTCCTGTCATTAAGCGAATTATCAAGCATTAAATGACATCTAATTGTGCAAAATAGGGTGAGTCTGGAAAGAAGACAGTCTGAATATAGCATAACTCCCTAGGAGGGGCGACAAAAAATATGGGGAGTTACTGGGGAGTAGCACGTTTCCAAGAATTTGCCAAACAATACACAAAGTATACACACGCGGCATCTAGCGGAGTCATCGTCTGCCCACCATCCCATCCTCATCCCCAGTTCAATCCCCATCCTATATACGTGAGCAGGGTGGTGGGCATTCAAACGTGCCTCTACTTATCGATTTTTATTTCATTTTTATCCGCTCTACGAGGAGCCGGCCAGCCAGATCCCCACCCACTTCCATTTTTGTCACTGTGTCCTCCTATATCCTATACACAGTAAACAAAAGTGTTGTTAATTTATGAAAATATCGCATATACCAACCTATTCCTAAATCACTTCTAGTTTTGGAGCTGTTATAATAACCTAAAGGTTTTATAAAGGATATTCTCTTTTCATTTATCTTCAAGGATAATACCATCAAATCAAGTAGACCTTGAGATGAATAAATTCCTTTAAATTTAAAATAGAACCCATTGTTCTTCTCATTTTTCTTTGTGTATACACTGTATGCCTTGTCTTATCCTCATCCGGTCCTGCCAGAGCATTGTTTTTCCTTCCTTCTGTGCACAAACATTTTTTTATGCTTCTACTTATAAACGCGTGCGACTAATGGAGGTGAGGAGCTTGGAGTGTCGAGGATGTCGAGTCCGTAGTCGGCGACATATCGCCATAACACCATCAACAGTTCATACGCCAAAGCAAAGGCGTGTAGTCCTCAACCTCCATTTGGACCACCTATCTCCCCTTCCTAGTTGTTGTTCTTCTTGTTGTTTTTCTCTCTGACGATGATGATGATGATGTTGCTCCTGCAGTCGTTTACTCGGCTCCTTTTTCTGAGTCCGATTCGCGCGCACGGCTGCCATTGTTACAAAATGTGACAATAGAACAAGCCGAGAGGCAGATGCAGAGAACCAGGAGCAGTTACAAGGGAAAACGATGGAAAAACAGTAGGAGAAGTGGAAGCGAAATCAGCCATCCACAAGCAGAATCAGCGACAACAATGCAGAAACAATAGATTTCAAGACCGATAGGTCAAATACCCTTGTAAAGATGAAAGAAATTGATCGAGGTATTAATGTAACTCAAAATAATTGCGTGAGAATTAGGTATTTTTAGGATGGGCGGGATGATTAAGTGATAAGCAAACTATTGGAACCTAAGAATATCTCACTTAATTGAGGTGCAAGTTTGAAAAGAAGTGGATAAAGTAAAGTGATCCCAAAAATTCCATACCTCAAACCCAAAATTTTTTCAGTTCTACCACAAACAATGGAACCTTTTTGCTGCCCAAGAATTACTTTCATTATTAATAACCTTGGGGTTAGTCAAGAGTGCATAATTTCTATGCGATTAAAAGGAATACCCCGCTGCGCATGATTTCTTGTCCTCTAAAGGGTAAAAAAAAGATTCGCCGAATGAAATTTTCAAAAACGACTATGGCGGCGCCGCTTGCAGCATCTCCTACTTAGCGATTGTTGTTGTGGAATGGAAAGGAAAGGAATGGAATGGGGTGGCACAAGGTGGAAAGGAGTCGAGGATACTGAGGTCATGCCAGTCAACCGAATAAATGAAACAACAAAGACTGAGATACAGACACAAGCACACACTTACCGCCGCATAAAATATGCGAAAGCATAAGGCTGTCCCCTTTGCCTCCTTCCAAAGCGAAGGAGGTCTCTCCAAAGTGTCCTGCGATGTGTCCCAGACTCATAGTCGCAGTCTGAGTTCTCGCATATAAATATCCTTCCTATTTTTTTATTTGGTTCGCCATAGCTGTAGCTCGGTAGAATGAAATTTACTGGAGCGAAAAAAAATTGTACGCTTCTTGGGGATGGACTGGAAGCTGAGTGCTTCTGAGTTCTGGTGACTCTGCTCGGTTATAATGCGGATAAATCCCATTAACGCATGATTTGGCAATAAGTTTGTCAATGCGAATTATTTTCTTGTTTCGTTGCTGATTTATGCTTGGCTAAAACAGATTAAACAACTAAATGCGTGCCATTTAAATATATGGATATTTATTTAATGAGATAAATATTTTATAAAAGGAAATAATAATTATAAAGTTGGCTAATATATGCTTTAAAAGTCACCTAATGTTTGAAAATTAAAATATAAATATTGCATTGTATTGTAAATATTTTATTATGGGTAGTATAAATGGTACAGAAGTCCTAAAGGACCATTAAAGGATAGGTATTTTGCCAGCGTTAGTTGCCTTTTTTATTGTACACATTTTAATCAATAAGATCTTGCTCTTTGCCGGTTGCAAAGGCAGCTTAACAACCCGAATTACCTGCAAGGCGTACTAGAAAATATTTTCCTTGAGCGAACTGAAGGAGGGGGGGTGGGGGTGATGCCACTACAGTTGCACAGAGGGGAAAACAGCAAAAACACTTTGCCACTACCTTTCAGTTTACATTTTTTCCCAGCTGCCTTCCTCCACTCCGTTTTTCTCGTACTTGTGCTGCAGTTACGTCTGTCGTTCAAAGCGACTAAAATTTTACTGACTTTGACAAGCTGCCTCCCGGCCTGAACCACCTCCCTCTCCCCTTACGTCTTCCCCCCTTGTAGAGAACCTTCTGAACCCCAAACCCCCCCAGTGTGTGTGTGTGTGTGCACTCAGTCAGAATTGTGCCTTGTAAATAGGATTCATCTCGCGACGAGTCGCGACCAACAGCCGCTTGCTTCTGCCCCGGCACGAAATACAAAATATTACGCGGCTCTGGCTCAGAATCTGCGTGCACTGAAACAAATATGGGTCACAAATTAGAAAAGTTAGGGAAATGATTTAAGCTTATTAAAATGACTTTAAAATGGCTTGGAAATTAAAATTTTAATACACATACTTATCTTTAAGCTCGGTAAAAATGTATTCTTTCTTAATATATAGCATTTTCGAAAGTAGTATTCTTTTGTATCATTATAAGAAAAGCTTTTTGAAGTTTTTATTCTTTTTTAAGTTATATTGACTTTCAAAAATACTCTTTTTAATTTAAGAACATTTAACTTTCGTATATACTAAATAATAATATAAAACAACATTTTGAAATAAGTTTTTTTTTTAACAATTCAATTAAGATAGTTTAAAATCTTACTGAACTTAAGGAAAGGAACTGGTCCTTCACATATTTGCCCGGTGTAGTTATCCTTCAAAGGCGTTCTCAGATCGTTGATGTTGCTGTTGCCATTGCTGCCTCTGTTTTGCGCCCAGACACTCAAGTAAATGGCCGTCAGACAGTCGGTAGTCGTCGTCCCCCACCAAGGACCCCCAGCCCAGCCCCCACATTTATTTGGCCAGCTTGCACAGTTTCCATCCTGCCATCCATCTATCTATCTATCCAGCATCCATCCATGCATCCATACCGACCATTTTCGCCATGTCAGGCGGCAGCCAAAAGTGCGCTCATCTGTGGTTCGCCTGGCAAAAAGTTTGGCGTATCTATGTGCCGGCTGTGTGCTGGTGTGTGTGTGTGTATCTGCGTCTGCTTGTCAATTTATCCTTTAGTTTCTCTTTCAATTTTTTTTTTCATTTCATTTTGGCCCACCACCCACTTGCCACCCAACTGCCTGTTAGTTTCGTTTGTGGTCTGCCTTTGTGTGAAATTACCAAGGGTCCGCTGTCTCGCTTCCTCCGCCAACTGTGCTAACTGTTTAATTAAAGACTGCAGAAAAGGGAGTTGTCGTGTCAAAGATATCGCTATAAATATGTATATCCATTGAAGCAGCAGCCCTTATTATAATAAAGCCTTTGGATGTGGTAAATGCAATTATTAAGCTTTAATTGAGGTCTAATTTAATTATTCTGGGAGATTCTTCATCAAAATAATTAATAAAAAATTAATGAAAGGCTGTCTTTATAATATACGAAATAAAAACAAGAATAAGGTATCTGTAACCTTGCTTCAAATGTAAATCAGAATCTTGAATTAATCTTGGTTTTCCTAACAATAAAAAAATCGCAATTAAAAACCAGAAGTAACGACTTTTAATTAGGACCATAAAAGGTTGATCCCTTGGCAAACAAGTATATTTTTATTTAATTACATAATTGCAATGAAAGTGCTGCGACAAAAAGCGTCAAAGGCAAGTCAAGCTGAACAGGGGATTATCCGCGATTTCGCCATTCAGTTGAGAACACAGAGCACATATGTTTGAGTGAGTGCACATGCGAGGTGCCTGGCGCTGTTGCTTTTGATTTGGACTTGTGGGCCATATCGGCTCTTGCCCCGCTTCTCTATCTCCGCTCTCCGCTTACCAATTCCAATCCCTATCCTTTGGTGGCTGCAAACAAACATCGTCCGGGCAACGAGCAGCAGTACACACAAAAGGCAGCAGCATTACTCGTCGTTGCCAGGAATATATCACGGCCAACAACAACACACAAACACACACACCCAATCCCTCCTCGAACCTTCTGGCCATCTTGTGATGAGGATTGAATGGCAACGGCTGCTGCTGCCAGCGGGAGTCATTCAAAAGCCAAGGAGAAGGAGGAGGTGGAGCAGGAGGCGGTGCCATCTGTATAGGCAGATGCAGGGGGGGCGCTTGTTAAATTCTTTTGCATTTAGTTTTGCTGTCGATAATGATGCTGCGTCGTCGGCAGCCGAGACTTGGAAACACTGATGCAGCCCAGCAGCTCCTCCTGCGAAGGCACCTTCCTTTCCCACCTCCAAACCCTTTCAGTTGCCGCCGACAACGAGAGACGGTGATGTCGATTTTGATGCATGCTTATGTTTCGCTTATCCTCCTTCTTGTCTGACTATACTCTATCGGTGGATATATATGGGATAGGATGGATCATGCTTTGAGTTCATAACAATGGGGCTTCCAAAAGGTCTTTTTTTTCTGTTATTTGGGATGATATAAAGGAAAAATGTTAATTTCATTAGCATAATTTTTGGATCTTTCTGGAATTGTAATTTTCAAGGAGATTTTTTACTGGCGGATTAAGGATTTGGTTGTTTTCAGAACCAATGTTTGGTTGCATACTTTTTGAGTACCATAATTTTCTAACACCTTTGTTTTGAGTGGAGGGATAAATCCCCCAAATTTCACAATATCTTAATTCCAGTTGATTTCTTATTGTAATGATAATAGTAAGAAAAACTTTTCTGCAATATCCTTAATATTTAATATTTTTTTCGAACTCTTTCATAAGGGTATTATTAAACTTAACTTGGAGGCGGGTTGTTAACGTTCAAGTACAATATTATATTCCCTTTTGCTTCTCATTTCTGGCGCTCTTCACTTGCATCTGCTGCCTGCCCCCTTTTCAACCTTTTCCCTCCTGGTTTTCCTCCCTCACTTGTCGATTTTCAGCTGCTGCAATGTGTGTATGCAAATTATTCCTGGGAAGCTGCGAACCGAAGCTTCAAGAAGGACGGTTTAATACAATTTCCTAGGACAAAGTAACGAATTATTGAACCATATGGTGGCTGTGTTCTGGACAAAAGAAATAATTTAATAAATTTAAATCTGTTCGTAAGGGCATAAAAAGAGCATATCCGGTGGATTAACTCCTTCTAAGCTCCACACCTTCCCGTCGACGCCTCGAGAGTTTCTGAAAGCGAGCTCCCAATTGAATTAAATGCCCGTCCAGATAGCCCATGCCTTTGGCCAATATTTTGAAAGCTGAAAGCAGAGCTGGCTCCTCTAAAAGCCCATAAAAAAAAGGTGATTCGAACAAAAGAAGAGTGTGAGGGAAACAGATACTCGAGTCTCGAGCTAAAGAAGTGCAAAGAACTCTCGAAATGAAACTGGTTCTGGCCCAAAACCAAATTGTATCTGGTCTTCTTCGTCGTGTGTCGCCGCGCTGTGTACGTTGAGTTGAGGGGCTCTGCTCCTCCACTCATCTCAGCTGGTGTTTGAAAATGTGCTAAGTTGCCTCGCTTTTGTATGCACAAAGGGGAACCAGAAAGTAGGGCCAGGGGGTAGAGTAAACAACTTTGTGAAATGGCGGACAATTATGGGGAGATGCGCCGTGCTAACTGTGAGAGATACTTGGAGGAACCCGAGGACAGTTGCCACTTTGGTCACGTACCAAAAAACGATTGCAGCTCCAGATATGCCCGCATATACATACATACACATATATTTGGGTCAACTTTGCGCCCGATTTTTGTAAGCAAATATTAATTTCGCCCTTGCGTTTTCGCTTTTCGTTTCGCTTCCAGGAATATTGTCTCCTCCGGGTCCGTTTCTGACGCCCAGTCCATCGCCATCGATCTCAGCTAGCCCTCGTCTGCAACCATCGCCATCGCTCTCGCCGTTCCCACAGGATGTGGTACTCGTAGCCGGTGGCAGTCAAGTAAACGCCAACAGCAATCCCCAGGAACACGTAAGTTGATCTCGGCGAGAAAGGATGCAAGAATTCAAAAAGAAAATCGAAATTTACCAAATAATGGATAGATTTTAGGGATCTTTTATCTATATAGTTTAGAAAATATAGTACTTTTTTAGTAGATTATGGAATTTATGAAAAGATTTTAAACTTTAAATTAATAACTATCCAGAAAAGTATAGAAAAATATGAATGTTTATAATCTTTGGTTAATATATTTCTCCCTTTAACAGGAGCGCAAGGCGGCGACGCCTGGCAGGAGACAGTCCATCCACCAGTTCACCAATGGCAGTCCCAATGCTGGAACCGTCGTCTTCCAGCCGAGCCCCTCACAATCGCCGGCCGCTGCCACGACGGTCATCGGCGTGACCAGTGGTGGCCTGATAGCCACCGCCGCCGGAGGAACTGGAGCCGGTCTAACTGCCGGCATAGGAGGCGGAGCTGGGAGCAGTTCCGGAGTGGGAGTGGGAGTCGCCCTGCACGGAAATGCCATTGGGAACGAGCTGAATGCTACTCTGGTGGGATCCAATAATATCCAGCTCAATAAGGTGAGAATTAAATGGGGATACCCTATATTAAAGATGTAATTATAATTTTGTATGAATTTTTCATTACAGAAGGGCACAAAGCGGGCCACCCAGCAGCAGCAGCAGCAGCAACAACAGCAACAGCTGGGCCACCAGATCTTCAGCAGCGCCGTCGCACCCACCTCGGTCAGCAGTGCGACTGCGGTGGCAGCCGGCGGAGGCGGAGGCTATGGACAGTTCAATGCCACCGCCATCAGCAACACGCCCACCTCGTTTGCCACCTCGGCCGGCAGTTTGGTCAGCAGCAGCGCCAAAGGTCCGACGACGAAGGGTCAGAAGGGGCAGCAGCAGCAGCAGCACCATCAGCAGTTCCAGCACTACCAGAGCAGCAGTCCCCTGATAGCAGACAGTCCCATCCCGAGTCCTAGCGGCGCCATTGCAGCGGCTGCGATTAAGCCTCCAACGCCGCAGCCCCAACCCATGCAGATGCTGCCCCAGCAGTTCACCATCTCGCAGCAGCCGCAGCAACAGCAGCAGGCGCAGCAGGTCTTCCAGTTTATCCAGGGACCACAGGGCCAGCTCATAGCCACCACTCCGCAGCAGCCGCAGCAGCAGCAGCCCATCCAGCAACAGCAGCAGCAGCAACCACAGCCTCTCCAGCAGCAGCAACATCGATTCGTCAGCAATGCCGGAGTCACGGGAATGCCAACCGGCAAGACCGGCAAGGCACCGCAACAAATCCTGCCCAAGCCGCAGCAGGAGCTGCAGCAGCAAAAGAAGGGCTCAACCGTCGCCGCCGGTGGAGCACAGATCTCGCAGTCGCCGCAGTCAACTGGCCAGGCTAACAATCCCACCCAACAGCAGCAGCAGATCCTGCTACCTGCAACCACCAGTCAGCCGCAGCAGTTGCTGCTCAACCAGATGCCCGTGCTGGTGCAGCAGAATCCGCAGGGTGTACAGCTAATCCTGCGTCCGCCCACGCCCCAGCTGACGACCACGCCCTCGCTGGTCATCCAGCAGAATGCACGAGGGCAGCCGCAGCTGCAGGCGCAGCCGGCACAGCAGCAATTGCTGCGGATAGTGGGCACCAATGGAGCGACCATGCAGCTGGCTGCCGCGCCCACCTTCATTGTGTCCTCGCAGGCGAACCTCATCCAACAGACGGCGGCGGGTCAGTTCCAGAGCGCCATCAAGTCGGGCACCCAGCTCACGGGTCTGCATGCGGCTCTGGCACAGGCCCAGGCGCAGGCGCCACGATCTCAGCCGTTTGCCACGACGGCCACGTTGAACACACAGCTCCTCGGCCAGAGTGTCGCGGCCCAGCTGCAGAATCTGCAATTGGCGGCAGCCCAAATCCAAATGCCCAATGGCCTTACGGCCATCTCCCAGCTGCCGGCACATCTGCAGCAGAGTTTGGGTGGCGCGACCATCAATCTGAATCAGCTGAATGGGGCGCACATCCAGCAGATAGCCAACGCTTTTCAAACGCCGCAGGCCCCCGGGACGAGCAACGGCGGCGCAGGCAGCACGACGGCGGAGCTCTTTACCCAATCCTCGCCAGCACATGTGCCGCTGGCCGTCACGCCGGAGCCATTGCGTCAGCCCACGCCGGTGCCCATGATGCAGCAGCAGCAACAGCAGGCGGCGATGGCCACCATCCAGCTGCAACAGCAGCAGCAACAACAGCAGCAGGCGCAGATCCAGCAGTTGCAGCATCAGCTGCAGCAAACCCAGTCCCAGGTGCAGCAGGCCCAGCAATCTGTTGTCCAGGCGACAGCCACCACCACCACCGTCCCGGAGCCCAAGAAGAAGCCGCGTCCGCGCAAGAAGAAGCAGGCGCCGGCAGCAGCAGTGGCAACTCCTCCGGTTGTGCCCGTTGAGGTGCGGCCACCGACGCCCCAGAAGATAGCAATTGCGGCGACCACGCCCACGCCACCGCAGGCAGTGCGCTCCAAGTCGCCATCGCCACCACCGACGACCATCCAGCGGAGCAGCAATGGGAAGCTGGATCTCGGCGATGTGATGAAGTTCTGCGGCATCACTGGCGACGACGACGACGACGAGGACTATGGGATGGGCCTAGACACCACGGGGCTAGCCCCCGAACCCGAGCCAGCGAACCAGGCCCAGGTGACTGCCAGCGGAGGAGCAGCGGCGGCAGGCAGCAGCGGCGACATCATGATCTCCATACCGAACCAAAACGGCAGCGATGGCCTGCCCTTCACCCTGACCATTCCCGCTCCGCAGCCCACGAACTCGTCGGCCACTCAGCAGGCGGGAAACGAATCAGCCACCGAAATACCAAATATCCTCATCAAGATCGATCCTAGTGCGGAGGCAGCGGTGCCCCCATTTGGTCTGTCCACGCCGCGCTTGCCCACGGCCGAGGAAATCCAGAAGCAGGCGCAGCAGCATTTGGCGCAACAGGCGGCAGCAGCGGCGGCGGCGGCGGCGAAAGCGACCACCAGTGGCACTCCAACCATAAACATAAGCCTGCCCAGCATGACTCTGCAGTCACAGCCGGCCCCCATTGTCACACCCACTCCTGCACCCATCTCCAATCCGGTGTCCACTACGGCGGCTGTGAAGCCACGGCGGAAGCCAGCGGTGCGGAGGAACGCCAAGAAACCGGAGGTATCCAGCAGCAGCAGCAGCACTATGATCTCTTCGAGCAGTGGCACCACCACCACGATTAGCAGCAGCACCAGTACCATCCTGAACAACAGCCAACCCACCACTGTGAACACCATCACGCTTACCACGCCCACTCCGGTGACGAGCAGCAGCAATCCCACCCTGATGCTGACCCACGGAACGCCAACGGCGGTGCCAAGTCAGATTGGCAACATTCAGATCTCCCAGGTGCACAATCACCACCAGTCCGTCATGCCCGTGAGCAGTGCGGTGGAGAACAAGATCCAGATAATGCCGATCCTTCCGCCGGGAGCCACCGTGATGGGTGGAACACCGGGAACAGCAGGAGCTCATGCGTCCGCCTCTCAATCCACCCAGTTGGTCTTTCAGCCCACGGTGCCTTCGGTGGCGCCTACGATCAGTACAGAATCCACGGGATTCAAACTGTCCACCGATGGCCGACAGATGCAACTGGTGGCCATACCGCAGGCCACTCCTCCGCCAACGACAGCCAGTGCAACCCAACCATCAACAGTGTCTACGCCGGCTCTGACCGCCGGTGGAGCCACAATTCTGCCGCCTCAGTTAACTGGAATGCCCGCCAATGTATCGGTTTCAGTGGGATCTCCTGCCTCGGCTGCGGCTCTGGTGCCACAGCTCACTGGCAGCCTCACGCTCTCAGTGTCGGATCATGGCGAGCGGTTGATCCTGCGACATGATCCCAATAATCCGCAGGACCATCAATCGCAGCTCATCCTGCAGGCACTGCTCAAGGGCGCTTTGCCCAATGTGACCATCATCAATGAGCCGACGCGTGTGGATCCCAACAAGCAGCCAACGCCGATGTTGCAGCCGCAACAGCAAGTCATCCAAATCCCGCAGCCTGTGGCTCCACCGCAACCCATCCTGCAGCAGTCGCTGCCGAAGGTTTCAACAACTCCAAAAGTAGAAGTTAAAGGTAAGTTAATACCTGTGGGCTTAAATATAAATTAGAATTTTGATGTAAATAATTAGTATTCCTTGAAAGAAAATTACAATCTTTGTGAATCTCCCTTTGCAGTGGCTAACAACAGAAAGTTGTCCGGTCAGGGAGCACATCCCGCCAGCAGTATGCTAGGAATGACGAGCACTACAACCACCATGTCAACGATGAAGCCACCGGCCACCCTGCCCGCCAAACAGAACGACGTGCTGTCCTTCCCGACGCTGCCACTCAACTCACAGGTGCTCATCCAGCAGCAGCCACTGATCCCGGCGCAGTTGCAGCCCCAGCTGCAACCCGTCACCGTGCCCGTGACTCTGCCCACTCAGCCGGCCACCATCTCCGTTCCAATACCCTCGCCGGCGCCTGCTCCACAGCTGGCCAACAATGGACAGCAGCGGTATATCGCCCTGCCGCCCATCGATCCCACCACCCAGCAGTTGTTCTGCCTGAACAGCGTCACGAACCAGATCACGGCGATGAGCGCGGGTCAGACGGCAGCCTCGATTGGACCTACAGAGCGGCTGCTCATTGCTCCGGCCGGAATAAATGCCCAGCAGTTGGCACAGTGCCTGCAGTTGGGACAACTTCATTTCAACGATGTGAATCCACTGCCCCCACAGCAGCAACAGCAGCAGGTGGCCGTCAGTGGGGCCTCATCGTCGATGTCGCTTTCGATGCCACTGCGACCTCAGCCACCGCAGCAGCAAATCGTGCACCCCATTCAGCCGATCACCAATGGGTTGGCTATCACCACAACGGCTAGCAGCACGTTGACCACCACCACGAGCACCACCTCGCTGACCACGGTGACCAAGCAGGTGGCTAATGTGGCGCCGATAATAGATCAAAGCAAGGCGAAACTGGAGCCGGCCAAGGCAGCCACCAGTGGAGCTGGTGGTGGAGCGGTGGTCAAGAAGAAGCCGGTGAGGAAGCCCAAGGCCACGCCGACCAACGCCTCGGAGTTGGCCAATCTCAAAAACGCCAGCGTGGTGAAGCCGATGCCAAAGTTGGATCCCCTGTCGCAGAAGCCCAACAATAATCCGGTGCAAATTGTGCAACCCAATGTGGCCAGTGGCAAGCAGATGATTGTGGTGGGCAGCTCTAGTTGCACCACAACCACCACGACCACGATGAGCGCCAGCATCCAGCCCTTCCAGACAACGAGCGGCACCAAATTGGTGGGCGTTACGGTGCCCATGCAGCAGCAACAACCAACGGGCACGGCAGCGATATTGCAACAACAGCAGCAGCAGAGGACGAGCTTCAGCTTGACGGCAACCACAGTGGCTACACCTGCTCCGATGCCATCTCCAACGGTGGCTTCTGGGGTTAGCCAACTGCAGATGCAGCAGTTGCCAACCCAACAGCAGCAGCAGGTGCAATCCCAGCAGCAGCAGCAGGTTCCAAAGCAACAACAACAACCGCAAGCAAACACCGTGTCCCGGGTGCAGACCATCCAACTTACACCCCAAATGCAACAGATTTTCAAGCAGGTCCAGATGCAGATCCAGTTCCTCACCATAAAGCTGCAGAACAAGACGACCTTCCTGCCTGTGTCCCCGGAAATTGATCCGACAACCATTGCCGCCTACAACAAGCCGATGACCGATGCGGAAATAAATCTGGCTCTGCAGCGACTCTTCGCCGAACAGCACCGGATTCTGGCCTCCGGCAAGGAGGTGCCCACTCCGGAGGGTATGTTGCCAACGGCGAATGGAAGTGGAGGTTTCACCCTAATGCCACAGGCAGTGCAACAGCAGCAGCAGCCACAGTTGCAACCGACGGTTTCGGAGCCACTGAAAACAATCGTGCCCGCCAATGTGGTTCAGCCCAACAACCACTCATCTACCACAGCAGCCGGAGCAGCTGCCGGTGGTGTCGCAGCTACACCTAGTGCCCAGCAGAGCATAACTCAGAGGATACACATCTATCCCATGCAGCACCAGCAGCAGCAGCAACAGGCAGGCAACAAACAAAAGCAGGCGCAGCCAAAACCGCCACAGGAGCAACCACAATCACAGCTCCAAGTAAAACCCAAAGAGCCGGCTAACAGGAACAAAGTCAATAGCCAACAGTTGCAACAAAACCCACAACAACTGCAACAACAACAACAACAACAGCCACCCAATGGAAGCATCAATATGTTACCACAAAAAGTAAATATGCTGCCAGTTGTCCAGCAGCAGCAACAACTACAACAGCAGCAGCAACCATTGCTCAACAAAAGCGGACCACCGCCACTGATCTTTGCCAGCTCCACAAATCTACTGGCCAATAGCAGCAGTACCAACACTCTCACCAGCAATTCTGTATTGCAAGTTAACAACATGTTGCCCCTGCCACCATTGCAACCCCAGCAACAGCAACCACAGCAGCAGTTACAGCAGCAGCAGCTGCAGCAGCCGCCGACACCAATCCTGCCACCAGTAGCTGCAGCAATGGGCGTTGGAGTGACGCCAGGAGCGATTGGAAGTCTGGTGCCATCACTGCCGAGCATTCCGAGCCTGCCTCTTTATATGCCGAATAAAATGGATGAAATGCCGACGCAGAAACCCAAAATTGCACGCCTCTCCTTGTGAGTAGTTGGTTGAACAATGCCGATTTCAAGCGAAAAGCGGCCAACTGGATTGCAGATTTAGCAACGCACTATCGAGCTAGCTACTAACTCTTGTCTTTTCGCAGATTCGTGCGCCAACTGGAGGTCGACCAGGAGAGCTGCCTGAAGCCTGACTACGTGAAGCCCTTCCGCACCAAGGATGAGGCGGTGAAGAGGCTAATAAGGTAGAAAACGACCTAAAAATCTGATTAAGTGAACCCATTGCTAACCTGTGTGTTACTTTTTAGGTACCATTGTATGCACGAAAACGATGTGGAGTTGCCCTCGGATGAAGATGAAGAGTTTGAGTCCACTGCTCTGGAATTCCAGGACAAGTTCAGGCAGCTGAACGGCAAGTTCCAGGAGATACTGATGCAGGAGTCAACGGTATGAATAGAAATTAAGCTATTTAAATCTTTATTAACGTTTTTTGTTATTATTATTGCACAGCTACCACATCGCACCTCGGAGCTCCTACAAATGCAGCAGCTTATGATCGACGACCTCAAAGTCGAGATTAACGACTTTCGCACCGCCGAAAAGGAGCTCGAGCAGCAGCTAAAGGAGGAGCAGAGTAGCGACAAAACAACGCTGGACAGCGAGACTAAAGCTAAGGAGGAAATTAAGCAGGAACCGATTGATAAGTCAGCCCAACCAGATGGCGTTGTGGACAAATTTGATTTACTGAAAAACAGCGCTGATGTCAACAAAGCATTTAGCAAATCTCAGCCTCAGCCGAGTGCGACAGTAAAGCAAGAGGAAAACCACGAATCTGGTGAGGCCTCAGTAAACGGATCTGTGAAAAGCGAGGGTCAGGACAAGGAATCTGCGAAGTACATCAAAAAAGACTTTGACAATTTCGATATCGAGTCTGAGCTCACCACCAGCTTCATAATGAAAAAGGTGGAGAACAAAGCCGCTTTGGCCAAGAGCGCTGAGACTCGCTACCAGGAACGGAATTTGATGGACCAACAACAGCAGCAGCAGCAACATATCAAAGGCAATGGAGGAGACCCAGTTGATCAGGAAGATGGCTGGTATTGTCTGCAAAAGGAGCTTAATCTGATGAACAGTGACCCAATACAGCAGCAACAACAGCAGCTAAATGGAAACCAGCCACATCTGCCCCTCAATCGTCAGCCGGCGCAACAGTCATCGCACTTTTTGGACAACTCCAACTCGAACAACATGATAAGCAACAGCAACCATATGTCCGATCTGTTTCCCAATGGCTGCATTGACAAGAGCAACCAGAGTAGCACCAGCAGCAGCAATAGCAGTTGCGTTAGTGAAACCCAGGCTGGTTCCAATCCCGTCAAGACTGTGTCCTCGTGCAGCGGCCAACGTGAACAGCCGGTGGTCATAGATGCTGAGCAACAGAACGAGCATCCTGCCATCAGCGAGTTCTTTAGCAGCGACTCTGATGTGCAGAAGTCCGTGGAGACGCGATTGGAGGCCATGTTCGGCGAGTCACCCGTGCACCTGGACGTGAAGAGCAGCAGCGATGCCCACGACATTGAGTCCAACCTGGACGAGATCTTTGGCGATTCGAAATCGCCGGCGGTTAACCACAAGAGCAAGATGAGCATGTGGGTGCCAGATGCCACATTTATGCAGCAGGCGCCGCAGCAACAGGCGTCGCAACAGCAGCAGCAATACGCAGGACCGCAGCAACCATCACAACAGCAACATCACATAGAACTGAACTGCAACAACAATCCACGCTGGATGCAGAGCATGGAGGCGCACTACAGCGACTTCCTTTCCAGCGGAACCAGCAACGGCGAGCTGGTGAATGGAGGAGAGTCGCGGAAACGCAGCTGGGATAGCCAGCTGATGGGCTCCGGCAGCGATATGGAAGATGACAACAGCAGCAAGCGTCTGTGTACTGCTTCTTCGTCCTCCTCTTCGTCGCCTATGTCGTCGCAACAGCAGCAACATGTCCAAGTGCCTCAGCATGGTCTCCTGGACTCGGATATGCTGCCCTCTGGCTTCCCCCAGATGTTGATGGAACAGCAGCAGCATCAGCAGCAACAACAAGTACAGCAGCAACATAACTTTGCCTACGCCAACATAATGGATCAACAGCAGCAGCAACAACAGCACCAGCAGCAACATTTCCAGCACAACCTGCAGCAACAGATTCAGCAGCAGCAACAGATGCATGTTAGCCACATGGGCGGAGCAGCAGTAGTGGCTGGCGGAGAGTACGACGATGACATCAGTCGGCATGTTGCCAGCGCCATTGACAGCATCCTAAATCTGCAGAACAGCGGCGATTCTCTGCAGTTCTCCCTGGGCTCGATCCTCGGCGACAGTATGCTGGACGATCAGCGGCAGGCGGGCGGCAATATGCCCAGCTGCCAGCAAGAGCAGGTCATCCAGCGTCGCCGTCAGCTGGGCGAGGAGATGAACGACTGTCTGATCAGTGGCGGTGGTTCTGCAGTTAGCGGAGTGGCGGACAACAGCAGTAACATCCTGCTGGAGCACCACCACCAGCAGCATCAGATGATGCAGGGCCATCAGCAACAGCCCCACCTGCAGCACCATCATCATCAGAACATGACGCAGGCCCAGGCACAGCATTTGGGGCAGCTGAACGACTTTAGCTGCGTGGCCGGCGGTCTGGACGATCCGGTCAAGTCAATAATGACCTCCTGACTTGGAGCGCCAACCACGTCCGCTGCGGAAAACGCCTCCAACAGTCTGATACTAGAGTTTAATGCCACCACCTTGTGAAAAACGGTTGATAATAACGACTTCCTGATTGTATAGATTCCCGTCTTAGTTGTCCTTGGTTATTGTTTTACCCCCCGAGTACAACCTTTAATTAGATCTAAGTTGAGACCGTAGCATAAATTGTTTTACTTATTGTTTGTATTCTTTAGACCAATGTTTTGTACAATATTTGAACAACCCTCAGATTACCAATTACTTAATACAAGGGGAAAGGAGAAAGAAAGGAGAAAGTGGAGGCATCTACGATATGACAGAGCCAATAAAGCCAAGAAAGCAATTGACGTGGTGAATTGAAAACTAAACGACGAATAGCATCAAATGCTTCTCACAGAGGTACACTAAATGGAACGTAATAATATAAATTATATAGCTACAGTAACTAAGCGAAAGCCCCTAGACAATTTATTCAAATGAAACCGAGAAAAGTACGTAAAAAAGTGAAGGCAATGGTGAGAAGATGAAACACGCGCAAAAAGAGGAAGGGAAGAAAACGAATTGGTTGTATAATTCATAATTAAGTTACATGAAGCAATTCTGAGAAACAATTAAAATCACGTTGCCAATTTTGTTGTCGTTAAAATATCAGGCAGAGCAATTTATCCGCATCCAATCGGTTTTTAGAAGCCCAGATAAAATATATTTATTTACGCATTACGTTGCGCAAGAGTTTTGTAAATAGTTAGAGCATGCAACAGTTTCAATCGCGCCCCAGAAACTGTTTAACCAGATTATAAATATATATAGCTAAGCATTTTTAAAGAGGAGATATCATTTAAAGCGCTTTAAGTACGACTGCTTCTGATATTACAGACAAACAAACCAACCAACCAACCAACCTATTGACGTGCTCAATTCGAGAGTAAAGAATTTTTCGGCATAGCTACGGGTGTCATTGGAAAGCAAATGCAAAGATCTTAGGGATTAACAAGTACCAACTATGGCAAACTACGAAGCAAACCAAAAGCAGTTCAAAAATCACAATTTTAGCCAATTTAGTTTAAACATTTATAAATTATTGAATCTAATGTAATATCTTATACACTTAAACCGATCGATCGATTGAAAAGAGGAGCTGAGAGTATTCGAGATGAGGAACCACAGGAAAACAAATAACAACAAATTAACGAATCGTATCAATTGTATCTTGATCTTGCGACAAATCTGACTTGTGATTTGTGCCACGTTTTAAATATAGATGTCTGATTAGCTTGTAAACATACATAATAAATACGATTAAAGTCTATACAAAAAGAAAAACCCACACACTCAGTAAGCCACTACAAAGTTTATCCAAAACGAATCGCGAGTCGCGCGAAAGCAATTGTAAATGTTTGGCGTGGGAAGGGCGGGTGACACGCATCAATTACATACCAATTACAATACTAACTACTACTTTAATACCACCACTAACACACCTACTACGATACGTACTACCATGGACGGAATGCTTGTATTACGTGTAGTCTGTAAGGGAACTTCAAGAGGTACCACATATTTTAAGATGTGCTTCGTTTATTCAGGCCCCCCATCCATGATTCCTAGACCATAACCCGAACCCATCATCCCACCTATCCAGCGTCCCGTCTGAGTTGCATGATCTTGTATTTCTATTTTGAAACTTTCTAGTTATTATTCAAAGACAAATAACTTTCGTGTAAAAATGTATATGTAATAGCATAATTTAAGTTGGCAACCCAAAACTGAATAAATTTAAATCTATTGATAGATTATTAATGCAAATTGTTTTAAGTTGTATTTAGAACAAAATCGAACTCAGAACTCAATTCGGTCGCCCCTCCCGCAACCATCTTTCCACAACAACAACAACAACAAAGAGCAGTGTCGTCATTTGAATTGTTCAGCTAAATGTGTCTAAATGTAATTTAACATAAAAAGAAAACTAAAGATTTTTAAACAAACATTGTGAGTTTTAATTAAACATCATCAGCATAGGGAGAGAGAGACAGCAAAGCAAAGGAAACAACTTTAATATTTGATAGTTTATTAAGCCCATCCATTCATAGTCGTCATAAACATTAAGTACATAAAACAAAACAAACAAAAGATTCAATATAAATCTCACTGAAACGCAACAAACCGAAAACCCAACTGAGAACGAAAACTAAATAAAAAGGAAATGCAATCAAAGTTCATGCATTTGCGTTTGTACTGGGTGAAATGTTCTTAGGAAAATAAAGAAAAATTCCATACAATTTTAAAAATTATCGCATTTTATTATCGGCTTTTTTTCTAATATGCAGGTTGCCTATGGGATCGAAAATGCTCTTCGGGCATTTTCTGTGAGATTCGTTTTTTCGTACTTTTAAGATTACACACAAATCGACTTTGTGCTGAGTGCAATTGAGTTCCTAATATCATGCTAACATAAACGTACACAATTACTACAAGAGAGATTACAAGGTTAAAACCGGCTGGCTGGCTAGTGGCTAAAAAGACGGGTTAGCAATGGCCCAATATCATGTTACATGTTATCATGTGCTTATTGTAGGAAATAAATTAATACAAAAAAATAACAGTTATCAGTACACAGAATATTATACAATCGAATCCTAGCGATTTTAAAATGACATGTTAAATAGGAAGATGGGATGGTTCGATGCTTTGTTCAAAATCGCTCAGTCGAAAAATTATGCCAAATTCTAATGGTATAATATCAATTTTTAATGGCCCCAAAGCTATTGGATAATTAAGATTACTGGCCCTGATTAATATACATATTTAGATACAATTTTAAATACATTTTCTTCGCACAGGCCTTGGATTTCTAAAATTTGATATTACACCTTAACTTTCTGACATTGCGATTGCAGATTTGTTCTCACCGACCCATCCCAATGTTGGGCATTGCTTTATTCGATTGGCCAACTGAGCTCGGCCTATTCCTAAGCTTAGCATAGTATTTGGCATTTGCGCTAAAGTACGAATACGAGTTAAACGATTGTTGCAGCCTAAATGCGCCGACTCTATTCTTTTTCCAGTTAGTCTCGCTGGCGCAACTAAGTTGCGCTGCCCTCTATTTGCTTCGCTTAGGGGGTAGTTAAGTCTTGAGCGGATAGACCGGCAGTGGATGGCCCTCCGAGTTGAAGACCCATTGCTCCAGATCGATTTCCTTGCGATCGTCGCTGAACAGCAGGTAGAAGTACTTCAATGTCTCGCTCATCCAAAAACTTTCCATCAGATCGCGGAGGCGCGTGTTCTGTGTGTTCTTCACATTGCCCATCGATGTGTAGCCTGCGTTAACTTTGGCGTGAGTTTCAAAGGCCTGGAAGATTGTCCACCCCATATCTTGGTAGGTTCGATTGCCGGTTAGGGAGTAGAAGTAATACAGACTCTCCACAAATTCCGGTCGCAGCAGATTGTGCGCATCGTTTGGCTTCACATAAATGTCCTGATCATCCTTTTCAGTGAGTGCAAAGTAAGAAATCTCGGCCGCCAAATGTGTGGGATTCATCATGTAGGTCTGATAGCATGTGTCCATCAAGTCCCTAGCAAGTATTAGATGCGAGTCCGGCATGCCGTTCTGGTGACCGAGTATTAAAGTACCCGGCAGATAGCACGTAAGATGGTCCATTTTCGGCTTGAAGTCTTTGCCATTGATCAGCTCACCAATGTAAACCCAATGCTCGCGTGGAGTGCGTCGCATCAGCTGTGTTAGTACTCCATCCACCGCTTGCATATAGTCCAAAATGAGGCTGAAATAAACAGAGGTCGACGAAAATAAATACCTTAAAATTTTTGATTGCACAGGTGCAAAAGCTCTACAGACTTTTCCGTTGTATTTATGCAAAGTCACGCCCGTAAGTGTGTTCTCCGAAATCTTGTTCTTTACTTACTTGTCGTTATCCCGACGGCCTGTCTGAATCCATTGTTTTAGCAAATACTCATAGTAGGAGTCACCACGCGCGCCAAGGGAAATGGTGGCGTAGTTGCGGAAGGTTCCCGTGTTGGCATTAATAAATATGGGCACCAGGCCATGGTTCTTATCCAGATCGTGCACCTTCTCGTTTACTTTGTAAGCAACCTGTTGGTCGTAAATTATTGTATAATTTTGCATTCCCTATTATCCGATTTGTTTACCTGTTCATAAACGGATATATTTGTAGAGCGACTCAAATCACGAAACTCTAGCTGAATGGTCGTGACTTCACTGGTGGAGCTATCTGGTGACCACTTGGGTGAATGCGCCGACAGATCGCCAAGGTTCACATCCGAGTAGGGAATATTCGATGGAGATAGGAAGGCTGGCAGCAAGCGGTTGCCCAATTCTGCTGCCTTGGCCAGGAACATTGTGTCCCCGCTCAGGTGATAGGCAGACAGCAAACCGCCCAGGACACGAATGGTCACCTCGAAGAGATTTACATCGCGCTTGGTATCGAAGCGCAGCGAATGCTCTACCCAGTCGCGTGCCTCTTTGAATTCTGTGTGGTAAAAATGGTGAATATTAAAGAGAAGTGAAAGTGAAATAAAAACGCCAACTCACCATCATCCAGTCCCATTATGTACATGGTGTCCAACGAGTCCACAATGGTGAGTCCCAGACCGAACCACTCGTGGGAGTATTGAGAGATGGGCTTCAGGTTGTCGTGCCCCCAGGCGTACTTCTTGTAGCCCGCCCAGGAGTGCTTGAAGGCGGCCACTACAGCCGACTGTCGTTCATTGGTGGCGCCATGGAAGTGCTGCCCCTTGGCCAGGAGGGGCTTTATCTTCTTGAGGTGCTCCTGGAAACTAACTCCGCCCAGATTCAGAGGACTTTTGATGGCCTGGTCGAGCTGCTCGCGTTCGGTAAGCGGCTCCGTCGACTCCTGTGGCATAGGCTCCTCCACATTGTTCAGGATGTCGATTCCTCCAGTGTCCTGCTCCCTGTTATTGTCCGGCGGAGGCATGGCCACGGCCTGGGGAGGTCCTTGAGCGGCCACCGTTTCCGGCAAGCGGACCACATTCTCGGCAGAGTTCGCTTCCCCATAGGCAACTAATTCATTAAACTGAAATAGATTAATATTGAGATATCACTATAAAATTTCACTGGAAGTGCGCCGGCACTAAATCAATTCACCAATAGGCAATCAAACTGATACGGACGGCTATCTTAATGGGGAAACATTGATAGTCAATTAAGTACTTATCAATTAAGTAGGGGGCCTACTTACCTTATCACTAAGCGCCTCCGCCCGGGGTGGTCTCTTATCTTCTGGCAGCGCTGCCGCTGCAGCAGGGTCTCCGGGCACATCCTTATCCATGCCGGGATGATGGTGCGGATTTGGCGGAGGCATTTGGTATGGAGAAACTATGGACTTTGGATCTGCATCTTTCAGACTGGCGGCCAGCAGTTGGTCGCCACTGAGGCACAGCAGCACCGTCACGCAAAGGGCGGTTATTCCGAGAATAATGAGATTACGCTGACAACGGGGCAGCTGATTCCAAGCCTAAATCGGGTGATTTATATAGAAGTTAGTGAGATTTTGAGTGTTTTTTGTTTTTGCCAGGATCGTGGGGGAGCATCAGCCCCTCATTCCACCTACCCGCCGCAGACTCTTCCTGCTCCGCTCGTCCGCCGTCGCCGTCGATCCCGTCGAGAGTGTGAGCGTTATGTGACCGCCTTCCTTCATCGCGCTTCGCTAAATGCCGCCGCCGGAGCTCAGAGTGTGGGAAAGTTGGATGGGAAATTCCACAACATTCGTCCCAAATAAAAATCGATTGCCGTGCGCCGCTGCCAGCGGAGGAAGTGGAGCTAACTAACCAAGGTTGGCCCAACTACTACTGCCCGCCGTCACTCGCTAATCATCTCTTGCGTGCCCGTGCATTTATTGTTATGTGTATTTCTACGCAAATTACAAAAAAAACTTCACAAATTCAACCACCTCATATCGATTAACTATTATTTCGATTAAACACTGCTTGGAAAAATCGAACAAAAGTGGGAAAACTGCTTGGAAAAATCGAACAAAAGGGAAAAAACTGCTTTCATCGATAAAAATTAAATTTTAATTTAAATTTTAACTGTTTTTTAACAATAAAAACAACCAAATAGAAAAGAAAATTTGTAAATGAAGATAGAATAAAAATGAGATACTTAAAATTTTAAATTCAAGTTCAAAAATACTTTATAGCTAGGGTTTCTTTCCAGGATCAGCTGGGACACTAACCTAACCAGGAATTGTTTGGGGTATTCCCCATTAAATAATTAAAAATAATAAACAATAATTTATAAGTAAAAAAATATGTTTGTATTTATTTAAACTTAAAATTTTAAATTCAAGAATAAATTTTAAGTATAAAAAGAACCAAATAGAAAACAAATAGACGGATAGAATAAAAAATGAGATTGATTTAAAGATTACATAAATATATTCTGATGTCTACAACTAAAACTACATACTAGAATACTTACTAGATACTTTGAAATGTAATAATAATTCACCAGAAAATTTCAGCAATAGATAAAATTAATCTAAATATTTCTGAAAATGTAATTTCTTTGGAGCAGCTGAGACACAAACGGTCCCAAATTAAAATGGGCTGAAATTACATATTTAATTTCTAGCTTCAATTTATTTTCGAAGATTAACCGAATATTATATTATGCTATATCATGCTATATTATCTGTGCAATGTCAAGGTTTTTAATGTCATGCAGTCTAAAAGTACAGTGTAGATAAGGTATTGGCATTTTTGAGCTTTTGCCAAAAGAAAGAATATATGAACCTAAGATTGTATTTTTAAGATATTCACGAAAGAAAGCTCTGCTTTGTATAAATTCAAGCGCAGCTCTTGACATCAGATCAGAGATCCGTGAAACTCGAAGTTAACGCAACATAAGTTCCTACATAAAATATAATGAGATCCGACTTTTGGTGGTTTTTTCTGACGATTTCGGTATTGGAGAATCTATATCTTGTAGGCGGTTCCAATCAAAATCTGGCCAATAAATGCAACTCATACTGTTTTTCGATACTAAAGCCAATTCTTGATAACTATGTACAAGTAAAAGCGGAAGCTGATACCTTAAAAAATATGTCGATCTCTATTGACGACCTGAAGAGCCAGTTGGCAATTGCTAATTATCAACTAAAATGCAAAGAAGATGTTATTAAAGAAAAAAATGAAATAATTAAGGAGAGAAATGAAATAATAAAGGAGAAAAATGAAACAATAAAAGATAAAAATGAACAACTAAAGACCAACGATGATAAAGTGAGTACGAATAACAATTTGCAGAGCAAGTTATTAAATGCGGAGTGTCAAACTCAAATCAAACAACTAGAGATCGAACAAGTTGTAAAATTTAAAAACTTTGAGATTCTAATAAAACTAAAAGATGAGAAAATTGAGACACTAAGTGAAGAGATAAAAAACAAAAACGAAAAAGTGATTAATATAACAGCGTCAACAAATAACTTGCTAGGTCGATTAGAAAGTGCTCAAGACCAAATTAAAACAAAAGAAGAGCTTTTAAATTTAAGAGATAAGGAAATATTTGAGAAATCTGACGAATTAAAAACCAAAGTTGAAATAATATTGCAGCAACGTGAAAAAATAAATAAGAAAGACGAGGAAGTGAACAATTTGGCAGCAAATATAAGAAACATTAAAAGTCAGTTACTGAATGCTGAAAACGAAATAAAAACTAAAAACGAAGTGCTAAATGCCAAGGATAGAGAAATTAATGATAAGGTTACGCAACTCGAAAGCAAAGAAGCTCTTATAAAGAGCAACGAAGAGGAAATTATTGTCAAAAGTAATCAAATCAAGAACCTGAGTGAACAGATTTCCAACAAAGATAAAGAAATTGATAATCTCAACAATCAAACAAAATCTGATGTGGCAAAAATAACTCAAGTTTCTGAAGAACTTTTAATGTGTCGCCGTACAGAGAGTTGTATACAAGGCCGTTCTAATGGCATTTACGAAATAAATATAAACGAAACGGCGCCATTTGAGGCTCCCTGCAATTCGTACGGTTGGATGACTATTCAAAGGCGTCAGGATGGCTCTGTTAGCTTTGAAAGAAACTGGAACGAATATAAAAATGGATTTGGAGACCTAAAGACAGAATTCTTCATCGGGCTGGAGAAACTACATCAGCTAACTAAGAAACCACACGAACTCAACATTAAGCTTGAGCATAAAGGACAGGTTCTTTTCGCTCACTATGATAATTTTAAAGTTGGAAGTGAGCAGGAACATTATAGGCTTAAAACGCTGGGGAACTATTCAGGAAACGCGGGTGACTCCTTAAGATATCACGAGAAACTTAGGTTCACTACAGTTGATCGGGATAATTACGAAGAAGGTTTTCATAATTGTGATAAGAAGAAGTATGCACGTGCTTGGTGGTCTAATAGTTGTTTGAATAGGTATGTATGTGTAGCATTCAAAACTACAACAAAATGCACATCTTAAAAATGTATAATTACAGTAATCTTAATGGAAAATACCATAAAGATGGACGTTCAGAGTACGCCA
The DNA here is from genome assembly GCA_037075245.1 of Drosophila mimetica. NCBI lineage: Eukaryota > Metazoa > Arthropoda > Insecta > Diptera > Drosophilidae > Drosophila > Drosophila mimetica. The sequence continues at coordinate 12,297,545 of JBAMCH010000023.1, forward strand.
AGGGAATTAATTGGTATCATTTTAATTTCGATTTAACGACGTCTTTAACCTTTGTTGAAATGATGATAAGGCCCTTACCGTAAATTTGTAAATTCCAGTACATAAATAAATTGACCTCGTTCTTATAATGCACCGGTTTAATTCTGGGAACGGGAAAGCATAACATTTTTCAGTTTCCTTCCAACCGACTCCAATTTTGAAGTCTACAACGACAGGAATAAATGACATATACTTGCTCTAAAATTGTTTATTGCTATTAGTATTTACTTTGAATATGCCTTAAAGTTTTGAGGTTTGAACTAGAGGACTATTGTATTATATTTATTAAAATTATTAACAGTTACAATTCAAATTCAAAAATGGCGCTGCCAACCGATTTTTTACACCAATAGTGTGATTATTATTTTTTATATTTTTCAACACTGAAATTTTGATGGCAGTGTGACCGTAACTCTGGAGGTCTGGTATATTTTAAGCCTGCAGTCCGGCAACACTCCGCATTTTCACATCAAAATTTCGGGACGGAAGTCGGTGCGTAAAATCATTGTCCATTTAAGTTAGATAATAGCTCTCAGACTCCGAAAAACCCACCTGCAGCCGGATACGAAACCGATAGACCCATAGGAAAGCGAACCACACGCCGACGATGCTCCGATCCCGACTCATCCAGGCGGCCAGCTCCGCCCAGCGAGCGTTCTCCACCAGCCAGAAGGCGCTGGCGGCCAAGCAGATGACCGTGCGGGATGCCCTCAACAGCGCTTTGGACGAGGAGCTGGCGCGCGACGACCGCGTCTTCATCCTGGGCGAGGAGGTGGCCCAGTACGACGGTGCCTACAAGGTGAGTGGCGGCACTAGCTACCATTTTTCCCGTCCCCTGATTACGTAAACACCAACCAGCAGTCGGTGCGCGCTGACAGCTGATGCAGGTGAAGATGGGACGTGGCGAGGGGGGAAGTCGGAGGAGTGCGGTGCCTGGGGTGATATATGCGTGCTATATGTAACTACTGATAATGATTCCGAATAGGTCGGCGCGAATCTAAATGCGTGATCGAAATTGACAAGGTCACGCAGAATGTGTGTGACTGTCGTCTGCTGATAATACTTGATTGGCCCATAAAATCACGATTTGTTTACCCATCTGTAGGCGGTTTAGGAGCCGGCGAATACTTATAGCAATCGGTTCTTAATTGATTTGATTTTTAAATTTGTATAACTAAGAAATCAAAAAATCAGTTGTGTTGTTGTCAGCTCGGAATATTTTACATGTATGTAGGTTCATATGTGGATATAAAAAATGTTTTAACCCATAAAATAAGTTTTAAAAATAGGAGAATTTTATAAATGTTTATACAAGTATTGATAGGAATCAATATTTGTAACTCTGTATAAAAATGCCTATTTCACCCTAGGGACGTCCATTAGTCTATTTAGGAATCTATTATTCTCGAAACGCACATATCTAATACATTATTTGAATTCACGTTTTAGGTATCCCGTGGTCTGTGGAAGAAGTACGGCGACAAGCGCGTCATCGACACGCCAATCACAGAGATGGGCTTCGCCGGCATCGCCGTTGGAGCTGCCATGGCCGGTCTGCGTCCAGTGTGCGAGTTCATGACCTGGAACTTCTCCATGCAGGCCATCGATCACGTAAGTGCCCTCATCCTACTCCTAAGAACCACTCTCCGCACTCCAGCAGTAGGCTAACTACTCATATTATCTCATTGCCAACAACAAATTCAAAAAGAAGAACACGAATATCCAATCCAAATGCCCCAAAACTCCACTAGCTAGCTAACAGACCAATTCAAGTGCAAGATCGGGCCGCGGCGCCTAATGGGATAATATGGGTGGATTAGCTCCTGCCCCAGTCATAGATTCGGATCTCACTAATCCCCACCCATATTATCCGATTATGTGCAGGCAAAGATACTCGATTGTGCCAGGCCGCCAGTGGGGGATCGACCACTGCCAGTGAGCCAGATTATTGAGAGTCCTCGATCCACCTGGCTCAACGAGATCAACGACATCCTGCACAGAGATCGAGTGGGCGAGGTGATTGCCCCGCCGCTGGACAAGAGCAAGCCGGATAAAATGGAGGCTGCTCGCCTCATCGTCATCCGGCGGCGCAAGATGAAGAAGCACAAGCTTAAGAAGCTGCGCCGCAAGATGAAGTTCGAGTGGGCCAAGGTGCGGCAACGTCGCGAGATGCGCAAGGAGAAGGCCTTCCAGGGCAAGCTGATTGCCCAGATTAAGCAGGCGGAAGCCTTTAGCGCGGAGCAGCACGTGGCCGAGATCCTGCGGCAGGCCAACGAGACACCTCTGCCGCGCTTCTGGAAGGGACGCCGCCTGCCAGCATTTATCATTAAGCAGAAGCTAGGCATTAAGTGAAGATCGAGACGGAAGTGGAGCGGAGTGTAACTAATAAAGTGCGACTTGTATTAACTTGAATTGGCGAATTAGTAGTTTTAGGGAGGATGCATTTGAATTAAACATGTTCCTTTAAATAATTGAAAAGGAAATATTTTTCATTTTAATCCAAGGATATTTTTGAAGTAAAATCCCTTCTTTTTTTCTTTTTTCACAATAAAATAACATAAAGTTCCTAATATAATTCCTGCCCATAGATCATCAACTCGGCCGCCAAGACCTTCTACATGTCCGCTGGTGCCGTAAACGTGCCGATCGTGTTCCGTGGTCCCAATGGAGCCGCTTCCGGAGTGGCCGCCCAGCACTCGCAGTGCTTTGCCGCCTGGTATGCCCACTGTCCCGGCCTGAAGGTCATCTCGCCATACGATTCCGAGGATGCCCGTGGCCTGCTGAAGGCCGCTATCCGTGATCCCGATCCCGTGGTGTTCCTGGAGAACGAGCTGGTCTACGGCACTGCTTTCCCTGTGGCCGACAACGTGTCCGATAAGGACTTCGTGGTGCCCATCGGCAAGGCCAAGATCATGCGGCCGGGCAAGGACATCACCCTTGTGGCGCATTCCAAGGCGGTGGAGACATCTCTGCTGGCGGCTGCCGAGCTGGCCAAGAAGGGTATGGATTTATCCCTAATGTCTTGGAAAGCAGCTAACTTTCACTTTTACTATCCATTCAGGTATTGAGGCCGAGGTCATCAACCTGCGCTCCATTCGTCCACTGGATACGGCCACCATCTTCGCCTCCGTTCGAAAGACCCACCATTTGGTCACCGTGGAGAACGGCTGGCCTCAGCACGGTAAGTGAAGTGTACAGAAATATAGAAAAAAACATACTATCGTTTTTGTTTTATCCTTCTAGGCGTTGGAGCTGAGATCTGCGCCCGCATTATGGAGGACCAGACCTTCTTCGAGCTGGACGCCCCCGTGTGGCGTTGCGCTGGAGTGGATGTGCCCATGCCATATGCCAAGACGCTGGAAGCGCACGCTCTGCCCCGCGTGCAGGATGTGGTGGAGGCGACCCTTAAGGTTCTGGGCGGCAAGGCGGGCAAGGCCGTGGCCGCCGCCAAGTAGAAATCCGAGTCTAGCCGCACGTTCAGTACCCCGAGCTAATTAAATTTACAGTCCTCTTCGAAACGCTGCCTCTGGTCTAACCGAGCTGCCCCCGAAAATATAGTGCACCGAACTGGAAATTGAATGATTTGGAAGTGAAGCAGCACCGACAATGTGTTTTGTTTCTTTTTCAATCGTTCTAGTTTAATTATTTGGTTATAGAAATCTCTTGTGAAAATAAACGAAAACATTTAAATACGCTAGACAAGTGTTGTAATTATCTATATACAAAATAATAATAGAATCAAAATTCAAACTGTTATCATATTTTCCTCTGTTTAAAAACTGCGCGCTCTTGTTGCAGCGCTACAACAAGGAGTCGTTTTGCAGCACTGTCCCGAGCGTTGCCCAACACTGTCGATTTTCCGATAGCTCGATATGTTGCTCTGCGATATCCGATAAAATAAAATAAAATTAACAATAACAATACACAACACAACAGGATCGATCTAGCGAGTTCTGACCAATAAATGCAATGCTCTGGCTGTAATGGCAAATAGCTCCAGCTCCGACGAAAGCTGCAAGGCCCCCGACAACTTCCGCATCTCGAGCGCCTCCACGAACGGCGAGGACGAGGAGTCCAGCGATGTCGCAGGATACACAACAAAGCGCAGGCCAACGGCAAAGGAACTGTTGAAGGATGCGAGCGCCAAGGATGCGGGCGCCACCGCGACAATGGGCACCCATCACATGCGGTGCCCGCTATGCCACAGCTGCAGCGTCAGTCGATTCCACTGTCGCAACTGCGTCAGAAACGGAAACATTACTCACAGCCAGGCAGAAAGGCCCGAAAGGTTGGCTAATCACCTTATCTGAAGAAAACTAGCACATGTAATCCCCATCAATCTTATTTCAGCCTGACGGAGAAGCAGCAGCGCTACATCAACCTGCAGGCGGGGCTCAAAACCTTCAGCACGCGCTACGAACGCCTCATCGAGCAGCACCGCTCCAACGAGGATCGCCTGATGGCCATCAAGGCCAAGCGAAAGCAACTGGAGCTCCTACAACAACTAATCTCCGGCACGGACAAGAGGTTGCGCGTCCTGGGCGAGCGACGGGATGAATTGCGTCGGGCGAATGCCGAGAAGCGGAAGAACCTACCCAAATACCCGGAAAAGGTCAAGATGCTCGAGGATTACGTGCTGGATCGAGTGGAGAAAATTGAGAAACTCAGAGAGACCCATATGGGACTCCTGGACAACATAAAGCAGGCTGCGCGACGGAGCATTCAGCAGCTGGTCACCTATGTCTTTCCCATCGCCGAGGTTGTCCTCAAGGAGGAGCAACAGCGACGGGCCAGCGTGGAGCGCAGCGAGGAGGCGGAAACCATAGCGGCACTGGCCGATGCCAAGAATACATCGTACATACGCGGCAAATGGGTCTTTCACGGCAGCGGGATCAGTGAAGTCCAATACAGGATTGTGGGCCCCTCTCTGCCCGCCAATGGCGACTATACCGCCTATCTGGACTGGCTGGCGGATAACAAGGATGATGTGCCGAAGGCCACGGCAAACGAGATTACGCCCAGCCGATTCGAGGCCTACCGCATCGTGGGCGGTCTTACCTACACGGCGCAGCTGACGCAGTTGCTCAGCTTCTACCTGAACGTGCGGCTGCCGCACAAGATCGCCTACGGCGACTTCTGTCGCAAGTTACTGAACGAGGAGCAGTTCCGCCGCAAGATTTCGCGGCTCAACTCCAACATTATGTATCTGGCCTACACGCAGCAGGTCAAGTTGCGCGCCCTTATCGAACAGCACACGTTGGAGAATCTACTGGCCATCCTGGATCTGGAGCGCAGCGATCTGGGTCGATTCGGGCATCTGGATGTCACTAATGCGCCGCTCATGAAATCTGTGGATTCCCTACTAATCGGCATCGAAACGGCTACGGAATCTGAGTCCGAGGGTGAGTCGTTTCGTTTAAATAAATAGGATATGAAGCTTGCTTTTCGTTATCTAATCAGTTAATTTGTGTTCAATGTAATGAAACCAATATTTACCCACCTCCTCTGATGTTTTTTCAGATGAAAATTCCTTACGCATGGATTGGGAAGCGGTGCCGAGTCTTACTCCGCAGCCGGAACTGGCGGATCCCAATCTGATGCCGACGGCCAACCAGCAGTCCACCATCGCCTTCGTGCGCATGGCGGCCACTTCGGTACTTCGCTGGATCAAGTGATCCCGATCCCAGACCAACCACCCCCGCCCGATCGTCCGGCTATATATCATCATCAGGCACGTGTGTTATCTTTTACAAATTAGACTAAGTTATTGTTTCTGTGACAGTGCGTTGGAGTCTTCTGGCAGTCGCTGGTTTTAGCGTTATCTCTATGGTTTACAGAACTAATTTTGTATCGATTCTATATACATATATATTCGCTGTGTGTAAAGAAGGAGCGCCTTTTGATTTACTTTTATTACATAACTTATTCGCCTTTATTTAATAAAAATGGTTCTCTATAAATAAATATATATATAAATTTGCTTTATTAATGTTTGCAAAGTACACTGACTTAGTAGGTAAACGACTCAATGAGAAAACAATAATGAAACTGGTGCAAATGATTGGAAGGCAGGCACAGCTGCGAATGAAACCTACCTAGAACCAGCCCTAGAATCTTAGATTAGAATCGCAAGGGAACGAGCTGAGTGACCCTGGCTACATGAACTTTGTGGGCAGTTGTTGCGTGGGCGGGTGAGCAGCTCCAGTCGTGGTCACCACGTCGCCGGCAGCGCTGGGTAGCGGCAGGCTGGGCTTAACAAATACTTGTGGCAGTGTGTTGGCAGAGGCTCCCACCTGAGCGGCTGACACGGACACGGATCCGTTCGCCAGCAGATCGTAGCGCGGCGACGCATGGCTCATCGTGGAGAGCACGATGGCGGCGGCCATCGCTTCCTGATTGTAAAAGGCCGTCACTGCAGCCGGAATGGGCTGCTGTGCGACCGGACCCGATTGTCATTGGCGCGAAGGCGTACTCGGGGCAGAGGATCCCATTCCTCCGGTTGCTCCCTTGACGCTGTTCGGCGAGAAGGCCGCCTGCATTAACTGCTTCTCCATCTCTTTCAAGTTTGACATGGTCTTCATTATATGCGGATCCGTGAGATCGTAAACTGGCCCCAGGGCTCTGGGGCTATTGTAGATGTACATGTTATTCGAGTTGAAGCCCAGTCCATTTACTTGCCCCACGGCGCCCAGGGACGATCGTCCCCTGTTCTGGTTCTTGTTCTTGGGTTTTGGCTGAACTTTCTTTTGTGGCTTCGAGGCAGGAAAAACGCCCACGATCTCCACGCCATCCGACTCGCTGCTGCTCTCCCTGCCCACCGGCGTGGTCTGGGCAGCCTTGGAGGTGGAGGTGATGACAGTGGTGGTGGCAGCCAGCTGCTTGGACGTCTGCAGGATTTCGCTGGTACATTGGTAGTCATCCAGATTGATCACATGCGGCGAGGGCCGCGCTCCAACAATCACCTTGGCTTGGTTGTCATTGGAATGCGGACTGGGATTCCCGCTGGCTGCAAGGGTGGCGGCCTTAATCAAATTGTAAAAGTTGCTACTGCTATTAAGGTCCATTTTCCGGTTAGGCGACGCCAGATCTAGAACCGTGCTGGCGGCTGCTACGGCAGCAGCATTTAGGGCCGCTGCCTGGGCCGAGGTGCTCGGCATGGAGAGCAGGTCCAGGTGGGGCAGGTGGTTGTTGTTATTGCTAATGGCTGGCACACTGACCGCCGCCGTGGCAGCCGGCGCCAGCTGGAATTGCGGATGCGGTTGAAGCAGCGGTTGCTGGGGTAACTGCTTGGCAACCTTTTTCTTCGGCGGCTTGTTGGCCTGCTTGTTGGGCATCTCCTTCAGCTTGCGCTTCAGGCTGTTGGAGGAGGCACTTGTAGCTGAGTCCGTGTCAGAGTTTCCGCGAGATCGGGGCTCCTCAACCGGCTTAAGGTAGCTGCTTGCCTGTGGCATTTGCTCAGGCGCAGAAGCAGCAGCAACGGGTTTCGGTGATGCGGACACTGGCGGTGCCTTTGGCTTCTCCTTTGCCTTCACTTTGGCGTTCTTGTATCGGGTTATTTCCCGTTGGAGCTCATCCAAACGCATCCAGCCGTTCGGCCACAGTTCAACCACCTTCTCCTTGAGATACAAATTAATGAACTCCTCCAGCGAGTCCTTGCGCTTGGCCAGAAACGCGTAGGAGGTCCAGCGTGCCTGGTAAACATCGTACAGCAGATGACGCAACTCGCTGGTCCACTGGAACTTCTTGCGTGGCATCTTGGGCGGCAGTTCTGAGTTTACATCCGCCGCTCTAAAATGGATTAATCAAATGTACAGGGATCTATACACATTTTTCGATCGTGAACTTACGCCTGTTCAGCAAAAGTACGCAGTTCCGTTTCATAGTTGGCTATCGCCTTGGGCATGACTACAGCTACAGCCCGCCGCAGCTTGTCCAGCATATTGGTGGACTTCTTCTTCTCCTCCTTGGCGCGCACTTGCTTGCCCTTGCGCAGCATGTAGTACTTGGGCAGCTGCAGCTGATACTCGATGTGGGAAAAGACCATGTTACGTTCGTTGCGATCCGTACACAGTACCGCCTCGTACACCCTGAAGGAGAATGGCAATTTAGATGTTTTTCACTTGTACCAATGCGGTAAACTCACCGGAGTAGCAGTGGCGTAAGCCTGGCATCAAGGTTAAACTTCTTGCCGCACATGTCTCGACTCCTGACCGCTTCTTTGAAGCTGTTGACCGCCGTCAAGATGTCCGCATCCAGTGTGGTGGGCAGCACAGTGTCGGCGGTTCGAAGATCTTGAAGGGAAAGCAGATCAGTTATTCTTGTAACTCTTACCAATAAAATTACAGAAAAATATCTCAAGGTTCTATTAAATATAACAAATGTTTAATTAGTTTACTTTGTCAGTTACTCACTTTCTTGACCTGGCTGAGCTCCCTGTCTGTCTGCCCGTCCTTGCTCCGTGGCCGACTCCATATCGCTGCTGTCGCTGCTAGACACGTCCGTGGAAATGCACTTTAGCTCGCCATTAACGACGCCCTTGACAGCTGCCGTGCCGCTCTGCGACTTTAGAAAGTTGTCCCGCTTGGCCTTCAGCATGTCTTTGACCGTTGTCGTCTTGACCACCTTCTTCAGGGCTTGCGCCTGGGCCTGACTCTGAGTCTGGGGCAGGGCCTGCAGCTGACTCGGTGGCTGATTCTGGACCTGACCCTGGCCTTCTTCCGTATCCGAAATCTCCACCGTACTGGGACGCGGTGAATTTGAGGATGAAGAGGTGGCGATCGGCTTAACCGGAGGCTTCTTGCTGCCTGCCGAAGTACTGGAGCTTGGCTTCGACTTGGCCGTAACGATGACCTTTGGCCGCTTAGCCACATGATTGTCTTTGTACTTGCTGCTCGACTTGGCCGTGGCAGCAGAGTCCTCGTCCTCGAGACTTTCACTCTCGGAGTCGTCCTCGGAATCGCTTTCGTCCTCCTCATCGGAGTCGTCCTCAGAATCGCTCTCCTCCTCCTCTCCCTCTCCATTGTTCTCATCATCGTTCTCGTCGTCATCGTCGGACGATGAAGATGAACTTTCCGAGCTGGACGAGATCATGCGCTTGCGCGATCGCTCCGGCATTTTGATGATGGCATCGGTCCGCGTTGTGTAGGACTTTTTGGTGAGGTTCTTGAACTCTAGTGCGCCGCAGTTGATGTAGAAGCCGCCCTCAAGGGTTTCCGCCTCCTCCGGGATGATTTCGTCGTACTAGAAAGGTTTAATTTATTACATTAGTAGGCCATAAACTATTAAAGATTATCCTTATCATAAGGGTAAACGATAATCCCTGAGTTAACTGTACTAGTTCTTACAGCATCTGTGTTGTCGATGAAGGAGTCCGACTCATCGTAGCCCATTCCAATGTCCACGTAGTCGTCCTTTTTGCTCTTGCCCCTGCCTGTGGCATAGGAGTTGCCGTACTTGGCCTCCAGCTCCTTGACGATCCGCGCCACATCGTCGTCGTTGTCGGCAAAGGGATCGGCGCCATTGCAAGTGGTGACCTGCTTCAGCTTTTTGGCCTTTTTCTGCAGATTGGATACGTTTTAAAAGGTGTTTTTCTAGCAAATATATCAATTACCTTCTCCAAGTACAAGAGCCGGGAATAGTTAAACTCGGGATACTTGTTCGAATCGGTCTCGAACAGATCGAGCTTGATGCGGATGCACTTGGCGGGCTTGGTTGTGGGCTTGGAGCCGTTGTTGGATCCTGCGGACGGAGGAGCATCCGGCTCCAGGAAGTTGCTGCCGAAGCGCGAGAAGCCCGCATCGCCCTGGATGATCGAGGTGAGGGTGACGCGCTTGTGCTCGCCCCCCCTGGACATTTCCGGCGGGCAGAGTTACGGATTATCAGTGGGAGTGGATTAATGCTAATTCGAACCGAAAGGGCCTTCCCGCCCTTTTTTTGTCGAAAGAGCCGCGTGTTCTTCGCCGCTCTGTTCTCTCCGCTCCGCTCCTCGCCTCTCTCTCCCTCTCACTCTCGCAGCCAAACAAAAACAACTGAGCCGTCGCTGCTGCTCCTCCTCCTCCTCCTTTTCCTCGTGCTTCCTCTTCTTCTGGGGATATGTCTGTTTTAGGTTTTCTGCACGTACACCAAGCAACCACTTAATAACCGTGGCAATTTCACTCTTAACTGCACTTAGTTGGCCCACAAATAGCGTTTATCAACATAAACAAATAGAGAGGACCTGCGCCGGACTGCAGATTGCACCACTTTAATCGCTGCCGCCCGCTTTGCAGCTGCATCCGCCAACCACGGCCACGAATAATTGTCACTTTTCTGGGGGAAAGAAAAAGTGGAAACTTTTTTGGGGGGTTTCAAATTGGTGAGCTCGGCCGGCACGAAAACAACACAATCCTTAACGGCAGAACACCGGGGACTACACACACTCAATCGACGCTATCAATGGGGACATTTAAACAATTGGGCCAGGCGCTTTTCGCACGGCCAAGAGCGCGATTCTTAAATTGTTTCTTATTAAAATCCTCAACGCTACATTCTCCGCTCCACCCCTCTCCACCGATCCGACTCTGCTTTTGGCTTTCGCAGCCGCGTTGCGCAGCACTGGTCGCGGTTTCGCAAATTAAACGCGGCCGTTCACACCTGCACGCAGCAACTGCCCACACTTGATGCAAGCTGCTGCAACAGTGACCATTCAATTGTTCATTTTATTTTATAATTACCCACTATTTTAACGTTTCAGAAACTAGTAATTCAAAAACAAAAATTTCGGCTTTAAAATATAATCTTTTAAATTTAGAATCACGCTTGGTATGTTGTTTTGATGATCTCTAATAAGAGAATACATTTTTTGTTGTAAAAAATTGTTAAAAATGGCTTACACTAATGTCCTTGATCACATGATTGTAAATTAATTCATAGAACCAGTACCATACATTTCAATAAAGCCATATTGTCACCTTAACTTTTTAATTAGGTTTTCTATGTAATTATGTAATTAACCGAAAACCTTATTTGTTTTAAAACCGCTGAACAAAATTTAAAATTATTTATGTTTTCTGCGTCAGTGCAAACTCGTTATAATTGACTGAAATCTGCAAACTTTCTGAAAACTAGCCAGATCTAGCTAGAAAGCAGCCAACACTCAGCACTTGCATCTACACACATTTCGTATTTGTTTTGACCAAAACGCACCGCTGTGCAACACTGGACGGAACAGCTGCTCGGAGTAGTGGATCGCGGGTGGGGGGCCATTTTTTTGGGGCGACTCAGTATTATTTCGTTTGCGGAGCTGGAGCTGTTTACTTCGCGTCGTGGAGAGTCAAGTGCTCGCTGCTTAATTAACGTAAGTGCAAGTGAGTCGCAGTACGTGAGCTTGGGGGGCATTACTATGCGCCAGCCCCACCAAACAAAAAAAGAGTTGCATGCACAGAAATTCGAATTCGGTCGAAACTGCAAGCTGTTATTATAACGGGAACGGGAATGGCTAGTGCTCGTTATCGGGTGAAAACGATTAGGATTGTGCAATTAACGAAAGTGTGCCGTGCTGCTCTTTTCACAATCCAATCCCCAAGTGGTACACACATGCATACTTATGCTGCCTTTATGCTTGCAGCCCCCACTTTTAGGTCTTTATACGCGCTCGTGTATCCATTTACCCAGCGAGTGCAAGTGACCGACGTCCAAAGAGCAACGTACGGAGCTCCGACTTTCCCCGGATAAGTAACTCCAACCATTCCTGTTCAGGAATCGAGCTGAACAAAAAGCCCCCACCGTCCCACCCACTCGTTAAAAAGTGTCATGAGACAATAAAGGAACATAAAGAAAGAAAGGAAACGCGCAGAGAAGAGTGGGGCTCCTTTGTCGCATCTCTGGAAGAATCGCTTGGCTCTGAAACATACATAGGTGAGTAATACTCATCCACCTCCATTAGCAAATTACAGGGCCTTGTACTTGTGGCTCCAAAACTACAAGGGGAAATCGTTCAGATAGGAAACAAGAGACTACCATTATAAGATAAGAATTGCCACTGCTTTCTTTTATCTTAAGTGACGTAGTTCAAGGTAAATACAGTGAACACTCGATGCACCGACGACGTGGGGTGCTAATAATAAACAAACAACAATGTGAAAAAAAAGAAATGTACTTTAAAATGTATTATAAAAATAAAGTCAATAGTTTTTTTAGCTACGGTTCACCCTAGTGAGTGTCGCCTGTGCCACTGGTGAAATGATAAACTACTCCCCAGACATTGAAATTCCCATACCGAAATGGAGTTACGGCAATCGACCTTGAAACATGTGGCCCAAATTGGTTTTCCGATTTTCTATGAAAAGCAATGTTTATTTTTTTGGTAGTTCATCCATTAAAGGCGGCGGCGGGTTTTCCACTTTAAATGGACTGAAGCCGCAAACAAAAATAAAGCGATACACATAAACAAACAACTGGCAGCAACAAGTGAGCGCACAAATTTAATTTGCTTTTAATGCGTCATTATTGCCAATTTGTGACATGCTCGAGTTGCTTTTCAGCTACGTTTTCGCCGATTTTTCGCATCTTCAACATATTCGTACGGTTGGCGATCGTTATCAGAGATCGGAGACAGGGAAGCTGTTAAATGGGAATGAGCGATACTTAACCTTTTTATATGTTTTTCAATTTCATTAGGAACAATTAAATTACTTTGGTGTAAAAGAGTATATACACATAATAGAAAATGAAGAAATAGCTAGTTTTGAAAGAACAGAACAATTTATACGGTTTCCAACAGCTTCCGTTTCATTCATCATAAGACATTGGCGACATGAATGGCTATAAATTAATATTTAATAAATATAAAATATTTGAAAAAAAATAAAATATAATTATTTCACTTCTGAAACAATTGAAATTATTCGACTGTATTTGTGTCACAAAGATACATATTTATAGTATTTATTATCACAAACAAGAGTCATCCTAAAAATTAAAATTTCCCACTGCGGGATGTTGATAAGAGCATGTTGAATGGTAATTGCAATCATGTTTAGTACAGAACAGATCATTGGCCGCGCCTAGATAAGATCAAACTATATTTTATCGCAGACATATTAATTTTCATGCGAGCTTTCCCCAACCAACAATCTACAAAGTACAAAAAGAGCCGCTGGTGGTTGCCTTTACCACAAAACCCGACTACCCACTATACATGTACGGTTCCATTTTTAAAACAATGACTCATCTACGGAAATAAATTACATGAACTGTGCCTGACGGCCCAGAATCATTACCTAGAGGCGACAAACCATCGATGATTCTATTATATAGTACGCCATTCTTCTTTGACTTTTTCAGATAAGAGCGATGACGGAAAGCGTGGAGCTGATGAACAAGTACGGCGAGCCACTGCGCTACGACCGCAACTTTACGGGTCCCCGGCAAAGGGATCGCAGCTGCACGGATGTGCCCTGCCTGCTGCTCTTCGTCCTCTTCCTGGGAGGATGGGCCTACATCGCCCAGTTCGCCATCAAGAACGGTGATCTCAACGCACTGTTGGTGCCCACAGACTCCTTCAACCGGAAGTGTGGCAAGGACTCCGGGGTGCTGAATAAGAAGAACCTATTCTTCTTCGACATGAATAAGTGCATAGATCCAATCGTACCCATCACTGGATGTCCTACACCGCAGGTAAAACAAATTGTTATATCATTTTTAAAGAAGTATAATTTGAAACTACAGAAATCTTTTTAATACATATACATATATTATTGTTTTCTCAAAAGTGCCAAACTAAGAAACCCAATTATACACTTAGTTCATTTAATTTATTATAATTTAAATCTATTTCAACAGGTGTGTGTTGAGACCTGTCCCAGGCAGACCTTCGTTTGGGACACCATGAAGGACCAATACAGCTTCGCGGAGCTGCATAGTCGTCTCATCTGCCTGACGGAGGAGCACAAGGCGCAAATTCGCACCAAAGCGGACATTGAACAGGCCATTAAGCAGAATCAATGTGCGCGTTGGTACATCAAGAGTGCTCCATTCCTGCAGAGATGCCTCTTCGAGTTCTCACAGGGAGTGTGCGATTACATCCCCTCGTTCCTGCTGCAGGGAGGAAGGTCGAGGCGGGAGCTGCAGCTGCTGCCTGGCAACGCGTCCACAGAAACCCAACTGCAGGCCCAGGTGATGGCCCTGAGCATGGCGGAGGCCCAGGCCCTAGTTGTTCCGCAGGCAAATAGCAAGCAAACGCCGGTGGAGGAGGAACCTATCGTCCAGTGCAAACGCAGGCTAAACGAGGCCGTTATCAAGGAGAAGATGATGCAGACGGACACGAGGCTGGCCAAGCTGGTGGGCAACATGGTGGCTCACTTTTACAATGGCACACACGACGCCCAGCGATTGGGAGAGGAGATTGTCGAGGATCTGGTCAACTCTTGGTCGATTGTCCTGGTAGCTTGTTTCTGCACGCTGATCGCCTCACTGATTTACATTGCTCTCATGCGCTGGCTCTCGGCCCCGATCCTGTGGTTCTCCATCTTTGGCGTTCTTATCGGCCTGTTGGTGGGCATATACTACACCGTCAAACAATACATTTTCTGGGAGAAGACGCCCACGGTGCCGCTGCACGGCTTGAATTTGCAATCTACGGTGAAAAACGTACTGCAAAACCAAAACACCTGGCTCTATCTGTCCATCTTCGTGGGAGTTTGCTTCGTGGTCATCCTGCTGCTGGTGATCGTGCTGAGGAAGCGCATCCGGATAGCCATTGCCCTAACCAAGGAAGGCAGCAAGGCGGTGAGCAGTGTGATAAGCACCGTGTTCTTCCCCATTTTCTCCTGGATACTTTTCATGGCCGCCATAGCGTTTGCCATCGGCGTGGGCTTGTACCTTGGCTCCATTGGAGATCCATCGTTTAGAATGGTGCGTCAGTTGACCGAAAGTGGAGAAGTGACTACCGAAGATTGTCTCTGCGAGGGACCAGCCATTAACTACACAGTGGGTGGATCATGTGTCCCGCTAGTGTTCCAGGAAAGTTGTTCCGTTCGACAGACCACATTTTTCCAGCAATCACAGCGAATTCCTTGCTCGAAAACCACCTGCAGCTTTGACTCGATTACCAATCCGCCTATGATTAAGTTTGCCATCGTCTACAACGTCTTCGGATTCCTCTGGCTGAGCTTCTTCATATCTGCCTTCAGCTACATGGTGCTGGCTTCCACGTTCGCCCGGTGGTATTGGACCTTTAAAAAGAGGGATGTTCCGTACTTCACCCTCACACGGGCTTTCTGCCAAACCGCTTTCTATCACCTGGGAACCGTAGCGTTCGGTTCCCTCATCCTGGCTATCGTCCGGTTGATCCGTTTGGTTCTAGAGTACATCCACGAGAAGTTAAAGAAGTACGATAATGCAGTGACACGTGCCATCCTCTGCTGCATGCGGTGCTTTTTCTGGCTGCTGGAGACCTTCCTGAAGTTCCTCAATCGGAATGCTTACATCATGTGCGCCATCCACGGCAAGAACTTCTGCTCCAGTGCTGCGGACTCGTTCAACCTGATTATGAGAAACTTCCTGCGTGTGGTAACGCTCGACCAGGTCACGGACTTTCTGTTCTTTTTGTCGAAACTGCTACTAACCGCGGGAGCGGGGGTGTCCACCTACTACTTCCTGGCCAATAATCCAGCCATTATTCAGCTACATTACAATGCGGTGCCCACCACGGTGGTGGTGATTGCCGCCTTCCTCATAACGAGCGTGTTCTTCGGTGTCTACTCGACGGCCGTGGATACGCTGTTTCTGTGCTTCCTGGAGGATTGCGAGCGAAACGATGGCTCCCCGGAGAAGCCCTTTTTCATGTCCAAGCAGCTAATGAAGATTCTGGGCAAAAAGAACAACCTTCCGCCGCGTCAGCGCCGCGGAAAGTAGGAGATTCCGACTGGAAACGGCAGTGCAAATTATTTAATTTTAATTGAGATAAAAGATATATATAAATATGTATTTAATCTAGCCCGAAATCGAAAGGGGTTGTGAGCGATTGCTCAACCGGCTGCAAAAGGTTTGCATGAAATGTAGACTTCTTTGCCAATACTCTTAATCTTTAATCTAATGTATATAATACGCCAGTATCCATATGTAAAAGTTTTTTGTGCGGCCAGATGTGCGATTGAACATGTGATAGGCGCGGACCATAAAGACCAAAAGCAATATGTTACACACAATAATTTGTATACAGAAACACAAAAGTACATATCTCACGTTCATGCAGCTTAAGTTAACGATATACTTATATAACATTGATTATAATTTTCGAATTTAATAAAACAGAATTTCATTGAAATCATATATTCTTTTTCGTTTTTAATTTACCTTTTCCATCCTTTTTAGCCATACTCAACTAATTTATTCAGACATGAAGACTGGCAAGAATTATTTTAATTTATATTTCTTAATTAACATTTTCAAACGCTCAATTCATTCATCTCAGAAAGTCTGATTTTGCAAGGGAGTAGAGACCGGACAAGCCGTAATAATGAACAGTAGCTATAAGGATTTGTGACTTTTAAAATATATAATATTATAAAACTTAATACTGCCTCAAAAGTTGTTTATTTACAAAAATCTCGCATGCGTTGGACCTACCACTGACTAAATCTCTCACGCAGACTCTACTGGCTTTACACATTGCCTACTTTCAGAGGTTTATAAAAATTCTTAAATAAGTGATTAAGGGTACTAATCGCTTTTTTAATTCCATTCCATTCAAATAATTCTTTCCTTTGAATTTAAAAGTTTAAAAAATCTTAGTTCTGTTTTGCACACCGCGCAGAACAGACAGATCGGCCTTACATTTTTGGAGTTTTTGTATACCTTTTGCGACATCGACAGTTTTTTTAAAAGTGAGTTATTTTAAACTACTATTAAATTACGAAAATTTTATTTTTTCAAGGTGCAATACTAATGAAATTTAAACCGGTTTTTCCATTTCTGTATAAGTGTCTTTTTATCACAATCGTAAATAGCTTGCAAAAATTGAAGATATTCACGCAGTGAATCTTTCCAAATCCTTTTTGGCCGATCGGAAGGCAATATCCAATAGCTCCCATAGGAACAACTGGATGTAATCAGTCGAACTTTAGGATCTTTAAGGATATTTCGCGTAGTATGTGAGCTATCGACATGAATCTTTCCAAATCTTATTTTTATTACACATATCTTGATATATACTATAGCTTCCATAGAAAAAATAGAGTAAAATCGCCTCAAAATTGGGCTTCGTGATAAGAAGACTTCGGGGGTTTTTTTACCCATTTAGGGATTCTTCTTGTTACTTTGAGAATTTTAGCAATTTTGACAAAAACAGCAAGGGTATTAAAACTTCGGCTTGTCGAAGCTAGCTTTCGTCTTAGCTTAAAGTATTTTTGATAAGTACTGCTGTAAGCTATGTTCATAAAATGCTGTTGTAGTTTTTTATTTTATTTAACTTTGGACCAATTTTGGGTGTAAAATCTAATTTTAAATTCTTTTTTCTTTTAAGAATATAAAAACCATGTCCATAAATGAGCTTTTTTAAGATTTGGGCTATGTATGCTTAAATAAAAAAAATGTTTTTCGCTGTAATCTTTATTAAACATTATCAAAAACCAAAAAAAAAAAAAAAATGTTTTGACTGACGTCCTATTTCCTGTCTTTTAAAAAATGTAATTTGATTCCATATGTTTATCAAATAATCAGCCAACAAGCAGATTACCGAAAAGTATGCGTAAGCGAATTATATGTACACATAATGTACACACATTTTCGATTTTAATCTATTCGTCATTAACTCTTGAAAACAACTTGGATGATTTTTCTGTTCTTATTTTACTTGAAAAATAAGTTTATATTTGTCGATCCTTTAATGAGTCATTGAAAAATTATTTTATAAACAGCCAACGAATCATATTTAGTTTTGGCTACCAAAAATAATAAGAAAATTAGTTAATTTAAGAAACACACTTAAGAAAACAAATCTTATTAAATTCGAAAAAAACAGTTCATGTCAAAAAAAGTAAAACATAAAATCGAAAAGCCGGGATGCATTTTACATCGAAATATCTTTACAACAAAATTTTCTCAGAATGGAGAACAGCATGGAGCAAGATATGGATATGGATATGGATTTCGGGGAGCCATTCATCTACGACAAAAACTTTTCGGGACCTCGACAGCGAAATCGAAGTTGTACGGATGTGCCATGCCTGCTGCTTTTCGTTCTCTTCCTGGGAGGATGGGGATTCATCGCCCAGTACGCTATTAGGAATGGCAATCTTAATACGCTTGTGGCGCCCATGGACTCATCAAACCGGGTGTGCGGCGTAGATCCCGGTGTGGAGAATAAACAGAACGTATTCTATTTTGACATGACTAAGTGCCTTAGTCCACTCGACGGGTGCAAGACACCAAAGGTAATAGGTCTAGAAATCTAACCAGATTCAATTAATTAATATTTCCATAATGCACAAATCTGATTAAGCTGAACTAAACTTCCATGTATTACCAGGTGTGCTTGGAGTCCTGCCCCGACCGGATGTTTCATTTCGATCTTATGAAGGACATCACATCTTTCAAAGAGCTGCATAGTAGACTTATATGCCGGTCAGAAGAGGATAAGGCCAAGATTCATTCTATACCGGAAATGGAACATGCCATTGATCAGAATCTTTGTGCGCGCTGGTACCTCAACAGTGCTCCCATTTTGAACCGGTGCTTCCTTAACTTCTCTCTCAATGCGTGTGATCTAATCTCCTCGTCTGGAAAGGGTTCTGACGACATCACAACCAAAATCGTACAGCTGTTCATGAAGGGCAAGGATCAAAAAGTTCCAACGGCGGAGAGTTGCATCGAAAAGGAGAAGATGATGCAAGCGAAGGCACGAAAGGGTTTGATGGGATGCAACATGTTGTCCGTCTTATTCAATGGCGCGGAAACAGCGCAGAAAGTGTGCGAGGAAATTCTCGAGGATCTAGAGGAGTCGCCGACAATTATTCTAAAGGCCTGCTGCTGTGCGCTGATCGCCTCACTGCTTTACATAGCCCTGATGCGCTGGTTCTCGGGTCCAATCTTATTGTTCTCCATCTGCGGCGTGCTCTTGGGACTTTTGTTGCCTCTGATCCACTGTATTACTCAGTATATCCACTGGAAGAAGGAAAATTACAAGGCAGCAACAGATCTCAACTTACATTCTATCGTTCAAAACGTCTTGCATGACCAGTACACCTGGCTCGGCCTCTCTATATTCTTTGCCGTGTGCTTTGTTGTCGTCCTGTTAATAGTGATTGTGATGATGAAACGCATTCGGATTGCGATTGCCCTAATTAAAGAGGGCAGCAAGGCGGTGAGCAGTGTGTTTAGCACCATGTTCTTCCCCATCTTCTCCTGGATACTCTTTATAGTCACAATAGCGTTTGCCATTGGCGTGGGCCTGCATTTGTATTCCATTAAGGAACCGTCCTTTACAATGATCCGTACGTCGCCGGATAGTGAAGAAATCTGCGTATGCGACGGGCCAGCATCCGGCTACACTGTGGGCGGATCCTGCAACCCGGAAGAATTCCAGCAGAATTGCTTTATTGAGCAGACCGGAGGAAAATCACCAGTGTCTTGCTCGAACACTAAATGCAGCTTTGACGACTATATCCTTTCGCCTCTAATGAAAGCGGCCCTTTTCTACAACTTCTTCGGTTTCTTCTGGCTGGCCTTCTTCATCTCCGCCTTCAGCTACATGGTGCTGGCTTCCACCTACGCCCGTTGGTACTGGACGCTTAAGAAGCGGGATGTTCCATTCTTCACCCTCAGTGGAGCCTTCTTCCAAACTGCTTTCTATCACCTGGGAACCGTGGCCTTCGGTTCGTTTATCCTGGCCGTGGTTCGCGTAGCCTTCTTGGTTCTGGAGTATCTCAACAAGAAGGTCAAGACACACGACAACGTTGTGACACGGGCCATCCGATGGCTCTTCCGCTGCTTGTTCTGGCTATTGGATGCTTTCCTGAAGTTTGCGACTCATAAAGCCTACATTATGTGTGCCATTCACGGAAAGAACTTTTGCTCCAGTGCCAAGGATTCCTTTAAGCTCGTTTTGAGAAACTGTCTGCGTGTGGTAACGCTTGGCTTTGCCACGGACTTCCTGTTCTTTCTTTCCAAAGTGTTGCTATCCTCTGGCGCCGGTGTGTCCACCTACTTTTTCCTGACCAACTATCCAGAAACTATTAAACTACATTACAATGTGGTGCCAGCCATATTGGTTGCGATTTCTACCTACCTAATAACGTACGTATTTTTCGGTGTCTACTCGACGGCAGTGGATACGCTATTCCTGTGCTTCTTGGAGGATTGCGAGCGAAACGATGGCTCGGCGGAAAAGCCATTCTTCATGTCAAAGCGACTAAAAAGGATCCTGAACAAGAGTAACCAGTAGAAAATTATATTTTTAACGGAAAACGTTTACTTTTTTATATTGCTTGAAATGAAAAACCTATTTTATCTAATTTATTAAAAAACTTCATTATTTATGTATAACAATCCATTTTATATCTCATTTAAGAATGATTCACTATTTATCTCAGAATTCATAACTTAAGTTAAAGATCTGAAAAGACCTAATAAAAAAAATCAAAAATTATCTCAGCAGCGGCTGTGATCATTCATTAACTTTGACTACAATATAATATCCTTGAGCACACTATCGCTGATGTTCTGCAAATCGTCGTCACCACCGATCTGATCAAAATCAAACCTATGCGAGACATTTAATGCATTCTGGTCGTTTTCTGTGTTAAAATTGGGCTCAAGCGGCAGTGAGTCCTGTAAAAGAAGTTGTAAATCTTAAAACAACTCGGAAACTTAAAATATTAAAGTTATTTTGAAGTGCAGTATCAATGACCGTTATAAAGCTCGATTATGTTGTAAATAAAATTATGGTTTCACTTACTATAAATGTACTGTCGTTGAGCTGAACACGAGGGGTATCCTGCTGGTGGGTCTCGGAAGGAGGTATCAACGCATCCAGGCGTCCAGATGGCGAGGTGCTAAGATTCATGACATTTCGAGACACTTCCAAAACCTTCATCACAGCAGCATTCTTTGCGACCAGCGAGCTGTTGTTTTCCGAAGTGCGCGGCTTGCGTTCGATGCGGGTGCACTCGCTGCCGTTCAGTGGTGTAAAGGGATCGCTGGGATCCGCAGGTGACCTCTGCGGAGAGATTACGGCTGCTCCTGGCACCGGTGGCTCATCGAAGCCAAAAGAGGCCTGCATTTGCTTCCACTTACTCCCGAGAGCGGAGAGATTTGGCTGCGGCGCCGTTTTCACCTTGGATGTGTTCTTGTGAATCGTGCGCAGCATTTGCATCGGATCGTTGATCTTGGATCGGTTTAAGGTGCCGTTCAAATCAGTGCCCGTCGACTGATCAAGGATTTTCGGCTTTCGTGCTGATCGAGGCGGCGCAGGTACTAAAATGGTAAAGATAATTAGGCTGATTGTCAATAAAAGATCAGTGATCACTTCATACCAAGCAAACTATTGCTTAACGCATCGAATTGTTTGTCATTAAAGTCGTCCTGGAGAGCAAGACGCACTGGAGCATTGCGGCCAACGCAGCCGGCCAAATCGATCCTGATGGGAGGAGTGCTAACAAACTTGGAGCTAATAACTGAATCAAATCGGGGCGTGGCCGGCGGTAGCACCTGCCCCCTGGCGGAGGCACTTCCACTCGCACTTTCCTTTTCCTTCTTGCTCGGCTCATTCACCTTTTTTAGTAAATTGTTGAGCTGGACCTCGGTTTGGGTCAGTTCCACCCGAAGTGCCTGCAAATCGGTGGTGACAAACGCATTTGATTCGTTGTAGTGGTCGTTGGCATCCAATTGCTCGGCAATCGGACCGCTGATTCGATTGAAGGCGTTTACGAGGGCTTCCATCTTGGAACCACCCTGGGGATCATAAAAGTCTGGGGAGAGGTAGAAACTTTGTATAGAGGTTTTAAAAGGCATAAACAAGGATCTCTTACCATTTTCTGCGACAGGATCACAATCGAATAACACTTGCAGACCCCGCAGAGCCTTATCTACCGCCTCCCTGCTCTGATTGTGCTCCGCCTGCTTTGTCTGGAACAGTTCGATGGCCTCCTTTAGGCCACTCAGGGATTTCTCCAGGTCTAACTTCTTTTCGATGGGCTGGGTTGACACGCGCTCCACGCCGAGTGCAGCACTGGCCTCGAATTCATCCAAGAAACCATCATCCACCAGTTGCTCCTCGGGCACTCCCATGTCCACGGACAAATCGGCTGTCAGGCGTCTGATCTTCAGAGTTTTTTGCCGCAGCAGGACCGTATTCTCCTCTAGATTGATAACATACCCAGAAGCGTACTCCTTCATCACTGCATTTTGGCGGGACATGACCTTGGCGCACACATAGGGGGTGCCCGCCTCCAGGCCGACTGACTTTTCACGCTGTTTGATCAGCTCCTGGATCACAAAGCCCACGAATTCGAGCAGAAAGTTAATGAACCTCATGCCGCCGGGCATGACCACCAAATACGACTTGATGTTCGCCCAGTGCAGCTGGTGCTTTTCGTTCAGATGCTTCAGGTACTCTACCGTGCTCGACCTGAAGTTGGCCTCCGATTTCTTGTCCGTGATGGGCCAGAAGAAGCGCCGCTTAAACTCCGCGGGATCCAGCAGTCGGAAGAGGTAGTGCATCACGTGGACGAAGGCCACCTGGTTGGGTTTCAGGAACATGTCCCAGGCAATCAGTTTTCGCAACTCATCCGGCAGGGGATGCACCAAAGCCAATCCCTGCAGCTTCCTGTGCAGCTTCTCGCTCTGCTCCTTCTCTTCGGCCTTCCACGGCGCGATGGTTGTGCGATCCATACTTTTATTTAACTAAATACAATATTAAATGCATTCAATTTAAACAGAAGAAATATATGGCGGTTGCGTTTGAAGTTTTCCCTCTTATTGAAATGTAGTGCAATACACACCCTGTGTGTTTTTTTATGCTGTGCAGTGTTACCAGGCGAACTTACACAAAATAAACATTCTAAATCTGAAACGTTCTCACTACGTGTTTTTTGCCGCTAAACAATGGATGCGACTTTCTAGCATAAAAGCATTTGCTAAAAAATAATTAAATATTTAAAAAAGTAAGTCATAACTGGATCAAGGTGTAATCATCTTTAAATGGTTACATCCCTAAAAAAAGTTTGTTTTTGTTCAAAAAAGTTTGTTTTTATTTACAAGGACAGTAAATAAAAACAAACTTTTTTGAGTTTAAAGAATTTTTGTAAAGTGCGTAATATTTTTAGTAATTATTAAAAATAAAAAAATTGTAATCATATTTATACCTACACTTTAATAAATGTTGTATGTATTATTTTTTCCACGGCCATAGCTAGCGGATGCTGAGTTAGATTATTTGGGCGCCGTAATCAAAGGCTGCAAATTTAAATGGAACTAGCATTACGTACCATTTTTCATAATCTCTTCAATTACTTGGAAATCTTATGCTGTGGCTTAAGATCTTAAATTAACTTACGTCGACGTCTAAAAATTAAATTCACAGTTTTGTTTCGTACACCATAGGAACCAGACGTGTCGGTTGTTAAACATTCGGAGCAATTTTCATAACTTTAGTTAAATCCAGCAACATATCCACATATCCACTCTTGATGAAAGAAGAGATTTCAGACCACTGCTTATATTTTGCTTAAGTTTTTTAAAACAGGTGTGTATAAAAACGGTAGCTCTACTAATGAAAAATGTATTGGATCAAAAGATTTTAAAATTTCGTTCAGCCTTTTTTTAGACTTTTTATAGGTATAGGCATTTTTTATTGAACAACGTTTTAAGATCTTGAAAATTATTTTTTAAATTTTATTCTTGTGTATTGGAAATTTTTAAAAATATTTTACAGCTTTATTTGAAAATTACCATTCTCTCCCTTACGGTCTTATCCACAATTAAATTTTTGATAATTAAACTTAAGTTTGGATTCTGACGAAGCAGATTTATTAAGAAAGTCTTGATAATGGAGGTTTGAGTTTCCGCTCCGGATTAAACTTATACATATGTACATATGTATTTCCAAGAAAGAGTTAAAATTCGTTGACCAATTAAAAGAAAAGTAATATTTTTGTTGCCGAACGATTTTTTATAAAGGCAGAAACATTTTTGATCGTTGAACAACCCCAACAATTATTTTAACAACGTTTTAAGATCTTGAAAATTATTTTTTAAATTTTATTCTTGTGTATTGGAAATTTTTAGAAATATTTTAGAGCTTTATTTGCAAATTACCATACTCTCCCTTACGGTCTTATCCACAATTAAATTTTTGATAATTAAACTTAATTTTGGATTCTGACGAAGCAGATTTATCAAGAAAGTCTGATAATGGAGGTTTGAGTTTCCGCTCCGGATTAAACTTATACATATGTACATATGTATTTCCAAGAAAGAGTTAAAATTCGTTGACCAATTAAAAGAAAAGTAATATTTCATCTTTCTTGCCGAACGATTTTTTATAAAGGCAGAAACATTTTTGATCGTTGAACAACCCCAACAATTATTTTAATAGCCAAAAATTGTTTTGTCCATATAATTCTAAACTTATTTATTTAGTAAAAATCAATGACGGAGATGAAGATTAGACGACCTCTAAAGCGAAGCTTTACGGATGTGCCCTGC
The DNA here is from genome assembly GCA_037075245.1 of Drosophila mimetica. Taxonomy (NCBI): domain Eukaryota; kingdom Metazoa; phylum Arthropoda; class Insecta; order Diptera; family Drosophilidae; genus Drosophila; species Drosophila mimetica. The sequence goes on from JBAMCH010000023.1 coordinate 12,322,268, forward strand.
CTGGTGCTCTTCCTCCTCTTCTTGGGAGGATGGGGCTTCATCGCCCATTACGCCATCACTCAGGGAGATCTTATGCCGAGGGACTCCTTCCGGCGAAAGTGCGGACAGGACTACGGGGTCACAGACAAAAAGAACCTGTTTTTTTTCGACCTAAGCGAGTGTTTTGATCCAATGATACCCCTTATGGGATGTCCCACTCCCCAGGTAAACCACTTTTCTAAAGCTGCAAAATGAGAGCATTATATAATTTACGTATTTTCCAAATTCTACAAACAGGTGTGTCTGGAAGCCTGTCCTAGCGAGACGTTCGTCTGGGACACAATGAAGGACCAACTCAGTTTCGAGGAGTTGCATAGTCGCCTCATCTGCCAGTCAGAGGAGCGCAAGGCGATGATCAGATCGAAGGGTGACATCGATCATGCCATTAAGCACAAGGAGTGTGCCCGCTGGTACACCAAAAGCGTTCCATTCCTCAACCGATGTATTCCTCAGCTTTCCCAGCACATATGTGATTACATTTCCGGGCAGCCCGTCGGAAACGTTTCCTTGGCAATCTCGAACGGAGGCGAAGAGGAGTCACTGATCGACCAGTGCAAACGCAATGTCAACGAGGTCGTCTTAAAGGAGAAAATAATTCTGACAACCGATCGGCTGGGGGAGATGGCGGGCAACTTGGTGGCCCGGTTCTACACCCATAACGCTCAGCGAATGGGCAGATGGATTGCCGAGGATGTGGTCCAGTCCTGGCTGCTTACTTTAGTCACAGGCTTCTGCACGCTGATCGTCCTGCTGGCTTACCTGCCCCTCATGCGCCGGCTCTCGACTGTTGTGCTGTGCGTTCCCTTCGTCGCGGGGTTAATCGGATTCTGGCAAGCCATCTACTACACTGTGAAAAAGTATCTCTATTGGAAAGATCACTCCTCTATCAAGATACCCGACTTAGTTCCGGGAGCCTGGTTAATCAACACATGGATGGATCCCAACACCTGGCTCTCCCTCACAATAATCGTTAGCGTTTGCTACGTGGTCTTCATGCTTCTTTTGTTCGCACTAAGGAATCGCATCCGGAGAGCGATTGCCCTAACCAAGGAGGGCAGCAAGGCGGTGATCAGTGTGGTTGGCACAGTGTTTTACCCCATCCTCACCTGGTTACTCATCCTTGCCGCCATAGTGTTTGCCATCGTCGTGGGCATGCATCTGGTCTCCATTGGAGATCCTTCGTTTAGAAAGATGCAATCCCTAGGGGCAACCACCGAGAACTGCATCTGCGATGGAGAGGCCAGTAACTACACATTGGGTGAATCCTGTGACCCGCTGGTGTTCCAGCGAAACTGTTCTGTTCGGCAGGACGGCCAGTCTCGACCTTGTGTGGAAACCACATGCAGCTTTGACAAGATTAATAATCCGCTGGAGGTTAAGTGGCTGCTCCTCTACCACTTCTTCGGTTTCCTCTGGCTGTGTTCCTTTATCTACGACTTTGGCTACATGGTGTTGGCGTCCGCCTTCGACATCTGGTACTGGTGTGATTCCTCAAAGAATGTCCTGACACGGGCTTTCGGCGAGACCACTCGGCACATGGGAACGGTGGCCTTTGGTTCGCTCGTATTCAAGTTCGTGGGATTACTCCGTCTTGTACTTGGACTCATCTATTTCTTGCTGAGGAGATGGGACAATGTCGTGACGCGGTGTATCCATAGGTGTATAGTCACCGTATCCTTCCTTAATCCGAATGCCTACATCATGTGCGCCATCAGTGGCAAACATTTGTTAAAAAGTGGCAGGGAAGCTTCAGAACTACAGCATTCCTCATTGAGTGGTGCTATTCCCAGGAAAGGTACGAAGTTCTTGCTATTTTTCTCGACTGGACTATTAGTTGCGTGCGCAGCTCTGGTTACTTACCACTTCCTGGAGCTTTTTCCAAGCCTCATTCAGCTACATTATAAAGCGGTGGCCATCACGGTGGTAGGAATTTCAACATTCCTCATAGCAAGCACCTTTTTCGATGTCTTCTCGACGGCCGTGGACACACTGTACCTGTGCTTTCTCGAGGATTTCGCTGAAAACGACGGATCGAAGGAGAGGCCATATTTCATGAACAAGGAGCTTATGCAAATCCTGCACTTAAAAAAAGTTTAAACATTAAAATTTTAATAATAAATATCCTATCAGCACAATAAATTGCTTTTATAGCCTTAAAGAGAGTATTTTGAATTTTTATTTTGAATTTTTTTGAATTTGCCGCACTTCCTCTGTGCAGTGTTACCAGGTCACAAAAGAAAATCAACATTTTAGTTATGAACTGTTCTCACTGCATGTAAAAATTAATCTAAATTTTAATTTATTACTTTTAATTATATTTAACCAAACTTTATTGATAATCCAAGCTACGATTGTTTGAAAGCTTTACAAATAGATAAATTATTAAAAATATTCAAATGTTTTTTCAAGTGTGCCGGAGGGTATAAATTGCCAGACGTTTTACGGTCATACTTCGTTGTTCGGTTCACTGGAATTTTTTGGACGAATTTATATTTATTTTTAAGCCATTGGTAATTAAATATTAAAAGTAAAAATCGAGGATGCTCAATAACAAACTAAAATGTGTCGTGATATAGCAAAATCCCGATTTTAATGACCTTTAAAGAATCGTACACCTTGGCATCCGGGTCCAACGTAGCACTTTCTTTTCGTCTGCAGCGGAGAAAAATCAATATATGCATGGGGTATAGAAATCGAATCTCCGCGTATATAGTATAGATTACAGATATCGCGATGGGGACAAGTTGACGTCCGCCCCCAAAACGATAATCAAATCGGCGTGAAAATATGTATACGACCAGTGGCCAATCTTTCAAAGAAACCGAGATTGCCGTCGCGGCTCTGGGACAATGAATATGATTCATTCAATTCACTGGGGAATATGTGTAGTACATATACATTTTGATTCAGTTCCGCTTCTGTATTCGCAGACATCGGGGATCGGGCTGCCACAATGGGTTCGCTGTTCCGGAGCGAGGAAATGGCTCTATGCCAGCTCTTCCTGCAGAGTGAGGCCGCCTACGCCTGCGTTTCCGAGTTGGGAGAACTTGGATTGGTCCAGTTCCGAGATGTGAGTAGAATGGATTACATAAAACCGTGTCGAAAGCAATAGCACTGTATAACTAGAAATCCTAAACCACAATCACAAACCCCAACTATTTATGTGGACTAAGTATTCCGAGAGACGTTGCGCTGATTGTAAAACATCGTATGTTTTTCCCACTATAAATATGTATATGTTTGTATTTTTATTTTTCAAAACTATAACTAAAACTCCAGTGCTTTTACTTTACCACATTAGGGTAATATTTTTGGTTCCTATAATAATGAAAAACCTCTTTCAAATCCACAGCTTAATCCGGATGTGAACGCTTTCCAGAGGAAGTTCGTCAATGAGGTGCGTCGCTGCGATGAAATGGAGCGCAAGTTGCGTTACCTGGAGAAGGAGATCAAGAAGGACGGCATCCCCATGTTGGACACCGGGGAGAGTCCGGAGGCCCCGCAGCCCCGTGAGATGATCGACCTAGAGGTAAAGGCAAAAGCTACCATTTTCTGCAAAAAAGGAAGAACTAAATGTGTTCTCTTCTATTTCGCATTCTTTATAAGAGTGATTGGCGCACATAAAACAGATTATTATTATTTCTTCCCCTCACATTAAGCACCTTTTAATTGATATGGCTTCCTTCTCTGTCCTTTAGGCCACCTTCGAGAAACTGGAGAACGAGTTGAGGGAGGTGAATCAAAATGCCGAGGCCCTGAAGCGCAACTTTCTGGAGCTGACCGAGCTGAAGCACATTCTCCGCAAAACTCAGGTCTTCTTCGACGAGGTAAGCGGCGGCATGAGCAACCATTCTACTGGGTATCAGCTAACAAACCGCGATCGGTAACCGTTTTCCAAGTAACATATGGCGGCCTGAAAAGCGGCCGATAACTAACCTACTTTTCTGAGCAATAACCAATTTCCCAACCGACAACACAAGTGTGGCAGCCAAGACTTCTAGTTACATAAGCAATCTCTCCCAGAACCACACACTAAAATGATTTCCCCGACCACTTTGCACGAATCTCTACCTCCTCCTTATCCGCTTCCAAAGGCAAACGATGTGTGCTTTACCCCTCAGTTTGAGTTTGTACAAATTTCGTAATTGTGCGTTTGATATCAGTTGATGGTTATTGTTTCTATCGGATATGTTCCTAAGCAAGTAAGAAGAATTATTATGGTATTTCTAAAACTTAGCATAGTCTTAAGGAAAATATAGTTAAATAATAATTGCTAACTCCTGGTGAACATAAATTTATAGGCTTCTAACCACTTTTAAAATGCAATTTAGTTAGGGAACTCCTTAAATATAATTATACTCGCAACGAATTTTCCTCTTTAGAAGCAGAATTTTTGTTGATTTCATATTAAGTCATATATGAACAAAACGAGCTGTACAAAACTAATTAAAAGGAGGAAGTTTTAGATTCCCAGCTTTATTCTTTATGCTTGCTTTTGAAGAACACATCCGTTTATTCCCCTTATTTTCGTCTACACTCTGTTTATATATACCTAGATGTTCGTAGCACCTTATTGTTTAGTATTAATTATTTGATATTTTCTTTTATTTTATTATGCGTTTTTACATTTTGTTTTTCCATATCAATCAATACACAATCAATCAATCAATCAACCACTCCCCGATAAAATAAAAACACAAAACCGCACACACCACGAACACCCAACCAAAAACACCACCCAATGCCCTGCCCACTGCCGGTTGTGTTGCCAAAAGACGGTGTACCAGTCGAGTGGCGCACTCTTATCCAGCAAATATCGGCGCTATTCGCAGATGGCCGACAACCAGAACGAGGACGAGCAGGCGCAACTGCTGGGCGAGGAGGGTGTCCGGGCCAGCCAGCCGGGCCAGAATTTGAAGCTTGGGTAAATATTGATGCGGACCTTGGACCACGAACCACGAACCACGGACCACGACGAGATCAGGGGGGAAACTAAACTCAGGCCAAGACCCACTCGCGCTCGCTCTCCTGCTCCTCTCACACCTTGCTGTTTGTGTGTTTTCTACGCGTCCATGTCCCCTACATCCTCATGTACAATTGATGAGTGTATTCCATGTGTGTTCCACGTGATAGGCTATCGAATTGATTTCAAACATAAAGCACATACTCTACAAGTTTGCTCTGGTGTCGGTTTCCAAACTATCCAATCCAATCCAATCCCCCCCAACAACCACGATTCGGAGGCGGTTATACTAACCTTTCCCTAAGTGTTAACCCCAAGCTAACCCGTACGTAAGTCGAGTCGAAATGACCTTTGCCCACCATTCACAATTTCTAGCAAGAAGGCGGCGTAAACCAAACCACCGAGTCGATGACCCGCGCCTTGATCACGGACGAGGCGCGCACCGCTGGTGCCTCCATGGGTCCCGTACAGCTCGGGTACGTATCCAGCAGCCAGCATCCAAAACTGGGCATGCGGACTCTTGGGAAAAGGACATGGCTCTATCGACAGGAAGATATTCCTTGGGCGAAGAAGTTTATTACCGAAAAATACATTTGTTTATCCACTTTATAAGCCATAGGATAATGTAATTGTGCTTTGTGACAATCATACATTTTTTTCTAGATACTATATTGAATTCCTATTATAAATCTTGTTGTTTGTCGTGTTTATATGTACAATGTACCTATGTACCTACCTAATGAACGTAGTATGTTAAAAAATATTAAGATTAGGATTTCCTTTCCGCCCAAGGAAACTTTTACCTGTACATAATCTTTTTTAGCTTTTAACCAACGACATGCCACACAAAATTATTGCTTATTGCCGCCAACGCCAAACTAACCAAAAGCAAAAGCAGCTGCGCCGCCAAAGAGAAAGATTAACCGAAAACCATGTCCATTCATTCCGACCACCTTGGAGTCTCTCGGAGTTTCGAGCAATAATTTTCTGTGCAAGATCCCAAAAAAAATGACACACTGAAGACAACTAAATTAAACGTCGTTCTCTTCTTATGCTCCTCTCTTCCCCACACAAAAATATCCAACCGAAAAATCATATATTGAAAAAATTTAGTTACATGGAGAAATCGAACGAACGTGAGGATTATCTTCCATGGTTGGTACCCTGCCCCTTCAAAAACACAAGACTAGGCCAAACAATCAGTCAAACTCGAGTCCATTAGCAATCGAACAGCGCTCATCAATCGTATTTGTATCCGTGTATTCGTATCGATCGGTCAATCAGCTGTATATAGAGACATGTCATTAGCTTCGCTCGCCTCCCAACACTGTCCCGCATCCCGCCCAGAACTCAGAGTGCCACCTAGAGTGCTAACGTCTCACCCATCCAATCGATCCCACCCAGTGTCTCTCATTCATCCCGATCCCTGCTATCGCCACGCGCGTCCATTGGTAACTTGTGCTTGAGAGTTTAGTTTTCCTTGTTTGTCGTAAATAACCGGAATGACTCTGTTGGATAGACAGTAGCGGAGATGTGTCACTAATCGCTGCTTCCCAATCCCCCATAGCTTCGTGGCTGGCGTCATTCTGAGGGAGCGACTGCCGGCCTTCGAGCGGATGCTGTGGCGCGCCTGCAGGGGCAACGTCTTCCTGCGCCAGGCGATGATCGAGACGCCGCTGGAGGATCCCACCAATGTAAGTCGAAACCTCAAATTAATTATCAAATCTCAATTATTAAATCTATTTCTATATTTTTCAGGGCGACCAGGTGCACAAGTCCGTGTTCATCATCTTCTTCCAGGGCGACCAGCTGAAGACGCGCGTCAAGAAGATCTGCGAGGGCTTCCGAGCCACGCTCTATCCTTGCCCGGAGGCTCCGGCCGATCGCCGCGAAATGGCCATGGGTGTGATGACTCGCATTGAGGATCTGAACACCGTGCTCGGCCAGACGCAGGACCATCGTCATCGCGTCCTCGTCGCAGCAGCCAAGAACCTGAAGAACTGGTTTGTCAAGGTGCGCAAGATTAAGGCCATTTACCACACGCTGAATCTCTTCAATCTGGACGTGACCCAGAAGTGTCTGATCGCGGAGTGTTGGGTGCCGCTGCTAGACATCGAAACCATCCAGCTGGCTTTGCGTCGTGGAACTGAGAGATCGGGATCCTCGGTGCCGCCGATTCTCAATCGAATGCAGACGTTCGAGAATCCGCCCACTTACAACCGAACGAACAAGTTCACTAAGGCCTTCCAGGCGCTTATCGATGCTTACGGAGTGGCCAGTTACCGGGAGATGAATCCGGCTCCTTATACGATCATCACCTTTCCGTTTCTGTTCGCCGTGATGTTTGGAGATCTGGGCCATGGAGCTATTATGGCGCTCTTTGGTCTCTGGATGATTCGAAAGGAGAAGGGACTGGCAGCTCAAAAGACGGACAACGAGATCTGGAACATCTTCTTTGGCGGACGGTACATCATCTTCCTTATGGGCGTCTTCTCCATGTACACCGGTCTCATATACAACGATATATTCTCGAAGTCGCTAAATATCTTTGGATCCCATTGGCACCTCTCTTACAACAAGTCTACGGTGATGGAGAACAAGTTCCTGCAGTTAAGCCCGAAAGGCGACTACGAGGGTGCTCCGTATCCGTTTGGCATGGATCCCATTTGGCAGGTGGCGGGGGCCAACAAGATCATCTTCCACAATGCCTACAAGATGAAGATATCGATTATTTTCGGCGTCATCCACATGATCTTTGGTGTAGTGATGAGCTGGCACAACCACACGTATTTCCGCAACCGGATCTCGCTGCTTTACGAGTTCATTCCTCAGTTGATCTTCCTGCTGCTGCTCTTCTTCTACATGGTTTTGCTGATGTTCATCAAGTGGATCAAGTTCGCGGCCACCAATGAGAGTGAGTTGTTTTCAAGTTGTTCCTGGGATAAATAAATGACACAATTTCTCATATCTAGAGCCCTATTCCGAAGCCTGTGCCCCCTCGATCCTGATCACCTTTATTGACATGGTGCTATTCAACAAGCCTAAGCCACCGCCGGAACATTGTGAGACGTACATGTTCTTTGGCCAGCACTTTATCCAGGTTCTCTTCGTCTTGGTGGCCGTCGGCTGTATTCCCGTGATGCTGCTTGCCAAGCCGCTGCTGATCATGCAGGCTCGCAAGCAAGCGAACGTAAGTAGAGCCCCATTCGATGCACTCCATCACTTTCCATAGAAAAGCCTCCATTCACATCACAATACATCAACGCACATCTCACTCCCAGCTCTCCACATTATACTAACTGCTTCTCGTTTATTTGTGCTCCCGATTAACAAAATTAAAAACCCCAAACCAAATCCACACCGAATAAACTAAAACACTCCAATCCACAATCCATAGGAAGAGGTTAGTCGTGTCGTTTGTGTTCAATGTTTAGTTGAACTTCTCTAATTCGAGATTTCCCGATATAATTTAATTTCCTAATGGAACTTTTAAGTTTTTCCTTTTAGAGAAGTTCGACTTCAGTTGCGTGAATATTACTCTCGAATACAGTCAATAATCCCGATTGTTTTCAGGTTCAGCCCATTGCTGGTGCCACTTCGGATGCGGAAACTGGCGGCGTGTCCAATGGCGGATCCCATGGTGGTGGCGGAGGCCATGAGGAGGAAGAGGAGCTGTCCGAGATCTTCATTCACCAGAGCATCCACACCATTGAGTATGTTCTGGGTTCGGTTTCCCATACTGCTTCGTATCTCCGATTGTGGGCGCTTTCCCTGGCGCATGCCCGTAAGTCATCAAATGAACTATAATCCCAAGAGGTTACTTATAATGTATTTTATAATTTTACAGAGCTGGCTGAGGTGTTGTGGACCATGGTCCTCTCGATTGGTCTGAAGCAGGAAGGACCCGTGGGCGGCATCGTGCTGACCTGCGTGTTTGCCTTCTGGGCCATTCTTACGGTTGGCATTCTGGTGCTCATGGAGGGTCTGTCCGCCTTCCTGCACACTCTACGTCTTCACTGGTAAATAACTTATTCCATACATGACCCAAAATCTATTCTAACAAACTGATGTTCCCAATCCTATAGGGTCGAGTTCCAGAGCAAGTTCTACAAGGGACAGGGATACGCCTTCCAACCCTTCTCGTTCGATGCCATAATAGAAAATGGATCTGCCGCCGCCGAGGAGTAAATGTAGCGGAATCAAACGCAGCAACAACCAAAGCACGTTGAGAGTCTCATTGCGTTATATGAAATTATCTATCCAAATAAGTGGTATTTACCAGTTACAGTAACAACAAAATATGTACGCTTTAATGTTCTATTGTCGTGAATTTATCTATCTCATATAGCCCCAGCAAGCGTTAGATTGCTAATAATATTTAATGTTCTTAGACGTTCTCGTGTTTATTAACTATACTTGTAAACTCAAATAAATAGCAAAAGCTAACCCCACTGGGGGTTGGCTATAAAAAAGGTTGGTTTTTGAATGTTTAGTGGGACATCAGTTCATTGATGGCGGAAACAAACTTTTGAAGATTTTCTGGTTGGGTTTCATAGGGTTGTAGGACTTCAAAGTCCAGAGAGGCTAGCTGTGCATCCAAATCCTTAACTTTGCAGTAGTACAGATAGTTTTCCGAGGCCAATTGTTTGGCCAATTCCAGTTGGTGGTTATCCATGAGGGTGTCATTAATCACAATGAGTCCATGCTTTCGGTTATTCAGTATGTCCATGCAAGTTCCCGCTCCCGCGTGGCCAATGATTAGGTCCGCAGACTTGATATCCTCTATGTTTGGCCGGAATTTGTACTGTTCTACCAGGATTCCAAAGTCTTTCCTTATCAGTAGTGTTTGCTCCCCCGTTAAGGGCTGCGAGTTCCCGTGTTGAATGACGAGTTTGGTGCACTTTCGGTTATGCAGAGCTTTTAGAGCGGGCTCTGAAGTTACAGCCGATATCAGGGCATCGAATTTGGTAGTGCCCACGGTAATATAGACGTTGTTTAAATGCATTTTTGGAGAGTGATTAACAACAAATCCCAGCTGATTGTAGTCCTGCTTCTTCTTCGGTTTTGCCATTCACTCTGCGTAACTTGAACGCCTTTCGTTTAAATGGCAGCCTGTAAGCTTAAAACGCCGGTAATTACCGTTACTCTTGCCACTAATTGCGAGTTTAAAGTGCGTTAAATAAATGAAAATCATAGAAAAATAGCTAATAGCAATATTTACTTAAGCAAAATGCTTAAATTTATTTATAAATGTAAGTATCCACTCTCACCAAACACAGTTTCTCCCGCCCACACGCGAGAGAGTGCGAATTTTGCGCAGCGCGATCGCCATCTCGCTTATTATGCTTTCATCGCCATTTATTCGTTTATTCACTTCTCAACCGTTAGCCGTAACGGTTGTGTGCGCGCTCGCTGGATAAAATAAATAAAAACTGTGCTCCGTTTAGTGATAGTCCCTTGGCAAATTGCATTTTAATTTGTTTGGCCGCTCGGCCTTAGTTCAAGTGATTTGTTTACATTTAATTCAATTAATTAGGCGTCTGCAAAAGCACAACTGTGTGCGTGTGGTGACCACAATTCGATTGGTGTCGCGCCATCACAACGGTAAAGGTGTGAAAGAGTCCGACAAACGGTTCCAGGACAGAGGTGAAACGGTAAATTAAATTATTCCCACGTTTTGGGTGCTACGTTTGTGAGGGTGATTGGTGCGTATGTGTGCACTGCAAAAAAATGTGATGATCAAATAGATGATTTTACATTACAGTCGCAAATATTTTTTCAATTTAAGAAACTAAAATACACAAATTGGGAATCTGTGGTATTAGTTTTATATACAGATCTCTTGATTTTTTTCTCTGTGGGTGCCGGCTGCTGTTTGTACATAGGTAATTGACTAATCAACACTTCATTTAATTTCGTTTTTATTTTTGCCCCTCTTGGTTTGTTTATTTTGCAAACGGTTTTCAAGTTTGCCTCGCATCTGGCAACGATTAATATAAAAAAAAACAAAAAGTTTGCCAGCTCAAAACGCTCGATATTATTATAAGATCACGCAGGACTCATAAATTTGCCGGTTCGAAACTTTCCTTCCCTTATGATCGCCAATTTATGGTGATCTCTCGTTTATTTACTATCCAAATTTGTAGAAATCATCTAGTACTGCCCCAAAATTCAATTAGAGCACCCGTGTAAATTATCTGGAGGCCCAGAGATCGGTTATTTTATTTGTTTTTTTTTTGTTCAACCCGCCACCCCCCAAAAAGAATACACACCCACACTTACTTACACACGCGTGGGCCATCACTCAACGGTCAATAAATTGCCGCTCTCTTGTTTTTTTTTTCTAATGGGAGAGCAAAAAGCAGAGCGATTAAATTTTAATGTCTTAATCGTGGGTGTGTGAAGAGCCAATATTTACATGTCTCCTCCTCCTTACTCTCTCATGGTTTCTCGTGATTTGTCAATATTCATTTTCCCACTATCTGACATCCATGTCCTTGTGTTTATTAATTGGCTACACTCAGATAAACATTTTCACATTCATCCAAAATATTGGTCAACTATTATATATTACTTGAAAAAAGAAACCTCAAAAAAATATTTTCTAAAACTTGTCCAAATTTTTGATCCTTAATTCTCACCTAAACTTGAAATAAATATATCTATAAAACTTAATTTTAAATCAGTTGATTTGAAGTGCACAAACTTTATCCATCGCCATATGCTGACACATCGCCAGCGGCTTACACGCAGTTTATCAATGAAATATGGCTATAAATTGGATCCCCGACGAGCGACCCAGGGACCCCGGGGGGCGGAGTGGGTGGAGTGACATCGTATCATTTGCAGCCTTATTTTAATGAAGGTCATCGTGCCAACGGCGGGGTTGACTTCTGTACATAGTTGGCGGCGTTTAATTGCAGCAATTTGCAAAAACAGCAGCCGCCGAAGGAGAAAGAGCAGGGAGCCCCAACTGGAGGCTACAGCCGAAGCAGAAGCTGATCAAATTAATGCCATAACTCAATTAGCCGGCGGACGTATTTGCATGAATATATAAGTTGATTTACGACGACGATGTTGTCCCGCTCAATTTGTGCTTAAACTTTTGCCAATTGATAATAGCGCTCCTCTACGGTGACTTCTCAGTTGAGCTACAATCTGACAGACTCTGCTGAAAGAAATTAGCTTCTAGTATAAAGTAGCCCCAAGAACGGGTCCCCGGGGCCAGTGACATTTTGATAAGAACTTCTTCAATAAAACAGTGGCGATCAAAATAATAAAGCGTATACCTTTTAAGTTCTAAGAGTTTAGAATTTTAAGTTAAATATATTCAGGTCTCTGAGAGCATTACCTAACACTTCTAAACCTCTAAAATTAATATTTAAATTCAAAATTATCCTTAACTTCTTTTTCACTACTTGTCTTGTACTTCCAAAACACTGATCGAAAAAAAGTACACAAACTTTTTCTGAAACGCATTATAATTGTGACCGTAGCTGTGCATGTGACTACCTTCATAGTATAAAACCTCGCTTTATTTTGATTCGGTGATTTGGAATACCCGACGCACTCTTGGACAACGAGATACTAACTCCAACCACCACTTCTGAATGGGAAATATCACGAAATTACCTATATTATTTTCGATGACGCCAAGAGTGGGAAACCCCTTCTCACCAGAATGCATGTAGATATCTAGCGCAGCTTCCAATAAAAAAAACCTGCCAGGTGACTTAGGTGTGCTTAACAAAAGCTAGTAATCAAGCTAAAGCTTAAACCACCCATAAATATTTTCCTATATAATTCTCCATACTCGCACATAAGATAATAATTAAAATATGAAATAAATTATAGAAATGAAAACCAAAGAAGATTTGTCATAAAATATCGTTTTTAAATTATCCGTAGAAATTAACCCCAACTTTAATAACAATACTAAATTTACAATTTTAGATCCAATCGTTATCGGGCCAACAGAGTGTAGCAACGTCTTTAGTAGATCTTATTTGTATACGTAGTAATCGCGTTGGATAATATATCATTTTGGTCATTAAGTGGCAAAAACAATGATTTTTTACTTCTCGTTGTAAACCATACATTAATTTCCCCTACCGATGATGAGGTAATGAACAAGTTACGATCTTAACGACCCTTTTTGAACAGCAAACTAAGCGATTTCCTACTCGAAAACTCTTTTCGCCAACCCCTTTCTGTGGCTTCACTTGTCAACCACAAGGACACGGCTCATGAGCGATTTACGCAATTTAATCGGAACACGAGATAGTCAAAAGGGGTTGGCCACAGGGCCAGAGAAACCACTTAAGTGGAACCCCGAGATTGCAAAATGAGCAACCTGCAGTTGGATATCATATTTCTTTTACATGTTTATTTTAAATGCTACAGCGGAAGTGGATGTGGAAGTGGTGTACTTCTTCCTGTTCAGGGAAGGAACACCATTACCTTATTAGGCTACGATTTTATTTTCAGTTTACAAGGAGGATTTCTGTTATTTTTGTTAGTACACAATTTCGAAAATACAATTTTATTTTTCCAAATAATCTGCAGCCATTATGGTCGTCAAGGAGATTCCGCTCCACGAGAATCTAAACATGGAGAACCGTTCCACAAATGCTGCTACACCCACGACGACCACCACCTTCTCGCAAGTGGGCCGCCGCTATAGTCTGTCAGTGACCACTGCCATCCTGCTGGCCTCCTTCTTCATCTGCACCCTTCTAGCAGTGGGATTCATAGTCTACAACTTTGCCACGTGTGCTGAACTGGAGCCTTCACCCGACGATGATATCGTCTGCACAAGTGTTCATCTAAGGAAGTTAAAGGCTGGACAAGATGGGCCACCTAAATATGATCGAGATGTCCGCTTGCCGCGCTCCATCCGCCCGCTAAAGTACAACATCACGCTGGAGCCGCAGCTCAGCGGCAACTTCTCCTTTGCCGGGAGTGTTCAGATCAGGATAAGGGTACTGGAGGATTGCTACAACATCACCATGCATGCGGAGGAGCTGAACATCTCGCGTAGCGACGCCGCCGTCCGTCGGGTGCTGCCCGGTGGAGAGGTGGATGGAGACAGTCTGCGGATCCACAAACAGTATCTGGTGGGAGCCAAACAGTTCTTTGTGATCGAGCTGTACGACAAACTTCTAAAGGATGTGGAGTATGTGGTGCATCTACGATTTGACGGCATTATCGAGGACTACCTGCAGGGATTCTACCGCAGCTCCTACGAGGTGCAGAATGAGACCAGATGGTTGGCTTCTACCCAGTTCCAAGCCACAGATGCTCGTCGGGCCTTCCCCTGCTTCGATGAGCCCGCTCTAAAGGCCAATTTTACCCTGCACATCGCGCGTCCTAGGAACATGACCACCGTCTCCAATATGCCCATTGTGTCCACCAACGATCAGTAAGTGGTGAAAGTAATATCCCTTTAATGACTTGATTTTAAAATAATCTTTAAACACTTTTAGCGCCACCATTCCAAGCTACGTGTGGGATCACTTCGCTGAATCGCTGCCCATGTCGTCTTATCTGGTGGCGTATGCCATATCCGACTTTACGCACATCTCCTCTGGTAATTTCTCCGTCTGGGCTCGAGCAGATGCCATCAAATCGGCAGAGTATGCGCTGTCTGTGGGACCCAGGATTCTTACGTTCCTGCAGGATTTCTTTAACGTGACCTTCCCCTTGCCGAAGATCGATATGATTGCTCTGCCCGAGTTCCAAGCAGGCGCTATGGAGAACTGGGGTCTCATCACCTTCAGGGAGACAGCGATGCTGTACGATCCAGGCGTGGCCACGGCTAATAACAAACAGCGGGTGGCCTCGGTTGTGGGTCACGAGCTAGCCCATCAGTGGTTTGGGAATTTAGGTAATTAGATCATTTTGTTTTCTGGGTCTTTAAGTCCCCAGCTATTTTATTATTTTATTTCATATATTTTTATTATTAATATTTTTCTTGACAATATGTTGCAGTTACTCCGAGTTGGTGGTCAGACATTTGGCTGAACGAAGGATTCGCCAGCTATATGGAGTACCTAACGGCGGATGCAGTTGCGCCCGAATGGAAGCAGTTGGACCAGTTTGTGGTCAATGAGCTGCAAGCCGTGTTCCAGCTGGATGCCCTTTCCACCTCCCACAAGATCTCCCACGAAGTATTCAATCCTCAAGAGATCTCCGAGATATTTGATCGAATTTCCTACGCCAAGGGATCGACTATTATTCGCATGATGGCCCATTTCCTTACGAATCCAGTTTTCCGACGGGGTCTTAGCAAATACCTGCAGGAGATGTAAGTTATGGAGACTCTCTGGGATTTAAATATTTATGTGAATTATTTTTAGGGCCTATAACTCGGCTACGCAGGACGATCTGTGGCGTTTCCTAACGAACGAGGCAAAGTCCTCTGGTTTGCTGGATCACAGCAGAAGTGTCAAGGAAATTATGGACACGTGGACGCTGCAAACGGGCTATCCGGTGGTCAAGGTATCGAAGCATCCCAACTCGAATGTGATCCGCCTGGAGCAGGTTCGCTTTGTGTACACAAACACCACCAGGGAGGATGAGAGTCTGCTGTGGTGGATACCCATTACTTTTACCACTGCCGCAGAGTTGAACTTTGCCAACACCCGACCCACCACATGGATGCCCCGTACTAAGCTGTACGAGCTGGAGAACAGGGATCTCTCCACAGCCAAGTGGTTCATCTTCAATGTCCAGCAAACTGGTTACTATCGGGTGAACTATGATTTAGATAACTGGAGGGAAATCACAGGACACCTGATGGATGTGGGGCACTTTGAGGATATTGCTCCAGCCAATCGTGCCCAGTTGATCGATGATGTGTTGAACTTGGCCAGGGGTTCCTATCTATCCTACGAAACTGCAATGAATCTGACCCGATACCTCGGTCATGAACTAGGTCATGTGCCATGGAGGGCTGCCATCAGCAACTTTATTTTTATCGACACCATGTTTGTGAACTCCGGGGATTATGATCTGCTTAAGGTTTGTTTTGGGGAATTATTTAAATTTCTTTATAATCCATTGTTATTGCTCTTTACAGAACTATCTGCTGAAGCAGCTGAAGAAGGTCTACGATCAGGTGGGATTCGATGACTCGCAGGGAGATTCCGAGGATATCCTGGTGAAGCTGAAACGGGCCGATATTCTGGGCATGGCCTGCCATTTGGGTCACCAAGAGTGCATTTCTGAGGCCATCAGGCATTTTCAAAACTGGGTACAGACACCGAATCCTGATTCAAACAATCCGTAAGAAATCAACTAATAATAATAACTATAAAACTCAATTTTAATTAATTATATATCTCCTTTCCAGTATTGGCCCTAATCTCAGAGGAATCGTTTACTGTTCGGCGATACAATATGGCACTGAGTACGAATGGGACTTTGCCTTCGAGCGCTTCTTGAAGTCCAATGTGCCTGGGGAGAAAGATCTTCTGTTGACTGCCCTCGGCTGCTCCAAGGAGCCCTGGTTGCTCTATCGCTTCCTGCGTCGCGGCGTTGCCGGACAGAATATACGGAAACAGGATCTGTTCCGGGTATTTGCCGCAGTTTCCAGTACGGTAGTCGGGCAACAGGTAGCGTTTGATTTTCTGCGCACCAACTGGCAGGAGATTAAAACTTAGTAAGCAAATGGCCTATCCCTATACTTTCAGCTTGTCTAAAACATGTATTGTACTTTCAGTATGGGCTCACAGATGTCCAACATCCACACGCTGTTTAAGTTCGCCACGAAACGATTCAATTCCAAGTTTCAGCTGGGTGAATTTGAGAATTTTGTGAAGGATGCTCACTGGGATTACGACAGGCCCATCCAACAGATCGTAGAGCAGATCGAGACCAGCGTAGACTGGATGAACAAGAACTACAAGTCAATCGTAAAGTGGCTGCAGAACGAGTCGCGTGCGTAAGGAACGGATCCTGCGGCTTGGCTGGATCAAGGCTGCAGCAGTATTAGATTCCGCAGCTGCAACTGCATAGGGTGGGCCACCAATGCATTTATGTCTAGTATTTATGTCGCGTGTTTTACCAATTCAGTGTCGCCAAAGAGAACAAGCCCTTGGCAGATCGTCCAGAGCATCACGTTTTTCATTATTTTAATGTATGCCTTCTTTTCATAACAATTATGAGAGTCTTGTAATTTTAATTTGTACTTAAATGTAAATGTAAATGGAATTATAACATTGTTCGTCACAAAATTTGTGTAAGTCTATTCCTGTTTCACGGTCTGATTTCTTTTGGGAACTCTAATCACATCTGCAAACATTAGGGTACCTACAAAGACTAGCACGGTGCCCAGCCAATGGTGCACGGTGAAGGGATTCCGGAAGTATATGATAGAAAAGACTAGCGAAATGAACTTGCGGAGTGTTAAGATCAGAGTAACCGTCAGCGAGCTGCACTCCGTGGTCAGAGTGTAAACAGAGCTGATGCAAAGATGTTGGGCTAGCACGTTGCCCAATAAATAGAGCAGGATTAGGGGGACTGCCACGCCCAGAAGAGGCAACTGATAGGACTCCCCAGCGAAGGCCAGAAGCCAGTGCGTCCGTATGTTATCCTGCATCAGCAGAAAGGCGGGCAGTGGCAACAGGTGGGTGTAATACAGAGCTTCCCTCGCGCACTTTCCATGGCGGCGATACAGCAATTCCTGTGTAATTCCCATGTAGGAGGAAACAAACAGAGCCAGCACCAGGAGGAGCACTCCAATCAGCCACCAGAATATATCCGTCTCGGTTGTACTATCCTTCTTCGCAGCAGCCAAGTCCGGACTGGAAAAGTAGGTGCAGATAAAAATGCCCACGCTGATCATCACCACCGATATGTACTGACTCAGCCGGTAGCTCCTCTTTAGGATCAGCGTGCCTAGGCACATATTCGAGATGAGAGAGCCGCCGCGAATGATCATGTGCAGCGTCATCGGGACATTGAACTCGAAAACATAGTTGTTGCACACGCTGGTCAGGAAGAACATGGCCACCAGGAGCGCATAGTCCCGCAGGCTGATCACCCGCTGGGCCAATCCGAACCTCGAGGTGAAGATGAAGCCCTCCAGGGCAATAAAGGCAAACTGGGCGGCCGTTATCAGGTTTCCAGCGCCGGGATCCAGTTTAACCAGGAGCTCCAGGAAGACCACGCCACTGCAGCAGCCCAAGAAGACGCCGCCAATGGCCAAAACAGCGCGGGTGGATAAATTCATGAACTCGGATTATGAAAGGTGACGATCCCCACCAACTTTAACCTGTGATCTGGGCCATGAAGAGCTTTCAAGCCAACTTTCTTTTTGGCCATGCAAAACGTAAACAAAGCCAACAGGTGGTTATCGATAAGTGTCATCGCTGGCACAGCTGATTTCGGTCTATCGAAAAACCTAAAATTCAAATTTTGGATTTAGATTTATTTAATTAGATTTACATTAGATTCAAAAAGACAAATAAATTGCCAAATCACATTCGAAATATTCGCACCGACAGTCTTTTAAAACAGTAACAAATTACAATGATGAATGATAAAAAAAAATTTACAAATGAGCGAATTTGAAGGTATTATTTTCCCTTTTCCAGCAGGGCGATTATTTTGTTAAGCTTTTCCGTTTGCTGGGCCTCAAAGTTATCCAGTCTTTTGGCCACCAGCTGCGTCAACTTTTCGAATCTCATGTCTATGTGTTCCTTGAGGATTGCGACATCGGTGGGAGGAACAGCCTCCTGGGCTTTTACCTCCACTTTTGGGGAACAGCCCTTCATCAGGGACATGAACTGCTGAAACTTCTCCGCCTGCTCCTCCTTGGTCGATGGACTCGAGTCGTCCCTTTGCAGCAGTTCCTGGATTCTCTGAGGATCCATTGGTCTGGGCAATTGGGTGGTTATGCCATTTGGATTCGGTGCCACCTGAAGCAGAGCTCCATAGACACAGATCTCGCTGACTGAGGTGAGCATCTTGAGGTTTATGTCATTAATGCCGGACCGGTCGATCACCATGTCGTAGCGATAGGGTCGCACCGGATCGTCATCATCCTCCCCGACGCAGATTCCGTATATGGTTTCGCAGTACTCCTGCAGGGGCCCAATGAACAGTTCCACCTTGGGAGCACTGCAAATCAGGGTGAGCGCGGCGATTTTGAAGCGGTTCTGGATTTTGAACCTCAGCTCGCAAGGTGGCGGCGGGTCCGGATCTGCAGACGGAATGGATAACAGCACAGCGCGATCCTCATTTATTACATCGTCCAAGTCGGGCCTGCGGACAAAGGAGGTTGCGAAATTACTACATGAAAACCAGTTTTGGGCGTGGAGTCCTTTGTCTCACTTCACAAAAACGTCTTCGTCGGACAACCGGGTAACCACCAGATGGTCCAAACCTTTGCCCGCTATCCGGGGCCAACTACAGATGGCGGTGACCTTTTCGCACATGGTTTTATTGACCGCAAAATTAAACTTTTGGGTGGGAAGAGAAATTTTTAAAAAACAGCGAAATCAAAACAAAAAGCTAGTGATGGAAAACGCGAACGATAAGAAGTGCGGGGGATGCCACCTGTTGCAAAAAAGGGGGCAAACTTATCGCAGTTCTAATAAGACCAGTCAGCGAGTCCAATAAGACCAGTTACTACGTCTGTGTTTTGTTTTTCACCCGGTACGGCAATATCTCGAATGACAGCTGCGACCTTGGCGACTGCTTGTAGGTCAAATTTCAGCAGAAATTCTCACATATTGCAGTGGAAGGCGGTCGCTTCAAGAGTACACAATTCTCCGTAAATTAATAAACTCAACCAACATGGGCGGCAAGTACAAGATTGTGATGGTGCGCCACGGCGAGTCCGAGTGGAACCAGAAGAATCAGTTCTGCGGATGGTACGACGCCAATCTCAGCGAGAAAGGTAAGGCGATTACATCAAATACAGGCGACCTTCCGTAATCTATACTATATTCGGTCAAGAGTCTAATTTATGATACTAGTTGTAACAGTAGTGTTCCTAACATTTTTATCAAACTTTTTTATCTTAAGTTTCTTTTAAAAAATCCAATTTTTACCTAAGACAATATTCTATTATAAAATCTTAAATAATTTATTTCTTAGATGTAAATTTGTTTAAAAAAATGGATTCGAAGTCCCAGAACTAAAAACTAATGGATATTGAGATATTATAATTGTGAAAAATCAATAAAAAGGCTTCAAAATTTTGGTCGTCGACCTTTTTCTTATCTCTATTTTTTCAAAAATACCAATTGTGTTTAATAGCAAACGACGAAAATAGTTTCAAAGGTTATCGTTTTCTTAACAGAACCAAAAACAAGAAATAGCTTTTCAAAAATTTAATTATTTCCTATAGACCTAATATTGTTTGAATTACAGAAGTCCGTCTGTTGTTACCCAACAAGGCGTATACTTAATGTTATATATTTTTTCTTATAACCAGGTCAGGAGGAGGCTCTAGCCGCCGGAAAGGCCGTCAAAGAGGCCGGTCTGGAGTTCGATGTGGCCCACACCTCGGTGCTGACCCGCGCCCAGGTGACTCTGGCGAGCATCCTTAAGGCCAGCGGCCACAAGGAGATCCCCATCCAGAAGACCTGGCGCCTGAACGAGCGCCACTACGGTGGTCTGACCGGCCTGAACAAGGCTGAGACCGCTGCCAAGTACGGTGAGGCCCAGGTCCAGATCTGGCGTCGTAGCTTCGACACCCCACCACCACCAATGGAGCCTGGCCATCCCTACTACGACAACATTGTCAAGGATGCCCGTTACGCCGACGGACCCAAGCCCGAGGAGTTCCCCCAGTTCGAGTCCCTGAAGCTGACCATCGAGCGCACACTGCCCTACTGGAACGACGTGATCATTCCCCAGATGAAGGAGGGCAAGCGCATCCTGATCGCCGCCCACGGCAACAGTCTCCGCGGCATCGTCAAGCATTTAGACAGTGAGTATACGAAATATAGTATGGGAATAATAATAAAATTAGGGAGGAGCGAGAATATTGAAATGGATACTTTTTATCTCAAGCGGTAATATAAAAATGACTTTACTTTTCGTGGTATAGATATGTTAGTCAACCAATAATATATTTAGACTTATAATTGCATATATGCATATGTATGTTTGAATGACCTTTTTTTATAGAATACGAATTTTTTAGGATATATGACTTTTATAAATTCTTCAACATATTCTACAAGTATTTAAATATTTAGATTTTTGTTTTGCGAAACCATAAAATATAGAAAAACATATTAACACTTACCCATGCAATTATTCCAGATCTCTCTGAGGATGCCATTATGGCCCTGAACCTGCCCACGGGCATTCCGTTCGTCTACGAGCTGGACGAGAACTTCAAGCCGGTGGTGTCCATGCAGTTCCTCGGCGACGAGGAGACCGTGAAGAAGGCCATCGAGGCTGTGGCTGCCCAGGGCAAGGCCAAGTAAGCGCGCAGGAGGCTAAACCAAATGAGAATCCACACAAATCCGGCACAAGTCAGAGCATTCTGATTACGCTTCTGTTCAAGATATAGCCAATCCCATTCGTTGTTGTTGTTCGCGTAGCAGTAATTGGTTCATCCCCACTACAGTTAATAAATAATTTATTATTACACACAGAGAGGACAGGCCGAGGCTTCCTTTATTATCCGATTCACTTCTTCTTATTCTTCTTGCTGTCCTTGGCCAGTTCCAGGCCCAGGATGCACTTGGGCGGCACCTTGTAGGTTTCCGTCAGCAGCGTGTGCACAAATCGCACCTGGTTGCCCTGGATCTGCAGCTGCTCGTGCTTCTGGTGGGGCAGTTTAACCACACTGGTGCTGGCGGCGGCTCCTTGTTTGCACAGCTTGATGAACTCGGCCAGGATGATGCCGTACGCCTCGATGTTGCTAACCAGCGTCACCTTCTTGTTGCCCGAGCGCGTGGCTAGAGACATCTGGATCAGCGGCTTGCCGCTCGTGTCCTTCCCGCTGCACATCTGGTAGGAGTGCTCCATTTTGCTGGTGATCAGGGAGCACATCTCGCTCAGCGATGCCTCCCTGTTGCCATACAGCTCGATCAGGGTTTCGTCCGGGCGAACCAGCTTCGTCAGCGGATGCAGCAGTCCATGTTTGCTCACATACTCCCGCACAATCTTCTTGATCTGACCCGCCGGGATTCCCTCGCCGCGCTTAAAGTTCAGCTTGGTGAAAAAGGCCGCCGTAACGTCGGTCACTATGTACATCTCCTTCAGCTCGGAGTGGAATAGGGGCGTCTCGGACGCTGCTCCATTCGCCTCGTTCGCCTTGACATCGGTTATGAAATTCACCACTTCGGGGTGCTCCAGATCCACAGATATGATCTTATCCACTCCCTTGCTCTCCTCCCGCACCACAATGAATCCCTGGTCCACCATCTCGGCCAGGAAGTTGGACAGCTTCTTGTAGCGCGTCTTCTTCAGGTCGATTTGCTCCGGGGCCTCGGTGACCACATAGAGTCTGTAGAAGTTACTGGTCAGCAGCGGCAGAGGCAGCTTCTTTCCATTGTTTTTCAGGGCAGATAGGAAGGCATTCTTGAGGATGAGTTCCGGAGACACCTCCTCCTCAATTTCATCATCGGATTCAGGGTTTTCCTGGTTCTCCAGAGTTAGAGCAGCCGTTCCGGTTTCCAGTTCCTCTGTCTGAGTTACAGAAGCGAAGGTTATAGGAGCTGGAGCTGCAGGATTGGCTGGCTTTTTCTTTTCCGTCTCCGAGCCAAGAGCAGGAAAGTCCTCTCCAGATAAGGCCTTTGTCTTTACCAGCGGGATTTGCTGCACCAGACTGGGTTCATGCGACCAGAGTTTGTCCCCAAAAAGGTGAAGCATCTTGATGGCCACGCCGTGACCTCCGCACATGTACAATTCATCGCTGGAGCGGGCCAACTGTCCCAAACCCACCGCGGATTTGTTGTTTGTCAGGTTTACAGCCACTAAAAGAGATATTCGGCTTGTTATTAGGCACAAAGTGAATCCAAATTCCAAATTAGATACCCACTCAATTGTCCCTTCTTGTAGTGCCCGTACATGTTCAATCCCACGCCCAGGGGCACCACTCCGGGCAGCATGAGATCCGCACCGTTCGTCAGCTTCGGCAGCACGCCCTCGTGGGTGGTGAAATAGGGCAGGATGTCCGGAATGGACCACAGCGTGTACAGCGTGGGCACCAGCTGACCCCCATCCAGCTCGAAGAACAGGGGCAGCTTGTCCACGCAGTAGACCATGCTCTGGACGCCACCGTGGGTGAGGATCTTCACCTGGGTCACCGCCGCCTTCGCCGGCACCAGCTGATCCACAGAAACATGGGGAAAGGCCGCCTCCACGCGCTGTCGGAACTTCTTGCTGTCGGATCCCTTGAGGGCAGCACTGCTCTTGGGTCTGTACGGTTTGAGAAACATCTGTCCGTCGGTTCGGTCCGTTGGTGTGCGTTTAAGGAATTGTCCAAACTGTATGGCACATGCAGTGAAAACAAACAACTGGACAGTGGAGGTGCTAATCTAGCTATATTTTAGCTAGTTTTTGGCTAGGTAAAAATATTGATGGGATTCCATTTGATTTTTAAATGTTTAAAAATAGGTTTTTGCTCTTAATAATTAAAAACTTGCTTTTAAAGAGGAATACTTCAAGTCTGCTGATTTTGGATGGGTTTATTTGATCTAAGCCCATTTTAAACTTCAAAGATCATTAGAACTTGCAGACAATGTTTACATATCTTATCATCCTAGCAACAATTAACAGTCCATATCGCCAGGACCTCTAGACTTTTGTATTTAGAATCAGGTTTAAGCTGAAAAAAGAATTCCAACAAATTGAACAATGCCAAATTGTTGACATACCAACTCCATATTTAGGAAATCGTACTTTCACGCAACACGCGTATTAAGGGGCTTGGAAATTTGCCGAAATCCCAAGGACCTTCTCAGGTAGCGAAAGGTAGAAAACCCAAGATTTTGTAAGACGCCATTTTATTCAACAAAACATCTGTGGTAACAATATTCTTCCGCACACGACCTTGTAACTTGAAAATGCGTGTTTGATTCATAGTTTTAGTTAGATTGAATTTGTACTTAGACTGATAATAAGTAGGTAGACCCCCAATTAATATTTGAAAAACTTAGCCCGGCCCGATAAACAAGATTCTAGTCCGAATCCGAGTCGGAATTGCTGTCGTTGTTGGCATTTTGCTGGGTAGGTGGATCGTAGAAGTGCAGGCTCTTGCGCCAGATCTTCACGAGACCATCGAAGGCACGGCGGCTGTACTTTCCGTACTTATTCGGAGTGCGAGGATGCTCGCGGGCTCGCTCTGCCCTTGGCACCATTTCCACGTAACGCTCGTAGGCAGCCGTGTTCTTGCCGTAATCGATTTGCTTCTGACGACGGGCTAAGACGGCGGGATCGGCTTCGGTGTAGGAGGAGGAGGACGAGGTGGAGGATGTGTAGCTGTTGTGACGGACCCGCTTCTCCTCCTTGTGGCCACGGAAGCTGCTCGATTTGTTCTGGTTCCTTATGCGCTGGTTAATGCCACCTTTGGTGGCAGCTGCATCCCCGTTGGCCGAGGAGTTGCTGCTGTTGGGACTGTTGGAGCGGCTGTTCTCGTTGCTGGGCGGCGTTTGCGAGTGGCGGCGCTTGTAGGGCGTCTTCAGCTTCTCCTCCTTGACCAGGCGCTCGAACTTGACCTCGTTGACGTCGTCCAGAAACTCGAAGGCCATCTCCCGACCCTCGCCCTCGATGGTCTCCAGTTTAACCTCGGCGGGCTCCTTTTTGATCAAGGAAGCGCAGCTGGCCGCGCTGCTATTTAGGGAACTGGAGGCCTGGGGGCATAGAAAGCTGATGTGAAAAGGTCTTCGGGACTAGCAGGCATCCTCCACTTACCTCGTCGCTGTGGCCAAACTCCGCACGAACCTCCTGCGCCCAGCTCTGCATCGAAGGCTTCACGTCGATCGATATGGACGATGCCGAGGAATTCAGGCTGCCGGAGCCCTTCTGCGGCGTGTTGTCCACGGACATATGTTGATCCTCGAAGAGCATGTTTGCGCGGTTGTATTGCGAGTGTTTACTGTGCTGTGCGGATGATGCGTTTGTTGCTGGCGAGGATGTTGTCACCGCGATGTTTTGCGTTTTGTGCCCGAACCTTCGCGCGTTTTTTGTTGTGATGCGATCCGCAATGTGCCCAGCTGAGTGGTGGCTAAAAACGCAGTCAAGTCGCGATTCGGTCACTCGTAAAGTTTTTAAAATAATTATTTTAATTTATTGCGCTTAATAAAAGTTATTTAAGATATGGATGCATTAATTTAACACAAAAACAAATCGCTATGAAGGAACATGTAAGTTGACAAAGTAATCAAATTGAACAAGCAAAACATGTAGGGTATTCCCCTAACTATAGAACTGTTAAAAGCGTAACTTACGTTCTCAAATTAAATTTTATATAAATTTACAATTACTGTCGTAGTTCTTAATTTACAATATAGCTTTTAATTTAATTGTTAAAAGACATTTGACAAATACAACAATTTGGTAATTCAACAGTTAAGGGAATCCCCCAACTAATTTAATTTAAATCTAGCTATTTTTAAACTCCAATTTAGCCATTTTCCAACACTATATCCTAGGTATTTTAATACATCGGTAGAAAGGTCACATTGTGACTCGAGTGATTTAGCATTTTTCGGCACAAAAGAAAATTGAAAATTGAAACCGTGCAATTGTTGGTTAGTACGCAAAAAACACATTCTTTTCCATGAAATAAGCAAAGATCCCGAGACCGAGTAAAACATATGTCAATTTGAAATCCGTAGAACATACTTTTGACTGGAAACAACGCAGCTGGAAAATGAGTCTTACGTCCGCCGCGGGGATAATTTCCCTACTCGATGAGTCGATGCCGGATCTCAAGGTGTTCGCCCTCAAGAAGCTGGACAACATCGTCGATGAGTTCTGGCCGGAGATCTCCGAGTCCATCGAGAAGATCGAGATGCTGCACGAGGATCGCAGCTTCCCCGAAAACAAGCTGGCTGGCATGGTGGCGTCCAAGGTGTTCTATCACCTGGGCTCCTTCGAGGACGCCCTAACGTACGCCCTGGGCGCAGGCGATCTCTTCGACGTGAATGCCAGGAATGAGTACACGGAGACCATCATTGCCAAGTGCATCGACTTCTACATTGCCCAGCGGGTGGAGTTCATCGAGAATCCCAAGGAGGCGAGTCCCGTGGACGAGCGGCTGGAGGGGATTGTGAACAGGATGATCCAGCGCTGCCTGGACGACAATCAGTTCCGGCAGGCGTTGGGAATTGCCCTGGAGACGCGTCGCATGGATACCTTCAAGGACGCCATCATGAAGTCGGACGATGTGCGTGGCATGCTGGCATACGCCTACAACGTGACCATGTCGCTGATCCAGAACCGCGGGTTCCGCAACGAGGTGCTGCGCTGCCTGGTGAGCTTGTACCGGGATCTGGGTGTACCCGACTATGTGAACATGTGCCAGTGCCTCATCTTCCTGGAGGACCCGTACGCCGTGGCCGAGATGCTGGACACCCTCACACGCTCCTCTGTGGAGACCAACAATCTGATGGCCTATCAGATTGCCTTCGACTTGTACGAGTCGGCCACGCAGGAATTTCTGGGAAATGTGCTGCAGCACCTGAAAAACACCGCTCCCATTCCAACCGCCCTGCCGAGCACATTCAAGCCCCAGGGCACCAGCTCAGAGGATGGAGCCAAGTCGGAGGGAGACAAGTCCAAGTCTGACGAAGATATAACAGAGGAAAAGCCAGGTAAGCTGCTTTTTCTAAAACGCTCTCTATAAACTCTAAAAATCACATTTTATTTAACTAGCTGACGATAAGGTAGAGCGCACAATCGATTCCCTTAACGAGGTTGAAAAGCTTCATCAGAAGAACATTGAAAAGTTGATATCGATCCTCTCCGGAGAGGTTTCCATCGACCTGCAGCTTCAGTTCCTCATCCGCAGCAACCACGCTGACTTGCAGGTTTTGCGAGGCACAAAGGAAGCGGTCCGTGTGTCCATCTGCCACACAGCCACTGTCATCGCCAACGCCTTCATGCACAGCGGCACCACCTCCGACCAGTTTCTGCGCGACAACCTCGACTGGCTGGCCAGGGCAACGAATTGGGCCAAGCTGACGGCGACCGCCTCGCTTGGCGTCATCCATCGGGGCCACGAGAAGGACTCACTGGCGCTCATGCAAAGCTATCTGCCCAAGGAGGCGGGCCCGAGTTCAGGCTACTCTGAGGGTGGTGCCCTGTATGCGTTGGGATTGATCCATGCAAATCACGGAGCTAACATAATCGATTACCTGCTACAACAGCTGAAGGATGCCCAGAACGAGAATGTGCGTCATGGTGGCTGCCTGGGACTGGGTCTCGCTGGCATGGGCACCCATCGCCAGGATCTGTACGAGCAGCTTAAGTTCAATCTGTACCAGGATGACGCGGTTACTGGAGAGGCGGCGGGAATTGCCATGGGCATGGTCATGCTGGGCTCCAAGAATGCACAGGCCATCGAGGACATGGTGTCGTATGCGCAGGAGACGCAGCACGAGAAGATCTTACGCGGCCTGGCCGTAGGCATTTCCCTTACAATGTTCTCGCGTTTGGAGGAAGCCGATCCCTTGGTAACAAGCCTGTCTACCGATAAGGATCCTGTCCTGCGTCGCTCGGGAATGTACACCATTGCCATGGCATACAATGGAACCGGTAGTAACAAGGCCATCCGTAAGCTTCTCCACGTCGCCGTCTCTGATGTGAACGATGATGTGCGTCGCGCTGCTGTCACAGCCATCGGTTTCATTCTATTCCGCACCCCGGAGCAGTGTCCCTCGGTGGTGAGCCTCCTTGCCGAGTCCTACAACCCGCACGTTCGTTACGGAGCCGCAATGGCTCTTGGTATCGCCTGTGCCGGCACAGGATTGCGCGAGGCCATCGCCCTGCTGGAACCAATGGTGAAGTTCGATCCAGTCAACTTTGTGCGGCAGGGTGCCCTGATTGCCTCTGCCATGATCTTGATTCAGCACACGGACCAAAGCTGTCCCAAGTCCACCTTTTTCCGCCAGCTATACGCCGAGGTTATTAGCAACAAACACGAAGATGTGATGGCCAAGTATGGCGCTATTCTGGCTCAGGGTAAGTGAAATAAAAATTCCACTTTATATGGACTAACCTTAACGTACAATTTCCGATAAAAATAAGGGAAAAAAGTCGTATCTATAAATGGAATTGATAAACAAATTTTTTTATTGTTTGCTTTTTCTATAAATATACATTTAAAATTAGAGCGGTACTTTAAAATATACTTACGTTTTAACATCAATTTCTCACACCTTATATATTGTTGTGTCTGGCATTTTAAAGCCCAATATCATGATAAGATAAGTGTACTGATTTTTATTATATTTCTTATTAAGCCTAAAACTTAAGTTATTGCGAAGAATTTCTCACTATTCTAGTGACTCATAGGTAAAAATTTAAAATTTCGTGAATAATTGTCCTACCGTAACATACGAATTGCCTTTCTCGAGATGTTCCTAATGAAGAAATTCTAACACTAATTTTCACAGGCATTATTGATGCTGGTGGTAGGAATGCCACTCTGTCCCTGCAATCCCGAACAGGACACACCAACCTGCAGGCAGTGGTGGGCATGTTGGCCTTCACCCAGTACTGGTACTGGTTCCCCTTGGCTCACACCTTGTCGCTTGCCTTTACGCCCACCTGCGTGATTGGTCTGAACTCCGACCTGAAGATGCCCAAGATGGAGTACAAGTCGGCGGCCAAGCCCTCGCTGTACGCCTATCCCGCCCCGCTGGAGGAGAAGAAGAGCGAGGAGCGCGAGAAGGTGGCCACCGCTGTTCTGTCCATTGCCGCCCGCCAGAAGAGGCGAGAGAATGCGGACAAGAAGGAGGACGAGAAGATGGATGTGGACGAGGACAGCAAGGAGGGCGCTGCGAGCAAGAAGGACGAGGAGACCAAGACCGAGGAGAAGCCGGCGACAGAAGAGAAGCCCAAGAAGAAGGATGAGAAGGAAAAGAAGAAGGAGGAAGAAAAGGACAAGGAGGTGGCTGGCACCAGTAGCGAAAAGGAGAAGGAAAAAGAGAAGGACAAGAAGGAAAAGAAGGAGCCCGAGCCCACCTCCGAAGTCCTGCAGAATCCCGCCCGCGTGCTCCGCCAGCAACTGAAGGTCCTGAGCATCATCGACGGACAGTCGTATGAGCCCCTGAAGGATGTGACCATCGGTGGCATCATTGTGTTCCAGCACACTGGCAAGGCCGAGGAGCAGGAGCTCGTGGAGCCAGTGGCCGCCTTTGGACCCATGAACGACGAGGAGAAGGAGCCGGAGCCCCCAGAGCCCTTCGAGTACATCGAGGACTAAATGGGCATGCTGTTTGTCATTATCTAAGTAAACCCTGTTCGATTTTCAGCCTTGCATACTTTTCACAAGAGGTACTAATCAGCAAAAAAAAAACGAAATGCTAATCCGTAATTATTAAACAATAAAATGTTCATCGTACAAGATGTAAATTATGTGTACTTTGCTTTATGGATCCCCCAATCTACTAAATTACCTGTGACGCTTCTGTGGCGGGCGCCAATCTCAGGTTTATCTCTCAAGAACTCTCGATCAAACAAAGATTGTTTCGCCACCCGTCGAAAGAACCTCCTCCAAACATAAATAAGCGATTTCACAACGCTAGGCAATTGTTCGTTTTTAAATTAGTAGAGACTCTCCCAATTTGTTGTATCGCTCTCTTGGCAAGGGCGTATTAGTAGGGGGATGGGGGCCTGTGCCCCAAAAAAAAAAAACATATTAGGGAATTGATTAAAAAATCTTAAATAAGTGATCAATACTAGAATGATGTATTGTCATTAGATTCCAATAAATATATGATGTATAATATTCCCTTCTCGAATAGGTTTGTACCCCCTTTTGTCACGCCCTTGTTTGTTGCCATGGGGCTTAATGTTTGAAAACAAGCATTCAACAAGTGCAAGTGTATATGATCAATACGTTTGAAACTTGCGACTGTTTTTTACAACTCACGTTACAAAGGAATTTTAAAAATAAACAGCCGATTAAAATCACTGTTATTAACCGTAGGCAAACAATAACAAAAATTACCGCTATACACTAGGGCATCGACTTTAGGATACCCAGTAGAATATTTTTTTAAGGTTTTAAGGTCTTTTAAATATGAATAAATTCGTACAATTTCTTATTCAAATATTATTAGCGATAATTCAACATTAAAATATTGTGTGGTCTTTGTACCAGTCTAAAATAGGCCATAAATTATCTAGCTTTTGAATATTTGGATATTTTAAAATTTTTTGAAAACTTTTCTATACTTTTTTCGATTTTCGTATACCGTTACTAAAACTCTGATCGACTTTGTTGATTGTTACATTTTATGGGAAAAACATTTTCGCTTTGCCCGTTAAATACATCGCGCATAACTAATATACCCAAAATCCCAAGCAAATACAGGGTATAAAAATGCGACTGGGTGGCAACGTTGCACATAGCGTTCGAGTATAAATGCTGAGCGATTACTCTCTCTCAGCTCAGTAGGTTTTTTTTTGTTATTCCGTGCGGGTGCTCTTCTCGCGTAATCTTAGTGTAAATCCCCATAGCCCCTAGTGTTGACAAAATTGTGAACGTTGTGCCAGACGACTGTTAATTAGCATATAAAACATATACCAAATATATACACACCAAAAACCCGAGAAAATTACAACTCATCTCCGACGCAGTTGCCAGTTCTTTGTTACGGTAGCTGGCGCAGAAAAAAAACGGTAAATGTGGATAACGGTGGATAAATCACTGCTGACCTCGACCTAGACAACATATATGTACATATTGGATAAACCAAAACCAAACGACTGATTTGTTGTTGCCGGCTATGCATTATTGATTTTCACCATCCATTTCGACAGGAGAAAGAATCAGGGGAGTGGAGCGAAGAAAGGAGAAAGCGAACGCCCCTCGCCCGCGTGCGAGTGAATCAGAGCCGTAACGTAACGGTAAACCCTCGGTCCCAGGAACCCCAGTACCCAGAGCACATCCCAAAGTTATGAACCGCACCAGAAGAAAGGTTGTGCGCCCAAAGAATCCCTATACCAAAGCAAACTTCTTCTCACAATGGAGCTTCTGGTAAGTCTTCCCATACCACATATTGTATACGAATAGCCAGACATATAGTCACTTCTCCCATTACTCATGAGCATTACGGTAAATCGTATATGTTCCTCGATGTAGCACGTGTTCTTACCATATTGTAGTATCAGGTTTTTATCAGGCTCTCGCACCTATCGTATAATTAGTTTAGTTGTATTAGCTTGTTTGGGCCGATAAGTCCAGTGGCCACGATAAGGTACACGACCCAATCTAATGAGAAATAGAACGAACATCCATTAAATTGGACGGCAACGTTTTATTAAATGTCATTGTTAGCCACAAGGTTACATCTTTATCTGGCGTCCACAATGAACGCTTGCCAATTGCAACCAGATGGATCTGGCACCCGCGATTTATTACGATTTCCTCTAATAAACAAAGCGTTCATAGTCTAACTTGAGCTGATAACGCACAAATTTTAATTCAGAGCCCAATGTCACATTTACAACAACGATTTCAATGCCTCTATCGGCAGACATTTCGTACAAATACAGTATGTACATTAAATTGTAATTTATTAAAAAAGACTTAACGATCCTACAGACGATACTGTCACATGAGTGTGGAGTTTTGTTTCCCCTTTTCTTATAATTTTACAGTACTCACTTGAAGGAATGAAATTCCATAGAACAATTGATCGGATCTCTCTGATCAAATTCTGAAGAATAAAAACATACATAAGGTCTATTAGATTTAAAAAAATCATGCAATGACTCAAAATTATTGGAATAATTCTATCAAAAAGTTTATCAAATTCACTCTATCAATATCTCTTTTATAACTCTTTTATAACCAGCGTTAGTATTAAGTAGATTCAAATAACCAATCCATCAATTAACGTCAATTCGGTATAGTGTTGGATTTTCACAAGTAAGATCGTAAATGGTTTTTTATTCCAACAATCTGAAAAAGAAGATGAGCAATAACAATACAATTATACATAGGTTTAGCATTAATGTTTCTTCATAAAAAAATGTCATCTACAATTTGAAACATTGCTTTTAAACCAGTATTGTCTGTATGTGCAAATGTCTACGAGTATTTGATTAAAATGTAAAGTGTCGTGGGTATTCGCAGATCGTGAATCTGACGAAATTCCCAAGAAAATTTCTTTGTTTGCAATTCTTGTCTATGTTTTTATCAGAGGAGTTCCCTCTAGTAACAACACTTCTATAGATATCTAAATTGGGGTCCCCAGTACAACAACTTTACCTAATTAAATACCAATAAAGTCGAGGAAATCATATAAAATCTTAGAGCCTAACAACAAAAATATAAACTTGGTTTTCTCATTATCAGAGCATTTAAAGGTCTTCTATGAAACTATTATAGTACAAATGTAAGCCATTACTTAAATTAGTACATTTTAGTTAAACTTTCTGA
This sequence comes from Drosophila mimetica, assembly GCA_037075245.1. Lineage (NCBI taxonomy): Eukaryota > Metazoa > Arthropoda > Insecta > Diptera > Drosophilidae > Drosophila > Drosophila mimetica. The sequence goes on from JBAMCH010000023.1 coordinate 12,354,859, forward strand.
TTTAGTGTAGGCTATATATTTCGTTTGTGAAACTTTAACTGATTGTTATGTTTTGGCAAATTTAATTTAATAGGATTTTTATAGCTTTCTGTGGAAAAGTCATTAAACGATAGTTTAAAATCGAAGGGCTTAAGTTAAGTAATATTCTTATTTGATATCATCCATAATAATTTATCAATAAACGCTTTCAGGTGGATGCGAGATCTGTTCAAGCGAGGCCTCCAGGGTCCGCTGACGGACGAGGAGCTGTACCAGCACAGAAAGACTTTAGATAGTGAACGAGTCACGAACAAGTTTGCAGAGCTGTGGGACGATGAGCTGAAGCGAAGTAATCCTAGCGTGGTGAGGATGATCCTCCGAGCCTACGGCAAGATCTTCCTGCCCATGGGTCTGGCCTTTTCCATAAGCGAAACGATTTGCAAGTAGGTAGAAACTGTTTTTGGTGCAACGGACTAGCTAATCCCATTAACTTTTCTTTCAGATCCCTCATGCCCCTATTTCTGGGAGGTCTGGTCGGCTACTTTGCCACAAATCAGACGGATATCAGTGAGCAGACGGCGTATCTGTACGCCATGGGAATTGTAATCTGCATGCTAGTGCCTGTGATAACATTCCACCCCTTCATCTTCTACATATTCCAAGTGGGCACCAAGCTGCGGCTGGCCCTCTCGGGACTCATCTACCGCAAGTGCCTGCAGGTGTCCAAGAGCAGCAGTAATGACGGCCTCCGGGGGAGAGCCATCAACATTCTGTCCAATGATCTCGGACGCTTCGATGTGGCGCTATGTTTCCTCCACGATACGTGGAAAGGACCCATGGAGTCTATCCTCATTGGCTTCCTCATGTACCGCGAAATCGGAATATCGGCTGTGATCGGCGTGTCCTTCATGCTCAGCTTTATCCCACTGCAAGCGTGGGCGGCCAAGAAGGCAGCCTACTATCGCCAAATGACGGCCGAGCGAACGGATATGCGTGTGAAGCTTATGAACGAGATTATCCAGGGCATCCAGGTGATCAAGATGTATGCGTGGGAGAAGAGCTTCGCCCGGGTCATTGCTGAGGTGCGTCTCAAAGAGGTGAAGGCCATCCGGGGCACTGCCTACATCCATGCTGCCCTCGGTTGCACTTCCATGATATCGCCGCTGTCCGTGTTCCTGGCCCTGTGCTCCTACGTTTATCTGGGTGATCCGCTGACCGCCCAAAAAGTGTACACTGTTTCGTCCTACTTCAACATGCTCAACGATTCGATGGTCACCTTCTGGCCCATGTCAATTACCTTTATTGCCGAGGCTTTGGTTTCGGCCAAGCGTTGCAAGGATTTCCTGCTGGACGGGGACAGAGCAGAGGTACCCATTAATCTGGAAGCAAATCAGCAGACGGCCAAGAACAAGCGTAAAATCAACAAGAAGGACAAGCAAAAGAACGTCGAGTTGAATGGTTCTCTGTTGTCCAACGGCCAGGTGCAACACAATCGTCTGAGGGATTACGATCCGGAGGCAACGAAGAAATGTGTAGTGCTGAAAAATGTATCTGCTTCGTGGGATGCCAGTGATGGACAGTCCAATTGTGCCATCGAGGACTTCAGCACAGATATTCAAGATCACACGCTGGCTGCGGTCGTTGGTCCCGTGGGTGCCGGCAAGTCGAGCTTCCTGAATGTCCTGCTGGGCGAAGTGGGAATCGACAAGGGCGAGGCCATGGTGCACGGCAAGATCTCGTATGCCTCCCAGGAGAGCTGGGTCTTCGAGGGAACCATTCGTGACAACATCGTCTTCGTCGAGGACTACAACGAGAGGCGGTACAAGAAGGTGGTGAAGGCCTGTGGCCTAGAGCGGGATATGGAGCTGCTGCCTCGCGGAGATTTAACGGTGGTCGGAGAGCGCGGAGTGAGTCTCAGTGGTGGCCAAAAGGCCCGTGTGAGTTTAGCCCGGGCAGTCTACCGCAAGGCCGATATATATCTTCTGGATGACCCCCTCTCCGCTGTGGATACCCACGTAGGCAAGCACATCTTTGACCGATGCATCCGCGACTTTCTGTCCAACAAGATACGAATCCTGGTCACCCATCAGGTGCAATACCTGTTCGATGTGGAGCACCTGCTGCTGATGGGCTCCGGAAAAATTATGGCCCAGGGCAGCTACCAGCAGTTGCAGCGCTCCCGCCAGTTCCAGTTCCTCGAGCAGACGCAGCATGACGAGAGTGGCATCGACACGCACAGTGTGAGTAGTCATCTGTCGCGCAGCGACTCGGAGAAGAGCATGGAGCACCAGCACAACCCGCTGCTGCGGCCGGACGAGCAGGTGGAGGAGATCAACCAGGAACAGCAATCCGTGGGCGCTATCAAAATGCACGTCTACGCCTCGTACATCAAGGCTTTGGATAGCACTTTCCTGTTGGGCATAATTATCTCTCTGTTTGTCTGCGCCCGAGTTATGCTAACTGGAGTGGATTACTTCTTGTCCAGATGGTAAGCATTTTGTTCACAATTTTGTTACCACAATATTAATTAAAACATCAATTTTACAGGGTTATTTGGGAAGAGCAAATATCTGCTAATAGCACTACCACGCTGCTGAACGAAAGTGAAGCGATGCCCGTTAATGATACGCTACCACTGAATGCCACGGACCCTTCTGTTGCGCCTTTAGCATCCGGCGACATCCAGGCCAGCATCCGCCAGGAGCTCGTCCTGTTCTATGCCACCATACTGGGTGCCACACTAATCGTCTACCTTATCCGCACCTTTGGCTTCTTCAAGATGTGCTTGCGCATCTCGCTGCATTTGCACGACAGACTCTTCCGGGGAATCACACGGGCCAGCATGTACTTCTTCAACACGAACTCATCCGGACGAATTCTAAATCGGTTCTCCAAGGATATACGAACAGTGGACACGGATCTGCCGCACACACTGCTAGATTGCTTGGCCTTCATCATCGATGTTTCTGGCGTAGTAATCATTGTGGCCATAGCCAACTATTGGCTACTGGTTCCAGCCGCCATTATTGGTGTGATTCTGGGCATGATACGATACCTCTATGTGAATACCAGTCGCAGTGTAAAGCGCTTGGAGTCGATATGTAAGTCGAAAAATAATACTCGATAATTGCGGTTTCTAGCAATAGTCACGTACTTTTACTTTTATTATGATTGGAAACTAATCAATGATTAGTAATCATAAATAATCCTGTTTATAACGAGCCCTTACGAACGTGACTTATCTTAATTTTGTTTATTTACTTACTATTGCAGTTTAAACCAATGTTTTTAAAAGTAAAAGTAGACACTATATAATTCATCCATTTAATCCCTGTTATCCTACTCTCTTACAGCTCGTAGTCCTGTTTTCTCGCTGACAAACCAAACCTTCCAGGGTCTCACCACCATACGCGCTTTGCAGGCCCAAAGCGCCCTGGAGCAGGAGTTCCATGAATACCAGAACACCAACACTTCCGCCTGGTTCCTCTTCCTGTCCTGCACCCGAGCCTTCGCCCTGTGGTCGGACATGCTGTGCATCGTCTACATGACGGCGGTTACCTTTAGTTTCCTGCTTCTGAAAAACGAGTTCGACAGCGGCGATGTGGGATTGGCTATTCTTCATTCCACCACGATGACGGGTATGTGTCAGTGGGGCATGAGACAGACGGCAGAGCTGGAGAATCAAATGACCAGCGTGGAGCGGGTGCTGGAGTACACGGAGCAGCCATCAGAGGCGCCGCTGGAGACGCCGGAGAAGTTCAAGCCGAAGTCAGAGTGGCCCAGCAAGGGACGGATCGAGTTCATCAACTTCAAGCTGCGCTATTCACCCAAAGAAGCACCGGTGCTAAGGGATCTAAACTTCACCATTGAGTCGCGCGAGAAGATTGGCATTGTGGGACGCACCGGAGCCGGAAAATCGTCCATCATTCAGTCCATCTTCCGATTGGCCTGCAACGAGGGCATGATCCGTATCGATGATGTGGACATCGAGCACATTGGCTTGCACGATCTGCGTAGTCAAGTCTCGATCATACCGCAAGATCCGGTTCTGTTTTCTGGCACATTGCGTTACAATCTAGATCCCTTGGACGAGCGTTCGGATGAGGAGATGTGGAAGGCTTTGGGCGATGTGGAGCTGCGTTCCTATGTGTCTACTTTAATTGGAGGCCTCAATTGTCGCATGTACGATGGCGGTTCGAACTTTAGTGTCGGCCAGAGGCAGTTGGTGTGCCTGGCAAGAGCCATCCTTAGGCACAACAAGATACTGATCATGGACGAGGCCACTGCCAACGTTGATCCAGAGTAAGTTGCTCAATATACCAGGTTTAATAGCCTATTTCTAACATGTTTTCACTCTTATTCCAGAACCGACAAGCTTATCCAGCAGACCATCCGGTCCAAGTTCGCACACTGCACTGTTTTGACAATAGCCCATCGATTGCACACCGTGATGGACAGTGACCGAGTGCTGGTCATGGATGCTGGCGAGGCTCGCGAGCTGGGACATCCTTACGAGCTGCTGCAGCGGCCTGGAGGATACCTTCGTCAGTTGGTGGACAACACGGGGGCGGCCACTTCTTTCGCACTGCAACAGGCGGCGGAGCAGAGCTACAGCAAACAGGTCTTGGGAGATGATACGGCCACCGAGGATCTTAACGTTACCCTGGCCATGGAGGAGAAGACCCAGTGATCGAGAGACGCACACACTCACCTACTTGTAGACTTGCTTAAGGGTTAGATCATAAGAACTGAAAGTATTATGTACATAGCACAGTTGTACTTAAAGCTAACGAATTACCTATTGCCTTGTACTTACGGAATATTTGTAAGCTTGTTTATCGCCACGAATTTATGTATGTATCTGTTCCATAGCGTACCGAGTACTGTATATGTATCACCTATGTTTTGTACGTCATGTGTTCAATTGGCCAACCAATCGAAAGCAATTCGCAAACGCCGTGCACAAATCAGAGCAAGTTCAATCAAACGAAGACAAATAGTTTATTTAGGTACTTTTTTAAAATATGTAGCTAATGTAGGATTACAACATCGTACTTATAGATACGTACAATCTCAATAAAGTGCCTGAGAATTATTACTTACGAATGGAAAACGAGTAAAGTGGTTTAATTTCATTTTCGCGGTGCTCGCCTTTGATCTTCAACAACCGATAATCGGCTCGTTAACCCTTTTATGGCCGCTGGGAATCAGTGAAAGCGAAATAAATATTGTATAGATGGAAAAATGCATTAAAATTCATAATATAGAAAATGTATAATTTATATTACAATTTTCTTTTAAATTGTGCCTACAAATATATACAAATATTTACAATTATTTAAGCTACATTTTCATGAATTGAATCCAATTTTATTAATATTAATTATAAAATTTGGAGTACCTACTAAAACCATGGCCGTTGCTGTCAAGATCCGTGTGAATCATGTGTGGATCGATAAGGATGAACCTTTCGGAGCTCCAATTAAAATTGTCAATTGCTGAAAAGTGTAATCAAAGTAAGTCAACACGGTAGCTGTGATTACGATAAGATACCGGAGAGGTGTCCACCGCTATAGCCCCTGCCCACCGGGATGCCCCGATTGTGGGCCGAAACTCTCGCAAACAATGTTGTTCAGCGAAACAGTGAAACCCACTTAGCCAAAAAAAAAACCGTGGCCCGGAGTTGCTGCATCGTCTGCTTCTGCGGCTGCTCCAATGTCGGCTGATGGGTGGCTGTCAGCCGGAATTAAGATAAAACTGCGCTGCCGCTGGCCGATAGGGCGGATCATTGATTTATAGCGATGATTCCCGAGCACGGCGTAGTGGCTAGTGGTTAGTTAAAATTGAAATGCCCCGCACGGCCAGCAGTCAGTGGCGAGTGGAGCGGCGCAAGAATCACACGCGAGTGCCTTGAATCGTGTCAAGGATTCGAAACATATTCGTTATTTATTCGCGGGATCGCTGCACTATACATATATGTCTACAGTGGTTAAGTGTATATATGATAGCAATGAGTGCGGTCCATGAGCAGCGCCAGCCGAATCCGGTGACAAAGGCCAACTTCCTTTCCAAATGGTTCTTTATGTGAGTGCGAGACGTGTGCCATTCCTGCGTATACGTAATATTGAAATCGAAATCGCCATACGTAATGTTTCTAAAATTGCGGGGAACTAGTGCGATTCAAGCTAACTGATTTCGCGAGCTGACCCCTCTTGAAGTCCTGAGGCTGATAAGATACAGAGCTGTCCAGCTGACGGACTGCCCGCCGTCAGATTTATGGCCACGGCACCTTGGCCGTCACTCGGAATTTACGGCGCGAGTGGATTCGATTCATTTGGTTTGATTCCTTTGAAGAGCGATAAAAGAATCGGCGACACCTGTCATGTCCGTCAATAACCCGGCCACCTGCCACCTGTGCTCTCTCTCTCTCTATCCTTCCAGCTGGACGCGGGAGATTCTCGTCAAGGGTCTGCGCCGCAGTCTCGATCCCTCGGACCTGTATGCCCCCGAGCCCAGCCTGGAGAGCACCCAGGTGTCCGCCTTCCTGCTCGGCCACTGGGAGCAGGAGCTCAAGCGGCCCAAGCCCAACGTCCTGCGCATGATATTCAGGGCCTACGGATGGAGCTTTGTGCCAGCGAGCATCGTGTACTCCATCATGGCCATTGCAGTGCAGTAAGTATTTGTGAAAAGTTTTCCCAATAAAGGTGTATAATAAAATATAATAACAATATAACTGAATTGAACAATGGTACCATTTGTATCTACAAAACCCATTAAAGTTTCCGAAAAATATAGAAAATTTATTGATATCTATATAAAATAATTGAATATTAATTTCAATGAATGGAAAAATTCTCTTTCTTTATAACGCCTTCTAAAATATATTTCCTATGTTGTTCTTTAATATTTTCTTCACTTAAAAACTATACAAAACTGAAAAGTGCCGACGGAAAAAATCTAAGTCATTTTATGTCGCTCATTTTATGAATGTTGATTAGCTGGACTAATACTTCATTTATATTTTATCCCCCAGCACAACGCAGCCCCTTATGCTGGGTGGCTTGGTCTCCTTTTTCTCGGAGAGCACGGGAAAGATCACGAAGCACTCAGCTTACCTGTACGCCATGGGTGTAGTGCTCTGCTCCCTCATCTCGGGACTCTTCTTCCATCCGTTCATGAAGTACCTTTTCCGAGTGGGCTCCCGAGTCCGTCTGGCCTGTGCGGGTCTCGTCTACCGAAAGTTCCTGCGCGTTTCAGTGGCGGCGGATAACAGTGGAGTGAGTGGCTATGCCATATCGCTGATGGCCACCGATCTGCCGACCTTCAACGAGTCCTTCTACTGCTTCCATGAGCTGTGGCGTGGTCCCCTGGAGGGTGTGGTCTTCGTTTACATCATATACCAACTGATTGGATGGCCAGCAGTCGTGGGATTGGGTACCATCATAGCCTTCATCCCACTCCAGGCTTGGGCCGCCCGGGCGATAGCTCGGTACAAGAGGAGTTCGGCGGATGTGGGCGATGAACGAGTGAAGCTGATGAATGAGATTATCGCTGCCATGCAGCTAATCAAGATGTACGCCTGGGAGAAGTCCTTTGCCAAGCTGATTGGCAAGGTGAGGAAGGAGGAGATGGACTCCATCAAGGGATCGACTTACATTTACGCGGGATTGCAGTGCACTGGCATGATCTCCAAGCTGTCACTTTTTCTCTCCCTGGTCACCTATGTGTTCACCGGTGACATAGTCACCTCGCAAAAGGTGTTTATCGTGGCCAGCTACTATGATCACCTGAACGACTCCCTGCTGCACAACTGGCCCCTGGCCATTAACATGTGGGTCGAAACCTTTGTGGTGGCCAACCGGGTGAAGGACTTCCTCTTCCAGCACGAGAATCCCGCCGACGGTGGAGTGCACAACTTCAAGGAGGCCGAGGACAACCCGGAGCATGGCAATTTCTCAGGGCGAACTCACAGACCCAAGGCTGAGGTGAAGAGCATTACGGTCCATAAACTAACCGCCAGTTGGGATCAGGCGGAGCAGGAGAAGCGCCATCGTCACATTGAGGATGTGAGTTTCCAGGCGACGGATCAGCAGTTCGTGGGAATCGTGGGCACAGTGGGTGCCGGCAAGAGCACGCTGCTCCAGGTGATCCTGGGAGAACTGGATATTATCAGTGGCAGTGTGGACCTCAATGGAGTCCTAAGCTATGCCCCCCAGGAACCCTGGCTACTGCGTGGCACTCTGCGGGAGAACATCCTCTTCACGGAACCCTACGACGAGCAGCGTTACTTGGAGGTCCTGCGAGTCTGCCACTTGGACAGGGATGTGGAACAGCTGCCCGCGGGTGATAACACCAGAGTGGGCGAAGGTGGTGCCAGTCTGAGTGGTGGCCAGAAAGCACGAGTGAGTTTGGCTCGGGCTGTTTATCGGAAGGCGGACATCTACCTCCTGGACGATCCCCTGTCCGCCGTCGATTCCCATGTGAGTAAGATGCTCCTGGATCGCTGTCTCAACGAGTTCCTGTCCAAGAAAATCCGCATCCTGGTCACGCATCGGGTGCAGTTGCTGCGACACGTGGATCACTTGGTCCTGCTCGAAGGTGGTCGCATCTCCATTCAGGGGCATTATGATGCCCTGAAAAAGCTCATTCGGTTCAGGATGTCGGTGGCCAACGATGTCGAGGTGGCCAAGTTGCGGGCCATGCGGACGGATAGTGTTTACGAGGAGCCGGAACCCAGGAAGTCTCTGTCCCACGAGGAACATCTCGATCGGCACGAGATCGAGCAGCAGTTCAAGGAGCAGCAGCAAAGGGGATCCGTCAAGCTGAGCACCTACAGGGAGTACTTCAGGGTGCTGCGCCATCCCCTGGTGGTGGTGCTCATCCTGCTAATGTTTGTTGTGGCCCGTGCATCCGAGGCCACTATGGATATCTTTCTTTCCAAGTGGTAAGTGATCTTGAGGGGTCTCTAGTCCTAAATTTAGATAACCTCTGTGAAAGACACAACTGAAAAGTTCCCCTTAGGTTAGTAAAGATTACCTCTATGGGTGTTCTGTCTGAAATCCAAAGTCACTTAAGCTATTTTGGGCTTAAATGACTAACCTTCAAATGAGATGAGTCAGTCTGATTTATAGATTGCGACATGTTTAATAACACTACACATTGATAAAAACATGTTCCAGTTGTTGATTGCCATAAATATTGCGCGCATTTCCGTACAGATGGGGAAAATTTCACTATCTCGACGCCACACATGTTATATGGTTATTCCCGTATCTGGAGGTTAGAATACAAAGTCATGGTTTTACGAACTGATTTCGTTTTGAAGTGCAATTTTCAGGAAATTCCTTAGATTATTTTTAGATTACATTACAAAGTGTAATACTCTTTAAATTCTTTAAATTAAAATCAGTAATTAAAGTCTTATTTCTTATTCAATATTTTTACAGGGCAACTTGGGAGGAGACGGAACCAAATCTGCATGAGCCCATACCGGAGTATCACAGGACTCGCTTGCGCATGATGATCCTCTACACGCTCCTCATCCTGTGCACCCTGATATTTTATGTGCTCCGCACCTTTGGCTTCTTTATGATGACCCTGAGGATTTCGCTGCGCATCCACGACCAACTCTTCCAGGGTGTCATCCGCGCCTTCATGCACTTCTTCACGCTGGCCACCTCGGGGAGGATTTTGAACCGCTTCTCCAGCGACATCCTGGCCATCGATGTCAACCTGCCGCAGGCTCTGATGGACTCCATTGAGTTCGCGGTGAACGGCCTGGCTGTGCTGGCGGTTGTGAGCACGGCCAACATCTGGCTCCTCATCCCGGCCATCGTGGTTGTAGCCTTACTGTACGGCTGTCGGTGTCTCTACATAGGAGCCAGTCGCAGTCTTAAGCGCATAGAGACCATATGTGAGTAGCTCTAGCTGCTTGTCTTTTAAGTCACTAACTCACTAACTTCCTAACTCAATCCTCTCCAGCTCGCAGTCCCATCTACTCGCACACGAATGCCACATTCAGGGGTTTGGCCACCATTCGAGCTCTGAATGGCACCAAGTACATGGAGCGGGATTTCCACCATTACCAGAACGAGAACACCTCCGCCCTGTATCTGCACGTGAGCATCAACCGGGCCTTCGCCTTCTGGACGGATCTCATCTGTGTGCTCTACATCCTGGCGGTGACCTTCAGCTTTCTGCTGTTCGACAAGCACAGGGGCTACTACAGTGGTGACGTGGGTCTGGCCATCACGCAGTCCATGAAGCTGGTGCTGATGTGCCAGGCAGGGATGCGGCAAACAGTCGAGCTGGAGAACATGATGACCAGTGTGGAGCGGGTGATGGAGTATGTGAATATACCCTCGGAACCCGCCTACGAAACAGAGGAGTCGGTTAACCTGCCCAAGCAGTGGCCCAGTGGTGGGCAGTTGGACTTCCGGGATCTCCGCCTGCGCTATAGCAAGCATGGTCCCTACATCCTGAAGGGTCTCAACTTCACGATACGTGGTGAGGAGAAGATTGGCATTGTGGGCCACACGGCGGCAGGAAAGTCCTCCATTGTACAGGCGCTCTTTCGGTTGGCTCACATCGATGGACACATTTGCATCGATGGCTACGAGACATCCGAGTTGGGACTGCACGATCTGAGGCGGAGGATATCGATCATACCGCAGGATCCGGTTCTGTTCTCGGGATCTCTCCGCTTCAACCTCGATCCCTTCGAGGAGAAGACGGACGAGGAACTGTGGATGGCCCTGGAGGCTGTCAAGCTCAAGGAGTTCGTGTCGAATCTGAAGGAGGGCATCAACTGCCGGCTCCACGATTGCGGGGCCAACTTCAGCATGGGCCAGAGGCAGCTGGTCTGCCTGGCCAGAGCCCTCCTGCGCCAGAACAAAATACTCATCATGGACGAGGCTACGGCCAACGTGGATCCCGAGTAAGTATTCCGATATTCTGTAGTATAGTGTAGTGTAGAGTTTATATATACTATATAGAATTATAAACAACAAGACCGGTACATTGAAAACAGAAAATCAGCTGACTGATATGCAAAGTTTTTATAGAACGCAAAAGATTTGATTGATTCCATAATTCCCATGGTTTGCTTCGGCCTGAAAGATCAAAACTGGCGATGTCAAAAGTGACAAAAAAAATCAAAAGAATCACTTTGGCTTCAAAATCAGCTGATGTTCATCGTTATAATTTGTCAATGAACTCGAAATTGTTGCGTAGAAAGGCGTAGAAAGTCTTGACACTTTAAAACGTGCAACTGATTAGTTTAAAACTAAATTGATTAAAATATTAAAAATGTAGTAAAAAGTATTTTCTATAATGGAAAAAGAAGTAGAATTTTCAATGGGTAGATAGATAGATATAGATATTAAATAACTAGTTTTAAGGTTTTATAGTAATTATTTAAAACTCAACTCAGATAAATTAGTTAAATTAACAAGAGAGAACGGTATAATCAATTGCCTCGACTATCAAATACCCGTTACTCCGCTAAAGCAAGCAGTGGCAAGCCGCGCAAACCAAGCAGTCGACTGAAAGTGACGCCATCTACCGGAAAATTCATTACTTGCTTATAACTTTTGACTGACTTTTTAACGGGTATAAAAATATATCTTACTGAATTTGCAAGAAAAAACCTATAACTACTTACCTATCCAAATATTCTGAAAATTACTTTATTGATCACCTCACTAATGATAAATCCCCTCCTACCCCACAGAACGGACAATCTCATCCAGGAGGCGATCCACACCAAGTTCGCGCACTGCACCGTGCTGACCATCGCCCATCGCCTGCACACCGTGATGGACAACGACCGCGTGATGGTGGTGGACATGGGTCGGGTGGTGGAGCTGGGGCATCCTCACGAGCTGCTGCACAACAGGCACGGGTATCTGCATCGATTCGTGGAGAAGACCGGCGTGGGAACCGCCCAGCACCTGCGCCACCTGGCGGAGCAGAGCTACCGCAAACGGGTGCTGGGGAGGAAATCGGAGGATCAGGGATCCGTTCTCGAGCTGGGCTACAAGGGAACGACCCTGTGAAAGACTGCGGGTGCGGGGTAGTGGGAATTCTGTTCTGTTAGGTATGGTAATATAGACTTTATTATAGTGAACTGATCTTTAAATATAGTTATATATGTATATATTTAATATGTACTTCATAATATACTCGTACTTAGTTGTTTCAACTCGATCGCTTGCCTTCTTGAATTTGAAAAAGCAATTTATCTTGTAGGTTAAGATTACATTACCATCGTCTGTCTATATTTTGCTACTCGTACTGTCTGGCTTTGATTCGCTCTCTATAACTACGATCCTTTCTAGTTTCCCTTTTGGTTTCTTGGTAGTTACAAGTCACATGAAAAATCGAAATGTTGAACTCTATAAGTTGCTTCTCTTCTAGGCTTAAAGATTTACGTTTGTCTCTTCATTACTTTAGTTTTGTTTTTCGTTTTTCGTTTTTTTTTTTAGTTTGTTGTATGGCTTAGATGTGCGATAATGGCGTTTGATTCTAGATGTATAATATTAGCATTACAAGAATTCGCTTCATATATAAAATTTTTGTTTTCCTTTGGTAGAGTGTAAATGAATTTATCGCATTCGGTTTGGTAGCAGTTTTTCACGAAACTTTAATACAAGTTCATATAATAGTTGTATGTAGTTGTTGTGTATAATGTAAATATTAAAGTAAATAAAGCATATTCATGTATGTATATAATTGGTTTTAAAATATTCTCTTCCTATGCTCGTCATTGGTTTAGCTTATTTAAAATTCGCTTAAAGTCTGCCTTCAACAATATTTGATGTAAATAGAAAAATCAGTGATTCATTTATTTGTATTCTCTTTTATAATTAGTTGTAATATACTCTAAATCTTTTGTGCTTAGATGTAAGTGTTTTGCGGTTGGTGAAAACAAAGTTAAACCTTGAAATTCTTCCCCAAATTCCAAAGCCTAAATTGTTTTCTTGAATGCCCTTTAGAATGTATGTAAATAAGTAACTAGATTTGGTTGTCCTAGAAATAAGATTGTTTGTTTGCTCATTTTGTTTTAAGAAAAATTCGATGCTTTAATAAAATTGTTTTCGTTTTTTTTTGTTTTTCAAGTTTTCCATTTTGTTACTCTAGTTGTAATTGTTTAGCTAGAAGTTCTCAAGCAACTTTAAGATTTTGTTCGCTCTACGTTTATTTTGTATCATGTATTCATTTGGTATTCTCACAGTTAAGCTTCTTTGATTGAGCACAAAAGCAAATGAGAATCGTCTGTTTTTTTGGGGGCAACAACTAAACCTTATCAATATCGATTTCTATTCCTACTATGGCTATAACCTGGAGATCCGTGGCCCGATTGCAATTCGAACTTCGCATTGGACAGACCCGGAAATCTTCCCCTATTCCCGACTAGCCCAATACACCGCCCGAAAATCCTCGGCCCCGATCTGCAATGTGCGGTGTGAGAAAGGGCTTTCAAACAAAAATGTGTCTACGTTGCTTTAAGGTTCGAACTGAAAATTCAAATCATATCATTCAACTGGAAGTCAATTTAGATTTTGGACTCTTGGCGAGCTTGTGTAATCATTATCCTTAATATCATGTGAGTGTTCCCTAAAATTTTGCTCAGCTAGTTGTTAAAAAATATAGGTACTCCTTTTCAGTATCCCCTTACATCCGAACCTACTCTATGTTCGAGAACGAAAAGATAATACCGAAAACGAGAGTAACGTGAACGTGCGTGCTTCGCAATGAAACGCATATTTTGATTATAAAATATGGTCCCGAGGTTGTTAAATATCTCTTCAACTTGGTTTGTCGTCGTTTCTGTTTCTGGGTAATAACATCCATATGTGGGAGCTAGAGCGGCAATTGGATCTATAATATAAGTATAGATAAGGCGTTGTATCAGCGGTTTGCATTTGGTTTCTGCCAATTAATCGCATCCATGGCTGGCTATTGAACACTACGATTGAGATCATGCCCTAGGTTTCCTCTACGCTGTGTTTTGGTTTTCAATACTTAAAGCCTTTAACCCAAAGCTTAGTTATATAACTGCATTACAATATGTTATTTAAATTAATAAAGTTTTCCTTTCGTTTTTCTTTTTTTGTTTTTTTTTTTGGTTGAAAAAAAGAGTAGTATGAATTTGTTATGCAAGGTTTTTTTTTCAATTATTTTTTACGGTGTAGTCGTACGTAAGTAATTCATTTAGCATTGTTCTGGGTGTATGTGTGTGTGGTATTTTCATTTATATGCTCCCTATTTATATAATAAGTATATAATTGGTTTGGTTAAAAAATTTCCATTAATTGCAAAAATTGTCTTTGTCAAAAAGAGTCGAACAATGGCCTCGTGTGTGTGTGTGTGTGTTGGTTGCCGGGGCCACGCCCCTTTTGGGAGCGGACCCGCCTTATTATCGCGTGCATATATCGTGACTATATGTTTTGTTTTCCTTTTCCTTTCTCTTTTTTTTTGCATTTCGTGTCCCGTGTTCGTGTGTCAGAGAGTTAGCCAGTTAATCTTGCCTATACCATCATGCTTTATACTTGAAATTTTCGATCCTGCTCCTCGGTCGCTCCTCCCTACTTGTGTCCCGGCTCGATGATCTCCACGGTCACACTCTCGGCCACCGGATTCGTGGTGATGTTGGTGATCAGCGACTGATCCTGCGGCGACTGCGGCTGCTCCCTGGGCTGGTGGTGGTGCTGGCGATGGGCGGATCCGTGGCGCTCGTGGTGGGCGTTGACCTTGCCGGGAGCCACCGAGTTGCTGCGATTGGAGCGCACCGAGGCGGCCGATGCATTGCTGCCATGCGACTCCGAATGGGATCCTGTGGGGGAGAATGGATTGCCATCCGAAAGGTAAGGGATGAGTATCTGGGGGACTACGGGTTTAGCTACGCGCTACTCGGATAACCGGTTGAAGGGAAGTTATCGTTGGCATCACAGGACAACAGCAATGTGGTCAACGGGATCCCGACTTCGAGTGGAGTGACCCACTGGATCCATCGAGTCCCCTTTTTTACGTGGAATGTTCTAGGTACAGCAGTCGATCGAAGGAGTTAAACATTACTTAGGTTTCATAAGGAATATATTTCGTATCTTTTAATAGATTACAACTTCTAAAAACTCCTTAGATCGCTTACTGTACTTTAAAATTATTATTTGTCTTAACAAAGCCGGTTAAGGAAACTATAGATAGGTGGCCGTGCTAGAAAGGAAATAAACCAAAGCGAAAACTGAACTCAAAAGGGATGCTGCAATGGATCAGAGTAGGTTTAGAAAGAGAGAAAGATTCGATGAGGTTTGGTTTTGGTTTTGGTATCGAGTATCGAGTATCTACGATCGTATATTCTTGTTTCTGTAGCGGATCGTGTCTGCATCTTGGTCTGCTTTTGTATCTCTGGGTGTCTTCTACGGAGCTTAGTACTTGGGGTGTGTGGTGGAAGTTGGAGTAGTAGTAGTACATACAGGTAAACCGCAACTCTCGACTACAGATTAAGACTAGGGTAACAACACTTCGAGCCAACGAGAACAACAACAAGAACAACGACTACGAGTACACTGGGAAAAAGACGTTGTGAAATCATGTCTGGTTGCCGAAATAGGAAAAAATATATTTTTATAAAATAGCGAGGTAAAAATCATTGAAATCTAGAAATTTATTTGATTAGGGATCTTAAGCTTAAAATATTTTATTATTTTCAGACAAAACCAGTTGGGAATTATAAAGGAGAATATTAAAACAGGCTTACAACACTTTAAGATATCACTTAAACAATAATATTCTACTTTTAATTCATAGTTTTAATTGTTTTACTAGACTTTAAGAATGTATAACACAGACTAAGATCTTTTCTGACTTCAGATAACGTAATTTTCCCAAGAGTACGATTACAACTGTTTGGACACAACTTTCGCTAGACAAGACATCAACTTTACGAGTACACTACGCAGACTGTCAACGATTTGGGTGGGTTTTTGGGGGAGTGGGTGTGGGTTTGCTTTCAGGTCTGCCTACCTCTTTGGACCCTGATATGGATGCGTTTGTTTTTAGCGTTTTTAGCGTTTTCTGAGTGTGATACGTTTGCGGACATACACAGATATGCACGAGTATCTATATGTAGGTATGGCGGGGTGATCTAGAGCCCCAGAGCCGTAGAACTCTGAAACTTGTTGGTCCGACCGCAGGGTGGTGGTGGTTTTAGCGGTGTTGGCGGTGCTAATGGCGTTGCCCCATGGCTGGCGGCTGGTGACCCGCCGAGGGCGGTGGCGTGGGCGTGGGCGAGGGCGTGGCCGAGGCAGCGTACGTTGCGGTGGCATTCGTGGCCGTCATTGTGCTGGCCGTGGTCGTTGGCACGTAGGGCAGAAAGTGGCTATGGACCAGGTTGTGCTGGCTGGCGGCACTCGGATGCTCCAGGAGTCGCGAGCAGGTTGACACATCGCTCACCCGCGAATCACTCGACCGTGTATTGCTCTTCGAGCGGATCATACGTCCTTTTTGGGTGTTCGGTTTTCGGTTTTCAGTTTTATTTGTGTTTTCAGTTTCAGTTTGTTTCGTGTTTGTTTGTTTGTTTGTTTTGGGGGGAATGAGCGGTTGGATACGTTTAATATTTAGCCTTTAGCTGGGCACGCGACATCGAGTCAGTGGGTTAATTGGGCGGTTTCGGTGGGTGGTTGGCGGGTTGGTGGGGGCGCAAAACTCAAATAAGAATATAAATAACCCAAAAAAGGTAATTTCAAACAACTGTCCGCTGGGCTTAGCACACCAACAATTATCGCCGTAATGGCGTTGAGTAAAACGGTTCTTAAACTGTCAGTCAAATTGATTGAGCCCCCCGAAGAGTTGTTGTTCCTGTTTCGCCGGTCTTTAGTCTTTAGCCAAATATAAGGTGGCGAATATGACCAGATAGTCGTCACTATGCTGCCCAGCGCACTAGTTGCGGGCATAAATAATAAGTAGAATGGGTAAAAAATAAAATGTTCTTTTCCTGAATCTCATAAATCTATAAATATTCCAATAACCTTGAGATATAAAAAAATGAATACTCAAATACTAAAGATTTTTGTAGTATTTACTGCTCGCGTTAAATATATAGTTATAATCACATTATAATCAATTATTTGAAATAGGATACCCAAAACTTTTTTTGTAATAAATAAAGGATAAACTTAAAATGTATTATTTGCTAGGTGGTGATTACTGATTGTAATATATTATGAGTTCTGTTTATACATTAAAAAGTTAACTCGGAAAGCAGGCAAAAAGTATACCATACCATTCCATGTTTTTCAAATGTATTTTGCATGCTAAAGGGATCTTAGTTTCTGTAGTTCTGTACTAACTTCAAACCCCTCAACCTGATACAATGTCCTTTATACCCTTCAAAACACATATTTGCCAGCCTGAACAAATGGCTACCACTGTACCTTTGATGGCTAGATAACATTTTCAATAATATCGAATATCATGGGGGTTTCGCCGGGTTTCTTTCACACTCCCAACACGTTTTTCGCGTACCTCCACACCCCCGAGTTTGCTTAGTTTAGTTGACTGGATGATTTTGTACGTTTTTTGTTTGGTGACTGACTGATCAATTGGCTGACTGACTGACTGACTGATTGATTGATTGGATAAGTAAGTATTCAGGGGTCTCTCTCTTTCTCTGTTTGTATAGTTTTTGGCTGTAAAAAGAAAGTTCTGCAAGTTGACGAGTCGGAAACCAAGGGGAAACGAATCCGAAAAATGGAAAGTAGTAATGGTAAAACAAGAAACGGAAGAATGCAATCGCGGACGACCGGAGGCCAGAGACTGGAGGAGGTTGGTTGACCATCTTCTGGGGCGGGGGGCATGGAATACAAACCTGTCTTACCTAGCGACGGGTTGGGGGAGTGGGGCCGCAGGGAGGCCATGCTGGGCTGCCGGGAGGGAGCCCGCACCGACATCCGGGACCCGCGGCGCTCCTGCCCGTGGAGCAGCTTGCTATCCCGCAGCAGGGAGACGTTCATCAGGCGAGGATTGGGCGTATTGAAGATGGTCCGGTTCTCGCGCCAGCGTGCTCTGCAAATTACCGCCAAGAATTAGTTACATTTTCATGGCTCCGCGGATTATTATAATAATTATCCGGTTTATGCGGGGCCAAACCAAACGGGGGTGTAATTGTGCAAAGATACGTATATATATATGGGGGCCATGGTTACTCCAACTTGATGCCAATTAATGCAGAAATGCTGTTTATTAGACTGGAAATTAATTGGTGCTCGAATCTTGTATCGCCTGCCAACCACAAATTAATGAAGCCCCATCAAAGCATCGACAGGCCAATTGACCCAGTTTATTGACAAGCCAACGGATGAGCTGCTTGAATTTAGGATTAGGGTCTTTGATTTTCTAAGAAGTTGTCAAGATCTGAGAGTAGTTTAAGGTACTTTAATTTTTACTTTAAATGTAATAGCCGTTAAAAAATATTTTAATTATTTTTTTTTAAGTTTTAAATTTTATGATTTAGTTTAGTTAGGTTAAAAAGCGAAGTCTGGATATTTTAGATATTAAACTTTTAAAAATTATATAATCTCTTTAATAAAACCTTTAGTTAAATATTTATTTATATCCATTATGTGTGCAGTCAAGCGATACAATAAACCTAATGGTCTGTGACTGTTAACCCAGATTTGAAGCTTAAACTATTTGCGTGGGCGTGGGTGTGCGTGTGAGTGTGGGGGCGATGAAGATGAAGATGTTTGCATTGCAATTTACTCACTGGCTAAACAATCGCAGGACGACACAAATAATAACAAACATCAATGCCATTCCTACCAGCACGCCAATCATGGCCGGATCGATGTAGGTCTCGGGTCCCCTCTTGTCCTGGCGCCCTGTAAAATGGCCAAATGGCAAAAGGACAAACAACACAGCCCCATTAACCATAAGCAGTGCCGGCTTAATGTCTACTTGCTGCTCGACCACCGACCTTTGCACTCCACGGACCCGTCCTTGGCCCAAATGGGCGACATCTCGAACCGGCAGATGCAGCGCCCATCCCGGCATTCCGTCTGGAAGTATCGCATCTCGCATTGCTCGTTGAAGAAGCAGGACTCGTTCACGGCGGCCTCTGTAGGGTAGGATTATGGGGAAAGAGGGATGGAGAAAGAGGATAACAAATAGAATGAGTTTAGTTGACAAATGGTCGAGATTTCTAGACATTATTACGGGAAAAGGGTTTCTTAGGTACTTTAGGTACTTTAAAAAAGTATTCCTTTTTTTTAGAAAATGTTGGTTGCATACTTTTTTAATACCACATTTACTTTCCCTAATTTTCAACAAAAAAATCCTTCTTTCCTAGAATTTTTTTTCCTTACAACGCTTACTATTAAATACATTTTAAGACATTTTCCAATTTAAACTTTATTTCTTTCAGTGCCCAGTAAACAAGCAACAACAGGCGAGTGAGACCATATCAGGAAAAATATTTCCCGGCTGTCGCGGCTGTTTGCGGATTGATTTAATGGCTGATTGAAGTGCGATATGGCCGGGGCGGATTGACTTTCCGCCGCTTCGTCCACTCCGGTGACAAATATTATCGTGGAACAGCCGAAAGGGAGGGCGTCTCTGAGACCCGGAGACACTGCACCGGTCGTAGGGGATTACGATACTCGCAGATTGGAGATTGGAGATACTTGGCCAGGGAGCCAGAAGACCACTGAGACTTCAGACTGACTGACTGACTGGCTGTCAGCCACGTCGATGATCAATGGCCGGGAGATTTTGGCCACGGAATTACAGTTTAGTCACGCCCATAAAAATAGATCTTCGCCTGTCAGCAGCTGTGCTGGGTTCGATCCCCAGCCATAAATACGCATTCGGAATGTCCCGGGGATTTGATATTAATTTACAGTGTGCCCCAAAGGGGAATATCTATTATGATTATGTCAAATGTGCATTAGTTGCAGTTTTCCTGCGGCGGCTGCCAAGTTTCCATTTTAATTTACAGATTTCCCGTCAGCGGCCCGCAATCAAGACAATTTCACTTTGCTGCCACAGCAGCTTTCTTGACTCTTTTTTAATGAAAACTTGGCAGGTTGACAGCAGGGGAAAACAGGAAAAAACAGAGAGGGGGTGCGATTCCAGTAATGGCCTTACCTTTGCCACATTTGTCAATGTGATTGGTGACGGGCAGATCCTCGGTGCACTGGCAGGACTTCTTCTTGGGATCGCAAATGGAGCCGGGGAAGCCGCATTCCAGGGTATTGTCGCACTTGTCGCCGAACTTCTTTTGCCCGCGGCTGGCATAATCTATCGAAAAAGAGGGGAAAAGGGATGTAGGATCAAGGATATAACGTGACTAATCCCATGAGTGAAATTTGTAATGAAACCGCTGCTGGAAAACTTTCGATTCGCCACTGTGCATATCAATAAAAAATAAAAACCTGGCACACAAACTTTCTGCGAAATGCTTTCCAAATCCCCCAGCGACTTGGGGGCAGATTAAAATGTAAATTCTTTAGCAGCCTTCGAGGTGTTTGTGTGTGCTGTTGCTGGTTTTTCTTTTACACTTTTTTGTTTTTCGCTTTTCACTCGTGTGTGCTGGGTGTGTGTGTGAATTTTTTTCCCCCGAGCATACATCCTTCGGTGCACTTGAGCCTGGCCGGCTAGGAATCCTTCATTAACTTTGAATGGAATGAAAACACTCGAGTCGGCAGTGAGTTGCGTTTGCGGCCCTTCACATCTTAATTAAGCTCTTGGGAGCAACTCTACGGCATGTGGATTCCATGGATTCCCTGGATTCCCTGGATTCCTTGGATTCCGGGGTTTCCCCGCCTGCCATAAAAAAAGAAATCTCAGCCAAGGGTTAAGCCTCATTTTCCACCTCTAATTCTGTTGATACTCCGGCCCCATAATTACCGGGCCCAAAAGCCAAAGCCAAGACCAAGACCAAAACCAAGAACACAAAGCAGCGGATGCGCCGACATTTAAGCCAACGGAAGTGAAAAGACAAAACAAAATGGCAGCTCATGCACAAACGGGTGCGCCATTTTCCATTTTCCAGTTCATGCCCATGTGCCAGTATTAGTGGTATTAGTGGTCGTATTCCTATGGCATGGGGCGAGCTCTATTTGCTTGCGGTTTATTTTTAAATGCACTGGCTATGAATAGAGGTCTCTAGTTTGCGAGGGGCTGCGAAAAATGAATGCTAATGCGACTAATGGTGGCTTCTCTGCACTGCCAGACCGCCGGATACCCAAGTGGAAATAGCGCTCATATCTCGAGAGCAGTCATTTCTATAATTATACCACCTGACAAGTAACCATGTTAAATTTGGTAACTTAATAACGGAGAAGAAAACTCTTGGTAGGATGTTATATCTGAGAGTAGCATTTTGCTGGACTTTATAATAATTTAATAAAATATTAACTGGAAATTATTACACAGAAAAAAATTTGACAAAAGATCGGATTGATATGTGCTGGTCAATTTAATATTTTTTTAAATATAAAGTCATATTATGATTAGATTATGTTTAACTTTTTTTCATTATTTGTTTGATAAATACTAAATTTGATATTTTAAAATACAATAACTGATATGATATAAAATCAAGTTAATATGTTTAAATCATAAATTTGACATTATTCATATCGGCTTTTTATTGGTATGAAATAAAGTTGAATTGATCCTATTTCATATCGTTTTTTTCTGTGTTGTTAAAAAAGTTAATATTGCTAAAAATATAATGGTTAAAATATTATTTGATTTAAACCTTGAAAATATTTCTTTCTTTTTTTTATTTTCTGCTCGCTTTGGGCCAAGTCATTGCCCCATTTTGGGTTAACCCATCTGCAGCTTTTACTTATGCATCAAGTGCGGAGCCACATCAATCGACCCCGTGGTACCCTCCTCATGCAGTAGTCTGCCAAGAGGAAACCCAGCTGCCGCAGCACAAAGCTTTGCTTACGTTTTTTCCCCAGATGAGTTTTATTTGGTTTCGGTTTCCGTGGCGCAGCAGCGCCAGCGAGGAAATTCTGTGAAAGTGTTGACAAAGTGGCTGCCTGGGGGCTCTGCTGTGGACCATGTCCGTGAGCCGAGGCCAACCTTTGATGGCCATAGCGGCAGCTACTGGCTATAGCCTCACCAAAAAGCGATTACCCAATGGCCATATTTCAGCCAAAAAGGAAGGGCCCCAAATCTGACTACAAATTGCACATGTCAGGCGAGGAGCCGAGAGCCCCATATTAAACAGAGACCGGCATTTATAATTAACCAAACTGGGACGAGCCATTAAAGCCAACTTTGCTTATTTCGGCACCATCATTAGGCCTCCTCGACGAACTGGGAACTGGGAACTACGAAAAAAAGCCATGCGAGTACATGGAAAACTTTTCACATTCTGACTAGCACACATTGCAGACAGGCCATTTAAGTTTTGGATGAGAAAACTACTCTAATGCTCGAAGGGATGAGTGCGAGGCACGAACCCAAGCACAGTGGCTTAAAAGCTTTCGGCAAATGGGCTCACAAAAAGGCAAGGAAATTATATAAAGAATATTTGTATTGCAGGGCAGTATGAAAATCGCTTGAAGACACACAGCTTTCAAGGTTTAACTTTATTAAAAAGAAGGAAAGATATGAATTCAGTTCAAGGTAAGAACTAAAGGAAACAAAACATTTTTATAAATCTCTTAAAGTTTTGAGTTAGAAGTTAAGATATATTATACAAAAAATTAAAATAAAATATGTAGTAAAGTAAATAACCCACTTTCGATAACCGATTTCAACATTTTAATTTAGAAAGAAAAGATACTCGTCGACCTAATACCATTTTTAACGAAACAGCTCTTTAAAGTTTATACTCCTATTAACGAGAAGGAAATAAAATTAAGCACTTTTAAAGACTCTTACAATTTAATGCCACTGTGGCGCTTATGCAATTGCAATGGTATTGCCGCCAGCCAGATGAACAATGGACTGTCAAGGCAGCCCGCATACAAATGGGCATATGACACCTCGATGACGATGACGCCATTTTGCGGTCCATGTACATCTCATCTCATTCCTAAATGAGGCTAAGCCCATCGTAATCCCGCTGCCTGGTGCAGCATTCTTATCTGGGCCTTGGACTACTTACCGAACTCTGGCGTTGTCGTCTCCGGACCCGCACTAAAGGCATTCACGGCAAAGAAATTATCGCCGTCATCGCCGAGCGTCAGCGGCGGCAGCAGGGCAATAACGGAAATCAGGCACAGGACCAGGCCGTTAAGGCGCTCCCAGCCCGCACCCATCATCCGCCGGCCGTGCTGCTTCATCGGATGTCGAAGGCCAGGGCTCTTCCGCTGATGCCCCACGTTGGGCGCCATTAATATGGTACGCGTTCTCACGGCGCTGCTGGTGTTGGTGCCTCCAGTTGTTTTTCTGGGCGTGGGTGTTGTTGTTGATGTTGTTTGGTTCTCTGTCTTGAAGACCAAGTTGACTTGGCAATTGTTGCTACTGCTGCTGCTGTAGTTGGTGGTCAAACACTCAGCGTCTGTGGCCTCGTCGTCTTCATCAGCTGGCTGCTGCTGTTGCTGTGTCTCACATGGTTCGCGGGTCTCGCGCCTCAGGGGCCGGCGGCCCTTGAACGTGGCAGCTCCTTGACGGGGCCGGGGCTCTAGAGCCCCATCTAATCTCATATTACTCGATCGTCGTCGTGCTCCTCATCCATGCTGCTCCGACTATATCAATTTGCACACTATTGGCCTGTTTTTTCTCCTGGTTTTTTCTAGCTTGACTTTTTGCCCTCGTTTCCGGTTCACATCAAAGTCTGTCACTGCAAGAGGAAGAAGAAACGGAAAATGGTTTTGGGTTAGTTGAGTTTGGCTTTGGTTTAGGTTTTTGGGTGTTTGGTAGTCGGTAGTTTTTGACGGCGGGGATTCAATCAGGGGGACAAAAGCCGGGCTAATCACTTTGCGGCGTGTGAAATTACAAACCGTTGTTGAAACAATTTCCGAAAGTGCCACCAAAAGTCTGTAACTGAAACCGAAATTGACACATAGTCTCGGCTCCACCCATGCCGCTGCCGCTGCTGCTGCCCTTCTGGGCCAAAATGGCCGGTTGGAAAGAACCAGGACGAAAACTGTCACAGCTGTGGGCGGCGGCGTTTTGGCCTTTTTGGCACTGCACACCGAAATTGAGTGACGGCCAATTTGTGTGTCTATGACAGTTAATTGGATTAGGCGCACCCACAGCCGCCAACCAACCGATGGACGGTCTAAATCCATTGTTGAGCCGAAAAATATTGCTGCATTTAATTAAAATCTATTTTCCATTATACTATTTAATTGCATGACAATGATTTGTGAGCTGCGGTGGCCCAGGACACGACCGAGCGTTGAATAAATCATGCCTTTTGGAACATGCAACGCATGTTGGGCGACAAGTGGTGCTTGTTTAGTCAGCGATTATGGGCCATGTCGGGTTCTGTGGTTAAATTGTGGCATTCGTCTGCATATCTGGCCTAAACATGCACTCGGGGCCACTCAAATAGTTACCCTAAGCCGACAGCAACACAAATTATTGGCCAGCATAAACAGAGCCTTTCAGCATTAATTACGATCCAGTTAAGTGGCAGCTTAAACTGAGAGCTTTTCACAACTTTCAAGGCTTAAATACAATTATTTTAGCAAATGTATGCAGACCATAGCTATCAAGATTTTTCGGTAGAATAATAAACTGCAGTCTGGTTAAATGACGTGCAACCAAAACCACACGTTGGCCTTAATAAACATACATTTTAAATGTGGCTTGTCTGCTTTTGCATGTCTTAAAATGTCTCCACATCTATTTATAAAGATTTGTCTAAAGAATGCCAAGCGCAAGTATTTTTAGAAATTTGTCTACGTACACATAGTCCTTGAGGGGAAAAGTCTATTGTCTCAGGCCATTTTAAATATATATATAGCACACGTACTTATAAGCGAGATCAGGGTTATGGTTGAAGTACTGTAAAACGGTTTTATTTCTAGGCTCAATCCAAGCTTAAATTGAAAACACTGAACCCATAAAAAGTATAAAAATGCCCGCAGTTCTATTTATATAGATTTGCCAAAAACGAAGGGCTAATCGCAATTGTTTATGGAAACATACACTCCTGGGAAGCGTCCTTGACAGGCAAATGCCTTCGCTGTGGGCCCTGGTTACAAGCCAAATGAGTCGGCTTTGGTGCTGATCTG
The DNA here is from genome assembly GCA_037075245.1 of Drosophila mimetica. NCBI lineage: Eukaryota > Metazoa > Arthropoda > Insecta > Diptera > Drosophilidae > Drosophila > Drosophila mimetica. The sequence goes on from JBAMCH010000023.1 coordinate 12,380,046, forward strand.
AGAGTAAATGCTTTCGGGCACCCAAAGGAGAAACTTGGCCAGGATTTTCCTGCCAGGCAGACAGTGAAAATCCCCATACAACGGTAATTTATGCTCGCTCGCAGCGAATGCGTTACACAAATTCATCGGTTTAAGCCTGTTTTGGCCTCGGTTTGGGTTTTCCCTTACGATTACGATTGCGGATGAGTCCTGCGAGGACTCGTGACGCACTGAGGCGCAAATGATGTACGGGAAACATGTTGCATATTTATGCCGACATATCTGCACACATGTTAAGCCCCCCCCATCCACTGGCAAAGCGAGGAATTGTTTTTCGTTTTTCATAAATTCATGCGTTGTCAATTGGACGATGAGTATTCATTACACGGCGTATACGCAATATATTCCATGTGACTGCCTCCGAAACTGTGACAAGCGGGGAACGCGGGGTCTTAAGAGGATGACAAAAGGGGATTGGGCACGGGTATGGTGATGTTGATGGGACAAATGCCTGACACATGAAAGGCAACCACGAACAAGGAAATTACAACCATAATATCAGCAACAACAGCATCTGCCGCAACGGATGTCGTCCCAACTTTGCGGGTACAGTGAAAGTTCCCACATTATGGCCACAATGCAATCCAGTCGAGTTTATCCACCGTAAGGAGCAGCACAAGTTCAATTTGCTCACTAATTAGTAATTACTGGAGTAATGAAATCAAATTGGAGTTCATTCCATGGCACTTCTTTGTTCGCTCTCCGCCTTTGTTCGTCGCTCGTCGCACACAGAGTTCACTGTACTCGGTACACAAAGTGGGGGTAACTCGCAAACTAACCAAGAACGTAAATAAAACATTTCTTACCAATAAAGTTTTTAATTAAGAATTTAAGTGGGTAGAGTTGTCTGTCTTTATTCGGCTTTTAAAGACTTTATAAAGAGCACTTTAAGATTTTTGGTTGAGCATTTTAGAAATATTTATAGAAAAGTATTTGTTTAAAGAGAAATATTATTGAAATTTCAGAAAAAAATGTGCTAATATTAAGATATTCCTTTGAATTTTTTCTTCTCATTATCTTTTTAAATTTTATAATTTTTTTAGATTTTGTTCCCAAACTGAGTATTTACTGTAGTACGTGTGCCGTGTTCGTTTTGCCGGCGGCTGTACTAAATCAAACAAAAACACCTCTTAACGAGGTATAAAAATAGTGACGATCGCACCTTCAACGTACAAAAGTTCTGATATCAAATTTTGTGACGAAAAATGATTTTAGATGCGACCAAATAAGTACGCTACCTAAAATTTACTCTTTCGACCCGCTTTAACAAATATTTAATATCTACACGAAAGTTTTCTGTTGTAGCGTGCCGAATGAATAAATTTTAGGTAGCGTACTTATTTGGTCGCATCTAAAATCATTTTTCGTCACAAAATTTGATATCAGAACTTTTGTACGTTGAAGGTGCGATCGTCACTATTTTTATACCTCGTTAAGAGGTGTTTTTGTTTGATATCAGAAGTTTTTGTTTTGACCACAGTCGAAGTACCCCAATACCATGACTAGGAGTCGTCCCCATATGGCTTGGCTATTGAAAAAACGCGCATATATTAAAATAATAAAAACAATTTTTTTTGTGGGGGCAATGGTTAAACATTTTTTTTAAATCTTAATTTGTTTTTATTTTTAAGAAATTAAAACATTTTTTTTTTAGAAATTTTTTTTGAAAGAAGAGGAATTAATGAAAAAGACATGAAGTTAATCAATTCATATAACCGGAGATACAGATTTTCAATGAGAGGGTACTTTTCCAAATTTGACGATTTTTGGCAACTTAAAAAAATTCTAACTAAAAAAATAATTTTTTTTCGGTCAAATCCTGATACGCGTGTTTACTTATTTTCAGAATAGTATACGTAAAAAAAGTTTCAGGCAAATCACAAATGTGACCCAATAAAAAGTGATCGGTTTGTAAAAGAACCGCCCATTTATGAATTTATTTATTTACTTATTTATTTATTAATTAATAATTTAATTTATTTTTTTATTTACTTAATTATTTATTTATTCATTTAATTTTTATTTACTTTTTTATTTATTTTTATTTATTTATATATTTACTTATTTATTTATTTACTTATTTATTTATTTACTTATTTATTTATTTACTTATTTATTTATTTACTTATTTATTTATTTACTTATTTATTTATTTACTTATTTATTTATTTACTTATTTATTTATTTATTTATTAATTTTAAGAATTGTATAATGGAACGCTTTAAAACAATTTTAACGATTTCTTGACCCTAAAATACATTTTGGATACGCACATACTAAATTCAATGCTTTTAGGCAGCGTTAGTTGTTTTGGGCTAGCATAAGTGGCCATTTTCGTTTCTGAATAACTTTTAAACGTGACTTTTTACAGTAATATGTTATATACCAAAATTTAAGGAATCTCAAGGGCTATACAGTTTAAAGTTTTAAAGAAAATCGTTAGAGCCGTTTTTGAGAAAAATAAAAAAAAGCTAAAAAAAAAGTTAAAAAAAAATTTGTTTTGTGCATATCTTTTTAACTATAACATTTACACAAATTACATATAGGGGGCGCTTACAGCATTTCAAAATACCTTTCAAACGAGATACAGCACAAGTCTGTAGCTTCAGTAGTTTAGAAGTTACAGCCTTCCGTATTTTAGCTATTTTTAGCTGTTTTCCCGCTAAACTAGCGGGTTTTTCCAAAAGTGGTAGAACTAAAGTTTCTTATATCGAGCTGTTGAACATCATATCAAATTTTCAGGACTTTAAAACCATGTTTTGGGACACACAGACAAACTGACAAACTGACAAACTGACAAACAGAATTAAAATTTCATTTTGGGAAGAAGAAGAAAATCTTGTTTTCGGTATAACTTTTGAACGGAGCGTCCGATTTTCTGATATGACCCCTCATATTAAGCGCATTTTCAGTAGGAATACAACTAACATAGTGCGGGGGGCCGATTATCCCCACGGGCCCCAACAGATCCAAATTTCTAAATTTTCACTTCTACACTTTCACCGCTCTCTCTCCCAAACCAATTGATTTTCTTGAGGTCTTGGTATGCAATCCTTTAAGTTTTAGGAATACCTTTAATTTGGTGTATCACTCGCGAGGATCGGACCATTACAGCAGATTTTCAATTCTGCGGCTATATAATAGTAGTCGCCTTCGCACACTCTCCTGGTGCGCTTCGTCACTACATGGACTGCCGTCCATAGTGATATTTTCGCATGCGACAACGTGTCGTATGCGCAACGCGGAGGCCCACGCAGCAGAGGTAACCCTAATCAGGACGAGATCGTGCTAATTAACATGACACAAGCATAAATCATAAGCCAGGTGGCTGGCTGCCACATCCCATCGCCCAGTGTTCAGGATGTGATGGTGATGATGATGATGATGATGATGAGGACGCGACTCTGGTCCAATAAATACTTTCGGAGCCCAGGAATAGCCATTGTTTTAGCATAAGATTCAAGGACACGCGCTTAGGGGTGTAAAAATAGGAAAATAAAACTACAAACAGTCGCAAAGAGCCAATTCAGAAATTCGTGCAATAAATTCAGCAAACAATGGCTAAGGCCACACATGTGCCGAGCGCCCACGTGAGTGTGTGTGTGCGTGTGTGCCGTTCGAGTATTTGCAGTAACAACAATGCATAGCCAAACATACACGGCTAAGCCAAACAATGGGCCCTTCCACATGGAAAAGCCGGCGGAACGAGGGCAAACAGCGCCAGTCGAAAGTGGGCTCGAGCTCCACAGACGCCGCCAAAGCGAAACGCACTCTGGCTAAGCGCCAGCCGGATGGATACTCGGCTCGGATCGAGATACAGATACAGATGTAAACGGCGATACAGATACGGGGGAGCTTCTTGAAGTTGGAATCAACAATTAAAAGGTATTTAGATATTTTTAACTTGGCTAAAATAAAACCTTCAACGAAGAAAATCTCAAAAGATTTCTTACTACATTTTTTAAAAAAATTTTAATTTTTATTTTTAAAAGTTAAATTAAGTGTTTTTTGGCGTAACTTTAAAATTAAATCTATTTCATTATCCTTTAAATATTTTTTTTATTTTTTCCCCGTTTGACACTACTACTACTTTTAATTTGGCTAATGACAAGCGACATTTGCTTTATTAATTGGCACTGTGAAATGTGTCACCGAGCCAATGTAAACAGCAAAAGAGTGAATGCACCAAATATCGGTGACAAGATGGCATTGAAAAAAACAAAGTCAATATTTACTTCCATTGCTTATTTTACCTGCACGGAAAAAAACGATTTAGCCTGTTAAAAATCTGGTAAATAAAACGTATGCTGTTTGCACTAAAAGCAGTTTACTGTACTTGGTGCATGCTAAACTTTATTGATTGCTGATGGGAGCAATCTAAGTGCAGAATCTAAAGACCGAAGCCAAACTGCAGTTCGCTTCGCATATTTTAAGCGGCCCTCCATCGATTGAGGCCAGAATCTTTGCGAATGCGTGCCATTACAGCAATTATTTGCCAAGATTTATGTGCTCGGAACAAATGGCCTGGCATTTGGCACACACACAACCACAGACGGCGAGAAACAAGAGGCGGGAGGCAGTCAGTCAGGACAAAGGACCAAAGAACGAAGACGGATAACCGCACCATTGCTCTTGGCCAGCCAGAAAGACACCCACACAATGGGCGATTTAATGGGCTCCAAGATTTGGCCAAACTAATAGAATCTGCTCTTATTTTATTTGAGGAACCCACACTCACATTCCCGAAATAAATACAGCTTGCGGCCACAATTCAATGATTAAATCAATATTTCAATGTCCAAAATGAAGTCAAATCGATTAAGGACAATGAGTTTTCCTTGATGAAAACACTCAGCTTGGAAGAAAAATAATTCGTTTGAATAATTTTCTAGTATTCAATCACTTATTCACTTCTTTAGCAGAAAATTATCATTATTTTAGAAATTCCCATGAAATTAATTAAAATATTTATGACTTAATGGGAAGCTTATATAAAATCAAATATAATCTAGTATAATTTTATTAGATTACTTAAGTTAAAATAAAATATTTGTTATCAGCTCTTCGTATAGTTCAATATTTTTCAGCCCAAACCAATCCAATCCTCAGCCTCAATAATTAAATCAATGCTCCACCTTCCAACGAGACCTCAATTTGGGGCCAGTGATTGAATTGGAATTTTCAGAATTAATTAAACCCAAGTCAGATATGAAAGTATGACGCCTGTGAGCCAGGTAAAAATGCTGAGAGCAATGAAATTTGCTAATTGGATTGCCCTCAACTCTTGCAAATTTCAGTGTGGCAAATTGAATGCGTTGCGACCCGCGGGGAATCGCTCTGAATTTTCCGGCAAAGGCAAAAGGCGATGGCGATGGCGATGGCGAAAATTAAACCCAAATGAAATGGGCGATTGAGCAATCAGTGGGCAAGAACATCGATTCGAGTCGATTACAGGTCATTGGATGGCGTTCCTTTGTCCCGGTCTCCAGATGCAATTCACTGGCCACGCTCCATGAATCAGACCCTCGAGGTTCGGATTCACTTCCCCTTCAGGAGGTGGCGTAATAAAATTGAAACTAATGAAAAATGTCCTGGAACCTTTAATTGTCTGAGGTCCTTTAACAAACTCCCTGGCTGTTATTTCGATTAAAAACTTGTTTTGCTGCTAAATTACATTTGAAATGAAATTGCACGCTCGTTTGAGCTGAGCTTCCTAATAGAATTACTCATAAACGACATAAATTCGCTAGCTAATTCGTGACTCATTCCATTTCACTTGCCACCTCAAATGCGATCCATTTACCTTCGCTTACTCGGCGGCAGAGTGTGAGTAATGCTTATCGCATTCATGGCTAAATTACGTTACATTTAGTTTTATATTTCAAATGCTCCCCCAGCGAAAAGCACCGAATGTGTGTGTGTGAGTAACGTATATTAAAACTCAATTAAATATCGCATGTTGTCAAATTGCCCATCACAGTATGCAGCAAAAGCAAAAGCAAAAAGCAAGCTCGGAAAATTCCTGGCTGCTGTTGCTTCGCTGCGCCTCATTATGAATTAATTTTGGTTCGCATTTCATTTTGGGCGGCGGGAAAGACCCGGATTACTAAGTGGATGTACGAATGCCAGGCCAAATATGAATGAATTATGATCGGTGGAACGAGGCGAAACTGTTGAACTTCGAGGCAGTTGTCGCAGACGCAGGTGTACGAGAACAAGGATAAGAAAGGGGATGTGGATGGAGGCTTCGCAGGATTTGGGGCCATTGGAGGGTCGCCCTGGTTCGCTTTCGGTTGCCATGTGAAGGGCAATAAATAAAATGGCGAAAAATGCGAAATACAATAAAGTATTGCCAGCAACCAAACAAATAAAGGTTACCGAGTCACACTGATAGTAAAAGTCTACCGGAATTGGAAACTTTGGTTAAAAAAGTCAAAAGTCTATTTATTTTTAGGAAACCAATATTAAAATATTTATATTAAATATTCGTCGTTAAGTTTTTACCATATTTACTAATAAATATCAACTATATATTTTTTAGTTATCTAAATTTTTTCTTTTTAATAAAACAAATAGAAAATTGTATTTAAAAAAAAAAAAGTTATAAAAGTTATAAAAAAAGTTTAAAAATAGATTTTAAATTTCTGAAAGCATCCCTAATTAAATAAAATAATTTATGTAATTAAATCTAGTTTTTTTTTCAGTGCACTGTGACGACGACGACAACAGCAAGGCGACTGGCGAGCGGAAATGGCGTGAGTTGTACACGTTGTAGGGGGCGTGTGCCGGGGCTTCCCTACCCCCGCAATCCCTCTCCACCCCCTCTATTTCATCCCTCATAGTTCGTTCAGCAAACGCATTGAATCAAAGGAAATCACGAAACATGGCGTGGCAAGCGGCGGTTCCTGCACGCTGCCTTTGACTCCGTACGAAAAGGGTAGCTGGCCTGGAAACTTCTGTGCCACCCCACCGCCCAATTAGCCCACGCCCACTGGCACTGCGAGGGTCGTAACTTAAATACTGAAAACCGAATAAAGAGCCGGCGAAGATTTGCAGGCTGTCTTGCCAGGCGGATGTATGTCCCATGCCCTTTGATAATAAATAAACTCGAGGCTTTGTCGTCGGGCGGCGCTTGCCTTTTGCCATTGTGCATTTCCGTTTCCGCTGGCAGAAAACGGAAGGGGGAAGGGGAAGTGGGGGCGAGTTCAATGTAAACGGATTTCCATCGAGTTGCCATTGCAATTGATTCCAGTTGTTGCCCGCAGCTGATGGCAGTCGATGGGCAACTTTTAACCTTTGCCGCCCTGACACATTATTATAAATAAATGGTTTGACTTTGCGCTTGCAGCTGTCAAATATATCGCGCAGTGCAAATGCCACATAGCACATAACACTCGTGTGTGTGCAATATCACCCATACGCCCGGTGTGCAGCCAACCAAAAGCGAACCGAATATGAGCCCGGTTAATGAGTTTCTAATGCACGCAACGAGGCGTTCGGTTGGGTGATTGTACAGAATCAGATATGTCAGCATGTCACACACCCGTGGCAATAATACACATTCACTCTGTGATTCATCTGCTGCTGCTGCTGCCCTTTTGTCTGTGGCAAATTCGAAATGGGGGAAATGAGCGGATATCGCTCTGCGTTCGATCTGCGGTGGCCCAGTTCTATGCTGGCGTCGATTTGCGGGGGCAATTTAAACTCAATTTCCCGAACAAAAGAAATTCAGTGCCATTAAATTCGCTTGCCATGCAAAAAGCCATCAACAATGCATCCGAAGTCGCATTTGCAATCGCTGTGGAATTCCCAGTCCCAAACCGAGTGCACTTTCCCGGTGTAGGGCTAACGATGAATGTTGCAAGCGAGAAATTCACCCACATTATAGCATTATTCACGGCAGCTCGACAGACAGATGGATGAAGTCAAGGCTGGGTTTTAAATTTTGAGATACCCAACTAGGATAAGTTCTATAAATAATTCAAAAAATTTAGCTTGTGGTTTCTCGACTTTAGATGGAAAAGCTTCTTAAACTCAGTATAATCTTTGTAATATTTTTTCAAAATGTTCCCCTTATACTTTTTAAAAAATTGTTTTTTGATAAGAATTTTAAAAAATCTTAGACGAGTTCCCCGATATTTTTATTTTTTTAATTAATTAAAATAAAAATTTTTTTTATAAAATAGCACTAAAAACAGACTACTTTAAAGCATTTTTAAAATTCCCATTTCATTTTAAATTATAATCCATACTGCTCACATAGAATACCATCCCTTAAGATATTCCTTTCTACCCTGATTAATGCAAATTGAAGAACACGCCCCATTAGATGGCCGAAATTACACCATAAATCTGGATATACCCAATAATACCCATCGATTTCTGTGCTCGGCAGGCGAATCTTTCTGCTTTCTGCTTTTGCCGTCGCTCGCCGGATGCGATTGCGGATGTGGCTGCGCTGCGATGGGATGGGGCTTCCAGAAATCGCATGAAAGTGCTGCAATATTTAACCTCTGCGTCGTGTGCAGGACACGTGCGAAAAATGAGGCTTGGGCATATGGCCCACACATCCACTTGCACGGCTAATGCGATTTCTGCCCGGCTTAAACACGGGGATTCATAAGCTCAGGAATCCATTTAGAACGCGAAGTGGCGCTAAGCGGCTGCCGTTAGCCGGCCATTGGTTATTTTAATTGCGCATAAAATGAGTGGAACGCACACTCAATTGATCACGCACAGAAAATATGTACTGCTTAAATGTGTACTATAAATAGAACACGGTCTAAAAGGTGGCCAACACTCGGAAAAATAGTTATAATTTAACCCAAAATCATTTTGTACCTTTGTAGTTTTCTTTATAAAGAGTATGAGTTTACGCAAAAATAGAAAACCGAAAATATATAGTTACAATAATCGCAATTGTTGAAATTCAGTTGCTTTATTTTTGTGCACTTTACTTTTACTTAAGACCGAACTTAAACGATTTATAAGCGTAGATCTACTGAAGGCGAATGTTTCAGACGAACTAATTTTGAATACATTTGTTGAAACTTGAAAACCGAGTTTGATAAGAGCTTGTATACTCAAATCTCAGTTCTGTGGAATCCGACTTAATCGCAAACTTTCGAATTAAAAGCTTGTTTAGAAGAATCACAACAACAATAATATACCATGTGTATACATGAGTGATTGATTGATAAATATATACATATTTTTATAATCACGTTTCATTAGATTAGATTTGCTACCGATTTACCCACATTATAATATTATTTTTGATTTTCGAAGAATTTATACTCTATTGAGAAAAAATATAAAATCCTTAAGTCAGCATTGATTTAACAGTGGGGGAATTACTAACTGATTCGACGAAATGAGTTTACATCGAAAGATCTCTATTTCAGAAAGCTAGCTTCTTGGAAATAATAGTCAAGTATATATTACCACGATTTTTGTCCTAGTGTAGGATTCTTCACTTGGAAAGCGCAGAGTGGGGGGTGATAGACTGGCATATGCACTTGCCATGACATGGTTAATGTGACATCGACTGTTTGCACAGTTTGCTTAATATTCCACACGTGCAGCCACATACATATACTATGTGTATACCCATGTACTGGGGGTCATAATGAGGGGCACTTGGCGGTGTCAGAAGTTCAGTCGCTCGACTCCTCGACTTCTCGACTCTGTGTGTCATCAGCAAAACGGGGCCAGTCGACCGCTGGCAATTGTATTATTTATCCTGGAGGTGGGACGCACACACACACCGAAAGCCCCAGAGATGGCCACTTCACCCACGCAGGCTGTGTGGCATTTAGTTATCCGTAAGCTACTTATAGGACACACACTCAGTGGATGGCAAGGGGCTAAACGCAATTTACAGACTCACCTCAGCCAAATTAATTAGTGCAATTAAGCTAACCGCGCCTATGGGAGGAGCTGGGAGCTGTCGACCCACCAAGTATTTGCCCCGAAAATTAAGTATACGCAGTGGAGACGCTGTACTTAATCAGAAATTCCGGTTCCACTTCATTGGCATTCATGCTGACCCACCGAAAGGCGAAACTTTCGAGAGAAAGGATTCAAATGTCGAAGCGAAACGATTTTCCAGCCAGCCAAACGGCGGCGCGGGCACAAACAATTTATCTTCGCAGCCCAAGGAGCTGCTAGCTCTGCTGGCCTATAAAAATGGCAATCATTATTATAGTCATGTACCAGGCAATGGGGCGTTACGGCAATCAACGCCAGCGTCCCTAGCAGGGCTCCATAAATAAGCGCACAATTTCAATTTTCAACAACGCCCCAAAGGAACTCACACTCAAACTGAATATGAAGCCCCTCGAAGAACCGGAGACAGACGCAGGCCGCATCAAAGATTATATGGTATAGGGTATATACATATACGGTATGGTATGGTATAATGTGGTGTGGATTTAAATGCATATTTTAATAGCCATAAAGCGGGCAGCTCCTTAGGCCAGCTAAACGAGACGAGGAGCCCGAAATGCCAACGGGCACACTTAAAGGCCTCCTCGGATACGGACTTCGATTCCGAAGCGCATACGGATACGGATACTTGGCCAAGACAAGGCCGAATGCGCAACTAAAACAAGAGAAGCCTCGTACGGGGGAATGTAATATATAAATTATAAACGCAAACTGTGCGACAAGGATTTCTGGTTGGGTTTTTCGGCTTGCTATATTACTTGTCTTATTTTCTCTTCCTTTTTTTCGTTTTTTCCGCTTTTAGTATTATTTCAGCTGGTCGACATGCGATTTCGATGGCAAATGATTTTGCAGTTGCAGGCGGAAGGGGGCGGGAGGAGGGGTGTGAAAGGGCGACAAATCGAAGCATAAACGGGGGAACCAATGGCACATGGTGCAAGTCGAAGGTCAAGGGTCATGCCGGCAGCAGTCGTTGGATCTGCTCGAAATTTACTGCAACACTTGCCGGCGGCCCCAAAGGCATCTTTGCTTTTAGTATATTTATAGGCTGGATAGAAATTGATGACGTCTCCATCGACGGTAGTGACTGCCACGCCCCCTGGCCTCCCTCGATTCGCTATCCCTAGCTGCTCGATGTCATGCCGCATGCAGATTGTCGTGCAGCAAGTAAGCGAAGTAACTGCAACGGCTGACAACTCACTGAGAAAATAAACATCCCAAAAATAATTCTTTAACAAGAAATATAGACAAAAAGCTTGTTTGATTAAATTGGAATCTAAAATTCATAACTCCTTATAAGGTAATAAAAGTGGGTCATCTTCAAGGAAACTGTAATAAACGCATTCTCAATAAAATAAGAATAATTCTTTTCTATCTCACTTTTAAACCATTCTCATATGTTAATAACATAATTATATTATTTATAAGCTTTTTCCTTTTTTAAGACCCTATTTAGATATTTGAAATCATAAAGTCAGTAAACATTTTTATATGTATTTCTTTCTGAAGTTTTAAGCTTTATAGATGTTTTTACACCCATTTTCGCATAGTGTTTGCGATGGCAACTGCCGCAAAGTCTGTGCTACCCGGAATCGATCCGAAGGAGGAGCAGCGGAACTCGAGTCCTTATAACTTCACCCCACTGTGCATGTGCACACTGGCGAATGTGTGAGTGTGCCTGTGTGTTAGTGGAGGCCAGACTATATGCCTATGCCGTATCCTTACGCCTATGAATATGCCACGCGATGTGATTGTGAATGCGAAAATGTGGCGACGCCAGAGGAAAGTTGGAAGGACCCCGAGTCCGGGGTTTCAGTTCGCTTTGGTTTGGTATGCTTCGGTTCTGTTTGGTTCGGTTTGGTTGGGCTGCTGGCTTCTGGCTTCTGGGCCAGGATGACGTAGTCCTCCGGCTAAACTGTGTTAGTATGCCTGCCCTTCCGACTTGGGGTTGCACACACACACACACACACACACAGAGTACCCATACAAACGCACCGAGGGTGCGAAGGGGCACTAAATGGTTCGTGTTCTTCCCTTGCCTTCTTTTTATATTTTTTTATATTTTTATTTTTGCCTCATCTCGCTCGTTTGTCGCCCATATTGGGGTCGCCTGACGGCTCATACTTTAAAAGCGTCATTTAGTCCGCAACCAGCTAAATTATTAAAAGCAAATCCAACACAACACACACAGGCAGTTCATTAAATTCAATGTATGCAAAATAGCGGCAACAAATGCGGCAAAAGGCAATCTTGGCCCACCACAACGCCCACTCGACCATCCAGCTGTTGTCATTTTCCAGCCACGAGGCCCCAAAAAAAAAAGAGCGAAGTATGCAAGACAAGCTCATCATAATCATATGCTTCCTAATGCACACAGAAAAAAGTAGCTATTGATATTTTAAATATGATTAATAATTGGAAATATTTGGAAATATTTTTTTAGTTCGGAACTTTAAACGGAATTTTCCAATCTCTCTTTATTTCACCATAACAAGTTTTTTCAATCTTGGAAATCTGTTTAAGACTTTTTAAATGAAATTGGCGATAGAAATGCCTTTAGTTTTTATGTTGTATCCGTTTATAATGTAAGTTTTAGATTTGTTTCTTTGAATAGCTGATTATCAAAAGTTAAATATAGCTCAATTCCAGTTTATATAGATTTATTATCAGGGCTACATTAAAATTTCCGAATAAAATATTTTATTGCCTACTTTTAGGCACTATAATTATGATTATTATTTATAGATATATATCTATTGTTTTTGTGGGAATGTTTAAAGATTTGGAATACTTTTCTATATAAGAAAAGCGCCCCTATAAATTTCCACCGCATTAGGGAACTACTTCACCATCTTTCTTCCCTGTGTAGCAACTTTGCTGCGCAAATATGTTTCGCCAACTTCAATTTGTGTCCCAGGTAGTGAGTTTACAAGTGTGTGTGTGTTTCAGGGGGCATGCCGTGTGGCTGTGTAAGTGTGCGTTGGTTTTTTATGCGTCACGTGAGAATTTCCTTTATTATTATTTGACTTGGCTGGCTTAGTACATATCACGTATACGCAACGTATAATTCCGCAGAAAAGGCATTGATTTTTTTGATTTGCTTTCGGTTTCGCCATCGACGTCGCCTTTCCCCCCTTTCGTTTATTACTTTGATTGCTTTTCACTTTTTTAAGCATGGATACTCTGCAGTTTGTGCTTTTCTTTGCCCTGCTCAAGCAGAAAAATATTTGCTCGCCATCATCATTTTTTTTTTGTGTTTTCATTTTTTGTTTGTGTTTGGCACTTTTTGGCATTATTTTCATTTTTATTCTTCTTGTTGCACGCTGTTCGGTTCATCATCACAGACACACACAAACACACATAAGCACTCACTCACTCACGCACACAGACGCGCGCGTAAAGAAATATACTACTAAAATACAAATTGCTCACAATTTCCTCTGCTCTAGTTAGTTGTTGTTGCTGCTGCTGCCTCGCACTGTTTGATTTTTCCCTTGGATTTTTCTCGGAAAATTCCACGACCACGCGCTACCACGTCTGACCACGTTCTGAATTGGATTTTACTCTGCCTTGGGTGGAAAATGCGAATATCGTTGGTGAAAATTCTTGGGCAAAAAGTCACCAGCAGGCGGCTGCCGCTTTTCCTCTCCTCTCACAGGACCTGCGCACTTGTCGCCTGCAGGTGACACACTTTTCCGCGCCAACCGTCGCCGATGAAGTGGATTTTCCGACCGCCCCCCCTTTGTCCTTTCTCCCCTCCGCCCATAAAATCTACTATTTACATGGCACATCGGTTTAAGGCGGCTGGCCGTTTTCCTTCGTTTCCCTACTTTTTTGTACTTTAGCTTGAAGTAAATTTCGCATGCATTGCCCGGAGGATGAGTGCACGCTGAAAAATCTATTCTAAAAATTGGAATCAGTTTTTGTATACGATACAATAATCGATGGTATTTTATAAAAAGTTTCTTCCTTAAAAGATTAGATTTAAATTTAAGATTTTGTTAAATTTAAAAAAGTCTATATCTTTTACTATATATCAATTTTAAGAATATTTAAAATAATTTTATAAAAATATATTTTAATATGAAATAAAAATCGATTATATTTAATATTATAAAAACTTTCTTCCTGGAAACTTAAATGCTTAGATTGAATTTTAAGATTTTTTAACATTTTAAAATTAAAAAATATGATTATTTCTATAATTTTAGGTCTAATAAAAACAAAAATTAATGTTATATTTATAAATTCATTATCTAAAAAAAAAAAAAAACAATTTTAAAATTTTTACATTTAATAAAGAATACCCAAAGTTTAACAAAACTAAATTACGATCAAGAGTTTACTTAAAAATTAATTTTAATTTTAAGGATACGAATTGAACTTAACGCAATCTAATATCATTATTTTTACTGTCATTCTCAGTTATTTTCCTCTCTGTCGCGTTACAAGATCTGGTGAGATGTGGCCCAAATGTCATTTTCAGTGGCCGAATATTTTCGGGATGCTGCCGCCCAGTTCAGGGAGTTGAAAGTTCGCATTCGCCGCATCCATAATGAATGACATGTCCTTTCGGCCAGCATCGTCTTTCGGTTAAAGTTAAGCTCCCCGGGTTAACTGACCTTTTGCAGTGCGGCTAACGAGAAATGCAAATAAACGCCAATGCCCAATTGTAAAGTTCAGAACTGTTTGCACTCTGGCTAAATGCAATCTAAAATAATATTTATCCCATTTCTGCGCAAGCACATTTTCGAAAATGTAAACAATTTAATTTTGTGAACACAAACTTGCTGATTCTGGCATTTCCAATTTAAATATTTAACCGTACATTTTAATTAATGAAACGAGTTTTAAATTGTGTTTGCCCAAAGTGTGCGTGAGTCTGTATGAGGGGCAATATCTAAGCAATAAAATAGTGTTTTGTCCAGAAATGGTTTCAGTTTATTTTCACATTTATTAAATTAAAATTTGTTTGTAGTTTTCTAAAGAATTTGAAGGTGTGGGGTAAACAAAGCGAAAAAAAAACTAATTAAAGTGACCACAAAATAATTTGACACTTTATTTGAACTTTTTCATGTTGGTATGAAATGAATTTTAACATTCATAACGAGTTGAGGTAATTATTATATTTTGCACAAAATAATTAGGATTTAACAGGTAAATTTATTTGTAATTTATGCGGGAGTAATAACAATGAAAGAAATTGTGAATCTATTATTTTATTACAATAGCTTTATACTAAATACAGCTAATCTGGCTTAATCTTTTAATGGGCCAACATTTAATAGGCAAATATAAATATTTCATAATTTTAAAGATCGGTTTAATGAGATAAGAACATAAAATATTATAGATTTCAGCAGGTTTACTTTAATAACAATTAATTAATATGTTAATTGTATTGGTTTAATTGTGAGTTATATTTACCATTTATCATTTATTCAACTTAACTAAGATTTTCATCTGTTAACAGCTGTTAGAAATATCTAACTTGGCTAAAACTAAATTCAATTTAATATTGGGGGGTTAAAAATGGGGGTGGAAAACCATTTTCCGCAGAGAAAGAACGTTGGCGGATCCCTAAAAGGAAACCCCCTGCATGCAACTGCGAAACGCATCGGAATCAAAAGAGGAAAAGCTAAACCCGCTGAAAGAAAAACAGAAAAATAAACAGAAACCCCAGCCAAAGCCAACTCATTTCAGCGAAATCAAAAACGCCAACGGCGGCTGCCTGTCAATTAAAACATTAAAACGCGCTGAAAAATGCATCGAAAAGGCGCAAAATAAACAAACGACGGAACATAGCTGTGTGTACACCGTACAGGCAACATTTTCAGCGATTAGAAGCATAGAATTTCGCAATGGAGCACTTAGAGCCAGAGTTTTTGGGGCCCAGACTTCCAAACCGAATCCGAATCCGAGTCCGAACGGGCGACTCAGGGGAGGGACTAATGTGTGACCCAGTTTGGATCACTGTGCAGGAAAGGAACTATGTTTTGGCTATTTGCTTTTGATCATTAAAAACTGGTTGTCCGCAGCCAGCTGAGAGCGGCTGTGTACGTTTGCGGTCAGATTAATAGCACTTTAGTGCGGTGCCAGCCATAAATTAGTCAATATAAATCATTAATGATTCACGAAGCACATCTGCCAGTGATTTATGCATCTCCTCCACGCATACCATGTTAATTCATTCAAAATTAACCGAAATAATAATGATTTACCGGTGGAGTTGATGGCACTATTCACGATTTATGCACTCGCAAATTCAAGGATTTGCCTATCATTTAATTAAAATAAAATAGCAAATAGTTAATTGACAGCTTAATATGGAGCCACTTTTTAAATTTAACATAAATTTAGACCAAAGGAAAAAAAAAATTTCAAAAATAATTTTAATTTTATAATTTTCATAGTTTTATAACCAATGATATTTTTTAAATTTCAAAATTGAATCCCGCCAGAAAACCCTTATTCTGATAAATATTTTTTTTGTTAAATATATTTTCACATTAAGGCACTATTAAATCTCCCTCAATTGTGGCTAACTCTTGATTTTGACCGCCCGCCCATGTCTTCGGCGGCAGCGGAGCTTTTGGCATTGCGGCCTGGCTTTATAAACGACCGGCGATGACGGCGGCGAGCCGAGTTTTACCATTAGATTAGCCGAACGCGCGCGCATTTTCCCACGATCAGGAAAACCGAAAACGAATCATGAAGGATCTCTTCCACTGGATATCGCTGGAGCTGATCCTACTGATGGGCAGTTCCCTGGCCTTTCCGGACGGAGCTCCCGCGGATACGTGTGTGAAGCAGAGAGCCAACCAACCGAATCATGGGAAGGCCAGGAGTCAGCCGGCCCATTCGAATCCCTACGAAGTGGTGGCCGACGCCCAAACCTATCATCCCGGTCAACAGATATCGGTGGTTGTGTACCCACACTCGGACCAGAGCACCGTCTTCCGGGGATTCTTCCTGCAGGCGCGGGACTCGGACTCGAATGAGTGGATCGGGGAGTGGGTGCAGAGCGAGAACACCAAGACAATTCCCGAGTGCTCGGCCATCACGCACTCGGACAATAGGGACAAACTGGGCGCCAAGCTGATCTGGAAGGCCCCGCAGAATAGGCGAGGACACGTCTACTTCACGTAAGTCTAAAACTAGGGGGGGATGTGATGAAAAAAAACCATTATTTATACATAAGAATACAAGTTCTAAAGATATTCTAGGCTTATTACAATATTATAAAGAGTTAACCATATATTTACTTATAACAGGTTACTTTTTCTCATATTTGAAAATTATTCAGTATTATAAATTTCCAATAAAATATAAAATAAATGTAGATTTGTAATCTAATTAAAAAATTAATTTAATATTAAGTAAATCTCCATTTAGTTCCTCTCCCTTTAAGGCGGAACTTAAAGCCTTATAAATTTCAACTAAATTCATGGACAATTTTCACCACCAAGTTAATTTAATAAATGTGTGTTTAGCACCCATTTCTTGGCAGTTTCAATGATACACTTTGTCAAAACTGTCTACGTTCAAATACAGTACGTGTCTTCTATCGTCCGGCACCATCACCATCATCATAATCATAATCATCATCAGAAGCGGCAGTAGAAGTACTTGCACAAGAAGTAGCACCCATCATCGTGGGTCGTGAAGGGATTCATTAATCATACGCCACGTTGACCCACATAATGTAATGTGCACATAATTGTCAGGCCGACAAAAACTTGCCGGATAATCGCACAAAAGGCATTATGTAATTGATTTATTTGGAAAGAGCCAGGCGAAAAGAGTCTCCCAATCATCAGTTGACAAAAAAGGCATCAAACGGCAAAGACGCCACTCGGTGACAATCTCAAAAAAGCCAAAGAAAAGTTGTCAGTGCTTTTTATACGGCAACTTTGTCAACTTTGTCAGCAAATAACACTGGCCAACATGGGGGTGCGCCAACTGTGAATTAACCAAACAGAAGTTATTTTCCGGGCACTTGTATCATTTATCATTTTAGCGAAGGAAAATATGCAAATGTGGGGAATAATCGAAAACAGACAAGGAAAGTTTAAGGAATAGAACAGAAGGTTTTCTGATGGCAAGAAGGGCTTCAAAAAATACCTTTAGAGATTTACAATCAATAATTTAAGCAATTAAATAAAAATTATTTAAAAAAAAACAACAAAAAATTATATATAAATAATACCATGAAATTATTGCCATATAAGCTCCGATTCACTCTCTTTTAAACTCCACTCCATCACCTATTAACACAACTTCAAACTAATGTAGTTCAGTGTTGTCTTACCTAAAATATCATCTTCTGAAATTGTCGAATCATCAATTATTACCTATTTATAGCCGTAGCCTAGACATCGCATGCAATCTGCCGTATAAATTAAAAACAATCATGACTTGCTCGTTGGAGGAATTTACATTTTCATTTCATTCCCTTGCAGGGGCACTGTGCTACAGGAGTACGGAACCTTCTGGAGCGACATCGTGAACAAAGTGCAGGCGGAGCCGCAATAACTGAAATTATGTACTTACTTATAAGGCAGCTGTACCCAACGCCGGGGCAATAAATCTTAAAAACCCTAATTAGTCAAAACGAAATTGTTGTTTGAAGATTTTTCAAATTCCATTCCGACGTCTCGGAGCCAAAGGCGCCCCATTGAGCTGTGCAATCAACATTACAGGGCAAAATTATTGACTTTTTGGCTTAACGTTTATGAATGACCAGCCCACATCCGAGCAAACGAACCAGTTCCCACTACCCCAGTTTCCCAGTTCCCAAGTACCCCCCAGTAACACCCACATCCGCCCACGCCCACACTTAGACCAAAAACTCGAACGCACGAGCCGAGCACGTTTGGGTTTCCAGACACGTTGGCCAGGTTCTCATTGGAAATTCGTTTTGGGCGTCCAAGTAAATTGGAAACTTTAAGCACCTTTCATGCCGGCTGCAAGTGAGGCAAGGCGGCCGCTATAAAGTAATTAGACGGTCACCGAATTTGGCCAAAACATAGGCCAAGATAAGTATTCGTAGCATAGGTCTAAAGCAGTTCTGATTGCCCTTTTACAATGCCTCTTAATCGCACGGAACGGATAAGGAATCAGTTGCAGATATGACCAGTCATAAAGGAGTTCGGGGAAATTCTTTATCGGTAGACGTTTTGGTTTCATAGAATTTATTAGGATTTATGTTAACCAAACAAAATATGAACACTTATTTGAGAAAATAGAATAAAAGAAATAATCATAGGGGTTTCTTTACAAGTCTATTTCAAATTAAAAAGGAGAACTGTTTTGAGCAGGTAACCTAATAAATAATTTCAGTGCACTTTCGGGTTGATTTAAAAAAATTAATTTTTTTTTAAAAACTGCATTTTTTATAATGGTTTGCATCACAATTTTTTTTCAAAAAAATTCAAAAAATTAAAATATATAGATTTGAACGCCAATCGATTGAGAATTTAATTAAGAACACTATGAGGTATGCCATTCCATATTTCCATCTATATAATCTATACATTTATATATTCTATTGCTTTTAAAAAAAGCACACAATTAATAAATGATAAAAAATGTTAACACTACAAATAATTTAGGAAAAATTTGATTTAAATTGAATTAACTTAACAAAATAAAATAATCATAAAAATATATGTTATATTACTGAATTCCTTGATTTTAATATGATAGTTTAGAGGTGCGTGGCAGATAATATTCCTTTCAAATCTGGAAAAATGCAAATAAGTTTTTACACATAGCGGGGCTTGACTGTACAATGCACTTACATATTTTGCTTGAAGCTTGTTTACTCGTCTGCGAATTCAGTCGTTCGGTTGTTATTGTCATTCCATCGAAAAGTGCATGGCAACCGCGCTGATTGGCGAAAAAGGGGGTGATAGGGGGTCTTTGGGGAGCATTTGTTTTCGTGCGTTGCATATATGCGAATTTATTCGCTGTGCGGTTGCCGACTTGTTTTGATCGAATTCGCCGTACCGCCAGTCTTTGTCTGGCTTCGTGGATTCTCCAGGAGCGCAGTCCGGATTCAGTGGTTTGGGGGTATGTATCCCCTTTTCGACATTCCGCCCCTGGACAATGCGAGTTCGTTGTCCAGTCGGGCGAGTTTGAGTCTGTTTTCCCGCACGCGTTTTGTGACTTGTTGCTGTTCTTTCCGACGCCTTCGTCTCGTTTATCAGCGACTGCGAGTACTGGCTGCTCAACACTTTAGTTAATATTTAGCGGCTTCCCAGAGAGGTTCACAGATCGCAGACGCTCTATAAAATCAACAGCATGGTTATCAACTTCGCCGCCGGTCCAGCCAAATTGCCCGAAGAGGTCAGTACAACAGTTGCTAAAACACGTGATGTATCTGTAATATTAGAATTAATTGTTATTAAATTGCACTTTCTTGTAATGTATACACATTTTAAACTAGATTGCAAGTAAATCTATTATTTTAAACACAGGGATATGATAGTGATATGACTCTCACCCAAATGCAGTCACATGATAATCCCTAATATTACCTTTTAGGTCCTCAAAGAGGTGCAGGAAAACCTCCTCAATTGCAATGGCAGCGGCATATCGGTCATGGAGATGTCCCATCGTTCCAGCAACTATGCCAAAATCCAGGAGGCGGCCATCAATGATCTGCGAGAGCTCCTAAATGTGCCCAGCAACTACAAGATCCTGCTGATGCAGGGCGGTGGCACGGGACAGTTTGCAGCAGTGGCCATGAATTTAATTGGAAAAACTGGCACTGCTGATTATGTAATCACCGGATCCTGGTCATCCAAAGCGGCCAAGGAGGCGGCTCAGTACGGCACTGTGAACGCTGTGCTGCCAAAGCTAGCCAAATATACAACAGTCCCACGGCAAGACACTTGGAAGCTGGATCCCAATGCCTCCTATGTCTACTACTGTGACAATGAAACCGTAGAGGGCGTGGAGTTTGATTTTGTGCCCGAGGTTCCTGCCGGTGTTCCACTGGTGGCTGATATGTCCTCCAACTTCCTGTCGCGTCCCTTTGATGTGTCCAAGTTTGGCGTGATCTATGCAGGAGCACAGAAGAATATCGGACCAGCGGGCACCACGGTGATCATTGTCAGGGACGATTTGATAGGCAAGCACTTGAAGATCACGCCCTCTATTCTTAACTTCGAACTGATGGACAAGAACAGCTCCCTGCTGAATACTCCGCCAACCTTCGGGTAAGTTGGGTATCATTTTTAGATAGTGAACTCTTTGTTAAATGTTACTTCTTGCAGCATCTATGTGATGGGCCTGGTTTTCAAGTGGATCAAGCGGAATGGAGGCGTTGCTGGCATGGCCAAGCTTTCGGCGGCCAAATCTAAGCTAATTTACGACACCATTGACCAGTCGAATGGTTTCTTTTACTGCCCACTGGACAAGAATGTGCGTTCCAGGATGAACGTGCCCTTCAGGATTGGCAGTGCTGCGGGAGATGATGCGCTGGAGAAGGAGTTCCTGACCAAAGCAGAGGCGGAGGGCATGATCCAGTTGAAGGGCCATCGTTCGGTGGGCGGCATTCGTGCCTCGCTCTATAACGCTGTAACGCTGGAGGAGACCCAACAGTTGGCCAATCTCATGCTGGCCTTTTATAAAAACAATAAAAATTAAAGAGTTGCTCTTGTAATTAGTGGCTGATTTGGGATTCACAGGAGACCACGTTGCCGGAAGATTTCATCTAGTTTAAGTTCTAGATTGGCGTTGGTACCTCGCAGATTGTCCACCACCTTTTTGGCCCAAATAAAGTACTGCTCCCGACGTTCCTGAAATGGAAGGGTAGTTATCTTTTTGAGGGAGCTTGAAGGAGTATATAAACCTACCTCTGTCCATCCTGTAGGCGTATTGACTTGCAGATCCCTCAGGTTGTCTAGTTTGTCGGCTAGTTTTATGAGCTTGGCCCTGCAGCTTGTTTTGGCTGCATTTTCTATTTGCAGACGCTTTCTTTCCTGCTTCTCCAGGGATTTGTCATCGGTCACCTCCCGGACTAATCCACAAACATCCTCTCCAAAAAGTTTCTCCACATCCTCGAAAGACGCATCCGTATCCTCGACGATATCGTGAAGTAGAGCAGCCATTAGAACCGCCTCATCTGTGATGTTAGCCTCCACGGATAGAATGGTGCTCACATTTATCACATGATTCACATAAGGTGTTTCCTTGGGGTCCTTGAAATAAAATAAAAGGGGAGAACTGAGATGTTTGTTACTCTGCTCCAAACTTGTTTGGTTTCTTATGCCCAAGTAATGCTTACCTTGCGTCGCTGTTCGCGGTGTTTAAAAGCCGCATACTGCAGGCACTCCATAAACTTGGAAGAGGGACATGTAGCCATTATAAATCATAAATTATAAAACAAAATTTAAATGTTCGTCCAGCTTGTTTATTAACTTAACAGAACAGCTGTTTTAACATAACAGACAGGCAAAGGTCGATAACAGAACAAAATCAAGCTGCCAACCTGTTTGTACACATGTGGAGCTACCACCCTAGGCCGCCTATCGATAACACAAGAGCGCGCTAATTATTTAAATTCAAAATCCTTTATTTTAATAGGTTACACCGAGATTATTTCTGTTCGTTCTGGTTCTCGCACTTGTTGCACTCCTGCTCCTTGGCCTTCGACAAGGCTTCGGCGGCCTCCTCCGCCTCCTTCTTGGCCTGGGCCTCCAGTTCGGGGATGAAGAAAATCTTGCGAGACTTCAGCGATGACCACTTGAAACGCTTGATGTAATACGAAATGCCGATCAAAAAGGCCGATATGAGAGTAGCCTTAATGAGCAGCAGGCGGCGCTCATCTGCCTCCGGTTCCGAGGTCCACTTGAGGAAGACGCATACATCCTTGGCAATTTGGGCGGCCGAGGCAGCCACGTTGGCATCTTCAAAGGTTACCACCTCATTGTCCACCGATTGGGCCATGGCTATGGCTCCGCCGGAGAAATACGGATTGAAGTAAAGCCCTTCGCGCAGGGAAAACCCGGCTGGCGGATCACAGTAGCCAGTGAGCAGGGCGAACACGTAATCCTCGCCACCCTTGCGGGCAGACACTATGTAGCTGAGATCCGGCGGATAGGAGCCGTTGTTGGCCGAACGGGCCGCCTCCTCGTTGGCATAGGGAGCTGGGAAATGATCGGATAGCTTGCCGGGACGATCGAAGAACTCCCCCTCATCGTTGGGGCCATCTCGCACGGTTATGGCCTCCGCCTCGGCCTTGGCCTCCTCCTCCGTCATGCAAACGCCCACCAGGTTGCGATAGGCCATATACTGCAAGGAGTGGCAGGAGGCGCAGACCTCCTTGTACACGAAGTATCCCCGACGCACGCTCTCCTTGTCCAGGGCGGCCAGCAGTCCCTTGTGATTCCAGTGCTGATGAGGCGGATGCACGCAGTCCTCGGAGGCATCCACACTGGTTTCCAGGGCGTAGATTAGAATTCCCGCCGCTCCGGTTAGGGCTCCCAGGGCAAGTAGTTTGGGACGACCGATGGAAAAGCCCCCACGACCCGGGAAACTCATCCGCGGACGCACCGATGTCCGGTTGAAGCTGCTCCTGGCCAATTGGAACAGCTTGCTGCTAATATTCCGGAATTTAATGGCCATTTTCGGTAGGATTCAGCTTTTTCTCTTGTAACTCAAATTGTCTTTCCACTCCACTTAAAAATGTCAATGCAACCAGTGTTGGAAAACTCTGCTGACTAGGGTTGTCACCACGAGGAGGATATTCTAGGGGATTACACAAATTACATTTTATTATCATTTAAAAAATATTTTAAAATATTTCCTTTTAATTAAAAAGAGAAACTGCACCATATTTAAGGTGTAATGTTTACCATGAAGGTAATTAAATAAGATTCCATTACGCACAAAGGAAGTAAAGTTCCCAAAGTTATCTCCTCTTCAAAAATCTTTAAAACGAACGATACTCACCTAGGGCAAAATATTAGACTTGCTCCTTTGATGGCAAAAAATCATCATTACGAATAAAATGTGTAAATGTTTTGGAAATAAATGTCTAATTGACATTTTTTACAAAGCTTGCAATTGCATAGCTAATTATGTATATTTATAAGAGTAAAAACACCATTTATTTTCCAATTTTTAAGCTTAATCGCTTATACCTATTACCATTTTAAAAGAACATAAATCTCTTAGAACATTTCAGGAGAAGGTTTTTTCGGAATTAGAAGGGCAGGATTGCCCAGAAATCCCATCCCCGACTTTCTTCCACATTAAGCCCAGATCAGTCAGATTCTTATCGGCGATCTTTCCCCATAAAGCATATGTAAACCAAAACCCACCCAAATTGCTGTTATTCTTCACAGCTAAAAGGTTGAATCAACGTTTTTCTTTCTATTGTTGTAACGATCGCCTCCTTCTGGGGTTTCTTTCCTGCCCAACGAGCGGAGCAACTGAAAAAAACCGAAAAAACGAAAAAAAAAAAAAAAAAACAAATGCCAGGGCACTTTCATTTGTTATCTGGCGCAGTAATCTGTAAATCTGTAACAGCCCACCAAACAACGGTGCATACAATATTTCCTAGCCATTCTTCACACTGTGTGACCACGAAATCGTCAAAGTCAGGCCCAAGCCAGCTTTTACAACAGCCAAGAAGCATGGACGTGGGCCTAACGAATTTTAAAGGGATTCATTAACCAAAAAACTTCATTAACCAAAAAAAATTTTTCAAACATTTGGGGTACAAATTTATTAAACAATCTAAAGGACTAATAATTTTTCAAAATATATCTTAAAAAGAAAGAAAGGAAAAATAACTTGACATTTCTCAACTTTGTTTAAAAAATACAGAAAAAACTTATAAGACATTTACAAAAATAGTTCCAAAAAGATTTTTTTCGGAAATACTTATAGTTTTAAATCTTTGAGTATTGGCTTTAGTATTAAAGTTTGAAAGGGGAGCCCCCTTTTTACTACGCCTATGTCTATCAATAATGACAATGCAACGGCCGACGCTGGCAGAGCGAAGTAAACTTTTTTTTTTCTGTTTTTTGGTGAAAATTTGTACCTGATTTTATATTTTCCTTTTTTATGTTACACTGTTTCTGTAGCTGTTGGCTGTTTTTTCAGTTATTACGTATTTCCATGTTTACCATATTTTACACGCGCTTACAGGCACACAGATAGAAAAACAACAACAGATACAGATACATTTACCCCCGGATTTTCCCTATGTGCGTTTTTAGAGTTCTGCTTCTGCGCAGCGATGCATAATTCCCACTTTTGAAATTTGTGTGCGGTTGTTGTTGTTGTTGTTGCTGTCTTCTGCGGTGGTGGCTGAAATTTCTATGTTGTTTTTGTTGTTCCCGTTGCCGCTGCACAATTAATAATTCTTTTCGACTGGCGTGAAATTTTCATAAGCAAGAAAAAGCAGCAACAGCAGCAACCGCACCAACTTTCCATGAAAATCTCGAGCCATTAGTAGCAATCTCGGCGCTTTTCACCGTGGAAAACCGCAGAGATTGTGCTGCGACCCCATAGAAATGGGCCCACGTCATGAATTTTATTCAAATTACAAACTCATTAATAAATGGCGTTGTTTAATTTTAAGTAGAAAACAAACCGGCAGTATTTGCAGTATTGATATCATAATTTTAATGAAGTCTTCTTATTTTTAAAACAATAAAAAAAAACCTTTTTTAAACTAAAATTTTCTATAGGTATATTAAGAAAACTCCTTTCAAGCTTCACATATTTATTACTGCAGTAAGTATACTAAAATTCTGTAAAATATCTTACCGACTTCATGGTAAAGGCTCTGTCTAAATCAGATATAAATGCAAGAGATATGACTTATCAACTGAATAATTATTCATGAAAAAGATGGGCCTGCAAATAAAAATACCTGAATACGGAACAAAAAAGTGTGCATAATTTAGCAATAAATGTAAATATTACTGGTCCGCTTCCTTTGGGAGACAAAGCGCCATGCTGCTGCAGTTTCCTCTGCCTCTTCGCCCAGAAAAGATGATGATGATGATCATCATCATGTGGCCAGAGGATCGTAATAACGATGAGGCTGTGCTGGCCATGTCCCACTCCTTATCTTGGCAGCACGAAAACCAGAAACAAGAATTATAGACCAAAAGCCAGTTGCAATGCGAGTGCATCTTGCATCTTTGCCACCGATCCCACGTAGGTGTGTGTGTGAGTTAGTGCGGGGGCACTGCACCGGTGTGTGTTGGCCAGAGTATCTGTGTGAGGAGCGCCTTTGGCCAGAAGTGAAGGCAGCGCAAGTTGCATCTGCCGCAGTGCTGGTCAACGCTCGAAAGGCACTGAAAAAGCCAGGAAATCAAAGCCAAGAAAAGCGGAAGCCATTAATTTAATTGGTTTACTTAAGCTTAAGATATTCATTCTTAAAAAAAATCAATAATATTTTTTTAAAATATTTAAATATTTAAAATATTTATACTTGATCTTCATACTGCTAAGTTATACATTTTTTGAAATACAACTATTAAATAGTTTTCATAATTATCACTTTCATATTTATAATTTTGAAGTAATAAATTAGGTTTAAAATTTGAATTTTATTTGGTATTCACAAGATGAACATCTTTATTTTATGACGTATCTGAAAGATCGTTTTAACGCGTGCGCAGCTACCGTTGAACGCGTACGAAAATCGCATGCGAGAGAGAAAATCCCAGAGAGACTTTCGTATCTTTGAGATTCTCATTCTCGTTGCCCATTTACCGCTCAATTTCGCAAAAACAAAAAAGCTATGCTCCCCTATATACAACAACATCACGATTTCTGAGTGTATCTGTGTTTGCGGCAATTGTGTTTGTAAGTTTATGTGTAGCATGCGGTTTTGCTTTGGATTTTTATAAACTTTTTCGCAGTCTTCAGTCACCAATCTTCGGGAGAAAGATACAGATACATAGTTGGTGGATACAAAGGGGGAGAAGGAGGAATAAGGGAGAGAAAGAGTGGAAGAGAGGAGTAAACTTCATTATGACGTTGTAACTGTCTTTTCAATTTCTCGTTCTGCCCGATTCGCTTTGCCAAATGGAGCCTAGAAGATGGATCTCTGTCTTCTCCCGATTCTCCTCTTGATTCTTCTCCTCCTTTCTTTGCCTCACTTCCCGTTCCCCAATCATACACACACTCTCGAGCGGCAATTGACGACTCTGCGTGTGTGTGACCGTTGATGTTGATGAGTTTTGTTTTAATTCTGCTTCTTGACTTCAATTTCTTATAAAGATTGTTTATATGCACGTAATACAGTGAAACATCTCTATATGGAACTTTAAGAAGAATAGGTGTTCTATATTTTATGATTTCTATTTATTTCAATATTAGCAATGGTACTTAAAAAATTTTCTATGTATTTTAAACTATTGTATTCGAACCATAGTATTTCAAAATCGTTTTTATGAAAGTTCAAGATTTTGAAAAATGGTTGTTAAAATTCATAAGATCAATCAATTATTTTTCGAAAATTGTTTGAAAAGAAAAATATACATAGATAGCTCATATTGAACTGTAAAATTTAGACTGTAGTTGGCCTCAGATTCTGTAAGCTCTTTCTGGGTATGTAAATGTATCTGAGCCCAGCAGTGGTGCAAACATTTTGCTTTTAAATAAAGATTGGTTTTTATATAAATTATTTGACACTTTTTTCAAGCACCAAGAGATATTATTTTTAAAACCTCCTAAAATACCCCCATTAAATAAACGCTCCGGAGTATCTGCATCTGTATCCGTATCTGTGAGATGCAAGCCGCACTGTCTTTGTTGTTGCTGTGATTTGGTGAATCGCGCGTAGCCGATTGTAATTATTGTAATCGAGTCTCGAACCGATCCAATCCGATACGATATGATCGCAATAGCGCACAGCCATTCTCCGAGCCTCGCTTGGGTTTGATTCGAGTTGAGTTCGCTTGAGTTGAGAAGATCAGGCCGCTATAGCGATAGCCATAGCCATAACCATCGACCACCGTCCATCGTCTTCGCCTGATTTGATTCTGTTTTAGCTGCTTTGATCATTTCGTAATAGTTTTCTCAGTGCTCTGCTTAAATCATCTTGGCTGTTGGCCAAGACCGATCTTAGTGATCTCGTACAGATTCAGATTCAGATCCAACCAATCCGCTGCTCGTGATCGTTTCGCTTGAGCCGAGCCCGCGCTTTTCTCTTTGAAGCCAACGTCATCGACAGTCCCAGTCATACAGCATACTACCAGTCATCGTTGTTGTTGTTGTTGTTGCTATAGTTGTCTTTGGCCGTTGCTTTTTACTAAAAGTTGATTGACTGTCTGTTCATTTAGCCGCTTGTCCATGGCTCGCTCCGTTTGTTGGCTTTGTGTGCTCTCGGTGCTACATGGAGAAAAAATCCAAATCTAAATAGTAATTCGAATTACAATCGTCTACTCACATGAAATGACTTTAGTGTAATATAAGATCCTATGATAAATAAACTGAAAAGTACTTCAAGACACTTTACTTCAAGTAATATAGTTTTTATGACCAATAAAACCGAATTGAGTTAAAGATATGTTGAGATATGTATGTGATTTCTTAGTTGGGAATTTGACAACGTCATTAAAGTCATAAACTATATAGTTTTATGACTCTACTGTATAGGAATTGATTGTGGGATTGAAATCAGAAAGTTAAGTTAAGTAAAGGCAAGAGTTGGTGTCGAGCAGTATAAAACTGGATTTGGAAAACATGAATTTGAAAAGTTAAAAAGATGTTAAATCCATTTTTATTATATTATTATTACCACATTTTTTCCCAGTGCATTTTCTTTACCCCCCACCCGTTTCAAGCTTCGGTTGCGGCTTCTCTTGCACATTTCGTTTTAGGCCATTATAGTTTTGAACATGTTCAAGTGCCATTCTCACGATTGTTTATAGTCTTTTAATTTCAGCCGGAGCACAAGAAATAAACAGTGAAATTTAGCAGCAGGCGATTTGAGTTGTTCTTAGGCCTAATGTTCTGGAAACGAAACGAAACCAAGTCAGTTTGAAGTCAAAACTCGGTTTCGGGTGCAGTTTCGGTTTACACTTACAGCCGGGGTTTATGCTCCAACTGAATCCCCCGAGCAGAATGCCCAACTCCAGCTGGCAGCGGTGAAAGGCCTCAAGTGGTCAATAAGTACCAGGGAGCTCGACGGTCCTCAGTCTTCGGTCTTCAGTCTCCAGTCCAGAACTCGAGTACCGAAATGTTTGCCTATTAAACAGTCATCAATGATTGTTACATTCTACAAACAGAAAATGGTGGAGCCAGCAAGCTGGCGGGACGGAGAATGTTTGGGCCGCTGAAAGAGATCAATCCGGCGATCGTTTGGCAGATTTATGACTCATGATCCGCAGAACGACTTAAGCGATCAATAAGATATTCGGGAAACTAGCGCAAACTATTATTGAGCGATAATGCTAGTGTGTAAGGCTCTTAACGATCGATTCGTGAATTACTTGGCCATCAGCAAGATATTGATCTTTAATCTAATGATCTGCTGATCTCCTTTACGGCTCTAACATAAGATCTATGATTAAGGTGGGGCTTTCATTGGGGAAGTATATAAAATAAATTACTGATGGTTTTAAAATTTGCTCTATAACTATAATTATGATTTTAGTAGTGTATAAAAAACAAATAAACATTGATCTTTAGTTCAACAACCCTAGGGAAATGGCAAATATTATATTACCCAAAAACCCAAGACTCGAAATTCCATCAATTAAGCAGCCGTCGATCGCTGAGAAATCATTGCCAAACAAGCATCTCGATTGGTCGATCGTTAATTAACTCCCATCGAACTGCCACCAAATTGACATTCCCAGTCCGCGAGTTTCCATTTACCATTTACCATTTACCATTTCCATTTCCCAGCGCCTTTGTCCATCGAATTTGGGCCCCAGATCGTGGGTATCACGATCATCATCTTGGGCAATTTTCGCGCATGGAACTTTCAACTCCAAAATGGACTGACAATTGATTTGTGCCACAGACAGAGACAGAGCCTGGCTGCAATTTAAATTAAAAGCGCAATTGAACTGGAAAATTCGTCTAAATTGTTTTCACAATTACCCACAACACACGGGAGAAGGAAAAGCGAAGAGAGTTCAAGAGTTTTTCCACCATTTCCCCGACTTCCACTTCATGGTCACAATCGAATCCAATCCTCGGCAATCGCGGCTCTAACAACATGCAATGCACTACTATACATAAAAAGTTTCAAAAACTAATGATGCCGAGGAGCAGAGCCTGAAAAAAGTACGAATCGAATAGAAAAGAGCTGCTTTTTCGTTCACAATTTATGCATGAGAAGAAAGATCGGCGGCAGAAGAAATGGTCCGTTTTTTTGTGGGAGTAGAGTGTTCTTCTTCTTCGTCGTTCTTCACTGTTCTAGTCTCTTTTTGGCTCAGAGCAGCGCTGGCTTCGATGATAAAGATCGGAAAAGCCCCAAGTTTAGAAAGGCAATAGCAAGAGCAGCATCCGAACGAGGAGTATCTATGTATCTGCAATACATAAATTGTATGTATCTATATCTATACGGTCTACAATGTATCTCATTTTGGCCCCAGTCTCCCTGTGTGTGTGTGTATCTATGTAATGAGCATGTAACTAAACTTCTGTGCAGCCAAAACTCCTACAACAGAGACACACAGAAAAACAAAAAGCCTAGGCTCTGAAACGCTGGAGCTCTGCAACTCCCTCAATACCCGTTTGCCACTTTGCCACAACTTCAATTCAACTGAACTGTACTGGCTGCTCTTCGGGGCTCTCAGTTTTCAGTTTTTCTGGCCGTGCTCTATCTGATGATGGCCGTTAACGTTAAAAGTTAAGGCCTGAAGAGCGCCCGACCCGACCTGCTGCCCTGTCTTCCCCCCCCCTGGGAGACCCCGTTGCTCCCGCTTCTTCCCAGTTTGCAGTTCCAGATGCCCGATTCCCGATTCCTCCTCTGCCAGTGACTCGTAAACATGAGCTACGTTCTTGCCCCATTCCCCTTTCTTTTCAGCCGGGTTTTGTCTTTTCCCCCGCCGCGACTTGACTTCATTTGTTTGGCTTTTTTGGGAGACAAAACTGGTTATTGCTCTCGGCCTTTTCTTCGGCTTGGTTACTCCGATGTGTTTGTATTTTTTTTTTTTCGTTTCTTTCTTTTTTTTTTTGGCTTTTTTCGGTTAGGTGAGCGGTGGTCTCTCCACCGTTCTTCGTATATTTCTTCGGTTTTTCGGGGCCCCAGTGGCGTACATGTATGCAAAGGGGACCCGTTGGCCACGTAGAGGTCCCGGCGACCACGTCGCTGTACAGGCCACGCAGCTTCCAGCCTCCTAGTCTCCTAGGCAACGGCTACCACATACAGGGGGTATTGGTTAAGAGTTCTGAAGAATATGCTATAAAAAGAAACCAATTTGTTGGAGGATTCACTTATGAACATTATCAATTTAAAAGAGGTTCTTAAAGTTTGTTTGTTTGAAAATACTTGGTAGATTCCGAAAGGTTGTATCTTTAAAGATTTTGTATACATTTTGGTAAATTTTTTTTTTTTTAATTCAAGAATTAATCTTTTTAAGCTCTTTATATTATTTATGTTAAAATATGTATATAATATATAATAGAGTTATAATATAATTTTAAAGAAAGTATATAATATGTAATAGAGTTATAATATAATTTTAAAGAAAGTAAGTTATAATTTAGTATACTTTTCTAACCTAAGATCCTAAAGGTAATTAATAAATAAATAAATAATTATTTTGATAATCGCCTAACTTTAAATTGCTTATAAGTTATGACATAAAAAACATTTTCTCATAGTTTTTCAGCTTAGCCAATGCCCACTGTAGTTGGCGATTCAAGCGGGGCACCGAACCAAACGACAACCAAATCTCGGTGGTGCAGCTTCTAAGTGGAGGCTTGGTGGGCAGCGTGCAGCAACAAGTAGGAAGTGGGCGCTTGGCAAAGGCTTGGCCTGGACTTGGTCTAAAACCGAGATCGAGACTGGCCAACTCCTCCTCCTCCCCCTCCTCCAACTCCTCCCGTTGGGCAACTTTTTTCCGCGCAACTCCTTTGTTACATTTTGCGAGCGAGCTAGAGGTAAACGATCGTTAGAAAGGTTTTATATGAAGCCATGGCTTCAGATTTGCGCTCACGTCTATTTATTGGACTTGCAGTTGCTGGAGCCAAACTGAAAAGCTGTAGCCATAGCTGAATCTGAAGTTGGGCCTGATCTGTGTGTGCCGAAGCTATCGTTTCTGCAGAGAGAATAAATGCATAAAATTGTTTGCATTTATGTGTTGTTAAAATGTTTAAAAAAAAACCTATTAAAATAAACAAGCATCTTATTATAAAACTAACTCAAAAATCATATAACCATTGTCAAGTTTTTGAACAACTCCTTTTTTAAGTCTTTTAAATAAACTAGATACCATTTTTTAGTTTAATATTTTCTCTGAAATCTCTTCTTTTTTTAAATTAATATATTATCTTGCTAATAACTTCAATATTTTAATAATAACTTTAAAATTTAGCATTTCTTTTGGTGCATGGTCATGTTACCACCGCCTGTCGTTTAAGATGGCTCTTGGCTTGCTGTTTGTTTTGTTTTGGCCTGCACAGTTTTTTATCCATTTTGGTGGCCTGTCCTCCATCCTCCAAGCTCCATCCTCCGAACTCGGAGCTCCCGACTCCTAGCTCCCAGCTCCCAACTCCCTGCACCATCCTCAAAAGTCCATCCAGCCTCAACTTCAATGGAAGTAGAAGTGGCATGAAATGCTGTTAACCTCGTTTGAACTTTGCCATTTGTTTGAGCCATTGGATAGGCCGATCTTTCTTCTTGGCAATGCTTTTCTTTATTTTTTTTTATTTTTACGTATTTCTTTCAGCGCTCCTCTCGCTGTTTTTGGACTGTTTAGACAGGCCGGCCAAGCAATTTAAATATATTGCAAACAAAAGGAGTGTATGTAATTTAATGTGAGTGGACGTCGGACGACGGACGTGGATGGGGCCTAGAAATGGGATTGGAATGGTTTTGGTTTGGTTTGGTTCGGTTTGGTTTGGGCTGGCATGGGGGTTGGATGATGGGGACCATGGACCGTGGCAGTTGGGCAATGGCTAAAAAACACAACTGACATTTACAATGCGAGAGATACGGGTCCGAGCACCGCCAGCTGGAGATTGCCCAGGTCAGCCCGAGCCAATCCTCCTCCGCACCTCTTCGACGATAACCCAAGAAAACCCCTCTCGGCAACCCCCATCAGACACCTCTGTCAATGCAACTCCTGCCTACACACCTCGAAATTTTCGCAATGACAAGTAGCCCAGGCGTGTGTGATTTTTTTTTTGTAATCTACCAAAAGAGCTGGTGTCGCTGCGA
Source organism: Drosophila mimetica (assembly GCA_037075245.1). Lineage (NCBI taxonomy): Eukaryota > Metazoa > Arthropoda > Insecta > Diptera > Drosophilidae > Drosophila > Drosophila mimetica. The sequence continues at coordinate 12,413,408 of JBAMCH010000023.1, forward strand.
GCTGGTCTTCCACATAGGCTGGGCTTTGAACTGGGTTAGACCAACTGTGGGAAGAACAGAGCGTTTAATTGGGCCAGCGAAAGATTGGGGGAGGGAGTTACTATACACAGGAAACAATCTCCAAGAGAAAGACAACTGTTTAATTTAATGATAACACCCAAGTTACCAGAAATTTTTATGATACATTTTTGAGATGTATGAACATTTCAAGATATTTTAATTACCCAAATGTTAGGGATCTGAAATATAATAATAATTATTATTATGATAATTTAAAAAACTTTAAGTAATCACATGGTTTGTTCCATTTTCTTAGGTTATCTAAAATTTAATGAGATATATCCTATTCCAACTTCTATTAATCCCAGTTTCCCGCAGTGCACAGTTAGTATTCAAGAGCAGCGACCATAAAGACGTTCTGGCTTGTCAGATGAACCGAGATTAGTTTATGTTTTTGGGGGAAGTACGGTGGCGAACAAACGGTAGCGGATGACCTGATCCAAGACCATTACCATTACCATTACCCAGGCCCGTTTTAGCCCGCTCCCGAGCCCAACCAATTAGCACTATCTAAACTGGAGTGGTGAACTGGGCTTCCTCTATGGAGGTTTTATGGGAACTAGGGGACATTTTATGTATGTCCCCGCAAAAGAAATTCCCGGGAGACATTCGTTCGTAACTATACGCCCACGCAATCGACAATTAAAGACACGTCGCCGAATTTCAATTACAGGAAGCGGAAAATGAATGAAAATACGCGTATGGAAATGCAAGTTCTGCAAATTTCATTGAGCACGCAGAAAACTGTGTCACCTTGACGGTAAAACAGAATACGATCGGAGGGCAACAAAAAAAAAGAAGGTAATATAAAGTACAACTTCCCGCTACTACATACTTACATATATAGGGAAAAAGAAGAAGAGGGGCGAGCAACAGCTGCGCAAGCGCTTTGTGAAGAGGGTGGGAAAAGTAAGGGAGGGGAAAGCTAAGACAGACAACAACCCTTCTTAGTTTTTGGCAAAGCCATTGACACACCGAAATAAGAATAAGAACCCAAATTCCGCATGTCTGTGTGCTGTACATTACTTACTACACGGAAAGAAACAGGGAAACTTTGTGGAAAAATTTTTTAAAATTTTTTTTGACACTTTGATACGACATAAAACAATATTATTTTTTAAGTACCGAGTTCCAAAAAAAAATTATATTCGGGTAATTCTTTTTTCTTAGTGCATTCTAAATACTTTGTTTGTCTGGAAAACCTTTCCACTACACTTCCAGTCCTCAAGAAACCACCCCAAGGAGAAGGAGAATGAGAAGACGGTGGAGGGGAGGGAGAGGGGGAAAAAAAGGTGCGATCTCTCTCTCTCCGTCGAAGAGTCGACGGCCGTTGTAATTATTTTAATAATTTTTTCACTGCGTCATCATTATTTTTCTCTGCCTTTGATATATAATTCTTCTTTGTATCATTTGCACACACGATTGCACACATACAAAGGGCGGGAGAGAGGGGAGAGAAATTCACGCTCAGCAATAAATGTGTGTATGTGATCGCGAGAGAGCAAAGCCGCTCGCTGCTCAAAATGAGCCGAGGTATAAAACCCGAAGAGCGTCACTCGCGAGCAATTGTTGTTCCTGCGCCGTCGGCGTGGCGCCGCGTTTTTGAGCTCCCTCCGAGAAAGAAAGAAAGCGGAGCTAGAATTTTTTAAGAAAATGCCATAAACAAATAGTAGCTGAAAAAGTATTTAACGCGTGTTTTGTGAGCGAGTGTGCCTTTTAAACTGAAATTGCCGTTGATTACAAGCCGAGCTCACCCACACACACGCACACTATCGCACACACTCGAGACTCTGCTTTACCGATAAAAAAAGAAACGAAAGCGAGCAAACGGATGCACGCAGCATTTACAGTTCAAATGTGCCGTCTAATTAGAAATGATTTAATTTCAATAGCGGTTTAATAAAAACGAATTTGCGAAACGAAGCGACGCCGCGTGTGTATTTCGTGTGTACATGAGTGTACATGCCTGTGCCTGTGTGTAATTCGCCATACTTCTTCAATTCAAAGAACAGACAGAAGAAGAACACAACAACAAGACGAGGGCAAGACATACTTGAAAAATAAAGCAACAACTATCGCTATCAACTTGAGCCATCAGCGCAGGCTCTCTTTCGTTCCGTCGCTCTCTCCCGCTCTTTGCGGTGTTGCTGTGCGCGTGTGTAAGCTTCGCATTGTTAGTGTATGGGTATGTATATAGGCGGACAAACAGAAAAAAATACATATATATTACGCTCAATTTTCCCTATATTTTTTGCGCCTGCCAATAAGCGGTTCTTTGGCGGAGTTGCCACACCGCCGCGCAGATCGTGGAATTTTTAATTGGAATTGGGAAAGATTCGTTGCGTACTCGTATGTGTATGTGTGTAGAGCTGATAAGACGCAGAGAAAGCTGAAAGAGACGCTGCTTATCAACGCTACAAAAAAATAGAAAAAAAACGAACTAAATGGGTCGAGCACATTGTCGTGTATTGTTTTTGCACTATCGCTTAATAATTGAAATTAAAGAGGAGGCGAGGGAAATGGAGAACGCAAAATCCCACTACAATGGAACTGGAATTTGAATTCATACTACTGTTTTTAGTGGGTGGGGGTCCAGTGTTTCACATTGATTTTCATTGAATTTGTGACTAGATCCACACTCATTAATAACGGTAGTTCAATCATCAAGCACGTGTTTTTTGAATAGTATTCCTATGATACTTCCTCCCAAAGAAAAAGGGACAAACAGGTGGTATTCCGAAAAACAAAAAAACAACAAGGTAATTAGTCAACGTCTCGCACGCACACAACGTCATCCAGACAGAACGACAGAAAAAAAGAAGGAAGAAGAGCACCTGTTCGAGTGCCCAAAAGAGAGGAAAAGAGAACAAAAGGAGGAGCGATAGCGGAAGAGTGACTTGATTGCAGGCCCGAAATTAAAACTAAAATTAATGCTAATTCAGACCATTTTCTGGCCAGGGCAAAAGGCCCAGAAAACGATCCCCCAAATTCAAAATTAATTGTAGCCGACTTGAAAAGAAGTGGGAAAAATGTTAGCCTAACAACAAAGGTTAAAAGTTCAACAACTGTTGCCAGCTGACTCACAGAGTTCTCAACGTACAGTTGCGGTTGAAATAATAGTGCTTTCGTCATTATCAAGTTTAAAGAAAATGAAAAAGTTTTTACGAAACCTAGAAAAAAATTGATAACTAACCGAATAATAACTACCTTATATTTATTAAAAATGAGCATTATTTTTAAAATTTTATTACGCTCAGTAAATTTAATTAAAAAATTTGAGAATGGTATTGTGAAATTCATGATTATCAATTATGATTCGATTTCAAATTTTAATTTATCTATTTTTATATTTTCTTATTATTTCAATCATTTTCATAGAACTCAAAACTATTATTTACCCCGCAACTGTATGTTTTCTGTATTCCCGTAGTTCCGCCTCCTAACTACTTTTCTTCTCCGGTTTCTACCGGAACAAATTGCTGAAATACTAAATTCTGAGAAGACACCACTGTCGCATAGTTCAGTTTTTTCAGTTTAATAGTCATATACACCCCCGACTTGACAAACAAACAATAATTTCCGCCGAATCATGTGGACGATTGTCAGTCACTATATGTATCGGATTTTATCCAACTTTGTTCTCCGTTTTTGTGCCCCGATCAGCAGAAATTCAAACTGCAACGACGCCACAATTCTTAAACAATTCTCAAAGACGACGACGATTCTGATTCTGATTCTGTCGGCTTTTCGTCAGAGAAGAATCATGGGTTGCCCTGCCCTGCCTGCCAGTTGATATATATTATTGTATAAATCAGCAGAAAAAACAGCAAACAGCGGACGGGCGAACAAAAAATAATAAACCTTAATTCGAAGCTCGGAGCTTGATTCATTCATATTACCCGGGGGATCTGAAAAAAAACGGGGGGCTGACGGAATCGGGAATCGGGGAGAGCGGACTGTAGTGCTGACTGACCACCCAATTGAGCTATGAAAACCGATCAAACCGATCGCAATTGTTGCCAGGCACGAGAGCAATGACATGACATGCAAAAGCAGCAGGAAAACTAAACGCCAAAACGGACTGAACTGAACCGAACTGAAAAACCAAACCCAATCACCAATCACAAAAATGCCACAGAAAGTCGTGCAGGGGCAATAATCATCATCATCATCCGCGAAAGGAGAAAAAGGAAGGAGGATGTTGATGTTGATGTGGATGTGGATGCTCTTTTCTGACTCTATTTTGTCGGCGAACATGGATCTAGTGCACGGTGGTTCATGATTAAGTTCGTGACTAGATTTCATGCTCGTCTATTAAGTTGGGTCAGCACAACGAAGAGAGTTTTCCCCGAAGGGGATGTGTGGGGAGTTTTCCACCCCCTTGGCCGCCTTTCCCCCCCCTCTGGCTGAGTGGCCAATTAGCCGACGCATTAATTATGGGAAATGTATATTTGCCTGATTGACCCGTGACCCACATGCAGTGGCACACGCCCCGCAGAAATAACTCCCAAAATGAGGGCGTGTTGTAGAAATAAAAATAAATACAAAAAAAAAATAGAGTCAATGGCCTGCTGTCCCGCATGCTGTGTGCATTTGACTCGAGAGCAAAAAGCAGTAGCCTTGCCGATTTGAGCTCCTTTATCTGGCAAACGGAGTGACTGCCCTGCCAACAGGCGCAGAATGTGGAAAACCGAAACCCGTGACACCGCCAACGGACCACCAATTTATGGCTTGGTGACACGCGATTAAAAATCGAATTCAAAAGGCCCCTACAGAAGCAGAGAAACGTATGTATGTAAGCCCAGGGAACTGCAACTCCAATAGATTTCCGTGTGAAAAACTCAGCGAGGGTTGTTGTGGCGCCTGCGGGTAAGTAACGGCTTTTTACCCGCCTTTTGTCACATGGTGAGAAAAAAATAAACGAAATATCTGTTGGATAATATCTTTTAAAAGTTTACATGCAATTTAACTGTGACAACTTTGATCTACTTCATTGAAAATGTTTAATCAAGACTATGAACTCAATTCCGAATTTTAATACAACATTTTTAATACAAAATTGTTATCCCATTTACTATACTATAAAACTATTTTTTGTTTCAATGAACTTTAAAAGATAACATTTTCAAAAATATAACTGCTTTACTAAACATGAAATTTAAAGTTTGGATCTAGTGAAAACTACTATAAATATTAAACTGAAATAGAAAATAAATATATGGACACAAATAGTTTAAAATTACCAAGTAAAAAAGCTTTGTAGAACTATTTACTAATAATTATAAAATTATAAATAACACGAATACCTATGAAAACATATTTAAAACATCTTAAAGACTTGGTAAAACGTTGATCATTTTGTAAGTTATTTTTTCCTGTGCATTTTGATGCCAACGACAACAACACGACATACTGTTGCGTGGGCGTTTGAGTGTAACTGTAACACCTGCTGCCGCTATTAACACAACATTTCTCTGCTCTCCAATTTTAATTTCAGCCCAAAGGAATGAAGCCGGAACACCTTTCAACCCTGCGAGCCATTGTTATTATTATTGCTACCATATAGCTACTTACTATATAGCTGTGGCTGTAGCGACTCCTCCTACACGATCGCATTCGCATTTGCTTCACGCTCATTTAAATGCCAACGCACCGCGGGAAGGGAAGGGAAAGGAAAGGAGAGCACAACAACAACAGCAGCGATCTAACAAAACATTGGCTGCTCGGCTGGCTTATTTACATATTTTCTAAATGAATGTGGTGGCTACGAGTTTGCAACCCCGGCGGTGGCAAAGCCAAGAAGCGCATTCAGTTGCAACGGCGGCGGCAGCTGGCTTTCCCTGCACTGGATTTCCACTTCCTCCCGGCCGAAGCAGCAGCAGCAGCAGCAACATCAGCAATCAGGAACAGCAGCAACAGCAGCAGCAGCAACAAGAAGCCGTCAAACGCCGCAACTAATTGATATAATAGTTAAAATAACAAACTAACGAGAAAGAGGTTGTCGTCGGGCGAACGCGCGGCGTTGGTGAAGTGCAAAACCTTTCCAATTTGAAAATAGTTTTCCTGCTATGTGTGCTCGTTCCCACAAGCAGCAATACCACACCGCACCACCAGTAGATGCAGCAGCAAGCAACAACTGCAACATCGGTTCAGAACAAGCACAAAACAGCAAAAGCCTGCACTTTGCCAAGAGGTGATTGGGAAAAGGGGCTCGAGAGCTGCAGAAGATGACAATGCAGCGATTAGAGCAATACAGAACTTGAACTCTACAACTCCACGGCATCATCATCATCATCGTCTTCATTGGCGGCAGCTGGAAAAATGTTTACTTCAATCCCCTAGTCATAGTCGCAGTCCCAATGCGCGGCATTTCCGTTCGGGAAAAAAGAGGATGCTGCCAAGGTTCTGGATCGGATCGATTTGATGCTGATGCATTTTGCAAGGGGCAGAGCAGTAATCATATTTATTACATATAAATAAAGTATGTGTAATGAGTTTTATTAAATGCGGCGTTGTTATTTGATTTGCTTTTTGCTATTTGCAACTGCTAGTACAAGATTTCCAGTTTACAAAAAAAAATATTAAATGTATTAGATGTCACGAAATAAACAGAGGCTAGAAAATATATTTTTCAAAAATTAAGTTTTTACATATGGGAATTTCCATATTGTCGCTCGGGACGTTTGCATACTTTTGGAGTTAAAAAATAATGATTTTAATTTTCATAATGGATTAGCTTGGTAGCCTTTTCATTGATATCCCTTCCAACTAAATTTCGGCCGAAAAGCCAAACTCAGTGTCACAGACGTCTTTTTTGACGGTTTCTAAATCCCCCCGTATTTTGGCAGACATTTTGTTAGAATAAACCAACTTACAAATGATTTAAAAGAATTAAACTTTATTTGAGATAACACTTATGAAATCTATGAACTATTTGCATAATAACATTTTTATATTTACTTCGGGTTATATTTAAAAATTATCATTTTATAAACCGTCTAGAAAAAAATTTGCTAAAACAAATCTGTCCAGCCTGCTCGAACTTTAAAAACCACTTTTCGGAGTAGTTATCAAAATGTTGTGTTAAAGAATTATTTAGGGGATTCCCTAAACTGTTGAATTGCTGAATTGTTGAAAATTCAACAAAAAATTTCAGCAATTAAGGGAACGACCCTAATTTTCAAACAGCTGTTTGTTGAAAAGTTTCACTTAACTTAAAACACGCAATATATGGTTTTTTATTGTTAGTTACTGTTTAACTTTGTTAGAAAGGTAAAAAGAACTACAAATATATAATTAACTTTGATTTTAAAGTAATTAATTCGTACTGGTATACTAAATGCTACAGAGTTGCCATGACTTTTATTAAAAAAGGTGACTACTCTGGTTTTTAGCAATTAAACAAAATGTTCAACAGTCCCGAGGCTGTTGAATTGCTGAAATTTGTCAAGGTTGACTTTGTATGGAACAGCTGACTGAAATTCAACAATTCAGCAGGAAATCCCGTGGAAGTTAAAAAAAACCTATTTCTGGTAAAAATTTCATGTTAACAAGCGCTTTAAAAAAGTATTCTTTTTTTAATTTTGCAAACAAAATCAAAAATTTTGTTTAAAACTTTTTAGAAAATGGTCAAAATAAGTCAAATAAAAATAGAATTATTCAATATTCGATATTTAGTGTATGCATCCAGCCCCTGTCGTTTTCAGTAAATTTCCGAAAAAGGACATCAGTTAAATTACTTAAAATTTTAATACTCGTTTTACATTTTTAATCACCGACCTTTGGCATGACTTGGCAGCTCTCTTTCGATCTATTGTCTTCTTCTTAAAATATCGATTAAGCCTTTAATTGATAGTTAGCAAGTACACCCTCCATGTTTAGCGAAGACGTCTACCGATAATTAAATAATCGATAACGAGCTAGCATCAATATTTGGAATCGATAGGCCGCATCCATCTTATTTAATAGGTAGCCGAGCACCCGAAGACGTAGCCCAGCAGCGCCATCAAAGTGTTCCTGGCGAGCCGCAGCCGATCCACGCCCTGCGGCTGGATCACCTCGGGATGGCTTTGGAAGAGGGCGCTCCTCATGATGACTAGATTTGCCGCCTTGGAAACCAACCGGGCAAAGTCTTTTCGTCTATCATATTTGCTTTGGATGTCCGAAAAGGTTGGTAGGATCTCATCACGAAATCCGCGGATGCAGACAAAATAAACACAAGTGGTTAGTGGCGTTGGGAGGGAATGGGACTTTTACGTCAGATTAGACTCCAATGTGTCTGGCGTTCCTTCCCGATAATCTATGCCAACTAGGTGTGGGTCCTCTCAATTTGGGGCACAAGGTTCCACTGACCACTTGTGTTTATCGAAAACACACGTACTTTTGTGTTTCGCCTGGTATCCAGGTAAGATTTTTTTTCAGCCCATTCCGCGGACTTCGTGAAGATTCCGGAACAGTTATGGTTCGGCAGAGGTCCTACTGACCTTATTGGACATGAGGGGCAAAAATGGCAGAAAACGGTTTTGCGACAAAATGTTTTGTGGTATGCAACATGCCATACATCGCGAAAACAAAATTCGCATTGATTTTTTCCTAGACGATATAAGAAATAATTTAGGCCAGTTGGTGTTTATGGCGGGAAATCTAGGTCCTCCCATGCCACTTTGCCATCGGCAAATTTGGAAACTTTAAATTTTCTTGTTTTAGTGTACGTACATCTTCGTTTGCGGTTTAAAGCCGCAGCTTGTTCAAAATTATTTAAAAATAATTTTGAACAAGCGTGGGCCTTCTCAACGGGTATTGGTGCAGTGAGGGGACAGACAGGACAACCGAAAATATTTTTGTCCGGGTTGCATATTGCCAAGTGCCTATTTATTTCCGCGGTAACACAAATGGCATGTGCGGCTAGGGACGGATACTCGCATTGTCATTGCTTGCAAGGGGATTTGGACGGGTTGGGAAGGGGATTCGGGATTTTGGAGATTGATTTCGGGAGGGGATTCGGAATTCGGGAGGGGATTGATTTCGGGAGGGGATTCGGGATTTTGGAGATTGATTTCGGGAGGGGATTCGGAATTCGGGAGGGGATTGATTTCGGGGGGGGATTCGGGATTTTGGAGATTGATTTCGGGAGGGGATTCGGGATTTTGGAGATTGATTTCGGGAGGGGATTCGGGATTTTGGAGATTGATTTCGGGAGGGGATTCGGAATTCGGGAGGAGATTGATTTCGGGAGGGGATTTGGAATTCGGGAGGGGATTGTTTATTTTTTTTTGGGCTTTCGCCAATTGAATTTTCAATTTTCGTATTTTTTTTTCCAAAGCCATGGTGTGGCTGCAGTAGTGCAGGAGAGGGTCCAACTCCTCTGGAGTCAGCCCGCTACTCCTGCACAACCTCCTTAGCTTTACAGAAAAAATTCTCTTCTTTAGAGCCTTATTCATTGTCTGTCACTCATAAAACCTCAGACCAAAGTGAAGCATATAGCAGTGGTGGCAGCTTTGGGTAGAGGTGGAAAAACATTGATGCAACATGCTGCTAGCCACATGTTCGCGAACATCGATGTTTTCCCACCTCTAATTCATGCAACATACGAAAACATATTCAAACCAATGGCGGGAAAAAATTGTAAAATGTTTAAGCTTCTTAATTTTTGAAAATTCATTATTAATATTTAGTTTGTTGTTAGCGGAAAGGCCATTGCAAACAAATTCTTATGGGTGGGCCAAAATTAAAGTCCAAGTGATGAAAATCATTTTTTAAATGTTAGTCTGAAAAATATCGGCGGCAAACCATCGCTCTAGTCACAACAATTTTTTCAAACAACATCGAATAAAACATTTATTTGTCCGGACAAATACAAGGCCCGAATTGGGACGATGGAGGGGTCTGACGGGCGGAAGAGACACCTCATCGATAGGGGCATACTCCGGTTATTTGATGCCTAGATTTGCCGCCTTGGAAACCAACCGGGCAAAGTCTTTTCGTCTATCATTTTTGCTTTGGATGTCCGAGAAGGTTGGTAGGATCTCTTCACGAAGTCCGCAGATGCAGACAAAATAAACACAAGTGGTTAGTGGCGTTGGGAGGGAATGGGACTTTTACGTCAGATTAGACTCCAATGTGTCTGGCGTTCCTTGTTGGCGTTCTACGCCAACTAGGTGTGGTTTATTGAGAAAACACGTACTCTTGTATTTTGTCTGGTTTCCAGGAATGACTTTCTTTTAGCCCATTCCGCGGACTTCGTGAAGATACCAGAGCAATCATGGTCCGGCAGAGGTCCTACCGACCTTATCGGACATCTGGGGCAAAAATGGCAAAAAACGGCTTTGCGGCAAAACGCTTTATGGTATGAATAGTATCATACTTTACTAAATCGGAAACTATAAAGTTTCTTATTTTACTTGTGTTACGTTTGCGTTTGCGGTTTAGTTCCACAGCTTCTTCAAAATTATTTTTAAATAATTTGGTGCAAGCGTGCTTCTCAACGGGCAGTGGTGCAGTCAAGGACAGTTAGGACATAAAAATATGTTTCTGTCCGGATCACATTCTGCCAAGCGCCTTTTCATTTCTTTAATGTTCCCGCGGAAGCACAGATGGCACGTGCGCGCTGTAACGCCTACTTGCATCACACAACAGCTGGGCCCATGACACGCCCAACAGCTCCAGGTGGTCGCTTACCAATCGCATGCCGTCCGCCGTGGTGGCCAAAAACGTCAGGAGGCGACTCTGGCCACGTCCGCCCATGCCGAGCTCATCCACCATCAAAAAAAACGGCGAGGTCCAGTCCATTCCCTGAAAATATCGAATTATGCGGCGGTAAATGGTTTTTGGTGAGGGTTTTCGTAAATTACCTTCGCCTCCTTGGTCAGCGCCAGTTGCCTGGGGAACCTGGGGATCGTCGCGAAAAACTCCAGCACGTTCGGCTCCTCCATCGTATAAACTTTTAATTTTGGCCGCGCTTTTCAGGTATTCTTTGAGATGGCAATCGATGTTTGGGCGGGTTTCGATACGGCCCGCCGATACTTGGTATAGGGTATTTTCTTATTATATTAACTAAATTAATTTCTGAGGCGTCTTAAAAAATAATACATTGCCATGCTTTTAGTGATATATTTTTTAATATTGTTCTGAATCGAGTTCAATTTTGGAAAATGGGACTTTTATATATTATATTATATTATTTAGCTGTCATTAATTAAGGTCAAAATAGTACAAATACGGAAGTTAATCTAAATATAACATTTCTGTAATTAGTAATTAAATAGGAATGATGTTTTTATTTATTAAAAAGCTAACGCAGTTGAATACCCTAATTAAATTATTTATTGTTAGAGGTTGGGGAACCATTCGGAACGTCACCCACCCGATGTTCCACCACTACTCAAGCTTTTCCCCCGCATGCAAGCCAAGCAGCCATTATGTTCAAGAATAACCATTAATATTTCGGGAAAGTTGTAGTAAACAATTACTACGGGAGGTCGGGCAGGAGGAGGGCGGAGCCGGAGTCGGACTCGGAGGAGCCAACTACACCGCCACCACCCAAAGTGCGGCGGACCGTCGACCAGGACCGCAATGTGACACCGCCTCCTCCGTAACCCATTCTCGCCGCCTGCAGCTACAGTTTGATTCGCAGAGGACGCCAGACGCAGTGGTGCTGGCCCTGTCGCCAAAAAACCACTTGCGATACCCCAAATGCGGCTCGAAGCGGCGGCCGATGAAGGACCTTATAAAGCACCTAGAGACATGCGACCCGGCCGAGATGGCACTGAAGTGTCCCTTCTGGGACTATGTGGAGAGGGCGAGGAACGTCCATCAGGCGCAGTGCACATGCGCCCACACATTCAGCGGCCAGGGACCGCTGGAGCAACACAAAGGACCTGTCCCGTCCGTCTGGCGATGGAGCCCTCGCCCTGTAGAGGAGATAGAAAATAAAACACGGCACTTGTCATTCGGGTCGCCGCCAAGTCCGCAGTCGTCGCCGCAGACGCCACCAGTGGTGCTGGACCTGTCGCCAAACACACACCTGCGTTACTCGAAGCGACGCTCCATGAAAGAGCTAATAAAGCACCTGGAGACTTGCGACCCCGCCGAGATGGCCCTGAAGTGCCCGTTCTGCGGCGCGAGACCTTTCGCAGCGACATCCAGGGGTACGTGTCGCAGACCGAACACATGCAGGTCAAAATACATTGGTGGCGATGCTAAAAGTGTAAATTGTAAATCGCACTTTTAAGTAAACAGTACTCTTTACGGAAGTAATTAAATTATTAAAAAAATAAATAAATAAATAAAAAGTAGGGACTTGAATTTAATTATATAAATGAACAATGGATGGAGCTTCAGTGGATTGCTGACCGAAAAAAAAATAGTGAAAACCAATAGATGTAGCCCGCGCTGCGACAGTGTCGGTGCTCGGCGACCTGCTAAATAAGACCGATATGGTCTATCGTTATCGATTATTCAATTATCGAAAAATGTCTTCGCTAAGCATGGAGGGTGTACTTGCTACCTTTCGATAAGACGATCGCTTAAGTCGAATATTTTATTTTTATTTATTTTCTAGACTAACTAGAAAACTATTGCCGCGTTCAGCAGAACAACATGATTAATTTTTTACGATAGTTCTGCTGAACGCACATGATAACTGATCATGATCATGATGCAAGAAATTTTCATCAGTGATCAGGTAGCGTAAAAAAAGTAAGGATGGCATGTATTGTATTGTATTTAAATAAAACATGAATTCGGTAACAATTTTTGTATTGAATTATATTTGAATTTAGTGTATCAGCGATGGCCGCACAAAAATTTGAATATTTAAATATATAGCCCCGACAAAAAAAACATCGATTTTCGTCAAAAAACATCGATGTTTCTAAAAAGAAATTGTAAAACATCGATGTTTTCATCGATGTTATTCCACCCCTGCTCTAGGTCCCTTCTCTTCTTCGTTTCCGGTAAGTAGTACATGTGCTTTTTTCGCTGAATTTGCCAACAATATTGTATTTTATACCATATTTGCAGGCAGACGATTAAAACGGCGAATCCACCATGGTGCAAGGAGTACGTAAACGCGCGAGAAGTGGAAGTTCGCAAGTCCGCGGCCGTGGGCCGTGTGAATTTGCGAATTTGCAAATGCCGGCTATGTGCCACGACGTAAGCTAATTTACCTTGTACTTTTTTTTCGCAGACTCTGTACACTTACCCCGAGAACTTCAGGGCCTACAAGGCGCTCATCGCGGCCCAGTACTCCGGAGCCCAGGTGAAAGTGGCCGAGAACTTCAAGTTCGGCGAGACCAACAAGTCGGCCGAGTTCCTGAAGAAGTTCCCCGGTGGCAAGGTGAGTGGCTCATCTTTCTGGGTGTGGCTGGAGCCAGGTCTTCACATGTGTACGAAATACTCCCCAGGTGCCCGCTTTCGAGACCGCCGAAGGCCAGTTCCTGAGCGAGTCCAATGCCATCGCCTACTTGCTGGCCAACGAGCAGCTGCGCGGTGGAAAGTGCCCCTTCGTCCAGGCCCAGGTCCAGCAGTGGATCTCCTTCGCCGACAACGAGATTGTGCCTGCCTCCTGCGCCTGGGTCTTCCCCCTGCTGGGCATCCTGCCGCAGCAGAAGAACAGCACTGCCAAGCAGGAGGCCGAGGCTGTGCTGCAGCAGCTCAACCAGAAGCTGCAGGACTCCACCTTCCTCGCCGGCGAGAGGATCACCTTGGCCGACATCGTGGTCTTCAGCAGCCTGCTCCATCTGTACGAGTACGTCCTGGAGCCCAGTGTGCGCAGTGCCTTCGGCAATGTGAACCGCTGGTTCGTCACCATCCTGAACCAGAAGCAGGTCCAGGCCGTCGTCAAGGACTACAAGCTGTGCGAGAAGGCCCTGGTCTTCGACCCCAAGAAGTACGCCGAGTTCCAGGCCAAGACTGGAGCCGCCAAGCCCCAGCAGCAGGCGCAGCAGAAGCAGGAGAAGAAGCCCAAGGAGAAGAAGGAGCCGGCTCCCAAGAAGGCCGCCGAGCCCGCCGAGGAGTTGGATGCCGCCGATGAGGCTCTGGCCGCCGAGCCCAAGTCCAAGGATCCCTTCGATGCGCTGCCCAAGGGCACCTTCAACTTTGACGACTTCAAGCGCGTGTACTCCAACGAGGAGGAGGCCAAGTCCATTCCCTACTTCTTCGAGAAGTTCGATGCCGAGAACTACTCGATCTGGATTGGCGAGTACAAGTACAACGAGGAGCTGTCCAAGGTGTTCATGTCGTGCAATCTCATCACCGGCATGTTCCAGCGTCTGGACAAGATGCGCAAGGCGGCCTTCGCCTCCGTTTGCCTGTTCGGCGAGGACGGCAACAGCACCATCTCCGGTATCTGGGTGTGGCGCGGACAGGATCTGGCCTTCACCCTGTCGCCCGACTGGCAGATCGACTACGAGGTCTACGACTGGAAGAAGCTCGATGCCAAGAGCGAGGAGACCAAGAAGCTGGTCACCCAGTACTTCTCCTGGACCGGTGCCGATAAGGATGGTCGCAAGTTCAACCAGGGCAAGATCTTCAAGTAAACAGCTCAGCTCAGCTCAAAAGCAGCAGCACACATTTAGACCAACAGCAACAACAACAATAGCAGTAACAATAAAGTTTGAGATTTGAAATGCAGGAAGAGCACGATGCCTATGTCTTAAGTTCCAAGATAGTATCCTAAAGATATCCAATATCTGTCGTGCTGCCTCCCAGGTTCGGTCGTATCGTGTGTGTCGCCTTCCGCATTTTGTACTGGAGAATTTGTTTGTAGACCGCCTAAGCATAATACACCATGATATTGTCAACGGAACAGCCGCCTGCAGCCAGAACATAATTTATAAAAAATAAAAGGTTTTCTATTAATAACGCCCTGTTCTTCATTAACAGCTTGTGTCTGGTTTGTTTGGGTGGATTTGACATAAGTACATTTGCTGACATCTAAATATGTTTTTTAAAGATTTTAAAATAATTGAGAATTAATTGGTAAATAAAAGATTAACGTTATCAAACTAATTAACTAATGGGCAGCTTTATTAAATTGCTATTAATCTAATTTAAAGTCTGCTATCAAATTAAACTAATAATTGGTAAAATTGGTAAGCTCTTGAATGAAGCATAAGGATTTCGTTGTTTTTTGGGCAATTTTATTGGCTTCTTTTAACTTAATCCATCAATATCATCAATTGCTTACGATTACTCGGGGTTCTGATAGCAGAGAGTAAAAGTGTTTCGAAGAAGTTCAACCATTAATCTTGGTTTAAAAACAGTAGCTCGGAGAGAATTTGAACAAGGAAATGCTAGGCGTTTTATAAATCGATGCACCGCTGGAATTTACTTCTTCTTAACCACAACTGGGCCAACGTTGTCGCCGGTCACTTTGTTGTGTTCGCCATGGCTGCCATCGCAATAGGGCCACTGTAAAAAGGAGGAATGAATGGGGTTACAATTCAGGATTGGTAAATAAATGAATATCCACTCACATTCTTGGTCTTCCAGCAGCGACAGAAGGCCGCCTTGTCAGCAATGTCCTCCACATCGATCATGTCCACCACCTTGGCCTCATGCTTTCGGATTTGGCTGTTGCAGAGTCCGCTCTTGGCCGAGCAATTGCCCCTCGCCGCCGGACAAAAGGCCAGGTAGCCGGTGTAACCGATTCCGGCCACCACAACTGTGGGTGGGATCAGGGCAAGCCAGTCCTTGACTGAAAGTGGAATTGGGAGAAGACTATAGCAGGTGTATTTTAAGTTATAGAACTAGATATTTTGGCCAATCAGCCGTAACCGGCACAAGGTCGTTCGCTATATAAAGATTAGGTTATAAACGCACCAAGATATAGCTACGTACACTTGTGTGTGTGGCCAGTGAAGCGTCTACGCATTATAGGTTTATCTAGTTCCCCCATGTAGAAGATAAACCTGCTCCAATTAAAAATTTCTTGGGGAGCTTAATGTTGCATAATCGCTGCAGTTCACTTTGGCTTTTTTGGCTGGAAGTGCAGGCATTGCATTTTCAATTCGCTTTAGTTTGATAACAACATCACGCCACATTTGTACTTAAAATGTACCTTAAAGTTGGGGGACTCGATGCTGTGTCATTATCGTGGGTTTTGGGGTCTATATGGGGCGCCCTTTTGTAGGCAAATCAAATTCCAACCATGACCAATTCTGCCCGTATTTATTACAAACTTACAGGAGAGCTTAAACCAACCGCCGACGCTGTCGGGAATCGGCAGATTCGACAGGTAATTGGGCAAAGTGGACTTCACTAGCTGTGATATGGGCTCCATTTCAAAACGTTTTTGTATTCAACTGGGTATTATTCCGATTCCGAAAAACCTGTTTTTGTGTTGCTATCGGCTAGTGGCGGAATCTTATCGACGGTAACATATCGATAGCACGGTTTAAAGCGTTGCCACACCATCTCAAAAAATACCAAATAGCTGAAACCGATTATTAAAATACCAAAGTTATCGAGGCATCACTGGAACGCGTTTGTTTTGGTCCGATTCGATCCAATTAATTGGAAATTAACATGTCTGCTGGAGTTCAAGAGCGCCTCCAACTGAGTCGGGTGCCGCTGGACACCTGGTCGAAGCGGGAGCAGCTCATCCTGGCGTCGGCGGTCTCCTGCAGCGGCGACCAGAACTGGATCACCGTGAGTCGCACGTTGAAATCGATTTGCGGCAACGGCAATGGAAACGGCGGTGGCCACAACAACAACAGCAGCCACCGACCGGCGGATTGGTTCTCACAGAAGAACTGCGCCGTCCAGTATGGGAATCTTCTGGAGAGCGTGGAGGCCACCAAGCGCAAGAAACGCAGCAGCGAGAGCAGCGCCGGAGTCTCGTCGCCGGCCACCGTGGAAACGCCCACGGAACTTCTGCTCCGCCGCCTCACGGAGGAGCGGCAGGCGGAGATTAAGGCCCAGATGCGGCACGATCAGGAGACCTATCGTCGCATCCAGCGGGAGATCGACTCCCTGCAATCGGATGCAGTCACCGAGCAGGAGCTGCAGGACATGTGGCTGGAGATCGAGAAGGAGCAGGAAACGCGGCGCATCGAGGAGATGAAACTGGAGAACCGTATGCGGGAGCGGGAGCAGCGCAAGAAGGACATGGCGGGCAGCTGGCGAAATAGCAGTCCTGCCCCCAGGCGTTCCAACCAACCCGCGGACACGACCTCCGTGGACATGGATGTGGAGGATATCAATAGCAGTGGCAGTGGAAATGGCAATGGCAAACAGCAGACGGGTCCTTCCCCCCTACTCACATCCCTGCTAAAATCTCCCACGGGAAATGCTCCTGCTACGCCCCTTACAGGAGGAGGAGGAGGAGGAGGAGCAGCTCCAGCGGGAACGGGTAGCGTGGCCCGGGTCACCGCACCAACTATTACATCTCTGCTGACCAGCGGTGCTAGTTCGGCCGTTTCCAATCAGCCAGCCATCACCATGAAGAGTCCCACGGATGCGGCATTCATGTCGCGACCTATTAGTGGTCCACCAGCCAATGAGGCACTCACTCCAACGACGCCCACTCTCGAACGCAGTCCCTCGCAGGCGGCACCCACACTCTCCATGCTGCTGGAGAAGAACAAGGCTGCTGCTGCTGCTGCAAAAGCCAACGAAGGTGGGAGCTTGATAAAACCCGAAGGTTCAGGTGGTCAGGAGCAGGCATCAGTAGATGACACTACATTGGCCACAGCTGGCACAGCAGATCCCGAGGAGACAGATCCCAACGACGAGCTGCTGGAGGTCTTTCCAAACATTGACGAAATAATCGATGACATTGACATAGACATGGCCAGTGTCATTGATGATGAGATGCTGAAGGATGTGGACGACGTGGTGGCCTCGCCTTCAAACGACAAGGCAGAAGTCATTGACTTTGAGGACAAATTGGACGCTTTGAAGCGGGAGCAAAGTAAGAGTTCTCCAGCCAGTGATAAGCCCAAATCTGTGGAGTTGGTGATTGGATCCAGTGATGACTCAAACGATAATATTCCCTTGGCCACTGTGGCCTCCCAGGAGAGCAAAGATCGCGGTCAGTCGGGAGGTGAATCAACACGGGGCACCGAGGACGCCGAGTCGGAACCTTTGGCCAGCGAGGTGGCAGTGGAAGAGATTGGTGAAACTATCACAATCATCAGCACATCTAGTGAGGACACAGCAGGCTCGCCACCTACAAAAATTGAAGAGGAAGGAGCAACTGATTCGCTTTCAAAGAAAGAGGAAGCCAAGGAGGCTAAATCCGAGCAGGAAAGTAACTCCCAAAGCAAAAATGAAGCTGTTGAAATCACAGAAGGAGCGGAAAGTGCAGATATCCAAGCCACTGGAGAAGCACACAGCAAATCGGGCAAGGAGGCAACCGAAAAGCCATCGTCAATAGAAGAGAAGGGAGCCACTCCTTCGACTCCCGCTTCGGGACCTGTTCCTGGATCTCTACACGACACAGATGAGGAGTCATCGTCGTTAACAGACAGCAGCAAGCATGATGACCAACCGCGGAGTGCAAAGGCAAAGCCACCAACATCGAAGTTGGCCCTGGATGACTCCAAGTCGGAGCTGGAGTTAAGTGGAACACCTCAGCCGCCCTCGGCGCCAGCTCGAACTCCATTGTTGCGAAAACTACCCCATCGGGATCGGTCCGAAAGTCCAATGGTGGATGATGATGCCACCACGGCCAGCGATCATTCCACAGCTAGGTCAACCCGTCGCAGATGCTCCTCCACGCCCGTAATCGACAGTATACCCAACTCGCCCGCCTCCAGCGAGCACACAGATGATCGGAGAGAAACGCGAGCCGCCTCCAAGAAGCTCTTCCTTTCCATTTATGCCATGTTGCTGGACAGCAAGCATGCGGCTCCCTTCAAGCGTGCCTTCCATGACGAGCACGCCCAGCGGCATGCAGATCTCTGCCTGCGTCCCATGGATTTCCCCACCATCAAGCGGAACATCGACTCTGGATTCATTCGCAGTTTGAGCGAGCTTCACAGGGATGTCCTGCTGATGGCCCACAATGTTTTGGTGGCCTACAAGCCCCACACAAACCAACACAAAACGGCGCGTCTGTTCGTGCAGGACTGTCAGGCGATCAAGGAGTTTTCTCAAATGCCGGAGACACACGTTCCAGGCATCACAGCCACGCCGGTCAGCAACTCGGGAAGCTCTCGAGCGGAGAAATCAAGCGGAAGCAAGGCCAGAAGCGGCTCTCGAAAGAGTCAAAGGCACCATTAGGCTGACGTTACTTGATAAACTTAAGAATGGGCAACATTTTGTAACTTAAAATCCGGGAGGCAGAAAATAATTTGTGAATTTTATCCTTGAGAAAATTATTTTTTGGTTACTTTCCGCCCAAAGCGATCAAAAATATGGCCTCATATATTCGTCTCAGAGCACAATTTATAAGTATTTTTATATTTATTTGGCAAACACATTTCATTTTTGAACTTCATAACTAAATCACAAACTACCATCAACAATAAACATCAATCGAAGAATATGAGGTTCTGTAAGCGGCGAGATCTGGATGAGTGGCAAATGGAGCGTCGTTGGGGGCAGTAAAACTTCTTCAAGCACCTGGATAGTCGCAGGTCGCACTGGCAGAGACGGGCGGCACAGGAATCTGGTCCACCGAACTCCCCGTGGTCCACGGCGCACAGCGGCTTGCCGCGATAGCACTTCCACACATAGGGCACAAAGTACTCCAGATAGGAGATGCAGTTGCTCTGGCCGTAGCACTTGTCATGCAGGCGACAACAGCGATCGATGCCATCGGCGGGAACTCCGTGACCACCGAAACCACAATAGCAGCCGTAGCCCTTGTAGATGAGCGGATCACAGCCCGTGGAGCACTTGATCATGGAGTAGAGCCGAGTTACATCCCTCTTCCCGCGGTCTCCCGGCAAAAGTTCTTGGGCCCGACTGCTGTCGTTGTTGAAGCTCCACTTCATGGAGTAACCAAAAGGGTCGTTTACCCTTGCTATGTACACGTTTTGTCCATTCATCAGGTCCTCCACCTCAGCTGGTTTACCAGTTGTGGATGTGATCACCCGTATATCCGTCACCCGGCCATCGAAGTGGTGATTCTTGATCTCCAGATGAATCTCATTGTGGGGGTAAGAATTATGCCAACTGATCGGCGGGTTGGGGTCCCTGTGAATTAACTTAAAAGATTAGTATTAATTTTCATACCATTTTACCAGATTTTTTAATTATTATTTTATTTTATTTTTGTTTAATATTTTGGGAATTTGTTACCATTTTCAAATAAGTTCTACAGGTGTTTCTTTTAATTTCACGAAACAATACACATTCTCATTTGATTTAATGGTGCATAAATATTTCGTAGAAGGGGCAAATATATAAAAAATAAATCTCTCACCTTTGAGACACAGATATTTTCATGAGTAAGTAAATTAAAAAAAATGTTTTAAGCAATGAAATTTATTTATTTAATTTTTTCAGTTATAAATCCAAGGCAATATTCTAGACCTCTTACTCACTTGTGGCCCTGCTCCAGCCAGGGAACAGGAGGCTTCAGCTCCCCCGCCCAACCCTCGAGTCCCATCTGCTGCCAATCCACTTGCGGCGATATAATTAGACTGGTCTTCACGCTCGATTCCGGTGGAATGGTCGTGGGCGAATCGATGACCGTGGGCAATTGTGTGATATTGGGGAAGATTGGTTCCGCAAAATCCGATCGCTGCATTGTTAGCAGCTCATAATTATCCCCCCCGCCCGCGGATTTTCTGGGCATTTTGAAGACAAACGAGGGATTCGCACTGCGCATGCTCGCCCCGTACATTTCCGGTATTATGTGATCCACCAGCTCCGTGTCGTTGGTGACGCCTCTGAAGGCGCTCCTAATGTCTTCAATCACCGTGACATTTGCCACCACATTGGCCTGGTAATTGAGCCGCATGGCCACCACTACTACTAGCCCCATTAGCCACAACATGTTTGAATCGAATCCAGGAACTGAACGTTGAATTCGCTGGACACCAACACCACCACTCTGCACCGCGGATTCAACCCGAACTGCTCGCCTCGAGTGGCTGTCGAAAATTGAAGCTGGCCTGGCTGGGGAAATGCGGTAGTTGGACGTCGGCTTGGCCAACAACACCAAGTACACCGGTATAAATGGCTCAAAAGCGTGTTAATAGCAAAGTAGCAGCTGAAAACGAACAGTAAGAGCAGCGAAATCAACAATAATAACAATGACCAGCCGGACCATTTTGGCGGATTTGGTGCAAGTACACAAAGAACAATTTTGTTTGTTTAATTCTAGCTTGATTAGTCATTTTTTACATTATTTTCTTGACTCAAAAAAAATATTTTTCAAATTTGAAGATTAAAAAAAAACCTTTTGTTAATTAATAAAACTATTATTAAATTAGAAATGTCCATAAATAATATTTATACAAGAAAGTAAAATAATGCTGACTAATGCTTGTTTGTATTTTCTCTGTGTGGGCTATAAAAATAAATCAGTGAAGGTGGTAAGGGGCTGGTGGGTGGTCGTGGTCGAAACGGTGGCACAAATTCGAAGCCACTTGATGAGTGGTCATTTACCCAAATTTCAGTTTGAGAGTTAAGGCGAAGGTCGGACCCTAGAAGCCGTTTAATCCGTTGCACTCGTAACCAGTTCATGGTCAATTTTTAGAGGGCTTTAATTGCCTAATTTAGACTGCGTGACTTGGCTGCTTTCCCAGCTGCGAAATTGTGTGTGCAAAACAAATCCGACAAATGAAGATAAAATATATTCACTCCAGTGCATGGAGATAATACATGCGAGTAACTAAGCCAACTTAACCACTGCCGCTATAGTAAGATTGCACATCGGTAATTTATGGTGCCCGCCTTCTTGTTGCGGTGGCTTTTGATGGTCCAATGCTCCAGTGGTCAGTGGCTCAGTGCGCGCGAAAGGAAAAGCCAAAGTAAACGAGTAAATTGCGTTTAGTTTATTTAATGCTGCTATTGTGAGTGAATTTAGGTACTCTAATCGCCGGCCCACGCAACTGCTCATTCATATTTATGAGTGCACTCTGCTAATTATCACTTATGTAGCTACTGGGATCGAAGAGCATAATATGTAAATTATGTTTGCCAACCTATGTGGAGCCCTTCCCCCATTCACGATTTTATCAATATGGGGTGTTTGAAGAGATTTTTGTGAACTCACTTTTTTAGTATTAGGTTATCACAGTTTCATCCTCTTTTCATAACAAACGAACAACAAATTAAGGGTCTTCCTTAAAAATACCTTTTAAAATACAAATAAAATTCTGTTACTTTATTTTTTGATACGTTTGAATGTTCGCGCCAGTGCGCCACCTGGCGGACAGTAGCATAAACATCTTCGATTAAACACTGCTTGTTAAACTGCTTTGAAGTTCTATCGATATCGACAATCGATATTACTTTAAAACAATCTGGCAACGCCGTGGACAACCATTGAACCAATCTGGCATCGCCGTGGACAGCCATTGAATCCGGCAACACCGTTTATATTGAAAATATTGAAAAAATAATCAGGCTAAAATCTGGACTAAATCGACGCGGAGAAAATGCTAATTGACTACCTTCGATTTGGCCGGTCATCCGTTTGATAAGAACCAGTAAATGGCCAAAAACCGGGCAGCTGTGCGTGAAGAAAAGTGAAAAGCGAGTAGCGTGAATGTGTGTGTGTGTGCGTGCTAGTGCTTGTGTGCGTATGTGTGTGCGTGTCTTACGTTGCAAACAAAATTTCTTTACAATTTTTTTGCACTTGATCGGCGGCTGAAGCGGCGTTCTATTATTTTTTTCCTCGATCCGTATAGCGCAGCATTGCCCGCAAATGTTGCTCCCCCGATATGTGAGTGTTTTACATTGAGACAGTGGGTCGCGGGGGTCGCGGGGTCTGTAGATCCACAAACCTAATTAAGCATCTTTAACCCATAGCCGTGCATAAATTATCGCCACAATTATAACTGTTTACCCTATGCGATTTTGTGGCCTCGATTCGAAGAGATTTTGTTGTTGTTTTATTGTAAAATCTGTCGCCCGTTTTCCCAGTGACCTTCATATCCGAGCAGCAACAAAATCAATAGTAATATAGTTTACGTTGCATTCGGCGAACCACCCACCCACCACCCCCTTGCCGTTTTTACATAATTATGGCCAAGTTCACGGGTTCATGTCTATATCTATTCAATTGGTTTTTGATTGGCTGCAGTAACGAGCGTGGGATTATGACATTATATATATTGCCTGATTGGATGACACCGCCGCATGTGATCAGGCAACGAAAAAATTAAGGTGCTGCAGGCACCGACCGAAAAAATCTAAAAAAAATGGGGGAAAAAACAGCTGACCGAGGCTGAATTAAAAAGCTTTGCGGACCAAGCTTTGAAAGTTATTAGCTGCTGGAAAAGATGGCACAGATATACACTGATACCCGCATATTCCCCCTTGAACTTCGGTATTTACCTGGCCCATGAATCACCCACCAGTCGAGTCCCCACATGTGTAGATTAGTAATTGATTATCAATCGCGGGCCCCTTATCGCTGGGAACCTGTTGTGATTGTGGCCAGTCGCCTGGCATTGCTCACCCCCATTGCTTCCATATTACCTTTTCCAACATGACCGGCTCTAATGGCATATCCATCTCCAACTTGCAGGATAATGAAAGATGCACGAATATGACGTAAATGAGCGCAAAGAGGAACCAGCCAGTCTTCCACCCACTCAAAACGAGGCCAGTGACTCGGTCAGCAACAGCCAGGATAAGCAGCAGCAGGAGGATCAGCCTAAGCAGCGGGAAGATCAGCAGGATTCAGCTGAAAAACAAGGCCAGCTCCTACAGGATCAATCAAATCAGCAGAAGGAGCAGCAGGATAGCCAGGAAACAGACTTCAAAAGCAGTCCGCCTCGACAGGATCATCCAAATCCAGTGGAGGAGCATCCAAATCAGCAGCTGGCTGAGCAGCAGTACTGCAAAACCAGCCAGCCCCAACAGGAGGAGAAAGAGGATATCCCCGAGGTTTCCATTCTTTATCCGGTTGTAGTCTGCGATCAGGTGCCCACTAGTCAAGTGATTGTACCAGCGGACACGCCAAACAGTTCACCGGTTAAGAAGAGACAGCGACGCGTTTATGTTGCCGACTCCACGCGCTGCTCCAGTCTACGTTCCCGCCAAGAATCCACGGCGAAGGACTCGCACGAAGTTGGCCTAAAGCAGCCGGAAGTCGCCCCACCACCAGCGCCTGTACAGGCACCTTCGCCCACGCCGACAGAGACCACTGAATACGTAGCACTAGGTAGGATTTGTCTGCCAGGTTGCACTGTACCCGATTTAAACGCCAGCACATGTTAACAACAAATATTGTGATTAGCGTGGCTATCAAATTATATAATACCGCTGTGGTTACGTTTGTGCAGATAGCTCTTTTTCATTATCACAAAGCTGATTATTTTAATCTCCCTTATATACGCCACAATTCCAATTTTCAACCCTGCTAATTCAGATATTCTTTCTTTCAGAACTTTTTAAGCCAGAGTTTTGGAACCTCATCGAAGAGGCGCAGGAGCCTAAGCCTGCTGGCAAGAAGCGACGCGGTGCAGGAGGACTCAAAAGGACGCGGGGCAACAAGCTTCTGAGAGAGATCGAGATCCAATCACCAGAAACGGCGGCCGCCATCGCGGCAGCGCAGGCAGAACTCAACGCAGCAGGAAAGTCGGGAGCAGCAGGATCGCGGGCCAGCCGCAAGAGGACCAACACGATGTCACTGTACGATCGCCGATTCCAAACGACCACCGATGAGCGTCGCGTGGCCAACGGATACGGAGGCAATGGAGCGCGATCGGGAAATGGTTCCGCATCCAACGAGATCGAGTCCCAGGAGCTGCAGAGCCATCAGTATTACGGCCCCAGCGGTGGCAGCAATGCATCGGGAACGGGCACGGGATTGAATGGCAGTGGGGCGGCTCTGAACCACGCCCCTTCCATGGGCACGCTCTGCAACATTGGCAACAGTTGCTATTTAAATTCGGTGGTGTACACACTACGATTTGCCCCGCATTTTCTGCACAGCCTGCACCATCTGATACAGGACCTGAATGTGGTGCAGCAGACCATCGTGCGGCAGCAGACGGCACGGTCGGCGTCACTCGGCCGGAATGTGAGTGCTGCCCAGTTGGAGCATGCGCGTAGCTGGAGCAGCAAGGATCTGGCCACCAGTACGGATCAGTACAGCGGCCTGAACGGCGGAATAACTAGCGCAAGCAGTGGCAGCAGTTCCGGCAAGTCGACTCATCAGTCGGTCACCGAGAAACTCCACGAGCTGTATAACAACCTGCACGGCAACGAAATGGCAGACTCCACGGAGCCCTACCACGCGGATACGCTGCTGCATGCCATCCAGGATGTCAATGCCACTTTCGAAGGCAACCAGCAGCAGGACGCACATGAGTTCCTTATGTGCGTGCTGAACTGCATCCGTGAAACCAACCAGTCGTTGATCAAGGCCATCGGCGAGTGTCCCGAGGTCATAGCGAATGGGTAAGTGCTCCTTAAAAATATAATTAACAAAGATACAAATAACTAAATCAATGATTTACTTCGTTTTTGCAGCTACATAGCCAACCCAGATGAGGTCGATACCGGAGAGTCCCAGGATCGCACAGATTCTGGTGCGTCACAGACTCCCAGCTCTGGCAATGGATCGCTGCCATCTAGTCAAATAACCACGACCAAAACGTCATTCTTCTCGCGCAAATCAAAAAGAAAAGACGAGGTCAAGTCATCCAAGTCGACGCGCGTTCAGTCGCCGCTCAAGGACAATAGTCCGACGGCAAGCGGAGCGGGCACGGCCCATGCCACCGCCAACAGCCTGTTCTATCTGAACACAGTTGATCTCAGTGGCGCCAGCAGTACCAGCGGAAGTGCCAGTGCCAGTGGCGTAGTCCCCACAAGCGTTGCCTTGCCGACATTACCAGCACCACAGGCCACAAAATACTCCAGTGATGACGAGATGAATTCGGCCACTGTGCTGAAAGACAAAATGCGGCTGGAGGACAGAATACGGGAGCTGAATCTGAACTTCTTCAGCTCCGACTTCGAGGGTATAGTGGTCCTGACCACCAAATGCTTGAGCTGTGAGACAATCACGCGACAAAAGCAGGGCATGCTTGATATCTCTGTGCCGGTGCCAATCTCGGGGTATGACAATGCCGATCTGCAGGACAAGCCCAGCACCTATATACAGAATTCGTGCATCACGAAAGAGTACTTCCGCGGAGAGAACAAATACAGCTGCAACCAGTGCACCGGATACACCGAGGCCATAAGGTCCATCTCATACGAGGTCTTGCCTCGGTTGCTCGTTATCCAACTCAACCGTTTCTCCGGCGGCATGGAGAAGGTTAGTACGTATGTGCCCACCACCTTTACTCTGCCTTGCTTCTGCGCTACGTGCTGTGAACTGGGAGAAGGCAATAAGCTGCACGTCTACAAGCTGTACAGCGTGATAACCCACGTGGGAGCCACATTGACGGTGGGCCATTATATCGCGTACACCTGCTTCTTGGATCTGGCCAGTGACTACGTAAACTGTCCGAAGGATAGAAGGAACACAATGACGGGTTCGCAAACAATGTCTTCGCAAGCGGTGGCCTCCAATGAGAATGCGGCTCCAAACAATGGAAGCAGCTCCGTGGCCAGCACGCCAGTCATTGCGGCTGCCTCGGCGTTGGCCTCCTCGGGCAACATTTTGATGAAGAAGATGAAGTTCGGACGCAGCAAAGCCTCCAGCAGTGGCGATATGAGCAAGAATGTTAAGCAGGTGAATGGGACCAGCAGCAAAAACATCACCAATGGAATTGGAAAGCTGAGCATGAACACAACTTGCCAGGGCGTAAACTGCTGTGCCATGAGGCTCTGTTGCAGCCAGCAGACGAGCAGTAGCAACTCGGCCAGTTGTAGTGACTTTAGCGAGGAATCCCTGCAAAACGGAAGCAACAGCAATCTCAACTTCGGAGGATCGGGCACCACCTATCCCACGGGTTACGGAAGCACGGGACGCGGTGGTGTCAGAGCCAACTACGCCCACGGAGGCACAGATCCCATTTGGTACATGTGCGACGATGACAAAATCAAGGCCATGACCCAACGGGAGTTCGAAGAACTGTTATCGCCAACTCGGAAGATCACAATAACTCCATATTTGCTGTTCTACGCCCGATTTGATCTTCAGCCTCAGAGGGCCACTCCGCCGAAGGCGGGAACATCCTCAACGCCTCCGCCACCAGCGTCGGCACAGAGCACCTGGTCAAATGACAACGTTCCCAGCGGCTCGCACAAGATTTGAGGTTGCTCCCAGTCGCAAAAATCCAGTGGCAAGCGGGGAAAGTGAATATTGATTGACAAAACGTACATCGGCATACTGATCGGATTGGAGATGTCTCTAGCCTAGAATAATAAGCAAAAGAAGAAGTCTGTTTGTTAAACAATGTAATCTTACTAAGCTCTATCGTTTATCTACATGCATAACTATTCATTAACTAACCAGTGGTTTGACTGAGGCCTCAATTCCAAACGCCCAAAGGGGCACCCTCTTCCCATATCCGAAGATCATATAATTTTTGTTTTTATTAGTAACAATCAGTTCAGTCTGTTCAATCGATGCATTTGATTTTGGCATTCTATTATTGTAATCGTATCGTTATTTAATAAACATACCGATCGCGTCACTTTGAAAACACGAATTTAAAACGTTGAGATTGTTTGCTCCATTGAATGTAACCGACATTCGTAAAACGTTTTCGATATACTCGTACATAAATTAAAAGCGAAAGCAATAAATTTAACAAATCTTTGATTCAAAATAGTGCATGGCAGATCAGGCGAGTGTTGTAATAATAGTAATTATTATTAATAGTAATGAATAATCTCCAATATTCTCATAGGACATACATACCACGTTGCATTGGCATCAGCGGTTGATTTTTGTGTTTGGCAGGCGATGAAATCTGTAATAATTACAGCATACATATAGTAACTGGAATGGTTTATTGTAAACAATGAGCTATACCCACGCAAACACACAAATATATACGAAGTGTTGAATAGTTGTTAAACTTAAGACACACCTCAAATTAAAAGTGAAATGTAATTGATTGAATCGAATATAGCGGACAAACACAGATCAAGCGAACAAGAACAACTGAGAATTGTTATGAAATTGATTGCATAGTTTATAAAAACGTTTTCATATGACAAGCTGCAACAAAACTTCATTCACTCACAAAACACACATGATTGTAATGTAATATTGATAAATAATTGTAATAAAATTAAAATATCTGTCATAATTGTAATAGCACACTACTTACGCAATATTTTTAGTGGATTAGCCTTAGTTTTTCAGGCATTACATGACTCTAGTTTAGTTCAGTTCAGTTTTTCCAAGAGCGCTGCTATAGTGATATTAACATTTACAGAGCAAAGATTTGTGTACATTGTAATGTGTAAAGTTTACATTTAACAATTAAAAATAACTTTAACACTGATCCACAGGAGAAACCCATTCGGCAGTTCAATGCGACACATCAATTTGATTACGAAGCGGCTTTGTTGAAGTGAGAACCGTTCGATTCCAATTACATTTGTGTTTATTATTGACTAGCATTATAGAACATGCTTAACTAAATATACGAAATATACAACATACACATAATAATTGAAGTTTAAATGGGAGATAGCCCATAAAATGGTAGTCAATTCAGCAGGTAAAGAATCAAAGAATTGGTAACGATGTTTCTAGAAGCATTATTCTTTTTTATTGTACCGAGTTTTAGTAATGTTTATTTTATTCTGATTTTCTCAGTTACACGACTATTTAGAGGAGCTTTTTGATGGCATCGGTGAACTGCTGATAGTTTCGTTCCTTCCACTGCACATTGGTCAGCATTATCTCCAACGCCAGCTTGACAGCCTGATCCATACCTTTCAGCGACTTCTGGGAATTGGCTACAAAGTCCTTGAACTCATTGTAGTCTCTCCGGTTAGAGATGCCTGTATAAAGTGACGGTAGGAGGCGGGACATGGCCTTAGATAGAGGATAATAGCTAAAAAGAAAGTAAAATAGAGTTAAATAAGAAGCATTACTAACGTTGATTACCTTTACTTACAATTCGTAGATACTGTCCACGTTGTCCATGAAGTACTTCTTGGCCAGCAGGAAGCCCACATCGTTGTAGGCCAGCGATTGGAAAGCCCATGCCGCATCATGCTTTCGAATCTCGGACTTCGGGTCGAAGATCATCTCTAGCGAGCGCTGCAGCAACCACACCTCCCGTGAGCAAGATAGAGCATCGATAATTGACATCTTTTCGGTTGCCACATTCCCGTTTAGGTACCGCGTCCAAAGGAACTCCCAATCCTCATCGGATCCGTACTTGATGGCGGCGCAATAGACGACGCCTCGTATATCGATGGGCACCGGATTCTTCTCGTCAGGACTGGCCGACGATCGCCAGCTGCGGAAATAGGCCAAAGCCTGGGGCACACAGTCGGATACCTGGTAGTGGCAGGCCCAGATCGCTACACTTGTCTTCAGCAGAATATCGTCCTGATTCTGTATCGATGCATATGTGTCGTTGATGCCATTCAGGTGCTCGTAGATCGGAGTGATCAGTTTCTTTACAAAGCGCTGTGGATACGAGATATTATGAAATTAATTCACTTTTTTTAACTTTAACTTTCTTTAAAGTTTACCTTGAAAAATTTTAAGTTTGGTGTTGTTCGGATAATGCGACTCAATAGCTGTAAGTTCATCAACGCAGCTTTCCAGGGTAGCAGCTCCCGTTCTCTCTGCAAATAACTAATCAATTTAAGTGCCACATCGTAGTCCTGTTCTCCGGTCCAAGCGAAGTACGAGATATCGTCTATAAGTTGTGCCCTGTTGACCACGTGGATGGTATCGTACGCATCGCTGTTCAAAGTCTCGATCAAAAGCTTCCAGTTCTGGGCATCGTAGTTGACCTTGTAAGGCGATGACAGCTGGTTGTTGAAGATCACCCACTGATCGGGTCCGGGTAGATCTTTGATCGTTTTTGGAAGACTTTCGCCATCATCACTGCACTCCATCCACGCCTTGGGAGCCGTGCTGTTAAAGTCCCTTTCCTCTTCGGTGGTGTAGCTCAGTGGGATCCACCAGCACCCACCGCTGTCTATCCTCGAAACATTGGTATTAAGAAGGTAGCGCTCTTGTGTGAGTTTCGCAGTCCTTGTTGTATAGTCACGAGTCACATGGATCACGGGGTATCTATAGGACAGACAGTTAAATCGTAATTCCTTTTTATTCATATTTAAACCTACCCTGTTTGCAAAGTCCACGAGTCCATAATGGTCTTTAAGTCGTAGCTCTTTGGCAGAGCACCAGTTTTATGAGCAGCTTCTGTAAGTGACTCCCAGAGATTATCCTGTTCCGCGTTCTTATAAGCGTACCTTTCTAGATACGATTTCAGGCCACCCCGGAATGCCTCCTCGCCCAGGAACAAGTGCATCATGCGCAGAACTGATGATCCCTTATCGTAAGAGATAGCATCAAAGTTCTCGAAAACCTGGGAAACCATTTGAACGGGTCTCGAAATGGGATGGCTACTCTCCAGAGAGTCCTTTTGGAAAATGGAAAGCAAGTTGGTCATCGACTCCAGCTGCATGTAACGCCATTCCGGGTAGATGTTATCAACCGCCAAACTACCTACATAGGTAGCGAATCCCTCGTTGAGCCAAAGATCAGTCCACCACTTCATGGTCACTAAATTTCCGAACCACTGATGAGCCAACTCATGGGCCATCACACTCGACACGTACTGCTTGTCTTCCAGCGCGGAAAAGTCATTGGAGAACAGGAGGGCAGTTTCTGTAAATGTCACCAGGCCCCAATTCTCCATGGCACTTGCACTAAAGTCAGGAATAGCGATTTGATCAATCTTCGCAAGCGGAAACTTGACGCCGAATAACTGCTCGTAATATTGCAGAATTTTTGGTCCAAACTCTGCAGCATAATCACACTGATCGATGGCACTTGGTCTTGCCCATGTGCGGAAAAGAGCGCCATTTGGCAGGGTGGACGGTTTGTGGGCGAAATCATTCAAGGAATATGCCACCAGGTAGGTAGACATTGGCACAGATTCTTCAAATTCGGTCCATATATAGTCCGCCATATAATCACTGAAAGAAGAAAGGTGAAAGTTATGATTATAAGATCATTAACAAAAAAGAAACTAATATGCTTTTTTACTGTGGCTTTGTTTCCTTTAAGGGCGAATTACTGAGACTCGTAAACTTCTTGTGATGACCCAAAGTGATCACGAACTTTGCCTTATAGCCAGGTTCATCGAAGCAGGGAAAAGCCAAACGAGCTGAAGCGGGTTCAAATTGGGTAATGGAGATCCATCTGAAAATAATCACACTTTATTTAGAGATCTAATATCCCTTCATAAATCCTTACCTCGTCTCATTGGTTGCCGAATCCTCATAGGAGCTACGATAATAGCCTTCCAATTGTTTATTTAGCTCGGCTGAAAATACCAAACTTAACTCATAGACATTACCAGCCAAAAGTTCTTGGCAGGTTTTGAGAATATAGAAGTCGTGGGTTGGGTTCACCTCCGTGGTTGTCGCGCAGTTATCCTTCGGTCCTTCTCCGCTAATTTGCCGAAGAGTGATCTGCGACTCATCGATGTCCAGTCCCCTTGAGTGAAGCGTTATGTTTTTGGTGTTCAGGAGGGTTTCGATATAAATTTTCACAGTTCCGTTAAAGCGAAATTCCTCCGGATTTTCCAGTTGAGTTAGAATGCGCAGGTCATACTTCTGTGGCCGTAGAGCCACTGGCAGGCGATAGTGGTTATAGCTGGAATCAGTATTTGCTAAACCCATTCCAAGGATTACTACCAGTAGAAAAAACGACTTCATGGTCGATTCTTGGATAAGGATATAGAGAATGATACTATTATTATTTGTTATCGTTGATAAGTAATTTAAAGTATACAAATTATGAACACGTAGGCAATTTTTAAAATCATATTGGTAGAAATTACTAGAAGCTTATCTTCCAAAGCATATGCTGAACCTATGAACTTGCAAAATACTAAAATTAGCTAATTTTCGTTCACAAGGAATGTGTATATTATTGATAAGAGTCCCTAGTTTCTCAGAAAAGATTAAAATAATTGACGTCATGCTTGGAATGCAGGCAATTTTTTATATAAAAAGAATATTACAATTCCTTGCAATAAAAATGATTCAAATCCTGCGTAATAGTCAATATTACAAATATTAGGAATATTATTTCCAACACTTTTTTAGTTTAAAAAAATTATAATTTTTTATACAAGTACAACTTAAAACGGCACAGTTCTTAATCCTTTTTTTTAACTTTTTAAAAGAATGTAGACATAAGCTAAGCACACTTCCTAATGCAACAGAGAACGAAAACTGAATGTGAAAGTTTTGACGCTAAAGACGATTTAAATATTATCTGCGCGACGAACACTGAATGTGAAAGTTATGACGTTAAAGACGATTTAAATATTATCTGCGCGCATTGCTAAGGCGAGGGAAAAGTAAGATTAGTAGAGCAATTTATATTGTTATCATGGATCACTTCACTCAACAGATGCTGAATTAATTTGAAAAAAATTGTTTCGGTAATTTACAATCCCATAGTAAGCATTCGACTATGAATTAACTATTTTTCTTTATAAAGAGTCAAAAAATTAAAATATTACGTTGCAGAATTCTAGAAAACGATTTTTTCTATTGTCATGATAATATAAAATATTGGAAAAGCAAGAAAAGAACAGTTTAGTAAAGAGCTATAGTGTACATTTAAATTTAAACAATTAGTCTAGGAAGTTTGCAACATTTTTTGAAGTGAAAGGGTGAATTGTTTATAGTTTCGCTCTTTCCATTGCACGTTGGTCAGTATTATCTCCAATGTTTGATCGGTAGACTGTTCTATATCCTCGAACTGTTTTTTAGAATTGGCGATAAAGGTTTTAAACTCATTGTAGTCTCTCCGGGTAAAGATTAGTTCGGAGAGCGGCGGCAGAAATTCTGCCAAATACTCCGATTGAGGATGATAGCTGAAAATGAATGCTTAACAATATAACCAATAGAAAATATAACATTCTACTTACAACTTGGAGATTGATTCTACATTTTCCATCAAGTATTTTTTGGCCAGCAGAAAGCCTATCTTATTGGAGGCAATTGACTGGAAAACCGATGCGGAATCCTGCTTTCGAATGTCGCTCTTTGCTTCGAAAATCCTCTCCAGATAGCTCTGCAACCGCCACACCTCCTGAGTACAAGCCAGGGAATTCATGATGATCTGCTTCTCAGTCGCCACATTTGCCTTCAGGTATCGCGTCCATAGGAACTCCCAATCGTCGTCACTTCCATGTTTTATGGATTGACAGTACACCATGCTTCGATAGGCGATTGGCACTGGATTATTCTCGTCGGGATTAGCCTCCGATCGCCATTTGCGGAAGTATGATAACGCCTGGGTTAGGCAATCGGATACCTGGAACAAGCATGCCCTATTCGCCACCATGGTCTTCAGAAGGATCTGATCCGGCTGTTGGATCGACGAATCTGTGTCGTTGATGCCGTTCAGATGCTCGTATATCGGGGTGATCAGCTTCCTTATGTAGCTCTGTGGATAAAAGTTTGCAGTTGGAGAAAATAAGTTATCATGAAAGTTACCTTGAAAAACCCATAGTTTGGCGTCTGCCGGACAATGCCACCAATAGTGGTCAGATGTTGAAAAGCCGATTGCCAGGGAAGCAGTTCCCGCTCTCTGTGAAGATAACTAATCAATTTAAGGGCAGTATCGTAGTCCTGTTCTCCGGTCCAAGCGAAGTATGCGATATCGTCTATAAGCTGGGCCCTATTGACCACGTGTATGGTTTGGTACTCATCGCTGTTCAAAGTCTCGATCAAAAGATTCCAGTTGTGGGCATCGTAGTTGACCTTATAAGGCGATGACAACTGGTTGTTGAAGATCACCCACTGATCGGGTCCGGGTAGATCTTTGATTGTTTTCGGAAGACTTTCGCCAGCATCACTGCACTCCATCCACGCCTTGGGAGACGTGTTATTGAAGTCCTTTTCCTCTTCGGTGGTGTAACTCAAAGGGATCCACCAGCACCCACCGCTGTTTATCCTTGATACATTGGTATTAAGAAGGTAGCGCTCTTGTGTGAGTTTCGCAGTCCTTGTTGTATAATTACGGGTCACGTTGATCACGGGATATCTAAAAATATGGAAATTTACATAATTGGTAGGCAATTCTTTTTTTGAAGCAACCTAAACCTACCCAGTTTGCAGAGTCCACGAATCCATTATGGTCTTAATTTCATAGTTCTTTGGCAGAGCCCCAGTTTTATGAGCAGCCTGTGTAAGTGACTCCCATAGATTATCCTGTTCTGCGTTCTTATAGGCGTATCTTTCTAGATACGATTTTAAACCGGTCCGGAATGACTCCTCCCCCAGGAACAAGTGCATCATGCGGATAACTGATGATCCTTTCTCGTAAGAGATCTCATCAAAGCTCTCGGAAATCTGCGACACCATTTCTATGGGTCTCGAAATGGCATGACTACTTTCCAAAGAGTCCCTTCGGAAAATGGTCAGCATGTTGAAAACCGACTCCAATTGCATGGAACGCCATTCCGGATGGACGTTCTCCAACCCCAAGCTGGCCACATAGGTGGCGAATCCCTCGTTGAGCCAGAGATCAGTCCACCACTTCATGGTCACTAAATTTCCGAACCACTGATGGGCCAACTCATGAGCAATTGTATTCGCAAGCTCCTGCTTGTCCTCCTGTGCGGAATACTCGGCAGAGTACAGAAGCGAACTCTCCGTGTAGGTCACCAGACCCCAGTTCTCCATGGCTCCTGCACTGAAGTCGGGCACAGCTATCTGATCGACCTTCGGAAGCGGGAACTTCATGCCGAACAACTGCTCATAATATTGGAGAACTTTCGGTCCAAACTCAGCGGCATAATCGCACTGATCGATGGCATTGGGTCTGGCCCAAGTGCGGAACAGAGTGCCACTCGGCAACGTTGATGGCTTGTGGGAGAAATCGTTAATGGAATAGGCTACCAGATAGGTGGACATTGGCAATGACTCCTGGAATTCCGACCATACATAATCGGGAAGCGATTCACTGGAAGAAGAAACTACAAAATTAATATGCTAATTCCCATTAAATAAATTAGCAAATATTACTGGGGCTTAGTTTCCTTCACCGGCATATTGCTGAGTCCCGTGAACTTCTTGTGATAACCCAAAGTGATCACAAAGGGTGCCTTATAGCCAGGTTCATCGAAACACGGGAATGCCACTCGCGCTGAGGCGGGTTCGAATTGTGTAATGGAGATCCATCTGCAAGAAAATAAAAGGATCGGATATATATCTCTACGTAAAAATGAAATCCCATTTCTAACCTTGTCTCATTGGCCACAGGATCCTCGTAGGAACTTCGGTAGTAACCAGCCAATTGTTCTTGTAATTTTGCCGAAAAAGGCAAAATCAGTTCGTAGACATTGCCACTAAGGAGTTCTTGGCAGGTTTTGAGAATATAAAAGTCGTGGATGGGATTTACTTCTGTAGAGGTAATACAGTTATCCGAATTGCCTTCGCCGCTAATTCGGCGAAGGGTGATCTCATTATCGTTGATAGTCAGATCCTTCGAGTGAAGCGTTATGTTGTTGGTGTTTTCCAAGGCTTCGATTTGAATTTTCACGGTTCCGTTAAAGTGAAGATCCTCAAGATCTTCCAATATTGTCAAGATGCGCAGGTCGTACTTTTGGGGACGAAGAGCCGTTGGCAGGCGGAAGAAGTCGTAGGTGGAAGCTGCCGTTGTTAAACTCAGGCTTAGTGCCCCACATAATAACAAAAGCAAGTTCATGGTCGAATCTGATGTTGATATTATTCAATTGTTAATTTAATTAAATTTCAATTATTCTTAAGAGTTTCAAAGAAACTATAACACTATAATTATAAAACTGGTTATACTTATGTATGAGATTAAATTTCACAGCCGTTAACCTAATTCCACTGAGGTCAATAAACTTAATCGGTTAGAAAACTGAACTGATATTGTTAAGAGATAGCTAAACAGCAAAAGAAAAAAATATAATTTCGTCTGATTATGTAAGAAATAAATTGGACAAATGAAGTAATTCTTATCAACAATATAAAACCGTTGACATTCAATTACTAAAAACTACGCAAGATTAAATATTGTAATGGAACAAAATCGGATTCACTGACAATTCATTAAAATTTATAGTCAGGTCACAATCAGATTTGAATGTGCGCTTTTTCCGGAATAATTATATATTTGTATTAATAATATGAAGATTACAAAACGGATACATTGATGAAAATGTATAAAGTAATAAGAGTTGAGCTTTTTCCTTCACTTCCTATTAACACATATAACAACTTTACAGATTTACCATCTGGTTTTTTAACACAGATTTTCACAAAATAATTATTTTGTATTGCCTACAATATTTTCCACTTTAATCGGATTTTGAAACTACTAAAACCCTATTACTTACACCTCTGAACACGACGGAGAGCAAACACTGAATGATGCCAATTCGACGAGATGCGGAATAGAAATGTTTTTGAGCATCTAAGTTTGAGAGAGTAAAAACTTATAGAGAACAACTTTTGAGATTATTCTTAATGGCACACAATCGATGTGCAATATAGACAGCATTATGAAATACTACCGGGGAATTACATGCTTATTAAATATTATTAATATAATTATTTTAATTAGTAAATTTAATATTTAAAGTGTTCGATACATAAGTAATCGAAATAATTGATATAACCCAGACATATATTTTATTACATACATTTACGTATACTTAAACTCATTTAGCTTAAACTCTCATTAATAAACAATGAAACTGTTTTTATTGTTTTGAAGAATTTATTATTTTATTTAAGCATCCGCTTACAACATTTAATTTGCAATAGAAACACGCAATTAGAAAATTATATTAGTTCTTTAAAAATATTGGTCTGAATATTTTACAAGAATTTCTTGATGGCACTAGTGAAATGATCATAGTTTCGCTCCTTCCACTGCACATTGGTCAGCATAATCTCCAAAGCGTGTTGAATAGCCTCCTCCGAACCCTTTAGAGACCCTTGTGATTTGACGACAAATTCTTTGAACTCGTCATAGTCTTTCCGCTTAAAGACCTGTTTTTGAAGGGGTTCTAGGAGACGAGTCAAACTTCTGGTAAGTTGATGGTAGCTAAAATAAATAAAGATAAGATAATAGTGACATAAGTATGGTAAAATGTGTACTTTACTTACAAATTATTTATAAACTCCACATTATCCATAAAGTAATTTTTGGCCA
The DNA here is from genome assembly GCA_037075245.1 of Drosophila mimetica. Taxonomy (NCBI): domain Eukaryota; kingdom Metazoa; phylum Arthropoda; class Insecta; order Diptera; family Drosophilidae; genus Drosophila; species Drosophila mimetica. The sequence continues at coordinate 12,450,912 of JBAMCH010000023.1, forward strand.
GCCGGAAGCCGACCTCGGTTTTGGCCACCGCTTGGAAGGCCCACTTCGAGTCCTGTTTGCGAACATCCTCTATGGGGTCAAAGATCAGCTCCAGATAACGCTGCAACAGCCACACCTCCCTCGAACAACCCAAGGCCGTCAGAATGGTGCGCTTTTCGGCCGCCACATTCGATTTCTTGTAACGCGTCCACAGGAGCTCCCAATCCTCATCGGATCCATGCTTTATCAAGGTGCAGTAAACAGTGTTACGCACATTGATCGGCACCGGGTTCTTCTCATCGGGATTAGCCTCCGATTTCCAGTCGCGGTAGTAAGCCAAGGCCTGTGGCACGCAATCCGCCACCTGGTACTGACACGCCCAATTGCCCACCATCGACTTCAGGAGAATCTGATCCTGCTGTTCGATCGAGCTGAATGTGTCGTTGATGCCTTTCAGGTGTTCGTAGATAGGCGTAATTAGCTTCTTGACATATCTCTGAAAATAATAAAATCTAGTATATTACCATATCCTCAATTAAAGCCTATAAGGCTCACCTTGAAGAACTCAAAGTTTGGTGTCTGTCGGACAATCCGATTAAGCAGCTTTAGATTCTCGAAGGCCGCTTTCCAAGGAAGAAGTTCACGCTCTTTCTGCAAATAATTTACCACTTGCAAGGCGGTCTCGTAGTCCTGCTCTCCAGTCCAAGCAAAGTAAAGGACATCGTCTATAAGCTGAGCCCTGTTGACCACATGGATGCTCTGGAACTCCCCGCTGTTTAAAGTCTCGATCAAAAGCTTCCAATTCTGAGCATCGTAGTTGACTTTATAAGGCGATGATAACAGATTGTTAAAGATCACCCATTGATCGGGTCCTGGAAGGTCCTGGACTGTCTTGGGCTCACTCTCGCCACTCTGGCTGCACTCTATCCAGGCTTTGGGGGCGGTGTTGTTGAAGTCCTTCTCCTCCTGAGTGGTATAGCTAAGTGGCACCCACCAACATCCCTTACCGGCTCTAGATATGTCGGTATTCAGAAGGTAGCGTTCTTGACGGAGTTCCGCAGTCTTTTTCGAATAGTCACGGGTCACATTGATCACGGGATACCTAAAAGTTGGTTTGTACATAAAACGAATCTTTTTTTTTTTTTTTTAATTTAAACATACCCGGTTTGCAGAGTCCACGAGTCCATGATGGTCTTAGTATCGTAGTTCTTCGGCAAAGCACCATTTTTGTGGGCAGCTTGAGTAAGTGACTCCCAAAGATTATCTTGCTCCGCGTTCTTATAAGCGTACTTTTCTAGATACGATTTTAGACCGGTCCGGAATGACTCCTCCCCCAGGAACAAGTGCATCATGCGAAGAACTGAAGATCCTTTCTCGTACGAGATCTCATCAAAGCTCTCGGAAATCTGCGAAACCATTTTTATGGGTCTCGAAATGGGATGGCTACTCTCCAAGGAGTCCTTTCTGAAAATGGCTAGTAAGTTGGATAACGATTCTAGTTCCATGGAACGCCATTCCGGATGGATGTACTCCACGCCCAGGGTTGCAACATAGGTGGCGACTCCCTCTTTAAGCCAGAGATCTGTCCACCACTTCATGGTCACTAAATTTCCGAACCACTGATGGGCCAACTCATGAGCTACTATATTAGAAACTTCTTGTTTATCCTTTAGTGACGAAAATTCATTGGAGTATAGAAGTGCGGTCTCTCTATAGGTCACTAACCCCCAGTTTTCCATTGCTCCAATATTAAAGTCGGGCACAGCGAACTGATCGACCTTCGGGAGCGGGAACTTAATGCCAAACAATTGCTCGTAATACTGGAGAACTTTCGGTCCAAACTCAGCGGCATAATCACACTGATCAATGGCATTAGGTCTGGCCCAAGTGCGGAAGAGGGCGCCATTTGGTAGGGTGGAAGGTTTGTGGGAGAAATCATTCACGGAATATGCCACCAAGTAGGTGGAGATCGGCACTGACTCCTGGAATTCCGTCCATATGTAATCGGGAATCGAATCACTGCAATAATGAAATGATAGGTGATAAACATACTCATAGCGAATAAATTAGAAAGTAAAATTTACTGTGGTTTGGTTTCCTTCACGGGCATATTACTGAGTCCAGTGAACTTTTTGTGATAACCCAACGTGATCACAAAGGGTGCCTTATAGCCAGGTTCATCGAAACACGGGAATGCCAATCGAGCCGAGGCAGGTTCGAAATGTGTAATGGAAATCCATCTGCAAGAAAATCATAATGTAGTGAAGAAGGGGATAAATCTATTTACTTTGTCAAATATTTTACCTTGTCTCGTTGGCCACGGGATCAACATAGGAACTTCGGTAGTATCCCTCCAGCTGATCATTTAGTTTGGCCGAAAAAGACAAATACAATTCATAGACGTTCCCAGCCAAAAGTTCTTGGCAGGTTTTAAGAGTAAAAAAGTCGTGGATGGGGTTTACTTCTGTAGAGGAAATGCAGTTATCCTTTTCCGTCTCCCCACTAATTTGCCGCAATATGATCTTTGATTCATCGATGTTCAGGTTTTTTGAGTGTAACGTTATGTTGTTGGTATTTTCCAAAGCTTCTATCTGAATTTTCACAGTTCCATCAAAGTAAAAATCCTTTGGATTTTCAAGCTGAGTTAGGATGCGCAGGTAATACTTCTGAGGTCGAAGAGCTGATGGTAGACGATAATGGGTATATCTGGAATGGGCCGTAGATAAACCCAAGCCAAGGCCAATTACAAATAATAGAATCCACTTCATGATCGATTCTGTAGGTGAAATATTTAAAACACTAAAATTAGTAAACTATAACAAAGTTTTTGTAATTTAAAATTCAATTTCACAACATGAACAAAGTGAATTAAATTTACATAGTTCTAATCAAAATATTATAGAAACCTTTGAACTCGGCAGACGCTGAATTCGAATGAGAAAGATTAAATAATTTGAATAATCTGAAACAAAATGGCATAAAATTGATTAATTAATTGTGGGTTCATATTTTGTTTGAATAAACAAATGTTTTGTAGAATCGCTAGAATAATTAATAACACGTTATCACTTTAATGAAACTGTTTATCTGACCTATTTATAAATATATAATTCGAATATTTATAATTGCTACACGTTGTATTTAATTAATCTCTTTCTTTATATTGCCCTGATTCAGTAATTTTAAACACAACATGTTTGCCTCTGTTTTTGTTATTTATTTGTTGCTTTTTATTCTCCCATAACTCGATTAAATCGGGCACTAAATCCCACACTTCGAGCAGTAATTATTTATACCTCCGAGCACAACGAAATCCAAAGACCGAATGAAGCTTATTTGAAGATCGGGTTGAACTTATACAGGGTGTCGAGCAAACCGGCGCCTGTTCGGCTACATTTTTCCGAAACACCAGGGATGGAAGCATACTCTAAATATCGAATATTGAATACATATTGATTTTAATTTATATTTTTAATTTTTGCCAAAAATTTCTAAGAAATACAGGCAGATTTTAAATCGAAATTACAGGCGATATTTATTATATAAATAGGAAATTGTTTATAAATGCAGCTTGATGAAGCGCGAAAACTGGTGATAGTTTCGGTTCATCCACTGCACATTGGTCACCATTGTCTCCAAACTTTGCTGAACGACTAGATGAACAGCTTCCAGAGACTCTTCCGAAGTTTTAACAAATTCATTGAACTCATTCAAGTTTCTCGCCGTAATGACTTGCTCGGAAAGTGGCGGCAACAGTCGAGTCGGTCGATCAAAGCTGAAAGTTGTCCTGTTTAAAAGAGTACCTTTCAGAAAAAATCTTTCTTGCAACTTACTACTTGATGATAGAGTTCACGTTGTCAACTAAATAATCCTTTGCCAGGTGGAAGCCCACTTCATTTGAGGCTACTGCCTGGAAGCTTAGGGAAGAATCCTGCGAACGAATGGATCCTTCGGGATCGAATGCCGCCTTCAAGTAGCGCTGCAATATCCAAACTTCTCTGGAGCAACCCAAAGTCCTTAAAATGGTCTGCTTTTCGGAACCCACATTTGAATTCTTGTATCGCGTCCATAGGAATTCCCAATCGTCATCACGGCCGTGTCTCATTGCGGTGCAGTACACAGTGCTGCGAAGGTTAATCGGAATCGGATTCTTCTCGTCGGGATTAGCCTCGGATCTCCACTGGCGGAAATAGGACTGTGCCCGGGGTACACAATCGGACACCTGGTACTGACATGCCCAATCGACTACCATGGTCTTCAAAAGGATTTCATTCTGCTGCCGGATCGAACTAAATGTGTCATTCATGCCGCTTAGGTGCTCATAAATCGGACTAAGGAGCTTCTTCATGTAGCGCTGTAAATTGTACATTTTATAAGGGAGGTTACTCATCGTAAAAAAGATAATGATACTTACTTTAAAGAAGCCGAAGTTCGCGGTTTGTCGAAGAATTCTATTCAACAGCTTTAGATTGTCTAAGGCCGATTTCCAAGGAAGAAGCTCCTGCTCTCTCTGCAAATAATTGATCACTTGCAGTGCTGTCCCGTAGTCCTGTTCCCCTGTCCAAGCAAAGTACAGGACATCGTCTATAAGCTGGGCCCTGTTCATCACGTGAATGCTCTGGAACTCGTCGCTGTTCAAAGTCTCGATCAAAAGCTTCCAGTTCTGGGCATCGTAGTTCACTTTGTATGGTGTCGACAGCTGGTTGTTGAAGATCACCCACTGATCGGGTCCAGGAAGATCATGAATGGGCTTGGGCAGACTCTCGCCAGTCCTGGTGCACTCCATCCAAGCCTTGGGCTCCGTGCTACTAAAGTCCTTCTCCTCCTGGGTCGTGTAGCTCAGTGGAACCCACCAACATCCACCGTTGTCGACTCTAGATAATTCGGTATTTCGGAGGTATCGCTCTTGAGTAAGTTTCGCGGTTTTTGTCGTATAGTCACGGATCACGTTGACCACCGGAAAGCTGCAAGAAAACTAGTTAAACTATATAGCTAGCAACGAGGTCTAAAGCAAACACTCACCCGGTTTGCAGAGTCCACGAGTCCATAATTGTCTTGATGTCGTAGTTCTTTGGCAGAGCTTCATTTTGATGTGCAGCTTGAGTAAGGGACTCCCAGAGATTATCCTGTTCGGCGTTCTTGTATGCATACAACTGTAGGTACGATTTCAGACCGGATCTGAAGGCGTCTTCGCCCAGGAACAAGTGCATCATGCGCAGCACTGAAGATCCCTTCTGATAGGAGATTGCATCGAAGCTCTCTTCGATCTCCGATACCATTTGAATGGGCCGGGAAATTGGGTGACTGCTCATCAAAGCATCCAGACGGAAGGTGGTCATCAGAGAGGATAATGCACCTCTGTCCTTCGAGTGCCAATCGGGATGGATGTGCTCCACACCCAAACTGCCCACATACGTGGCGAATCCCTCGTTAAGCCAGAGATCAGTCCACCACTTCATGGTCACTAAATTTCCGAACCACTGATGAGCCAACTCATGGGCCACCACATAGGCCAATAGCTGTTTGTCCGCCAGCGACGAATGACTGGGCGAGAAAAGAAGCCTGGACTCTCTGTAGGTCACCAGACCCCAGTTCTCCATGGCATTGTAACTCAAGTCGGGCACGGCGAACTGATCGATTTTCGGAAGAGGGAATTTAATGTCGAAAAACTCATCGTAGAACTGCAGAACTTTGGGTCCAAACTCAGCCGCAAAATCGCATTGATCGATGGCATTAGAACGGGCCCAGGTTCGGAATTGAACGCTATTTGGTAGCGTTGATGGTTTGTTGGCGAAGTCGTTTACGGAATACGCTACCAGGTAGGTGGACATCGGCACTGACTCTTCGAATTCACTCCACATGTAGTCGGGAAGGGATTCACTGCAAGAATTTTAATATTTATGAAATAAATATTGTTTAGATGCAAAATAAATTTCAATATACTCTGGCTTAGTTTCCTTCACGGGCATATTGCTAAGGGCCGTGTAGGTTTTATGATATCCCAATGTCACTACGAAGGTTGCCTTGTAGCCAGGCTCATCGAAGCAGGGGAATGCATATCGTGCCGAGGCCGGTGCAAATTGGGTAAGGGAGATCCATCTGCAAATATTACGCATGTCAAAATGAGAAAGAAGGCTGGACTTTATATGGTTCCTACCTCGTTTGCTTGGTTTTAGGATCCCAGTAGGAACTACGGTAGTAGCCCTCAAGTTGTCGGTTTAACTCGGCTGAGAAGGCCAAGTTGAGTTCATAGACTTGGCCAGCTAATAGCTCCTGGCAGGTTTTAAGGATATAGAAATCATGAATCGGACTTACTTCTGTTGAGGTGATACAGTTATCCAAATTTCCTTCGCCGCTGATTTTACGAAGAGTGATCTGCGTCTCATCTATAGTGAGATCCTTCGAGTGTAATGTGATATTACTGGTGTTTTCTAGAGCTTCAATTGTAATTTTGGAAGTACCGCTGAAGCGGAGATCATCCATATCTTCCAGCTGCGTTAGGATGCGCAAATAATACTTTTGGGGTCGCAAGGAAGTCGGTAGACGATAGTAATTATAGCTGGACTCTGTTTTGGCCATGGCTAAGCTCAGCCAGAAGCCAATCACAAATATAATGAACCATTTCATTTCAGAATCTGAAAATGACAGCTTTTAATTTTAGTCAACAACTCATAATCACTTTAGTTTAATGTTTACTACTCATTACGTAAAAGCCATGTCAATAAACATGATTCTTATCAAGCAGCTGAACTTTTAAACTCGTATGTAATCGCAAAATTACTCTCACTATTTTGTTATTTATCAAATTGTTTACATATCCACAACTCTTTAAAGTTTTCAAAAGCATTACCAGTGGTTCTCCGAGTAATTAATACACTTCTGAACACAACGGAGACAAAAACAGAATGCGGCTACTTAGAAGATCAAGGAAAATAAAATATAATATAACTTAAGTAACGGAACATTTTTGGAGCGCACTACTTTGAGAGGGATTTGCTCTCTGTGAGTAACTCAGAGAATTCAAATTGTATTGCCAATTCTCTCTTTTACTCTTTAGTTCTGTATAGTTAAAGATTATAAAGCCTTCTACGATTGAAGAACACCTTCTAAAGTTCTTGTTTAACATTAGCTCAATTGAAAAAATTAGTTTACAATCTTTTAAAACTCTAAGCAAAGAATTGAAAAAATATAAATCATTTATTTTGGATCTACACGTATAATACTATATAGTATATAGTGAACTTCTGAAACAGATGTTTGTATAATCTACAGGTGCTGCTGGATGGAGCGGGAAAAGTGATGATAGTTTCCTTCCTTCCACTGCACATTGGTAAGCATTGTCTCCAAACTCCGCTGAATCGCCTGCCAAAGGTCCTTCAGGTACTTCTGAGAATTATTGACGAAGGTCCTGAATTCATTCAGCTCACATCTACTAATAACTTGCTCAGAAAGTGGCGTCAAAAGGCGAGACATGGTCTTCGCCTCGGGAAAATAGCTGAAAGAAAATATATATCTAGAACACCATTTCGCCTTCAATAGGAACTGAACTTACTACTTGTGGATAAGATCCACATTATCTATGAAGTACTTCTTGGCCAACAGGATTCCGACTTGCCGCGAGGCTACCGCCTGAAAGACAAGCGTCGAATCCTGCTTGCGAATGCCTCCTTTGGGATTAAAAGCCATCTCCAGATAGCGTTGCAATATCCATATTTCATTCGAGCAACCCAGGGTAGCCAAAATGGTCTGCCTTTCGGAACCCACATTAGATTTCTTGTACCGCGTCCAGAGGAAGTCCCAATCCTCATCAGTGCCGTGTCTTATTGCGGTGCAGTACACAGTGCTGCGAAAGTTCAGTGGAATCGGGTTCTGCTCGTCGGGATTAGCCTCGGATCTCCACTGGCGGAAATAGGACAGTGCCCGGGGCTCACAATCGGACACCTGGTACTGGCATGCCCAATCGACCACCATCGTTTTCAGCAGGATCTCATTCTGTTGCTGGATCGAACTGAATGTGTCGTTCATGCCGTGTAAGTGTTCATAGATTGGGTTAAGGAGCTTTTTCATGTAGTGCTGAAAATTATGGATTAAATATGAAAGGGTTGTCTTATGAAAAACAAGAAAGGAAGCTAACTTCGGCCAGCCGAAGTCTATATACCCTTGCAGTTAATTCCTATTTAATTACAAATTACAAAAATCTGAATTTCGATTTGGAACAAACCGAATTATAGCAATTTTGACAATAATTGATTGATCATTCCTATGGGAGCTATATAATATAGTCGTCCGATTTATGTAAAATTTATTTCGAAATTCTGAAATAATAAAATAAAGTTATATTCAAGAGTAGAAGAGAATACAATAAAAATTAACAAAGCTATAATTTTTTTCCTATTAATTTCCCATTAATTTTCCGATCATTCCTATGGGAGCTATATGATATAGAATCATCAGAAGTATTAAAAAAACGATATTCCAAAGAGTAGAAGGAAATATGTCAAAAGACACCGAAGCTATAATTTTGTTCATATTAATTTGCCATTAATTTTCTGATAGTTCCTATGGCAGCTATATGATATAGTCGTCCGATTTTTAAAAAATTTAATTCGAAATTCAGAACTGTTAAAAAAATTATATTTCCAAAAGCATAAGGTAATATGTCAAAAAACACATAAGTTATAATTTTTTTTCAATTATTTTTCCGATTATTCCTATGGGAGCTATAAGATATAGTTGTCCGATGCGGCCGGCTCCGACTTATATACTACCTGCAACAGAAATACGACTTTTGGTAAAGTTTCAGCTCGATAGCTTAAAAACTGAGAGACTAGTTTGCGTAGAAACGGACGGACGGACAGACGGACGGACAGACGGACATGGCTAGATCGACTCGTCTAGTCATGCTGACCAAGAATATATATACTTTATAGGGTCTGAAACGTCTCCTTCACTGCGTTGCAAACTTCTGACTGAAATCATTATACCCTCTGCAAGGGTATAAAAATATGAAACCTACTTTAAAGAGCCCAAAGTTCGGTGTCTGTCGAAGAATGCGATTTAACAACTTTAGATTGTTGAAGGCCGCTCGCCAAGGTAGAAGATTTCGCTCCCTTTGCAGATAGTCGGTCACTTGCAGTGCTGTCTCGTAGTCCTGTTCCCCGGTCCAAGCAAAGTACAGGACATCGTCTATAAGCTGGGCCCTGTTCATCACGTGAATGCTCTGGAACTCATCGCTGTTCAAAGTCTCGATCAAAAGCTTCCAGTTCTGGGCATCGTAGTTCACTTTGTATGGCGTCGACAGCTGGTTGTTGAAGATCACCCATTGATCGGGTCCAGGAAGATCATGGATGGTCTTGGGCAGACTTTCGCCAGTCCTGGTGCACTCCATCCAAGCCTTGGGCATTGTATTAGTAAAGTCCTTCTCCTCCTGGGTTGTGTAGCTCAGTGGCACCCACCAACATCCAACACGTTGGGATCGAGATAACTGGGTATCCCGCAAATAACGTTCCTGGCTGAGAGTCGCGGTTTTTGTCGTATAGTCTCGGGTCACATTGACCACGGGATAACTAAAGAAAATAAAATATAGATAATGATAAAAGTTAAAAATAATTATGGATGTGAGTAAAGTCCCACCCCGTTTGCAGAGTCCACGAGTCCATAATTGTCTTGATTTCGTAGTTTCTGGGCAATGCTTCACTACGATGTGCTGCTTGAGTAAGTGACACCCACAGATCATCCTGTTCTGCATTCTTGTATGCATACAACTGTAGGTACGATTTTAAACCGGATCGGAAGGCGTCTTCGCCCAGGAACAAGTGCATCATGCGCAGCACTGAAGATCCCTTCTGATAGGAGATTGCATCGAAGCTCTCCTCGATCTCCGATACCATTTGAATGGGCCGGGAAATTGGGTGACTGCTCACTAAAGAGTCCAGACGAAAGGAGCTCATCATAGAGTGCAAGGATCCTCTGTCCTTCGAGTGCCAATCGGGATGGATGTGCTCCACACCCAAACTGGCCACATAAGTGGCGAATCCCTCGTTGAGCCACAGGTCAGTCCACCACTTCATTGTCACTAAATTTCCGAACCATTGATGAGCCAATTCGTGAGCTACTACATTGGCAATATCCTGTTTGTCCGCCAGCGAACTGTGACCTTCCGAGAAGAGAAGAGCGGACTCCCTGTAGGTCACCAGACCCCAGTTCTCCATGGCACCGGCACTGAAATCGGGAACTGCCATCTGATCGATCTTGGGCAGCGGGAACTTCATGCCGAAGAACTGCTCGTAGTACTGGAGTACTTTGGGTCCAAACTCGGCGGCAAAATCACATTGATCGATGGCATTCGGCCTTGCCCAGGTACGGAAATGAGCGCCATTTGGCAGAGTAGAAGGCTTGTTGACGAAATCGTTAACGGAATAGGCGACCACGTAAGTGGACATGGGCACTGACTCTTTGAACTGACTCCACACGTAGTTGGGAAGAGATTCACTGTGAGTTAGGAGAGCATTTAAAATCCTATTAAATAAATAATAAATTAAGAAATGCATACTGTGGCTTGGTTTCCTTCACTGGCATATTGCTGAGGGCCGTAAACTGCTTGTGATAACCCAAAGTGACCACAAAGGATGCCTTGTAGCTGGGCTCATCGAAGCAGGGAAAGGCTTTTCGGGCAAAAGCAGGCTCAAATTGGGTAGTAGACAACCAACTGAAAAGATACCAAGAGCATTAGTTCGTTGGAACTTGAGTTTAAAGGTTAAGAACCCACCGCGTAACGTTGGCAACGGGATCTCTGTAAGAACTACGATAATAGCCAACCAGTTGTCGACTTAATTCGGCAGAGAAGGGCAAGCTTAGCTTGTAAACATTTCCAGCCAAAAGTTCCTCACATGTGTTAAGGACATAGAAATCGTGGGTGGGATTCACCGATGTGGAGGACACACAGTTATCCTTCTTACCCTCTCCGCTAATCTGGCGAAGGGTTATCTGGGACTCATCGATGGTCAGGTTCTTCGAATGCAGCGTTATGTTTCTTGTATTTTCCAGAGCTTCAATTACGATTTTTACTGTCCCGGCAAAGCGAAGGTCCTCTGGACTTTCCAGCAATGTCAGGACGCGCAAGTAATACTTTTGGGGCTTTAAAGCAGTCGGCAATCGATAGTAGTTATAGCCGGCAACAGAGTTGGCCGTGGATGAACACAAACCCAGGCCAATGGCCAGTACAAAGAACAGTAACCACTTCATAGCCAAATCTAAAGGGAAAGATTGGTGACATTTATAGTTTAAGAACATCTTGAAAATTATACAATTTGTATTAAAACTACCAAAAAAGTCATTTATAAACCAAAAATAGGCAATGAAACTTTATGCTTTAGAGTTCAATAAACTTACAACTTTTATCGTGAAGGCGCGAAAAGTGTCTTTATTTATTAAAAAAGTACGCGCTAAAAACACTAATTTCAATTTGTTTACTTTGCGTTAGCAAAAACACTTTTCATTCACATGGCTTATCAAAGCATCATAATCGCGAACTAAAATCTGATGAACTCGTGAACTTCACCTAACAGACTTGTTATGGGTAAACGGAATATTAAGAGTTAGTTAATTGATTACTTTAAAAGTAAAACATAATATGACGTATTTTATTTTTTTATTGTACGTAATAATATTCATAATATTTATTGTTTTATATTTATCGAAACTTATGTTTACACATGTTCACATTCTAATCAAGATTACTAATTTTCGCACCAAACTGTGATAATAGAAATTTTCTTAAGCAGAGTAAATGTTTTAAATCAAAGTTCAGAATCTGCGAGAAATTTTATAAAACTTGTTTTATTTAAATGCACTTGTATCAGTTCAGGTTTTGGAGTTTACGTTAGTACGTTTGTACTAATTTGTTACTTCACAGCTTATTTGTTTATTTAGACACAAAAAGCCAAGCGAATCGATAGAAACAAGCGGCACTTCTAAACTCACCAGAGGACGGTGACCGAATGCGGTTAGTTCGACGATCGAATCAAGTCTAAATTGAACGGAGCGCACTGTTTTCAGAGAAACCGTAAAGCGAAACAAACTTGGAAAATTGAGATTGAGAGATTGACTTTGCCGCAGAGAATCATTAGCAACTACAAAACAAAACAGGGCTTACCCGGCGTATGCGTAATTTCAAGTGCTAACAGAATTTTAAATTAAAAAGTATATAAAAATATTGTGCTATATAGATGTGCATCTAGGTAATAATTTAAAACATATATTTTTATTTTTTCAATATTATATTGACCACCAGTTTTCTCTCGTTATAATGAAAACAATTTAAATGCTTGCTGAGTTATATCATTAAATCGAAATAAAATTAGTTCTAGCAATCAATAGGATACAGAAAATCAATAACTTTAACGAATTGGTATTAAATAATATATTAACCGGTCGTTGAACTACTTTATTAAAAAGTAAAAGCAGCAAAACTTTCTGTTTTTCACATTGCACATTTTCTTTATATCAATCACCTTTACCTTTCCCACTGAGAAATAAAAGCTCTTCCTTCTTGAAATACACGAATAATACTAGAGTATTAAATAGTTTATTTAAGAGACGTTAAACATTCATAATATTCCTGCTGAAATCAAGAGATTCTTTCCTTAATGAGCTGATGAGAGGCTGGACTGGGTAAAATCTAGAGGAGCTGCTGGATGGAGCGGGACATCTGGTGATAGTTCCGCTCCTTCCACTGCACATTGGTGAGCATTATCTCCAGTGTCTGCTGGATGGCCTGCTCCAGACCCTTAAGCGACTGCCGGGAGTTGTTGACGAAGTCCTTGAACTCATTAAAGTCGCTTAGGGTGATCACTTGTTCAGAAAGCGGTGACAGAAGGCGTGACATGTCCTTGGTGAGCGGATGGTAGCTGGAAAAAAGTAATCTCTCACTAAGCATTCTATATCTAATAAATTTCCCAACTTACAACTTGTAGATAAAGTCAACGTTGTCCATGAAATACTTCTTTGCCAGCAGGAAGCCCACCTCGTTGAAGGCGACCGCCTGGAAGGCCCACATCGAGTCCTGCTTGCGGATGGCCTCCTTGGGGTCAAAGGTCAGCTCCAGATAGCGCTGCAACAGCCACACCTCCCTCGAACAACCCAAGGCAGTTAGAATGGTGCGCTTTTCGGCCGCCACATTCGATTTCTTGTAGCGCATCCACAGAAACTCCCAATCGGCATCGGATCCGTGCTTTATCGAGGTGCAGTAAACCGTGCTACGCACATTGATCGGCACCGGGTTCTTCTCATCGGGATTCGCCTCCGACCTCCAGTTGCGATAGTAGGCAAGTGCCTGGGGCACACAGTCCGCCACCTGGTATTGGCACGCCCAATTGACCACCATTGTCTTCAACAGAACCTGATCCTGCTGCTGAATCGAGCTAAAGGTGTCGTTGATGCCATTCAAGTGCTCGTAGATCGGGAAGATCAGCTTCTTCATGTAGCGCTGTAGAATGGGTTCGAATAAAGAAATATCATAGGTTAGTACAATAAAAACAAAGGATTCCAAATCAGGTTGATATACCCAGCACTCGTCTCATTTTAAGTTGATCAAGATCTTATTAGATCTATAAAAATATATCATTTATAATACATTTAAAAAGGGACCAAAAATTATCATTTGGATTATTATCGTTTACAAATATATTATTTAGGCTTTATAATCCTTTTCTTTCTCTTCTTCAGTGCCGGATATCTTAAGGTCGAACAACCCGACCACATAATTCTTACTTGTTTTTTACGACACTCTCAGACTTACGACAAAGAACAACTTTTCGTTGGTTACCCATGGCAAGTGTAGTGAGTGGATGGTGTTAGTTGTGGGCAATTTTGAAAGGTTCGTTTCGAAATACAAATGAGAATGTGATTATACCGGGGAGCAAATTGTAGAAAGTCTTTCGTACACGTTTAAGGCTGCAAAACCTACCTTGAAGAACTCAAAGTCGGGCGTCTGACGCACAATGCGGCCCACTCGCTTCAGATTCTCGAAGGCCGACTTCCAGGGCAGATACTCTCGCTCCCGTTGCAGATACTCAATCAGTCTCATGGCGATCTCGTAGTCCTGTTCCCCGGTCCAGGCCAAATACAGAGCATCATCGATCAGCTGCGCCCTGTTGATCACATGGATGCGCTCGAAATCGCCAGTGGTCAAGGTCTCGATCAGCAGCTTCCAGTTCTGGGCATCGTAGTTGACCTTATACAGTGTGGACAGTTGGGTATTGAAGATCACCCACTGATCGGGTCCCGGTAGATCCTGAATGGTCTTGGGCAGACTCTCGCCACTCTTGCCGCACTCCATCCAAGCCTTGGGCGTAGTGTTGTTGAAGTCCTGCACCGACTGGGTGGTGTAGCTGAGAGGAACCCACCAACAGCCACCGCGATGAGCGCGGGATATCTGGGTATTCAGCAAGTAGCGCTCCTGGTTCAGTTTGGCTGTCCTGGCAGCGTAATCTCGGGTCACATTAATCACGGGGTAACTGAAAGAAGGAAACAAATCTATGTAGTACAAGTTTTTGGTACCCTTTATTTTTAAAAACCTACCCAGTTTGCAGAGTCCACGAGTCCATGATGCTCTTGATGTCATAGCTCTTCGGCAGAGCACGATACTTGTGGGCTGCCTGGGTAAGCGATTCCCAGAGGTTATCCTGCTCGGCATTTTTGTAGGAGTACTTCTGCAGATAGGACTGCAGACCAGAGCGGAAGGACTCCTCGCCCAGGAACAAATGCATCATGCGCAGCACTGTCGATCCCTTTTGGTAGGAGATCTGATCGAAACTCTCGGAGATCTCCGATACCATTTGAATGGGTCTCGAGATGGGATGGCTGCTCTCCAAGGCGTCCCTGCGGAAAATGGTCAGCAAGTTGGACAGCGACTCCTGTTCCATTGAACGCCACTCCGGATTGATGTTCTCCACACCCAAGCTGGCCACATAGGTGGCGAATCCCTCGTTGAGCCAGAGATCAGTCCACCACTTCATGGTCACTAAATTTCCGAACCATTGATGAGCCAACTCGTGGGCCACAACGCTGGCCACCCGTTGTTTGTCCGCCAGCGAGGAATGGGCTGCCGAGTAGAGAAGGGCGATCTCCCTGTAGGTCACCAGACCCCAGTTCTCCATGGCGCCGGCACTGAAATCGGGCACCGCAATCTGATCGATCTTGGGCAGCGGGAACTTGATGCCGAAGAACTGTTCGTAGTACTGGAGCACCTTGGGTCCAAACTCGGCGGCATAATCGCACTGATCGATGGCATTGGGTCGGGCCCAAGTCCGGAAGAGAGCGCTATTCGGCAGAGTCGAAGGTTTGTGAGAGAAATCGTTGACGGAATAGGCGACCAGGTAGGTGGACATTGGCACAGACTCCTGGAACTCGCACCATATGTAGTCGGATAGAGTTTCACTGAAAAAGTTAAGTTAATTGAGGATATTCTCGGGAGATTTTGATCAGTTCTTAACCTATATCATATCATGTGTAACTTACTGTGGCTTAGTTTCCTTGACGGGCATATTACTAAGACCCGTGTACTTCTTATGATAACCCAAAGTCACAACGAAAGGAGCCTTGAAATCGGGCTCATCAAAGCAGGGGAAGGCCAATCTAGCAGAGGCTGGCTCGAACTGGGTAACGGATATCCATCTGAAACAAGATACGAACATCATTTCCCTTTTCTATCTCCCTTAAAAAGTCTGAGAACCCACTTGGTAGCATTTGCCACGGGATCCTTGTAGGAGCTGCGGTAATAGCCCTCTAGTTGTCGGTTCAAATCGGCGGTAAAGGGCATATACAGTTCGTAGACATTGCCGGCCAAAAGTTCCTGACAGGTATTTAGGATATAGAAGTCGTGGGTGGGATTCACCGATGTGGAGGACACACAGTTATCCTTCTTTCCCTCTCCGCTAATCTGGCGAAGAGTTATCTGCGACTCATCGATGGTCAGATTCTTCGAGTGCAATGTTATATTCCTGGTGTTTTCCAGAGCTTCAATCAGAATCTTGACCGAGCCCGAGAAGCGGAGGTCCTCCGGGTTCTCCAGCAGCGTCAGGATGCGTAGGCTGTACTTCTGGGGGCGCAGCGAAGTGGGCAGACGGTAGTAGTTGTAGGTGGCATCGGAGTCGGCCGTGGCCAATCCCAGGCCAAGGGCCACCACGAACAACAGAAACCACTTCATGACCGATTCTGTGCAAAAGCGAGAAAAAAACATTTGTTAGCGGGGCGTTCAAGCAGAGCAAAGCGAAGCAATTAACTAAATCACTTTGGCAAATCATAACAGTGGATATCGCTTTAATATGAATAAAATATCTGATTGGAGTCACAAGCCTGTTATTAAAACTATTCACACATTTTTTAATCATTAAATCAATGCAAATTTGTATAAATTTTGTTTTGCATCTAAACTTTCTCTCGCCTAGTGAACAATTAACAATTTATTTGTATAAAAAATAAAAAACAATTATCGTGGGATGGTTGACTGAGGTTTACTGTATAAATCAAATCGCACTTTTTGCTGCTTATGCGGTTTCGCTGATTTACTTCAAATTAATGCAAATTGTTTTATTTATTATGTTTTTGGCTCGCTATGCCGCTCACGTATTAAGGTCTGGGCCAATGAAACCCGATTGAGACTCTCCTCACATTATGCGCCGGCTACCTGATGTACTTAAATACCAAGTACAGGGTACCAGGGGTACTACAAATTATCGAAGTATTTATAGTTGATCAGCTGATGTGAAGAAAAAATATTTTCCCGTTACTTGCATATGAGTATTTATAGAAACTTTTCTGTTAGTTTAAATTAAAAGGTATGTTTGTCTAGTGTTATATATGATGAAATATTTAGTACCAGACCAAAAAAAAAAACTGACATCTTGATACCTATTTGTTTGTCTACACTTAGATCTTAAAAAAGTGGAGCTGTCATCATAGTTAATATTTGTTCAACTGCTTTCCCACGCCTTCCGTTTGCTTGCTATACTACATTTTTTGTTCCATGATTAACTATTTTATGTTCAAACTTTAAGTACTTCGGAAATATTACTTTCCTACTCCCCCAAAGTAAAAAATATAATCATAAATCACCGGAACGCTACAAAAAGATACTATGAAGCAGCAAGACACCATGTACGAACAAAGTAACTTGCAAAAGTAGATATCAATTTTTCATCCTAGAACGCGTTTTACCAAGAACATCCCAAGAAAGTAAAAAAGGAAACTTGCATATATTTTTTTTATACTGGATAAACCAGATTGCAATTCCCTGCTAGTTTATTTTTTTCTGCGCTTCTCTTTGTTTTATTCTTAATTATGCAAAAGTTGTTTTTTTTAGGTTCGGCTTTCTCGGTTATTTGGTTGCATATGAATAAATGTAAAAGGGGACCAATGAACTTCAAAGATTAGCATGATGAAATGGTATCAGAATATTAATTGGACCCCAAACAAATCAAAATAGAGAAAAAGGTGAAATGTTAAAATTTGCATTAAATATTCCGAAAATAAAAACTTAAATGAAATCAGCTTAATATATTTTAAATTAATAAAGTAAATAATACTGCATTAATATTTACAACAATGTTGAAAGCAATGAAATTTGGTATAAATATGCAAATAAACTTCCTTATTGAAAAACAATAAAAGTGTCCACTGGTAATTGAGTTAAACGCAGTTAGTAACTTGTTATGATTTCTCATAAATGTCAAACACGTGCTGCCATTGACATTGACTTATCAATTGATCCCTTCGAATCGAACTGGGAGTAAATACAATAGCGGTCAACATTTTAGCATTAAAATCCTGGACTTTAAGGAAATATTAAATATTTCTAATTAGATAAGAGTATACTTAGAAATTTAATAATCCTAATTTCAATGTCATTACTTAGTTTTTTTATTTTATTTTTTTTTTATCACTGATTTAAGGAGTAGTTTTCATTTGCAACTTTACAGAAGGTTACTTGTTTCTCCAAGTGATAATTATAAACAATTACAGTGAGCAGTTTTTGCCGTAATTTTAATGCATTTCAGCCAGTGATAATTTATGGTGCACAGTCCAGCACTTGAAACTTGTTTTCTCTTAATTTTGGATATGTTTCTTTTTTTGTGGCTGTGTTCTTGTCACACTTGTATCACTTTTTTGTGCCTTGTTACTGTCTCGTAATTTCGGGGTTACTTGGCGTTTACTTTTTTGTTCGCGATTCTTTTCAAGTTGCACTCTTGAGGTGCTTGACACACAAAGATTCTAGGAAACCAACCGTTTCTAGAGCCACAAAAGCAGGAAAACACTCAGGAGGTCGAGGAGCGAATGCGACCTGTTCGACGGTCGACGCGAATCTAAAGTTTACTGAGCGCGTCGCCTTTATCTTATAGGCCGGTGTTACACCGCTCACCCATACGAACGGCGGAAAAAACCGGAGAGCAGTGAAACGTCGACGGCTTAGAGATTGAATCGCTGCTTTGGCGTCGGCGCAGAGAAGCCGAGATTCTATATGTTTTTTTGTTTTGTTTATCATAGAGCATATGTAGTAAAAGGGAGGTAAAAAAAAAAATAGCACATGTGTGACCCACACGAAAAACACAGCGGGAGATTGCAATGAAATAATGGCAGGGCTTACCCGGCGTATGCGCAATTTTGATTCACATTGCACACTCACACATCGCGAAGAGATGTCACTACGTGTTTTTGACCCTAATTGCGCTGATTAACCCATTTCTTTCTATTTCGTATGCCAAAAGGCACTTCAGGCACTCGACCCTAGAGTTCAGCCACCAACTCAGGTCCCCCCTTCTTTGGGCAAACCCCCCGCTGCGTAAGTTCCGCAGATAGCGATGCAGACAGACAGATATACAAACACAGCACGATGGCTCACAGGAGGGGGCTATGGGGGGTTAACCCTTTAAGCTATGCACCATTTTGTAAAATAACTATAATTTCTAGTCAAGAAATAATGGCGTTCTCTGTTGATTTCATTTCATATAAATGTTAATGTACGTGGCTTTTTCTTCTTCTTTTTGGAAAATCAAGAATTTTCCTTGTTTAAAGTTCCTTGGGTTAACTTTTTTAAGATGAAGATTAGGTTAAGATTTTAATTTATTTTAATAATGTTTATTATATTTACTGACACCCAATATTTAGAGGGTTAATTTCATTGCTTTGTGGCGAGGGCCCCAGCCTTTGGCTAATTGCCACGAATCGCGTTTGGCTTTTATCCACACATTTTTTGGGATTTATGTTCTGAAAGTTTTAAGGAGAGGAAGAGAAAGCTAAATGGGTGTGGACGGCTAATCAGCTTATGCTTAACTGATTTAATTATTGAAAAAAATGGGAGGAGCTCAACATAAGTAAATTGCGTTAAGCTGATTTTAAGACATTTTTAGCAATGATTTTAAATCGTAAAAATAAGTAATTTAATTGACAAAGAAATTCAATAAAATATTTACAAAAGTGTCCAAAAGCTTATTTTGTTACACATTTTTTTTAACTATGTCAATATGCTAATGGATTAATTTTTTTATTCTTTAGAAATAAATATAATTATACTTATTATTCAAAAGCCAATTACAGTTGGAATTTTTAAAAAAATTTTAAAATTCAAAATTGTTTAAATAATATTATTATAAAAAATGTGTTTTAAAATCTATACACCGGGTTGAGCGACCCCAAAAGTGACGATTAATTCAAAAAACAAATTTTGGAATTGCCTAATGTGAGTTATATGAAAAATAATAAAATTCTGCATTAGGAAGTGAAAGAATTATGGTCCTAAGTCTTACAGGAACCTCGCAATGTGAAGCCGAAGTTGAAACTTTTTTTTTTCATTTTTAAAAATGCGACAAATTTATATTTTTTTTTCACTTTGAGTGATGAGTTTTCCAATAAAAATAAACCAAATCAACTTTTTGAAAATGGGAATAATAAATTGAATCCCTTAACTATTTTTACAAATTTTTTATTTATTATTTTTTTTAATATTTCTATTAAAAAAATGTATTTAAAATTACCTGTAAAATCTGACGTTTTTATAGTAAATTAGACCAAAAGTTTCTTCAAACGTAACCAAACTTAACCATTTTTTTTTTTTAATTCTTGAGATATGTATCTAAGTCCCCACCAAGGTTCCGTGCCCCGTTCTGCCCCAAGACAGTTATTTTATTTCAAAGTTGCACGATATTTCACAAAAAATACGTTTTTTTCTTAATAGATTTAGTCTAATTAAATACATAAATGATTCGTGTAAAATTTTAGCGCTTTAAATGAAGAATTACCAATTTGTTTGTAAATATACCCGACATTTCAAAAAATTTCCCGAGGAAAAAGAATTTATTAAAAAAAAAATACTCTTTCCAAATGTTAATTTTTTTTACTTTTAATATGCAAATACAAACACAAATGTTCATGTTCAAATTTTTTCTCCGGCTGAATTGATCGTCACTTTAGGGGTCTCTCACCCCAGTGTGCGACGTGTTTTTGTATAACAGTCCAGTCCAAAATTCGGATCTGTTATACACACTTTTATACGAGAATTGGCGCCCTCTATCTTTTTTTTCACAGAAAGTTTTTCTACTGCTTGCTTTGCGCGCCAAATTCAAGCTGGTAATTCGTGGAAAACGAATAGACTCCCAAAATCCCGCCCCTATTGCCATTCAGCCGCCTTTCAGAGTTAAAAATGCCAGTGATTTCAGTTCTTTTTTAGTCATGTATTAAGTATATTTAAAATTGATGGTCTTTGTTCAATAATATTGCCTTTTTTGATGCAAAAATAAGCTTTGCTTAAATAATAATCATTACATGGTAAAATATTTGTTTTTCTTGTATGCATTTGCGTTTCGGGGGTGGTTCAATTACAGATTACATAAAAATAAACAAATAATAAGCGTAAATTGTACCTAGCAGAAGTTTTCAACTTTCAACTCTTAAATAATTGTCCTTAAACATTAGGTGGATGTGGATGTAATTGATGAGCGTGTGTTTTTTGTATGATATTTTTGTGTTTTTTTTTTGTGTTTTTAGCCATCTTGTTCTGCTTATCATCTACAAATGATTAAGGGGTCTGATTTCGGGATCGGCCTCTTAAATTTTAATGACAGTGTTCCTCACGTTTTTTTTAGATTATAATGCACATTTTTCGTTTGCTTGTTCGATTGGTTATCTTTAAAATTTGAACTAGAGTGCTTAAATAATTGAACTAAAGCCGAATCCATAAAAACAATAATAACTAAATAAACGCGTTAAATTTCAAATGAAAATGAAATTGTCTGTTTTGTATGAATGAGAGTGGGTGTGTCTGCGAGTGCGAGAAACTTAGTCTACGGATTAACAAATGAAAATCAACAAAAATCAACTTAAAAGCAGCGTGAAATAAATACCCCTATACGTCTATATATATACAATACGATAACACCCAAATTAAGATAACGAACTGTACGATCATCCTACAGCATCAGTCGGGAGCGCGACTTCTTGAGCCGGCCGGTGGCACCGCCCAGACCATCGCCGTTCCAGGACTTGGACTTGGCACGGAAGTGGCGGTAGGCCTCGTTGTAGGCGGGGTCCAACATGGTGCGGTAGGCATGTGGCTCGCAGTGCTCAACGTGCGACTCGAAGAACTCCTTGTAGCCGTTGTGCAGCAGATAGATCTCGGGATAGTGCAGCGCCGGATAGGCATTGGTATTCCTCTCGCGATCCAAGTTCCTCAGGAAGCGGGACATTTTGGGTCCACGCTCCGAGGAGAACTCGCAGTGGAAGATGATAATGTTGCGCTTCGGTCCCGATTCGGCATTTTGCTGCTGCTGCAGCTCAGTCTGTTGGACGGTGAGGAACTCCTCGAGGATCTGCTCGGTGGTGTACAGATTCTTGGCTCCCTCGATGTGACCGCCCTCGAATTCGTAGGGATAGCGGCAATCGATGATGCGGTAGCTGGCCACCTCATCGCTGAATTCGCCCTGCAGCAGGCGAGCCACTGTTTGGCTGGAGATGCTCTTCAGATCGCGATGACGTCCCTCCATCAGGGGCAGGGCATAGGCTTTGCTGAAGTCTCCAATCAGCTCGGGCTCGTTGCGGTTCTCGGAGCGGGCCAGGGCGGACATGATCTCGGCATCGTTCAGCGACATGCACTTCCTCAGCGGTGGCGGGTGGCTGCTGGTCGTCACCTGGGTAATTTGGCTGGGTGCGGGGCAGTTCTCCTTCTCAACGGTGGCGCAACGGTGGCGTTTGCTCTGGATGGGCGAGCAGCTGGCCGATGCTGGCGGTTCCGGGCGCTTGAAGCAATCCCGGACAGTCTCTGGGGTCTTTGGTGGTGGGGTGGAGCTGCTGGTGTTGCTCTCCGTCATGCTGAGGCATCGCCTCACCGAAGGACGGCGCATGGACAGGCCCGCGGGCGATTTGGCCGCTGGCTGCTCCTTGATCTGTCCACTGATCAGCGAGTTCAGACCGCTGGGGAAGCCCAGGGCGGTCTGTTGGCTCTGCGACTCCATTTCGAACAGCTCCATGTACTCATCATCCATCGAAGATTCCATGGAGCAAGTGGAGGACAGGCTGTTGAAGATGCGGAAGCTGCGAGCTGGTGTGTGGGATGAGACATCGTTTGATCCGCCCACAGCGGGCAGGATCTTTGGCTGGCGGATGATCTGGAAGCGCTGAGGCGAACCCTCTGGCGAGAGCAGACCCATCAGTTCCGGACTGGCCGATCGCTGCTGATCCTGGGGCGCTGAATCGTCGTCGTAGAACGACAGCTCCTCCTGCTCCATGCTCATCAGTTCCAGGGAACGGCGAGCACGGCGAGATCCACTCATTTTGTTGATATTACTGGAGCTGCTGGTGTTACTGCAAGAGCAAATAAAGAGAGGGGGAGGATTAGTCAACTGTTCGGAATCGAAATGAGAAAGAGAGCTGCTTTTGCTTCCCTAAACTCTCGAAAGAGCGGGTCATTAAACCCAGCTAAAAATACTGACAAACTGGTGGTGGTGGTGGTGGTGGCGTTGGTGGTGTAAAAACAACAAAAATACCCGAAAAAATACAGCGCCAGAGGGGTTGTTGTAAATGGGTGAGAGTAGCTAAACTAGAAATTTTACAGGAATTGTGAAATTCAATTTAAAACTAGAACTTTTAGGATAGGAACTAAACAAGATGCAATTGACATTACAAACATTTTTGGGTATTTTTTAAGTCTTGCCACCGGTCAGCAACTCTTTATTAAAAGTCAGGGAACCCTACTGCTTCTTCTTCTCGATTCCCCTGCACATTTGCGGTACTCCAAACGGAATTCCCTCTTGCTTTTCGTTGCATCTGCTTTTCAGACCGACTTTTGGGTCACACGTCACGCAAGCGCAGCGATAATAAAAAACAGCACAAAGAACCGCAAAGAACACGGGGGAAAAAAGGGAAGAGTACGAAAAAATGACTGACTGACTGACGGACAAAACAAATTTTTTCTGTGGGGCTTTTTGTTGCTTTTTGTTTGTGGAGCCTCGCGGAAGCCGGTTTAATGAATGAAAAACGGCAAGCGAACAACAACAACAGCTGAGCGCCAAAAAATCGGGCAAAAAGTAAACGTGCCGAGCGTGATAAAAAAAACTCTTACTTTTGTTGGCCCCGTCTTTTTTTTTTGCTGTTGTTCTTGAACTTGCACTTTTCATCGGGTATTTTTAACTGGTATTCCTGGTGCAAAATAGTTTTGCTAATCCTTGGGCGGTATAATTACCTGATATTGCAATCCATGCTGCAGTTGGTTTCCTCCACAATTGTTTCCCACAGCATTTTGTTGGTTTTTGTGTGTGTTGTGTTGGGCGTTTCGAAAAACTGAAGATTTTTGATTTCGCTAGCGAGTTTGTTTTTGTGGTAGCCGAAAAATTGCTAAAACACAATTTTCTCTTGGTCACTCTTCACTCATTTACAGTTGTTGGTTGATGAGAATTTTGGATGGTAGTCCTTGGTTTTTTGGCTAGTATTGCATTGTAGTTGGTTTAGTTTATGATTTTGTTAATGTGTCCGTTTCAGCATGTTTTTTTGTTGAGTGTGGTTGTGCGAGGGTTTTGGATGTTAATAATTTTAACCGCACAATCTCAAGTCACCGAACGAGGAACCGAAAGGTAGAACAAGAAGAGCTGTTGACTCGACGACGAACGGAGAACGAATGTGCTGGTCCTCTCCGAGCAGCTGGTTTTTATAACTGCACCCCGGCCGAGGATCGCGAGAGAGCGAGCGGGAGAGCGCGCACAGCTGATGCGGGAGAGAGCGAGTTAGTTAGTGTTTTGTTGTTGCAGGGCGCCTTTTTTTCTTAGTTCTTGGCTCCTTCCTTTCTCGTTTCTTTGATTCCCTTCCCAAGAAATAGAACGGAGAGGGAGACGGGGAGAAACCAACACATAACGGCGCGAGTGAGACTAAGACCCATGTGCAAAGGGAAATGTGTACGGTGAAAAGGGAAAATTGGAAAATCGGAATCAGGATAATAGGGACTTTGAAATCTCTGCTGCTGCGGCTGCTGCTGCTCCTTGGAGCGATCTCTCTGCAACAGGTAGAACCCAAAAATCCTTTCCCCTACATTTCCCCTTTTCCTTTGCCAACCCAAGAATATCCCGAGAATCCCGAGAATCGAGCAGAAGCAGGCGCCTTGGTGGTCGCCAGCTCTATGGAGGCCTCTGATTTTGGCGCGCGAGCTTTTATACACAGACGCGTGGTGCCGAAGTGGAGCCGAAGTCCCCACAATTGGAGCCGAAGCCCCGAACACATGTGAAAATAGTGGAGCCCTCGACAGAAGAGGAGAAGAAGGGACGCAGAGGAGGCTGAAGAATCGCATCGCGCGAATCTTTAAGCAGAATTTCAAGGCGGCATCGATTGTGTCGTTTGCAGGTAATAATGTGAGATCCACGCATTCCTGGTCCCCCCTAGTCCCCCCGAAGCCCCATTGCCTCCTTGAGCTCAACAAAAAATCAGCAGGTAGTGGCCGCAGTCATATGATCGCCGCACCGGCGGGATGGGGCGGCTGTGGAGGGGGCGTGGCTCCTTTGTGTTCTGCAGACGTAGACGCCAATGTCGTTAAATGAGCAAAGCTTCCAGCCACAGATCCCATTTACAGGGGAGACTATAAAAGACGAACTGGATGTTGTAGTTGGATGGGTAAGTTTTTATAAACCAAGAAAATCGGTACTTAGTTTTCCCTTTGAACCTTGACAACCAAAAACCACGTGCTATCATATCATGAATACTATGATATCTCATTTGGAGCTTATGAAAGTTTGTCATTAAGACGTCCCCCTGTAGCTTTGTGTTTGTGTGCAATCGCGGCAAAGTTAAAGCAGAAATCGAGTTACATATGCGCCGAGGCCCTGCGGGAGTCATTTCAGTGGATCCAAGGGGATTTCGCGGGGGTACGGACACCCATGCGCTGCAGTCCGAGTGTGTTTTTGTAAGATCTCTCAAAGAACAGCCCAGTAGGACCATCCAATATCATTCACATCACTTCAAACTTTGCCAAACGTAAATGATTTTTTGATGGAACATTGCCCAAACCACCAAATGAGCTACGGTTTCATTCCGCTGAATTCCTTTGAGCTTTTGTTGTTGCTGCAGGAAGAGCCGAGAGGATCATCTTTATGGAAAACAACCAACAAACAGGGCAACAAAAAAAAGGACGCAGAAATCATAAAGTGGTTTTGAACAAGTTAAAAAAGCGCATAGGGGAAAAAAGAAAGAAAAAGCTTCGAACCGATCTCATTCATAGTGAGCCGGGCAAACAGTGGTTCAAAATTTTAGTTTCTGTCTTTTTAATTCAAGAACCACTTACTTTGGGGACTCAAATTCTATTTTGTTTTTGAGATTTTTGATAGTGATCAAATTAATAATTTACACTTTTCCCTTAGGGCCACGTGTTTCCTTCTTATCATCATACTTTTTGTAGAAAAATGATATCATAGAAATATTTTCTTATCCGTATGTTTTACCCTACCCAATTTCATAGTTTTGGAATTATGAATTTCAGATACCACCGTGATATCGCCAGCCTCTCCAGAATCCGAGAGCAGAAAAAGGGCAAAATGGAGAAATCAAAAACGTATGCAAAAAGCACACTCACACACTCGCCTGGTTAACACACACATCCATGTGTGTGGGTAAATTTGATAAAGAATGAGAATAGGCTGCGGAGAAAGAAATTGCAGCAACAATGTGAATGGGAATGGGGCTCAACAATAGCGGGGGGGACCTGAAAAAAAACCAAAAAATAAAACCACACAGGACCAACAAAAAAGTGAAGAGCTAAATTGTAAATCGAAATTCCAAGAAGTGAGCTTTGAGCATCGGTGTTTTTTTGCAGTTCGTCTGTGTATTAAAAACCCTGTGAAGTGTGCGAAAAAAGCGTTTGAGATACTTTTGCGCGCGCGCGCGCATTTCGCAAATCACTGCCAAAAGGGTTAAGGGTGGTGCGGTGGGCAGGAATGGGTTAAAGGCTGGGCGGTCCCCTTTTTTCCAATATGTGTGTGTATGCCAGACAATGCAATGCAATTAGAAGAAGGCGCAAAGAGGAGCCAAGGATTGGATGTCTATGAAGGTGAGAGATACATAACTTTACGTTACGGTCAATTATTATAAGGATTATCAATTATGTTAATTTTTCAGACAAAATCAATTTGTGTACTAAGCAGGACATAATATTCTATTGGGAGAGTGAACCAAAAACCTGGTGAGTCTTTAAGATACATTTGTATCTCATAATACAGGATCATATCTTTGCTAATTAGATACATATTTAATTGAATTTCACTTTTGATTATGTCATATAAGCATTCCAGAGGATCCCAAAAAGTATCTTTTAGTTAGACCTTTCCCCTATTCTTCCCCGTACTAAGTATGAACAAATCTCAGGGGTAAAGGTGTGGACAGGGGAAATCTCCTCCTAGTACATAAGGTGGGAAAAGAAGAGCCGCACACAGATACTGATTAGAACCGAAATGCCCATGGGTCCAGGACGAAGAACAGTTAGACAGGGATAGCGGTTCCCTCTCTCATATGTTCGATCAGCTGATCAGGAGCGAAGGATATAAACAGCAGGGAAACCAAATTAGTCCTGCTGCGTGAGCCTGTGCGCTTGTGTGTGTGAAGGGGAAAGAGAGTGGGGGGAAGGATAAGAAGGAGCGTTCACAACATGCGCGCGCAAATTCCTTAACACGAGCTGAGAAAGACAGAGAGAGAGAGGGAGGGAGAGAATCGAGGGGGTGGGGGCAGGCAGAAGGACGAAGGAGGCGCGGTGCTGAGATTTCTCGGCCGCAAGAGAAGCGGAGAAGTGCAGCGCTGCCGAAGAAGTAGGTGAAGAGCAGGGAATATACTTGGTTTTTTTTGCTTTTGCGCCAAAACCTTTTTCGTACTAGTGTGCGTGCATTTGTGTGCAGGACTCGTTTCAGTGGGAAACTTAGGGGGCGAGAGAGGAGGACTTCGATCGATTCTGTTTATCTTTCGCTGCCTTCTTCTCTGACCGTGATTTCTTGCAGTTGTTGTCTTTTTGCCTTTTTGTGTTATATGTATTTTTTTTTAGTCGCATTCTGTTCGTTTTTCTCGTCTACAAACTGATTGTGAGAAATATTGTATCTTCGAGATACATTTCGTTACTTGACTTTCCGCCGTTGCGTGTCGTTCCTCCTTCATTTTTCATTTTTCATCTCACTTTGCCTTTATGGTCTTGCCCCACTAATTGATTCTCTGCATAAATTTTATTTAAAGCTTTAATAAATGTCAAAATAAGCAATTCATTTCGATGTTAGAGAACGCACACCCATATACTATATATACGGCTCCATTGTCCGCGGAATGAAGCTCTCTCGCGGGCAATCAATTGCCGGGTTCAGAGTTTAAATGTGAGAAGAAAGCTGAAAAAGAGGAAATCAATTGTCCATTAGTGCTGAATGGGATCTGGCCGGGATCTCCATGGGTGGGTGTTGTGTCATCATGTGATTTGTGGGAAAGGAAGTTACGGTAATCAACAGGAAGGTGGTTGCCCTAATTGATGGGCTTGAGCTTTGTGGGGTTTAATACTTAAGAACCATTCCCCTGCACAAATGCAGGGTATTAAAACATTTAAAGAACCTTCAGAATAATATCCCTATAAAATGGGTATCCACGACATCCTATGAATACAAAATCATCAACATATTTCCATTAGTCCAAATATTTTTAAAGCTATGATTATGGTAAAATAGTATCTAAAAGTTTTTTTTTTACAATTTGCAGTTAGAAGATAAGATTTCACTAGGCCTTTGGGGACGTGCTTGATCTACACTTGGTTCCCTGATAAGATGGGTTCTGCTCCCCAAGTTTTGATAGTTGCAGTTGTTTGTTTGTTTGCTGGCACAGCTCTATGCAAATGTTTTTTATAGCATTGTTGAATGATATGGAAATGCTGGCGCTCGTATCTGAACTATACAGCAGCCTCAGGAAGTACTAATCAACGTTTTTCCTCTGTGAGTACTCTCTGTTCCGTCACTCTACGTATATATTTTTAACGGCTGGGCGGTTCAACAAAAGTTATTATTGTGTGGCAACATCGGTGAGTGGGGAATATGGGGAGTTCCATATGTAGATCAACATACATTCGCGGTTCGCCCTCCTCTAATAAGCGAACAATGTTCTTGACATGCTTAGATATGGCACATGTATGCTTTATGCCCTTTGGAAGGGGTATCATAATTTTTTCTGGCAGTATTTTTCTAAAAAATCTATAATTAAAAATTAACTAAACATTTACATCCCTTTAAAATTTCATAAAAAAAAGAAGATTATTTTTTATTTATGTTGTGAAATATTTTATATTTCCATTAGGTTTTTGTAGTTTAAGGGTATCCAAACTTCGATCTTTAAAAGCCATTATAAGTTTTATGTTTATTTATATATTTTTATGAGTTGCGCGCATTTCAATTCGATTTTGATATGCCTTTCGCACATATCGGGGTTTCCAGGCCAGTTCGGGGTGATGCGAAAATAAAGATTAGATTGGAATCCGAATAGGGCTCATCTGCCTGCCACATTGCTGCCAGGCGAAAAAAGAAAAGCGATTCGTTGAGACCCCATCAAAGAGCACACGCTGAGTGCCACTTGAGTTTCCCAGGCCTCCTCCCCGTTCGGTAACTCCAATGTGATCTATTTTTCATTGGCAAGGTTTCCCACAGCACCCCCTCCCGGCTTTTGGATAGCTCGATATACATATATTGGCAAACACACAATTAGTTTGTGTTTTACTGGCAATTTTCTATATAATTTGAATAGTAGCAGCGGCCGTTCCTTTGTCCCGGTCAAGTGGATGGTCATTTATTCAGGACTCGGCACATGGTCGTTCCTTTCTTCTCACTCCGCACGGTTTTGTTTTCGCCAAAAAGCAATTTGGGTCACAATGTGTGCAACAACACAACTAAAACAAGTGCCACACAATGAAACAGTTTTGATCTCCTTGCCGTCCGGCAAATGTCCTTTCCCAAAACCATCCGACGGTCAGTGCAAAAATACTGTTGTTCTTGTCACATGCAATCGGAGCGATTTGGTTCCCACACAGCAGGCATTTGGGATCATTCCTTTTTCTCGGTTTTTTACGAGCCTCGGATGACTTCTCAAGTGCTTCGACTTTTTGGCGCGCAAATCTTCGGCTCTGTGTCCCAGATATAGGGGTTCTTAAAATAGCATCGACAGTAACCTTGTCGCCAAATGGCAAGATAAGAGTTTTGTATAAATTATGATTTCCTGGGGGGACTGCAATGATGCAATCTTTATGCGATTACTGATAAAGTCAGGTCCCATTTGTAGGATTTATGTTAATTAATGCTGGGATTTTAGGAAATAATATTATAAAGTAAAGTAATCAAATATTTCATCCTGAAGATATAAAACCCTCTCGTCGGCATTGATTTCTTGATCTCAAAATCCCTGTCTATAACAATAAACCCCCCGGGCATGTGATCTATTGCTCTCACCCCTTTGATGATGGTCAATATTTTATTTGTATATTAATATCAGCCACGCGACTGGCCCACGAACTGACCACTGGTCAAGCTAATTTCCCGGACCAAGCCAATTTCCAGCTAGCCTTGGGAAATGTCGGAAATTAATCAAGGAAAAGGATGTAGGCAACCCTCTGGCGGTGTCGAATCCTTTTTACCCCGATCCCTACATGTGTATGCACAGCATGTAATTAATTGATTAACGTTCTTAGGGATAACATTATATTCCCGAGATTGATGTGAGCCGATCTTATCGCGTTACAAACTCGAATCTCAACACATTTGGCCCAACCCTTTAACATTGGCGATTTGTTTTTCCCCTTTCTCTTTGGCCAGTCCAGATCTGGGACAATGAATATGGGATAAGACGATGATGAGGGAGGGTTGGAGGAGAAGAAGTTCTGGGCATCTCTGGATCCACTCGAGAAAGCTGATCTTGATCTTCATCTTTTCATGTTGCCTAATGCGCAGTTCTTGTGGTTCTCGGAAATAGTCGGACTTTTGACAAATTCCCCATGACACGACCGGGGAAATCAGTCAAAAAAATCATCTTAAGCATGTCCTGGCCCAGTGATTTTTCAATGTCTCGCCGAATTACACAGCACATTAGACGACATCGATGTGCTCGTGGTTGTTGCATAATCAGAAAGCGGTATTTCCCTCCGGCAGCTGCACCCATTTCGCACCATTTCCATTCCCAGACAGGATAGGATGGGATAGGATGGGTCCTGGGATCAGGACGAGCAGCTCGTTCGCCTTGGAAGGTACAAGAAGGCAAGAAGGGAAAAAAGCAGGAAAGCCAGAAAGCAAGTCTCAGGAGCAGGACGGCCAATTGCATTGTTTTACTAACAACATCAAAGTTATGACAAGATTTTGTCTATCACGTTTCTCTCCACCCCAAATGAGGAATTCCAGGCGGAGGGAGGGAGGGTTACGAGACTCGAGACTCGATCGACGGACTGTCTGACTGCTCCTCAGTTTCCTTTTTCCTCCTCTGACTGACAGCACCTTTCCCCTGCTCACCTTGAGATGCATTACGATTCGAATTTCAAATTTAATCGCATATACAAATTTTATTTATGTGACATGGGTGCATTTTACCCCGCAGCCCCGTGGGATGAGTTTCGGAAAACTTAAAGATCCCGATCGCCCCGAAGACATCAGCAAATGGTCCATGTCAATTTGCAATTGCCTCATGTCCCGCTGCAGTTTCCAGTGGTTTTTTGGTTGGGTGGTGTGAGGTGGTGCAGGGTTTAGCGAGGGGGTTGCATAAGAAAGTTGATCTTCTGGGAAGGAATATAGATCAATAGGGCATCTCCTCTTTGGCAGGGGATTCTGAGTTTGCCCTGCATTTTAAGAGGTTCCTGGGAAAAGTGCGTGCCATTTTTCAAAGACTTAAATAGAAGTTCCAATAAAATATTGTAAGTTATTACATATCCTACCTAAAAATCTTATTTATTTTGCTAGTCTAGGAAACCAGAACATATGTAGATTACAAACCCATTATGTAAATAATTAAAGGAAATTTAAGAAAATATTCTTCTTTTAAGCCTAAAAGGAAATACAAAAGTGGTTTCTGATTACAAATCTGCTATTATAAAAATAGATACTTAACAGTTTATAACAAATGTATCTTTTGGAGGCTTTCTGGAAAACCATAATGAAGAAATTGAGTGATCAATAACTGATAGTGGAAATACCTTCCTTGAACCTCAGGATTATCCGATGAGTGAGCAATCATCTCTCAGAGGAAAACCGCCAACGGAACCTCTATGATTTTCATCCAGAATTCGTAGGCGTTACAAGTGCAATCACATGCTCATCGCATGGATTGTTGGACTGCAATCTTTTGCCGGAATATCTGTAATTGCACACATTCAGCACATTGTGGCCCAGACAATGGGCACATGACGTTTATGAATTCTTCGACAAGTACATTCCATCGATCCATCAACAGATCCTAACCATCCTCGCCATATGTGTGCAATATTAATCTGCAAAACAGAATTTTCGGAGTTCGTCTTGTCATCTTTTCTTCGTTTTTTTCTTTCTTTTTTTTTGATACTTGTCAGCGCCTGCCGTTTGGCACACAAATGAAGTCATTGTCAGCAGTTGTCAATGCAGCCACGCCCACGGCCGCCCCCCGCCCACTCACTATGTAGATGAAAATTCAAAAAAATTTTAAAAATAATTCCCAAATTATGGTTAAAAATGCTTGTGGCGGCAAAACAATCTGAGCTGCCACTGAGAGCGGGAAAAGATTTTCCGTTTTTGTTTTGAGGGTTTACGGTCCTCTGAAAGGAGTGTCCGCCGATCCAGCCCATAATTAACTATTCAAACAATGGGCACGCACAAAGGGATCAGCAATCAAATACACATACACACATTCGGAACTTGGTATTTCGAGTCACGTTTGCTGACACAAATCCTTCTTAGGAAAGGCAATATTTCCTAGTCATTGCCGATGATCAACTCAAACATCATCATCATCAGCAGCAAACTGAGCCACCTGAAGATGCGCATAGTGTTGGCTTGCTTTGATTTTAAAAACTAGCTAAAGATCTGAATAAATGTCAAAGAATTATTTTCTAAGCTTTTTGTAACTTAGAAGCTATTTTAAATTTATTTGTGGCTTTTTTAAACATAATTTTGGAATTATCTTATCATAAGAACGATAATATAAATGTAAGTAATTAACTCAAAAAAGTATAAATACAAAAAATATTTGATTTAACATGGCTTGAGCTGAATTTTGAATTACATTTTGAATGACAAGTATTATTTTAAAATATTCCTTCTGTAAAAGCATCCGTAAATCAATAAGTTAAGATTGTTAACTTATAAAAATGATATCTTTTATAATAATATGGCTACAAAACACCCAAATTGGCATCGCTGGATGGGAAACCTTATTGACAGGTCCCCCGGTCCGTGCATACCAAAGCAGATTGCGCAGATTTCAAAAAATGTTAGAAGAACGAGAAGACAGCCACAACAACACCGCTGATTTTTGGGTACGTGAGTTTGTCTACCTATTGTTCGGATCGGATCGGATCTCAGGGCTCGTAGCTGCAACCTGTTCCGTGCATTCGGCGTAAGGTGTTCCCTTCCTCCCGCGATCACACCTATGTATCGTATCGGGTATTATACCTATGCCATATATACCCATACCCCGTTCCCAGATCCGTTCCGAACTGAGAGTTCCCAGCGTGTGTGTGTCGCTTGCCGAGCATCAGCCCAGGCCCAAGTCCAATACCAAGTCCACATAGCCTTGACAGCCCTGGCTCATAATTCACTCACTGCAGGTTTGAATTTCTACAAAAATAACTTCGTTTGCATGGCATGTCTGGGATTGCGACTCGCCTTTTGGTGTGTCTTTGGGGTCCGATATAAAGAGATATCTTCACACGAATCTATAATCTGCAAAGAGTCATGTGTGCATAGTTCGGTGTCTTGATTGCTCAGCGAGTGCTTCGACTTGGGCATTCTGTGGGGATCATATTTGAAAAGGGAGATATATGGGGTCTTTGATTTCCTTTTATAAGATTAAAATACGGTTAGATCAAGTAAATGTATAGTTTAAATAGGTAATAAATTTAATAAAATCATTTAACGGCTTTTTTAATGCATTTCAATGGTATTAGAAATTTAAAAATTCAGTAGATATTTATTTCTTTCTTTTTTTTTCAATTTTATATTTGTTTAATTTATGGAATATCTTCTTCACCTTTAAATCATTAGCACCAATCCTTCCGTTTTGCCTGCACAAAATGTCTCAATTTAAGTACGTAATTTGCCGCATCTCACCTCACGCCCACAAAAATAAACAAACCCGCCGATCGTGATCTGCATTTTCGGGGAATCCTTTGAATTTAGGCACGTGTGCCGGATACAATTTTCATCGCAAATTGCCATGGAAATCGGCGGTCACGTTCTACGCTGCATTTTCCGATGCAAGCCGTCGAACTCTTCTATTTGTCCCGCATGAAATGTATTTATTCTCGACAAAATATATTATTGTTAATATGCATGGCTCACAATATAAGGTCCCTTTTGTGCGGAAGGATCGAAAGGATGTGCGATTGTATTTGCATTAAAGTGGCATTGTTAGAGGGCCGGCATCAGGATATCAAACACAGAATGTGTTGAGGGTGTGTATGCGCCAGCAGATCCCTTTGTCAGACCAAATGCGCGAAAGTGTGGCGCAGGCGCAGCAGGATCTAAATTCTGGATCGAAATCAGGACATCGGGGCGCACGTGCGTTGGGAAGTCCTGTACGCGAAATGGGAAGCGTTCACCCCCGGGCTGGAAAATGAAAACAAGTGAACGCCATTTCCGCACGGCTCGAGTCCTTTAATTGATCCTGCATGGTGGTGGTGGTGGCAATGCTAATGGTGGTGCTGGTGGTACGGGTGGTAGTGGTGATACTACTGATGGTGGTGGCGGCGTCGTTATCCTGGTACAGTGCGCAAAACCAGCGCCAGGATAATGCGCGTGTGAATCCAACGGCTGAGCCTGCGCGAGAGGGTGGCATCGCTGGTGCCAGGCGTTCCACTGGAAGAAAAATCTAAAAATTGGGAATGCTATTTGGGAACTACAACATCAGTTAAACATCTTGGGATACCTTTAAAAATAGAATAACCAGAATTTGTGATTTGTGATAATGTTATGAAATTTAACTATTTCAATCTAACAGTTTACTAAATCAGTAAAGCATCAAATATTATATTTTTAAATTTGTACGAATAGTCCTTTAAAAGGAGTCCTTTTATAAAGTCAGATAACGATATGTGTTATAGAGATTGCGTTAAATAGTTTCTTCAAATAGTGAACTATTCCGGATATTCAGGCTTTTACAGCGATTTTCTGCTCAGTGTTTAATCGGTGGTGGTGGTGGTGGTGTTGCTTTTTTGGGGTGGTTGCCAACCCCCAGGATATGGCACGTTCCCGTTGTAAGTTGTAAACAGGCAGGTGCAGTATCATGCTGGCGGCGGTTGATGATAGTCCCGTAGTCATAGTCCTGTGGCTCTGATTTCGATTTGCTCTACCACTCCACCGCTGGTGATGCTGCTCCTACGGGCGGCAGCTGCACTCGAATCCACAGTCCTTGCGAAGTCAACGACCGTGTGCAGCTTAATGAGTGCGTTGATTACATGGGTGACATAAATCAGGGCGGTACATCAGCAACATTAGGGGCAGCTGCAAAAGCTTTATACACCCTGCTAGACAAGCGCAATGTAACAGCTGGGTACAGTCTACGCTTTTTGATATTCGTCTGACCACAGAACATAGAGATAATCCCCTATTATATTTTATAGCTCATGTATGACATTATTAACAAAAACTTTATAGTCTGAGTATTAATATTAAATGGTCAGATCCTTTAAGTCGCCTTATTGGTTATAAAAGGCGACCAATAAATATGATCTTCAATGTCTATAAAATTGTAGTTGGAAAGTACTTAATGCCTTGCAAATTGATCGGCACCCCCTTTCCATATCGACAGCTGCAAAAGCTCTGTATCCCCCGTCCAAACAATCTCAAGATCGCAGCTGGGTATGGTCCACTCATTTTGATATTCGCTGTGCCAGGACAATAGTCAAATTTGTGCAATAGAACGGCAAGCAACTGACCACAGGAAAACGCAGGACATTGTCGGGCACACCGGGCCATCTATCCAAAAATAATCGGCACGAGGCACAAGGAAACACTCGGCTCCCTCCGAAAATCCAAAAATCATATAAATTACTGGCAGGACATTAGCTGCGCACAACGGTAATCATTGCGCAATGTCACCAAGAGCGGCGGCTGTGTGTGCAAAAATCTTTTTGAGGAGGAGAAGAAATGGAATCAAGAAATCAACAATGCATCGCACAATGGACGGCCAAGGAAAATCAGTGCAACACCGGGCTCCTGGCGCACATCTTGCAGTTCCCTTTCCTCTGCCAGGACAAAAGGACCCAATGTTTATGCCATTATTCTTCCGGCGCACATCGGCCCATTGTGTGGATATTACATAGCGATGGCTCGCATTCTACGATTCTGCTGCCGGGCAGCAGCTTCCATCCCCGAAGCCGATCGCCGGCTTCTTCCGTCTCCAAAATGCAATCATTGTAATCGATTTTGCACAATTTCCAATGCTCAAGACAGTCGTCAAGACATTTTAGGGGTGACTAGTGATGCACTGAAAAAATATTAGCTAAAATGGATAAGATTTTAGAAAAAGATGGAAATAAATAGTTGAAAATATAAATCTGAAATATTTTAAAAATTTTTTTTAATAGAAATAATTATACAAATAATCTTGAAGTATTTTTTCTTAACATAAAAAAAAATTAAAGCGATTTTCCTATAATTATTTTTTTATTAGTTAAATATTTTCTAAAAAAAGTAGTTTAATAAAAAAGTACAAATGATATAAAGGAAATAATATTTAAAAAGAAATATGTATAAAAAATCAATATTTATTAGACAGACTGTTTAAAAATCGTTAGGAAAGAATGTATGGGTGCATATTTTTTGGTTCAGTGTAGTAGGTTCTTGGCAGGACGAAGTTAGACGCCGCCACCTGGAAGAACGCTGCGTTTCATCCCCCTGAAGTCCACAGCTGATCGTAGCTCGTGCCAAAGTGCGCGGGGTTTTCGTGTCTTGAAGGAGGAGGCCAAATAAGTGTAACACGGCCGAGCCAAGCGGATCGAGGCAGCAAATGCAGCGAATAATGAGGTCCTGGCAGCCGGCTTTGCCGCTCCTTCGTCCTCCTCCTTCTTTGACTCACCCTCACGACTCCTGCGACTCCTTCGATCCCACTCCTTCGCGTCAGAGTCAGCCTGACACCTTCAATTTGTGTTTTCCTTGGCGCAAGCCAAGAACCTTTCGTTACCAAACATCTGTCCCATATTTTGTGCGGTTTTAATGTGCGGACTGCGGACCGATGTTTTCTAGGTGCCAGCGACCTTATCGCAGGGCGACAAATTCGGTAAGTGATCCCTAGCTAAAAGGGGTCTCCAAGTATTGACAAAACACTATCCCCCCAGCAAAAGCAAAAGCAAATGCCTTAATGGCCTACCAATGCTCTTCGGTTCTTACCATCAATTGGATTGAGTATTGCTGGCTAATGAGTTCGATTGGGGAGCTGATATTCATATAGCCACAGGGGTTGGATCCCCATCCCCGCCAATTGAACTCTTGTTTAGCATAATTGAGCTTAATTTGGAATTATCGACCTGCTCCCCAGTTTCGATCCATTTTCATAAACACTTAATGGACACAAGGTGAAAATAATGCAGCAGCTTGCATTTGGATTTTCCGTTAAAGGGAATAAACATAAATATGGTTTCAATAGTGAGATAAGCCCTAAAATATTCTTCGATTACTTGGGGGATACCATGGATAAAGGTGGAAATGAAATAATTGTCAAATAGTCTACTAAGTTTAACAATTGGGGTTTATTATCAAAAAACGTCTTCTTCAATTCTTCAATTGCCTGAACTACTTGAAGTGAGATGGTATAATCTTAAAAGTCATATATGGCTCAAATATTTGTTTAATTCTACTTTCTACATTAGTGGATGGTATTGGAACACTCAACTTAGAACCACATTCTATATTTCCCCTATAGAATAAACCCTTTTAAAACATTTTTCCCTTCAGCTATGAAATGTTATTCAAATATTGACAAAATCCCCGACAAAAATATTGTAAATGTTGGAATGTTGGCTTATAACCCACTTTTTTGTGCTGCTCCCCTTCCTTGGGATATCATAATCTAAATATAGTTCGTCACAGTTTGTCTAATGCCCTATTGCGTATTCGTGTAATAGATTTCGAGGAAGTTTGTGTCTGTTTTTTATATCGCCCACAGTTACGGGGTGTTCATGGCACGCTCTAAGGAAGTTCAACGAACTGTTTGCTTTGCTGTCCCTAACCTAAGACATTTGCAAGATAAGTGCCCCACATATGCGGTGCTCGGAATAATTTCATTGCATTTCCACCCCGACTTTTCCCCGCCCTCCCCGCGGAATTCTTCGCTCCGCTAACGGAACCGCTGCATTTTCAGCAGCATATTAATTACATTTGGGGTCATTGTCACGCCGGCAGTTTCATTTATTTATGTAGCAGAGTCAGCGCGCATAAATGTCGGCAACTGTCTTCTTCCCTCCGGAGCGTACTCCTCACCCACTGTGTTTTTAGGAACTACTCCACCCAATTTTATTAGGCCCCCTCCTGGAAATACTTTGTTAGTTTTGGTTGTCGGTGGTAATGGAAAGTAAATCCCCCCGATGAATAGAGCAGTATTTATAGAGAACTAAGGGATCTGTTATGTGGTATTTCTATTTTTAATAAATTAATAGAATTAGTTTAAGATCCAGTAATAAATTTGAAAGATCCTGAACCCTAAAATATCTTGGAAATATTTATAAGGAACTGAAGGATCTGTTATATGGTATTGTTATTTTTAGTAAATTATTAGAATTTGTTTAAGTTACATTAATAAATTTACAAAGATAAAACCATAGAAGATGCTTTAAAATCTTGAAAATATTAATGTTAAGTTTAAAATAATATGGTTTACTATTTCTTTAAAGTTCCTATTCCTCGTGAAGAACTACCATGAATACCTAATTTGAAATCCAGACAGTAGATCTCATCAATATTCTTGGGATTTCAGGGAACTGGTAGTCGATCGATCGGGAGGTGATGGTGGTGGTGCTGCGTCTGGTTGTTTCTGGTATTGGTGCTTTTACTGGTACTGGTGGTGCTTTGCAGCTAGTACGAGTACCAGTACCAGATCGAGTCGAATCCTCGGATCAAGTTGAACCCTCCGCCCTGCCAAGGAACTGCCGTCGAGCAGCTGCTCCTTGTGGCTCAGACTTGGAGAGTTTTCCCCGAGACTTCGGGTCGCGCTGAGGCTGTTGCTGTGCTGAGTCCCTGCTTTTGCTTTTGCTTTGGCCCCTTGCCACGATTCATTAAATTTTTGCTTCATTTCAAATGCGATTGCATGGCCCTGTCTGTGTGCGTGTGTCCTTGCCAGCAGAGATGTGTGAGTGCAAGGAGCAGGATTACCGATGGGCGACCAAGGTGGCATATGCGTTTTCTTGGCGCGAGCTATGTGGCAAATGCACACGCAAGGAAGCGAGCACAGCCATTCGAGCGAGGCGAGCAAAGGAAGCAAAGGAGCAAGTAAGGAAGGAAGCAGAAAGGCAGCTACACTGGAAAAAATCTTAGAAAAATATTTATGGTTTTTAATTTTTAATTATGTTTATTAGTAAGCATTATTATTATGATTATGGCACTATGATTACATTAGAATTGCATTTTTTCATTACTAATTAAAAAAAAAAAACATTGATATTAAAAGCAATTTATTTTGAGGTTATGAACAAATTTTTTTTTTTTGGACTCGATTTTAAAAACTTTTTTAATTTGAGGCAGCCGAAGTATAATTTTTTGTTATATTATAAATTTATTAGTGTTATTTAAAATCTGTGTGAAGATATTTAAAAAAACCCGGTCCTGAAAATTATATAATTTATTTTTCTCGCAGTGTAGGGAACGAAGGGCGGCAGTAAGGCACACAGAAAAACTAGGGAGAAGGAGAAATGGCATAATAAAAAGTTTTGCCCATGGGGTGACGACGGGCTTCTCCGCCTCCCGTTTCGGCTTTTTCCAGGAGCAGCAGCAGCAGCAGGACCTGAAGGATCAGTAGCAACGGCAAACGCAGCCGGTGGTGCTTTTTGTTCTTCAACTGTTTTTTTTTGGTGTAGAAATGCGCGCAAAATGCAAAAATCTCAGCCGCATAAAAAAAAACCCAATCAAAAGTGCAAGGCAACCGGAGTGTGTGAAAATATATGCAAAAATAATGCGCTTGATATAAACACAAGAAAACACACATATTCACAAAGATGCTTGGGACATATACATGAAACATTTTCCCCCCCCCCAAGACAATCGAGATCCTCGATTGCTCGAGGTCCTTGGCGAGTGCAGCTGCCAATGTGGATGTGGCTGCAAAATGTGTGGAAAATGAAATGAAAATGATGAAGCTGCAACAATGCTGGAGATGCCGGCTGGCTGTCACTTGGATAATCTAGAGGAATCCCCTCCC
The DNA here is from genome assembly GCA_037075245.1 of Drosophila mimetica. NCBI lineage: Eukaryota > Metazoa > Arthropoda > Insecta > Diptera > Drosophilidae > Drosophila > Drosophila mimetica. The sequence goes on from JBAMCH010000023.1 coordinate 12,490,998, forward strand.
GACCGTTTGTCCCGTGCCAAGACATTCGCTTGTTTTTCCTCCGGGTTTCCTCCAAGTTGGCTTGGCTTTCTTTTTGGAGATTTATTTGCCAGCAGGCAGCGGCGGCGGCAGAATCCACTGGAGGGGCGTGTGTGGACATATTGTGACGTGTCACGCCCAGGGAGTTCGATTCCTTCCCTATCAATAGGAGCTAATTATTTTGGCATTGTTCCATCGGGGGGTTCTCTTTCCGTTTTTGGCAAGCTGGGGGTTTCCCTATTGTTGTCCCCGAAAGGAAGTGGTTCCCAATTAAGAGAAAGTGTCAAGTCAGTTGAAAAATTGGCAGCCTGCTTCATTAGCAGGTTCTTGAAGAAGTTTTTCAGCTTGCCATGGGCAATTCACTTTCCCTACTTGGCCAAAAGAAAGCCCACCCGCCAACCTTTTAACACCTTGAAATGCAACAACAAAGAACTTTCCTCATTTGCCTAATCAAAGTTCCAAAGAGAAAACGAAAACTTCCCTCTATGCAAATCTGATTTTGAAATGTGTAAAACTTCAAACCAATTAACTTGCTACCCGGAAAAGAAAGCAACTTAAAACGCCTTGCGGCCAATTCGAGCACGGCATGATTTTCCGAAAATTTAAATGTGAATAGAGGATCCCCCGGGGGGGAAAATTCCGAAAATCCAAATACTAAAGCTGACACACGCGCTTTTCAGCGCCAACGAAACGGAAAATTCACGCGTAAAGCTAGTGCAAAATGCAAATGGGTTTTTCCTATAGGCTCATTAGGGTTTATTGATCCCAATCAAAATCACATTTCGCAACATTAACCTGACAAAGCAGTTTCGGTCAGCCACTGGGATGTGCATTCGAGCGTCTCTAACCGATCAACCGATCGATCCTTGATCGCTGCTGACTGCATCGATCCTTTCGCAACTCCTCGGGAGTCCTCAAGACCCCGAAAGCCAGCTGAAAGATTTTCGCAAAAATCTTAGCGCGCGCGCGCTTAAAAAATGCAATTAAATCCCCTCACGGTCTGTCTGGTTTTCTCGTCTGACCCCTTCCCTTTCCAAGGAAATTTGTAGCAAACGTCTTTGGTTTTTGGGTTTTCTGGTCTGGCAGTATATCCATGTACCCCCAGTCGCAACCCTTCCCGGTTTCTTACCCTTCTGCTTCTGCCATTGTTCCTCGGGATCGGGAATATCGGGAATCTCAGGAAGTGGCAAGGTGAGGCAAGGTAGGTTGTGGATTGGCAAGGTGAGAGGAGTAGGGTTCGGTGAGGTGAGGTTGGTAAGGTTTCCTCCTCTCGGCACAGCGCAATGTGTCATGGGGTTTTGTTTGTGTTTTTTTCGCAATTGATTTGCGGAGAAAGCATCGATTGTAGGGCAATTGTGCAAAAATTGGGAAAAGTCACAGGAGACATGCGAGTTGGAAAATGTCAAAAGGGGAGGAATTGACGAAGACGCTATAAATCAGAGCTTGGAGGATTTTCTTTAAAACGGTTACCATAAATATAGGAAGTATTACAGAACAGGGATTTCAAATCATTCAATACACCTTTTCAATATATTCTCTAAAGAAACATCTAAAAAATACAAATCATTCCCCTAAACTATGATTTATTATATCTAATTTATTGTACAAGTTCAAACTTTCAGCTGTCTTATTAAACCTCGTCACTCAAAATGATATATTTACGATCTTATAAATAGAGGGATACGATTTGTAACAAGGTGATCCCCATAATGGAGCCATTCAAGGCTCAACTGTTAAAGATAAGACATGAAAATCAGCTCGTGTATTCTAATTTTATTTACCAAAAGTCTCAAGCAACCACCACCCAAAAAACATTATCTATCCAATATTACCCTAGCAACTGACCCAGTTACGCCTCAAATAACTTTCCCATCGCGATCGCAGGAATCCCACGAAAAAAACCGAGGAAAGTGAAATTGTGGCAGTTGCCATTGCTCAACCCTCTGCCCGAAAATCGACCCTTGGACTGATCAAAGCTGCACAGCTGCTATTTATTTAATTACCAAATATTTATTGAACATACATTACGGTTAATATCGTGCTGCTAGATCCTCACTCCTCTTGGGAAAGGGATTGCGATTTGGGTGCGTCTCGAATTTTCGCAATTTGCAAGGACTCAACAAGGATCCTTTCGCATTCCTTTTGGGTTCTCAGCCCTTGCCCAAGATTAGGTAAACAGGGTGGCGAGAGTGGGTCTCGAGGGTGCCGATTCCCATCGATCGCAATTCGTATCGATCCATGCAGCCTCCAATGAAGTTTTCAATATGCATTGCCCCTCGCCAAAGGGATTTTCTCGTTTTTTTTTTCGTCTTATTCTTTTTACGAAATAATTTATTGCGTTTCTTGAAATTGGCATTTTTGCAATTTGAATTTGAGGCGTTCGGGAGGGTTTGATCTGGGATTGTCTGCAAGGGGATAATTAGAAATTCCACAGGCAGATGGCAAATTTATTTCAACCATTTCCCTGCTACGCAATAAACCTTAATTAAAATTTATTGGGGAAAACGGAAATCCAGGAAAAACTGTATTAAATTGAGTGTCATAAGCTCTTTCAGCCTTTGGCACTTCTATTTACATTTATTACGGCAAAAAAACGTGGAAAAAATGTCCTTTATTGTACTTTTTTTGTGTGGAGATTTTTTTCCCATTGAGACTTCTTGCGCCTGAACACGCTTCGGCCTGCCAAATAAAGCATTTTGTTAAGCTAATTTTTATCCCATTTCGAACGAAACATTTTCCCAAAAATGAAAATGCTTTTTTCGTGTCTTTTTTTGTGCGCAATTCCTTCCCCTTGTCATGTAAAGAAAGCACCGCCCCAGGTCTTGCCATTGATATGTCTTGGAAAAAATTGAACAAAAAAACAGTCAAAATTATGTTATAAATTATAGGGAAAAAGGGTAAATTCATGTTGAAAATTTCAAGTGTTTTGTAATAAGGCGCAATATCGCAGCCCAGCCGAAGATCACAAAAAATGCATCAACCCTAAGAGTTTTTCAATGAAAAAACCATAACTACAAAAAATGTCAAGAAAAAAAAAACAAAAAAGAAAGAATAAAGAAGAAAAGTTTGAGTGATTATGTTTCTTGTTTATGGATCCATACCCTCACTTAAGGGGTATATAAATATAGTTGGGTAACTCGACAAAAATTTCCCATGACTACTGTAAAATATTTTATATATTGATATTATACTTAGGAATTCTATCACTTCCAGTAGATTTATATTATGTTTTCCTCTAAAATTTCCTTGTATAACTATCTTATATAAGCATATTTTTAAAGCACCAAAGTCTCCCAGCTTTTTTTATAATATACCTTTGGCAATAAAAGGGTATTCCAGCTTCGTTTTTGTACGTATAAGCTACATCCTGATTCCTTGTGACCGCTTATTGTGCAGCAGAGAACAGAAGAGTGATTGAAATGATACCCTGCGACAGAAAGCAACCCAAAAGCAGAAAGCAAAACCCGAAACAAGTACAAATTGCCGTTACCCGCGAATGCAGTCAAGCAAAAGGCTGCAATCCTAAAGGAAAACATGGAAAAAAGCTAGCAAAGAGTTGGGCAGGAAACCAGAAGCCAGAGGATCGGGGAATCGGGAGTAACCTTGTGCCAGTCACTCACCCAGGCCCGTCTCACCACCACCACCCCTCGTCTCTCAGGCAGGGGGAAAAAAACTAAAGAAATCCTCACCCTACTGGATGTGCCACAAATAGCATCGCTGCGCACCCAGTCCTGCACTGAGTAGCTCTAAGTAAACCCAAAGATTTCACACGCCACGCCGTCAAAGGCGTCAGGCTCATGTTTTTTTTTTTTTCTTATTTTCCAGTAACCCCCCTCCCCTCCCCGGCGATCCTTCAGATAATTTTTCTGGGAGGGTCTGGCGGCGGGATGCTGGCAAATGCATTTTTTTACTTGACGCCTTGGCACAAAGCTGCTGCATAATAATCACATACGTGACCCTTATCAGGCGTCGAGAGTGCGAAAAATCGGGAGTCTGGAAAAACCTAATTTGAATATGGAATGGAAAATGTGTCTCTGGCGGCACAAATTAATGAATATTTCCGAATACTTTATGAGCCCTGCCGAATGCATTACTAATTCAGCGATCATTTGCATTTGTAAAAGGGAAACGAGTTTCAGCCAGGGATACATTCACTTACTGAGTATCTGGTGGATACATTTCCGTGCAGCAGCGATCTGCTGAGTGGAGCCACCTGTGTCGATGGAGCTACTTAAAACGCAATTACAACCATGTGGCCGTGATCAACATCCTGGGAAAAAGTGCGCAAGAGATCCAGATAGGACAATGGCCCTGTTGATTAATCGTCGGAAACGCTTGTCGCTATATTACGTGACGTCTAACCCATTTGCGGCAGCTCGTAAATAATCGATATGAGACGGTTTGAGTTTTGGGGGGGCGAAAGTAGAGCAGCAGCCCAACCCAATCCCGAACCGAAAACCATGATTCAAGCTCGACAATCTTGAGTGCCAAGCATTTAGCTATCGGATTTCTTAAGTGTTTGTTTCTTAAACAAAAAGTTTTGGGTCCCCCAGAAAAACCCTCTATCGGGGGCACTTGGAAAAACAGGAGGAACTTTCCTAACTTCTCTAAGGATATAAATATGTTCACAAAAAAATATATTTTAGGTACATTTAAATATTCATGTTATTTAGAATAGAATATAATTTCTGCAGGTTGAAATAATACCATAAAAAAATACCAAAAATATTCTGTGATATCTACATTTTTTATAATATTAAAAATTGATTTTAAATATCTAATACCGAATAGTAAAACTATTTTTCCCAGTGCAGGGGTAAGCTTAGAACACTTGTGTTCCCGCTTCTCGGGGGATTTGAATGTTGTTGGATTTCTATGAAATCGTATTGTGTGCGGGGGTTCGATGTACTCTTTTGTGGCCTCATTTCGTGCCGGGATCTCGGATCTCGTAGCCCTCTGTTTTCCACTGGCCTAGGCGTTATTAATTGAAATTTATGCTGGAGCATTTTTAATAGATTTCTCCATATTTAAATTTGTTTCGTTTTCTCAATGATTTAGTGTAATTCGGATGGGGGGAGCAGATTAAGATCTCCTTCAAGTGAATTGAGAGAGCGGGAAAGTGGGTTGATTGTGAGATCATCAATGGCATATGTTCCTCTAATTGATCAATCGTAGTATGTTCCTCGCGAGTTCCCCCAATTTCCAAGGGCTTTCGAGCTAATTGAAACATGAGAAACGGCCATAAAAGTTCTGTTCATGTTGTGATCTAATGAATGTTCCATGCCCGATGGGGGTAGTCCCCTGAAAATTGACTTGCAACCGAAAAAACGGAGTTTCGAGTTCCTAATTCTCTGGGTTCTTTTATTGAAATTTGTGTACCAAAAGTGTTTTCCTTTTATCTTACTATTTACTTTCAAATGAAAGGAGTGAGACTCACAATGGAAGCATCGCGCCTTCGGACAGCTTTATGTGGCATTTCATCTTAAAATACAAAAAGAAAGCTGTAACGACCTTTGTGATCCCATCTGGTTATGGCCTGACATGGGCCATCTGCAGAGGTGAGTGTAATTCCCATAAAGCAGCTTAAGACACTTTCCATTCTTTTTCATCGCTTTTCCGGCCCAAAAAAGGGGCACTTAAAATTAAGCATAAAATTTTCTACTCCGTTTGAGCGCTAAACGAAATGATCAGCGAATGGGATGCTGCTGGCAAGGGTAAAACCTCGTAATTTACATGAAGTGCGTACCCCTTTTTTCCGCCCAAAAACTGGACCAACATCTATCCCAAACTCAAACAGAAAGTTGCTACATTTAATGGCCCGAGGTCGCGGAAAATGGGGTGGAAAAGCTGCGATGTGCGATGGGAAAGTGCGGCGGGCAGCATCTCGCGATCTCTTCGGGATCTCAGGGATCTCGATCTTCGCTGAGTGTCCGCCGTAAGGTCACGGATGCGGCTAATGACCGTGGAAGGAAGAAAATGTAATGCCCAGTTGCACAATTAGCCAGACAATGCCACCAAATGGCCCCTTGGAGAAAAATTTGCATTCGAAATCAGCTCAGCGCAGTTCGGATCTTTGTTTTTTATACCGTATTTGGGATTGTTGCCCCTCTTGTGGACACTTTCTTTGGACAGTTTTATTTTCCTTTGTGATTTACTTGGTCATTGAGACGGGGCGAAAGGGTAAGGAGGATTATCTGAAGGGGTTCCGCTGATCCTCAGCCAGTTTCCTTCATTCGGGATGCTGCGTCATCATTTATCGCTTGGCTTGACCTATTTTGCCAACTTGCTGTGGGCCTATAAATGTCAGTGGCGTCATTAAAGTTTCATAATTTATGAAAAGCCGGCGAGTTGCCGAAAGTATCCCGGTTTTTCGGAGCGGTCGTTGACTGTTGTAATTAACAGAAATTAGTTTGATTTTCACTTCAAGTTTTTCGAGATGCGTTTTTGGAGTGCGTTTTCGAGCACGCGCCAAAACCGGAAGTGGTTTCCTCAATCCCCTGGCACCTTCTGCTCCATTTGGGGTTTCTAAAAATAGTGGAGATCATTGGGGGCGTTGTCTGTTTTGAGTTCTGAGTTTTCCAGTTTTGAGCCGTTTGTCAGCGCTGCGGGAAATTGGGGCGATCCTGCTGCATAATGCCCATCAACAGTCACTTATTTCGAGATCCCCGAGAGGATCGAGTGGCGATATCACTCTCCCCACTGAGTGACAGCTGCACAAATCTCCCAGGTTTGTAATTGTTATTTTCCTCTTGCGGCTTGCCTTTTGTTAAATTTCATTTACCGAAATGCGTGCGGCATTTGGCTGCTACCGTTATAGGCCAACCTCCTCAGCCACCCAGTTGCACGCATTTAGGCCTTTCGAATCACCAGAGCCGAAAGTATATCCTTTTAGTCGCATTTTAAACTCAATTAGCGCTCATTAGTGAATAACTGGCGGCACAAAGTGAACGAATCATTCACAAAACGCACTGCAAGTGCAGGCACAGTGGAAAAAAATTATGGATTTTTTTTTAAAACAAATAAAATAGATATATAAAATATTGTAATATTTAAAATATTTATGAACACAATAACTTTAAAAAATTTGTTCAAATTATAAGTCTATTTCCAATTATGGGTTTAGTAAAAACATTCCTAATTATTCTCAGTGTACGGCCAGTGTCTTTCCGAATGAAGAATCGCCCCGGAGCCTAACACGCAACTCGGAGGCTTGAATCGAAAGCCTCTTCAGAAGCCTCCTCCTTCAGTCCTCAACCAGGCTAAACGGAAACGAACATTGACAACGACAATTGCTTGTTATTTGCAAAGCGAATTCCACCGCTTCATCAAGTTCGAAAGGAAGCTTTATAGAGGGGATTCCAGGGGGTCGTCCCCTCGTCACACTGAGTTTGTGGCCCCTCGTCTGTCGGTGCCGGGGCGTAATTATAATTATGAGATGGGATGGGATGGGTTGGGTTGGGTTGGCCTGCCTTTTCGCATGTGCTTTGAAGAGCAGAGCAGAAAAAGAGAGCGCCTGGAGCTGGAAGAGAAGTGGGGATGATGGGCAGCATCATTACCGCCAGTCGAGAACCGACTTGAGCTCATCATTGGCATGATTATCGGACGGGAAACGACATCATCAACAGCCGCGCGATTTGGTGCGAGACGCACTTTGACTTGGACAGGAAGAAGCTATTGATACCCTTTTGGGAAACTAACGAAGTTAGTATACTATTATTAAAAATGTAGGAAAATTTGTTTTTTTTTTGTAGTATTTTAGAAAATGTAGATTTATCATTTCGAAATTTATTTAAAACGTATAACTTCCTGTCTAAAAATGGTTTTATATTATTAAAGTCTAATTTTAGTTCTTGAAAAAAGTTCCAATTTTTGTTCTTATCCCAAAAAAAAAAAATTTTCCATCGATATTTATGTAAGCTTGTTTCAAAAATGTAAAAAAAATGTATACGGCCTAATGAGGTCCTTTAAATCGATATATCATCATAAAGCCTTCAAATCGCACACTTTCCATGGTTATCTGAAACTTTTAAACACTTCTTATGAATACTGCAATGAGATTATTAACTCTTCGACTTGGGCAGTTAAACTTAAGACCTCGTCGGCCATTCAGTAGAGGGTTCCACTGGGGGGGCAACTGGGGGAAACAGAGTGCGTGGCATGTTGTGAGACTTTGCAACACGCTCTTGTGTCCCCCAGCATCTTCGTCACTTATCCGGCGAGAATCCCAAGAAGAATCCAGCGGAGAATCCCCAGAGGAGAATTGCTCTGGTTCTTTTTTGTACGCCTTGTTCTTGATTTTTCGCCCTTTGTTTGTAATGCAATTTTCAAAGCGCGAGAATTACAGCGAAGCAAAACAATGAAAATCATCTGCATCGCAGTTGGAGTTTCATATTGGGTTAAAGTCGGGGCTTTTATTTGTGTTTGCAATGAGTCTGCGCCGGTTGCCTTGAAGCCTGGAGCCCACAAGATCGGAGAACATATATAGCCCCAGGGATCGGGGGATCCGGGGGGATCTAGGGGTTCGGAGTTGGAGTTGTGGGGCCGGACTTCAATTTCAATTTAAATGAAAACAAACTGTAGTCACTTTGTATTTATGTATTTTGTGCCTGTGGTCGTCGTTCATTCAGCTTGTTTGCATCTTTAATGCTTCGTGACTTTCGAGTGTACTTAACGACACAGATGGATGGACTGCATGGAACGTGTAGGATGCAGTTGCAGATACAAAGTGCACTCGCAATTGCAATGCGAAAAAGGAGAGTTAAGATCGTAAGAAAAAGATCTCGTGAGAGTGGACCTTTGATCTCGGCGAGAAGTGCTAATTGGTATATTATGAATGCTGTTAACATGATATTCCTCGAAGTAATCAGGGTTTATGATTGGTTATTTCTACTTGTTTTAAGGAATAGTCATCTAAACCAATTTAAATTTGCTGGCATAGCTACCTATTTGATAAAGTTGCTTCCGTTTACATTTCTTTAGAAAAATCTTTGCTGATACGAAAGAACAATTTTCCCGTTATTTGGAGTGACTAACACCCGATTTATCTGAAACACATTCCGTGCGGCCACCCAAGCATCCCGAGTTCGCTGGGCACTAACTTCACGCCTTGCGAAAATAAACAGAAACATGAATGAAACTGAAAACAGAAAACTTGAACTCGAACTCGCACCGAGTAGTGCGATGAGTGTGGGAATGGGTGAGGAAATCCGCGGAGAAGAAGGGCCTGAAGACTGAAGAGGGGACCCAGAGGACCCAGATACTAGCGCCTATAGGCCAAGTGTGAAGAGCGTTTGACGCATTTTGCACGCCTTCTTCCAGTTAAAACAATTGTTTGTTTCCACATTTTCTGCGAATGCTTGCCTGGCCCGGAATTTTGTACCCCAAGCAGCGACAGCATCCAGTACTCGATTCTCCACGAACTCCAGACACCAGAGCCCAGAATTAAGAATTCAGAATTCAGACCCTAGAAACCAGCTGACAAACGGAAACGCCGAGCGCCGTCTGTCATATAGTGCCAAAGTTATTTTGAATATGCAAAAAATTATGAAAATATATCTCGCTAAAAAAAGGGGCTGAAAAAGAGGAGCCAAGTATGGAGCCAGGGAAAATGAACTTTGGCAAAGAGATTGGTCCATTATGGAGCAGTCAATGCATACAGGGATGTGTGCACTTAGTGTACTCTACAAAGGGGTAGTTTAAATCTAATTGGATTTTAAAGTTTAATTAAAAATATAGTTTAAAAAATTAATGGCTTTTTTAAAGTAAAGTCATGTTTAGTTGAACCAGATTGTAATATTTCTATAACTAACAAATTTATTGTAATATATATATATTTAATTATCACTCGATTGTATGGATAAATATACCGTTTTAACTATGATTAGCATTGTTTTTACATGTTTGGTAAAAATATTATTTAATCTTAAGATAAATAAAATTTTTTTCTTTTATAGGTTTAACCTAATTTTGTAAAATCTTGAAGTGACAATGATTTGGAGGGCAAAGCGTTCAAAATATGGAAAAAAATTGTATAATAAACAACGAAAATTATCAAGATTATTTTTATCAAGCAAGGGTATTTAAAGGTTCGGGGCTGACGATTATTTATTTTATTTTTTTGCATAACCGTCTCGTTATATATTTGCGTTTGTGGTTATTGTTGTTGGCGGTGCTGCTGTCGCTGCCTGTTACTTTGTTGTAGAACATACAAAATCCCGCGAGTGGCGGCGAGGAGGGAATCCAGATATTCAGGCAGACGGCCGGACCTTCGGACGGACGGGCAGACAGTCCAAGGGCTCAACAAAGCCAACAAGTCGACGAGGGAGATGGGATCCAATGGGATGGTGATGGTGGGTATATACGGTGTGTAGTATGGAGACATGCATATTTGAAGATCATAAAACAACGCCAGCAGCAAAGAGAGAGACGGCCTGCCAGTTGTTTCGCTTCGCAGGCGAGTGTGAAATTGTCAAGTTGTTTAAAGTTTACGCAGCGTATTAAATATTTGCCAATCGGCGTTTATAGATCTTCGCTGATCTTGGGTCCAGACCCGCCTGTTCTTTTTGGTTTTTCTTATTTTATTTTATATCGCTTCTCGTGTGTATCCTCTAATTTTTACTGTAGCAAAAATCTTAAGCCGAGGGCGGAGGCTTCAATTTGCGTGGGAATTTTCTAAGCGCTCGTTTTGGGTGATTTTATTTATTTGCTTTGGTTTTATGCTTCATTTTTTGGCTCCAGATATCGATGAGCATGGTAATGATGATGTTTATTTGTGTTGACAACAAACTTTGGCGCGCAGCTGCGCGGGTATCTGTGTGGGGGCTGATCTTCCTTTTTGGAGCTGCTCTCTCATTCTATTTGTCCGTTACAAAATAGAGATGCTCTCGTGGGGCTCCATTTGATCAAACAAAAACACCTCTTAACGAGGTATAAAAATAGTGACGATCGCACCTTCAACGTACAAAAGTTCTGATATCAAATTTTGTGACGAAAAATGATTTTAGATGCGACCAAATAAGTACGCTACTTAAAATTTACTCTTTCGGCCCGCTTTAACAAATATTTAATATCTACACGAAAGTTTTCTGTTGTAGCGTGCCGAATGAATAAATTTTAGGTAGCGTACTTATTTGGTCGCATCTAAAATCATTTTTCGTCACAAAATTTGATATCAGAACTTTTGTACGTTGAAGGTGCGATCGTCACTATTTTTATACCTCGTTAAGAGGTGTTTTTGTTTGATATCAGAAGTTTTTGTTTTGATCACAGTCGAAGTACCCCAATACCATGACTAGGAGTCGTCCCCATATGGCTTGGCTATTGAAAAAACCAGAGCACACAGTTCTGACCCCTAATCTTAGCTGAACGCCACCTAAGATTAGGCACTGTAGCGTCATTACCAGTCGGCACCCTCGAGGAGGGTTCAGTACGGGGATTTTATATAATTAACATTATAGCGCATATATAAAAAAATAAAAAAAGTTTTTTTTTGTGGGGGCAATGGTTAAACATTTTTTTTAAATCTTAATTTGTTTTTATTTTTAAGAAATTAAAACATTTTTTTTTTAGAAATTTTTTTTTGAAAGAAGAGGTTTAAGAGGAATTAATGAAAAAGACATGAAGTTAATCAATTCATATAACCGGAGATACAGAGTTTCAATGAGAGGGTACTTTTCCAAATTTGACGATTTTTGGCAACTTAAAAAAATTCTAACTAAAAAAATAATTTTTTTCGGTCAAATCCTGATACGCGTGTTTACTTATTTTCAGAATAGTATACGTAAAAAAAGTTTCAGGCAAATCAAAAATGTGACCCAATAAAAAGTGTTCGGTTTGTAAAAGAACCGCCCATTTATGAATTTATTTATTTACTTATTTATTTATTAATTAATAATTTAATTTTTTTTTTATTTACTTAATTATTTATTTATTCATTTAATTTTTATTTACTTATTTATTTATTTTTATTTATTTATTTATTTATTTATTTATTTATTTATTTACTTATTTATTTATTTACTTATTTATTTATTTACTTATTTAATTATTTACTTATTTATTTATTTACTTATTTATTTATTTATTTATTAATTTTAAGAATTGTATAATGGAACGCTTTAAAACAATTTTAACGATTTCTTGACCCTAAAATACATTTTGGATACGCACATACTAAATTCAATGCTTAGGCAGCGTAAGTTGCTTTGAGCTGGCAAAAGTGGCTATTTTCGTTTCTGAATAACTTTTAAACGCGAATTTTTACAGTAATGTGTTATATACCAAAATTTAAGGAATCTCAAGGGCTATACAGTCTAAAGTTTTAAAGAAAATCGTTAGAGCCGTTTTTGAGAAAAATAAAAAAAGCTAAAAAAAAAAGTTTAAAAAAATTTTGTTTTGTGCATATCTTTTTAACTATTACATTTACACAAATTACATATAGGGGGCGCTTATAGCATTTCGAAATACCTTTCAAACGAGATACAGCACAAGTCTGTAGCTTCAGTAGTTTAGAAGTTACAGCCTTCCGTATTTTAGCTATTTATAGCTGTTTTTCCGCTAAACTAGCGGGTTTTTCCAAAAGTGGTAGAACTAAAGTTTCTTATATCGGTCTGATGAACATCATATCAAATTTTCAGGACTGAAAAAACATGTTTTGGACAAACTGACAAAACAGAATTAAAATTTCATTTTGGGAAGAAGAAGAAAATCTTGTTTTCGGTATAACTTTTGAACGGAGCGTCCGATTTTCTGATATGACCCCTCATATTAAGTGCATTTTCAGTAGGAATACAACTAACATAGTGCGGGGGGCCGATTATCCCCACCGGCCCCAACAGATCCAAATTTCTAAATTTTCCCTTTTACACTTTCACCGCTCTCTCTCCCAAACCAATTGATTTTCTTGAGGTCTTGGTATGCAATCCTTTAAGTTTTAGGAATACCTTTAATTTGGTGTATCACTCGCGAGGATCGGACCATTACAGCAGATTTTCAATTCTGCGGCTATATAATAGTAGTCGCCTTCGCACACTCTCCTGGTGCGCTTCGTCACTACATGGACTGCCGTCCATAGTGATAATATGGTTTAGGGTGGGTCATTTCGAAGAGATCTAGAGATCTTACATCCTTTTGTAATATTTTTCTTAAATACTTGTTATATTCCTTCATATTTAAATCATAGATTATATTTTTTAGGCAAACATACTCTTTAAAATATTTTTCCCCATGTATAAATATTTTTTTTTGTATTTTTCATCATCTGTTACTCAGTTTTTGTAACACATTTGCTGATTATAAATATGCTGATTAAAAAAATGTTATTTATAACGCTGGAGTTCTAGGTTTATGGTTCCCAAAATTGAATAACCTTGGTAATAGAAATAGGTTTTTCAAGGCATATGTTCAACTCACAGCTTCTACAACACTGATAATCTTCCCCTGCCTCAATATTTCTAGCCCAACTGGTCGGTCCACTCTAATCTCTGTGTGTTTGTATGGGATGCTGGGCCTATGTAATACCAAAAGTCTCCACAATCTCCGGCGGTTTTTTTTTTATGATAGTTCGCTGTGTTTGCGAGGAGTTTCTTGAACCTTAGAGAAAAAGGGCGGGGGAGTATGGAGACCAGGGGCTTGTTTAATATAGCTCCACTTGTGAGGGGGCTGCTCTGAGTACGGCTCCATTGTAAACACACACAGAGATATACACAAGGCGAGTTACCCACAGGGACCCAGTATACCCGGTATTATGCTTGCAGTACACAATAAGCTGGGCATGGATGCATTAACTAAATGCATTGACCTTTCGGCTCCTCCAGTCTTTTCAGCCCTCAGCCTCTCGGCTCACTTGGTGGCAGAAATACGAGTTTTCCGTGTATCTATCCCCATGGATGTAACGACCTAACTGCACGACTCGCGCTGTATCTTTGTATCTGTATCTCTGTTGTGTGGTGTGTGGGGAGTGGTTCTTGAACTTGTCCTGCATCTTTTCTATGTATCGCACGCCTCTCACTCGCGTCTTCGTCGTGTTGGCGTCGATGGCCATGGGGGCATTTGATTTGCTCTTTTATATTTTTAGATGATCCCGAGAAAGAACCACACAACTCTTTGAAACCGAAGGGAGAGAACTCTGACTTGGGGGAGCGTTTAGTTGGCCGAGCTGTAATTGCCTTAAATGGGATGTTTAAGATGAACTCTGTCCTGGAGATATTTAAAGAACTTGTGGGGAGGTCAAAAGTATTCCTATTATATGTTCCATTATCTTTTAGAAATGAAATACTTCATATTTAATCTCAAGCAATTCATTTTATTTATATATTCATTAAATATTACGAATGTGAATGCCTTCAGTTCATTACACATTTCTGCACACACTCATTTGGCATATGTCGCCGCCTCCTTTTCCAGATTCTGATCGGAAGTAAAGTGGCATGCCCGTCGCATATTAAATATGGAGAGAAAAAATCAACCAGACGAACCGATATTATTCCCACGGGACTTATGGAACCCATGGACACAGGGCACAAAAGCGAAAAAACAAAGCGAGGCGAGGAGAAAATGAAACATACAATGCCTCCTCCTATTTGTTGGACCCTAAAATAAACGCGAATCGCGCTAAAACCGATCTCGCAAACCTCTCGATAAGGATAACAATGTGCGATAGGCGTATCTTTCATATATCCTAATCGCATAATTTGTTTGCTTTTCGCAGCAAAACAACAGGTACCAAAGTCCGAGCTCGGGACCACCTAATAAACTGATCTCCGATCTGGTCTTATAGACCACCAGTCAACCACTAATTGCACGGAGATCTCTTTATTGGCCGATGAATCACTATCACAATCACAGGAAGCAAGTGCACAAAGCGGAAACCATTCTATTCAGAGTTTTCCCAAATTTTCACATTTTCGCACAATGGCCAAGGATGTACGGCTGCTGGCGAAAATGGCCAATGAATGGATCGCAGGTCCCGAAGATGATGATGACGTACAAGGTCCTAATCCCCGGACTCAACATTGTTGCTAATTTTCCCCGGGCTGACCGCAAATAATCGGACAGGAAGCTGCAGAATAACCCCCGGGAGAATAGACGGCAAGTGTGTGTGGGCTTTAATGTCGAACAATTTCATTAGCAAGTGTGTCTGCAGGATGCAAGGATCATACATATACGATCTTGTCAGTCGCTTTTAGTGCGTGATCCGTAAGTTTAAGTGGCTTTTAATGCCTCTATCTTGGCGCCCAATTAATTTCGTCCAATAAAACGAAAATTATATGCATAAGGGGTATATCCGAGAACACACACATCAATTTATATATATATATATTTATCGTATAGCTGTGTGAGCACGAAGGGCGTTCAAAGCGTGGCGTGGAAACGAAGAGATTTGCAGAAATTTTGGCGCCAAAATGCAAGTTGATAAACCAGTTGCGTTGCATATTTCTGTTCAAATCTTTTTCTTATTTTTTTGTTTTACTTTGCGCCTTTTTTAACGTCTGCACGGTCGGTCATATGTGTACGTGTATATAGCCATTTAGTTCTTGTGTGCGAGACTCGCTTATCGGCGCTCGTCATTGAGGCAGTCAGTGCGGTCGGTCTACATTTATAGCGAGCTTTCGCACACAAACAGCCGGGAATACAGCCCACTGCACAGCCTCAGATACTTGTGCGTTTGAATTTCGGGTAAGGGGTAAACCAGTATGAATTTGCAATACCCTTTTGCTACCCAAGCATCCTAGCAGTGAACCCAGGTGACCCCAAACGGAGTGGGTAACTAATCTAAAGTTTATTAAGGGGTATAGATATGATCGCTTTAGGAGATTTCAATAGATTTCCTATACCAAATATAATATTAAAAAAAACGAATATTTCTCCTACTTACTATATTACTCATATTATTTATATTTTGAAATTAAAAAAAAAAATAGGATTTTTTTGATTGGGCAACTTTAGGTCTTATCGCTTATGTGGAAATATGTTATGTATTTCACTTATTAAATAGTTTTTTATTTTAAAGTTAAGCATGAAGAATAAGTTAAACATGAAGAATAGGGTTTGCAGAATGGAAATCCCTCGCTATAGGGCCTCCATGATTAATCTAACAAACTAAGATAATTGATAGTCTTCAAAGTACTTCCACCCAGACAAGGGTATAGAGGCCCAGCCCAAGAAAAGGGATCCCAGAATCAGAGTCCAGACGAAAAGCGGCGGCAAAGGCGACGCATAATTTGTAATAAACCTCCAGGACTAATGTGTCTTCACCCTCCCCCTCGCTGAAAAAGCCCAAGAAACCCAAGCCCGGCGAGTCATAAAAATCAACTGCCAAGAATGAACGAAAAATTTGAGCCTTTAAACTTTTCACTTAATGAATCTAAGCGGAGTGAGCGGTTTGTGGGGACTGGACGTGATCGTCGTCGTCGTAGCCGTCATCAAAACCTCCGCAGGTAGTAAAGTTGTGCAACATTTTTTCCCAGGAACTTTCTGCCGGCGTTCGTGGTGCCTCCTTATTGAAGCATATCGAGAACTGGTGCCGCAGCATTCCATGGGACATCCACCGAGAAAGCATCCACCGAGCAGCACCACCAAGTAAAAAACTACCAAAATGCAGGCAAACACCGCGGACGTATCAAAGACCTAAGCAGCCAGCCATTGATCAGTGGTATTCGTATTCGCATTCGTATTTGTATTTGTTGTTGCACTGTCTGGTTAGAACTGCAAGTTTACCTGACCAAACCATTTAACGTGCCAGACACATTTTCGGCGAAATGTTTTTAACAGCCGAAAGTGCAGGGCCCCAGGATCGCCTCGCCTCGGATCAGAACGGAACGGAATGAGACGAATCGGATTGGATCGTATCGGCTTGAATCCGGACATGCGAAAGCTAAGAACTCATTGTAATAGGTATTGGTTGGGAATAATGGAACAGAGGTCTTAGATAAAAGATACTTACTAAAGTAGCTTATTCTAATCTTACACTTTGATAGATCATCAAGTCTCTTTTATAGTATTACAATGGAAATATTATAAGAAAGAACCTAGACAAATAAATTCAAATCTAAAGTTGAATAACAAAAGGTATACCTTTTTGTTACCAGAACTTTCCATACCTCGAATATAGGATCTCCTTACTAAACCCTTACAATAAGTAATAGGTATATTTCAGTCCTGAAACTTACGCACCAACTTTGATTTTCATTCTTTCCTTTTTTGGCTGGTCGGCTTGTCGAAAGAATTCGCCAATGCGAGACTCTGCGTGATTAGAGAACCAAATTGTGCATTTCGCCGGGCTTTGGCTCCATCTTTGGCTCGATTTCGGAGGTTCTCTGGATTGCTTTGGTGTGAGTGAGATTTCGAATTGGTCTCCTCGTCTCACCCACAATCGCGACATCTTTCTCGTTTATTGAAAGCAGCAAGGAGTACATGTCTGTTATCGCTGTTTGCCAAGATCGTTATGTGAGGTTCCCCGAGAGTATATGGTATGGGGGCATGGGTATGGGTATCCAAGTGATTGGGCCTGCTTATATGGCGTGTGTTTGTAAAAGACCGCCAAAGTGCAGTCCACAATCGCTTTCGTGGTGTGTGACTCAATTTTTGGCGCGAAAAGTTGGCGTCTCTGGTTATTTTTGGGGCTGCTGTGGGGCAGGTTAAACGAGATACGAGATATGAGAATCAGAGGAGGAAGTAATGGAAAGGGAAATTCTCGAGTTTTAGGGATTCCCATAGGAATGGACTCTTCCGTTTTCCTGTTCTCACTTTCACCGGAAGGAAATCCTGGCCTAACTTTTGGCAAACTTAGGAGTTCTTGCCTTCTAGTCTTTGATATACATATATCAACCTTGAGTTGTCCTAAGTAAATAAAAATCCACCACAGACATGACCACATCCTGAGGTTTAGCTGAGAACTGTGACGAACCGGAGATCTCGAATAGCCGTTAAGCAAAGTTCGATTGACCGCAAAAACCCCAGAGAGCAGAAGTAGAACCGAAGTGACATTTGCTTGTAATCCAATACGCTTGAAGAGGCTGGTTTGTCGGTCCGGCTCTTGCCTTACATAATCGATATAAGACCGGCCACTTGGAAAGAAGAGGATCTCGCATCCTTAAGATCAGGAGCAACCGAAGAGGAAAGGGGCGGAACGAGGGACAGTTAGGCGCAGGTTGCGAACTTCATGTTTGCCCCTCAAGTGTTTGCTTTAGCGGGAAACCCTCGAGATTTTTGGTGGGCGAGGCACCTGTGACTAACCGTTCTTACGCAATCCCGGTTTTCCCTGGTTTCCCTTCTTTTCGTGGAAACGAACCGCAAAGAGTCTGTAGATTTTGCGGACCTCCGGTGACAGTTAAATGGGCAGCGAGACATACGATACTCGGGATGCAGGGAAAGTGAAACCGGGAATTTAAGGATTCCAGCGCCTATCGGCAGGACAAATCTAGGCGCAGCACTTGAATCCATTGGACACTTGAGGCGAAACAATTTTCTCATCATTGCCAATGCGTTGGGTCAATTAATGTAGATAGGACTGTCTCTCTCTGTGGGCAAAAGGGATCCTGGACAAATACGAGTATCCTGTTGTGCACTTCGCTTAGCCGTTGACACTCCAAATAAAGTGCAACAAACGGCAAAAAGATACATTTTTTTTACGGCTAGTTAGAGATATCCCTTGTTGGACGGACAGTTTGACATTTTTGTGTTCCCGTCGCCGCCGTCCTGTGGTGTCCTCTGATTGTTGTTGTCCTGTTAGACAAACAACAAGTGTGTTTGCCAGTGTGCGTTGAGCAGGATCTTGAGACGGGATCTCCTTGTGGGGATGTGTCCCCTACATCAGCTGAGCCAAGGAGTGCTGGGAAAATTTCGGTTCAATCAGCTGTTGGTAACACATAAACCCCTGGCCGTTAGGAAACTGTTGTTGGCGACAAGGTTATGGGAAAATTGGAACGTAGTAGGGGTCTCGGGATCTCGGGATCTCAGCAACTCAAGATTTCGGCCGACTTGTCCTGAAGTGTAGCTAAACCTGTTTGACTTTTGTTGTTACCACTGGCTTTGGTTTATTATTATTTTTTAAGGCTGTGTGGGTAGCCCTAATGCTCTAACTTGTTGCTGCTTTGCTGGTTTCTGCGGCCTTTGTCCCGAGTTTTTTTTTTGGACTCAACAAAGGCCCAGCAAATCATCAAGTGCTGCCTGCCATCCTAAGATGATGCTGATGATGATGATGATGGGAATTGGAAATCGAAGTCGGATTGCACCATCATTTTTCCAGCTGCACGAGCGTGGCGAGTGGGCGAAGAAATCGGGGCTGGGATTCAGGATTTGGGAATCAAGGATCGTACCTGCCGTGTGCTGATCTCACGCTCGCCAAACAATGCCAATGTCGAGTCAATGACAAAGTACTGGGCTGGTCAGGACAGGTTACTAGGGATGTGGGTGTGGGGGGATCCACTAGAATAGGATATTCCCATCACAAATAGACCCTAATAACGCTGTTTCTATTGCCATTGTCCTCTCCCCTCGAGGTGTTACAATTGCAGAATTATTGCCCTGGGAAGCGGCTCCACCTCCGTTTCGTAGGACCACCGAGCGGATTCCATTCCCGATTCCCGATCATTTGGGGCCCCCATCCCATCAGTTAACCCACGCCTTGAACCATAAACTCTGACAGTCAACACAGAAAAGAGGTCCCATAAAAACAAGACACCCGCTCAATGAGCGAAACGCTATGCAAACATTTGAATAAAAGGGGGAAACCGTTGGAGTGGCTCAACAAATTCTTAATTGTAGTACCCTACAGAGGGGTTATTTAAGAATTGGATCAGGTTAAGTATAATAATTGTTTTTTTAGTTTAAATAACTTAAGTTTACTAATAGGTGGTGACCTAAATCAACATTTGATTACCACATACATATTTTTTTTTAAAAATCTTAAAGATTTGTTTTCTGTTTTTCAATCATTTGTTTCATATTTTTGAAAAATTGGATCAGGATAAGTATAATAATTTTTTTTTAGTTTCAAATATTCAAGTATTTCCCTAAGTGGTGACCTAAATCATCATTTTATCACTACATACATATTTAAAAAAAAAATCTTAAATTTTTTTCAGTTTTTCAACCATATGTTTCATATTTTGGTGGTATTCTTGTTATAAGGTTCCATAAAAACAGTTTCGAATCCAATACAATCCTAGTTTTCAGTAAGGGGTCTCGAAAGCTTAGTTTTCTAAGCTACCCTTTCTATTCTTAATTTTCTTCTCTTTTTGCCAAAGTGCATATAAAAAATGAAATTTGTCCGTTACAAAAATCTGCCGCGCGGCGACAGAGAAAGGGAGATTGAGAGAATCGGAGAAGAGGGAGAGAGACCGGGCGCGTGTTTGTGAGTGTGTGTTTATGTTTGATAAAATGCGATATGGGCACATTCCCACTCCCATTTCCATTCCCCCTCCCTTCCCACTGGAACTCCCCTCGCGAGAAAGAGTCTCCCTCAGAGAGGAAGAGAGTGAGACAGGGACAGAGAATCGGAGAACGTGAGTCTCAACGCGCAACATTGAGCTCTCTCTGGCTCCGCATGTGTTCCTGCCCCATCTACAGGCCTCAAGACCTCCAGACCTGGAGAAGGAGAATCCGCCTCGGAACGAGAATGAGACTCAGCCAACATAAACGGGAATAACGTATTTTTGCTGTCGGTGTGGCAAACCCACACACACTTAGATGGTGAGAAGGAGAGATAGAGATTGTGAGATCCCCTCCCCACAAACCCCCAACATAACTACAGAGAAAAATATTATAATAGGTACTAATATTATAGGTAACCACAATCAAAAAAGTGTTCAAAAATAGCAAAAAAAAAAGTTTTTCAAAGATCACTAAAGTTGAAAAGTTCAACATAAAATTAAAATTTGTTTTTGGAGCCCTTTTTTTAAAAAAACTAGTTTTTAAAAAAATTAGATATTTTTGAAAAAGTAAACTTTAAATATATTTTTGAGACTCCCTTTTTTATAATAAATTTTCAATCTAATAGGATCATATTTCTCTGTGTGCACTCAGCATAGAGTGTCAACTTTTCAGACCCGAAGTCAAGGCAATAAAACTCAAATAATTGAAAACCAGACAGAGAAAAGGGAATAGCGCGATAGAGAAGCAACGAACTGTGAGTGGGGGGAGGTTGGCTCACTATTAATGCCCAAAAATATCTAAAAGATTAGATGGCGGACATTTAAGAACCCCTTTCAGGCTTCAAAACTGGGCTCCACTTCTGGCAGCCTCAATTTCGTTTTTGGGGGCCAGACGACGACGAAAGCAAGACACTTATGATTAATGTGCTGGCAAAATTGAAAATATATTTTTACCCCACATGAACAACAACGGCGAGCGGAAATGAGGAAGTCTTGGTTTGGTTTATGTTCTGCCAAAAAGAGTTGGGGTGGATTGGTTAGGCGAGCGGGGTGTTTGGGGTATGGTATGCTCAACATACGGGGCAGATCACGATCATCAGAAGTGCGATTAGGCGGGGGAGTGTTTATACGTACCATTTCCATAAAGAGGAAGTTGGCGTTGTTGTAGATGAAATTCTCGGAAAGCGGCAATTGTACGGGAAGTTTAGAATTGAAAAGGGGGGTTCGGCTTAAGGGGAATAGCCCTGAAATCCGATGGAGCTAACGGAAATAGAGTTGGAGTTTAAATATTTTACAAACGTTTCGCAAAAATCAGTGTGCCCTGAAAAGTATGCAACACTTTTTGCACACTGCCTTCAGAAACTGATTTTTTTATAGAATTTTTGGGGTTACAGATAAATTTACCTCCCATTAAATTTAATATTTTCTTTAAAAAGTTTCTTAAAATGTCTGATCGTAACATTTAAACCAAATAAAACGATCATTGTTCGCCAAAGTGCATTGTTTACCCACTTAACTTCTCCTGATCTTCTTCGAAGTTCATTAAAAATGCATGAGCAATTATCAATTCTACGAATCATTTCATGGCATTCGCATTTGAGGCTGGCCCATAAATCTCCCAGACTTCGAATCGAGATCAATGCACGTGCGAATCCCAAACGTTGGGAATGTTTAGAAAGACCCAAATCCACCGGCAATACGAGAGCAAATTGCGCAGTCGCCGAGTGGACAACAAGATAAATGACCTGCTGACCCTGCCCATAAACGATGCTGTCACTGGGAAGATAGTTCCCAAAGTCAGCTAGAAAAAAAAGAAAGAGCCCAAGTAATAATAATAATAAAATAGACAGCAAACTGCGACAGACAGAAGAAAGAGTACTGTAGAATAAACACGCCAGGATATCAAGTGTACACGTCTCAGCTCGACTCTTTTCGGATCGTATCGGATCGGATGGTGAAGAGCATGAGTTATGTTCCTCGGACTGCGAAAGATCTCCAGTTTCTCTGGTTTCTGCACTTGCAACTGCAGTTGAAATTGCAGGCATTGTGTGCCCAGATAGATGGCCCGAAAGAGAGTATCGTGGGAATGGGCATTGTGACAAAAAAAAAGAAGAAACAAGGAAAATTGTCTGTGGGCTTCAAGTGTCGCCAATGCCCGAGTCCATTCGTGTTTTCTTAGACAAATGTGTCCAATTTTTTGTGCACTACTCGCTTGTTTTCCCATTTTCTTCCCCCTGGCCACAAAGAAAGTGTAGTACGCGTTTACCATGCGACCGGCATCCTCGATCCTCGGATCCTCGCATCCTTCGACCTCCTCGGTCTCAAGTGGTCAACGCTGGGAAAGACAATCACAGACAGTCTAATTTGTGCGCGGGCCACTTGAGTCTGGGAAAGAAAAAGAAAGGTCGGGCGTGCACCTATTCCACTGGACAAAAGTGAAGGAGTAGTGCCGTTCTATACGAAAGTATCCTGCACCGAAGGCAGATGCATTTGGGGTGCGTGGGAGTCAATTTTGTTAGGGCCAATGTGGGCACGATGACGCAAGGACAATATATATTCACCAAAGGCACTTTCTCACGGCCCCGAGTAAGGTGTCAATTTTTGGAGGAAGCTGAAAGAGGAGATTCTCGATGTGACTTTCCCAAAGTAAATGCCAATTTTACATGCAATAGGTGCATTACTTGAAACTGGAGAGGTCAAAAGGCATTCCTTTGGCATTAAAGTGAAATGCTTTAAAAAGTTGTAGACTTTATCAACATTGTTAATCAATTTGTTCATTATATTCTATTGTTTCACTAAGTCACCTTATAAGACCTATAACTAATGTTCGCTGGTTCTCTGAGGATTCTAGTCAGCATTCCCAAACCAAGTTTCTCTTATCAAACAAAGAAATAAAGGTTAAATAAGTTTGCTTAATAATTGAAAAACTGTTGTTTGTTATTTAAGTAAATTTTTATTACAGTTTAAGATAAAAACAGCCTTTCGTCGCCATGCACATGTTACTACCTTTAGATATAACCTGTTGGTCAGGAATTAAGCATTATTTATGATCGTTAGCGACATTTTATGGCCATTAACACTGACTCTTCCGGTCGAAAAGGTCGCTAGGTATCGTAAATCAATGAAATCCCAATCAAATAACTGCGATATATGAGTTAGCACAAAGGTTCAGATACGGCGGAGATTGCATGAATGAAGGAATTTCGATTGGGACACGGATGTGGCAACAATGTTGCTAAGTCTGGGCAAACATTTGAAAGTTTGCTCAAAGATAAGTGATCCGGAGTACGGACTGTTCGATAAGCGTGGCATGGAGGAGCTCTGGACTCTCGAGTCTTGAGAGCCGGGTCGATAGGGCATCTTGCAGATAAAAAGTAAGGGTATCAGTTCGAGTGCGAGGGCAGCAACAAAATCAAGAGAGAGTGTCCCAAGAAATCCGCGTTATTTCCTTCAATTTTCGGGCTGGTGATAAAACCCCGGCTGACTGCCAAGCGCTGTTTGTTCGATAAGCAAACATCAGAAACGCAGATATGGCACAGATGCAGTGCAGATACAGATACAGATACATTTACCCGAAAGATACGAGCTGGCCGACAGAAGTGCGCAAACATATTTGAACTTAGTTAAAAGCGCGTAAAAAGTCGATAAATGTCACTTATCTGTTTGTATAAATAATAATAAAATCGCTAGTGGTCAGGGGAGTGTGGAAGGTGGTTGCTAAATGGGGGATGCACTGAGAAAAATTTGCAAAGTGTATTATATTTAGTAAAAAAATTGTATAAAATGCAAAAAATGTTTGGGAATTGTAGAGCACCAAATAAATATTTTATATATTTTTTATCTTTTATTAAAAATATTAAATGATGCCTAGAGAATACTTATTTTATGACTGTGTAAAATCCAGAGGAAATCTGAGGCTGCGGGTTGTGCAGAAACGGAAACCCGAGCGAGTGCAGCAAATACAGCGAAAAAAATGAATTAGCGCCAGCTGCACTCGAGTGACGTCACCGAGATATCGACTGAACATACGCCCCCCGTTTCGAAAAAACCCCCCACTTTCCGCTGGGCCCGCATATGTGCGCCACTGATAAACGGAGTTTTTATGAATGGAACAAACGGATTTTTGATTGCTTTATAACTGCCGTTTCGTTACTTGCCGCTTCTTATCAATGGAACCCAAAGCGAAATGTTGTTGTCGCTCCTTTTGAAGGCTGACCTTGGACGGCTACCAAGAGATACATAAGACCAGATGATGTACTCCCCGAGACGAAAGAAAGTGTGCAAATAATGGGGAGATAAAAACACACATGTGTATATCTGCAAATCATATTTTATCTTACTACGGAAATGACTGCGACGTGCTCCCAGTGGAATTGTACGACTCCTCCGATTTCCCCCTGGGTTTTCAACCATCAACCGATTCGCTACAATTCCAGTTGACAATTTATGCAGACTTATCGCATATACCATGCATATATGTTTGTGCATATTTTATTTTATTTTATTTGATTTTCTGCTTCTTTTTTCAATATTTACTAAGACTGGCGCGTGCTTTGGTTTGTGAATGAAGCGAATTATGTGTTATATATAGTTGAGAGTCCCACTCAATTGATCCATTCTTCAGACATTTGAATACGCTTTTTAAATTGGGTCGCCAAATATTTTTGAATTAGTTGGGATTTTAATTCTATATCACATAGTAGTGAAAATTAAATTAAATAATATTTTCTGGAAAGAAAAACAACCAAAAACAAGTAATTTTGAGCCCAGTAAGAAGTTTGTTTTTATATAAGGGTGCTCAAATATTCGATCCTAAATGTTTTTCAATATCCCACAGCTACGTTTGTATAAAGTACATAGTCAGTTATTTCGCGTATCAAATCCGTTATATGAAAAAAAACCGAAAAGTACCCAGTCAAGTTCTTAGAAATAACCAAATGAATCCATAAATATTAGTCGCGTCGGCAGGCTCAACCGCATTCCGGAATAGTCGGGTTTTTATCGTTCTCGGGTCATCTCTGAATGGGTTTCTTTGGCCACTCCCTGCCATTGACCGGAATCATTTATTGAATGACCGTTGCTCTATCTCTAAGATATTCCTGGAACGCATTTGGGTGACACAGTGACACAGCGCAGTCGCGGCCTCTTCAAAAACCATTCGAGCCCCCGCCTGGCTTTCAAGCACCCGTGGGTTTTTATTATACTTTAGCATCGCGGACAAAGGATGAGTGTTCGTTCGGTTGGATTCGAAACCTAGAAATTATGCTGGACAAAAGTGTTAAAATTGCGTAGAGAAATTGTTTGGAAAATATGAATTACAAGCCTCTCGAAGCGAGTCCAAAACTCCCCGAAGAGTTACCTGCCGCGCTCTGCACGGGTTTTCCCTATTATGTAAGGCATTGTAACAGGTTTCTCGTCCTCGGTTTTTGTTTCCAACCATACATTTTTTAAGTGCCTGCCGTAAAAAATCATCGTTCTGGTTTTGCGCGATCCTTGAAGTAGGTGTTAAACAAACAGCAGCCCGATGGGAAGCTGTGCGGAAATCGGTTTAGGAGGCATAGGAAAAGTATATCAGAAAAGGCGAGAGAATGGCTTCCAAGGGGGTTTTAGTGAAAGGAGAGATTCCATCAAAGAATCCTTTATGGGAAGTAACTTCTGTTTAATTTGGGAGGCGACTTGAAAGTGATCCTTGAAGGTATCTTGTGGTTTTCTCAAGGCTTGACCTTAAAATACTTCAGTTTTAAACACTTCTGTTCATATTTCTAAAGAGTACTGCTGTTTTTCTAGAGAGAAGTCCTTAGAACAGTTCGATTTTAAGTACTTTTTGTTAGTTTCTACTGTCTTTTCTGGGTTTGACCTTAGTGCTCTTCAAGCACTCTCAACATGATCATATTACCAGATATTATATTTTCTTTTATAATAAAGGTCCTTGGAAGGACTTCTAAAAATATGTAGCCCACTTTAATTTTATTTTTGTTATTTATCTACTTCACATTGTGTAAAAATAATAATTATGGCAGCGAAACAACTGAAAATCTCGTTACAATTACTAGATTTATTTGTCCCGCCTAAAAAACCTATGATATTACATGCCTTTAACAAGACACGTTTTCACTATTGCATTTATTGTGCGAATGGCCATTCATTCCGCTCAAACAAAGGCCATTTAAAAACCCATTTCATACAATTAATAACAATAAAATTACACTAAAATTGCAACAACACCGCACACCCCCAACAAGGCGACGCACAAAGGACACAAAAGGACATTGTCGCAGGATCTGATTCACTGATCCACTTGCCACTGAGGCCGCTATTCAAAGTAACTCGTAACTCTGTTGGCTTCATTCAGAAAACGCACTATATCGTATAGTCGATGCTATATGGACAATGGGCGTGGCTATGCGCACTCGACTTCGAAACCCAGAGATGCACGTGCGTGAGTGCAACAATTGTCCTGCGACCTGCAATTGTGTCATGTCCTGATCTCCTGTTTGTCCTGCAATGTCCAGCTAGTGTGTAGTTTTTTTTCCATTTAAAATCAGCGATGTGAAAATTTCCCAAGACGTGAGTTTTATGTAGTTTTTTTTTCCCAAAAGAGTACCTCTCATTGTTTGCGCAGTTCATTAGTTGCCAGGACGCGAGTTCATTTCGGTGGACACGTACATGTCGGGGGAAATGCCGCCAAAAAATTGAAGACGATTTTTCCAACCAAGCTTTGCCGCCTCAGCTGCGGTCGAGTGTCTGTTCTTTTTTTCTTGGGAGTTTGGTGTTTCCAACATTAAACTAATTTATCACCAATATATGCCAAGATCCTGGGCGCAGGATGGGCTGGGAAAGGACACCCCTTTCGGTGGGAATCGCTCGTGTGTTGGGCTTTTGTGTCTACTTACCATAATGAAAACATTTTCAAATATTTTATGCAAAGTCCTGACATGACCTTTGCCGAACCTCAACTGCCGCGTCTCCCGTTGCGCTTGATGTCCTGTCCCGAATGTCCTGAATGGGAACTGCAACCATATATATCCCATCGCATACTCATCCCCTACCGGTTCGTAATTTGCGATCTGAACTAGTTTTCGGCATGGCCCTGTCATTATGTAGATTTTCCAGGCTGCGAGTACGTCGAGTTTGCCCCCCAAAAAAGAAATGGAAGGGGGAAATACTTAGTGGAATGTTGTTGTTGCTAGTTGCTCGGGTTTACGGGGGTCATCAAGCCTGGGATTTGTTCTCACAGGAAATATCTGTGTGCTAGAGACCATAAACCTTGAAAGCACAAAGGGAACCAGATAACGATCCAGCCCAAATGTATCCACCGGCAAATGGGAAAACAGGGAATACAAAGCCGCAATTTGGCTGGTGAAAATCGAGGCCGATCCATTTGCAGGACCATATATATATATATATTTATACGACTTGCATCTCCGCCTTCGCCGCGATGACTGACTGCAGGGTTTGACTGTCTAAGCCGCAGGTACAGAGTGATTAACCGTCGAGCTATTGCCACCGCAATTAGGATCGGATAGGGATGCCCGAGATCCCAATAAAAGCCAAATTGAATCGAGAAGGGGAACGGGAACGGAAAACTAGTGCAGGACCTGTAAGGATGCAGCTGATAATGGCAAAGAATTGCGTCGTCACAGGTTCACAGCAGAGATGGCCAGCCAAAAAAATATAGAAATAGGGGGCAAAAAAGGTAGAACAATTTTTTAACATCAAACGAATAAAGGTCGACCTCGTATTTACTTTGGAAAAAGGAGCTCCTGCTCCTGCTCCTGATTTGTTGCAAGATTTCTCTGTAAATGGCATAAAAAACCGCTCGAGAAACAAGGCGACAAGCCGTGGGATCGCTGTGGCTGTGTGGATTGCTGTTGAAGATTGTTAATGGCACCCGACGACCTGTTCCACGATCACAATGTTGGACAATTAACACGGCCAACAACAACAGGAACAAGCGGGTTCTTGGAGGCACATCCTTGGGAATGTCGGCCAAAACAGAGGCTAAAAAGAAATCAAGGCCCACTATTTTTTCTCCTTTATCGCATTCCCTTCGTCTCTTATGAATTGTTCATATTTTTTGGATCATTCAAGAAGGGCAGTGCCGCCATCAGCTGATCCAGGGGATTAATTATGTTGACAGGTTGCTGCAATTGGAGTGCCCTCGGGTTCTGAGGGTAAGGATGTGATCGGAACGGGGAATTAACTTTATAATATTTTCACGTTTCATTCAAGCAACTCCTTTGATATTTTCCTGGAATCAAAAATCAAAATACATTTCCTTTGGGGCTCCCCTAGATTATTAAGAATCAAACCTCTAATACTAAAAACATTTTAATTCTATAGAAAAATTTTACGTTTATGTTGAATGATTTGAAAATCTGTAGGACGAGATTTGGAAAATATTTAAACACTTTTTCGGGGCTTGTTATATCTTTATTAAACAATTACTTTGCTGCGTACATCTGATTCACATATTCCTGGACACCAGGTCGTTTTATCAACTCCTTGCGCGTCAAGTCAATATAACACTTGCTTCTTTGGTAAGCCTTCACATTTGTGTAGCAGTGATGAACGTAGTTCTGACCCAAAGTGGACAGAATCACGGAGCGGCAATCTGTTTTGGAAACTTTAGGAATAATCGTTTTGGGCAGAGGAATCGGAGGAGTACGAGTTAGTAGGGGAGGCAAAGGAACATCCTTTGAAATGGAGGCAGAAAGTTTTGAAGCGTCGAACAGAGATTCTTTAGGATCATAAGTAGTTCCTGGGTTCTTTAGATCATCTGGCTTGGTATCACAAGGATTTTCCGAACTTTCTTTGGAGAGTTTCGAAGAGTTGGCTACCTTCTTTCCCCGAACATTCAGTAGTATCAGTGCTGCTTGTGGAGGACCTTTCTCAATTGCGCTCTTTTCGTCCAAACTCAGCGAGGATTTGGATAACTTGAAACTCCATCGGGATACCCCATCTTTCGTGGTCACTGCATACACGTAGTTCCTATCTGATTTTTCTGGAGTTACTGTCTTTTTAGATTTGGGCTCTAGTAATTTCCTAAGACGCGCCGACCTGCGAATTGATCGTTTTGGTATCATTTTCTCCTTCTGATGGTCCGTTTTCTTGGATTCATTTTCCTTTGGCAGCCACACAGGAGTTTTGGGACCATGTTTAGTAGTATAGATCGGTTTGGGTTTCTTACTAGTTTTAATCCGTTGACTATTAGTGTTTAAAGTTTCCTTAGTTCTATATCTTTCGCTGGCCTTGCGGCAATTCAATCGGTTACCCTTGATAAAATGCGGGTTAGAATTGATGGCCTGTTCCATGGATTCAATTCGCAAAAAAAGGACCATGGCGTAGTTCAAGTTATCCGTGCCGTTCTTCACACACACCCGCTCCAAATCCCCGAAGCTGCAGAAATAATTAAAAACATCGCGATGGGTAATGGCTGGATCTAGATCGCGTATATACATCCGTCGATCGTTTTCGGCCTCTGTAGGCTGACGTTTGGGCGGCTGTAATACCACTGTACCGGGCTGATACGGAAGGGCCTCCGCCTGCAAGGCTTGCAAACGATCTGGGGAAGTTATGATTATATATCGCATAAGAATTTATGACTGCGATAGCTTCACTCCTTACCAGCCTCCTTTTCAAAGACACTATCCATTTCCCCAGGCAATGAGTAGTCTTGCCCGAGTTCTTCCATCTTGGCTCTCTTGTGCTCAGGACTTTCATCCTCATCTCCGTGATCCATCCCCGGATAACCGGGTAACCCCATTGAAGTGTGGGGCACGACAAGAGGGGCCATCGAAGCCAAGGAGCTCCATGAGTTTTCCATGCTTACAATATGAATAATAACAAGTTGTAATATTTTCTCGAGTCAACTTTACTTGACATTTAACTCAAAGGTAACTCTGATTCAAAAAATATCTTTAATTAAAAATTTATAATTTTTGTTATTTTTTTACAAAGGCATAACCTATATGTTTACCTGATTTAAAGAATTAAAGTAAGAGGTTTCATAAACTGAGCCATGAAAAGGAAGTCTTTTTTATCAATTATATTTTCCCTGAAAACAAAACCTTTTGCACTGAAAATTGGCCATTTCAGAACCATTTATTCCCCTAATTTCTATGATTTTTACACAGAATCCAAAGCCTTTCCCTTGAGGTTTTCCTAAATCCGTGAGAGTCAAACCTTCTCAAACCTTTCCTCATTGCATAAATATAAATTGCAATTTCAGTTTACCGAAGCCTGGGAAAAAAAACTGCCCGTTTAGCAAAAAAGGAAATGATTTGCGAAATTTGGCATAAATATTTTCATTGGAAATTTAATAAATATTTTATGAAACCGTTTGGCTGAAACTCACAGCCCCATTCAAGGTCCCCAGAGTGGGTGCCACAATGAATGAATATGCGTAACGGTCGGGATGGCAGTTCCAATTCATAAAACCGTTGCTACCAACTACCAAATCGTGGCCAAATGAAAGGACCCAGTAGGCCGAAAGCAAAAACTCAGCTGGAATGCGTTGGCAGTTTGAATGTCACCTCAGGTGACAAATTGCAAGGCTTGCACTGCACAGGTTGCACCGGTTCTCTGGTTCTCTCCTCCAAAAAGGACTCAATGACGCGGCAGGTTATGTTCCGTCAAAAACCCAGAAAAAAAATGTGCCATTTCGCACCTCCATAAAAACGTGTCCCGAATGGGTTTCCCTGCCATTTGCCATCAATGACACTGGCGGCCTTCGATTTTGGTTGCATAATGTTTGACTGCTGGGCGGAAAGTTGCACATGGCTTCTAATGTGCGATTTGCATTTGCAATCGGTCAAGGGTAAACAGGATGTGAGGATATGAGGATATGCGATGCGATGAATGCTTGGTGTTTACCCAACTCGCAGAAATCAGGGCAACATCCTTTTCACAATCCTCGGCATTTTCACATCCTTTGCCACCCAAGTTACGTAAGCCATAAACAAGTGACTGGTCGTAATAGACTTGTTGCCAAGGCCGCAGCGATCGCCTCCTTCTCACGCCTCGACTGCATCCGGACCTCTGCTTGGTTTTCCAGCTAAAAACGCGGCAATATCCCTCAGATACTCGGATACTTTATGCGGACGTGAACTTAATCCATTCATTCATTCGTTTGCTCATTCATTCATTCACCCGCAAACAATAAGGACACAACTAGCAAATCTCTCGAGTACTTCAGCGAACAATAAGGAGGAGCCCAAGCAAATTTCTGTACGAGGACATTCGTTTTCGGTGCGGTGTTCTCACGTTTATTCCACTGATTTCCTTCGTTTTTGGGTGTTTTTTTCGGCTTTTTTTTAATGTTGGCTTAAACCTCAAGTGACCGAGGGTTTGATGATGATGATGATGATGAGCTCACAGGGAATTTGCAAAAAAGGAAAGCGGATACGCAGCCACTCACTCGGGTGTCCTGGCATCCTCATCATCCGCCGATCATCCCGGATATAGTTCGATATTTTTTGCGCTCCTTTCACAACGCAATTCTGTGGAATGCCCCAAGAACACATAATAATCAGAAGATAATGCCGTTGATTATCTCGGGAATGTCTATTCATCGGCTGGCTGGCTGGCTGGCTGGCGCTGTGTCCTTCGAGTCCTGCCGCCTCGAATTTCCCTCGCCGTGTGCGGCCTGCCAAAAGAAAAAGTGAGAATCTATGAGGTTTTCAAGCAGCGAGAGGTGGGAGTTTCCCTGGAAGGCGAAGTTGGGGAGCTGTGCGGTAAAACTGTGGGAAAACTGTGCATTTTCCGGCCTGACTTTGGCGTTTTCGAGGAATTTCGGATGCGATGTTGTCGCCTGTCGCCCATTGTTTGGACAAAACACAATTTAATTTGATTACAAATCAGAGACACCGAATCTGAGAGACAGACATTTGCATTCAAGACTTTTCCTGGTTCCCAGCCACCCCGGGAACCCGCATCCCTGGCACTTTTTGGTCAAGAAACATTATGCAGTCGCTCGATAAGCACGAAGTCTGTGTGTCATTGTCGCCTGATGAAGATGAATGATGTAATAATTCCGTCATAAAAATTACGCATACTCAGCATATCTGCAGGGTGGATTTACTTTTTACTATATAGCTTTAAATGCGAACCGGACCAAATTAAAGCTAAGAAAATCCTTGGCCAGCTGGCAGCTCAACAAGTTCTGCATGCTGTGTGTGTGTGTATACGTATGCGTTTTCATTTAGAACTGGTTTACTCAGTCGCCTAACCCCATCATCATATCCATTTACATTTATCGCATTTCCCAAAAAACCTCGAAAACCCCGAGCAGCTTTGATGTTTCCAAAAATGAGAAAAGATGTCGGATTGTCGGGGCAAGAGGAGAAAATCGAAAAATCCATTAGCATTCTCAGCCGGGCAAATCCATCATAAGCCAAGCCTAAAAAAGTACTTAAATCTCCGTTCGCCTTGACCCTTCTTCGTCCATCCAGTAAGTATCTCATGGATGCGAGTCGTGCATCCTTTCTTTCCACAGATGGATACTTGTTTTATGTCTTCGTTTCGTCGGCTTGTTGCCCTCGCCTCACCTTTGGTTTCGTTTTCTACAACTCTGTTTTTCTACGTGGGCCAGTGTTCGATGGATTTTGTTTTGATTGCGCTGTCCGTTGGGTTCGAGATCCCCCCAGTACCCATTCCCCGATACCGAAAACCCCCTACCGAAATCCCCATGACCATTCCCATTCCCTTTTCCGATTCCTCTTTCTCGTTTGTAAAGTCAAAGTGTCGAATTGTAAAGATCAGTCACCTTTCGGTGGATCGCCTAGGCCGTACATACGTAAATGGATGTGTGCATATGTAAGGCATCCCATAGATACATAAACATTTACATTCCTGCCCCCTTTCGACGCCTTTTTTAAATCACTGAAAGAAAATGTGTTGTAAAATAAGAAAATATTAGAACTATTGTAGGGAATCTAAGATTTTACTAATAAGATATAACATATTAGATTATAATATAATAATATATTATTATTATTCGTAGTGTTTTATGAGTTACTGATCCTTGAGCACAGGTTTTTCTTGCTGTGCAGTGGAGCCCAGCTCTACCCCTTTATTATGGCAGGCATGTCGCCTTCTTCCTCTGCGATTCCACTGTGTAATCACGAGCAAGTTCACTCCCTACCTCCCTATAACTCCAGCCATCCCAATCCCACCACATAGCACATAACGTTGTATCCCAGTTCGGTTCAGTTCGCAGCTCTATGGCTGCACGCTTATTTGTTTGTTTTGTGGGCTCTCCAGCTCCAAACTGGTACTGGCATCCGTTCCAGGGCGTTCACTGTACACGGGGTACAGTCCTCTCCTGCCTTGGTGTTTTTCCTGATTTTTCTCCAAGGCGGGGCGCACGTCCAACAGGTTTGTCTAGTACGTGCAGCGCTCCCCACCGATATTAATGCTTCTGTTGGGTTCTAAGAACCCTGTTGTTTTCCTTTCGGCCTCTATCTGAATGCCGATCGAGCCCCCTTTCGGTTGGGCTAGGAGTCAAGTTTACTTACCTAGCCGCATCACTGTTTGCCAAGACTTTCAATGCTCAGGAATGGAACTCTGGCGGAAACTCTGGAGGAAATCGTTTCAGTATAAGCCGATTTGCTGCTGGCGAAGACGGAAGGAAGTTGACCAAAATGATGATGCGTGGAAAATATTAAAAAGGGGAAAATGTTAGGAACTCAGGGCAAAGACCTCCTTCGTATGGGAAGATGGCTATATTTGGGGAATCATGAATTTTAATGTGGCAGAGACATGAAAATTGTCCGAAAGACAGACAAATTGGATTTCAGTTACTGAAAGGTTGGGAAAAAGGTCACATAAAAGACCATTAGGAATGATCCTGCATACTAAATTAATAGGAATGAATGTAATTTTTCTAGTTTCTAGATTTTTTCTAAATACTTCTTTTCATTGTCGCTATTGATTTTGTCAAACACTTTGATAGCTCAACTTTTTATTACCCCTCGTAAAAGTTTTAATGATCAATAATCGTTTAGTATACCCCAGTGACGCCCATTTGGAAAGTCGAGTGCTTCGCCCACGCAGTCGATGCCAAATAGAGATGTTGAATTTTATGGCTAATTGATTTTAATCTCGACTGCCTCCTTGGTGGTCACAGAATCAGCACACAAATCCCTATACATTACACTTAAACGCAGGAAGGGCAGCAGCAAAAAAGAGGCCAAAAGGAAAATACAGATATATCGCGATAAGGTGGACATTTTGCGCATCATCATCATCTTAATTTTGGAGAGCAGGTTCCCGAGGAGATCTCAAATAATTATTGCAAACGCAGATTAGTTGCGGATGAGTGGCCACACTGTGATCTCTGGCCAGTTATCAATGGCACCCACAGTGAGGAGGTCCATGCTGCTGCAGTATCTGAAGTTTCGGATCTCCCAGATGATGGACGCTTCAATGAACGGGACTGTCAACAATGAGGTAGAAGTGGAGGGAGAACTGCAGCAAAAAGGATTTCATTTAGTTTTAATTATTTTCTTTGCCAGTCAGCTGACTGACCCGAGTTTTCCAGCCCACTTGAGGTCCAGCCGAACCGAACCCAAGATAATATCTGAGTAACTCCACCTCCTATCCTCTCGTTGCATGGATTTTTCTATTTTCCATTTTCGATTTTTCTGAATTCTGTTATCTGGGTAAAGAGCAAAACGGCCGAGGACAAAGACATTTTTTGGCGCTCTTTTTTCTTGGGCTAAAACTTCGGTTCGGTTAGGAGCAATTTTACTGTGAAAGGATTTTTGAGCGACCTTTTGAGCAAAGGATTTGCCGCACTGCTGTTCATTTTGTCGTTGTACCACCGCAGTTCCAAAGCCACTAACTCTTAACGGTGTGTGCGCATTTCGTAGTCGGTATCTGCGAACTCACATCGTGAGTTAGGCCGGCTTAAGGCTTATATTTCTATTTCCATTTCCCATTTCCTATTTCCAGAATTTGCATGTGTAGGCTGAAACAATATTCCACCCACATAGAAGCGGGGAATATTCATTAGGCAAAGCCAAACAAAACCAAACAAAACCTAGGCCAAGTTAGTTATTCTCTCGATGCTTTGCTAGCAATATTTTCAAGTTAAAGCAGGCTTATCCCGGACCCAAATTGCAAATCCATACCCTGCTGGCTCTATTGTAAATTGATTAACTATCCACAAAAGCAACCTGTAGTTGTTCAGTTACAGTTCTTCGGCCAAGAGCTCGAGTTAGATCGTTTTTCCGTTTGGATATCTAGGATGGATCTGGAACCCGAGACCAAATGGGCCACACATGCAGGACGAACATACGAGTATTCGGATGTCCATTCACTCGGAAGTAAATGTGCGAAAAGGCTTTGTTCCCATATGAGATCATCTGGTTTTTGTTGTGCAAAATTCGAGCTGGCAGATGCCAACTAGTTTTCCATATACCCCGTATATCGATCCATTGAGCAATCTGTCGTCAAACAGTTGCCGCCCTAAGTCCTCGTGCTCATCCTACGGACAGGTTCGGCTCATATGCAAATTATGTCCAAATTGTTCAACTTCCTGGAAGCCTGCACTCAGCCAATAGCTCTCCTATATGTGAGGAGTTCCAGTTCTTGTTTTGTTTTTTGCACAAGTGTTTCCATTCCGCCGGAAGTTTTTATGATTTTTTCCCGGAAACTTGGAACAGTAGCCATTGACTTGCGTAATGTTTTGGTGTTCGAAAGATTTTATTGTTTTTTGATTTCCAGTTTTATTGTTTCGCAGGACCTAAGCTCGTGCAAATCCTTTCGAGAGAGGCGGCGGCAAAGATATATGGGGAAAATGCATAATAGTTTTTCACACTATGCCGCTAAAATCCAAAGGACGATGGATTGTGAGCATTTTGACTCGAATGTAAATTACATTGATTGTTTAAACAGAGTGTTAAGAGCTAGAAATTGCCTTTGTCTCTAAGGATTTTATTTTGTGTATTTGTTCTTGAACGGAATTTCAACAACATTGCTGGGGGAAATGATATATGGCTTGGGAGAGAGATAAGAGAAGGATCCTTTCCCTGCTTTTTAATGGAATTAACTCGAAATACCTTAATATGGGGTAATATTATTGATTTTAGGACTAACTAAAAGTTAAAAACATGAATGAATAGTTTTTTTTTAATAAATAAGTGTCGGTCCATTTGATTGCTTTGTGAGTTCAACCGCAGAGCACAACTTCAAAGATTTAACCGCAACAATGCCAAACCCAAGTATCTATGTAATTTTGCCATCTCATTGGGGCATGCTAATTGCCTTTGGCCAGAGTCCCAAAGAAATGAGTTGTAAATGAGCCAAAGTAACTTTTCGCAAACATATCCTTGACAGTCATTATGTCCTCGAACCGCAGGAGTGTTGCTGTCACAATGCTTTGAGGTGGTTTGCAGTCCGCCAGCAGATCATTAATAAGCCTTTTTGCCAGGAGCCAAAAACGAACACATGAAACATGCCGACTTTCTAACATTCTAATGATAATATCATCAAAGGATTTACTCAAGCCATAACGGTAACCAATTGATTCGCCACCTTATAGATATAGGTATATATAGCCTATCTTTAGATGGAAATCAAACAGTAAGCACACGCCCACTCCCTTGCCCACGACCACAACTAACAAGCCGTGAAATTATTTTTTATTTTTCGGGTATATGTATCTAATGGGCGATGCATACATAAATCGCTAGGGTTATGAAAAGGCAATTAAGTGAGGGCAATCAGTAGTGCGGAGGATCCTTCCGAAATTGGTTGAATGACCGCCGAGATGATCGTGAGAATCCGAGTAACCCTTCGATCAAATGAGTTCCGAAGAGGTTACACTCTAAAAATTAGATGATTGCGTTTTAGTGTGTCATTAAAATCGGACTATTTGTCTGCGATCTCTTGGAGTGTTTCTACGTATCCATCGATTTCATATTCTCCCTAGCTCTCAGCAGTTTTTCCGTTAAGGAATCAAAACATATAATTTTCCCCCCCTCCCTGCGAAAGGGAGAGACAACAGGTATCTGGAGTGAGGGAGAGGGAGAAGTAGAGCCAAGAATCTCGGGACATAGAAGAAAATCCAATACATACAGGTTGGGCATAGCATATATAGAGACCAGAGCAGAACAATAGAACCTGTTTGTCGGAGGGGAAAGTCCAACTGGAATCGGTCTCTCATATAAGAAGACCTGCTGAGATTTCCTGCCGCAAGGAAATGGGAAAAACAAACCCAACGGCCGAAGGATGGGCAAAGGAAAAATGATAAATGCCAAGCAAACAGGTTGCGGGACAGGTAGCAGGGAGGGGTAATGTTAATCTCAGCGGCCCCTGGGGAGGGGGTGGAATCAGAGGACTTATCTCTTTTTTGGTAGCCTCGAGGCCCAAGATCGAAGCGAGACCTGCACGTGGATAGGTGGATAGGCCCAGGATCCATCCCAGCGATGATGAAGCCCTTTCTTCTCTATGCACTGCGCACTTCCAAACGTCAAAGACCCAATAACGAGTTCTGTATTGGGGTAAGAAAACGAGTTGAGGATCTTGTGGTTTTTATGGGGGTTTGGCTTTTTCACAGATTACCAAATTATTTTCCATTCTTCTGCGCTGCGCAGGCGTTCCAATGTAAATGACCAAACAAAGGAGCCCGGGGAATGTGTGATACTGGGGCCCCTGGGAAAATCGGGGAAAAAGTCTGTTGGAGTCCGTCACTCGGACCTTCTTCTCCAGGCATAAAAAACTGATTTTTATATGAGTTGCAGTGTATACTTAGGGCACATGCATATGTATGCATTATTTATAAGGTCCAGTTTTTGAGGTTAGATGTAATTTTAGGATCCAAGCATAAACAATAGAAATAATGATGTAGATGACTATTGGTAATATTCATTTGCTCTCATAGAAAACCTTTTTAAAAAGCACTCCTTAGAATTAGGAAGTGAATTGAATTATTTAATAACAGAATAAAATATTAGAATTTTATTTTATTATAAAATGTTGAAATTTTAACAAAATGAGATAAATTTTTAACGTTTTTCTGGGGCTAATCCTAATTTACTGACCTCGGACGGCAGACATAAACATTGGAAATCAGATGGCTCGACATTTTGGGAATGTTTTCATTCCATTGCCATGTAAATAAAAGTTTCAAACACATGTGGACAATGTTGCAGGACAACGGCGGCATAAACAAAACCCGATCGCTAAGGTTTAGGACTCAATAAATTGCCGCTGATCCTGATCCTGAGAAGTCGCGACTTTTGACTCAAAGCCGAAGACAATTCACTGGCCGCTGCTAATGAGCAGTGAGCGCAGGGGTTACTTGAGATCTTATCAAAACAGAAGACACAGACTCAGAAATCTGGCAGGATAACGGTAGCGGCGATCGGTTTTCATTAGATCCTTTTTGGCGCTGCCGCCCCGATTTGTTTACTCGGCTATGTGTTTATTAGGGGCACCCAGAAAAAAGAGGAGAGTTACGAGCGGGCCTTGAAACTCGAGTCGCCAGTGCGGAATCCTTGAAGTGGTCAAGGTTTTCCAAAAAACCTGCCATATGTCGTCGTCGTCCTTGTCGTCGGTGATATATGCATGTTTTCAGCCTTCTACTCCATTTTTTTCCGAGTCTCCAACTCGGGATCCTTTGCATGTGGTGTTGATTGAGCAATTTGTGTGTGCTGCTATAAGGTATGGTGTGTAGTATATGGTGCTGGTGTGCTCAGTGATTTGGAAGCTGTCAGCGTGGTTGCTCCAATTTCATGGCCGATTTGCTCAAGTGCATTCTAATTAATGATTCGGCTTAAGAACTATCTGGCCATGAAATCTGAGGACATCTGGCGCCTTTTTAATTATGGATCAATGTTGTTGGGGCAGAAAGCGTTCAGTTCTTGTGTCTAACGGGTCTTAAAAGGTCGATTAAGGTATTGAATTTCTTGCTGTTCTTTGAATTTAAAGAGAATTTATAAGAATATTATTTCAGGGAAGAACTTTTTGTATCAACATTGTTAAATAATTTTTATAAAATATTAAAACCTTTTAACAACATTTTTTATTATAAATTAAATATTAATAATATTTAATTCAATACTTATTAGCCTTTTTCAAAATAATAAAAAATCCAAAAAAAATAATTAATATTAAATAATATTTGTAAAATGTTACAAAACTATTAAACCCTCATACCTTGGCTCTTAGTTTCCCCGAATCGTACAATTTACGACCGCAAACATTATCTAATGTCTGTGCGGCCACCCAACAATTGGCGCTGCCTTGAAAAGATCATTAGCAGGAATAAGATCGTAAAAATTCGTGACACGCGAAAATAAAGCAAGTGCCGCCCAC
This sequence comes from Drosophila mimetica, assembly GCA_037075245.1. Lineage (NCBI taxonomy): Eukaryota > Metazoa > Arthropoda > Insecta > Diptera > Drosophilidae > Drosophila > Drosophila mimetica. The sequence goes on from JBAMCH010000023.1 coordinate 12,530,711, forward strand.
TGAAAGTAGGACCAAAAAAAACCCTGGACAGCCATGAAATTGCAACATGCAGGAGTCGGTGCCATTAACCGATCCTGCACCGATCTTTCGATGGATGGACCTCCCGGGAAATCAAAATGTTCAATTGCGCACAATTGCGGGCTCGAGTGGCGTGCAAAAGACAAAAGGACGACAGAAGGATGACCGAGGCAACAAATTTATAGGGACACAAACACGGGCCGACTCGACTGGCGGCGTCTTAGAATCAAATGCACTGCGTCATCGGCGACCTCGGCAACCAAAATATATCATAAATGCACACAGGTTCTTGAGCCGCCTTTTATTTTCAGAGGTTTTGCCGCCCTTTTATGATTTTTATACTGTGGGGAAGTGCTGGTTGGTGGTCGAAGACGATTCCTGGAAGCCAGCAAATACAAAAAGAGACTGGGCGAAAATATTATGAGAAGAAACACAGGGAGTAATTAAAGGAGTCCCAAGTAATATTTACACATTTTTTAATAGATTTTTTTTTGTGTTAATATTTATTTACTTGGCTAAAGGATTTGTTTGCCCCGAAGGCTGTTTGATCTTTGATTTTCGTTTCGATGGATTTTCTCAGTGGTGTGAAGGAGTTGGCAAGCCGATTATGATTTGCCACCACACAAGTCGAGGTCGAGGCTCGGTGAGGCGCGGTTTATGGAGGATTTTGGACGCAGGACTTTGACTAACGTGTCAAATTGACAGCAGGACACTTTTCTTGACTGCGTTCCGATACCGTTGGCAATTTCGCACGGTCTGCAGGCAATACCTGCGCCTAACCCACGCGGCGATCGGTGCGGGGTCTCCTGCTTGGAAATACAGATCCTCGATCCAGGCGATCCAGACACTGAGCTCATTAAGCGTTCTCCTGGCTGGCGCCTATCCTGCGGAGTCCTCTCAGTTTGGTGGCTTTGCAATTAACTGCATTGTTTTTTTTCTGTTTTTGGCCCGGGCACACGCGCAACGAGTGTCCTTTTAACGAAAGGACTCTCTGCTGCGACACTCGCAGCGTTTTTCACATTTTTCACTCCTTCGCAGGGAAATCTAATCGCGTTTTGCTCCTTTTCTTTTGCCCTCCACCCGCTGCTAAATTGCTGGGCTTAGCAAAGTCAGGACTCGGGACACAGGACATCCAATCCAACATATGGCTGAAATCCAGTCGATCAAGTAGCCAAACTCGAACGCCCCCCATTTAGTTGGCAAAAATATAAAATAGAAACCGTTGGCCAAAACATGTGCTGGACAAAGTGCTCCTGTGGAAACGCCCTCGATCTTTAAATATTTTATTGATTTCCCAGCCCATAAAACTGGCAGAGACTGACATGCCGAAATCGGGAATACTGCAGGTTACTACCTGCCAAAAGGACCCCGATCCCGTGTGCACTTGAACTAATTGACAATTGAAAGGTGAGAGATTGCAGTTAGCTGATAGGACCAACGGATTTTTGCCCGTCTTTGTGCCCCGCATTTATTGCGTTTGTCGAGAGGTTCGTCCTTTTGTCTTCGCCAGAGGTTTCCCACTGATCGCACCAAAACAAAGTGCCAGTTTCGTGCTCTGACATGGACTATTAATTTGATTTTTATGTGCACTTGCTCTCTGCCCTCGCCGCCTCGATCGTTTTATGGCAGTTTAATATTTTTGCGCCTTGTCTTTGTTCGCAGGAAGCCACACAGGGACCTCCAAGGTTCTATATAGTATATGCTCCCTCGGAGCGACCTACTTATAGGGTTACACAGATGTATATACGACGAACGAACGATCAATCGATCGTTGGTGTAACTCGATCGCTTTTTGGCAACTTTTCAGTGTTGAGCACATGTTGCTACGTGCCTCCAAAGCTGGAATCCCCTCAAGTGTCCATTGATGTGAGCTTCCTGCTGCTTCGACAGCTACTGCGAGGATTAAGTGACCTTTTAATGTGGGAACATTGTGCTGAGCACGAAAATTATGATTATCTTTGGGGCCTTACGAGCACAAAATGTATCAAATTCTGGTTCCAATGAATGCAACCAAGAAAATGTCAGCAAAATCGGGAAATAGTGTGGTTACTCTCGAAACTCTGGGTTCATTAACACTATCCTTAAGTGTAGATGAAGATAATTGCTTTGGATTGATTGATAAACAAGCATTAACTGGAACAAATCGTCTTGAAATATGTCAATGAAATTGATGATCCTATCGAAAAGTGCGACTCTGAATCATTAGATCGAATTAAATGTAATGATTTTCGAAAGATATCCCTATTTGATTTGTTAAAAATGTAAGAGAAAAGTGTCTTTGAATTTGAAGATCATTAAAGGATCTCAAAAGTAAGTCGAAATTATAAAATGTGATTTTTCTACAAAAGAAATACGATTAAATACTTTATTCTTCATACATAAGCAGTTTGAATTTTACTTTTCGAATACTATTAAATATTTTCCCTATTTTCCATAAGGTTACTGCATGTCTGAATCCACTTGTAGTTCTCACATATGGAATTCAAGGAAATAGATCATTGCAAACCCAAGCTCGCCCAGCTGGCGATCGAGTAGGACCACCCCAAAGGAGTCAAACTTTCCTGCCCTTTGTGCAACGGGCGGAACTTCCCACCGAGAGCTGGTTCCACTTGAAGAGGTTGCCATATGGCGGCGCCTGCCACTACATACCATTCCACCCATAGATCCTGCCACCCATGTCCTGGCCTGTTTCCGAAATTAATAATTGCAACATTTCGCGCTAAGTGAAACCAAAAGTCCAGAGTTCCAGTGTTTTTGCTTTTCCAAGGCACACATGGAGTCCAGGAGTCAGTTGGTCAGTTTTATGGGTGAATTACCCGATCGGCAGGGGCTCGAACACCCACCCATGTGTGGGCCAGATGAGATGAGGTCCTTGCGTGCGTGACCGTTACAAACAAGCCACCCGATGACTCAGTGCTATCTATGGGTATACTACAATACTATATGGCATATAAAGTCTAAGGATCAAAAGGCGGGTGCGCAGGCGCGCGTCAGTTGGTCTGCAAGTCCTAACCCTTAAATGCAGCCGGCCAGCTCTGAAAAACTCTTAAAACCCAATACTCCCTCGCCCAGCAAACCACCCTGTTCTAGTTTAAAGTAAGGCCCACAAACTACACCTATCTCTCTGAAAAACGAACAGTATAAAAATATAGAAACAGCCGCTGCTGCTGACGCGCCCACATTGCCCAAAGTTGTTATCCTAGAATATTTTTATTTTAATTGTTATGCTGATGTTGGCACGAGCCAACAAGTCGAACCAAAAAGGCAGCGGCATATGTCCTGGAAACACATCCGTGTGGAGTGTCATTGACTGGCGCTGCTGTTGTTTTTTTGGCGCCCAATTCCTGGCAGGAAAACTCGCTGCTATCGGGGGTTGTCATTCCGAAGGAAAACTGTTAGTTCTGCCACCGCCACCGCACCACCATCCATCCACATTATATCACCACCACCACCGATCAGCGGAGCGCAACCAAATTATGCCCAAGTTGCTGCAGCGCTTCGCTGACCCTGTCTTTTGGGTTTGGGCCTTCAACTTCGACTTCCAGCCCGACTTCTTCAGGCTGGCGACCTTTTGGGCCGTGTGTTTGTCGCTGTGGAGTGGGAATGGGCCAAGAGCACGCGCTTCCACAAACCATTTCCTCAACTTCCTCGAGTGCACCCGAAATGTAATGAGTCGGCGATGTCAGGTGCATATATGCATGATGTACTGAAAAAAACCCCTATTTACAACGCCATTAAAATCCAATGATAAAGAAATTAAAAACATGAAATATGAATGAAATTCTGGGAAACAGATTTTATATATTTTTGAAGAGGTTATATTCGTTTACTTTCCCAAATAATATAATTTAGAATGTGGTTCTGCTTATAGATAACGTAAAAAATTTAAAGAAAGAATAATGGATTTAATTTTTAACTTTAATATTTGGTATATTATTGTAATAAATTAATATAAATAACATAAAATTCTTTAAGATTATCGTTTTAAATTTTTGAAAATGATTAAAAAAATTGAACTTAAATTGTATCAATTTTATTATCTTAAGAATATTTTATTCCTGTATTTGATTACATATTTTTACTAACTGTTTTCTCTCTCTGCATCCCCGAAATGACCCCGACCGCGACCCCAACCCCAAATGGGCTATGAATTTTCTTATTCTCTGGCTCTCTCGCTTCCTCCCTTGTGGCCTAGACTCCCCGTCTCTCTCTCTCTCTCGATCGCGTAATTACAGCGGCCAAGTCGAAGTTTTTCCTTATGGGCCAGGTCAAAGAGCCACTTCCACTTCCACTGCAACTGCGACATCGCCGATCGACTCCCGAGCGGTGCTCATTAGACCAAAGCATTTCCAGGCCGCATAGAGGGTGCATAGACATCTGTATGGTACGTAGCACGAGCTATGTCCTTATGTTTAGCGCATTTCGTTGTAATAATTTGAAATTTTGATCAGGTGTTTCTTTTTATGCATTTTGGCTTTCTTTCCGCCGGCAAAGAGGAAGGAGAGCGAGGGGCGGGGTTCAAAGGGGAACTAGGAGCGTTGAGCGTTGAGGTCGACGGACCGTGTAACGCAACTGCAACTGCAAGTGGCTGGCTGTCTTGGCTCAAAAGGCTCAACACGCTGGCCAGGAAACCCCGGGGAAAAAGCGCGCAATTTCGGGTGGTTCTTGAGCTGGGCTATTTAGCATTTGAACCGTGTCGTGGTGGGGTCCACTCGAGAATATGGCAAAGGTCTGATTTCGCAGCGAAACAGGTGTGGTCAGGTCAGCTGCAAATGCCTCAACGGTAACCCACCGAACACGGAAATAATAATTGCTTACAATGGACGTGAGCTATAGCAAAAGTTAGCCTCAGAACATTTTTGTAATATTTTACTATATATTTATAAAATTAAAAAATCTACATAATAATTTTCTGTCCATTTTTAACATACACAGCAAATAAAATCGATATGAAATATGATCAATTGAACTTTATTTCGTATAAATAAATAAAGCCAATCATTCAATTTGTGATTTAAACATATCAACTTTATATTATATCATATCATATCAGTTATTTTATTTTAAAATACCAAATGTAGTATTTTTCAAACATATAATGATGAATAAGTTAAACTTAATCTTTATTCATATCAAAATAATATGAATGACTTGATCCTTAAAAAATATCAAATTGACAAAAACATATCAACAAAAACATATCTTTTGTAATTTATTTTTGAGAAACCTTAAATGCATGTTTTCAATCTATTGTTTTTAGTTTTTAATGGAAAAACCACTATCAATCTTTTAAATACTGAAAGATTTATATGTTCCTCTACTTCCTGTGACTCCAAAGATATTCCCTGATATATGTTCTGAAGACAATGCCCACACTACACCCATTTCCCCAGCTCAATCTGCATCGCCCACTCGCCGAGATGTGGGCACTCCTAGTCGATTCCCTTGGCAACACGCCCTTGCAACCTGATCCCAATCCTCCTGCGTCGGCATCGCTCTGAACTTATTGAGCAATTTCGTTTTTTGGGCGGCAGACGTTGCATAAATATTTCGTTTGCATGGTGAGTCTGTGTGCAGACGATGAGTGCAATGCGAGTACTAATGAGTGCCAGATCAAAGTCAATTTCGGGGCCCACGTAAAGTCACGCAATATTGTGTGGAGGCAGGATGCCAGGATCGAATCAGAATCAGGGGAGCGTCGTCTTGGGGACCCCAGTAAATTATTTTGCAAATTGCTCTTACATGGGGTTCTTAAAAGGGCAGAGACGCCTGATAAATTTGAATTCCTGAAAGAAAATGTTCCTTGAATTTTATAAATGTTTTAAAAATAGTTTAACTAAGTAAATATTTTGAAATACAAATGAAAGAATGTTATAATAAAATCAGAGATAAATTGAAAATAAATACTTAATATTTTTTTAAGTTAATAATTCATTTTTTAGGGTATATTAACCATCGACTTTCTGCACTTTTTGATTTCTCCCTAATTTGTTCTTGCAATTGCACTAAGTTCTTTTGTTAAATTCAGAAGAGAGAAAAGCGTGCAGCGCACGTACCTACGAAATTATGATCTTGGCAAATTGAGTTCTGGCTGAATGGGTTTTTGGGAGTGCTAACGAAAATTGCCGAAAAACGAGCCAAAACGTGCGATCCAATCGAGCACATGCAAATCGAAATTTTAAACCTCGAATAAAGGGGTTTACTTTTTTTACTCGAACTGAAACTGATCCGCTTAGCTTTGCCTGACCGGAAAGTGCATTAAAAGCTGACCAGCGGGGACAATGGATAGAAAAATTTCGGGCAAAAGGTTAAGCGGTCCAGTTTGGTAAAACAAACAACTCGAGGGCCGCGAACAATGGGAAATCCATTGCAGGCTTTTCTAATGCAATTAAAATTTTCTTGTGTCGTAAGTCAAATGCGAATCGAAGCGTAACCCGTTGGTCAAGCCAAGTGTTTGTTTAGTTGCGGTCAGTTGCGTTTTGGTCAAAGGATCAGCGACGGCGATGGGATATTGTGAAACCGATCCGGCTCCTTTTTCCGCTTTCCACGCACACACACACAGGGGTCAGCAAATCGCGTTAGGGCATCGAAATGTTGAAATTAAGCGTTAAATGGAAAAACAAAAGCTTAATCTCAAGAACAAGGCAATGAAAAGACAAACTAAGCGGCGCACAAAGGAGCCATAATTGCGAGGAGGGGTCATCATTCCGTGCATTGCGCGGCATTGCAGGGGTTGCAATGGGTTAAGAAACGCGAATGGGTGGGCCTGGTCAAACTCGGGATCGGCTATAAAAATCGGACCTCCGATGGGGTGGACACTTGAACCCTGACGCTGGTCAACGGCGCATTTATGACAGCAACCGGTTTTGCATTCTGCCTTCTCAAGCTGCGGTTATTTGCAGAGTTTTGACGCCGGTCGCGTAATGAAGATAAACGATTTACAATAAAATTTTATTGTTCTTACACCACCGGATGGCGAGTTTCGAGGAGCTGGTCAAGGATATTAATGATTGACTGACCACCGAGAAAGGACGAAGACGTTGACCATGCGGGACAGGACACCCGACTTATGATGCATTCAAAAAGGTGTCTAATGCGCAAATCCTGTTTAGATAGGGCAACCAGCATGAAGTCGATAAGAAAAGGATCGTTTAAAACTGTCAAGGATACAAATGTGATTTTATTCCCGCCCGTTTTAATTGAATGGAGAGTTTTAAAAAGATTTTTATTTATTTCCAATAATTTATTTAGTTTAAATGTTTTACCCCCAACAAAGTTATGGGAGCGAAAGAATGAAATGGCATCGAATAGGCTCAATGATGGTTTTACGTCTAATTTTAGAACTAAATAAATTCTACATTTCTGAAAGGACATATTAAAATGGTCACCTTTATTTGTGAATATGTTATTTTACAATTGTTTAAGTAAAATAGCGGTAGAATTTGCAAGTACTGTCGAGAAGCGGTAGATGTCGTTTTCAAGTCCTGTGTAGAAAGTCGAATGGCTAAGATTCATGTAAAACTCGTGTAAAATGTATAAAAACTTTAAAAATAAAAAAATTAAGCAAGGACATACATTTCATATTTAAAAACGAAACTAAAAGCTTATATATAAATTAATGAAAAATGTAATTTAGTCCTAAGGGCAAAGCAAATAAAAATAAAATCCAAATATGAAATGGCATACCTAGTTGAGCTCGAAATACAAATCCCAATCGTTTGGAATTCAAACCTAAAAATGTAATTTTTTTAAAATTTTTTAAAAAATGATGTTGTTAAAAAAATATTAAAATTTTGCAAATTTAAATTTAGCGAATCCTTTGCTTCAATTGCAAAATATTACATATTTTAACTTTGACATTGTCAGCTGGTGACTTAATGAAAGGGTTATACTATTTATGTGGGCTATCAGAAATTATCTCAAAAACATACACATTGTAGATTTTATACAAATTCACACAAAAATTTACACCGAAAAAAAACATCTTTACCTGATTATATTATTTTAACACCTATAAAAATGTCAATCGAGGAAGTTTCTAGTAGAAACCTACACAGATTTTTCTGAAACAGATTCTGAGAGAGAAGTATGAATTCTTTACAATTCAGAATACAAATGCGGAATATTATCCTGGTCCACTGCCTTACGAATGGCATAGCGTCATATCTCCGCCCATCTAGAAACGACATATCTCCGCGCAGAGATGTGACGTTTAAAAACGACATACCTCCGCGCGGAGATGTGACGTTTAAAAACGACATACCTCCGCGCGGAGATGTGACGTTTAAAAACGACATATCTCCGCGCGGAGATATGACGTTTAAAAACGTGATGTGATTTTCACTGGGCGGAGATATGACGGCGGAGATACATATGTCGCTATCCCCTTACGAATCTGTAAACTAAAATTAATATCGAATTGAAATAAATATTAATCTTCCAAATTTTACGACAAATTAAAAAACCAATTTATTTTTATGAATTTCTATCTCGTGAACGTAATCTTTATGATGAAATCGAGCTTGCACTGCTCGTCAATTAATTGCTGGATTCAGGGGTAAAATCTCGTACCCGGCGGCCTTTCGCGATTTGATCGGATAATGTCCGGCTTAATTGCACGGAACTTGCCAAAATAGCGGGTAATGAGGGGGACTCGTCACATTTATTGCGCAGAATATTGCAACCCCCAGGGGCAACCCCGAGAATTGCCATCTTTCCGTGGGGTTCATGGAGACATGGGGTCCGTGCCCTCCGCAAAAACCTTACATATGGCGTGTTATTTTGCTTACGCATCGATTAGCATCTAACTTCAATAAGGTCCCCCAACATTTGGGGGAACTCCCTGGAGTGTCCCCTGCTGACCCATGCCAAAAGAATACTTTTAACTCGGAAACTGGGAGCACTTAAAAGCCCTGCGAATGGAGACGATATAGTCTGGGTCCTCAGTTTGTTTTATTGTGCTCGAAGGGTTCCGAAATTCGCTGCCTTTGACGAACGAAAACGGAAATATTTTTATTAAAATTAAAATGCTTACGCAGACTGAGGCAACGGGTTGGTTTTGTGGTCTCATATCTTTTTTTTTCTGCTGAGCGCAATGGCAACCCTTGGAGCCTTTGTCTATGCATGAATTATGGGGAATCCCCGGCTGCCATTTTATATTAATATGCGGCTCGGTCTAGCCGCAAAATTTTAATCCTTTTAAGTGAGACCAGCCGGGGGTAGCTAGACATCGGCGAATCATTTAATCTTTTTATTGAATTGCCCTTGGAGTTTTTGGCAATCGAAGGGTTTGGGATTGGAGTCAAGTTCGCATCTGTTTGGCGGGCATAAATCTAATTTTCAATGGCCTCCATGACTCCCTTCGACTCCCGCGTATGCAAATCGTCATCGGTTTACTGTTGTCATAACAATTCCATTAACCAGGCCTGCCCGTCGTCTGGTTTGGCATATTTATGAGCTTAGGAAATTGAATTGAATTATTCAGAGCGACAAAAAGGAGGCCTCTAATGCACATGTCGATGGAATCGCTCCTGGAAATGAATTGGATTGGCAAGGGTTTCCTTCCATTTTTGCCGGCCTTTCTTCGTTTGGCGAATTGTAGTTAAATGTGTTCGCCAGATCAACCAATCAGCTAAATAATGAAAACATTTTTGGGGAAATGCCCCAAAACCGCACGATTGCAATGTGCGTCTGGTCTGGTCGACGCCACACGCACCGCCGAGCATAATAAATCCGATTTGTATCTGGTATCTGATCTATCCCAACATCAGGGGTTGACATTTAAATTAACACCCACATGGTAATGTGAAGTTGTCCTCTTTGTGGGTGGTTGAAATCAGGTCCTGTTTCACAGGATTCTCCTTAGTCCTTTCGCTTTGCTGCTGGCAGTTGGTTGTATTTAAAACGCTGTTGCTTTTTTGGTTTTGACATTTAGTTTTATTTTTCGCTGTAAATTTTCATCGATACAAATGAAAATGGAAACTTGAGTATAACTATCATACTATTCAATTTCGTTTAAATTACATAATATTAAACTAGATGTTTGCCATTAAATTTCTCTGCTTAGTTCCCTCTTTGTTTGCTTGCTGTTTGCGTTTTTAGTTTTGCTTCCCTCAATTGTCTAGTTGGTGTTTTTATTTTTACACAAATCAAAAGGTCTCTGGGGGTTTGGGGATTAAGCACATCAACTAAACTCTATAAAGCAGGGCATCGGTTGGTTCTGTGGGGAGGGAATATAGGAGATGCAGTAGACGACGGAGGGTGGAACACAACAGAAATGCAACGATAATACAGAAAAGTACGTATAGTGTTGACTAAACAGAACCGCATAAACTAGTAAATTAAATTAGAGACTTCACTAGAGTCGGTATGTTTACAGTGTGAGAGTGTGTGTGTTTATTTCTCCATTTGTGTGGGTGTTTCTCCGTGAGTGTGTGTGAGTGTTTGGGTGTTTTGTTTGCGGGAGATGTCGGCTGCCTTCACGGAATTTCAACTTGTTTGAAAAGTAAGATAGCTTGGACATATAGTTGTTGATGTTTCTGCAGCCACTGGCATTTGGAATTGGATTAAGTTTGTTTTAGATTTGCAGTATGTGTTTTTGGATTCGGCATCTCAGTATGCCCGCTCTACTCCTTGCGCGCCTGACGCTTGCGTTGTTTTGTGTTAGTTTCCTGAAAGGATCAGAGATGATATTAATTAGTTTTAGCGAAAACAGGTTAGACAGTGTAGACTCGGTTAACCCACCTCAGTCTGTGCGGGCTCTTCTTGGTTCTCCGCCGCCTTCGTCTCCTCCTGGTTATCAGCTAATTCAGACTTTTGGTTCTTCTTTTTGGGACTAGCGGACAGCGGTGTGCTCTCCTTGCTGGTATCTCCAGCGGCCCTCTCGCCGGACAGATCGCTCTCCTCCTCCTCTGCCTCGGGCTCATCATCGGGCTGTGGTTCGTCGGTCTTCTTGGCAGCAGCAGCCTTTTTGGCAGCCGAGTCCTGTTATCAAACAATATTATTAGAAAATCCATAGAATGCAAAAGAAATCAAAGCTCAAGCCACACGTTACCTGACTCTTAGCGGTACCAAATCTACAGTAGATGGTGATGGCCACCAGCGCCACAATGGCCACCAGGCCAATGCCCCAGATCGAGGGATAGGCCTTGGCTAGCTCGACTACCTTATTCACGAATGAGTCCTATGAAATGAAAAAGCCGAAAAAATAGCAGTAGCAGTTACGGGTGCAGGGTGCAAAGGCCAAAATGAGAGTGTTCATGTGGGTGTATCCAAAGTGTTTCTAATTCAAGAGCGAAATATTAATGACCGGGGCCAACCTCTTTGGCGCGACGGTAGAGATAGAAGACATAGCAACTGGCCGGAATGAGCAGGTACAGGAAGTACAGAGCCCACCATCCCGGCTTGTAGTTCATGCGGCGCATCAGGCGGTGCCAGAAGGTTTTCTTCGGATCGGATAGAACGGTCTCTCGATTATGTTTCTCTGTGTTCTTTTTGTGGGGGAAATGGGAAGAGGTTAAGGATCGAAACTTACCGATTCGCGATCGATGTAGCGACGCTTGATGTCGAAGCTGTTGGCGGCAAAGTCACGGGCAACCTCCACATCGTCGGTGATGATCAGATTGTCGAACAGAATGTCGCTGGACATCGACCACAGCTCCAGACCCACAGCGCTCTAAATAGTGCAAGTAGAAATATAGTAGGAATTTACATAAAGCCATGCAAATATCCCTTACAATTGGCGTCATTTGGAACGGCTTAAGATCCTCGAAGAAGTCGGGATTGGCAATCTTCCTGGGCGCCCACTTGCCCTGGTAGTTGGGGTTTTCGATCATCGGTGCACGCCACTTGCCCTTGTAGTTGGGATTGGGGATAAGCGGAGCCTTCCACTTGCCACAGCCAGCAGCCTTCTCGCAGATGGGATTATCCACCAACGGAGCCTCCCACTCGCCATCGATTTCGGCATCCCAATCTTCTGGTTTGGTGGCCGTGGGATCAAAGATCATGTCGGGCTCATCTTCCAGCCAGCCGTTGGGCATGACGGCATCCGTATCGGGCAGTTGTGGTGGAGCATCCTCGTCCCAATCCTCGGGCTTCTGGGCCGTGGGGTCTGGGATCTTCTCACGCTCATCCCACGCTTCTGGCTTGTGGTCATTGGGATCATCGATCTCCGCTGGTGGGTTGACAGCGGGCTTGAAGTCGGTCAACAAAGATCCCTCGTTGATAATCTTGTGATCCACGCGAATCTCGAAGCTGTTGTCGGGACGCACCACCAGCTGGTACAGATGGGGCAGCTTGTCCTTGAACGGCTCTTCCAATCGGTTCCTAAAAGCAAATGACCGAAAGGCAATTAATCATCGATGGGATAATAAATAAGCGGTTTATCTCCCTCTTCATCAAGTCAGCACATCGATGGGGGTGAAAGTCCACTATGGTGACGATCATTAACACAAGTGATAAAGTTTTAGGAGCAGCTATTATACAATTTGGCAAACAAAGGGTGTTGCACAATTTGCACGTTTGCACGATGTCAAATATCACTTTGATTAGGATGATAATAGCAATAAACACATCAAAGGTATTTCTCAAATGTTCTGTATTACTTTCTCCACCACTTTTAACTTAAAGATCTATGGATAAAGTGGTGGTTCTATTAATGAATTCCCCATTTCGTCACACATAGAAGCAATTATAACGCTTGAATGAGCTTTCGCCGCCTGATTTGCCATCTAACGAAGAGTTGTTTTCATTTAATGGACTCACTTTGGCTTGTTGCAGTGCTTCTCGGTGATTGTGCCATTAATTGGATTGACGTGCCGGAATATGAAGTGCATTTTCACATCGTTGCCGCACTTGTCCGGTCCGAACATGATGGTATATGGTGTCTTGTCATTGAACTACGAATAGACAGATTCGGATTCGGGGGTTGTTTATGGTTTGCGGTCATTTTGGGGTTCAGTCAGCTAAGGGCTATGAGGGCATCGCCCCCGTACTTACGGCTTTGAGCTGCTCCGTGTCTTTTCCGGCGGACAGAAGCTTCAGATACGAGCCGCCGCACTCCTGACCCTCCTAGAAAAGAGAATAAGCGGGGGAGAACGAAGCGAAGTGGGTCAGTAAGCGGGTATTAATTGGATTTGCCCGGCGGCTGATGCAATCCCCGAGCATTTCGGTGTGTGACGAACCTGCAACGTGACCTCGTACTGCACCACCAGCGGTTTGTCTTGCTTGAACTCGAAGGGCTGGCTAAGGGGGGCGGATATGGCCGCATGTTTGGCCTTCGACTTGAGCACCAGACCCAGGTCGTTCGCCCAAACGATGCGCTGGGGCGACTCCCAGTTCCAGATGCCATCGTACTTCGAGATCTCCTCGGCGATGTCGTCCTTCTTGGCCTGCGACAGGACCCACTTCTTCCTGGAGGCCTCCACGTCGTCAAAGTGGTCCGCGAAGTGGAACTTCTTGGCATCGATCACCGGGCTCTCGTAGGCCAGCTTTTCATCGCCTTCGGTGGCGGGCTCCTCCTGCAAGAGATATGTGAAAACATTAGATAAGGTGCGATGAAATCCAAAACACGCGGCTGTCAGTGGAGGAAAGTGATAAAGAAAGAGAAAAATGGGTGGCAAACGTGGGTTTCAATTGGAGAGCGCCACACCAGCGGGCATAATATTAGTTAGGGAACAGATTTAACTTGATTTTGTTTTCAAATAAAATAAATAATAAAAATTTAAAAAAATATAAAGCAAGATAACAGGTTTGTTTCCACCGGCATGACCTTTAATATACCAAAATATTGAAATACGTGTTGCTAATATTTAAATTTAGAATCTTAGAATCCACAATTTTTTTAGAATTTAATTGATCATAAACTCATTCTGTAAGTTATGACTCCTATCCAAATTATTAATTATGGTCCACTTCCATATTTAGTTTTATTTTTAAAGCTGCTAACTACTTGACCTCGTCTGTGGCTAAGCATGTTTCTCTAAGCATTAAGACTTTGAATGTTTATCAATTAATATAAATCAGCAGAGGTTCTTGGAAATATTGAAAGTTCTGTGATGAATAAACGAAATTTCTTGAGAAACTAGGCCACATAAACCCAATTTTATCTCTTAACTCTCATCAGACTCTGATGTAACCCGTGGAGTAACAGATTTGTGCATTTATAGGGCTGCCATTAAGAGTGCTATCTGCTTGACCTCATCTGTGGGCAAACAGTTGATTTTCCCTCGCATTCGTAATTGTATGTTTGTTGCAGGAAAAGTCAGACACACTAGCATGCTAATTGTGGGTCATAAAATGAAAAAGCCGGCCGCACCAGCCCCCTCCCACCCTCGACGCCACCATATCATCCGTCCATGCTGCTTTTTTTTCTAGTAGCTTCTTCCACTGACGTGTACTTTTTTTCTCTCGTTTTTTTATCTTTCGGATCGCGGCGGCGAACTCACCTGAACATCTTCCACAAATCCATCCTCGAAGTCGTCCGATTCCGAACCCAAATCGGCGGCCTTAGCCGTACTTATCAGCAGCAAACCGCAGGCGAAAAGCAACGCCAGCGTTGCGCCCCGGTTTCCTCCCATTTTCCTCGGCATTTTCACCCACTTTTTCTGCTCCTCGCTCGTTGCGATTTTCCTTCGGTTTCCGCGTCGCTTGGAACTGGAAAACCAGGCGCTCTAATGTTCAGTGAACTCCCCACTTGCGCTTCTTTTCACCAGGTTTTCCGGACTGCGGACTGTTGATTCGAGATCTGGCACGACGATTTTTAATTAAATTATAAAATATACATTTTCTCGCTGCCTACTGTATTAGTGGTGGCCCACAAGCGATTCGGTGCCACTATCGATTTTCGGGGGTTATCGATTTCTCTCACCCCAGACGCCATCCGAGGTTCGAAACTCCGATAAGTAGCAGGGACTCGACCCCTTGACTCTACTAAAACGGTACGTATATTTTCATATCAGCAAAGAGAGAAATTTTCATCACCTGTTCACTGCCTATTTCATCGCCTACTCACTACCTATTTCATCGCCTATTCATCACTTATATAGAAAGGAGTTTGGTTTCTAAATCACATAAATATTTGCTTCTCTTTTGTTTTTGTTATTGTCAACCTAATGGTTCAAAAAATGTCTCCACTCAGGTCGAAGACATTCACTTTAAATAACACAAAATATGTGCTTATTCCAAAAACAAAATAAAACAAAAATTATATTTAATTTATTTAATTTACAAAATAAATAAATAATAATAATAATAAATAGTAAAATAAGAAATAAAATTATAAAATAAATAAATAATATTAATATTCATATATCACTCATTTTCCTCACCTATTCCTCACTCAATTTCCTCACCTATTCCTCACTCAATTTCATCACCTATTCCTTACTCAATTTCCTCACCTATTCCTCACCCATTTTCCTCACCTATTCCTCACTCAATTTCCTCACCTATTCCTCACTCATTTTCCTCACCTATTCCTCACTCAATTTCCTCACTCAATTTCATCACCTATTCCTCACCTATTCCTCACTCAATTTCATCACCTATTCCTTACTCAACTTCCTCACCTATTCCTCACCCATTTTCATCACCTATTCCTCACTCATTTTCCTCACCTATTCCTCACTCAATTTCCTCACCTATTCCTCACCCATTTTCCTCACCTATTCCTCACTCAATTTCCTCACCTATTCCTCACTCAATTTCCTCACCAATTCCTCACTAATTTTCCTCACCTATTCCTCTCTCAGTTCTTTACAACGATATTGGCATAGTCCGTTTGCGTGGGGAAAACAGGTACAACCGAGGCATACTTTGATTTTTTTTTTTTTTTGCACGTTCTGGGCCACTTTTACTAACCTAAAAAAAGAAAGTACGCGATAAATTAAAAAACAATTAGCAAACGTCCAAAATAACATCACCCTTTCATACGCAAATAAATACAGTCTACAAGAATAATAAAGTACACAGCGTACATTTGTGGTAGGCAAAGGCCTTAGCCGTCCTCTCACCTATTCCTCACCCATTTTCATCACCTATTCCTCACTCAATTTCATCACCTATTCCTCACCCATTTTCCTCACCTATTCCTCACTCAATTTCCTCACCTATTCCTCACCCATTTTCCTCACCTGTTCCTCACCCATTTTCCTCACCTATTCCTCACTTAATTTCATCACATATTCCTCACTCATTTTCATCACCTATTCCTCACCCATTTTCATCACCTATTCCTCACTCATTTTCCTCACCTATTCCTCACTTAATTTCATCACATATTCCTCACTCATTTTCCTCACCTATTCCTCTCTCAGTTCTTTACAACGATATTGGCATAGTCCGTTTGCGTGGGGAAAACAGGTACAACCGAGGCATACTTTGATTTTATTTTTTTGCACGTTCTGGGCCACTTTTACTAACCTAAAAAAAGAAAGTACGCGATAAATTAAAAAACAATTAGCAAACGTCCAAAATAACATCACCCTTTCATACGCAAATAAATACAGTCTACAAGAATAATAAAGTACACAGCGTACATTTGTGGTAGGCAAAGGCCTTAGCCGTCCTCTCAATAAAAAGTCAAAAATGTTTTGGACCTTTGCTACTTTTTTTTATTTATCGCGCCCTTCCTTTTTTAGGTGGTAAAACTGGCTCAGAACGTGCAAAAAAATAAAATCAAAATATGCCTTTTCATCACCTATTCCTCACCCAATTTCATCACCTATTCCTCACCCATTTTCATCACCTATTCCTCACTCAATTTCATCACCTATTCCTCACTCATTTTCCTCACCTATTCCTCACTCAATTTCCTCACTTATTCCTCACTCATTTTCCTCACCTATTCCTCACTCAATTTCATCACCTATTCCTCACTCATTTTCCTCACCTATTCCTCACTCAATTTCCTCACCTATTCCTCACTAAATTTCATCACCTATTCCTCACTCGTGCAAAAAAATAAAATCAAAATATGCCTTTTCATCACCTATTCCTCACCCAATTTCATCACCTATTCCTCACCCATTTTCATCACCTATTCCTCACTCAATTTCATCACCTATTCCTCACCCATTTTCCTCACCTATTCCTCACCCATTTTCATCACCTATTCCTCACTCAATTTCATCACCTATTCCTCACCCTTCCTTTTTTAGGTGGTAAAACTGGCTCAGAACGTGCAAAAAAATAAAATCAAAATATGCCTTCCTCACTCATTTTCCTCACCTATTCCTCACTCAATTTCCTCACCTATTCCTCACTAAATTTCATCACCTATTCCTCACTCGTGCAAAAAAATAAAATCAAAATATGCCTTTTCATCACCTATTCCTCACCCAATTTCATCACCTATTCCTCACCCATTTTCATCACCTATTCCTCACCCAATTTCATCACCTATTCCTCACCCATTTTCCTCACCTATTCCTCACCCATTTTCATCACCTATTCCTCACTCAATTTCATCACCTATTCCTCACCCATTTTCCTCACCTATTCCTCACTCAATTTCCTCACTTATTCCTCACTCATTTTCCTCACCTATTCCTCACTCAATTTCATCACCTATTACTCACTCATTTTCCTCACCTATTCCTCACTCAATTTCCTCACCTATTCCTCACCCAATTTCATCACCTATTCCTCACCCATTTTCCTCACCTATTCCTCACTTATTCCTCACTCATTTTCCTCACCTATTCCTCACTCAATTTCATCATCTATTCCTCACTCATTTTCCTCACCTATTCCTCACTCAATTTCCTCACCTATTCCTCACTCTATTTCATCACCTATTCCTCACTCACTTTCCTCATTTTCATCACCTCTTCCTCACTCACGAATACACGTCCGTCTTACGTTATTACGTAGAATTGAGCACGCTTAGCCTATTTCACAAGGGTTGGGGCATGTAATGTGAGGGAGGGAGACAGGTATAGTGTTACTTGGAGTAACAGGGATGGATATATGTACAATTAGGGTGACCTAACTTAGCATAAATATGTACAATAATAGTGTGACCAAAGTACTTTTCCAAATTTGAAGTTTTTTGCCAAAATGTACAAAATTTTAACAAAAGAAATACTTTTTTTTCCTGATACACGTATTTATTTGCTAATTAACCGAATAGTATATGTAAAAGATTAGTTAGTATAAATAGTAGATGTAAATATTTGCCTATTCATCACCTATTCATCGCCTATCACCCATTTTATTGCCTATTCACTGACTATTCATCAATTAATTTTTTTTTAAAGGAAATAAAATAAAAAAATAAAAAGTAAAATGCAAAAGCAAAAACAAGGGTTTTAAAGCCACTGGTTTAAAAGGGGGTTTACTGAACACATTATTGTTGCATACTTTTTGAATAATATGTACAGATCCTTTCACTTTTCAGTAGATTATCCCTAATGCAATTTTTCAATCAAAAACCCAAATACCTTGCCCGAAATAATACAATACATGAGCATAATATTTATTATATTTTTAATGTTTATTATTCCTCACCTATTCCTCACTCAATTTCCTCACTTATTCCTCACTCATTTTCCTCACTCAATTTCATCACCTATTCCTCACTCATTTTCCTCACCTATTCCTCACTCAATTTCCTCACCTATTTTCCTCACCTATTTTCCTCACCTATTCCTCACTCAATTTCCTCACCTATTCCTCACCCATTTTCCTCACCTATTCCTCACTCAATTTCCTCACCTATTCCTCACTCATTTTCCTCACCTATTCCTCACTCATTTTCCTCACCTATTCCTCACTCATTTTCCTCACCTATTCCTCACTCAATTTCCTCACCTATTCCTCACTCAATTTCATCACCTATTCCTCACTCATTTTCCTCACCTATTCCTCACTCAATTTCCTCACCTATTCCTCACCCATTTTCATCACCTATTCCTCACTCAATTTCCTCACCTATTCCTCACTCATTTTCCTCACCTATTCCTCATCCATTTTCATCACCTATTCCTCACTCAATTTCCTCACCTATTCCTCACTCAATTTCATCACCTATTCCTCACTCAATTTCATCACCTATTCCTCACTCATTTTCATCGCCTCTTCCTCACTCACGAATACACGTCCGTCTTACGTTATTACGTAGAATTGAGCACGCTTAGTCTATTTCACAAGGGTTGGGGCATGTAATGTGAGGGAGGGAGACAGGTATAGTGTTACTTGGAGTAACAGGGATGGATATATGTACAATTAGGGTGACCTAACTTAGCATAAATATGTACAATAATAGTGTGACCAAAGTACTTTTCCAAATTTGAAGTTTTTTGCCAAAATGTACAAAATTTTAACAAAAGAAATACTTTTTTTTCCTGATACACGTATTTATTTGCTAATTAACCGAATAGTATATGTAAAAGATTAGTTAGTATAAATAGTAGATGTAAATATTTGCCTATTCATCACCTATTCATCGCCTATCACCCATTTTATTGCCTATTCACTGACTATTTATCAATTAATTTTTTTTTTAAAGGAAATAAAATAAAAAAATAAAAAGTAAAATGCAAAAGCAAAAACAAGGGTTTTAAAGCCACTGGTTTAAAAGGGGGTTTACTGAACACATTATTGTAGCATACTTTTTGAATAATATGTACAGATCCTTTCACTTTTCAGTAGATTATCCCTAATGCAATTTTTCAATCAAAAAACCAAATACCTTGCCCGAAATAATACAATACATGAGCATAATATTTAGTTTTATACAAATTTACAATCAACCAGCTTTCGAAAAGGATGAAGACCCTTATAATCTGATCAAAACAGTTATTTTATTAGCTGATGCACGCTGAATAGCTAATTACGAAAAAAACACCAACAATGGTTCCTGTTTTGCTTTTCAATTAAAAAACGTGATGCCGATAATGGCATTTAAATCAGTGTGAACAGTATAATATTAGGCTAATGGTATAGACCTCAATCAGAAATTAACCAAAAAGGACCTGTAGAAAAATTAGAAAGTCCTTATTCTGATTTCCATCTAATAAAACAGTATCTAGCATAGAAAAGAGCTCTCACTTCAGGATTGCATTGTTTTCCCTGGGTGCCCATATTGATATTAATGTTTTTGTGCAGTGCGATTCCATTGAAATATTGGAATACATTTGTTTTTCCAGCGGTCATATCTGAATCAAGCACTTCGTGGTACAAAAGTAAACTTGCATGTTGGCAATTATTTTAAAAGCCCGTTGGCTCAATTAGGGCTCCACAGCGCCGATTGCTAAGCCCCCCAATAAACTTGATGGTTTGCAAAAGTTCCCCTTTTCCTGTCCTGTGGCTGTGTAAAATATGGTGGCATGCATTTGAGCATAAAATTATAATAAAAATGCTTGGCTTATTGAGTGGGTTTGTGGGTGGGCCATTGAAAGCCCCGCCCTCTTTCCACAGAGAGAAAGTATCTATTGATAATATAGTTAAATACATTTACCATGCAAAAATTACTAGAATTACTCTGATTAATATTCACGTTTATCAAGTTTTACAGGCGTGCTTTGTGAATGCTAACACTTTAAATTATTTCTTTCAGTGTACATCCTTTAAATGTGGCAACTTATCTGCGGCACGCGCATCTCTGCTTCTTCTTCTATCGCTTCTACTGACAGTTTTTTTTTTGTTTTCCTCCTTTCTTTTTTTGTTTGCAACTGCATACAAAAAGCTTTCTGTTTAATGGAATATTTAACACAATTTAAAAAGTTTTTTTTTCTAAAGACAAACAAAGACTCGGAAGCACACATGTGGGTGGTAAATATACTATAGTGGGGGTGGCCCGAAGAAGAGGCAACTTTTGTTGGAGCCTCCGGACTGGAGAAAACTAAAACGTGCACACAGACATTTCTTTTTTTTATGGAAATTGTGTAATGACAGTTAATGAGGGTACTACATAAACAGACACAAGCACACCCACCTTGCGAAACCCCCCTCACCCACCCCACCTGAGCATAGGCATCCAGTGTTGTCAAGTGTTCTATTAACAACGAGGCCAGCTTACCAACACTTGAGCTGGATTTCCAGCAGCGTCACTATGGAGAAAGTAATAAACTAAGGCAAATATTTTGTAAAAATTTTAAATATTATTTTTGAATTTTCGATAAAAAACATATTTTAAAAGCTCAAGATAATTGTGCACTACTTAAGTTTT
Organism: Drosophila mimetica; assembly: GCA_037075245.1. Taxonomy (NCBI): domain Eukaryota; kingdom Metazoa; phylum Arthropoda; class Insecta; order Diptera; family Drosophilidae; genus Drosophila; species Drosophila mimetica. The sequence continues at coordinate 12,551,898 of JBAMCH010000023.1, forward strand.
TCTCAAAAAACATTTTAATCAATCTAAAATATAGTAAAAAAAGGATAATTTAAAATGTTTTAATCTTAAGATCACTTATCATTGATATATGTACATATGATAAAATAGTGCAAAATCAAGGTATTTGATAAGGCTATAAAAACACTTCCTTAATAATATTTAAAAAATATTAACAAACAAAATTCTAAATAATTCGAAAACATAAGCAAAAGTCTCAAAACTAGTTTGGAGTACGAGCTTGGCTAAATCGGTGCTAATTACGAATATATTAAGTGCTTTTTAGATTCCCCAAAGCTTTTCTCTGCGAGTTTCAAACTTCTGGGTAATTTATAATAACATTTACCTAGCACATAAATATCCTCGCCTGCAAAGAAACTGGGGGCGAGAGGAGCAGCCAGCTCCCATTGTGCTCCTCTTTTAAAACAGCAGCTCTTGTCTACACGAATTACTCAAAAAACATACTTAACACACTCACCCTCTCAAAGGAATTAATGGGAGGGGTGGCGAAAGTAGTGGGGGAGGGGGGGAAGGGGGAGGTTACGGAGAAAGAGGAGCTGCGACTACAGGACATCAATGTTGATGGCATACCAGAAAAGTTTTGTTCTAAGCTTTTGGACAGCGCCGGCAGAATCTCAAACATTTTCACCTGCAAGCAAATAGCGGAAGAGAGGTGTTTTCCCGGGGGGGAGAGGTGGAGGGGCGCAGTTGGGCGGTTGGCCGTGGGTTTTTCCGGGGCGAGGGGAGAAGTGGCCGTGTGTGAGAGAGTATCAAAACATATGAAGGAAGCGCCGATACAAGCGCACGAGTTCAACTTAGTGTGTACTTAACTTCCGTTACATGGCCACCACTACACCTACACACCTCACCCACACCCTGGCACACACATCCTTTCACACGCATGGCCAGCGCCTCACATATACATGCACTGAAAAAAAATGGGTCATCAATTTGAAAGGGAAAATAATGTCCAGTGCTGAATTTAAAAAAAAAAAAACTTAACTGATATATAAAATAAGTTAAGTTAATTAATTAATTTAATTTTAATTTCATTAAAATAATTATAATTATTTTTGAAATGTATTTAATATAAATTGCACAAATTCTGGAAAGAATTATATAGATCGTAGGTACTTTTGCACATGATTTTTTCATAGAAATATAAATTACAATATTTACATAAATAAATATATTTTCCACAGTGAACGTGTTTGTTTGTTTATGCCAAAAGTGTTGTAAAGTGCGGCGCTTTGTCGGCAGGAAACGCTGAAAATTTATTACCGGACAATTTTGCCGGGGGGCATAAAAAAGAGAGCCCACCGAAGAGGGGGCGGGGCAATGGGCGCCCGGGGAGCGGAAGAGCCCAGACTACATACACATGCATATGCATAGTTTGCTGGCCGTAAGTGTATGCAAACATGCCTAAAAAAATCTGGCACAGTCGAGGGGAAAGCAAATGCGGTGCGGGGGAGGAAAGGGGGAGGCAAGGGGAAAATGTGTAAGCAGGCGGGCCATTTTCCATTAAAAATTCAAAATGCCCGACGCCCTGTCCGCCATTAACACCCAGAGTATCTGTGTGTGTGCGGGGGAAAACCTCTTCAACTTCACCTCGCGCCGCTTTCCTTTGCTTTTCCTTTTCTCCGCTTTCAACACCTCGTTTTCTCACCTTTCCAATGGGCTCTCTGTGTTCGCCTTTCACTGTGTGTGTGTGTGTTGAGGAATTTGCAGCGCCGTTAAAACTGAATTGATTTGTTATTCATGTTTTCTGACTTATGGCCAACACTTTCGGCTTTCCGCCTACCATTCAATTGACGTGGCCAATGGCGCCGACTTTACCCCATCGCCCTACCCACCGCTGGAAATAGTGAAAATTTAATGCAGGCTCTGAATTCAGGAACGGATTTCAACGGGTTCAGGATTTTTTTGGAAACTCTGAAAGCGAGAGAAACTGCTGAAAATCAACAAAATTCGCAAACAGAGGTATGGGCATTTATTCAGGGAATTTTTATAAATGCTGTTCAGGTGAACAAATAAATTTGTTAATTGTTATATTATATCTAACAAAAACACCTTTAAACGAGGTAAAAACTAGTGACGATCGCACCTTCAACAATGCAAAAGTTTTGATATCAACATTTGTGACGAAAGATAATTACACACAGGATTAAATACACTTTTTCGGCCATCACCATCAGATTTTCAATTCTGCGGCTATATATTAGTAGTCCTGGTGCGCTTCGTCACTACGTGGACTGCCGTCCACAGTGATAATAATATTAACTGAAGATTTCCTGCTTTTTCTTGTTCCTTAAATACTTTAAGAAATTTGAAGAGGTTTCTTATAGTTTTGGTTTTTAAGAGGTTTATTATTTAAATTATTAAAATTATTAAAACTGTTAAAAAAATAAATAGTCACACTTCCCTCTAAAATAAACCGCCCCTGGACTACCCATAATAGCCGGGTTGGGGTCGAGCCTCTGGCTTGGATTTTATATTTATTAAATTGCCGCAGGGGGAGCATTTAGTGCATGTTTGAGAACACAGAAAAGGAAGGCAAGGCAACAACACAGTTCCTTGCTGACTAACATTAAAGATGGTATACACTAACTTTGGAGCTCCTTATAAAAGTGTATATTATATAATGTATGGTTTTATATGAATCTTGTATATCATTAAGGAAATAAATACCTCTTAATTCTTATTCGCAAAAAATATAAATTTTTTTTTAATATTCTTTCAGTCATAAAAGATTCTACAAAACAGTTTTGACCCAAAAATTCCTAAATGAGTTACCATTAAAAAGGGTATGTCCTGAAATGGGACTTGGGTCGCAAGTGGCCAATAGCTCGGTAATTTTAATGCCAGCGGACTTTCCCGAATGAATTAAAATTCCATATTATTTCCCCCCTTGGGAAAAACACAACATTTTAATGAACCAGCGGCCTGAGATGTGCATAACAAGTGTATAATTGCAGTTAAATGCATAAAAAACGGCTCTTCAATTGCGCCATCCATTCACAGACGAAAAGGATTAATTTTGTGAAGTGGCCTTTTAGCTAATTCCGAATGTATTCAGATTTCAGGTCATTAAGTGCCATTCATATTAATTTCCAGTTTTAACCTGCGGCTCTTGGCCGCATTAAATAGTCATTCTGTGTGGCAACTTTTGCCAGCCAACAACTAATTTGCATTCGTACCTTTCCCTTTTCACTTTTTCATTTTTGTGCCTGACAATTCTTTGGTTTTTTTTGAGCTGGGCCCGGTGGGAAATGTCTAAATTTTAATCACCTCAGTTGACAAGTCAAGACAAATAAAAGCGGTTCGCAATTGGGGCGTGAAACCAAGATTCTCGCTTTTTGAAATAATAAATCAGGGCATAGGCGAAAATATTTAAATTTAAATGTTTTGGGGGCCGAAACGCAAACAGGAGCCAAACTCCCGGGGCGGCAGTCACTTTCATTATTGGAAATATAAATCACTTTCCTTGCCGGCAAAACAAAGTCGGCCTATACACCCTTTGAGGCTAATGGGTGGGTGGCTGCCTGGCTGAGTGGGTGGTTGGAGGTCACCGCTTGTTTGTTCTGCCATCTCTCTCCTCTTTTTTCCCATTTCACTCTGCGGCGAGAGAGGGCTGCACGATAAAAACAAACAAATTCATAGCTAATAAAATTGCTAATAAATAAACGAGAATGGCGTAAGCGCAAAAAAGGGACACACGAAGCGAAAACAAAGCAGCCGCAAACAAAATATACCAACAAAGAGTACGAAAAAAATTCTCATCATCAGCCCACACACACTCACCTGATAAGGGGGATGGGAAATGGAAAAGGGGGGGGGGGGGGGGGGGGGGGGTTGGAAAAATAATGTAAGGCTAAAGCGACGCCAACCTGGTGGCCGCATTGACCAACAGCCAGCGGCCATTTTCGGTGGGTGGCTGGGCGAACAGGTTAGCAGACATTGCATTAAACAGGTAATGGGTTAAGAGGGCGCAGGGTGAGGGGGCGGGGCCCTCGAAGTCGCGTGCGGCTCTGCCAACAATTGCTGCACTGTTAAAAAAAATTGGGGTATATCAAGCATAACTTTAGATAAAAATAATATTTCTAAAAATTATATAAAAAACAATTTATATTTTTTAAAATTCGACTGATATGATTAAGACTAAACATAGATTTATCTATTCATCTAATACCTTTAATAAAATTTATTTCATTTCTTTTTTAACCTAAATATAACTTGTTATATTTTGTATAGATCCTATCCATTTAACAACCCATTTTCATTATCATTTTTATTTTTCCCCGTGTGATAATTTTGGTCTTTTCTTTTTTACGACATTGTTTTTTTCCAGCTCTGGCCTTGTTGCTGTTGTTATTTGCGGCGTTGGTTTTTGAAAATTTATTACCAAAAACCGCACATGCTTTTTTAACTTTTCCTCACAGCGGTTTCCGTAGTTGCCTGGCCACATTTTTTGGCTGCAAATTTTTAATCAAAAGAATGTTGGCCACACAAATCCAATTACATTCTGATAAGAAATGCTTAGCCAATGGCCACATTTTTCCTTATGCAAATCAGCCCAGTTTATTAGCCCTTTATGGTGTTTTCCTCCGCTTGATGAGTATTTTTCCACGCTCTTTTTTTTCTTTTTTCGTTATATATATTTTTGTTAGTCCACCGCAGGTGGCGGAGCATGAAAAGTGTCCAGGCTGCAAAAGCGGATCGGGATGGTCAGGAGGTTGTCAGGCAACGAGGGTCGGGTCATCATTCCCTGTCCCGGCTCATAAATCTTCGGGATAAAAATCCGCTGAGGCCAGCGAAAGTTGCCAGCCACTTTGTGACCCACTTACAGCCAGCTTTTCAGTCCCGCCAACTGACTGACTGACTGACTCATAGAGGTCATAATTCCCATGCAATTTCAGCTTTTGTCCCCGTTTAATGACTGACAGGAAGCCTTAGTGCTCGGCTCCTAACAATTTGCATTTTTATGGAATTGAGACATTTGACGAGCTCGCAAGACGCCCGTAGATTGGATATGAGCCAGGAATTAATGTGCAGCATAAAGATCTCTTCGTCCAGATTGCAGATCAACTTTTGATGGCAACTTGGTGCGGACAAGTTGCCTTTATTTCTTTTTATAGACTAGAATCCATAATAAATGGAAAAAATACAGTATAAAATGTTATAAAGTATTAAATAAAACATAAACTTGCAATGAATCATGTGTAAAATTCCACATTTTTCACAGTTTCAATGATTTAACGCTTATAATTTACTTATCCAGCTATTTACCAGTACTTAAAGATTCCTCTATTGTGTTTAGGACCCCAAAAAAGGACCCCGATTCTCTCCTTAAAGCTTAAGTCCGACCCCAGTGAGCTGTAAATAAGAAGAGGGAAACCCCAGCTTTAATGCGAAATTAATAAACCAAAATCAGCTGCTAAGCAATAAACTAAACTAACAGAGCCGACTTTTCCTTAACCCAAAGGCGACCTAAATAAACACACACCAGCGAACATCCAAGGTCGCTCTTAGGCGCGCAAATATAACAAGGGGGCGTGGCAGGGGTCGCGGGGAGCCGAAAAAAACCGCAAGATCCGAACGGCAAACGAAATGTGAAGGAGCCGACGAAACAAACCAAAGACAAAACAAAACACAGAGTCAAAGGAATAAACCAAGCAAATAATCCTTTAGCTTAAAAAACCAAAGAGACAGGACTCGGGAAAAAATGTATTTGAAAGCGCGAGTTTTACGAATATAAAATGCCCCGTAAACTGAAGTTTTAAAATTGTATTTATCTCATTTAAAGGACTTTTATGATAGATTTAAGTATATTTATATGATTAAGTTTAAAGCCAATTTCTGGTTTTCTTATTCCAATAATCATAATATTACTACAAGATTATTAAAAAAGATATTGTGAATTTAAGGGGTAGATTGTTAAAAAGGATATGTTTTTAAAGGTTTATTTTAGTGGATAACTTCTACGATTCTATAATGGGAACTTTATGGAATAAAAAACCTCGAGTGACAAGAAAAGCTAGGCGAGCTATCGAAAGAGTGAGAATGAGAGCTATAGAGGGAGGAAAAATAGGTCGTCTTTATTTTGTGTTTTCTTTGTTATGTCAGCCCTCTCTCGGTATTTATTTCTTGTATTTTTTTGCCGTTCTATTTTTCTAGCTTTCTTTTTTAAAGCGAACGCACTGAAAATAGGGAATGGGCCAAGGGAAAATCTACACGACCGCATTATCCTTTGCTTATCGCGATGTTCCCGCGACCCTCGGGGTCGAGGGGGGCGGTGAAAAACGAGGGGGCGTGGCCCCATATTTAGACTGCTTGGCGTCGTCGACGCTTTGAACTTGTGTCTTTTGATTTTGATTTCGATTTGGACTCGCATCCGTATCCTTAAATCCGTCTCTACATATTTTTGGCATTAATTTGCCTAAGTGTCGTCCTTGTGCGGCGCGTTAAGATTCCTGCTGACGATAGGCGAGCTAATTTTGTGTAATGAAATAAATTAAAAGTCCGTAATAAACTCAAACTGTCGGCAACAACAATCAGTAGACGACGTCATGGCAAATGAAGCGAAAGCGGGGAGGGACAGAGACAGCATGAGGGGGAGATTGGCCAGGCAAATTGGCTTGTTAATGAATCATTACGCATACGTCACGTTGTGCATGACAAATGACACCAGGCGGGCATAATCGTTGATACAGAAAAATGGAATGAATGCGAATGACTTGCAAAAGGGGTTTTCGTAACCTCCTTTTCTCTTAATGGAGTCGCATTTGTGGGGGTTTATTAGGGTGGCTACATTCCTATAAAACAGCTTGGAAATATTTTAAGAAAATGTCTTTAATCTTTGGTCAATTTATTTTTTACAAATAAATTTATTTAGTTTTTATCCATAATTTTCCACACTATCCTTGAATATTTCCTTTGCAAACAAGGAATACCAACAGTAATTAAAGAGTGACTTTCTTTCAAAGGATATGGCTGATCCAACACAATTGCATCCACCCTAGGAGTTAACCCAGTTAGAGGATTAAAGACACATGCCATAAACGATTTCCATATGGGGGTGAGAACTTGGAATCAGCTTAAAGTCTCAAGAGCAACGAGAATGAAGTGGAAAATTTAGATGAGAGGCGGCAGCAAAGATAAACACAAGGTCTGCTTCCAGCTTCAACTCCATATATCTCCTTTCTCCGATTTCCCCTCTTTTTCACACATTTGCATGAGCGCTTTTGTGCACACAATTTGTTCAAATTGGGTTCGACCTTGCTGTCGAATGTTTAGCCAGCGAAAAGAAATGGCCGCCATCTGCATTTCCGGCTTCATTCCCCGGAATCCCCTCATTCTGTGGAGTATACACCCACACACACACACGCTCATACGTGCTCGTATGCTAATTCAAAGCCAAACTATAAATTTGCGAGCTGGCCGCATATTAAAACGTTTAATTCAATATGGAAGGCGTTCTGCTATTCAAACTTTGGCCATCGCTCGTTCCGAAACTCCGTTCGTCGTCTGTCCCTCTGTCCGCCCGGCGGTTTATCCGTCTGTGTTTGTTTAGGCAAAAGCTTAGTCAGGGACACATATGCTTAACCAAACTAGCTACAGTGCTAGATGACAGTATTTTGACAGCAATCAATATTGGAAAAGAATGCTTCAAAAATAAGTTCCTAGAGCAAGAAATAAAAGGCCTTATGGAAATTATATTTTTAAAAGCAGATAAAAATGTAAAAAATAATAATATTTAATTTAAATATTTTTAAAGATTAATAAAATTAATTAATATATATATTATTAATTTTGTACAAATATAAATGGTAAATTAGCTTACCTTAGGATTTTTAGTTGACAAATTTTCTACTAATTTAAATGATTTGTGAGGAGTCGTAAAACTCCCCACAAATCTCGAGGCAGGAGAGCCCCTAGCAACAGCGAGAATGCGGCAGAATCCAAGGGCATCCAGGTCCACCGGTGAATACTGGACCTTGGACCCGGCTAAAGCGGAGAGACCGTGAAATAACGGTGCCGCGCTGGACCTTGGACCCACGCCGCCAGAGGGCAATAAGGTCGAACGGTAAAGCCGTGGACTTTGAACCGGCGCAAAGCGGATGCACCGTGAATTAACGGGACATCTTGGACCTTGGACCCGATGCGTGCCGTGTGCAAAGGGAACTAACGGGACACACGTGGACATTGGACCCTAGCGAGCCGTGTGCAAAAAGGGAAATAACGGGACCCCGCCGCTGCCTATAAAAGGGACGGCGCAGGCGCAGCCCAGGGCAGATAACCAAGATACGCGAGCGAAAGTACAAGTGCAACCAACGAACCAGAGATCAAGATCAAGATACAAGTGCGAGGATTCAATCGAGTGCGTGGCCGTGAGAGTACCGTAGAAACCGAGTGCTCAACGCCCAGATCAAGATACCAGAGTCAAGACGCTAGGCCAAGGCTGAGACTGCAACGGTGAGATCGGCAGGACACAGAGATTGGAGGGGAGACGAGTGCAGGACAGGAGCAGAGTCGAGAGAGGGACGAGCTACCGGCAGGGTAAGCGCGGATCAAGAGTTTGTGCCAGGCGTCGGGGTTACGGTGGACTGACGAGAAGGCTGAATCCTCGGATTTGACCTGTCGGGACATTTGTTTCTCAGGCTAGAGCCAGACCGACCCCAGGGAACACGACGAACAGGTGATCCCAGGATCATTCTGGTCGGAATCGAAAGGGAGGTTGTGCAGACTTCTTGAGTCCTACAGGCCGGGTGGAACCGGAGAGACGCCGTTGGAGAACGACGCCGCAGGAGTCCACAAGCACCACGAAGGGAGGCGAGAGCAGCGACGCCGTCGAAGGAGCGCCGCCGAGGAACGCACAGAGTGAATCCTGAGCCGAGGAGGGCACGTCGCCGACCCGGCAAGCCGCAACAGCCAGCTGACGAAGAAACCAATTCCAGCGAAAAGAAAACTTAATAAAGTTTCCGATTTGTCCCAATCGGATATCTCTGCATTTTCTTGGGTCACGGGCAATCACGCAATACAAATTTGGTGGGACGAACACACAATATCTCTGAGCTAGTCGCGGCGTTTACGTAGCGATCCGACAGTTAAAAACAGTTCGTTACAGATTTATAGTTTAGCTTAAGGCCTGTTGCTGCTATAGCTCTAAAAATAAAACCATTGTTAGTTTATAGTTTTTAACTATAAGTTAGCATTACATAATATAGTATAATAATAATAATATAGTTTACTTTTTTCCTAAATAATATTTTACAAATATTTCTTAACGATCTGTGTAAGGTATTTTTAAGCGAGAGTCACTTTAGATAGACCCAGTGTCCCGTGACTTTTATGAATCACTGTTTCGGCCCCTCTGCTCAAGTGGCATCCACTTGTCTTTGCCCTTGGGCTGCGCTGGCATCTGCGAACGTGCCGCCCCTTGGCCCGCTTATAATCTCATCTGTGACACTCGTTGAACTTGTCGCCATTTAGTTAAATCAACAAAAATAATTTTGTCCAGAGGAGGTCCTTCTGGCCACCTAAAACTGCCCCTCCTCCCCCTCGTCGGCCGACTATCTCATCTCGTGCACACACATGCCCTCGCATTGACTACAACTACTGCTTCCACTTGCCGGGGAAGGCTCACGTACTCCCGTCCGGACGGACGAACGGACAAACGGACAGACGAACGGACGGAAGTCGGAAGTCGGGTATATCTTGTCCGTCGCTCCTGCCACATTAACGTGACTTTTGCAGCGCCCAGTTTTATCAGCATAATTTAGTTTGTGTCCGGACTTCGGACCCGTTCAGCTGCGGCCTGCGGTCCACTGCATTAGTTAGGGAGTCCTTTGTGCTAACTCGCCGGGTTAGGCGGTTGAGGGTATTAAATCCGCCCCTGGAAGGGCTTTAATTAAGCCGCCTCGGCTGTCGCAAGTGAATTATTAAAGTGCTGCACGCCAAGCGCGAAAAAAAGTAAATATTAACAAATTTCTGAACATGCACAATGCTGTAATTCAGTTCCGTTGGCAGCCGAAAGTCGATTTTGTCGACCGCCCGTTGCGATTTGCCTAATGCACTGAGGGAAATAATTATAAGAATCTTTCTAGCGCCTTGCCATACATTTTTATAATTTTCAGCACATTTTTCCGTGTGTTTTTAGCCTTGTGAGCCACTAGCAACAGGCAATCAACGGTTGGTAACTTTGTATTTTTGAAGTAGTTAATAAGTCCACCTGGCAGGTGAGGGGGTTGTGGGGGCAAAGGAAGTGTAAGGAGGGGAACTGCCAACAGCCATAAAGACGCTTACTAAGTGCAGTTGGCCAAAAGCAAAAGCGCAAAGAGGAATTTCGCTAAATATGCCAAGTTATGAACTCAATTGGCGGCCTCTTTAGCAGCCGAGGAGTGCGCAAAAGTTGGTTAATAAAATCACAGCAGAGTGTTAATGGGCATTTTCATAGGCGGGCTGAAAGGCAGCGAAACAATGCGAAGAAGGCAGTGACAAAACTATGAAGAGATGATGAAAACTATAGGGAAATGCTCTTCGTGGCCTTGCAATCATGTTGAAGAAAATCTTGGCCCTTATCGACTCGGCAAGTCGAAGACTCTGTTCTGCACTTGGCATTCTGCTGACCTCATAACGGCCCTGCTTATTAAACGTTTGTCCTGCGGCCAAATCTTAGCGAGTCTCTGGCTGCAGCTACCCGCATTTTCCGACCATTTCCACCCGATTTTCCGCCTTTGCCCGCAACACGTTGGCAAGGCTAAAGCCAAAACTGTTGCGGATCGGCTTTCGCGTAATTAAAAATTGCGGCTAACGTTGGCCAGCCGACCGTGCAACCTCCCCTCCCATCCCCTTCCTCTTAACGCTTTTCCACTTTCCCGCAGGAAAGGCAGGAAAACGCAGGGATGGCGGATCGTCCTGCGGTGGGTCCTTTTCTGCTGACGCTGCCCTTAAATGCGCTTTTTAGTTTAGACCAACGTAAGAGGTTTTAGCTCGCAGCGGGTGCCACGCCCCCGTCGCCCTAAAGGTTCCAGCCACGTTGAATAATTTGCTTGCACACAGCAAACTCAAAAAAAAAAAATGGGGGAACAAGAATAAAAAGAATATTTCAAATTAATTAACGCTAATGAAAATGTTTAAAACTTGAAAGTTGCAGTCACTCGAGTGTAAGGGGATGAGGGTGTAAACAGGGGAAGGGTTGCCGAGAGAGGGGGGGCGGGGAAGTTGGCCAAGGGGTAAGGACTGCAACTAACTTGGCTGTTTGTTTGCGCCTCAGACAACTCGGCGAAACTCGGAACAGAAAACAAGTTTCCGCTTTCGATGTTACTTCTGCACAAGAAAACCAATTTGGATGAAAATAAGAAACAAATTCTGTTAGAAATATTAGATGTAACATAAAAATATTTTTAAAAAATTTAAAAGGAGGTTTTTTAAACTGTTTACTTATTAGATATTTAGAGAATTTCAGCTGAGATCGATAGATATACTTTGGGGACATTCCAAGATCATTATCTAGAATCAAGAAATGTAGTCGGTTATGTTAATAAAATCAGGATGATAATTTAATATTCTTATATTTTGATCAGATTTATTTTTTAAAAAATATTTTGTATTTTTTATTAAGGGCTTACGATTACGATTAATAAATTTGAAATATCATTACAATTTACTAATTAATTAAAATATTATTACCTATTTATTACACATTTTTCCCTGTGTATCTTGACTTCGACCGCTTATTTCCCATCCACAGACTGATAGTTTACATTGGCGGGGGCGTGGGGAAATGCAAACAAAGCTCTGCGGGAAACTTATTTGCTCTTACACGGAATAGAAAACGCTGCGGCGGCCCAACTGTTGCGCAATCGAACTCAAAGCAATTTTAATAAATTTTACGGCACATTTATTTGCATGGCACCTGGGACGCCTGGTTTCCCCCCGAACCGCTGCCCGTCCGAATTATTTGTCGAGTACATTCCACATTGCATTTCCTTTTATTAGAAAATGCTATAATAATTCTTGGCAAAGTTGAGTTCGCATTGTTGTGCAAACTGGGAAAACAAAAGAAGCTTTGCGCGAAAGTTTTCTATTTTATGAAGGAGGCAAGCTGAAGTGGAGACCCGAGGAAAGTGGACATTGCACGAGGGTCATAAAAACAATGAGTGCAGAATGTATATATACATATATATATTATATATACGCAATTTTCGCCTATGAGTGCAGAGCTGAGAACTCTTCTGGCCAGAAATTGATACCAGTAAGTTTTCCCTCTTTTCGAGAGACTTAACAATAATTGGGCAACTCAAATGGCTCAAAACTTGGCAAATAAAGAATGCGAATTGTACTGCATTTGTATTGAAATATCACTGTGATTTTTCAAGGCTTTATTGCAATAAAAATGTTCATTAAAAGAACAGCTTTTTGCCAATGTTTAATCCTTAAAGCTGGTCTTGTTTTGCTTAGCAATTAAATATTTTTGAACAAAAGTTCAATTTAAATACGGATTTTTGGCTGACCATTGTAAATAAATATCTTTCTTTTGAGTATTAAATTAGTAAATTAAAATATGGCTCTGCTTTGTATTCTCGGAATAAGTTATATAAATACATTAACAAAAAAGAGTTTCACATTTCCGTTTCACTTTTGATGCTCACTTTAATTGCACCCTTAATGTCATGGCCGAGGACAAAGTGTTGTGGCTCATATATCAAAATTTGAAGACAGCTTTACAGGGATACCTATTCAGGCATCAAAGGGCGAACCCACACGGAGCTCTCCGCATCCTTCGGGCACAGCCGTGGAACACAGGACGTGAAGTGCGTGCTGTTTGCTGGCCAGTTGCAGTCAGTTTGCCAGCTGAACTGCTGGTTTTGTTTGGCTGAGATGTCTGAGCTCTGATGCCTGTGGTGGTGACAGCTAAAGTGGCGTTCCGGCAGCATCAGGCAACCAAATAAATGCCGGGCAAACTCATGCAACGCCTGCAGGTGGCCTGGAACAGTGGATAGAGGTCTTAAAATTTATTTAAATTTTAATATATTTTTAAAAATTTTTAAAGGGTTTATAAAAAATTATTTTAAATAAAAAATATAAAATTCTTCTATACTTGATATTAAAAAATTGTGTTTCATTTTTTGTAGCATTGATATTAGTATAATAATATATATATAATTTTTCCCTTTAAATTATCCTGTATTAATACTATTTAAACTACAATTTTCATTAAATCCAACCACTGTGCACCACCTCTTTTTGGTTAAACAATGCACTTTGCCACGGCTAATGGGCTTGTCACTGTCCGCCGGAGGCTGCCAGCTGTTTTCATATTTTCGCCCGGACAAATGCATACACCGGGCACCATAATCAAGTAATTGTTGGCGGCTGCACCTGCCCGCCCTGCTGCGAATATCGCGCATACGCCGCGTGGAACCGCGCTGGAAATAAAGGATCCGGGATTAGGCTTTATTTCTTGCTGGCTGGTCGTTCGGTTGATTTAGTGCCCCCGCTTAGAGGGGCCCAACAATTGTGAGCGACGCAACCGCTGACACTTAACTGTGAAAAATTGTGAATTATTATGGCAGTTGCCCGCAAGCCCCTCGTATTTTCGTAGGCAGGCGCCAGTCGGTGTTCTTTGGGATTTCCTTTGCCTGTTTATGGCTGCGATTTGTTACGCACAATGGTGCGTGTTGCCCACAAGCGTTTCATCGGCTACGGGGCAACCACAACAATCACTGGCGAGGAACTTTGATAGGTCGCAGGTTCTAATACCCTTATGGGGATCTGAGATTCTTGGCGAGATGATTAAGTGCAGGAATATTTAATTGCGTAATAACCACCGCAAGTAACCTCTAATAATTATACCAATTATAATTGTATTATTTTGTATTATTATTTATTTGAATCAGAATCATTATTGAGTTATTAAAATTGAATATTTGATTGAACTTTATTTTATAATTTTTCGTTCGAGAATTTTCCTTAGAAACAATATTTTTAAAATAATGTAGGGATATAAAAAATTAAAAAAATATTATTATTTATTGAAATACATAAATAAATCCTGGTTAGTAATAAAAATCTTTTAAATTTGAGTCTCAGCCAAATTAACTGAAAACCACTCACCGTAATAAACCCTAAAAGAATATAGACATTTTGTGACACCAGCAGACTTTTTTGAAAAATTTCAAGATCTTTTTCAGGGTCATAAATCTATTCTTTTATATCGTGTCAACTTAGCCAGATTTGCCAACTAATCGAGGATAACATTTTGAAGTTCCTTTAATGTGTAGACACTTTTTTCCGACTTTCAATGGTGGTTAAGTTTTCTATAAGTATTCAATACTTTCCTCACGATGACTACGCCAAACTAAATAACCCTTGGCAAGGGCATAAGTCTCTAATGAGAGAGGGGGAGCCTTCGCTGACTGGCGACTGGTAACTGCTAGCTGGCAAATGGTAACTGGCAGTCAGGTGGGTTGAAAGGCCAGCAGGCAGCCCGGGTAAACAAATAATTCAAAGTCATTTGTGCCATGACTTGGACGCAGTTGCCAGCTGCTCCTCCCGTGCTCCTTGGTCCTTGCTTTCTAAGCTGCGTCGTCCTGGAGGGAGCTGAGCTGCCCAAGTGTGAAAAAAGTGTCAACGCTTTTTGCCATGTCAAGTGATTATGACACTAAAGAGGGGCTCCGATCCAAAGGGGATGGCTTGGCTCGACCTGGCCAATTGGTCGAGTGTTTTGACTGTTTCTATTTGCGTTTGTGTTCCTGCAGTTTGTGGTTGTGCTCAAAAATAAACGGATTTATTTTGGCCTATTCGTCTGTGATACCTAGCTGCTGCTGAGAGCTTAGCCAAGAATAAGGGTCTATTTGGAGCATCTATCAATTTTTTTGGTCAAGTGAAGGATTTGTTTTTTCTTACCTTGGTTATAAATCTCGTATTTATTAAAAAATATTTTTTGCATTTTAAATAGTATACGTTTTTAAATGAATCGATAGCTTTTATATTTCTTTAGCTCTTTCAGAAGTGAATTTAAAAAATCCTTGCCCCTTTAAAAAGGACGACCTCGCTGCACTGGCACGCCCATTGGCACCGTTTTAGACATAAACAGTGTTTACCTTAAAAAATGGTTCAGGCCACCTTTCGTGTTTTAGCTTCCTTTGCACCTCGTCGCCGAGTCCTTTATCCTGTCTCCACCCCCTTCCCCTCTCTCAAATCCCTTTTCGTTTTCTAGGCGCCTCCGCATGCTGTTGGCCTGGGCAAACAAAAAATCTCATTAATCCATTAAGTATACGCCAAGAAAAAGTTCAAAGCGTCTACTCACACACGCACACACATAGACCAGGACACACACACACACATTCTCAAGATGGCAAGGACACTTCTCAGCTACCGTGTGTATTATAGTAATGTGAGTGGGTGTGCGAGTGTGGGCGTAAGTTTGTGTTCAGTGTGAAAGAAAGCCTTTTGGGAGCACTAATGAGTTTGACATTGTTTCCTCCTAACAAGCACCAAAGTTGGCCCAAAAGGAGAGAGAGCGAGAGAGGGAGGGGGGTTTGGGGGTCCAAAATCAGAGGAAGCCGACTGCATCGCCAGACATTTTACCTTGGCATCTTTTCGGCGTTTCTATTACGATTTCCGAGGCGGAGACGCTGCGAAGTCCCCCAAATGAATTTCATTCCATTTTCCACATCTTCAGCTTCTACTTACGCTTTTTTTCACTAATTAAAACCGTGTTGATAGCCGTTTTTCAATTTGGCTTCCGGCTGAAGCTTAAAGTCCATTGGTTCTGAGGAAAGCGGGTTTAGTTAAGCTTATCCAAGGTTTTACCTAAAACTAATATTGTAGTTTTTAGGAAAAACTCTGCTTATCCTATTAAAATATTTAAATTTAAAATTCCGTCTAAAATTTTTCTGATTGAGTTGAGTATCTCATAATATCCTATACTCGTAATTACGATTTTCCCCTAATTAAAAGCCTCTTGATGGCTCTTTGCAGTCTGGGCCTCTAGCGAAAACTTAAAGCTTCTTGGGGAAGCGATTTCGCCAGCGCTTACGGTTCACTTTTTTCACTTTTGCCGGCATGAGTAATGTCTCCCTTTTGACTCATTTGGTTACACATAGACATATACACATGCACATACTCCGGCACCAACTCATGCATGCATAAATATCCGGGATGGAAACTACGACGGGGTCTCCGTCTCCGGGTTTTCTGGCTTCTCCGGATTCTCTGACTTTCTGCGCATATTTTGGCTCAGCCGGCGTCGATTGTAAATTACGCCCTAATGCGCCCATTTGTATGCTGCAAAAATTGCCGCTTATTGAATATTTAGCGAGCTACCTGACACAAACTTCCCTTCGTCTTGGTGGCCTAATGAACTCATTCGGGATTTCGCATGCGTGCTTCGGACTGCAAAAATCGCTTATAAAGAGAACTGAAACTTTTTGCATTTTAAATAATTAAACAACAACAAAAGCCAGTCGGGTTGACACGACCCCCGCAGCTGTTTGTGATCCCTTTTCCCTTTTTTTGTTTGGGCCTCGATTGCGTATCACATTCGGTTGCCAGGCCAATGAAGAGTGACTGGCTGACAGGCGAAATGAGCCGGGATTACGGCCCAGATAAGCGCTAAACAAGCAAATGAAGCTCGAAATTCGCCCAGGGCCAGGTGACATTGATGGCAGTGTGGCCATTTTGCAGAAATGTATCTACCTCTTTGTGAAATTAATAAGCTACAAATATTAAATATCATAAAAGGTAATCCTAACTTTATTATATTGTTGTTAAATGTATTTTTAAAATATTTAAAATATATCATAAAACATATTCACTAATTTAGAATACTTAAAATTTGTATTAGAATATCATAAATATAATAAGATAATCATAAATATAATATGATACAATATATAACTAGTGGATGAACATAATTAATTATTACTTGATAGAACTTTTTCCTTATTTTTTCGGAATACTTTTTTCATCCCACCTTATAAACACCTTTCTGCCATCCCTGGCATTACAACTTTTATACGGTGCTGGGTGGCCGATTAAATGCCCAGGAATTTGATTAGTTTTGAGCACTTTTCCGAGAATCACAGACCGTACATACAAACCCTTGCCTGTGGCAGGACATAATTAGAACGAAACTTAACCGAAACGAAACGCCTTTTCACTCAGTTGCGCCATTGTGTCCTTCCACTGAAATGTCATTTAAAAATATCCTTCGAACCACCACCCACACACTCGGAGCTTCTGAGTTTCTGAGCTCCTGAGCCAGTCTGGCAATCGATACTTCATTAAGATATCGTGCTCTGGTGCCTAGACGCTTTCCGTTTACGTTTCCCTGATTACTTTGCATAGTTCCTCCCTTCGCTTTGGCTTTGACTTTCCTTCTGCTTATCTGCCTGCCGGGATTCTGAACTTGGTTCTTTGTCTTTTGGCCCGGCTGGCAAATAAATCGCAAAATCGTATTAGAGGCCCGAAAATTATTTGCCACCGGATGTGTGCCCATCGTCGGAAGTCGAGGCCGTTGGTCTGATGGTCTTAGATCCTGGTTTCAGTTCCACTCGGGCTGTTAGTTTCAGCAGTCTCATTCTCAGTTCCAGTCCAAGATCGGGGGTTAGAGGTTGCGAGAGTGTTCGAGGCCTGTGTTTATCACATGAACACAATCAAATTAGCGCACATCGAGTGCAAATAAGCAGAGATAGGCGCAGCTGGTACCGAGCAGTCTGCTGGTCTCGTGGATTGGTGGGCGGTGAAGGCATTTGGTTAAATAGCGACCAGTAAAGACAAGAATTTAGTTTTTTAATCTAGAATTTTGCCTTTGAGTTTAGCTCTTTTTTTACCTTTAATATATAAATCATTTTTTTTACCAAAAAGTCCTATAAAACTACCAAAAAGTCCTATAAAACTAATACTTCCCCCAATTACTTGATTAATATCGCATTATTTAAAATGTTTTTGCAAATTTAAAGATTATATAAGAAATTCAAAATAAATTAATTGAATAAATATTGTTTTTTGCAGCCATATTCCTATTATAACCATTTACTTTTTATCTCAAATATTTGTTCTTAATGATCAAAACTCTCAGAAAAATGGGATCTTTATACAGAAATGTTTCAGATTCGAATGGAGAGTGACTCATACTTGCCTGGCTGAGTGACTCTGCCGGCTCATTTGGCAAGTTTGTTGGGGGATCGCCTTCTGTGGTGGCCCGCCTGGGGTCTGAAGATGTCTTCTGCGGCAGCCCCTGCTGAATCCTGCTGATTCCAGGCACGCCCCCTTCGCTCCTTCGACTCGACTGGTCCTGGAAGCTCGCTTACTTTGTTGCCACTGATTCTGGGCACTCCTGCTGGTGGCGATGTCAGGACTTTTGTTGGCTGCTGTCAACGGACAACTTCGCTCGGCTGCAGCTTGCAGTTGCATTTGCAGTCGCCTGACAGCTCGACAGAAAATATGAGCAGCCAAAGGGCTTGGGGACCGACTGGAGATGGGAATATGTGGAGCAGTGGTGCTGTGGAGCTGGGAGCTGGGAGCATGGAGTTCACGGAGTACGAGTGCATCCACTCCGCTTGTCGCCTGTCACATTGTTGTCATGTGACTGCCATCGTGCAAGACGCCTGGCCTTCGTTTAATCAACATTACTTGTGCTTAAATCAATTAAAAACTAATTACGTTTCATGCCCTGTTGAGCGCAACTTTGTGGCTTTCCCGCTTTCCACGGGAATTTCACTCGAGCGCAGAGCGAAGAATCCTTTGAGTCTGGGCGCCCCCAGGGGCGTTAATAGAATCTCGCCATTTTTCCAGGCCACCATTGCCCCACCTGGCCAGGGTGGCCAAAAGCCTGTTAAGGCCAAAAGCCAGTGCATCTGCTGCTACTGCCGCCTTTGGCTTTGACTCATTTGGGGAATTGCAGCTGGCTGGCTGCTCGGTAGTGCAAAAATTAGACGACAAGGGTGCCAGGGATCTCAGGTGCGTATCCTTGGGTTTATGAGTGCGCAATTCCAGGTGTTTAGCCCACATGAATGTTGCAGTGGAGAATACTAATTACAAATACTTTGTTGGGGGGCGGTACAACTGCGGTTTTTACTTTGACTTTTTAGTTTTCGGAAATGGTAAAGCCAAGCTCTATATTTAAGGCTCGCTTTTTATAATTTCAGTTAGAGTTCATTGTAGCTAGGGAAAAAATTGTACCAAATGGAATGTCCAAAAATCCTCAGATCTAATGTTTTTTGAATTTTATAAGGGTATTTTTTTTTGTCAAAATACGGAATTTTTGGTTGAAAAATGAGCATCAGATTTTTTGGTTAATATATAAATTTTTCTTGGTGTTTTTTGCTTCTTTAAAAAGTGTCCTAAATCGGAAATACAAACTGTTTTAAACTGCTAGCAATACAACAAAATTTATCACCATAATTTTCCGGTGGTTTTTTGAAAATCTATTATTTTTTTATTTTTTATATTATTATACCCGTTACTCGTAGAGTAAAAGGGTATATTAGATTCGTGCAAAAGTATGTAACAGACAGAAGGAAGCGTTTCCGACCATATAAAGTATATATATTCTTGATCAGGATCACTAGCCGAGTCGATCTAGCCATGTCCGTCTGTCCGTCTGTCCGTCTGTCTGTCCGTCTGTCCGTCTGTCCGTCTGTCTGTCCGTCTGTCCGTCTGTCCGTCTGTATGAACGCTGAGATCTTGGAAACTATAAAAGCTAGAAGATTGAGATTTGGCATGCAGATTCTAGGGGTTAATACGCAGCGCAAGTTTTTCACGCCGATGTGCCACGCCTTCTCTAACGCCCACAAACCGCGAAAAACTGTGACCCGTTCTGTATGAACGCTGAGATCTCGGAAACTATAAAAGCTAGAAGATTGGGATTTGGCATGCAGATTCTAGGGGTTATTACGCAGCGCAAGTTTTTCACGCCGATGTGCCACGCCCCCTCTAACACCCACAAACCGCGAAAAACTGTGGCACCCACAGTTTTGAAGCTATATTAACGGGAAAAGAAATGTGTATTTGTTTTATCAATACATATTGATAGACCAAAGTGGGAAACCCCCCCTTCCCCCTAACGCCCACAAACCGCAAAAAACAGTGGCACCCGTCTGTATGAACGCTGAGATCCCGGAAACTATAAAAGCTAGAAGATTGGGATTTGGCATGCAGATTCTAGGGGTTAATACGCAGCGCAAGTTTTTCACGCCGATATGCCACGCCCCCTCTAACGCCCACAAACCGCGAAAAACTGTGGCACCAACAGTTTTGAAGCTATATTAACGGGAAAAGCAATGTGTATTCGTTTCATCAATACATATTGATAGACCAAAGTTGGAAACCCCCCCTCCCCCTAACGCCCACAAACCGCGAAAAGCTGTGGCGCCCATAGTTTTAAAGCTAGAGCAAAAGTGTAAACGCAATTTTGTTTGGGTTATTAACGCCTACCGAAATGTAGAAGACATTTTTTAAATTTTTTGAAGCGGCTGCTTGGTTTGCCCTGCTTGAGACTGCTGACTTTAGCTGAGTAACGGGTATTTGATAGTCGAGGCACTCGACTATAGCGTTCCCTCTTGTTTTTTATATATATTAATGACCAACAATTAAAAGCTCTAGGTTTAAATTCCGTTTGATTAAATGCCTAATCAAACGTAAGGAATTCAAAGAGGTATGAAATTTTATGTTTGGAACAATATTTCCATTCAATTTGTAAATAAAAACTAATCATTTTAAGTTTTTTAAACGAATTTAATTATTCTAATATCAAGTAAAGCTTTTGTATCGATAAAACAATGTGTTTCCCTTACAATATTAAGCTAATAAATTCCTGAGGGAGAAGCCTTTTAGCATGTCGCTGTTCGCTGCCATTCAGCCTGTCATTTCCTTCTCGCCACGCCCACCAAACCTAATTACAGCCCTTCAATAGAGGCCCCCGCCTCCCTTCTCCCGCCAAAATCAACCAATCTAAACTGCAGCTAATCACAAGCTGCAAGCTGAGTAGCTCATAAATATGCATTTACACTTTTGTCCCGAGGAGTTGACGTATTAATTTTTAATATCCCACTGCCAGTGCCTCTGAGCCTCCACCGTTTTCCGTTTTGCGAGTTGCCAAGTGGACAAAGAGCGCCGGCTAATTAGCCAGTTCGCTCAATGGCCAATTGCCACGCAAAATCAGCCAAGGGTAGCGACTACGACAACGACAGCGCTCTGTCCGCAGTCCGCTGGTCCGGACTAAACACAGCGTTTAAAGCCAAAAAATAAACAACAATTTAGTGCAGATTAGCGCCAAACACACAGGTGAGGTGAGGGCAGGGGGTTTTTTGATAGAACAGGTGGACGGAATCCAGGGGAGGGGCTGCAGGGGCAGAAGGGGAAACGCCTTTTGTTTATATTGTTGTACGTGTGTCGGCGTGGCGCCATTGTTTCAACGTTTTGCCCAGTTCAGGTGGAAGAGCGGACAGAGGCGCCCGGCGACGGGGGCCGGTGACATTAGGCTCGGGTTTGAATGGAGCTCAGGCTGCTTACATGCATTGACTGGGACTACGAGTGCACGCGGAGAAAAGGGATTACATTCCAGAGAAGGAACTACATTTACCTTCTTCAGAAGAAATATTTACATAAAATGGGGAGCCTGAATTTAGATTTCTCAGACCACTTCTTGTTTTTAAGATAATAATAATAATAATGTACCACTTTGGATAAGGTTTCCTAATCTTCGCTATATTAAATATGAATAAATCTATTCATTTTAGTTTTTCTGTATAAAAATATAATTTTTCTCTAGCGAAATATCTTTTTAAATTACTAAAAATGGTTTCTAAAATCTAAAAAAAATGTATTGTCTGAAATATAAAGAAAATATTAAAGTTATGTGATATGAATGATATTCAGAAATATCCAAAAAATATTATATTTAGAAACAATTTCTTAAAAATCGTGAACTGTACATTTTGAATAGACCTGTTGCTTCCAACTTTCGCACCCTGCAAAATGTAAGCAATTTTTCTTTAAGTGCCCAAATGGAACCCAAAGGGGATGGGCCCGAAAAGGCAGAGGGGATCTGCCTTTAGTTTGGCTAATTGCTTGAAGAGCACACAACAATGGCAAATGGCGATGGTGATGAAGGCAATGGCAGTGGCAATGGCGATGGCTATGGCAAACTTCCGTTTCCGCTCGCGCTGCTGCTGCTGTGCTGCTCTCGTTGTTGTTGCCCAGCTGCGTTAAGCTGGCAAACTAATTAGATTCGTGCGCCTCATTGGGCCACTTTTGATTTGTGACTGTGACTGAGACTGCGGCCCCACTTGCGTTTTGCCCCTCGAAGGAGGATGTAGCAACTTTCTCCCAGCCGGCGAAGATTATCTGAGATGGCAGATGGCCCAAACTCAAGAGCTCTCAAAAAAAAGGGCTGCATATTTGGTTCAAGTTCGTCCGTAGAACTTGGGAGCCGATTTTTCATCAAATGAAATGCACAAGAAAACTGCGCCAGGACAACAAATAAAAGCAAATGCGACATGTGGCTGGCAGGAAAACAAGAAGCGCTTCACAAAAACCCCAAAAGAAAGTTCAGGCCAAGCCGCAAAAACAAAAAACTTTGTGCCCCGAAAAACGGCAAGAGCAACAAACAGAAAAAAATTATGCGAAATTTAATTTGACTTTTGTTGTGTTTGTAGCTGTTGTTGTTGTTGTTCTTGGCGGTGGCAGCCACTTTTGCGCTTTCCATTTTAGTTTCCTGCCAGCTGGCAAATGCAGCAAGCTGCGCCCAGAGAGAGCGAATTTCGCCATTTGCCACCCAACTCGACCCCCTCCGAAACTCGTAATTTGCCAGCTTGGCTTGTACACACTTAGTTTGTATTATTTAGTTGCAGTCGAGGGGGCAGATATAGTAAGAAATGTGGGTTGGTTGGGAGTTGGGGGTCCTTCATGTGAGCAAGAAATATGATTATCTTATGCATGCTCCGCACTGCAGTGGGGGACTTAATAAGCCAAAGGGCAATGCCAAAAATATGGCCCTAAAACGATTTGCAGTTGCCCATTAGGCGGGGTTCTTCATAACTCGATCTGAACTCAGGGGCTCCTTGCACACTGACCAAGAAACTGGAGGAATTCTGGGAAAAGTCTTCTTAAAGAATATAATCTGTGTGAAGAACTTAAAAAAATAAAATTTAATATTTATTTATTTATTTAAGATTTTATAATAGATTTCAGAATTGATTTATTTAGGAAGTGGCTCGCAAAAGTTATAGAAAATTTGCCATACGTAATAATAAGTCAATTTTACATCTCAATTTGCATTATCTTAAAATAAGTACAATTGTAATGCGCCAATTTGGGTTACAATTCTTCAAGGAGTGCCAGCAAAGTGGTTTTACATGTCCCTTGTAAATGGCAAATGCATACGCCAAGTTGGCTCAAGTTCTCAGGTGATTGGCGTCGAAAACTTCTGAGTTTACCTTTGATTTATATTGACAATTGCATTGCAAGTAAACGTGTTCGCTGATGCAACTGCTGCACCTCCCACCATTCACTCGACTATTTTGGGGAAAATAAAACCGCTTTAGCTGCAGACTCACAGCCAGCTTACGGCTCGCTTTTGTTCCTCAAGGAGAGCAATCTGCGGGGGTCAATTAATAATTTATAAGGGTGGAATGAGCAGGCGGGTGGCCGAGTGGGTGGTGGTTCCATGCAATATGCATAATGTGTGCCCTTTGATTTTCTGCTTTGGCATGCACATTTATTTATATTTCATTTTGGCGCTGCTGTCCCTTTCGGTTTTCTTTTGCTGCTTAGCATTTCCTATTTATGTCGAGGACCTGGCTAAGCATTTCGGATATACAGGATTTGCTGGGTTAAGGGTGGAAGTGGTGGGAATGGGGTGGCTGCCTCATGTTGTGCTATGTGTGCTGCTGCTGGGGGTCATTTTGTTTTCGTTTTTGCGGCCAGAGACGGTGCGAGTATAAAAACTAAAAACAAGCAGCGTCAGCATCAACGTTTTATATTAAAAACAACAACCGCAATAGTGCACTGAGAGAAATTAGCGCAATGAAAGATTTTTTCGAATAAAAAGAAAACACATTCGGGGCTAAATATTTTTTAGATATTTTGTGAGCTTAAGAAATATTGATGGAATTTATTTATTAAAAGAAAAAACTTGGAAGGTTTATTTTAAATAACTATTTTAATTGTATGAATTTTCTTACAATCTAAAACCCGACTTTATTTGTCTCAAAATACGTTTTCTTTCATAATATAATTTTATTACTAATGTGGATATAATACCAATAAAATTCTACAATTTATTTAATTTTCCCAGAATTTTTTCGCTCAGTGCAGGAACTACTAGATTCTCGTATCGTTAGAGGGCAGCAACAAAGTTGGCGGAGGAAAAGAAAAAATAAAGTATTTACACTCGCTTTTAGTGGGTCCGATGCGACCGAAAACCCCCCATTTCCCCGCTTTCCCACCCACTTTGGGGCATGTTTTCTAATTTTTGTGTACGCTACATTCAGTTGCACGTTGTTGCATTTATTTTTATGTCGCACTCATACGCTTTTGACTTTTAAACTCCTCTGTTTAAGTGTATTTAACATTTTCTCTAATGATACTCAGAGCCGAGTAGCATTCTGTGTGTCTATCCGTCCCTTTCCGCCCCTCTCCACCTGTCTCCTTCTCTGTCGCAATAAGCCGCTCTGCAAAGTTGGTAAGTGGCAGAGCTTCCCGTTAGCTGCGGTTGGCAGTTGTCAAAGTGACCTCAAAGAACAGGGAAAGATGGAATCGCATGTGAGCTCATCTGTAAGTGTGTCGCCATGTCCCCGTGCTCCCCGTCTCTCTCTCCCCGCGTGGACAGTCCCGTCTCTCTCTCTTGAGAGCTTTGCTTGTTTTTAGCCTGCATGCATGAAAGTGAACAGGTGGGGCTTTCGAACCACCTGAGCCCCCCCCAACCACCGGAAAACCACCCAAACCCAGCTAATGCATTTGCTTTTGTCTGTTTATTCATCTACTTTAATGAGCCCTGCCCTCAAGGCCAGCTGTGTGTTTGACATTCGGGGAAAATGCGCTTTTCCTTTTGCAATCTCATTGTCGCCTTTGTCGCATCTTTTTCGTGTGAGACAAAAATTAATTACGTTTTGATAGCATTGGTGCAGGGGATTTAAATTGATTTCTCAAAGCTTATTAAATTCTGTTTGCAGAGGGGAGAAAAATGTTTACATTTCTAGGAAAATTAATAACAGATTTGATACTAAGAAAATATATTTGCATTTATCTATTGGCCACAAAAAAAATTGATTTTATTATATGGAATAATACAATTTTGAAGATAATTTTATTGACAAATTGCTGAAAAGAAATTCATTTTACAGAAGTTGACAACAAGAAGCAGTCCTATTTAATATATGATATTTTTATACCCGTTACTCGTAGAGTAAAAGGGTATATTAGATTCGTGCAAAAGTATGTAACAGGTAGAAGGAAGCGTTTCCGACCATATAAAGTATATATATTCTTGATCAGGATAACTAGCCGAGTCGATCTAGCCATGTCCGTCTGTCCGTCTGTCTGTCCGTCTGTCCGTCTGTCTGTCCGTCTGTCCGTCTGTCCGTCTGTATGAACGCTGAGATCTTGGAAACTATAAAAGCTAGAAGATTGAGATTTGGCATGCAGATTCTAGGGGTTAATACGCAGCGCAAGTTTTTCACGCCGATGTGCCACGCCCTCTCTAACGCCCACAAACCGCGAAAAACTGTGACCCGTTCTGTATGAACGCTGAGATCTCGGAAACTATAAAAGCTAGAAGATTGGGATTTGGCATGAAGATTCTAGGGGTTATTACGCAGCGCAAGTTTTTCACGCCGATGTGCCACGCCCCCTCTAACACCCACAAACCGCGAAAAACTGTGGCACCCACAGTTTTGAAGCTATATTAACGGGAAAAGAAATGTGTATTTGTTTCATCAATACATATTGATAGACCAAAGTGGGAAACCTCCCCTCCCCCCTTACGCCCACAAACCGCGAAAAACAGTGGCACCCGTCTGTATGAACGCTAAGATCTCGGAAACTAGAAAAGCTAGAAGATTGGGATTTGGCATACTGATTCTAGGCGTTAATACGCAGCGCAAGTTTTTCACGCCGACGTGCCACGCCCCCTCTAACGCCCACAAACCGCGAAAAACTGTGGCACCCACAGTTTTGAAGCTATATTAACGGGAAAAGCAATGTGTATACATATTGATAGACCAAAGTTGGAAACCCCCCCCCCCCTAACGCCCACAAACCGCGAAAAGCTGTGGCGCCCATAGTTTTAAAGCTAGAGCAAAAGTGTAAACGCAATTTTGTTTGGGTTATTAACGCCTACCGAAATGTAGAAGAAATTTTTTAAATTTTTTGAAGCGGCTGCTTGGTTTGCCCTGCTTGAGACTGCTGACTTTAGCTGAGTAACGGGTATTTGATAGTCGAGGCACTCGACTATAGCGTTCCCTCTTGTTCATTTTATTTTAATTACTCAAAAATGAGTTACTAAAGAAAGGATTCAAATATCAGGTTGTTATAATATTATAATATAAAAAAATATAAAAATTATTTAAAATTTTAGGCTTGGAAAAATGAAAAAAACCTTTACAGTCTTGACCGGAACTGTACTGGGACTGTAAAGGGATATCCAAGGATACCTTGAGGGCCCCAGCGAAATCGAGCAATCACAAATGGAAATGTCGCCAATTGCAGGTGATGTTGTTGCATGGCAACAGATACAGATACTCGAAAACGGCGACTGGTGATGCATGCGAAGAGGGTGGCAGGTGGGTGGTGGCCGGAAGAGCGGAATAAGGACGAGGAGGGGGGAACGGCACGGACGGGCTCGCGTTGATGAAGTACGCACTTGCTGCAACTCGACAACGGCAACTCATTTGATTTACTTTTCATTTCCGGCTGCCTTGCAAGTTGCAACAACACCTCTACACCTATACAATGCACATGTGTCGTTGTCACACACACAGGCACACACTGGCACACTCGAGTCCTCGAAGCTGAGCGTTATGCAATTATAACTTTTGTCATTAGCAACTTAAAATGCAAATTGCTGCAATGAAGCGTCGTCAACGTTGTCGTTGCCGTTGCCTTTTTGGGCACCACTCCGTAGTCCGCAGTCAGTACTTCACTCTCAACTGATTCGGTACTCGGGATTTGGGATTCGGGGCTTCCCAGTGGTGCCCTTTATGGTAATGCACTACCAAAAATATTGAATACGATATGGTAAGTCTTTAAAAGTACACCATTATGATGATCTTAAATTACAAGGTCAAGGTAATTTGAATTAATATTTGTTATAAATTTTATAAAACTCTAAAATTGTATTACTCAATATTAAATTTGGTAAGATTTTCTGATTATTTTCCACAAATAAAAATTTTTTTAAATATTTTGTATTATTAAAAATTTTTTAAACATACAAATTTTAAATTAAATCTAAAATTTCCCAAAAAAAATAATATAAAATTGTAATTCTCATGATAGATTTTTTTAACATTATCAGTTCTTCTTTTTTCTTTCCAATTCCCAGTGTACCCCCGCTGGCGGGGCTGCTGCCGTTACTTAAAGTGTTATGACTTAAGTTGCTGTCGTTGGCTTTTAAACGTTATCTAAGTAGCTCGGCAGCCCCATATCAACCATATGGTGGTGACACAACGTCCAAAAGTCAACTGCCAGTTTTACATACTGCCAGCTTCTTGGGGGACTGAGACTGGCGAAATGGGATAACAAAGGACGTCTTCCCAATTAGCCATCTCCGTTGCTGGTTAATTTGTAAGAGTTGCGCTCGCGCTTTTTTGGTTCAACTGCCATAAAGCTGCCATTTTGGGTTTCTCGTTTTTTTCCATCCACTCTTTGCCTGCTAGTGTTTTGTTTTTTGGCGCTGCGATGGCAACATGCAACATTGTTTGGCGAAGGAGTGGAAAAACTATGCGCAAGTTCAACAAGAAGTAACCATAAAAGTGCCGAGTGCACCTTTACCTGCTGGCTCCTCGCTTGAGTGAAAGTCGAGCATCCCTTTCTTGTGCCACTTGGCTTCCTCCCACCCATTTTCCGGGCCTGGTCAAAGTCACGCAGAGGAAATTAAACAGGATGTGCGGGGATTTTATGCACTTCTTCCGCCGAACAGTTAAATCATTAAGAATTGGTTCATTGCTGATAAATAATTCGGTGTGTGGGCCATAAAATATAACTCACGAGGCATTTAAATGCCTCAAATTGAGCTGTTTTTGCTGGTTTTATTTCTCCCGCCCCCAAGAGACTATAGTTCATAATTGACTGACAATCCCTCATGTCTCGACGAAAACACTCATCATTCCTCACAGATCATTGACGGCTCAATCGGCCTTCTTTTCACATCCACAGACAGTTCACACAGTTCATTGGGTTTCATTCCGAGTTTTCGGAGCCCATTGTGCGATTCCCCATGCCCCGGGATATAAAAAGGTCAGGGGGCAACTAGTGTCGAATGCTGTTGTTGAGTTGATTAAATTGGTGTTAAAAAGTTTAAGTGGCTGTCGGTACAATGTAGGACAGTAAAATTTCATAGCCTACTTTGCCGCATCTCCAGTTCGGAGGTTTCCTGCTTTTCTCTGCTTCTTTTTTCTGCTGTTTTGGCCATAAAAGCACGCCGCTAACGCTAACGGTAACGTGTGTAGTTCAAGTGCGCACTTTTGGCCCACTTAAAGGGAGGTGTTTTTCGTCCTATTCCCGGCGAGTCCTTGTCTTTGTTGGCCCACCCCCAGGATTTTTGCCCCCGCCTTCTGTCGAGTTAACGGTTAACGGCTAACGGTTGTAAGCTCACGGATATCCTCAATCGTCAGGCTCCCTTGAACTCCAGCAGATAAATTACACTGCCAAGCAGGGGCAAAGGATTTGTTTCAGGACTTTATCTTGATGGGAGTAATTGTAGCATGCGAAAAGTTGTTGACATTTGGTATATTGAATATAACACTCTGATATAAATCAGGTCTATAAAAAGGGGTTACCTCTTATCTAAAATGGGTGATATGAGTTAGGCAATAATATTAAAAGGCGGGAATAGTACATCTGTATTAAAAGAATTTATCAAAAATTATAATTTTCTTTACAATATCGAGAAAGTAGCCTCTATTCACTTCCTACAAGTATATTCTATGTTTAAAGAACCAATTTATCAATATCAGGTAACTTGTTTCCCATAACTTATCCCAAAAAGTGTGCAGTTCAGTGTTCAGGCCAAGCTGACTGCGGATATAAGCTTACGACACGTGTCTGGGCTGTCTAATTGGCAAAACGAATGAATCTATTTGGCAGGAGAGTTTCTCGCAGCTGACCACTGCAGCTCCACCCCCTTTCCGCCCAGCATCCCCCGCATCAATCTCCCCGCCCCCCTGATGATTTCCGCTCCCCAGTCGAGCATTTTCAATTAGAGGGCGAGCGCGCTTTCGATTTGCGTATTATTTATGGCGTCCGCAAATCGTGCACATTATTCATAAGCCCTGAGAGAGAGGGCCGGCTTAATGGCCAAACTGAAGGAGGGAAGCTGGTCCACAAGGGGTGGCTATAACCATGCAGCTACCCTTCATTGTCGAGGGCTAAATAATCTTGAACTGAGCGAACCGCTTGCTTAATTCCACTCCTGTTGCTGCTGCACGGAAAAAATTATAATAAAGTGTAATTCATGGTTATAAACTGATAACAAAATTTAGCAAATAAGCATTTTCTTTTTTTTTAAATTATTACAATTGGGAAGCCATATGATTAATGAATATTTTAATATTATTTTAGTATTCATATAATAAACTAGAGAGAACGATATAGTCGAGTGCCTCGACTATCAAATACCTGTTACTCAGATAAAGAAAGCAGTGGCAAGCAGTGGAAGGGCAAACAAAACAGTCGCTTGAAAGTGGCGCCGTCTACTGGACAATTGATTATTTGCTAATACATTTTTACTGTCCGTTTTAAAAAATCTCTCCTACGTAGGTGATGTGATTTATGCGTGATACCTTGTGAATGGCATCTATTTTCACCTGATAAAGTAGAAAATTGCTAGTGTGAATAGAGGGAAAGGTAAATTGTAGGTTAAGTGCGCACAGAGCCATTAAACTGTACCTATTAGACAAAATTAACTATTTTGGCCTATTGTTCTTCTCTTAGTTCTCCTTTAGCCGGTTCACTGGGCTGCATTTACCTAATCACAGGAATCGAGTTTAATGCGCAGTCTGCAGCGTACAAGATATCGTCGATCATTGGATGGCAAATAAATATTAATTAATTTTACACAATCCAGACGGAGCTCAAGTAGCTTTCAGAATACCACCGTTCCTATCAGCTTTCACTCAGGTGTTCTGACTTATGGGTTAGAGCACAATGCCATCAATACCTTCTTGATAAACTTGCGCTGAATAGGAAGCTAAGGAACTTAAATCCAAAACCTTTTACTCTACGAGTAACGGGTGTAACAATCATTTTTTCCCGGTGTCCTTTAGTTTTTCGTGGGGTTGCGTTAGTTGAATGAACCACCTAGTTTCTCGCGGAGATCGGCCAGCGTTCAAATTAAGCGACTTTACACTGACGTGCGTTCCTTGCGGTCGAGTGCAACTCAGCTGCATTCCGAACCAGGTGGGCGCTTCCATCTGCCGCAGACTTAGCCACGGATCCGCAGACAGGACCATGATATGCGGAGTTGCAACTGTTTGCCAGCCAGTGGCATTCATTCTCATGTGCGGCATTAGGGATGTGCGTGAGTTCCCGATTTGAAACTCAATCAGCAGCTGGAGGGCCCAAATTGAATGGGCTTCGATGTTTCGATTTTGTTAAAGCAACAGTCTGAGTTTAAGTCTTAAGCTCACTTTAATGTTAGATTATATGTACTTAAAGTCTTAGAGAAGGCATATTAATTTTGTAATTATTATATGTACCTTTACTAATGATGGATTTAGAGGGGATTATAAACATTCGTAAGGGCAGTATTCAAAGTAGATGCTCGAGGCCATGAATAGAATTAATTTCGATTTTGTGAATTTAAGTCTAAAATTTGCTTCCCTATTAGGTGTAAAGTCAAAACTCCAAGGATATTGAAAGGTTTTGTGCCAATCGACCACCTCTAGTTGCAAAACCAACAGGTTGACGTTAGCGAATAGGATGTTTCTCCCCTCCTCGCTCCTCGCTCCTGTCGCTGCCAGTCATTTGGTAGCGGGAAAGGGACCTCTCAAGCACTTAAGACGACCACACACAGCCCAACCAAATGTCAGCACACAAATCCACCCAAGTCAGCAGGATATACGGTTGCATACCGGAGATCCTGCGCCTGAGGTTAAGTTGGATATTATGGGCAGTACTTTGGGCCTGCAACTGACAACTGCCCTTTGGAAACATGTGGGGTTTAGTTCTATAACTTTGATTGAAATTGTGTTCATTCTGGGAATTGGAATGTTTGAAATATGCACTCCGGTAATGAGGGAACTCCTACATGATATAGTGTTCCAAATCCAAATATTTCCCAACATGTTAAGTTCATGTTTCTCTGTTAAGGCTACTTTTAACATCTCTGCGTTTGCGCAATTCCCATTCTCGTGCTCTTAAATGTTAAAAAGGCTGTTAGTAACAGGAATTGGTTCCTATGCCACAGCGTTCCACCTGGAGCTCCAGAAATTAGTGCACTAGGTAATGGTTCGCATGCCAAGTTCACATTTCGACCGGAGATAAAATATGTGTTTCTCACGGCGCCTTAAAAGAGTTTTTACCGCCACCCACTCTTTAGCCCCGTTTTTTTGGCAGCCATAAGGTTGCATGTTCGGCCACAGTTTTCCGGGCCTCAAGGAGACCCTTAAATATATATATATATATATATATATATATATAGAGATTGGTATATAAAGTATGTGCGGGGCTCTTGGGCACTTGATAAAACCTGTTGAAAGTGGGGTCGTTGATTTATTGACTTGGTTGGGGGACTTTCGACAATATTTTAATTAAAAACTCTTTCATATTGCCCCGAAGTTGGCCGTTATTGCACAGGTTTTTGGTTTTATCATTATTTTTTGGACTCGTCCTCGAATTCCCTCAAGTAATTTTTGGCCAAAGATGAAGCATATCGGCCGAGAGATGCAGACACCTAATAAAACTTTTGCGACAAGAGCCGGGTTTCGAGTGTAACGAAAACAAAAACAATAATTTTCGGGTTTTCCAGATAGTCAAACCAAAAAGGCAGAAAATCATAAGAAGAAAGGAGATGGGGATCCCTTTCAAGGATTCCCCCGTCTGTCACTGGGACATTTGCAGTTTTCTATTTGCCATCTTGGGTTATTATTGCTGTTGTTGCTGCTGCTGTTGCTGGAAAACTATTTGCCATCTCGACAATTTCCCGCACGTGCAGGGCATGGCAAAACGAAGTTTTTCGATTGCCGGCGATGGAAAAGCGGAAAAGTGGGCGGGCCGGGCAGGTGCAATATTTCAATAAAATATATTTACGTAAAGTAAGAAAAGAAACTTTCGATGATTTCATATTTTTCCAACCATTGAAACTAAATTGGCTGACTAAAGGAATCCTGAATGCGATTTTGTTTGCGAAGTGAGAGTTTTACGTTGGCGGTGGGAATCGGCAATTAATAACAATTAGAGTCGTCTAATTGTGGATAATACATAACTCACTGGCCCCGCGTATGTATGTATCTGTGTGCCTATGCGACTGTATCTCGTACTTTGTGAAATAATTTATGCCGAAAGCGTAATTAAATTAATTAGGATTAACTTTGGCTGTGCACGCATTAAACTAGCTTTGATTAGCTTATGTTTCTGCATTCATTTGACAACTTAGACATGCAGATACAAATGTATCTACGTGTGCGTCTGCCTGTCTGTGTGTGTGTGTGTGAGTATCTGTGTGAGTGTCGCACATGTCGCATGCTGTTTAATCTGAATGTTGGCTTTGGGTCGCTTCGGTAATCATAAAGATGGAATAAGCGATGAGCTGTCTGCATGTGCCAATTTGGTTTAGTTATGCTCACGTATTGTTGTTGCCATTGTCCTTGTTGCCCTGGCCATTGTTGTTGCCGTCGGTGTTGTTGTTGCTATCCGCTACGTGGCTGAGCATTAAAGTGAATTGGTTCTAGTTTCATTTGGGATCTTTAATTCGGTAAAACGCTTGGCTATCGTGCACAGAAAACAATCAAAGATATATAAATAAGTAAAAAACCTTTAATATTTATGGGTTTTGATTGTTTACTTTAAATTCTGATTTTCATTCGTAAATAATAGGTAAATAAAAAACCCATTTTAATAAAAAATAAAGTTAAAAAGCTAATTTTTTGTTAAAAATAATATTAAAATATTATAAAATATTTAGTAAAAATTATTTCTAGTCTTAAAGAAAATTCCTGAATAGAAAAAGAAGTGGATTACCTTTTGAATCTCTTGTATCTTCTATTGGCTTTTCATCCCTTTCATTATTTACTGCAAACACAGATGAATATTTAGCAAATTTGTGGCTAGAAAATACTTTTTTGCTGGCCAAAATTGAATTTCTTTATGGGCCATAATTCCTAGCAGTTAGTTACGGTGACTTATCAGATTTTTAATGATTTTGCCACTTGCATAGTATAAATGTATGGCAGCTTAGAAGATTTATTTCAGCTTTCTGTGGCAGTTGGTCAGCTGGCTGGCTGGCGTTTTTCTAGTTTGGACTCGTCTAATTTATGTCACGAATAAATGTGTCGCAAATCATTACGCGGGAAATATTTCTACTTCTTTCCCCTCTCATTCCGTTTGTTTTGCCATGTGATTGTTGGAGTGTCAGGGCGCTTTATTTAATGGCTTGGAAATGGAAAAAATCAACAAACAAACACATAGAGGCGCATGGGAAATGGGAAATGGGAAAGTGGGGAGTGGGGAGTGGCTGCGATGACGAGGCATTAGAGTTGGAGGACATCAGACGAACGAGCCACCTAAATATAGACACAAATCACAAAAACTCGGCAGGCAAAAAGGAGCAAAAACAAAACAGGACCCATTGTTGATGTTTTCGTTGCTGTTTTTGTTTTTGTCTTTGGCGGTGGCAGAGAATGAGCACATTAAATCAAAAGTGGTGCATAAAGCAGAAACAGGAGCAGAGGTCACTGGGTGGGTGGGTGCAGTGGGCGGGGGCGGGGTAGGAAGTTTACATGGGGCAAAGAGCATCGAGTTGAAAACACAAGGATTAAAGGCGGCAAAGGACGACGAAAACGAGGCAAACGTTTAACGCCTGCAGGATATTTATGATCATGAATTTTCTTATTGTGCTCCTAGCTGCTGCCACTGCACTCGAACAAATAATATGGTTATAACATGTGAAAACATTTTATGGCCAGTAAAATCGTGAAAATCCTTTACAAACTGCTAAATTATTATAGTTTAAACTTTTAAAGAGCAATCTAAGTGTTGTTCATTTAAATATTATTTTTTAATTTTTTTTTTACAAATAAAGTATGTGATTTTCTTGCATTATTAAATGTATTTTAATACTTAACTTTAGACACAAATATTAAAAAAATAATTTCGTTTCGTATACTTATGCTTATTTAGGATTAAAAATGTTTTAAAATGTAACTTAAATTCATCATTTATTTGTATATCCCTGTTCATAGCTTATTTTTACTGTGTGCTGCTGCTGGCCTTGTCTGCCCGCCTTTTCCCTCTGGCCCCGAAGTCTAAACGATTTATTAAAATGTGCAGCAGAAGGAGCAGCCTGGCGAAAGAGGAGGCGACAGGAGCTGAGGAGCGTCGAGCGGACGGATGGACAGCTGAAGGAGCCGAGTCCTGAAGTCTTCCCTTAGTAGCCTCGACCTCCTTTGGCGCGGCTATATTTGGACTCGAGCTGGGCGCCCAGTTGAGACGGCATCGATGGAACGCCGCGCCCACCAATCGACAGAAATGAGTTATAAAACTTCAATAATCTGAGCGAAATATTTATTCATGTTTAGCACGCAGACGAGGACGAGACGACGACGACGACGACGACGACGGCGATGATGGTATGCAAAAGATGGAGGCGGTGGTGGTGGTGGAGCAGCCTTGGAGCGGCCATTACTTTATTTACATCATATCCTGCAGGATGTGCTTGCCACACCGTGCTCACGACTCTGTGGCGCACTTACAGCGAATCAATAACAAAATAAATCGTTTTACAACCGCAGGACATTGTATTGTGTTACACAAAAGATTGCCAGTGCCGGGCCACCCAAAGGATTCGATGGATACGGATTCGATGGGTGGTGGCCCAGTTGGTTTCGCCATCTGCAAGGAGCAAGGATGAACGTGAAGGAGAAAGCAGAAAGAAGAAAGGAAGCATGGACTCCTGGCAGGGCCAATGAAAGCGAAAGAAACGAATCGAGTCGAAGCGAATCGAAACGGAGCGAAACGATACGAATAAGTACACAGCGAAATAAGAAAGGTAATCTCTAAAAACTTGGTTAACAAGACATTTAAAATACAAGTAAAATATAAATCAATTCTTTTTAACAGTGTTAACTGCATTTAATAACTTTTTAAATATTTATATCGTAAAGAATGAAAATAAAACGCGAAAAGTGGGTGTCAAAAATGCATACTGCCTGTGGAATTCCAGCCACCAAGGATATTTTTTGCAGCAGTGCAGGACTTGTGCAACAACAAGAAACAATGCCAGTCACTTGGCAGAGAAAACAAGCAATGAAAGGATATTATAGTAAAAGTATTTATACAGCGAAAGGGACAAAGCAGCACTGAGGACCGAGCACCGAGCGTCGAGCACCTAGAACTCTGAGGTGGTAGATGCACTACGACGATAAAGTGAAAGGAAGTAGAAAGTATAAATCGTTGCAATCAATTTTCGCTATGTGCTAGGAATTGATAAACTGCTCCAGCTGCAGCTCTCCTCCAATCCCCTCAATCCACCCGCCAGCGATGGGGGATACTCTAGATCCAGATCCAGAATCGGGTTCGCCTGTCAGTTGCAAGTTGGCAGTTGCCAGGCTCTATTTGGGTTACCCACATACCACAGAAAAGTGAGAACTTATGGGTCACAATGGGGTGGCTGGTTTGTTTATGGTCTGCCCCGACCAGATCCCGCCGTCTAAACAAGCTGGAAATAATCCTAGCATCGATTTTGATGAATTCCCCGCAGGCTTATGACGAACACTGAATTCAAAACGTGGATTCCCCCCTGATTTTTTTTAAGAACTTTAAATGGGAGTTAAAAATATGAATTTAATTCAGGGATTATTTTTACTGCATTCGTTGTAGCTTCTTAAAGAATGAATGTACAATTTCAAAGACATTAAGGTTGAAAACTAAAGCTACCTAGTCCTCTACTTTCTTTCCCCGGAAAATGATATGGGAAAATCACTCTAAAATGATTTGACATACAGAGAAACGAAGAGCGGCACAACGTGAGATGTAGACGTTGACACATGCCGGCAAAATATTGTGTATACGCCGCGTAGTACGCACAATAAGAGCTAAATTTATATATAAAAGTGGCGGCGAAGGCAGCAACTGCGGCAGCGAAATAAATATTTTATAATTTAATCAACATAAAAGCAACAAAGCAGCGAGACAAAGGGCGCGACTGTTCAGCCGGCGGTGAAGTTAAGGAGACAATAAAAACCGAGTCGGGTTTGCAGTTTGCAGGCAGCACTCACACATATGTACGTTTCGCGATAATGCTTAATGATAAGCGGAAGTTGGCGGGTGAAGGGAATATATATAGAAATGCGAAATACTGGCGGCAATAGGCCAAGATGTTTATCACACGAGTGAGACAATAAAAGCGGAGGCAGCCATCAGCCTCGCTCTCATTTCGCCATCGCCATCGCATTTTCCACATTTCCCATTTCCCTGGCGGGAGGTCGTCGACTGGCGCTGACAAATGGACAATGTCTGACAGACGACAGGCCCGTGAGCGCCTCGAGTTGGACAAGTTTATATTTGCATTTATTTCTATTAGGCGCACATTTGTCAAAAGCTGTTTACGAGTATGTGGTGCTTGCGCCCCCAAAAACCAGACCAAACAAAAAACCGAGATCAAATCTCACAGACATCTTTAACTTCTCTTTTTGTTTCTTGGGGCAGGGATAACACTTTAAGTTTCCGCCCGAAGTTCGATTGCTATTTCTGTTCTTGTTGCTTTAGACAAACGGACTCATCAAAGTAATAAAATATTTATTTGGTATTGTTGTGCACTTTTATTTGACATCATAAACAAAACCCACAGAAGTGTAAACAAAGCTCGGAGAACGTGTTCCTCCTTGGATGTGCCTGTTGTTGTTGTTGGCGTTGTCATCCTGTGACTCCTGTTGTTGACTTATTTAAGACATAAAGTGCTCACGAACAGACAGACACACCAACACACACACACGAGTTCAGTATCGACACGCTTACGTGTGGGCGTTCCTAAATTTAACGCCTTTGTACCGGAGGAAATGCGGGAAAACAAAAAAATGAAGGGAAAACAAAACAAACCCGAACAGGGAAGCAAGTCAAAAACGCATAAATTGTTGCCCCGCCAACTGCTGCCGTTGTGTGTAAATGGCTCTTGACATTGCTCTAACTTGGCCGGGATGTTTTTCCGTTCGCTGCCTTCGTTGTTTTTGTTTGGGCTTCGATTCGGAATCGGATTCGGAATCCGGATTCCATTGACCTCGTTGGCGGGAATCTGCCAGATTCTACAAGTGCCGCAGCGGATTTTATAAAGATCTAGGCTTGGCAGCGTTTAAAATTTAATTCGTGGTACCATAAAGAAACATGGCTTTCAATTCGATCCTAAACTGTCAGTTGGAAGTAGCTGTAAATTGAAAAAAATTGTTTTGGACACATTGTTTACTTGGACAAGTTTTATAGTGCTCAAAAGGGTAATACCATTTTTTGATAATTAAATAATTAAATATTTAACTAGACTAAATTATTATTCTGAAACTAACATATATTACTCAAAAAATAAAATGAAAATTCTTGCGAGATATTTTTGTAGTCCTATTTCGTATTCCCAAAATATACAAACGGAAGTGTTTTAAGCGCATGCTAATCTGAAGCGCTCAACACCACTGGCATATCATTATCCTATCTGATTTGGCCGCCCCATCGGATGTGTTGCAGACGGCAATTTGTACCGTATTTACGTATGCGGATCCGCAACCTTATGCGCTAGCTTTCATATACCCTAACCCACCTACTCAGTCCACTCCTACTGTCCCTATCTACTCGTCCCATTCCTACTGTCCCTATCTACTCAGCCCGCCACCGTGCATTCTAGTCCGCCTGCTAAGCTCCATATGCTTTAGATGAATGGATAGACGGTGGGCTGTGGTGTTCTAGACGCAATTTTTTTGTTTACGTCTGCCCCTAAGCCTCCGCCGCCTCCACTTTTACTCCCGATCCCCGAGCCTCCGCAGGCAGCCAGATCCTATTCCTGCCACGGAAGCAGAGTCTCTGCAGGCGGTACTGGTACTGATTCTGCTGCCGGGCGCTTACGTGCCACGCATATAAATTATTGTATCTCGAGCGTATTAAAAATGTACGAGTGCTCATCTTGTTATCCTGTTGTGTAAGCGGATTATGTCAGGCATAAATGTCATGCGTTGGCAGACCGCACTTTGCTCGCCCCTTTTGCATTTACCTCGCCTTTTGTTTTCCATTTCGTTTGGGACTTTGCCCCAGCTCCCTTTCATTTTCTGATCCTCCGATTTGTTCAACAGCGTTGTTCAGCCATTTTGTATTACATGTGGTGTGTAGTAAGACTACTAGTGGTAGTATGCTGCCCCGCGAGCACTATTTACGCCCATTGCGAATTCACTTTTATTGAAATTTAAAACCGCCGCCAATCGACACACGATGGCCCATAACTTGCGCTTAAAAACCGTAAGCCGTTCATTTCGCCATGCCGAAAAGTGTGCCGGGGCCATTTGGCAGTTTCCTGCTTCGAATTTCAGCAATTTCGGTCAATAAACCCAGTGAGTGGGCAAAAAACGTATGCAAATATTACCCCCGTCGTTTTCATTTTCGTTTTGGCATGCTGGCATTTGTGCTCGCGTTCGTGTGTTTGCATTAGCTCAATTTTTATTGTCCGCCACGCAAAACGCAAACGTGGCCCAGAGTTTTGCGCTGTTGCGGGCGGCTTATCGCTGCCATATTCAGTTTTTGGGAGAACCCGAGGCCCTAATGAGTGCTATATCTGACGATTTGTGGGCGTTGAGCGCCGAGCGAACGCGACTCGAGCGAATTAATTGCCACAAGTGAATGCGAGAATGCTTCTGTTTGCGCTTCCATTCGCACGACAATAATTATTCGCATTTTGATTGGATTACCTGATCGACTCGGCGGCAGCTACAAGTTAATGCTTGGCAAAGCGGAAGGCCCAAATAATTCCATAATTAGCAGGCATCGGAAAAAGGGCGGCCAGTGAACCGAAAATGCGGCAATAATGAGCCAGAAATCACAGGCCGCCTGCCAACGAGACAACAATTATGATGAACACTGGTCGAAAG
Source organism: Drosophila mimetica (assembly GCA_037075245.1). Taxonomy (NCBI): domain Eukaryota; kingdom Metazoa; phylum Arthropoda; class Insecta; order Diptera; family Drosophilidae; genus Drosophila; species Drosophila mimetica. The sequence goes on from JBAMCH010000023.1 coordinate 12,591,395, forward strand.
ACCGGCAGTAAGTAGTCCTCTTATTTATTTTATTGTACATACTAATGTTTTTATTTCATCTGCTTGAAATATGTGTAATTTTAAGAGGATTTAATTTGGTTTTCATTCCTTTGTTCTTACTTTTGAATATATGATATTTTTGTGCTCATTGGTAAACTATTTGCTCTGTTATTAAAGGCAATTCTCTTCAATTGAATATAAATTAAATAAATTGGTAAAGAAGAATATTTGATATTATATTATATTTTTAAAATTATTAAATAAATTTAATAGCATAAAAGGTTTGTGAGAAACTCTTGTTGAGTATACGATGTATTCAAATGTTCGCCATGCCTGCTGTTCCTCAGTTCTTATCACCAGCAGTGTCCACTTGAAAGGCAGGCGTTCTATGGGTCCACAGATATGCGATGGCATAAAGCCCTAACTCACACACACACACATACACACACAAAAGTGGAATCAGAGGCACTTGGCCGGGCCAAGTTGTTGTTGTGGCTGTTGTTTTGCGTGTTTTTGAAGCGCCTTTGAAATTGGCGCTATCGTCGCCTCTCACAAACATACAAACACACGCACACACACTCAGACTACCGCTCAGAGGGCCTCACACAGACTCACAAATTATTTGCAGCTTATCAGCGCGTTGGCCGTTGTCCATTTTTATGGCCATTTTGTTTTGTTTTCGTTTGTTTTAGTTGCTTGGTGGGCGGAAAAGGGGGGCGGATGACGCGTATGGCAGATGGACCACAAAGTACTTATACACACAGATACAAAAACCAGAAAAAAGAGAAGAGGCGAAGGACCTCCACCCACTTATCGCAAGGACATCACTTGAAAATTGCCTAAGTAGTTTGCTCCCCTCACATTTTCGGTTTTTTGGCCTTGCTTCTCGCATTGTTCTATTCTGTTTCCTTTCTGCTGTTTGCTGTTTGCCGCCTTTGACCTCCCCACCCACTTTTGCTTTGTTTTACGATGGCCCCAAAACATTCCGACAGGCCCCGAAATTGATTGTTCCGCACATGTCTCGTGCAAAACTTTGGCCACAGGAAACTATCAGCAGTTGACCGCAAATATGTTTACCCCAAAAATGCTCAGATGTCATATGTAGATTGATAAACCCCAAATGTGCTTTGTCAATAAAGTTTTCAAGTCATCTAGTTGTGGAGTTTCGATTTGATTTTCCTTCTCTGATTATACTGGGCAGCTTGGGATTACTTTTCTGGGACAAAAGAGATGTTTAGCAGTGATTGATGATGATTGATTGTTATAAAATCATAATTTTCATAAACTACAAATGGCTGGCATTTATTTTTCACCCTGAGAATTATTTATAGGATTGCCTATTTATGTCTAACTCTCCTAACTTATTTACTAAATCTTCAACCCATCCTTATTCGGTTCTGCTATCTAGTGTCCCTGAAACATATGTCAGTGGGTGTGCATTATTTATGGGAACCCAATTGAGTGGCTGATTTTGCGGTGGCGCTGCTGTTGATTGAAACCCAAAGACGATGGCCAGGTCATGGGTCAACAGTGTCGGTCATCAATAAATCGGCCGCTGATTGCCGCCCTTGAATGTCCTTGCCGCCCGACTCCTTGCAACCGAATATCCCACGGCCATGAACCGTTATTAAGTGTCGCCGCAGGACTCGGCGATTGTGGACTGCGGAAACCCGCCTTGGCAATTAATGGCGATCGATCGCAGAGGGCCAACGGTGCGTATACGCGACGCAGTAGCAAAGCAAACGGAGCGGCGAATTAATTAAATGCATCGAGTATGAATGCAAATGCTATAGCATCTCATTATGCGGCACTTTAAGTTCTTAACTTTTTAATAATCTCAGCGTATATGTAATCTGCTTAATGTTGTCGGAATAAAACGGAATACAATGGCCGCCGGAGCCACTGGCAAATAAGTTAAAAAGCATTTAATGCAGCGCAAGCATTAAAAATAAATAAAAAATATGAAAATCCTCACGCAGCTGTCGGTTGTGGAGGGGGGTTTCGTTCGGTTTGGAAAATTCACCGGCAGAGACAGCGGGCATTCATAAATTATTTGTATTTAAATGAGGCTGCCACTAGGCTGTGGGTTTGTCAACGCGCCTGTCCGCAGCGCTGTCTGCGGCGGCTTTAATTAAATTAAATAAAATAAGGCCCCGGCCGCTGCAATCCAAGCGACTATGCAAGATGACTATGGCCCCATAACTATTATTCTGGGAGTTTCGAGAGCCTTTTAACTGCCGCAACGTGAGCATTTGCCGCCCGTAGCGATTACAAAGGATCCAAGACGGTAATGGGTGCAGGATGCAAACACTGCCACCTCTTTGATAAGTAGCCGAGTTTTGATTTTTCATTTACATATGCTAATTAACCCGCCGAGAACAACAAAAAGAGCTCGTTGGCCGGGCAACAGCCGGCAGATACGAGGATTCATGGCTGCGGAGCACAAGGATTCCCGCACAAGACGCTGAGTGGCTTACGAGTATCATATTAATTAAGTGCAGATCACACTCCAAGGTAAACACACTGAAAATATGGGAAAAGCTAATGGTAAACCCCTCCACCCCACGGGGTTTTTCCCTCCCCTTGCGGCTTTTCGCAGATAACGAAGGATGCGGTCTGCTTGAAGGGGTGGATTGCGGCTTGTCGAGGATTCTTGGCGGTTGTGTCGCATCGTTTTTTGCGTCGGCCTATTTACTCAAAGCAAAACCTAATTACATTTGTGAAGATAATTTACAAATTTTTTCCCCGCTTTATCGGCTAATGGAAAGTGCGCTCGTGTCAGCGGGCTGATGATTATTATTGTGACAATAATGTGATGGCTGATGGCCCCGAAAACTCGCGGATAACAAGTTGTCAATCTCACTCGAATTAAGCCCCCATCAGCGACTGTTATTCGCCTGTCTCCGTTGCAATTAAATTCGGGAAAATCTCTTCAAAGTGCTGTCGGAGTTTTTACGCCGCTGCTGCCCATCAATTTTTAAATACTAATAATTTGACTGTTTCGCAGATTTCGTTTGAAAAAATCGAAAATATATATAAAAACGTCAGTAACTATTTTTTATGTTTACTTTTTGTGCGCCATTTACCATTGGTAAATCCATATTAAAGTGCTGAAAGCCCAAAAAGATTATTCAAAGGCGGCCATTTCTGGTCTCTGGTGTCTTTGGCACAAACTTTCTGGTCAGCAAACACAAACAATTGACAAAGTTTCGGGCACAAGTGGTAAATAATACAATAAATAACTTTCCCGAATGAATTAGATGTGGCCCAGAAACAAAGCCAGCTGGAAAATTGTTGGTAGCTCGGCCGGGAACTTCATAAATTTCTTATTTTGCTTTAAAGAGCGACAGTTCTTTTACTCCCACACTCCTTTTTCCATTTCCACGGTGTGTTCATTGACCGCAAAACGATTTTATGGCCTTGCTAGGGGGAATCGCAATCTGCAAATGATGCCATAAATTCCACACTTTCAGTCAAGACGAAGAAGCTACGTTGATTTGTGGCCTAGGCAATTAAAGCCTGCATTTCGGGGCTAATGCATCCTGTTTTCGGAAACCAAAAACTTTCCATCTGTGATCCTGTGATCACCGAAAGAAATGTTTTCCTTTCTTGGGCAAATGAAAAGTTTTGCGAAAACTGTTTACTCATCCGACTGCTGTTGTTGGGCTGCCGAAAGTTTGGCCAACAGATCTGGACAGTTGAGCCAGTTTGACAATCAAATTCGGGGCAAAACACATTTTCCAAGGTGCAGTGTACAGTGCATTGTGCGGGACTTTATCTCGGTATATTTCTTCGGCAAGGCAAATTACTGGCGCAAAAAGATCAACTTCTGGATGTTATTACATATTTGCATTGCCGAGTTCCGGCCAACTTTTCGGTCTCCGAAAATGGCAAATTAAATGTGCAGCAAATTGAATTCGGAATATGTTTGCTGAGAAAACAGAAATGCATTAGTTGCCCCGAGGGTAACTAGGGTATCAGTTAAAAATGCATCTTGGTATTAAATTTACTTCATTAACAACTTGCATTCCGGTAATCCAAAGTCAAAGCTTAATTAATATTTGTTTTTGGGTGAGGATTCTGTTTCAGATTCTGATTCTGATTTTGGCTTCTGACTTGAGGCAACATTTTCGCCTGCATTGCCATGAATTCTCAACGATTCATTAATATTCAAGGGGCCCTCGAACAAGCGTGTGTGGAAGTGCAGCTACAAATATGGCCAGAAATATATATATATTTCGAGCGGGCCCTCCGGAAAAAAAACCCTTTCAGCACTCCGGCTTAGAGCTATAAATAAGGACAACAATGCGACATTTTCAAGGACATTTTCCTTGCCCAGCTGGCCGGTGCCGCTTTGGAATTCGGTTTGTTTTTTTTCTCCTGCCTCCTTGGGGCTGCGGGGAAATTTATACGACTTGCTAAAATTGCACATAAATTAAATTTATGTTTTATGAGCGTTGTCCTTGCCGCTGTCTTATTCCCTGCTCTCTGCCTTGTTGGCCGGTTGTGTTTTGTTTTGGTTAAGTTTTCCCCTAGCTTTTCTTGTTTTGCTAGTCTCCCATTTTTGGTTTTTTTTTCTGTTTTTTTTTGGGGCCTAGTCCTGGCTCTAAGTTTGCTTCACGTGCCGGAAAATCGCATTTATTTAATACGCACAGTAAATTTTCAGCACTTGGAACTAAATAGACGCACATTTAGTGCCGCCCCGATAGGTTTGCCTTCCCTTGCAGGACTCTCTGGACTTTCCCCGACTTTCCCCGCCTTTCCCCGAGTCTGTCTGAGCCCCTACATGACATTAATAATTCACTTTGCGCAGTCAATTTGGCCAAATCGCTTTGGCTATTCGAGAGGCCTGGCTTTTTTCTCTGTGTCCCGTCGCTTGATGTTCATTATTTTTAAACGCCGCTGACAGTTGTAAATCTGTCAGGCTTATTAACCGTTAAATGTCACTTAACTGTCATTCGTTGGCCATAACAATTCGACGAAAGCCGAGGGCCAAGCAAATGAAGTCCGGCGGAAAGGAGAAAAATATGTGCATAATTCTGCACCAAAAGTTGTGCGTACGTACATAAATTGTGTGGATAATAGGAGGCAGGCGAATGCCAGCGGCATTAAGTAATGAAAGCGTGGGACTTTCTCCCTCCCCCTCCACCAGCTGTAATTATTTTCCACGTCTTTATTACATTTAAATGCCAATTTATTGCCTTCGATTAAATTATGCCCCCCAGACGAGAATCGGGGCCATATATATTATGGAAATGATTTACGGCTCCTCCCCGTAGGATCCTTTAGACGGACTTTTATGGGCTTACCGAAGGGCTAAAGCCAAGTTCTGATCAAATGCGGAATACATTTGTGTGCCGAATAACAATCGAAACTGGTTAATAAATACGAAAATACAAAAATACGAAAACACAGAGAGTTCCTGTCCATTCTATTCGACTGAATCGGGGGGCTTCAAAGGCCTTTTGTGTTTATAACATTTCAAAGCCGATTTTTCCCGACTACATCGAACCTTTTAGGATGGGCTTATTTCATTAAAAGCCCAACAAATGGCGTATGAAGACAGGAACCAAAAAAAAAGCAACAACATCGCCATGCACACAATGCAGGCCAGAAACAAATACATTTTCATAAATCTGGCAGCACTTTAATAATTTCCGTTTATCTCTGGTAGCTGCAGCTTGTTGTTTTTATGGGCCAGGCCCGACTTTTCCCCCCGTTTGTAAATCGCTTGACACAGCAACAAGCAACCAGGATCGGCCAAAGTACAAAACTAAACAATGCCGGCTCAGACTGGAAATCAGATCCACAGGCGGAGGCTACTTTGTAGCCATGTCTGTGGCAGCAGAGTCAAAAGGGAAAAAAGAAGGGAATAAGGAAGGATTCGTATATATATAGGAATATGAAACATGGCAATAAATATTGTGCAGGCATTAAACGCTGCCTTATTTCACTTGCAAGCCTGTGAGGAAGCATCGAACTGCCGGCTTGTATCTGTGAGATTGTTCGAGTTTTTGAGAGTGGCAGCAGCAGCAGCAACAGCAGCAGCTTTTCTTCGCCAGGCATTTCCACACCATTAAATTGACAATGCAATAAAATAGCCCTGGGCCAGATGCGTTGCACACTTCCAGGACTTTCAGGACTCTTAGGCAGCGGCATTAATAACACAAACAAACATTCATCTCCTGGCGGGCAGCGGGCGGTCCACCCCCAAACCGCAGTACTTTACACGCCAAATTAAGTAAACTAAATGGTTACAAATAGCTGAGCCACGCCCAACGCCTTTTAAACTCTATTGCACATGCAAAAATAAGATTTTTCTCTGCTGTTTTTCTGAGTTTTTTGGTATAAAAGGTTTTCTGTATAATCAAAAAAGTGTTTAAAATAATAAATAATTTGAATAAAATTAGTTATAAAAACAGATTAAAACTGTAAAATGTATTAGTTTTTAAACCTTTACAAGAAATTGTATCTGAAAATGATAAAAATAAAATAATCTATTATTAAATATCTTAAAAATTAATCTACGAAATGGTACCAAATCTATGAAATTCTTTTACATATCAGATTAGTAGAGCAGAGTACCCTTCAACAGTTTTTTTTGGCAGTGCACTCACATGCAGAGGGCATAAACGCATCGAGGCGTTGACAGCGTTGACGAGTCTGGGGGTAAAATTGGTGGAAATAAAGAGAGGTGGTGGGGAAAACCCAAACGTGCCTAAAAATGCAGAAATTTTCTAGCTTGCAAAGCGTGAAAAGATAGTTTGCCATCAGCACTAAAGACCGCTCCTCGAACGCTGACTTTCCCCAGGCCCCCTAACCCCCAAACCTCCTAACCCAGCAAACCCCGTTGGAAAAACACCCCCCTAGTCCACTGATTTTCCGCATTTCCCAAGTCAATCCCCCTGGCTCTAAACCAACACTTTTACCGCCTGGTGGGCGTGGCCTGGTAACGCGAAAAAAGGTAATTTCTCTTTGAAGAGCTCGTCGGAGGGGCGGAGGGCCTTGGCTAAAATGAATTGCTAGAGGCTGACTCGCAAGGAGCTGTCGCTGTGTGTGTGTGTGTGTGGGTAATGATTTTCCATACACAATTTGTGTGGCTCCAATATGCAAAATAGTAGACCATAAAAGTCAGCCGCCTCCCAGAGGTGTTAATTTAAAGGGAATGTCGGGAAAGGATCAAGCAGGGTAACTGAAGAAAAACTTTGGGGGGTTGCCTAGTTGACAGTTTATTACACAGCAAAAAATAAAGATTTATTATGATTTTTAATGGAACTGTTTTAAATATAACAATTTTGGTTGGCTAAAATTATGGAGCCATTTTAAGACATCTTAAATATTAGGTTTCAAAAGAGGTTTAAAATATTTCTAAAACCCTTTTTAAGAACTTTTTTCTTGTATGCTAAGTATTTGGTGACTTTCAATGGGCGAAGCCGAAGAAAAAAGGATGAGCCATGGAAATGCTTGACTTATGCTGATATGGCAACCATTTTTAGGCAGCTTGTTAGCAGGCCAAAAACACACTTTTCCAGGGATTGTTAGGACCAGCCACTGATTGGACACTGAGATGATTGGAGTCGCAGCCGGATTGATTATTTCTCAGGGCAATTTAAGTGGCAGTCAAACAGTATCCATCATCTGTATCATCTCCGCCGAAACGGAAATTGCTCCCCATACAGCGTTTGCCGGCGAGAAGTTAACTATTCGCCATAATCGAAATGGCAGGAAAACATATTTCGCTTTCTATTTCGAGGCCTACACAGCAGATTCCCGGGAGCATGCCCTCAGGTATCGTTGTCAAAAATAACAACATCAACTCAACTAACTGCCAGAAAAAAAAGAACAACAAGAAGACTGAGAAAAGATCAACAATCCGTGGAGAGGGAAGCAGGAGCCTGGGAGTAAATTACAAATTAAATCATAAAACGGAAGTGACAGCGTGCGCAGCACAGGGCACAGATTTGGATTTATTACGTGACCAGAAACATTAAACGTTTTGCCATTAACACACGCGCTTTGGGCCAGAAGTTGAACTTTGGTGCGGGAAATGGGCTAGGATATAGTGAGCAAGGACATGCTGTGTATCTGTATCTTTATTTGTATCTCTATCTGAGTTAGCTGACCATGCAAACTCAGTTAGTCGCTTAGCCACGTTAATTGTTTTGTCGGAAATACCAACACTATTATTGAATTAGAAATGTTTTGAACTTAATAATCTTCATTACATTTTATATACTAAAAGCTAATTGTTTTTGAAATATAATTACAAATGTAAGACTCTGGTATTTAAGACATATTTCTCTAGTTCTAATCGATTTTGTATTGCCTAATTATCATACCCCCGTATTAAAGAAGCCCATTGTTTGCCTGCCAATTATCTCGAGCACTGCAATTACTTGAGGACATTTTACAGCTAATGAATTATGCATTTGGCCAAAACACACACTTTCTGGGGGCCAAAACTTTGTTTTGCGGTTGCCAATGGCAACGCGGCGCGGTGTGAGGTGGCCAATTATTTTGGCCTTCTTCTTTATCGGCATGGAATGCCAAGGAATCCGGCCGCTCGGCCGCTCATTATTCACTTTATGCATCAGTTCATTCCGGCCATGAAACACGTCTGTGTCTCCGTGTGATTTGTCAAGCACAAAAGAGCACTGGCCAAGGTATAAAGTAATTTCCATTTAATTGACATAATTGCGCACACTTCACATATTTAATCAATTGTCAAAGCGACACGCACACATACACTACTTAGCCCACACGCACACAGGCACACAGACACACTGATGCAATTGTCTGTTGCTCACTTTGCCGTTAAGCTGACAATGACAGAAATGGCAATTTTATTGGCAGGCTCTGGCTAAATGGCCACTGGCATAGATAAATATTTGTTGGCTTGCCAAAGCGCGCTACTCACACAAACACGCACACCCCACACACACACACACGCAGCACGGGGGAGGGGGTACCAACACGTTCACACTGCTGAGCCAAAGCTTTCACTCAAATGTCACTTATCGCCTCACCGACACCACACACACACACGGATACGACCAGCTCTCGAACTTCAACATCTGTTTACCATACATCCCAATATGTGTGCCATTGTGCACTGAGCGAAAATCTTGCATTAACATATTAATTATGATTTTGGGGGTCAGAATTCAAGAAACCACAGCAAAAAAGGGAATTTTTTATGGAAAAACTATCAGCGGAGGAATGTAAGTCAGTCTGTGGTAATAATTATCTTTATAAAATAACTAAAAACTAATTATAATTATTATACCAAATACTTGAAAATATATTTTAAAAAATATGGTATAGTTTTTTTTAGTTGAATAACTTTTAAACGGGGTATGGCATTTAATTATTTTATGAAAAAAAAAACAAAGAATAAATTCTCAACAAAATTTTCGAAATTTCTAAATGTTATAATGTTGTGATCCTTAAGAATTATTCATTTCTCCCAGTGTACATTTGTTTTTAGACTTTGTGGCTTCAAGCAGAGCTATCCATGCCGCACTGCCAGACAATCCCGGCCAGAACTGGCGACTGTTCAAATATATTTAATGAGAACTGCCCGATTGTGCCAACCGATGCGCATCCATACATATGTCTGCGGAACAAAGGCCCACTGTGTTGTTAATTACCCGGCACAAGTACATAAATATGGCTCAAGTCGAAAGACCCTGCGCACACAACTCAAGGACTCCGTAATTCGCCGGCGAAACTCAAAAATGGCCAGAAGCGCGGCCATTTGCAATAATTATGCATTACGGTTCATTATCGCGACGATTGCGGCCACAAAGGGCGATGCTGGCAATTTAAGGCTCAATCAGCGAGCGACCACAACAAAAGCGGTTGCCCAGAAGGCGAAAGAAAATCACTTTAATTGCGATTAATTAATGGCGCTTTAAATGGCCAATGCAGCGTAAGTCGTTGCCACATTTTTTTTGCTTTCTTTTGGCCATAATGAGAGAGGCGGACTGAGGATGGGCTGTGTCACTTGGCATATGCAAATACTTCACTTCACAAAAGTGTCTGAAGCAGGAGCTCAAGTCTCGGCCCTTTGAAACTAACCGAAAACTAAATTTCAAGGCTCATTGCGTGCACATAATGTGGCCAATGTGGGGGAGGTCCTTGGCCAGGACCCCCTCTCCCCCCCCGAAAAAACCCCATTGTGATGTGCAGTGAACCTCACTAATGGAGCGGTCACACACACGAACCCATTGCCAAAAAGTTAGACTTTGTTTGGACGTCAGACGGACGTCTGATGGTCGCCCGGTCTTCAAGGATCAAGGCAAGATGAGCGGAGGACTACTAGCCGAATTTGCATATGAAATACACAAACGTTAATGATGCGTAAAATGATTCTGTTAGCTTGTAAAATTTCCAACCATCGTTTTTGGCCCCAAAAGTCAAGCCATAAATGAATGAGCACATTTTTTGGTGTAACTCTCACTTGTTAACCTGTTGATAAATTTATGTCCCAACATGTGAATTTCACACGCATTTGATTATCGATTGAAAAACAGTAATTCACCAAACCCAAAACGCCCAAAAAGGTGGGAGAATATTAAAAAAGCAACGCAAATCACATGCAAAATTATGAAAAACGAGCTCCAGACAAGAGGTCCCAAAGGCGTTGGCCCGACAGCTAAAGCAGGTAAAAGCGGGCAAAGCGAATGCGAATGAGTCTGGCGGGAAGCATACATCATTCAAATGCGAAAATCAGTTAAAGCATAATGCGGCCATAAGAATGACTGTCTGTTTGTGCTGGAAAAACAATCAAACAAAAGGCTGTACAGTGAAAAAAAGGATAATCGATAAAAGTTAAGACTTTCAGGATTTATACAGCTTAAAAATAATTTATTATTATTTCCTGTCTAATTTGAAATCAATTTTTACATACATATTAAAATTATTAATATTAATAAATATTGTATTCTGTTATTAATATCCAAATTCATCGAAAAAATTCATAGGTTTTTCTTGTTGTGCAAAATTTGTTTACCCAAACTTTGGCTTAATGAAAATTGAGGATTATATCACTGGCTTCTAGACTTGAATTTTAATTGCCGCCTATCGATGATGATTCCCAGCAGCGTAAACAAATAGTTCGGAGCATAATTTAGCCATGATTTAAAGGCCTTTGGCTGCCTTAGATAATTTATGGCTATAAAATTAACTGACTGAATTACCTATTTGGTGGCCTTGATTTTGAAAGCGACTCGTTGCATGTGACAGCGGCAACATGAATAATTTAAGTGAAAGTTACAACTTTTGACTAATTAAAGCCAACGTCGGATTTATGTGTCAAGCGTTTGTCAAGCCAGCCAGCCAGCCAGCCTGCCATCCAGCGGACTGACTGTCACGGCTGGCAGCCAAAAAGTTGCCACTAACTTTTCCCCTCCTGCCGCTTTTCCCGCTCTTCCCCTACCCATCCACCAGCCACTTTTTCCATGCCGCACACGCTACTGAAATGCATCTGTGCGATTAAATTAATAACTGCAAAGGATTAAAAAACTAACAGCCATGGCAAGGACATGGCGCCAAGCCAGCTGCTCCTGCTCCTGCGTTAAAAAAAGTAACTTTCCCTGCAGCTAAGCTCTCGCAGGCTGACTTTGCCCCTTGTTGTTAAGGGTAGTGTAGGGACGGGGGGGCGTGGCAGAGGGGGGCGGTCCCCAGGCTCTCATTTGCATAATATTTACTTATGAGCCGCTCCGAAGCCGCCAACCCCGCTGCTCAGCCGCCCCTTCAGCCCACCGGGCAGCAGCATGGAAGAAAATAATTTGCTAAATTATGTCTTAAATAGTTAACAAAGTTTGCACGAAAATGTGCGGACCTTTCTTGGCCAGCAGATTTCCCGGCGATGAGGTAAACAAAACGAGTTGCACGCTCCCCGAACTTGTAGTTGTGCACGCCAAGAAAGAGCTAACTTTGTTGATAAAAAAAGGGATTTGTTAATTTATATATATTTCATTCTTATTTAACATAAAATATAACATAGTATTTAAAGAAATTTTGATAAATCAAAGGTTGTTTTAATATTAAAGTGGAACTTTAGATCAATATTAGTCTGAGTTTTAAAATAATGTGTGAATATCTTAAGTTATTGAAAGATAGTGAAAGTTATTCTTTTTAATTCTGAATTAAACATTATGTAGTGTTCTTAGGCATTTCGTGTGAGCACTTCATTTCTTACCTATTATTAACTTTTATTTCAGTGTAGTTACCAACACAATCTTAGCCTCACTGGCAGATGCAGCTAAGCCCTTGTTAATTTACTCCTGCTCCCCATTACCGCCGGAGGACAAACAATGGCTTTGATGGAGCAGCATCCCTGGCTCAATGCAAACAAAGATCAGTGCTGCAAACGACGTGACAAACAGTTCGCCCTTCGATGGCCAGCAGTTGAAAACTTAAACTAATTCGCTTTAAGCGAGCTTCAGATGCAGTCGAACTCTATGGCAGAATCCCTTCTCATTCCAACAGAGATACTCCGGCTTATCTTCACATGACGCCGGTTGGGTGAGTAGGGGGAAAGGGGGCGAATACTCACGTAGACCGACCCCCAATCGTAAATTTCGCCCCGAAAACTTTCCATTAAGAAGCTCAAAAACAGATACGCAAAGTTCCGGAGTGCTCATCGCGGGGGCGCGACATTGGCCGTGCAACAAATCACGGCCCCAATTCCCCGAATCTCCGAATCCGCAATCCCAATCCAAAAGCCAGACCAGGCATAATGGAAATCCCGTTGAACCTGCCGCGCTGTCCGGCGGAAAATTCGGGGAAATGAGGAAAAGGCAAAAAAGAGAAGAAGGAAAAATAGACGTTGCAGGAAGTGCACGCAGTCTGTTAGTCGGGAAGCGAATATCATAATTTACTTTGTCACCCGCTGCGAATTAGCGTGCCAGCCATGTGTGTGTCAGTGTCTGTGTGGGAGAACTGGTACTATATATACAAATTTATATATATATAGATATAGCGACTGGCCACGCCCCTTTAGTGGGCAGGAGGCCGACTCAGCGTGGCGCTTAAAAAGCCGGAACATTTTAAACAAAAGCCAAGCTGAAGGCTCTCGAACTCCAACTCTCGAAAACTTTCGGCAAAACCACTTAAAAATTTCGTGTGCGCTGACTTTAACATACGATAAAGGGTCAGAGGGGGGCTGAATTGTGAGGGGGTTTCTGCGGGGTGGTAAGGGAAGGTTCCCAAAGACGAGCAGCCATTTTGGCAGCTCCAGCCAGACAAATAAGCCACGTTGCAGGCTCAGATTGCAGTCGCTAAGCGAGATGGCGGCGGCTCTTCTAGCAATGCACTGGCAAAAAAACATGGTAAATTATTAAGATTACTTAATCTGCAAGTGCAGGAATTTATCTTAGTTAACAGCAAATCCTACATACCTCAGTCATAAAATTAATATTTTATTTTTTTTTTAAATTTTTAATAATCGGAAAAATATACAAATTTTAATATTCAAATTTGCAGCCTATGGTAAACTTGGCACTATAAAGCTTGCATTAAATAAGGTATAAGGTATCCAAAATGTAGTAATTTATTTATTTTTTATTTAATTTATTTTATTTATTAATTTATTTTCAGCAACTAAGGGATGGAATTCATTGTGATGCTAAATTAAATGCACTATCCATTCGTGCTTAAAGGTTTTTATGTCAAGGCCAAAAGCTATGCCATTTTAGTCCCACACTTATCGCTCAGTGCACTTCCTTCCGCCCCGGCCATTTGTGTGCGTTAGTCTGCGAGTTGGCCACAATGCAAATTAATAAAAAAGCATTTGAGGCTGAACATTTTTACCAGCTTGGCTAATAAATAACGCGACGGCGACAGCTTCATTTGTTTAAGTGCCTGACAGAGTGGAACCGAAAAAAAGCCGCGTTAAAAACCAGAAAAAAACCCAAAAACAAAAAACAAAAAACCGCCGAGAAGGAAAAGTAACGAAAGTGGAGAGAGTGTCAGACGGCGTTTTAATCGCTCCATCAGCACGGTTCATGCATATTCATATAAACGGGCCAAAATACGCCGTCAAGTATATCTCAATTTGGCTGCGACTTAAGTGCACTATTTTGGGCCGCCCCACGAATTTTGAGATCCATTTGCGTCGTGGCCATAATTAATGGACACACTTCGCTCAGGATTGAAGGTCCTTCGCAGGGGGAGGCGGATGAGGAGAAGGAGAAAGTCGCCGGCATTAGCAGCCAACAAATTATCCCTGATCGAATCTGACCGACGCACTAATGCGCATAAAGCATCCAATACTTTTTATGATGTTAGCTTTCGATACGATTACGATACAGACATACAGGAATGTACAATCCATTTGCCAAGTCATCACGTATACGCCACCGTATCGATGAGAGGGGATGAGCTGCTGGGCAGCTTTGCTCACTCACTCACATGCATTTAGATTGCTACGCCGACTGATTTCGTTTTTATTTCGTCCATGGAGCCATTATTTCCGTTGTTATTTGCCATTATGACAATTCAGTTAGTCAAATTCCGTTACGGGCTTAAAACTAATTTGAGATTAAGTTCCGAGATTCAACAACTGGGGGATTTTCTGCAAGCATTTTTGTGCATCAGCACACCCAACGGCAGTCGAACGAAGGAAGTCGAGCCGAGTCGAACCAGTCGAAGAAGGCAAACGGAAAGCGAAAATGTAATAAGTGATTTACATGACTCGAAGGAATTCCACCGCAGGGCGCATGAAATCGAGAAATCGTCGAGTCGATGCCAGAAATCGATACTTCATTAAGATACAACCGAAAGGCAGTAGTATAGTCTCGATTCGATTCGATTGGAAGCTGTGGAAGTGCGGGGAGGCAGGAAAGCAGGGCCTAACGACCACGCATCGTTGGCTTCTGCCGCTCCACGGCCTATCTAAATGGCTGGAGATGACTGATATGAGAGACGGAATCATGCCGTTCCTGCACTCCACTCCAGCTCAATTTGCTCCGCCATCCTCCTCCTCCCCGATGCCAGCTGAATTCTAGCCCCGGCCCCCATTAAAGTCGGCCAGGCATCGAGTGTTTTCGAACCGTTTTATTGACCCTCAATATTCTGGGCCGACGAGAGTGACAAGCCCAATGAATGCCGTTGACAGGAAGGCGGCTAAAAGGGCTTATGCACCCAGAAAAATAGCTATGCCGAATTTGAAAAATATTTTACATCAAAGTATGTTTTCCTCATCTAAATTTAAAA
Organism: Drosophila mimetica; assembly: GCA_037075245.1. Classification (NCBI taxonomy): domain Eukaryota; kingdom Metazoa; phylum Arthropoda; class Insecta; order Diptera; family Drosophilidae; genus Drosophila; species Drosophila mimetica. Next base: position 12,606,617 of record JBAMCH010000023.1, read on the forward strand.
TTCTTCATTTCTTTTAAAAATATTTAAAGTGCATTTTTACCATTGAAAATATCTATTTAAATGTGTTGAATACTTTTTTTAAAATAATTAAACCAATTTATTATTTTCTAAAATTTTTAAGATTTACATATCTGACTCTAAATTGTTATATTAATGTTTTCCATTGTAAGTAATTTTGAAATTCCTTGAATTTAGTATACATTTCTTTCAGTGCATTAGATATTGATAATGTTGGCGGTAATAATTCACATGGGACGGCAATATCACGGATTTATCTAACTGAATTTTTCATGCGCAAATTTCGGTCGCGTATCGAATGCTTGTCGGCCCAAATTGAAAATTTGTGGCCTTTTTTAATGCTGTTGTCATATATTATGAAAATGTTGTGCTCACGCTGGTCATTCGGCTGTTGGTCCAACTAAATTAGAATGTTAATGGGCGGTGACCTTAAAAGCAGCCCAGCATTTATTCGGCCATCCCGAAAATACGCACGTGCATAAATGCAGAATTTTAATTATTTAAGCTGGTGACAAAACGACAACAATCGAGCGGCGGGAGGGAGACCCACAAATAATTGCAGCGGAAATTGAAATTATGTTTTGCTTGGTCTAATTTTCAGTCGGTTTTCGGGTTTGGGTTTTCTATTTTCGCTCTGTTGGCTGCAATTTAAATGTTGGGCCCTGCATTTAAGTTGTATTTTTAAGGGGTGGTCAAACTAATGCCGACCATTTCATATGGCAGACGTCTCAATGGGCCAAAGCCGATTAGGTAAGTCTATGTGTTTTCAGTTGCATAAAGGGCTTACACGCAGAGAAATCCCCATATTTAATTTTATCATACCCTTGCAGAGGGTGTAATGATTTTAATGATTTGAAAACCAAATCTATAATTGGAATTTCGAATCAATGAAGCCATTCACAAAAAAAAAATTTGACAAAATATCAGATTGATATGTGCTGATCAATTTTATATTTTTTAAAGAGTTGTACATAGTAAGTCCATTTAGGTAAAGGTATTTCTTGTAAATTATGATAATATTTGAATTAGGTATGCACATACAACTACATTTGTATTATTGGCCATTTCTGGCAGGTATTCCGGTTAAATTTGTCTTCAAAGTTCAGATTTCCGCTCTGTAGTTGCAGTGCTCAATGCATTTGAAAACGGGATTGGATTTGGAACAGAAAGGACCCCTTTAAGTAATAAACAAAGTCAACAGTTTTTTTCGTCTTAATTACGTTTAGCTAAAACTCAATTAGAACCTTTTTCCCCTGGATGAACGAAATCAAATTTCACAACTCCCGCTGCGTTAATTGAAGATTCCTCAATAAAAACGAATGGAAAATGGAACGTGGAAAAAGGGGGAAAATGCAAACTCGTTAACCCATTAAACCAAACGCGAGACTCATGTTTGATCCCGGGTTTCTACTTTTTTTCCGTTTCGGGGGAATAGGGGAATGGGGGAAAAGAAAGACGCACATCCAGCGAAAAGCTATTAAGACATAAAACATTTCCAACACCTTCCCGGAACGCCGCCGAAAATGGAAAAATGCGGAAAGGGCGATGCGGGGAGGGGGAAAACTCACACGGAGAAAGGAAATAGGAAGTAGCGGCAAAATGAAATGTTTCTAATTCAACGAAACGCATTTCAACGTAATGAAAATGGAGAAAAGGACCGACAGACAGCCACGCCCCCAGTGCCGTTGACATTTTTTCGAACCTGCCGTTGACTGACAGCTGGAAAAGTCAGGCGGTGGGAGTGTGGGCGGAAGTGAGCGGAGTCCAAGGACATGCGTCGCTGGGCGTGCAGTTTCCGTGCTGTTTCGTCATTGCCCTGCTCGCAACACTTTCCGCTTTTATTTTATAATTTGAACAATTTCCTCCGTTCGCCTTTCCATTCGAATCGCTGCCACTTTTGTGAAAAATGCACTTCAAAACTTTTCAATTTGACGAAAGGAGCGTCTCGGATTCATCGCTCGCTGCTGTTGTTGTTGTTGTAGTTTCGTCCTTGTCGCTAATGACAATACACTTGTACTTCGTTCTAAGTATGCGTGTGAGTGTGTCTCCGTGCGCGAGTGTATCTGTGTGAGCGCGCATTTACGCTCTTTACTTATTTGATTTACGTTTCATTTCCGGCTGCCATATGCTGCCTCGCATACGAATTCAGCCAAGGAAGCGGCGTTTAGCTGCATCTCTACAGAGAAAGAAGAGTTTGCCACAAAGTCTTTATACATAGGTGTCAAATAAAGAAATCATCGAGATATCATATAAAAAATCATATAATTATTAATAAGCAAGCTGCTCATAAAAATAATCAAACTAAATTTGATACACAACTTACGCAAACCTAAACTTTTTAGAACCAAAGCTGGAAAGGATGAACAAAATTCTATAAGATTCACGATGCTATTAAAATTAGTGCGACTTTCGTCTACAATTATTTTTAGAATTTTAAATTTTATTAAAATATTTTAGAATAAAAAAATCGACCGAAAACTTTAATATTTAAAATATTTATATTACAATATTTTATTTTGAATCAACTTCCAATTTGATCCTTTTTCCCGTGCATCTTTGAGTGTGTTGCACTATGCTTAAGTGTGTGAGTAGTAAGGCGACACATACTAAAAGCCCGGTCCCGTTATCCCCGCCCGCACACGCACTCACACTCGTGCACACTCGCATACATAGACACACACGTTATGCAATTATAACTTTTGTCGTTAGCAACTTTAAGCAACTTTAAACGTAAATTGCCGCCGTGAAGTAGCTTTTGGCGCACGCTCTCAAGCGCCGCCATTCACCCACACAGCCGCACACTCACCAACACACACGAAGGAGACATTCACACACACACAGAGCCAGGGTTATAGTTTGTTGTCGGCTTTGGAGCAAAGTGTGTGAAAGGTGTTTTATTGAATTAAGTGGGTTTAACGGGATTTCTATAATGCCAGCGACAGTCGACAGTCCTGCATATGTATTTATTGTAACTACAGTTGCTAGTTTTCCTCCCGCTTTTCCGCAGAGGGTCCGGGAAATGCCTGTGCGTTTGCTAGCACGGAAACTGTGGCACTTTCAGTTCAACTTTCGCAACGTAATGCATATTTTATTTAATTTTTTGTCAGGAGTTGCCAAAACCGAAAAATGTGCAAATGATGATGAGCGGAGTTGGGGGGTCGAAAGTTGTAAATTGTTTGGCAACAGTCAAGTGGCTGGCAATAATTATGCAAATCAAGTTGGCAGCACAAGAGCCAAGGTGTTGCCAAATTCCAACAATAGATACGAGACTTATTAGCTAATCAGCCAAGTTAGTTGAGCTGCGCCAACTTGACCGCAGCTACACTTCCGACCATAAACGTGTGCAGTTATAATTAATGGGAAATGTTTTTCATTTTTACTTATTTTTTGCCTTTTTCCCTTTAAGTTTTTCCCCCAAAAGTCGCGCGTGCTGCATGCAAGCAGCGTTTCCACTCAAAAGCCTGCTTCACTGCAGTTATTTCTCATGTTTAAGCCGCTCTTGATTGCTTTCACCTTTTTTCACCATTTTCCGCGGGACATGCAAAGTCCGATGTTCGCATTAGGGCCAGTTACATTCGTCTGTCGTGTTTCTATTTTGTATTTAATTCGGGTTACTCTAGCTCCTTTTTTTAAATATCTTTTAAATATTAATAAGCCATTTAACTGCCACAACACGTTGATGCATGGGGCTCAATTAGGCCGCAAATAGCTCGAAATTGTTTGCTTAATAAACGTCATTCATCAAATCGACACGTAGTTTTTTCCGAAGGGTTCGACAGCCAGCAAACACGCAAAGTTCGTGTCGATTTAACCCCAAGACCCCCGCGTTTTGGCCCAATGCAGGTCAAGAGAGAGGTGGGCGTGGCCGGGCGCCTTGACAGCTGGCCATGTAAGCGAAACACTTTCGGGAAGTGGCGGTTAAGTGATTTAATATTGGTTTACTTCTTGCATAATTTTTATTAATTTCTGCAGCCATGAGCGCGCATCAAAGGCAACCTAATTTGCCACATGCCGCGCATCTCTCGACATTTCCATTCAATATTCTCCTTTGTTTGCAGTGGCACTTAGCATCGCAATTGACGTCCCGTTTGTGCAGTGCACCCTTGTCGTCGCTATATGCGTTGATATAAAAAACAATATAAATATTAATGCTATTTGCGTAACAATTCAATTCGGCCGAGAGGGTTCGGGGAGCGGGAACACTTGGCCGCTTCACACGAACTCCATTCAGACAACGAACCAACGGGGTGTTGCATATTAATCACAGACACTGTGCGATGTACGAATGCCTTATATATCAGCCGCCATAAATTCACATGCTAGGGCACTGGAAAAAAAATTATTTTTAGGAAATACTTCAGACAGAGGGATTTTAGATTTCTGTAATTTAAAGAATCTTATAATGGAGCTATAAATTAAAAACTGAATTATGTTCAAAATTTAAAATATTAAATATAATTAATCAAGGTATTTATATAATTGCGGTCCGATTTAAAAAATTTCTCCTACGTTTCGAAAAAATATCTTTTAAATCCGTCTTAAAAATATTTTATTTCCCATTCCATATTCCATTTTTTTTTCCTCAGTGCACCGAGGCAGGAAAAGTGCGTTTGTCGCCTGGGAAGCCCGGAGTGCAGCCCACTGGGCGGCCCAACTGCCAAGGGTTGCACTCGTTTTAGGTTGTAAGCCGTTGGAAATACTTTAATCCACTTCACAGTGACACTGAAATTAAAACATACAATCGGGGCCGTAAACAACCCCGAAATTGTGGCAAAACGAGAAGGAATCGCTCGGCGAATGGATAGATGGCTGCAATGGGATGGGGGCCATTCAAATTGGCTGCTATCGCAATTATTCATACGGCGGCGACATTCATAAAATGTCCTCGCGATGCAGGCAGTTGCCGTTAAGCCAGGCAGACACACGGACTCGCTCACCAATACACCGATGCAGATGTACAGCGATACAGCTGCAAAGGACTTCCCTGGACTGACGTCACTTTGACAGTTAAAACACAAATGCAATTATCACTTTATTTTAAACGATTTATGTGCAACGCGGCTGAGTCTCGTGCATCGCACACACATACAGAGCACAGGACGCAGGACATGTAGACATGACAACGACGACAGCGGCAAACGGAAGCGGAAATGGCAACAAGCGCAGCCACCAAACGAACGGCCGATGTCCGCCGCCTGGGGAATGCGGTCAGAAAAGGTGTGTGTGAGCAGCGCCACACAAATACCTGGGATAAAAATGCAAAATAGTGGAAAATAGCGAACTGCGATCAGAGTTCTCTGCTTCGCGGTTTCTCACCTCAGCGGAATTTCAAGTTAAAACTGTCAGTTAAAAAGGGGTTAAATTATTATTAATACAAACAGCTAACCAATTTGGAATAATTAAGCTAACAAAGTTATTTAAATACCTGTTGACTTGCACACAATTTTAATTCAGTTCTGTTTCGCATAATTATCAGAATAACCCAAAAAAAACATTAAATTTAAATCATTTAATATTGGTGATTAAACTAAAAAAATATACACACTTTATATAAGATTTTTAAACTTATGAAAGCATGGGAAGTGTTTTAGAAAGATTTTATCCAACATATCTACCTTATGTTATTTGTTTTTTGGTCATAACAATTATATTGCCAGCAGAGCGGAAGATTTTGTAAATCTTTTTATCTTGATCAATTCATCTTCAAACAGTTCTAAAGAAACAACAAATTGTTTCTTTATTGCCTGTTCATGTGTAAAATCTGGAAATCCTTTTCCAAATGAGAGGAAGAAAATGAAAACTACGTAATATTCAAAGAGATTCGAATGAGAGATATGCTTCTGCAATAAATAAAACCAAATTGCTGAGAGCCCTATTTCCTTCGTTTGGCAGAGGAAAATCTACGCTCGGCTTGTCTAGAATTTCAACAGCCCATCAAGTGCAGAGATTCGACTTTAAAATTTCCAACATTAACAATGTCCATTTATATTCGAGCCATCCCCTGTGGTTTTGGCCAGTGAGTCGAGTGTAATTTGGGACATGCATGTCCAACTTGACAAGCTCGAATTTAGCTTCTGCACTTGGTCACTTATATTCCTGCTTATCAATATTGTATTAGATCTGGACTGTCGTATCGCTCGGCAATTGCAGCAGATTTCCATGAATGGCAGCCTGCTTTTTCGTTTCGTTTTTTTTCCATGCGATGCTGACTTATTGAAATTGACAGAAGGTTAATGGCGCTGAATGACGCTGAAATTGAGGCAGCAGCTCTGGCAATTTAACACCCCGCTGGGCAGTTCAAAAAGCGGGAAAGGGGCGGGAAGCGGTAAGCACGGGGGGAGGGGGGCGGGGCAGGACCTTCACCACATGACAGCGATTCGCAACAGCCGCTTAGAGTTGTGAGATGTGCAGAGAGCGGGAGATTTGCGATAAAAAATGATTGCACATGCGAGCGTTTTGGCTCGAAATTGCAGCATTTGCGGCATGGAAATATATATTTAGATGTATGTGTATAGATAAATTGGAATTCGAGGAGGGGTGAGAGACAATCGGGCACCCTATGCCCTGGATTTGCACTTGCTTTGGATTTGGTTTTGCCTTTGGTTTCGGTTTTGGCGGGTTATCAGTGGCCCCGGCCATAAATCACTGTCAAGTGTCATTCGCCCTCGAAGCAGCGGCAGCCGAGTATCCTTTATCCCAGCCGAGAAGGAAACTTTTCCCCACACACTCTCGCATCCAATATATAGAGATATATATAGAGAGCGGTATCAACTTACCACGAACATGTGCCCGGGGGCAGAAAGGTGCAGCGCCGGAAGCTGCAGCAGCCACTCGACCCGGGACATGGAATGCCTGGATGTGGAGTGGAAAAAAATCGAGAAAGTTTAAAGTTTGTGTTTGCCGGGCGGGGCCATGAACTTCGCCCCCATGAACTTTCGGCCCCCCCAAGCGAAAGTGCTATCCCCCAATGTCATCTGCAATTGCACGAGCAGCGACTTAAAGTACACTTCTAGGGATATTTGTGATTCTCTTTTAATAAAAATAAGATCTAAAATTAAATCATGATCATATTATTTTATATTATTTAATTTAATTTATATTTAATTTATTTTAAATTTATTGTAATGAATTGAATTTTATTGATTTTAGTTTTACAATCAAGTTTAATATTTTAGAAAAATTTATCAATTTTTGTATTTCTTAAATTAAATAACATTTGTTTTAACTAAATTTATATTTTATTAAATTTCTATAATCTTGGAACTTTGACTTTGTAAACTCTAAGTTATGCATTAATTTCTGTTTCTGTGTACTTTTCCCCATTTGCTAGACGCAGCTTGCATTCGTCACGCTTTGGTTGCCATTTCGCTGCGCTGTCTGTTGGCGAAAAACCGCAGAGCGCGTTGACTTTCCCTACCCTCCGATGCCATGGCTAATTTCCGCTATTGTTCATAATTTTTATTGCGCTTGTTGCGAATTAGTTTCGGCTTCGCCCGACGTCACATCCTGATCCCTTATCAATGTTGCAATTTTTTGCAATTTAAAATTTGTTATAAATCGTCGCTGGTTTCGCACAGGGGTTGATCCTTAATGTTCCTGAGCTGCTCCCTTTTCGAGAGGCGTTGACAACGGCAACAACATGAAGAGCCTGCGATTACAGGACTGCGAACACGATTGCAATGTCGACTTCCTGGGGGTGGGTTTTTCAGTTGCATCAGGATGTTGTTGGTGGGGAGGGGGTAGGTACACTTACCAGGCTCATAGCTATTAAATTGTGGGCAATTGACCGCTTCGAGGGGGCGGGGCCATCGTTTAGGGGCAGGTACCTCGTGCACGAAGATAATTGCGGAAGTTGCGGGCTGATCAGCACAACAAATTATTGTGTTCGATTGGAGGTTTTGTCAGTTGGCAAATTTATGTACCGAAAGAAAGATCCATAATACAAATCTAATAATAATTTAGTAAAGTATATTAGATAAGTAATTTTAATTTCCACTAAAATATAAGCCCTGAAATAAATGTCAGACAGTAACTGCTTAAGTTATGTTAACTCATCACATAAAGATATATAACATAGACCAATATTACAGATTCTGTTACCTACAACATTAAATTAAAATGTAGCGAGCTCAGAAATTTTCATTCGAAGAAATGTGTGAATCAAAATGTTATTCGGAAGTGTAATCGAAAACAATAAAATCTTTCTGTAATATTATAAGAATAACATACGCCAAAACCAGTTCCCCGATGAATGTTAATAATTCTTAAAAGTATCAATGTTAATTTACCGAATGTTAGGTTGAAAATGTTAGGTCAGGGGACTGAAATCTGTAATGTTTGAACATTTCCTCTGTATTTCGATATCTGTAATGCAGCTCTACAGGTTCTGTGTATTTTAAATGAGGTTTAGCATTCGCTGTGATAGAAATAATAACATTTGGCATTGTTTGATTTCTTAAACCATTAAAACATATCCTAAGTTGTTGCTAAAAATTATAAAAGGACATTACTTAATATTAAACCTTCCGCTAAGTCAATTAAAATCAGGAATATTTGTAATAATTACTGTATTTTATTCTTAGCGATTTTCCAAATGTTTTCCTTGAATTTGCTTGGAATAAAAAATATAATTATATCAGTATGTTTCCAAAGAAAGTGAAATGAAAACCTAACACCGTCAGTTCACTGGCTAACAGGTGCCAAGAACCAGACCGAAATAAACTTAGACATTCGGGGATTAAGCAGAAAAATTTAACAGATCAAAATAACATTCCACCCCTGTTAAATACTTTTAACATTCGAATGAAGACCAATATCCCTTAGACAGCTGGTAGGTAGCACTAACAGGACGTCCTGTTCACAGAAGTCAGAAAACTGTTTTAACAGTTCACAGAAAATTACATTCGAAAAGGACCCAGGGGTAGTTCCTGCTATTGGGGCTGATTTTCGAATATGTTAAGGTTTAATGTGCCTAACAGTTGCCAGTACTAAACAGAAAATGTACAGCGATTTCGAATAAACTCCCCTGCAATAGAATGCTCTGTAAAACTGTGAGTCAAAGGACCTCCTGTTAAACCTAAAAAGTACTTCGACATTACTGCTAATGAATTTTCAGGGGTTTTGGGTTTGTGCGAAATCTTTCGAAGGCATTACAGCTGTTGAATGTACATAACCAGAAATAATATTTTGTCTGCTGGGCCCATTAACATTATTATTTCGTATTTCCTAGCCATTGCCCTCGCTTGAAAATTTTTTTGGGAATTAAAATCTGTTAAAAGTTGTAATAATTTAGCAGATAACATTTTAGAAATTGTTATAATTGTGTGTTTAAAAAGCATATCACCGAAATAAATCAAAGGCTTGGGGTTGAGATTCCAGTAGCTGATCATTTTAATAATTATAATCCAGAATACTAAAGATTTCTTTTTAGAAACCAAAAATAAAAATAAAAAATCTTTTTAAATAAGTTTAAGTTTTATCAGCCAGTAATAAGCCCTATCCCTAGCATACTGCAGTCCAGCCAGGACTATATTGTACTGCATCAGACTTTTGCTAAGCACTTGCTGCCTCCGATCCAATTCAATTCGTACCGCAGCGCTCGTCACCTGAGCGATTTGAGCAGGTCGTGTCCTCGGAAGAGCGCTTCTCTTATCAGTGATAAGGCCACCGCTATTCGGAGTTCTGGAGTGGTGAGTTTTGATTCGGAGTTGAAAGTGGAACAACGGCTCTCTCTCTCTCTCTGAGAGCGTTCTCTCGCTCTCTCGGCAGGACGAAAGCCGAAGTGGCCACCCGCGCACAAATCTAGGCAACAGAAGTTCGCAACTTCGGGAGACGCTGGCCGTGTGTGTGGTGGAAAGCCGCCTGAAACCCGAAGTCGGCCACGAACCGCCGACCTTATAGAGGGTTTCATGCGGCTGCTTCTGCTTCTGCCTTTCAGCTGGGAATTTATTTGCGCAAAAACGAAGCGGCTCAGTTTCGTGTTTGTTGTGCGCTCGTAAGGATGTGTCCGCTGGCGCTGCCGGACTTCGTGCGTTCGCGTCGCGTGTGTGCGCGTTTATCCTGACGCCTGAATATATCTCAGCCAAGGAGGCCAAAAAGGGCCACGAAAAGTGCTTTCCCCTATAACCAGGCTCAAAAATATATCTCGAGTGAATGCCAGAATAATCCCACAAATGATCGAAAATCACAGAAAATAAAATGAGGCAGTCGGTGTCCCGTTCCGTGTTAAGTTTTTGTTTGTGTTCATGTGCTTGGCGAGTGCCAAGATCCCAACTACCGACGATCTCGCGAGGATAAACCAATAACTGATAACCAAAGGTCCTGGGTTGCAGCCAAATAAACAACAGCTAAAGGTGGTTACTCCCCAGATTTCTTTACTGAACCACAAGCATAACTAAACGATTTATAATCGAGGCAGGAAAAATATATTTTTGGATTTATGCTGACCCACTTGCCGAGCGATTTCCCTTTCAGTTTGCGCCTTGAAGCGAGTTGGCCAAGACATTTTGGCCAACTTATCCCTCGGCCATCTCAGTTAATTAGTTTAATTAGTGAGTGTCGTGGGTTCGGTTTGGTTCGGTTTGGGCCAGAAATTGGTTTGGCATTTCGGGGGAGAGTAAAGACCCTTTCGGAGCCAAGTTTTATTTTAAACTGCTGACCCAGGATTCGGTCATGCCCTGCCGCTAATAGCCGACATTATTGTTAGTGCTTGGAGTTTGGGGTGGACCAAACAAAGGGCCACCCGATCGAACGAGTGTGTGTTTGTGTGAGCCATTGAACAAACACACAGCCAGCTGGAGAAGAGAACCCTTTTTGCGCCATTTTTCTTAATTCCACGGACTGCCATTTGTTGGGGCAATAAAAGCCAGCCAGCGACTTGAGACATTTCGTCTGAGGAAAAAGTATATATAAAAATGAGGCAAACAACAATGGCTGTGGAAAAAACTTAAATAAATTTATTTGCTTTGCCACTAAATTTGCGCTGATTTCGACTACACTTTCGCATTATGTTTGCCCCACTCAAAAAGTGTTTGTCAACAGAGCCAGCGAAGCGCAAAAATGGTTCTTGGACCTGCCAGGATACCTCCCCCCTTCTGTGTGTGCGTCCTTAACCTTTTGGAGGCAAGGGATTTCTGGCTCAAGTGTTTGGCGGCACACGTTCAACTATTTTAGAATTTGCGGCACGTGCTCAAATTGCAAACATCAGCAAATAATAAAATAAATTCGGGCTGCAACCCGGCATCTAAACCGAATTAGTCGAGTGTCCTTTTGAGTTGAGGTTCACAGTAATGCTTACAAGATGATTAGGCGTATGCGGTTGGCATGTGATAAACTCCGGCAAAGGACTCTTCGTGTAATAATTTCATTGTGGCAGTGCTGCGATTTATATTGTGTAACAATTGCAGTTGCACTTGCAACAAAGGCAACTTGTTGTCGTCGTCCTTTGTGGCAAGCACTCGAGCCACGCAGCCACTGCAGTTGCACTTAAGCTCCTGCTGCTGCTGCTACTGCTGCAGTTGTTGTTTCTATTTTTCTCTCTACTTTTCGCCCACCCATTGTGAACCGTCTGGCATTATAATCTCCATCTATATGTGCCACCAAGTGGTACAGAAGCTCTATACATAGCGACAACTCCACTTGTTTTTACCTGGGCTTACTTATCCCCTTAGCTTTCACTTTAAACTGGATCAATCAATGGCAAAAGGACGTTCGCAACACCTCTGGCCGTGCTAATTAACCAAGTTGCAGCAGCATCTGCATTCCCATTTAGCCGACTGCCTTGCTTCCATGTCAAAGCATTTAATTATATTCCTGCATTTACCCGCCCCCTAACTTGCGCTCCACTCTTTCGCTTTTTTCGCCGTTGGACTTTGCCTGATTTATTTATGCATTTACCTTTTGCGAGCTGCCCGCGGAGGAAGCTGCTGTCATGCTGCTGGTTCGTTGTCTTAATTCATTTTTTATTCCAACGTAAATAAGCTGTAAATTACAACTTCTGTTGCTGTTCCAGCTGATGTTGGTGTTGTTGGTGTTGCTGCTGTCCCGTGCATATTTTGTATGATTCTACTCCGACAATTCCCGAGCTGCTTGTTGCCCTGCCTCCCAACTCGTGCCTCATGGCAAATGCAGTGCCATATTTTTTCGCTCTTCACTGCCGGTTTTTGCTCGTACACTTAGAAAAAATTGTGACATTCTTGAATCTAACATTTGCAGAGAAATATTTTACTTTGAAATGTTAAATCCAGAATCAGAAATCATAGACCTCAAATGTTTTAGGAATACCTAAAGATAATTTTTAAAATTGATTAAAGTGAAATATGATTTAAAACTATTAAAATTTTTGATAATTATTTGAATTATATAATAATTATAATAATTATAAATGGTGTAATATTTTAAATATCCATTTAGCATTTTATTTGTATAACATGAAGTGTGATAAATAATTTTACGCAGTTCCGAATATTATTTTTATAAAGTGCCAAAAAAAAATGTTTTCTATTTAAATTAAATCAGATAAAATACATCTTTTTGCTAGATATTTGATTTTTATGCAGTTCCGTATTTTTCTTTTTATAAAGTGAAAAGTGCAAAAATTGATTTTCTATTTAAATTAAATCAAATAAAATACCTGAAAAATCCTTTGATAGCTACTTGGCCTAACAAATACCTCCCATTTTGATTTATTGTGTGCCCTATAATTTTTCTCAGTGCTGCAAGTCACATCCCCCGCTGCTCTCTGCTGGCAGCTCCTGCCTTTTGCTACTGTTTAATTTAAAGTTCGCCCCCAAAAGGGTGCCACTGCACTTGGAAGTGGTGTTGTCATAACTGCAAATCGGCTACTGACATCCAGCTACTTAACGCTCCACACTGTTTTCCACTCGCTGTTTGGGCCACTCGGGCATGAAAGCGGCTCGGAACTGTCCACGGACCCCAAGGGGACTAATGGCCAAGAATGGTCGCAAAAAGAACTGGCGGAGTGGAGGAGGAGGGAGGAGTGCGTTTGGAATTATGTGGAAAATTGAGAAAATGTTGCTCAACTAGAAACTACAAGTTGCGAGGCACTTTAATTGCCACCGGGCACATTGCGCCACTTTGCAATCCACAACCGGTCATTACGAACTGGATTTTGGGGTGGTACAGCCCCTCCTCCCCTTTGTCGCCCTGCTTTTCTATTTTCCGGGGGTTTGGGGCGGGTGAAACTTGTTGAGTGACGACCACTGACGGACTGCCACCGGAGATGAGAATGTTTTTCCAGGGGGCAATTGTCGTTAAGGTGCTTAGCGTAAGGCGTTGAGTATTTGGGGTCGTCTAGCCGCGACTATTAATGGGCTTCCCGGGCCCATGTCTTCATTACGGGTCTACCTTTTCGAGGAATTACACAGGCCTCACCATTGCATTTGAACTAATAATAGCGATTAAGTGTGTATCAAGAAAAGCAATAGCATTCCAATTATAGAACATATTTGTGCAGGTAGTTGACCTTCTGAAATTGTTGAATTTATTCAAAGAACATTACTTTGTGCTTACAAGTACAAAGTTTATACAAATAAACTATTTATTATTTTATTTTACAAAAATTGTTTTTAAAGTTTTTTAAAAATATATAAAAATAATCATGAAACCCATTAGATATTTGCTGGATTTTTCCAACTTATTATATTCCTCTAATAAAAAAAGAAAATGTAATTTCCATAAATAAATGTAAAAACTAAAATAGTGATTTAAATTTTAAAATAATGTGGAATATGCAGTAGTTGGAAAATAAATTAAAATTCCCTTGAAGTCATTAAACCTCCTCTTCAATATTTTTACATCTCAACTAAGGGCCCCGTGTTTTTTGCAAACCCCTGATTCTTAAGCAAAGCCAATATTTATGCTCAGAAAATATGCAATTTTATAATATTGCTTTTTTAAAGGCGAACTCAAACAAACTTACGTTAATGTTGTTTCCTGGCCACGAACAAAACCAAATAACAACAACAGCGACGCTGTTATGAAAAAACATATTTATACAAACTGGGTTTTTATGCGCGAATATTCCGACCGGCACACATTGTGGTGTCTGTGAAAAAGTCAACGTGTTTTTGCCAACCGAGGGTGTGTAATATGGAAAATAACTTCAATTACCAGCTGCGGCAGGTATAATATTTTGCGAGCACTCCTTTGATTTTTATTCCCTGTGAATCCAGTTTATTGTTGGTAAAAAAGAAGCGAAATAATATCGGAAAAGAGCTCAAAGCGGAGGTGTGGTGATGTGATGTGTGTTAAAAAATTAAAAAGTGCTTGTGTTAAAGCAGAGAAATATATTCAACAATCTGTGGCGGAGAATGCCCGAGGTTCAAAACGATTTGCCGTCTGCACATTGCTCTGTTTTCACTGAAACTTGCCGTGAAAGTTACAAATTTGAACTTTAAATTTTAACGTCAACATAGTGGAGTCTCCAGGGGGGATGGAGGGGGGTGGGTTTAACAAAAAATAAACTTGCAGCCTGCAGCAAACACATTAAAACAAAGTTTTTAAAAGCAACCACAACATTTACGTCATGTGCAATGTGCGGCGGGTTGCGTTGTTCGTTGTCAGTGCTTGTTGTTGCACGAGCTGCTGCTGCCAAAGTTGAAAAGGGGCGCAAGTTGGGAGCTAGGGGCGTGGCAGCTTTAAGGCCAACTCCCGCTCCAGCTCTCTCGCAATTTTTATAGTCGAAAGCCAAGTTGTTTGGGCCAACAGCAATCGCCATTTGCTGCCACATGTTGTAACTGTTGCCGCATTAAATGTGCAGCCCGCCTCTGGCGCATTTCACTTTTACTATGGACGCGGAAGCCCCCTCACCACCCTGCTTTTACAGCCCACCCACCGAGAGTTGCAGCAGCGAGCACCCTTTTTGGCCACATTAGTTGACTGCACACCACCAGCAGAGATTTCACTCCATTTTATGCTGTCAGACTTCCGAGAGCGCGCCGCTGTTGCCGCTTGTTGTAAAAATGCCAAATTCATTTTCAGCATATAAACTTTAGCACACACACACTGGCGGGTTTTATACTCCCCACTGTTCCGGACTGACATCTTTAGTTAATTTCGCAGCCGCAGAAACTAAAACGAAAGGGATAGTGTCTGGGGATTTTAGGAGACCGTAAAAGTCCCCTAAATTGAAAACGGGAAAAATGCGGCTGCCATATGGAAACCCCGTTAAATTTATCGTACCGAATCACTAGAAAAATGTTTAAGTTCTGAAAAACAGAAGAAAATATATATTACCTCTTTAAACATCGCTACAAAATCAGGTCAAATTTAAGAACTCTTCAAAAATATTTCCAAAAAAAACCTCTGCAAATATACTCAAACTGATTGAAAGCCAAATTCAATCGCAACCAAATCAAATGTGATCCTATTTGCACAAAAAATCTAATTTGCATTTTCCTCTCTCTCTTTTTCTCCTATTTGCAGTTCGTTCAAAATGATCACCTAAAGCCAAAATCGGTGCAGGCGAAAAAAAACTAAAACCGAATCCAGCTAGAATAACTAAAAAACGCAACAGCTCATAACGCAAACACAGTTTAATTGGCACGGAAAATAAACAACAACAAAAAATAAATGTAAATTGATTTCGGAAGGCCCAAGGGCAGAAAACTAAAAACCAAAAAACCCTACAAAATTCAACAAAAATACACAAAAACAAAACCAAAAACGTAACGCAAACCACCGCAAAAATTGCTTTAGATTATAAAAAAAACCAAAAGATAAAAACATCAAAGTATAGAAACCAACTCCCAAATCGCATCAAACAAAATGACGCTGCGCATATCGGCCGAAAGCGGAAATCATCGAGGGCTCATCATTCCTGGCTCTGTGCTGCTCCTGATTTTGGCCACCTTGCCTGCTTCGCGGGCAGGACGAATCTTCGGTAAGTCCTGATTACTAACTTTAAAGGGGATGCGAGGGATGCGATCAAAATTTCTATCAGTTGTTTGCGGCGCTAATTAACGCGGGCAGTTTGCAGCTAATGGAATTTTTAATGCCGCGAAGAAGGAGTTCCTGTTGGCGCTACTCAAACCACCCCGGTACCTTCTTGGCTTCCCGTATTATTGGTTTCGGGTCAACACGAGAAGTTAGGAGGTGGTTTTACGGAGCAGGAGAGCTCATGTTCTTTTCGTATTAATTATAATTACAGAAGGTCGCCTTTTTATGCCAGCAGTCGACGTCGTTTACATTAATGAGGGACGTCAATGTCAAAAATAAACAAAGGCCTCGCACTCTTTGTATTGGAAATGCCAGCGACATTGTTGTCTTTTCCTTGGGTGTGTGCGTATGTTTGTCTGCATTGTTGATGTAATGAAAATAATTACATTTCTTGTACGTGGCTTGTAATACCCGTGCGGAGCAGCAGGGAAAAGTCACCAGATTTTTGGGACACATTCCGAACTAATTAACTGGCAAATAAATAAGTAAACATGGCAACAGTTTTGTACACATGGTGATAATTTACATTTAATTATGCCAGCATAACTAGTTCCCCGCAAAACGGCCAAAATACAGGAAAAAAACAAAAAGGAAAAGGGTTGCTCTGCAACTTCCACTGGGGCTCTCTAATTGCAGGCAGGTTTTGTCTGTCCGTCTGTCCGACTTTTCCGGCTTTCCCTCCAGTGTGCCATTAGATTCGGTCACAGAATAGCAATAGTGGCAACAGCAAAAACAATGGCACTGGAGAGCAGTGAAAGCGGACACAATTCGCATTCGCTGCAGCTGGAAAACCAAAACTTTTGTTGACACACATTTTTTCACGGCCCCAAAAAGTGTGCTTCGGAAAATGTGCACGCAAATGAGCGCAGTTCGCTCGTCATCAAGAGCTGCAATAAAAAAGCGCTTGGAAAAACAGGCGCTAACATAAAAAGCCCCCGCATAAACTAGTGATGACGATTGCTAGTATTTTTTTTGGAAAGTAAATTTTTTTTTTGGGATTATCCTGGATTTGAAAATAGGTTAAAAGTTTTTACAAAAAAAAACCCTATTATAATTATATATTGTACTATTGTATGTACATAAACTTTTTAGGTTTCTGGTTAAATGGAATTTGTTCATGGATTTTTTATAAAATAAATATTTATTACAACTTTTTTTAACCGTTTTAAAATCGTTTCGTTCATTTTAAATATAATATTACAATTTAATTAATTTAAAAAACGAAGGTAACTAGTCATCATTTCCATTTTAAACATAAATTATAAAATATATATTATTTAGAGCAAAAAAAATATTTTAAAATAGATAAATATTTAAAATTATGCTTTAGCCATCACTGGCCATCACGCACACATGAACAAAGAGCCTGCAATCCCTATTACAGACGCGAGTGTGTGCGTGTGTGTGCATTGGCATTAGGTTGCCAGTTGGCGGCGCTTTTTGTCAGGCATTTTAATGTCTGCCTTCAGCCGCAGCCGCAACAGAACAGCAATAAAACTGCAGGACACACGCACACACACACGCAGACACTCCCGGCAACCGCACACAATCACACATTCATATATAGATATATCCGACCATGAAAGCGAAAAGTTTACGCGCTTGTTTGCTATAATTTCGATTGTTTTCACTGCAGCAGCAGCAGTAGTGGCAGCAGCAGCAACAGCAACAACCATTGCACCAACCTGCCACGCCCCTTTTGGCCACCCACACACACACACATACAGAGGGATTCCAACGCCTTTCAGTTTCCCAGGACAATTGTGCACCATTCTGCAGCAATTTTCGTTTTATTGATGTGCATTGCCGCCATTGCAGCGAAGTTTGATGCTGCAACTGCAACTGCAACTGCAGCACACACTTCGGCATTCTAGAAATAAGCTGTATAAGTAGCACACACTTTTACTTCACTTTTGTTTGCGTTATGTACTTTCGGTTAAGTGCGAGAAATTTATGAAAAACTTTTGAAAATGTTTTCGCAATTAAAGTCCCCGCGACACAAACAAAGGCGGGCTTCGAACAAAACGGAGTGTGCTTGGTCTACTTTTCGCTACCATCCAGCATCTAACGCTTTGCCATAGAACTGGCTTAAGTGGCCGTGTAACTACAGCTGGATGCGGCTAATTGTTGGCATAAACGATGCCACCCAGATTGTTTCAGATGCAAAAAGGAACAATGGGGCCTTCCTGCTGCATGTTATACGGGGTGGGGAAAACATCACCCAAATTGCCCATCATCTGAAAAGTTCTTATCTCAAAACAGACAGATGACTTTGAAGTGATTCGAATATAAAACTTGAGAAAATTTAAAAATATATCTACTTTTATATATAAAAATTTCTTGATTTTAAAATGAGCCATTGGTATTTTAAAATATTTATTTTAAGACTATTTAAATATAAGGAGATAATATGAAATATTATTTAAAGGATAGGGACTTTAAAACCAGAAAAAATATAAATGGTAGATTTGATGTATCTAATATATTTTTAAATTTTTTATAATTTAATACTTAAATATTGGTAGGGTACACAAACTTATGCTTATGGTATTGATGATGTTTTTCCCTTTAATATATAAAAATAAATTATTTGTTGTACAAGTGCCTAGCAAACAGATACACCCCCCTTCATCCAGCATATGTGTAAAGCTGTCGCTTGAATACAACATAAAGTTAATGGGTAACCAATAAAAACAATGGTGGCACAAAAGCCGCCCATGAATAAGTCAGACAACTGTTCCGCCATCTCGGGCATACGAATAGGTTGAATCGGCAATTTTTGCCATCAGTACTTATTTATTTGGTCTGCAGCAGCGACACGTGTGCTTGCGTTCTACCTGGTTCTTCCCCCCGGGGACCAGACACATTGTCCTTTGGCCATTTAGAAATAGTCAGGCATTAAGCGCAAATTGGTGAATTGAATGCTCGAATGGCGGCCGCCATTGTTTGCGGCTATTAGCCCGGCTGGAATGTCGTTTCTGCCGCCCCGGATCCTTTTCACACATCTGCAATTACATCGGCAAAGTGTATTGGGCGCACGTCGCAAATCGTTTCGCCTTTGTTTTTAAATTATTCATGTTATGGCTAAGAGCAAACAGCGATTTAGGACTCCCCCGATTCGAGGCACGCACTTTGTATTCAGCTCATTACGGCGACGCCAAAACCATTGGCGACATCTTGGGGGGAAAAACGCCGAGATTTTGTTTAGTGTGGGCCTCGTCGTCCTTGGCGGCTACGCTGTCTGGAGTAATTTCTTTATTAGATTCATTCGGGCCCTCTAGGAAATTCTCACTTGCCCGAGGCGGAAAGCCAAGGCAAAGGCAAAAGCCAAGGGAGGCGGACGAGCAACAGAGGCTAAAAACAATTTTCTAAATTAGTTTTTGCTATCCTGGCTCTCTGGCGAACGAAGCTGCAAAATAGCAAAGGATATTATTTAAGAATTACACAGAGTAGCCGGGGGATAAAAGTTAGTGTTGCACATCCTTTAATGCCTTTTAAAGCTTAAATTCCAGCTTTTACACTCGCCCATAAATCAACAAAACCGATGCCTTCGGTTATGAAATATTCAATAAAAAATAAATAAATATACTCGAAAATGTGTGGCGATTGGGCGGGTTTTTTAATCTTTGGAGCGATTGGTGGGAGAGGCTTTATGACAACAAATTTTAATCATTATAAAATATACAGCAGCGTGGAAATTCGTAGCTCGCCCAAAAAACACGTTCAATCAAAAAATGCATCGAATTTTCACCTGCTTCCATTATGCAATCCAAACAACCGCCAGTGTCTGAATATATATTTTCACTCTCCCGCAGTATTTTATACACATTTTAATTAGTGTATAATTAAGTAAGGAAAAATCATCACGAAGCGTGTAATTTCAAAAATTGGTTTACGAATAAATAAGGTTCTGATTTTAAGTTTAAAGTGGGTTAAAAATTGTATTACAAAGAGAAAGAGATTTTTAAGGTAGTATAAACTAACTTTTTTATTAGGATTCAGCACTCATAGTTTTTAAGTAATTAAATTAAAGTTTATTTGTCCATTTCATCAGCACTTTGCCTCTGGCAACCTCAGTTTTTTATTTACTACTTTTCCACTGGCAGCTCTCTATAAGTGTGCTAAAATAACTTACAGTTTGCTTTGCACATCGGCAAGCAAACAGAAATGGCAAATCCATTCGCATTGACAAACTAAAAGTGCAAACAAGAACTGCTTTGACATTTGTTTGGTTTGCCACAGCAACGAGTACATGGTAAATAATGCGGGATATTTGACTTTTCAAAAAAAGAAATGAGGGGGTGGGGGGAATAGAGGAAACCGAAAATAGAAAATAGTTCCCCGGACACGGACATGCCATGCATGTCATCAAAATATGCCAGATTCGGTGGTCTTTTCATAATTTATGCGGACAGGGCGCCCACCAAATAATACAATGCCCCGCATAGAGGAGCCTTTCGACTTTCGGGGACAATATGGCTGGCAATTTGATGCTGCTTTGTTGCACGGCCGCCTGGCCATTGGCATTTTCAATTAATGGAAAAATGTCAGCGGGACTTCTATGGCCCACAGCGAAAAATAATGGACAAAATTGCAGCGGAGCCCATGGAAAACGACACATGCATATCAATTAGCAGGTTGCCGGGGTTCACAGCCAGTTTCTGCGAATCAAATTTGATTATTTGCCACGATTCATTGCAGGCGAAACATCAGAATCAGAATCAGAATCGGAATCAAAATCAGAAGAGAACCAATCAAGCGATCAGCGTACTTGAAATTCGATATTACGTATACGCCGAGTGGACTCGATTTCTGCTTGTTTGCTTCGCCATTTACTGAATCTACGGCTGGCCGGTCAACTATGCCAGGAAATTCAATTAAAAATCAAAATGGCAAAGTCAGAATATGCAACTGAATATGCATTTGAATGATTTGTAGCTAAAAAAAAGGAAGGAGATATGTGAATGAGAAATATATTGGCAAATAATAATGCAGTAAAAACCAATGAAAACTATTTCAGCAATGTGAAAATTAAAAAATCTCCTTTGCAAAAAATAAACCAAATCGTTGTCAGTCGAGAGAGAGAGAGGGAAACAGCTTTGTTTTGTTTTAGTCGTATAGTTTTCCAGGCGAAAATTGCAAATAATATTTTACGCTTTTTACACAAATTTTCTACCACGCTGGCTTTTGTCGGTGTTGTTGCAGCCTATTTTTTGTTGGACTCTCTGTTCTCGGCAGTGTCGTCATCGTGGCCAGCTTTGCATATCGGAATAATTCAGTTACAAGTTTAATTAAATTTTAGCAGCAGTGGCCAAAATACTATGTTTCTGCTGGCAAGGGATATTTTCAGAGTAAAAGAATATCGTTATTAACAGGAACAGGCATCTAAAATATACAGACACACGCTCACAATGTAAACATGACAGATTTCATCAGTCTAAGCCAGTTAGAAAAAAATATTCTATTATGGTACTGTGCAAACGGAAATTAAATTTTCATTACAATTGTCCTGGGCAAAGAGACAATTAAGCCATTGGGAAATTATGGAATTTATGCAGGTCGTAAATCTTTAACAAAGTTTCGGGACATTTGCCGCTCGAAAAAGCAAACATAATTCCCTCAATGTGGGTCATTAAGCAATTTAATTGCATTTAATGTTGATTTAGGCAGCATTTCCAATCGAACGGCAATGAGTTGGGTAAACAACAATAATTGATTAGACAATCAAAATTACATCTGTAAATATTGATGATTAAAAATGCAGTCAACTGGTCAGGCCCTATGGAAAAATGACAGAAAACTACCATTTATATTTAATTTAGTTGCGGCTTCATTTCTTTTGCGACTTTAAGAGCAAAAAGCAGACCTCCTTTTGTTATTCCCTGGCCACCGTGCGCCCATTATAATCCCGGCTAAGCTGCAGCGATTATTGTCTAAAAAATTCATGTATTTCATTATTAGCCAGGTTGCCGACGGCCCAGCATTTCCGGCCAGCTCGTCCGCCCCACCTGCGGCCGTTCATTTGCTGTCATAATTTAATTTTTGCCACCAGTCCGGTCTCTGGGCCAAAACTCACCGACAGAAGCCGAGAGAAAAGGCAGGAGGATGGAAGGAGGCGGGGCGGGGCGCACATCCTGTGATGATGCTGGGCTCGTCCTTTGGCTCCGGCTCCTCGTGCAGCATTGTCTGCAGAAAGTCAACATAATCCACAGAGTCCCAGTCTCCGAAAATCCCAATGTGGTCGCCGCTGTGGCTCATTAATCCATGCAGCCGAATGGTGGCCCTCCACATGGCTTGTTTTGGTTTTGGTTTTTGTCCCACTCCTGCTCACTCCCACAACTAGCAAAATGTACTTGAAAAAATTATGTATAAAAAATAAATGAATTTATGAACAAATTAATTAAAAGTTTCTAACTTTATAATTGTAGTTTTTTTAAAATATTTCCACACCTAAAACGAAAAAGTTGAACTTTAGATTACTAAAAACTATTTTATTTTCTTTCCTGAAATATTTATAAAATATTTTTTTAAGTGCTTTATACTCTACCATCTGCGTTAGCCATAAATCAGCTGCCTGCGGGCAGTTCATCATCATCATCATTATCGCGGCCGCCGCCAAATGAGCGATTCCCCATCTGGACTCTGAAATTAGTTGCGTTGCGCGCATGAATGTCACCATTTCTGTCGCTCAATTTGCTACACAAATTATAAACACCAAATGGAAATTGTAATAAAAAATGTGACAGAATCACGGACCCGGGGTCGTATCCTGTCCAAGGATCCTTGCAATCGCCGCGGGGTCGCAAAAAAAAGTGAAGGAGAAGGCAAAGGGATGGGCGAGCAACTTAAACTTTGCCGAAATTGAAATGCCGCCGGCTTATTTAAGCATTTATTTCGGCGACGGACGTCGAGGCGGAAAGTCAATAACGAATAAACTTCCCCCAAGCAGCCGAGCAGAGCTTTAAGAGTCAGCGACTAACTGTAATGAAATTCGCATAAAAATCATTTCGCCACTGCCGGGAAAAAAACGTTGACCGACTTCAAGTTGCAAAACAGGACAATGGCAGCGAAATAAATAAAAAAAATGGAGAAGTTAAAGTTTCTTATTGGGAACAAAACTAGAATAATTTCACAAAATAATCATAATGGACTTAATTCGATTTTCCTTAGATAAAAAAATGTTTTCGTATTTCGAAAATTAATTTATCTTTTCAAAATAAACACTCTGCATTTAAAAATGATTTTAAAAATAAATAAAAATATTATTTTATACCTCTTCGATACCCTGCATTATCCAATTGAAGCTGCAAAAATCGCATAATATTTTTCTCTGTGCCATCATAAATCACGAGTAAATTGCAGCAAATTCCAGTCGCTTTCTTTCAGTTTTGGCCACTGTGCAGGCCGACTTTAGTGGCACCCAATTGCCATTGCAGCTGGCTGGCAAGTGTCCCAGACTTTGCGTTTTTGCAGACGGCTAACGGCTAACGGCCAAAGCTGGCCTGGCCAAGAGCAACGGCCAGAGCAGTTCGTGATGTCGCGCCTATCACAACCAATTTACTAACGAAGCAGATAAATCCAATTTCTGGCCGACAGCAGCTTAGCTTTGCCGCTGTAGAAGCAAAAGCAGCAGCAGCGGCAATAACGGTCTTGAAAATACAGCAAATAATAAATAAAAAAGTACTTCCTCTTGCTGGGGACAATTTCCGCTTCCGGTTGACCGGCGTCTTGGAATATTAAGGGGGTTGCTGTTTGGCTTATTAGGCTCATCACCGAGTTTATTAGGCTCTTAAAGCGTTTAGCACTAGTCTTTGATTTCGGTTTTTTGGCGAACTGGTGGCGACGGCGGTTTACTTTGAGTTTGAGTTTAAATTAATTAAATGAAAGAAATTACAAAGTGCGAGAAAAGCGAGGGCAAAGGAAGCACTCTGGCAGATTGAAGTGCGGTTGCCGAGATGAATCAAACTCGACTTGAAAACACCTTTGGCAGGAAACTGCAGCCAACAAAGCGAGCGGAGAGAAGTTGCATTTTTCTCATCGGCCACAGCCGCAGGGGGCTGGAAAATGCCAGGATAGGATCCAAGGAATCCGTTCTGTTTGCAGTTCATTGCTGGGAATTTTAATCAATTGCAGCCGGGAGCCAGAAAGACCAGCTCCTTGACCGGAGAGATCTCTTCTCTCGCCTCCAAAGACATTTTAATTTCTGCTACAGTCATTCATTATTGTTTGCCTTTGGATGGCCAGTGAGTTATTATGCAAGTTGCAAAACAATTTGATACTGAGTAAAAACAAAAAGCGCAGGCAGGCGGGCAGAAGTGAAAAAGGAGCAACACATGGCCTGGACATGGCACATTTATTTTTGGGCCGAGGATGGAAAGTTTTAAATTAAATTTCATCTAGGACTGTGCGTGCGAAGGCCAAGATGCACCAGCTGCAGTCTGACCCAAATTCCAGGCCAACTTCTCTGCTTACGGCCCTTTTTCAAGCCGCACTCGATGGATAGATAGATGTGGAGTTTTTGAAAGCTTGCCAAGTGCATGGTTTTCATTCCGCAGCCTTTAACCCTAGAAAGGCCCAAGAGATATTACAACTTTCCATTACTTTTTATTTATTATTTCAAGAAAAATATAAATTTTAATTGTATCAACCTTTTAATAATATTTTTAAAATATTTTTAATTGTTAAGCACTTTTATTTTCTCATTGTAATACAATAACAGTTCAATGGCCGCTTTTTAAAATGTCCCCTTTTGGGCGGAAAACGAAACTGAACTCGAAATCGCCGCTGGGCGCTGACTTCCATCATAATACAATTTTTATAATTTAATCAAGCTGAGAGCTGCATGGCATCATCGCCCGATGTGCGAATAAAAATAAGTGCGACAATAAAACAAAAGCCAAACAGAAGCGATGCCGTGAGTGGAGATTAACAATGGAGGCGTCGCACTTTTTACGACCACCGAGAATGAGAATGAGGATACGAATGCCACGGCATCATGGCATCATGGCTCATGGCATCGTGGCATCCATGGCACGCATTTGTCATACACTTTTCGGGGCAATAAAAGGCTGCCGATGCCGGCGAAGGGTTCCCCGGCGGCGGCGGCGGAATTTTGCTTTTGTTTGCCGCTTTTACGGCCGCCGACTGTCAAAGGGAATCCCTCGGATGCAGGATACAAATGTAGATACGGACGTGCGATGGGCTGTCAGGCGGCTTTTTAAAGCGCTCTTTTGAGCTTTGGCGGGTCATAAATCTATTAATTTTCATTACGCAATTACCAGCGAACTGTCAGAAGGTCAGCGTGTGTGTGCTAATTACACGACAGCTCCCTCGATCAATCAAATGCCGCGTATGTGTAATAATATAACTGGGCCGTGCGTATCCTGGTGATTAATTGCCCCTGGATATGTACGAATTTATCATATAAATATTAAAGTAGAAGCCACGATTTTTCAGGGAATACGAGGATACGTGGGTTCTCGCACACACACACACAAAACCAATTCGACAGTTAGTCGGCTTAAATCCCCCCTTTTATACATATATGTATGTATGTGTATTTGTTTGTATCAAACATTTGATACCCATGAATATTTTAAAAGCATTTCGAAAATTGCTAACAAAACAGGAGCAGAACACGAGCGGATATAAATGCAATACATTTGAATAAACAGGCTTACACATACTTAAACAAATGCACATGTTACAGAACGGATGGGTGGTTATCTGTGTGTGGGCCTTGTCAACCACTTGTTATTTCCAGGATGAGAAGGATGTTCGTTGCTGTGCGTACAATTTATATCCGATTTTAATATTGAATTTCTGCTAAGTCAAAGCCAAATGAACTTTGTTGTTTGGCTGAGAGGAATTGGCAAAAGGGATTTTGCCAAAATAGGTTGCCAGGCAACTGCAACGAGGATTATCTGCCAGTGTAAGCTCGCAGTTAATGCACTTGAAGAAAATTTAGGAATAGATCTTATAAATTTTATATGTATTTTCAGTTTTCCATGCAGAAGCTATGATTATATATAAATATTTAAATAAATATCCTAATAATATTCTCAAATATTATTTAAAATTGTTTATTAATTTCTCTCGGTGTGGCTTTTGCTGCCCTTGTCATCGCAGGGAAATCGCAATCGGATATGATTTATAAAACATTTATTCACATGCACGACAAAGGCCTAACAAGCTCAATCATTGTGCCTATTTACCAGCGATATATCTAAATCGGGCCGATAATGTTCACATGGGCGGCCGCCCAGTCGCGTTGCCAACGAAATTTGACTAATTAAAGCGGCATATGAATGGAAACGAGCGAATCGCAGTAGTGTGCCTTTCAAAGGAGCGGAGCGACTTGCTCACGTAATTGCCGGGGAAATCTAATCAGACTTTCTGATGTTCTTGCCATTAGGAGCATGTGTGTGTCTGTGTGTGTGTGGGTGCGATGGGGTTTTCCTTTTTGCCGGGAAAACTTCTCGCATGTTGTGCGTGGGGGCCACGCATGGGCCACAAATGGAAATGCATAAATCAAATTGTTAGAGATTGGTAACCAAGCAGAGATAAACGCGTATTATTATGCCGTCAGTTGGCTCGAAGGGCGGGAGGTTCGAGGAAAATTTCTGGCCTTAGCCGCTGATTCATGTTTCTTATCATCCATCAATCAATCGGCAGGGCGAGGATATTGTGCCATTATTAATAGTCCCAGCCTATGGATGGGATGTATTTAAGCAGCTCGAGCTGCCTGGCTTTTCCTGCTCCTGCTGCTCCTTCTCAAAACTGGCGAAACAATTTATCGAGCGGAACACAAACACACAAATAAGTGGGCAAAATACACACACTATATGCACAAGTGCATGTGCAGTAGGGTGCTTCATAGGAAGTGGATTTTAGGCTTTAAAAAACAATTAAGAAATAAGTTTAATTCATTAAAAAAAAAATTAATAAATTTATTTGTACAATCTGCTTTGTTTTTAAATTACAAAAGTAAAAACTTAAGTAAACTTAATATTTTATTCGTGTTTTTGTAAGGTAGAGGTCAATTAAAATATTTTTAAATATTTGTTAAAGTTGATTTAAAATCACTCGATCACCCTATTAACTCTTGTCTGCATCACTTAAAATTTCGCAAACATCAGAGAGCCACCCTAATGTACACAGATGCAAATTGATGTCGACAGGCAGCCCAAAAGGCGTTGTGTTGGCACAACTGGAAAAACTTTTCCCGGGCATCAGAATGCCGAGTGCCAGGCCCAGATTCTTTGCCATCGAGAGAGAGAGCGGGGGGGAAACACGGAAAGCGGAAAATGGGGAAACGGGTTGGAAACCTCACAGACAGGCCAACCATCCAACCAGCCAACCAGCCAACCAGCCGACCAGCCGACCAAGACCAAGTATTGTCCTCGTGGCCCGGCCACTTGGCGCATTCCAGACAAGTGAAAACTTGATAAACTGGGTCAGTCCAAAAGGGGTGGGATGGGTGGAGGGGCCCCCTGCTTATGCATGAAAATCAATCTAAATGCAGGCCACAAAGCTGTGCCAGCTTGGATTCCAATTAATGCATTAAGAGCTTACGGAAACGGCTGAGAAATGGAGTGCCTACAATGGCCGGCCGTTGAATTGCGGATTAGGTGTGACTTGGGAATTTGAGTCGTGGGTGCCGGTGAATTTGACTTGAATCGGTCAACCGATATCGCAGCTACAGTCATTTGATATCCCACACAGAAGTTATTAATTTGGCATTCAGCATCCAGCATTTGCTAGGGCAAAAGGTTTTTGGTGAAAGTAAATTCGGTGGTAAAAACTGCTATAACAATTACAAATATTTTAAAAAATAATAACCATATATTACCACAATTATAAATTAAATAACTATATATATTTTTTAAATCAAGTAAAGTTCAATAAAATAAATTAAATTAATTTAATTTCAGTACGTTTTATTGGTTAGTATGATAAATATTAATTTTTGAAAATTTGTAACCTTACGATTTTCCGAGTGCATCCTTGTTGGGGGCGATGCAAATGAACCTGTGGCGAAACGTAGACCGAAATATAATACAGTTGGCACGTTGACCGCAATGCGTCGCCCCTCCCCTCCATTATCCCATGCCCACCCCCTTCCACTGCTGATTTCCCTCATTTCCGGGTGGGCGTTTCGGCCAAGTCAAAGGCAGCTGGTGGCCCGCAGTAAACGTTGACCGCATGATTTGTATCTCAAATGGGCCACAAATGGCCACAGCACACACACACAACGGCACACACATGCTCGTAGAATGGCCAGTGCAAACATTTATTGCTAATTGCCGAAAGGACATTTGCATAAACTTAACAAAACCCAAAGTTTTCCATGTAGGCAAACAAACAAACGACAACTTGACCACACACAAATGCACTGGCCACCAGGCATCTTTGAGAAAGTGGGCGGTGGACTGTGGGCTGTGTCGCCGTGGGCGTGGCACGTGCAATTTGCCAGCCAATCGAGCCGACCACCTACCAACCAACCACCCAGCCGCCCGCAACTATAAACATGATTCAATTTGCGAACAGCACAAACTTTAGCTGGGTCCCTCAATTACCAGTTTATAATTGATTTCCCCCAGCGGTTTTGAAAGCGAACGTGCGCTTTTAAAACGTTTAAAATGGCCAAAATACTTTCGTTTACCGTTGTCGATCATTCGAAAGCCATTTGCCGTCAAATAAATGTTAGAGAATGTGAAGCATTTGGCTGCCGAATTGCTGAATTTAGTGAATTGGAAATGGCCTTTTGGTCCTCAGCAGCTCAGTCATTGCGTAATTATAGCCGAGTGCAGCGGCACTTGTGCATTTTATTGGCTTTAATTGCCGGCGTCACACGCGGCGTATGAGTAATGGCAATTTAGGGGCGCCTCGCACGAACGTTTGCAATACACACTCCAGCTATTTGTTATGCAATGGATGCCTGGCCTAAATAGGTGCTGAAGAGGAGTTGAATGATGGTGCAGTTAGGAAAAAAATTCCCATCGATATTAATTAAATTTTTTTAGAACTTGAAAAATAATATTCCAAATTTATAAAAAATAATTATTAATAATTCAATATGTTAAATGACATTATGAAAACTGAAACCGATTAAATGACTTCAGCTTTATGATATTTTTCCCAGTGATACTTTCGGTTAAAGGAGAAACTCCATTTGTCCTTTTATCGCACACGCACATAAATTGACCAAATTAATGCGAAAACTGAACACGCGCCGAGAATGGAATGGTATGAGATGGTCTATATGGTATGGATCGGAAGGTTTGCCCTGGCATGTGTTTTAATGAAGAGCTCGCTCGACTCGCAGGCCCCTTCATTCAGACCGCTCCCTTTCACTTTGACTTTCGCCTAACGATGACATCAATGGAGGCTTTCTCCTGACAAAAGATTTGGCTAAGTGCCCTTATCAAAGTGACAACAGGCGCAACATCGTTTTTTCTTTCTGCCCTTCTTTTATTAAGCCCCAAAGTTGGGACACAGTGGATGTTGGCCATGGGTGAATAAGAATAGATTTCAAAATATTTTTTAGGGAATTAATATAAGCTGAAGTTAGGCACAAGTTACGTATTTCTCTAGAATTAGTCAACTTCATTCCAAAACTAAATTGCCAAAAAATTCAGCATTTTTCCTAAGAACAACCACTGTATCGTTTAACCTCATTTCCCGTTGCTTGATTCTCTTCTTTTCTCATCTTTCGACAGCCTGAAACCATGCAATTTCAATTCCCATTGGATTGTATCTTGCATTTCAGCACGCACCATGCATCCAGAGTTATTGATAAAACTTTCTCGGTTTCGTTGGCCACCGCCCACAGCAATTATCGGGCCGGCAACAATTTGTTTATGTGGCAATAGGCCAAGCGAAAAGCGAAGAACAAAAACGTATTAGCATAAAATGCAGTACACAAAGCACACACAAAATACGTAAACGTCCTTTAGAATTTTTCAGGCAGTCAGTCGGTGGGGAAAGGACGCTTTATGGCCATGTGTCTGCCCGAGTTCGCTTCACATAAAGAACAGGAAATTGTATTTTTATAGAGATGGAGAGATAAAGAGGGAAAGCGAGTCGGAGGGAAATGAAAATCTGTTTATGAAGTCATTGTGCCGCCAATGGGGATCTCAAAACCACTGAAAACCAATGTTGCTGCTGCTCCCGCTGCAGTTGCAATGGCAACGGGAATGGCAAGATTTTCCCGGCCTGTTTTAGCTGCTTTTATTTCCGAAATTCCTAGCACTGCTTTCTCCGGCTTCTATTTGCCATTTAAATGGAACATTTCGAGTGGCATTTGCAAACAAAACGTGGCCGAAAACGCGGCGAAAAGTGGGTGAAAATAAGCCACGACGTCTGGCCGGAAAACTCGGAAAATTACATCGGGGCGAGAGGAAAAAGGCGGGGGGACGTCGGATCTGTGGATCTGTGCCCTCTGCAATTTTTGCAATTACAAGCCGGCAATTTTCATTGTTATGGCCGTAATGAAAATGGCTGCAACCATTTTTGGCTTAGCCCGGGCATTTTATATTAATTAATATTAAACATAAGCAGCAAAGTGCGGGGGGCGGTGAAATGAAATTTGCATTTTGACGCTGCAATTTGATTGATGAAAAATGTAATTAGTTGGCTGACAAAGTGTGGGTGTATGGGTGTGGTGTGTGGGTTTCTGTGGGGGAGAAGAGCAAACGCATAATTGCGAAAATTCCTCGCATAACTGAGTTTTGAGTTCCAAGAGCTCCGTTTTCTGGGTTCCAAAAATTAATGACAAGTCCACCAGCTGGTTGAGTGAACTGTCAGCATTTGTCTTGGCCACAAGTTGCCGCAATTCATTTGCAGCGACGGAAGTTTCGAGCCACTGACCGCAGGAACTCCGGCAAGTCGCAGACTCCCGGGCACTTAAAGTGCGGAATTTTCCCATATTGACACTGAGTCCAGTGGCACGGTGGCAGTCAACTAAAAGGCGAGGCAAATAAAACTCCAGCTTTTTTGTGGTCATTTCATTATCGAGTTGCAGCTGCAATCAAACCGAATGCAACAAAATAGTTTAACACCCCGGCGCCCGAGTGAATTGCCACGGAAAAATGGGAAAATGAGGAAAATGGGTACAATGCCACTCGGCTTGGCTTTGTCCTGTTTAATGCTGTTAGCAGCGAGCTGCAGCATTTGTTTACTTCAATGTCATTCAGGCTGACAGCCGAGAAGGATGATGCACTTGAAAAAAATTATAAAATATAATAAAAGATAAATTATGGTAATTTAAGTTATTTTGTTACTCCAAAATGTTTATAAAAAATATATATATCATTTTTACAGCTTTATAGTATCTTAAAAAATTCTAAATAAATTTCTACAAGTTGAAAAGTATTTTAAGGAATATAATAATATTTTTTAAGATAAAAATTTGATAATAATCTTACCTACATATTACTTTGAAATTTGTTAGGTAACTTTTACTTTCCTGATTTTTTAACCGTGTATTGGCCAATCAGTTGACTTGGCTTCTTCTCTGCTGAAGAATAAACAAGCCAAAATCACAAAAAAACGACAGCGCGACGACAGACGCAAACATTTTTGGACTGCAAACTTTTTCACTTTTCGCCTCGCCTCGTTTTGTATTTCGCGCTGGTTTATTTTTTATCGCCATTCCGCATTTCATTTTGATAAATGGTAGCACCGCCACCGCCCCCTCCCCCTGTTGGCCTTGTTGCGTGGGCGTGTCAGCCAAATGCCAGCCCATTAGGCCAACTTGGCTGTCGGCTGACCCAAATGATTTCGGTTCGAACAACTCCGGTCGGTCACTGCAATTTAATTACTGTTTATGCATAATGATCGTTAGTTTTGCCTAATTAAGCACCATTTTCGAAACAACGAAACTATTTTTGGGCTCTCTATACCTGTTCACCTGTCATCTGTTGCCGGGGCAACACCTCAAATTGAAATGGAATGAAATGGAATTGCATTGGGCGGCACAATAAATTATGCAAATCAAGCAATTACCTGCCTGGCTTCGTATTTCGTACGTTTTTTGGGGGAGAGCGAGTGTTTGGTTCTGGGTTCTCCATTAGTCGGACTTTGTCACCTGTCAGGCGGCTCGGACATGCAGTGTGCAAAAACATTTACCAATTTGCATAAAATTTGTATGCTCATTTGCTAAATTCACAAATTAATTGCCGTCACACTTGCACACTGGCGCACACATTGCGCATACGACGCGTGGCCGGGCAGTAAATTTACCACTGCCTAATGAGGCAGTGACCAAGCCGACCGCACATGGCGATAGTTATTGAAAGTTCGAGAGCAGAGCGATGCAATCGGTAACCGAACTTAGCTGCCGCCACTCGAGCATTAAATGTCGATCAAATCCAATCGCAACGCCTGCAATTGAAATTCAAATTGTACAGGGCAAAATTGATAATATTTCGAATGCATAGGAATTTGCAGTATTTCAGGATGAGACAACAAAATGAATTACTATGAAATTTACAAGTCAATAACAACTAAATAAATAATATTTAGATAGGGGGTTACAGTCTTTGGCTTGTAATCTTTTTAGATAATAATTCAGTTCAAATCACTTTTCACATTAGGAATAATTCCTTTTCCACTATTTATAAACAAGACTTTAAAGACTTTACTTTATGGCTATAACCAACTAACTATTATTACTCCCTATTTATACACATTGTTTAAACTCCTGTGGCTCCGATTATTTTGTTAGTAAACCAATTAGGTAAATTATATAGTCCATATTGCAATATAACACACAAGTTGATGAGTTGTCTCCTCTGGCTGGGACAATCTAGGGCTCAAGCTTAATCCGTTTGCTAAGCTGCTGCTTAAATATAAAGTAAATACCACCAATTAATTGGAGCAGCAGTGATTTTAAGCTGGCTGTCACCTGCTGGGCGGCGTCCCATTCAAGAAACGCCTCGAAATGTAATTTCCTGAATTGCAGTTTTGAATACACAATTCGCTCGATTCAATGGGGCTGCTCCACGGCAGACGACGTGCTTATTGGAGTGGTAGTCGCCATGGAGTGACTGCGGAGGACCTTCCCCGGGCACACACTCCCCGCCCAGAAAGGGACTCTGAATGCTCGAGTGGACAGGTAATGGAAGCTGTCAGAAACTGCGACATCACCGCTGTCAGTGGCTTGCTTTTTATGTGTTTTCCTTTACTTTTTTTTTTGTTATATTCCCTGGCAAACAAAGAGCGGAAAAAGGAAAATATGAAAATGCGTGAAAGAAAAGATGAAACTTATTTGCCCAGCCGTATGCAAATTTATTCACTTGGACGCAAATAATACAATTTCAATGGCATTAATGAAAACAATTTTCATAAATGAATGAAACCAACAAAAAGCGAGAGACATTCAACGAGCCGCATCAAATTTGGCTGCATGCGAAAGTAGCTTAATATATAAATGGCAGACACTTCTTTCTCGCATTTTACCGTTCAAATATTATTTCCATTGGCAACTGTACTTGGTGTGCAGATATTAAGGAAATACTTTCATCGAAATGATTTTAATTTTGCTATCTGAATTTCGGCTTAATTATTTAAAAAGATATGTAAAACATTCATAATTACTTTAATGGTAATTGTGACTTAAAAATGTATTATAATACATTTTAATAATTTTAATAATTATTAAGAATATTTATGATTTATTATCATGATGTCCATATATTAATATTTCACTATAATTTTCACATAAATCAAAAAATTAGTAGTTTATTCTAATCCTAAAAAACAAATTGGGATAATAAATTCAAGGTAATTATCACACACTAGCTAAACTCAAATAATAATTCAAAATAAATAAATATATGCATCACCTAAAAATTAATGTATTATAAATAATTAGATTACAAGAGTATAAAGCCAAAATTAGGTGAATTATTTGTATTTTAAATATTTTAAAGATTTTTTCCATATAAATGAAGCTCATAAATCATTTATGCAGATATTTTTCCATGTGTTTTCAACATTTTTAGGGAGTGGCCATCGAGTTGGACACTTGAAATTTTTCAGCTTTCGACGCGGCGGCAAAGTTTGCAGACGAATATCGAACGGCGGCCGGATTAGAAGTGGGTGGAAAAGTGCAGCTCATTGGGGCGTTTATGGGCGCTTTGGCGTAATTTCTATTATTTTCCATGGCCGGCTGTGGCGCACTCAAAAAGCAAACAATTAAATGTCCAGACTGCGCCCGTGGGCATGCTGTGAACAGAACAAATTGAGGTCAGAACGGGTAAAGGCAGTTGGCAGTGGCAGAGAGGGGAAAACCCAAACAACAGTTAAAAGAAAATTGGCTACCACAAAATGAAGTCGACTGGGAGCCAGAGACCTCAAGGCTTTAGCTGTTGCTGTAGATGCGAGAAGGAAGCTGGAAAAGCGGAAAACTGGGAGCTGGTTGCTGGCTGCTGGGATCTGAGAACTGGGACCTGGCCATGGCCACACGCCAAACACTTGTATTTTGGGGTCATAAAAGCAGGGGAAAATTGTGCTAATTAACCCTAAAAGAAAGCTTTTCCCAGGCGGCCGTGTGTGTGGGCTACCCTGTGTATTTTCTGGCTCTCTCTTCTGCTTTCCACCAGAGCGAGTGCATTTAAAATTATTTTGCACATTATTGCCGCTCATTGTTTTTATAACCCAATTATTATACAACAAAGTGTGCGGCTGTGCTTAGAGGCCTCGTCTGTTGGCAAATGCGAAAATAGCTTTTATTATTATGCTGGCGCTGTCAAGTGGCCATAACACGCATACGACACGTTGCCCCTGCACGAAAACAGACCAAATATGAGTAATTAGCCGTAAAAATACAAACAATATAATATTTAGCATGTGATTACAGGTTGCTATCGTTATGATAGCCGTGCTACAACAATGAATCACAAACAATTTGCCGACTAACAACTTTTAATGTGT
Source organism: Drosophila mimetica (assembly GCA_037075245.1). Classification (NCBI taxonomy): domain Eukaryota; kingdom Metazoa; phylum Arthropoda; class Insecta; order Diptera; family Drosophilidae; genus Drosophila; species Drosophila mimetica. Next base: position 12,641,531 of record JBAMCH010000023.1, read on the forward strand.
GTTGGCAGCAACAAAATAAAACCACACACACGCACAGCAGAGGCCCTTACGAAAATAAACAAGGGTCCTATGCAAAACCCAAAGCAAACGAAATTCCGGAAAAGAAACCGTACACCCGAGCAAAACACCTAAACAAACAGCACGTGGTCCCTGGCTGCCCCTAATATTGTTTTTTTTTTTCGACAGGGAAAACAGAAACAGAAACTCCAGAGCCCACCAGGTCTTTAATAATTTCGGTTGATAGTTCTAAGGCCCGAAAAAGAGAGAAGGCAAATGTATAAAAGTGCTTATGAAGGGAATTAGTATCAAAAAGGCATTAAGCAGCCATATGCGGCAACGATAAATGCGAGCAACTAAATTTAAATTTAAGCGGTTGCCAGGCACCACGGACAAAACAAGCGACGAGGTGGTAGCACTTGAGTACACCGAAAAAATAGGATATGCGTTTAATTATACTTATTTAATTATATACATTTTATCTATAATTAAATACAGTTTCATTATAATTAATTGCTAAGAGGTACTTAGTCTGCAGGCTATTAGTAAAATAAATATGTAATATATTTTGACGAAGACTCATTTATAATAAATTTTTAAACATTTATAATGTAAATAAATTTATATCTTTCTTTTAAATTAAAAATAATTTAAATTTAAATTTTATTTCAAAGTAGAGAACATATTTTTCCCTGTGAGTTTCCTCGCCGGTAGATAGGTAAGACATACGTGTGCACTCACGGCGGATGTGCGTGTTTGGCAACTGGCTGGCTGCCACCCCGCCACCCAACTTGCCAACTTCCTAATGCCGCAAAGTCATTTGGCGGCTTATGTTGCGCCTTTCGCAACCTACCGACGAACAAACAGGATTGAGTTAAGGTGGAAAATATGCAAAAGGCAAACAGCAGCGCCGAAAACAAAACCGAAAAACGGAAACGGAAGTGGGGGCAAAACGCCAAAAAAAGAAGAAGTGGAGGCGGGAAATCGCACGCACAACGCAACTTGCCACTGATCATTTATAATGCGTTTGCGTTGGCACAACACGGCGTATGGGTAACACGATTTTCCCCCAGAAGCCCATAAGTTGTATTTGGTGTTGGCCGCATTTTGTATTTGGTGTTTGTTGTCACTGCTGCGTGCGTGGTTGCCATTAGCAGAGGCTCGTTTAACGCCTGGCCAGGTATCCCTCCACCCCCCGATGTCCTGCAGACAGGTGAACGCCCGATTCGATGGAGTTCTAAGAACTGTATAAGGAGACTGCCTGATTTTCATCAAACATTTTTCCAGCTAAATTCAATTAAATGAACACAATGTGTAGTAGAGCCATTCTACATTGGCAATTTTATGGTATTTCTTATCTTTTCAGATAAAAATTCCATAACATTTCAATTCTTAGAAATTTGATTTAATGCTGATTCGATTTGAGAGTTTAATACATTTATGAGCAACATTGAAAGCTAAGAATGATTTTAAATTGGTTTAAAATTTAAGTTCTCCGATTTAAAAATGTTATATAAAAATTTTTTTTATTTAAACAATTGTTTGAATTATCCAAACCAATTCTTTGATTAAATCAAAAAGGTCGCAAAGCAACAACAATATTTATTATTTTGATAAATTTACTAAGCCCCTAAAAATGTATAAAAAAATTGTTTAGAATTTAAAGAAATTATACAAATATTTTTCTGTGCAAAATAGATCCAATTATAAGCTAATTTAATTATTTAAAAAAATGCCTACGCTCTACTCCTCTCGGCTTCTCATTTTACTTTCTCCTTAATGTCAATTTTGGCTCGACTTTCTTCGCCTGCAGAGCTCACAAATAGACCCTCTCGCATTTCACCCATCCGAAACACCAACGCGTTCGCGCTTTTCCTCATCACTTCGCCGACGCTTTGAGACGATGATAAATTAATTGGTTTTTTATTTATGACGCCAACGGATGCTGGAAGGGGAGGGTATTGACACTCGACATCCCTGGCTTCTGAGTATTTTGCCAAATTGTCGCTGCTCAACGCTGTTGATGTGTGAAAGGCAGCCAACACCATCGTCCTTCGCCTTCTCCCGCATTCGATTCATTGCCTACTAATTGATTTACGCCCCAGACGCTGGCTGTCATCGATTGATTGGGAGCAATAAACTGCTGACCTGGTCCAGTGTTCAGGGCCAGATTAAAGGCGGCCAGCCAGTGGCAGCAGCTGCCTCTGACAATTTATTAGCAAATGTAATGAGCAGAGTTTATTAGCCGACCGGCTCGTGTTTGCATCCAATTGAAATTTACATGAACACCGGACATTCGAGCATATCCTGCTGACCAATCCGCCCGTGTGCGTGTTTGTGTAGGCAGTGCAAACAATTGTCATCATTAAAATAACGGCCAGGATGCAGGGACACTGGACAAGCGCACACACGCATTTCATGAGCATCGTTCATGTGCATCTGCCGAACAATAAATAAAGACAATTTGCAGCTGCAATTATTATGAGAACCGATAAGCCAGCTAAGCAGTTCAACATGTGCTTCACATGGGGGCCATAGAAGCGGGCGATATGCGCATAAGGACCCCCATCTATGGACAAATCTGGGTCACAGTGTGCCCGGAAATGTTAAGCAGCTTCTGGAATTGTTTGGCCAATAGCCACTTAAAAGCACGCGAAGAAACCATTATCATGTTTATTTTACTCAGTTGGTCACACTTTTTGTTATTGTGACCATGCATATAAATACAAGGTCTAAAATAGGGAATGTTTAAAATATTTTAAAAAGAGTTTTTACACTTATATTTAACATTTTCTTCTGTTTCTGAAACTTTTCACCTATTTTTTCAAGTGATGAAATTTTCCCTGTGTGCACTTGCCCCATCAACTGATGGAACTGCAGCTTTAAGCTGTCACCATTGACAGCTAACTCGATTCGTATGAGCAAACAGGCTGCGTTCAACTTCAAAGTGCCTCGAATTAGTCGGCAGATGCACAATTATTTAAGGCCTGTCTGGGAGAAATGTTAAGTGCTCTGTGGTCGAGATGAAGAACTTTGGATGCCAGCGTCGGGTGTGTCTCGGATTGCAGGCGAGTTTGGCATTGGCCAGAGAACTTGTGGCCTTTGCCTGTGGCCGACCAATTTCGAAAACCAATTTGGCCAAAACTAGGGAAATGCCTTTGAAAATGCTGGCGCAACTAGAGTAGCAAAGCTTTAGCAGAAGCATATATGACCATTCAGTGTCATTAGCCCCCGAGCCAAAGCTGGACACAAAAATTAGACTAATGAAAACAAATGGATATCTAGATTAATCCAATACTGTCGCCTTATTTATAGACACAGAGGAAATAGAAAGCCCGAAAAAAGGCAATGTCACTGCGACCCACTTGTGGGGATTATTTTTACCAAGGCAAACCACTTCATTAGCAAAGCCACAAAAAGTGCACATCATCGTTTCGGAGGGGCCCAGAGCGAAATCAATAGGAAAGTGGTGCCATTAGTGGGGATTTTTTTTTACTTTTTATTCTCCGCCGTCACGCAAGCTCACTCCCATTAAATGATGAACTGCCGCCAGTTTTCACAACTCCGCCAGCTGAGCTTATAAACAAATAATCATGGCGCATTTTAATGAGCAAACCAAGCGCTTAATAGTTAATGTCTGCGGGGGGGGAGGGCCCGCTGTGCAGCAGCAGCAACTATTGCCGCTGCTTCATCCGCCTGGCAGCTGCCACAGCACGCGCAGGCAAACAAACTCCAGATGAGTGGCAGACAAGAGCCGTTTGCATCTGAAGGCATTTAAGTTTTTGCATGCTCTGTAATTAAAATAATAAACACGCGCAAAATGCATTAGAAATTTTAGCCGAGAGCTTAGCAGCTACACCAGCTACCATTTTCCCCGTCTAAAATCAGCGGCAATAACAACAGTAACTTTTGCCTGGCGGCTGGAAAGCTAGACAGCGGCTCACGTTGCGTATACGCAACGCTTGACAGTTGTTTGCTCTGCTAAAACGAGGAATCGCAACGAACCGCCTGAAGTCCGTCCCCATGTCCCGTCTATTTGAGCAGCAAGAGCGTGCTATTTGTGTTGGCTGTTTCACTTAGAACGCGCTTGCAACCTGGCCTCAGGTGCACCGTTCCCCTGTCCCTTTTGACCCCCCGTCGAATGGAGCAAGAAAACAGCAGCCACAATGCGACGAATGCTAGAATGGACGGATAGATGGGTGGGGGAGGTTGCAGTGGCGCATTGTGGTGGCATGCACCACACACTTGACCTGCAAAAGCAGTTACAATGGCAGGTGCACAGGGAAAAGCAGAAAATATTACCTAGTTTTATGAATTACTAATTTAAATTATCTATTTTGGGTTCAAATGAGATCTGATTGAGTTCATAGGAATAGCTGGTCACCCAGAGTTTTATTATTTGTCGGTCACACTCTTCTTGCAGTGTGACCATGTAGCTAGCAGAAAGCAAAGTAATAAGTTTTTAGTGAAAGATTTTAATAAATTATAACTCAAAAAATCACCTTTGTGTTGTAAAAATATAATGTTAATGCACTAAAAACCTAAATTAAATAATTACACGCGTAATTTATAATAATATTACACTTTTCTTTCCGTGTAGGGTCCACAAAACCAGGCCAAGAGCTGAAAATGCGGGAGAAATCAGGCTTGAGGTGTCGTTCTTCTTACTCTTCGATGTTTGTTTGTTACAATTCGCCACAAAATTCAATTCTCGCAAGTGCAGTGCGGGTGAAACTGGCATCTCCACTCCTTTTCAGGACCTCTGCCACCCATCAACCACCCCCTTCCCCCGTTGCCGTTTACCCTCTTCGCAATTTCAGCATTTAAATGTTTCCAAGTACTTAGCAAAAATGTTGCTGCCAGGCCAAAAAACCCGAGGGCAACACAATGAGACACTTTTGCATTTCCGTCAGTCACACGCAAACGCACACATACAAAAACCAGTGCTTTTGCTAAACACTGTGACGAAACAAAATATAAAAAATTACAACAAGTGGGTGGTGGGTGGATGGGTGGTTGGGCGGTACGAGTGGATGGGGGCGTGGCCGAGGTTGACTGAGTGGTTAGCTGCCTGCTATGGGGCATTACATCTGTAGACGTCAACTATGTCAGCTAGCTGATGTTGCTGCTGCTGCTGCTGTAGATGTTGCTGCTGCAGATGTTGCTGCTGGAGGATGTTGCTGCTGCGGCGTTGAGTGCGTCTGTCGACGCTCGAGTGTATCAAACACAACACAACATCAGCTGCAGCGAGTGTGTGGGTGCACTTAAGAGTCACTGTGTCAGTAAACAACTGACCCACTTCGTGATGAACAGGCCGCACCACCACCATCGCCATCACCACCGCCAAATAGCAGCAACAACAGCAGCTGCACACTCTATTTATCATATTGCACGCTGCGTAGGACTCACAAAGCGTAGCATACTTTTTCGGGCAACAAAAAAAGCGAGATGAAGCCAGATTAAAAAAGGAGGAAAACAAATAAAAGTGCTGACAAGTTGGCTAATATTTAAATATTAATTTTTTGATTTTGAAATTTTAATTAATATATAAAATAAATATATAAATATAAATAAATAACATACTGATAAGAGCTAATTAATAAATTAATTAGTTGTTATTATTTTTTTTCTTGCAAAAATAAAGATGGCTCATTACTTTAAACTCACTAGAAAAATATAAGGAATTTTAAATAAATTCTTAAAAAATTAAAATAAAATAATTTAAATAATGAAAATAAATTAATAAACATTTTTTACAAAATATGGCTTTATTTTAGCCAAAAGTTGCAGCACTAATGAATGTTAGAGCGCGGGGGTTTCGAGATGGATAAAGTATGCGGCATTTAAATAGCGCAAAAATATCTATGAAAATATTTTTGCTGGCCAGACAAGCGGTTCCGGCGCCTCTGTGTTTGCATTGTTTTCATTATTTCCATTCGTGGCTAAATAAATACGTTTTCCATTATTTTCTCTCTGTGCCCCTGTGTGTGTGTGTCTGTTTTAGTAGTGGGTTGTGGGAAAATTTTGAATTTTCGCTTTTGCTAGATAACACGAAGAGTGGAAAGCCAGAGTAACTGCTCTGATCCTGAGCGAACATTTTCCTTTTGGCATTTTGGCAATTTGTCAGCGCTAATTTCACGTTGATTATCCTACACACAACACATTTATACGTACATATATTTATTTGGTATATACATATATATTTATTTGGGTGGATTGTGTGTTATATAATCATGACTGCTCCACTTTGGCTGTTTTCTTTTGGGTTTTGCTTTGGCAAGCATTTTGCCGCTGACAATTAAATGAAAGTAAGATAAATTGTCGCATTTGTTTACAGTTCAACTTGTCGTTTGTGTTTAATTCAAGCGAAATTTGTTGGGTGTGCTGGTTGTTTTTGGCTGCGCAGCGGGAGAATCGGTTAAGGCAGAGGAATCGGTATCCGAATCGGGTTCGGGCCAATCGACAAGATATAGTGAGGCCAAGCGAAGCTGCCAGTTAGCCGGCTTAATTTATTAGACAAGCCGGCTTCGCGGCATTCGCCTTGCCGCAAATATTTTGGCAAGGATGAATTCCCCCGAGTCGTGTAATTTGTTGTTGCCCAATGCCACTGGGCGGCTTCCCCAGGGGGGCGTGGCAATTGGCTAAGTGTATAGAATGTTGTGTGTGTGTATTTCCCTGAAAGTTTTGATGTGAAAGTTTGGCTTTAGATTCCTGTGAGAGAAATTTGAGGTTTAAATATTGTTTTACCTTTGTTTTTAAACTTTTCAACTAATAAACTTGGATGATATTTTAACGATAAAAATAAATAAATATTTATAAATTATTTAATTAATTATAAAAGGTGCATAAGATAGACATAAAATAGGTTTTAAAATAAGTAGGCAAAAGCAGGGATTTTCCTTTCAAGTCGCCATGCTTGGCTAGTTAGCCCGCATTTTCCGAATGCAAATACAAATGCATGCGGGCATCCATTAGCATAAACTTTAAGGACATCCGCAAACGTACAGTGACACGTGAACCGAAGCGCGGAAATATTTTTAATGTCCTGCGGCGGCAGCGAGCACTTGTCGAGAGCATATGGAGAAGGTCCTCGAAGTTCGTTGAGCGTGGAAAGCGCGGAAAAGCCGGCGGGGCCAAGCTCTTTAATGACGACCGGCAGTTAAGTAATTTTCCTTGTATTTTCCGGTGGTGGCCGCACGCCAGCGCCTTTGGCTTAATGCGCTTGTACCTGTTTCGCAGATCCTGTTTCTGTTTCAGTTTCAGTTTCTGATCCTGTTTCTGTTGTCTGGCAGCTGCAGCCCGCACTTTGCTCCAGCTGTTGCTCCTTTGGCGGCTGTCAATGGCCTTCGGTGTCATTTGACTCGCAATTACCACCCACTGGGGGGTGGGGTGGCAAGCCATCGCCCACTTGAAGGGCCACCTCTAAGTGGCCCACTACCACGACTACTCCCACTCCTTCGTCTTCTACTTGAGCACAATGTAAATTTGATTATCGCTCTCGCAAATATTTGTCAGCCACTCACTAAGGGGGCGGGGGGATGGGATTTTCAGCCAGAAATGGGGGCAGCTGGATTGGCTGCCAGCTTTGTTGCTGACATATTTATCTAGACGTTTGCCACTGACATTTTTGTTCACTGCCAGCCAAGCTTTTGCCCTTCATCTGCACTGAGAAATAAATTGAGAAGTTTATTTAAAATAAAATATATTTTAAATTATGAAAAACTGAAAATTAAAGGAATATCTGTAAGTTACTTTTATGGACTTTAAAATAAAATATATAATAATAATAGATCTATTAAAAAAGTTAGTACTGAAAATAGTAATTCGAATTGCCACTAAAAGTTAAAAATTTTAATTTAATTTTTATAAATACCAAATGTAAACATTTTATACCCTACTAAACTATATTTTCCTGTGTGACAAACTCGGCTTTTGTTTAGCTCGTCATGATTAATTAAAACTTGCTCCCTATTTTCGGATGTTGTTGTGGCATTTTGTTGTTCCCCATCGTATTTGTTGTTTTACTTCCTGTCGCCGTTGTTGCATTGGTGTTTGTTTTGTTGTACTTTGTTGTACTGACTCAGTCCAGTGTGAACATGTTTCTTTTTTACCACGCAGCTTTTCAACAAATTACAGCAAGGCCAGGCCTCTCTTGCCAATTGATGGGCGAACGGGGGAAGTGGGCGGCCAACGGGGGCCAGCTGGGGGCTGTGGAAAAGTGGGCGGGTCAGGGCTATCGTATCCCAAAAGGAGGCGTGGCAGTGGCAAAGTTGCGGGCAACGGATTTTGGACTCATTAGGCTCGTTCACTGTTGGTGTGAAAATTCAGCAAATATGTATACAAGACTGAGGGATGTGTATGTGTGAGGGTGGGCGTGTCCTCGTGTGTGTGTGCGACTGGGCGGGTGTCTATGTGTAAACACAGGGCTTAATGAGAAAAGAACTTACTCTGCTGTTTGAGTTTGGTTCCTGGGTTTGGGCTCCTCTGTTTCCGCTTTTTCTCTGTTCTGTCGCTTTTTTGTTTTCGGTGATGTCGGCGGGTTTTATTTAGTTTACACAGGTGAGGTGTCCGTATACGTATACGTTTATGTGTGGTGGGTGGCGCTGTGGGTGTGCGTGTTTCAGGTGACAGACATGCAAACACAGCATTGTAATTTCTTTTCGATTTTTGCTCTCTCCTCACTGCGGTTTCAAATTAAAATCCAATTCATTTCCATTGCAAATAGCGCAGCGCAGGATAATTTACAAGATAAAACCTTTCTCGGCTGAAATGGCAATTCGCTTTAATCTTAAAATAATGGCGAGTTGAGAAAAGCATTAAAGCTTACCGCCGGAAAAGCATAAAACAATGGTCGTTCCATAAACAAAATAACTGGCAATTTAAATTAATTACCATGAACTCGGCGTAAATCAAAATTTTTTAATTGCCAGCACTAAACAAAAAAAGAAATAAAAACTCAACTGAGTTTTATTCTGCATAGATAAACTAGTTTATTGAAAACAATTACTAAACAATTGAAGCGTGGCTTCTGATGGGAAATCTAACAGAAAGCTTACGACAAAAATCATAGAAAAAAGCTAGGATTATGGCACAATTCACAAAATTAATTATGCAGGATTTTTGCGTTTTTATTTGACTTTTAAATGCAAATAGATTACATTGAATATGTGATGGAAAATCAAACACAAAGATTCAGGCAAACAAAAGTTCCTGTATATTTTTATACAGATTTAATTTATAAGCAAGCACAGATTGATTTTAAATTTCTAGAAATTTTTGCGGCAAAACCAGAATAAATTAGGCTGGATATATATATTTATTTTTTATCGCTTCTACTTTCTTTACAAACTCATATAGATCACGTTTAAAAGCGGGGCGTAAAAGGAAATAACGAGCAGCATCAACATTGCTAATTACTTTCTCATTATGCAGGCTATTTAGCTTTAATTACACTAAGCTCCAAGCCACGACACACACACACAGACAGACAGACATCCTGGCAGGATACCCCCTCACACACACACACTTAAAAATGCAGGGACACATGGAGAGCTCTTCTAAACTAGCAAAAAAGCGCTCAAATGCTCGAAATTCGCCGGGCAAAAGTGGCAACAGCATTTGAGCCTTTCACTTTTCACCTGCCTCGGCTTACGGCCCGCGGCTTTGCCCGCTAGCAATTCCAATTTACAGCGCAAAATGTTCAGAATTTTCCATTTGAATTTTCGGGCTGCGCTGGGAAAAACTGGGAAAACCGGTGGCCAGGGGGAGGGAGAGATGGTGGCCGGGTGTAACCCGAAAGGGAAACGCTCTTGTGCGCCAAATTGCCGGCTCTCGGCAGCGGAAAATACGAGAATACGGCTGCAACACTGGGTGCGAAAAGTATGCAGCCATAATGAGGCGAGCTGGGATATATCCAGTGTATTCTTTACGATCAATTTTCAGGCTTTCAATCCGGTTTCAGTGCGCCGGGGCTCGGTTAATTATATCAATTTAACAAAGAGGCCAGCAAGTGAGCTTTTCCGCACACACCTGGCTGCGGCGAGCGCTTTAAATATAAATGCACAGGGAAAAATCAAATACATTTTATTTCAAAATAATGTTTAAAGAATGATGTTCCTTTAAATATATTAAAAATAATTTTTAGCAGATTTTATTTAAAAAAAACATAAAGTTAAATTAGGTTAAGCAATATAAAACACTTTTTATTGGTTTAAAAATGCATTTCAAAATAAGTAACTTTTATAACTAATACTTAATTATTTAAAAAAATATAATGGTAAATTAAGGTAAACAATCGATCATATATTTTTAATTTTCCAAAATGTTTAACGTTTTAAAATATTGGTTAAAATCTATTATTTTTAAATATCTGGTATGCAAATTCCGAGCTGCCGACTAATTTTGTTTACTTTTTCCCTGTACATGTGTGAGTTGCTCCCTTTCGGTTTATTTGCATTTTAATATGCCTCGTATTTTATGGGGCATTCATATTGTTGTAGGTAGGTATTTATAATATATTTTCCCTTAAGCCGCATTTGTGTAATGAAACGGAAGGGATTACCGCTGGCCGCCGACTGTCGGTTGCCCCGCAACCCGCAGTCCTTGGGTCTTTTAGCCCCGCGAACCACCCACACAAATCGGCCAGAAACCCACGCACACCCACGCACACCCACGTAACCCTTAACCCTCTCGTGCCCATCTTTTGGCCCGAAGTTTAACGAAATTGAAACACATTTGCCTGACAGTTGCCATCAGCTTGGCTTCAATTTGATGTCAGCATTATTGACTGATCCTTCGGGCCTTACCCTCAGCCAGCCAGCCATCCAGGGGCTTCTCTGCCGTCTGGATCGCACATACATATGTTTACCCAAGGCTGAAACACTTCAAGTTGCCTAGTTAAAGTTAAGTGTTCGTGGGCGGTGGGTAGGGAGGGGCGTGGCCCTGCTCAATCATATTTCACATTCGCCACTTGTCAGCTTTTATCTCGTTTTCGTCATCCCAAGAAGTGCCCATCTTATTCCAGAGTCCCCACTCCCCTTTCCCCCCCGACGGTTGTCATAATTTCATTATTTGCTGCGTTCAGGCATAAAAAAAGGGATATTGTCTGGCTGCTGTTGTGTGCGTGAGTGAGTGTAAGTGTGTGGGTGTGGGCGGGTTGTCATGAGCACGATGATGCTCGCATGTCCTTTCCGTCGACGTCGGCACACGCATTTATTCCTCAGCTTCTGTGGCAGTTGGCGGCCATCGCAGGATGACAGAAAACGTCTATACAAACAGCAGACAGGACGACAGGACGACGGACAGACGGATAGATGGGCAGTCGAACACAGAGACGCACAAACACGGCCAGAAAAGAATTACTTATGGTTTTCTGGAATTCGAATTTAATTTCGACAAGGTCCTTCAACTAGGAATGTCCATTGAAAGTGTCTAGCCACGAGGACCTACACTGTTTTCAGTAAACAGATTATCCTTGAAATTGTGTGTTTTGTAGATCGACTTACAAATAAAAAATATTTAATGGCTTGATGGCTAATCCTAGAGTCAAACCCAAGGACTTAACTATTTAAATATTTAATGCTATTAAATGTCAATTAAAAATGTTAACTTGCTAAATTAAGAATATTAATTATACAGACATTTTCAAGAATTTCTTACCCAAAATAAATATTTTTTAAAACTTCCCGCATTTTTAATTAAATGTGAGAAACATTTTTATGTCCATAAAAATAAATTTTTATCTTCCATAATTTTTTTAAAGTTTTTTTTCAGACTGTATCCCTTATTTCTGCAAGTGCACACATGCGTGGCACATCCTTTTTCAGCCAGTTGACTGACTGACGCGCCTGCCACGTGCCTCAAGTTATGAGACTCGACGGCCAGGGACTCGACTGCTAGCCAAGTGCGGTCCACAGCCCGGCCCAAACTTCAATTTTAATTGGATAATTACTCATCCAATCCGGGATTTAATCCCGCCTGAAATTGATGCACCGCATCGGGGGGTCGGTTAATGCGGCAAAAGGGGGGCAGGCAGGTTAACTGGATGCATCCTTATTCAATGCTCCCTTTGAACCTGCCAAGTCTGCGGCTCAAGTGGCTGAATGGTATTTTCTCCCTCCTTTCGCTTGGCAAAAATGCATCGCAATGGTTTCCAAATAGATGCACTCCAAAGTGCAGGCCATAAAGGATGGCAACTTGTTGGTGGCACGCACAAAACCGCTTCCACAGACCATTCACCAAATGTACGAGATACACACACACGGATGACACCCGGAATGTGCAGAAATTGAAAGCCAAATACGGTGAAGTTGTTGCCAAAGGGTTTAAATGCCGACCGACTGCCAAATGGCTTTCCATTCACAAGTCCCCGGCATTAAATGTTCCCCCAAATCGATGCAGCTGCATGCAAAGTGATTCTTCAGATACATACGAGTAGTTCTTCGAGTTGACGGGATAGAAAAGAGGAATATTATAAGGGAGAGATACTTTGGCTTAACCTTGTTGCACAACATCGGGGAGTGTTTTCGCAGACAATTGACATGGCAACGGGTCAGAGGAGCTCACGAGGTCCCAGGACAAACAATCAGACGCGGCTAAGTGCTGTAATATTTGCACTGTCTATACACAGAGGGAAATATCAAGTGGTTTACTCAAGATTAATAAATATTAAATAACTTAAAAAAAATGGTGGACTATCAATAGATTTTACAGAATTTATTTAAAATTGATAAAAAAAATTTTAAGATAATAAATTATAAATAATATTAGTTTTTTAAATACTTTATTATTTTTTAACTAAACTAACTTAATAATTATAATTTTTAATGGCTTAACTAAGGATTAGAAAACCATTTTAATTATTTCGCAGTGCCTTAAATTCCGTGGGAGGGGCTGAAAATGTTTCCGCTGAAGCTGCGAGCAGCGAAGCATGAATCGAATATTTTCATCTTTCATTCGCTCGGGCGAGTTTTCCGCTAGGATTTCAAAGGCACGGATACGGATCCCTCGCCATGGCAGCCTGCGCGTCCCAGTCGAAATCCCGCTGTCTGCTGCCCGTCCGTTGATTAGAATCAACATAAATAAAATTAATTGTTGCCGGTCGAGTCGTCGGGGGTTGCATTCAATTTGATTATTAGCTCAATCCAATCCAAAACGAACCGGAAACCGAGACCGAAAGCGAAGGGTGGTGCGATTCTGGTCGGACTACTTATTTCGATTTTGTCGTTGGCTAATTTTCCTGCGGTCGAAGGCGAAGTCCCCTGGGCACTCGCTTCAATGGCACAAAATAATTATAATTTATTTACAGCGCCCGTCTGTCTGTCTGTCTGTCTATCTCTGTGTCTGTAGGAGAGTTTGAATGTCGCTCTGTTTGCTGCTTAATTGCCAACTTCTACTGCGAAAACGGTTTCGGCGGCCGTCCTCAAAAAAGCCCCCCCCGTCATAAATTGTGTGCAATTGTTTCCTGAACTCAGGGCCCTTGCATCAGGAAATTAAACAGCGATTCGCCCTCTGTTTTTGACTGTCCAACTCATCTGCATGCGCCAAGCGAAATATGCAAAAATGCCTCACCAACCACAAGGACACTGAAAAAAAGGGCAGTAAATATTAAAAGATTTTCCAAAAGATTTATACATCTATAGAAAAGGTATAAAATATTTATAAATTAATATTTAAAACTTTTTCTAACTTAAGATACCCTTTCTTTAATAATCTCCTTTATTTTTTCCCTGTGTACCCATTCAAAGTCCTTAGGCTTTCATGTCGCAGTTCAAAATCATAAATTACCCAAAAACTGACCCAACAGCGAGTGTCGTACTTTGTATTATGCAAAATTTGCAGCGACCAAGTTGCGGACTGAAATTAAATTGCCAGCGCGAGGGACGAAGCACATGAGACAATGAATCGATAATTTATAAATACTCCGATGATCGTGGCTTAGTGAACAAAAGCAGCACTCATTTTGCAATACTCGTAATGGCCACAGGGTAAAGGGTCCAAAAATGCATAAAACCGAGCACTGAGCACCAAGAACCAAACCCATTTGCTGAATGGAACCCAGCAGCCCCACTCGAAATGCAGTCGTTGTGGCAACCAGTTGAGTTGCAACTGCCACTGCCACTGCCAATGCCATGGCTAAATGGTGGGTTTTTGGCTTTGGCATTGGCAGTGTGGAGTCGGTTGGGTTTTCAGCATGATTTCTCAATTGATTGCAAGTGGCATCGGAGTTTTGGAACTCGGAGTTAGAGCCATGTCATGCCTAATGCTTATTACCAACACTCGGACGCTTGGCAATTTATGCAGATGTAGCTGTAGCTGCAGCTGGAGATGCAGATTCGGCTGCCAAAGCAGCTTACGTTCGATGGTTCTTGGCCAAATGCCCAGTGGGCAGTCGATTTGTTGTTTCTATAATTTTAATTGGAGCTCCGTCCCACAGTGTGGGAGAGAGAGCATTTTTGGCAATTTCCAAAACAAATATTGCTCGAAAGGATCTGCTCCGGCATGCATGAAGTAGTGCCCAACCACCTACGGTTCTCGTACTTGCACTCAGGTGACCAGGCCAAAACCGGCTGAGACCAGCCACCTACGAAATAGTTTAGAGCATGAAATTGCTTTCAACACTGGCAACTGACACACACACACACTGCAGGGGGAGATATTCTATATGCACACTACATAGGGGGGAAACTGAAAGTACCAACTGTGAGCAGTGCTCCGTAAACATGTTATGTAATTAAAATGCCTTGCAGATATTTTGCCCAAACATTTTGCGGCTGCTTTTCGCTTTTGTGTGCCAAAAATATTCCTTTCCAAATAACTTGAGCTCCTCTTTTATGAGCGGCCGCTCTTGCTCGCAGCCCCAACTTTCTCAATGGAATGCCCCAAATTCTGGCAAGCTTTCGCCACTTTTCCTTCCACTTACTGCATGGTGCATGCAACTCTCGTGCAGGGTGAAAAAAATGCAATATCTATGCCACATATATGTATATGAACATGTTTCCTAATTTAATCCTAATATTATCCATTTTAATCAAGCGAAATGTATATTAGTAATTGACGAATTTAAGAGCCGAAACAATAATTATTAAATCATAAAAATATTTAATTGCAAATTCATTGTTTGAGAAAACAATGCCACAATAATTTTGCATATGATTTTATTACAAAAGCCGCTTTTAATCGCATTTATATTGAAGAGAGCATAATCGCCAATTACACTTCATTCATCAGTATTTTCTCTTGCATAAATTCAGTAACGAGTATTTAAATAATACAATTATTATACTAATCCTTTTGGATTACCTCTGCTAGTGAAAAAACCCCATTTATATTTTACAAGTGACAAGTGGCTAGTACTTAATGTTTTATTTATTTCTTGCAGACGTCACAAATCTGGACTACGTAAAGGTGAATGCCGAGGCGGGCAAGAACGTGACCATTCCGTGTCCGGGGGTCAACGAGCACTCGCTGGTGGACACGCTCGTGTGGAAAACGGCGTCGACGACCATCGCGCAGTTTGCCAACCGGATACCCCTGCTCCACAGTCCGAGGGTGAGTTAAAAAATCACAAATAAAAAAAAGAACAAAATAAAAGTTAAATAAAAATACCTTTAAATCTCTAAAGAAACTAAGAATTTGAGAAAAATGTAAGCAGAATAATAGATCAATAATTTTAATGAAATACTAACACCAGTAATAATACTTTAGTAATAAATTATCTATAGTCCATGAGTAAAAAATTACCCAAATTAATAAAAAATAAAAAATATATATAAATTTCCATAAAATCCTTAAAGAAACTAAGAATTTGAGAAAAATGTCAGTAGAATAATAGATCAGTAATTTAAATGATATACTCTACAGTAATAATAATTTAGTAATAAATTATCCCACAAATCAGTTTCCATCTCATTTTCCACCATAATCCAATCGAATTTATTCATTAAAGATTCAAGATTTACTCCCCTTCCTGCAATTTTCGCTCAAAAATTGCCCTCCAGTGTCATATCAGAATTCATTTCAACACTTAGAGACTGCACTGCGCCCGCTTCCTCCGCCCCGGAAAGGCGTTCGTCCCTAATATATAGGGCCCTTCTTCCTTGGGCGCAAAAACGAAGCTGTTAAAATAATTGATGGCCGGTTGCTGGGCGGCTGTTTGAACTTTACCATCCGCCGTCGACAGCGGCGATGAGTACAAGAAAGTGCAGCGAAAGTCCCGACAACTAAGTGGCCATCAATGGTGGCAAGATCGGGGGGATCGGGGTCACCAACCCGGGAGTGCAGTGCAGCCGGCGCGGCTAATATATTTTAAATGTTTGATAGTTGCACTAAAACAAAAGCGACATGGCGCAAAAAAATGTTCAAGTGGCTGCCAGATGGCAGAAAAATGGAGATAGAGGGCTAAATGGGGAGCCGAGCGGGCCGAAAGTGATTGCAATGGCCTTAAACGCACTCGAGGGGCCGTTGAGGCGGCGCAAACAGAATGATGAAGTTGCCCTTTCGTTGGGAACAAGATGATGGAGAATCCTGAGATGTCTGTACTGCGAAAAAAATGTACAGGGGAAATATAGAGTAAAAATCGTGATTTTTATTAAACTTTCTTGCGGAAATATAAATATAAAAAAATTAAAATCAAACAATATATTTGAAACAATTTTTAATAATTTAATTTTTTTCCTTTGATTAGAAAAAAAATTTTTACAGTAACAATTTCAAAATATTTTAAGTATTTATAAATTAATTTTCAAAGCAGAAACTCATTTAAAACTTAATATTTGTATGGTAATTTGAGAGATTAAAAAAAAAAAATCATGTATATTTTAGCATAAAGTTTACTAAATTTTAGTTATTTTGGAACTTTTTACCTTGATAGATAGCTCGTCGAATTTTGTTTGAATTTCTCTCAAAACATTAGAAATTCTCCGTACTAGATCGCATATTTTTTCTCAGTGCATTAAGCAGCTTCTCCTTGAGCTGCAGGAGAGGGCTAGCCGGCTATGTGTTAAATGGCGGACTGGGACACTTGAGCTGCAGCCAAAGTGGGTCCCAATCCCCGGCTTCGGCGCTCGGCTCGCATTTCTTGGCCCGAAGTTTCCTGCAAGTGCGGCGGCTGCTTCTTGGCCCGGCTATTATGTGTATTAAAAGTTTTTCACCTTGGCACAGTAGCTGCTTCATTTTATTACAGCTGACACATGACCCCCCGCACACACACACTCGCATAAGACCCTGTTGAGCTATTAACTTTTGTTTTATGGCCGAGACTAGAAATGATTCATGTTTGCCCAAGCCAAGCGGACTAAGGAGATCCACTTGCCCGAAGGACGAGGGATTTGCCCCTACAAGTTTCTGTTGATTCTTCTTTTTTCCCCCTTTTCCCTTTCTTGCTCTCTGGATTTTCTGGCCATGTAGGGCCAAAAGGGCGATGAATGTAATTAGAGTTTACTGGGGGAGAATCGTATGGGAAATTAAAAATTCCACATGGTAAATTTCTGGCAAATATTTTTCGGGGCCTGTCTAATAATGCCTGTCGACCGAACAATTCGGCAGAATGCAATCGGCCGAAACACACACTCACATATATGTGCCTTTATATAGAAACTAAGGTTGTAATTTGAGGCCATGCATGTGGCAAAAGATACAAAAGTAAATAACAGGGTCAGGCATGCGAAGATAAACCGGATAGACTCTTACTGCAGCCGCTCTCAAAGATAGATTGTTGGATGAATGTGGATGAAATAATTTAGTTTTGCCATTCGAAACAGACATAAATTCACCCGAAATACATTTGCAGTATCACAGTAATCTGTGATGAAAATCCTTATTAAATTTGGCCCAATTCCCAGTGTGAGAAAGGCAGGTATGTATGCGCCAGCCTGCCTTTCCAGGGAAATGGAAATTATTTTCGGCTTCATGCAATTTCCAAATTTTCTGCAAATCAGAATAGAAAAACAAACAAATCTTGAATGAATTTACTGCCAATGCAACTTGGCTTTATGCTCAAGTTGGGCAAGACACATAGTTCAATTATGAGCAAGAGTCGGGCATTTGTGGGCAAAACAAATTTGCCTGATACAGGAAAAACTTTTAGGCCGGGTCGATGACAGAGTTCCTAAATTTTGTTTTTGTTGTTGCCATGCATGTGTGTACTCCATGTAAGACTTCCTCCTATTTAAAAAGTTTTCCCAGCCGAAAGTGGAAACTCGTGTCGGTCGCTATGTTGGGTTGTCAGGCCCTGAATATCTAGATTTTAATTTTCAGATCAGACAAACGGAGTTCTCTAATTAAGTTCTCGTCTCATCTCGTTTGCAGATACAACTTTTATCGGACAACTTCGGCCTGCAGTTTTCGCCCTCGTTAGCGAGTGATACGTCGGAATATATATGCCTGGTCAACGATCGGCATATACCAGAGGCCATTGTGGACTTACTGGTCCAGGGTGAGTTGAAGATTTTATCTAAAACATCACAACATTACTGCAGTTTCATCCCTTTAATCCCAGAATAATGATATATATTTTTTAATTTCTCTTTAAAGATGGCAATTCGCATTCCTTATTTTAATTTCATTTAAATTATCACACTTTGCATTCATTTACTGGCGCTCTTAATAAAACGCCTAACTACTTTAATGATTTTTCCGGTTTACTTGGCCAACATCCGCTGGCCCCCGCGATTCCAGATTCCATTACCCGATATGTCTTCGTTCCTCTTCATTTCTGCATCGATTCCGCACTCTTGTTTTCACTGTTGTCGCCCTCGCCTTGACATGATTTCCATTTGCATTCCACTGATAGCTGGCACTTTTCTCGTTTCTTCCCTGCAGATGTGCCCGATCCGCCGGAGCGACCATTGTTGATAAGTTTCACATCACGCTCGGTGAATTTATCCTGGGCGCACTCGCAGCATCCGCGGAATGCGCCCGTCACGCATTTTATTATTGAAACGCGGTAAGTGTTGCCGCGGCGAGGAATAAAGCGCCAGCAGAGGTGCCGAGTATGGATGGGTTTTTATATAAAATATAAATATATACTAAACGAAACTAAAATCAGATTTACTATAGAGATATCAAAATCCTGATATATAATAATGAAGCATAGGTAATTTCAAATCATAATAGCTTAAAAGTGTGCAACATTCCAAAAGAGCCAATTCGAAATCGCTCTTATTTTTCACTGCATATTTTTAGACACCTTTATGCGAGTTTTCCAATTGATAATAGTAATTAAAATTAATTTTTTAACCCTAAATAAGTAACTCTCTCCTAAAATCTTTTATTTATTAATCTTAAATAGAGCAATCGTTTTCCCCATACTAAGTTAGATTTCTTTAAGCAAAACTTAGATACTTAAATGTCGCACCTTAAGATCGTGAAACTAGCTAATTGACCAGCACTTTCCCACCCAAGTGGGATGTTTTAAGTTGATGAAGTGCCCGTGGGTGGGCACTTGGTCGGTTGGGTGGGGTGGTCGAGTGGGTGGCGAAGGGCGCTGAAGAGCTGTCTGTGGCGATGATGGACGCGCGGCCATGATTGACACATGCAAAGGCGCTCTGCCAAAGGATGCAAACTGCGGCTGACCCCATTGCGCTAATGAATTAGCGAGCAAAGCGAAACGCTGGATGCACACCATCGCCATAATGCGCCCATCAGCGTCATTGGGATGCTTAGCAGCTGGCCACGCCCTCTGCCACGCCCACGCCTTTGACTTGAAGCCGCCCATATGATTTTCACGTGTACGGAAAGAACGCATTCAATTAAATTTATGCGTTTACGGCTGGCTTAAATGCACAAGTGGGGTTGAAGTAGTAGCACTAAAGATAGTCAATAGACAAAGCTTAATTTACTTTTAAAGTGCCAAATGGCTTAAAAAAATAGAAACCATTTTTTAGAATTTAATATTTTAAAAAAATTTTAAAGCAGAAAAGAAATTATAACTATTTTTATTTTAATATCAGTGTTATTATTCAATCAACGAAATAAATTGTTTAAAGTACCTGTTGTAATATATTTTCCAATAAGGTTAATATTCATAAAAGATGATTGCTAAACATTTGACCGCTACTGTAAATCTCGGACCGCAGATTCAGCCCATTGGTCCGGCAGTACTTTAATTAATATGTAAAAGGATGACGACGGCATGCATGACTACGGGGATACGCACTTCACTTGTGCTCCATTTAAATAGAAAAGAAAACACAGGCACGCGTATAAAGCCATATCTGTGCCTCAGTGTGGGTGTGCAAAGGGGGTTTCCCCCGGTTTAAGTCGAGCACATATACATACACCCGCCCACACACATACGGCTGGCATTGTACGGCACTGGCTATTTTCCGAATAACTTGAACTCAATGCGGGGCATGAAATAAAAAGCAAGCGCCGCCGCCAACGCGGTACAAAGGCCAAGCGAAAATGTCGGAAAAAAATACCAAAAAGCGAAACTTTTTCAATAAATTTCCATCAACTGCAGTAGCGCCGGGGGAGAGGGGCGGTGGCGGTGGCAGAGGGGGGGCGTGTCCTCGACAAGACACTGGGTTTCCCAGCACAATCGATGACAGCCAACTGGAAAGCAGAGCCTGCGGTGCATTTATGCAAAATAAGAAATAACTGCACCCACACAAACACTGAAGGAAATGTGAACACGCGCCGCCGCCTGCCAAGTGTAGCTACACTGGGAGAAATTCAGAGAAAATTTAAAAGTTTCTTCAAATTAAATTCGTAGATAAGCGAGCCTTAACCAAATATATAAACTGCAGAAAAATTATGAACATTTAAAATTTGAGACTGAATAATTTGTTAATTTGCAACTGAAGTATTAAATTCTTAACAAACTGTATCCTTATATCAATAATATGAAACATAAATAAAATTCAGAATTTTTTAACCTTTCTCAGATAAATTGTTATTTTCCAAATAATATTGAGTCCTTAGGAACCTATAGCATTATATCTATAATGTAAAACCTCCTAAAAATATTTAAACTTTTGTAATCATATATTATATTTTTTTATGTTTTTAAACCATTTTCCTCAGTGCATGAGCAGCTTATACGCAGCATAGCATACTTTTTTGGGTAACGCGTACACAAAATGAAGCTGCCCCGCTGCCATCTCATTCTCCGGCGAGGTGGAGCTGCAGACTGCATTTTATGTAAATTCCCATCGACATGGGAGTGAGTCGAGTTCTTGATGCTGTCGAGGACCCCCTTATCGACCCCCTCCCCTGACCCCACTCTCCCTTTATTTCACAACGCCTCTTATTTACATTTTCGCTTGATTCGGTTTATTTGCGCATATGCAAAAAGGGGATGGGCGGTGGGCGGTGGGTTGGTGGTTCAATATGCACATGCAGCTCCCATCGAAATTGAAAGACGCCAGAATCAACGAGATGATGACGATGATGATGGGGACATCCTTACGCTGGATTCGTCGGCTTGGCCCCCGTGCAATTGAAATGGGCTGAGGATGAGTTGTCCTGCCAAGCGTTAAGTCTATCCATAAATTGCTGCCCCTCAACTGTTGCACAGCCAGCAGGCAGGATAATGTCATCAGTTGGCGGATGTGTGTGCTTGCACATGCATATAGTACATACACATATGCATTGATGTTTTGTATTTCGCATATTTGGATGGCAAAACTTTCGGTCAACCGAAAACTGGGCCAAAACTCTGCGGCTTGCCACTCCACACACACACACAACTACTGACATGTTTATCAACTGCTGTGGATACTGTTTCTCGATTCCCATTCACCGAAAATCGAAAGCCGAAATAAAAAATAGTCCATATCATTATGCCACGTCCGCTCATGATTCAGATATCGTTTTCCATTTTTAGGCCACGCAACTCACTCATCTGTATTTTCCGTCCCTTGATTTTGTCCTATGTTTATTCAGTTTCTTTTTGCAGAGGGTACACGAATAAAATTAATTAAATCTTACGCTTATGAAAACATTTTCATTTGCTGGTTATTTTTTGTTTACTTTTCACATTATGGAAAATACATTTAAAGGCATAATGAACTGGGGAAACGTTAATAAAAACATTTATAATTGGAAAAGGTGAAAAACAACATTGCTTAAAGTGAATTAAATGGAATGGGAATGGAATAAAAAAGTAAACTATATTTTTCACAAGTTATTCTCTGAACTTACACTTATTTTTAGACCATCTTAACGATGTATTTCGTAGGTCCCCAATAAAATATACACTTAACTGTCCTCCATTCTGCCAAAAGAAAAACTGTGGGTATAAATTCTGGCCTGTTTTTTAACCAAGTTCCTGACTTATCTGCCGAGTGCTCCGACCACTATTTGTCCATTATCTTTAAGGACTCGTGCCGCAAGTAAATTGTCCTGTTTCAACAACTCGTGCATGAACCTTGGCCCACAGCCCCCGGCTTACGGCCATATAGAAGCGATACCCATGGCGAGCAAACACAAACTCTCCCCGATGCATAAATAACTCATATTCATTTGCTTAATACGGAAAAAAGTAAGCAAACATTTTTAAAGCAGCTTACTACCACGGGGGGAAGGAAAAACAACGTCAGTGGAATAACAGCAAAAAGCATCCAATACATGTCCGTGGAAAGGCCGCAAATTTATTTGCCATTGTGGTTACTTTGCCCACGCTGGCGGAGAATCTCTCCCTCGGCTCCTCGTTTTTTGGCCATCTGGGGGGGGGGGTTTCGGGTCCCAGGTCCCGAGCATTTTTCATATGTTTTTCATTCGGGACAGATGATGGGAGGCCAGTGCCCGCCATGCTTCATAAAGTCGCCAAACAATTTTTACCGAATGCAACGTGTCCGCTGGCCCGATGTCCCGATGCCCCCGATATTCAGATATATATGTACACTATATATATATACTCACTAAATGCCCATTGGCAACGCAAACAGATGTGCCCCACTCAACGCGGAAGCTGCTCGCACGCATTTATTAATTTTAATCATTTTTTTGACACAATTTCCGTTGGCCATTTTTTCGGGTTCCTTTTATTGGTTGTCGCCATTCATAAAGTGTTCAACATTTTTCATCGGCTCATATTTAAACAATTTTTAATCACACCATAAAAGCCGCACCGAATCGGTAAGCCCCATTAAAATCAAACTTTAGACGGTGGGGGTGGGGAGGGGTGAAAATTTATGCAGACCCCCTCGGAAAGGAGAATGTGCCAAAAAATATGCTAAAATTATGTGAGTTTAAACCAAAATTTACTACACTTTGAAATGTGCCATGAAAAATGTTCATTGTGCGAGCGGCTGCGAGTAATTTATATGCGCAGCAACAACAATATCGGCGGAATATACATATATATGTGTATGGATTTCTTCTTTTTTCGGGAACGTATATAGGTGGTCGGTGGGTGTATTTTTGTACGGCAGAAAGGCGCATAAATATTTTAGTGCCTATGCGCGGCACACATTTCGCGAACGGATCCGGATCCCAAAAGGACACCACCCACCGCACACAAGTGTCATGCAAATCCGCATCCGTTTTATATAAATTTTCATAATGCATTTTATGCCCATGGTTTATGTATATTGGAGCCCGTCCCTTCTCCCCATTTGCCCCGGTAGATTGCAGGCGTAAAATATAGATTTCTGGGTTTATTTATATGGACGTGCTGTTGTGCGCCGGCAATTGAGCTGGTAATTGCAATATAAATGCACAATAATGAAATGATTCGTTCAAATAATTTGGTCGAATCAAAATGTTTTGTTTGTCCTGGTCCCGTTTGCTCGATTAATTGTTCATTGAATTTTCCCTCTGAATGAGCCATCAGCAGTGCACAATAAGTTAATAAGGTCAATAAGCCTTTGAAAATTTAAGTAATTTTAAGATGCACGGGACAATGAGGTACTTAAAATTAAGTATTCTCCAATACCTTTTTAAAAATGTTTACCCAATTGAATAATCTGAAATATATAATATGAACCAACATTTCTTATAGAAAAATTGTTATCTTAGAAAAAAGATCAGTAACATAAAAATATTATAATATAAAGTACGGAATGTGTTCTAGAATATACGATAAAAATCAAAGAAAATTCTAAGTATGTTTTAAAATTATTTAATAATTTCTAGAATTATTTTCCACAAAAGGTTCTAACTTTCCGCATGTTTTCACCTTTCAGTGAGGGCGAGGATGGCATTTGGGAGCAGCTTGCCAGGATCTACACAAAGACGAATGCGACGTCATATCAGGTGACCGGGCTGACGCCCTTCACCGTCTACAGCTTTCGCCTCCTGGCGGTCAACAAGCTGGGCATCAGTCCGCCGTCCAAGGAGTCCTACTATATAGTCACGCTGCGTGAGGGTGAGTCCTTTTCCCCAGATCCTATTGTGTGTGCTTACACACTTTATTGGCGGCAGCATCGTAAACTATTCGCGTAGGCGGGTTTCACATAACATAACGTAGCATATATAGCTGGGAGCAAAATTACGCGACACATGACATAACAATTTTTACAATCGCATTAATTTTTCATTTCAATTCCAACGACTTGGGCTGACTTTTAAGTGCCGTCAATGAAAAGTTGTCACAGGCTCGCCCGGTTTTTCCCTACCCCACTTCCACACTCCCAGTTTTTGCCGCAACTGCCAGCAATTACGGCCTCATAAAGCCGGAGTCTCCTCACGTTGTATACGTTTAATTATTTTTACGCTGACGGTAGGCCATCGCAGGATCGCCTAGGCCAGGTGTGTCGTCATTTTATGGTGCTCCTCGGCTCCTCCACTTGGGAAAGTCCCCCGCATCGCATCCTGCTGCTGCGGAAATGACATTAACTGTGCCCGCCTGTAACCCAAAGAAACTACTATTGCGGTCACAATGGGAGTTACGGTTTTTTCACTTTAATTTTCTAGAATTTTAATAAATTATGCAGCTTTAGAAATGTAATCCATTTTTTTAGAGAATTTACTATAATTATTCGGAAATTATATTGAGTAATTTAGGGTTAGTCAAAAAAGAAGAATTATGTTTAAAAAATTTACGCAGTTATAATCCTTAAAAATGTAAATTTATTCCTATTTAAGATCCTAAAACTAAAGTCAATATATTTCCCCAATTATTTTTATAACATTTCTAATGCAGGCGCTTTTATTTTATTTTTCTTACCTCAACTGTGACTGTATAGGAACACTTATATTCTAGCGGCCGCTTTCATTTCATTAACATGCGATGACAAAGCCGAGAACTTTACCTGCTGAAAGTTGAGGGAACTATACTAGAACTATAGTTAAACCATTCTGCGTAGTTTAGCTGCATGCACTAATTTCCTGCCGAATGCCTCAGAGGCCCGTGTCATTCGGCTGACACTTCACCTGCTGCTGCTGCTGCTGTTGCTGCCACAGACAATGATTAATCGTGCGGCGGTGCGTGTTCCACATATAGTATATGCCCCCCACATATGTATAAATGGACTCCAAAAAGTCACAAAACTTTCCGTAGGCTTTAAGAGCGCGAGACACATTAATCAAAGGCAAAGTAGCAGTAGCAGTGGCAACAGCGACAAGCTATTAGCAACACATTTGTCTTGCGAACATTGGAAATGACTTTGCCGCTGCACAGGGAAAAATATCTACTAAGATTCTGAAACATTCTAAAAATATAATTTTTTCAATTATTAATTCGAGTTAATATTTATAAATTTTTCTTCATAAATAGTTCTTAAGAAGTTATTTAAATTCCCTTTCTAAAACAAATTTTCTTAGATTTTCCTCAGTGTAGGCTGCTCGGTTGGGTGTGAAATTCCATTTGGGCCGCACGCACAATGGAATGCGACCCAAGCTGCCGAAGCTGCAACACATGCGGTTACAAATTAGTCAATAGTGTGTTGCTGTGTCCTCGTCTTCCGAGCTCATTAAGGTCCTTTCGGCCCTCCTGGCGAGCTATGAATGCGAAGGTATGTGTGTGTGTGTATGTCCTGCGGTCGCCGGCCGAGTTGCCAATTTGTATAAATGAAGCCTGCGGCATGCATAAATTAACCAGCGACACACATACCAGCTCTTTTCCTTCGGCTCGAAAAACGGATGCTGGGCAAATCCCAAATCTAAGCAGCGGAAAAGCGAAAAGTTTTCAATTTCCAGAGCAAACTTTGGACGCGGCATCAATGTCAAGCCAAAAGACACAAAATATCTTTTAATTTATTTATAAATTCATTGAGGTATGCGAAGTATTTCGCCCTTCTTGCGGCTCTGGCAAACTGCCAGCTCATCCTTAGCCAGGGCACACCTGCTACACTGAGAAAAACGCAGGGGAACAGACCCTAAAAAGTTAGAAAATTAGTCTTATTTTTACATTCCAGTTAGCTTTTTTAGATGAAATATGATTAGGGATCTTCTCAAGAGAATTTTCTTTTCATATCTACACCTAGTAGTTTTCTTTTGCGAATTTTTCTAAGCAAAATTTTTATTTTCTGAGTGTATCTGCGCGACACACGCATCATTTAACCTGCGAGTAATTCTCGTAGACAAGGCCAAAAGGGGGATGGTTGCGAATAGGAAAGACGTCCAAAAACGTAGGCGCAGAGACCCTGAAACCCACTCCAAAGACCTACGAAAAAACAGGCCGTGGCACTTGCAACTTATGTTGCGTGACAGTGACAACTTGACAATGCCACAGACAACGTTCCGCTTTACATGACAGGTCAGAGGGAGTTTTCGGGTGAAACTTTTGCGCGGCGTTTTTAATTTCGAATTTTTGAGTTTTCCGCCGGAACTTTCTCTGCCAGCCAAAGTTTCTGGCCTAGCTCAGTCATTCCGACTTAACCGACTTAATCTCTTGCAGCTCCCACGGGCAAACCCATCCCGACAACGGCCCACAACACGTCCTCCACCTCGGTCTACATCTCGTGGAAGGCCCCGCCGCCGGATACCATATTGGGCGAGTTCCTCGGCTACCGCATCACATATCGACCACGCGATCGGGATCCCAACGACACCAAGGAGATCTACATACGCGACAACACCGTGGAGGTGAGTGGTGATTATATTCGCCGGTGTATTTAGTTGTACAGGCCAAAGATAATTGAATTTCACGATTTCTGACACTTTTCCATGTTGCAAATGCAGCCCCCAAGTTCGAAATGCAGTGAGAAAAATCATATTTAATTGTTTAGTAATTTCAAAATTAATTTTAATATTTAAAGAAAATATTATTATTAGATCAACCTTATCCAATTCATCAATTTGTAGTTTCAGTGATATATTTAAAAATATTTTTAAACCAATTTTAAATATTTGTTTCATATTTAAGTAAAATATTTTATTTACAGTGTCGAAATATAGAGAAACATTTCGTGTCCCGCCTGCAGCGTCATTCAATTTCGCTTTGGTTTCGGTTCGTGTCTGTCTGCCTTGCCACGTGCATATCATTTTCTTTGCCACAAAAACTCGAGGATTTCTATTCCGATTCCGAATGCCAGGGTTTCGGCTTAAATTTTGGTCTAAAAATGTATATGTGTGTGTGTGGGTGTTTCCACCTCGTCATTCGCCGGCTTAAAGTCACATCAGCGGCGTATTAAAAAGTAATTTACACCTGGCGACAGGCAAAACATTTCCCACACACCTGAATGGAGAGAACGGGGACTACAAGTGTTTTGCGTTGGCCACCTGTCAAGGTGTTACCATATCTCGTTTGGGGACCCCGCTATCAGTGGCAATTTGTTAACGATTAGTTCCCAGCTGGGGCCAGTTACTACTTGTCTAGGCTGAAACGAAACGAAAGCGTAGTGGGTGTGTTGTTCCATCTCCACGGGTCTGTCTTTTGTGTTGTGCGGACATAGTTGGGCACGCAAGTTGGCTAATGAACCAGGCGATTGGGGGGAAAGTCGATGAAATGGGGGCGAAACCAGAACAAATAACTTGGGAATACCTTTCAATAAAAGAGAAGTTTGGCCCAAGCAAACCAAACGCTTAATTTTAGTTTGGTAAATTATATAGTAGCTATCTGTCAACTGGTTAAAACCATTTCGGGATCTTTATTGAGACATTCCATTATATGTTGAAATAAAAATAATATATATTGAATGTTAATAAATAAAATAAATTTAAATAATATAATTTTCTTTAACATTTAGTGAGCAATTTAAAGTCAAGCGACAGGTGAGGTGCCCAAAAAGAGCTCCAATTTCAACTTTTTTATACCTTCCTTTTCGATGCTCTAAGTTTTAACGATTTTCAGCTGCCATCGCCTGACTTTGGATAGATTTTAGTCCACCCCTGGGTATAATTTTGAACCGCTGGCCATTTCGGAGGCTCTTTGAGCCAAATACTAAAGCCGAGCACTGGGAATGCATTTTCGAATTTGCAGCTGCATTCCGGATGCATTTGCCAGCTGGGAGGGGATTGGCTGAAAATATGCAGAAATTATTAGCGATAATGCTCACGTACGACACTCAGCGCGACAGACTTTCGAAAAAAAAAGAAGAAACTAAAAATAAAATAAAAGTGGGTGGATGGAGGTGGTCTCCGAAATGGGAGGACGCTTGATTGCCACAAGCATGGCACGCTTTTGTGCTCGAGTGCATATTTTGTCCTTATCTAGACGCAGCTACCCGTCCCTGTCTCCGTGTCCTCTATTTTGCTCTCTTTTGCATGTCGCAGGCATGTTGAAATATTATCCTTCCAGGCAGAAACGTGCGACTTTAGTTAAACTTATTTTTTTCGGTAGAGTAAGGGCACCGAGAAAAAATTGTGTGTTACTGTACTTATATAGGGATAACATTTTTGATTCAATCAAAAATATTTTGCTCAACTTCTTTACGAATAAAGAAATAGCAAATGTTATATTACTTTCGTAATACCAATCATCAGATTAAACTATCCATAGGATAGACTAATAAATACTAACTATTTTCTAAGAAGCTACAATTGGATTAGATTGTAATAGGTTATTTAATACTAAAAACTTAAAGTATTCATAATTTAATCCCAATTTCTTAACTAATTCTTTTCGCAATGTGTATGTGTTTTTTGTGCTCAAGTCATTTTGGTGGACTTCAGGACATGGCTTTCTGTTATTCCCATATCGCAGCATCAGCATTCAGGAGCCTGCGGCTTGTGCCGACCTGCCACGCCCCCCACCCCCCTTTCACCCACCGCCTCCCTTGGCCAGCGGCATTCACATTGAGCTGTCACGTGTGAGGTGGAAAAGCGGTGGAGGGCGGGCGTTGGATTTTCCCCAACGCTCGCCTGCAGGGCTAAATTTGCCAATTTTCTAATTAAAATTTCTGCGCCGTAAAGCATAAATTTCGCAACTTTCACGCAGATAAAAGCCGGCAAGTCGAGTCACCCGAAACCTCAAAGGAAGTTGGTGAATAAAAAAAATGGAAGTGAAAAAGCATAGTCCAACACTGATATTGTTGATGAACGAGAATAAAAAAGAGCGGAGTGTAGATAAAACAGCAAGTTCAGTTGGGGAAAATTGTGGAGTTTTTGTTAGAGGCATTGGGATTTGTTTGACAGGCGAAATTTCCATCTGTTTGTAGTTTCAAATTTTTTCTGAGCTACCACCACCTAGTAGATCCTTTCTTTGTTGCCAGTCGGCACTAATTAACGCAAAAAGGGGGGGGCGAGAATATTTAGATGCTTATCCCCCCACAAGCTTCACACTTCCCAAAGTTATGCAATATGGCGGGAAGTTGGGAACTTTATCAATTACATTATATCAATTACGTGGCCCGCCCTTGGGCAATTCCAACTTTCATCTGACCATAAAAATAAAAGCAGTTGTAAATTTTCGGCCTCATTTACTGGCGACTAAATAAACTGAAATTATACGACCGCCCACCATATAGAAGCACTAAATCCAAGCGCTCAGTCTTATGAGCGCAGCTCTAAATACAGTCGAGGTTAAAGTAAAAGAATTATTTAAAGAATTAAAAAATTATAAGAAAATATTTAAATCCCTTGAACATAACTAAAACAAGATTAACTTTTTTAAAAAGATTAAATTAAACATTAAATATACACAAAAATCGTGAAAATTATTTACTTATTTGGCCAATCAAATAAATAAATTTTTATATTTACTTAGAGCCGGCATACTGTGATCTATTATCTTGACCGCTCTTGTAAAAGGATGCCGGACTAGAAAGATATCACGCTTTTGGTGGAAATAACTGCGATTGTGGCTGGCGCCGTCTGAAAAGCCGAAAGCAGCCACTTAAGCTGTTGGCATGGCAGTCAATCCGCTGCTAAGCACAAGCCTAAAGTTCGCACAGTCGAGAACCCGTTGGTTTTGCGGTAGGACCGCAGACGAACACAGCTACAGATACAGATACACACACGCACGCAGGCGAATCAGGGAAATTCAGGCAGGCAGCCCTCTAATGTATGCTACATAATTTGCCCAAGGCTGCTGACCATTTGCGAGTGTTTCGACTTCTCGCATATATGTATGTACGTGGATATATGTACATTTGCGGTGCTTTAGGCAGTGAACCACTCTAAGTCTGCGGCTTGTTTTATGGTTTTGGCACTGCTTTTGACCTTTGCTTACAACCTTAATCAGCAGCTCGCGAAATTCATGGACAAAGCCAGCGGAACGGACTCACTTATAGGAAGTCCTTGGCATACACGCTTAGAAAATCACAAGGATATGTGGTTTTCTTCCACTTATGTGGCCATTTATAGGATTTGTATTTAGAAAAGTTTGCAACCTTAGCTGCTAAAAAGTAGAATCTTCTTCTTGTTACTTAAATTACGAAAACCCATTTTAAAATCAAATTTATCTCCACATATTTTACTGCATTTTTCATTCCATATCTTCTCTTTTTTGCCCTGTCTATGGATGTGTGTGCTGTGGCAATTAAGGCAAAGACTACTGCTCGTTGCCCAAGCAACTCAATTTCCTTTTGCACCGACATCGCGCACTGCAAATCAATTTTAAGTGCTGCAATTTTCATATTTGCCAACGGCAACGCACAAAAGTATGCAACGCGCAATTTCCGCTCCAAGCATGCACAATGCGAAAGGGCGAAGGGGAGGGGAAGAGGGGATAGGATTGGGTGGGTGGTGCTGCTGCTGCTGCTGCGGAGAAGCACTTGCTGCAAGTGCTCCACTTTATTTTGTTATGCGCCTTCAACGGCCAGCAAATGAAAAGTCCTTTGGTGCGTGTGCTCAGCGAAAAAAAAAAGAAAATTCGTCCTTAATTGAGAATTTTTTCATAAAAATCATATTGCAAGTATTAAAATAATAATAGGTAAACCCAATTTTATCAAGTTAATAGTAGGTAATCAAAAAGAAAATCTACAGTGGATTACTTTTTAAATTTCTTTATTTTCAATGTTTTAATTTTATTTAATTTAGGTATCTGCATTAAATTCGGGCAATTTTTTCTTCTTGTGCTTGCATTTTAAATCCAAATTCTTAATGAAACTTAAAAAATCCTTTCCTTTCTCCTGCAGAGCCATGAGATACAGAATCTGCAGACGTACACGCAGTACAAGGTGACGGTGCAGGTGTTCAATCCCGAGGGCCTGGGACCGGAGACCACCATTCTGGTGATGACCGACGAAGGAGGTGAGTGCCAGTCCCCGTTTTTGCAGGGCAAAACTGAATGCAAATTCCCCGCATTCCCCACATTATCAATGATGCATGCCACATAGTGCTTGCCCCAGGGAATTCCGACTGTCAGGCATCCGAACGATGGCCGCAAGTCAATAAGTCGATCGACCGAACTATTTTTCACATATCTCGGAACCGCAAAATTCTAAATATTACGTCTTATTGACATGCCAGACAAGTGACCAACGCCCCCAAAAAACCCCCCAACTGCCAAAAAAGAAAGTTATATGGTATATCGCATATCATATGCAGTACAAGATGCAGATGCAGCAGCGTCAGAAACAAATTCGCCTTTGTGTGCACTTTTAGTTCTTCCGTCTCTTCCCTGCGAATTTCCATGGAAGCAAAGCAACTTTGAGATTCGCTCAACCACAAAATGCCTCCACCATGCAATGAAGCAAACAAATAAAAGTTTAACTCCGACCAGAGGCTAAGGAAAATATGTTGCAATTTTTCATATTTTTCCCACCCCTTTCTCCTCGCTTTCCCCGGCATTTTCCATCCACAGATTTTTCTCTCGGCAACTCGAAATCCGCTGCAGACCGCAGTCGGTGTGTGCGAACTGTATTGAAATGGAAGAATACTCGCCCAAACAAATAGAAATACAAAATAAATATTGCTTACTTAAACTTTTGCCATATGCTGCTCAGTCAGCAACAAAAACTGCCCAGGCATGTCCTTTCTATTTCGGTCTTTTCCCCTTTTCCATACCCTTTAGATTTGAGGTGATTGGGGGTATATTATTGGATAATATATAAATTTTTGATTTAAAAAATTTGCATTTTTGACTAAATATGAATAAAATTAAAATTTAAGATTTGGGAAGTAAATAAAACTTGTAGATTTTTTTTAAGGTTTGAAAAAATATTTTTAAAATAATTCAAAATTTTTGAATAATTAAGAAACGTAATTTGACTCCAATTCTAAAAACATTATGTTGGTATTATCGCATTATATCTTTTTTAATATCTTGTTAGGTCATATAATATTAGAAAAGTCAACAATAACTGACTTCTAAGGACTGATAAAAGTAATGATAAGTAGTAGGTTGGGTATCAACTCGTTGTCATACCCCACAAACACTGCTCCTTGCGGTATCCTTTTCTTTGTGCTACTCCATTGTTATATCCCCCGATTCCTTTGATTCCTGGACCGCCACGTGGATTTCCGCTGGCAGCGTTTCACTTGGTATCACCAGACGCCGCCGCCGCTGGCGGAAGTGTTGATGCCATAGACGCCGGCCGGCTGAAGTCGGCGGAACGTAAATTATAAGCAGTTGGCCATAAATAAATCGGTGCCGGGTATAACGGATAAAAAATTCCAACGTGTGCGAATTTATCAGAGTGAGCCAAAGTTAGCAGGGGATTCAATGCGAATGGAATGGGGAGATTTAATTTCCTGCAGTCAGCGCAAATCTGTTTGCATAAGCGGGCGCCGTCGAGATGTCTTGGCCAAATATTGCGCTCAGCTCGAGAAGTTTTTAAGGCTAAGGCGGCGCTAAGACTCGAAACTCTTTTGAAAGTTGCCCGAAGAGCTTAGCGGCATAATTAGCATAAAATTCAGCGGAAAATCCTTTGCCAGCGGGGAACGGGATTGGCCGGAAACGGAATAAAATCAGATTCGATAAAAACGAAAATACGATGGCACTACCATACCGTATGGATTTGTCGTCACTCTCCTCCCCCCGAAAAGTATAAGCTGCTTTGAGCGAAAAACGAAAATATAACTCTGGATTTTTGCGACAGCTGGCATAACTCAGTAATTTCCGAATTTTTCACGTTCTTTTCCATTTTTGTTTGGCATGTTTTTGTTGGGATGTGCCAAGGTAGCAGGGCAGAAGGTAACCTGGCAGGTGCAGACGGGCGAAGCTTTTTCTGGGGATTTGCAGCGGCTTAGGCAGCAACTTTGGCCAAGGCCAAGACCCAGCTGGCTCCGCCGCGTTCGAGCCTAATAGAATTTTGCCAATTTCGGGTGGGCGTGGCCGATGCGCGTGGCAGTTGATTAATTACCCCCGAATATTTGCCACAAAGCAGCCGCAAGTAACAGGCAAAACCAGAGCAAATATTTTAACACTTAAAAAAATATTTAATGGTTTTTAGGAGAACAAAATGAAGTTTGATAATATTCTCAAGACATTGCAATTACTTAACAAGGTATTATAAAATATTTAAAATATATCAGACAACCAACAACATTTTATTCTAAGATTGAGGTACTTACAAAAATAAGTTTTTAAATTTTGATTTTAGTTTTTATTAGCATTAAAATTTAACTTTTTATAGTGAAAATAACCAATTTAAAAATCCCCATATCTCGAAAATTTTCCTTAAAAATTTTTTGCCTGCAGATGAATTGAATTTTCAAAAGCCGAGAGAAAGTAACCAAAGAACTCTGCAACACGACCACATGCGGTGAAAATTATGAAGCCGTGCAGTTCGGCTTAGCAGCGGGTCAGGGATCCATGAAATCCGGCAGTTCCTTTCGAGGAGGGCTGTGTGTTATCCACCCAGATAATGTCCTCAGAAGGAACTCGACGATTGCAAAACAATTCTAGGGCTTCGCCGGCTTTGCCCTTCCAGTTTTGCCGTACTCGTCGTCGTCGTTGGGCAGCTCGACAGGCCGTCTTTGATTAGATATTTTCCACTTTCCTTCGGCCTTCCAGCCTTTGTTATTGCGCTTTAACTTCTGACATTGGCCCGGGCTTAGAGAGCCCCGAATAGTCTTGTCTTGCTCGCTTCTGCCGGCACGCACTTGGATTTCATTTGGCCAAGACCGGGGGACCTGTGGCCAAGACTGGAGTTCTTTTTCCCCACTTCTTCTTCATTGTTGCAGACAGCTCAAGGGGCCCCAAACACTTGTCGCTTGCGAGACACAAGGACAGAGAAGACAGACAGGCGGACAATCGTAATGGCTTTGTGCCCTGTTTCTTGATAACTTCGTTTCGTTTCATTTGTCCGTGTACATGGCAACACTTGATGGTCTTGGCAACTTTTGACTTTAACGCGAGGCCCTTTGCACCTGAAACAGCAGGACAGCTGGAGGTTACGTGGTTCAGATCGCATGAAGTAAACTGGTTAAGCACGGTAAGACTATGGAGCAACTGTGGCAGTAGCAGTGTGCAATTTAATTTCTACTACTACTTCTCGAGGCGTCTGGCTGCTTAAAATCAAATTTATAATTCAAATAACCAGCAGCAGCTTTTCGGAAAATGACTTTAAGCGCCATTTCTCTCTCGGCCAAAATGCAAAATCAACGCAGCCAAAACAAACGCTCCATTAGACTCGTTGTTAGGGATAAGTGATGCAGAAAAGTTTATACACTGCAAACATATGGGAAAATCTTACAAAACTAAAAATTATATTTAAGAGGATAAAGTCATTAGCCTGGATTTACCTTTAAAATATTTAAAATAAAATATTTAAATATTTTTAAAAATATTTTTATAAACTTTTTAATCGTAGCATTTCCTAGAAAATTATAAGGCTAATAAACTGTTAAAAATTAAATTGTTTTATAAAAATGCATAATATATTTTTAATCTATTTTTTTAGAATTTTAAAATTCACTCTAAAATATTATGATTCCAAATAACAGTGCACTTTTAGCCTCCCCTTTTCTAGCAATTTATCACCGCCCGTTTGTCAACGCCCTTGGGGGGGCGTGGCACATGGCTGCTTTTCGCTGCTGTTGCATTCAAGAAAATTAATAGACACACGCACACATCCACCAGGTGGAGTGAAAAAAATCGCACTTGCATTTTGAGGAAATGTTGCCACTCATTCCGAGTGGTAAACTAAAGTAAATGGAAAATGGGAAATCCATTTGCTGTGAGCGCGGACTGTCAAAAGCTTGTGGTCGTCTAACCAGAGTCCTGAGTCCTGAATCCCGAATCCAGAATCCACCGGCGACTAAGTTTCGCTGCAGGACCCTCAACTTGCAGCTACAAAATTAATTACCTTTGGCTACTTTCAACTAGCTGCGGTTCGGGCTCAGCCGTTTGCATGCACTGAAAATCCTCGTGGAAAAGCGGTCCCGCCCCCTTTTGGGAAAACACCCAACGCCCACCTCTAAAAGATGGTTCAGTGCATCCGCTGACTGCTTTTAAAGCGCCAGCCGCAGAGAACAGGAAAAAAAAGAACGCAGAAACACATACAGATAGTGGAGTATAACCCAAAACTCTGGGCACAAGTTTCCTTCGTGGAAAACTGCGGGCGGCTGGCTGGCGGAAGTGACAAGCTGCATTTCGGGGAGGCTGAGGGGGGTGGCGAAAATGCAGCAGAAACAACAACAACGAGAGCAGATAAAACACTGGGGAACAAACTTTCCTTGCCCACAATGAATAGTTAATACACTCGAAGGTGAAATGCGAAGGTCTAATTGAAAAGGGATTTTATCAAAATTAGGGGGCGCATTATGGAAAAGGAACTAGCACAAAGTTATAATCGATTTTTGGTCTTCTCTTTACCGATTCTTGAAAAGAAAAGCTAATTTAACTTAAAATGATGAACATTTTTCGATGATTTTTCTCTTATGGAACCACAAAAAATTTGTAAAGTAAAAGAATAATATTCTGATTTAAGTCCTTAAGTTTATACCATTTAAAAGATGAGCTTCATATTTCCACCTTTATAAGAAAACACTAATGTTTTGTAACCAAAGACCAATATAATGTTTATTCTAATGTCTTTGGTTTTGTAACCTTGTCAGATGAAATTCAGCTTAGTTTACTATTATTGTGATTACTTTAAATATTTTTTCTAGAAATCTTTGAAAAATTCTTAGTGAAACTAACTAATTACCATTACCAGTTGAGATCTTTAATAAATCACAGTATGCAAATTCAAAGGCTAACCCCTTTCGACCAACTTTTTTTGAAGAAAGGGTAGTAAGATGCCCGCAGCAAAAACAGCGGTAAGACAGTCGGGAGAAGAGGGCGGGGAAAGTCGCGGAAGAAAGTACGAGAAGGACGAACCAGCAGCAGGATAAGGTACAACGTGAAAAGTATGTTTTAATAAAAGCGGAAATGAAGCAGCGTTACCGTTATTTCCTGTTTGCGCACAGTTTTGTTTGCGGCAAAAAAAAAAAAACGAAAAACGAGCAGTAAAAAAAAGTAGGAGGAAAAGCGCACTAAGGCCAGCTGCATTTTCACTCCCTGCAAAACCAAAAATGATAAACCGCAAACCACTTAAAAAAGTTCCAGGCAACAGCAACGCAGGCAGCAAAAACTTTTCCCAAATAGACGAAATTAATGAGCAGCAACACGGGGGCGAAGGAAAAGCCCTGCCGCCGGCTCAGATCAGATTCACAGGACTCTCAGGATGCCCAAGAACTTTGCAACAAGCAGGCTGAGTCACCGAAAGTCCACGAAGAGATTTAGCAGATTTATCGATTACGCTTTCTGGACTTTGGTTAACTTATTAAATGTAAAAGGCCTTACAGATGGGATTTAAGGGGTTTAAATTTATTTCAGATAAAGTTCAAAAATTTTCAAAATTTTTAATCTAAGTTCTTTTATGCTTACTTTAAACAAAGTTTGTATTAATTTTGATAGAATTTCATGATGAATTACTGCAAATAATATTTCTGCGAACATCCTATTACTTTTGAAGACCTCAACCTCATATGGATATTGGATTCCTGTTCCCAATCCCATTTTACCTTTGTGTTTTCCTTATCCTGCCCCACATCTCGGGCTCATAATGTGCACACATATCATTCTTGGGGCTGGGGCAACTGGGGAGGGTTTTCCTTTCGGAAAATCAGGCTAATAAAACATTTGCAAGCAATCAGAAAGTTTCAGCGCTCTCTGCGATGGATGTCATTGCATGTCTGGGCCGCTCCTCCTTCGACTTCTTCTTCCTTTGGCCGCTGGCAGACGAGCTGTAATGCAAAATGAAAGCCCAAAGACGATTGCCCCCCTCCCCCGCCAGTTTTCCGCCCGCTTTCCATTTTCGACGAGTTTTCGGGGCACTCGAAGACCGGCAAGTCGCCTGCCAAAATGAAAACGAAATGAAATGTTCGGAAAGTTGTTGAAAATGGCATTCGGCGTTGACAAATAATTTCATATCATGTCTGCGCTTTTTTCGGCAAAGGATACCCCATCGTGTCCCGCCTTTGATTTCCCTCCTTTCCGCTTTGTCTGTGGGATCAATTTCATTTGATTTTGAGCGCCTTTTGGGGGACATGAGACTATGCGAGCCATGAGTCTATTAAAAAGACCACCTTGGGTCTCAGTCTCAGCTCGTCTATCAGTACGTTTGACACTGGGAAAAATAATTAAGGGAACTATTCATAAAATATTTGGATGGTTTTCATTACCGGGAGCTCAATTCCTTTTTTTTACATTTTTAGTTTAATCTTTGAAGCATGAGATCTGAAACTCCTTTTATGGTTTTATAATACTTAAAAAAACGGTTTGTAGGTTTATTAGAATAAGTAGGAAAAAAGTAAGATGTCTCAAACTAGAAAATGATTTTATCATCATTTGATACCACAGAGAAAGGGCACTTTATAAATCTTTGTGATACTTTTATCCAAGATTTTTCTCTCACTGTATTCACCTGTGGTCTCCCTTTTCCTACGAATCATCCTTGGAAAGTTTTTTTTTGACAAATTCCCTGCTCTCGTTGCGACACACGCTCAATCACTTTGGCCCGGGGCGGATTTTAAAGTCTTTAACTTTTCTTTTGACTTTTTGTATTTTGATCCTGTGAAGGGGAACAATCTTTTTTCCTGTTCGATTTCTTTTCACTTTTTTTTTTGCCTGCTGTTCATAGTCAAAAGGATTGCAATAACAACAAGGACAAACAGGACAGCCGGCAATCTTTTTGATGGCACCTCAGTATCGCAGTGTGTGTGTGGGCGGTTTGGTGTCTGTGTTAGTGTGGGCGTGGCAGCACTCAGGCGTGCGTGTCTGTCACCGTTCATGTTACTCTGCGCTGCTGGGTGTGCGAGTGTGTGTGTGTGCGTTTTGGCCTGGGGGCTTTTGCCGCTTTTGGCTTCGGCAAAAGTGCAGAAAATTTGTGCAAGTTACGTGCTTGATTACATTTTTCCAAACTTTTTTCCCTGCCATTTTCCTCCGTTCCATTTCGGCCATTGACGGGTGTTCGATAAGGTTAAGGTTCGCATAGTTTGGCTATCACATGTGCAAACACTCGGGAAAACAAAATTGACTTTTCCGATCTGGAGTTTTAATATCAAGCCTTTAAAATAATTGTTTCTGAATAAAACGAATACAAAATAGTTAGTGCTTATATTTTAACTACTAACTGTTACTTATTATTTCTTTTTAATTGTTTTTGGTAAATTTAGAGATTTATTAAAAATGTAGAGACAATAACTATATTTTCTCTCAGTGATCCCGTACTTCCCAATCCATTTTTCGAACACAATCCAATGACATATCGATTAATGGATAATAGACCCGACACCTGGGCTTCGCACAATCACAATCGCACACGGAAAGCTTTTAACAAATTGTGGTCGTGTATAATCGGCTTAAATTAAACAAATCTAAGCAATTAAGTGCCTGGCAACCTACAATCCCCTAAAAACAAGCGCAAAATGCAGGAGCAAAGTCCGCAATCAGATGGCAAACAAAGTAATCAACCTAGGGCCAAGATTGCATGACATTTTGCCATGGATCGGCTTAAATCACATTTTCAAATTTCCGACAAAATGAGACAGACAGACGAGAACTGATGGACTGAAAGGCCTACGAAACTGAGGAGTTTTTGCCTAATTGAAGGTTCTCTCTTATGATTAACTGACTTGGCCACTAGTTCGATTGGTTAATCAAGGCGGAAATGAGTTAAGTTGCCAGTTGGCAAGTGGAACGGATGCACCACAGGGCGTATGATCTATTTCGGCAACTGGCAACTTGTCTCTGTGTTTTGGCCACAGGACACACAACATGTTGCAGTCACGGCTGTCTTCTCATCCTACTGCTTCTGGTCCTTCTGCTCCTTCGTCCTTCTGTTCACTCTGTAAAATTAGTTTTGCACTTTGTACATTGTCAGTGGCATTCTTTACATTTCTTGTTTGCCCCCAGCCCGGGATCCCAGAACCCAGATCCCAGATCCCAGCTCCTCGGCCCCTCGAATCCTCCTCCGTAGTGAACTTTCGGCAGCTCTAACTCAGTTAGCCTGCCCAGCTGCGGTCCATGTGTGTCTGTCCTTGTATCTGCGTCTGTGTCTGTCCTGCCGCCGCATCTGTGTGGGTGTGGGCCACTCAACTTCAGCCTGTCATGTTGCACATCGTCTCGGTCGGTGCACTGCAAAATATTAGCCCCTAAATCAACACTGTTTGTCACAGTCAAACAGAGAGCTGCAAACAAGAATCAGAAATGCTGCAAATCAAAATAAAAGTTCTGCGAGATGGAGGGATTGCATTAAGCAATTAATAATGAAAGCTTTATTCCTATGTAGAAGAAATGAATTCATTTTTTTCTTAACGAAAGAATTTATCACTTATTTATCTGAATTCTAAAATAAAATTTGTTCATTTACTGTTTTTTGAAAATGTTTTTTTTATGGTAAATAACAAAGTTTACGAAATCATTGCATACTTTAAGGCTTATTTTCTGGTGATTTGAAATCCTTCGAGCTTTTTGAAAAATACTCAAAATATTTTTCTTTTTTAAAGATTTTTGAAATCAAACTTGAAAGAGACCATTTTTCCCACAGTGTTTCCATTCCAAGCTGCTCTGTATTAGTTTCCGCAGGCGACTTTCACGTGGTTAGTTTGCTGCCGCAGACAAAACTATGCACATTTAACGCTAAATGTGCCGGCTGCCCCTTTCCCTCGCTTTCAAAACCGCCCCTCGCCACCGCCCCCTTTCGTAAATCAGCTCTGGAAAAAGCTTTGAAATTTATTTAAATGCCCGAAAGCTCGTAATAAAAGAGACGTAGATTTATGCAGCCGGCTGGCAGATGGCAAGTGCCAAGTGAGGCTGAGACCGAGTGGCAAGTAGGCGAAACATTTTGGCCAGGCCTAAAGCCCAAGGCCTCCAGCCTTAAGCCCATGTGTGTCTGGCACTGATTGCCGGCAGAAATATATGTAGCTTTGTGTATACACCACACACACACAAATGCATGTGCTTGCATTTTCATTTGCAGTTTTGGCCCACTCCCCACGCACTTAGCCAAATTGCAGTCCGCTTGGCTTCGCCGGCATTTGGCAAAATGTCTTCGCGCAGTCGCCATTGCGAAAGCGTTAAAACCGCATTTGCAAACTAACACTAACACCAAAGCCGACGACCACATATGCAGAATTTTCCCCACTCTTACCACGAATTTCCCCCCATTTTCCCGTAGCAATTTCCTTGGCTGCTGCAGCTTTTTGTGCGTTTTTAAAATGCAAATCCTCGGAAATTTTATGCACATTGTCGTTGTTGTTTTTGTAGTTGTTGTTGTTGCTGTCCCTGTCTGCTGGCTTATATAAAATTTTGTAAAATTGCATTTACACCACAAACACATTTGCATTTGAAATGCCGCCCTTGTTGTTGCTGATATTACAACTACAAGAGCAGCGATTGCAGGACACCGGAAATGTCCAAGCCACAAGGCGCACAGTGGGGCGAAGCATCAACGAAAAACGGGATTATATCCTTTAGATGTTCTTACAACGTTTAAAAAATATAAAATTAAATTTATAAGATTTTTTTTAAATATACGTTTTTTTTAGGATATATATTTTTCAAAAATATTAAATGCAGTAATTTCACAGAGTTAAAACTTTTTAATTAACCAAATGAGAGAAAATGTATGTATGTTAGCTGCTCAAATATTACCTTTAATTGAGTTTTTAAGAACAACAAACCCATATAATGCACTTTACAATTGTTTTTCCCTTTACCACCCACCGTTCATCTGCTCAGTTGGTAGTTTTACTCTTCTCTTTTTTGTGCATTTGTTTAGTTTGCTGCATTTTGTTGCAAATGCCTTGTTGCCTGGAAATCCTGTTTGGCCATATCCTTGGCACACAACATGTCGGGTTCCGCATCTGTAGGCG
This sequence comes from Drosophila mimetica, assembly GCA_037075245.1. Lineage (NCBI taxonomy): Eukaryota > Metazoa > Arthropoda > Insecta > Diptera > Drosophilidae > Drosophila > Drosophila mimetica. Next base: position 12,683,102 of record JBAMCH010000023.1, read on the forward strand.
GCACATGGCCAGGACTTTAATACCAGGACTCCCCTCGAATTTGCAGTCAAAGAGGCATTAATTGAATCAGAACGCTCATTTGTGGCAAAATTATATTGCAGCTTTTGATGTAGTTGAAGACAGAGAACAGGGAAAACCTTTGACACTCTCTGCGAAAGGCGAGAGGCGAGAAAAGGGGGGAAAATGGAGAGTGGAAAGGGGCTTAGCAACCGACGACTGAGAACTGTGATTACAGCTTAGAACGCAATTTAATTATAAATAGCGCCAATTAATCAGGGCTTTCTGGCTTGTTCGCCGGCATTAAGCCGACACAATGACAACCTGCAATAGCCAGGAATCCCGGCCATTGTCTTCACCTATTTCTCTGCGTATTTCTTGTGCTGCCCAACCCCCAGGCAGTTATCCTGATTTGCAGCCATTGTAGGGACCACGCCCAGCGTTTTGCATAACTTAAGCTTTTGCCAACGGGTTGTTCGCCTTGTTCTTCTTCTGCTGAAAAGAGTCTCCTTCTCGCTTTCCTGCGTTAATTTGATTTAAGCATTTATGGCATGCGGTCGCCCAGCGGAATCTGCTGGCCATAAGGTCAGACTTTCGCACTTCTGGGAGTGGCACTTTTGCGCAACATAGTCGCAGGACTTTGGCAGAAGCTGTGGCCCTCAAAAAAGCGCAGAAAAATCCTTGAACTTAGCTCTGAAAATTTAAATTGGCACAAAGCAAAGGATTTTTCAAACCTATTAAAATGAAAAAGGAAATAAATATAAAAGTATCTCAATTAAAAAATTGTAACATTTTGAAACTTTTTTTTCCAAATGTTAAATAAAAATGTGTATAGTTCGTAAATTACTTGTAGTATTTTTTAATAATTTTTTCTCTTCAAAACCTTACGAAAATTTCACTCCAATGTATTAAAAGCTATAAACTCCAGCGCTAGATGAATATTTTTCCATTTTCACAAATGTGTGCACTGTGTTTTGTATTTAACCTACAAAAACGGAAAGCCGCTGTCAACTCTTTCGAAAAACAACGTCAAAAAGAAAACATTTCGCAGGGAGCAAACATCAAACGACCTTCGCACATATTTCAAACCCAAAATTGCGACAGCCGGGTTTTTAGGGTGGAAAGTGGGTTTCCGACCGCCAATATAGACGCAAAGTTTACATTTCTTTTTTGGTCTCGCTTTCGGGACCATGCGGGTTTCCTATGCGGTTCCACCTACGTCGCTCCAAACGCATAAATTTTATTCAATTTCTGTCATTTCACGAAATGTATAAACACATCACGGCGCCTACAACGCGGGTGCCACGCCCCCAGGAACCGCACACCGCACCTGGGCCGAGCATCGAACCAAAACCAGACTCGAACCGAAAACCAAACCAGACCAGAGACCAAACCAGAACAGAACAGAGCAGAACAGGCCTCCCTGCCTGCATTGTACATTTGCGGTTATGTGGGATTTTTTGGGCCTGACATACAGCCGAGTTTAAGCTAATAGGTCTCCAATAAAAAAAGTTATTTGGGATTTGTAGAAATCAACATATTTTTTAAGAATTTCTTAAGCTACAAATCATAAGATTTATTTAATCTTTTATACCGATATTTTAAAAATTTCTCCATTAAATATTATTTTAACCCTAACTGCTTAAACGTATTTGTGTGTATGTGACCATTTAACCTGAGCGTTACGTATACGCCGCGTGTGCCGCATGGCCAAAAAGCACGCGCCCCAAATATTATTTTCATTTTTCTGCCACTCGAGCAGCGGAAAAGTATTTTGCGCTTAAAGAAGCGCCAGGAAACGACAGCGGATGTGGCCCAAGGAATGCAAATAAAGCAGGAATAAAATAAGGAAAACAGAGTCTTGAGCCGGGCACAAAGGATATGGCATAAGGAGCTGCCTGTCGAAGAACCACAGGGCCCGGCGAACCCACAGGATCCAGCATCCCGCTGGAAGGAAGCGATGGGCCAAGAGGGGGTTAAGGTGCGGGCCACTCGCTAGGAAGCCGGGCTAAGTAAATTTTCAAAACATTTTGCTCGTCGTTGCGCTTTTGTCGCATTAGCGTACGTGATAACGTCATGGAACAACGGCCCCAACAATAGCGGAAAAAAAACAAGCAGCTAAGGCAACCCATATGTATGCTAAGATCTAAAGCAGCCACACACGCATATGTATGGAGGTACACTGGAAAAAACTCTGTTTCACAAAATAAAATGTAAAACATTTTAAAAATTGTTACAACAATTTTAAGGAATTTTCGTGGGATTTTTTTTCAACAGATTAAAATAATACACAAGCGTGACAAACCAAGCAGGACTATTCAATACTTAAAATTTTTTTTAACAGATTAAAATAATACTAATATTATAATACCAAAAATAAACAACAAATCCCCCAACATTTTCTTTAGTGATTGTTTGCATCTGCTTATTTTGCAGACTTTGCTCTATTTTCCATTTTTTTTTTTGCCCTCTTCGCTGAACGTATTGAATTTATTTTTGTAGTAGCTATGGAACGCCTTCATGAATAAGAAGGGAGAAAAAAAACAGCGAGCACACCGAGGAGTCAAGAAATCCCGATATTATCGGCACAAACATAAACTTCAACGTAAAAGTTTTAAAGTTGGTGGAAAAAGAAATATTTTCGATTGCTGCGAGTGAAGCTAAAATGCTGCACAAATTTCAGCGAAATTTCGCCATAATTGATGGCTTTGGTTAAGCTGAAAACCCATCGATGCCCCACTTCGAGCCACTTGACTGAAGCATTAGAAGAAAGTTTCCAAGCTGCGGGGCGAATATGTACTATATATATATATACACTACGTAAACGTATATATATCGACAGTCGACGTTCCGCCACAAATCAATGTAAATGGCATGCATACATTACTCATACGCAGTGTGGGTTGGGGGGAAAACTTGCAGCTAATGATGCTTCAATTGCTGCTTCTTATGAGTTGCAAAACGTTGAATGAATGAGCGCCATTGCATTCAATGGCCCACAAGAGTGTGTTTTTTTCGGGGGGCAAAGGGAGGGAAAAGCGAGGAGTAAAGGATCCCAGGACCTTCAAGTGCAGCAGCAGCAGCAGTCTAAGTAAAAGCCAGCAGTCGGAAAAGTGGGTGGCATGATGACGACGACGACGGCGTCGACGTTGCTGATAATGATGCATGCGGCAAATCAATTTTGTTGTATTATGCCAAAAGTGTGCACAAGTGCAGTTACGGGGGGCAGGGGGTGTGAGAAAGCTTCTTTTGGGTTGCGAAAATGCGGTGGAGAAAATTCTGGGGTGGTGAGCCACATTAGCACTAAAGTTCCACCCAGACGCTCAGCTTTTATGTTGTGCCCTCTGCTCGCTGAATGATTTTTAGCTATTTTTTTTCGTATTTTGTTTGGTTTGCTGGCGGGGTTTTTGCTTGCTTTTCATGTGACACGCCCCCGCAGCAATGCCATTTTTGTGTCGTAATACTTTGGGGGCATGTGGCATGCTACGAAATCCCTCTTCTCTGCAAAGTCCTTAAGCGACGCCTCATTCAAGGATCTGCTCTATTGGATGTGTAACAAATGTTGCACTTTCTATACAGCTACAGTTTTTTCCCGGCTCCCGAATTAGTTACATTGGCTTGGCGAAACGAAAAATATATACCAGTTATGGGAAAAGAATTTTCATTGATTCTGCGAAACAAATTAATAACATTTCCCATTCGTTTCGGATTTATGGCTTTATGGGTTGCTCGTTAAGATCGATTGGTTGCTTAAGTAATTACTACTTCTTTTGATGTATGTTTTCTAAAAATAAAGTAATTACAAACTAATAGATTTTCTATTTAAATCAATTTAAGCCACTTCAAGTTAACTATATAAAAACATAAATATTCCCTCAGATTTTTAACGACTTAAGTTCAACTTTGTTTTGCAGGCCTGGAATTTATTTAATTCATGAAAAATTCCAATAGTATAGTATTTTATAATTGATTTTTTAACTGGAAGCCATCCAAACAATTCACTCGTAATTAAAACAAATTATCCAGTCCACACATTTCATATTAAAAGTGTTATTATTTGCTCGCATAAAAAAATGCGAAATTATATTGACAAAACAAAAGTGCAAACAATTTGATTAACCTGCGCATAAGTGCAGATAATATATGTAAAAGCAAAAATTAAATTTTTATTACGGAATGCTGGAAATGAAAATCGAATTGATGTCGTTCGATTTGGAGTTTCATGACCCTTAAACGACTTTATAATCGAGAATCAAACAGGCAAAAAACGAGGAAAGTATAAGAGGCAAATCAGTTGCTTCGATTTTTAGCCTGTTCGATTTTGGACATCGCCAAACTGCTACAACATTTTCATTTTAATCTTATTAAAATGTTACACGCTCCCTCCTCGCCGACCTCTGTGCTCTTCACTCTCTATCACTCACTGCTGTGCTGGGCACAATTTGGTATTGAAATAAGTTTTTAAATTAATTTTTTGTTGCCTAAAGTTGGCCAAACTGAGCTGAATTGGACCCGCCGCTGCCCCTCACAGATTCCTTCCTCTCCGCTGCCTTCTCTTCCTTTTTTTTGGGGAAGTATATTCTGAGGGAAATGGGCGTGTGAATGGACCAATTGTGTGCCGTATTGATTGAATCGAGGGGACAGTGCCTGCCTGTGTGTATAAACAGCAATTGTTGGCTATTTGTTGCTGCAAAATTGAAAAACTTTTGCTTCTGGCCTGGCCGCCTGCCTGCCGCTGATTGACAGAAATGTTACAGGCATAAAAACGGGGCGAAAAAAAATTGCAATTAAATTATAATTGTTGCCTGACTGCCTCATCGACCCGATTTATTTTGAAAAAAAAAAAACAAACAAACGCCCCCAAATATCTTACGGAAATTCCCAATGCCACAATTGCGTGTTTATTTATGAAAACGCTAGTAATGCGCCCCCAGTGCAGCAGAAAATGCCAGGGAAAACCCATTTTCCCAATTTCCACACCCCCCTTCAGCTTGTCTGTTTGAGTTTCGTGTGCATTTCATTTGCCACATTGTTGAAGCGCTCTTAACTGAAACTCCCAACTTTTCTCCCTTTTTGCGCACTAGCGCATAAATCACATAAACAACGTTCTCTGATTTCTCGCATATGATATTTGTGATTTCCGTAGAAGTAGATGGATAACCAGTGCACTGGGTTTCCTGCAAAAATTCCCAGAGAAAAAACAAATGGGGGTAGAAAAAACTATACAAAACAAACAGAGTGAAACAAATAAAAGATCCCGGATACCGAACCGAAACTCCTCCGTGATGAGCAATAAAAATCAGAATACAATGAGACGACAGCTGAGTTATTACATTGCCTTTTTGGCCATGATTTGTTATGATTTCTCCTGAGCGCTTGCAACATTGCAATGCATTTTATGCTGCCATTAAAATATCCCTTCTTTTTGGGGGGTTTTTCCCCCATCCTTCTGTTTCACGCCCTTCCCTCGACGAATGCATCTTGATTTTTTCCGTTGATAAAGTTGCCAGGAAAATAATTTAGAACCCTCGACATGTCGCAACCCACACACAAGTTAGTTTCGTGTAATCCGGGGGAGCTCATTGCTTATATCTCTCTGGCCATTTGCCATTTTTATTTCACTTGCCACACTTTTGCCTCCGCCCAGTGAGCTACATTTTTCAATTTACTTGGGGACACAAGACTCAAAGCTAGACCCAAAAAAAATAGAAGATACCAGGCGGCAAAACTTCTGAGCTCCCTTCGACGTAAATTTACACATTTTTCTGCCACATTAAGCGGCCCAAACCGGGCTGGTTTCACTCCAATTGGGTTGAGTTGGGTCGTGTTTCTGGCGGGGAAATTCCCCAAAGTGCAATAAACATGCGCGCTACAGTCGCACACATTCGTATATCGGCACTTTCGATGGCCTACTTAAATTCAAAGAGACAAAAATGGGAGAAATTGGATCTGGCCATATTCTTTCAAGCATCATTTAAGGTATTGAAATATGGCTTTGTGTGTTTCTATAAAGCAAATTTAAAACGGGCTTAATAAAATGAATCTTAAATGCAACTTTTAAATCCTTAAGAATTGCAAATTTATTTTAATAATACATTTTCAGTCAATAGGTACGGTGAATTTTCAATTTATAACTGCCAGATGGACAAACATTGAGCTTTTAATAACTACAAAGTTGTGGAATTGGTTTAAAATAAAGCCCCATTTATATAAAAGGTATTAGCCTTTTTGCTTACAGTTTTAAATGCAGTCTTTTAAAAACCAAATGTGAGGTTGACAGCATTTTTGTATCTTCAACTTGCGTGCACTTTAAGGGAAACGAAACAGAAATGTCTAGCGAAAGTTTTCTATTTATTCTAGTTTCCTTCTATATAGGTTTATAAATACATATATGTACTGCAAGGAACATACAGGCTTCGTCTTGTTAAACACTCGACGGTTAGGGGCTGCACAAATATTTATTGTGTTATTGATTTTGCCGCTAAGCCGTCGACGTGCTCCAGTTTATACGACTTTGCTTCGGGTCCATGGCCTTTCCTCTTCCCCTTTCCCTTTTCCGTATTCCCGTATTTATCCAGAGAGCACTGCAGTCGGAAGGCAGTGAGAAAGTGGCGGGGCAAATATTAAATATCACCCGGCGAGGATAAGGAGCAACAAAGGGGAGAATTCCGAAGGACTTGCCAGCTGATTGGATGTGAAATTTAATTTTACACAAGGCTATTGGATGGCATAAGACTCGCTCTTTAATTTGTGTTATAATAATTTATACCTCTTTAGTAAATTTTTAGGGAAGTTTTAATCTGTAAACCCCTAGAACCAAGTAAAAAAAATATTAAATAATAGGAAAAATAGGAAAATAGGAAAATTTAAATTTGTAGCTCCCTAAAACCAATTAAAAAAAAATACTACTAAAAAAACTCAACTTGAAATAAATTGCTGACTTGATTGAGTTGCACTTTTAGCCTACCTATCTCTAAATTATTTGATTTAATTGTATTAAAATGGCAACACTTTTGGCTCGTTAATTAATTAAAATGTTCATTCTCTTTTCTCCTCCACTTGCAGGTAAGTCGATGCGTGATGCAATTTATGCCCGGGTATGTCAATATATCAGCCAATAATTTGCGTATGACTTGTCAGTGGTTTAATTAAAATGAACTGCAGCATGAAGAGTGCACATACAACCGTTCAAATAGGTATGCTTTACTATACTATCAGATACTCCATTGATGGGGCAATGGCAATCAAATATAGAGAGCTTCACCGACCGGACAGCCAATGGCGTGTAAATAAAACTAATCCCGAGTTGAGCGACCGCATAAATCAGCCGCAGATCGAAATGGGTTTAAATGGGAAATGGAAAATGCAGACGGGCAAGGAGAGGGGCAGTTTGATCCAGTCAGGCGAATGTAATTATAAATCATCGGTGCTCAGCCACACAAATGCAATATAAAAAGGTTGCTGCAGGCCTAATTGGCTTGCCACGAGTGAGAATACACAATATGCATCAATAATTCATGAAATTAAATAGCTTCCTTTGGTGGGTGGGGCACTTGATAGACTCGACTCCACTGACAGGTTCATATCACGTCACTCATACGCCCTGTTTTCCTGCAGCTGTCACATAAAAAGCAGCCGTTTGTATTTGTTTAGACGCACTAAACACACACGCACAGACACACACCGACATCCTGACGAGCTGACAACATCATAATAATAAATTAAAATATTAGCGCTTAATTAAAATTATCAATATACGCAAACCAGAGTTTGAGGCGCCCATCAGCGACATAACCGTATCTGTAGGTATTTTCCCCATACCTCAAAAAATCCCAACTCATAACTCACTTCGCCTTCTGACAGCATTTGTCGGGCTTAAAAATAATAAATATTTTCAACTAAATCCATATTTATTTAATGGCATTCACGGCGCGGGCCGCACAATACAATTAATTAAGTGCGGGGCTTTATTGTTTATTTAACGCTTCGGCTTCAGCGGCTAGCCCACGGCCTTGTCTCGCATGGGATTTTAAAATCGTGACAGGGGTTTTAGCCAGCGAAAATATTTGAAAACATTCCATTTCATTTGGGGCGGAAAGAGTGGCGCATAATTAAATATGAAAGTGAAGTTTGGCGAGAGAGCGAACGGTTTTCAGGAATGCATAAAAATGTTTAATGGATGTGCTTTAAATTTGATACAAAAGTTTTTACCATTAATTTAATTAAATTCCATATTTGTTATCCCTAATTTTTAAACAAAACCCTTAGAAAAACTCCTGAAAGAGAAGAAAATAAGAAGATGTCAGGAATAAAATTCAAATTTCAGAGATGCTTAATCTAAAAGATTGCACTTCAGGAATTTTTACAACAGTCTGCGCCTCCCAGGACTTCCCTGGACATTTGCCAGCTCATTTTTCACTTTAGTTAACTAACTGCAAACAGGATTCGATTGCAGGACACCCGGCTTGTCCGTACGTGAATATAAATCAATCAAGCTCTGTGCAGTTCGGAGTTCAGCTCCCCGCTCTCTGCTCGTCCTGTCCTTCACTCGTAGGACTAATCGCAATCCTGGCAACTGGATATGTGGAGAGGTGATGTTGTAATGAGTGCCGAGGATCGATTTCCGTTTGCCATAACTCAACTTCGAAACGTGAAATCCAATCTATAGCCCACACCAAAAGTTACATGTACCTCTGGCAACCTCCTGCACAAGTGTTTACAGTTATTAATCTGATTATATTTAACGTGCAGAGCCAGTGGCAGAAGGAGTTATCTACAAATACGGAATTTCCACGTTATCTGTGAGGGATTTCGCTCCCTCCTTTCGCTTTCCCCATTTTCCCCGCCTCAACTGGCGCACATTTCACTCGAAACTTTTCAAGTGCCCATATAAGTAATGACATATCAGTCTGACGACGTCGACTGTTCTTTGGCTGTGAGAGTGGGCGGTGGGCTGTGGGCGGGGTTGAAGGTTGAGAGTGCTTCGAGAAGCTGGCTTCTTGTCAGTCGTTTTGCCAATTGACAGCATGACAAGTGAGCAGCAGGAGAATTCCACTCGTACATACGGAAATATGTAAAGTTAAAACAACACGAAAAATAAGAGAAAAAAGAACGCACACACACATAAGCCAGCCAGTGAGAGCCAAAAAATGTTTGCTATAAAAAGTTTTCAGCTGCGACAACTTTTGCTTAACTTTTGCCAGCAAAATGTGCAACTCTCAGTCTGTTCACATATCTGAATTTGTGTGTATTGCAGGGAGAAAAATATCAACTAATGTCTAAAATTTTAATATTAAAATCAAAGGAAAGAAAAGTGATACTTAAAAAATAAAAATAAAAGCTAAGAAAGGAATAAAATTCAAGAAATGTTCATTAAGCTTAAGGTTTAAGAAAATGTATAAAATAGACAAATTAAAACTTAAGATTACATCCCCTTTTTTCCTGTGCACACATATTTAAAATATATAAATTTTGTGCTTTGTTTCATCCTGCGTGTCCTGCTCAATCTTGCCAGCAAGATTTAATTAATCAATTATAACGATAGCAAACTTTTTTCGCCCAGCTGGGAACATGACAGTTCGAAAAAGGAAGCCGGAAACCACAGATAAATCCAAATGTCACAAGCTCTTTAACAATTTAAACTAAAAAGGCATCGTCTATTACGGTATGACATACAATTTTCATTTTTCGGGGCGTGGCATTTTGCAAATTGATGCATTCCAAAGAGCTAGTGAAGCTAGTGAAATGTAATAAATATGCAGGCGGCATTATTTATGTGACAGCTGTGATTGTGATGCTTTTTTCGCTTTGGATCTGGTCTCTAATACTCTTGGGCGGCATAAATCCAAATTAGAGACTGTTGCCAAACGCATTTATCAATTAATGGAAAGGGAGATTGAGAGCTCTGTGGTTTGGCCACAAAGGCTTTATTTAACTGACTTCGGTTGCCGGTTACTGGTTACTGGTGTCTGGTTACTGGTTACTGGCCAGCAACTAAACCTTTTAGTTGATCAATCTCAACACGAAAACCTCTTGACAATTAATTGAAAAATGGTTGGCATGTTGGAAAACCTCAAAACTATTGAGAATGCATCCAACTCACTCTCTCGCTTTCTGTGTCCTTTGTGGTGTATTGCATAAAATATGCCAATGTTCCGGGATCTCCAAAGGGACTTCCCAGCAAGGACAACGCATTCATCACCATTTGCTTAAAGTGACGCCTCAACACCCGCACATACACTGTGAAAAAAATAGAGTAAAGAGAGAAGCAAAAGCGTTGAGTATCACACGCAAAGCCCAGTGCAACTTGGATTCATCCGGAGTGAGCATTTTTTAACACTCATACGCCCCTTTGGCCATGCAGCTGCACACACTCCGATATGCAATCCGCCCCTTAGCCCACTTCTCACTGCTATACGTATATATCCCCTCTATATTTTGTCATATTCCCTGTTGCAACTGGCATTGTTGTTGTCTTTTAAGGTTCATCAAAGCTTCAACATTGTTTGGTCACAGTTGTTGGCCAACATCTCGTCCCCTCTGCCCTTTTTCCATTTCCCATTTTCGCCCCCGGTTCCCTTGCCTGTTCGCTCTCGTTCGTCATACTTCCATAGCTGTCTTGTGAAATTTTTCCTGTGGGAGTTAAAATATGCACAAACTGATTCCCTTTGCCAGTTTCCCCTCTGTTCGGCGTGTTCGGTACACTCCTTTTACGTCTTTTGGCCCCTCTGCTCCTGCTGTTGGCCTGACTTTTTCGCTTTGGCCCGAGAAGTTACGAAAAAAACACTCGGAAAAAATCAGGAAATACCAGACAATTTTTCGGGATTTTATAAGATTTTAGAAGATAATTCTAATATTATTTATAAAGAAAAAATTCTGCAATTTGGTAGGAAAAAAAAATAAAAAAATGTATAATACTCTATTACATTTAAATAATATTATGTAATGACTTTTCGTAAAGTTACATTTTAGGGTTTCAATAGTGCCTTATTTTAAGAGCAATACCCAAATATTTACCAAAGTTTTGAGCTTACCAACCATCTTTTTAGAGGATTTTTAATACGATCCTTACAAGGAAGAACTGCATTTTGGCAGGTGTAGTTTTTCCAGTCAGCTCTGTGCAACCGAGTAGTTATGCTCCAGTGCATGTGCAACTTGTCTGTTGTTTATGACGCCCTACGCTGCCACGCCCCCCTCATGCACCACCCCGCCCCTTTCGGGGTCCATGTAAGGTGGTATGCGTGTGTCATCATCATCATCAACATCATCATACGTCTCGGTTTCGCACTGAAATCGCAGGCATATCATCTACACACATACCCATGCACAACAAATGAGACATGGTAAAGGGAGAGCGCAAAAGGATAAGGGATAAAGGATATGGGGCAGAGGAAGGAGATCTCAACACTTGGCTGGCTCACCAAATGGAAACCACTTTGGCTGCCTTTGCAACCACGCAGATTTAAAACTTAACCTTTAATTTTCACCTTTTATCTGACCCAACTTTCAAACTCCAACTCCTTTTTATTTCCCTTGCTTTGCCAAGGACTTTTTATCTGCTTTTATGGCTTCTCCGTTGCCATAAAACTTGGCCACACCTGCTAATCAAGTTTGACTTTATAATATGTTTTTACTTTCAAGTTTTTCTTTAGCTGTATACTTCCTTTAAATTTTTAGAAATTTTACTGAGCTGATGCCTTCGATAAAACCCTATATTATATTGCGAAAAAAAACATTAAAAAGATAGATAGCTATCGAAAAATCCACATTAGTTCCTGAGTAATTAAAACACATTTAGGTTTCTAATTAAATTAAAACGGATGTGTGCGATCATCTTTTGCACAATTTATCTCTGTCTGCTCATTTTGTGCTTTTACAAAACCAAGAAAAAACCCAGAAAAGGCAGCTCAAAAAGGGAACAGCAAATATTTTTCAATAAAATTGCATTTTTCTATGGAATTTATTGAAGTTGCAGCAGTGCAGTAGTAGCAGGCAGCCTCGCTCGTTTTACAAAGATTGTTTACTGTGAGTAATGGCCCAGACAAATGGCAACCAACTCGACAGACTCTCGGTGCTCCTCGATTTAGAGAGCTGGTGATGCCATTGTGAGGACGTTGGCATGCAGATCATTGCAGCGACAGAAATATTATTATGCCAGCATTATGTTCAAAATGTTGTCTGCCATTTAGTGAGCTCTTTCGACAACTCGGCACTTGGTACAGAAACGGCAACCAAACTCCCCCCAACAAAAGCCAGAAAGTCAGAGCCACCATGTCGCATGTGAGTGTCGAGCAGGCGGCTCCATAATGGTTATCATAAATTTCACAGTCTGTCCTGGAGCTCTTGAATCTTGATGCCGCCTGCAATTGATATGTCTGGGTACACGGGTTGATCATCTGACAGCTGATGGAAAGCCCAACGAACAGGTGGTCCCGAAATCCAGACTTCTGTGGCCATGTGTACAAGTGGAATAATGTTTTTGGAGTGATGTGTTGCAGAGATACAACATGGATTTATACTTTTGGGAAGTCCGGAAATGTGTGAGATCTAAATGGAAGTTTAAAAGAGACTTTTCATTGTTCTTTTCTCTTCTTGAATTGCTTGTTTGTGTGTTTTAATATGTAAATAAGTAACTAAATAATAGAAAATATTTATTTTTAAAACACACTCTTTAACTAAAGTATATCAAAAATAATACTGAAGCCACCAAGTCATTATAATGTCAGCTCTTTTATTTCATAACTCACACTTTTATGAGCAGTAAACTCTTGGTTATTATCGCCGAGCCCGCTGGGTGAGCATAAAATCCAGGAAAATCCATTAAAAATTACCCAAAAAACTTGGACGACGTTTAAAAGCAATATTTTTCACTTATTTCGCCAGCACCGAGCGGATAATTTCCGCTGCTTTGTAACGCCAACCGGCAAATTGCGATGAGTGTGTGAGCATGAAATTAAATTCCGTGCAAACAACAATAACCCTTTGAGGCAGCTAGGAGCCCAAGCAGGAGCATCATTTTCACCGCCGCACCAGCAATAACAGAAACATTTTCCACGGCTGGCGGGGAGGGGAGTGTGTTTTTTTGGCCAAAAAGAGCCGCTGGCCAAAAAAGGTACGGCAGCCAAATAAATTGAATCGAATTTAATGTCAAAAGTGCAGCATATAATTGGCTTAATGCTACGGGTGGCTGCCACACGGTGTCGCACGCAATGCTACGATATAAACTGCAACTGTGGAGCACTAACACTAACACAAATACCAGGTGCACTGCGAAAAAATATGAGCTAAAATGTTGAAAAGCTACAAAACATACTCTGTGGACTTTATTTTAATAAAATACTCTTTTAAAAATATTATAATATTATGAGCGATATCTATAACATAATTTAATAAATATAAATTAAAATTTTAGACCACCTAAACTAAAAAAAAAATTATTAAAAAATTACATTTAAAAAAAATTATTAAATTTTAAGCAGGAAAAAAATTTGGAGTCCTTATAAAATGTTCAAAAAAATATTCATAGTCAAATATATCCATATAAACATAAAAGTATTTCACATTGGGAAAATATAGGTTTTTTTTCTCACAGTGCACACCTGCATTCGGTGCCCTCACCCCTCTTCTGCGACGCTCCCCTCTCTTTTCCAGTTATTGCCTTTGTGCGTTTGGCGTTAAAAGCGCAAAATTCAATTTCGTTTTATTGTTCGTTAGTTAAACAACGGGACTCGAGGGTGCCAGGTAAAACTGGGCGTGGGCGTGGTAATTGCATTTCGCCCACCTGTGACGCTTGGTTACCTTTGGCATAGTGGCCAGCAGAAGAAGCAGCAGTAGAACTCGGGGCGTATGAGCAATGTTTATACGCAGGCAGTAGCACCCACAAAGGATGTGTTCACAGCAGCATTCACCGCCCCCCAAAACAAATCATAAAACGATAATTAACCCACTGCCCCCGGGAACCCGAATCGAATGATGGCCAAAACCGCTTCGATTCCAGTTAGCAAGAGGTCCCCGAAAGGCCAAAGGGAAAGCTGTCAAAAAGTTGGTAGCCGACCCTCTGACTTGAGCTCTCCTGCAGGAGACTGGCAACATAATTGACCCACTTAGCTGTGGGGCACAGGAATTCCATTGGCTTTGTGGTTCTGCCAATGTCCATGTGATATGCCCCACTTTCCCGCCCCACTTGACTTTGATATTGCCCATTCGAACCATGAACTCGGACTTGCACTTGGCTTGCAAGCTGCAATTGTTGGCCGGAAAGCCATCCGGAGGTTGGGCTTTCAAATGAGAATTAGCTCAAATCAGGATAATGCCAAGTAATCGGGTTTGCTTTGGGACAAATTTCACTTTTCAGTGGGTACAGTCAGAACACGGCAAAGATTTGAATACTAAGGTGATTTTAGGGACAAGTATTTAAGAGACAAGGAAAATGTTCTAATTCTTCTTAATAAAATTAAGGCATTTTTTCTATAAATATATAAAATACAGGTATTAATAATTCTCCGATCTCATTCTAAATGCTTTGCATTCCATGTTATATACATGAAAATCTTGTTATTCCCACTTATAAACACCTTGAAAACCATTTATCGCTATTCAACTGAGTTCCATATTTAGAATCACCCTGCGATAATGTATTCATGGCTAAATACAAATGGCAAACCCTACAATATACACTCTTACCTCCCCTGGCAACTTGTTTATCCTCGGGTTCTGCACAAAGATTTTCAATGACAGTGCTGATGAAGAAGCTGGGTCTCCATTTAGCATTTATCGCCTTTCAGCGGGGGGAATCTCTTATTCATATGCCATGTGCTCACCTTCTCGCAGCGCTTTGCACATAAATTTTCCAGCGTTTTTGTCACAATTTCTTATCTCATAAGCATAAAATTAACAACCAACAAAAATGGCGACAAAATCAACGTAAGAAAGAGGGATTTGGGTACTGAGCGTTATTTAAAATCGACGCCTGCGGCGGAGCTATAAAAATTTGTGCGCGATAAAACGGAATTATGAGGGCGACAAAGGCGGTGGAAAGGACGACAACAAGGACAACGATGCGGGTGCGAGAGGGCGACACGTGTTCTTATTAATTTTAATGCATATTAAAAATCGCATCCCTTAGGGTGTCCCTTTAAAACCAGAGCGAAACGTATCAATAAAGACCCGAAAAAAGGTAGCATTATGAGCCCCGAACTCGTAAAACATCACAAACCACACAAGCATATACATATATTTGTGCACAAAACACACATACTTGTATTGTTAAGGACAGACTTATGTTTATTAGATTTTATAGCGCTCATCTTGGCTAAGCTCGATGGTCTTGCGGTTGTCTCTCTCTCTTTCTCGGCCCACAATTTGTTTCTCTGTTAAAATATCTTAATAGAAAACAGATAATTCATAAAATATTTACTAAGTGGCTAACACACACACACACACACCAAGGTACGAAGGCCTCTAAATCAGTCACAGGAAGGAGGCAAAAATGCCAAAGGCAATGTAGGCCCATGTAAAATGAACCGAGTTTCAGCCACAGTTGTGGTTATGATTTTTATAACCACCATATCATGCCCTCTTTCGAAGTCTTTGAGTTAGGAACGGGTATGATGGAATCTTGGAAATTCCAAGAAGTATTTATCAAGCATTAAAAAAGTTTTCATAAGGAGTATTTTAACTTTATATAAAAATAACAGGTTTTAATGTTACTACTTGAAAATTCAATAATAATTACATATAACATTATGTAAGAAGTAAAAAAAAAACTTAAAATAGCTAGCTATAAAAAATAATGAATATATTTATATAATTTATTTATTTTAACTTAAATTAAAATTATGAAATTACAAAACCCTACGCACAATATCTGGTAGATCCTACAGTATTCCGCATTCGACTTCTCCACTGCAAGAGATTATTTCGTCTTGTTCTCACTGCTGCTCACACTTTACACTCTACAGATAAATAATGCACAAAAGTTGTTCATTTAACTTTGCTTGTTTGTTTCATTTCATTTGGTCTGCTGGCTCCGTTGTCTTGTTCGCCATCCGTTCCTTCTGGTTTTTGGTTTTGGACTCGCATTCGGTCTGCCATGTGCCGCGAATAAATCTCGGAGAAGAAGAATCATGGGGAGGTTGTTGGGAAAAAAGTTAAGAAAACTCATTCACATAATTTTCCAGTTTATTGTAAGCCGCTGCTGCCGCTGGCCCAATACACTCACACACACACACCTGGCCAAAAGCGGAGTGAGGCATAAACCTGCTCTAATTACCAGGACCCAAAAACGGCGGAAAAAAACCATAAAATATAAATAAAAATCATTCATTTTGTGCACGTTGCCAGCGCCTCGGGGGCAACACTCTCTTCTCGTGCCTCGGCCCAGCACAGTTATCCTTAGGATCCGGATCCTTAGGCTCCGCCGTGCGACTCCTTCTGTGCGTTAAATTTTTATAGCCTACACTTGGGCGCCCGACCAAGTTACTGCCACTTAATGAATTAACATTATTTTGATGGGTTTTATGCTTTTTTCATACTTCGGCAGCCATACTTCGCCCCACAGCAGCTGCGGTTGCCATTGGCTATTGGTCATGCCCGGCAACACCTCGCCGCCTGGCTTTTAACTTTTTAATAAGCCACAAATAATAACAGAGCGAAAAAAAGAACGAATATTATATTCGAGCATAAGCATAATTCAAATCATTTCATTAACATTCTTTTTTAGGCCGCGCATCCCTTTTTTACTGGCGGGACGAGGGAAATTGCTTTTTAAGTACTTAACTTCAATGCAAGCGGGGAAACTTTTGAGGCTGCAATAAAGCTAAGACACTGAGGGATAAAAATACTTAAAAAGTTGGAAAATTAAAAGATTTTTTTATAATGGATTAAGTCTTGAATTTACGTCTTCTATTTACATTTTATAATTAATATTTATAATACAATCCACAGTCAAATATAAGACCATATTATCTTGACCTTCTTTCTTATATTTGAAAATGAGTTCTAAAAAGTCAAAAACAATTTTTTGAATACTAATTTAACTATTATTTTCAAAGTGCTTTCTTTAAAAATCAAAGTAAAATAATATTTTATTTATTTCGGAAGTAAATATATATAGTTACTAAAAATAAGCATTAATCTTGATCAGGTGTACAAAACTTAATAGATAATATATATTAAGAAACCTCTATTTTTTCTCAGTCATACAAAATCAGGAAAAAAGTGAAGTACAAGCGCCGAAGTGAAAGTTTTTATTAAATGCATAAAACGAGTCAAAGTCCTGGACTGCCAAAGGCTATGTGCCACATACCTATATAGATCTCTATACATATACGCACAGGACTTAGATGTGTGTTTGTGCGAGTTTCGGGTGTGGGCGTGTTTTGGCTGTGTGTGCGTGTAGGGCCATAAATCTAAGTGCTTTAACGCCTTTGGGGCGACTTGGCAACGCCTACTTTTGCGGCTGATGTAACTGCCAGTTACCAAAGTCTGTGTCTGTGTCGGTGTCTGTGAGTGTGTGAGCCTGTATGGGCGAGTGGGTGGCTGGGTGTGTGAGCTGGTTACCCGCTACCGTTATAATGAGTTTTCAAGTGGTTCCCTGCATAGGCAGGTAATTTCATTCTAATGCCTAATGATGTATCTTCCGTGGGCGGAAACTTGCACAATGAAAAGGGGCGGCGAAGAGGAAAGAGCTGAATTTCCATCCAAACTAAGTGTGTTAGTTAAATGCCTTTTAAGTGCAGTTATGATTCCATATTTCAAACTAATTTATTCGATTGGGAAAAATGACAATATTTTTATAAAATCCAAAAAAAAAATTAAATATAAAATAAAATATTTAAAAATATATAAAAATGTTTTTTTTTCCACATTTAATTTATTATTTAAGTAGTAATTTCTTTTAATATTTTTAACGCAATATGAGTAAATAATAATATTTATTATTTGGAATATGTAGGCTTTTAATATAGGAAGTGACACTGTATTATTATTAATTAAATATAAACACATGATGGTTGCCAAGTTCAACAACATATACTTATCTCAAAGGTAACAGCTACAAACTAATTACATTCGATAAACGCAATCTGGCCAATAAATCCCAAAGATAATGGCCAATATTGAGCAATAACATGTACTTGCCCACCGGCAGATATCTAAATAGTCTATGGCAGATAAGCACATATATATTATAATTGGGAAAATGCAATCTATAGGTAATTAAAAAAGACAGAGCTAATTCAAATTGCGCGCCAAAAGCGAGGGAATTTACGGTGATGCAATGTAAAATTTCCCCCTACTCGCTGGGATCAAAAATTGAGCGAGTTCACAACACACCCTCTCTTTTTCGCTCCACAGAGAGAGATAGATTCGCCGCAATTTAATTTCACGGCGAATCTATCTGCACGCCGCAAACGCGGCGAATGTATCCATCTCTTTCCCTGTCACCATCATCAGTCGCCGTCGTCGTCTCGTCGCTGTGGTTTTTATTCCGATTGTGGCCATGCAAAAAGAGGCAAATATCTGGGAAAATTAAACAAAATCCATAGTGAAACAATTAGAAACTTGAGTTAAACAGTGTCTGAACTAGGAGAGAATAAAAAACAAACCGAAAACTGTGAAAATCACATGGAAAACCAAGTGTTTAGCTGGTGGTTAGAAGAAACAAAACCAGGCTTCGCTGTGCGCAGCAGCCGCCTTTTTTCCGAACCAAAAACCAATGGGCAATCCATCAGATACTTTTGTATCTGGCAAGGAAATATACTCTAAAAACCAGTGCTAAATCAAGCAGAAGCAGCCCAAAAAGAACGGCAGCCAAAAACAAACAATAAAACCATCATTTGTGTCACATAAAAAAAAAACTGACTTGAAGAACTCAATAATATAATCCCATGTGAATAAAAAATATGAAGTAGTTCCAAATTTTTAATGCTGCTGCTTCTTCTTCAGCTGCTTGTTTTTGTTGTTCCCTTTGTTCGCCTTTGTTGTTGTTGTTGGTGTTGCGAATAGCATTTTGTGTACCTTTCAAGAAATCAATAAAACAAAAAAAAAGAACTCACAACGAGTATCTCTCTCTCTCTCTCCCTGAGAATTCTCTGAGACTACCTCTCTCTCTCTCTATATTTCTCTCTGTGTGTTTCGCTGTGTTTTGTTGACATTTTACCGCTTTGTCTGCGGCGAATGAAGCTCAACTTGGAAAACCATTTCAGCAGGCGAATTATGTCAATAATTTAGCATATTGAGCAGATGCTGAAATAAAAGACTGAAACCACCGGATGGTGGGGAGAAAAACAAAGAAGAACCCCCTCTGAAAAATTCAAAAATTATGAACTGCGCAAATTCGCTGACAGTTAAATGACACAATTCCGGCTCAAACTCAAATTTTTTGTTGTTGTTTTTTTGGGGCTGGGTCGCACATTTTCTGCAGCGAATTCGTAGCCCCCACGTTTTCGCATCCGTATCCGTAGCACGTGCACTGCGACTCCGGCTCTATTGATTTTTCGCACATCCCACGGGCGCCCATTTTCCCATTTTCCATTTCCATTTCCCGGTTCCGGATTCTCGGCGCTAGCTGCATATGCGCATGTTCATTTCAAGCATTTTCATCTATTTTCGCAATCCCAGTGCACTGACCTTAGCCCATGACTGTCAACATTTTCGGACACACTGAGGGAAAAAATGTGGCCTCAGGAAATAAAAAGAAAAAATTTTAGAGGAATGTTTTAACGATTGTTTTTAAGGCAAAAACAAGATATTTTGTAAGATGAACAGTTTAAAAGTTAATACGAATTAATACGAATTTAGAAACAATAACTAAATTTTGGTTCTAAAATGCATTTTCAAAGTGGTTAATAACATTTTAAATGACATAATATAAACCCATAATGACATAATATAAAAATATATTTTTTTTATATTTTTAAATATTTTTCTAAATATTTTTTTAAATATTAATATTTGTGAAATATTGTAAAAATCCCTACTTTTTCCCAGTGCATTTTGCCTCCTCCCCAGCTACTTTTCACATTTAGGTACACATTTGTTTGGCTCACAAATTAACGCCATTCGAAGTGTTGGCTGGATAAACAAACAAGTGATTTTATTTCATAGCGCTCACAATGTGGGCCATTCATAAGAGGCGATTGGGGGCTCCGGTGGGTAAACAAACTGCTGGTACTCCATGCTCCCCGCCAGCTGAATTTGAAACTGAATCCCAAACAGAAACAGATCCCCAAGTGGGGCAACTCCTCCTCGCCGGTGGATGTGGGTTATCAAAGAATCTCACGCTCATTACGAGGTGTGGGAGGAGTCCGGAGTTTGGATTTGTTTGGATTGCGGTAGTGGGATTGCAGCACGCGAATGCTTCCAGGAAAATGCACGAAATTCCTTTGGGGATTGGGGGAAATTGATCCGAAATTATAGGACTAATAATAGATTAGAAAAAAAGCTGCAGAAGATTTCACTTTTATGATTTTCTTTTATTATCTTTAAAAGATATTTGAAAAGCTGCAAGCTGAAGAGGAATATTTTGGTCCGTAAATCCGTCTATCTATCTATTAGAATATTTAGCGAAACCCACTCTTATTCATATGCAATCGGCTTAAGTTCATTTAGCCAACTAAAACCGTAGTAAGCCCTTCTTTTCTGGACTCACAAATACCCTCTTCCCACACACTTCTTCCGGTTACCTGAGAAATGACTTCCAGTTTCACACAATTTTCACTTTTTATCAAAAACCAAAACAGACAAATTGTCTATTATTATAATATTTCTTTTTATCTGCGGGCATTGAATAATGGATCTCATGCGGGGCCCCATGTCGTCACGAATATGTCAATATGTCCAGACCTTATGAACACTCATATAAAACACAACCCACTGAGAACTCAAGTCTGAAGAGGCGACTACCCACTGGTTTTGGCCTGCAGTTGTCAGGCAATTTGCCTTCTGCCAATTGATTTCCCATTTCCCTCTGTTGTATTTTTAGTGATTTTCAATTATCTGTCAGTTTTTGTCATACTATAGACGGTTGGGTCAGCGGATAATGCTAATCAGTGTGGAATCGTAGAGTCGTAGAATCAAAGAATCGGGCGGAATCCGTGCTGTCCACTTAGGAGTCTTTGACCCGTTTAGCGTTATTAAGCACTTACTGGCCACAAATGGCCGACAATTGTCGCTTGATTGGCCAATTTCCATGGTCGGATCAGCGACTTTGGACGCGACTTCGACCCGTTTAACCATTTCATTTTATGGTTTCCCCCTTTTTCTTGGTGGTTCCCTTTACCCGGGGAGCGGATTCAATAATCTTTTGTGTTTCTATTTTTATAAAGCCCTCTTACTTGTGGCCCTCCATAGCGAGCACCTCTGCTTTTGGCTGGCACAGAGAAAAATAGAGATATCCAATATCATTATCATAGTGTTCATATTGAAAGGGTTTAGTCAGACAACCTACAATAGAATTAGATTTTATTATTTATATTTTAAGCAATTGGTTCAAGATAAAAAAATTAAAAAATTGTACAAATATTTTTTAATAAAATAAAATACTAGTAAATCCCAACAAAATTATAAATATTTCAAAAAAATTTTCAATTTTTTAAATATTTTAGTACCTATGTACATATAATAATTTTTATCTGATTCTGATCTATCTTATCATAACTAATCTTAAAATATAGTAATTCAGACTTATGTTACCTAAAAAATTTAAAAAAAATCCTTTAAATATATCCCTGGATAATTTTTCCCAGTGTAATGCTGACTGCTTCACTCGAAGCTCCGGCTCGTTGGCTTACTTTTTGCATGCGGCAATTTGATGAGCTGCTAATTAGCAGCTGTGCCGACTGCGACTGCGATTGTGGTTGTGGTTGTGGTTAGCTGGCCAAACACGAGCAACAACAACAGCACTTTACTATAGCAGATATAGTACGGTTCAAGCGACTCAGAGACCCCGAGAATATATAGCGTGCTGAGGCTAATTCTGAATGAATCAGCACGAGCTCCCTGTAATTTGCACTTTGTTCGTCTCTGAGTCCACTGCAATTGGAGAAGCAAAAGGGGAACGGAAAAGTGATGGAATGTTTCACTTATCCGGTGTCGTTGGGTTTCCGTGCCTGGAAAAACTCAACTGGCAATTGTAGTGCTTAGGCAGCTTATGGATTGAGATCGATTAGCTGGAGATACGTTTAGGACTGAAGATCGTTAGAGAGGAGTTAAGGTGTTTTTATAGATAGATATTTTATAATTATAGCTTAAAGAATTCGAAGTGCTTTTTTCTTTTAGATTTTTAATCACAGAATGAGAGAATGTTATACTTCATCATAGATTTGCCTTTCAAAAAAATTATAATATTAATATTTCGGAAACATTTCTCTAACATTTATGTACACTTCCCTAGACTATTTTTAGTTATCATTAATTTTTCGTTCAGTTCTCTCCATAGCACAATCGATGATCGCCTTTGGCATAATCTCTACGCCCAATCATTAATTTTACGCGGTTTTTTGTTGGCTCTTCTGTCCGCCACATCCACCTTAACCCCCTGGCAGCCCATAGAATCATATCTTAACCCACAGATGGCGCACACATGTCGTCAGAAAGTCGTTTGTGGGCATTGCCAATTTGTTGGCAAGCTCTTCATACACATATATGGTGTATATATGGGCATATACCTCTATTTATATGCGCCCTGTAAGTGTGAGCATACTTATGGCGGAGAGTGTATTTTTAATGCGGCTGCATCTTCTTGGGCGGATGAACCCCATTGAACTCTTTTCGTTTCGAGGGATACGAAAACAATAAAGCGCAGAAAAGTGTGAAGAAAATGCGAAAAAAGCGGCAAAGAACAGAGGAAGAGAGAAAGAGAACTGAAACAATGGCAGAGGAGTATTGAAAAAATGCAATAAATTATCATAAATAAAAGTAAAACAAAAAAAAAAGCTTTTGCTTGATGGGGTTCAACATGGGTTCAGATTTTTTGTGTGTTATTTCTCTTTTGGGTTGGCCCGCTTTGAAAAATGTGTTACACAAGACAGCAACAACAACAACAACAACAACAACAACAAAATTGACTTTTTACAACATGGGCTGGGTACAACAAAAAGTGAATCATCGCAGATAAACCACACTTAGATGTCTTTCTGAGGTTGAGTTTTGTGCAAATTACAAACAACAAAGAAAAAATAGAACACTAAATTGTTTAATTGAAATTTATATTTGTATAATCCTAAAACATAAAAAAAAAGTTATTTTGAACTATCTGAACTTAGTATTATTAAAATAAATGATTCAGCAAGATATTAAAAAATTCCTGATAAGGTCGAAAATGATTTTTTTTTTCGTTGTCAAAAAATGACAAAAGAAATCAGTATAAAAAACATCTCAAATAATTCCATCATAATTTTAAATGTTTAGTGCCAAAATGGAAATCATTTAAATCAAAACAATTAAAAACAAAGTATAACATATTAATATAAAAAAAGCACAAACTACGAAACAACGCACAAAAATGTTGTAAGCAGAGGAGAAAACACTGAAAAAAATCCAGTCCTACTGATCAGTGGGACAAAAACGCACAAGAAGTGAATAACAAAATAAACAACGCACAAAAACCGTGAAACTACAAACCGAAATCAAATCGCATTTTCAACTAATCAAGATGCCACGCCCCCAGCACCACGCCCTTCTGAGAGCAATGCTGAAGCTGTTGCTTTTCGCCAGCATTGCGGAGCACTGTGCCACCGCCCTGCCCACCAACTCCTCCAAAACCCCATCCTCCCCATCGCCCTTCACCGCCGCTACACCATCGTTGACCACCACTTCATCGTCGATGGTCATCAGCGCCAGCTCTTCCGATCGCAATCTGGCCGATCTAGTCAATCCGGAGGCCGAAACAACCGGATCCGGCTGGGAAACACTTGAGACTGAATTTAATCCGGACACCACCACCCAGAAACCGGCCAAGGAGCCACCGAGCACCGCGGCCACCTCCATTGAGCAGCAGGATCAGCCGCCGGATGTGCCCGCCACCACGTTGGCCTTCGCAAATGCGTTTCCGGTTCCGGTGGCCGGCGAAATGGGGAACGGAAATGGAAATGGCGTGGGAGGCGGAAGCTATAGCGATGCCACGCCCCCGTATGCAGCGGTCGATGACAATTATGGTAAATAGTTATGCAATTTATACAAGAATTGGGGGTAAAACTTCTAAAGATAAGTTCTGGAAGGTGGAGGTAGATAAATATTTATAATCTAAACTTGATTTATAAAATATTTTAAAATTTGTTTACCAAACGGTCACTTCTAATTTTTGGCTGCATAGCAAGGTCACACCGCGCTTTAAAACCATTGATAATCAGCTGATATGTGATCTTTTTTTTTATTTATAATAAGTAAAAACTATGATTACATGAGACATTTACAAAATCGTGAATCATTTTAGGGTACGTGCTTTAACTAAATAATATTCTGGCCGTGTGCTTCGCTTTTAAATCGCCATTAAGCAAGTCAGGGAAAATAAAACGTAGAAAACTTGACGAATCGTACCGCATCTGAACGAATTAGTATGGCCCATACCCCTTTCCCTATCGTTTTAATAATTTAGGCAACAAAGAAATGGCTGGAGGGCTGCCACAAAAAGAGCTCCGTTATCAACGAGAAAACCAAAACAAAAAGTTCGATGGGCTTTCGACAAGAATTGCCAATTATAGTTGCTCAACTAGGTTCATTGACACCGCACTTTTCCGAACTTTCTCAGCCCCAGAACCTTAACCCCTGACCGCCCTTGCTTAACCCGCTTAGCCCCTTCGGCCACGAAGAACTTGTAGTTACTCAGTTATTATCTGCTGAAGGAACAACAATAAAGTACACAGATAAATCCAGCACAACAAAAAGAGCAATTGCATACTTCAAGGCAATTAAGAGAGTTTTCATTTCCGGTTTAGCACGCAGCCCCTTTCCCGGTGGGCGGGGGCGGCGACGGAAAAAGGGGCGGGGCAACGTCAACAACCGCCTGCCTTCCTGTAATATGGCAAAATTCTCACGCAAAACTTTCAGCTTTGGCCAAATGAATTATTTAACATTGTTTTTGCCGGGGCGAAATTCTTTGCACAGAAAAAAAAGATGTATCAAGAAATTGAATTTATATTTTATTATAAAAATAATTAATAATCCTAACAAATGATTGAAATTATAAACGATTCATCCAAAGTGTCTTTATTTTTTCTAAACAAAATAAAAGTATTTTTATAAAATATTTTTTTTTTTTATTATTATTTTATAAGGTTTTTTTCTCTTTATGTATACACTATTTCTTGCTGCTATTTTTATATACATATTTTTGGGCTGGTTTGTGAAATATGTGGGGGGGAATTGACAAGCAGCCGTCTGTCTGCTCGTTAAAACTTGGCCAGCGGGTGCCAAACAGCAACAATTCATTGGAAGTGAGCCATGTTTCACAAGCCCCTACCAGAGTTTTCCTCGCTTTCCTCGTTTTCAACACAACGGGACACGCGATGCGCACAGGACACAAAACAATTAACAACTTAACTTTTATGGCCCACAATTATTTGGTATTTTATTGTTAAGCTGCAGCCAACTATTTTTATGGGCCTGTCATTAAATTGGAGCTGCTAGGTCTTAAATAGGTCTCAAGAAAATCGTCAGAGATGAATTTGCAAGCCAGCCACCTTCGATTTGGCCCAACCATTTGCGTGTTTTGTCGAAGCCGCACAGACTGACAGTTGGCAAATTGCAGGGCCATATCCTGAAAAGGGGCTAAAAGCCACCTGATTTGCTGACCACACGCTAAACTTGGATTAAGTTGCTTTTTTGAGGCAGGTGCAGAGCAAACACGCCCACTCGAATAAATAAGAAAATATGGGACACTAGAAAAGTGGGCGTAATGAGAGCAAAAGGAGTTACTCGGTTTAACTGGTTCAAGGTTCTCTGTATGATTTATTGAGATTTTAGGGGTAAATGATGGCATGCATTGATAAATAAAAATATGAAGTTGCAATTTTCCTTAAAAAGATAAACAAAAGATAATAAAAACAAATGAAACTCTACGAGTAACTAGTATAAATAGCCTAAAAATCATAAATTAAATAACCCAATTATCACTTTGATTTAAAGTGCGAATTTGCAAGCACAACCCACCATTTTTAATTATGAAAAAATAACCCTAACAGCCAATTAGCTTGTCCAGTCAAATAGATCAGCTGAAAATGGGTTGTGCCGGTCGAGCGAAAATTAAATAAATTTTATATAAATTGTCGGTCAACATCGTCATTTGAATGCCTCGCTGCTCGTCAGTAATTACTATTTCAGTCAAACGAATCCATTAGTTTTTTCTCAGAAAGTACTGTATATAGTATTTGTGCATTCGTTATGGCAAACGATAAACGGGAATGGCTGGAAAATTTAAATAATTGAACTTTCGATCGCCTCAATTAACAAAGCAATCAATTGATAAGAAGTGTAAAGTTATTTCATGTTTGCTGTAATTACCGTCTCACTAGAGTTTTGTAAACTCATCTTTTGGCGAAGCATTTTAATTAATAAACCTGCTGAATCAAATTTTTCACAAATCATTTTTTTGGGACCTCCCATCTGCGAGATTTCCACTGAGTCATTAGTTTAATTAATTGTTGGGGCCAACTTTTGTACAGCCAAGTGCCACGAGCAGCGGCTCCTGCTGCTTTTCGAGTTAATTTTTTGTGAATTCATTTTCACTTCCGAGGCGCAGCTGAGAGCTGTCACAATTTTTGGAGTAACACTTTCGGTCTCGTGGCCGTGATGAAAAGTGCAGTTCATCAAGTGTGCTGCCCGCCCACCCACGGCCCATAATTTCGTGTGAAAAGGGGCATTTCACAAGTGCTCAGCCCTTGAGCGTTTTTCGAGAGGCATGAAATTGGAATTGGTAGTGGAAAAAGGAGGGCGGAGAGTACCCCAATTCACTCTCAAGTGAGTGTGCGAATAATATCTGTCAGATACTTGCAGTTTGCAGGCAGAATGCTGCCGGCATTTTGACAAACAACTGTTGACAAACAATTTTGATAGTCGAGAACAGCCGAGAAAAATTCTGAATTAATGGTTAAGAGGAGATGGAAATAATGGGAAAAAATTGCAGTTGACAGCGCAGAAAAATCAAAAATATATTTTATTATTTTTATTATCTTTAGGATAGTTCCCAAAGAATATTTCAAATTTTAATTTAATTAGTTGATTAAATCTATAAAAATAAATAAGAATAGTTAACCAACAGAGACTTCTATAAAACTCCCAGTTTACTTTTACTTTTCTTAGTTTTAAGCTTTGATTGGCCAATATAAATAGTGTTTTGTGTGGCTTTTGCTTGGCCAAAACCGCAACGCAAACAATTTGAACTTAAATATTCCACTCGCAGTTGGAACTTTTAGCAAAGTGCTTGCCACATAAACTGGCCCCTGTCCATGATCTTTGGCTATATCCTCTATATAGCCCCACTCAAAGTCCGAAGTCGGACATGTCGCAGGCGCAAGGTTTCAAAGTTTCTAATACAAATTGGCACAACTTTCGGCTTGTCAACGGCAAACAGGCAGCAACTTTGCTGCGTACTCTCGTATTTTGACAAATGATTTGCGTCTCTGTAGAAAAGCCAAAAAAAATAAAAGAAGTAAATAAAAAAAGTCTTGACGAAAATAACTACGTAAAACCGAGAGGAGCTGTGAAAACTTTGATTTCGAACTTTATCCAGATCCAGTGGAAACTTTCTCTCCATCGACCCACCGAAATTTCACAGGACACTGAGTTATGAACATGACTTGTCAAAAAATACATTAAAAGTGCAAAGTAGTGGAGCAGCTCAGCTCAGCTCTGCCAGCTTGGTTGCGATGAAAACAATCATTTAGTAGCCAGCAAATTTGGCCCAACTGAAAAGCATAAATCATTGAACTTTTTGCCAGCCATCCGCCTTCTATGCTGGCTGGTGAAAAACAGCCATCAATCATTTAGCTGGCTTTGCTGCTGTCTTGATTTTAATTTGCAACATGGCTCAAACACACGCTCTCGAGGACTTTCAGGACTTTTGTTGCACAACCCAAAGGCGTGAATCGTGCTCAAGGCGCCTTTTGAACGTCTCAAAAATGATAAGCCAGCTGACTAGACTTCCCAAGGACTCTGGTTTCTTGGGGCAGAATGGTGAAGAATAATGGTGCGAGTTGATTCACTTTGAATTGCGCTTTTCACGGCCTGTCACAGGGGTTTTTCCTCTGCGGTTTTTCACTCCCTCATGTGGGGGAAAAAACAGACAGATAAAAACACAAATATGTTGCATACGAAGCGCCTGCAATGTGCTGCCGCTAATTTATGAACTCCCGCAAGGACTATAATACAACAAAAAAATGGGAGAGCAAAATATAGAGAAAATGGCTGTAATGTTTTATGCGATTTTTTGTTAATCTTTCATTTATTTGCCTTGGAAGTATGATAAATAAAAAACATTAATTTAAAAATCAAACTTTTTTAAAATTTTAATATATTTTAACATTTTTTTAATGAGTTACTACAAAAATTAAATTATTTTTTTAAATTTTTTCTAAAAATATTAATATTTTGTTTAACTTTCAAAAAATGATTGAAAATAATAATACACTCTTTTTGTCAATGTAAAAATTTTGATATATGGCCTTCGTCACAGTCCCTAACAAAAACAAAACGAATAAGAGTTGCTGAAAATAATAAATTATTTTTTATATATTTTTATTAAACTCTCAAAAAATTTCTCAAAAGAATAATACCCTATTTCAGTCAATGTAAACATTTTGATAGATGGCCTCCGTCACAGTGCTTAACAAAAAAACGAAATCAAAATCAAGATCATAGATAAGCTCTTTTTTCTAGGAAAATTCTCTGCTTTTTATCGCTCAACCACGTGCCAACCCGCATTTAGACACGCCTACTCTAGCTGGGTCGGTGGGCGGTGGGAGGGAGATAGAGAAATGTTGCCTCGGCGACAACTTCCGCCTAACTGCACTTCAACATGTCAATTTTTCTTGTCCCCGCCGACCAGATGGATGGATATGGATACGAAAAAAAGGAGAATCAACCCCCTAACCGAAACGCCTACGAAAAATGCTATTCGAGAGGAAAACTCAGAGCTCAACATGCATGTTTGTGTGTGTGTGTTGGCATTTTTCCTCTTTTTGCCAACACTCCAAGTCACTTGTCATGGAGGCCTTTTGTCTGCCAAAAAACCCCAACTCCCTAGCTGAGCGGCGCTTTAAATCATAAACACCTTGTTAGTGCAACAACTCGACACTTTGAACGTGACATTGATGCCTGTTTTTGTGCCGCTTTGCCGGCGAACGACAACGTGAACGGGAACGAGAGCCCAGGCCAAAAGCCCAAAACAGTTTCCGTGTCTCAAGGATCGAAAAACAAGCGAACTCCGGACCGGAAGGTTGGGTTTTCGATGTGGATGTGGACGAGGATGTGGCCGTGGTGAGCCCCAGGCCGAGGTGATGGTGCTTCCATGTGCAACTTCCTTCCGATAACCTTTTGCACATACACACGCCACAAAAGCCGTCGCCATCGTTGGCCTTATCGCACCGCTCTTGGCCATGGAGAGCAGGCAAATGCAGCCATCAGCAACAACATGACTCCGGACCAGACACTCGCCCTTAATTAGCCGTCATATTCCCGCTGGGGCGGCTTAAAGTTCCGCTTAAAGTTGAGGTAGAAACCAGTGCCACATGAAAAACATAAATCTGCTGAAATTTTAGCACCAAAAATGATTTTTACAATTGGTAATATTTTTTTTATTTGTGTTAATATAATTTATTTATCATGTTATCAGATTAATCTTAAGTCTGTACATTTTTAAAGCCATTTAAAAATACCTAACTCATGTAGTATTTACCCCTTATATTATTATTACATTTTTTAAGGTACTTTCAACTGCAAAAGCGTATTCCTTATTTTAACTTTTTATTTTTCCCAGTGACGATAACTTTTTCAAATTCTAACCCTTTAGGGCAGCACACGAGCTCTCTGCCTTTTGACCCAAACTAGACACATGTCAAAGGTTTTCAAACGTTGCAAATTAGTGAACATTAGAGTTCCGAATAAAAATGTGAAACAAAAGGATCATCGGTAGATTTCAACTGACAGGCCAAGTGGCAAAAGCACTTTGAAACAAATACATAATGGCCGTTTGTCCATTTGTCAGACTCAATGTGTGGGTGTGTGTTGGCCCATTTGAAGTGTGTCAGTTGTGTTTTGGCCCGTTGTTTGTGCATTTGACAGTGCTTTGAGTTTAAATAGGACCCGAGGCATTATGGCAAAATTCCTGTCCTAAGACTTGCCATTACGAAAATTACAGCAATTTAATCAAAATGTCTGTTCGAATAGCGTAAATTATATGTCATTTGAAGTGAGTTCAATGGACTTGGCAAATAAGTTTGGCAGCAGGGTAAATAATTACAGAACATTTTTGAATGAAAAGGGGAAATTTGAATATATATTTTAGTTATTAAAAAAAATGCATTATAATAATAAAGGAAATTAAGCGAACAAAATACAGTGTCCCAAAAAATTAATTAAATTTATTTATATATATTAAAAATTTGTCTTCTCTAGAAGTTTTGTTAATATCTTTATTTTAAAGCCTGTTTCGAACCTGTTTTTCCGCTATCTAAGTTTAAAAAGGCTCTCCCCCACACACTCTCACCCTCACACATACATGTGTGCATTCAAAATGGCCGCCACGTTACTTCCGCTAAGTGACGGGACGGAGCCTTTTGGTCCATTCACTGTTTGCTCTTGGCCATCAAAGCTTAGGGGGACAAAACTTTTTAGCTTTTTATTTTTTTCGCAGCTTGCTGTCGTTGCTTCTCCATTTTTTGTGTTTCGTTTTTTTTTTTCGTTTTCGGGCTTTATTTCGCATAATTTTTGCGCCTTTGTGCGAATTCTCGGGGCGGTGGAGCCTTTGACGCCTTTTGAAAGGCAGTCACCTGGCTTTTTTGCCTCTTTTTCGCCGTGTGTGTGTGAATTCTCTAATTGTTTGTTTGTTTGCTCGCTCGCTCTTATTTACTCTCCGCCCGTCGCCCTTTTGTTTAGTTTTTACGTCTGGCCAAATCCGTAAAGCAGCTCGTAAAGTTAAGCAACAACAATAAAGCACGAAGAGCAACAACTAAATAAGGCATATGGCCAACAACAATGGCGCCCCACTCTGCACTTGTTTTTGTATATCTTCATGTTTGGGCTTAGTTTTTCCTGTTTTCCTTCTATTTTTTTGTTGTTTGCTCCTTGCTCTTCAAGCCGTTTGTTGTTGTTGTATATATATACATTTTTTTTATTTCGAGGCTCAGACAACTTAATGCTATTTGCTCCACACACACACAGAGAAACACACCTTGAGGTCCTCGAGCTTCTGCCTGCTTTTGTTTGGAGTTTTTAACAACTTAAGCACGTCGTCGGTATTGGTTTTTCCATCCACCTCCATACACTTTACCACCGACTACATTTTCCTAGTTATATTTTTTCTACTTCCTGCCTTTGCCTTTGTGAAAATAATCACGCGCGCGCTTTGAGTGAGCACCCCCAGGTTTTCCCAGGCTTTTCCGGATTTTCCTTTGCTTTTTCACACTTGGTTACTTCCGGCGCGATGGCTGAGCAAATAGTGGGTAAAGGCGCATCTATTGTTTTCTTTTAATTTGCCCAGACATGTCAAACGTGGAGACTTTCTTTTTATCCTTGAGTTATGAAGGAAGGCTAAGGATTTCGATGGGTTTGACTGATATATTGGGACGCTTAATTATGGAATTGGTTCTGAATTTATAGGTTACTTTATAGCATACTGGCCAGTTATATTTCCTTAATTAATTAACGTAAAAGTTTCTTCCGAAAATATCTCCTTAGTTAATTACCTTAAGAACTTTTTTTCTCCCCTTTTTAACAAAAATAGCTCCATATTTGTAGACACTATTTGATTGATTTGCCTTATCAAAGTGGTCTTTCCTGGTTCTCAATTATTTATGTTATATTTGCCCAACACAAACCAATCAGGAGCACTAAGTGCCCACATAGTCACCTGTCGTGGAGGTGAGTTGGCCAGCTGTCTTTTGCGAGTGGCAAACCTATTAACTTTTCTCCCCTTTTTCCCCATTTCCCTGTTCCTGCAAGGACATTTATCGCTGTGTGTGTGAGGGGAGCACTTTGTTGCTTAATTGATTTTAATACAAGTACCCCGCTCCTTTTTCGCCATCGGTCCTCAAGTGAGTCGTTCGCTTTCATAGTTCGAGTTCGAGTCTATAAATTGGCTTTTTCCTTTCCCTTTTTGCAGATGCAGCAGCTGCCTGTCCATTTCCCATTTCCATTTCCGTTTGCAATTGCAGGGGCACAGGCCAAGGATGAAGTACAAGAAGAAATTGATGTAGAACGGCCAGAGAAATGGGAGTGAAAGAAGGGGAAGACGGGCCGAGAGGAAGGGGAAGGCAATGGCAAAGGCAAAGGAAAAGAAAGTAGAAATGCCATTTATTGAATTGTATAAATTTCTATACATTGACAGCGACTGTTTATTCTGCCCAGCCAACTGTTCATGTGTGGGTTTCTCTTTTTCTTACTGTTTTACACGGAGAAAAAAGGGGTTGAGGTAGTCAATACAAACCTTTTTATTTTATTTTACTTTTAAACTGTTGTGGGTATAATTCAATAGCATATTTTATAAATTGGTTCTAAATTATATAAAATTTCAACACCACAATTAAAAAAAAACAAAAATATAATAAAATATTTAAAATAAAATGTTGCATACTTTCTAACACCTTTGCAAATGATTGTATCGTGGGTATAATTCGTTGGCATATTTTATTAGTTGGTTCTAAAACATTTCAACTTTCAACACCACAATTAAAAAATGATAATATAAATGTTTAAAATAAAATGTTGCATACTTTTTAACACCTTTGCAAATGATTTCAACACCATTGGAACTTTCGCGACTTCTTTGCGTTTTTATACATGTCATGTAAAATATGATAAAATAGTTATAAGACTACTATTTTTCTCTCTGTGCATTAGGGGACTCGTGGTATGTGTTTTGCTAAGCTTTATCGCATTTGCATGGCAAAAGTCTCGGGCGGAGTGGGGTCAAGTGCCCGTTCCCGCCCTCGGGTCACTCATTTGTTCTTTTGATTGCCGAGCGTTTTTGCTCGTTGGCTGAGCTTTTGTTGTATTAGTAAAATAAATTACCATTTAGTGCTTTTTGCCACTTGCACACACACAAAGACGCCGACCCCAGGAACACACACACACAACAACCCTTTGGCTGTCACACATGGTCGAGTGTTGTCCTTTGGCTTGCAAATGAAATTATTGCCAGGGCTTTTGCATCCGCTGGTTTGCTGGATTATAAGCCACCATCTGTGTGTGTGTATGAGTATGAGGGGGGGAGGGGGTTCATCTGTATGTGTGTGTGTGTGTGTTACCCCACTGGCAAGTGCAGGCCATAATAAATTGCTAGCAATCGCATTTCCGTTTCTTTATGCGCTTCGATTACGTTGCGCTTTACTTGCGCCAATTCTTTTCTTCTTTTCCCCCTCGTAATTGAATATATAATTTTTTGTTCCCTCTCTCTTACACACACACACACACATGATTCGCCTGCCATTTGAATATAAATTGTTTTATCTGCTGCTGCAAAATATTCATTTCAATTTATTTTACTTTTCTTCATTAAATGCGATTGCTTCGCCTTCCTGCTCTTTTACGATTTTATTTTTCTCTGTTCTTGTTCTATTTTTTTATTAAATAAATTATTTATTCATTGTCATTTGGCTTGCCATTTTCTATGTGCACACGCCGCTAAGTATGCAAACATTTTGTTGTTTACAAATTCAGGATTACTTTTGGAGGAAGTTATGGGTTTGGAAGACTTTTAATACATAAAGCAGCTGTGACTTTGGTAACTCAAGAGTTGGGAAACAATTTTTGATCCCTAAATTACACAAATCAAGGGTATATTGAAGAAATGTTTGGTGATAGCCTATTTTTATGCGAAAATAAAACAAAAATGTATTTTATAAGGGGAATGCTTAATTCATTTAAAAAAAAAATATCTTCATTTTTATTTTGAATATTATCCCATCTCAAAAAACATCAAAGAGGGTATCTTATATTCCACAGTCTCACCCCAAATAAATTCAAACTCTCTTGTTTGCCTAACTTTGTGGTTCTAAGCCGAAGAGTATGCAACATGGCCTAAGAACATGAGCAAATTTAACTTTTGACTTTCGTACTCATCCCCCTATTTTGTTTACTTTTCTTTGCAGTGCCAAGCAAACCCCAGAATCTCACCATCCTGGATGTGTCGGCCAACAGCATCACAATGTCCTGGCATCCACCGAAAAATCAGAATGGAGCCATCGCCGGTTACCATGTGTTCCACATCCACGACAATCAAACTGGCGTGGAAATCGTAAAGAACTCGCGCAATTCGGTGGAAACACTCATTCACTTTGAGCTGCAGAATTTACGTAAGTACTTTTAAATATTTTTAAAACTACAGTACTCTAAGGGGAATCATTAATATCTATTCCACTCAACCAACATATAAAAATAAAAATATTTTAAAAAGAGGAAACTTCGATACCCTGTTAAAAATATATCCCCAAGTTTTGCAAGTAATAATTTATTCACTCTTAGGGTCAATAAATTTATACAGTTGCCAAAGGCAAGCCGATCAAAGGCTTTTGAAGTTGTCCTCGTCGATTCGACCCCCGTCAACTTCAGAGCTCGACATTAAACTGTCAACAGTCGAACGCCCACGTTGTGAAAAGCCGCGAATACTTTTCCGCCTACACCTCTCCACGGGAATGGAAATGAAAAACCCCTTGAACCTGCCCCGAGGACCTATTATTACCTCTAATTGAGGCTCCAGTCAAATTGTTTGCCGGCTGCTTGGTAATTAAATAGTTTCAAGTGCTCGCTGCCACTCGCTTGCCACTTTCTGTTTGCCAACAACTTTTGACGCTTATAATTGTACACCCCAAAGTCGGCTAATTTACCTGATTAAGGCGTGAGGTGTGTGTCTTTTGGGCTAGAAGAAGAAGCTACTTGGTGATCCTTTTAGAAAAGAGCCTGGGTTTTTGGTGAATTTTAGGCGCCCCTCGAGTCATGCAATTAACTTGCTACAAAGTTATGCGCCGCATTCCACATTCCCATGCACCCGCATTGTTTAATTTAATTACACGACTCGGGATGCAGGATGCGGTATCCTGGATGCAGGCTGCAGGATGCAGGATGCACCTTCACCTGCAGCTAACTTCTGCGAGAAATTTCCAAAGGAGCCTCCTCCATTTGCGGGCCGCCATGGCAACGTTTAATTATTTCCAAATTTAATCCAAGTAGATGTCAGCAGTTTCTCTTGTTAATTAAATCCAATTTAAGCTGACAACCCCGCTTCAGGCAGTCCCTTACTCTGTTTTTTTTGTTTTTACTCCTTTCACTTTGCATGAAAAATCAATTCATTGTTATTGTTGCCGCTGTCCCATGCATTTTCGCTGAGTAAAATTTAATTATAAAGCCGAACAGAAACCGCCATCCTGTTTTCCGTTCTTTTGGCTCCAGTGAAATGCGGTGACGTTGCTCATAATGAGCAGGAAAAAGATGCCCGCCGCTCAATTTAAGGCGGCAAGGGGCGTGTCAGGTGGTCTACATGTTCCCGGAAAAACAACTGACATTCGCTGGAAGTATTTACGACCAATAAAGGCCTCAACTGTCGCATCAAAACGTATTCAGGCGGAAATAAAGCAAGTTAAAGGGTGACAAAATGTGGAAAGGATAAAGTAGTGACTTCGCTTGAAAGAAATCCTATATTAAAACCTTTAAAAAGAATCACCTTATGGACTCTATTAATATCAAATGAAATATTAATTCTTATTTTTAGGACCCTACACCGATTACCGTGTGATAGTGAAGGCATTTACTACCAAAAATGAGGGCGAACCCTCCGATCAGATTGCCCAGAGAACGGATGTTGGAGGACCCAGTGCTCCGGCGATTGTGAACCTCACGTGCCACTCCCAGGAATCGATCACCATTCGCTGGCGAAGACCCTATGAGTTCTACAACACCATTGATTTTTATATAATCAAAACGCGATTGGCTGGACAGGATACGCATCGGGATATAAGAATTAATGCATCTGCAAAGGAGCTGGAAACTGCGGTGAGTTAAGATTATTATATTATTTATATAAAAATGATGCAATTATTATAACATTAGACAGATATTTACAACAATAAATGACTTTCATATATTTTAACCTGAAAATAATTTAAAACAAATTTTTAAAATATTTTTCTAAACATAAAGCCAATATTTTTGTATAAAGAATCTAAAACAAGACCCAAATAAATTTATCACCCTGGAGTCTGGCAGTAATATTTCAAACGCAGGTTTTGGGGAAAAACGAGAATTTTTCCGCGCTGTTAGCAAGCATTTTATTGGCCTGCCAAGTTGGCAGCATTGTTGTCCGCCTTGTGATATGTCAATCGGGTCGGCTTATCGCGGCCATTTGGCCCTGTCTGTGCCCCATAAAAAACGAAAACTTCTATGACAAACTGCCTAATACAGACAGATATTCAGGCGGTGTTGCAAAAAGATATAGAGCGGAAAAATAAAAATCCGGCAGTAATAATTGCATTTTTATGCAGCAAACAACAAACGGCATACAGGAGAGTCCACCTGCCACGGCACCTGTAAATATTTTATACAAAATTTCTATACCGAAAAATCCACACACATGGGATGCATACTTTTCCGCTGCACCACATACACACACACGCGCACAGGTACAGGAAGAGCCCGCCCACCTGCGAAAATAAATTAAATTTATGTTGTTTTTCCTGTCCGCCTTTGTGCCGCATCTTCCCTTTTTATTTAGCGCCCGAAATAGACGGCAATACGAAAAAAAAACGGGCCAAAAGTAAATAAATAAAAGCAAAAGTTTGTCGTGGGGAATGTGGCGAGGCAAATAAATTTCGCAACAATAAAATGTTATCATACACATAGCTGACTTTTTCCATATCTGAAAACTAGTTGGGTTCCTTGTTGTGTCCTGTTTTTCATTTTTTTTCCGCCTCTTTCCCTGCGAAACCCTATATCTTTTTTCAGGTTCCTCTGTCGTTTTCGTTTTGTTTTGACCAGTTGAGAATATTTTTGTAATTGAAATATTTTGCAGCGGCAAACAAGCTTTTTGTTGAACAACTAAACAACAGAAATGGCAATAATTTTACCTTTGTTTTTTTTCATTGTTGGTTTGCGTATATGAATGCTAAATATTTAGCTTTTTCCATATGAAGGGTACAGAGTTTTGCCAAAGTTAAATGGAAACTAAATTAGGAAATATCTCAGCGCTTAAAGCAAATATTTTGCTTAGATAAACTGCACAACTATTATAGTTAAACGGAGAGAAATTACATAAACAATTTATTTTATTTAAAAATAAATTATACAACAAATTTTTAAAAGTAGAATTTAGAAAGATTTATTTCTAGTACTTAAAAAAATAAATTATGTCCTTTTTCTTAACTAATAAATGATTTTTAAATCGTTTTAATGTACTTATTAAACCAAAACCCTTACTAATACACCTTATTTTATCTTTATTCCCTTGCAGATGATTCTACAAAATCTAACAACGAACTCCTACTACGAGGTCAAAGTGGCAGCGGCAACGTTCAGTGTCATAAATCCAAAGAAAATTGTGTTGGGCAAATTTTCGGAGTCAAGGATTGTAAGTAGCGCATAAAGATATCAAATGCAACCCACAAACAGACCCAACACCTGCCACATGGCGGAAAGACTTGGCATTTTGTTTTGAGGCGGGCCAAAATGCAGGGCGGAGATATAAGGCAGGGGGCGTGGCACGCCATAAAGTTGGCAGCCTCGCCGTTGTCAGTTTCCATATCAGATTACATGTCCAAAATGGAAGCAGGTTGCTCCCTTTTGCGGGGGAGGTGTTGCAGAAAAGTTATTTAGTTGCAAAACCTCAATCCTGTCTTGCGAAAAAATATTCATAGTACATTCTCTATACATCTATAACTTTAGCGTTATAGGCATTGTCTATCGAGTGGACCCCACTGCGTATGAGTAATGAGAGGATTATACAGATTTAGTACACGTGTTTACCCAGAAAAAGTAAATAAGTACATATGGAAGTATTTTCCTGAGGGCCTAGTTTTTAAATCGACCATATCCGTTAAAATTTCTAATCATTTAGTTTTGCAATCCACACTAATCAATCTATATTAATTCGATTGGTTCACTTATGCAATAAATATTTCGCTATATAAATCTGTTTCTTGGTTTCCAACCACAAAATGGAGTTACTGCTAAACATCAAGAAGCTATCGCTAGTTGGCCTGGCCATTCTAGGCATTCAAGTGGGTGCAACACGAAATCCCATAACCGGAATACTTGGCGGAAAATAAAAAAGTTTAGGACACACCGGAGAAATCCTTGAATGTCTTGGATGGCATTTCTAAAAAATAACCAGAAACAAGCCACTTTTCCTTTTTTGTAACTGCCGCTATACGTAATAAATGAATTGATCATACTCTGTTTTATCTTACTATTGTGTAAGGAACATATATTACGATTCACGATTAGCTGTAGTCGGGTATCCTTGTACAGTGTAGATAATTAATCGACCCTAAAAATTCAAATTATTAAGTTTAGCAATGCATACTAATGAACCAAGTTGAATATTAATTCGATTATTTCACTTATGTAATACATTTTTGCTATACAAATCAGTTCGATTTGGCTTTAACCCAAAATGGAGTTACCGCTAAACAATTTCCAAACCATTTTCAGTTCGATTTTATTATGTATGCTATAAATAATTTCCAATATACGTACACATATTGATCCCTTAAGATTTTTCACGGAACCCAAAGAAGTAATCGCTAGTAGTAATGGTCATTTTAAGTAATTTTAAAGGTTAATT
The DNA here is from genome assembly GCA_037075245.1 of Drosophila mimetica. Classification (NCBI taxonomy): domain Eukaryota; kingdom Metazoa; phylum Arthropoda; class Insecta; order Diptera; family Drosophilidae; genus Drosophila; species Drosophila mimetica. Next base: position 12,722,082 of record JBAMCH010000023.1, read on the forward strand.
AACAAAAAATTGCACATTTACCATATCCATTACCAATTCGATTATTCCGCTTACATAATACATATTTGCCTATATAAATCAAGCCCCAGAGATTTCTTCATCAAAAATGGAGGTACTGCCGAACATACTGAAGCTAGCGCTGCTTGTACTGTTCATTCAGGGCATACAAGGGCAAGGCGCTCAATGGAGGAAAGTTACTGCAATCCCTCATCCCCTCGGAAAGTAATTAGATATCTTTCATTTTTTCGATGTCAAATATATTAAAAAGCAACTAAGTACATCTCCAATTCATCATGGAATAGTCAATCTGCTGTTTAGATTAGTTTTTGGAGTTCCTGAGAAAAGTAGAGGTTGACATAATACTGTAAACATCGGCATGATAAACTTGCGCTGCGTAGGAACCCCTAGAATCTGCATTTCGAGTCCCAACTCTCTAGTTCTTATAGTTTTCAAGATCTCAGCGTTCACTCGGATGGGCAGACATGTATAGATCGACTCGGCTAGTGATCCTGATTAAGAATTTATATGCTTTATAGGGTCAGAAACGCAGTTACATACTTTACCCAGAATATAATATACCCATTTACTCTGCGAGTAACGGTTATATAACTTACGACACAGTGAAGTTATCCCTAGTTGTGCTGGCGCTTATTGGGTCTCCGAATCATCACTTAAGGAACAACAACTAAGGCGCTTAGGGATTTCTTTCGGTGCACCTGCGTTTATTGACATTTGCGACCCGGGAGGACCCGGCAACTCCTTCAACCTGTCATAACAACATCCTTAATGACATTCGCCACACAAACGCAGACACACACACGCCGCAAACTTTGTTGCATGCATAAAATATAATCCAAAGTTGTGGCAGAAATATAGCAATTTAGTTGACCTCATGTTTTAGGGGCAAGGGTGTGGAGAAGGGGACGGGGAGGACCGCAGCGACACGCCCTCATAAGTATGCAGCAATATTTTTTGTGGCTCTTGTTCTCTCCCTCGCTCATTCATAATTCATTGCCATTGTTGTTGCTGCCGCTGCTTCTGATGTTGCTGTTGTTATTGTTGTTGTTGGACTGCCTGAATTTCAAGTGGCCTGGCCTGCACCTTTTGGCCACATTTACATGGCCCGCTGCCATTTTCCGCTCGGCGCACACAAATGTTTCCCCCGATTTTCCCGCACCGCGCAAAAAATGGCGCTCATTTAAATCCTTTCTTTTTTCGGATGGCAGCAGAAATCGTATGCAAAAAGCGGAAATAAACAAGCGCAAATAAAGAGTGCGCGAAAAACAAACAAAGAGAGCGAGGGGAAAAATCAACAAAAATAAAGCTCGAATATAATGATAACAGAAGCACACACATTTGTAAAGCATACATTTCATACATGCTACACGGAGAGAAAAACGTGTGCCAAATATGGATAATAATTCAGTTAAAAATATTATATTATTTGTACTGTAAACATTTTATTTCAATGATCTTGACTTTAAAGGAATTTTAATTTTAAATTCACTCCTTTGATTTTCCTTAACTGTAGCGAATTCAAAATGAATTACTTCACTTATGCAATCTATTGTTTCCTATATATACTATTTTCTGTCGAAAAAATTACCCATTAACTAAACAAACATGGAGTTAAAGCTGGTTTTACTGGCCATTTTCTTTATCATAGTGCCAGATCGCAACGTAAATTATCCAAACAATAAATATTTCCCTTTTCCGAGGCCTTCAGGATAGATTTATTAATACCAAATAAATCGAAAAGAAATATTGCAAAAAATCATGTAAATATTTCGAGTATCTAAATGCTAAATAAAGTTTCCTTAAATCCATATAATATCTATTATAATAAAAAAAATATACGGATGTACATATATTGTATCTAGTAGCACTGACTTAAAAATCTAACCGAATCAGATTTAATAAATTGTTACTTTTTTTGGTTTCCGGGTCTTTATTAGGAAGGTATATTGCGTATTCATAATAATCCTCAATTCTTCTCTTAACTTGTTATTTTCCTTCTCCAAAACAGATTCAACTACAACCGAATTGCGAGAAACTTCAACCACTGCTGCGTCAATCGCATAATGATTACAACCTGGCCGTTTTGGTGGGCATCATCTTCAGCTGTTTCGGCATCATCCTGATCATCATGGCCTTCTTCCTGTGGAGGTAAGTGGCGCTCTATGCCCCAATTTAGATATTAATCCGAAAATAAAGATATAAGAAAGCAAGAAACAAGTGCTGATGTAGCAGCTGCGTTTCTTGAGACAGTCGCGTGCAGTTCCATAAATAAAACTGAGAAAAGTGTTGTCAAAGTGTTGAGTGCAAAGCGCTGTCCTCCCACTCCCTTCGATAGAATCTAAAAATAAACGAAAAATAAAGCAAGTCCCACCCGTTGCAGCTATAGAAATTGGCTATTTTAAAATGTAAACTTTTCGTATTGAAACATTTAGAATTCTTGGAATTCATCCAGAGAATTTAAATGGTTTCTGGTTATTAATATAATTTTCCACATTTTTCCTTATTATTATTACGTAATCTATCTGCGGTGCGTAACTGACTTCATTAGAAGGCATACTTTACCAATTATGTTCTTTATTAACTCAACAGAAAAAATAATAATCCTTTTGCAATGTCCACTCAAACCAATCCATAATTAAGGAATTAACTCGAGCATTTCCATCTCCCTTTTTTCTAAAAAAAAGATCAGAAAAGCAGAAACCAGATACCACAAACTTGAAAGAGGAGGTGGGCTATCCCCATATTCCCTGGAAATGTTAATTAAAATTCAAATCGCAAAAAAACAAGAGTCCGAAGCAAAGCCAAAGATAAAGACAAAGACAAGCAAAACAATTTTAAGTTACTTAAAATCTTTATTAAATGTAAAAGTGGTTAACCCATTGCCCAGACCCCCAGAATCCTCCGTCTCCATATCCGGATTCGCATTTGCCGGAGGCAACGGCAAACATTCGAGACGACAAAATGTGTTGGGGAGAATGAAAAGCGTTTCTCTACCCAACTTCAATGGAAAGAATTTTGCATATTTTCTGTCGAAGCGATTTTTTATGCTGCCGCGAATATGCCAAATGAAAGTTACCCCAACCTCTCAGACCCAACCCCTTCTCGGGTTCCCTAACAAATTAATGCCATTTTATTTATTTTTTACAAATACCCTGCGAGCAGAACGCATAGCAGCGTGAGGAGATGGAGATGGAAACGCAGAAGGTTGGAGTGTTGCCATCCCATTTTTCAAGTTACCCAAGTTTTAGAGCGGAAAAAATTATATTTTATTAAGAAAACAAAGGCGAATTTCTACAATTTCCTTTTCAATGCAAACAAATATAAAGCGGGGAGTGGGTTGCCAGAACAAAAGTCAGGCGGAAAAAAATGCGAGGAAAAACCAAGGGATTCGGGGAGGAAAAAAGAAGGGTTTTTCGTTCTATGCGAGGGCGAGAAAAAATTCTTCTCAATTCGCGGCTCTTGGCGAAATCATTTACATTTACTTTTGCATTTACAGAGCACTAATCAACGTTTAGTGGCAGCCACTGGGGGCTTGAATGGCTAAAAGTCAAGGGGGTGTGGAAATTATTTTAATAACTGCTGCGGGTTAACGAAGTCCTAACCACACACTACAGAACTGGCAACTTGTGCGCCAAGCTGAAATACTTTAGCAGTTTCTTGGGGCAACAATTTGCTGGCAACAGCGATAACCATCTTTCTAGCCTACCCCAACAGCTTTTTTCGTTGGCTAGGGAAAATAGTTACGCGCATAACTTGCACGTCATAGAAGAAATTGTTGGAGTTTTTTGACAAAAGGTTTTTGCTTGTATTAAGCAAAATAATAACAGTAATAAAATGAGAAAATCAAACAATTTTTTAATATTTTAACAATTTTAAAGTAACATTTTTAATAATATTGCACAAAAAGTATTCAGAAAATTTTCCAATATCAGAATCAATTATTCAGGGTGAATTTTTCAAATGAGTTCAAAATAGTAAAATATTTTCATAAATAAAATTTTAAATATTTAAACATTCTTAAGATAATAATTTTAATAATATTATACAAAAAGTATTCAGAGCATTTTCTAATATCATAATAAAATATTCAGGGTATTCACTTCAACTGCGTTCAATATAATTTTCCTTTTTGCATTCCAACACCGTAATAGAAAAATGGAGAATGAGACCACCTTTCCCTTGTATCTGGGTCCCACCGTACACACATATGTCGACTTGTGCGTTACTTTTTCATATCTGATGCAGTTGCGAACATTGTTTTTGTGTCGACGGCTTGTGTGTGTGCTCGTGTCTGGTTTTTCGTATAGAACTTTTCCCTATGCCAAAAATAGAATACCAGAGTCGGGGGCAAGAAATTGTTTTTGGGCAACGTATAGGTAACTTTTGCCAAAAAGAAAGAAAAAAGTTCCATTTCATGACAGCGATGGAAATACTCAATGTGTGTGGGACAATTTCCCCGCCCCCAGTTTTCGCAATTTTCCTCCCTTCACACAGACTTTATCAACGATATCAATGAAGCAAATACCAGCGTTATCAACTTCCCAAGGCTAAATTTCTCCCAATGCAACTTTTATTGCGGAAGTTGTCTGTCGTAATTAAACGATTAACCAATATCGATTCTCTATAAGGCAGCAAGTATTGAACAATGCGTTTTTTAATTGATTAATTGATGAGCTAGCTGGGCAGCAACAATAGCAAACGACAGTGGACTTAATGAAGTAAATACGGGTGAGGGAAAAAGCATTAAAATTGACAGTAATAAATGCAACTGAAAAGGTTAAATCAATGTCATATGTAGATAAGATACACATCAGGATTATATAGTAATTTAACTGGAATTGTCACAGGTTGTATTGCCTATCAGCAGAAAACTGATTTTAAATTCTAAGAACTATTTACATGGTTTTTGAATTCTTAAAGTAGTTTGGCCTCAAAACTTTTATAATAATTTTTACTAATTTGTTCGATTCCTTGTAAGGAACTTAGCACTGTCTTTAAAGTTTTTCATTAGCATTAATTTAATATATTAGGTCATTCAATATTCAAAAAGTGAACAAAAAATGTTACAAAATATTGTTAAATTTTTATTATAAAATATATATCACAAAATGATACGTTTACACTAATCCAATACTAACTGTAGGGAGGGAGGCAGGGCAAACTGGCTCTCTACGAGTGCTATAGCACTATAAATACTATAGTAAAAACGTGCCAGTTGTTATCAAACAGCTGATACAAAGCTCGAAAAGCTCTCTCTTTTTCTCTACAATATACCTCTCGTTTATATAGTTTAAGATCGGGGAACTGGGGAAAAGCTCTGGCATCGCGCCGATCGCTAATTGACAAGAGTTCAGTTGTCCAGAGCACGCGCGTTTATAAACACCTAAATCCCACGATTTTTCTGTGCCGCCGAGAGACCGAGAGAAAAAAAATACAATAATAATAAACCTTATCAATAAACAACGCTGGGAGAAATAAGCGATAAGTGGACAAGAGGCACCTGCTAGTCTTTGCCTTCGAACTGTTTTATTGTTTTTTCTTATTTTTTTAAAACGTCACAAGCACAGCCTCTTAAAAAATATTTCCAACCGACGACAACAGTGTGTGCTCGTAGTTATTGCGTACTATTTTTGCTGGTGAACTGGCGACATTGCAGTTGCCAATATGACGTAATTTGTGTAAATATGTGAGCAAAAATCGCGAATATACAAAAAGAGAAACAAACAATGCAATTCTAGCGAAGCGACACATTATGTCAGGCGGCAGGGAAAAACACTGCAGCAGCCCCATGCTACCAGCAACATCACCAGCGATTGCAGGTGCAACAGCAACACCAGCGACAGCGGCAACACCAAGGTTGTTGCGCCGTAAATCGCAACGTGGAAATTGGTTTACGTAAGTTTTTCGCAGCTGCACCCCCGGGAAAACGCGAACGATCACTGGGCGCAACTGTCACGTGTTTGCCAAACAAAAAATCATAAAGATATTAACAACCAAATGCCGGATTGCATATCAATATGGAAATCAACTTCAAGCGGAAGTTGACAAATAAATTTGTACATTTTTTTTGTGCGTAATAGAGGCGAAAGAAAAACAAAAGTCTTTGATAAACAACAACTGAAATCAAGAAAAACATATGTAAATATATGTGCATACATATAGACGAAAGGAATTTCTTATTTTCTAGTCGGTTTTTTCCCCCAAATTTAGGTATTTATTTACTTTTTTGTCGACGGGCAAAGTAAACAAACCGAATCGCCATCTCCCGTTGATAAGAATTATTGAAATAATTATCAAAGTTCCCAATTCCCCAGCGAGTTTTGTTTATGCTGCGAAACTTCGTAGAGTAAACACAAGAAACAGATTCCGCAGAATTTCTCATAGCAACAGATCGGTATCGCTTTCAACATGAGTTTAAAGAGCAAAAGTTGAGAAAAATAATTTTTATCAGTACTTTGAAGCTGCCATAGAGTTTTAAACAGTGCAGCTGGGATCGTTGCTCGATAAGAATTATATTATATATTATTTCATTCATAGGCTTTCATTGTGGTTGATAATTCTACACTGAATCGAAAATTTATAACAAATTTAATAATTTTGAAAAATGTTAAATTAAGTTCTAGGGGTTTTTCAATTTTTTTTAAGAAAATATTATAACACTTTTATAAAAAAGCCTCCCCTCTAGTCGGTTTAAATTTAACCAAAACTAGAATTTCAAGAACTTTCACCGCAACCATTAAGAAAATCGATTTTGTATCAATACAACGCCATTGCTGCAGATCAAGATTATTTCCGCAATATTTGTTCGCAAAGTGCAACGAGCCACAATAGGAAACAGAATGGAAAGTTGGCAGTACAGTCTGGGCCACTCCGTTTCCATTATGTCCTGCACTTTCTCCCAAGGCTGCGAAATCCCGCAATGGAATCAGCCACTAGCTACTGCGAGTGGCAAACTTTTGCCTGGGAAGTTGCCAAGTTGTGCTGGTTAGTCGAGTGCACTTGTAGGCGAAACTTGGCGCAAAGTTCTGTGCGCTCCTTGTAATCGCTTAAGCCAATTACAAAAACTTAACCTCAAGTTGTGTATAGAAATTGAACAGACAATAATGCCCACCTTTTGTCATTATTGTCACTCATTTAAAGCAGCTTTGCGCAAATATTTGCACAGTTTGCAGAGAGAGAGTTTCCTGGCAAAAGGATTCTTCGCTCTGTCTGTCGCAAAATGCAAAATTACTTCCTATGCCTGGCTGAAACTGAATGCCATTAGCACTACTGACCACCGCCCACTTCCTGTTATCTAACTACCTGGTTTTCAGCATTTTCATTTTCAGTTTTCCTCCTTCACTCTGCGACCTGCTTATTTATGCATTTTGATTTTGTTAAAAGCTCGCAGGTCACGCCCACCTGACACCTTTCGCTGATTTTGCTCTAACTGATTGCAGCTGTTTTCTCATAATTTCCACAGTTCACAACTTTTGCAAAGAAAATTATTTTCTCTATGTTAAATAGAATTTGCACTCTTTTCAAAGTAGCCTGGCATTTGTAAGGAAATGGGGAAAAGGATACTTTTGTGACTGGTCAGCAGTGGGAATTCCGCTCTGGTTGCTGCCACACCTAAGAGGATTGAGTTTAAAGAGGACAAGAGTTTAGTTTTCTCGAAATATATATAGGTTAATAAGGATAGTGAACTCCTAGACTGTTTGCCAACGACAGTCTTGATGAACACTTGTCAATTTAATTAAAGAATTTTATATTGAGTAGTTGTGAGGGAAGAAGGCTCATTCAAAGACTTATACAATGTTATATATATTCTGTATTGGTTTAAATAACTCTTAAGAATTAAATATAGCTTCTAGCGAAATCATTTAATTTTCCCCTTTACACTCCTTTGTAACACTTGGTATCCCTTTCCACTCTTTTCAGCAGAAAGTGCTTCCATGCAGCCTACTACTACCTGGATGATCCGCCGCACCACCCAAATGCCCCGCAAGTGGACTGGGAGGTGCCCGTGAAGATCGGCGATGAAATCCGTGCCGCTGTGCCCGTTAATGAGTTCTCCAAGCACGTGGCATCCCTGCATGCTGACGGGGATATCGGGTTCAGTCGGGAGTACGAGGCCATCCAGAATGAGTGCATTAGCGATGATCTGCCGTGTGAGCACTCGCAGCATCCCGAGAACAAACGCAAAAACCGATATCTCAATATCACAGCCTGTAAGTCGAAGCTAGATAAATCAAAACCCTCTTAAGTTAATAATCTTGATACTTTTTATGACAACGTACTTTTGTACTGTAGTTAAACTTTAATGGTTTTTCATTATTATACAGTTAATTATTGCTCACTGACGTTTGATTTATTTTCAACAGATGATCACAGTCGCGTGCATTTGCATCCCACACCGGGACAAAAGAAGAACCTGGACTACATCAATGCGAATTTCATCGATGGTTACCAAAAGGGACATGCGTTTATTGGAACCCAGGGTCCTTTGCCTGATACCTTCGACTGTTTCTGGCGAATGATTTGGGAGCAGAGGGTGGCCATTATTGTGATGATCACCAATCTTGTGGAGCGCGGCAGGCGCAAGTGCGACATGTATTGGCCCAAGGACGGAGTTGAGACCTATGGAGTGATCCAGGTCAAACTAATCGAGGAGGAAGTCATGTCCACGTACACCGTGCGCACGCTGCAGATCAAGCACTTGAAGGTGGGTTTTACTTAGTTTCTTTTATCTTAATATTTTCTTAAATTAATTGCATTTTGTTTTAAAATCCAGCTTAAGAAGAAGAAGCAGTGCAATACGGAGAAACTGGTCTATCAATATCACTACACCAACTGGCCCGATCATGGAACCCCCGATCATCCGCTGCCTGTTCTGAACTTTGTCAAGAAATCCTCGGCTGCCAATCCCGCAGAGGCTGGTCCTATAGTCGTGCACTGCAGGTGGGTTAATATTTTTAATTAATAATGAAAACTTGAAGTTACTCACTCTCTAACCAATATATTTCCCCAATTTTTAGCGCTGGCGTTGGTCGCACTGGCACCTACATCGTCCTGGACGCCATGCTCAAGCAGATCCAGCAGAAATCGATTGTGAACGTCTTTGGCTTCCTGCGTCACATTCGAGCCCAGAGGAACTTCCTCGTTCAGACCGAGGAGCAGTACATATTCCTGCACGATGCCCTGGTCGAGGCCATTGCATCGGGGGAGACCAATCTGATGGCCGAGCAGGTGGAGGAGCTCAGGAACTGCACTCCCTACTTGGAGCAGCAGTATAAGAACATCATCCAGTTCCAGCCAAAGGATATTCACATTGCCTCCGCCATGAAGCAGGTGAACTCGATCAAGAATCGCGGAGCCATCTTCCCCATCGAGGGCAGTCGGGTGCACTTGACACCCAAGCCGGGCGAGGATGGTAGCGATTATATCAACGCCTCCTGGCTTCACGGCTTCCGGAGGTTGCGGGACTTCATAGTCACCCAGCATCCGATGGCGCACACGATAAAGGATTTCTGGCAAATGGTCTGGGACCACAATGCACAGACCGTCGTGCTGCTCTCATCTCTGGATGATATAGTGAGTGAAGACTTCATGAAAAATCTATAAAGATTATAACTTATATTTTTCTACCCCTCAGAACTTTGCCCAGTTTTGGCCGGATGAGGCCACGCCTATCGAGAGCGATCACTATCGCGTCAAGTATCTGAATAAGACCAACAAGAGCGACTATGTGAGCCGAGACTTTGTCATCCAGTCGATTCAGGACGACTACGAGCTGACGGTCAAAATGCTGCACTGTCCCAGTTGGCCGGAGATGTCCAATCCCAATAGCATCTACGACTTCATCGTCGATGTGCACGAGCGCTGCAATGACTACCGCAATGGACCTATAGTCATTGTGGATAGGTGAGTTATAAGATAAGATGTCAGGATCTCACGGATGCCTTATAATAAACATAGTGTATTTTAAAGTGATATTAGTTTTTCTCTAAAATCAAAAATCTTCATATTCTTAGAATCAAGATTTCGACGGGTTGAAACCAAGATTTATAGTTGTTTTACATTTATTTCAAAATCGTTTAGGATCGAAATAATCACTTAAGAATACTTTCGCCTTGATTTCAAGAACGTTTCTTTTGAAGTAATAGGAAGGAAGAAATTTAAAATAAAGAAAATTTGTCTTGGCTTTTTCCATTTCTAACTTTTCTGAGTTCTACGCTCCATAATTGAAATATATACATTAATACAATTTTCTAAATTTTCCTTATAGATATGGTGGCGCCCAGGCGTGCACCTTTTGTGCGATCTCGTCGCTGGCCATCGAGATGGAGTACTGCAGCACGGCCAATGTGTACCAGTACGCGAAGCTGTACCACAACAAGCGACCCGGGGTGTGGACATCCAGCGAGGATATTCGCGTCATCTACAACATACTTTCATTTTTGCCTGGCAATTTGAACCTGCTGAAGCGCACGGCGCTTCGGACTGAATTCGAGGATGTGACAACGGCCACGCCGGATCTCTATAGCAAAATATGCAGCAATGGTAATGTTCCACAGCATGTCATACTGCAGCAGCAGCAGCTGCACATGCTGCAGTTGCAGCAGCAACACCTAGAGACACAGCAGCAGCAGCAGCAGCAGCAGCAGCTACAACAGCAACAGACATCAATCCATGAGACAGTCAGCACACCAACAACCGATACTAATCCAAGCCTCTTGCCCATTCTGCCATTGTTACCGCCCACAGTCGCTCCACTGTCCTCCACTTCATCCACAACACCACCACCATCCCCACAGACCATCCAATTGCCATCGCCATCCGACCAGTCCCACCAGATTCCACCCACAGTCGCCAGTGCAACATCGCCGGTGACACCGGTCACACCTGCAACATGTGCAACACCAACGACTCCAACAACAACAACAACAGTCCTACCTATAATACCTACAATACCACCACTCGCATCCCAGAACAGTTTAACCCTTACTAATGCCAATTTCCATACTGTTACTAATAACGCTGCTGAACTGATGGAACACCAACAACAACAAATGCTGGCCCTGATGCAACAACAAACGCAACTGCAACAACAATACAATACGCATCAATCGCATCACAACAACGTTGGTGATCTGCTGATGAACAACACGGATAACTCACCAACCACCTCACCAACGATCATCAACAACAATATTACCAATAACAACAACGTCACAAATGCAGCAGCGACAGATGCTCAAAACTTAGATATTGTAGGCTAAACTAAAGATAAATTTACAGAGAGAAATTAAATCATTTTATAAATGTTTAAATATGAATATTTAAATTTAAATTAAAGCCGTACTCTTACGTATACATAGCGATGTATTTATTAACGTTTAAGTCGATTAAGTGAGAACAAAGCGTCTAGCGCCTTGTCCATAAGTTATTCATTTGCCGTGTAAGCTCATAATTTACTCTAATTTATTCCCCCCTCAGTTGTTCCCCATAAGTACTATCTAAATTATTTAGTCTTTCTGTCATTTTTTTATATCGTACATCTAAGTTTTTATAATCTCTATTTTACCTATATTTAGTCACAAGGGAAAAGAAAAAGTCAGTAAAGAACAAAAATAATCGCAACTCTAAAAGTGGAAACGTAGCAAAATGCACAAATTGAACAAGTAGAATTAAAGGAAAAAGAAAACATATTTGTCTAATCATTTATATGCGCTGATTACATATAACTAACGTTAATGCAGTTTGATTCTGCACACACTTGTGCCATGATTTTTTAAGCTCCTACAAACTCCTATTAAAGTAATGATTATTAGTTGAATTACCGAAGTAACCTAGTTGATTGAGCACTTTTTGCATTTCGAATCGATTCAGTGTCCGTCCTAGTATCTGTTATTGTTTTCTTGTCTTCTTATCAATTTGTTCCAGTTAAAAAAAAATACAAACTAAAATAACACTTAGCTACAAATTAATTGCGAATTTAGTAGACAAAGAAGTGAATTATTGGCAAATATTCCGAGTTACCAAGCACTCTACACGGAGCACCCATCACCACCCACACACATCACTGTAAATCCCAAAATAAAACTAAATAAGTCACGATTTCCGCACAAAGCACAAGAGCATCACGAATAAACGAAAATTGTAAATAAAAGCTTTGGCCAGAAAACCAGACTCATCATTCTGAACGAGCTGAAAGTACTGTAAAAATAAATATGCTTGGAAGAACCCAAGATCCATCATTCTGAAAAACGCTAAGAATATTGTAAAAACTAAAGTAAGCAACGGCGACAACTAAGTGTAAATCTAACAGTAATCGCAAGCAAAGTATTATTAAAATATACAATTCATGTGAAAAGTGAGATAAAATGATAAACCCCCATGAAAAACTCAAGTTTAAGTTTTGTTTTTCTCTTATCGATGCACACACAGGGTGTTACCATATTTGATAGAACCCGAATAACAGCGTAATATTAATCTGTACAGTTCTTAAAGTTAGCCTCGGACGTGGATAGGGATTAAAACTAAAGTTAGCACACTCTGAATTGCCATAACTATGCCTGTGTGGATGGCTAAGGAGATGTATGGTTTGGAGTTGTCCAGATTCAGTCAGATATATCTCCACCCCAGAAGCACACAGCAAGTAGAGCGCAAGTAATTTAGTGAATATTTTTACATTTTATATGTAAAGTATTAATGGAAAATGAAAATGAAAAAAAAAACATAAGAAACGATAAACAAACATGTTTTAAAGACTGGTTTTTTGTACACTTTAACTTGAATAAGCATGTATACTGATTATGTAAATGAACGAATGTCAAAGGTCCTTCAGTTTCCTCTTAGATTTATCCCGAGCGGTCCACCCAGTCGAATGTAGTCAGACTACTCGAGGATCTAGATGTGGTAGATGCTTCTGATTCGGGTGGCAGAACCCTTCAATCTTGATCGTATCAAAGCGAGAGCATTTCAATCCAATCATTTGTCAGCTGATACCAAATAGGCGGCTCTACATATTAACCAACTAATGACCAATTTTTGTGAGATTATGTTTCTTAGGCACTAACCCGACATAGGATAAGACTACTTATACGCTAGAAAGGCTTGTAAATTTCTCATACTGACACCGGCAATGGTAACAAATGCTTCATCTGTAATATAACAACAAGAATCATATTATTTCGATACAATATTGAGAAACAAAAAAGAACTATGCATTTTAACTGTTAAACACATAAATAGTAGCATGTACGATGAAACTATAGGTGGATATTTCTATACATTATGTACATAATGTTGTATGTGTGTGACCCACGTCACAGCCAAAGAAAAGCTTAATCGACATCATTGCAGAGGAGCAATGATTACACAGAGTTCTACAGAAATCCCCCAATTAAAAAATGCACACACTTTTCGAGCAAACGGAAACCTTTCCACGACTAAACTACCTTCACACATTAACTAAAGTAATTGAAAAATGATACAAAAAACCACAGATACAACAGATTATCTAATTGACGGTGTTATGCAATTTATAAATGTGATGAATGTCAAAGTTAAGCGTAAACAATTTAAAGAATAAACCACACAAAAATACAAAAAAAAAACAGAAATTAAACAAAAGATTCGTAAGAAAGAGCTGAATGTAGCGAGAACTTAAGTAAGCATGCCCACGATTTTAGAGCTAAGCAAATAGATGAAGATAAATACCCCAGAGGCAGACCATAGATTTTAAAGAACAAAGAATTTGCCCCCCTTTAAAGACCTAGAAAGTAGGGACTTTCCCGCAGCTTGTAGAGGCAATTGAGAGCAGGAGGATCCGATATCAAAGTCGGAAAACGTCTCGCGATAAACAAAATTAATGATATAAATAAAGATATGTATGTATATGTATGTACACCTAAGCTACTCGTAAGCCAATGAAAAGTTGAAATGGACTAAAGATAAATGGAACAGACAAAATTGAAAGCGTCAAAATAAAGAACATCAAATTGCAAACCTACCTTAGCTGGGCGATCGTGTCTCCACAGTGAACTCCACATGCATCAGCCCGAAATGGCTGCGGGGCAGAACATCCGGGATCCAGGTCAACAGGAGTCCGTTGCCGGTAAGATCCTGCAAAGGGGTTTTTAAGATGAGTTATAGGAATCGCAGCTCTGGTCTCAACCCACCTTTGGAGGTATTTCAAAGACTATTTTAGCCATATAAAGCTTGAGTCTGGGGTAGACTGCACGCTTTTTCACTTGACCCGGAACATGGGGCTCGACAGCTGGACGCACATATGGCACAAAATGCCCATCTGCGTGACGCTCGAAGGCGCGATCCAATTGCAGCTGAATATTTGAGGTACCAAATATGCGCTTCACAGTGTGAGAGCTCGCAAAATGTCAGGTGTACTTGTTGAGGCCCTTATATTTGCCCAATTCTATCACAGTAAACTTATCCAAGGGTCGTCGCTTGACGCCAGTAGTAAAGCTTTTGCAGAAGTGCGAAAAGGTGTCCTGCAGGGCAATATAAATATGAGGTAAGTAAAACGGAAGACTGTATCTCAACTTACCTTGTGCACATGGAAGTTTTGTTGGACTAAGCGCTTTGTTACTGCAGCGTCAGGAGTCCCTAATGGCTCCAATCCCTCGTTTAGAAGCTCTATCACATGATCCAGCCATGCTGAGTAGGATAATGCTGGCTGCACTGAGGGATCTACACACAAAGTATCCTTAGCGGACGTTGCTGGCGCTATTTTATTCACTATCAACTCCCTTTTGGCTGGCAAGGGCGGCTGCTTAACCGATTTTACTTCCGTCACAATTTCCGAAAACTTGACGGGAGCCTTTTTTACCACCGATATGGTGGCCAATTCAATGGGCAGTTGATCGGTGACCACGGAAGGCGTGGCCTCTGTGAAAATCGGCGGCGCAGCTAGGATATTATAGGGTTCACTGATCAGCGGCAGTTCTATGTCCTCGCTGCAAATGTCCAGCTGATCCGTGGGCTGAAACTGATCCATCAGTTCAATGTTGCAATCGGTTAGCTCAATAGGCTCTGCATAGACATCACAATTGGACAAGAGCTGGGAGTCGTTGGCATAGTGGATCAGGGCATCGTTGGTATTCGAGGTGCTGTGACTAGAGGTGGCCGCCTGCATGTTGTCCAGATTGAAGGCGCCATCGGAGAGATCCGGCAAAGGAAGCTGTAAACAGGTTATGGTTAAAAGGGATCTGAAAATACGGTATCAAAGATTAAACTCTGCTGATGAACAACACGGATAACTCACCAACCACCTCACCAACGATCATCAACAACAATATTACCAATAACAACAACGTCACAAATGCAGCAGCGACAGATGCTCAAAACTTAGATATTGTAGGCTAAACTAAAGATAAATTTACAGAGAGAAATTAAATCATTTTATAAAAAGTCAGTAAAGAACAAAAATAATCGCAACTCTAAAAGTGGAATCGTAGCAAAATGCACAAATTGAACAAGTAGAATTAAAGGAAAAAGAAAACATATTTGTCTAATCATTTATATGCGCTGATTACATATAACTAACGTTAATGCAGTTTGATTCTGCACACACTTGTGCCATGATTTTTTAAGCTCCTACAAACTCCTATTAAAGTAATGATTATTAGTTGAATTACCGAAGTAACCTAGTTGATTGAGCACTTTTTGCATTTCGAATCGATTCAGTGTCCGTCCTAGTATCTGTTATTGTTTTCTTGTCTTCTTATCAATTTGTTCCAGTTAAAAAAAAATACAAACTAAAATAACACTTAGCTACAAATTAATTGCGAATTTAGTAGACAAAGAAGTGAATTATTGGCAAATATTCCGAGTTACCAAGCACTCTACACGGAGCACCCATCACCACCCACACACATCACTGTAAATCCCAAAATAAAACTAAATAAGTCACGATTTCCGCACAAAGCACAAGAGCATCACGAATAAACGAAAATTGTAAATAAAAGCTTTGGCCAGAAAACCAGACTCATCATTCTGAACGAGCTGAAAGTACTGTAAAAATAAATATGCTTGGAAGAACCCAAGATCCATCATTCTGAAAAACGCTAAGAATATTGTAAAAACTAAAGTAAGCAACGGCGACAACTAAGTGTAAATCTAACAGTAATCGCAAGCAAAGTATTATTAAAATATACAATTCATGTGAAAAGTGAGATAAAATGATAAACCCCCATGAAAAACTCAAGTTTAAGTTTTGTTTTTCTCTTATCGATGCACACACAGGGTGTTACCATATTTGATAGACCCCGAATAACAGCGTAATATTAATCTGTACAGTTCTTAAAGTTAGCCTCGGACGTGGATAGGGATTAAAACTAAAGTTAGCACACTCTGAATTGCCATAACTATGCCTGTGTGGCTGGCTAAGGATATAGATGTATGGTTTGGAGTTGTCCAGATTCAGTCAGATATATCTCCACCCCAGAAACACAAAGCAAGTAGAGCGCAAGTAATTTAGTGAATATTTTTACATTTTATATGTAAAGTATTAAAGGAAAATGAAAAAGAAAAAAAAACATAAACGATAAACAAACATGTTTTAAAGACTGGTTTTTTGTACACTTTAACTTGAATAAGCATGTATACTGGTTATGTAAATGAACGAATGTCAAAGGTCCTTCAGTTTCCTCTTAGATTTATCCCGTGTGGTCCACCCAGTCGAATGTAGTCAGACTACTCGAGGATCTAGATGTGATAGATGCTTCTGATTCGGGTGGCAGCACCCTTCAATCTTGATCGTATCAAAGCGAGAGCATTTCAATCCAATCATTTGTCAGCTGATACCAAATAGGCGGCTCTACATATTAACCAACTAATGACCAATTTTTGTGAGATTATGTTTCTTAGGCACTAACCCGACATAGGATAAGACTACTTATACGCTAGAAAGGCTTGTAAATTTCTCATACTGACACCGGCAATGGTAACAAATGCTTCATCTGTAATATAACAACAAGAATCATATTATTTCGATACAATATTGAGAAACAAAAAAGAACTATGCATTTTAACTGTTAAACACATAAATAGTAGCATGTACGATGAAACTATAGGTGGATATTTCTATACATTATGTACATAATGTTGTATGTGTGTGACCCACGTCACAGCCAAAGAAAAGCTTAATCGACATCATTGCAGAGGAGCAATGATTACACAGAGTTCTACAGAAATCCCCCAATTAAAAAATGCACACACTTTTCGAGCAAACGGAAACCTTTCCACGACTAAACTACCTTCACACATTAACTAAAGTAATTGAAAAATGATACAAAAAACCACAGATACAACAGATTATCTAATTGACGGTGTTATGCAATTTATAAATGTGATGAATGTCAAAGTTAAGCGTAAACAATTTAAAGAATAAACCACACAAAAATACAAAAAAAAAACAGAAATTAAACAAAAGATTCGTAAGAAAGAGCTGAATGTAGCGAGAACTTAAGTAAGCATGCCCACGATTTTAGAGCTAAGCAAATAGATGAAGATAAATACCCCAGAGGCAGACCATAGATTTTAAAGAACAAAGAATTTGCCCCCCTTTAAAGACCTAGAAAGTAGGGACTTTCCCGCAGCTTGTAGAGGCAATTGAGAGCAGGAGGATCCGATATCAAAGTCGGAAAACGTCTCGCGATAAACAAAATTAATGATATAAATAAAGATATGTATGTATATGTATGTACACCTAAGCTACTCGTAAGCCAATGAAAAGTTGAAATGGACTAAAGATAAATGGAACAGACAAAATTGAAAGCGTCAAAATAAAGAACATCAAATTGCAAACCTACCCTAGCTGGGCGATCGTGTCTCCACAGTGAACTCCACATGCATCAGCCCGAAATGGCTGCGGGGCAGAACATCCGGGATCCAGGTCAACAGGAGTCCGTTGCCGGTAAGATCCTGCAAAGGGGTTTTTAAGATGAGTTATAGGAATCGCAGCTCTGGTCTCAACCCACCTTTGGAGGTATTTCAAAGACTATTTTAGCCATATAAAGCTTGAGTCTGGGGTAGACTGCACGCTTTTTCACTTGACCCGGAACATGGGGCTCGACAGCTGGACGCACATATGGCACAAAATGCCCATCTGCGTGACGCTCGAAGGCGCGATCCAATTGCAGCTGAATATTTGAGGTACCAAATATGCGCTTCACAGTGTGAGAGCTCGCAAAATGCCAGGTGTACTTGTTGAGGCCCTTATATTTGCCCAATTCTATCACAGTAAACTTATCCAAGGGTCGTCGCTTGACGCCAGTAGTAAAGCTTTTGCAGAAGTGCGAAAAGGTGTCCTGCAGGGCAATATAAATATGAGGTAAGTAAAACGGAAGACTGTATCTCAACTTACCTTGTGCACATGGAAGTTTTGTTGGACTAAGCGCTTTGTTACTGCAGCGTCAGGAGTCCCTAATGGCTCCAATCCCTCGTTTAGAAGCTCTATCACATGATCCAGCCATGCTGAGTAGGATAATGCTGGCTGCACTGAGGGATCTACACACAAAGTATCCTTAGCGGACGTTGCTGGCGCTATTTTATTCACTATCAACTCCCTTTTGGCTGGCAAGGGCGGCTGCTTAACCGATTTTACTTCCGTCACAATTTCCGAAAACTTGACGGGAGCCTTTTTTACCACCGATATGGTGGCCAATTCAATGGGCAGTTGATCGGTGACCACGGAAGGCGTGGCCTCTGTGAAAATCGGCGGCGCAGCTAGGATATTATAGGGTTCACTGATCAGCGGCAGTTCTATGTCCTCGCTGCAAATGTCCAGCTGATCCGTGGGCTGAAACTGATCCATCAGTTCAATGTTGCAATCGGTTAGCTCAATAGGCTCTGCATAGACATCACAATTGGACAAGAGCTGGGAGTCGTTGGCATAGTGGATCAGGGCATCGTTGGTATTCGAGGTGCTGTGACTAGAGGTGGCCGCCTGCATGTTGTCCAGATTGAAGGCGCCATCGGAGAGATCCGGCAAAGGAAGCTGTAAACAGGTTATGGTTAAAAGGGATCTGAAAATACGGTATCAAAGATTAAACTCACATCTAGCTGATCCCCAAAGACGAGTATGTCCACCTGCGGATCGAATTCATCTACCAAACTGAGCCTCAAATCCTCGGTGGCCACGTCACCCAGCGGAGTTTCCAGCTGCGAGGGCATCCAAAAGTTCTGCAAACCACTGGTAAAGTGGCCATAAACTCGCTTTCCCTGGGGAGAACTAAGGATTCCAGCCAAAACTAACAGCAAATGGTCGCAGATCTCGTCCTGCATCACTAGGGAGTTGTCTGGTTCCACGATTATCTTCAGTTTACGGCAGGCGCAGGCGTAGCTGCCCTTCTTCTTGGCCAGCCCGTTGGCCAAAACGGTGACATGCAGTCGGGCGGCTGGAAATGATTCGGAGCGTTCGCACTTCACGGCGAATGTGGAGTGATTCAAGCGCTGGACGCCCGGCAGATGCTCCTCCTCCTCGGCGTATTTGTACATATGCCAGAGATGCTGCTTCTGCTCCTGGTTGATGTTCAGGTTCCACAACACCTCTCGCGACACCCGGTACACCTGGGCCCTTGGGAACTCTGAGCCCAGTTCCCTGCAGGCCTTGACATGGACGCAATCCGAGGATTCCCCTCCCGTCTTCTTGCACGACTCCGCGTAGCAGTCGGCCTTGCTGGAGACCACTGCAGCATCCGGTTGCAGGGACAGGGTGACATCCTGTATGACCACAAAGTTCCGTGGCTGCTGCTCCTTCTCCTTGGTCCTCAAAGAATATACAGTGGAGCCTGGCCGCAGGGACGCCAGCTGCACGGCATCAAGGACGTTCCTGCGCTGCGGACACTCGGTGTTCCGGCAAACCAGGGCACGGTTTCCATTGATGGCACCACAGTGAACACACTTGCGAACGCCGCGCATTATTCTTTTACATTTCTTTAAGTGGAAATCATTTGTTTAAGCGGCTTGTTATTTCTTGCAGTCTTGCCGGCTTTTGTTTACGTTTTTTTTTATTTGCAAATGACTTCAGGGATGGATAGCTAATGTTTGAATGTGTTTAATAGGGGTATTCTTGCAGCTTGTTTTATAATTTCATTTAAAATAGAAATACAAAAGCTTTCTGAAAATTAAAAAAATGAATTAAAATAATAATTAATTAGATGATAGGCTGAAAATTAGATTACTGTTTGCGGTTTTTCTATAAAATTTGTTTTATGTATTTTACACATATTTTACATAATATTTACATCTCATTTGGGTTATTCCAGCGAACAGATGTTTTTTGTGATTGCCAGCCCTGGTTAAAACAGCTGATTGTTATCGATAACTCAATCGGCAATTTGTATTAAAATTTGTTATTCCTGCTAATTTGGATATTTACCGGCGATTTCCACTAAAATGACGCATCCTTTGGATGGCCAGCAGCGGGCACGCAAATATCCCTTTGTAAATATGCGGATTTCGGATCACAGCGTACTTGATACCATCGAGGGACGCCACAATTGCAAGCTTTGCAATCGTTCCAGGAAGTTCTTTTGCTATAGTTGTTACATACCGGTTGGCGAATTGGAGGAGGTACTACCACGTCTCGAGTTACCACTGAAGATAGACATCATCAAGCACAAAAAGGAGATAGATGGCAAAAGCTCGGCGGTACATGCGGCTGTTTTGGCGCCGGAACACGTGAGGATCCATACTTTTCCGGACATCCCAGATTACCGGGAGGAGGACGGAGTGGTTCTGATATTTCCCAGTGCTACCGCCTTGACGGTTCCCCAGCTTTTCGAGAGGAATGTTCAGCTGCAGATTGGAGATAACTATGGTCTGCCCAAGGGTCATCATATGGGCACCATGCTGCGAAGAAGGATGGATGAGGTGGAGATAGAGGAACCGCATTCGAAGGATGAGGATTCCCCCAAGAAAACCTGGACCCTGGATAACCTGCCCATCCGACGAGCTGTATTTATTGACAGCACTTGGAACCAGAGTCGTGGGATCTACGCAGATGAAAGGATTCGAAGTCTGAGAACAGTGGTTCTTCAAAACCGGCTATCCCAATTTTGGCGCCATCAACGGGGCAGCCCACGTTGGTACCTTGCCACCATTGAAGCGATCCATCAGTTCCTGCTGGAAGTGCACATTAATGCCTGGGGTCTAAACTGCGGATATAGGGGATTAGACAATCTGGAGATCACAGAGGGCTTCCATCAACTGGCAGCCCCTTTAAAGGTAGACACTTCCATCGAGGATGTGGGTAGGACATCGCCCTACAATGGACAATATGACAATCTCTTGTTTTTCTTCGCCAACATGTACGATCTCATCCACAAGTACTACGATCACAATGATCTAATATCCTACCGACGCCCCATTTAGTTTTTAAGTGTATATTATAGTGGATAGTGAGAAATACACGTTACTGTTGGCTACGACTACTTCTTCTTCTTCTTGCCCTCGTCACCGGACTCGGAACTGGAGGATTTGGCATCCGTATCGATGGGTTTCTGCCATTTCAGGGCATTACGACGGTACAGGGGCCAGGGTGGAATGGTGATCTGAAAAGATATTTTAGGGTGTTATAACTGAAGCAGTTTATGTTTATAGGAGCTTACCAAGGAGGAGAGCACGAATCCGGCTCCCAGGATATAAACAGTCTGGGAAAACTGCTGAACAAATGCTCCGTAAATCAGCCCAACGACTCCGAAAAATGTGATGATGAACCGGGACCAGCGCTCCGCTTTTCCCTGGCCAGCAAAGTCCTGTAATAAAACGGTTTTTTAAGAGTCCGGGTATTAGAGTTTACAAGAACTCACCATATGAGTCTGAATGTTCAGCATTTTGGGCGATTTTTTCCTTTTAATTTCCTAGTTTTCACGTAAACAATATTTTGCGGCACGTCAGCGCTTAGTGATGGTAAAAAATCGCGATGACTTTTGCGTACTTCTATTTGTTATTATCGAAGTTTTCCCACCTCTATACATTTTACTATCGGACTTAGCCGATACACCCACCTAATACAGCCAAGACATGCTCCTGAACTATCGTAAGTTGCTTTTTAAAAGTACCATCGCTAATTAAAATATATTTTCTTTGGCGGGAATTTTGAAATGAATAAAAATAGGGAAATCTAAAACTTAATGTAATTTTAAAAGCAGGCCACTGTTTAATTTAAAAAAATATTTCAAAAAAATCTAAAGAAAATGGTGGTTGAACGATTTTCTTATATCCACAAACGCTGAATTAAAAATGATATCGTGATTTAATTAATCGTTCGTTGTTCATACAATTATTTGTACAATGTGTTTAAATGGCGGTTCGAACCGTGGACGAAATCGATGTGTGTCTACTAATAAATAAGTGGCGCTTCGTAAGGCTACGATTAAATATATAAGGCGAATGTGCGGAAGGAATGCGTGTTCCTTTTCGTTTCTTCGAATCCAATAATATGTGGACAGGATCTTCCAGCTCCTGGCCTGGCACCATTAAACTCTGGCGGCTTTAGTGCGTCGCAAGTGGATAATATTGATTACGCAAATTATCAACCAGGTAAACAAAGCTATCCATGCGAAAACCAGAGTAAAGTACAGGCAAGCAGCGGTGTTAATGCGTCCATAGCGCCTTCGTTCGTACGATACACTCTCCACCAAGTAGTCCATGAAATCGAAGACAGCTGCACACGAGAGACGTTGCTTGATCACGGGCACAATGTTGCCCACACCCTGGATTTCCTTCAGAAGTGATTCCCGGTACTGCTTGCAGGTCACCTCGAATCCGTCGGTGAATATCGCGGAGTAGATCAGTTGATAGATGGCCATTATAACCGAGATTACAGTGGCAGGGAGCCCTTAAAAACAAAAGTAAAATATTATTATAAAATTCCAGGGGTATATTTTAGAGTACTCACAATAGTAAGGGGAGAGACCATCTGGTGTTAGTTCGGACTCGGTGGTCACCACGATCATGTCGCCAGAACTGTTGGATAAAAGAGGAAAAACATATTTAATCATAAGCCATACGAATTTTTAAGTTGCTTCATTATTATTTCTTTTAAATTACCCCCACAATGGTTTGTTTTTTAAGAAAACTTCTCCAGCACTTAATTATTTTATTGAGGCAAATAGTATATTGCTGCATTACTCATCCGCAGCGTGGTCATCATTAGCATAAGGCCAAACTAGAGGCCCCATGTTGGCGAGCAAACAAATGTGGCAAGCCGATTAACCCCCACTTGACCCCCAGACACTCGATCGGAATGGGAACTCTTACCGCTGCCGGATGGTGGCTGTGCCCGCCTTGGGCTTGCCACGCCCGATGCACATCCGATATCCATGGTAGACGCCCAGCACCACGGCGAAGATGAGGGGCAGCAGGAGTCCGTAGGTAGCGTAGTGGCAATAGGCTATATTGCCGCCCTCGAAGCTGTTGTAGGTGCTCCTGCTGTGCAGCACGCATCCGCAGTTGGTGTCCGGACAGGCGTTCAGGACGTAGCGCCAATGCGACCAGGCCACCGCCGATGTGATGCAGCAGACCAGCGACGATACGATCGCTGTGGGGTACAGCCAGGATAGAGCGCGCTCCGCTGAGTATGACATCTTTTTAACTAGATCGGCGGATCGGAGTTACTGAAATAAATAATATCTATTAGTTCTAGTTTAAACTTGAAACTAATGATGATTATATTAACTCAAATTTACCCAAAAAAAAATGGTAAAGGGTATCTTATAGAAATCAAAAACTTTTTAAGTATTAAGAAATGGAAAGAATAATCCTATGTATTTAAGACATCTGTAGTAATAGTCTCTTGAATAGTCAGTAAATTGGTTTACCCCTAATTAATTGGGTACTTTTCGAGCATTCTAATTCCACATAATTGTAATTACACCTAATTCGTTTACGGCAATTGCTTAAGGGGTGGTCAGTTTTTTGGTTTTCAATTTCTTAAAAGAGGGGAAGAACATTTTTATTTTTAGAGCTTTTGGTTGCCCTTTCTAATCCTTTGGTAAAATATGCAAATAGAAGGATTTCTCTCTAAATATTTAAATGTATTTGATGTAATAAAAGATGTACATTTGATTAACAAATAAAAATTTTTTTTAAAATTTAAGATATATAATAATGTTTCAAAGATCGTGGCCACCCATAGTAGCTTAAAGTTGTAGGTCTTACTTCTCTTATAGCTTTATGTAAAATATTTAAAGGTAAAATATTTGAGTTGTTTAAGTAAAAAAGGAAGCAAATATTAAAAAGAAAACAATTTGTTTTGAATTATTATTAAATTAAAACTTCATTTCGATAGGTTTTACAACAACAACTCTTTGGGCGTCTCTCTTCAAAACACACACACTCCCACAAACTGGTTGCATCGCGCACTGTACCAGAATATAAACAAACTTTATTCTTTCTTTTGATATTTTCGATATTCAATTCTTCTCATCACTTTTCATTTACAAAAGCTTTTAGTTGTTTATTAAACTGCCTTAAATATCACATTTCTTACAGAATTTACGAATAAACAACAAAACTCCACTGCTGACACATACACGCACACAAACACAATCAGGCACACCTACGTTTATCGATATCGCCGCGAGAGAGAGGCAGATAGGCTCAGGTGCAGCGAGCGAAGAGAGCAGGCAACAACTTGACTGTTGAGCGGTTAAAATGGCAATGATATGGCAATGGCTAGTGAGCTGAAGCTAAAGGGAGAGTAACGTGTTTTAAAACTGAGAACGATCAAAGCAGGTGGGCCACTGCAGAGAGTGCAAGATGGAAATAACGAACTAGTTCAAAATATTTTAACCAATCTGACAACGCTTGAAAGTTCGAATTCAAATTGGATTGTCGTTACTTGTGATCGTATCCGTTATAATTTAATAAAGTTGACTTTTCCAATATAATTATTATAAATGACCATAGATCTACAATATTATTCTATACTTAGGTCTAAGTTTTCCATTTTATTGACGTCTGTCAACTAGAGTCGACTTTCAGTGGAAAAACTCTTATCTCTTAACTCAATGTATACTCGTATTGTTTTCAACGCACATTGGAAAATTTCGGTATATTTGCTACACCAATAAAATTCGTTGGAACTGTGTAGCTATCGATTTTCTGAATAATTTCTAAAATTTGTGCAACCTAAACTAAATAAATACAAATTGATGGTATATAAAAAGACTATATCCCGCGGCAAAATCATCAGTTTTTTGTAAATATTTAACCATGGCATCTCCAGTAGCTTCTCTCCTCATCATCGCAATCTGCTTTCTGGCACTCGTCAACCAGTCCTCTGCTGTGTGCTGCCTTACCAAGGAGGAAGTGACCTTCAAGATTGCCAGGGCCACGTGCAAGGATGTGGGAGGATACGGAAACAATCCAGACAATTGCACCATCCTGATTTGCGCCGATGGATTGCACAATGTGGGCATGTTTTGCGGCCAGGGATCCTGTAACATTTTCGGCTGCAACTGTGATGGCGGATGCTTGGAAGGCGATTTTTCCAAGACCTTTGCGGAGAGATGGGATATCTACGGAATCGAAATCATCCGGGTTAACAGGATGCTGTAGCAGCTTTGCTTGATTAAAATAAAATTATTTGATTAAAATTCATGAAATGTAGAAATAAATAAAAATACTATATTATCAAGGAAATCGTACAGTAATAACATAGTTTTTCATCTGGGTACAAGAATTTAAGCTTTACTAAACGGTTATGAATGAAACACTAAGAGAAACCGAGATGGCAATACTCTTTTGGAACTGGTATAAAGTGTTTATAAAATCTGGAAACGTCAGATCTTTCGAATTCAATTAAGATTTCCATTATTTGTCAACGAATCCATTACAAGTTTTTGATAAAGTTAACTTTCCAATTCATTTATTTTGTAATCTGATCTGATCTGATCTGCAAATCAAGTTTAAAATATAGTTCTACGTTTCTATTTTTAACCCCATCGGTCAACCAAGTGCAGCTTCATGCGAAATGACTACTGCTTATTAGAGCTGGCAAAACATCGATAGTGGCCCTATCGATGTTTTCGAGGTTTTTTTCGGAAACCATCGATACTATCGCGATAATATCGAATTAAACAAATTTTGTAATATAGGGGCTATTCTTTATGAAAAACCCAAAACAGCAGGGGTATTCCTTATAAATTCGATTAAAATTTTAATAAATTTAGAATTTTAGTTTTTTGTGTTGTATTTATTTTTCCATTTCATTCACTTCTTTTGTCAAACTTAATAATATTAAAAGTAAAATAAAAATTATATTCAAAAACATAAAAATGTTGCTTCGTTAGTACCACTAGGTACTGTCTACTGTCTAAAGAAAAGAAAGGCTTATTATAAATCTAATATTACAATTATAAAATTGTTTCTTACCGCTTAGCTGCGCAGCACAAGAACAAGAAAAGTAGTGGTGGAATACGACGGCGATACTATCATGATAGTTTTGAAACCATCGATAGTGCAAGCTGGCTCCTTACCATCGATACTATCGATGGTACCATCGATGGTTTGCCAGCTCTACTGCTTATCTCTTAACGCAATGTTTTTATACCCGTTACTCGTAGAGTAAAAGGGTATATTGTATTCGGGGAAAAGTATAAAATAGGGAGAAGGAAACGTTTCCGAAAGTATATATATTTTTGACCAGGATTAATAGTCATGATTGTCCGTCCGTGTGAACGCTGAGATCACGGAAACTATAAGAGCTAGAAAGTACAGATTCTAGGGGTTCCTATGTAGCGCAGAGAATATCATGCTGATATTCCATATTACAAATTCAGCAGTATTTGCTATTTTTTATTGACCTGGGATGTTATCAATTTTCCTAAAAACGTTGGAGATTTACGCAGCCTCAGCCAAATAATTCCTGTCGAGAACATATAAAATCGCCATTTTCCTGGGAGAAATCATCAGTTTTCTAAAAACTTCCAACTATGGCATCTCCACTGACTAGTTTCCTTCTCATCGGGATCTGCTGTCTGGCGCTGGTCAACAGGTCCTCGGCTGTGTGTTGCACCACCAAGGAGCAAGTGACCTACAAGATGGCCAAGGGAGTGTGCAAGGATGTGGGAGGATATGGATACTATACCGACAATTGCTCAATCTTGATTTGCGCCGATGGAAAGCACAATGTAGGCATATATTGTGGCCGACGATCGTGCAACATTTTCGGCTGCAACTGCGATGGCGGATGCTTGGAAGGCGATTTTTCCAAGACCTTTGCCGAGAGATACAGCGAGTACGGAATCGAAGTACTCAAGGTTAACAGGATGAGCATATGGGATGAATGACATAAATCAAATATATATGTAGCAGCTTTGCTTGAAAATGAATTTTCTAAATAAATATTCAATACTATGTGTATTGGTGTACTATTCTTTACTAGCTTTTTTAGGAAGGATGGAATAATGTTGTTTGCAGAAAAAGAAGTAGCCCTTGTATTGCGCCATTTGAATTTCGCTGTCTGATTGACTATTTTAAACCGCGAATTCTTTAGAGATAATTTAAATGACGTACACCAAAAGCGACAAAATTGTTGATTTATTGCATAAATCTTATGCGATATAATATTAGCTTTTTTTTGTATCGATCAATTTTACTGCAGTCTTTCACATGAACCTTGTAGGTAGGCTCCCTTTGCGATAGCGGTTATATTTTTGGGTAATTTTTCGCTTCCAACATTCGATAGAGATCTTACAAAGGTTTTTGAATTTGGTTGATAAGGTGACCAAGTGAAAGTCGGTGTCCCGGTGCCACCACAAATGTGCCTCTAGGATCGGTAATATGAAAATCTGACAATGCCAAGACGTTCAAATTCAAATTTGATCCGTGTCCGCATTCGTTATGTTTAAATATTTAAAATTATAATATTAATTCTGTTAATTTTTTTTACGTCGCTCATCCAAAAACAGCAAACACCATGCTTTTTCGAAAAGTGTTTAACACACATGAAAATATTGCAAAATATGCTGGCATCATTTGAGCTTCCTTAGAACTGGCTAGTTATCAATTTTCTATAAAACTATTATCAATTTTGCAATTTAATCGAAATAGATGCCGTTTGGTGCAGGTCAGCTAAATCATTTTTTTTCTTATCGCTAAACACAATGCATTTCAAATATTACATATACGAAATTCCGCAATATTTGCTTGATCAGTAAAATCCTCTGGATCTGGGAAGTTACTTATCAATTTTCCAAATAACTTTATTAATTTTTGCAATCTAATCGGAAAAGGTGCCAGTTGAGAGCATATAAAATGCCGACTTTCCGGGGAGAAATCATCAGTTTTGTAAAAACATCCAGCCATGGCATCTCCAGTAGTTTCTTTCCTCCTCCTCGGGATCTGTTGTCTGGCCCTCGTGAACGAGTCCGCTGCTGAGTGCTGCACCTCCTACGAGGAAGTGACTTTCAGGCTGGAAAATGGGAGCTGCGGAGACGTGGGAGGCTCTGGATATAATCCCCACAATTGTAAGATCCTGATTTGCGCCGACGGTGTGGCCAAGCTGGGTGCATATTGTGGCAAAGGACCGTGCAACCTTTTCGGCTGCAACTGCGATAACGGATGTCTGCAAGGCGATTGGACCCAGAGCTTTGTGGAGAACAACAGGCACTACGGAATCGAAGTCCTGGAAGTTGTCAGGACTCCTTTTTAATACCTTAAAAAGGATCCAAATGCATAGGCATGAGTAAAATATTATGCCTTTGTATAAATATTAAAGCATTTAAATAAATTATTACTGCTCTTTTTTTGAAAACCTGTGCATTTCTTATTATAAATGTAAATTTATTAATGTTTTATAATATAGACATAATTATTATTGACCTACGTAAAAAAAGTAAAGTTACAAACTATATCTTTTATATATAACCAATATATTTCGCTTGCTATCCAGAGTATATTTACCTGGAACTAAACATCTATCAATTTTTTTCATCGGAATGCATTTTTTTTAAGAAGTATTAGTAGTTTATTTGAAAAATTTGATAATTTAATATCTGTCTTAATGATCGACCACGCCCCTTAGAGAGGAACCCCTCTGTTGGCTGATCGCCATGGGAAGAACATTTGCCTTGTCTGCCGACTGCGCCAAATGACGCCTGCACTCGCTCTTTGTACAGAGATCGCCCCCCATTAACCCCTCCATACCCACAGATGCCTCTATATAGTACGACCAACTAGCCGAGTGGATTTTGGCATAAACCATTTTCCGCGGACGCCTGATTTTCTCAGTTGCCAGAGAGTTGTGGAGCCGTCAAGAACGCGGAAAATTTCGTCCATGTAATGCCGTAATACCCATCGATTTTCGCCGGATTCTTGCAATTAATTTGCTAGTAATTAGCCATCGAAAAAGTGAATTCGCCAAGTATTTTCGACCCCCCAAAAAGTTACGAAATTGCATTAAATTTTCGGTGATTTTCGAGCGTTGCATTCGCGCATCCTCGACAATTTGCGACCAGAGCCAGGCGAATCGGACTATAAATAACCCAGGCAAAGGGTGAACAAAATTTTGATGTGTGCTCGCAAATCAAAAGATCACAAAGAAAATGTTCACTAAATTTTGCATAATTTACCCGTGCCATTGTTGTAATTTCGCTATTTTAAACAACTGACTGCAAGGCAACAAGTAATTAATTAATGGCTTTTGTTCTCGTGCTCGTTTATTTGTAGAGTGTGTATAACAATACTGTTTGATCAATTAATCAAATGGGTAATTATGTGATTTTGTGTCGCTTATAACCTAATTTGGATGTTGCATTTTTTTAAAAAATAGCTTGTGGCTTGATTTAGACAAATTACATATTTTATTTTATAATATTTGTAAATTGTCTAGTATTTTAATTTTAAATTTAAGAATGAATATATTAGCTAAAAAATCGCATAGAATCCAACGTGACTAATCGGGGAAGCCTCGTAGAAATTGCTTATCTCATGAATGAACGCTTGTGCTACTTATAGACTTCGCCTGCAAAATATTCCCACAACGACACAAACCGGCGCCCGTCTGCATATTTCCCATAGATAGAACCAGAACTACACGGAGCCAGAAAAACTATATATATTATACAATAGAAAACACTGAAAATTTCCCGGCTGAAACAATCCAAGAGTTAGAACAGTGCCCACGATGGATAATTGGAATGTTTTGGCAGCGCAAACCTCATCGCAGGCCATCGGACTTCATGACTCGGGGGTGGTAAGAACGAGACTGGTAAGTGCTATGTAGAGATATAGTAAACAAAACAAACCCAGCCGACCGATCGCGTATATATAGAAGTCTTGGCAACAAACAACATGCGTTTCTACGTTTCTATATACCTTTACTTGCACTGAGAAACAAATCGATACTTAAAATATTACGATATTTACGTTACTTTACAGGTTTTTAGAAATAGGATCATAACTTTCGTACGTTTAGGAATAGGCGGTTCAAACAAACATCTATAGAGGTTTTTAACTTTAAAAAAATGTGTTTTTAGGCATGTTTTGAAAACTAGGACATAGCTTTGCTTTTAAAAATTATTTCGTTGCATACTTTTAGAGATTTCAAACTTCTACAGATATCCCAGAGTTTTCGATATCGACCAATATTTTGTCAAATTTTTAAAGTGCACCACCGGGTGGGTGGCTCGGTGGTCGTGTGGTTCTGGGAGAGTGCGTAAGTGGTGCGGGGCCCGCGAACAGCTGATGCATCCGAGACAGATCTGCCACTGCTCTCGTTACTAGCGCTCGTCTATAAATAGTGGGCTGGTTCTCTTGAGTCTATTGCCTGGCGGTTCTTTTGGAGATTCCGATGGCGATGTCGATGGGAATCCGTCTCGCAGTAGCGCGAAAGTAGCTCAGTCCGACGGATATTCAGCTGGCAGGCCAGACCACGCGTAGTTTCCACCGATTTTACCTATATTTTATATAAGCAAGTGCTTTCGAATCAGCATTATACACCCGAGTGGCCTGAAGAATGGATATTTCCACCGATATCTGGGGTCAGCTGGCCGTTGAGGCCTCGCAGGTTTACCTTTCCGATGGCACAGTTCGCAGTCCCTTCGCCGATACGGTATGCGTTTTAGATATTACTTGGATTCCTCACTCAATTTATTAGGAATTATAAGAGAATATTCTTCTGAGAGAAAGAGACTACTACAAAATACACTCAAGTTTAAGATATATAAAATTTGTACATATATCGAACATGATCAAAACATTCGGTTCAAAGTGAATTTATAAGTTTGTTTTAGTATTTCCAAATTAATCTTTAAATTTTAATATTAATATATCAAAATGAATAATAGGCAATATAACAGTTTTTAATTTAATTTCTTCATGTGTAACTATACTATTTGTCTTACCCACAGACCATCGAAAAGCTGCCCGACAAGGTGCTGCTGCACATCTTCTCGTATTTGTCGCACCGGGAGATCTGTCGCCTGGCCCGGATTTGTCGTCGCTGGCGCCAGATTGCCTACGATACTCGTCTCTGGAAGAATGTGTCCTTGCGACCGGAGGTCTCCGGGTTGCATGTGGGCTCCCTGGAGATGCTGCTCCAGCTGATATCCGTGAGATTTGGTCCTACGCTGCGCTACATCGAACTGCCCATTGAGCTGATCACGCACACGGTGCTCCACGAACTGTCTGCCAAGTGTCCGAATCTGACGCACATGCTGCTGGATTTCTCCACGGGTAGGTCTCTCAGTTCATCCGGGATACATTTAAATATCTATTTAATAATTACATTTTTATAGCCATGCAGCTGCACGATTTCAGCGAGATGCAGGCCTTTCCCACCAAGCTCCGGTACATGTGCGTCTGCCTGTCCGAGGTGATCTTCATGGAGGGCTTCATGCGCAAGATCTACAACTTTATCAACGGTTTGGAGGTTCTCCACTTGATTGGCACCTATGAGAAGTGCGAGGAGGAGGAGGAGGAGATCTACGAGGTCATCAACGTGCATAAACTCAAGTCGGCCACGCCCAATTTACGGGTGATCAATCTGTACGGCATCAACTTCATCGACGACTCCCACATCGATGCCTTCAGCTCCAACTGCATCCAGCTGGAGTGCCTGGCTGTTAACTTCTGTAACAAGGTCACCGGCTCCACTTTGAAGACCCTGATCCAGAGATCCAAGCGCCTGACCTGCCTGCTGATGAATGGCACCAGCTTGAAGTCCGAATTTGTGATGCAGGCCGAGTGGGACAAGTGCGCCTTGCAGGAACTGGACATTACGGCCACGGATCTTTCGCCCGAGTGTCTGGTGGACATGCTAACCAGGATCCCCAGCTTGAAGTTCCTATCCGCCGGTCAGATCAATGGGTTTAACGATAGCGTTCTTAAACAATGGATGGAATCGGGCACAACCAGGTGGGCTGAAATATAAAGTTATTTAAATATTTTCTCTAATCGAAATTCTATAATAATATTATTTCAGATCCCTTATTTCCCTGGATCTGGACTCCTCGGACAATATCACGGATGAGGGTCTGCTTAAGTTTATTCAGCGCCAGGGTCACCAGTTGAGTGCCTGTTGCCTCTCCGGAATGCCCCACATCACAGATCAATTGTGGATGAGCATCCTTCCTTTGCTGGGCAACTGCAAGTAAGAGATTTTATTAATATCAAAAGTGGAATGAATGTTTTACAGATTAACTTACTCATTAGGATCATTGTCATGGGCACTGCTGAGAAACTGGGCGTTAATATCCATGTGGACCAGCTGATGGACACCATAGCGTCGAATTGCGGCAACTTGGAGCGCCTGGAATTGCGTTGGGATCCGGATAATCTGCGATTCTCCGACAAAAGCCAAAAGGCTATCGATATTCTGCGTGTCAAGTGCCTCAAATTGCGATGCATGGTGCTCAGGTGGGTTTGCTTTCATTTACAAATGAATACTTTTTTTAAGAAATATTTTATTTCCAGCGATGGTCGCTACTATGAGACGGTTAAAGCCAACTTTGAACGTGCCGATCGCATCACCGTGGTCCGCACTACCACCTGTTGTCGGGTGTCACCTTATCATCTGCTCCGTAACTACAACGATCTGATTTTCAACTGAGCAAATAGTGTGCGGCTCTATGATGCGTTTCAAAGCTAAAAGTGGGATATAAAAAGGCAATTAAAAATAGATAAATTCAGTTAATACAGAGCCTTATTAAGTTTTTAAAATCCTAGTTTTGAAACGAACTGTGAATGATTGCTTACCGAATGCCGATTACCCACATCTCTAGTCAGAAGTCAACACAACAATTGTTTCTGTGTGTTTTCGCTTACGTTAGACTGTTTTTAATGTTTTCTGTATTTTCCGCTTCTTTCGTTTAATTACATTAAATCTAAATAAACGTACATAGGTAATTTAAATAAAAAACAAAACAAGGATTTTCTTATTCAAGTTATTTTTACATTACAAAATTATACAACTCAATTTTTTGTTTTGCTCTCATTTTTCATCTGTGCTGATTTCGTGTTTTGTTTTTAACTAGATTTACTTGGTAACTTGATTAAATCATTTTCAGACTTCACCACATAAAATGTTTATCGTTTTTTTTTGTTTTTTATCCGCTGATGGTATTTTTACACTGCTTTTATCCGCTGCAAACTTAGGGCTACGTTTTTTTGTGTGTGTTTCAACATTTTTGGATCAACTTTTTACCGTAAACTTAACGTACATAGATCTCTGGTTCAATTATCGTCTCATTATCGTTCAGCGCGCTATTATATGCATGGTATATAATTTAATTAAGCATGGCTGCGTGTTTTATATATACGTAAATGTCTGTGCCTATGAGGATCGAAGGTGTGTGTTTGTGTGTTGTTTGTCGTGTGTTTCGTGTTCTAGGGAGTGTCTTTGTGTGATAGGAATAGATTGCTCTTTAAAGGAATAGAGAAGCTTTGGACCGCTACAAAGATTTGCAATTTTTACATAAGTACACTAACACACAGAACATTTCCAAGTAGTAAGATTTATAAGAAAAACAAGGTACGCCGAGCGCTCCCGTTCCGATCCAATCCTATTACTGCTGGTCCTGCGCCATCCGGAAAATGTGCGTCGTATTGCTGGCCGCCGCCGTGGCCACAGCAGCAGCAGAAGTTGCCGTCGGCGGAGGTGGTTGGGCGGATGCTGTGATGAAGCTGCTGTCGCTGCTCCCGCTGGCGCTGATTCTTTGAGTAGCGTTGCTAGAGACATTGGACAGAGACCTCGCCTCTCCGACGGCCGCCGCCGACTCTACAATGGCCTCTGCTGCCTGCGCTCCGATCGTTGCTGCTGCATTGGCCGCCTCAGGCATCTCGACTGGCACTCGTTCTGGAGAGCGTCGCGGCGCGCCAGCGTTGTTTCCGTCCTGCCAGATTAATGGATAAGTTACTTTGTTTGTATGGGCATTTTAATAATATAATAATTAGAAGGCACTCACGTCCCGCGGGTAAATCCGAAGTGGCTGTTCAGCCTGGGCAGCCGCCGCTGGCTCCGCTTCCTGTGCATTTTCCTCCGCCTTGTCCGTATACATCATAATCTCGTGGCACAGGGGGCAACGATCCTGGACATATAGCCACTTGCGCAGACAGACGCCATGGAAGAAGTGACGACACCGCGTGATCTTGGCAGAGTACATTTCCTGAATGAAATAAAGGTAAAAGTTTAATGAAAGGTAATATAATTTAAGTGTAAGCACAATACCCACCTGATAGCAAATGGCGCAGACATCGTCAAATGCCTGGAGCTGGGCAGGAGTTGCCTCTGGCAGGGCAGAAATCTTGTGGACAGCCGAACGCCGCTTCATGAAGACCGACCATCCCGCCCGGGCCTCGCACCAGATATTAAAGTAGGCATGGATGCACATCATGATCGCTCTGATGGCGCCGCCTGTAGCATTTTGGGCTATCAAGTTATATTTATCGGTACACAAAATCAACCAAATAAAAATATTACATGCACACACAGAACAGAAAAGCTGGACGCGGAACGAGGTGGATTCTAGATTCGACATCCGGATCCGATGCACAAATGCCAATCAAATGCGGCGATGGATTCGCTTACTCATGTGTTAATGTAACAGGGACGATGAACGCTGGACGCCGACTTACCCGATTCAAAGACTAGGATCCAAGCACCGTTGATGAACAGCAAGATGCCGAAGCAGAACTCAACCGAGTTGCCGAAAGCACGCACATAGTACAGGTAGTCGTCGAGCTTCTCCCAGAAGAACTGACGGCGGGCGTCCAGCAGGAAAAGCGTGTAGGTAGCCAGCGAAACGAGCACCTGCAGAAGGATGTATAATTAGTTAACTTTCATTTTTAAAATTGTAAACGAATTACCCACCTTCACGATCACTTCGACAGAGAAGGCGGTAACCGCCAGCAGCCAGGTGGATATGGATCGCTGTGACCAGAGGTAGTAGAGCAGGGACACGGGCATCACCACGAGGAAAGCGCAGACGGAGAGGGCGCGCACATGACGTTTTCGCGAGGGATTTCGGGCCGCACTTAGCGACATTAAAATGGGCGAAACAATGTTGTGGAGGAAGTGCAGCAGAGCGGTCATTAGCAGGCAGAGATTCCGACACAACCTTATGAAACGTTTGTCAGGCGACAGAGAGGTTAAACCGGTCTGCAGAGCAAGAATGTAGAAGAGCACAGCTGAGACGGTGCCCAGCGACTTCTCCTCGTCGTTGTCGTAGGTCAACAGGTACCACTGGAAGCCGCGACCGATGTAGTGGCAGATCATTGAGATGACTCCCGTCATACCCAAAACCGCCGTCAGGGTTTCACAGCCATCGACGAGCAGCTTCTGCGTGGCTGGCATTAGTTCCAAGGGCTCATCCGATTCCGTCGTAGCCAAGGCATAACCGCCTTGAATGATTCTACAATGTTAAATATATATAATTAGTTTATTACGTTTCTAATGCAGTTAATCAAGGTGAGAAGAACTGGTTAATGGCAAAAGCTATATTTTAAAACACTTTGTGATTAATGGTCATGTTCCACTGACACATTAACGACCTAGGTAAATGCGAAAATTTAAATGTTCCGAGTGCATGATTAACATAAATTATTGAAGCATTTCAGAAACGCACCTGATGATCCAAAATACCCTCAAAACGTTGGGCACATTTAGCCGCTGCCATTCATTTTCTATGAGCGCCGACAGTCCAAAGTTGGACACAAAGTTCACGGCGTACTGATACCCGTTGTAGACCGTTCGACTGGCCTCCATGGCGCTGTGCATCAGGGTGATCTTGGTGAGGATGATGGGTGTAAATCCAGCCACCACTGGCAGGTGTTGCACAACTTTCGGTGGCAGTGGAAGCATGGCCCCCAGAATTGGACTAGCGAAGATGATGGGCATGGATTTCTGGAGCATCTCGAATCTCGGACCCAGATGGATGTAGGCGAACAGCATGCCCATGAACCACTGGGCCATCAGATGCGGCGCCAGCGACATGACCACCCCGCCCGAATCGAGTAATCTCGTGGTGTTGAGCGACATCAGGTCCTCCAGTATGCTCGGACTCCGCTCCATCAGAGCCAGGGCACTCACATTGGACCAGTAGGAGAGGAAGGTGAGTCCCAGCGAGGTGAGGAACATGTAGACCATCACTAGGTGGCGGGTCCATAGCATGAAGATGCAAACGGCGGACAGGAAACCTGTAAAATCGAGGAGATAATGAGTCAAGTATTTACGTTTTGGTGGCGTTCAAAGTGCGCCCGATAAGCGGCCCTTGGAATTATAGATGGTTTCGTCAGCAGGTCGAAAACAATGAACTTCAAATAATGTAATTGACTGTGTTTACGTTTGTGGTTTTATGGGAATAAAGCTTACGCTTTGTCACATGTTTTGAAAGGGAAAATATTCATTCATATGAAATGCAAGTCCATATTAAAATGTAATCTTAAAAATTTAATTTCAATTCTGCTATTCAGAATGATAAAGCTTATTAAAAGTATGGTTGAAAACGTTACGATCATTGGTTATCTGTCATTTTCACACTATCTATTCTTAATTAATTATAAAGAGCTCTAAACATACTTTAAAAATGTGTGTAATTAATAGTGACTTAGTTATATTTGGGTAAGTTATTGATAGTGGAACGCCACTCTATTGCAGTCGATTGAAAACCTTAATTAAAAAGATTGAAAAGAAGCTCTAAGTATTAAGCATTAAGATGATTTGTATATCCCAGAGATGTCAATGAACCTTGTTTCTGCTGCCATGACGTGTATGTACTTTCCTCGGTGTTGTGCTAGGTGCCCTGGACGAGGGAATGTGACCCTTGTAGATGTCCCACTAACTCACCGAATAGGCAGATGACGAACTTTATCGTAGTTATGCTAAGGACATCCGCCATCGTTTGGTCCTGGGACAGTTTGTCCATCAGCGAGCTGAATCCGGAGTTGAGCATTCCGTGGGATTTTGCGGTTTGGGAGGCGTTCTCGATGGCCTGTTCCAGGGCAGACTGAGTTGATGCGGCGGAGGACATTTGGGAGAGACCATCTCCAGGGCCGAGGCCGAAGAACTCCTTGATGCTGGCAAAGGAGACTTGGCTAGTGGGTGGCTCTGGCGGGGCTACGCTGGGAACTGCCGTCTCCTTGTCCGGATAGAGCCGCGTGGGCAGGCCCATTCCGATCCGCAGGATCTCATCGATGACCATTATCGGCGGAACGCGCATCATCACGTCCACCAGTTCGAGTACCTTTGTCCTCACAGACATGGTTGTTTGTTATTTTTGGCTACGGCTACTCCTTTACCCGAAACTATGGTCTGGATCGGCTATAGTTTGCTGATCCCGCGTGACTCGGCAGTAATCGCAAAAACCCAATCAAGCTCCAATCTGCATTTGTTGTGGATTCGCCTTCGTCTTGGATCGCAAAAAAAAAACTAAAAGGGGAAAATGACGATTTGGGGTGTGTGTGTGTGTGTGGGGGCCTGTGTGTGTCAGCGCTTTAGCAGGTGCAAAATGTCCCGCTTGTTAGGCCTAAAAACCTAGAGTTTCAAGGTAGGTTTCGTTTCGTTTCGGCAGGTTTATCGTTTATCCTCCGTTTACCGGACAATTCGCCTTCGCTTTAAACTTTACACTTTTTTCACAATTGGTTTTTGTTTTTCTCCTCTGCTTCTCCTCCTCCTTCTTCGACCCAGCTATCGATTGGCGCTGCTGCCTATCGGTTGGTCGCTCGCTATCGCACGGCTATCGATAGTCCCACCCAGCTGTTTGCTTGGCGCGCTTCCGACGAATTTTCAAATTCCGCTTGCAATCAAAGAGAGCTCTGGTGCGTGTGCGTGTTTGTGCGTGTCGGACGGGTGTACTGGAAATTTTTGATATTCAAATTTAAAAAGTAATTTCGAAAGGGTCTGGCTTAGCCTTCTGAGCAAAAGCAGTTTAGCAGCGTGGGTTTTATTTTCCTCATTTCAATTTGAATAATGTTAAAGTGCCGGTAATTAAGTAAACATCCACAATATATTATTTATTCTATTTACATGCAATGCCTTAAAAAATAACCGCCCTTCCATGGTCACTCTGAAATGTTAGGTGGATGTATCGGCTAATATAGCTGATGCACACTCCTGGTTTAACAATACTTAGGGGATTCCCCAAATTGTTGAATTTTTGTCATTGAAGTTGCTGAAATTTTCTGTTTAATTTTCAACAATTTAACAAAAGGGCTTTAAACTATTTCTTAAACCAAGGAATACAGCCAAAATAATGGGTTTCTGTAGATAGGCATCGCATAAACGCAATATGTATTGCTTAGTAGGAAATTCATAATGTATACTTTACATTGTTTTGATAGTTTTACTGTCAAACCAAAAACAAAATACATACATTCTAACGTATCAAATAGTAAATTAGGAACCCTAAAATAATTTGACAATATTATTATGTATATTTAGTTACATAAATATTTAGAAACTGAAACAAAAACACCTGTTCTTATGGATGGTCAAAAGTGGATTTAAATGTGCAAACATGCATACTTGAAATAAATACTTTGGTACTTGATCGGATCCTATCATTTGTCAGCTCAGTGAACTCATAAAATCAAGTGTGCGAAAATCTGCACTTGAGCGCCACTTGACATCCAGTTTATCCACTATGCGCCATACGTAAACCAACGTACTTATAAAGGGACTATAAAACTTAAGGACTTTACAATAATAAATACAGATACTCAAGCTCAAGTAGCGAAACAAAATCAGCATAAAGTGGCTGCGAACAAACAACTAATAACCACAGGGAGCGGGCAGAGGAATTCGTGACGTTGCAAGTGGATATACGAAGGAGTCGGTTATTGAATCTGATAGAAAGGTACAATGTGTATGATTGTTTAAAGAAACACATACAAATATGTATGCTTAACGTACGATGAACAAACACATACATATGTATGTCTATCCAGATCGTAGAGGATGGTCATAGAGATGGTAATTAAAAAATCACGCAGTTCACGCAAAAATTAAAAATTTCAGAAAGTTTTGTTTTTATATGATTGATATATTTTTAATATATACATATAATATATAATATATAATTTACAATTTAAATTTTTAAGGATCAATGTTAAGAACTTAGTAGAGAACTAAATATATATGAGGTTATTTTAGTTTATGAAACTTCTTTAAAATAATAAAAACGTGTGATTTTTGTTTTCAAATTGTAAAAAAATATTGTCATTATATATTTTTAAAAATTTAATAGGTTCTGAAAACAAATAACGCAAGCACATCTCT
Source organism: Drosophila mimetica (assembly GCA_037075245.1). Taxonomy (NCBI): domain Eukaryota; kingdom Metazoa; phylum Arthropoda; class Insecta; order Diptera; family Drosophilidae; genus Drosophila; species Drosophila mimetica. Next base: position 12,761,830 of record JBAMCH010000023.1, read on the forward strand.
ATACGAGAAGATGAACCCAACGAACGGGATAGAGAGAGAAGTCAGCATTCCGATGCTGTGCTGTGATTGGCTTCATGTCGGCCATTTTCCCCCTAACGGTACTTGTGTGTTTCTGTGTGGCACACCACCACACACAACCAGGAGCACCCATATACTATAAGGAAATCTGGGGTGAAAGAAGTACTCGTTCAGTACCAAAATCGAGCTGACAAATTGCAGACACGGTCGAGTGCGCATCGGAACGGCACTTTGCGTCTATCGGCTTACGGTTTACGGGTTACAAAGTTCCAGTTCGATCTCGCTTACGGTTTCGGTGGGGTGTACTTGTACTCCACCACTTACTTGATTGCCCAACTACCGAGTTACGCATACCCATACCCATATCCATTCAAGTGTCGCAAGTTCAAGTGCGATTTGGCAAATTGTTGTATTTATTTAAATTCCAAGTGCTTCTCAAGTGGCCAAGTGATCGTCTCGCGAGGATGTTGCAGCACCATCAGCAGCAGGCTCAATCGGGTGGCTATTACGACTACAATCAGTCCCCGAGTCCGGGAAGCTTGACAAATGCAGATTCGCTGAATACCACACCGTTTTCAGTGAAGGATATACTGAATATGGTCAACCAAACTGAGGCCTACGAGGGCGCCTACGGACATCTGGATAGGTAAGCTTTAAGGATTTGCTGATCGGGGATCATATTTGTAAGGATTTCCATTCCTTGAAAATTATTCAGAAGTTAGTAGTTCTCAATTTGAGGTATTTTGGTTTAGATAAGTTCCAAATCGATTTCATATAAAGATCATTAAGGTTTCTTAGGGGGAAAAAGAGAAAGAAATCAGGGACCTAAGGACATCTGGATAGGTAAGCTTTAATGATTTACTAAAACGGGATCATATTTGAAAGGACTTCCTTTCCTGGAAAATTATTCAGAGGTACCGATCTCTCAAATTTGAGGTATTAAAACAGAAAGGTTTAGAAAAATATTAATAATTGTAATTTAAAATCAGGAACCTAAAGACTTCTCTCTCTCTCTCTTCCTCTCTAACGATTTGTTAAATGGGGATTATATTTGTAAAGATTTCATGTTGCTAAGAGTTGTTCAGAAGTTAGTAGCTCTGAAATAAATCTTAAAGAAAAAGGATTTCTTAATGTCTAATGGCCTAGGAACAATAATAATAGTACCTTAGAGTTAAATTTCAAACCATCCTTATTTAATAAACTTAAATCGACCAAAGGATTCTGAGAATATGAGGCCAAAGGATAACCCCAGGCCAACTGTTACTTAACTGATATTTACTTATTACCCAGCATTTTCTATATATATCTTCCACTTCTACCTGTCAGTAACTTCTTCACGAAGACACAGCACTGTCCCAATCCCCTTTCCCATCGCATTTTATTTATTTTTATTTAATAGGGCTCCATAGGAAAATTAATTTCTACCAATTTTCCAACGAAAGATAATATTTTGATAACCTTCCGTCGAGACGTAGCAGAAGAAATCCTATGAAAACACATAGAAAGCATGAATTGCAAATAGGATCGGGGATCGAGGCTTTGACAAATCATCGTTATTTGTACAAGAGGCCAAAGACAAAGATGAGAAGACACAGTGTTAACAATAAGAACAACAAGAAGTGTTCGAGGCAGGCAGTCAGTCAGTCGGTCGGGTGGTCAGTCGATCCTCTTTTTTGGCTGGCCAACATGTGTGATTCGCATGTGTGCTTGTCCGCCGCCCAGGGGCGTCGTTAATTTCCTGATGAGCCATGAAATGATGTCACCAAGGATCCTGACGCGCCAGCAGGAAGTGGGCGCAAAAAGTCAACGGGGGGAGCCCAAATGTCCGGCATGATGCAACACATGGCGGCCATATATGTGTAGCTCCGTTTTTCTAACCTTTCGCTTTTCCCATTTCCCTGCTGCTTTCCCGCAGTGCGACGGCTGCCTCGGCGCTCTATGGCGCCGGCGAGTACCAGCAGCATCTTCACCAGCACCAGTACCACGGCCATCAGCAAACCGAGTTGCCGCTCCCTCAGCAGCAGCAGCAGCAGCAGCAGCAGCAACCATTGCATCCCCAGCACCTGGACGATGGCACCACCAACACGACCACGTCGTCGTCTCTATCGCCGCTCCTGCCACCGCCGCCGCATCAGCTTTATGGGGGCTACCAGGACTATGGAATGCCCGCCCACATGTTCCATCATCAGCACCATCACCATGGCCATCATCCTCACCAGAGTTTCCAGCACTCGGCGACGGCCTACAACATGTCCGCCTCGCAGTTCTACGCCGGAGCCCCAGCGACGGCTTATCAAAGTCCCGCCTCCTACAACTACAACTACGCCGGAACCGGAACCGTAAGCGGGGAGATCTACGGCGGAGCCACGCCCGCGGCGGCGGTGGGCATCAAGAGCGAGTACATACCCACGCCCTATGTGACGCCCTCGCCCACATTGGACCTCAACAGTTCCGCGGAGGTGGACAGCCTGCAGACGCCGTCGCAAAAGCTCTGCGGGAATCCCCTGACGCAGCGGCTCATGGAGACGGCCAGCAACTCGGCCTCGTTGAGGAGCATTCACAGCGCGGAGGAGGGAGCCAAGAGAAGTGAGTACTTCAAACATATAATATAAGTTATGATGGGTTTCTATTCCGGATAAAGTAATTTTAAGGACATTTTTTACAAGTTATGATTGTGAAAAGAAAGATTTGGGTAAATGATTTCGTAAAGCTTTATAAGACCACAATTGGTAATATAACAATTTACAATATAATTTGCTTTATAAGAATGTTCAGATAATAATATTACAAGAGTGATAACAACACAATTGTCTTGAAATAATTTAATTATATATGTATATGGTTCCAAATTTCTTGATTTATAAAATAGAATTTACTTTATTAGGCCGTTAAGATAAAGATAGAAAACCGCAACCACCGAAAATGTCTTGAAAGGATATTTTAAAGGTCAAAAACAAAGATATTTTGTTTAAATTAATCTCATTGTAGCTCTCTTTACCATTCAAATAATGTATTTGGGAATTATTTTCAAAATATATGATTTCTTTATTATGTTTTGCAAGTACTGAGATTGATCCTTTCTTAGTTTTATTTAAAAATGGCAAATCAAGAACTCCAACAAAGTAATGACATATTATAGATGTTCTTTGTACTAAATGTTCAACCTTTTTTTCACCTTTCAGAGGACAACAGCCAGGTGACTTCCTCGCGCTCCGAGCTGCGTAAGAACAGCGTCAATGGCACCGGAAACCATGCCAGCACCAATGGATCCTCCAAGCCCCGGATGAAGCGAAAGCCGCGGGTGCTCTTCTCGCAGGCTCAGGTCCTCGAACTGGAGTGTCGCTTCCGCCTGAAGAAGTATTTAACTGGAGCGGAGCGTGAGATTATCGCCCAGAAGCTGAATCTCTCGGCGACACAGGTGAAGATATGGTTCCAGAATCGGCGCTACAAATCGAAGCGGGGCGACATCGACTGCGAGGGCATCGCCAAGCACCTGAAGTTGAAGAGCGAGCCCCTGCACTCGCCCACCTCGCTGCCCCCGCCGATTCCCAACCACGTGATGTGGCCCCCAACCATCCAGCAATCCCAGCAACAGCAGCAGCAGCAGCAACATCAGCAACAGTTCTAGTGCACATGCAGTTGTGCTGGTTGCCTCACAGGACGAAGGATCAGGATGCGAGTCTCTAATTTATTGCAGTTTCAAGCAGAATATATATGTTGTAGTGTAAGCAAACGCCTCATAGCTCATAGTACCTTGTTTTATGTATATATTGGACAATAAATAAAGTGTAAGACAAACTAATTGAGATAATGGTTTGGTTTTTCAAATAGTAATAATGCATTTTTTCTAAATTGTTGTAAAGGAAACTTAAAAAATTCCTTTTATCTCGAAAATTAGTTCTTTATAACATACCAAATTATTTAAAACAATTTTAGAGACTTTGTTTAATATTGGTTTATTGTTGTCAAGGAAAGTTTGTTCTTAAAAACATACAAAATTATTTTACAAAACATTAATATTGGTTTAGTAAATTTTCAAAATTTTTCCTTTTAAAGGCCCTTTTTTGGTTTATTTTTTAAATTTTTAAGACCAATTCTTTGGTTCAGCCTTTGTCAAAAAAGATGAAGAAATTACACCAAGGCATATGACTCCTTGTATTTATATCTTTATGAACAGCTTTCGATCGGCCACCGATCCATTAGGCACCGCATCTGCGTATAATTGCCGCCGATCGCCGCATAAATCAATTTTATCGGAGCGAGCGATCAGTTTTATGAAAAACGAATTCAAAGGCGAATGAAAACACAACGATTTCCGTTTTAGTGCTGGAAATGTTTTCCCTTTTTCCAACTTTTCGCAGGGATTCCGCGGTGGAAAGTGGTAAGGGGAGATGCGTTGGCGGCAGACATTACAAAGGTTGCATTTATGAAACGTTTAAGTGGCATCGTCAATGCAACAGTGAAATGTTTTCCTGCCTCCACAGATACAGATATTCTCGCTCCGATACGAAGTGCAGGCTTCTCCTCCTCGGGATTTTATGACAGCCATCGGGGCAAAGGCTAATATTTCATTGGGGCGACTTGATTCCAGTGGTGGTGGATCGGTGGATTGTTGGATTGGTGGTGTTGTGGCAGTGGCATATCAATTACTCCACAAACACATGGCAGGGGTCAATGGGTGAGGAGGGGAGGTTGCAGCCACAGACCAACAAGTGCAGCTGATCACACTTTCGTTTCGGGTAATGTGGAATTGGATAAATAACATTTCTGACAGCCGGAGAGCTTCTGGGGTGAAGACTCGGGTTCCCTTGCCCTGGGTTAAGTGTCAGTCACGAGGATCGCGGATTAGCTCAAATGTACACACATCAAAACGCCATTAAAAATGAACTTTGATTTTTAGGTTAATTCGAATATTCGAATTCGAATTCGGGATAAGTCTAAAGGACACACGTAAAAACAATGAAATATTCTGGATGTTTTCCCACGGATATTTCTTTAAAGAGTGTTTGGGTCTATTTTAAATTAAGATGGTTCAAATTGTATAATTTTGGTAAATACAAATTGTTTCAGGCAGTAAGATAATTTTAATTTTTATAATTATTTTTTTAGCCGAGGATTCTTAAGGTTATAACTTTGCAGAGTTCAAAGTAAAAAGATAGTTTATAAATACAAAAAGGAAATGGTTGAGGGGTTAAGCCACCATATTTAGATATGATAATAACCTAGTGTAAATTGGGGTTGAGGTTGTCTTCACGAAAGAGTAATGTGATATCAAGGATTGTACATAACTGAAATCATACAAATTTGAAATATAAACAGTAAAAATGCAATAAATGTAATTCATTTAAGTTAAATTCAATTTATTTGACTTACTACCATTAGTTTTTTAGAGATACTTTTGTTAATTATGGATTTTCCAATACGGTAGTACCAATGCTGGCATTCTGGCTCCCCGGCAAAACTCCCAAAGGAGTTGACCGTGGAGTGGCAAACAAAACGCCCTCGCCGACGGCGGCGGCGGCGGCGGGGGAGGATAATGCATGTCAAGTGGCACTAAACATGACCTAATGGACCACACTGACCAGACACGCCCACACGTCGCGAGGGCGGTACATGAATCTGCGACCCATAAACAATTACGGTCTCGTCTTTCAATTGTCGGCGGCAATGTTGCGGCGACGTGTGCCCGTAACTGAGGCTGTGCCCCAAAGATCTAGAGCCTAGAGTCTGGAGTCTAGACCGACGCAACTCTCAAGTGGAGAATTTGTCATTCCCATATATCACACAAAGGATCGGGGAGTTGGCGATAAGCCAGGATAGAGTTCGCCCTGTAGCGCCGTTTAATTCATGTTCCGTCAGAGGATCAAAGGTTCCAGGGCCGCTGTCGCAGCTGTACCCCTCACCCGCCTCTACCCCACCCACTTCTCCGTACTTTCCCCTTTCTCCCGACTGCTTTCACTGCGCTCATTTGCATTTCCTCAGTGCGCCGCACCGCCAAAGCAAGCGTAAGGTAAGCAAATTAAGATTTATTAACAACAATAAATAAACAATATGAAAAGGCTACAATTGCAACGGCAGTGTCGGTGGTTTTTAGCCCCAAAAACAGTTTCCCATTTCCGCAGCCTTTGAATATTGCCGCCAGATCAATTACGTAATTATACCCCGTTGTGATACTAGATAGTTGGGTATGCAAAACTAGTTAAAAGATTGGTAAAAATATATATATTCTTCGAAATTTGTGATTTTAGTTTTAATGGATTTTAGTATAATTATCATTTTGTTCTTAATTTTTCATTTCGTAAAGCAATAAAATGTTATAAAATCAGTATAATATGTTGAACATTTTATAAAACCTTTCGAGATTTTTTTTTTTACCATTTTTTTTATTATATTTTAATTTTTTGGTTATTCAGCATATTTTCTAACTGATCAGAAATTAATGGGTTAGGTCACTCGACTTATTATTATCCTCATAATATAAATCTATAGATTAATACATAACTTATAGAAAGTAAATCTTTTACCAATATAATTAAGGGGCATATCCAAGTCGACTCTGTTTAATCTGTTTGTTTTCACCCATCCTTTTCCATTTCACTGTCACTGCTCCAGATTCCGATTCAAACTCAGATCCAGATCCAATGCTGTCAAGTGGATGCCAGAGTGACTCTGGCAGACTCCATTAAAGCCTTTGACATTTTATCGGAAAATCCATCCAGTCTATACTGTATACATTTTTATTTGATATGCACATAAAATTGCGATCTCGTTTTACATTTGCCCCTCCTACGCGTCCAAATTCTGGGTGTCTCTGTTTTATGTCCATCGGTTTATGACTTTGTGTGGCTTTCAAGTGGAAAATTGTGACAATTATATTCAAATTAATTGAGTAATTGCCCTCGGAATCCGAGCGACGGCATTTTGGAGTATTTGATTTATGGCGTGTGGAAGCTGGCACTTAAGAAATTAAATCCGAATAAGCCAATAATCCCATGGCGTTGATATCGCATTGAAGTCGCTTCGCTGAAAGACGCTCCAAGTCAATGAAATTCGAGTTTCTTCCGCCGGCGAACCAGCATCCTAATCTACTTGGGGCACCTGTAAACAAACTCAACAACCGATCAAATTGTATACATATCAGTGATATGATATCACGGATCATTTTATTAAAAAAAATTTTTTTCATAATGATTAAAAATTTCTTAATCGTTAAATATAAAATTGTAAGAAAAAAGCTTTCAGAAATATTCCTATTTATATAACAAAAGCGCTGCGTTTTTCCTCTTAAATTTTTCTTACTAAAAATAATTTTTTGTTTAAGTTTTTGTTAATTTAAGTTAACTTCGGGGCTATCATTATTATTTTAAATTATATTATATATTATAATTATTATATGTTTTAGAATTACCCATTTTTTTATGTTGGGAAAGTTTTAAGAACTAAAGTGTTGATTTCACATCGATTTTATGGATGTGTTAGAATTTAGCTAACTAAATTTAATTTTCAGTATTTCCGTTACCACAACGTTCAAATTTTGAATCAAGATTCAAATGTCAAGTGGCAACACCATTTTCAAAGTTGTAGATGGCGTGTTAAATTGTATTTTTCGAAGTATATAAATACCGAAAAATCCCTGCGATAGTTGGTATTTTTTAAAAACCCCTTTAGGGTGACCATAATCACCGTTAAATGATGTTAGTATTTTCCCACCATGTGCACCCTGTTTTTTCCATCAGCTGTTCGGGTTGTTTGGCCAAGAATTCCAATTGGTGGTGAGTTCATTTACTCAACGAGCGTCGAGCTGCGCACTCCCGACAAAAATAGTGAAAGCTCCGCCAAAGTGCAGTAAATATATTTAACGATTTCGAATTGCTACGCGGCGTGGGCGTCTTCTTCTTCCCCAACTCGTTCCCCTCGCGTCTCGTATCTTGCGTCTCGCTCCAACAACGCCGGCAGTTGCACTTGGAAGTGTGTGGGTGTGTGTGAGTGCGTGTCTGTTTGTGGCTTTCTGAAAGAATGTGAGAAATCATAATAAAGTCGCGAGTTTTTGTTGCTATTCGGCAAATAATTAGCCATCATTCAACGCACATGTGTGTGCTCCGAGCTTATTTGTGTGTGAACCAAGTCAAGGATGCCGCTTTGGCTGAAATAAATGCAGTCCTGATGGCAGGATCAAGGTAAAATGGAAACATTTGGGATCTCTTGTATGAATGAACCAATGGAGCAGCAACAACAAAACGGCAGCTAGGAGAGCGAAAGAGAGCGAAGGCAAACAACACAAGAAACAACAACAACAACAACAAAAGGTAAGTGCGTGTGTGTGTGGAGGCCGCACCTCCCAATCAGAAAATTAGTTGTGTGTGGGTGACTGTTACACTTTTTTGTACTTATTTCCTTTTTGGCATTAACTGTTATGATTATTTAAGTAGCACGAACGCGGGAATTACATAATTTCGGTGTCTTTTTTTTGGTCGTCTCTCTCTCTTTTCGGTGGCTCCAAAAGGAAAGCGAAAGTATTCTTATTGGAATGCCATGCGTGCGTGTGTGTTTCTTTTTGTTTTTATTTATGAATGGCGATTATGAGACTTGATAATTAATTGCCAGCATACGCTGTGATTTGATTTTGGTGCGTTAACCAGTTGCGCGACGCGCTGTCTCTTTCGCACCCACACTTGGTCATAAATCAAATAAAAATTTAACGCCACAAACAAAAAAAGAGCAAAAAGCGATGAACTCCCTCGCTCTGATCAGAATGGCAAGAAGAAGACTTATTTGCAGCTGCGCCGAGCGATCATTTCGCATTACTTTTTTTTTCCCCCGAGCCATTTTTAATGCGAAAATCTTGCGGGCGAAAATTGGCCGCCGCAGTTGGCCAAAAAGCATAAACAACACATTTTTATGGGACGCCGGCGGCGGCACATGTACACTGGGAGAAAATTAACTGTAAGGAGTCAAGATGATCAATTTAATTAGATTTCTAACTCAAAATTTAAAGGGTACATAAAATGGTTGACTTTTTCCTTGACATTCCTTAAGTTTTAATCTTTCTTTAGCAATAGAATTATTTGAAAAATTTAAAAATCATTTTTTAGTTGTTTTCCGTGGAGCGAATTCGCCCACGATCCGATATCGCCACTCTTTCTCTTTAAGGCTCTCTCTTTCTCTCGCGATCGTTGCCAAATTTCATTTCACGCCCGCTGTTTTCTTACACTGAGAATGATTTCATTATGTTTGTACTTTCTACTACTTTTTTATACTACCACTATTCATTTAAAAGTATTAAAATTATTTTAAAATGCACTAAATTCTATGAATTGTATGAATTTATTTATTTATTTATTAAACATTTTAAAATAATTTTAAAGTGGATACAAAAATTGTAAACAAATTTGATTAATAGAGTTCCCAACCGGCACCCTGTAAAAACAATATTATTTCCGCTGCGTCTTACATATTTCAAAAATATTTTATCCCGGCCAAAAAGGCCAATACACGCACACACTGCAAAATACAGCAGAAAAACGACTGAGCGTGGCGGTGTTGACGTTAATGAACTACAACAACAATTATGTACAACGTTTTGTACACGGCAGCAACAACCGCGGATTTAACAACAACTACATACATTTCACCGCAGTTCCTTTGTTGTTTTTGCGCTTTTGGTTTTGCTTTTGGTTGTGGGTTTTGTTTTTGTTATTTTTTTTTTGAACTGGCCATAAGGCGAATTTATGCTTGTCCATTTGCTTGCAATTAGTTTCATGAAGTCAACTGCGCGCTAAAATATAGTTGTAGTTGTCGCTGTGGTTGTTGTTGTTGTTGTTGTTGTTGTTGTTGTTGTGTGAGGTTTATTGTTGCTCTCCAAGTTTTTCCTTTACTACGCTAAGCTACTTAACGTCATAGCCGCCGCTCGTAGTTATTTATTGTCCGTTGCTAACGCTGCTGCGTCGACATTTTTGCATTGCACTGCGGAGACCAATAGTACAGTAGAACCTCTGAAAGAGGAACCGTTCCACAAAAAATGGAAGCAAACCAGAAAAATCTTTCAATTTCTTTATATACATATGTAGACCTTTACAACATTTTTGTGTAAAAATAAGGTAAATTTAATGATTTTTAGAGTAAATTTTACAACAAATTTATAATGAAATTGGTTTATTGGAACCAAACTAGCATCAATAAAACCTTAAAAATATCGTAGTTTTTTGTCAGCTTTATAAATTAAAGTCTTTTTTAAATGTCGTATAAAATTGCTCTTACTTTTAGCAGTCAACTTTATGTTTTATACCAAAAAATATGATTATTTTTCACTCAATACTTTGTTTTTATTGTAATCTCTGAAGCCGTTAAACCACTTAAAATAAGTATCAAAAAATATTAAACTTTGTATGATTGTTGCATACTTTTTGAGAAAATTTAAGTGCTTTCAAACTACTTAGTTTTAGAAAAAATGCTGAAAAGTCAGCTTTGAGGAAGTTTCTCTGTATTTTCCATTTCTGCTTTATGCTTTGGTGTAATTGTTTGCCCTTCGCAAGGTTGTTCCCACTGTGCGTGGGAGGAGGGGGCGTGGCGCGGAGGAGGTGTAGGTGGGTCGTGAATTGTGGCAGCAGCGGCAGCGGTTTTCTAAAAAACATTTTGTTGGGCTGCCAAACAAAAGCAACAGCTGCGTTCTGCTTCTGCTTTGGCCGCTCTGCTTTTGGGCCTTTGTGAATGTGCAGCAAACAGCCTTGTAAGCGCCACCCACACAAAGAGGCGGACCACACAAAAAATTGTATGGTCACTAATACACCGAAGGCCCCAGCATCTACACCGTGTAGTTGTGGCAGATGTATGTGTTTCAGAGGCAACTATGACGTGAGCACCAGCTGTCAAAGTCGCCCACGCCTCAAGTCGCGCTTTAAAAGCGTCATGTGCTCAGCTGAGCGCGTCTAGCTCTCTCTCTCTCTCACTCTTTCTTTTCTTCTCCCTCCCTCGCTTTTGCTCTTTCAGACTGAAGCTTTGTGCACGTGTGCGGGTTTCTTCGCTTCAGATTTTCAGCTTCTTTCAGCTTTCTAGCCTGAAAAATTGAGGCAGTTGCTGTGAATGCGAAATTTCTTCCAACATACACAGCACTTCCCTAATCCAAATTTATTTTACTTCATCTGCCTGAGGACAAACATCCCCGTTTAAACATCCCTCAATATGTTATTTCTTGAGCCTGGAACTCAGTGAGCCTCAGGATTAAATGGTATTCGCACCATGGATTTTATAAACAACCCCATTTCTGATTGTGCAAAAGCGAGTGCCACAGAAATCTCTTGAGATTTGAAATCACCATAAAGGGGGCCCTAAAGTATGCTATAAAAAGTAGAATATAATATTTCGTCACTTATTTAAGAAATTTCAGGGTTTCTATAATCTTATAATATAATAAAAATAATATTTAAAATGTTTCAGAATTAAGCTGTAATTTTTAAAGGAATGATCAAACTTGTAATGCTTTTGAAAACGATTGAAAACCAATCGGAAATCGGATACATTTCTTATCCGAATTGGAAACTGTTGCTCAGTTTCAATTAAAATTGCATAAAAGAAACATTTTGCCTGCCAACTTCGAATTTCATTCAAGTTGAATTTTTCACCAAATTCGTTTAGACCTGATAACGTATGTGTGTGTGTGTGTGGACTTTGTGTGACAGAATTTCTACCGTATTTGCATTAGTATTCGTTTCATTGCACTTTGGGTCTTCGGTTTGGGCCACATACAATGTACATACTACACCACAACAATGAGCCATGGCATAATAAACTTTGCCATTTGTGCCTCATCTTGCTCCTCGTCTTTGCCTGTTTGTCTAGGTCTTCTTCTTTTTGGTTTCTTCTAACCTTGTGCCAATAAAATTGAAAATGAAAAAAATAAAAGAAATAGAAAAATCAACCCGAGATGTGCACCGCACACAAAATGAAAAACTTGAAATGTTTCTAACACAATTTTCTACTTGCCTTGCCATTGTTGGCCCAAAGTGTGGGCGAGTTTGAGGGGAAAGTAGGGGGGGAATGTGGGCCAAAATTGAGTGTGTCGAGCGGCACTTAATTTCTTTGCTAGTTATTTTGGCTAGACAACTCGGTTACGCCTCGCTTGCACCGCTAGATGGCGCCACCAGCCCGCGGCACGTTCCCAATTAATCTCTCATTTTATTTTATCTACGAGTATCTAACTATCAGTTGATCAACACCTTCTATCCGAGAGTGTGAGTGGGCCGCGCCAGGTGAGTGGGCCCGTTAAAAGCGCCCCGGTGACTCAACCCAAACGCTCTGCTCTTTTCATTCTCTGCGCACACCAAAAGCCTACGGTTGATCGGCAGCGAATGCACTGGGGAAAAATAGGGTAGCCTCGCCATCTAAACAGTTGTATAAAAACCTGTAGAATATCATATTATAATGATATTAAAATAATGCAAGACTCTGTCATCTCTTTTCATTTAGAGAAATAGTGTTAAACAAATCTGTAATATCGTATTAAAATAATAATGCAAGTCTCTGACCATTTTTCCCATTCAGAGGAACAATTATATAAAAATCTGTAAAATATCATATTATAATGATATTGTAATAATGCAAGGCTCTGCCATTTCTTCCCTTTTAGGGTAACAGTTCTAAAAAAATCTGTAGAATATCATATTATAATGATATTAAAATGATGCTAGACGGCCAATTTTTCCCATTTTGAGAAATAGTTTTTAACAAATCTGTACACTCAGAAAAAAAATCGCCCTGAATTTTAGAAAATCGCCATACTTTTTAAGCCAAAGGCAGCTCGCCTTGCCCTTTAGAAAAAATATTTCTAAAAGTTAGAAAAAAAAATTTCTGAAATTTAGGGTTAGTTTTTGCAAAATTGAATAAGACGAAGAAAAAAAAAATCGGGGAATCGGGAGTTATGCCAACTCCACCCCTCTCTGTCAGTGTGGGGTGTTGTTGTTGGGGTTCTCGTTTCTCAACTTATTTTTCTCTCCTCTATTTAAACACAAGGATGACGTCACGATGCTTGTACACAAACACACTTTTAATCTTAAATTGTAACTGAAATAATAACTGAAATTATTATATTATTTATTAATGATAAACATAAAAATCAAATAACTTACTATCTTGAGAAAAACATTTTGGTCGCTCGCGGGAATCGAACCCCTTACCTCACAGTTTGCAGTCAAACACTCTACTAGCTGCGCCAGGGAAGCATCACGAGAGGCGCTGTACAAAGTACATTCTCATTCTGTTCTCTTGGGTTCTAGGTTTTTACTCTTATTTATCCATTATGTGTGTGATAGTTTACCTAAATCCTTATTTGTATTAAAGTATACATATTAATGCGCCAAACAAAAAAAAAAAAAAGACGCAAAAAATGTCCGCCTCGACGTGGGATCGAACACACGCTTCCGAATATAAGCGTAGAAAACCAATAATCCGCACGCATTAGACCCCTAGGCTACCGATTGGGCCAATTTTCTAAAATGTAAGGCGATTTTTTCTTAGTTTGAAAGAAAAATGTCTGAATAACAGAAAATTTTTCTAAAAGTGGATAACAAGAGGAGTTGATCTAATCAGGGTAAGTTTTTCTTATTATTTAGAAAAATATTTCTGAAAAATAGAAATATTTTCTAAATTTCAAGGCGATTTTTAAAGTATGGCGATTTTCTAAAATTTAGGGCGATTTTTTTTCTGAGTGTAGAATATCATATAATAATAATAATGCAGACCTCTGCCAATTTTTCCCATTTAGAGGAAAAGTTCTATAAAAATCTTTAGAATATCATATTATAATGATATTTTAAAAATTTTTAGAGATATGGAGTCAAAATCATTTCAAATACATGGATTGCCTTTCTTATTTTCATAGTGCATCAAACTTTCTAACAATTAAAACGCCTTTAGTAATATCTGTTTTAATTGTAAACTAAATTATTAAATTATAATTTAAAAATTTTTCCAAAAATATTAAAAATAATTACGAGGTTTTAAAATGTTGTTAAAATTAATATGACCAACTTTTGGATACAATACAATAATTTCCTGCGAGAAAGTTTCCTCAGAAAGTTTTACTCTCTTGAGATTCGGTTTTTGAAGTGCACAAAATTGACTTTAGTGAATATGTGTGAACATTTGTACGTGCCGATAAGGTGTTGTAAATATTTGCAAACAATCCTCCGAACTCGCACATAATGTGCCAGTCTCTTGCTGCTTCTCACCTGAGAGTCTCTTTTTCTTACCACTTTTTACCCATTTTCGCCGTGTCATTTGCTCGCTGAAGTTTTCGCTGGCTGTTTTTGTTTGTGTGGTTGGGTTGCCTAAAAGTCTGCGCTTATCAACGAATTTTCAGTGGGACGAGCGGGCGACTCAATTTACTTATTGCCGCACCTTAACCGCCGAGGCAACAAATGCAGAAAGCAAGAGGTGAGAAAGAAGAGCGCCCTGGCAGAAAGCAAAAAATGCATGATTCATGCGCTTGGTATTTCTCCTCGCTGCGGAGGCGTACACTGAAAATATTTAGGGACAATGTACTGATAAATATTTTATTTGAATTTTGTATTTAAAAGCTGCAAACCTTGTTATATTTAGGTTTTTAAGGAATTAGTAATTTTCAATAGTTGTTATAAAATCTATAGAAATATTTTTTCCAGTGCATAGCGATGGGCGGTGGTCGTTAAGTGAGTGGGTGGTGGTGGTGGTTGGGTATTGGGGAGCTTTCGGTTTGCCGGCTGCTTGCTTGTTAATTTTAATTGATTTTAATTTGATTTGCTTAAAGTGAATTTTGTTTGGCCAACGCCAACGTTTTTTAGACGTCCCTCCTCCTGCTTTCACTTCGCTCCTGCTGCTCTTCAAATAAATTGAATTTCTGAGCACATACTATTCATTTGGGATGAGGAATGGCGAACTGGCTGACCCATTTACCGCTTAGACAAATGTTACTTGTAGAAATATATTTTTCCTAAATATTGCAGTTGGAAAGAAAGCACTTTGCATGCACATTGCAATCACCCGTCCTCGTTCCCATAAAAAACAACTCACACCCAAATAAACAAAAGAAGCATGAAACAAACAAACAAACACTCGAGAGCAACGCCATCTGTCCTCCGCTCGCAACTCTCCAGTTCTCTGGAGGATCTTTCACCTGGCAGCCTTTGCACTTTGTTAGCTCGTTGAGGTGCCACTGGGAGTCGCTGTCGACTTGAGTAGCTGCTCCACCAGCCCTCCTGAATTTCCCGCTTTCCGCCCCGCTTTTCCTACCGCTTGTGAGCTTAATGAAATCCACAATGTTACCCACGTACATAGAGACACATAAATTCCTTATAGAGCTTGATAGCGTTTCACTACATTTGTGGTTCTAGAATCAAGATGATGGGGTATTCCAATTTTCTAGAACAATTGCAAAAGGTACTGAGATAAATATCTTAAGAAATTAATTATTTTTTACTTCTATTTTTGGAAAATAGGTCCGAAAAGCTCTGGTAACTTTAGTACTTCTTTAGTACATAGAATAGAATCCTGTCTTGAATAATATTTCATACTTAGTTGATCTACACAAAAAGACGCCCATTTATACTCATATCTATTTTACCATAAAATAAAGTAAAATTGATATTAAAAAATATAATTTTTCTATTTCTCTCTCTCGGAGATTATTGTCTTCGAAAAAGAGAGGTAAAAGGTGGGATTGATCCCCGATATCATCAAATTGATCATTTCGTATCAAATTTTTCTTATGTGTAGTAAAGATGGATAATTATTCCCTTAGAACTGCATCTTCAGAAGGGGCTTTAAATATTCGGTTAAGAGAACGAAAGTAGGTCTTAATGCATTTTGCCGCTGTCCGTTGTCAGTCAAGCGGCAAAGGAGAATGCAAGTCGCTCGGATGAGTTGTTTGCACGGAGGTGTGTTTGCGTTTGCGGGTGTTTGTTTGTCTGCATGTGTTCGGATGAAAGCTGGAAGGGATGTGGATGTGCAGCCAGCCATCGACATGCTTTTGTGGCCCCATGTCTTTTGTTGCTTCTACCCTGGCCA
Organism: Drosophila mimetica; assembly: GCA_037075245.1. Taxonomy (NCBI): domain Eukaryota; kingdom Metazoa; phylum Arthropoda; class Insecta; order Diptera; family Drosophilidae; genus Drosophila; species Drosophila mimetica. Next base: position 12,777,883 of record JBAMCH010000023.1, read on the forward strand.
TAAAGTTCAAGGAGCTGGATTGAATCCTCCCTGCCGCCTGTCTTTCACTCCTTACACACATTTGTCAGCGCCTTGTCTTCCTATATGCACTGAAGAAATAACTTTGGGAAACCATATTCGCAAAGAAAATAATTTTAAAAGTAAAATAAATAGGATAAAAGAAATTTGGAAATTATATAAGTTCCTTTAACTCTAAATTATTAATTTTCCATTTTTTATGTCCCCACCAGTATCTTTTTTTCCGCTCAGTGTATTTTTGCTGGACCTCCCGATGCTGGGAATGCATTTTTATGCGCATTATTAAGTAATGCCGGGGGTTGAGGTCACGTGGGTGGGGCTGGAATCGCTTTGCTTCTCAACCGAACCGTTTAGAAGTATTTGTTGTGGATTCTTCAAATGGGTTTCCTCACCCACAGGGGGATTACAGAAGTCCGCGGGAATGGAATGTGCAATGTGATGGCAACTGAAAGGATATTGAAGGAAATGCATCGCAAAGAACTGTTATGAAAGGGAAACTCTACTATCGGGCATTGTTCAATATTTTCAATCAATTTGCATCCAACGCCATCTGCGATGAGTTATTGATTCTATGGAAATATTTAAGATTAAGAAACCTTTAACTTTCTTTGTTTTTTTATATTTTTAAACCAATCAATTCAGCTTTTTTGTCAGAAAATTTAATATACAAGTCTGAATAATTGATGAAAACTGTTTAAAATGTTAACAAAACATTAAAAACTATATGATTGCCTCTGATATTTGTTTTCCTTTACCTCTTAAATTGTCCTTCCAGCTTCGTTTTAAGCTCACCCATAAACTTTGTACAGACTGATTGGGGAAAATACCTTGGCAGTTCATTTATGTCATAGTTTTTCCGCCGTCACCGTGACCGCAAATTGTTTATTTACATTCCATCCGGAAAAGCCAACATATTGGGGGGCTTAACACCGAAAAAAGCGGGGGACTACAGACTTTTCAGAACTATTTTCGAAACCGACACTTGATGGGCGGTGTCATCGTAATGGTGGCGCTGCTTCAGTGGACCAGGTGAAGGGGGTGGCCCCGAAAAGGGCAACACATCCCCCGACCAGGGTTGTCACCTCTCCCTCTCTCGCCTTTTGAGTTCCCACCATCATATGCAATCATTTTAAATCTGGGTAAAATTGCAGCCACTTTGCCGTGCGAGCTCATCAAAAAAAGATGCGAATATGTGTGTGCCAGCTCAACCTGCACACATAAATAAATATATATATAGGTATATGCAATATAGTTGTGTAAATACGTACATATGTATTGGGTTATATGGGTTATATTGTGGGTTGCCAGGGCGGCGCACGAAAAAAAGTATAAATAAAATAATGCAAAAAAGGGCCAACCCTTCGAAGGGAGGGAAAACTTTTCCTGGGCCGAAAACCTCCCCTCAACCCCCCGTACAAATTTTGAGCAGTGTAGCAAATATGCAAAGCTCACACACACAGGCACACTTCACACTCACAGCTGCAGACTTTTGGCATCGCCTCGCGGTTTTTCAGGAAAATGCGGGGGGGAAAGTGCAGACGAGCGGCAATGTCGCTGAAAATCCTAAAATGCTTAGCGTGGCAAAATCAATTTGATGCCATTTGTTAAAACGCTTTATGGGCCTGTGTGAGTGTGAGTGCGAGTGTGCGCCTGTGAGTGAGTGCATTAAATATGTATATGTGATGGAGAATTTTCCAAGAGAGAGATTTTCGGTGAAGTGGCGCCTCGTAGAAGTCGTCCTGGCAGCTGCACATCCTGCAGGATGATTTTATGAGCACATTGCATTGTGCCATTTTGCTCCGTTGCGAAATTGCCAGGGAGCCGCCCTTGCAGCTTAATATTTTAATACCTCCATTACCTTGCAGAATATGTGCAATTTATGGTCGATTTAACAACCAATCAGCTGCACTGCAGATATTATATGCAGCCAATTTTGAGCTCATTTGAAATTGGGATCCATTTTTAAAAAATATCTGAAAAATTTAAAAACTTTTATCTGGAACTCATAGAATTATAATTAAAAATTAATTTAAATTTTAAGTTATTTATTTTTTTTGTTATTTTTATTTAAAAAGTCCTATTTACCATCGATTGGCATATATAGGGCATTTCCAAATTTCCAAACCGGACCAACAATTTCCCATTTTCTTTCAGTTTTATGCCACTTTTCCGTCATCGCTGCGGGTGTGTGGGTGTTAGCCAGCGTGTTCACGTCTGCCTGTGTATGTTTAATGCCTTTGTGTTTGTGTTTAGCGCTCGAATATCGGTCAAGGCTGGCAATGCAGCCAACTGGCGCACATTTAGGCGACGTTTGGTTTTGGTTGTCGCTTCAGCTGCCTCAGCCGCTGCCTTCTGATGTCTGTGCCTCATTTCTGGCGAAATATGCCACTAAATCAACACGCTACGCGCTGCACCAACCAGCTACTAAACTGAGAAAAAATGCTATAAAAAGTAAAAACAAAAGTATTTTAAATTAACTGGAAAATGTTTAATAAGTTTCCAAACCAATGCATTTATTTTTAAATTTTTTTCTGAAATATTTAATAATAATATTTAATATTTTGTATCATTAAAAATAAATTGATACTCTATTATAATTACGAAAAATAATTTCGAAGCTTTTAGAAAAATTTTAATAGAAAATTTGCATGCAAAAGATAATAAAAATTGCAGACATGTTCAAGAATATTTTTTTTAGCTATTTGTAACGTATACTTTTCGCCCAGTGTAGTGTGGCAGCCCACGCCTCAGCGGCGACACGTCTGTTGGCAACTCACCTGCGAAATCTCGCTGCTGGCGTTAATGACATTTCAACATAGCTTCCCCTCCCCTCCTCCCCCCACCACTTCTCGTTTAATTTGCCCACCTGGCTCAAAGTTCTGTACATGACAATGCTACCCTGTAGCCCCCTGAAAAAATGGAATTAATAAGGTCAAGGATGTTTTTTTGTAGCTCCTGTGGCGTGCACGCCATCAGAAGCTCAACCCAGACCCAATTTCCCGGGACTATTCTCCTGTGGGCGTGGCCCTGTTTAGCGCTGATTAAGTGCCCACAATTCCTGCCCCGAATGTCCGATGGCAGCGATGGCGTGTTTGTTGTTCTTGTCCTAGTGGCGGTTGCACCAAAATTGCATTTGTTTTTTTGCCGCCAGGAGGCCGTCACTTTTGAGCCGGAAGTTTGCGTGAGTGGCAAAGGGAAAAATGGGGGGCGAGGGGAAATGGAGATGGAGGGAGTTTCCTGGAGGCGGTGCCGAGGGGCGTGGCTGCTAGGTTGCCCGTGATAAATTGAGAGGCGGTTGTATTTTTGGCCAAAAATATCAACTATTAGCGTGTGTGCATAGGAAATGGAAAACGAAAAGTGCAAATAAATAATTGTAAACCGTTTAAGTACTTGGAAATACTCTAGAAAACTGCAGATTTTAAATGTTTTAAGTTATTTAAAATGTTTAAATGTAAAGTTAAAAAAAAAATTGAGAACTTCCAAGCCTAAACAAATTAAAACTTAATTGTAAACATTTAAGGAATATTTATTAACTGAATATTTATTATTTTTGTTGTTTTAAGTGTTAAAATATTAAATAATATTTTCGGCTATATAATTACCCTTGTAAACAATCTTATTTAAACTCATTTACATTAAATTAGGGTTTTAAGATCATATTCCAACTTTTAATTACATTCCTTATTTATTTTAATTATGGCCTTTAATAAACCCTATAATCCTGCCAATACCGTCGTCCTAACCAATAAAAATAAGACAAAAACTCAGCCAGAAAAGAGCACTGAAGTAAACAAGTGGCCTTGTTAAAGGATTGGTCCTTTTCCAGCTTAAATCAAAGCGAGCCTTATCAATTAGCGAAGCTAAAACATGAAAACAGGGGGCACTTCGGGAGTAAGTGTGGAGGAGTGAGCTCAGACAGTAGGGATGCTACCAGATTAATGCAGCATGTATAATCCTGGTGGAGCGTAATTACCGCAACTAACGCTAACCCAACACCGCAGCCACTATCAACACAGCGCTTTGATTAATTATATGATCCATGTTTGGTTTTCCGAACACCCTTCGCGGTCCCCCTTTCCCATCCCTTTGCCTGCGGCTTTTGTAAAATTAATTAAGTCGAAATGAAACCAGCCAGAGCCCGACTTTGTTTGATGAGGGGAAAAGTTGGCTCTGGCTCCCTTGCTGTCCGGCAGCTGATAAAATATAACGCATACGCCGCGTTGCCGCGCGCAAACTTGCCAATTTGCTTGGCTGTCATTGCATTAAATTTTGCAGCCCAACAAATGGCAATCAGCGCAAGAAAGTCGCACGACAAATCATTGAAAAGTGTTCAATGCAATTCTCTGTGCCACCATCCATCCGCCAGCAAATACAACAAGAACTTTCAGAGGAAGAGGAAAACCACAGAATTCGGTGTAATCCCATTTAAGCAAGCTGCTTTTCAGCAGTTGATTTGCTTTTGGCTTGGAGCGTGCTTGAAATCTGCTATCAACACTTGTTTATAGAGCTGCTCCCCTCGCATATTCCCCCCGTTTTCCCCGCCGCTCCTTGAGGAGTAAGCTCTTTTGGCCAAGAATTGAGCCCAAAAGGAGAAGCAGCGATTCAAGGCTTACGCATTCGTCGTCTTAGTTGCAGCTTCTTGTGATTCTGCTGCTACTGCTGCTGCCACTCCCACTTTTCCTTTCTGCTGCGGCGCCTCTTAATCCATTTGCTGCACTGCCAGTCACGCCCACCGGCGTATACACGCCCTGGCAATAAAACTTTTACTCTGGCCCTTTCCTCGAGGCCCTAACTTTGCTCGTGAACGAGTGCCTGCAATTTTTCCTCAACAACCAGAGGCGATGACGATGACAGCGACAACGTCAATGAGCTTTTCTTGCCCAGGCAGCGTCAGTCGGCGATGACAGCGGCTTTTCATACCCCTTAAATGCAGAAGGATAGGCCAGGCTAACGAGTTAATTGACTTAAAATCAAAAGGTCAAATCATAAAATTTTATTTATAATTTTCTCATCCTAATATTCCAATAACCTGTCCTTTTTTAAACTAGTATAAATGGGAAGCTTTCACTTTAAATTGTTTTTTAAAAAACCTTTAGGGATTATATAGTACAAAGGAATACAAAAAAAGGTTATAAAAATATATAAATCGGAATTTAAAAACGGAATTATCATTTTTGTTATATTTTAGGACCAAATCAATAAACATTATTTTGAAATTTCTATAATATTCTTTTGGAAATTTTATATGCTTTTATTATTTTAATTAATATTTCGTTATTTCTTATAATATTTCTTTCTTAATAGAAATAAGTCTGTCTTCGCATTATTATCAGTATTATAATTCGGTATCCTCTCAGTTGATCACTTATTGTAACCCCCATACCTTCCCTTGTTTATGCGATTCTATTTACTTGAAGTTTTTTCTTAAATTTATTTTCGGACTGACCTACATTGATGGCTGTCGACTTGGCTACGCCAGTGCCTTTGTGCTGTCCTCCTTCGTTCTGCCTCAAGAACTTTGGCTGTCTTTGGTTATATGGTATGCCAACGAAAAACGTCATATGATTTTTGATTATAACGTCAATGGGACGACATAAAGCTCGCAGCTGCTCTTGGCTTGTTGTCTTCTGTAGCGCCATTTCTTGTTTTAAAAATATAAAAAGAAAAATAATGTGAGAGTAAGTATTCTAAATGTTTGACAGCTGGAAAAACGACGAAAAAAAACAGGATGAAAAAGCTTTTTGTGGCCGTCAGAAGATTTAAATACACTTTCGGTTTGGTTACATGTTGGTATACAAATTTTACCCAAGAATTTTTTTTTTAAATATCTTTTAGTAATTTAAACTAAACAGAAAGTGGAAAGTATTTGTAAAAAAACAAAAAAAAGTAGAATTTTAAAGAAAACCTACACGGTTCGGATAGTTTTCCCTTAATACAAAGTAAATGTAAATAATTTATATCCATTATTTAAAAGACAATGCAGTAAACAGAAAAATAAAGAAGGACAAGGCTGGCTGAATTGTGTATAAGGTCAGAGTTCATCGATGCATATAAACGACAAGCCCCCAGGGCAACAAGGGTATAAAAAAATGGTCGAAATAATGTTGTCGGGCGACAAGAGTTCGCTTTTTCCATTTCCATTCGCCTCGATCTGAATCTGAATCCCAACTCCCAGTTGCTAACCATTCTGCCACTTTCTTCCGCCATGGGCAATGGCTTCTGGTCCTTTGTTCTCTGTCGCTGTCTCTTTCTCCGCCTCTGTTTCTGTCTCTATCTCTATCTCTGCACTCTGCTTCCCGTTTCCTGCGTTTTCGTTGCGCCAAAAATATGAAAATTGCTTGTTGTTTCTATGGTCTCCACTCTTTCGTTTGCTATTCCCAAAACACTAGGAAAAATAAAATATAAAATAATTAAGGAACCAATCGAAAATTTACATTTTTATTTTAAATTTAAAAATTAAATGTACGAATATAAAATTATAATAATTTTATAAAATTTAAAAAACCTTGGTACTTGTAATTAAAATAAAGTTCGAAAATTAATTTATTTATTATATAGACAGTTGCTCTCAGTGTAGCCATACACACTCCATTGTAGCTGTGGTAAACCCCATCAATTGTAATTTTAGCCTTTGCGACTGCCTCTTGTAAGCTAAATGTCGTACATTTAGCCGTTTTGTTGTTCTTATTATTACGGCTGTTGAAATAGTTTTACGAGATTGTCTCGTTGCTTTGATTTCGCAGTTGGAAAGAGGGAACCAAGATTGTTTCCGAGATTGATCAACATTGTTCTGCCTTCAGTAGCAAGTTTTCGATAATTAACATATTTCAATGTGAAATATTAAGCCATTTATTTCGGGTCCACTTTACTGCCAGCATTTTGTCCAAAAACAAGCTGAAAATGCGAAACGCATAAATCGGAGGATGGGTGGCCATGCGTGTGGGTTCTATCCTTTTGTTTTAAGCCATTCTTTTATTTTGTTTTCGCCCAAAATTCAGGCCAGCTATAGATGGATTTTGATTGCCAAAATGGCTGAAGAGCCCGCTGGATTGAGGGAGGGGATCGAAAGAAGGCTTTGACATGCAATATTTACCCGCTTTGTCATTCTAAATTGATAGATTGAAAGATTTCGAAATTGGCAGCATTTTGCTGCGATCTATGATAGTTGGCTAAACAAGAGACTTTGTTATGTGTCACTTGATATTCAAAGAATTCTGAAATAATCTTTAGTTAATCTTAAAGAATTCTTTATAAAATAGATAGAACTTTACCTTGATATGCAAATGCGCATTTTTATGGAAAGTTGAAATGACTTAATAATGAGTTTATGTAAAGGAATGTCAGATAAAAAAAATATAATAAATTTATAAATTTATTAACTGTTCAGAGATGAATATATTCGTAAAAATATAATTGTTTTATGAAATTGAGCACTAGGAAGCTAAGGATAAAAAAAATAAAAATGGAAATTCCAACGATTGACTATTTTAATCGTTGGAATTTCCATTTTTATTTTTTTTATCCTTAGCTTCCTAGTGCTCAATTTCATAAAACAATTATATTTTTACGAATATATTCATCTCTGAACAGTTTTAATTAATGGGAAACTGGAGCAAGTGCATACTTATACTTTAAATAACAACTTTTTCTTAGAAATCCATGCTAGAGAGCAGCGAATTCCCATTGAGAACAGTCTGTAACGGAATCATATTTCACAGTCTCCCATGTAAATTAACTTCCACGAGGAAAAACCCTCTCAGCTGCATTAAGGTTGCGGCCGAGCTGCGTTAAACCTCTCCTAACCGCACACCATCGTCGTTAATTGCATATACATATGCGTGCCGATGTGCACTTGTGTGCGAGCTGGTGTAAGTGTATGGGTGATTTTAATCATAATTTACTAGGCCAGCGGCCACAGCTGTTTGCTTTTCCCCATTTTCCGGCGTGAGTCAATTAATAATGCGTCGAATATTAAATTTATGCAAAAAGGCAGCGTTAAGTGCATTAATAACTTATCCCAATAAGAGGGTAATAAAACCGCACTTATCTGTGTAAAGCAGGGTCGGTTAATGCCAGTGAAAATTCTGGGAACCAAAATTTAATTTTCAGTTTGGTATCTTTAACAAGGTCGAACCTTCCGAAAATTAAAGTACCACTGGGTTGGTATAATATCTAACGGCTTATAATGATAATATTTCATTATAATAAAAAAACTAAAAACTAAAGTTTTATAATTAATTAACTATTTTTATTGAATTACTAACGTTTGAATTATTTGATTAAAAATATACTTCTCCAAAAATGGCTCCTATCTGCTTAGCTAAATTTGCGATAAGCCTAGCCCCTAAAATAAATGAAACTACGCACCTGTTTAATTATAATTTCAGCGGGTCAGATTACCTAATAAGTTTTTCGCATAAATTTAGCGACAAATTATTTTGCATTTGATGACAGCCCAAGGGCTGAAACTGTGGCCAAAGATCGGAAAATGCAATTTATTTTACAAACTCAGCGCCCTGCATCTGAATAATGAATCATTCATTTTGTAAACAAATATTAACATGTAGCGAATGTGTTAAATTTCAAACCCACACGTAATTGGCAAAATATAAAAATAAAAATAAATAAACACAAAAAAATAAAAAAAAAATCCGACGAGGATGGGATTCGAACCCACGCGTGCAGAGCACATTGGATTAGCAGTCCAACGCCTTAACCTCTCGGCCACCTCGTCACGTGATTCATTGCGTTCGGATTGCCAATTGCATAGCTTCTGGAACTGTAAATAATACCATATATCACATAACAGAACTCACTAAAATCTACGGCTCTAAGCCATAAAAGTTAGCATACGCCAGGATAATGAATACCTATCATAAATAGAAAAACCATCTAAATATTATTCTGCAAATTGCTTTCTGCATCTGTTATTGCAACTCAAGCAACAGTTTCTTTTTTTTTTTTTTGTGTTTTGTTATAAATTCATGGGATAACTAAATACAGAAAACTGTCGAAATGAAAATGAACAACCGACAGTTTGTTGGCTAGGTTTGGTCTATTTTTCTCTCTTTATCGTCATGGTGCGGATGTTTAGGAGCAAGGGTTTTTTTGGTAACGCCCACACGCATTGCCATGCATCGTTTTGCGTTGGAAATTTCACTGCCACTCGCTTGTCTAATTTATTTGCAAATTTTTGAGTGCTATTCCCTGCTGCAGCTGCTCTCCCACTTGTGGGTTTTTATTTTAATTTGTTTTTGTGTGTGCATTTAATTATTGTTTATTTGTCTGGGCGAATTGCAAATTATGTACACTTGAAGCGAATAGTAATTTTATAGACGAGAGTAAATAAACTGGATATGCCGCTGATTTAGTCAGAATTTTTTAGATCAAAGTAAAGGTTCTTTGCTGACTATTAAGGAAGAAATAATATTTGAATTTTTTAAAATGATAATAAATAAATTTTCTATGGCCTAAACAAAAATTACAACAAATAACGAATTAAAAAAAAGTAGTTCTTAACTCTAAATAAATTAAGCGATTATTTTTAAGGCCTTTGCTGTTAAGATTCCTCCACAATTTATTGCAAGGCTTTTACAAATTTTCTTGTTAGCCAAAGTTTGAGCATTTTATAGAATATTTTTATTTAGTTTGTAAATTTATATTTTTTCCTCTAAAAGGCACTTCTGGCATAAACACAAAAATAAACAAAATGGCAACAAGAGTTGCTAAACTACGCCCTTCCTTCCCCAATTTCCTCCACCTGCAACGAATCCTTTTCCGAGAAGAAACTCTTGGAGGGCGGCGAACAAAACAAAAGTTGAAAATGCATTTTAATTACATGCGTCTCGGTGGCGTGTGCCACGCCCACCTCCTCCCAGCCGCCGCCCCCTTTGAGTCATGCAGTCTGCGCTTCAATTTAACGGGCAAAAGTGCTTAAAGCGGCAAAACGCAGGCAGACCTGCAATTAAATTAATTTTTCGGTTTGTTTCGGCGCTTTTTTATGGGCCTGGCCAACAGCACAGAAGCAGCCTCAATGCGTCGAAAGTGGACAGCGGTCAGCGGAATAATATAAAAAAGAGGCAACAATTAAAAAAGTGTGCCAGCCAAGCGACAAGTGACAAGGAATGCCGCCAACCTTCGAAAGTGGGAGGCGGGCGGTGTTTGTTTTTTGGGGTGATTTTCGGGTTGCCTGCTCCGAAATAATCGAGATAAAGCTCTCCGAGACAGTTTGTCATTTTTGCGCACATTCATTTAAATGTCGAAATTAATGAACAAACGCAACGAGCAACATTTGTCAAGAGAAGAGACTCAAGAAATGCAATACGCGGCCAAAATGCTCAGCTAATTGGCTAAAAGCATTTCGGGGGAAAATGCATTTTCTGGCAGCTTCGAATTAATTGGGAATTTTATCAATGATGCATGCAAAATCAATTCGTAGCTTAGAAACTTTTCCAATTAACGAGCGTTCCTTCCGCTCTTTCTTTCGGCAAAGTTTTCGGGGGAATACAAGTGAAATATATGTATTTATTGCTTCGTAAAAAGTAAACCAATATTTCGCTCCATGACTCTATAAAACTTTATAGGAAAGCAGCTGAAAAAGTATATGTATTTTTTGTTTTGGATGCGAGGCGGCACACAAACTTTTTATTAATGTTTGTCGCACTTTTCGGTCGGACATGCGGCGCCCGAGTCTAGGAAGCAATTTTTATGTTTCGGCCATTGTTTGTTGCTCTTTTTGTGTAGCTAGCCGAAATAAACACATTTTTATTACAAAATACTTTGTGCTGGATGCGAGCGTTTTATTGCACCACGGTTGGCTCTAAATCAAAAGCTTTTTACACTAACTTAAATTTTTTGCCAGGCAACAAAAAGAAGGGTGAAAAAATCCATGAATAAAACGCATAAATATGTGAAGTTGGCCAGCAGCCGAATATGGTAATAACATCTCTATATATGCACAGTGCGTTTCGCAGCTGTAAAGCTGGGTTATTTTCTATAAAAATAAAGAGAGTTTATGAACATAAATTCGATTGTGAAAAGTGAAATATATATTTTTTTTTAATGTTTAATCCTTTTCAATTTACTGCTTTGTTATTTGGGATATAATTGGAATTTTCAGTTTTATTTTGTTGCCTGAATTTTATTTTTATGCTGCTCAAAAGCTTTTAATTTCCGGTTGATAATAAAAAATATATATTTCTTTAAAATAATGATACATGGGAAATTAATGTGAATTAATCACAGATAAAAAATATACAAATTTCCTACTAAAAAAAATATATTTTTTTCAAGCAAGAGTTTTTTACATGCATATTTTATAAAAAATATTTATACATTTATTTATGTTGATAACAGAAAAAAATATTATAAAATATACAAAACTCGTACTGTTCTAGAGTTCATATTTTACTGGAACAACCTAATGACTCTTCTTATCGATTGCAATTAGGCCTAAAGCACCTGTTCTGCTGCAAAATCCGTGCCAAATTGAAGTGGGCAGCAACAACAGCTGAAAAGTCCTTCTGCGAACATTACGTATACGCCACGTTCTCGTCTGTTCTGTTCTGTTGGTGTGCAGCAATTGTTGTTGTGGGCCCGGCACTCTTCGTCTTGGCCGAAAGGAGTGCAAAATGTTGCTGATTAAGTGGTTGCCGCAAGCAATTTGCGTCAAGTGAAGCGCGTGACTCTCAACATGTGTCACCCGTACAGTGGAGACTCGAACAAGAAGCCGGGGAGGAGGCATGCAAAAACAAAGGCCACAGCGGCGATGTGCGACAATTACAACCGTAAATTATGCCACAAGCAACAGCAACAACAAGCCACGCCCACCTCGGTTGGCCTACGTTTTGGCCTGGTCCGCCAACTTGGCCACAAAAGAAACAAGCCCAAACTGCGACAACAACAACAACAGCGACTACAGCGACAATGCCAACGACAACTCAATTAAGTAAATGAGTGAAAACCGAGATGTTGTTGTTGCTTATGCTGCTCGTGGTTGTTTGTTGTTGCTCCTGGCAGAGTGGCTTACTTGTGTAATTAAGTGAGCAAATCACAAAATAATTATCCAGCTGGGGGCACAAACTGCAATCGCTCCCTTTACTCTTCTTCCGCGTATTTACTCCCGATGTCGTCATTGTAATTTTCCCAAAGGAAATGCAATTATCGCACTCTGTCTTCCTCACAATTAGCTAGCATAACTAAAGCTTATCTCAGCGTCATGCAAAAAGTCAATTACGCACAACTTAAATGGTCCACAGAAAAACTGGCTAACACCCACAGGCACCCAACCACACACACGCGCACACGCACACATCAACAGGCAGAGTGAAAAGGACATTTTGTAGCTATTGCGTCCTTTAGACGGCTGGCCACCCATTTCCCATTCAGGTGCAAGTAAATTTGCCGCGTGCAATGAAATGAATGCAGGTGTGACATGAAATGGAAGTTCTGAAAAAAAAAACTAAATGGAAGAGAATTTTACTTTGGCTGCAAAAGGTAAAAGCATTTCCACTTTTGGTCAAAAAAATTGTACGCTGTAAACCATTTGCTGTACTTAAAATATTGGAAGCTTAACAGCTTCTACTTTTCTTGTTTCTGGTCCATTGTATTTTAATATTATAATTATTTTCTATTTCAATTATTATTCCTTTTCATTAATTTATTAATTTTCAATATTTGATAACCCTAATATATTTGTAACCCTATATATTAGGGTTAAAAAAATCTATAACATTTTGTAGTGAATAATAAAAAATAATAATTCACTAGAAACATTAGAAAAAACATTTGTAAATATAGTGTAAAAAATGATTAATTTTTTAAGATAAGGAATTTCAATTTAAAGTATTTTAAAGAATTTCAATTTAAAGGATTATGACTAACTAAAAAAAACCCAATTTAGCAATTTCCTACAAAATGTTATAATTTTAAGTACAATAACCCATAGTGTAACCCAAAAAAGAGCAAAAGAACTTTTAACACTAGAAGTTCGAGTAAAAATAGGTGTAAAAGAGGGGATTTAAGAGGTGAAAACTTTTCGTACAAGTATCGTTTTTAATCATCGCCGCGCTCACTTTTATGGTAAACTATTTTAAGTATGCGCTGTCGATTCAAGCGAAAGTTAGCGATTTACGAGCACCTTCAGAGCACTCAGCACTCACGCGTATGCTATACGCAAATATTACGTATACGCATACGTATAGAAAGTTCCCGTTCCACTCCCCCGGGCGTTATTGAACCAACAAAAAGTTGAGCAGTCAGCGAAAATGGCATTTCCGGTTGAAGTTGGCACACAAACAAAATTCCAGCAATGTCGCGTTTATTTATAAGGCAACCCGAAATGCAGGCACGCACATGGTATATATCACCCCCGTTCCCGCTTTTCCGACTCCTCCTACACTCTGATTTCACTTGTTTTTGTTTCGTTTCGCTTTTTCCTTTATTTTTTTTTTTTTGTGATTTTGTCGTTGGCGACGTTTTTGGCATGCAAGTTTTGCACTTTCCTTTTTTTTCTCACTTTTCTTTATTTTTGAGTGACTTTTTGCTGTTGCATGCGCCAAGTGCAGACATGAGGCGAAAACGAGGCAAGGCGAGGTCTTAACTAGGTCGATCATTTGATGGCACACGCACACACCTAAGCCCACCCGAACTCACATTAAATATTTACCAACACTTGGGAAAAACAGGGCCATCTAAGTTCCTACGGTTTTTGTTTTTTCAGAATACTTTACTCATGATTATAAAATATTTATCTAAACATTTTTTATAATAATAAATTAAGTTATATAGATATGTTCAAAACGTACAAAATTATGTTTGATAATATACAAAAGCGGTTCCTAACTCAAATATTTGGAAAACGATTAAAGGGAACGTCACCAAAATAATCAATATTTTTTAGAATTATAAATCCTTCTTTCTTAGATTTTATAAATGTGCTTTGATCATTAGAACCTGATGTTCTTTGCTTCTAATCTGCATATCCGCTTTATTTAAATCAATATTTTTCTAGTTCTTACAATCCTTTCTCTAATACATTTTCCCCAGTGCCATTATAGTGCGAGTAAAAATGGCGTGCGGAAATTATATAAGCTCACTTTATGCTATTAAGTTTTGACTTACTGCCTGTCTGGTGTCTATTTGTCTGCCCGACTGCCTCCGGGTGAACCATGTGCTTCCAGTCCGGCCGTAGTCGTAGTTGTAGCCGTAGCCGTAGCCTTCCAATTACATTACCCCGGCCTCGGATCGTCGGCGTGCTCCATTTCTCGGTCGCTTCCTCGACGGAAATACGGGGAATATGGTCGCCCACTTTGAGCCAGGCAAATATTTGCCCTGCCTTCGACTGAAAAGGTGATAAACTTGGCATAATGCAATATTTAATGTTTGAGCAGGCATTTAAAAGGTTATATAATGCAGTTATGCTGTTGGCCTGGCCCCACACACTATCCTCCTCCATCATCGTTATAATCATCATCATCATCGCCATCGCCATCCATCGTGGTCTGAAGCATTTCTGGCCGGTTGTTTGCCCAGCGCTGATAAGCTTTGAAATATTTTGCACGCCCTTGCATATGCAAATGCAAAATCCACGTACACTTGCAGCAAAAAACTTAAAAATTGAAGTTATAGATTTAATTTAGTTTCAGAAAAATGTATTATTTTTATCTTCCAACTATTTTTTAAAAGTAAAATCTTTAAAAATCGATTATTTCTTGGGAAGTCCAGCTTACGACTTTAGTTTCTACCCTTTGAATCTGAAGTGTAGAGCGCAGACTACCCTCCTTTCCACTTCAAAATCCAGTTAAAGCCGCACTATTAGAGTCAGGGACCAAATCAGTGACAGGGGAGCAACGGGTACGAAGCGGATGGATAGACATAGACCTATATGGGCACCGAAAGCTACTGGGTTCGTGTGAGCGTGTTTACATGCTTTCGACTCTGTTGATTAATGTTGTTGGCCACCCAGCTGAGCATTGAGTAATGCCGAGCAACTTCTGCTTGATGGATAAACGGGACTCAGCAGGTCTTCCCATCCATCCGTTTCTACCCAGTCCGTATTAGGGCCATTAGGGCCAGAATGTTACACTCTGGCCAAAGTGTGTCTGGGGCATGCACATAAAATTACCTGAACAAACATTGAAGTTACCCATGAAGTGAGGTGAGCAGAGTCCAACGGAATTTGGCATTCACTTGTGTTTACAATCTACTGAATCATTAATAGATATATGCGAGCTTTCCCAAGAATCAGGTTAAATGTTTTTTCCTAGAATCATTCGAACTATTTTGTTAATATTTAGGAGATAATAAGGAAAATATTTGTTTAATAACTTGAAATATCTTTAAACAAGAAAGGAAGCTAACTTCGGCCAGCCGAAGTTTTTATACCCTTGCAGATCGTTCCCATTCAATTTGAAATTACAAAAATGTTAAATTTAGATTTGCAAACAACAACGAACCAAATTATAGCAGCGCACGTATTATATTGACAATAATAGATCGATCCTTCCTATGGCAGCTATATAATATAGTCATCAAATTTATGTTAAATTTAATTCGAAATTCTAAAATAATAAAATAAACTTATATTCTAAAGTAGAAGAGAATACAATAAAAATTAACAAAGCTATAATTTTTTTCCTATTAATTTCCCTTTAGTTTTCCGATCGTTCCTATGGGAGCTATATGATATAGTCATCCGATTTTTCTAAAATTTAATTTGAAATTCAGAACAGTTAAAAAAATGATATTTCCAAGAGCATAAGGTTATATGTCAAAAAACACATAAGTTATAATTTTTTTTCAATTATTTTTCCGATTATTCCTATGGAAGCTATAAGATATAGTTGTCCGATCCGGTCGGCTCCGACTTATATACTACCTGCAATAGAAAGACGACTTTTGGTAAAGTTTCAGCTCGATAGCTTCAAAACTGAGGGACTAGTTTGCGTAGAAACGGACGGACGGACGGACAGACGGACGGACAGACGGACAGACGGACAGACGGACATGGCTAGATCGACTCGTCTAGTCATGCTGACCAAGAATATATATACTTTATAGGGTCGGAAACGTCTCCTTCAATGCGTTGCAAACTTCTGACTGAAATCAATATACCCTCTGCAAGGGTATAAATATATATCTTTATATACCTTTAAAAAATAAAATAAATATCGAAATATTTCAATTTATAAAACGTCTCATTAATTTTTACTAGTATCCATCAAAAGAAATATTTCCTGCGTCTGCAATTTCGGACTAACTCGATGACCTTTGCAGTTTTACCAGCTATATAGTTCGAATACGCAAAGATAAGGAAATGAGGAAATTATATCTAAATAAATCAATGGCTCATTTGCCAATGCCCCCGCCCTCGAGCAGCTGTTTACATAGGATATATGGGTATATACCGATATACACACAGCAGCACATGCGTATAAACAACGTCTTATAGACACCCCAACGTACAGATCTGTATGCAGTGATCGTGATTGCGATCGGTTCACACATAATGCCGCTCCATCATGGCACGCGCCTCGCTCTAAAATCGGAGGAGCCGACGCACGTGAGAGAAAAGAGGGATGGGACCCAGAGATGGTGTTATATGTGTGTGGGATATAGATAGAGATCGGAGAGGAGAGATCGCGTTTTATTTTTCGGGAGAGAATAGTGCATTTATTTTTAGGATAACAATGGGCCCCGAAGAGCACCACCGGCAAGCGGCGATATTCGGTGGATTTCTATATTTTCCTCGGGAAAAATCGAGGAAAATTTTTCAGTCGAGCGCATAGAGCAACGCGAGCAAGGCGTCTAAAGGCCAGTGCGCGAATTATTATGTATATATACCGAATATATATACCCAAAAATACCTATAGATATCTGCATATATGTGCACAGATAGCCCACGGTATAAATATATACTCGAAAATTATACTACATACGGTGGAGGAGGGCGAAAGAAAAATCATTTCTCAATTTGACGAAAAGTAAAATGTGAAATTTTGTGTGTGATTGTGTGAGAGCTGGTCATGAAAAATTGCACTACGGAATACGGCCATAAAAGTGAGCAAAAACGAAGGAGGAGATAGCAAATATCTCGGTGTGTATCTATAATATTACTATCCCAAAAAGAACTGAAAACGAAGAAACACACCACAGATCCCAGCAACAAGAGTCTTAAGTAGAGGAAAAACGTTGCGTTTTCTTACAGATACGTATTTCGAATTCAGATTTGGATACGGATTCGGATTTGGTTGTGGTCTTGGTCTCTGCGGTAACGCTTCCTCGTTCCCATACCATCAGCATCATCATCATCATCCACATCCCATCTATGCTATTTAGTTTTTGGGGTATGTTTTCTAGTCGCTGCTGTGCCTCTCTTGGCTGCTTTTCCTTTTTGTTTCCACTGCTGCGCTGTTGATGCTGCTTTTCTGGTCTTTTGCTCAAATAAAAATTCCTCTTGCGTGTTAGCTAAAAGTTATTTTTAAAAATTTCTTTTAATTTTGTTTTCTCGCTTGCGCGGAGATACGAGACTTTAAATACGGCGACGTCTTCGTCTGGCGATGCTCTCGAGGAATTTCAGCTCTCGCCGCTGCATTAATGCCGCCATGAGAAGGAAAATAGGGGGAAAAAAACCCCACAAAATATTACAAGTTTCCGCCTGATACACAAATTTGATCTTGCAAATTAGCGAAATTAAATTGCATTGCATGCTTGATGTAATTAATTCAACATCTATCACAGTTTTTCCTACCCCTTAAAACTCACTTTTCCGCTTACCAATTTTTCCGCTTGGCAGAAGTCTGTGGGTATATGTATGTGTGGGTGGCAGTTGAAAACTGCACAAAGGAGCAAAGGAGCTGGCAATCCTTCAGTTCCAGAAATGTGTGTTACGTATACGCCGGTTGGCCTTAACTTGGCTTAAGTGCACCGCATTATGCCACAGCTAATTGAATGTAATTCATACAACTTCGCATACTGAAGCCATACACATTATTTGTGCAATAAAGCATTAAATTTTGTGAGCCAAACAAAGCAGCTTAAACCTAATGGGAAGTGCCTTATTTTCCTGGTTGCAAGATAATGGAATAAACAGGCATCCTGTCCCAAGGATTTATGACCTCATTAATATCCAATCAACCTGTTCGGGCCCAATCGGTCGCTTGCAATTAAGCTCCTTCGTTGCCTGTCAGCCAGACTGTAAACAAAGTCAGCACCACCTAACCTTACCGAATGGCAATTAGGCAGGGCATTTATTTCACTACAGTTTGTCAAATGCAATATCCCGTGAAGGTGGACAGTCGGTCGCAGGCGACAGACGCTTGCTGGCTGACAAACTGACAAACTGGCTAACAGACAACCAGACAACGACGAACCTGGCCATGGCAACAATGTCACAACTCAAGTGTCAAACAAAAGGCGACGATGGCAGTGGCAAGTGCACAGGCAACGCAACCAAAGCAACGTCAATTTGGGCGGAGATTCTCGGGGAGCAAAGTGAAGAGGGTAAATGGGAGAGCTAAAATATCAAAATTTACACAATACTATGACTTTACGCTGCTGACAACAAAGCGCACAAATATTTTCCATACGGCTCTCAGTTGTATGTACATTTTGCATAAGTCAAACAAAGTCACTGAGCTCTAGCTACCAAATATATTCTAAAATATTTAACATTGAGGATTTAACACAAAAATAGAAACCTAAAAAATACCATGTTTTACTAAAGCAGTCAAAACTCTTTGCGCTTTTATCCATTAAATAAACTTCCCACTCTGGTCCAGACCAGATCGTTATAATTTCAGTTATAAGTAAATAAAAATATATTAAAAGTATACAAATATTTCTAAAATTTTAAAAGAACTCTACACACAAAAAACACGCCGGTATCAAATCGATATGCACATGGTAAATTTGAGGTAGTTATACATATGTATATTTTACCATTATTGCATGGTTAAAATGATATTGAAAAATATAACTGTTTCGATTTCTCTCTCAGAGGGTCTCTGACTTCGAAAAAGAGAGAAAAATCATTATAGAACGTATTGTTTACGTTTAACATATCAAATTGATATGTGCGATATCAAGACCAAATTGATCATTTTTTTTTTTTTTTTTTTTTGGATTTAAGACTACTAAATTGTTTCTATAAATTTTAAATATTAAATAATAATAATATTTAATAATAATATTTTATAAATATCAATTTTGAACATCTAAATAAAACCAAATATTCTTGAAGCATTAAACATTTTAGCAAGAAATTAAATACAGGTTATGCAATGATTAACACAACCTTTGTTTTAGAAACCACAATAAATGCACACTAATGTCATAATTTAGTGTAATCGGTAGGCGCTTTAAGCGACATTAATTTAAATCTATTTATTTTCCACATCCCATGCAATTGCAGAGCTCATTATACAGCTACAGTGGGGGCGCCTAATGTTTTAGCAAACGGAAACTTTTCTCGTACTCGGTTCCAATTTGCAAATATTAGTTTTTCCTTGGGGACACTATGAGCGGAATTCATCATTTGCCGTTTGCAGATGCTTTTGCTGTTGCTTTTGCATCGTACGATGGCCATTTTCATGTGGGGGACGCTAGAGTAAATGAAAACTTTTGGCCTGCAGCTCTTGCGGCACCGGCATAAAGAGCGAAAAGCGTTAAATTCTTGTTTCCACCAGCCAGCTAGCAAAGTTTCAGTTTCGGTTCTTCAACATATGGCGGCAGCTCATTGCACGTTGGTTGCAAAAGTGTGTGTGTGTGGGAGCTCCGGTTTGCGGGTGTGTGGGTGCTCGCCTGTGTGTGTGTTAGCCAACTTTTGTGCAAGCAAAGGAAATGCTTGACATGTCTTGTTCCTTTCGCTGGCTCGCTTATTTTATTTAGCATTTTTTTTTTTTTTGTATTTTTGCTTGCCTTTTGTTTGGCTTGTGTTTAGCCTGTGGCATCCAAAAAAAAAAAATCGAGAAAAAATAAGAAAAATAAATGCAAACAAAAAACTGTTTTGCTGTGCGTTTAATTTTTCCCTTCCTTTTTCGCAACATTTTAATTATTTGCCGTTTGATTGTTTTTATTTATTTTTTCCGCTTGCCCTATGCTCTCTTGTGAGGCAATTTAAGCCACTGACCCTCGAGGACCTTCAACTTATCGTGTTGGATTTTTCTTTTTCCGTTTTTAATGTCTGGCAATTTGATAAATTGCATAAATATTATCATCAGATTCACGGGAATATTTAGAGGAGCAGAGACAATAAATCGTCCGATTTATTTAACGCAATTAATGCTGATGTTGATTTGGGTTGGCATTTTGGTCTGTCTGCTCTCGTTTTCCGTTCATTGAACGGGAACTTTTTGACTTATTGACACTTCACTTTGGCCGACATTTGCCTTAATTGCCAAGGGAGACGGCCATGCCTACATACATATATGTTTTATGTATATTTGTGTATTATTTATTAGACTTCAGACAACATAAATTCGTCTTCTCATTGTATTTTCGCTTTGTTTTGTTTTAATTACCCGCGCTGCACAGACGAAAATTTCTTTTGGCACTGAAGATGTTTATTGTAATGCGATAAATTAATGTAATTGGTTTGATATATGAAGAGGTTAACAGACGGCAAAGATTTTTCTATATTCGCTTGATTTTACTTTGTCTAAATACTTGGCATTCCATTGGCGCTTAAATATATTTATTTTGTATAATAAAATATATTTTGACATTATTTATGCTCTATTTAGTATATGCTTTCAATATAATTATATTTATAATTTTATATACTAAATTTGGTTCCATTTTTTAAAAATTGATTTAATAATTTGAAGCAATTTTGCAAAGAATTTAGCAAAGAAAAAATGAAATAAATGTAATTTCAGTTTACATTTTAATTTAATATGCTTTTCAATTCATTTCTTTTTTCATTGTTTCATTAATTACCTTTGTTTAAACACTGAATTCAATTCAATAAAGTGACCTGAACCTGCATTTTAATTTTAATTAAATGTAATATTTTTCAATCAATTGCGTAAAGTTGAAATACTGAGACCCTTGAGCATCAACATCCTCATCGTTTCACCTAGGAAATCTCATTAATATTATTCAATTAAGGCCCATCAGCAAAATATTATTTTATCAACAGGGAAATTCATTAAATTTTGCAGACAATCGCAATGAAATTGATTTACTCGCATTTGAATAGCCATTTGGCTTGCCTGTGTGGAATTCTCTTGAAACACAAATAATTTGTCATTTTCCATTACCATACATTTCGATATGTTTGCCCTTTGTTGCCGCGCGCTTTCCACTTGTTTTTTCCACCACCCACTTCCTCCCGCCGATTGACATTGAAGCTGGAATTCAATTATGCCATTGAATTGAATTCATTTTCTCTGCACAACACGATTTTTATCATCGGTTTATGGCCGTTGATTAATTTATGCTATTATTATTCTCGATTATATGAGGAATTTACCGCTCGACTGGATGGATGGATCGCGTTCGCCGGGAATTCAAGCGGACCAGGCAAAAATCACCAAAATAACTTGGCCAAAATGTCGCACTTGACTTGACCCAGAAAAACATTCTCATTTGCATATTTACATTGCCTATCTGGATGGAATTTATTGTTGCTGCTCCTGTCGAAAACAGCAGCGCCACAAAAACAAAAAAAATCCGACAAAAAAAAAGAAAGCAAACTGAAAAAAATATAAGAAAATATTTTCCCTTTACGTAAACGACAGCGATGCAAGAAATTCCAAACTGACGGAAAAGCAAGCGCAGATATTTCAACAACTTCTGACTGCCAACTCAAGGGAGGGGGCGGCACGGCGGATGGGGGGCGTGGTCGCCGTCTTCGCTCGTGTTTATCTCTGCCGGGTGCCACATCCTCATCCTCATCCCCATCTCCTCATCGAGATTCGCATAGTTAGTTGTTTCGCTAGCTGCTCAATGACATGTGCTGTCTGAGTGCCAAAAAATAAGGGGGGAAAACAAAAAATAAATAAATAGCAAAGACTGGACGCCTCGCAATGTTATTGTATCTTGCAGATGCGAAATTGAAGGCATTGGCCAAACGGCGAACGCCGAGTTCAGCGCACTTTGAAAACTGTTCGTTGCCCTGATTTTGATTTTGGATTTGGATTTGGCTTTGGCTTTTCCTACACCCAAGCAGATGCCTAAGATATATAATACCAAAAAAAAAAGAATCAGAGTTCTTTTCTCTCTCTCTCTTTTGCACAGAAAAAAATAATTTAATGTATGTGTGGAAAGTAAAATAATATATATTGTTCATTAAAAATTCATCACATTAATATTTTCTCGATAAATAATTTAAATATTGCTTGGCAAATATTTTTTTGGTAAGTTTAAGTTAATTTCTTTTGGAATTAAGTAAACTTTTTATAACAATTTGTGTATTTTTTTTTTTTTTTTGGTATGACCAAAATGATTTTAAAGAATTTTCAAAATAGTGAAAATGATGATATTATTTTCAATTCATAAATTTTTGAAAATATTAATAAAAATGTTCTTCTGAAAAACTTATTTAATAATAAATACCCCAAAAATTTTATATTTAAAAATTATCTTAACTTATAAAATATTATGTTATTCTTATTATAATACCAATTAAACCTAGAGAGGTATGTTGCCTTAAGTACAGTATACATTGTATACCAGAACAATTTCTTTCAATTGGTGTATTTTTTCTTTCTCAGTGAGAGGGGGCTGGCAATATAATTGCGTGTAAAGATAAACTTATTTATGTGTGTGACGGGGCGGAGGAGCTGCACGCGTGCCTCGCGCATTTGTTATGCATCTGTGTAATCGTATCTTAAAGATACAATTGCAGCCAGGCATTGTTATTGTCGGTGGTGGTGGCTCGTGCCCAACTCCGCAGATGGCCCACGGCTGCCTGGGTTTCTGTTGTGGTTACACTTTAATTTACTAGCCATCAAGTGCACATTTATAATTGGAACGCTGCCAGCCAAAGGGGAGACCCTAGAGTGGCTTCTATCTGTCCGTATCCGTATCTCTGTCGCCCCGTTCCCCCTCTTCTTGCGACTATATTTACTGGGTCTTTCCCTTATTCTTGGCTTGCCGGGTCGGTCGGTCGGTCATAACTGTCAGAGACAAAACGCTGCAGCTTAAGAGGCGGGCAAGTCCTCATAGTTGCAGTGCTGCAACTGCTCCACAATGCTGATAGATTAGTTCTCTAATAGCATCGCAATCCACATTCAGACAGCACAATAGCAGAAACGGAGGCGGGGCGATGAGTTGGCTGCGAGGTGGCTTTACAAGTGACCACTTTAAGCCAGACACTTGGCGGACCTTTAAGCAGAGTCAGCCGGATGTGAGCCAACTCTGCTGGCCAAATTGTCCCAGTAGAGAATGGGAATTTAAATGTTGAATTTTATTTTTTTTTTACAAAATAAATATATTTACTTTAAAGTTTATTTGAAAACATGTTAAATATTTTTTTATTGACACAAACGATTCTAATTCAATAATTGAATTTAAAAATCTAATATCAGTAACTAAGAAGATAACTAAGATTGGAGTTTTAATTTATATAAAATCAATCTAAAACCAATTAAAGCATTTAAAGTTCAAAAATAAACTTTAAAGAAGTATTAAAAGGTTAATTTTATTTTAGTGTCAATCTATAACAAATTCTATGGAACCAATAATATTCGTTTTTTATTAATAAATATATATTAATTTTAAAGTTTAATTTGTAAACAACTAAAAGGTTTCGAATTTAATGACTGAATTTTTTTTTAAGTCCTAAAAACATTATTTAATTTTAATATATAAAAAATCTATGCAACCATTATAGACTGTAAGTCAGAAATCGAAGCAGTAATTCATCTGCAAAATTGCTTCCTGTGACAAGCGAAAACACAGCTGTCGCTTGTGACAACTTTTGGCACCTCATCAAAAGCAAGCCCTGAAAAATGTGTATATATTTTGATAAAATATTGCTAAAAACCATTTTAAACAAATCAAATCTTTATGACACTGCGCGGTAAATATGATGATGGTTCGGAGTGAACATTTCCTTGTTTCCTTACCGAGCAGAGCAGCAGCCTTGCTTGGGCATAATTAAAAACTGGGTCGAGTGTAGATTTTTGGCTGCTCTTATCCTTTTTGTTTTCCTTTTTTTTGGCCAGTCAGCAGAGGGGAGAAGCACAGCCACAGTTACCAGCAACTTTTTGCCAGATTCCCCCCACACACACATGTCAATCCCCGAGAGCGATTGCCTTCGCTTTACTTCACTTCCACCCATTCGCCTCGTGGATAATTAATTGATTGCCCATTTGATTGAACGTTTGATGGATGAGTGCTGTCCGAGTGTTTGGCTCAGTTTGCTAACGGATTCCCCATCCTTTCTCCGTCTCTTGCAGTAATTTGCATCGGCTGTTAGTGGAGCAGCCCCGACATCAGACCCAGTCCCATCTCCATCTCCAGCCTCAGCCCCAGATTCAGCCTCGAGAACAGTAGCAGTCACAACTACCGCCACCGCAATCACAGCCAGATCTGAATCCACCTCCACATCCACCTCCACAGACATGGTGATAAGCAAACCCGATGGAACGGCGCCCAATGGAGCGGCGGGAGGAGCGGGCGCCACATCAGCAGCACAGGCAGCTGCCGCAAGTGGGCTCGATGCCACCGGGAACAGTCTGGCGCATCCCTCGGGGATACCGCAGGATCAAATAGACAATATCATGAGCGGCATTGCCAACACGGGCGACGTCAAAATGAACAATCACCGCAAGAAGCTGCGACAAAGGTGAGTGGTCCTTGAACGAAAATCAAACTACATTAAGTGCCAAGGAGATATAATGATTAAATATTGAGTAGGTTTAATTTTGAATATGTTTATATGAAAATATTTAATTTAATTCCTTTTTAATTGCTGGTGGAAAATGGTTTGCTTTTAAATTAGTCCTACTTTGAAATATAAATATATGTTTTACATCCCTTAAATAATTAAAAAATTTCATTAAATCTATTATTGTATAATCTTAAAAGTTGTATTACTTGTAAATTTATTTTGAATGTCTTTTGAAATTAAAATTTATGAAAATTGAAAAATTATTTTATTATCTCAAGTTAAATTTAGATGTAGAATAACCCATTCTTGTATTTAATTATTTGATTTATTTTTGCAGATTTGATATTATTAAGAAACTAGGACAAGGCACCTACGGCAAGGTGCAATTAGGTATTAATAAGGAAACCGGCCAGGAGGTGGCCATCAAAACCATCAAGAAGTGCAAAATCGAGGCCGAGGCGGATTTAGTGCGCATCCGGCGCGAAGTGCAGATCATGAGCTCAGTGCATCATCCGAACATCATCCACATCTATGAAGGTGAATATTTCCTCTGAACTATTAAATGCAAATAATGTTATAACTCTCTACTTGTTTTCAGTATTCGAGAACCGTGAGAAAATGGTGCTTGTTATGGAGTTTGCCGCTGGCGGCGAGCTCTACGACTATCTGTCTGAAAGGAAGGTTCTCACCGAGGAGGAGGCGCGCCGAATCTTCCGCCAGGTGGCCACCGCCGTCTACTACTGTCACAAGCACAAGATCTGCCATCGCGATCTCAAGCTTGAGAACATCCTGCTGGACGAGAGGGGCAATGCGAAGGTGAGGAAATTTTTTATTTAAAATAAAATTACAGTTTAAATATTAATATATGTTATTTATATGTTTATTAATATATGTTATTTGTAATAAAAGCCAAGATCTTAACTAAAATACTTTATTCCAAGTATTAAAAAAAAATAGTTAATTATATAAATAATAAAGTAATTATAATATATAGGTATAACATACATTTACCTTTTAATAATTATTTTTAATTAAAATATATTTCCATTTTCAGATTGCCGATTTCGGTTTGTCGAATGTGTTTGATGACCAGCGCCTGCTAGGCACCTTCTGCGGCTCCCCACTCTACGCCTCGCCAGAAATCGTGGAGGGAACTCCGTATCAGGGACCCGAGGTCGACTGCTGGTCGCTGGGCGTGCTGCTCTACACACTGGTCTACGGCTCCATGCCTTTCGATGGATCCAACTTCAAGCGGCTGGTGAAGCAGATTAGCCAGGGCGACTACTACGAGCCCAGGAAACCCTCGCGCGCCTCCACCCTTATTCGTGACATGCTGACAGTGTGTCCGCGAAAGCGGGCCAGCATCGAGCAGATCTGCTCGCACTGGTGGGTGAACGAGAACGACAATGTATCCTGTCTGGACCTGGCCGAGGATCTGGCCAATCAGACCCCAGTGCGACTGGATGTCCTGCTGTCCCTGACGCCAGCCACAATTACGGCGGATCAGCTGGTGGTGCCATCGGCGGAGGGAGCAGCTGCTGCCAAGGCGGCGGCCAATGAACGCGTTCCCCGCTCCCATTCGGTGGGCTCTATCCGGGACATGGGACCACCGAACACGGAGGCGGAGCGCCGTATCCTGGACATGGTGGCCGGTGAGTCGAAGTCCATCTTCCTGCTTGTCGCTTGAGTGGTCCCCAGTGTGTGAGATAGAAGTCCCCGTGCAGCAACCCGCGCAGAGAATCTTGTCTAATAGGATGCGACGATTTGTGTGGACACTATACCATCGAGAAATATATGTAATCTATGAAAAATGTCAAGCAATGTTAGTGCTTTAGATCCAAAGTCATGTAAAAAAGGTTTCAATTGCTTTTAAATTGTCCTGGTTTAAATTTTGAGCATAATATTGCCTAACTGAGCTCATAGATTACAACCCCCTGAGATAATTTGTCTAGCAAATCGTCGCACCCTATTGTGTATATAAATGGAGACTAACTGGTTGCCCAACACACACCGACACCAACCGACCACCGACCCACCCACTAACTTATCCTCCTCCCGGAACCAAATCCCAACCACATAACCCCATCACCGGCGAGTGTACTAAACCACTTGAAACTAAAGTCATTTAACCAAACTCATTAAACCACGCCACCCTTTCTCTCTCTCTCTCTCTCTGTCTGTTTTGTGTATATTTTCCAGCTGGCGGAGAAGCCGCCCTGATGCCCTCACCCACCAGGACCATTACGCCCGCCCAGAGTCCGGTGCAAACCAAGAGGAAGCTGCAGCCGACTGTTTCCACCGAGAATGCAGCCGGAACCACAGACAAAAAGAAGGAGAAGCCGGCCAATAGCTCGTTTGTGATCAGCAAGGATGGTGCGTCGCTGACTGAGGCACCGCCACCGACCATCGTCGAACCCCAAGCCACGCTCATGGAGGCGGAAACGATTGCCAATATACCGGAGGAAGTGCCAGCGGCTCCCAGCTACTCCCAGAAAGACATGCAAATGGTGGGTGATCTCTGCGAGCAATTGATGGGAGATGGCTCCAGTAGCACCACCCCGGCGGCAGCTGCTCCACCTGCTCCCACACCCGTAGCTCGCCAGGCCACCAGGAGCAAACTGGATGCTGTGGTGGAGACGCCCGAGGAAAAGGACGCCACCAAGGTGATCAAGAAGTTTGTGAACAAGCACAAGACCGCCGATCTGGTAAATGCCATCAATGAAAGTGCCTCCAAGGCAGCGGCGCCTGTAGTACCGGCTCCTCCTCCACCCTTCGTGCGTAAGTGCAGCCTGCAGGATGAGTCCACACTGAACAAATTCAATGCCGAGCGTCGGAAATCGCGCATCCTGGAAACGGCCGAAAAGTTCCAACCACCGCCGCCAGTGGCAGCTGCATCAGCAGCTCCCGAGAAACCCAAGAAACTCAGCATACCCGGCGTCAGTGTGGGCAGTTTCAAGAAGGAGTTCGAAAAGAAGGCCACCAATCCGCCAACCGCCGAAGGACCCACGCCCGGTGAGCTGAGGGCTCAGGAGCAGGTGGCGGCAGCAGCAGCGGCTGCCCAGGAAGCCGAAGCCCTAAGCACTCCGCCGCCATCGCCAGTGGTGGCGCAATCCCTGGAGGCCAGCGATTCCAAGAACTCGGTGGCCTCCATATCGCTGGACGAGGCCCGTCGCTCCATGGAGAACTCCATCGCCCTGCTGCTGCAGGCCCAGAACGAATCCAGCAAGGAGGTGGACCAGCTGTGCGCCCAAACGGAGACGATCGGAGTCAGTGAGCCGGCGACTCTGCAGGAGCGGGAGCGTAAGTTGAAGAACGCCCGCGCCATCATCGGAAATGCCATCCAGCCAGGTGAGTGATCCTTGCACGATAGATCCTAAGACTACCACCATAGAGACTATGATCTCCGTACCTAAGTTAAGCTAAACCACGCAGCGCTTTCAAGTTGACTACTAGCATTACTTAGCACTAGTATCCGGAATCTGGTTTTGCGTCAGGGTACAAGTCAAAGGTCATATTATCAAGGTATTATATCAGCGACCTTAATAATCTGGAAAAACCTCTTTAAAACACCATAAGCAAATTAGAAAAATTTGTATTTAAAAACCTAAATTCAGTAATCCTTACGGAAAATCCATTCGTAAGGCCTTTTTAAACTTACATATGTAAAAAGTAATATTCGTAATATTTATTTTTAATGGCAGAACTCTTTATTTTTACTCTCTTAATCAACTCAAATAACTTTTGACTTGTACTCGTCGAAACCCGGTGCCATCGTCTTGTTTTCTATCTTTACTTTGGCATATATATTTAATTCCTTTCCATTTTCAATGTGTATGTGAACGTTTTGCAAGCCGAGTGCTGCATGGATTATATTTGGCTTTTGGAATATAATCTCCTGCTCACACTCACCGAACTTCATCTGAAGAACCAACAAACCGAGCGAATCCTCCTTTCCAATTTGCAATTTCGCTTGGCCAATCCACAAAGCCAATAAAAAAAAAAACGAAAAAATAAAGAAAGAAATCCTCAAGCAAAAAATACACTCATCATCGACATCATCATCATCGAACTCACCTGTCTTTTGTCTATCGCTCCCTCTTGTGCTGACTACCTCATCGCTGGGGTGGATCGATTCGTAAGGATTGAAATATCAAAAATCTATGCAAATGAGTATTGAAAATATTACAGTAAAATCGTAAAATAAATAATATTTTTTCTTTTCTTAAAAAAGAAACTTAAAATACTTGCTTTAATTTCAATATTAAAATCAAGTCTAAGAAATGTAGTTGTCATTATTTACTTAAACTTGGGTTATAAAAAATGATAGAAACTTGTGAATTTCAATATAATTCATTATTAAATGTTATTAATTAAGAATTGAATGAATATTGCATAGCATTCCGTGTGTTCGACCCACCCCATCTACCATACATGCTCATCATATTCATTGACTCATCATCTTAATTTTAGTGATACGCAGGCCAACACCGTTTTATGGCATCGGCAACGGCTTTGGCGGTGGCAGTGGCATGGTGGGTGGTGCTGGTGGAGTAGTGGGTGGTGGTGCGACTATTAACAATGCACCCAAGCGCGCACAAAGCGGCAGCAATTTTATGGGCTATTCGGGGCCAATATCGCCGGGAACAGCAGCCACATCGCCACCGATAGCGGGACCCCAGACGGCACCGCCAGTGCTGATATCACCCAATGCTTTGGCTGCGGCCAAGCAAACGATACAGCAGAGGATTTTCGGCGGTGGATTGCCAAGTCAGAATAACCAATCTGTAACCAGGAGACCGGCCACTTGGCAGCCGCAGGCCTCCTACAGCACGGCAAGCATATTCCAGCCGCCGCCGAGTGCGAGTAGTCCGTTCAAGATGCTGCAGCAGCAGTATCAGCAGCGCTGTCAGGAGGATCAGAAGCCAAGTGCCCTATTCACACCGCCTCCATCGCCACAATATGCCGCCAGCCATGCCCTCGCCCTCGCCGCCCAACCAGCAGCAACCTACGGAAGCAACAACAGCAACAGCGGTACCAGCGGCAGCAACAACAGAGGCAACAGCAACAGCAACATAGGCAACTGCAACACGATGCCTAATGTCAAATACAATGTCAATTCGCGCACGAGACCATTCAATCATAATCAAGCTCAAGACACACTCAATACCAATGCCAGTGCTACATGCGCCTTGCCTGCGGCTATGTGGCTGAAATGTAAGTCTTGGCAGCGGCTCCAAAAATCCAAAAAATACCAAGAAAAAAACCCAACCGATCCATATCTGTATCCGAAACCAAAAACAAAAAAGAAACATGTGCTTTGTGCTATGTGTGCCTGCAAAAAAAAAAAAACAAAACCGAAGCAAACCACTCAATCCGTTTCCGTTTCCTGTTGCGTTCCTCGATTATTTGTTTTCTTTCCGCTCTTCTTGCTCTATGAACACCACTGACTGGCTTTTGGAGGAGTCCAAGGTTAATCAGTGTCATAATATCCTGGCTTGGTAGTCCTGGCTTTCCTTTACCCCCGATATCACAGCCCAAAAACCCAAAATCTTTGGCTCTCCTTTCACTTTTTGGTCGTTGTTTCTTGTTCTCGATGTGTGGTTGTTGTTCTCGTTCTCGTTGTTGTTCTTGATGTTGCTGCTGCTGCTGTTGCAGTTGTTGTTGTTGTTCGTGCTCGTTGTTGTTCTGACTTTCAAGTAGTAGTCTCGGCTTAACCCCTCCCTTTATAATAAATAAAACACAGGCGCGCCTTTAACCCTCGAAACTGCACTCTTTTGGCCTCAATGACAAGTTACTCTATTTGTGTTCTCTTACTCTGTTACTGATGCTTTAATTGCTTACTTGTTCCTCTTACTCTTGCACCATTTACAATGTACATTTTCGCCAAAAAGGATTAACTTAAAGTAATTACCGTACTCTTTAATCCACAGCCTCGCCGGGCATCGAAGGACCTCCGACTCCACCCGGAGCGGTGAAGACATCGACTGCCTCGATTACCCTCAAATCGGCCACCCTGCCGCGTCGCAAGATAAACGCCAAGGCGGAGGTGCAGCTAGACATCAAGCCACGGATCCCGGAACAGGGCGGTGCTCCTCCCCAGCCGGCGATGCGCTTCAGCACGGAGATGCAGCATCCGGTGGCCGATCTGCGCAGTGCCCCGCCCCGCGAGGGCCCCATCCCCTACAGTCCCATCAAGACGACGGTGCAGGCGCGGGCCACCAGTCTGGAGCCCAAGGAGCATGTCATCACCATCCAGCGACCGCCCACGCAGCACGCCTACGGACGCACCAGCTCCAACACAACCACGCGGTGAGTGCCGGAAGGGAACCCAAGGGTGTATAATTCGCATTTTATTGCCTCGATTTTTATCCCTTTTCCGGGAAAGAAAATTCAATATAATTGCTTGAATGGCACTCAAATTGGAGGGTTCAGGTTATCAGGTTTCGTTGGTCGTTTGCCTCCTATTTTACAAGGATTTAAATGGAGACACTATTAAAAGAGATATAGTTGAATAAACAAACAGGCAAGAATAGTTAGTGTTTTATGGACCCATTTTAAAGTGTTTTTATTGACTATACAATTCTTTGATAGCCTTTTTTTTATATCATTTAAGTGATTAGCATTAATATATTTTAAAGGTGTTTTTTATTATCTGTAAAATATTTTAATTAGCCTTTAATAAATATTTAATCTCAAAACAAATCAATTTAAAAGAGGAGATTTATCATTTAAAATACTATATATACATAAATCAACACACCACCAACTTAATTTCCTATGTAAGCTTATGATGGATTTCGCTTGTTTCATGACCTCTTGCAGTTCCGGCTCGCTGTCACGGCAGTCGACGGTGGAATCCGAGTCGGATGCGACCACCACGGCCACGAATATGTCGCAGGCCACCATCACGAGCACCTCGCAGCCCATCAAGAAGAGTCCGCGGGAGTTCATCATCCCGATTGCCGTCGAGGGAGGCGGCTTCATCACGCCCCGGGAGCGCAGCGTGGAGCCATCGGAATCCAGCCACACCACCAGCAGTCGGTCCACGTTCACCCGCCTGCGTCCATCGCGTCGCATTGGGTAAAGTTGAAGCTTTAAAAATTCCCATTGGCCCCAGTGCAGTTTTCTGAACTGAATCTGAATTCGATTTCGTATGCAGCTCACTGTTAAGCGAGGCGGGCTTCGATGAGGGCTCGCCATTCCAGAAGATGCGCACCACTTCGATAACCCGGGACGGCGTCAGCGGAGGAGCCGAGGACGAGGCCCGCTTCACCCCGCACCGACTCAGGTTAGCCCACATCCTAACTTCCACTTATCCCTATCCTTGGCCCGATAGATTCCCCTCTTTTCTGCACTCAGAGAAAATGCACAGAGCTATAAGTATTTTCTCTGGTTCTCAAACATATATTCCATTAAAATATTTTAACCTAATTAAATACGTGTTAAGAATTAATGATTGATACATATATTTAATTAGTATTACTATTATACTATTTATTTATTTTATTGATTTATTTATTAAAGATGATAACGGAGTTTACAAAACTATGATAACATAGGGGTTTTTGTAGATTAAATTAAATGAATTAAATTATTATTTTAATATATAGGTAAATAGAGATTTTTCTGTTAATAAAATGATTAAAAATGCTATCGTAATTTAATTTAAATTTAACAAAATTTAAAATAATTGTATATAACATCCCTTGTTTCTTTGACTGCAATGGCATGAATAAGTAACTGGATTGCCAAATTGAATCTAGTTCGCGCAGTTTCTCCCTCCAAACCCTCTTGACTGCCGTTTGATTCGTTTATTTTCATCATCATGCTTATATCTTCTCTTTTTTTTTATATATTTGACACACCCGCAGAAGCTCAAGACCTGTCAAGAAAATTAGTCAAGACAACGATTCGCAAAGCTCCAACGAGGAGGACGATGACGATGATGATGGCTTTGAGATACTCACGGCGGAGAATCTGTTCTCGACTTTGCTGCAGCGGGTAAGACGTCATCTATCCGCCCGTAATGTGGACCATCTTTCAACCGGGGGCAACCCATCCTATGTTCGTCTGGTGATTTTTAGGTGCGGGCCCTAACGAATCGCCTGAACGTCAACAGTGACCTGACGGTCGGATTCCCCAGCCATTCTAGTCGCCTGCTCACGGACATTTCGCGGCAGGCCCAAAGTCACAGTCCATTCTGGAGCCAGGGCAGTCCCTTTGCCAGGTGAGTGTGCCCTCAATGGAGTTGGAGTGGCGCAACTAAAGTTGATTGCTATCCAAAGTGGACTGCCTGTCAGTCAGTCATCTAGTCAGCTTATGCAAACGTGTCGCGGCACTGGCTCTCTAGTTAATAATTTCATTAAATTCCCTTGGAGTTGTCTCCCTGGAGAGTTATTTGATTACGAGCGCCGGCTTCTGGTAGCTAAAGATGGGTGCAATTTGCCATTCGTATCCCCTGCAGCTTTACCTTTGGACGACTGCTTTAAGCATCCACCAACATTAACTGCAAATTTGTTGTCCATTTCTTACATGCTGCCCTCCACATGCCTACCATCTAACAATTACAAAAAATAACTCACCAACCATGCTTTAACTAATTATTCGTCAAGTGTGCTTAGATCTCAAGTTAGTTATACATATAGCGAAACGGTCGAGAAGAAGAAAGTGTAAGTACGAAGGCTCGAAATGACTTTTTAACAGTTCAAGAGCTTGTAATACCATGCTAAAAATTGCAATGTGATTTGGAACCAAATTTAATGAGCTACATTTTACAATTTAAAGTAATAAAATCAATGTTTAAAATATTCTAAGGATAAATCTTACAAAAAATACAATATTAAAGGTGTCTTAATTTTATTAAAGGTCCTTCTAATATTTCTTAAATCTTGATTATTCAACCAGCTTGCATGTGGCTTTATCTAATTTGAGCATTATCATTAAATTCCCATTAAATTTGGTTTGAAACTCACTGAGCGATGCCCTAAAGCCCACCCAGAACTCACTTCCGCAAGGCACAATTAAACCGCAATCCATTCATCCATCCATCCCGCCTGATAACTAATACCTGATACCTAACACCGAATACCTGGCTGTCTTTCACCAGATCCTGCTCCTGCTTCCAGGTGCGGAGAGCGCTGGCTGAGGGCCTTGAACATTACGGAGCGGCTGCGTCGATGGTTGGGCGGTGCCCCCAAGTGCTGCTGCCTGTAAGTTTTGGCAACCGTGTGTAATGTGCAAGTCCCTCGGCGCTGAGCGTTCCAAAATCGCAATCGATATAGCTAATGCATTGTTCTCACCAGTGTCAAATACGTTTATTCATTGTCATATCCTTCACAGCCGCCTGAACAGCAGCAACAGCAGCGGACTGGGAGCTCCGTGGCGGCACAGCATGTCCCGGGATCTGGGCAGCGACATGGAATCGATGTTCTCGCGCACGGGCGCCACGCTGCCAAGAGGTGAATATCACAGAATAAAGAGTAAATACCTAGATCAGTAGTGAGACATCCGATGACCAGCGACGATGAAGCCACACAGACAACAAAAAACAAACAAACAAATGTAGAACTAAAGAAAGAAATGCGCTGCAACGTATGCTACGTAAATAAGAATACCTTCACTTTCAATATGCCTATATCGTAAACTTAATTACAACTGTTTTATTTCAAGTAGTTTTTGATGTCTGCTAAAACAAAACAAACCAATGAACACAGATAACAGATCACCAATCAAGAGAACTACCTTGTCTACTTAGCCTAAAACCCCATATTGTCCCCCATAAAACCAATAGCCAAGCAAGAGAACAAGAAAACACAATAATTAATCATAAGTGTCTACTGTAATTATCAAGTGAAAATGCCAATTAATACTTAAAGCAATGACAAACCACTATTTCCGTTGAAGACTATATTTATTTGATTTACTGTTTTGTGTGCGCGCACAGTTCTTAATAGCATAATTCAATCTCAATCAATATTCACTCTATATCTATATCTATCTCTATCCAGTGAACTATCTATAACTACTATCTATCTATCTATCTAAATGCTATCCGTCTTAGAGCACCACTCTTTTGTTATTAACCCCTAATGCCGCTGACGCTTACAAACCAGAATATCTATTTATTTTGTTGCTCAACAGAAGAAAACCACCCCACTTCCTACCTTAACTTGTGCACTATTTATTTATTTATTATTATTATTTACCCCCTTATGATTTGCCTTTCAAATTTTTGTTCTGCACTCATGCAATGATGATGAAAATAAAGTTACTTAGCAAAGAAAAGCGATGAAGAAAAACGAAAACCCAAGAATTTGTTAAGTCAATAAAGAAGTGTAATCAAATCGTATTCAAAGTTCTGTATAGCAGCGCAGTTAAGAATTATATATATACATATATTCTTGGCGAACCCGAATCAGGCTTAACCCTTGACCTAAATGTTACGCGAAATGAGATGATGAAAGTATGTTGATGGCGACCCGAGGAGATTGTACTTAATGTTAACAGTGAAATAAACTAAAGCGAATGAAACCAACACCTAATCAATTTACTACATTTTGCAGTGAGAACAACTACATAGATGACAATAAAATATGAAAAATGAAAAAAATACAAATCCAAACGAAAGAAGACAAAACCCATTGTTATTTTATTTGTGGTGACCACTGAGATTTTGTTTTCGCAACCAAAAGAATTGTTCGATATAATACTTTCTTTGGCAATTTAATTGTTGTACAGTTTTTTATGCAAATGGCCCCGCTACCTTAAATTTGTTTTAGTTTTACCAACTCGTTTGAATACATATATTTATATCTATATAAATATATATATATATACCCCTCACCAACCACAAACAAAACAAACTACAAGTTTTCTAATGCGCTAACCCAAAAAAAAACCAAACCAAAAGACAAAGTTTCAAGTTGAGTTTCCCAGTTGTTCTTCTTTTTTGATGTTTTTTTATTAGTTACAAACTAAATTAAACCCCAAAAATGCAAAAAAATAAACAAAAAAGCGAATAATAAGTAAACGAAATTAAACCAAAATTTGTGTTGTACAAGAAATTTATTTGTTTAACACCACTAAGCTCACACGCACAGCCACACACATGCAAATACAAATACATGCGCACCCAGCAACCAACACACCCAAACCAAAGCTTCTCAATGTAGTTTACTCTGTCCACGCTGTTAAAAAACCGCCAACCAACAAGCTAAAAAACCAACCTACCAACCAACAACTAACTTGGCACTAAACAAAAATGTTGTTCCGAAAAATTCTAAAAATTATATATATTAAAAACCAAAAAAACAAAAACAAATTTCTGAGTTCTGGGCTTTTTTTTGGATAAATCTTTAACCAAGTAAAATCTTTAAACCAACGGCAATCTCTTCTTTTAATGTGAAACAGAGTTGATGGAGCAACACCAAGTAAAAAGTTGAAAAAAAAAAATGTCCAAAACTTTGAATACGATAATGTACAGAACTGAAACTCTCTCAGCTACTAATCGAACTTGTTTACGTTCATCATCATTCCATACCGTAGAGGAAAAAATCCTAACCCCCCCGATAAAATCATGATCAAAAGCCACCGTAGTCGTAGTTAGAGATTTGAGTGACTCAGCAATCCAACCAACCAAGCAATGATTTGATGTATTACCGAATAATGATTTTATTATTGGCCGTTTACACACGTTTTGTACTTACTTTCGTTTACAGTTGGTTTAACTACTTTAACTACTACTACCACGCCCACAAAGCATGTTATAACCATTAACCAGAGTCCGTTCAGTACCGCCACCAAAACGCATCCGGGTCATTTTGGCACCGCAACCGCCACGACTACGGCCAAAACGGTGGCCGTTGCCGTTGGCGGTGTACCGAAGCAGCTAACAATAACCACCACGACCACCAGCAGTAGCGGCGCCAACGGCAGGAGCAAACCACCATCCATCCCGGCCATAATATCCGCAGCCACAGCCGCCACCACACCCCAGCTGGCCAAAACCATCACCACTGGCAGTAGTAGCAGCAGCAGCACCACCACCTCAACCACTCCAACCGCCAGTCCAAGGAAGCCATAAAGCCAAGACTAGTGGGTGGTGGGTGGATTGGGTGGCTGGGTGGTGCTGCTTCTCCTCTATAGACTGCCCGAAAACGAGTTCCATCATTTATGTTGCCAAAATTCGATTTGCATATTTGTTTTTATATATTTATATTTTTAAATATTTTGAAAATCTTTTTAATTGAATCCCCAAGGATTAACTGGAATTCGGCTTTTAAATGTTATCAATATTATTATATTTTATATTTTTTAAAAATCGAAAATCATGTTAATTTTATTTGAGGCAACCGCAACAGCACAACATTCCCCCAGTACAATTTGTATTGTATAATTGTGATTTTGTTTTAAAGAAAAATAATTTTAAACCTCAGCGAGAGTTACGCGTAGTACTCAAGTCATTTTTACTCAACTCCATTCGCCTCAGTCAAGCAATTCCTCTAGCGCAAAAGCTTCAAGCGTACCAACTAAGCAATACTTTTACTTAAAACCTAATACTAAAACTGATAACCGAAACTAAACATTTAAAACTGAAGAACCCTAAAGTATAATGAAACTATTTTTATACGTACACCGAGTGAAATAAAACATGAAATCCAATTCGTCCAGCATTTTGTTACTGCCCGTTAATCGTTGCCTGCACGTGAGCTAATCCCAGTTGTTTTTATGATTTTTTTAACCCCTCGTTGAGGATATTACGTGCAGTGATATCCTCCATCCTGCAAGTTTGTTTAGTGTTCGAGTTGAAGCTTCCCCGCTTTGATTGCGTCTCTGGAAAGTAATTCTTTTGGTTGCCAAAAAAAAAACGAAAACGAGAACAGTTTTCAGATCTCTGGGGCGGGAAGTCAATCAATCGATCAATCAATCAATCATTGCCATCACCATGTAAGTAAACCTGAATAAGTGAATTCTATCAGTTCATTTGGCAAGTAAGTGGAATACTTTATCAATCTCTAGACGTTTGTATTTCTTTTTCTAGAAGATGCCAAATGCTTATGTTGTTCCTGGCATTTTTACTAATTTACAGGTCATCATCAGGGCAAGGGAAAGCCCAGCTCAGCTCCTGCCCAGGTGGAAAAGGACTCCGGCAAGGGATCTTCAGCCACAACGGCGAACAGCGAGGAGCCCTTGGACCTGGCAGATCTGGATCTCTCAAGGCTGCGTCTGAGCAAGAAGGATTTGGAGACGCTGTCCAGCATAACCCCCGGATTGCCCAAGTGTTTCCAGGAGCAGCTGCTGGCCAAGCTGCCGCCCACTCAGGCGCGTAAGCTATCCCGCACGCTAAGCGTTCAGACCAGTGCGCCCAGTAGCTCCTCCACGCCCAAGGTTTACAAGCGCAGCCAGAGCGGCGGAAGGGGCTATCAGCCGGAGCAGCAGCAGGAGGAGTTGGCCGACTTCAAGACCAAACCGCTGACCGATGCGCCCAAGACAACTGCAGCAAGTACAGCGATATACAGGCGAAGCCTCAGTCGCAGTCAGGCGCCAAGCCAGGAGAATCCTGGAGAGAACCGGGCTGCTAACCAGAACCAGACGCAAACCCCTAAAAGCCGCAGCAGCAGTGTCTGCCGCGATGACTATGGCAAATCCTCGCTCTGCAGCAGCAGCACCTACACCAGCGACATTAGCGAGAAGTACAAGTACTACTCGCCATATCTGAGCAAATCCAGCAATGTGAGTCCTTCGCTCGCCTCGAAGGATGCGCCCGAGAAGCGTTACAGTGGCGGACTGGGACGTCCGCCGAGTGGTTGCCTGTCGCCACCGCCGCAGCTGCCACAAGTGGCGGCCACCGAGGGCAGCAGTTCGCTGAGGATTGGACGCTCCTCGCAGCGTCGCATTTCCCGCTTCCTGCGTCCCGACTTTTTCGATGATCCCCGGGATCGGGAGACCCAGAGCATGCTGAGGGAGATACGCGAGAAGTCCATCGATCGCCAGCAGGATCAGGAACAGACGCAGGCACAGGACTTGAGGCGGCGCAAGCACAGTTTGCCCAATGTGGAGCAGGTGGAGCCACCGCTAGAGGCGGCACCCATCAGATCCTCCATGCGACACTCGCGCAACAAGAGCATGGAGTTGTTCACGGATGCCGAATCGAATGGGCAAGTTCAGGAGCCACTCAAGTCCTCGACAGCCAGACAGCGTAGTGCTTCGAGGGCTCGGGAACTGGAAACGGAACTGGACAAGCACGAACTGGCGGACAAGATCCTCCAGGAACTGCAGCTTCTATCCGCTGTAAGAACCCAACATGAACAGGCCCAGGAATCGGAGAAAACAGAGGAGACCTCCACCATTAAAAAGGTGAAGAAGTTGAAACCCAAGGAAGTTGAAGCAGATGTAACTAAAATCGCATCTACGACTACCTCGACTACGACCACTTTGGTGAGGAAGGTTAAGAAGGTGGCTAAGAAAACCGATGAGACGGCCAAGACAGAAAGTGCTGATCTGGCCAGCTCCGCTCCTAAGGAAACCAAACTAAAGAGACCCAAATCGTATCCCATGAAAGACCTCGGTTTGAGCCTCAAATCCTCTACGGACCTTCCAGAACCCAGTGCTTCCCTGCTGCCCAGCAAACTACCCAGCAAGCTGCCCTCAGGAGTCACCAGCGAATCCGCAGGAGAGCCTGCTCCCCGAGAGAGTCGCCTGATGAGACCCAAAAGCTATCCGGCCACCAAATTGGCCACGCCCAAGGAACTGCGCAAGGTGACCCGCAGTGGAGTGGCCATACCTACAATAGCAGAAGCTATTCCCTCAGCTATGCCCACGCCCACTAGTTCTAAGTCGACGTCCGAGGAAAAATCACTGTCGGCCACGCCAACGGGAACCATGTCCACCGTTACGGACGCCAAGGATACGGGCTCCTCGTCCAGCGATTCGCGTCCCACAACCATCAAGAAGATCATTAAGGTGTCGAAGAAATCCAAGCTAGTGCCACCCACACCAGTGACGCCAACCACACCAAGCACAACCACGGCCACCACCACTGCAAATACCACACCCGTGGACAGCTCCAAGGAGTCCAGTCCGGTGATCAAGGCCAAGGAGAAGTCACCGGAGAAGAAGCCCAGCAAGGGATTGCTCTACGCATTGGGCCAGAAGTTCGAGAAACTGCGCGACTCCGCCATGAGCAAGGAGAAGAAGGCTGGGGGATCTGCTGGTGCGGCAGCATCTCTGG
Source organism: Drosophila mimetica (assembly GCA_037075245.1). Classification (NCBI taxonomy): domain Eukaryota; kingdom Metazoa; phylum Arthropoda; class Insecta; order Diptera; family Drosophilidae; genus Drosophila; species Drosophila mimetica. The sequence goes on from JBAMCH010000023.1 coordinate 12,817,968, forward strand.
CCTGCACCCAAAAGCAGGGATCGCCCGAAGAACGCAGTTCGCCGGAGAAGTACAAGAAGAAGGCGCAGGAAACGGAGAAATCTCTGGAACTGGGGGGCCCCGAAGACAAACGGGTGGACAAGCGGTCGCGCTTTGACACCATGCTGCGTTCCTTGAGGGAAAGATCCGTGCCAAGATCTCAACCCAATGGGCGGGTGAGTCCAAAGAGAGCAGCCAGTGTGGAGGAGCTCCATGCAGGATCCCAGGAGGGCCAGGGAAAATCTGGTGGAGCGGTGAATAAGATGTTCGGAGGCTTCTTGCGCCGCTTTGACAGGGAGAGCAGTGAACAGCGCCGAGTGAGAAGCACCCGATCCACCAGCAACATTGAGCGGCAGGTGCGCGAGGAGCAGGATAAGCTGTTGGATGCTTCGCTGCCAACATCACCCATCTATCAGAATGTGGTCAAGGTCAAGGCTACACCCGCCGCTGAGGAGAACTGCAATTGCGAGACAGCCTGTCCGGATTGCCGGCAGAACAAGGGACAGAACCTGCCAGCCAGCAGTGCTCCTGCGACCAGCACAACCGCCACCAGCAGCAAGGAGAAGCGGAAGGGTCTGATGCTGGATCTGGCCAGCGCCAATGCGTCCAACAGCGGAGCTCCCAGTTCGCTAACCACAGCCACCACAACAACCACGAGCGGAAGCAGCTATCGGGGATCGAAGACGAATCCCGCATTGCTCAATGGAAACGGGGGACTGGGCATGGGCATCTACTCGAATCTGCCGCCCTATCCGGGAGCCATCAAGAGTGCCAGCTCCAACAACAGCTCCAGCCAGCAGTCCATGGAGAATGCGACCAACAATAACTCCACCAACACCAATAACAATTGCAGCTCGCAGACCTCCGGCTACCGAACCTCATCGGCGCACGAGATCAATCGCAATAATCCGCTGCTGACACCCTCCTTCGAGAACATTGCCAACTACTCCTCGGACTCGAGGAGCTACCAGGATGACTGCGCCTCCACCTCGACTTTCCTGTCGCCCACCGAGGAGCCGGAGTTGTACTTTGACAACTGGTCCATCTGCTCCGAGGACAACTACATGCTGCATGCCACGCCCTCGCCGACGGTTTCCCGCCTGTCCAGAGCCTCCTTGTCCTCGCCCACCCGCTGCTCCGAGAGCTCGGATCCCAACGAGAGTGTGATCGATCGGATCAAGCGGCGTAGCTTCTACAGCCGGTTCAATGAGCAGAAGAAACCGCGACGCACCAGCAGCATAGTGGGTCCATCGGCTGTGAGGGATTACTATCGCGAGCAACAGGCGGCGGTGAAGGCACGCTCCAGTCACAAACTGCATGCTGGGGATCTGGATGCACCACCACCGAGGGCCCATTCGCCGGACATCGCGCAGCAGTTCTTTAGGCCGCTCAAACTGAGTCCCGTGGGCACGGAACTGAAGCCACCGGTCTACCGCTCGCCCCTGGACTATTCCGCCTCGTCGGCGGGGGCCACCAGCAAGCCGAGGAAGAGCCTGAATGACATCAGGAATACCTCGCCCTCGTTCCTTAGCAAGCGATACGAGACGACGCCCGACTACAGTTCGGTGCCCATGCGGTACAAGAGCTCCTCCAGCTCAAGTCCGAGCAATGGAGCCATCGCCAGTGGCTATTACAACACGTACAATCCGAAGCGGAGGTCATCGTACACGCTGAATGGTAGCCTGCCCACGGCGACCAGCGGAAGTGGAAGCAGCGCAGCCGGGAGCAGCCACCTGGATGGCTATGCCACGCTGGGTAGAAGATCTATACGGCCCTATGACCATCGCACCATGTCCCTGCTGGAGCCACCGACCACGAGCAGCAGCCGGAGCGGCGAGGGAATTTCCTATCAGCGGAGAGAGGCGAGGACACCGGTTAGGGATTACACCTCCAGCATTTCACGGTAAGTGGTTGGAATCCGGTACTTCTTCTTAGAGATCTATCAATAACTAGTTTACATGTACTTTCCAGCTCCGGATCACGTTATCGCACTTCATCGGCCACTCGCAGTCCGACAAACATTTGATGTACCACACCGCAGAATGGCTTCTGTATCTTCTGCTACTACTCCAAACGGAAGAAGGCGAGTCCCGGCCACGGGATGGGGCATGGACATGGCCAGGCCATGAGCACGCCGCCCAACACCGCCGCCTCCTCGTCATCCTCGCGTGCCAGCAGCGGCGGCACCAAGAAGCAACCGACTGCGGCCATCCACCATTACAACCACCATCACAACGAGCAGCACAAGTTCTAGACTGGACCCGATCCGATCCCAGATCCCAGATCCCCAATACTATAATACTATATACCAAATACCAAGATCCCACTTAGGCTTAGAGATTTTTGATAATTTTTTATGGAACGTAGCCAAAGTTATACTCTAGTGCAGACTTTTGGACGCTGCCCCTAGTCGTAGGTTTGTTGTAGTTCGGAAATAGCGGAGTTTCAGCCATAGATCGTGACTCAAATGATGCACACCTGCATATAGATATATAAACGATTTTCAAATGATTGTGCCTTGGTTCCTTCGGTGGTTTTAGATTTAGCCGATAGTCATAAAACGTTGATTTTAATCAGTAAGTTTGTAAGCTGGAACGGAACTTAAGCGGAAACGGAAAGAGAGACAGATGGAACGGAAGTAAATGAGAGAAGTGTGTTTCACAATATATGTATATGTATTTTCTATGCTATTTTTGTGAGGATACCTCGCGCCGAAAATGCGTTAAAATTTCTATGAAATAATTTTAACAACAATTTTTTTGCATTATACAGAACTGACGGTGGATTGTTTTCGAGATTTGAATAGTGTTTAATAGGGACAACTTTCGTTTGCTAGGACTATTGATGTTATTGCAAAATAATAGAAAATACGCGAATTGTGAGCGAAATGGGGAGAGGTGTTAGGTAGTAAAACGTAGCAACAAACGATAAGCGAATTTAACAAGAAAATTAACAAGCAAAAAAAACACGGAACAACAAGTAATAGATCTAGAGTTTTGGGTAGAATCCGAATTCGAAGTTCAAATTGTAATTAGAGCGTGAGCACGAACAGCGTTTTCTAAAAATAAATAAAAACCGAATCACCAATTGAATGGTTGTTATTTACATGTGATCCCACGGCTATAATTTTAATTATCCGATTAATGACCCCCTTACGATCAACTTTGCTTCTGCAGCTTGTAGGTTGGCATAAAGGGGATATAATAGGTCCACTTCCAGCGGCGAATCGCATCCATGCCAAATGGGAAATCATAATCCGTGGCCGTACCATCATTAACATTATCATCGCCCAGGGGCATCTCATTGGCCCAGTCGATCAGGCCCCGCTCCGCCGGAGTGCCCGGTATCAAGTTGTCCAGCAAGCAACCCAAAACTCCTCCCACCAAAATCGTAGTGCCCAGTAGCACCGACAGCGTGGAGTCCACTGTCTTGTTGCCAGTGTCAATAGCGCCGGGATGCTTCTGCATCCAGCGGCACAAAACCATCGGGAAGAATATGGACAGCCCCAGGATATACAGATTCCTAGCAGATCGCAGATCTACATACTGCAGCGTGGAGAGGCCGAAGGCTATAATCATACCGAACATCACGCAGAAGATCCCGCCAACCACCGAGTCGGGGATAAGGATGAAGATGGCTCCAAACTTGCCAATCACCCCCTGGAGCACCATTATTAAAGCGGCCCACTGAATGACACGACGCGATCCAATCTGAAGTGCAAGAAATTTGAGTTACTATCAATCTGAATTTTAAGTTTATCTTTCGTTGATCTTACTTTGGTGACCCCGATGGCGCCGACGTTCTCGCCGAAGGTATTGGTTCCATTTCCGGCTCCCCAGAGTCCGGCGAGCACAGTGCCCAATCCCTCGGTTCCGATACCCCGATTGATCGCATGCAGCGGAGGCGAATGGGCGCCCGACATCTGTGACACAGTGGGATAATAGCTGAGCGATTCCACCGTGCAGGCCAACACTCCGGCCAACATGCCCAGCACACCAGAGAGTGTCACCGAGGGCCAACCAAACTGACCCGGATACGGCACATAGAACCACTTGGCACTGGTCAGCACATTCAAACGCACATCGGTGCGAGATGGGTGTCCTGGAGGGAAGACATCGGTGGCCGTCAGAATGCCGCAGAGACCCCACATTATCATTATGGTCAGCAGGACGGGAAAGAGACGAAACAGCTGGAACTGTCGCACCTCCATTCCGTGACCCTTGCGGTAGGCCAAAATTGGCACGGAAACATTCGACATTATCTGCGAGAAGAGCGTCAGCATTCCAGTGGTTCTGTGGGGAATTAGGAAACGATTAATTATAAATAAAGTATTTAGAATATATATATGTAATTTATAAGGTGGGAAACGCTTTCTCCTACTATTAAATGAAATACACCCATTTACTCTACGATTAACGTGTTACATCACAAAATTTTGAGAAAAATGGACCAAAATAAAAAAATTTAGGTTTGAATAGCAATCGATAGGGAATTTCATTACGAGCTCAACGAGGTATGACATTCCATTTTTAGACCTTAATTTGCAGCTAAAAACAATTTTTTGAGGCGAAAAATAAAGATTGGTATTTAAAAAAAAATTTTTTTTTTTGATAACCTATGATGTTGTATAGAATACAAGCATTAGTCATTAAACGTAGTGCTACAAATACTCTGAAACAAATGCAATTTGTGAATTTAATAGTAACAATTAAGCGATAATAACTAGCAAACAATCATATTTAAAGTTCTCTGTTAGGGCCTAGATTTTCCGGGCTTCAACTAGACTTGCATTTAATAGGCAATACTCACCCCACGGCAATGCCCCAGTGCTTTGAAGCCGTATCAGCCGCGTGCTCGAAGAGCGTTAGACCCACCAGCGAAACAGTGGGCACAATGGTCAATGGTGTCACATACTTGAGGATCTTTCCCACCAGACCAGTGTAGCCCAGAATTACTTGCACCATTGCGGAAACGGCAATCGCACCGGATAGCTCCCGCATTCGCACTTGCCACAGTTCCTGTCGCTCGTCCTCGTCCTTGGAATCCATCTCCGTCTGCTCCGGGCACTTCCATTGCGGCAGGGCCAAAATGGCTAGGGTGGGGACCAGAAACGAAATGGTTCCACCCTGTACAATGGGCAGCCGAACGCCCCACGTGGCCTGGAAGTAGGTAACAATGCCCGTCACGAAGATCATGGTTGAGATTATTATGCCCCGGTTGGCGTCCTCATCTGACATGCACAGTGCCGGAGTCAAAATGAAGGGTATCGAAACGATGGCTCCAATCATGGTCAGGTAGTGCTGGAATGCGAGGAAGATGCTCAGGTACCATGGGGGATTGTCGTTGATGGCGTAAAGCAGTTGCGGCTTGGGTTTCTCATTATTCGGAGGCGTATTAGAAGCTTGAGTGTGGGACTTGGACGCATCAACCTGGAAAGTAATAAAAATGCAAAATAAAATATTTCTTTATTATGCACTGATCAAAAACTTAACATGTATTTATTGGAATAAATGGGTAAGTAATCTTACATTTTTTAATTGGCTAAATTTTTTTAAAGTTATCACATAGTAATACCCATTCTACGACATTTATATGAATAATATTTGAAATATTTCTAAGAGATTTATGTTAAAGGGATGATTTTTGGAGATCCTACCATTTTAATTTTTAATGATGATTTAATGAACAAATCCGTACTTCTACAGATAAATCCCCATAAATATTGTTGATCAGTGTAATTATATTTTATTAATGCAAATTCCTATTTGTTTATGTTAATGAGTGATTTTTAGTATCGGGCATAAAGATATTCTCACTTTTTATTGTGTAATTGCAGAGTGCGGAAATTTCATTGTTTTATTTATGAGCATTGCAATTAAAGTTTTGAATTTATTTACATAACTATATGGCTTAAAACGTCCCATGGAGGGAGGAATTTAATCTTGGCCCGAGTTTGAGTGACGGCTCTGGTCGCCAATCGTGATTAATTGAGCGTGAGTATCAGTGCGGAGATCGTTGGACGCCGGTTTTTCTCAGCTTGTTTAGATCAGTAATTTTAATCAGACCATAAATTAATAGCTGATGAGATTGGCTAGTTAATAAATCAGTGTGTTGTCGAATCCAGCATTGTTGACTGAAAGGTTTGCGCCGCATAAAAATGACAAATTGCATTTGGTTGTTATTAGACCGACAGTTACTCACTCCCTCGGATCGTTTAAAAAATATTTGTGAATGAACTGTAAATTGAGGGGTGTTATCTCCACGGTTTTATCCCTCAAAGCAATAAGAAACAATTAGGGGAGCACTGCAGTTGAGTGAAGAAATGGATCACAAAACAAAACCGATGAAAATCAAAATAGGAACAGCATCATTCGCTAGCAATTATGCAGTGTTCACTGGTAGAATTCCTCTTATATAAACCCACACGATCACCAAAAAAAAGGTTATGCCAAGAAGCTATAGACTTACGCCGTCCTCGACGGTAACATTATTCAGCTCCATGATCATACGCGCTCACACTTTATATCCGCCATAAACTAATTGGGCATAAGGCACGGAAAAACTCCCGAAGAATTCCGCTCTACGTCCGATCGCGACAAAGTCCCGAGACTCAATGGCAAGATCTATCAGCCACTTGTCGAATTTCGCTCAATCGAGGCAATTATTTTATCGTACAGCTCTTTGAGAACAGGGCCTTTAATTCAAGAGCATCTGAGAGGAGACGATCGATTGCAGTCAACTCTCAAAATGCATACAGAAAATAAAATAGGAATAGTGAAAGTAAAATAAATTAACATTTCATAGGTAGTTAGTTTTGACTTCTCCGCCTAATAAAGATAATTACAGCTAATTAGAAGTGTACTGAACTGATTCTGATTTAAAAACTAATAATTTAAATATTTCAAGTGGAAATATGAATATTTTTTAACCGATCTCGGTTGAGCAACCGAAAACCATCACAATGAGATAATATATAATTAAAGCCTATGCTACCCTATAAAAGAAACAATATGAGTACCATTAAGATATCGTCTCATAAACTACCCAAATGTGATATATTATCTTTCGCTTTCGTTAGACCATGAGATTATTTTTTATGATTAACTTGTGGCCCAAATATTCAAAGAGAATACTGCATACTTTTGGGGGAAACAAAATGTATCTCGCGTTTTATTTCAATTGGAAAAGTAACTGTTCACATTTTTCTGTAAATATTTAACTAAATCACTACGTACATACATAGTTTAATACACATTAATTTAGTTTTGGTGGTTTTTGTTGTTACTGTTTTATAGTGGTGATATTTTCAATGACTTGCATGTCCGTTCTATTCTATACACACACGGGTTATTCTTGTAGAAATGGATAGATCCGTTTATATAAGCATTTATAAAAAGTTCGATACAATAATCATACATACTTGTATGGAGTGGGATATTCATTTTTCTGTTTCTTTTGAATGGAAAGTTTTTGACAATGCTTTTTGGGGGAGTGTATGCATTCTGTATGTGTGCACGCCATTAGCGTAATTTGTTTAACATTAATCATTACGGTTCCATTAAGTAAAGCACACCAAGTTCTGTTGCAGTCTCTCTCTTACAAAAAATTAAAACAAGAAAAGGCGTAAAACAAAAATCATAGCATATATAAATAAAAAATGTCTAGGGCAGCGAAGATGCGGAAGGCCGGGGCAAGCAGCTTCTGGGCATCACATCAAATTCATCTCTAACGTCTTTGGGCAGCTAGGGATTCACAGCTCCTCCTCTTCTTTCTCTTGCCACACACTGCTCTCGTTCTCCGTATCACTCAGAATATCTACGACCTCTTCTTCGCCCGTCAGCAAACCCTCCTCTTGTGGGAACCCCTTGAAGCCGTCATCCACATCGCCGTCGCCTTCGGCATCGCCATCGACTTCGCAATCATCCGCGTTCTCACCGAGCAGATTCATATCCGGCACTATCGCATCATCTGTTCCCACTTGGGTCGTGGTGGTGGCTGCCGCTGCAGGAGCTGCCGAGACATCCATAGGCGGCAGCGTGGCCACCGGATTGAACGGCGCATCCAAGTCCTCAAGGCCACGGGGCGGCTTCAGCTTGGATAACTCCTCGCGCAGGTGGCGATAGTGACGACGCAGGACCATTGAGTTGAAGGAAATAGTGCGACTAGCCCTCTCGGTGTACTGCGGCTTCCCCAGCTCCTCGATCCAGCCCTCTATTTGGGCGCAGATTTCCTCGCGCTTCAGCCAAAAATGCTTGTGAATGACCTAAAATTAAATAAATTAAATGGAAATTTGGTTTATCTTTGGCATGGTAATACATTTAAGTACAACTTACATCTTTGAAGCAGTGACTTGGGCTGCGTATTTGCTCCAGCATCGCCCAGCGCACGCAGGCCTGATAGATATTGCTATTGTACTCCCGCGACGAATTGGTGCCACTCGGAGTGCCACGACTCCTTTCAAAGCCCGGCTCATTGAAATATGGCTCGGGTACTAGGATCAGCGACTGGATGGAGACGAGCACCTGCAGGAAGCTGGAGGTCTGCGCATTCCACTTCTCCTCGGGCCGGCCGTGCCAGGTGTTCAGAACCGACAGGCACACCTTACCGTCATTGTAGAGGTTGGGGTTGAAGCGCACCGAATGGCGGCCCGTGGTCTCCAGATTGATGAGCATGGGCTGGTTGGGGTAGTCCGGCGGAAAGAAGACATCAAACTCGAAGCACCCGTTGGCATACGGCGTGTCTGCCGGGCCAGTGATGAGTACCTGATAGGTCAGAAAAATAGCCATATTAGTAATAATTGAATCCATAAACGGCAAGTCGAATCACACCTTCATGATGTCCAATCTATCCGTATCACAGCGCACAAAGACAGAACTACTAAAGCTGAGCGGCAGGCTGGTGGACAGTGTCACCGCCTCCTGGGCGAGCCGCTTGACCCGAGATGGATGGTAGCGATCGCCGGCGAGCCGCACCATTTTCTCGAAGTGGTGCGAGACCACAAACCGGAAGCTGTTGTTATCTGACTCCACAATCATGTCGAACGTGTCGAACTGGCGCTTCTTCATCAGCTCCAGGTAGCGTTGCTCAATGGATTTACTCAGCGGCTCCAGCTGCCCACTGCCGTCTTCGTTGGTGTGCAGCATGTTGATGAGGGCATCCGCATCCGTGGTCTTTTGCACCAAAACACTTGTTTCATGGATGTCCGGAATGAGCAGGGCTAGTCCCTCATCGTCGCCGTCATCGATGTTAAAGGTCAACTGATGTGTCTGACCCTTGATGTTCGACTTCTTGTTCACTCTGTGCAAAGCAAAGGGTTAACGAGTTAAAATAGGTAAAAGGCAGCATTAATCATATACTCACTTTAGTCGCTTGGCGTACGTGTCCACGCAGGTCTTCATGTTCGTGAGGAGCTCCACTATGGGAGGCGTGCTCTCCCCACTGCCACTAGCCGCCGGCTGCAGCAATGAGACGAGCATCTTGGACAGCGACAGGGCGCGCAGAAGCTTCAGTATGGCACGGTACAGCGGAATGTGGCGCGTGATATCCAGCACGGAATCGTTGCGCAGGTATGAGCTGAGGGCGGGAATCAGGCAGGACTGCTGCAGAAGGGTTTGGAAGATGGGCGGCAACTCGCCCGTAACATCTCTGACATCATGATAGGCCAGGATGTCCTCTCCGCACATGTCACTCGGTATACAGTCGCCCGGATTAATGTAACTTGCCAGAACCAGCAGCAACACCGTGACGTGCTCCTCCTCGCTCTTCTGCCGAAGCAACGCCTGTTCCACATTCCACGACTGGGTGGTAGAACCTGTGCCGAAGCCCGTACCCTTGGCCCAGTACATGTGGCTTTTATCGTCCGACGTTGCACTTGGCGTGACCTCTTCAGGTGCATTTGCTTTAACACCGCTGGCACTTCCGTTTCCACTTCCGTTGCCGATGGCGCCACTACCACTACTTGTTCCACTTGGTGAGGGCTCGTTAATCGGTGCTCCAATCCTGTTGTTGTGCGACTGATGTGAGAAAATGCCCAGGCAGTTAAGCACCAGGTGCATGGCTCCCACTTCGATAACAACGCGACGCAGTAGCACGCCGTCGTCGGTCGACAGAGGCACACTATCCAGAAGCTGGCGGAACACCTCAAAGGGCAAAGTGGGCAACGAAGGGGCTAGAGACAAACTGTAAATATCATCTGAAACAGAAAAAGGGAGGTGGGTTACAAACTAGAAATCGAATGCCCCTTCAATTACTCACTGCCTTCGCCATCTCCCGTGACTCCTAGGACTAAACGAAGAAGGCACTGTGCTCGCATCTTGTCCCGCAACAAGACATCGGAGTAGGCGGGCAGTCGCAGGAATAATCCAAATGCCGCTAGAGAGTGCTGCGGCACTGAGCTGACAGTTGCCTGCTTGGCTGCCGGCTCGCAGATGGTGTCCTCCAGATCCTCGTAAATCTCGTCGTTCGGCTCCAGCTTCACCCAGTCAGAGAGCGGCGGACTCTTCTCCTTTTCGCTAACCACCAAGGTGGTCTTCCTGCCGGAGTGCTCCGGATAGACCGTGGGCAGGTAGTGGGCCAGTAGTGAGAGGCCGCCGCTGCTAGAGAATCGTTGCAGTGGCGATGGCAACGGCTCCTTGCAGGCGGCCTTCGTCTTCTTTGCCTCGCTCGTATCATCCGCCCGCTGCTGGGGCACCAGATCGAGCGAAATGCAAGGCTTCGAAAGCGAATACCCTGCATCTTGCAGCGAGGCCAAAACCTGCGAAATAGTCGCATCTCCAGCCAAATAGATATCCGAATACTCTGGTATGACCAATTGGTTGCCATTAGCTGCATTGGCCGATTGCAGCAAGAACTCCTCCACGTTGAAAATATCTGTAAAAAGAATATTTGGTTAGAACTGCACTTCATTCGTTGTAAATCTAGCAGATACTTACTGGAAGCCAAGTTTAATGAGCTGGTCTGAGTCTCCTTGTCTTTGTTCATGGCCGCCTGGTTCTTAGCATCTTTTATTCGCTTGTCTTTGGCTGCCACAGCGGCTCCAACGGTGAGGAATTCCATGCTGCCCGCCTCAACGTTGTTAAAGTTCAGGAAGCTGCTGCTCTTCTCCAGCTTGCTATCACTGGACTTGGCAGTCGCACTGGACACGCCACTGCTGGAGGCCGAGGCCTCGCCAGCTCGTTGATCTGTTGGTTGTTGATAAACTAGGTTACTATACACTAAGGGGTCACAAACAAATAAAATAAAAGAAACCAAATAAATTAATTATATAAGTTAAAGCATAAATATTCAAAAATATAGATAAATTATAAAATGGTAAAAAATGATAAATGTCTCTCAAAAAACTTACCACTGACGCAATTCTGCATAATCTCCTGGCAAGTGGTGCTGGTGGTCACCGTGAACAGCATGTGGTGGGCGCTGCTCCGCTTGGCCGGGTGGTTATTTACTGCTGCCACGGGCAAGCTAGTGCTGGCACCACTCGAATTGCCTCCCAAGATGGCGGAGAGAGTGTCCCTCCGCTGCAAGGGCTGCTGACTTCGAACCGAGACTGTGATGTGTTCGTTCTCCAGGAGAAGCTGCAGCACCAGCTGTCTGGTGAACCCAGATATAGTGGGTCGAACCCCTTGCGAAGACCTCAGCGGCTTGCAAATTATGGCTCCGATTAGCAGCGATGTGAGCACTTCCTGGTTGCCAGGATGGCAGGCGCTCACCCGCGTAAAGAAGTTGATGGTGGCCCTTTCCAAGCGGATGAAGGACTGCTGCATGGGCAGTGTCTTGCTGAACTGGGCGGCATGTGTGTTGCAGAGCAGCTGCAGCAGAGGCTTCCAGAACACGGAGCCCTGCATGGTGCCTAGCCAATCTCGCATTGGACCCTCGGCACAGCACTCGGCAAAGAAGTCAAGCACTTTGGGCACATTCGAGCTACTCAGCAGTGGAGTATTATTGCTCACACTGGCTCCGGCCTTGTCAAAGTCCGTTAGCGAAGAGTCCTCGTCATTTGCTGGAGCAGCTGCCTGATTGTTGGCTGAAAGCTCCTCTTCCCCCGCAGCGACTGTGGCTGTAGAAACCTCTTGCTCCGATCCGGGCAACAGGTGCATGCAATACTCGTATATGGCGTGGGACAACAGCTTAGGCAGTCCCGAGTCCAACATTTGATAAACTGCAGCCGGAGACTGGCAAGCCAGGGCCAGAGTCTTCAGGAATGTGGGACGCTGAAGCAGAACTGTAAGATTCTCGCTACCCTCGCGCCGGAACCAGGCACTGCCGCTCTGCACCTTACTGTCGTCGGTCTGTCCACGAGCCGGAGGTTCTAGTTTCACTCCCAACTTAACCAACAGCTGGTTGAACAGCTCCGGCTTAATGTAACACAAAGCACACAGTAAGGAGTCAAAGCTACTCTTCAGAGGCTCATCGTTCTCCAGGGACGACACCCATTCGAAACAGGTCTCGAACAGCGACGATGAAATGAGGAGCGGTAACTCGGCTAGTTGCTGCTGGGTTTGCACTTTCCACAGAATAGAGGCAATCACCTTAACAAATCCACTTTGTGGATTATTGCAGCGCGCCTGCTGGCTGTAATTGTCGTGCAGTTGCATTACCCAGTCGATCAGCACGCGCAATTTGTCTAGCAAGTGCTCCGTAGAGCCGGTAACCACTTCGTGGATGAGATCGCACACGGCATCGCTGGAGAGTTTGAAAACTGAAAAGAAAATGTATTAATTGCTAGGTCTAAAATATCAGAGGCTAGCAGAGATTGACAAACCTTGGGGAGTAGTGTGCCACAGGAGCGTCCTTAGTAGCTGCAAACTGAGCTCGTGGTTGTAGGCGCCCAGCTTTAGCAAAATTGTCTCCAAGTGCTGCTGGGCAAGACTTGGAATCATTGGCATTATGTTGAGCAGTGAGCAGCAGGCCTCTAGAAAGCCTGGATAAGCAGCTGGATAGGCCGCGATCAGATCCGCCAGTTTGCTGTCCGGTTGCAAAGCGGCCACATGGAAGCAACGCGATAAAATCCTCACCCAGCCAATACTTGTCTTGGCAAAGGCATCGTCCTCAAGCATTGCATCCGCGTCCATCGCAGCCAAAGCTGCCGTTTGCAGTGGCGAGGAGCATGAAGCTAGAGAATCGATAAATGGACTAGGCGAGCGCAGCCCCTGCATGCGATTACCGAAGATTGTCTGGCCAAGCACAGCGATTTGCACAAGACCTACATTACCACAATCCTTGGGCCTGCAAATTAAATTAATTTTCTCATTAAAGTTTTAAATCCAATCGGCCATTTCCGCTTTCAACATACTTGTACAGCCTTAGAACAATGCTGGTAGCCACCTCCGCCTTGGCTAACTTGAGCCTGATGCAGGTCAAACCAGTGGTAGCCATGGGTGCACCCACTGGGATAGAGCCCACACCATAATCTCTTGACAACTCCAGCGCCACCGCCGAGGGGCAAGAGGCCAAACTCGTTGTGTGCGGCACCAGCTGCACCTCCTTCAGCAAAATCGCTGTGGGAAGTGTGATGGTCAGGTCCACGTGCGTCTCATTTGGGTAGAACATGTAGCTCCAGGCTGGCGATCGAGGTCTTCGATGCGAATTGTTGGGATTGGAGATTAGGACCTCGGCACTCTGGGCCGCATCGTTTTCGGAGACAATGTGCGAGAAGGGTGCAAAGTTGATCAGTCCATCGTACTGGGCACCACTTCTCGGTGGCTGTGCTGCCGCTGCCCCTGTTGTCCCCGTGCCAGTGGTTGTCTTTTTGCACGTACTGTTTGCCGCCACATGACTGTTTCGCTTAAAGCGTGTATGGCGCGTCAAGTGCTGCATAATCAGCGAGATCTGCCGAAATAAAACTTTGAATAAGTTTCTGGAGAGTAAAATGTTTTCACATTTTCTCTTACCAATCCTGGCTGCATATTAATGATCGTCTTATTCAGTCGCACTAAGTTGTGACATATAATCTGAATTCCACCCAGCTGAGTAAACGTCTGAACTGCCGCTGTGACCTCCAGAACTTTTGAGATGTACCACAAGAAGGGTTCCGAGAGCGGCAGACGCGGAAGGGTCGCATTCCTTTGAATGGTGGCTGTTGGTAGAAAGGATCGTTAGACTTTAGTACTTGGAAAATATATTAATAGAGCGCAATCTTACTTTCTTCAAGGTATTGGCAAATGGGTGCTACAACCAGTCGGGGATTTGAGGCCTTATCGCTGAGGGTTATCATCAAACTGAATACTGCATCTGCGATTGTCTGCGGATCATCCAAAACCATATTGGACTTTAGTGAGAAAAAGCAGCCAGAGGACATCATGGTGAAAGTGTTTGTAGAGCACTGGGAAAGTGTTCCAAAGAGGCGCTTCATTGTGGGGAAATGGCGCAGAACTAAAAGGACAAGATTTATTAATAATCAATTTATAGTTTGTATAGAAACTATGAGTTTGAGAGAAACTATGAGTTTAGACCCACCCCAATCAGCGATGCATGGTACTTTGCTACGATGTCCTTCCGTATTTAACTGCTCTGCTTTTGTCTCATCCGTTTGACTTTGATTGGATAGTTCCTCCTCCTCGGGTATGGTAACCTCCTAAAAAGCAGTAAACAAATGAGATACTTTTTACGACATTTTTTGGAGATACTTACACTAGGTTGTCTGGGCATCTCAGTTAGAACCATGTGTGAGGATAGTTTCAGCAGATTTATGATAAGCGAATTGTCGCAGATTGTGGCATTCTGCTTCGCGGGATTCTCCGATCCCAAAACATTTGCAAACAGATTGCTAAAGTTGTTGCCAGCTGTGTTATTCTCATTACCACGCTGACACTGAAGTTTCTCCCCGTTGGAAATGTTGTTGTACACCAGGAAAGCTAAAAATAAATAAAAATATATTAATATTCGATAAAGTATTCTAATGGAGAAGAATTTCCAGTACTTACAAACACTTTCGGTGATTTTTAACGCTATGTTGAGATCTCCCTTGTCGTTGGGCATCATTAGCAGATCACGAACCAGCTGATTCTGAGCATCGATCGGTCCCTGCTGGTTGCTTATAGCGCCACCAGGTTGCACCAATTGAAGGACAACATGCAACAAAATGTCCTTCAGCCGACGCTTGCAGGGAATGCCACTGGTCTCGCTTTTGCTGTGCAGCCATAGAAGCAACTCATGCAGGTGCTTGCAGATGGTTGGTCCAGCCTAAAAAAATTAAAAATGTTGTCACCTATTTATAATAGATTCAATGTTATGCTAAACTTACACATCGGTTGGTTATGATAGAGGAGCTCATGCCATAGCCGGAGAAAAACCGCAGCAACATCTTCTCAAAGTTCTCATCATTCACAATAACCTCGTTGATACGGGTACAGTCCGCATCCTCGCCAATAGGTAGTGCGTTGCAGGCGAGTAACAGGCACTGGAAGCCCAGACACCAGGTGCGTAACTTGATGTCATTGTGCCAGGCCAAGGCCAGGAGCAATCCCTGCACAGCATTCGCCCCAAACGGAATCTTCGGAACATCCGTATGCGTGATGCCACTGGTGTATGGCTTGTCGGAGAGCTCGCAGTTCAGCGTGAGCCACATCTGCAGCACCTGCTCCAGGTGCACCCACGTGTCTTCATAGTGCAAGTCCGCCAGGATGGAGTCGAAGACCTTCTTGAACATCACATATGTGTTGCGCCCATTGTATTCTGTACCTGACCACAGTTGCGTCAAGTACTCTGGCCAAGGAGCAGCTTCAGGTGGCGGCGAGACAAACTCATTGGTCAACACCTGAGGCAGCGAGGAGTAGAGATCCAGCGAAGTGCGATTCGTAAGCCTTCTGAGCTGCGTTTCCACGTGCAACTCCAGGCCCACGTCCAGCCGTGAGTCCAGGGCAATAGAGATGGACTTGCAGAAGAAATTGAAAGTGTTCTTGCAAAGGGCATTGCTCTCCTTCTTGGTCACTGGCTTTGTACGCTCGATCATGTCGATGTCGTTCAGCATTTCGTCGAATTCCGTGTCATCGCATTCAATCAATGATGGTAAGTAATTATATTTGACAGCTGAAATTGTAAATAAGGCGAGTTGTACAATTGAAATTGTTTAGAGTGTTGTGTTATAGAATTGCACTATAAGGGTATTCAAATAATATTCAAATGGGATCAAACTAAAAGCTGGGAAAGAATTCTTGTGGAAAGAACCGTAAATGGTTTGTTATTAACTTTTGGTAGTTTTTTTCGGTTGAAAATTTTAACTAATTTAAAAAATGTTCAACAAATACGGTCCCTGCATGGGGTAGTCAGGCCATCTATAAGACAACCAATCAAGGTTCTACGGTTAAGAAAAGTACTATGTTTACCCTCTTGATAAAATTCTCTTGCTGTCGGCATCAGCATCTCAAATTGTGCCTCAGTGCACGAGGAAGCAGTGGCTAAAAGAATGAAAAATTCATTGTTTAACCATTCCCTTGCAAGGAATTTCGCTTCTACGGACAAGCCGAAGAAAGGAATTCCTTGGAAATGGTTTTTAGAGCAATTTAATGTGCACATTTGCACGTATATATATATATATATATGTTATAACTTGAATAAATATATAAGCATTTTGCTTAATAAATTTAACTATATTGTCATGTTAAGTACTTACAAGTATAGTCGCTGAATAAATCTCGTGTTTCCTGAACTGTGGCTTCCATGGTTCTTGGTGTATCATTTGTGGGTGTGGTATCATTGTCTCTGAACTGCTTGTCGGCATCCAAAAGGTCCTGCAAGAAAAAAGGTTGTTAATAAATTAAATATAATATTTCAGTTTATTTCGTAGGCTGATAAAGTTAATATCCACTCACCTGAAGCAAACATGTAATAGCATGGACAGCCCATGGCTGCTGCTGATCATTCCACACGGATAGGCGCACAAGCTGCTCCAGCTGGGCCGTAGTCACAATCTTACAGAGCTGCACAGACGGTCTGCATGCGGCCACCAGACGGGCGATTACCTTGCAGGTCAGCAGGAACTGGTCCATGTTGCAATCGAAGTCCATTTCCAACAGCAAAGCAAAGAGCCCTCGAATAACCACCTTGATGTTGGCCATTCGAAGTGTCTTCAGTCCCTTGTCAAAATTGCTGTCGCGTTCACCATCGGCACCCGAGACATCCTGGTGTTTCGGCGAGGATGACGAGGCTACCGTGCTCTTAGATGTACTGCTACTTGCACTGCTACCACCAACACAGAGGCCAGCCATATTCATCTTTCCACCGGTGGCGGTCGACTTGGTAGGTCCAGAGCCCTTGGATTTCGTTGACAGCTCCATGAAAATACCAGGATGCTAGGTTAACGATTCATATTTTTAGCTTGTTGCATCCCATTTAAAATTAATAAGCTTACTCACCTCATTTTGTATCATGTAAATCTTCTTTCCCCAGTCCGTGTAGGGTTGTGCCGAGTATTTGTTCTGCTGAATGATGCGCTTCTTGAAGCAGCGCAACTGCTTGCTGTTGGGCGTGTTGCTGGGTCTAGTCTTGGTGAAGTCGCTCTCACAGCTCATGAAGTCCCAGCGAGCAGCTGCTGCAATTAGATATGTGTTAATATGATTATAAACAGTATCCTTGTTGAATTCACTTACATTTATCCTTGCGCTCGTTGTCATCCAGGCACACAGAAAGAAACAGAAGTAGCCAGGTGATCAGCTGAAGATCGGATGCGGTGCCCATTGCTGCATTGCGGTCAGCAGCATTGGCAGACGTGCTGGGCTGCTCCGACTGATATTTGTAATGCGGGGAGATGGGTGCCAATAGCTTGACGAGCGTCTTGAGCACTGCGTCAATCACTATGGATCGGCATGCGCCCATAGCAATACTGCGACGTCCCAGGTAGGTGAGCAAAAAGAATATGCTGCAAGAGGAGACGAAAAATATTAAAGATTAATTTATTTTTAAGCTCCATCAGGGTTCCAAGCACTAACCGATCCTGGGGGAAAGCCTTGCAGTTTTGCGCCGAGAACAGGCTGCAGAAGGTGTCAGCGAGAAAGTCTCCCCACCACGGCTGGAAGCAGCACATTCGCACCAGCAATGAACAAGTGGCCAACTGCAGTTGAGCATCACCATAAACGACCAGCGAATTGAAAAGCGCCTTTGCCGTGGCCGCATTGAATTTCTGGTGTACGGGCAGGATGTTCTTAATTCCATACTCGATGGAAAAGTGCAGTAGCACCTCCACCAAACTCAGACTGAGCACTCGTAATTTGTCTCGCGATGCAGCGCGCAGGATTTCGTCCGTCATCGGAATCGGCTCACCCGGGAGAGGCGTGGCACTCAAAGCGTTAGGAGAAAGTGCTCTTTCCAAGCGAAGCACCACATTCCGGATCACATTAATTTGATACTGCAGAAGCATGCATTCATCGTACAGAGAAACCACCTTATTGTTGTTATCCAGACCACTGAGCTCCTCGTCGCGCTGTTTGTTGATAAAGGCTTGTAGGTGAGCCACATTAGACAGCTCACTATTCCGCATGGGAGCCAGAAGATCCATCAGTTTGCAGCTGGCCAGGCTGTAGCGGCAATGTACATCCTCGTACAGCGCATTGAGCGACTTTAGTTGCGACTGAAGGCTCTGTGTGGGCTGCTTGATGAATCTCATCAGGTGATCGCCATAGCCGTCGTGCTCCAGCACCACCGGATGACCAAAGAACCGTCCCAAGGGTACTTTGCATTTTGTGGACGACATGCCAATTCGACCAATGATGGTTAATTTCAAGTACCGGCAAATTGGCGCCGGCTGAATGTCGCTAAGCACAAGGGTCTTCGTCTGGATATCATTAACCTGGACCAAACGCGTGCAGTCGGTCTCCTCGTCAAAGCACCAGATGTCAATATTCAGGGAAGTCACTTCATCGCAAGAGGGAATCACCAGATCCGTGAGCAGGATGTGCTGACCAAAGTCTAGTACCACAAATCGTCTGGCCCCCGAGTGCATCCTATCAATGACGATCATTTGCTTGGGCGGCGGAGTGATTAGCTTGTGCCACGCAATCGGCTGGCAAGGATTGGCGCTCAGATTATCCATGATCTTTTCGCTTTCCGCGGCATCGTCCAGAATGCTGTCACCTGTTTCTGTCGCTTGCTGCGATGGATTCGGCTCAGAAGTAGTTTCCAGGCCTTCAATTGGGGCTCCCATCTCCGCACTAAATGGAGGCGATGTGTTACCGTCCCAGTTGTCTAGTTTGCCAAAGTCATCGAAAGAGATATGCTCGTATATCTTCTTCTGCATGTAGCTTTCGAATAGTGACAACTTGGGCAAAAACTTGGACATTTTTAGCTTGTCCATGATGGCCGCCTTCTCAATTTTAACCTCCTCTTTCAGAGCATGTTCAAGGGAGTCGGCAAGCGAGGACCCAGCTATAAAGATATTTTAATATAATATTAAAATAGGCATACAATGGCGGGACTAACAGTTACTTACATGTTTTATCCTTGAACCCATTGACCAATCCAAAGGCATCGTAATCGACCTTACCCTGCTTTTCCTTCATCTCCTCCACCAAACATTCCACATCGTTAACCAGATCGTTGAGCTAATAATTATTATCATATTATATTTAATGCTCATTTGTTATTATATTTTTAGTCATACCATTTCTTCGCCTTTCTCCTTGGCCACCACTAACTTCGGCATCATCATCACATCCTCAATTACCACATTGGCAGCCGAGTTTCCTCCAACACTGTCGATGTTGTCGATTCGAGTGGCCTCGGAGGTTTGCACGCAGTTGAAGTGCAGCTGCACCACCTCCAACAATCCACGCAATTGGTTACTGATGCTCTTTCCTCGAATCAGATATGGGAAGGTGCGGAAGTCCACGCCGTCTGGAATAGAATAATTTTGCTGTCACTGCTTACTTATTGTGGATAATATTAAATGCAACCTATGGAGCTCAATCGCTTGATGTCCAGCCCTGTCACGGGCAGAATGGTAGAGCTGCTGCGTATCACATTAGTAAGGGCCACCGACGAGCCGGGACCTTGTCTGCTGACGTTGGGGAAGTCAAAATCAAATATTTCCGGCTCAAAGGGATATCCGTAGAGGCCAAATCGCGTGCTCAACAGCGCACAGTGGGGATCCCAGCGCTTGTCGATTTCGGTGGCAATATCCTTAAGCAGATTGATGGCCTGTTCGGAGATGCTGTTGTTCGACTGAGCTGTCGATGTGGCACAGGTAAGCATCATGTACCAGCGTACAACGCTTCCGCACTGAGCACGCGGTAGTTCCGAAAATGTGTTGGCAATAGCTGATTTGAAGCTGTAGTCCAGTGTTGTGTGATCCTGCACCTCTGCTGGCAGATTGGTTGCACCCCTGAAAGGGAATATGGTTTAGTTTAGTTTCTACATAGATTTGTATTCACTTACTCTGTCAACATGATCAGCAATTTCACACATTTGTGGGCTGTACTCCGTTCGCTGTAGATAACGCAGTTTCGCAGCAACTGCTCGATGTGCTTCTCAGCGAGCGAAATGCACTCGAATTGCTGGGCCAACAGATCCTGGATGTTTGCTGCCGTCTGCTTGTTGATCTGCTCCTTGAGTCGTTCCGACTTGGGTGACCGAAAACGGTTTAGCCTGATGAAGCAAATCCAATTGAGCACGTCAAGCGACAGGTTTTTGGCCAACGGACTGGAGGCCGGATCGCTGGCGATTCGCAGCAGCTGAACCAGCAATACGTTGCTCTCTAGCATGGCGATGCGCTGCATCCGGCCATTACTGATTCGATTATGAGACTTGACCGCGCGTACGCTGATGGAAATCTCGTGCAGCCAGTCGCAGCCTGCGAATAAAAACAGAAGAAGATTCTCGAATAAAAACTGTATTTGGATTCTCGACCACCAAAACGATTTGCAGAACCAGGAAATACCTTCCCTACTCGGCAGTTGCCCGGCCCTGTGTCCAAGAGAAGAAGCAACTGATGCTGGATGGCCTTGAAACTTGTTTTTAAAAATCTTGGCTAGAATCACCGGATTACTGCACTCCAACTTTTCTTTGTTCACCTCAATAATCTTAATCCATGCGCTTTTCGCTTCGGGATATGCTTTTTGAAACTCGATCTTAATCATCTTCATTATATCTCTGACATTAAAGGGGTTCCTAGAGATCTTGTTTCTCTCCACAAATTCCTCAACTTGATGCGGGCGCTTGTGCCGCTTTGGAAAAGCTGCAAAAGGTAGCGATATGGGCGGTAAACAACTGACGCGATGAAAAAATCAAATCTAACAAGCTGCCACTAGTAACAAACTGCGTACCCTTGTCGAAACTCGATGTTAGGAGTGGCAACTGTAACCCCAAATTTATCTAAACGCTTTATCTAAATGCTCGGTCGCTTCTTAACTAGATTTACCCATTTCCCAGCCTACCCACCTCTTGTCTTGTTCTGCCCATCCTTCGATGGGTCCGACACCGTTTTTATGTGCAGCAGGAAGTTCCTGGTGCGTGTCTTGAACAGTTTCGGTGATGTGAGCGTGGCGGTGCCTCCCTGATCACACAAATCAATGCATGAGGAGAGCTCGATGGGACCGGCCAAAACCTCCGCATTGTGGGCTAGTAAATACTCCTCACTTAGCACGGGGTTTTCGTTGGCAACTGGAAAGGAGATTGCACATTGATTAGGAAGGAGCTTACGTTATTAATGTTAAAACTTACTATATGAGAGATCAATGTTGTCATCGATGACATTTGGCTTATAACTGGAATGAGGTCCTTTCATTCGGTAGCCAAATCCGTTGGTGTTCTGTTTTAGTAGGGTGACCTGAATAGCTGCGGGATTTGAGCATTGCTGATAGACCGTGAACTTAAGATCGATGTGACCGAGGGACACTGGTTGGGCTAAATTTAGCTCTATAATATGCTCGTCCCAAGTGGTCCTGAAGGATTAGAAATAGTTATTACTATTGATAAAGCAATTAAATGTGTATCAAGTACTCACGCATCATTGTGCAAGCGCCAGGTGCGAGTGAAATCCCTTTCGTCACCACCATGCCGCATATTCTGCGACTGCTTACGTTGCTTCTGCACCTGACCGAGATCGTTCCAACAACTGGGCACTTCGGCAGAGTAAACGGTCAGTTTATCGTCGAACTGAGTAAGGGCGTAGAAGACCTTTAGGTCTTCGAGTGTCAGGTCGGCCGTCTTGTAAGCGAGCAGGTTGGCATTCGTGGCAGCCGCGGAAGACGCCGATGGCGA
This sequence comes from Drosophila mimetica, assembly GCA_037075245.1. Taxonomy (NCBI): domain Eukaryota; kingdom Metazoa; phylum Arthropoda; class Insecta; order Diptera; family Drosophilidae; genus Drosophila; species Drosophila mimetica. Next base: position 12,840,174 of record JBAMCH010000023.1, read on the forward strand.
AGTTTGGACGTGCGCACTAGAAGGGTTCGAAGCTGCTGCTGCCTCATTGCCAACATCCACGCAAATGGAGTCGCTGGCGAGCAGAGTCTTGCCCAACACGTCTGTTCCAGCTGCATGGCGCGCGCCATCCGTCACACTTACATCCGCTGCCTGTGTTAACGTGGTACTGCAGTCATCTTCCATCTCAAGCAACTCGTCCCCGGAGTCATTCTCACCCTCGCTCAGCGAGTAGAATAGCAGGCCGCCCTGGCGTGAGCAACAGCACAGCCTATCCAGATTCCGGCAATAAACCACAGACTCAAAGTGCTCGCCCTCCTCCTCGATCACCATGGTGCCTTGAAAATCGGCAAGCGAGTAGATCTCGACGCTGCCATCTGCACATACTACGCATATGGAGCCGGCATCCTTATGCTCCGGAGATGAGTTAAAGTGTGGCAGGATGCAGAGTTGCTTGGGGCACTTGGCCCGACTGAAGGTCATGGCCAGGGTGTAATCGTTGGATATTTGAGTGTCATCATAGTCGAAAACCAAGAGCTGAGCTGCGACATTTCCCTCGGCGTTGTTATCTAAAAGAATCGAACATTAATATAATTTTATAAAAATTTGGATATTTTTTTAGTTTTCTCGTACCTGTGTCCATTGACTCGTCCGCCTGCTGCTCCTCATCCTCTTCCTCTTCCTCCTTGGCTACAGTGGCCATGATGATCTTGCTACCCTCCGTCTCCGGCGCTTTGGTGCGCAGTAGCTTAACCAGTAGCTGGTTGCATTTCGGAGTAGTGGGCAGGATCTCGGCAATCTCGATGATCTCTTGCACCGAGTGGGTCACACCGTTAGCCCCACTACTGGCACCATCCAAAGCATTCATGCGTTTTACACTTGTCCAACTCTCAACCACACAGTCAATCTCTTCGGTGACCGTCATCTTGTCGCTGGTGCTGTTGGTGCTTCCGTTGATCATGATGTTATTATTGTTATTCGAGGAATTTCCGCCCAGGGAGTTGGCCTCGTTGTTGTTATTATTATTATTGTTGTTCTGATGAGTCATCTCCACATCGTCGACAAGTTTATCGATATCGTTGCACATGCCAAGATTACTAACATTCACCGTATTCGATCCGACCATCAAACTTAGCGGTTCCTCTAGATTGTGGTCAAGGATCTGGGACAAGGTGCACAAATCGAAATCGTACAAAACGGAGGCATCGTCGGTGCTTTGGCTAACTCCGTTGTTCTTGTTGTAGGTCATCAGGGCTGACACGAAACCGTTGCTATCGAACCCATCAGTGAACTTCTCGTAAGGGGTCATAGCCTTGTTATCATCATCTTTAGACTCGAGATTCACTTGGGTCACGGCCGCATTGTTTTCGCCGGAGACTGTAGCGAGAGGTATAAATATATTTAATTAATATGTGATCGCATGATTAAAGTTTAGGATGGGTTATCTACAAAATATTCAAGGTCTTGCTCACCGTTAACCATCGGGGATGAGGACTTCATCAACTGACCGCCAACGCTAGATACACTGCCACTATCATTGCTGACGCTCGCTGAGGTCTCGCTGCTTCGGTCCACCTCGACGATGTTGAGCACTACCATGCGCAGGGCCAGCTCGCCGCTGCTCTGGCGCACACTGACGCCCAGAACGATCTTGGATCCCACTACGCCTGCGCGAAGCGTGGACGTGGAGGTTATTTGATGGGCATTCACACTGCCAAACTTTCCACTAGATACCGCATTCGATCCCGAATGCGTACCTACTCCACTGCTGCTGCCTGCTCCGCCATAATTTGCCGCCGAGTACACATAGTTTACCTTGGTGCGGGCTCGTGCATTGGGTAGAACACAAATGGCCGTAACCCGCGCCCACTCGAAGCTCTCTTCGAAAACGTCCTTTAGCAATGTCGGAACATGGATGCTGTGCATCAGCTTCAGGTGGCGTTCAATGCTCCAAACACTCAGCTCTCCCGTTTGAGAGCAACTGGTGCAAAGCACATTCGCGTAATCGCTATTGGAAATGATGTCAAATCCTAGTCCGGGTGCTGGTAATGCGGGATTGGTGGCGTAGGTGATGGACAGCGGGACATTCTGAGTGTACTCGCCCTTGACAAAGGGACACAGTGGTGAGTGCCTTTCGTGCTCGCTCCACGGCTCATCCGTCTTCTCCCAGCAGACTAGACACACGTTGCAGGTGAAGCACATGGCGCGATCCTCGCCGGAGGATGATGGCTGATGGTAAAACCCGGCCTGAGCCATTTGATCGGGCAGAGCCCACTTGTAATCCATGTGGGGCCACTTCTCAAACGTCTGGCGACGAACTGCTTCCGAGTGCATGAGGACGCGCTGAAAGTTGCTAAAGTTCCAGCCAAAGTCTGGCACTCGGGAACCCATCAGCATGTCGGTGAGGCGCTCGTTGATGGCGGAGGCGATGGCCAGCACGGGAATGTGGCGCTCCAGGCGCTTCAGTAGGATGACCACATTGTTGGACACCAGCTTAAGGCTGGAATAGGGCACCTCCAGGCATATGGTATTCCACTGAAACGGAAAAAAAGTGTCAGATTTAATTATACATTGTAGAAACAATAAATTCTCACCCTCTGGGCCTTGATGCCCTTCTTGGCATTCAGCTGTGCTTGGTTAATCTTCTGAGTCAGCTCGTTGCTAATGTCACACGGACACTCCAGACCCTCGCTCTCCAGCTCGGTGATGCAGTTCTGAAAGATGATCGCCTCGGACAGGATAATCTCCAGTTTGATGTAGTCGTCGTTCTGTCCAATCGGCGCCTGCAGAATGGTGTCCAGCAGCAGGACGCCGTTGTAATCGCCTCGCAATCCAAGGTTATGGCCATCCCAGAACAAGATCTTGTCCTGCAGGGGCATATACCGACCTTGAACGATGCTGTCGCCTGAGAAAAACCGGAAAGAAGTAAACATTAGAAAGGGAATATGACTCATCCTTGCTGATTTCATCACAAAACAATCAAGTAGATTTCTGCTCTCCCTTTTTCGAGATGTTTGAGGGCCTCAAATGATTTTAGACTTTATATACACATACAAAAATTATTATAATAATAATATGTTGGCTAATCAAACATAATCAGATGTCAATAAATCAAGTTTAAATAAGCATTTTTGAAAGTGAAAGTCTAAAATAAAGGTCAGGCTCTATCATAATTTTATACGAAACATAATCAGACCCAATAGATTACGATTCTACACCCGTGAAATAGAAGACCGGAACATTCCCGAAAATCGTTTCCGTACTACAAGTTCATGGGCAGCGGGGGCGAGGAGGGAGGTCTTTAAACAGAGCAACTGCGTAATAGAAACAAAACAAAAACAAAATGCGTGCTGCTGGTGGCTAATAGAAAACAATAACAAACGCATTGCGATAGGACAGTCTATAAGATTTCGATTCCCGGGGGGAATCACCCGGATTGGCTTTGATTGGATTATCACTTTCCGTTTAAGGATTTCCCAGAGCTTTGTTAAAAATTGATGCCAAACGCATACACAAAAAACTGCCAGCACACACAACCGTACATACAAACGATTGGACAAGTGCAAGGCAATTACGTACAGAAATGCAACACAGTGAACCGTGGCTACGGCGAACTGCATATAAATTGTTAGTTGGCATGCACAGAGAGAAAATTAGCGCTGAATTTTTAACATTTTCTTACACTTTAAAACAAATTAGAATTCGAAGATGTTAGCCATTACCATAGAAAATTGGGCGTAGCACTTCAAAGTTTTACAAAAAAATTTAAATATGAGAAATATGAGTGATAACAACATTTTTAATTTAAAGCTTGGAGTATTAAAAAAAAAGTATTACTTAGAAGAATAATTATTTTGTATACCTATATCTTGGTATTAACTTTACTACGCTGTACTGACATGATTCAGCCCATTCTGATCTTTGAAAAACATCAAAGATTATTGATATATTGCTGTTTTTCTCTGTGTGGGTTCTAATTCGCAGTTCTCCACTGTATTGACATTTGCGTGCGCCAGTGTGCGTCAGTTGCCCCATCCGTGGGTACATATGTGTATGGTTTTTTCTTCAAGACATCTTACCATTGGAACCGAGCTGATAGGTCTGCAGGATCACCCCCGAGTTGGCGTCCAGAACCTTGACCGTGCTGCCATGATCAAAGAACAGGAGGACATTCAATTGCGGATGATAGACGACGTTGCGGATCTCGAAGGGTCGAGCTGGAGCGCTATTGCAGTCGCCCAAATCTAAGTAGCCATCTTGCTTGAGGACGCGCTGCTGGTGATGCTGCTCCGTGGCCATTCCGGAGGTGCGCCACTGCGGTTACGTTCTCCTGGTTCCGGATGGGATACGCTATACGGTTTTTTCGCAATTCAATTCGGAAAATAATTGGCTGCGGACAGAGCGCTCTGCTTCTGCTGCTTCTTCTTCGTTTTGCCCCTTCTTCTTCTTCTACCTTCTGACAGATGTGTTTGCCATTCGATAGCCACCGCTCGCCTGTGAATGGCTAATTAATCGAGTGCCCGGTGGGCGCTCGAATTTGTAGGCGGGGGGTGTGGCCGCGTCAAGTTAGCAAAATAAATACATTAGAAAAAATAGAACAATAGTTTTCAAAATTCTAAAAATTTTGGAATTCAAAATCTGGCCTACTCGATACTTCGGTTCTATCGATAGCACCGATAACTCCATTGTTATTGTCTGTCGGCAAATAAGTAGGGCAAAATGAATATTTTACCCAAAAAACGGTGAGTTTTGTATTTTAATTATAGAGATATCCTTTAAATCCTTGTTTATTTCGCAGCTGGCATGTGCGCACCAAGGAGAACATTGCCCGTGTGCGCCGGGATCAAGCGGCTGCAGCGGCGGAGGAGAAAATCCGCCAGGACAAATTGGAATTTGCTGTTGGTATTGAGAATCCTAGAGAATCCTTTAATTAATGGTTTAATTTTGTATGTAGGAGAGCGAGGCTCGAATCAACTTCCTGCGCCGCCAGTCGGGCTTGCCGGAGAAGGTTTCCTGTCCCAAGGATGGCGAGGAAAAGCCCGAATCCAGTAGCGGAGCAACCAAGGGAGTGGATCTCTTTGCAGACTACAAGAGTGCCGTGAAGACCACAAACAAGGACCTGGAGAAGGAACAGAAGGAGGAGCAGGAGAAGTACGAGAAGCAGATTGGCTACCTCACCTACTTGGGCCAGGACACCAACGAAGCTCTGAAAGTGCGCAGCTGGTACGAGGTGGCGCCCAAAAGGCCAGAAGTGGGGGATCCCACTGCTACAGAGGCCTATCTCAAGCAAAAGCTAGCCCACGATCCTCTGACCCTCATCAATGCCCTGCTGCCGCCGGAGAAAAAGGATCCAAAAAGCGCCACCAAGAGAAAACGCGTAAGGACACCCACTCCGCCACCAGAACCTTCAAGCTCCCACAAACCCAAGAAAAGCAAGAAAGATAAAAAGCACGGCAAACACAAGAAACACAAGGGGCACAAGAACAAAAAGGAATCCAAGGAAACCCTTCTGGACGCCGAACGGCAAAAGCGGGAGAAGCTGGAAAGGCTGAGGAGGGAGCGCCTGCGACGGGAGACAGCAGAGCGCCAGCGTTCCGAGGCTCTTTTTGCACCCAAGGAGCCCGCTGCTACAGCCAGTGCCGCTTCCACACCAGCTCCCACGCCCAGGATTGTCCAAAAGTACAACAGCCAGTTCAACCCGGAGATAGCGAAGCAAAATATGCTGTAGATTGTGCCATTAGTGGAGAATTTGGTGGGGTTGTAAAATATATAAGGGGTATATATTAATAGTAATAGATATTACTTGATTACCAAAAAAATTGTAAACATTTTACAGTATAAATTATTGTATGTAAAAACACAAAAACAAATTTGACCGTATTCTTTGTACCTATGGAAAAAGTCCCCCGATCAAATATTTGGCCATGTTTAAGCCTACGCCATTTCTATGATTAAAGACCTACCGCCGCTAATATAGACATTAACGCACGTGGCTTTAAAATCAAATTAATCACTTCTTTACAAGATATCCCCGGGCGGAAATAGTTTGGCTGTTGTCATCATTTCAATTTAGATAATGCGATAAATCCGGTTTAAAGATAACGGACTCTTGATGGCGAAAAAGACCAGTGTTGCACAGCGTATAAAGCAGGATATTTATTCACAGTTCTTGCCAATAATTTAAACAAATAGTAATATGATTTAATTTAAATGAGATAAGTTATCTGCCAAAGCTACGATTGTACACTAATCCTAACAACTTTACCACCGAAGCCATGTCAGTTTGAATTGTAACGGCCGCCTCACAAAATCGCATAGTGTTGGAAAACGTCGCAGTTTGCGGCACACGTGAAATTCACTTTTTGGCTCGGCGTCTTCGTTTCGTTTTCTTTATTTTAAATTGCCTGCGGGTTTAAAGCACTCTGATTTAACTTATTCGCTGCGTTCGGAAAACAATAGAGCCGGGCCAAATGGAAGACAATACGGAGAATGACGATGGAAAACGCGGTGAGTGGATTTCGAAGCCGACGCCAGAGAAAAAGCAACGGGACAAGTAAGCCGGTGCTCCAAAGTCGGCCATTTTCCGGGGCTCCTTTTCCCCAAGCTGCTCATTTTCTATCAAAAGATCCAAGCCAGTGGATCCCCCTGCATAGCTAACAAGTACTAAGTGAATTCCTTTTCGTTTCTTTCCACACAAAATGCCAGTGACGCGGGCTCGCACTCGCCGCTTGTCCGTTCTGGACACGGACAGCCGTCCGAGTACTCCCCAACTGGACACGGCCGCAGAGCGTGGTAAGTTTGCCTCCACATCCCGGCAGTAGTTCCCTTCTAAGACTGTGGCTTGCTGCCTTCCACAGGTACCGCCTCGCCACGTGCCACACGCCGCACTCGCCTCAACTCGTCCACTTTGGACGTGCGCACTCCGACGAGGACCAGACGCGCCTCCTTGGCACGCGGCGAGACTCCCGAGCCGATCACTCCCACCTCCGTGAAGAGGACGGCCCGCACGCCGGCCAAGAACACCAGATCTGTGCGCCAACAGCTCACGCTCACCGAGGAGCCGGAGGAGATTGAGATCAAGCCCAGCCCCAGCCAGAGTCCCGTGCCCAAGGAAGTTAAACTGGAGAGCAAGCCAAGGGCCACCCCAAGTCCCGTGGCCAAGGGAGGCAAGCTGGAGAGTAAGCCAAGTGCCTCGCCGAGTCCCGTGACGAAGGAGATCAAGGGAAGCAAACTAGACCGTAATACAAGTGCCTCCCCAAGTCCCGTGCCCAGGCCCTTGTCCACGACGCCCACGCGGCGCAGCGAGCGTGTGGCTCGCTCCTTGTCCAAAACACCGCCCATGGTCACTCGTTCGTCCAGCAACACGTCATCACCGGAAAGCGAGTCAAAGCCGCAGGAAGTGGAGGCTCCAAAGGCAAAGATCGTAACAAAGAACACACCCAAAGTGGCTGTCAGGGTGGAGAAACTGCCAATGGATAAATCTTCTGCGAAGAAGGCGGAGGCGGCCAAGCAGTTGATTATAGCGGAGAAAGCCAAGGAGAAGGAATCGGCTGAGGAATCAAAGAAATCTGAAATCCAGGTCGCTTCAGAGTCGCCTAAAAACACAGATATTAGTCCGGCCAAGGATAAGCAATCGTTCTTGAAGACATTTAATACACTTGCACACATCCAGGCTTCAAGCCAAGCTTTTAGAGCTGCAGAAAGCGCGGCCGATACTTCCAAGAAGGTGGAAGAGAAAAAAGTCGAAACTCCACAAAAGCTCCCTCGCGTTGAGTCTCCTCAAATTGCAAAGAAAATCGAAACTCCACAAAAGGTTCAACCTGTTGAGAGCCCGAAAATCGAAGAGAAACCCAAATCTATCGAGGCAGCCCCCAAAAATGTAAAGAATATTGAAACTCCGACAAAGGTAACATTTGCTGAGGCTCCAAAATTGGTAAAGAAGGTTGAAACTCCTCAGAAGGTTGAACCTGTTGAGGTGCCCGAAATTGAGAAGGAAGGCAAAACTGTTCAGGCAGCCCCTGAAATTGAAAAGAAAGGCGAAACTCCGCAAAAGGCTCACTCCATTGACTTGACCGACACAAGCCCCGAAAAAGATGAGTCCATGGAGTTTTTGGATGCAGAAGAATCGCATATTGAGGCTGAGCCCCAGGATGGCGAGCCAGTGCTGGAAAAAAAAGAACAGGAGATAGTTAACCTGGACAACAATGAGAAGGAAACTCTTCAAGACGAAGCCATGGAAGTAGAAGAGGCAAGCAAAGTCGCTATAACAGAGGTTATTTGTCTACCAAATTTAACCCCCGGCATCAAGTCTCGTGTTGTGGGCTCCCCTTCAGCCGAGCAAAAGAAGTCAGTGGGCTTCAACAACGAAGCTGATGATTTGGAGGTCGAAAAGACACGGTTCCCGAAGACTCCCGGACGTGAGAAGGTTCCAGTTTACCGCACTTTGACTCCCAAGCCTGAAACGCCTTTGAAGTCAGCCCTTAAAAAAGGTCGAAATAGTTCTACGCCCATATTGAAGGATCAGGAGCGCGTGTTGTCCATCAGCAAGGCGGAATTGCACGCAGCTCCTCCACAAATTGATGCTATCAAGTCATTCGATGAGCTGGAATCAAAGAATGCTGAGGATGAGGTGGTGCAGTCACCGCAAAAGGCTGAGAACAAAATCCTTGCTCGCCTAGAAAGCTCCGACGAAGTGGAGGATGAAGAAGACGAGGAGGAGCACGAGGAAGATGAACCCGCTCCCGAATTCGTGGAACTGGAAGCTGAAGATGCTGGGGAAGATTACGAGTCTGGGGACTCGTTGGACAGTTCGATGCGTCGTGAGATGGAGGAGAACGAGATTCCACACGATGGCGAGTCCGTTGGTAGTAAGGACACTGAGGAGTCGACCCCAGAGGAATCCGAGGGCGATGATTCCTTCATTGTCTCGGACAATGATGTCGAGGATGAGGATTTGGGTCAGCTTTGCTACTCCTCTGACGAGGAAGAAGTCGAAGAGGTTCCCTCTGAAAAACCTGAGAAGTCGAGCAGCAAGCGTCGCCGCATTATGGTCCACAGTTCCAGTGAGACTGAGGAGTTTGAAGAACAACAAGAGGAGTCAAACAAGAGCAAATCGGAGAAGCCTAAGAACCAAAGTAACTGCTCCTCCAATGCCAGCAAACTGAGCGAGGCTGCCCAACTGATGAATGCCAGCGAGGAGAAGTGTTCGATCTCGGAAACCGAGCTGGAAAGATCCCGCCAAATGGCTCTCGTCGAATTGAACAAATCGGAGAGATTTAACAAGACAGAAACACGCCTGGACGTCAGCGTCATGGAGGTGGACTCCTCGGATCACGACGAAGTGGAGGAGGAGTCTCAGAAGCAAAGAGCCAGAAGTGTGTACGAGATCGTGGACTCTGATGAAGTGCATGAGCTCGGGGATTCCGATGAGACAGAAGAGCGCGATGCAAACGAGCAATGCAACAACGAAGGCGATTCTGCCATTCCCAAATCCACACCATTCCAGGCCCAAAAATCCTCTAAATCGGCCGATGAAGAAGCTCTTCTCGCCGAATTGGCCTCTAGTGATCTGCGCCACTTGTCAACCATGTTCAATCCGCTTCAGAAATCCCGTCGCCAGTCCTTGTACGTAGCTAGTGCCGAGCTGACGGCCAAGGAACCGAAACTGAGACGCCGCAGTGATCGTGTCCACCTTGCCAGTGACTTCTGCCCCTCGCAATCCTTTGTCGAGATGGTGGCCGAGAAAAAAAGACAGAAGAACAAACGCAAGCGACTGTCGAAGAGCTTGTCGGGCGCTCCCGAGGATCTCGAGGATATTGAGATCCATCACGAGCGCAAGCGCCTAAAAAGTTCACATGATGATGATTCCACGGAGTCATTGGAGGAGGAGCACGAGCCCGCGGCTGGCGTCGAGGAAAACGCCAGCGAGGGGGAAAATTCAGAGGGAGAAGTCTCTGATAAACATGTTGCTAATTCCTCACCTCCAAAAACTCGTATGGAGGAATCTCCCGAAAAGACAGTCGCCCCTGAAGAAATGTCCTCGGAGGAGCCCTCGACTTCTCAAGAACCGCCTCCATCTGGAGAGGGCACAAAATCACCTGAAATTACTAAGCCCACGCAGAAGTTGCCGGTCAAAAAGGACGCTGAATTTTACCTAGCGTACTGTCACAATCTCCTGGAGGCAGCCAACCTGGCCAAGTTGAAGGAGAAGAAGGAGCAACTTGCCACGGGAGCGAAGCAAAAGAAACCAAAGCGACTGGCGGCACAGGCGGCTCCCAAACCCTTGGTCACCACCACCAGCTCCAACACGGAAAAAGCAAAGGCGAAGCCATCTGACCAGCCACCGCCGCTCAAGAAGGACATAAAGCGTCTGCAAGCAGCACGCCAGGCCGTCAACCATGCTGTGAACTTCCTCGCTCCCACAAAAGCCACGGACGGAGAGGTAAGTTTCAGTAGCGATAGCCCTGGCTAAACTAGACATAATCCCAACCCTTGATCCTCTACAGCCGCGCACGCTCTCGCGCAAGTTGTCGCCACAGCCACCAGTGCCGGAGAAGAAACCGGCCAAGCAGAAGAAGCAGGCGAAGAAACAAAAGGCACCGGAGTTGTCACCGCTAAAGAGTTCCGATGAGGAAAACCACGGTCACGGAGTGAATCGCATCCGCACAAATGCCGGCTACGTGACGGTGGTCAATGAGCGCGTCCAGAAAACCCCTACAATCGAGCTGATCAAGACCAGTTCGGGCATGGTGCGCGTGGAGCCCTGCACGCCCAAGCAGAAGTACTTCCGCGAACTGCCTTCCACCCCGAAGTTGCGTGGGTTCCGCGAGGAGCCAGGACCCTCTGGGATGTCGAGGAAGCGATCCAAACCAGTAAAGATCGAAAGCGTTGGCAATGCAGCCAAGCAGTCGGCTATGCGCTTTAAGGAGCAGATATTTGCTCGCAAGTCCTAGGATATTACACATAGATGTCGAACTTAGTATTAGCGGCTGGAAATGTCCAGTGTACCCAATGCATACTTCAATTTTTGTTTTTTCCTTACTTTTTTCCCAAATTGAATTTGATTTGTTTGATTTTATTTGTTCTTTTGAATTTTTGTTATGAATTTATTTTCATCTTGCCATTTTCTACACTCGATTCAGTGCACATCACAGTTATCACATGCATACCCTTGAAATAAATTTTTGTTTGTTGAATCTTAAAACATTTGTTGTCTGAAACATTGAAGTAACTAAATACGCTGCAGCTGCTTGCACGGTCGTTGATCCAATCAATTTCATAAAGCGCTAAATAGTTTTTTTTTTATAATATTAATTGGCTGTATATTAGATGGTAAAATAAATACTTTCAGTGGCGTTTCTAATTGTCCAAAAATATTGAGCTTTCAATTTGTTGCATTCCAACTACTTCAGCATGTAAGAAACGGAAAATGGAATTTATTAATGTATTTATAACGAACAATAAAGAACACAACTGTTAACTGGTATGCCCAAACAAAGGAAAATTGTTAATTAAACCTTTACTTTTATGATAAAAAAAGGAAAACTTTTTCTGGGAAATCGTTTTTGATATCAGAAATTTAACTAATTTGTGGTTTTACTGGAAATTCTTTAACTGTTGGCCATTTTGAAGACGTTTTGTGAAGTTCAAAAGCTAAAATCTAAAAAAATATTGAAAATTAAATATCTTATGAATGACTATGCATAAACTGTAACTGTTTTTCTATAAATGTAGGTACTACATTTTCGGGAAAAGTAGGTCAATGTTTCAAAGTCACCACGTTAGAGAACGATTTCCTCCAAGTGCCTTACATTTTATTTGAGTGGCAACTAGCTAACATCAAAATCTAATTTCTTTTCGTTAGTTTCTAGTTCTTTTTTTCTCATTTTTATCAAAAATGGTGCTAACTCGGAGTGCCGCAAATAAATTAAAACAAACCCAAGGCGTGAGTTTATAAAAAAATGTTTAGAAAATTCTTAATAAATCGAAGTATGTATTAGCCACCTTCCGCGGGAACAAAGAAAGTGAAGGCTCCCGAGCCTAAAGCTGAAGCCCCAGCTAGTTCCTCTGTCCAAACGAAACCAACGGCGTCCAAGCGTTCTCCTCGTCCCAAGAAGGATGTGAAGGATTTCCAGGTGGCTCGCCAGTCGGTCGCGGAAGCTATAAATCTCCTGGCCGAAAAAACAAACGACAAAGAGGTTTGTTAGGAAAAGTATACCCAATGGTGTCCAAACTCTTATATTCTCATAAATTAGGAATCTGGCGCGGCTAAAAATCAGAAGGATGAAAAAAAATTGGTTTCCCAGCCGGCTTCCAAAGAAAGTCCAACCAATACAAAGGTATGATTGTTTCCGATTCCACCAATTTTATTATAATTTCGGATATTTCTATTTCTGTCCATTTTTTACAGCCCACTAAAAAGACCGTCAAAAAGAAGGCCACCAAGAAAGCACCACTCAAGAGTTCCAATGAGGAAAACAAACCAGTCTCTCGTGTTCGGACAAGTTACCTGGCCACGGCGGGTGAGTCCAACCAGAGGGAACCCTCCCTGAAGATAGTCAAAGTCACATCGGCCATCAACCAACTGAAGATTAAAGCGGATGGCAAGCCCAAAAACTAGACACAAGGGGAAACTCTATACACATCGGCTGGAAAAGAAGACCTTGCACACTGGAATTTTTGTTCTTTACTTTGTTTCTTGTTCTATTTTCAGTTCTGTTTTAAAATTTAATTTAATTTGAACATATTTATCTAGTTGTTTTACACCTTGTTTCAGATTACATTTAGATACCACTATTTCCCACTATTATTTTAAAAAATAATTCATGTAATTATATGTTTTTAAAGCAAACCGTTTCATTACAATACCTTTCTTAAAATTTTGAAATGTAACGGCTTTTTTTAAATTTTAGCCGTTTGGTTGGTGTCCTCGGAAAGACCAGGTATCTGTGGTGTTTTTCTAGAATATATATACGGTTACACTGATCCGCCTCTGCCCATTTTCAAATGTTCCTCGACGGTCCTACTCAGTACAACAACAACTTTCGGCGGCGCAGCAACACAAAAACACGGAGCGCATGAAACTCACTTTGCCATTCGTATTTTGCGGGTCTTATTTTGCGCTCCTGATAGCTGACAGTTCGCGATATTCGGCGCCATGAACGTGGGCTCCTTGTGCAGGAAGTAAAAAATCGAGAGGTGCTTTAATCGAGGATTGCAATTCTAAGAAACAACGGTGTTTCTTATTTCGTTGGGAAGTGCGCGAAAAGAACCGTTGAACGGTTTCTGGAATAGAATACAAGAAGAGGACGGTTGAAACCGAAATTCGGGCGAAGTCAACGCAAATCGACGATCAAAACAAAGTGCATGCTAAAAACAAAGAATATCGCCATGTTCGAACTAGAGGATTATTCGAGCGGCATACACGAGGGTTTCTTCAGCAAATACGCGGTAAGAACACAGAACAAACAGCCTAATAACTTTTTGCACACATTTCGCCGGCCGGCCACTCACACACACACACACCGCATGTGCTCGTTCGCGCACCCAGACAGGCGCAATTTTTGAATTTAACGTTCAGTCTCCACGTTCCCCACACCCCCAACCGTTCCCATTCCCACCTGAACGAAAAAACCCACCACTGCGAAGAACAGTTTAACGGCGAAACTTTGGTTCCACTCGCCATCTCGCTTTAACATCTTTGTGGAGTACATTTTTTAACATTAACATTTACATTTAACGTACAATTTTGAATTTCGAATTCGCCGCGTTCACTTACACGCCGACGAGTGTGTGTGCGTGTGTTTACTTTTGATCGTTAAGCTTTGAAAATTGCCTTTTTCGCTTTTCGCTCAATAAACGGATGATTAATTACATACAACCGGAACAGCCAGCGCCGATAATAAATAATGGTCTTGTGGTTCTATGGAGATTGCCTACTTCCTCATCTTCCGTTTATTGGGCGGGGAGGGGGGTTATTAACTTGGCTAGCCGCGGAATATTCACCTCTGTTAACCGACTGTTGTTCGCGGTAAACAGTGGACTCCAATTCACTTTTAATTCGGAAGGGGATTTGCCAGTATTGTTCTACTTGTACCATAAATACACTTGAATTACTTTACCCAGTTCAGCCAGCACAAGTCTTTCTTTTGTCTGTAGTCGTGCGCAATTATTTGGCTTATTTATTTTTTGTCACACACAGCGATGGTTAAAACAATAGTGAATAATATTAACTTTACTGGAGATCATGGAAATTGGTATTGTTACTAAACCCTGGCACCCTTCTCTTATAAGAAAACACTAAAGTTTTTGCAAGTTAAAAAATAAATGAAGCACTATAATGAGTACATTTTAGAACCCTTTTTTTATATTTTTAACTAAATTAGATAATTGTTATACAAAGGTTTTGGTGCTAGATGATATATATTATTTCAAAAGAGGTTCACATTACACAGTGCTCAGTACACAAGTTCAGGTAACTTTCCTAGATTTAAACAAAATTATGTAGATATCATACAAAGATTTTTGGTGCTTTGTAGATGATCCATATTATTATATATTATTAAAAAAAAAAGTTTCTTGTTATATATATATTTTTAAAGTAACTTTCCCATTAAACATTTTATCACAAGATGGGCTTATGGTTTCGAAATCCTATTTTCTTGGCCGCCACTGTGGCCCCAAGTACTTCGGTGTGTTTCTCCGCTGGTTCGCTGAGTTTTTCGTCTGGGGGCCTCTTCTTCTGCTTTTGCGTTTTAAACTTTTTGAAGGCCAAGCGTTCACCTCGAACCTCTTGGTTTTCAACTGTTTTAGCCTGTGTCTTTAAGCCTACAACGAAATAATTTTGGCCACTGATGATTTTGGCTTTAAAGTTTAAAGTTTCAGCTAGTCCAGCAGCCAAAATCAGCAAAATCGGCAGGAGAACTGACCTCCAGCAAAGTTGGCATATTTTGAAATGGAAAATCAAGCCGTTGTTTTCGAAAACATGTGCGCCTGTTAAATGCAACATGCAAAACTCCACACACGCACACACAATCTACAAGTGTTGCGAATTGCTAGTGCGTGTGTGTGGGTGGGTGTGCGAAGGGGAACAAAGAAAAGCAAAGCAAACAAAATAAAACTTTTTATCTTGGGGTTTCCGCATGTGTGTGCTGTGTGTTTGCCTGCCAGTGTGAGTGTGGGAACAAAACAAAAGAAAATAAAAAGCAACAGTCGACAGTTGAGTTCCCACATCAAAAGCTTTTCTCACCCGCCGCTGGCCATCTCTTTCGCACTGTTCTCTTTCTTCTCTCGGGTTTCGGCAACCTTTGTTGCAGCAACATGGCAAAAAAAAAATAAGAAAATAAATAAAGAACTAAAGCAAAAATCAAAGTAAAAAGCCAACAAAGAACAACTTCAAAGTTCAACGCGCTTTTCATTGGTGGGGTGGCCAGGGGGTGGTAGCACACCTACCCCAAAATGCACAGAGGTCCAGGGAGAGAGACAGAGATAGAGGTAGAGACAGAGACAGAGGAACTGTGGGAGGACTGCCACTTGGGTGCTTTTCGTTCTGCTGCCGAATATGAGCGCCCAGCTGTATGCCGCATAGATTTTCTCACGGCCCCAACACACAGACACACAACGCACGCACACTTGCACACTTTCTGCCCCTGTGACACACACACACACTCACAGATGGGAGCCTACTAATATTTATAGGGAAATTCAGATCAGACCCAAGTTAACTACAAAATAAACAATTAATATTTAAAAAAAATTTATAATTTTAAAATAATATCTAAAAAATATCCTAGCAAAATTTAGTGGTTAAAATATTTTTTATTTACCTAACTCAACCTAACCTATTTATCTTTTATTTTAATATTTTAAAACTTCAAGCTTTTCCCGCTAATTTATTTATTGGGTGTTAAACCCGTAATTCTAAAAAAAAATGTATTTAAAATTACCAAAAACCTCGAGTCATAAAGGATAATTACCATTCAGATATTCCCGCAAGATATTTTGCCCAAACCGACTGATTAGCCCAAAAAACAACCCATTAACATCAGCCCAAGGCAAACTTTCTCGCAGGGAAAGATCAAACGTGGATTTTCAGGCTAAAAATAAACTTTTGGCAAATGAAGATTTGCGATTTCTTGAGACACATGCACTTAATGAATGAAATAACCCAGGGGAAACTGCCTTACTTCTCGCTAAACCGAGAGATTTAAAAACGATTTACGACCTGAGATCATCCTGTGTGCTTAAGGATGTACCTTTGGTTCGGGATTCGAATTTGGATTTGGTTGGGAATTCAGGCAAGCGACTTTTATTGCACCATAAAGTAATTTACAAATGGGCGCTCATGACCTCAGGGAAGATGTTGTTCGAGAAGGGACCAAGGAAATGCTTGGTTCTACCTGAGTTTAGAGCGATTCGGGATTGCTTTCTTTATTTGTCCATCCATCCATCCTCTCTTCTCGTAACTCTCTGTGTGTCAGCAGAGTGATTTCTGGAGGTGAAAGGCGGAGAAAGAATAGGAAGAAGTGCAACAAAAGACAGACAGGCAGATGCAGGAAATACGGAAAACACGGACACAATTGCGAGTGACGAATCCTGCCGAGAAAAGGACGAAAATACCCCCGATGGCTCCTGTTGATTCCTTGGTTCGTTGCACAACTTAAAAAGGCCAACAACTGAGCAGCTGCAACTGAGCAGCAACAACTTTTCAAAGGCAGGAGGTGAGGAGGAGGGGAGGGGGCTGTAGGCCTTGTCGAAGTTTAACTGACAACTTTTGCATTTTCCTTTAATCCCCCTGATGGCCAAAAAGTGCTTGCTGTGAACTTTGCTCGCCTGTTCAATGCATTTTTATTTCGGCACATTTTTTCGAGAATTTTTTAGGGGGGCAAAAAAGTTAAAAAAACCCAAAAAGTTGGGTAGTGTGGGAAAGTTGGGGATGGGCAGAAAAAGGCAAGTTTTATATACGACATGCTAGGCCTTTTCCTGAGCTTCCTGAGCGCCGCATGCAAAAGCCGGTTGATTTATTAGGGCTCTTGGACTCTGGGATTTATTAACCCTTCACCCGCACACTGTCCTTGTTTTCTCCATCCCGCCCTTCCCCCAAAAAGGTGTTAAAAGTGGCAATTCCAGGGCACCGGAGGCTCGGCAGTAAACTAATTAGAGCCAGGAAGTACGCTTTCCGTTGGCGCAAATGCAATTCTAAACTGTTTACGATTCTAGAATTGCAACTTACAGCAGGAAGAAGAATAGAAAACTACAGTGGGGTATCGGTAAAATGAATCTTACAAATAAAATAAAAGTTTCTTAACCCAAAAAGTTAAAGTTGTAGTTTTTTTAGACGATTATCAATTTCTATATAAGGTAAAAATCATAAATTAATTTTTAAAATTACTTTTTTAGAATAGATTGTAGAACTTAAATTTCCATTACGCAATGTAATATAAACCCCTTTGATTTTCAGTTAAGTAATCCACTGAATCGATCACTTACTGTACCGCAAGCCACAGAACAGCACTAGAGACCTATCAACCCCCGAGTTGCAGCTGCCTGAGCCTGCTTCCTCTTCCCCATTCTCTTCCAATTTCGACTGGAAACTGGCAATTCAACAGAGGGCAGGCCAAAAGGTTATCACACAGACAGGAAAACGCACATACACTCATACTCGGGAAGGAATTTAGCGAGGGGAGGATGAAGGGAACCACCGAACGGAGGGAAAGAAGACCCTAGAGGAAAACCCTCAATCATTCCATCACTCCCATAATGGAGTGGTCTACGGGCCCGAACAATATCATATCATCTGCGTTCTATTTCGGTTCTAATGCTCAATTAATGAGTGCGGGGGTGGTGGCACAGGGGATGGGGATTGACTGTCGGCAAAATGTTAAAGGGTTGCCCAAAATTGCCAAGAAAGATCGCATAATTCAGCATGAAATCTATACGAAATTGGTGAATCATTAAGATTGGGGTAGACACGGAAAAAGGGTTGGAAATTCTTCGAATTGGATTAAAGATGGAGAGATAATAGTGATTTATGTAGTACAAATTTTACAAGCTTATAAAATTGGAGTTCTTAAGATGTTGATAAGAAAAGTTATTATTTAGCTTTTTATAAGATAACATTTATACGTAGGCAGTTAATTTATATTGTATGTGCTTTACATATTTATAAAATTTAGGTTCCAAGATGTTGATAAGAAAAATTCTTTGGATAAGTTTTGATGTTTTACTCTACGACTGGACCGGAACTAGAGCATTCCACTTAATAGAAAACCACAATTAAAGCCTTTAAGTAAAACAGAGCCCAATTACTTTCCCTATATCTTCTACGAATACCACTTTTTGCATGCGAATTGGCAGATGCGTTTTCTTCACAATAGCATAATGGATGGCTGAACATCTTTTATTAATTTCCTTTAATCGGAAGAACCATCCTAGATCTACACGGTCTGGTTTCTATCATTGTTGGGTTCTTACGTCCCCTGTCCAAATATCAATTAAACCACATCATGAACACTTTGTCCCATTGACTCTTATCGCCACTCAATACAAATCGATTGAAAAACTGAAAACTGAGAAACTGCTGAGAATGGCCAGCTGCCGAAGATTGCCAGCTGTCCTGAGTCTTCTGTTTTCTTTCTTCAGGCTCCCCGACTTCTTCCGAGTTTCCCTTTTATCGGTTGAGTTGCATGTTGCATGGCTGCATTCGAAAAGCAACAATTACTGGCTCTGCTCTTGCCTGCTTATCGGCCAAACACCTGCCGCGAAATAATTCGATTTTGTTTTGGCCAGGACGCGCCATATGGAGGGGCTGGATGTGATGACGAGTGGAGGTTCAATGCAATTGGGTAAAAACATTGCTAGATTGGGTAGAAAAAAACAAGCACTTGAAGAAAAATCTTAATTTTAAGATAAAAACATGAAACCCAAGTCTTGAAATCTTATCCAAAGTCAGGGTTTTAAAAGTGATACAAGATATTTTCATATTATTCTTTAAAAAAAAAGTAATAAAAAATCTACCTATTTTCAAAAACCTCTTAGTATTTTCGAAAACCCATTTAGATTGTCATTAAAATATGATATTTTATAATCTAGAATTTTGCTATACTAAGATAATAAGAAATTCCCCCTGTGTATTTCAATCGTATAATGGAAAAACAAGGAAACTGAAAATGGGCGGAAGCACTTGGATGCCACTTGAAATTTTGAACTGACAAAACAGGGATCCCCAGAATCCTCATCTCGCCCCTTCTCGCATTCCTCACATCCCGATAATTCCGTGACAGACACATGGGATTGGGTTTGCAACTGGGGAGATTGGTTGGTGAAAGGGTTGTGCAGATAAAGGTGCTCAGTTTTTGGGAAACCCCCCTGCCCATTTCTCCTCCGCCTCCTCCTCCCTCCTCTTGCCATCGCTTTTTTCACTGTGATAAAGGAGACCCGAACATGCGCGCCTGCACCAATTTATGATATCCTGCTAAATTATGCAACTTATCATTCTCGTGTGGCGGGCTCTATATCATCCCGGCGTGTGTATGTATATGTGTCTATCGATTTTTCAGCGAAGCCGCATAATAAAAACACAAAAGTCGTCCTGTTTGGGGTCACCAAATGACCCCCGCCCCCTGTTTTGGGGTCAGGTCAGTGTTTTGTGCTCTGCTTCAAGGACACCTTGACATTGAACTCCCTCTCTCTCGCGCTCTCCTCTCTCTCTCTCCCCTTCTCTGTCGCTCCTTATCTAACAGCGGCGCCACTTTTAACAGTCGGCTCAAAAACTGTAAAATCACAAAAGCCTCCATATCATCATACTTCATGTCTCCAACAGAGCTGCAAACAGAAAAAAATATAAAGTCCGCAGGCAAAAACAGCAAAAAGCAAAAGTAATTTTGCTTTGCTTCGTTGCTCTTGTTGTTTTTGCCGTTGCCCGCCTTGTGTTTTCTGTTCTCAGCAGCTCGCCGCACATGTTTTGTTGCCTACTGTACGCGCAACAGAGGTCGCAACTCTGTGGCAGCTCTGTTATGTGCGTTCTATGTTTCTGTAAATTCCTACCCTCTCTTTCTGGCTCTCATTCTCTCTCTCTTTCAACTTCGCCGCACACAAAGCGAAGTTTCCCTGTTTTTGTACGGCTTTAATTCCCTTTTCCCTCTGTTGCTTATATGTGTGTATGTACGGGTATATTATGTCTGTATGTTTCCCCTCTTTTCTGCAACATGCTGCCGCAACATTTCGGGATGTAAGTCTAATGCTCCAATGTGAGTCACTTTTCTGTGGGGGGAAGAATTCGCCTCTCCAGGCGCAATTTATATTGCTGGACGGCAATCGTGATCCCCGCGATTCCTCGATTGTGTTGCATAAAACTTTCAATTTTTCTGATATCCGGTTTGGCCGCCGCCTTTTGCAGTTGTTGCTGTGTGGCCTTCTCGCAAAATGAACCTGGACCTCGACTCCTTTTCCTCCCGCTTTTGTTTATGTTTATGTTGTGTAAATACAGCAACCGACAAAATATTAGCTTTTAAAATATTACAATAAAATGTGATTAAAGGGGTCATAAACTATTGCAATTTAAATATGTCCATATTCTTCGAAGTTTTTAAAAAGAATTATTTTAAATATAAAATCCAGAGGGTAACAAAATCTATATTAATTGTCTGTTAGTAATGGTATAAATCGCACACTAATTCTAATATTTAATTTTAAAAAACACCTCAGTCTTCGTTTCATATATTAAAATTGCTTTTATTTTTGTGACCCCAACTGTATATACTTGCAATGTTTTGACCATACATGTACATAATACATATCTACATATATTTATGTAAACATGGAGCACCGACTCACGAAAAAAAATTGTTTACATGTGCCGACTTTGTTGTTGTACTGGTTCTGGTGTTGCAACATGAGTTATTTTCGTTGTTTTGTTGTTGGCCGTGTGCTATATGGTACTCAGAAAATATCCGAACCCCGACTTTTTCCCTTTTCCTATCCTTTTGCTGTCTGCCTGTTGTTTTTTATTTATTTTTTTCCAGCCTGCCTGCCTTGGCGCGTAAAAAACTGGTTTTGAACTCGGCTTCGGCTCCCTTGCTCCTGCGGTCCCTCATTTGTTATGGTTGTTTTCGTTGTTGTTGTTGTTGCTGGTGCCTCATATAGAAAATGAAAACTTATCCGATCCCCAAGACACAGACATATACATATCCACAGGCATCTGCACGGGGATATCGGATTCGGACCCAGATTCGAGCGACTTGTGTTACAGATTTAATCATTATAATATATGTGGGTCTATGTGTGCATGCATGAGTGTTTGCCAAGGAATTTTATCCTACGAGGTGTTCTGTGGAAAATGAAAGCGCGGGAAAATGTTCAGTACGTGTTTTTCTGGATTTGTTGATGTTTTGATTTGTGCTAAGCGAAGCAGAATGGATATTTGTTTGCTAAGGGATACAGTTGAAATGAAATGTTATGCCTTGGTTATAATAATCGTCGTTGAATTTTGGAATAATTCCCTATAGTTTGGGATCCGACATTGGAATATTTAGTTTTTCCATTTTTGACTGGTATTTTTCAACTGCGATGTAGTATCTTTGGGTTATCACCACACTAACTAACATTTAATACATAATACTATTGCAACACTAGAAAGTGTTGCGCACTGACTACTATTTTTAGAACCTAATTTAAGCTTAGTTGAAACTGATAATAAAAATGTTCGTTTTGCAGGATGCGGCTGGACCCTCGCTGGACTTTTATGTATCCGATTCGATGCAGGAGATGCTGAACGTGGACATCCGCGCAGAAATCGCCAATGTGGTGGGCAGTTCCAGCAGCGACCTTACCGCATCCCTGGACCAGACCCTGGAAGCCATATCCGCGATCAACAACAACCAGGGCAGTGCAAACACCAGCCAGTCGACTTCATACAATGCCAATGCGAACTTCCTGACCAGCAGCGCACTCCACGCCTCGCCCACGGCCAAATGGATGGGTTCATCGGCCAGTTTTTGGTCCAACACCGATTACTATGCGGATCTGGGTGCTTGCGTAAACCCCATTTCCGTTATGCCACTCATAAATTCGGCTTCCGGATCCGGACTGTTCTCGCCGAAGCGAAACAAGACAGCCACATGCACTCAGGGAAGATCGGGAGCAGTGCCCTCGTCGCCCAGCGCCGAACGAGA
Organism: Drosophila mimetica; assembly: GCA_037075245.1. Lineage (NCBI taxonomy): Eukaryota > Metazoa > Arthropoda > Insecta > Diptera > Drosophilidae > Drosophila > Drosophila mimetica. The sequence goes on from JBAMCH010000023.1 coordinate 12,862,340, forward strand.
TCAGCCCAAATCGCATCTGACCTTCTCGCCTGCCCAGATGAAGGTCAGTGCAGGATCCATGCGGCGGGAGCAGGTTATGGCCCACATTCCCAAACAGATATCCGTGGTTACGGGAACCGGAACCACAGCGCCCGCCACAATGGCCACAAATTCGGCGCTCCAACGCCGTAATTCATCGGCCGTAGATGCAGTGCGAAAGGATTTGGGCACAGAGCTGCGCAAAGCCCAGTCCAGTCCGGTGCCCAACTCCGTGGAGGAGCTGGGCAAGGGTAAGGGATCCACACTGCTCAGCGCAGGCGTGGGCGCCACCAACACTATTAAGCTGGCACCCGGCATCGGCGGTCTGACCTTTGCCAACAGCGTTGCCTACCAGAAATTGAAGCAAACCTCCTCCGCCAAGTCACCAGGAGGAATCTCGCCGGGAGCGGGATCGAATATCGGCCTCAAGCGGGAGGACTCGAACAAGCGAGGACTGCAGGTCAGCACCACACCAAAGAGTATCGCCTCGGCGGCCAACTCGCCGCACCATCAAATGCAGAGCAACTACAGTCTGGGATCACCTTCTTCCCTCTCTTCCTCATCGGCTTCCTCGCCCCTGGGAAATGTTAGCAACCTGGTCAACATTGCGAATAACAATAGCAACGGCGGTGGTGTTGGCTTGGTGAAGCCCCTGCAGCAGAAAGTAAAGCTGCCACCGGTAGGCAGTCCGTTTCCCAAGCCAGCCTACTCCTACTCCTGCCTCATCGCTCTGGCCCTCAAAAATTCGCGTGCTGGATCACTGCCCGTGTCGGAAATTTACAGCTTCCTCTGCCAGCACTTTCCGTACTTCGAAAATGCCCCCAGTGGCTGGAAGAACAGCGTGCGTCACAATCTGTCCCTCAACAAATGCTTTGAGAAGATCGAGCGACCAGCCACGAACGGTAACCAGCGGAAGGGCTGCCGTTGGGCCATGAATCCCGAGCGCATCAACAAGATGGACGAGGAGGTGCAGAAGTGGTCGCGCAAGGATCCGGCTGCCATACGTGGCGCCATGGTCTACCCGCAGCATCTGGAGTGCTTGGAAAGGGGAGAGATGAAGCACGGCTCTGCGGATTCGGATGTGGAACTGGACTCGCAGTCGGAGATTGAGGAATCCTCGGATCTGGAGGAGCATGAATTCGAAGACACCATGGTGGATGCCATGCTGGTGGAGGAGGACGAAGAAGCCGAGGAGGAGGACGACGACGATGATCACCTACTCAGCGAGTTTGAAGCAGAGGATGAGCGTCAGTCCAATGGCAATGGAAACCAGTCAAATAACCACCTGCCCATCGACCACGCATTGCTTGGCCAGAAAAGCAGCGACTTTGATATAGAGGTGAGTTAACATATTCCGTTCTTTGGGTGACCAGTTTTAACTTTTTTCCTTAATCTCCAGGTCGACGATCTGTACGATGCCATCGACATAGAGGACGATAAAGAGGCAGTGCGTCGGGCCATCTCCAATAGCCACGCGCAGAACATCATCGAACTAAATCCGGCCGATTTGAATGCCAACGATGGCTATCACCAGCAGCAGCCTCCATCGAAGCGAGCCCGCGTGGACATCAACTATGCGATTGGCCCGGCTGGCGAGCTGGAGCAGCAATATGGCCAGAAGGTCAAGGTGCAACAGGTCACACAGCCGCAGCAGCATCCGCCCACCTACAACCGGCGAAAGATGCCTCTGGTCAATCGCGTCATCTAAAGCGGGGCGCAGCCCCCCAACCCATTACATTAATCACTTAGTGTTAGGTCTTTGGTATTTAAGAAACCCTTGCTACGCTTAAACGTAATCCCTAAGCCCCAATATCGAATATCAGTTTTCGGTTTCGTGTGCTGAAGCCAACAATGTTATTTAATCCCCCCCTTCCCTTACTTGTAGTTCAGTTTGGCTGCCGTTTGATTTTAAATCTCGTTTCGAGCCTGAGCCAACTGAAGAAAAATGAGAGCTTGTGCCCTCCATTTTTGTTTAATTTGAATCCTTTCTATAGTCGCTTCTCGAATAAATCTTCATAATTTATGTTACACAAACACCCGAAATTTTGCTCCACTTGACGATACTTCAAGTCCGTTTTGCGTGACGCTTGAGCGGAAAAGCTCAATAGGTTCCACTGACGAAGCATTAATCATGTTAATACATATTTTTCCCGACATTTGATTTGATCTCCTACTGACAAACGAAATTTCATCCTCAATTGATAAGAAACTTGACAATGCATTTATGACAAACGATTCCACGCGTAGTCGTATAATAATATTAATGTGCAACACAACGATTATTTTGACAACGAAATGTGAACAGTAGGTTTATGTTTCGATCTTTTGTTGATTATTACACCCAACGGTGGCAAATTGCATTTGCGAACAATTTCAGCTTAAATTTAAGAAAGTTGAAAGAGAATTGATCACACATACTTGCCGGTCCAGTATTCGTATGCGAGTTATAATGCGGATTTTTATAGAACTTTTGTATGAATTGTACTATATACATAAATAAAGACACAGGAAACCCACAATTATTGTCGGAAAGTTCAGTCAATTAAAAATACGGTTATTTTGTAAGCCGGTTCGGAATGTAAATAGTTTACACGCAGAGAAAAACTTGTATACTATGTGCTTAGCTGTAAGTAAGATGTATGTAAATTTATTTGTAAGCCAAACCCGAATTCCAAATGAAACGAAGATCCGAAAACCAATAAGACTTAAAAGAAGCGTACCCGACTAATAAACATGATCAAGCCTCAGAAGTAAATAGTACAAAGAGCTAGCGCTAACTAAGTTACGGGCAAGTAAACGAAAGCATTTACAAAGCCAGCTCATGGATGGCTCATGGGAATAAACCATTTTTGTTATTATCCTTTTATCATCTGATGTTTCGACTCAGCTTTGCATTCAACAATTCCATTTACGAACCAACAACATTCACGCATTTATTTGTTGTAATATTAGCACCTAAATAGCATTTAAAAATAATATTGTAACCATAAGTAAAACTATGTAAATCGCTAAGCTAAGAAAGAACAATTTTTGTATAGAGTTGTTAGAAAATCAATTGACAAAACAAAATTGAAACCAAAAAAAGAAATAAAATAAAAAAATACTAAAAATTTTAATTTTATATATTTTTTTTTCGAAATAGCGAATAGATTGCTGACTATAAAAATGGACATGAATTAGGAATGGGGGAAGTAGTCATATAATGATTATGATTGCATTACGTAATTATTTTATTTCGAAAATTATTATTTTATTTTTGAAAACCAGTAACAAGATTAAAGAGACTCCAGACAAATAAATCCTACCTCTAATAATATTTCTGATTACTACCAGGAAGTACCATCATGATATACGGTAAACTTAAAATTTTAAATAGATTTTATAAACAATTAAAAAAGTGCATTTATAAAACAAGCTAAAAATTCCCTTAAAAGTTTTTTAAGAAAAGGAAATCGGAGGAGTTGGCAGCACTGCTTCAGACTAGTGTTGGAAAGTAACTCACACTATTGCCGCAAAAAATGGACCAGAGTTCTCAGATTTATTCTTCATTTTATGATTTTATAGCTTTAGATTCGAGCAGAATTTGGTGATACTAATGTAACTAGACATCAACATGGAAAAGAAGTGCAAAAAGGTATGATAAAAAAGGATAAGACTGTTATGTCGTTCTTATAGCGTATAATGTTTCTGGAGAGCACGTGTTCCCAATTAGTTTATCATGAGTTATAATTGATAAATAATCAAAAAAAGTTAATAATACAGCGGTGCACATAAATCATTTACCCCTGAAATCATGTAACATTTACATATATTGAACTTCATTACAAACCCATTCCACCCCCCTGTATGTATTATTATTATTATTTATATTATATTTCAGAAGACCCATATGAGTTATCAATTGAAACAACGAGTGATCGAGTACAAAAAGAAAAAGCTGGCCCTTCAAGAACAAATGAATGAGCTCAAATTCGAAAAAGAGCTTTTGAAAACGGCCGAAAAGTGGGGAGATAGAAGTTTGTCATTCAGTTCATCGTCATCCTTCTCCTCGTCGTCCAGTTTCAGTTCCAACTCCCCCAAAGCAAATGCTGTCCTAAATGATGATCGTCCCGGACCCTCTTTCAAATCTTCCCCAATCCCGGATATTATCCAGTTCCCGAAAGCAAACGCTTCGGAGGTCCAGGTCACAAAGTATAAAGAAAAATTAATACCTTTCATGGAGTTGGCGCACCAAATTAAAAATAATGAATGGAAGCTAAGCCGCTTGCTTCCAAAACAATGTGGTTTATGCCGAAGAAAACATAAAAGTTGGGAAGACTTACGGAAACACAAATGTGACTCGGAAAGCTATGACCTAGGATGTTATTGTGGTTTCTTAACAAATTCATCCGCATGCTTTTATGCACATAGAGCAAGTTGTACAGCTGAAGCTAAAAATATGAAACGTAATGTTAAACTCATAGAAAATGCCTCACCCGAAAAGCTATCTTTTGGATTGGATAAATTGGATACAAATTCTGGAGAGGAGCATGATTTTGAGGCCGATTTTCTGAATGATATGATAGTCGAGGAAGAGGAATTGGATAATACAGATCTTGACTTCACAGGAGAAGATGAAGACATTGAACCCAGTTTTTCAATTAAGATCGAGTATGATTTTGAGGAAAGTAAGTCTGATACCGTGGTCACCAGCTTGTCGAGGAGGACTACATTGTAATTGAGTTTCCAGACAACAATTAGTCCAGCTCATACCACCAAGCAATCAGTACTACCCATCGAAATTGAGGTGCCACACAGAAATTGTTTAAACTAAGCATTTTCTAATCAGTCTTTTTCTTACAGCAAATCTATTTTCAACTCAGATGTCATCGAAAGAAATAGCGTGGCTATCAACATTTAGATTTAATTTTGCTTTCATACTTTAATCATTTAGAAATTAAGAAAAATTTAATATTTGTGCTTGCAAGCCCCTAGCTTTATTTGATATTGAATATCAGTTTCTAGTGAAGTCAGCTTTGTTATAAGTTAAAAAGATTATCTGTAATTTCTATGAATGCTTATTCTTTTCCTTGCTTTAATTTAATCATGACATGTATATTCAATATATCTATGAGAAAATATTACGAATTTGAAAAGCATTATTAACTGCATCTAGGCTGTAATCTAATAAAACATTTTGATTTATTATTTCATTGACATTTTTTATTTCACATACATAAATAGTTTTGACATTTTAAAATTTCAGTTTTCGATTTACGTTTATTTTTCAACAACCAATAGAACTTAGATGCTAGGTAAGCATTTTGCATTTTGAGCAGAACCAGTTCCCTGAAATGGAATACTAGTTATTATCGTCGATTTCATGTGCCGGACAGAGCGCATAGTTCAGATGTGTGCTTTAGGACTAGACAGTTGGGTGTGTCGGTGCAGATGCTGGTCTGGACACCGTGCCCTTCTTGGTTGACTAATGCTAGTTAGTTGACTTAAAAAAACTGTTTCGCTTGCTGCTCGTACTCTTACCCAAAACGGCATAAAATACTCTGATAAGCGTCTCTCTGTTAAAATACATGTTTCGTAATAAAATGATTCCTTGTAGTTAAAATATACATATACATCTATGTATCTTCATATATAATTTATGTGGTAAATTGTATTGTTTCAAAATTGAGTGTTGATCTTTGCACATTTAAGGCCTGTTGTTTACTTAGCTTAGGTTTGAGTTTTAAGTTTTGAGCTGGTGTGTTCCTTTCGAATTTGAGCAAGCCGTTCGATGTGAGCTGTGTTCCTTCGCTATTACCTATAAACCCCCTCTGAGTGCGCGTGTGACTGGTTAAGACTAGGTGTGTGGGGTGCGCCGTGCGCTATGATATACAAGATCGTTTGTTGAAACCAGACAAAACTGATGCCACCTCCGAACCCATCGTTATAGTAGACAGTTGATTACAATTATTAATGCACATGTACTTAAACTAAAACGTATCCTACGAATACAGATCAGGGCAGACAAGGCCAGACGCTGCTGCCGAACTGGCTTTCAACTTGCTTGCTTTCTGGACGGCTCTTCACTTCGATGCGGGGGCAGTCCGATACTCGAAAAAATCCAGTTAAAGCTCCCTTGGACAGTTAGCTAATTTTTTTTGAAAATTCTACAATATTCTGTAGTACAGATATGTAAAGAAAAACTATTTTCAACAGCGGGTAACTTAATAAATTAGTTTTAAAGTACCAGGACATCCATATTCTAAGCGTGCAGATTAAAAACAACAAATTCGAATGACATTTACAATTCCGGAAGTGTCCGTCCAAAAGAGCCTTTACTGGATATGAGTTCGGAACCTGCCTAAAACTATCCACTAAAATTTCGACTGACTACGCTGGGTGTGCGGGAACTTAGGGCTAAAAACTAGCACACGGATACGGTACGGTTACGGATATACAACACGGATCCACTAGTAAATGCAGAGCTGAATGACTGGTGACGACAGGGGCTGGGGGTGTACACTGATGGGGACGACGATTACTGGTTACATAAACACTACGAATACTCCGCTCAATGCCAGCCACTGCATCCACGTCCGAATCTCGGGGCCTCATTCCTGCTTCAGTCGCTTGGCCTCGTTGCCCACGTCGCCGCCACTGCTGGCCGAGCTGGGCGTCGTCTGCTGCTCCGTGTCGCTGGTGATGTAGGCAAACTGGCACTCGAACTCAAAGTCCATGTCCTTTTTCTGCAAGAACAATGGGAAGGTATTGAAATGTGATTTAGAATATAATAGGTCCTATATAATTACCATCCTTTCGCAGATAACCGCAATGGCTGTTTTGTCTTGTGCCTCGGCAATCTTGTGCTCCACCAGGTAGAACATGTACTCATCGAACAGCAGGCGAATTAGATGGAAGCTGCCGAAACTGGAGGCGGATCGTAGGGTCAGGTCCCGGATGATCATCGAACTGTAGAAGCTCCACTTCAGCAGGAACTGTCGGGCGGCTCTGGCATAGGTTGGCTTTCCGTTGTACTCCTCCATGGCCGACTCCACCACCAGTTGCAGCCAGCTGGCCCACTGCTCCAGGGAGCTCTGTTGCTGCAGCGCGGCCTTGAAGTCGTTCTCCAGACGCTGAACCACGGCGGGGGCACACTGACTCACCCAGGCGGCTTGTTCCTGTGGGATAAAAAAGTTAATTAAAATGAACTTAGGTAAATCACTCATACGCAATGTTGAACTGCAAATATTATTTGCCCACTGATTGTTGTACACAGTTATTATAAAATCTTAATTTAAAACGTAGAATACAAAATTATTTTTGATAGTTTAATTTAACAAATGACTAATATATAATGAAAATTATTAAAATCTAATCTACTTATGTGAAGACTCATTAAACTCACCTGAACATTGTGGAAATCCACGCGATTGAGATCGCTGAGCATCTGAGAGATCTGGGCACCATTTTGGAGCACGGCTCGAGCGGCCTGTGCCAGGTGATTCAGCGAGGTGTAGCGCCGCAACGTTTGGCAGAAGGCCGAGACGGCACTAGTCTTTATCTGGGCCAGTTGCTCTGGAACGCCCAGCATGCTCTCGCACAGCCAGATCTCCAGGTTCTTGGCGAAGTTGCGGATGGCCTGGGTCAGGGCGTTCGGTATGGAGCGCAGCACATCCGGTATGATGACATCAACGGTGTTCTGGTAGAATTGATAGTCCACCTGGTCGAGTAATTAACATAACGAATGAGTATTTAGCTAACATAGGAAATGGTTTGTTAGATTAAAAAGGTCGAATTTCAATTCACATGTTTTAAAAAATTATCCAAATGAATTAAAAAAGTTTTTCAATTAAAAAAAATCAAAACAGAAAACTTAAGATTTATTTTTGAATGAATTCATAAAACAATAAAATTAAATTCCTTTTAAAACTTTACTAATTGCTTTCGTTTCTGAATGAAACCTGTAGAAGTTTGTGAGTCCAGGAATAGACCAAGGAAGGGCTCCCGGGATCTGACTCCCGGCTACCATTGGCTACCAATACGCCTCCACCCACCTCTCGCACGAACTTCTGCACTTCTGCGCAGTGGCACAACAGATACAGCTTCGTCTTGCTCAAGTACTTCTCCTCCTCGCACTCGTCCAGGTTGTTGTTGTCGCTGGCCCGCCAGAAGTCGCGGAGCAGAAACTCCACGGTGTTGAACTCCAGGTTGAGCACGGCGTCCAGGAAGGACTCGCAGTGCTCGCGGTACAGGGCCCGGAATGTGTCCACGTCCTCCAAAGTCAGTTCGCTGTTGAAACTGTGGTTCAGCTCGATGGAAGGGAACGAGGGCAGGGCACTAGTACCATCGCCAATGTACTGAAAGTAGCAGGGAGAAAAAATCAATCAATAACTTACTTTAGCAAATTTAAATACAGCTTTGGTGCTTAAAATAAACGATTGATATACTGAGTTAAATAATAATAATATTTTTTGTAATATACAAATTTTACGCGTTTTTGTTTTCTGTTTTTACAATCTTTTACACTTTTAACGTCTACATTTTATGAAATGTTGTAAATATTTTATACAAATATAAATTATATTTAGTCCAACGTACATTTATTTTTTAAACGTAAAATTTAAACTGTGTTAACTTTAAAAAAGTTGTAAGATCTGTACCTGAATGCAGGCCTCGTAGGTTTCCGGCTTGAAGGTGTGCTTCTTGGTGCCGCCGCTGTGCCGCTGACCCATTCCATTCGAGCCCGCCAGTTGCGAGGCGGTGCTGCTGGTCACGCTGACCATGGGCCCACTGCCAGGTCCGCCGGATCCGGATCCGTCCGCGGACGGCCCGTAGCCTGCGGCCAGCATCTGCTTGTCGTCCATCGACTGGCTGTTCAGCAGCGAACCGGGCTTGATGCGGATGCCATAGTAATGATACTTGGAGTTGCCGCGCGTGCCCAGGCGACGTGTGCGCAGTCCGGAGAACACGGAACGTATCAGCTTGCCGAAGCTGGCCGCATTCACCGGCTCCAGCTTGTGCTCGCTGCAGTGCTGCATGTAATGGTTGTACAGCGTGCTCCTGGGCAGGCTCACCCCGTCCGCCGTTTCGTAGTTGCGCGACAGCCATTTGATCTGAAAGAGAGACGGGTATATGTGTGTTATTGGGGGATGCTGTCCTGGTCCGTGGGGGGCGTAGCCATGGGGATGCACTCACCGTTGCCGAGGCAATCTTGTTGCTGCTGCCGAGCGCACTCTGGTCGGAATCGGGGGAGGCGCCTCCGCCGCCCGTTCCCAGGCTGCCGCCGCTGGCCGAGTGGGTCGTGGTCGTCGAGGTGGGCGTCTGGGGCGTGCTCTGCGCCTCCTGGATGTACGCGACCTCCTGCACCCAGTGGCGATTAGTTCCGTTCACCCGGTCCGCATCCCGCTCCCAATCCCTGCTACTCACCGTCAGGCTGTGCGGCGAATCGCGTCCGTGCGACTGCGACTGTGACTGCGACTGCGACAGCGAGTGTGCGGAGCCGTTGAGCAGGATGCCCTCCTCGACGGGCACCAGGTACGGCAGCGTCGTGGAGTGGGCTCCGTTCGAGGAGCCGCCGGCCGACGAGGTGGCTCCGTACTGACCCGTGGTCGAGTAGTAGGCCGTCTGGCCGTTGCCCTGGTAATCACCCACCGGGCAGAACGGATAGGTCCTGAAATTGGCAATACGTAGAAGGGGTAAGATAAAGGTCGAACTCCGGGCATTTATCCTGTTATCGAGTTTTTCCTGTTCCACTTACATTTGCGTCTGGCTGGAGTTGCTGTGGTACAGCTCCGAGTCCACATATTGCACTTGGTAGTTCTGCTCCTGGCCCGAAACTGAAAGACAAAGGAAGCAATAAGGTTGAGGATATTATTGAAAGGTTATAAACTTATTTATAGAATAGTCTTTTCAAGGTATAACATTAAAGGAGTCATAAAAAGTTATTATTACAACTTTAATTTTATATTACATCTATAAAAAAAACTTTTTAACTGATAAGATAAGATCTTTGGTTTTTTTTATTATGATCTTAATATTATTATTTAGAATGTGGCTGGATATAAAAGAAAAAAGCCGTCGCTAATAAGAAATTACATACATTTTTACCGACGGAAAAGTTATTTTCAAAAGAAAAACTTACGAAAATGTTTCTTAGTTTCTAAAATTTTTAACATTTTTTCTAATTGTTTTCCATTACAAGAAAATTAGGAGTAAATTATAAGAAATTCAATTGTCTATGGAAAATGAATATAAAAATCTTACAAAGAAATTTGTTGGGGGATAATTTAGATCCCCATTAACTTTTCAAATTTTCACGAGGAAGCTTTTTAGCAACATTGTGGAATATTTTAAGCAAACCAAATCTAAACGAAATTTAATATAGTGAAAATGTTTTAAATTCCCTCCAAAATATGTACAGGAAAACCTCCACTCCTCGCACAAAGTTTATTTACTTGAACCGCAAACTTTGAACACAACGATATAATTGCAAATACTCTTGACTTAATCAACAGTCAGTCTCAAGTCGACCATCTGTCTATTCACTCCATTCGATTGGCCCAAATGGGCGAGGACACTTGACACTTTCCTGGCCACACACAATCACACCGAACACGAACATATATCCTGGCGAACAGGTGCTTCGCATACGGTATTCAAAGCGCAAAGTTTGAACAGAAATCGATTGGATGAAGGGAGGAGAAGAGGCACATATATTTACCACCGCAGTAGGACAAATTGTTGTGGCGTCGATGGTGATGATGGTACATGGTGGTGCTGGAGGATCCCCCCGAAATATTGGTTGCGGCAGCACACGAGGAGTTCGCGGATGAGGACAAGGCACCTGCACCGCCTGTACCACTTCCCGATCCCGATCCCGAACCCGTTCTCGATCCCAATCCAATGGCCGAGCAGTTGGTGTAGCTAGTTGCACTGGCGCTGGCCACGAAAGTCTGGTGATGATGATGGTGATGGTGGTGGTGCAACTGCAACTGGAGCTGGGCGGGCGGTGGTGCAACGGGATTGCTGGCCACGGATTGCTTGCAGCGGCACTTCTCCAGCAGATTCGAGTAGGCCACGGCAGCAGCGGTCGTGGGGCTGATCACTGGCGGCGTTGGCGGCGACTGCAGCGGGAGGGTGCAGGTGGGCGTGGGGTGGTGGTGGTGATGCGCCTGCTGCTGCGGTTGGTGATGCTGGAGCTGGAGCTGCTGCTGCTGCTGCTGTTGGTGGTGATGGTGGTGGCGCGTCTGGCAGTCAAAGCCGTACCGCGAATGCATTCGTTTGGCCGGAAGTGGAGCGTAAACTGCTGAAATGGGTGGTCCCTGGTCGCGGGTGAAGGTCTCAGCGGTTCTCAAATAATTACGGATATAGTTTGTTTCACAACTTTAGGCTGGAGATATCTTGAAAAATTCTCACTAGATTCTGTAAGCCAAAACATGTTGGAATTTCGGTAAAGAAACGAGATTCTATAAAGTCTCTTGTGATCCCAGTAAAAATAAGATCATTCAGCAACGATTTTCGATCATAAATTCAAGATTGAAGTTCGAAATCCCATTTAAAGTATTCCGAATCCAAGGATGTAGGTCCTATATCGTAATCAAAGTATCCGTATCCAATTCAGGAATTATAAAGTTAAGAATCCAATGATGGGAACTCCAAATCAAAAGTTTTCCGGAAGTATAATCCAAAGGTAGAGTTTCATAGGTCATGGACCATAGTTTTCTAGCGAGGATCCATAAGTCCAATGAGTATGCAAATCCAACTGCCCGAAGTTCTGTGACGCAAGTGGAAAAGACACTCGGTTGCTTTTGGCAACTGGCTCAGAAAGCGAAAGTGAAATCCTTGACCAGGCAACCGGGCTCCATTCAGAATTCCTCTTATACTGTGGGTGGTATTTCTGGTGCTTGGGTGCTTGGCTTTGCGGGATGCTTGGGTTGCGATGGCCGGATGGATGCTGTGTGGATGGCGTGAAAACGGAGCAACCAGTGAACGCCTGCGAACGGTAGAATTACAACTGAATCCAAAATCAAATGTTATCCTAGCAATATGCCTCCGAAAATAATGATGATGGCGAACTCACGACGACGGCGGCGCAGCAACGAATTAAATTACAACAACGGCGGCGGCGGCTGCTGCCTCCTCTGCCTCGGCGGTTGGGCGTTCGCCGGGTGGGTGGTGGTTGCTATTATGATCCGTATGCCTGTAGCGAGTAATCCAACCCAGACCCTCGAGGTGGTTTTTTCCTCTCCTTTCCTATGCGACGACCTGCTCCTACCCCTGCTCCTCATCATCCCGGTTTCAAGCGGTGTGCTGGCTAATTCCGGGCTCAAAGTCGCATTTTCTGGGATCTGCACAAGTGGTGGTCGAGATGGGTGATGGAAAGTGGGTGCTGGGATGCTGGATACGCAAGCGGGATGGCAACAGGACGACGGCGTCAAGGCAACGCCGCCTGGCCAATCCCACTCCTCACCGGTTGCTAGGCAGCCTCTCCATCTCGCTTTCACTCACATGCTCTCTCGCTCTGCAACCCCTGGGATCGGGATGCTGAGGGATGTAGCCTGGCCAACCAAATCGCTTGCTGCCATCCCTTCGGCGCTGGGATGGCGATGTGGGAGTTTCCATGGCCGACGATGAAGTGAAAAAGGTGTGGGTGGTGGTGCCGCTGGTATGATTTACGGGTGGTTTTTTGAGTGGTTCGTCGTGGGTGGAGGCGAGTGGAGTGGAGAAAGCACCCGGAATGGCATGCCATGCGTGGAATTTTTCCATATTCCCCCCGTGGTCAGGCCAGTATTTCTCTTCTTATTTTTTTTTGTAAGCTTCCTTCTGGTCACCACATATTTCAGATATTAATTTTGCTCCCCTTCTCCACTGGAGGAGGTCCTTGTGTGTGCGTTTGGACCCTGAAGTTGCTGCGGTCAGAACTGCGGGCTGTAAACCCCCTGACCCCAGAATTTTCCCTTTGACACGCTGCTGCAAACTGTAAATATTAACAGGTGCCCCTTGGGGCAAACTCGGCAATTTGTGATGATGGGCAGTGATGAGTGGGGCCGGTTGCAATGGCAATTGTTCTTTAAAGTTGTCGGGACTTTGGACGGCTCTACTGTCGTCTGTCGTACATGGGATCTTTTGCGGTTCTTTCAAGTGGACCGCATTCTCGCCAAAACATTTGGGCTCTCAATGACTTTGGTCTCAGCGCCAAAGCAGTTTTGCTTAGGTAATTGCCTTTGGAATGGACAGAGATTGAACCCTTAACAGATTGAAGATGAAGGAAATCAGCTCAACGGGATATTGGGGAGTTTTAAAGAAGAGAAAGCTAAAAATTTCAAGAATTTAAACACACTCTTTTAGAAAATACTTTCATGAAATAGTGATAAAAATCTCTAGTAAGTAGATATTTTTAACAAATAAAAAATAGTTAGCTTTTCATAAATATTTATTTAAATGAAAAACTTGCACTTAATATTCACAGCAATATAATTAAGTTAGATAAACAACATTTCAAAAACCCTAAACCTATTGTGGGAAGAAAAAATAATGAAATAAAGAAGATTTGCTACTAATTTTTTCGTTCTCGAGTTTTCTCAGTGTATAATTTATATGAAAATAATCAATATTTCTATTGACTTTATTATACCCATTGTGCAAAGTTAATCTAAATTTCAGATCAATCTCCGAACGAATAATGAAAAGTTGAACCATCCCGATAGAGCAAACTTATGAGTGGCCTTTCTAATATTTCGAGTTCAAAAGGTTTATTGCAATATCCACTTTGGTGCGCCACTTGTCTGAATTCCCAGCTCCACTCCACATGGGAGCTTAGTTGAGCACAAATTGCCAGGATAACGATAACAGACAAGTGCAGTACGAAATGCGGGGAGGGGAGTGCAGCTGGCTTATCCTGCATCTACTACAGCGTCAACAAACAATTAACCTTTTTGTTAGCCGGACTCTGCCGGGGGATGAGCCTCAATGGGTTGGGATTGGTTTGGGTCAGAGGTGAGTCCTTTGTAGAGCTTCACTTGCTGAGATTTCCACAGCAAGATAGCACTCTGCGAGAATTATGAACCGAGAGTCGCCTTTGACGAATAAATTTGCGATTATCTTGATTGCCAGCGAGAGTACAAATAACTTTTTGTTGGCACAATTAAAAGAAGCCCAACATATGCCAGTGTTCCCTAACTAACTTGGCAGGCAGGCAGGCAGCCCAGGACCTTGGCAACCACCCACTCAGCACCCATATCCTCATCCTCGTCCACCTAGCCATCCCGGCAATCAGCGACCAACCACTTCAACTGGTACGGATTCCCGCGTTGGATATTTCTATTTTCCATTTTTAGTTGCCGACATTATTAAACGTTAAGCTCATCGTCTTCTGCCTCGTCGATTCGATGAGCACCCAGCAAATCCATATCAATTGAAAAATACAATACAACATATTCGATAAAGGTGAAATATGACGTGGGCATGCGTCCTCCTCCTCCAACCCGCTGATAAACACCCACAACCGGAACGAAGCTCTAATACCCTTCCGCACAACATATGAAAGAGATTCCGCTTCAATTTTGATTGGCAATCAGTGCACTGCGAGAAAATGGTTCTAAAATATTACCAGCATTAATGAAAGAGAAGATGGCCATTGTTTCTAAATTTCAAAGAAAAACGACTTGCTATTAACTGCGTTTATTCGTTTAAAAGTGCTAAAATTTCTTTAAAAAATATTAAAAAAAAAAAATAATCGTTTTCGAAAACGATTATATAAATTAAATAATTTACTTTAAGTAAAAAGAGATACAGGAAAAATAATGATAGAATTTAAATCAGTGTTCTTTAGTGGAATACCAATCTACATATTTGTCATGGTTTCAAAAATATTTTAATGAAAATCTTTACTGTAATATACTATATACTTTTTCAAATATTTTACAATGAATATATATAGACAAAAACAAACTTAATTTTTTTGCAGATATATTATTTTTAAAGATTAAAAAAAATATTAATGTTATTACATTTAAACAAAAACCAAAATATATCGATGAATTTGAGTTTTTATAATTATTTTTCGCAGTGCTGTAGTTCTCAAGCCCTTTTCCGAGGACGAAGGTATTAGTTGACAGCGGGCGGTTATTAGCGAGTCGTCGACTCATCCACGTGAGCACTGAGCACCACCCCCACCCATTGTGCGCACCCCTCCTCCCGCCGGGGATCAGGATCACGCACCGTGTGAAGCCCTCTCAATTTGTTGTGATTACCCGATGTTGCCATTCGGATGCTTGCCCTCCTGCGTGTCCTGGTGGTGGTGGTAATTTGTGCTAATAAAATCAAGTACGATGGCAAACATTGAAGCGACCCTTTTCGATGTCCGATTTCGTTATAGATATGTAGTTCCGCGGCGAAGTGTAATCTCGATTAATTCATTGTGCGGCGCTCGAGTGGATGATAATAATGATTATGTCTGCGCCAAGGGAAGAGCCTCGTATGAATGTATCACTCCCAGTGTGTCGTCGTCCTTCATCGGTTAAACATCCCAGCTGCACTTTGCCTCTTTGTTGCTTTTTGTTTTGCACGTGGCTCGGACGGATCCGTGTCGTGTGTCCCTGGACAGGTAGTATCTCTATCCTCCGCGGGGTGTGTGTGTGCTATATCTATCCATCCATCCATCTGCCTAACCACCCAACCAACCATTCATTCATTCATCCTTGTACCACCGCTCGTTTCGTTTTTCAAATTAAGTCGCTTTAATTGTGATATCAGGCAAACGTTTAAAATACGCCGGATTTTAAGCTGGTCCTTGTTTCCAGCTCAACCCCTCCCTTCGCCCCCTGCATCCTTTTCCCCTCCCCCAGGGACATGTTGATCCTGTCATTATGTTTGTTTACAAAGCCGCGACTTTTGCTGTTTGTTGTTACCCGTTTGCTGGTTTACGCTTTCATTTCCGCCCACTGCCAGGAGTTTCTGTTTCAGCTCAGGACTTTACGAAAGTGGGTTTTTCCGCTCTCAACTGGAATAAATCGGTAACGCACGCTTTTTTGCGGCCTTTCAGTTTTTGCGCTTATTAGCAAAGTGCCATCTAGATTGATTTATCTCTCAGATTTTGCACATATTTCAATAAGTGAAAATTGTCGATCTGAATCTGATACAATTTGGATTTTAACTCCATATTAATTGATTAATTTTTTAAAAATTTTTTCCTCTCGCTTTTAAAATTTTTTAACTGGGTTCCATTGCTTAAATGTTTTTTCTCAAAAAGTAAAATTACTATTTATAGGTATACTTTCTATGGAAAAAAGTATTTCTTTAAAAATAATATTAATGGAAATTCCATTGAAATTGAATTGAAATTATAATTTTAAACCGTGATTGTAAGAACAGAAAAAGTAAAAGCAAAGCTCCTTATTGATTTTAGCTAGAACTGGGACGTTTATGGATTGTATATCCATGTAACTTATGATAATCCTCATAGAAATATCAGAAAATACCTAATTTCATGTAAGGATCAATACGTTTAAACTTTTTCTACAATCTTTATCTTATTTACTAATTTGAAAATGGAGATCTTCGAATTGAAGACTCAGGACCAAGACTCACCCGTCACAGTGATAAACGGCGTTCCATCGTCATCCTCGGTGGTCTGGACCACTGTCACCTGTCCGCTGGCCACCTGCTGGGCCAGATCCACGCCATCCTTGATGGCTGCCAGGTCGGCCATGCTGTGGATGGGTATCGAATGGGTCACGGTGGTGCCGTTGGGCTCAGTGGTGGTAATGGTGCCAATGGTGTCGCTGCTGCTGTTCACCACATGTCCATGGAGGCGGGCATCGCTGCTCGAGTCGTCGGCATCCATGGGCAGTACCACGCGGATAACCTCCAGCTGCTCAGCACTCGTTGCTCCCGCTCCCGTGGAATCGTCGTCGTCGTCTAGTTTCTTCTGCAAGAGCTGGCAGTTCTGCAAAAAGGGTAACAGTTTTACCTATTTATCAAGGCAGGATGATAAGGTAAGGTATTTATTTGTTTTAAAAATATGTTTGTTGATGAATCAATGGAGTTTCCTGTTAGACAAATCTAGAAAATAAATGTTAAGTTCTAGTGTTATACACGAAGATCTTAAAAATATTATAAATAATCTCTTATTACAAAAAGTACAATGGAAAACTACTGACTTTAAAAAAAATGGTTATTTTGAAAATGTTTTCTTAAGATAATTCCAAAAAAATAAAAACAAGTTACAAATAGTTAGGTTTACTTCACAGAATATTACAATAAATGTTTCGAAAAGGAACTGCCTTATTCTTACAGAAATTCCTCATTTAATCTACATTTTCAGCAGATTATTTCGGAGATGCACCCACCTGTGTCATGACATCCTCCAGGGTTGCAGAGACCACGACTCCATCCTCGGTGCAGAACTCAAACTGCTCAGCATGCGGTGGCGAGGCGGTGCTATTGGTGGTGCTGGCCGCAACTGTGCCGCTGGCGGCGCTCTCCACCTCGACGGTCAGCTGCTGCTCCTCCGCTGAGTCCTCCTCCGGTGCCGCGGTGGCATCCGTGATCGCTGAGCGCGTCGAGATGATGAACTGGCGCTGCGGGGCGAGGCGTGTGGTCATTGGTTTGGGGTTTTGGGTTCTCAATGCCAGAAAGTCGATTATCCAGGGCGCTAAAGGGGGCTGCTCGATGCTAAATTCGTTGACTAGTAAGCTCGTTTTATGTCGGTTACTCTGTTATTTTCCACGATTTAAGGCAATGGCGGTGTTTAGGTTCAGTTTTTCAGCTTCTTTAAGTTGCTCCCGGTGGATGCTGCAAGGAAAAAGTGAGAAATGGCATATTTAACAAGGCATGTCGTCAATCACAGAGCAGGTATTCAATAAGGAATCAACATCATCATCATCATCATCATCCGCCCACTCCCCCGCAACATCCCCCTCCCAAGGATTCAGGTCCTTTGTTGCCCCCTGGTGGTGCGATGGTGGTGGCTTGTGCTGCTTCCGCTGGGGCGTTGCTATGAAATTAAACTTTTCGCAGGTATTTCTTCATACTTTGATTTCCTCATCGCTTTGTTCTCCACGCAGCAGGAGCAGCAGCACAGAATATATATCTCAATGTGTATAAATATAAATAAGTGTATATATATGCGTATACGGATGTCTATTGTGTACAACATCGTATTTTTTCCGGGCGGCCATTTTGATTTCCCTCCCATTGCTGCGGCATTCTTGGGAGAGATTCTTTCTTTCACATTTGGGGGCAATGTTTGGGGATTTCTTATTGTCGGGAATTCGGGACATTGGCGTAGTTGGAATTGGTAGTTAGAGGGGCTTATGATTCCAACTTATTTTAGAAGTAACTCAATGAGGAAAACATTTTTTTCCGTTTTTTTAATAATAAAAGAAGGGAAAATATTTTTTTAAAATCAGAAGCTTTAATTTTCAAATAAATAGGCAGAAGTAAAGAATAAATAAGCTTCCTCAAACTTCCATACATTACATTTGTGTAAAATTCATTGAGTAAATCCTCTATTACCTACACCTTCAATAGTAATGTAATTATCCTTAGTGTTTGCCTTTGGGCACAACATTCACTGTACTTACATAATCCCACACCTAGAGAATCCATTTCTGGCTCTTGGCCTACGCCTCTGGCTGTGGCCAATTAAATTAGGCAAATTGTAATTGTTGAGGACGAAAATACATGCGAGAATCAATCAAAGAAAAACACATTTCTCGGAGGAAATTTCATCGTTAATAAATAACAAGTGTGTTTTATATCAGAGTTTTTGTTTGCTTAATTTTGAGTTGTTTTTTTACTCATTTTAATGTTAATTTAAATATAATTTATTGGATTTGTTGCTATAAACATATTTTATACACAATTTTTGATGCTGATTAAAAGGTTTCTGATTTTTTACGTCAGTTTAAATAGTTTGATTATATTTTTATTTAAGTATATCTTTGAGTTAGAGTTTTTCTTCTGCTTTAAAAATCATTTAATATTAATTGTGAAATTTAATAATATTTTTATGCACACTACTAATCTTGATAAATATATTTTTGTCCCTTTTTTGCACTGTTTTTCCGTTTACGTGGTATTTACAATTTAGTCAGTCTGATTTAGAGCCTCTAATTTTCACACTCGGTGCGCTTTTCTTGCCACTTCTGCACCTGCCACATGCACTTGTTCACAGGGCAACCGGCTCAAAGTAAATAAGTTCTGGAGAAGGCGCCGCTGGCAACGTCAACGTCCATCCCGAAAACGGGGGTCTTGAACTTTTGGGGGTCGGGGGTTTTGGGTAATAAACAGGGGATCCCCCGTTTTGAAAGCGCGGACAGGACAAACGACCCGGCATACGTCACTCGGTCTGGAGTTCGAAGTTGTTGTTTATAAACAATAAACGAAGTCGCGGCTTCCTGGGGGAGATCCTCTGGATGGGGGGAGTGGGTGTATACGGCTAATGCGTTGCCCCCGGAAGGGAAGTGCACTTGGTTCCTGAGTTCCTCGATTCCACAGTACACAAATCAAGCGGCGCGCTGGGCGAGCTCATAAATTTGACGCGTGAAAAGTGCAGCTCACTGGCTTTCCAGGGGAAGTTTTCCCAGTCACGACACCCACACCATCACCACTCTTTACACCTGTGCAGTTGCACAGCAGTTCAGCAGTTCACCTGTACAGTACACCCACACACAGCGCGAACAAATCACTAAGGACGCGCAACGCCAAATTATTGATCAAATAAATTCGGGATATTATTCTCGTCCTCTCTCTCTGGCGGTTCTCTCGTCGGATTTTCCCTATACGATTGGGGATTTACCGTGTATGTGTAGTATATATATTCGGATATACGAATATCTGGTGGCTGCTATAGTTATTGCTGCTGCGGTCTGTTTACTTCGAGCGTGAATATGCAACTACGGCGGGGAAAAGTCTTTGGCCAGCTGAACAGCAGCACTAACGAAAAACACAAGCGGAAAACTGAAAACTACCAACACTCTGGCAATGACAATGGCCAAAAGGGGTTGATAGTTTGGTAATAGGGAATTGGAATTGGTCAAAATGCACTCGGTGTTTTTTGTGCTGTTGTTGTTGCTGCTCCTGCAACACACACGAGCTGCAGTAAATTGCTGTTGGCAGAGCGAGATGGAAACTCATTTGAATGCCATTTGAAGTGAATGCATAATACAGAATAAGATGGGCTAACGCATACAGTCAAAACTCCTTATGTGACCTGTTTACTAACTTGGGAATAACTACAATAAAAGGGAAACAATTGCGTTTAAGTTTTCTAAGTCCTTTTGTAACTTTTGAATAACTTAAAGATGATATTGGAATAAAAAATGGATTTACTTTTGAGGATAACCTAAAAATATTTAATGTTTTTTTACAAATAATTAAGAATATAAAAATCAAAGCTGTTTTTTACTAGATGAATAAGATGTATTTAAAAAGTTATAAAACGGAAGAAAGCTTAAAAAAATATATAAATACATAATATATATGTGACATATATATCGCATAATATACTTTTTAGATGTTTGACTATAGAATTCCTTGCAATACCACTTGGTCAGTCAAAAAGAGACAGATAAATGTACTAAATAAAGTGTGTGGGGGTAGCTGAGTTGGAGTGGGTGCTGCAGTTTCGGCTACCCCATGGTAATGACCCCTTTTTTAATGTCCAGCACCACCAGTACCACCTACCCCTAAGCGTCCGCCTCCGCCGGCAGCTGCGTTGTTATAGGGACAACTTGCAAGTCCAGGGACTCAAGGGATGGAAAGGGGGTATGCAAAGTAAAAAATACTGAAGCTCAGACAGCGTGACGCTTTCTTTTCTGCCTAACATTCATATTCACTTGATGGCTGCAGCAGGTAGGATAGATAGCATAGATGGGATAGAAAGGACACACAGGACAGCGAAACATGTGTTCAGGACTTGAATTTAGGTGGTGCAGATGTGGAATGCACCTCACAGTTGGTTGATGTGGCCATTGACATGTTTATTATAATATTAATGTCAGGTTGGTCTCTAAAAATTTCTCCGGAAATAGTGGATAATCTTTGGAATAACTACCTCTTTTAGTTTATGAAGAGGAATGTTTAGGAAATATATATGGTATATCTTAAACATTGATGCTTTTAGGGAAATGTTTTGCATAATTTTAACTTACGCCTAAAATATATTAGGGTGAGAGGTCATAATTCGTTTAAAAAACAGATATTATCTTAATATATTAAGCCAAAACACAGAGAGATAAACAACTTTGTGCTTTAAAAATCCTTGGAGCTAAGTTCTATCCCCGGGTCATGAAGGTAATAGTCTTTTTTTTAGTTCTATGTATAAGTTGCCAAAACGTAGAATACTTGATACTTTCACTGATGTTCTAAAAACTGTTACCTGATGGTCAGTTTCCAATTTCTGATTAGTAGTCTACACGCAAAATCCTTTCAAAATCCATATCATTTGTGATGGGTCAATTTTTGACGACCATTGTAATTTGAAATCCAAAGCTCATCCAAACAAAGGAATATTTGCTGATGAAAAATTTGCGCACTAACAAGCAAAATATGAATTTTCACATTGTTTTCAACTTTTTTTTCGCCATTTCATTTCGGTTAGAACCAATGGAAAAATTGACATTGACATTCATTAGAATGGACAGTGCTCATCAAATGAAGATGATGAATGTAATGTGGCACTCGCTTGCTGCTCGTGTGGCATGCGTCCTGCCCCGCCCCCTTCGACCGCGTCCGTGTCCTTCTCCCCCGACCATTCCCGTTATATCTATGCCCACTCCAGCACTTTTCGGGGAAGAAGACGGAGGCAGTGAAGCAGGACGAGTTGCGAGGCAGCAAAGCGGAAGTGCACCAGAGGTGGGAGTTTTTCCCGTACACTTCCCTAAATTTTGGGATGGAAAAACATTAATATTAGTTTCTAAAGTTTTTTACAAAATTGTAAGTGCATAACCGGGTTTTCTATATATTAATATATGTATTTTTACAGACATTTACCGTAAGTTGTGTTAAATACAGAATAGTTAGTTCATTTCTTACAAACTTTTCAATTACATGGAAAAACTAAAAAAAATAGTAATTGTATTTTTAACTTTAAACTTTAACTTTTAAACTTTTAAAAAATAAAGTAGAAATTAAATGTGTTACAAAATATATTTGTTTTTTATTACGTTTTTTTTTAAGAAAGTTAAATTGCCCAAAAAGGTTATAATATTTGAAAATTGTAGAAAATATTTTGGTAATTTAATCAACTAATCGTATAATTTTTCAAGTGTACCGGGAGTTGTGGGTTCCTGGTCTTACACCTGGCGCCAGGACTCGCTGTAATGTGCAACCGGCCATGGCACACTCCATATGGATATACCATTTGGATGGATGGGACGGACAGAGGGTGGGGGATGGTTCAAGGATCAAGGATGGAGGCGGGGTTGGCTGGTTGTTACTTGGGATTGAAATTGGGACTTGACTTAATTGTCTTTAAATGTCTGAGCGCCTCAGATGGGCAAAGGAAAACGCGCAAATGAAAATGCGGAAAAACCGCTGACTGCCTGGCTGGTTGGGTAATTTTCTCATTTTCTCGTTCAATGAAAATTCGCTGGCTGAAAAATGAGAAAACTTCACCGGCTTTTGATCTTTTGATTTACTGTTGAAAAGTTTATTTCTCCTTAATTTTTGTTTTTCGTTTGATTATAAGGAATTCTAGTATATGCATATATACCTTTATATATACTAGAATCTAGAACTTACCATAGTGACTAGGGAGCTCGGCTCCTGGAACTCATTTTCAGTATTTTGGTTTTTCAAAAACCTCTTCTCTGCCGCGGTTATCCAACTTTTTCCTGGGGAGTTGCAGGGGATCCTGGTTATTGGTGCTATTTTCCTAATCCTTGGTTTTTCCAACTGGATTACGACGTAGTTACGGACCGGAAGGAAATAGCTAGTGTTTTGGGCTTTTTAGTTGCTAGGCAACAGAACAAAAAAACAACAAACACATGAACAAAACACGGCCACTGACATATTCGATATCCTCTCGCTGAATCTTCACATATCACATGACTAGCTGCAGAAATTACAGTGTTTACTAACAATTTACTTTGATTTTACTAAATATTGCACATTCAAATTGGGAAAAACAAAAAAAATAATAATTTCTTGCTGGCTGAAAACAGCTGACAGCAGTGTTGGTGAGTGCGCAAGGACATGTGGCAACGCCAAACAGCTGATCGGGTAGTGTTGGTAAGTATGTGAAATGCGGCATTCACTTGGAAACGTGTGCATTTCAAAATGGGCGCGCTTTTTAAATTTCTCGTTTATTTAGCTTTTGTGTTTATTATAAGTTTGTGACGCGTTAAAAACAACTTTCCCAAATTGCATCTGTACGCTGTGCATTTTCCGCCTTCAGGCAAACGTGATCAATTCGCTGCGCATTGTTCGCTAATTAATTTGTTGCGAATTGCAATTTTAACACTTGCGATAATTAGCAAAGCAAGTAAAATAATAATGACAGCAATGAAGCAATAATATGGCCACCTCTTACGTCCGCTTGTTTACTATTTTTCTAGTTTTTTTTGTAGTTTCCCCTTCTCTTGTTGTTGCTTTTGCTGCCTGCTTTGCTTAATTAGCCAGGTAAGGCACTCAGGTGAGTGAAGTAAAGTGCACACGTGTTGCACATTAGCACTGCCCGCAGTCAGCTAGCCATAACCTGGAATTTATTGCACTGCCTTCGCAAAACCCATAGATTTGCCGCTGCTTCTGCGGATTAGGTTTTGTTTTTGTTGTAGCTTTTTTTATTTGATTTATTTTCCTGTTTAGACCCAGTCATGCTGAATAATTGAGCGAGGTAAGATTGTGATTGTGGGTGAGTTAAATAGCTGTTATATCGGGTCAAGTCAAGTGCATTTCCCATCCAGGTCATTTGCTTGTTTTTCTCGCCAACTTTACTATCTTTCAACAGCAGTTTCCTGACCTTGGACATTGAAAGAAAATTATGCGACTACGATATGTGTTTTTTAAATATATTTCTATAGATTTTAAATTTGAAATGTTTTCTATGCCTAGGCAGGTTTACTTCGACAATAACAACATTCCTTTAAAAGATAGTAACAAACCATTTTGTTATTAAGTATTTGTTGTTAAGTATTTCTCGACAGGTCTGAAAATACCCGTGTCTATCATAGAAAACGTGACATTAAGACCCTTACTTAAAGTAAAGTCGCACAACATTTTAATGTTCTGAATGATTTATTAAAATCAAAAATATAAATCAATGATAAGTGATAATAAAATAAGGGGAAACGAGGCTTAAACAAATTCCTTGCGTCTTCCTTGTTTGCGATTTGAATACTGATATAAATAAATCATTTTTGTAAGTAGACAAACTGCTCAGTTATTTGCTTATTTTCAAGTAAATAACTGTCTAGAGCTATTACTTTGATTTCCTACACTTTAAGAGAGGAAATATGACTATTGTCATTTGGCATTTAACAGTCTTGCCTCATTTGCAAATAAAAATGTGTAAATTTTCGAATATGACTGTTTAAATACAGAGTTATTTTTTATTTACTTGTGAGTAAAACCATAAAACCAATGAATGATACAAATTTTACGCCTGACCAGACACATTTGTCATTTCTAAGAGTTTTTGTAATAATTCATTAGTTAAGTGTGGTAAATATAACAAGAGGAAGCTAATAAAAGTTCAATAGATCATTTAATATATTATATCTTTAAAATGGAATTTTAATTACAATTTAAGACTGTGATTTATTAGGATATCCTTAAAACAAAAGAAATATAATTTCTTCTAATAATTCAACATTACCTGATAGTTTTCCCCAGTGTAAAAGTGTTCTCTACGCGTAACCACAAGAACCTTTAAGTATTTACGTGTCAGAGAGACATATTCATGTATATGTATTTGGCAAGAAAGGGGGATTCGGTGGCTTGGAGGCGACAGTGACTGCGACTGGAGACAAAGGTAGGCGGACAGCACGTTTGCTGCTCCTCTTACGTGGTTGACAACCGTTCACGTTTACCCGGGGGTTACGAGCCGAGAACTGCGTCAAAGTCAGCTTTCAATGGCGGTTTAGCCCGCCCACGTGAATACGTAACCAACTCACCGATATTCAATACTCAGGGGCAAAATGGAAAATACAAGGGTATGCTCTTGTAGGTATGTATCTCTGCGGCAGCTGTTGCAACATGTTTCGCCGCTTCTTGTCGCCCTGTGACAAAAGCGTTTGTTCTTGCCGGCTTATCAGCCGCAGAGCGGCCTCCGTGGCGTATGCGTAACGTGCTAAGCCCCTGGGCGTTGCAACATCAAAAACAGAAATGGCAGAGAATCACAAACAGACACAGACTGCCCGGCGAGACAGTGGCTTGTTCTTGTTCTGATTTGACATTTTGTGGCACTCTGCCCTCTGTAGCTGTACATCTGTAACCTGCCCCAAGCCCGCCAACTCAAGATCCACTCGGAAAAGGCAGGCAAATTCGATTAATGCAAATGCCATTACAGCCATATGTAACTCCGCTATGTGCCAGTGTGCGCATATAATTAATGCCGCTTCCTCCACGATTCCAAGTCTGACTTGAAAAAACCGAACAAAACCACCAAAAACAGTTGAACTTCTACATTTAAATAAACTTAAGTCATTTAGTAAAAAGGGTTATAAAGAATATTTTAGATAAATTTCAATAAAAATTCCAGTTAATCAAATATATCAATTTATTTGGGTCTTACATTTTTTTAAACAATTATTTACTGAAAAATATTAAATATTTTTAGGTCTTAAATTTTTATTTTTTTTAACAATTATTTACCAAGAAATTTTAACAATATTTATATTAATTAATGGAAAATTTCGAAATCGAAAGATTAACATATATTTAAGATTACATAAAGTATTATGAACATTCTAAAACCTTCCTTAAATATGGATTGGGCGTATAATGTTAAAAAATAAATAGAAAACCAGAATTTTCCCTTATATAAGTATTGTTAATTAAAGAAATCCTAGAATTCATTTTAGAATGAAATTCGTTTTTTTTAGAATGAAATTGGACCTAACGAGTTCCGCCTGTAGTACCAAAGTCCGGAGAGTTACATGCGGCGGCGTCACCTTGTCGCACTCGTCGTCGTTTTTGTTGTCATCTCAGGCCCAATAGGAAATTCAAAACCCGCCTTGGCTTGATTTATCAACAGCAAACTCGACTCGGCAGCAGCAAAAACATTCACATGCAAAACGTGTAACAATTTGTTGGTTTTACATAAGAGGGCGCTGGGCAGAAATAGAACTCGTAACCGTAAGCGTAAACAAACGCGAAATCAATTAAAAGCAAATTAAATTCATCGAAAGCTGCTCGGCTAATGGGGAAAAATTCCATATGTGCGGTAAAATAATCCACAGATGTAACTTAGATGGGCTGTTAATCTGGATATGGGTTGTTATTGCGTGATGTGAAATTATTTGATTAAAAATTGATATATTTCCTAAGAAAATGTTTGAATTTGTCAATAATAATGTTATTTTTAAAAAATTTATTGTGACTTTGGGAAAAGAATGAAAAGACCAAATTTTTAATAAATAAAAATTAATAAATAAATAATTTTTAATAAAAATTTCAAAATTATTCAGGAGCAGTAAGGAAGTAGTATGATTTTCTTGCCTTTTCTAGATTAAGTTTTTATAGATCGAATTTGTCCTTGACTTTCTTTTTAACTCCAACAACAGGTGTGCATGTTGTTAAACAAGGGGAATTCTCAGATAAACCAGATTTCAAACACTGAAAAATTGGATAATTAAAATATTTTTCTTGTTCCAAAAATCTTAAACAAATGGTTATTTTTAGATTCAAGATGACAATTTTATTTTCAAGTTATAAAGATATTATTTCTACTCAAAGTATATATGTATTTTCCCCACATGTACGTACCTTTTTACGACTAATTAATGCAGGCACTGTACATGCATTTATTCGCCGACTCAGCTGCTATTCGTCTATAAACAAAAATATATAGTGGGTATACGTCTATGTAAAGCAATTTTTTATTTGTCCAGCTGCGGGCGCACGTGTCGTTGCCCCTGTCCCTGTATTCTCTGGCTTTTTATAAACATTTCTCGAGATTTCTAATCTACATAACAACAACAAGAACATGCAGCACGCAAGCCACAATAACGAGATAGAAGTATCAGCAGCACCAACAATCGCAATTTGTGTTCAAATATATTATAGCTCTCAGACCCGTTCCACTTGAATCTGCTGTTTCGGTTTAATTTCAGATTATTTTCGTTTTTATTTCTATTTTTATTGGGTTAGTTCACTCTTATCAGGGGTTTCTTTATTTTAGTTCGTTGTCACTTTATTGCTCTTGATTTCACCTCGACTTTGAAATTGAAATTTCGCAAGCTGATAAGGTCTGTCTTATAAAGTTTTATGAAGTCGATTTGGATTAGATATGTATATCGATGGTGGGCTTATTTTCTGTATTTTCTCTGCTATATAGGTGGGCTTATTTTCTGTGTTTTCACGCTCTATCTACATATCGCACACCCCTTTTCGATTAGCCCTTAGTTGGTCTGCTGATCGCACCAATGCCGTTCGCACCTGTCCTAATTGAAGGTGCAAATTGCATGAGTTGGTGTGTGTTGCCTCACGATTGTTTGTGCTTGTCATAAGCATTTGGATGCGTTGCCTAAGCCACAGTGGAATTGAATATTATAATAATTTCCTTTTTTTATTTAATATTTTGTTTTTAAATAATTCTGAAATTATATTATGGTAAAAGGGTCAAACAATGAGAATGAAGAATATTTAAAAGTTATAATTAGAATACATATATACACAGAGATAAGTGTGTAAATCACTCAGTTTCAGTACCAATTTTTTAAATAATATACCTTGGAATTGGGTCTTTATAGAGATTTTTTTCTCAAAAAAAGGGGACAAATAAGGGGGAAGCAACATTGCTGAAATTTGTGAAAGTATTAGACTTTTTTCCGAAATTTGTCCTTAAAATCATCAATCCTCAAATTGAGAATACAAATACTTAATTTGAGAACGTAATTTTTCTTGAATAAATATCTCTGTGTATAATTTAGAATAAAAGTGCGAAAGAACTTTGATATTAAAGGCTTAAAACGTTTTAAAACAATTTAAGAAATGTTCTTCAGGTCATATTTTTCCAAATTCGGAATCTGAGTAGTACCATGCTATATAGGCACTACTATTTCGATTTCGATTGTTTATTTATTTTATTTCCACTTAACATTCCACTTGAAATTCATTTCATTCCAGTCCACTGTGGATACTCCCAGTTGACTGCTAACAAAAATGTGTTTAAAATAGTTTCACTAGCTTTAGCTGTTGCAATTGTTGTCGTTGTGGGGTTTTCCTCCAGCTTTCGTGATTAAACTTAAGCCATGCAATGCAGGGGTAAACAACAGTACGGACTGAGTTATATGGATAAAATACTGGAAATGCACGAAAAAACAAGAAAACAATCCATAAGTATTACACTATTCCAACTCAATATAAGCTACGTTTTCTTAATTATGAAATGTAAACTATTTCCACTCCAGCTCTGATTGTATTTCATTTTCGTGGAAATTCACCGACCCACGTAACGATTTCGATTAACAACACGTGACCGTAAAAATGTCGGACCATGTGAGCAAGTAAATGTATTACAAGACCGATAAGATTGGAACGAGGGACGGGTGGGGGGTATTATTACGAGTGTGTGTGTGGCACATGAGTAACTCGAGCCAGTTTTTGTGTCTTTGCACGTGCCCTCCGCCAGGGCGTATGGGTAATTTCCGAAACAGGGCGTATACGTAACGTCGTGCAAGGCGACCCCAGATGCACGTGCCGCGGTGCAATTAAACCGAGAGATCGTCAAAATGCCGAAGCCAAAAGAAAAACAAGCTGAGGTCTTATGCAAGCCACCAGTGCCCAATTGGACACGTTTAAGTCATTCCTCATTCGTCATCCGTCGTCGCAGATCTCGGATCCCAAATAGCGGATTCGGGGCTTACGGAGTATAGAGTTCGGCTTACGGGGCCCGGGCCATTGTGTTGGTGTGACCTTTGGGGCGGCTAAAAATAGCCGACAGCCATTTAAATACAATCAACACGCTGGAAAGCCCAACACAAAGAAGCACAGTAAAAACTCCCTAACTCGAACTAAAATGATATTGTATTAATATAACATATTTTTAATACAATACAAGTTACAAGAAATACACATTAAATATAAAAGTGAAAAATGAAACCCATAATTGTTTTTTTGTTTCTTTTGTTTTTGTACAATAAATTAAAAAATATGTAATGTTGTTTTCAGAAAATATCGATTTTTAGTAATTATTAATTTTTTTTTATTTTATTAAAATTGGCACAATAAATGTGAAAGTGCTGAACAAATTATAAAATTTAAGTCAAAATTGGAAAATCTAATATTTTTTGATTAGCAAACTTTTTACCATATTAGTTCGAATTATGAAGTTTCAACTGTATAAATCCGAATCCGCTGCAAAACGCAAACTACAGCGTTTTGTAAATGCGAAAACATTTCGACAACACGTGACCAACAACAAACTCGAGGGCTGCACTGGTGTGTGTGTAAATGTGCGAGCGTTTACATGTGTTTGTGCGAAATAGCTGACATGCTCGGCTCGCGTGAGAAATTACGTCATGCGCCACGAATTTTGAGTTGTTATTTATTATTATTTTTTTGTACTTTTTTGTGTTTGTGTTTGCCACTTTCAACGTGTCTCGATTAAAAACGAAAAGCGAGTGCAAAGGAGAGGGGCGACAACGGCGCGTATGATTATTATTTCGTTTATTAAAGCTCGACAGCAGCAACAACAACAGGCGAAAAGCCGCGACTGTTGCGCTCTGTAATAAAAACAAAATGTCGGCCGAGCAGTGAGCGTGTGTGTGTGTGTGTGTTTGGCTTCGTGATTGTTGTTGCCAAGCGGCGGTTATCAGCTCTCTCTCTGTTTTTCTTTCTCTCTCTTTCGCAGCCGCCGCCCAGTTGACTTCGCCGTTTCTGTTTCGCTTTGGAATTTGTCACGTTTCACGTGTTTTATTATATGCCGCCGACTTTTGTTGTTGCTGCTCGCCTTGAGCTTCTGCGTCGTTGTTTTCTTCACATACTGCATACCTACATACGTATATATTGTTTTTTGTTTCAGGTTTTCTCTGTAACGGTAACTTTGAGGTTTACTCCCTCTCAAAAGTCGGAATTCGTACTTGAGAACATATGGTACACTTAACCACAACAATCGGAACGGTCAACTAAACGCTTTTGAATACATATATAATTCACACGCAACTTATTTATGCCTATCTTGCAACAACAATAATAGTGGTCTTGGTTGTGTAAGTGTCGTGAGTGCTCGAGTGTACGAATACGAGTACGTGTTGTCTAGTCATCAAGCCCCCAAATGTCTGCACAGTGGAGCTGGTGGACACAAGAAAACAGATGCCAGTCGGAAATTGATTTGGTAGCTTAACCAGTAAATAAATCTCAAAAGCTTTTCCAATCGATTGGTATTTAACCCTAGAAAAAATGAATTTACCAATTTTGATATCATGGTATAATAAACCACAATACAAAACTTGAAACAAGGAAAAAGAGGCCTTGGTTTTAAGTTTTTTTACGTGGTTTTCCATTTTCCCTGGCTATTACAAAAATTTACCTCAAAATGTAGGCTACAAGTATTTTAGGGCGGCCATTTTGATGTCTGACGCCATATTTGCAAATGGTCGTACCCTTAATGTAGGCCACATTTTTTTGTAAAATGGATATCCCATAGAAAGTAAGTTAAAAAAAAAACTGAAAATTACTTATTCCTATAGATTTTCATTAAATGGATTATAAAAAAAATAAATAATTTTAAATATTTTATTGCCTTGTTTAATATAAGGTTTATAATACTCCTTATTTTCATTGATAAACCTCCTGCAGTCGGCAAATACAAGTAGGCAATCTGGCAAATTGGGCAATCGTAGGAATTCCCCTGAGCTAATCTCCCAGTGGAATTTTTGAGGCCATAAATCGAGCGGTTCAGTCCCACTGTGGCAATCACGTTCGCCGCGCACGAAACGCCTTATCTTTATCTCCCTCTCTTCGGCCAACAACACAACACATGTTGCTCTCCATCGCGGGCACGTCATTAGTTTGGCGCTCTCTCTTGGCGCTCGCTCTTTTTTGGGGTCTCGTGCTTATTCCGATTATACTATTCATTCACTTCGATTCTGTCTCTGGCCGCGAACGGACGTTTTCGATACTTTTCCGCGGTGTGGGTGACGTGACAGTGCAAAAAATTAAATAAACCAACAAAAAAAGAGGAGAGAGCAAATAAAAACAGCAATATTAGCTGGAGGAGCAACAACAAATTTGATACATACCCATATATACGTGCTTTAATAGTGAAACACGCACACGTACGCACGTTGTTCGCTCGCCTGTACATATGTATGTATCCGAGTGTGTGTGTATATAGAGGCGGCTGGTAAAATTCCACTGTGAAACGAAAGGAAGTTATTGTTTTTGCGGCGCTCTGTGTGTATATATATTAATAAAACAAATAACAGTGTGTATATATAAATCAGATAAAAGCTGAAAACGTGTAAACAAAAATTAAGCAAAAAACCGGGCAGCGCAATCACGTTTTTCGACATTATTTGTTTTTCTTCATTGTTTTTTTGTGGATACCGCGAACGAGAGAGAGAAGTGCTCCAACAAGTGCACTTTAATTGAAGCTCCAAAAATAGACGTAAAGAATAAACAGGAGGAGAAGAAGATTGCGTTATCGCAATCGTTATCGCACCCACACACTCTCACCACGCACCCAGTGATAAGCGGAAAGAGTAAGCAGGCGGTACACACTTATCAGCATTTTCCACTCGTTCCAACATAAATAAACAGCCCGCTTCGTAATGCCATTCTAAATTTCGAAAATAAATCCGGGACGTGTAGAAAGAAAAAAAAACGTACCTAAAAAAAACCATCTCGGCTTGGAAGAGAAAAGTAACTCGCCGCACAGCGAATTCGACTCGACAACCTGTTTGCTCGGCCACAAATTCGCCCCGGCATTTATCCCACAATTATTTCTGCACTGACGTAAGGAGGAGCACTTCCACCATTCCACCGCAACTGCAGCAAACCACGTCGACGCAGCAGCAGACGCAGCAGGCGCAGTTGCACCTCCACAAAGCGGTCATTCTGCCCAGGAGCGGATCCGGTTGCCAGGTGCAAGGAGGAGGAGGAGGAGCGAGGAGCGGACAGAGGAGCAGGAGCCCCACGCCCACCACCTCCATCATGGAGCCCTATTGGAACGAATCCAACGGCCACCCCGCCCATCCGGTCAAGTATGAGAGGTAGGTATTCTCAGCACAGATCCACAGATCCCGCTGCAAGTCAAAACAGAAAAAAACCAAGCCAAAACGATGACTAAATCGAAACACTCACTTTCACCTGCGCGCGTTTAGCTTAAGCACACAGAGAGAAAATATCACAAAAAAGTAACACTACTGGGGTAGTTAACAATGTCAAAAACCCTTTAAAATAAATATTAATTTGTTAACTATCAAATTATCAAATTTCCCAAAGACCTCATTAAAACTCAATGATTTTGTAATACTTTTTCTCTGTGAACTAATTAATGGTTTAGTGTATCTTAGACTCGCATTTAGTGGTTAAGCCTAAGTCTCCGCCTTCTCTATACCTTCTTATCGTTATGTGCGTGCATGTCAGGATCGGTTGTGGACCATTTGGATCGGTTTTGAGTTGTGTGGGCCGCGTATTTTTAGCCACCGAGCTAGAAAGCAATTTGCATTTGCAAAACAAACGCGAAAATCGGGCGAAGAAAACGTGGGCAGACTCTGTCGCCGGGCTATTCTTGGCCGAGATGGGTGCTTTAGTTTTGCTTATTTCATCTTTATTTTTTTTTTTCGTTTTTGCCAAAAGGCAAAACACAAAACAAAATCCAACGCACGACTCGCCAAACGTGATGTTTCGCTGATTTTTCCCTGTGAGTCTCTCCCCTTTTCCATTGAGTTTGTATTTTTGAACTTGAATTTCGTTTAAACGTGTCCGAAACGAAAAAAGTTTTGGCGCTGGTGTGGCCAGATAAGTAATCCAAGCAAATTGGTGTGGCCAGCGCTGCAAATAAATAATATAATCACAGTGCCTGGGGGCCTTATGGTTGTCTGCTAAATGTCAACGGCCAAAACGTGGCTATAAATATCAGTTAACAACAGCGAGGGTCTCCATTCCCTTACCAACTCCACTGATTGCCTATCGAGTGGGTGGAGTGGGGTGCAGCTTTTCACGTGCTTGGGTGGCTTTTCTAGCTTGTGGGTGGCCTGTGTCCTTTTGAAGGTCAACAAGTTTTGTGTTTCGCCCATGTTTCTGTTGGTTCTGTGGCTGTGTTTTTTCGACTGAGCTTTGTATTTGGCTATTTTGGTATTCAGTGTCCACCACCGGCGCTCCTGGGAACGTTTTCCTCTATAAATACACAAGGGCTAATCGAATGAACCGCTCATCAAATATGCAGGTCCCCAATTTGATTGGCCTTAGGTTTTGTTTTCGTTTCGTTTTCGGGTTTTTTCCAGTTCGCTTTTGGGTTTCCGTTTGATTTGGTTTTCGGGGGGAAAGTTACTCATGGCGTATGAATACATAGATATGATTACGTATACGTCACGTGTGCCGCTTAATTATCCGTCTAGCCGAGCTAATTAGCCAAAAACAGAAAAAAACATTAGTGACCCGAACTGGTTAAACATATTTTTAATCTCTCCCGCGGTCAGCTCATCAGTTCATGGAAAAAATAATCAAAATAAATATTATAAATTCGGTTTGCCCCTGCGGTGGACTCCTTATCAAATGGCACTCGGGGTAAACACGCGTCTTCTTCGTCTTCGTCGCTGCTGAAGTGTTTATAATTTGCATTACGCGCTGCCATCTTAATCAACACCAAAGTCAGTCATAAAAGCGAAAAAATAGCAGAGAGAAAACACAAATAGAGATAAGCAAACATGCGATAAAAAGCGAAACGGGCGTGACGCACAATCGCCCCTCCAAAACGCAAAGTATCTACCTATCTATAAGCACATGTGTATCTATATCTATCAAGTGTCCAGAGTTGTCAAGCGTCAGTGAGATCTCGGGTTTGTTGCACGACGAGACAGTTGCTAAAGCCCCCCACAACAAAACAACAAAAATACACCCACAACCCCATTTAATACTCAGCTGTCTCTCGTTGTTTTCGATTTCGGGATCTTGACAACGACGCCATCGATTTGATGTGAAGACCCTGACCCAGTGATTAGTGATATTTACAGCTCAACCTCCAATGGAAACTTTATCTGAAGCAGCATGAGATCTCTGAAAAAGTGTGTTTGTTTGCTGGCTACGTCTGTGTTACACGAATCCGAAATGGATTTCCTGTAGACTTGGCAAATCACAGATGTTCAGCAAGACAACACGTCAAAAAGAACAACAGGAGATGCAAGGATTAACTATGGAACAACGAACTACGGTCGAAAGAGTGATATAAGTGTGTTTTTTTGATACCTTATTAATTTCTAATAAACAATGCATACTTTTTCTATTATTTCGGAATTTTATAAACCTGTATTATTATTGTTTTGTCAAAAATGTATTGTATAAAACATAATATTTACTAATTAATGGCGAAAATTCCATATGAACACAGTTGTTTTTAATTTATTCACTCTTTGGATCGTGTTTATCACCAAAACAAATAACAAACGCATGTAGCCCGATATAAATAGCCGACCGGAGTGTTATAAATTATATGGCCAGATATATATCCGCCTGCGTCGAAAATGTTGGCGATCCTACCCGATCTCGATCCGATCCGATTCGCATCGCATCGATCCGTTTCGTTCCGTTCCGTCGCCGGTCTTATCGTATGGTCGTCGTCATCATCATCATCATCGTCCGCGCAGTTCGACGTCCATTGGCATTTGAGAAGCGGGCACGTAGTCGTTCACGTTCCATGCAGGCTGACCCCCTATAAACCCCTTAAATAAAACCCCCCTGTAACCCCTCCTATAACCTCTCTCCAACTCACGGGCGTCAAACGTGCCGCAGATATTGTGAAATTCACATATGTGGTGGACTTTCGTGATTAATGCACTCGGCTCGATGGCTTTTTTTTGGTCCGCTGACTCATGACCACTGCATTTGATTGCCGCTAAACGATTTAAATAGATGGATTTGAGTGTCTTTTGACCCAGTTATGGCGAGTGCGGTCATTCATTTCAGCTGGGGAATGCGGATGGGGGATATGAAAATAGTTGCAGATCTGGGATGTCTGATTAGCGTTGGAATTGGGAGCGTACGTGGGGAGATTTGTAATAAATATTTGCATACGTATTCGAATTGAGAAAATAAATGTAATTTTCAGTTCTATTACCAAACATGTTGATTGCAATTAGCATATAATGGTATCTCAATATTTATTAGATTTCATGTGAAAATTTTCTAAAATTAAACATTTCCCATGAAAACAGTAAATGAAATTAAGAATTAACTAATTTACGCATTTTGGTTCTGTTACCAACTTGGCTTTATAATACCACACATTGCTATCTTAGCCAACCCCGCACTGAATACACAAACTTGTACGAGGATTTCATAAATCAGCTCTGTTTGTGAATCACTTTCCTTGGAACAAAGACAGCTTTATCTCATCGCCAGCTCGATTTGCAAATGAGCTGCGATACGAGATTTCCATTTGCACATTTCCAGAGCTTCTTGAAAATTCGTTGAAGCAGCAGTTAGGCAGTAGGCAGTATGCGTAATAAGCCAAAGGCAGCCGCCTCCAATTGGCCTCGTGTGTATTTTAGCTCCCTGTATTCGTGTCTATATGTTTGTTTGTATTCTGTATCTTTGTGAGCTGTATCGGTGTATCTGTTTATACTCGCATCGAATTGTTTTTCGCCTAGACAGCACGCCAGAGAGCAATTTGCCGGGGATTGTTGCCCTCGATTTCGATTCCATTTGCAAAACCAATCCCAATCCCAAAGACCGAAACCGAAACCAAACCCAAAACTGTTGCCAAGCAATCCATTCGGCACGTGTACACGTTTCTGTGTTGGTTGGAAATGGCTGAGGTGGCTGAAATTCGAAATTGTTGCGATTCGAATTCCGTTGGTGGTGCAACATTTCTCTGGTCTTTGCACTTTGGCCAAAAACAATTATATCACGTGCCGACCGCCCGGTCGGTCAGTCGTAGTTTTTGCATCTGAATATTTATGAGCTGTGCGCTGTGCGCGGTATTTCCAGTTTCGGTATTATTTCACTTTGCAGTTCCAGTTCGCGGATCTCACGTGATCGTGTCGCTCACCTGGGCATCGGATGCTCCGCTGCACTTTCAGCGTAATTGGTGCTAATCTAGCCGCGCTGCGTTCGTGATATTGCCTTATCAGCCGACCGGGGAGCTCAAGGTCGTCGTCGATCAGGCTAGAACCAGATCGGTCCAGCGCCAGCCCCGCCCACTTTTGTCTAATTAGACAGGCAGACTCTTCTATTTCACTTTGATTTATTTTTCTCTCCTCGAGCTTTTTGGCGTCATCATCTGCCTGTCATCTGTTTGTTGTCTCATTGCGGTTGTTTTCCACTCTCGCCCTCGGAGATTTCACAATTCGAGGCAGCAGCAGCGCATTTCCATTGCCCAATGTCGATATGGAAATTTTTGTGACACAGATCGGCGGCGGAAACTGTTGGCATTGAATGCCTCGATTGTCCACCGTAAACATGTGAATTGTGTAAATCAATACAGAGAGAGAAACTTTATTGATTCGCAATTATTTTATTACAAAAAAATTAGAGTTCTGTTTTTCTTTTATCATATTTTATATTTATAAAATTATAACTCCACTAACGTTTTTCAAGAGCTAATCGTTGAAATACCATTATGTTGATTGAGTTATGATATTTTTCCCCTGTATTTTTGGTCACGGCATGGTCATTGTTATGCTCTTAGCATCGGCAAAAGTTTCATGAATCACTTGCGCCGTTTGAGTGAGTCAACAGTGAATGACATTTGCTGTTGATTAACGTAAGATTTTGAGACCAAGATATTATGACTGTTCCTCTAACTGATTAACATTATTACAGGCTTCTAAAGAGTTTTTCGATCCAAATCTAATATTCACCGATTTATTTGCTTCGGCCTGTATTACTTGTGGGAAAAACCCGCCCGCAGAGATTATACAAAACCGAAAAGAACAAGTTGTTTTCGGCTTATATCAGTTAGCTCCTAGTATTTATGGCCCCGAAAATGACCAACAAAATGAGAGAAAAACAGAAAAATATAATAAATTGAGCGTCACGTGTAGCGTGGCAATCTTATCGGTAGGGTTTAACTACCCGAGATAAGGGCAGGAAATGGTTAGACACAAACTTGAATATCAATGGACAAGTTCAGAGATACGGGAATTGGGCGAGAGGCGTGTGCAAATTCTATTATACATTACTACGAGTACGGCACATGGGGGTAATTATTACCGACTCATGCGTAGACAAACGTGTCGCTAGATGGGGCTCCATATAATATAATATGAGTACTACGATCCGAGTGTCCATGCCTTTGGCAACCCACTGGCGACTGATCGGGGGAGCTGTCGTCATGGCAGGGTCGCGGACTACCTGTAGATCTCACCCTCGTATTTGGGTGCCAATTACTTAATAGTGCGACAACAAAAACGGCACCAAAAACGTAAACAAACGTAAGACATTTCGGTGGGCCAGCGCCATTCAGATGGGAGGCATTCTGCCAACTTGTTGGGGTCTTCGCCATTCGGTTCTCATGAATCAAGCGAGTGATTCTCGCTGACGTTCTCCCTTTCGGTGCTCTTTGGTCAATGATGAAAAGTACGCCATGATGAGTACACGCCCTGTTCACGGGATTGTTTGATCGCATCCCGATGGCGCAGCCCCCTAAATTAAACACGAATGATGGCCAAACATTCTGGGAAACTTTGTCATCGTTATAAATTTATTTGGGATCATGAATATTTGGTAAATTATATATTTGCTCATAGATTATGATACACACAAAACGCAAATAATTAAAAACGAATAAAATAAAAATATTTGCATTATATTAATAGCATAATAAGCAAAAGATGCCTCTTTATTTCAAGTTTCATAGATTTAATTCTTTGTTTTCACATAGTACACCAGTTACCCCTTTATAGCTTTCCGTATTCTTGAACTTTGGGTAAATATTAGTACCGAAGTGCAGTCAACCTGCAATCCAAGGCGATGCCACGCCCATTCCAAATCACTTTATTAGCATTACTCATACGCAGTGTACGCTGGTGGCGCGATAATTGGCCACGGTTTACAAATCGAATTCAGCAAATTGTGCTAAACGCCGAGATGAAAACAAGTTGCTGGCGCCCCTTTTTTAGGGGGAGGGGCCAGCCCAGTCGGATAAACAAGTTCTAGGCGCCAGGGACTGGTGCGTTCTGGTATCTCTTGCCATATACTAGATGGATAAATCAGACATGCACATATGTAGTATATATGATTTGCGTTTGTTTGTTTGTTGTCGCCCGCTTATCGCCCCCAAAAGCCATGACACTTATTATTATTTCGCTCATGCGGCCACTGTATTTTATTTTGGTCTTCTAGCGCTTTCTGGTCGATGCTTATGATGTGTTTGTTTTGATTTTCTGGCTCTCTAGCTTCGATAAATTGGCATTCGATGGGTCTGTAAAGTGTAGAATTGGATGGGTCTTCTCTCTCTGAATTTTATTGCACCCCTATGGCGCTTGGCAACCGTTTTTATCGAGATTTTCTTTACAAAATATGTTCAAGTTTTTGCTCAGCTTTTTGTTATATTTTCGTTGGCACATGGCAATAAAAACGTGTAGAGGCTAAAATTAGCTGGCCTGATATATGGGTAGAGTGGATGTATGAAAAACGTGTGTGGTTTTTGTCGGGCATCTGGCGGGATAAATTCTGAAAATTAATTTTAAAGACCCAAATGGTTGATCGATCCTGACATCTTGTCCAATTAAATGTGCGTGTGTAATTGTGAGACAGGGGATCGGGTTTGGAATCTCCTTCCTGGACTTGAAGTTCCTCACCGGATATGTACTACGTATCGTATGCTAATTGTACTTTAAGGCATTTTTACTACAACACAAACCAAACAAAACGCTCGTTTGATTTTAGCCAAGCGACCACAGCCCAAAAAGCAGCTAACTGATGGAGACACACTGATTGATTGATTGGTTTGGCTGATCCAAAGCGATTTCGAGTCGAAACTACAATTTTTAATCCTCTGTTCTCTCTGTTCCTTTGCAGCCTTCAAGTATTATCTTAATATCGAATATTGAATAAAATGAATATGAAACAACGCAACTAGTTTAAACGCATTTAACTATTAATCCTAGACTAACTAGTTTAAGTTACTACTCCTAAGTCAGTCTAAGTTATGCGCCTAATAAATGCATTACTAAACCGAATAAAAAAAAATTTGAACCAAAAATTACCAACTAAATACAAAAATCTGAATTAAAAAAAAAATCAAAACAACAATATAAAACATTTTTGAACAAGATTTGGACTTATCTGTGTTTCTTTATCCTTCCCACTTCTTTTTGCATATCGAAACGAATTATAGCGAAGCAGCTGTCTCCAGTTTTCCTTATTGCACAGAATCTAGCTTAAATTTTTCAACATCAGCCACGGCATACAGCGAGGACGATGCTGAGTATGCCACCGGAAGACGTAATAAGACATCGAGGGTAAATATTACAATTTTAGAGCGACCCAAACACTCGCTATCATTTCTGAATCAATTGAATTAAATAAATCGAAATCGGTAACGAATACGAAAACGAAAAACAATCGACTGAGGCAAGATCAAAGGATCAAAAGAGCATTAGAGCAGCGCCCGGATGATGACCTCGCCCACTAGCTATCACACACTATCTCTCACCCACCACCACCAACACCTCCACCAACTACCACCCACACACACGAGCAATGACCTTGAGCCA
Organism: Drosophila mimetica; assembly: GCA_037075245.1. NCBI lineage: Eukaryota > Metazoa > Arthropoda > Insecta > Diptera > Drosophilidae > Drosophila > Drosophila mimetica. The sequence continues at coordinate 12,902,386 of JBAMCH010000023.1, forward strand.
TGATGCCGCCCGCCATCGACGCAGCCGCCACTTTTGACCCTTTTTTTTATTGTTACCAAAAAAAAAAAAAATAAAATAAAATAAACAAAAAATTGATGAAAGAAAAATAAAGTGAAAAAATAAGAACCGAAATTAGCGAAAATAAAATGAAACCAAATAGCAAAAGAAAAACGCCTCTCAGCAGAACAATCATTACTTAGGCTAGGGGCCACAAAAGCCCAAGCAAATCTAATCCCCATAAATGGATTATCACCTGAATTATCCCACAAGCCATATTAACCAGACCATCTTTTACAACCTCTGTCCACAGCAAGATCCGCTGTCCCATCGAATTATCGAGAAACGGAGGCGAGATCGCATGAACTCCTGCCTGGCGGACCTCTCCCGCCTCATCCCGCCGCAGTATCAGCGCAAGGGGCGCGGCCGCATCGAGAAGACGGAGATCATCGAGATGGCCATCAGGCACCTGAAGCACCTGCAGAGCGAGTGCCAGCAGAAGGAGAGCGACTACCGCAGCGGCTACATGGACTGCATGAAGGAGGCGGCCAAGTTCCTGTACGACGTCCACATGCAGGACTTTTGCCACCGTCTACTGGGTCGCCTGCAGGAGCACATCGACGAGATGTTCAAGAGTGAGTACTTCAATTTAAATCAAACTTAAGCACTTACTTACCTCTGTTAATCCCTTCACAGCGGACTGCTACAAATCGACGCGCAGCTGCCACATGCCGGATAATGTGAGCGCCTCCAGCGGCAGTCCCCACCAGGCGTACCACCCACCTCTGTGCCACCTGCGCGACATGCTGGCCACCTCGGCCTCGGACGTGGAGCACAGCCAGGATCACAACGATGTCAAGGATCTGAGTTTCCGCAATCATCTCAATCAGCTGCAAAGGAACCAGCAGGCTGCAGCAGCGGCAGCAGCAGCCGCAGCAGCAGCAGTTGCGGTCGCCAATGGCACTTCACCGGTTTCCAACGCTGGCGTGGATTCCAAGGTCCCGTTGACCAATGGTAGCGGCAGTGCTGGAGCAGCTGGAGCACCGGGCGATAATGTGCCCAGTAACTCGACGGGAAATGGAGCTGCAGCCGGGGGAAATAGCAGCAACAGCAGTGGCAGCAACAGCAGCAATGCGGCTAGCTCCACCACCTGCCCGCCGGCCGGAGGAGCATGTGCATCCAAGATCACGCCCCTGGCCGCCCACCAACAGCCCCACCAGGCGCCAGTCATCACGTCCACCGCTCCGCATCACCATCATCACCACCACAACACGGACAGCAGCCACCACGACTTTGAGTCGTCGAGGGAGCCGATCCTGCACACCGATACCTCCAACATGCACTCGCCACCGCCCAGGGATCTGTTGCTGCAGCAGCATCCCCACCTGGCCCACAGCCATCACACGCAGGACAGCCTGATGTCCGTGCGGATGCGAAACTATTCGGAATCCTCGCACGAGGTGGAGCACAACAACAACTACAAGTACAAGAATCACATCAAGGAGCGGTTCGTCCACGAACTGCACGACGAGGAGACGAGCAGCGAACACTGCCCGGTGGCAGCCCACCTGCAGAGCGATCACTCCCACTTGCAGGCCTTGTCGGAGCACTCGAAGGATGGCACCGAGCCGGAAATAGCCCCCATTATGGCTAAGAAGCGCAAGTTGGCCGAGGCGGCGGCCAATGGGGAGATACCCCTCGAGGTGCACACGGAATCGAGTAACGCGGGAGCTGGCAGCGCCAGTCGACTGGACAAACCATCGCCCTCGTTCAATTTCAGCGACATCAAGGACATCAAGGCGGAGCTGCACAATGGCAACTCCAATTCCAGTCCACTGTTGGCCAAATTGAGTGCGGCAGCGGCTGCCGGTGGCCAGTTGAGCACTCCGAGTAGCACCACCGCTCCACTGCCGCCGAGGCACTCGTTTACGGTGCCCATATTCGCGCTCCACGGCCAGGGCAACTACTATGTGCCCCTGAATGTGGACTACAACGCACTGGTGCCCTTCCTCAACGGGATGGATCTGCTGGAGAAGAGCTACACCAGCATGCCCGTGGTGCATCCCATCAACATCAATGTGAACTTTATGCCCAGTTCGCCGTCGGCCTCGCTCTTGGCCGCCGCTGCAGCCGCTGCCGTGGCCGTGGGAAAGCAACAACAGCAGCAACAACAGGCTGTCGTGGCCGTCGGAGCGGGACTTCCTCTGTCCACCAACTCGGCAGCTGCCCAGGCAGCCGCTCTGGCCACGGCAGCGGTGGCCAAGGCCAAGTTGGAGCAGGCAATGAACCAGAGTTGGTAAAATAAATGATGAAAAAATCAGGCTACGGGTCGACAGATGGAACAACTCTACCTCAGTACTTCTGTGAATAATCATCAAATGATTAATCTCAAAACAAAAACACTAAGCGACATCTGCGCCCAAGTATACCTACAAAAAAAAAAAAAAGAAAACGGAAAGGGAGAAGTAAAAAGCGAATTCATTGGGGGTGCTTCTAAAATCTCTGGGGGATTAAACCATAGCTAAGGTGTCTAATATTTCATTTTTGAGCATACTTTTTGCATAGGAATTATTAAATTTGTTAAAGATATAAAAAATATGGGAAAGTGAGAGTCATTTAAAAAGTTCAAAATGCACAAGATAAGGATTACTATTCTTTAAATTCCCTTAAATACATTATCTTCCAACGAATAAAATGTATCTGTTTAGAAGAAAATGTATTTAAAAGACCAGAATTACGCCTTTTTTTTAACTAATTTATGTGTATATTTTAGAACTTTTAAATCGGTACCTATTGCATGTTTTTATCTATGTAAACTTTTGGGGAATTTCATATCAATACTGAAAAACTTCCTAATATTATATTTCTCACTTGAAAGCACCTAAATAACTGTTCCAAATTCACTAGAGATTTCAAAAGCACTGCGCTGTATTACGTTTGTAATGTTTAAATAACAGAGACAGCCAGGAGCAGCCTCAAAGGCTGGGCACCTACTAGAGAAATGATTTCCAATTGTTAAATGAGGTGGAGAAAACAATTAGAGTAGCTAGTTGTTAAATATTTTGAACAAAGCATAAATGTCTATTATAGCATGCATTGAATACTACAAAAACGTATATGTTGTATGCAGGCCAATAGAACGTATATGATGCCAAGAGTCAGTCCCACGTAAAAAATCTAATGAATTTTAAAACAAAACTAAATGTGAATTAAATGTATTTTTTAGAGGTTTAACGTTTTTGCAATTTAAATAAGTGTTGTGGTTTCAAATCAGGTAGTCAGATAGCCAAGTGACTCCCGTCAAAACATACAAAGTAATCTATATATACAAACCAGATATATTGATAAATATATATATAGTAAACCACTAGTCAGAAAACTTGTACGAAGACGTAAAAACAAACAAAACGGGAGAAAAAACAAATCAAAAATTATTATATTCTATGTGTAAATACTATTAGCAAGCAAATTGTCCTTTGTTTAAGTTTGTATTTTAGTGACAAATTATGTTAAGTTGATTGGTTAAACGTGAAAAAAAAACAAAAAAAATATTCGAAAAAATCCAAAAACTTTTCTATTCAAGAAGTGCACCACGTTTCATTCTCGAAATGCGGTCCTATTATAGTTATTATTATTATTACTACTGTCTAACACCTAAGTTGATTGTTTCTTTGTGTTTTCGTTATACAACAAGTTGAACGCAGTTTCAAGATCTTTCTGTCACCTATTTCCAATTCGAAGCCCTTGATATTTGTAGAGGATCTTCGGAAATGATTATGTTTTGAAAGCAAAGCTTCGTTGCGGCTAAACTAAAAGTTGATAGCACAAAGATCATTAATGTTTTATGACTCTTATTAATGTGTATGATTACTTTTACTGTACGGTACTGTTAATATACAACTACGTTACTGTTTAATATATTTTATAAATGTATACAGATGTAATAAAAAATTCAAACTGAAATGCTCTTTCCTTGGAGTTCAAAGGGACTGGAAATATGTATATGACAATGTTTAATTAGAAGGGGCTAAAATATTGTTCATTTTTTTCCAATTAGTCCTATGGGAGTCCTATGATTGAAATCCATTTAATTTCGTTTATCAATTTCGCACATTCTTTAGTAAAACAAAGAAAGGAATACAAGGGAAAAGTGTACATATGTACATATTTATAGAGGGGCGTAGGCGGAGTGGGTGAAGGGGTTTCGTGCTAAACCTTCATCTGATTCTTCGTACTGAAACCCCTTCAACCAAGTCTTAGCTACGCTTCTGCATTTGTACCACTTCCAATTGAACCATTCTTGCAAATCCTTAGGGATTTGATAAAGTAATTTTATACATATTGAAAAAATCTCTGCGAAAAAAAGACGCGATAATGTTTGACAAGAAACGAGCTTAGCGCCCGTTGGTGATCGTTCAATTATTGTGAGTTGAGCGGTTGCCCTTAAAAGACGTTAGAGCGGAGAAAATAACTATTACCATAATGTGGATCACAATGGGAAAACTTATATTTTATCACTTGATCTTAAGTGTTCTTTTTATTAGTGTTCAGTCTGGAGATATTCCAGACTGCGATTTTTTTGATACGGTTGAACTGAAGGACAGTCAAAAGTTACCGAATGGATCGTATAAGTACCAAGATGTCATTATACCCGCACATCTTACAGGACAATATGACTATGAAATTAATTACGACGGGGACAGGGATTCGGTTCCCAATCACATCCGAGGCTGTGTCTGCAAATTAAGGACTTGCGTTCGATTCTGTTGTCATCCCAAAAAGCTAATGGATAGCGATCAGTGCTCCGAAGAAATACACGAAAACCTCACCTACGAATACACCCTAGATATAACGCAAATCAATGGATCAGTGATAAGAAAACACATTTTAGATGACATGGTGGTTCAGCAAGATCTTCCTCTTCCTTGTGAAAGGCATTACGCACTGGATATGGAGGCGTACGAAGAAGATATGTGGTCCCTACACGAGGTAGGTTGAAAATATTGTTTCTTGAAAGACGAAAAAAAATATACAAAATAGTTAAATGGTATGATTATTTAAGATAATCTATAGTATAATCATTATCATCCATTCAGATTTAAATATAAAATTTTATTAAAATATTATTTTTAGAATGGATCTTTATTTCGTCATTTGGATAAACGATATCTTACGAAACAGGAATTTTGCTTGCAACCACGTTTGACGAGTACCGGGCAGAACTACAGCCTCATTGTCGCCTTTAACTGCCTCATGAAACCCTCTATGGAAATGGCATATGGTAAGTTTTAAAAATCTCGTGCGAAGATTTTACCTAAAATTCCCATTTCAGTCAAGTCGAGCTCTGTCTTCTTCATGGCCATAACCATTGTAACCTACCTGTGGCTGCCAAAGTTCCGAACTCTCCATGGCAAGTGCTGCAACCTCTACTTTACCTGCCTGATGCTCACTTTTTTACTGAATGTCATTAGCATGTTTGGAATCTTTACCCCTAAGACTTCTATATGCTACCTTACCGGTAATCACTTTATATTCTTATATTGGTAAAAATAAAATACTGGTTGATAATTTCAGGTTACGCTGGGTACTTTTTAGTGATGGCCACTTTTCTATGGCTTTCCGTCATCAGTTTCGATGTTTGTAGGAGATTCACTATTCGTCGGTTTCAGAATTTCTACAAGAACAACAGAAGCAGTTTCTTTAATTATAACGTTATTGCTTGGAGCTTTGCTGGAATTTTAACCTTCATAATTTATTTGGTAGATCGATTTGTAGATACCGATCTAGATAATCCACATACTCCTGCTGTGGGAGAACTTTCATGCTGGATATACAGTAAGTTATATAGAAAATTTGTTTATTTTGGATAAATAATATAAATATATTATTTTTTTAGCCGATGGATGGTCAGCTATGTTTTATTTTTATTCCCCATTGGCGATTATGATAATTTTGAACGGTATAATGTTTTTCCTAACAACCCGATATATTTATGTGGAGAACAAGAAGAATCTGAAAGTGCTAAATAAATCCGAACACCACAGACGATCAAGGAACCAAGCCAAGTACAAAGTAATATATTTTCCCTGATAAACCGTGCTTATTGCCTTGCTTTCCAGCTATCGCGTATATCTGCGCCTGTTTATCATAATGGGCGGAAGTTGGTTTCTTGAAATCATTGGCTTTATATGCGAGAGGGAGCACTCTTTTCACTTCTTAATCGAGCTAAACAATTATATTAACTGCAGTCAAGGAATGATAATATTTATAGCCACATTCTGCAATCAAGAAATGTTCAAATCAATACGCAGGCGGTAGGTTCCCTAATAAAAATATATCGTCCGAATTCCATTAAATTATTTTCCTTCTTCCAGCATCCAAAACAGGGAAAGCACAACAGCGGATTCTTCAAGTACCAGTCGTCCTCAAGAGTCTGAGAAAATTGCCGGAGTGGAATTAATAACATAAAATTGGGTTATCTGGATGTCTTATATTTGCCATTATTTCATTATAGGACTCGAATATCTTGAAATATATTTTTAATGTTTAATATTATCTTGAAACATAGTTTCAAAATTTGATTACAATTGTATATTTTCCACACGCCACTTAGACGGCGTTCCCACTAACTAAATGGGTACTTTAATTACTAGTACCGCAGTTCGAAAGGAGTTGCTAACTAACTAATATTAGAGCTAATAGTTGAATCGAAGTCTCGAATATCAAAAGTATATGTACGATATTGTGTGTAAGTATGAGCAGGGCAGGAGGCGAGCTCCGGGTCTTAAAACTAGATTGTAAATTACTTAAATGACTTCAGTCGAAATTAGGACGCGTTTCAACCTTTTGAAAAAGCGTTTCGTTGCACTAATTAAGGTAGAGGTAACTAAATACTAAATACAGCACACGTTGTTTGTGTTTAAAACTGAACTAGATGCACGCAACCTTAGCAAGTTTTACGAACTAATAACACTGGTCAAAATAATGTTTTCCATTGACGTAAAGGCTGAACTATTTCGAAATTCTTTAGCTTTCAATGGAATCAATTATTTTATCAACCAGGGTGTTAACATATATGTGGCAAACTAACAATGTGCTTACAGCGTCTCCTGGTGTGTGCGCTTCAAGTGGAACTCCACCATGTTGTCGAGATCACTGATGTACATCTTGGACTTCCGGATGTCTGAGTTGAGTATACGCAGATTCGAGGTATAGTCGGGCAAGTTGAGGCCCAAGCCGACAGCCATTTCCTGACCCATCTTCTTAGCCATCTGGGCAAACGTAAGCCGAGCCTTGCCCAGCCGCTTCAGCGGGCTGAATTGCTCGAGCACTTCCTTTAGTTCACCATAATCAAGCACTTGCCACTGACCGCTCTCCATGTTCCACGTAAACAGAATGCGGCACTCGTATTGCCTGTTGTGAAAAGCGCAGTCCATCCGACCAGTGCAGTGCAAACAAATCGCCAGTGGCTGATCCCGCGCCGAGAACTGAGCCATTAACGTGCATCCGATCGTCTGACTCAGTGGACACACGTTGATCACCTCGTAAGCCCAGTCGTAGAACACGTTGTAGATTTTCTGGTGCTTCTGGCACAGCAGGCTAATAACATAGTACGTGAAGGTCTCCAGATCGAAGGAGTGCTGAGTGACTACCACGCTGCTGCAGCGCAGTCGCTGATACGAGGCCTGTGAGATCATCTGCATCTCTGAGTAGCAGGATCCGTGCACTTCCATAGGCAGCGAGGTGTGATAGCCCGGCGATATGCAGTCATCTGGCGGAAAGGAAGAATTACATTAGAAACTATTACTCCATGTATTTACTTAAGAATTTTTACCTTCTTCGCTGGTGATGACCGATGTTGCATCGTCCTCCTCAACATAGCGTCGTCTGAGCTTCTTGGTGCACACAGGTTTCTCCGGCATCACTCCGCCCTGCACTGGCATCTCCACAATCCTGGGCTCATCGCGTCGCGGTGACAGAAAGGACAAGCCGGCATTTGGAGACATGGAGCCACCGATGTCAAAACGCTTGGCCAGCGACACCTGCAGTGGGGAGAGAGCGCCCAGCGGACCCACCGGTTTATAGCTGAGCATTTGCTGTGTGGCCTGTGATAGTGGCGGCGACTTCTGGTTGAAAATCTGTGATGAGTTGGCATTGCGGCTTGGCGAACGCATCAGCATCGAACTGGACGGTGGTGAACGAAATCCTAAATGCGGCGGTGTCTGTGCCGGCTGGGAGGGATGTGGCGAAGATGAGGGCGATGCGCAGGGCGAGTTGTGAAAGAAGTGCGCCGTGGGCGAAAAGCGATGAAAGCTGCGCGCTGAGGAACTGGCGGTCGAGGCATTGAAGGCACGAACCGCCAAACGCACCTTGGTGAAAGGTATGATATTCTCGGAGTTGTCCTCTGAGAACTCGTACTTCTTCTCCGCCAAACGTCTTTTTCGGAAAGTGGAAATCTTTTCGCACTTCTCATTATCTTCTGAGAATTCATAGGCATTCGATTTGTCCGCCTTCGAGCTGGAACTGGGCGGGCTCTGAGAGATTATGGATTTAGATTTCATATTATATATTGAATAAAATCTTTATACAATAATACGCACCTGCAAATCTATGGTCGTAATACCATTGCGGAACTTTGTGACTATCCGCTGGTTGCGCCTTCGTGGCGGACTAGCTTCGTTGGCAAGAGGCTTTGTTACCGGCAGATTGGTCTCCGGCAGAGTCATACTGGTCAAACCCGTCACCATAGTGGGACTGCAGTGTGGCGTGAAAACTAGCTTTTCATAGGCTTTTGGCGAACAGTATACATAGCCGCCGGACTGCACCTCATTAGTGTTAATGTTATGGCTGTTACAGGGCTGACTGGAGCGCTGTGTCTGTTCGGATTCAATGTCGCTGAAGTCGGCTATTATGCGAGCCACTACGCTCTGCTCATTTCCCGATTCCGCCTCCGATCCGGAAGCTGTGAAGGCACCCGAAGAGCGATCCTCCTCGCTGACCAACCGAGGAAGCAAGAAGGATTGTGACGGCAATTGCGGTTGGGATTGCGGTTGAAGACTGGGAAGGATGAGGCTCTGGTGGGGAAGGTAGTTGCTGCCCGTGGTCACGGCCTGCGTGTCTACATCGATGCGCAGCATGTGCATAAATCCATTGGAGATGATTAGAATTCGCTCCGGACAGAGCAGGTTGATTTTCGGCTCGAATGCCGGGTCTGTTTCAGTCGAGGAGTATTTGGTGTGCACCGTTAAGTGGCAGTTCAGGCAGTGCGCATTGTAAAAGGAATCTGAGGGGGGAAGTCTCCATTTCGTTAATAATTTAAACCAATACTTTTTAAAACTTACATGGACCGTCGTCGTTGAGCTTCTTGCACTCCAAACAACCCAGTTTAGGAACTTTGACATATGTAATATAGCTATCTTCTCCTTCCTCCGTAGCAGCCCCGTGGACAACGAGGATCTGGTGCTGCGAATTCTTCCACTGCGTCATAGTTACAGTCTTTATGTTATCCACCAAATGATCGTCGAAGAGGCGGCGCGAGAAAAAATGGCGCAGCCTCTTGTGCGGTTGGAACAGCCAGAAGTACAGACTATGGATTAAATATGGTTAAAATAAAAGATCATTGCAGAGATACTAAGGGTATCTTACGTGTACTTATAGCCCATGTTAAAGGAGTAGTGATTAATCGAGGAGCTATCGTTGCACACCACCCTATGGCTGAGCATGTACTGGCCGCAAGCAGTCAGGCCCATGAATATGTGCCTGTAATGATGTTCACGTTAGAGTTTGAGCATCTTGAAAGAGTACTCTGCGCATATCTTACCCCTCCATCAAACTGCTGGCCATCACATCCTTGAGGTATAGCTTTAACCTATTTGGCACTCTGTCGTAAGGAAGCTGTTGCTTTTGGCCAGCCCTGGAGGAGCCTGAGAAGTATCCTGTGCGCTAGGGGAACAAATTTAGAATAAATATATTACTAGAGGTTATACCAGTGTTGTTGGATGATTAAAAACAAATCTTCAAAGTCAGAAATGTTGAAAAACTATAAGATATAACTAACAAAAATGTTCATTCTACGATAGCCTTGCGCATGTCTTTCGTAATCCCTGTTGCTCCTCCTACTTGTACATATAGCTAACAATCTATACTATACTATATCTACCTTTGTACCCTCAGGTATAATCAATCGCAATATTATTCCGGTATTTCCATAACTCTAAATTTAGACCTTGAACTGAAAAGTTGACCCCCTTAGTTAGTGTGCTATGAAAAGATCTATCTCACTGATAGGCGCTATTATATTGAATATCAGTTGTAGGTGGTATAGAAATCTTTATCGTGGACCCACCTCTCTGTCGTAGAGCATCTGCACCAGATTCCGTGTCCTTGGGATTGAGGATGGTGTGGGAGTCGGGTCCTCCGAGGACTCGTCGGAGCTGTCCACCGTGGAGAAGTCGTCCTCGTCGGAGGATACGCCCGACAGCGACTCCACGTAGTTTTGGTAGTCAGTCTCCATTTCCAGATCGCTTAAAATCAGACTTAATTTATTCCTCCTACTGAAAAAGAGGAAGGAGCAGAGCTCCGTTCCGGCCGAAAAGCGGCTGTGTCCTGCGTCCTAGCGCCTCCTCCTCGGCTGGCCAGTGGCGCCAGTTATGCTCATCGGACTCTGGATCCCTTTATCCACCGCCAGAGGTTCACAAAATTACAGCATCGTCGGTTTTTTGTTATAAATAAACCGAATTTTTGCAAGGCTAGTAAATTAATAGGACCGCAGAATTAATGATAAATAATACCGTCCGGTTTCAGGAAATGTTCCCTATACGGCCACATTGAAAGGTGGGGTTCATCGCGTTGCTAGGTTGGTGTACTTGCTAATCATCAATACTTATCGAATCGATGGCGGTTTATTTAAAATGTTTTTTAATATTTTTTTTTTTTGTTTTTCTTGATTTTTGAAAAAATATTCATTAGTTTTTTAATATTATTTAAAAAAACCAAAATTTTTGTACGACTAAATATTTATATATTCTTTAAAGTTTACAAGTAATCACTTTCTGATTAATCTTGTTTTTATTATCTTGTAAAATTTGGTAGATTTAAAATAAAATAAGCCATAAAATAACCCTTAACACAGCCGCTTGCTGACCCAAAATTGTAATGCTCTAAAATCTGGCAACGTGACTGCATGTTCATTGACCCTTAGACGTAATTGTGGGTCAATTCGTTTGCGGAAGCCACCAGAGGCCCCGTAATCCCCTAAAACCGATCCAATAACCGATGCCGGGTTCAGTGCGCCGGGTTTTAGAAGCTGAACAAAGTGCAGCCACAAAGAACCGAGAAGCGGGCTTCATTAATTTTGGTAATTCGGCATAAAAATGTCGAGCATGCCAGCAAAACAGAAAACCAATTGCAGGGCTCAGCGAATTTTGGCAATGGAAATTCGGAGCAGAACCCATTGCCGATCCACCATCGAGCAGGAAACCTGATGCGCTGGCAGCGGCCATTGCACCGTGCTTATAAGAGCTGGATGGCCAACTCTCAGGTTTTAGTTCTGGAATAGTACGTGTTGCGGTTGGTAAATCGGTGTTCGTAGGATATAGTGGATAATAATTCAATAAATTGTGCAATACCGCCTCGGAACTTGGATCGCGTCCTGAATTTATATCGAGTTATCTAAGGAAATAGTAGCCGTGATTTTACCCATGAATTTTTCACATATCACAGTTGCTGTTTCTTTTAGATAGCTCTTTTGTAAGCAGCCTAGATCATCCGAGTGCCAATATAAAGTGTTTTCAGTGAAGTTTCAGATAAGGATTTCAGTTTATGGGATACACACAGTTCAGTCTTGTCACCTTTCAAGCATCACTGGGCTTTGTTTATCTCATGAGAGCGAAATTTGTTCAACAGGGGATCTTAAGTCACTATTTTATTTTCAAACACAAAGAAGGAAATGGAAAAAGGAAACATTTTAAATACTAAATCTGAAAAGGTATATTTTGAAAATTTTAAAACACTTGGGAAATCTGTCTACCATATTATATATATCATTTCATTTTAATTCGATTAATGGGATGATTCAAACGAAAATATGCGACTTAAAAATTTTAAAAACCCTTAAAAATGCAGGAACAAACATTTTAAATATTTATGATTTTAAAAAAGTAAAAAAAGGCTCATTTTATTCAAAAATTCAAAGATCTTTTTGATTGGATACCAAGAGTAAGGGCTTATTTTATTGGTTTGACCAGGTTGGGGAAGCACCACCACAAATTAAAAACTTAGGGTACTACAATTTACAGTGTAGAAATGCAGTTGGAATATACAAATAGAAACAAAATGAAATGGGATGCCTAAGAGAGCATCTTGCGGATCATGTAGTTAAGAATGCCGCCGTTCTTGTAGTAGGTGATGTCCACCTCGGTGTCGAAGCGCAGAATGGTTTCGAAGATGGTGCCATCAGCCTGGAAAAAGGATAGCAGAAGTATTATACCAAAATCCAGCAGCAAAGGGATTCCGTAACTTACCTCGACCTGGATCTTCTGACCCGGCTTCAAGCCGCTCTCGGGCAGAGCGATGTTGTACACCTCCCGACCAGTCAGGTTCAGGGTCTCGGCACTCTGGCCCGGCAGGAACTGCAGGGGAATGATGCCCATGCCCACCAGGTTGGAGCGATGGATGCGCTCGTAGGACTCCGCGATCACAGCCTTCACGCCCAGCAGGAAGGGACCCTTGGCGGCCCAATCGCGGGAGCTGCCGCTGCCGTAATCCTTGCCCACAACGAGCACAAGAGGGGTTCCCTCCTCGCGGTACCGCTCGGCCGCATCGAAGATGTCCAGCTCCTCCTGGCTGGGAATGTGCACGGTGCGCGGTCCAGTCTTTGCAACCAGTTTGTTGACCAACCGGATGTTGGCGAAGGTGCCGCGCGACATGATGGCATCGTTGCCACGACGCGATCCATAGGAGTTGAAGTCACGGGGCGTGATGTTGCGCTCCGAGAGGAATCGGGCAGCTGGCGATGTCCTCGCAATGGAGCCAGCAGGCGAGATGTGGTCCGTGGTCACGGAGTCGCCCAGGAAGAGCAGGCAACGCGCCTTCTGGATGCTCTGCAGCTTGGGCAGCTCACGGGTCATGCCCTCGAAGAAGGGTGGCCGCTTGATGTAGGTGGAGTCGGCGCTCCACGAGAACAGCTTGCCCTCGGACACCTGCAGCGTCTGCCAGTCCTGGGAGCCCAGCTCGATTTTGCCTTAAGGAAAAACGATTTATTAAACCAACTTCTAAGGAAGAATTACAACCGGAGTACTCACTGTACACCTCCTGGAACATGGCGGGAATCACATGCTTGTTCTCCACCTCCTGGATCTCCGATCGCGTTGGCCAGATGTCCTGCAGGAACACATTCTTGCCCTCGGCATCCACACCCAGGGGTTCCTTCTCGAAGTCAATGTCCACACGACCCGCAATGGCGTAGGCGATGACCAACAGGGGACTAGCCAAGTAATTGGCCCGGGTGTTGGGATGGATGCGACCCTCGAAGTTACGGTTTCCGGAAAGGACTCCCGCGCAGACCAGACCATTCTTCTCGATGGTGTTCACCACGTTCTCCTCGAGGGGACCCGAGTTGCCGATGCAAGTCATGCAGCCATAGCCCACAATGTCGAAGCCCAGCTTCTCCAGATACGGGATGACTCCAGACTCCTTTAAGTAATAAGTGACCACTCCGGAACCAGGCGACAGCGAGGTCTTAATATAGGGCAGGATGTTCAGACCCTTCTCCACGGCCTTTTTGGCCAGCAGACCGGCGCCCAGCATCACCGAGGGATTCGAGGTGTTTGTGCAGGATGTGATGGCCGCAATGACCACGGATCCGTGCTGAAGCTTGTAGGTCTTGCCATCATCCCACTGGAATTCTCCAGAGGCCGACTGAGCCTCCGGGGCAATGGCGAAGCCCTTGAAACCCACCTGATAGTACAAATACCTTTGTAGTTAATGGAATGCGTGGTTTCCTCTTACAACTTACTGGGTTTGACAGGCACGACTTAAAGTCCTCTGGCATATCGGAGACAGAAACGCGATCGTGTGGACGCTTGGGACCCGAAACCGAGGTAACCACCGTGGCCAGATCCAAAGTGATGCTCTATAGAGGGTATATTAGATATATTAATAAGAGGTTAAATTCAAGAAACGGTTTTACCTACCTGAGTGAACTTAGGATCCTGGGCCTCATCGGCATAGTTGCGCAACTGCTGAGTGGCCTTCAGATACTGACGAATAATGTCAATCTTCTTCTCAGAGCGATCTGAAATGCAAGTTTAAAGTGTAATTTAGATAGTAAAATAAATCAAGAATTTAAAGACATACTGGTCTGCTTCATGTAACCCAGAGTATTCTCATCGATGGGGAAATATCCCACGGTGGCTCCGTATTCGGGACACATGTTACTGATGGTGGCCCTATCGGCAATGCTGAGTTCCGCCACTCCGGGACCGTAGAACTCCACGAACTTGCCCACCACTCCCAGCTGACGCAGGTGCTTGGTGATGGTCAGCACCAAATCGGTGGAGGTGACCAGTGGACTCAGTTTACCCTCCAATTTGTAGCCAATAACCTCGGGCAAAAGCATGGAAATCGACTGTCCCAACATCACAGCCTCCGCCTCGATGCCTCCAACGCCCCAACCCAAAACTCCCAGTCCGTTGATCATCGTGGTGTGCGAATCGGTGCCCACAACACTGTCGGGATACAGGATCTTGGAGCCATCGGTGGTGTCATTCTCGAACACCACGCGGGCCAAATACTCCAGATTCACCTGGTGGACAATGCCGGAGCCGGGTGGCACGATCAGCATGTTGTTGAAGGCCTTGGCTCCCCACTAGGTAAGAACATGTAGGAGTTAGAAAGAGTCTGAGAGGGGTAAATAAGGTAACATACCTTCAGGAAGGTGAAACGCTCCTTGTTGCGCTCAAACTCCAGGGTCTGGTTCTTGGTCAGGGCATCGGGAGTACGGGCAAAGTCCACCTGCACGGAGTGATCGATGACCAAGTCGGCGGGGCAGATGGGATTGATTTTCTCGGGATTGCCGCCCAGATCCAAGACAGCATCGCGCATAGCAGCAAAGTCCACCACAGCAGGGACACCAGTAAAGTCCTAATAAAAGAGTAAATAAATTAATAGGAAATCACGAGAGCATATTTTCTTATAAAGCTCACCTGCAGGATCACACGGGCTGGCTTGAAGGACACCTCCACATCGTTGGATCCCTGCTTGAGGGCTGGAGACCATCCCAGAATGCTCTGCACATCCTTCTCTAGGATATGGAAGTTGTCGCAGTTGCGCACCGCCGACTCCAAGAGCACTCGGATCGAGTAGGGCAGCTGATCTACAAGTGGGAAATAGTAAGTGTTAATCAAAAATGTTGAGAGCTTGAATTTCATCACGACTACAGTAAAACCTCTATTCTGCTGACACTAAGCTCATACTGTCTTTTTTTAATATTTAATAGAGAATCCTCAGAATTATTTTCACATTATTTATGTAGTTTTAATCACATTAAGTAAATAAATATTCATATCGATAAGATTACTTTGGAAGAAGATAAGAACCCATTTTAGCAAATCACGGCTTAGTTAACACATTTGATAAAATATTAAAAAAAAATATATATATTGTTATGGAAATAATAAAAAAAAGCTTTTAACAAACTATTACTGCTTACAGATGCTAGCCTAAACCGTTATTTCTTACAAGCCTGACCTTAAAAAGGGTTTATTATTTGAGAAAAAAGTCTAAATAAGGTCGAATTTTATTTTTCGAATATTTTACACTCTTGATAGACACAAAATCATGACAGTTTTCCTCCTTACGGAGTTTCACTCGTGTTTTTTGAGATACCTGTTATCAGGGTACAATGTTACGTTTGCACAGCACTCGATCCGACAGATAGCCGGTGCTATATGGCAGTAGCCATTAAAGAAAGCCCTCACCTCAGACCCCCGATTTTTGGACACGCGCGCCTCCAGTGAAAACATTCCATTGGTCTGGAGACATTTTCGGAAGCATCGGACCACGGCCCCAAAACATCAGATTAGCGTAGTTTCAATCCGCTGATAAGTGGGAACGTAAATTGGAAAAGAAAAAGCTGGAAGTAAAATCGGGGGGCACACGATTCGGCGTTATCACCGGCAGACGAGCCCCATTATGAGGCAATCTCATTGGTGATAACTTTCGCTTTCGGCGCGAGGCGAGCTTGCCCACATAGAAAACTATAGAAAAACCTACTTAAAGCTACGGGAGCAACACCTGCCAATTGACATCGACTGACTTGCAAATTAAGGTATTCACTGCTCTTTTTTTCGCTTTTTTCTCGGGTCAAACTCCAACTTCAACAGGTGCTTTTCGGGTGTCTTAATTCCCGATTTAGATATGCATATTTAGCCCAGTTTATAGACCTCCACGTAGACAGACACGCCCACTTTCGAAGCCTTTTTAAGGCCTTATCCACTTACCATACTTGCTGTCGATGGAGGCGAGGTCAAAGTACTTGTAAGTTGTACCGGCCTGCGAGAAAGTTTTCTCGAACTGAGCGAAGGGATTGGCGCCTGCGATGGATATAGAGGTGTTATGTAAGCCACAGGATTCGGGAGATATAAAATGTAGCAGTCGAAGGAACTGGAACTCCGGACTGGCCACCTACCTGACATCTTTTTGGGAGACTTTACTGAACTTATTGCGGACGAGCAAAGCAAGAAACTGATTGTGGAAGCGAGTCGAGTGGGTTCAGCTTTTGGTATATATATCGATAGCTAGGGATGGCAGCTCAAGCTAATATCGTCGGTCAGATCGGGGGTGTATTTTTTAGCCGCGCGTTTTAAATGTTGTCACATTTATAAGAATGTTTTGAATGCCCCTTTAATGTGTTTAAATTTTAGTTAGTATTTCGACCAACTAGTCGGTTACGCAATATTACGCAACAAATGATGACTAGAAAAATGATTACTTATTTGTTAACTAGTCGGCTACGCAATTATAGTGTACGTAACATTTTTTAAAGAAATTTTTATAGATAAACATTAAATAGACCATTTAATAATTCTATTCTTCCATTTGTTTATTTGATAACTAGTTTGAAATTAAATTTTTCTAGGTTTTTTAAATTATTTTGATATTTATTCAGGTTTATTTGGAGTTATAGAGACCACCATAGTTTATTATAATACAAATGCTATAAAAATGCAAACAAATATTGAAGTATGTTTAAGCCAACATCTTTCGAGCCATGTATCTGAGAATACCACCATTCCTGTAATAGGCAATATCAACATCTGTGTCGAAACGAAGAATAGCTTCAAAGACCTTTTCATCAGCCTGGAAATTAAATAAAATCATTTAAAATAAAATTACAAATAATAAAAGTATTTTTTTCCTGGAATTTCATATCTCACCTTAACCTGTATTTTCTGGCCCGGTTTCAAGTCGCTTTCTGGCAGACTAATGTTGTAAACCTCACGACCAGTCAGTTTCAAAGTCTCAGCATTCTGGCCGGGTAGGAACTGCAGGGGAATAATGCCCATGCCCACCAGATTGGATCGATGGATGCGCTCATAGGACTCCGCAATGATGGCCTTAATCCCCAACATGTACGGACCCTTGGCGGCCCAATCCCGGGAGCTGCCGCTGCCGTAATCCTTGCCAGCCACCAGAACCAGCGGTGTGCCCTCCTCGCGATACCTCTGGGCAGCATCGAAGATGTCCAGCTCCTCCTGGCTGGGAATGTGCAGGGTGCGCGGTCCAGTCTTCGAGATTAGCTTGTTGACCAGACGAATGTTTCCAAAGGCACCGCGGGACATGACGCCATCGTGACCACGACGCGTTCCGTATGTATTGAAATCACGGGGAGTGACATTGTGATCGGCAAGGTAACGGGCTGCTGGCGAGTTCCTGGCTATCGCTCCGGCCGGAGACATGTGATCCGTTGTGGTGAAGTCGCCCAGCAACAGCAGACAGCGAGCCTTCTCGATGCCCTTCAGCTTGGGAACCTCGCGGGTCATGCCGTCAAAGAAGGGAACCTGCTTTATGTAGGTGGACTCGGGGTCCCAGGAAAATAGTTTTCCCTCCGGTATCTGCAGCGACTGCCATTCTGGAGTGCCTAGTTCAATCTTGCCTGGAAAAGTGGGTTAAATAAATATTAGATAGTAAGTATTAGATAGCGAATCTACTTACTGTAGGTCTCCTGATAGATGGCAGGGATGATGTACTTGGTCTCCACCTCCTGGATCTCCGATCGCGACGGCCAGATGTCGCGCAGGAAAACATTCTTGCCATTGGCATCCACACCCAGAGGTTCCTTCTCGAAGTCAATGTCCACACGACCAGCAATGGCGTATGCGATGACCAACAGGGGACTGGCCAGGTAATTGGCCCGGGTATTGGGATGGATGCGACCCTCGAAGTTACGGTTTCCGGAAAGGACTCCCGCACAGACCAGATTATTGTCCTCGATGGCATTGACCACCTTTTCGTGGAGAGGTCCCGAATTGCCAATGCACGTCATGCAGCCATAGCCCACAATGTTGAATCCCAGTTTCTCTAGGTACGGAATGACTCCAGACTCCTCCAGGTAATAGGTAACCACTCCAGAACCAGGCGAAAGGGATGTCTTGATGTAGGGCAGTACGTCGAGTCCCTTTTCCACAGCCTTCTTGGCCAAGAGACCTGCGCCCAACATCACCGAGGGATTGGAGGTATTTGTGCAGGAAGTAATGGCCGCAAGGACTACGGATCCGTGATGCAGATTGTAGGTCTTGCCATCTTCCCAATCTAATTTTCCAACATCAGTTAGTGCCTCGGGGGTAATTGCAAAGCCCTTGAAGCCAACCTGGGATATAAATATATAATAGCATATGAATTAATTTTAAATAATAGTAACCACTTACTGGACTTGACAGACAAGACTTAAAATCTTCTGCCATTTCAGACACCGACACGCGATCATGGGGTCTCTTGGGTCCAGAAACCGAAGAAACCACTGTGGCCAGATCCAGTGAGGCAATCTACAGAATAGTCAAACCATTAGAAACAAAATTAAGAATATCTACACATTCTTTAAACCTGTGTGAACTTGGGATCTTCCGCCTTGTTGTCGAAATTTCGGAACTGCCGTGTGGCCTTCAAATACTCCCGAATGATGGAAATCTTCTTCTCCGAGCGGTCTTAACCAAATTCAATATTAATATACAAATTAAGGTAAGAATTGTTATACTACTCACTCGACAGCTTCAAGTAGCTGAGGGTGTTCTCATCGATGGGGAAGTAGCCAATAGTGGCTCCGTACTCGGGACACATGTTGCTGATGGTGGCCCTATCGGCAATGCTGAGTTCCGCCACTCCAGGGCCGTAGAACTCTACAAACTTGCCCACCACTCCCAGCTCACGCAGGTGCTTCGTGATGGTAAGGACCAAATCAGTGGAGGTGACCAAGGGGTTCAGTTTCCCCTCCAGTTTGTAACCAATAACCTCCGGCAACACCATGGATATAGATTGTCCCAACATCGTGGCTTCCGCCTCGATTCCTCCCACTCCCCAACCCACAACTCCCAGTCCATTGATCATCGTGGTATGCGAATCAGTGCCCACAACACTGTCGGGAAATAGTAACTTGGATCCATCCTGGCTATCCTGCTCGATGACCACATGGGCCAGGTACTCCAGGTTAATTTGATGGATAATACCAGAACCGGGTGGAACACACAGCATATTATCAAAAGCTTTGGCAGCCCACTAAATTAGTAAATATGTTTAGGAAATGCAATGATAATCCGAATAATATAAATACCTTCAAGAAGGTAAAACGCTCCTTGTTTCGCTGAAACTCCACAGCCAAGTTCTTAGCCATGGCATCTGCAGAACGATGGAACTCCACCGGCAAGGAGTGATCGATGACCATTACAGAGGGGCAGACGGGATTTACGTTCTCGGGATTGCCTCCCAGTTTCAAGACAGCATCGCGCATGGCAGTAATGTCCACCATGGCAGGGACACCGGTGTAGTCCTTGGAGTTTAATAAGTAAAATATATTATATAACATATTATTAAAATCTACAAAACCTCCATTTACATGCAAAACCACACGGGCGGGCTTGAAGGACACCTCCACATCATTGGTTCCTTGCTTGATGGCCGGCGACCAGTTTAGAATACTATCCACATCCTTCTCCAAAACATTGAAGTTATCACAGTTGCGCACCGCCGACTCCAAAAGCACTCGTATCGAGTAGGGCAGCAGATCTATTAATAAGTTCAATCGAGTATAATTTCACCATATTCTAATTATTTCACGCATCAACCATGAGGAAAGCCCGATCCCTAATCACAGTTCAAGTCCTATCGAAATATTCCACTACTCCAAATAAATTTATTCATATCTGAAGCGAAGACGTCACTTTTGTAACTGATAATGATAAGCGTGTCCGAAATAACTTAAGTGCCACGGGGTCCCTTATCAAAAACTTATGAATGGAGGATTCCATTATAGGTACATATTATCAGATCTAGTGCAGAGATAAGGTAATTTAATTTTAGTACTTGATCGATCTGTTGGTCGCATTTCAGATAAGGATATATTTATTTTTAGAAAATTACCTACTGCTGTAATCTCAAAATTATCTGATATAACATTTTTGGATTCAATTTTATAATATTGCAATAAAATATTTAACACACATTTTAATAACTTTTATTTTTTTGTTTATGATCACTTTAGTATTCAAATTAAAGACTTTCAAAGCAATGTTTAATTGTGTCTTTACTTTAAAAAAATTGTGTGTCTCCCTATTTTCAATAGTATCACATTTTTTGTTATCATATTGAAGTAGGTCAGAGAAAAGTATAGTATTTCTAAAACCAAACAAATAAATGAACAGTTTTTTAATGAATAATAAAGCTTTGTTTTTGCAACATATGGGTGACCTTCACGAATTACATGTGATTTACACTTTCCAAACCAGGGTCCAGAGCTGGTTATATTTTATCACGCATCGATTAAGCTATCTTATAAATTATTTTGTAAACAAACTACTTACTGTATTTGCTATCAATAGAGGCCAAATCAAAATACTTGTATAATGTGCCAGCTTGAGTGAAAGACTTCTGGAACTTGGCAAATGGATTTGGCCCTGAAAAATAATCACTTTTAGAACTATTCTTTTTTATGTTTTAATTATTATATTATTGTAACTAACCGGCCATTTTCAACTTTAAACTTTATTTAACTTTGCAGCTTAACTGAACTTACTCCGTTTGTGGAGTAACGACTTCTGTCTGTTATATACTTGATTCTCTTCTCTGTTATATACGTTTCCGTAGACTCTGGATCAGTGTGGCCCAGTCGAAAACGCCTGAAAATATCAGATCGTAAGATTACAACATAATATGATTTTTTTTTTAATTCGTAAATAGTATAGAGATAATGCGTGGTACTTAACATTTCTCTTTTTAAATTTACAGTTTTTTTAATTCCTAAGTTAAAATTAAGCTCAGAACGTTTATAAATCCCTGAAATTTAAAATTCAAATTTTTCCCGCCAAAGTATCGGCAATCGATTACAATTTTCTAATCGATGTTTCAATCCCCAATCGAAGTTACTGGACATATCGGGTGCTATCGATAAACTATCATCTCTAACCCATCAGCTGTTTCCCCACCCCGCCAAAAACACGTTGTTTTTCTTTGAATTTTCCAGTACAATATAAATTAAAATGAATCTAACTGAGAAACTAGACGTGGAGAAGGACAAGCTGCGCCAGATGCACTGCGAGTTCAATCCGCTATCCCGCTGCGACGGATCCGTGATGTACAGCCAGGGTATTTCCATGTTTTCCTATGCTATATGGACAAAACCGGCTAAAGAGGCTCTTTCAAATTCCAGGTGCCACAGTGGTCATAGCCGCTGTTCTGGGGCCGATTGAGGTCAAGACCCAGAACCTGAGCATAGATGGCAGCTACCTGGAGTGCAATTACCGGCCAAAGGCGGGTCTTCCCCAGGTTAAGGAGCGGATACGCGAGGCGGCCATTCGGGATGTCCTGGAGCTGGCTCTTCTCGCCGAGACGCATCCGCGTTCCAAGATGTCCGTGCAGGTCCAGGAGCTGGAGGATCGTGGCAGCGTAGGATCAATACCTCTCCCTTTCAAATCTTTATACTAATAACCACATAAATCCTCATCAGATCGATGCCTGTGCCGTGAACTCCGCCTGCCTGGCCATGCTGATTGGCGGCCTGCCCCTGAAGTGCAGCTTTGCGGCGGTACACTGCATCATCGACGAGCAGGGAGAGTACGTCCTGGATCCGGACCAAAGTGAGACACTCCACCAGCGTGCCAGCTTCACCTTCGCCTTTGATTCCGTCGAGGGAAACCTCCTGTTGGTGCAGACAAAGGGTGCCTTCAAAATAGCCCAGTTCAACGACATCGAATGTCTTTGCCGGGCGGCCAGTGCGGAGATCTTTCAGTTCTATCGCAGCCAGGTCGCCAAATACCACGGCAGGAGCGAGGCGATAGCAGAGAAGAAGGAGGAGCCCACCTCCATGGAGACGTAATGCAACTCAAATATCTAGGTACGATTAAAGTTCATTTTATTGTATTAATTGTCTGTTGTGAAAGCCGGTTATACTGCTCAATTCGAGGGGTGTGCCTTTGAGCACCTGGGAGTTGGACTCGTCAATGCGGACAGCCACAAAGTCACCAACTCCAAAGGATCTAGTGGCTCTAAGATCTCCTGCAACAGGCAGATCCACAGCAGGAACAATTACCTTAATATTAGCATCATTGCGACCGAACCAATGGGCATCCGACCGCTTGCTTTTGCCCTCTATGAGGATGAGCTGCTCCTGGCCCTCCATTTTTTGGTGTAGCTGGGTGGCGCCCTCTCGGAAGACCTGCACCATGCGCTTCAGCCGCTCGTTCTTCACATTTAAAGGCACATCATCCTTGTAGCGTCGATGTGCTGCAGTCTTTTCCCGCATGCTGTAGGCGAACAAGTAGGCCACGTTGTATTGCACTTGCTGGATGAGGGATACTGTGTCCTGGAACTCCTCCTCCGTTTCGCCGCAAAAGCCGCAGATAAAGTCGCTGGACAGGCCGACGTTGGGCAGGAATCGCCTTATGTGCTGTACAAGTTCCAGGTATGCTTCTCTGCTGTAACCCCTCCGCATCCTCTCCAGAACTTGCGTGTTGCCCGACTGCGCCGGCAAGTGCAGTTGCTTGCACACATTGGGGTGATCGCGGATGACCCTCAACACTTCGTCGGAGAAATCCTTGGGATGCGGGGAGGTAAAACGGATGCGCATCTCGGGCACAGCTTGAGCTACGGCTCGGAGCAGCTCGGCAAAAGGAGCACCCCCGGTTTTGGGCTTGTAAACAGTTTTGAACCCTGGCACTGGAGTGGCTTTTAGGGAATCTTCTGCTTCCTGCGCACTTCTGTCTCTGTAGGAGTTGACATTCTGACCCAGCAGAGTGACCTCCCTTACGCCCTGTTCTTCCAATGCTTTGACCTCCGCCACAATGGACTCCAGTGGTCGAGAGCGTTCGCGTCCGCGGGTGAAGGGTACTATGCAATAGGTGCACATATTGTCACATCCCCGCATAATGGACACAAAAGCCGTGGGGGATTCCGAGTTTAGCCGCACGGGCATCACATCCGCATACGTTTCGTCCAGCGAGAGGAGCACATTGATGGCCGAGTTGCCGTAGTGCCGGGAGATGGCCAGCAGCCGGGGTAGATCCTTGTAGCTATCCGGTCCAGCGATCACATCCACACACTGTTCCTGCTCCAGCAGCTTCTCCTTCAGCCGCTCGGCCATGCAACCCAGAAGGGTAAGCTGGAGCGGATGCCGCCGCGAGCTGCGCTTGTTCTTCATCGCTCGCAGATGCTTCAATCGGTTCCAGATTCTCTGCTCCGCTCCATCGCGCACTGCACACGTGACCAGCATGATGACATCCGCATCTTCAGGCTCGTGGCATCGCAAATAACCATTTTCCTGCAGGATACTGAACACTACCTCGGTGTCATTGGTGTTCATCTGACAGCCGTAGACCTCAAAGTGCACCTTACGTCCGTTTCCATTGAAATCTACGGAGTTTAGGTACGGAACACTGGTGTCCACCGGCTCCTCATCGTTCAGTTTTAGTCTGGAAGCCGGTTTGACTGCAAAGAAGTCCTGGAAGCCCGGTCCCCGCTGAATCCTCTCCAGAAATGTAGCACGTGCTGCCGGTTCCGATTTTACTTCACCTGCTGCACTGGTAGACACCGATGAAGGAGCGGAGCTGGCTCCTTGCGCGGCAGTGGTGTAGGCGTGCCGCACCTGGCGAATCAACGCCCGGTGGCTCACTTTCATCGCAGTTTTTAATGTTTTTAAGTGATTTGGCCGTTATTCAAATGTTGTTTTCAATTATGCAATGTCTGCCTCTTATTCCGCCCATAATACCAAAACACCTTAAAAAATGGCTAGAAATCTCAGACATTTTTGGCTTTCACAAAGATGTTCACTTTAAAAACAGGGCGATTCGTGCGATAAAAATTAAGAAAAACAGGGTGACTCGGGCGGCTACAAATTGTGACAACAGGGGTCTTGCGAGCTAAGATTCTAAGCTGGTCACTTTAATTTAGGCGCCACCTAGCGGCCGGTAGCGGTTGCAGATAGTTTAGAAACATTCCGCTAGTTCATGCCAAAAGTGCTAGTTCTTAATTTGTCCGCTAGGTTTGAGAGGGAAGAATGGATTCAAGTGGCGCGTTAATTTAAAATTTGTTAAAATCACAGTTGTATTTTTAAGTGAAACTGGACCCAAAATATATCGCGTAAAAATGGATTTGATATCAAAATTAATCAAAATTAATTAACAATCCTTGATCCTTGAATACATGTCTTTTTTATAACACATTCGAAAAAAATTGAACGGGAAATATAAATAGGATTATTAAAAATCCTAATTTTTAATCCTTTACTTAAAAAAGTCAGTAAAATTACTTAAATTTATACAAATATAGATCAGCAAATCATTTTGCTTTCCAAAAAGTAATTAGCAACACAATTGATTTTCAAGTCGTACCAGGCAAAACATAATTAATTAGGTCTTTAGGACTCTGCCTACAAAACTGGCTTGCACCTGGCTTCCTTCCCAGATAAACACTCAAAGGGGAATGCTCGGCCGCACATTTGAGGACAGGCTGGCCAAAGACGGCTCAGTCGTAAGAAATTAGCTCGGCCTCATTATGAGCTTATCGTGGTCGGGTTAATAATGCACAAGTGAAGACAATGCAATCGCAGAAACAACAAATGCAACGCCTGCGAGTGCTCCTGATTTCGTTTGCACACCTATACCTGTGCCGACATTTTGCGGCTTTGTGGGTCAATAACTGAATAATTGTGTGGCCCATAAATAGAGCCAAATTCGTCGGTTGCGTTGCTCAGAAAATAATTTTAACCGATTTAAATTACTTTGGGATATAAGTATATGTGTAATAAAATTTATAAAGTGTTTTTAACACAATTATGTGTCACCAGAAAATCGTTAATTTATTTTTAGTTTCAGAAAAAATTTAATATTAATTACTAAGTTATTTTAAAATATTAACTGAATTCTATTTACATATTATCCTTCTTTAACTTGTAAAATGTTTTCTCAATTCCGAACCAAAAACTTTCATTTCTTTGAAACTCTTTACTTAAACTATATTTTCCGAATGTTTGCCTGGTTGGAGTAAGGGGAAAATCGGGAGGGGAGGACCAGCTAAGCACACATATTTTGTAAACACTTACAAGCAGAAATATTTTAATGAAAATGAAATGAAAATTCCACTTTCGGCCAAAAGAATTTCGTAATTACAGCGAAAAAATTCGGTAATTAAATTCATGAAGTTTCTGGCTCGAAGGCGGCGAATCCGGAGGGAGCCACTTGGCTCCCTGGCTCCCTGCTGCTTCCCTGGCACTCGCATCCTTGTAAGTGGACCTGCCGGCTGAAGGCCTTCTGCTTTCCGCGTTCTGTTGGTTAAGCATTTTCTTGTATTTTGTCGGCACTTTTCCGCTAAAGTTATTTTCCCATGAGTTTTCCCTCTAGTCCGCTGCTATAAATCTTACAGCTCGGTTCCCGGGGATGGAGTTGTGTGTTCCAAAAAGGCAGAACTACATATACATATATAGAGAGAGAGAGAGGGAAAGGGACTCTTACTGGCCTGTGCATACGCCGAGCAGCTTAAGCTCACAACTAGTTGGCCAGAAGTTATATCTCAAGGAAACTGTCAATAAATAATAAATAATTCAATTGTACTAATGCCTTCTATATTTAGTGGTAGCAATTAATCCGACAATTCGACTTGGAAACACGCTCGTGGCAGTTGACAATTTGTGAGGGCTTTTAAATCGCATGTAGTAAATTGATTGTGTGGAGAAACATCTTAACTTCGAAATGTTTGGATAAATAAATTGGTACTTCTATTACAAACATTGATTTAAAACAGGCTTAATCTGAAATAACTTACTTACTTTATTCTTAATTTTTATATATAACCTAATATTTTTAAAAACCTCTAGTCTAATCGGAAATCACAAAAATATTACATTTAACTTTCGATTTTTCCGCATTTGCACTTTACTTGTCCGCTAACCTCCTTAAACCTCATGCTAATACAAATTCGAATGTGTGCCCAAATCCCCCAGAGCCTCACCTCCGGGAAACCTTCGTCAACCTGACCCCCGGTCCAATCCCCACTCACCGAAATCCACCGTAGACCCACCGAACCCACCAACGACACTTTGAGGCCCCATAACGCGGGCACACGCATAATGATCCTTTGAATGGCTCAATGCGTAACTCCGCTCCACCGCCAGCCGGAAAAAGTTTACTTACAGCTTGCGGATTTCTATTTTTCGGAAAACCATTTTCCCACCCACCAGGCGACAACCCTTGGGGGCGCATTTTCCGCTGCATGAGGGGGCGCGGTGTTAACGGCTCTGCGGAGAGCAATTTTCCCCACGAAGAGACAAGAAAAAAAAGAAAGAAGAGACAAAGAAAGGCAAGCCAATGTTAATAGAAAATGGTTCGTTGTCGTCGTCTTGCTTGTCGTTAAATTGAAATTGTCGCGGAAATAAAAATTTGCATATTTCAGCATTGATTTCCCCATTTCCCCCCGGGGATCCCTGTCGTATGCGCAACGCTGTAGTGCACTCAATAAATTGTGTTGTCTTCGACTTATTTTAAGATTGATTTAATCCGACTTTATTGGGAAGCAAGAAAACTTCTTTAAAGCCTAATTAATTTTATTACAACTCTGATTCTCCTAACTCTTTAAGAATTTTAATTATAAATTTATAATTTGGTTTATTTTTTTAATATTTTATTTATGAACAAATTTCTAAGACTTTATTTCTTTTTACTATATATTTAAAACATTTTTAACTTAATTTTTTTTTTTTCAAATTTTTGTCATATTTTAAATCTAAATATTAAACATTTTTAAAGCACTGTCGTAGTAACCGCAATTTTTAAATGCACTCAGTAAATTTACTAAGGCTACAAAAACTGCACAAATTAATTTCTGGCCGAGTGCATAAACTAAACAAAATCCAATGGCCAAGCAGTGAAGGGGGGGGGGGGTTTCGATGGGCTGGTCCGTCCTGTGTTTCTCATTACTGCCTGCCAGTTCCAGTTGCTGTCTCTAGTAAATCCTGACGCTGTCACAATAAAATCCACTCAAGCTAAACATACGTCAGCAGTGACGAGAGCCTTGGTCCTGGTCCCGACTTTCGGTCCAGCCTGCGCCCTGAGCTCGAGTCCGAGTCCGAGTCGAGTCCTGGCCAAGTCGCACAAATTTATGCCCCAGAAAAAAAAGGCAATCTCCTCCTCTTTGGCGCTGGCAGTGACTCCGAGGCGCAGGATATAATACCAAACTGCTCATTGATTTATTTACGAGCGCCACTGATGGCCAGCTGCCCATGGGCCAAGGGGGCGTGGTCGGTGAGCAGATGCAGCAACTGCTACAGGCCAGGGATACGGAGTTTAGGCTGTAAAAATTTAGGAAACCTACATTTCATGTATAATATTAAAATAATATTATTTAAATAACTCTGCTAAATACACGGAAATAAATATTATATTTAATATTTAAGATATTTATTATCTAAAATTGAAACCAATTAATAGTCTTCACTTCCTTAGTTAAATAACACAGGTATCTAAAAAAATAACAATTACAATATAAAAAAAAAAAAAATAGTTTAATAAAAAAAAAATATTATTAAATTTGTGAAATAATTTTTTTTTTTAAGAATACAAGGATATTTGTGGATCAAAAAATTCTGTAGTTTTAAAACCCATTTCAATGTTTTATTTGCTTTTAAAAATCCATCTTTGCATCCCTGCCTCACAAATTGCAGCTAAATTCTCGCTTTTCTCGACTGCCACTGGACACGTTGCCATCTCCCATCGCTTTCCCCCCCGTTTTCCATCGTCTTTGCCCTGTGACTGTGACTTACATAAAGTGTCCTCGACTTGGCCGAGTCGAGTCATTTAGGCGCAGGTCGTAGATCTTGCAAAGCAATGGCTTTTGACACCCAATGTGGGCCTCATCCTGATGCTGCTGATGCTCCTGATGCTACTACGCTTAAATATTTACGCCGCCAGACCAGCGATGGCTTTAAGGATCTCGATACTGGATACTGGGTCCTTTGGCTGCCTGCGGTGTTTGTTGGTAATTTTCATTGTCACGTGGCGGTAATTACCGGTGTTGCAGACACAAACACAGATGCAGACACGCGGGCAGACACCGACATTGAGTCAGTCATGGCCGTGGCTTTGAACTGCACACGTCTACACTCGAAAAAATTATAGTTTATTCCACGATAAAGCTTGGAAAGCTAAGCAGCAAGTTTAATAATTCAAAAATTATGTCCCTTGTTTTTTCAAAAGTTTTTGAGATTAAAAAGAGTAATTTATATATTTATTTATTTGTTGTTATTTTATGTTAATTCTGTCTAAATTAATGTTAAAACTATTAATTTGTGAATAATATTTTGAAAATACTTTAAAAGCTCACATTTTTGTTTTAGAAATTTGATTTTAAATTTTTAATAATTTCTATTAATAATTGTTCTCTGTGTATTTACGTCTGTTGATTTGTCTGTTTATCTGCGTGTGTGTGGGCTATATCCTGTGGCGTCGCGACGCGCTTTACAATTTCAATTCATTGAATTTTAACAGCGCCTGCAGCCTGGCGTCCTTGTGCCTGGGAGCCCAGTTAACCGAAAGTTTGTAAAACGTTATGTGCAACATTTGCAGGACGAAGGACATGAGGGCCACCGCCGCCCGCGGGGATAAACTGGCGGCTATAGTCCTGATCCCGGCCGAGGTCCATTGTCAATGGCTTCGTGCAGGTCGGCCGCCGATATTAAAACGTGTTTTATCACCCGCCGCCATTTCGCGGCCGGGTATTCATTCCAATTGCGGCCAGATTGCACTTTTCAAGTGCGTGTTAATGCACTGCGTGTGTGCGGGGGGTTTGCGGGGGTTCAGGGGGGAATGCATAGGGGTTTTAGGGGGTTCATATGTGGCTCACAGGCGGAACTTAAAGCTGACTCAGCGGCCAACAACGATGGCTATTCAAATTAGAGGAACGAGCTGGCGAATGTCACAGCAGCAATCTAAACAAAAAACACAAGTGAAACCGAGCAAAAAGGGTTGATGGCTGAAGGCAAAAACGAGTATTTAGAAAAACGGGGGTTTCTACACTTAAAACAAATCTTTATTAAATATAATTATTTAAAAAACAATGTAAAAATCTAAACAAACCCCTTTCGCCCCTTTTAATTAGTTTTAACAAAGAGTTTTTCACTAGAGTTTTATTTTATGTTCATAAAGTTATATTTTATTTTTTATTTATTCAAATTTAAATACCTATTTATTTTTGACATTTTAATAAACAATTAAAAGTTCCAATATATTTTATACGGAAAGTTTTCATTCAGAAAGTCAAGGTATTATCAAAAAAGTTATTCAGTTTAAATCAGTAATTCTTCCGAAATTCAAGAATTCCATTCATAACTTATTCATAAATTATTTTCTGTGCACAAGGTGTAGGAGGAGTGTGTGTTTGGGTGTGTGCGTGGGGTATCCTAGCAGCAGCTGTTGTTTGTCCTTTGCCGCCATTTTGTGCGTGTGTGAGTGGCATCGGCATCCCTTTCATTCCGGAGTCGAGTTTGTTACATTTTCGTTTTGCAATTTCATTAAATTCCAACATCCGCCATAAATCTTCCACTCTTCAGCACGGCTTCTGTGCTTTGAAGCGATAAAGGTATGTCTGCTTGTTTGTCCTTGTATCCGTGCGTGTGTTTGTGTGTGTGTGTGGGTTTGGGGATCCCATTCACACACACACATAGAGGGAGAGCGTAACGTAACCCAAAATGGCCGTTGAAGTGGTTGAAAGCGATTACGCTGACTGCCAAAAGTTGATGTGCCCTTGTGTTCGTGTGGGAGTTGCTGTTTAAATGTTGTATGAATGAGCTTTTTGGGGACACTTCTTGTGTCGGCAACCTTTGGGGCGGGGAGAATTATGTGGGGTTTGGTCCAGGCCAGGACTTTAAGCTGCCCAACATAAACTTGCCTCAGTTACACCCAGATGCTCTATTAATGTGTCCCAAGTCCAGGTTCCCCTCCCCTCTGGTAGAAACTTTGCTCCCGACATTGACAAGTCATTGACGAACTTTATGGGAGTTGTTGAAATGTATCCCGTCCGGAAAACATAACTTAACAACAGATTAAAAGGACATAAAGCGTGTTCCAGTTCTGGTTTTCCCCATAAATATCATAGCATACATTTTTGAGCTGCCGCATTCTCTCACGATTCCCGCTGAATTTCTGGTCCGATTTCATTGCCAGTTCATCGACATTCCTTGTGGTGAAGTATGCTAAATATTATGACAACCTCTGGCACCCAATCAGTATTCCCCTTCAGCACTTTTTGCAGAGCGGAGAGGGCAGGGAAAAAAGGCTGGCAAACTGAAGACGCAGCTGTTGGGGTTCGTCTGGCGCTTATTAAACTGAAATCCCCGTCTCAAACGCCTGCCATTGCTGCTGCAGTTAACAATTTTTGCAAACCACCAAGCAAATTATTATTGTTTTTCTTTCCCAAATGGCTCTGGCCGAGCTTAGTGTTTGAAGTTGCGGGAAAAATACCCAACGACTGTCGGGTTCTCTAAAAAAAAAAATTGTACTTTTTTGAAGTAAAATATTTTTTAATAAATTAAATTTATAAATTAAGCAAGAGGGTATTGTCTTATAAAATAAAACTAAAATACAATATATCTTTTCTCTAATTCAAATGTTGTAATTGGAGACTTGAGATTTGGAAGTTATTTAAGAATTCATAATTTGCATTTTTACAGTGAAGTATTTTTAAAAATATTTTTTTATGTGATCTATTTTCTGATTCTAATTATTTCTGGGGTGGGTTTGTTAAGCGAAAGATTTAAAAAATTTTAAAAATAAAAAAATGTTGGTTTTTGCAATGTTTATACTCTAAAATATTTTTTTTCTCATTTAAATATTTTAATAAATTGTATTAAATATTTGTAGAGCATAAAATAACTCGTCTTTTATCTTCCTACATTCTTTTTATATAAATAAATATATTTTTAAATTTTCTCCACTTGCCAGCGCAGTTGGCTGACAATTCCATAAGCCAACAAAGCGCGGACTCTTTGTCTCCGGTTGTTACTCCGGCTCCATTCTGTTTTCATTCCAGCTCCTGTGCCTCCTTGTCCTTTTTCCAGCTCCACTCCCCTGCTCCTCCCGCTCCTCCTGCTCTTTTTTGCAGCTCTGGAGCCGCGCGCGTGGCGATATAATTGAATGTCTCAGGTGTTTTGTCAGACATTGCTTAAGCCTTTGCCGGGGATTTTCTACGGGTGTCCCTTTTGCCAAGGCACCCGATTGGCGCGGATTGTCCCTTTAAAGGTCCTTAAAGTGTTGCATGACTACTACTACAAGAAAGGGATGTTGTGTGACATTCAAATCCGCGCCGTTTCACTCCACAGCCACGCAATCCCACCCATCCACATTCACCTGCCCTGCCCGGCCTAATTAAAACATTCATCTTCATTTTCACCTTTTGCCTAATTAATTCACACAAAAATCAACTAAATTAATATGAAAACCAAGCCAAGAAGCTGACAAGCTGCTGACCACCCCTCCTTGCGGCCTCGCTGTTGTTGCTCCTGCTTTTCGGACGCTAACGAGAATTAATGGTTTGCAGTGTGGCACACAATTACGACAGGCCAAATCTTAGGTAAGCAGCGGCGAAATTGTCACCAGGCTCGGGACACAGCCGACCAAAAAAAAAAAAAAAAGTAAACGAGAAATAGAAGGAAATACAGCTCCACATAATTGGCTTTGTGGGGTGCTGTGTCAAAAACTGCTCAATTTACGCGTCGTGAAATTAATTTATGCCCAATGCAATAACCTCGGCAACGTCAATAAAATACATTAAGGCCAGGAGTCCTTAGCCGGGGATTGGTTTCGTATTTTTGGGCGGGGGCGTGGGCGCAAAAGGAGGGGGTGGTCTGGGGCAGACGGTTGCCTAATTGCGCTTTGTCAATTTGAAATTAAAATTGTCCGCCATACTCAAGCGCCAACACACATAGACTGAGAAAAAAATAGGTGCAATATTTCAAAAAACTATTTCAGAATTGTGTGATTTTTGTAGTATTTATACACATATCGTTTTTACTATTATTGCATGGTTAATGTTATTTTTTTCGATTTATCTCTCAAGGAGATTATTTGGTTTTAAAGTAGAGAAGAAGAAGCAATAATAAGTTCAAATTGATCCCGGATATCATCAAATTGATCAAGTTTCTTTTTGACTGCACCGAATGTTGAATGTTGAAATATTAAAAACAGATTAAAAACATCAAAGTAGACTTCTTTCTCTAGAAGAAAATTTGTAAATTTTAAAACATACTAATCAAGAAAAATTGTTATTTATATTTTATTTAGATTTAATTGGTTTATTTTTGATCAATTAATATTGAACAAGGATTATTGGTATTAAATTTATATTTTTAGCTTAATATATTTTAAATAAAAACCTTTTTTAGTACTACATTATTTATTACTACCACATTGTTTATTAATGTTTGTTTACATTTTTATTATTTAATTTTCTGTCTTAAGAAACCCCATTTTTGCTCAGTGCTTTTCCACAAACACACGCTCATAGACATCGACACACGTAGCGTAAGAAATGCGCCTTGCAAAAAATTTCCATAATTTAGCGATCTAAATGCAAGTGGCGCAATTGAAGCGTAATTAGACCCTGCCAGTCAGTCACCCTCGCATCCTTATATCCTGCGCACCAATACCAATGCCGGCACACGTGGGAAGTGGCGCTAATTGGTTTCTGGTCAGCACGGAGGATGCAGTGCTCCCTGTTCCTCCAGCTTTCAGCGGACGCCAATTAAAAACGTGCTCACATTATGCTTTATTGACTTTCCCCCGCCCCCCGAACACTCCCCCATTATGGCATTCTTTTAGATATCTTCAATACCCAAAGGACTCGCTACCTGAAATGGGTGGAAAACAGGGGGAAAAAAACCAAAAACAAGGGAGGGGGCAGTGGGCGTGCCTTTTAGCAATAATAACGTCCTCGGTTGGCCATAAAACAAATCATGCAAGTTTATGGTCACCTTACCTACATTGTCCACTGCGAAACTTTATCTCTCTATGTGCGGCATTATTGCCACAGATTAGACACGGGATTTAGTACAATGCCCTCGCCGGGCAGGTGGAGATGTACGCATATGTCCGTATCTACATACAGGGCTTTCCATTTTTTCGATAGCCAGCAGAACGAATTAAATATGACCATTTGTATAATAGCCGAGACTCGAGAGGCGGAAACCAGGAACCCCGATATCAAATACAATTATGGTCGGGGGGAATGGGCTAAATGGTAGATCCTGGGCCAAATTCGAATGCAAAATGCATGACGTTTCCTGTTTAATTCTCGGCCGGGTAAGTGCTCGGGCTTAACTCAGGATCTGCAGGACAGCAGCAGTGGAAACGGGAAGGATTTGGGGGTTTTGGTTGGGGAATTGCGATGGTTTTGGAAGCACATTTATTTGGTTAATAATATTTCTCAACATATAAATAGTCCCATCATACGATTTGGCGATCTTTTCCAGGGTTGAATGAAGTGTTTATGCACTTTAGAACCATGTATTTAAACATATTTTAGTTTCACTAAATTGTATTGTTCATTGCAATAAAATAATTATTATAAGATTTCCTAAAATTAAATGAAAGTTAAATTTAAATTTATTTACATTTATAGTTTTTAACTTCCTCATTTAAGATGCCAGTAATACTAGGTTAAATATAAGTAAATATTTTACAAAATAAATAAAAACTTTTTATATTGAATTAAAATAAATTTAAAGAACCCTCTTTCCGCTACTCCTGTTTCATATAAGACAACTGTCTCGGTAGATTCTAATTTGATGAAGTTATTTGCAGACCGAAAGCAATAAATAACAATTTTTTAAAGAAAAGGCAAGGCGACAAAGGCAACTGAAATTCCGGGGATGAGAAAGAAGGCTAGCGAGCAAATGTAAATTAGAAGCCAACTGTGACTGTCTAGATAAGAATGTACTTGCGTATATATGTATCTGTATCTGCAGGGGGAGGGGGTGATGCTGGGCTGGCACCAGGACGAAGGATACCCATACCCGCACCCGGAATGCGGTTCGTGCTCGACTGCGGCTCGTGGGGCACCAGTGTGCGGCATTTTATTTCGCATTAAGAGATTAAGATCAAAATTAAAATTTAAATTACCCCGCGACACGCTGCGAGTCTTCTTCTTCTCCTGTGCTGTGCTGCGTGGGTGTTGTCAACGTTTACTTTGTTGCCTTTTTGCCCTTTTTGATTACCCTAAATTGCCGCTCAAGCTCCGGGATTCATTCTCGACATTCTGCTAAGCAGCCGAGGCTAGCAAATCTTCGGCGAATATTTAAAAATGGTGAGCGTAATTAATTTGCGAGCGAGAAAACCTGGCAGCAGCAATGCGAGCGGCTGCTGATTGACAGACAACTTAATTGGGTTTCCCGGAAATATTCCGGCGAAACTTGCAATTAGCGTGCTAGAACTTCGTAGCTCTGGATTATTTTATAAGAAAACTCCATCCGCAATCCAAGTGCAACTAAAGCTACACTTGAAAAAAAATTATAATCACCAATAATGGTAACCAGGATGAAATTAATTGGGGCACATTGGAATTAAACATAATTATATTATGTTTTAAGCATACGTAGAATATTTAGAATTTGTAAAAATTTGTAAACATTTTTGAGTAAGTTTTAGAATTTTAGATGCCTACACTCAAAATATTTTTGCTTCAAAATATTAGATACATTATCTACTGCGAAGATGTATTTTCTTAAGGGGGGACATCTGAGTAAAATTTTTAAAAAATCCTAAAAATTGTTTATTGTTTAAAATATTCTTTAGGGTCTTAAAAATAACATACCAAAAGATAGAGTCCGGGAAATGTATCTAAGTATCGAAATTTTCCATTCTGCCGCGATGCCTCATATGTATATCCCAGGCACCTTAAAACTTTAAACGCGTTTTTCTCGAAACCACTTTTTTTGAGACTGCCGGAAACATAACTCAAACAAATCTTAATCGATCGATCTAAAATTTTCACAGTATATTCAAAATACTTATGTCCATCGACACACGTAGGATTTTTTTTTTATATTGCGTAATTTTTTTTTTATTAACACTTTTGTGACGTTTTTTTCCATCACTTTTATTCAATCTCTCACCATTTTGCAAAAAATCAATATATCGAAAAAATCCTACGTGTGTCGATAGCTGTTGATGTATAGAAACTAACAAAATTGGAATTTTTCCTCTAGATCAAAAATTACGGGCGATAGCTTTCCGGCCATGGACCCCCTTCAACCAAGAAGGGCCTATGAAGAAATGCTGCAGAGCCGCCATTTTGTTTTTGATTTTTTTGAAAAAAATTTTTTTTGTACTTCGAACCTAATATTATTAAACCTAGTTTACACATTTTCGATTGGCCTTTTCATTTGGTCAAAAAAAAATTCCTGAAAATCCGCTTTTTTTTGCCCGTTTACTCAGATGTCCCCCCTTAAAATAAATCAATTTTATTAAATAAAATCATTATTTTCTGAAATATAAAAAAAGGCAGTAAAAAAACTTATAAAATACAGTTCGAATAATTTTTTGAGTGAATGTTTTATTTATTTATGTATTTATATTTTAGGTTTAATTCTTTTAAAAATATTTTTTAATAATGTTAATATTTTAAAAATTTTTGTTTACTTGAAATTCCATAAATACAACTAAACTTTTAATTACAAATAATAAAAAGTTATTAGTTATTTTTCCTTTATTTTTTTAGTTTTTCCTTGTGTTCTGTTGCTTGCCGCAATATATCTGTAGCCGAAAGTTGCCGCAATGTCAGCATCAGTATCAGTCTGCTTCTGAGCCCGAGTCCTGGGACTCGTCTTCTCGTCCTTAGACCCACTCGCCCACCTGAGCCCACCCACCGGGCCGCAAAAAGGACTGCAAGTGACGCAATGCAAAATCCTTACCACAAGCCGTAGAAAAATTTATGAGCACTCAAGTTGATTCAATTTAAAATTTCTCCATGCGGCTGCTAACCGAACCCTTTGCTCCTCGACCCCTTTTGCTCCTTTCAGCCCCTTTCACCCCCTTTACCCCCCCTTTGCCAGCCTTCACTGGCAGCCCCCGAAAATGTGACGCTGACGTCTCATTTTTATAATTAGGCTAAGCCCAGGCCCAAAGCCAAGTTGCCAACTGTGCCTGCTTTTCTCTGATTTTCCCCCGCATTTCCCCGCCTTTCCACAGCTTGGCCTGTTCCGTTTTGGCCGGGCTAATTGTGCAAAGGGGTAGCGAGGCTTCCGTTGCCAAGGTTTCGCCACCGAGAACTATATAGCATATATAGTATAGCGCTGCCCGAACAATGCGAAACTTTGTCTGATGTTATTTGGCTCGGACATTTCGGGGGAAATGCGAAAAATTAGCAACCAAAAGACGGGCAGATGAGGAGCAACGAAATTTGCAGCCGGCGAAAAGTTTCGGCGCATTTTGAGTGGCATCAATTTTGACATTTACCTGCAGCGTGCAACGTGGCCAACGGAAAGTTCTCGGCTTTCTCGGCTCCGCTAACTGGGCACCTTTTCCCTAAGCCGATTTCAAGTAATTTCAGCTTTAGATTGTTTTCCTTTTCGGGTGGAAACTTTTCTTGATATGCCAAATTATTAAAACAAAAACACGAGAGAGAGAAAAAATGCAGGGCAGGAAAAACTGCAACTAAAGTTCGGGGCATGGAATGTGTCAGGATGTATAAGTCTGTAAAAAATCCTGCTCTGCTTTTGTTGTTTCGAGCTGGCAAAGTTTTTGGCGCAACGGGCACGGAAGTTGCAGTCAGAGGGGGTGGGGGTGGGAGTGGAAAAGTGGAAAAGCGGGTGGGAAAAGCGGAAGTGGCGCATGCAAAGTGCAAAAGCTCGTTGAATATGACCGGGCATTAAAGATGCCATAACCGTGTGGATGTGTGTTGTTGTGTGGGCAGGATGTCAAAAGTTTGGCTAAGTAAAACCTCATGTGCATCTAATTAAAAATATAAAAAACTTTATTTTAAAGCCGCCAAAGAAAACTTTGTCTCCTGCGGAAATGAGTGTTTCGGTGTGTGAGTGTGTGTTGCAATAAAGCGAAAGGATTGTTGCCTCCTGCCGTTGTACTTGTATTTAAAAGTTCCCTGGCATGTTTATCAGCATGAATGTGTAAAGGGATTTCTCGCAAATGAGCTGCCAAATTGGCATAACTTGCTGCGCGGAAGGTGACAGGCAAACCCAGGGAAAAACAAAGAAAAACAGGGAAGTTGGAAAAACTCTGCATGGTTAATTAGTTTCGTATTTTGGAGCTCATGCGTGTTTCGAGTTACTGAAATCGAAGAACTAAAAATAAAGAAGGGAAGATGGAGTTTCTTGATTAAGAAAATGCATAAAATATAATGTATTAAATAAAAATTCATGGCTTGTATAAAAATTAAAGATTTATACTACATACAAAAAAATAATAATATTTATTACCTTCAAGTTGGCATAGATTTTGTTATTATAGCTTATATATTTTTAAAATTTTTTATATTCAATTTTTAGAAATCAAAATACTTTTTATAAAGGCTTGTAAAATTTAATATATGCCCGTTTACTAATTTCCACCCCCTCCATTCGTCACTACCAAATAAGGGCCTGGCCAAATCAGCTGCCGGCGACAAGTCAAGGGCTTAATGGTTTGCTTTTGACAACCAAATGCTCACTAACAACGCCAGCAGCAGCGGCAGGGAATGGTATTGGCCGGAGGAAGGAGCTGCAGGAGCATCCCTGACCAAAGCAGACAGATCCACTGACAGTCACAGCCGCAGCCCGTTTGAGTGAGTGACTCTGACTTCGACTTGCACATGCCATTCAGTGCCTCTGATCCTGGTCCTTTTCCTGGCTTTTGCCACATCTCCAACCCCGCACGACCGATGTCATTAATGCAACTGGAGGCTCGAGTGCCCGCCTTAACCCTTTTGGACAGGCCCAAATGCTTTGCATTTCGACTTTGCACTGGCCGCATGTGCGGCGACTTTTCAGCCACCCAAAAATCCACCAGTCCACCGAGAAAAGTCCGCAGTTTTCCCGCTCCTGCTCCCGCTCCCGATTCGATGGGAGCAAAAAATAACAAACGAGCACAACATGAGCTGAAAATAAGATTTTTGAGCCATTTCGTTTTGTTGCGTTTATGTGTACGTGTATACGTCTGGGTGAGTGTGCGAGTGTGTGAGTACTTGTCCTAGTCTTGGTGACATCGTCTGGCTGACTCTGCGCCTCACTGGCTGATGTATTCATGAAATCGTGTGATTAATGGCTCGCACAACATTTGCACACACTGCTCCTGCTTCTCCTGCTCCTTCTCCTGATGGGATCCTTCTTCTCCTGCTGCTGGCAGCACTGCTCCTTGCATCCTTTTGCTCATCCTCGACAGGCGGCGTATCTGTCTGCGTGCAGATAAACATGCTCGACCCGTTCCCCCTTTCAAGCACTGAAAGAAAAATTAATAAACTTCTTGCTTATCAAGCCTCTATTATATTTAGTAAAAATAATAAATAAACAAAATATTATTGCAATAGAAAATTACAATCAAAAGTAACACGGTGTTGAAACGAAACTATGTTTAATAAAACCAAACGAAATAAAAATTTCTACAAATTCTAAAAATTCCTAAATCCAGATTTTGAGTTAATTTTGTTAAGTCCATTTCAATATTTTCTAAAATTTTAAAAATTAATTTCTTAAAAAAATTAAATAAAATATATATATTACTTTAGTGATAAAAGGACATTTAACTCATTATCCAAACTTGGTTTAAAACAAAAATAAAAATCATGGAAGAAATACTAATTTTGTAAAATTCATATTTTAAGTGTGAACTTCGTTATGTTTTTTAAGTGCACTCGCTGCCAATCTCCGCCAGCAAATGCTGTGCATGCAAAACGAGCAAAGGATGTGTGTGGACGGAGGCGAGGACGCGAACGGGGGCAGAAGGACATTGGGGACAGCAGCGACGACGACGACGACGACATTGGTCACAAAAATTTTCCGGCTCTGCGCGTTTGTCTGCCATTTTATCAGCGCCGGCCGAGCCGCATGAGGCGTTGAAATTAACAAACATCCTGGACCGACCAGGATCCCATCCGCCCATTTTCCCATCCTGTGCGAAACACAAAAATGCGTCGTAATTAAACCGAATTTAATTGCTTTCGCCTGTGCCCCCGATTTCGGCTGCCGCCCTTATAACTATGCTATAATCTTTGACACTTTTATTGCGGCTCTAAAAGTTATTAACTTGATTTAATAAGCGCCTTGGACAGCCGAGCCGAGAGGCAGGCAACAACAAGGAATTTGAATGTTTAGCATTTTACAGTTTTATCTGCGGGGCGAAAAGTTTGCCAAATGAATTTGATCGCCTTGGCATTCAGAACGTGGCTTTAATTAACTCATTTTTCATTGGAACTGCCAGCGGGGAGTCCTGCGGCAGGACGAGGGGTTGAATGCGAATCGGAATCCCAATCCGAATACGAG
Organism: Drosophila mimetica; assembly: GCA_037075245.1. Classification (NCBI taxonomy): domain Eukaryota; kingdom Metazoa; phylum Arthropoda; class Insecta; order Diptera; family Drosophilidae; genus Drosophila; species Drosophila mimetica. Next base: position 12,942,593 of record JBAMCH010000023.1, read on the forward strand.
TCCGAGGGTTAGGTAATCTTATCTCCTAGGTGGTTGTACGCTCGCTCGCGGGCCTTCATCCTGGGCCCATCACTCATCCGGAGCCCAAGCCTTTGTCTCCCTGCTGATAAGCCCAAGAAATTCCCACCTCCCCCTCGCAGTTTCGGCTGCCTTTTCGGTTTTATCAGCGTGAACAAATTTGAATTAGCTATTTGAATTTGAAATTTTCATGCCGAATTATGCGAGGCAGCGTAGCTCGATTCGTTTGGGGGAAAACAGCCAGATAAATGTTTAAATAAACAATATCCATTAGAATGTCTTTAAGGTTTTAAATGGCTGTCAATGGTTTAGATTATTATACCCGTTACTCGTAGGGGATCTAAAAAAATCCTGGCGCCCATCTCTCTAAAGATTTTGTTAAAGTTTAAATGCAATTCTGTTAGGTTTATCAATACCTACCAAAATAAAAAAAGATTTTTGAAATGGGACCATCCATTAAAAACTTATGAGCAAATATGAGCCACTTTCAAGCGACTGCTTGCTTTGCCCTGCTTGCGACTGCTTGCTTTAACTGAGTAACGGGTATTTGATAGTGGAGTTACTCGCCTTAGATAATTTTACACTTATATGCAAATTTAGAACGAATTTTTCCACTTCCCCCACAAGAAAGCTAACAAACTAATCTGAGTTGGCAAAAAATCGCCACAACACTTGAGCTTAATTTGTGGGAAATCTGCCATAATACGTGCTTTGACACTCGAAGACAATGGCTTTGTCACTGCCACCGCAAAAAGTTGTTTCATTTTTAATCAAGCTCGTGCTTTTGCATGGCTGCCATTTAGGTGGGTCAAAGGTAAATGCAATGGAAAATGCAGAGCTCGGACCCTCGACGAAGAAAAGCCAAGAAAAGCCAGACACAGATGCAGACACTTTTTATGGGCCATAGAAAAACCTCAAAATTGCAGATTTAATTTTATTTTATTGCACTTCTCCTTGCCGCCAGCAGGGAAAATTGTTTCTTTATGCAGCATCGCCATTGTCCTGATGGAACGGAAGAGATTGCCGGCGGGATGGGGTGGAATTTAATCAAGAAAATATTCGGGGGACACTTAAAACTGTTGGATGGACTAGGGAAATTCCATCATGTGCTGGATTATTTAGCCTCTGCACCGAATGATTGCTCATTAATAAACATAAGCAACAAATTGCTCGACAAAATCAAAAAACCCGAAAACCATTTACGAGCTCAGTGAGCAGGATACCACCAAAAAAAAAGAGAAGAATCCCAGCGAAAGCCGTTTGCTGCGGTATAATATTTGTAATCAAACGCAGTCGGAGTCATAATAATCAAGTCGTAAAAAACAAATCCATTTTCGCGCTTGAATAAACAGCCAAAACGCAGAGACTCTCGGCGCTCAACTCTCAGGACGAAGGACCTCCAGACAGGACCTGCAGTCGTAAGATGGGCAGTAAAAACAATGATAGTAATGGCGGAACATTTTTACACCTTCCACGGCAGCCCCGCTACAAAAGGGATCAGGATAGAACATTTCTGTGGCCATAAAAATAAAAACAACACAAATAGCTCAATGCCTTCGGTTGCTGGCCAAAATTTTTACGACACCGCCGCCAGGATGACAACGTGTAAATTTTGCGCTTTATTTAACAGGCTAAATGACAAATCTGATTTCATTTAACGATCGTAAAATCACTCATCAAACGGTGTAAATTGTAATGTAATAGAAAAATAATAAGCGTCGGCGATGCATCGAAGATGTTATCATCGTAAAATCCGAGAGCGCAGAGTCGTAAAACCGGGCAGTCGAGTCAGGAGTCGAGAGTCCTTCAGAGTCTGGAAAGGAAAATCCTGGCGTTAGTTTTCACACCCAAAACAGTGTCGCCTGGGCGGATGCAAAGCTCTGGCATCATTACACTTGAGTGTTTTACAACTTCCGCTGTTGAGTTTCGCCCTGGCCATAAAGTGTAATCTTCATGTTTTTATTAGGCAATGTGGGTTGCTGGATGGGTGGGTGGCTTTGGCAGGCAGGACGATGGGTTGTCAATGCCACTGAGGACATCAAATTGACAGCTCCTTGGAGTCGTAAAACTCAGCCACTGTCTGGCTGGCTGGCTTGCTGCCCGTTTATATACATATGTTTGGGGGCGTAATGATTGTCACCGGCTAAACAATTAAATCGAGGTTAGAAATGGAGCATAAAAAGCGCATAAAAAGGCCATAAACACAGAGACCCTCGCCATGACAATGATGATAATGATAATGATATCGTCAACGCATCGTAAACATTTTAAGCCAGAGTTTATTTTCATTTGGAGTGGATAACATGACCCCCATGCGATCTGTGGCCTCGTAAAACGCTGAAAAGCTGATAAGACACTCGCCGCTGGTAATGATAATAAAATTATAAGTTACACCCCACACACACATATGCTAGGATCCTTTGGGTCGAGCGTTTCTCTCGCTGGATGGGCACTTTACTTCGACGGGGGATTCCTTGTCATCCTTTACCCGCCGTAAAGTGCGCTAATCAGCATTTAAAATTAACTAAATGCCCGCCTCTTAAGACAAACTTGATGAGTTTGGCCTTTGGCTCGCAGGATATTCCTGGGTCCTTCGGCTCTCCGGGGGCTGTAAAACCTGGTTTATATGGTTGTTTTTGTTGCTGGGCCGTTAAGTGGATAGAAGATGCGTTTTTCATGTAGCTGCAAATGGCCGGGGCATGTGGCTTCGCATCTCGAGATGGGGCCATAACACTTGAGTGTGTGCAAAGTGACATTTGATTACTCCAGTTCCATTCGTCTGCCAAGTGCTGAGATGGTGGATGCGCATTTGAATTAATTGACAGACGCATGGGGAGAAAATCAACAATTAAATTCAGAGCAAAAGCTCTTAATTAACTTGTTTTCGTTAAGGGAATCTGTGGTTCTGGCCGATAAACGACAGTAATATTAAGTTGGCGCACTTATTTGTTATTTAATGGTTTTTATATTCTTACACTTGAATCATTCTTTGGTGGGCTTGAAATGTTGCTTAGTTTTAGTTCTTTGAGGGAAACTACAAAATTCCCAAATTTTCCATGACTCCTATTTATTAACTTTTTTGCCAATAAAATATATTTAAGACAAGTATTATTTGTTTTTATGTGGTTTTTTATAATTATTATACATCTATCGTCGAAAAAAAAAAATGTGTACAAAAAATAATACAGGAACTCTTTTTAGTGAAACCCTTTTACAGGACTTGATTTACCCTATACCTATTTCCGCTTTAAGCCCCATTATCATATGGCACTCTCCGGTTTTAATTGGGGCCCGTGGTGGAGAGTGCGTGTCATGCACGCACACAGCGACAGCAGCACCGGCACACACACACACAGAGAGCACCCCCACAAAGGGAAGCTTACTTCCGCCATTTTCTATGATGAATTGCTACTTTGGCTCAGCACACGCACACCAGTTCGCCGCAGAGAAGATGCGCAGACAGGAGAAAAGAACGGAGATGAGCTGAGTACATCCAGCAGCTGAAAAGGAGCGAAGGACGAAGGACGAGGGACAGGACCTAGCATAGATACACATTTATCCAGCTGTCGGCGGCGTTGACAGGAGCGGGGGCGAAAAAAGGAGTGCAGGACTCCGAAAAGGACTCCTGCTTTCCGCAGGCAGGTGAGCCCCGAACTCGCCACTGAGAGCCAAAAAAAGGACACGGAAAGTGCACTTTGGACACGGGACACCCACACACATCGGGGTGCTTTTGCCGCTTATTTATGTCTGGCAATCATAAAGCGCGCCGAAAAGAGAGGGCGATATGGTGGCGAGAAAGAGAGCGGTAGAGCGAGTGCAGGTTATGGCCTTCTATAACTCAGAACTCAGAGCTCGGGGAACTCTGGACCCGGAACTCAGGACTCAGGACTCGGGACCCAGGACTCTGGACTCCCACATAATGCCGCCTCTTTCTGGCCAACGTCTGCGTCCACTTTCGTTGGCTGCTGCTGATGTATTCCATACAAATTGCAGGTTTTAGTGTTTTTATTTTTGCCCTCGAACACGGGGGTGAAATCCTCAATTCGGGGGTGGAGCGGCCGGCATGGGCGGCTGAGTGGGTGAATGGGCGAGTGGGCAGGCGCATCATCCATCAATGGCATTTGCGGCAAGGACAGCGGCGAATGCTCTCGGTGAGTGCTTCTGACGTTTTTGTGTCGCAGACACAACAACACTAAAAGGGGGCGGGGTGGGTCCAGAATCTGGCTGGCATCCCCTTAGATTTTTTTTTTATTCTGGGCGAAGTCATGCGGCGAAATTTGTTCGATTTTCGCTGCAAAACAAAATCAAAATCTCTGCACCTAGGGGATAAATACGATCTGAAATGGTTAGCAGTTGTTAGGCATTAAATACTTTAAAAAGTAATATTAACAATATTTTTTAAATTCTAATCTATTCCCTATGAACTAAAATATTTACAATTTTTCAAACGAAATTATTAAACATTTTTATATGGTAAAACCAAAAGCAAATATTTTATTTTATAAATTATACGGAAAAGGGTTATCTAAATAATTTTAATCACCCTTTTAAGATTTAATTAAATATTTAGTTTAATATTTTATTTATATTTATCACGTTTTTTAGCCCTATTTGTTTTTCCTTAAAAATTCCAATTAAAGACTGTAAAAATTACATAATTCAAACATTTTAGGAACACCTTTCCTTCACTCCATTGCACTCCCTTTTTGGTATCCTTTTTTCTTCCTTATATTTCTATTGCCAACTCCTTCCACCCTCCGTGCTTCGCTATTTGTAAAATAATAACATAAAATATGGCTGGCCTTGAACAATTTACTTTTATTTTATTTTTATTGCCCAGCCTCCATGGAAACTCCGCTTCAGCATGTGAACCCCTCTCCTTCTTCCTCTCTGTGTGTGTGCTTTTGGGCTTGTGTGTGGGTTGTCTGCATTGTTGTTGCGCCTCGCTTTTAGCTTCATTAAATTTATGTTGCAGCTCCCCGCCGCCCCCCCTTTACACCAAATATCCTGGGCCTAGTTGCACGTGCCGCGTGGCCGTAAAACAGATCGTAAAAGTTTATTACTTGCGGCTTTTGTTTGTTGCTCTTTGTATCGGAGTGTGTGTGTGTGTAGCTTTCTCTTTTTCCCCGTGTGTGTGTTTGTGTCTCTCTCTCCTTTTCCCTGTGTGTGTGTGTGTGAACCGCCGTCGCTGTCAGCTGTCAAATTGAATTTGTTTATATTGCCAACGGCTCGCCACTCCAACAGGTTTCATTTTCACTCCCAACCGGAAATCATTGCGTCATGCTGATATTTTGTATTTTAACCTCACTCCCCCCGCCCCCTCTCTGCCACGCCCCCCTTTTTCCGGCCTGTCATCCTCAGGCTTTGTGTTTAGGCTGCAAAAGTCGATTTTTGTTGGTTTAGGTCAGTTTAGTTAGCTGGCTTTGACAGCTCAAAGTCGAGGTCAACTTTTGTATGCCCATCATCAGCTGTCTCTCTGTGAGTGTGAGTTGGAGTGTCCCTGTATGTGTGACTGGGTCCCACTGTCGGTGTGTGTGTGTGTATATCCTTACATAGGATATATTTATGGGGCCGCTGGTCGAGACGCGTCCCCGTCGCTGCGACGCGTCCTTGTCAGTTGCCAAAAACATAAAAAATCGATTTTATTATAGCCGTCAGTCTGGGCGGTCTATATAGATTTTCTGTCAATGCTGATATTGCCTTTGTCTGGGTGCTGCTCCCTCTGTGTGAGTGAGTGCTAGTGACAGGCTTAAATTTCTGGCTGACTCCGTTTAGTTTGGGGTAAGGTTTTAAAGTCACCAACGGGGCAACGGAGCGTATACGTAATGCATGGGGATAAAAAGGTAAACACAAAATTAAAGCTTATAGTAAATAGAAAGGATTTAATAGATAGATTAAAATTAAGTTTTCAACATCTTATTATTTTAAATATTTTTTAAGAATTTTTTCATTTAAAAATACTATAATATAACTAAATAATTATCAAAAACAAATAAAAGCTTCCATAAAATATGCAAATTATGACATCAGAAAAAGCTATTTTTCAAGTTTTGTTATCTTTCCAACGAATCAAGCTACCAAGAGGCACAGAACAACTGAGACCAAAACAAAAAGCAGAAAAAACATAAACAAAATTAATCAAATATTTACCAGCTGAGCAAAAGAGCGAACGCAAAGCTTTGCAAAGCTCACTTAAAGTGAATTAATCAAGAAAGTTTTCTAATCGAAAGAATTTAGTATGCAATATGTTGTCAAAGCAGTGGAACGCAAATAAACAGATTTCTAGGCAGATCTACCAGCTGTACAGAGGTCTGGCCCAAAAGGTGAAGTCTAATTAGTGTGGAATTCTATTATTATAAAGTGAACAAGATGATTTATATTTCATAGACCTCTACGGTGAGCTTGGAGGAGGCGAAACCCTATGCTGATATTCCGGGACCGAGTAAATTGCAGTTAATACGAGCTTTTCTGCCGGGCGGTAAGTGGAGGAAAAGCTCTCCAGAAGGCTCTCTTTATAAGATTTTTGGAGAACTAATGATCTCTTTGTGAAAACCCTCTCTTCAGGTCGATATAGAAATTTGCCGGTTCACGAAATGTTTCTCGACATGAACCGTCAATATGGCAGTATCTTTCGCATGCCCAGCATCGCAGGAACCGACATGGTGCTCACCATGAATCCCCAGGACTATGAGATCGTCTTCCGAAATGAGGGTCAGTATCCATATAGAAGGAGCTTCGAGGTAATGGACTACTTCAAGAGGGTTCACCGGCGAGAGGTTTTCGATGGCTACGATGGCTTGACCTCGGGGTAAATGAGATACATTTTAGCTATTTTTGATTCTAATAACTATTTCATTTAGCAATGGACCGGCTTGGGGAAAAATGCGAACAGCTGTAAATCCAATCTTACTGCAACCTCGTAATGCTAAGCTTTACATGAAGAATTTGCTGCAAGTCAGCGATGAGTTTCTTGAGCGGTAAGTAGATCAAAGATTTTTAACTAAAACTTAAAAACTCTATTTAATCTCAGCATTCGAAAAATTCGTGATCCTGTCACCCAAGAGATGCCAGATGACTTTGCCGTGGACATTCGTCATTTGGTGATCGAATCGATTTGCTCCGTAGCCTTAAACGCTCATCTTGGTTTATTGGGAGAGCAGCGGGATAATAAGGATATCCAGAAGTTAGTCTTAGCTCTGCAGGATGTGGTTGAGTTGGGTTTCCAGCTGGACATGATGCCGGCCTTCTGGAAATATTTGCCAATGCCAAATTTCAAGAGGCTAATGCGTTCGCTGGATTTGATTACGGACTTTTGCTATTTCCACATAGAGAATGCTCTCAAGAGGATCGAAGAGGATGCCAAAGCGGGAAAACTGAACGAGATTGGTTTGGAAAAAAGTCTGCTGGAGAAATTAGCCAGATTTGATCGCCAAACAGCTGTGATTATAGCCATGGACTTGCTTTTTGCCGGAGCGGATCCGGTGAGCAAACTCTGTTTTAATCAGAAAAGAAAGAACCTTTAAATAAGTAATATATTCTTGTTAGACCCTCGTATCCTTGGCTGGAATCCTGCTGAGCCTGTCCAAGAGCCCCGACAAACAGGCTCGACTTCTCGAGGAGATCAAGGGAATACTGCCCCACAAGGACTCACCGCTGACCATGGAGAACATGAACAACTTGCCTTATTTGAGGGCCTGCATCAAGGAGGGCATTCGCATGTATCCCATTGGACCGGGAACCCTTCGCCGTATGCCCCACGATGTGGTGCTCAGTGGCTACCGGGTTGTGGCCGGAACGGATGTGGGCAACGCGGCCAACTACCAGATGGCCAACATGGAGCAGTTTGTGCCAAAGGTTAGGGAATTCATCCCAGAGCGATGGCTGCGCGATGAATCCAATTCGAACGGCCATTTGGTAGGCGACACGGCCACGCCCTTCATGTATCTGCCCTTTGGCTTTGGGCCAAGAGCATGTGCTGGCAAGCGGATCGTGGACATGATGCTGGAGATAGCCATTGCCCGGTTGGTGAGGAACTTCCACATCGGATTCGACTATCCCATCGAAAATGCCTTTAAGGCCAAGTTCTTTGTGCAGCCAAATATTCCCTTTAAGTTCAAGTTTGTAGAGCGCAGCGATTGAGGTTCTTGATCCTTAAATTAAGTATATAAACACACTCAGGAAAAAGACCACACGAAATATACAATCTATTTATTTGTAATTTAAAGTAAAGTTTATTTAACAACTGTTTTGAAACCCATTTTACGTAGTTTTATTGATTATTTTATTTTATTTCTTCTGAGTGAGCAGCTCTTTAGTGTCTGGCTAAAGACTTTCGAGTGGTTCTGGTTGCATACACATGTCCTGGTCGTTGGAGTGTCCTCTTGAGCTCAGTACAGCAACATCCACTTGAGCCAACATATCTTTATGGCTGCCTCAAAATAACTTTGGCATTTGCCGGGCATCTGAAGAGCACACTTGACTGGTGGTGAAAAAATACTCTGAGTAATTTATATAGAGGGGTGGAATCTCGGAATTCTGGTCAATTTAAAGAAAATGCGGCAGTAAAGGCATTCCAAACTTAGATTATACCAGATAAAAAACTCCTTACTAGAATAAAATACATTTTTAAGAAATAACGAATATTTTGCAGCCCGTAAGTATGCAATAATGGTGTGAATGATCATATGTAGCGCCATCTATATATCAGATAGGGTATTCTAATGATCTTCCAAGGACTTGATATTTCTGTTTGATATTTCTGTTTTCTGTATTATTGGACTTTAAGCCTGTGGATAGCAATTTGTATTTGCTCACTCAACCTACTATATACCTTCCCATCTCCATTCCATCAGACACACACCATTCCTATTCGTATTCCTCGTCCTTCGTTATCGCTTGTAGTTGGACAAACAAATGCGCCGACATAAATAATGCAAAAGTATTCATTTTGACATCGAATAGACAAAGTTGCATTGAATTTTCATGTTTGTTCCTCTCGTTCTTTTATTTCTTTCACTTACTTGTGCCGGGTCTTATCTGCCCCCCCCCCCTTTCTGTGTACTTTCTGCCGGGGAGTCCTGCTCGTATGTCCTGGATTTTATGCTGCAGACCGGACTCACTCGTTGGCCGTCGTCTTGTGCATTATTAAAACTATTCTGATGGCGCTTCCGAGGATGGGGTCCACTTGAAATGTCAATGCTGGGTCCGCAGCTCCTTGCTCCTTTGCTCCTTGCTCCCGTTTTGCAGTGCATAAAGTTTTATCGTTGCCGGGAAGGAGGAGGAGCAGGAGAAGGAGAAGCAGGAAGGAGGAAGCAGGATTGGATTCCCTGCCCGCCGTTCTGTCACGTTTCCTGGCCAAGGACTCGCAAACTTCTGCCCGGGACGAAATGCATTTGGAATTGCATAAATGAATAGCAGGAGGCGATGGGGTTGGGGATGGGGATGGGGTAGAAGAAGAGGCTACAGACAAAACGAATGGAATTCATTATTGGCCAGGAGATGTGTCCTGCCGAAGGTAGGAGGGGGCGTGGCCGAGGTGCTGGCCTTTAAATTGAAAATGCATGTCAAGTATCGACTGTACACACAAATCACAGTTTCAGCGCGCATTTCGCAATTTTCGTTGTTGGATTTTCGGGGGCGGGGCATTTGCACTTTATGACATGGCACCACCCTGTACCCCCTACCCTATGTAACCCCCTCTAAAAACCCCCTTTTCGGTGCCTATAAAGTGAGCAATTAGACAATGTCCCAGCCTACTCCGCCTCCTGCATCCTTCGTCCTGCATCTTGGCAATTGGAATTTCGGCTTTTCGCATTGAACTTTGACTTGCCATCAACATGAGGTTCGGGTAAAATGCACATAGAGAAAATTTCATTACAAATTGTACAATTACACAGGATATATAGCAGTTGCTGACTAGACTTAAGAACAACTTGAAAATTGCATACAAAAATATATTTTATGCATTGTATATAGATTTTAAACGAATTTAGAGATATTCTTAATTACTCATAACCCATTAAACTTTATAATTCCAAGGTAAAAACTTCTTACTGAACTCTAAAATCCTTAAAGGAAATATAAAAAATATTTTAGGTGCTTCTAAAATTGCAGTTTCTTGTGTTAAAATGTAACAATTATGTATACCTTCTTCTCAAATTTAAAAAAATATGGTTTTTCCATTGCCGAGAGATAATTGCCTGCTGTAATATTTTAGCAAACTTTAAATGCCTTGTAATTTTGTAACGGTGCTCATATTCCGATTACCCCCCGGCCGCCTTGCGCCAGATCTTGTCACATGACATGATGGCCGTCCATTGCCGAGCTGCCAATTTGCAACAGCACGGGCGTGGCAAACGGACCACGTCTAATGATGGCATACATAACCTGACTTCCCCTGAACGCCTCCGACTTGGGCACGGCATACGCCCACGCCAGGTCCTGGGTGCTTTTGCCTTGGTCCTCGGACCTGTTCCTATTCCAATTTCTGTTCCTGGTGCCTGTGACTGCGCCTGGTCCTGGGTCCTTGGTCCTTGGTCCTGGGCAAGTGTCATGTCACACAACGCACTCGGCTGGCTTGTCAATTTCGCAGCTGGGCGTGGCTGGAAGCCGAGAGCATGACTTGAGCCACAGTTGCAGGCATTAGCATGTTCCGTTCAGAACAGGCAGAGTTTAAAGGAAGGACGCAAAAAAGTATCAACATTGCAGTGCAGGACAATCGGCAGACACCCCACCCACAGCCACACTCACACTGCCCCCCACCCACACTCACATCCAAATCTCCACCCACTTTCCACCCCCCGAGTTGGCGACCCGCCCTGACAGGCGTCCATGATTAATGGTTGTCAATGGCATTCCGCTCGGATCGGATCGGTTGGGCTTGACTTGGCCTGCATGCGGAAAGTAATTTTGTTATTTTAAGAAAAGCCCTCGCAGGCTCTAAGGATTCTGTTTTGCAGGAAATTGATTCCCCCGCGCGTTTTTCCTCTTCTCTTTTTTTCCACACCGCTGCCACAGGAATTCCCCAACAAGTCGCAATTTCGCAACCTTTTGCACCCCGCGAGGTTCACGGCCCAAAAAAAAACGAAGGAAAAGAATATAGGAATAAATAAAAACATGGGCTAGATGGTGTTAATGGCATTGGAAATTTGCGTGGGGGTGCGGTGGTAGAAATTTAATTTATTATTTCGAAAAGCAAAGCATTTCTAATCGAATTGTATGCCAAATATGCGTTTCATGGGAAATTGAAAAATTGCGCCCCAATTGGGTGGATTTCCTGCAGGCGCAGATAATGCCGCCAGAAATTTGAATTGTTTGGTTTTCAGGGGGCGGCGTCCATAATGTCTATTAGATTGTTCGGCATTAATGATGTCTTGGGCAGGGGATCGAACTTTTGATGAACAGGCACTTAGGGAAAATGAATTCAACGATATCACTCGGTTTTAACTGCAAAACGGGAAAGTCATCAGTAGTTAAGGTCAGTTACTTTTATTGCATATCATATTATAAGTATAATAAATTAAATATTTATTTTTAAGTCAAGATAGTTGTTATAAATGTAATATCTATACCTTTATTGATTTTCCAAATACATTTATTACATTTTATAAAATAAACAAAAATATTTATAATTATACAGATATTTATTGGAATGATAAAATATATATATATATTTATAAATATAAATATATATGCTTTTGATGCTTATAAAATAAAATAAGTCTCAATTTTCTTAGGCCTACGATAAAAAATAGATGACCACAATTTCATATTTCTCTGGAGTTTTCCGTTTGTTAAGGTTAATTGGGAGCTCTTTAATCCGCGCCCCTTAAATCGCCCGCAGGACCCTGCTGCTGTGTATATATTTTTATTAATTTTCCAAATGAATTCCTGACAACGACAAAAAGACAGTGACAACAATGACAACAACAGCGGCAGCAGCAGCAACAGCAGGAGCGGCAGACGGAAAGCGAGTTATCCTGGCCGCCGAAGGATAACAAAAAAAATGGGGGCAGCCATTGTTGGCCAGTGGCAGCCCGCTGCTGTTTCCCCCCTTTTGGCCGTTTTCTGCTCTTTTTGGTAACTGTTGGCGACATTATTACGTTACTTACTTTACGCTATAAATGTTGTTACGTCATGGCAACCACCCACACCCACCAGAAAGCACGCCCACCCACCCACATGTGCGCTAAAAAAGGGCAAAACAATGAAATCAGAAGGAGCAGAAGGATGCGATGGCTGCCATCATTGTTATGTGAATGTGACGACTTTTTGACTTCCGCCACGCTGATGTGTTTCCGTTTCCTGTTTTATGCACAACTTTTGTCCGCCTTTGCTGCTCTCCTCCTTGCGCATCCTTTTGTGCGCTTGTTTCTTTATATTTTTTAAATGTTCGCCGCTGATGAAATGTAGCCAAGGATAACTGCCTGACGATTTCACGCCGCGTTGAATCCTCCTCCGCTCCTTTGCGCCAGGATATTCCCCCATCTCTCTCTACCTCTCTCTATCTCTCTCGTCTTCCCCGTGTATATGTATGTGCATCCTCAATTTCCCTTTTATGTTATTTTAATTTTATGTTATTGTTATGACACAATGAAAATAAAATTGAATTGACACTGATGTCCTTGCTTCCTTTGCCGAGTTTGGGGTCCTGATAAGTGCGTATAACTGAGAGAGAGCGGAGCTCCCGAAAAAAAAGAAAGGGGCTGCTCGCCGGTTGGCAGTGACGTTTTTATTGCCCGGACACACGAAGTCCAAGTGGCAGGCAGACAGGATCACAGGATATTCAAATGGGCCATAAGTGCGGTTAAAGCGTTTCGCTCGCTTGACTAAATCTCAATCCCAATTCGAATGGCGATGCCAATCCGGCACAGAAACTTTCAATTTTTGACGCTGCCAGCTGGCGACATGACCTCTCACCCTCCTTCTCCCCCTTCCCTGCCCGTAAATCCAACCTCCCCCAATCGCTGACAATATTATTTGTCGCGCAGGTTCAAAACAATATCATAAAGTAATTTATATGCCTGGCAGGACGAAGGACGAAGGCAGTGGCAGTGGCTGCGAATGTGGATGTGGAGAGCGCAGCAAAAGGGATCGGATCGGATTGGGGGGCGGACTGCCTGCCCGCCTGCCTGCCTGCGATGATATATGGGCGAAATGGCTTTTTAATGACAACGACGACAACAGCAGCTTGTACAAATTACAAGCCAGCACACACACACACACACTGGCAGTATACAGAGATTGTGATTGACCAGGACCTCCGATGTTGTGCGTTAATTTGGATTGTCTTTGGGCTGCAGCTGCCTGATAAATGGGTCACACGTACGGGTTCCCCGGTTTCCATTGGGCCTGAGTCTAAATGGTGTTGTGACGGCGCGACTTCATCAAAATCTGTCCCACTAATGGCCCTGAGATGCTCATGAGCACATTGATTGCAGCTCAATTTGCTTTGATTTTTTTTGGGTCCTTTCAAAGGCGGTAAAAAAAACTTTTCTTAGTCCTTAAGAGTTTCAGATGGTTTTTAGGTGGCTTTAAAGTGAATAATTAATATGATTATGATATTTTTATAAATTTAAATATTTTTAATATGTTAAAAACCAATAGCTAATAATAAACATAGGCTTGACCAACAAAGTACCTTAGATCATCTGAAATAACTTAAATTGTAATTCCTTACTTATCTTCCAATAGTTTAACTAATTAAAACTGCATAGAATATGGTACAAAATGAAATAATATTGTTTAAAGTCTTACAGGACTTTTAGAGCTTGCAATGTTAAAAAAAAATATGTAGAAAATGTGTTTATTAAGGATCTCCTTTATTTATTTATTTCTTATTCACCTGATAAAAATATGTATGTTTAATATTTATAAATCATTTGTAAGTTGCCAATAAATAATATAATTATCTTCTATTATATTAACTTGTAATCAAATTTCAATCAAAACAAATTTAAAGCTAATGCAAACTAAGTAGTTTTAGAGGAGTTCGAATTCGGGGTGTTGAACTCCACTTGATTTGACAAGAACATTTATTGCTCGCACTTTTAAAAATTCATTTGGCAGTGACACTTGGCCAGGACATGAACGGCGAACAAAGCGGCCGAAGGACAAGCTGCCGGCTTTTTCTGCGGCTCTGAAACCGGCTCTGAGCTCTGGCCTCCAGTTCGGTCTGGCTCTGGTCTGGTTTTTGGCCAGGCTCTGAGTCCGATGCTGCTGCTGCTGGCGCTGCTGCTACTGATGCTGATTCTGCTTCTGGCCAGGCCGGCAATATCCTGGTGTGGCTGTTGTGTTGGCTTTGCGCAGATAAGAGAATTGTCCTGTCAACCGGAATGATATATGCGCCAGCGCATTCAAATTGGGCTAACAGACGAACCAGCGGCGGACTGGCCGTGCGATTGAGGATTTTCCTCCGCCCATTTCCCATTTCCCAGCCCCCTCTCCGCTTCCATTTCCATGGCCATTCATGGCCCCACATCCACTTCCATTTCCATCTGCAGGATGTGTTTTTCTCGCACATCAGCGTGCGTTTCCCATGGAATGCTGATGATAGTCCTTCCCCGCCCCCCCGAAACTCCTTCTTATATGCAATGGGGAGGGAGGTGCGGCATCCTTTTTTCCTTCTTTGGCTGCTGTTTTATTTTCAGAGCTTCTTTTTTTTCCGAAGCGGGTTTGTCGAGTTGAAAAATTGGTGTGAAAATTCAAAAGGAGCTGCGAGTGTGTGAGTTATGTGAGGGCTTGTGTGAGTGTGCGAGGGGTGTTGCGAAATTACTTCGTGTGTAAAATTATGCGAATTGCGTACGGGGAAAAAAGTGGGGAAAAAAGTGGCAAAAAGGCGCAAAAAAAAGGTGAGCGAATATTCATGCACGTAGCTGCGAATGGAAAAGTTGGGTGGGAAATGGGGGAAAAAGGGGGCGGGGAATGCGGGCTTCTCGCTGCCTTGGCATCTCACTTTTATTGCATTTCAACACTTGAGTATGCGCGCATGCAGAATTTCTCATAATAAATGTAATAAATAAAAATGTAACCTGAAATGTGACAGTTTCGTTTGAAGGGAACGGGTGAGTGGAATATAAATCCGCGACACACCGAATAAAAAATAAGGGAAAGCAGGTGAACCCAAGTGCCTGCACCCACATAAGTTATTAACAAGGATGCCTTCTGAGTGGGTGGTTTAAATATTGCACAAGACTCGAAATTAACTGAGTAACTGACAGCGGAAGTGGATTTTTCTGTTCGCAGCATTTTCGTGCGCCCCAAGAACGAGTTGAATGATGACATCATTGGACTACAGTCTCGCCTCGATTTGAGTGATGTCAGCCCCTGGCCACACATTTCCTTAAATTTGCTCAATTATCGTCCATCGTTGTGGTCCCCAGCTCCTCCTGCCTTTCGTATTAACTCGCCTATGCTCTCGAATTTGTCAAACTACGCAGTAAATACAACAAAAACCGCATACTAACTCACTCCCGTCAGGAAAAACAGCAAAGATCGAATGAGGATGATATAAAACTACGAATATGTTATATGCTGACTTTTTTATTTATCAAAAATGTCCTTTGACATGTTTGTATAATATTTATTTCTAAAAAAAATCTAAGGAGGGACCTAAATTTAGTTATTTTGAAGAGAAATAAGACAAGACAATATTATTTTAAAATTTGTCAAAATAATATCACAATTTTAATTATAAAATTAAAAATTTAAAAGAAAAATTATTTTTTGTAATATAGCCATTTATTAAATTTTTTGAGAAGTTTTACTACTATAACTGAATTTAATTAAATAGAAAAATATTTTATTTTTTTTTTTTCCCAAACTGAATTTATCTATCGAAACATCCTTTTGTAGAGCATTTCAAGTCAATGATATATCCCAATTGTTTCATGCAAAATCAGCACAAAATTTTCAACGCCACAAAGAGCAGCGTCATCAGTTACAAGTCAACAACATCGGGAAGTACGAGCCACGAGAACGATGGGGACAATGAAATAATTGACGCCATTGATGCCGTTGCCAAACTCAAACTCAAACAGAAAAGCCAGAAATCAGAAATGTGAAGCAGAATGCCAGGATGGGGCAAACAACATTCTTTGGGAATTGAGCTCATTATGGCATCGGCATCAGCATCAGCGGCAGAGCCACGCCTCCGGCCAGGTCCACGCCCCCTTCGCCTTCGCCCGCCCACTCGCACGCCCCTGGCCAAAAGTCACAGTGTGGTCAAAATCGGGCTTCTCTAATGGAGGCGTGGGCTAAATCAAAAGGGTGGCCGATGGATAATGGTGCTCCGGCTGGCTAACGATTTCAAATTGCGTCAAAGATGAGATACTGTGGCGAAAGGAGAGCAAGTGGGTCCTTTACAATAGGGTATCAGGAGGGATCTATATCCAGGCTGTGAAGTTTGAATGTATGGATTTAAAACACTTTTTAACTATTAATTTAATAAAAAGAATGAAAACAAAAAATAAAATATTTGAATATATTTAAATTTACAATATTTTATCGTATTATTAAAAGTACACTGTCAAAATTGGATGTATTATCAAATAAATTAGTATAATACCTTCAAATTTTTTTAAACTTTTTTTTTATTTTAATAAAATATCTATAAGGTATTATTAGTTTAGTATTAATTTGTAATTTCTATCTAAAGTATACCTTTTTCGATTTAAAGACTATACATCTGCAGTATTTCATGACACTTTTATGCTTATTCTTAGAATTTTAAGATCATGTATTCCCTGTTATCCTTAAAGTACTGGGTATGACTACGTGGTGCGTGTACGATGGCGACTCCTGATTTTTAAACTTTTTTTTTATTTTAATAAAATATCTATAAGGTATTATTAGTTTAGTATTAATTTGTAATTTCTATCTAAAGTATACCTTTTTCGATTTAAAGACTATACATCTGCAGTATTTCATGACACTTTTATGCTTATTCTTAGAATTTTAAGATCATGTATTCCCTGTTATCCTTAAAGTACTGGGTATGACTACGTGGTGCGTGTACGATGGCGACTCCTGATTTCTGTTTGGTCCAGCAAAATGGTAGCCGAAAGTGCTCTTGCTTAGCCGGGAGATTGATGCCCGGCAAGCAAGTGCCATGATGACTGCCAGGCCTCCATTCCGTCCCCTCCGCTCCTCCGCCGTCGACGAGCTGGTCCTGTTCTATCGAGCGTTTCGAGGATAACCCATGGCCGCCACCCCTGGGCTAGAATCGGATTCCCCCCGCTCCCTCGGCTTAGCCCATTGGAACGGCATTGAGGCTGCTCTTTGGGGCGTTCAGGCTGAATAAATGGGTGTAAAGGGCAAACAAAATGATTAATTGCCCTGAGCTTTGATCGCCTGCATGCACAGCAGCAACATCAGCAGCCGAACAACAAGGAGTCGTGGAAGGATGTGCCCAACAAAGGGTGCAAAGGATGTTGATGTACATAGTTGTGTACTGTGGCACAGGGCGGCAATGGGGTGGGGCTGGCAGGAGGAGGAGGGTTCAGTCCCTGGCGTTATAACAGAACGACTTTGCTTCCGTTTGAATAAACAAACACGGAAATGTAACCCTTGCCTGTACAGCGACAGGAATAGGAACAGGAGTTGCAGGAGCAGCCGGAGTTGGGTCTAAACTAATGCTGACCAAATGGCCAACGGCTAGCTCAAAACTCCGCCCACTCAGACGGTGCACTGGGAAAAAGTTGTCTGAAGTTGCGTAGGAATTTTTATATTTTGTACGATATTTCTGAAAATTTGATTAGAATATTTTGGATTGTTTTTTTTTTTAGAAAATTCTGATAATATAGTATTTTTTAAAGTATTAGTTGCTAGTGGAACTATTGAATTTAATGAATTTAAACTTTAAGTGCTTAAGTAGATAGTTAGGCTAAATAAGTTGCTTAATCGATATAGGTTAATTTATTTTCAAAGTTTTTGCAATAAAATATCGAATTAAATAATTTAATTTGTAATTTTTCATTCTTGGTTATCATTTTTTTCCGAGTGCACCTGGGATTTTAGCTAGGCAAAGTATCACTCAACAACAAAGCGCATCGCAGCGCGTTTTATCCTTCGAAATCCTCTAATGAGAAGGGTTGAAAATAGCTGCGGTCGCCGCTGCTTCTGCAGCTTTTGCTGCCTTTGCTGCTCGTGCTGATAACGTGGCCAGCAGCGTTGGTCAGCAGTGGTCGGATAAAAGGATAATGCGGGTCCTGCCCACGCCCTGACCGCCCATCCTTCCCTGTGAGTGTGTGTGTTTGTGTGTAATGTAGCATGGCAGGACTCTCTCGAGTATTTGTTTTAAAATTACATAAAAATTGCCGTGCCGAAAAAAGAGAACGCACAGAAAAAGGACTCGTGGTGGGCAATATGAAAATCACATTTTAGTGCCATAATTTCGCAGGACATCGTAAACTACTTAGAGCTAGGCCTAACCAGGGAAATTTAATGAAAAACGTTCGCCCAGGCCATAAACATTAAGAAATTTTAGCCCGTCCCAAGGAGCTGCCTGAGAAACACGGGGGCGGGGTGGAAAAACCTGGCTGCTAGGGGGGGCGTGGCCGGGCTTGAACCGACGATAAGCAGACAAATCGCTGAGAAAAATACGCAATTTAAATGCATAACACACACAGGACATGCCTAATGCCAATAATAGAAAAGGAAATCCCGTCACAAATCCTTCGAGCGTTCCCGGGGCATGCGAAAAAAATTATGTGGCCTACGTTATGGGGCACACACACACACAGAGAGAGATACATACACACACACATATGTGGAAAAGACTTTGGAAAATATAGAAAGTAATCTTGCGAGGCAAAAAGGACGTGGCCAACCACCTTTGGCGACATTTTGTTGCAGATTAAGTTCTATTCGCACATGGCTGGCTTGAAATACGATACACGTATGTTAGTGTGTGTGTGTATGCGAGTGTATGGGTGCCTCAAAGTAATTGGGACATCCTGCGAGCATATAAAGTGGATATAAAGTAGCAGGAGGCAGCGGGATCAGGAGCAGGAGCAGCCCTAAGGCACAAACATCGCACCGGCTCTCTGGCATTTTTATGCGTTCGAATGTCGTCGTGCTTCATCCGCTTTTCCGACCCCCCCTCCCAGGATTTCCCGCTTTCCCAGCCGAAGTTTATCCCCCTGTTCCACGCCTGTCGGTTTGCCGGGAATTATAACAATTTTCATGCTACTTTTTTCTTTTTTATTTGTTGTCGCGCTGAGCTTATGATTTCTGAAATATGACATACGAAATGGGGCTTTCGGCTGTGTGATAAGGGGAGTCCACGGTGCATTTCTCCCCCGAAATTATATTAATAAATTCTCTTGTCTCATATTGGAAATGTCCCAACTTTCGCTATAACTCAGTTATTGTTCTTCGACTTTTTTGATAAAAATGAAAGAAACTTTAACTACATTTGATTGGTTTTTGGCACAAAGTTTAGCTAAGATTAAAGAATATGCTATAATTTCATATCTAACCATCTAACGTGATGGGAAATTTTGAATAATTTTTTAAAGGTATTTACAAAAACTGGACCAAAGAGTCGAGCTCTTAAATGGCGCACCCAGTTTAACAGAATTTTGAACAAAAATATCCTGATTATATGATGATCTTACTAATATTTTGTATATATTTTAAAGGAATAGAAAATTCAGCTTCCCCAATTTAATAACCAAATTTTGCATCATCGCTTTGTTTGCACTTGAAGCTGTAACTCTTCCCCGGCGTCCACTCATCATCCATCTATATCTCTTCGATTTAGCGTCAGCTATTGTTGTGGCATCAACATTGTGGCCAGGAGTCGCACAATCGCCATCGGCCATCCAGCAATCCTGCAATCCTGCAATCCGGCGGTCGTCCAGTTGCAAGGTAAATATAATGCAATAGATGGTATTTTTATCAAATGTAAAACGACAACAGTTTGGGTTCTCGAGAGGGGGGAGCCATCGCAATCCCGACTACCGAATCCGGGATCCCGAAATCGAATCCCAGATCGGCGGACTGGCAGGCCAGAAGCCATTTGTCAAATGCGAGGCGGCGGCGGTGGCGGTGGCGGCGGCGGAAAAGCGGAAAATGCGCGACGCTGAGCCGCAGATAAAACCGTTCGGAAAAGCACAAAACAAACATCAAACGGGCAAACAAAAAGGACGACAACAAAAACAAAAGCAAAACATGAGCGGGCATGAATATAAAATGCGACACAAACACATATTCGCACAAATACACGGAAAACAAAAGGATGCGTGGCCATATTTTTCACGCATCGCTCAATGGGCGTGAGTGGGAGTGCGAGTGGGATGGCAGATACGCGTGGGAGAGAGACAGCGATAGCGAGCAGCGACAGCGAGGGCATATCCTTGCGCCATAATGGGATTATGGCCGATTAATGCATTGACATGTAACGATTTTCGATTGAATTTATCGTTTTTCGGCGGCTCGAGCCATTTTATTCATTTACGCCCACACGTACGCGTTTGCAATGATATTTGCACGCACGTATACAAACACTCCCCCCGCGTGTCCTTGATGGTCCCGACCCCCTCCCCACTATCATGTGTGTGTTTGTGTTTGTCGCTGCGGGTGTTAGAAAACAAAAGCGGAGTGGAACAACAGGCCAACAACACGGCACAAAATGCAAAACAAAACCATCATCAAATGTTGTCTCTAGTTTTTATTATTTTTAACCGGCATGCACAACTCTCCTCTGCTTCCTGGCGGGGTCATCTTGACTTTTCACCAGCTCTGACTAATCATCTTCAATTGGCTTTGAAGGAGTCTTCTTGGTCGACAAAATCTTTAAGGATTTATTCGAACTTCCTTTGATGTCCTGTAGATTTAAGTGAAAAAATGGAGACAGAAAAAATGTTCATTCATAAAGGATTATTTTTTAAGTATATTTAAATTTAAATTAATATTTAAAAATAGTCAAAAAATATTTGCAATATTATTTTGAAGATTATTATAATATTTTGTAAAATTCCCTTTTAAAACAGGCATGCATTTCTTGGTGTAAAGAATTATATTATATTTTTTTAATTCTATTATAAAATAAGGAATCTAATAAATTGCAAATATATCCAAAATATTCAATAGTTTTTTTGTGACACCCCTAAAAATGGCATTATAGTGATACATTTGAAGGACATTTTAATTTATTATCCACTTAACTTTCGCTGAGTATTCCGCATTCGCATCGATTTCCCACTGAAAGCCATCCTTCGTGGCATTGTTGTTACTGCTATTGCAACTGCTATTGCCACTGGGCTGCCAAGTGCATTGTTGTTCGCGATTTTTAGACAATTAAAACTAACAATGCGCCGGCCAGAAGACAAAAGAGCCCGAAAGAGACCAGGAGCGGTGCTCTGTGTGCTATGCTGTGATTAACACATGTAAAGCGTGGCAGTTGGCGAAAAGCGGCGGGGGATGGGATGCTTTTTCCCGGGAACGGGATCTGGGTTCTGGGGATCGGGGAAGGAGCAGGAGCAGGGGAGAGGATATGGCAGCACATGGGACTGTGTCCGGACTTGACTTTATCAATTGAGCATCATAAGCCCGGTGGTGGAAGTCGCCTGTGGTTGCGCTGCCCATGGTGGTGGTTCCCCGGTGGTTCGTCCTGGTTCCCGTATTTCGTTTTCCGCTACCCGAGTCCTGCAAACTGCTTCATTTTCGCTGCAACTGTCGCCAGTGGCGTCGATTAAGTCGTAATTAGATTTAAGGATATGGCACCAGCGGCCCAGCAAGATGATGAATTTCTCCTGCGGCGCCTTGCTGTATTGCTGCAGAGAGAAAAAAATCTACAAAAATATATTTCATGCGAAAGAAAAATGATTTAAAATAGAAATCCTAAAAGATATGAATAAATTACTATTTAAGTTAAAATCACAAAATTAGTTCTACAAAAAATAGCTTGCAGATGATAATGGAGATGTAGTTTCTTACTTTAACAACGAACTAATTTGTAAGAAAATGTTATAAATAAAAATGGTTACCTATATTCTTAACAATATTTTTTTTTGTTTTTTTTTGTCTTTTGTGAGTTTCAACATGTTTTAAAAATCTTTTAAGTTTGTTTTAGTTGGAATAATATTTAAAAGCATATAAAAAGCATATATCTATTGGAGTTCAAAACAATTTCGGATATGTATTCTTCAAAGAAAAACAATAATTAATTTTTTTCAATGCACTATTGCTGCTGCTTGGCACTTCGCACCCCAAGGGGCCAAGCACAAGCGGGATGGGAACGGTCAAATGAGCAGTCGCTAGTTGGCAATCGGCAGTCGAGCAGCTTATGGCATGTTGTGCGACGTTATCAGCAGGAGCGGTAGTGGCATTGGGATTGGGATTGGCATCAGGACCAGAAGCTGGAGAGGGAGCGGGGACGGGAGTGGAGTGGAAACAGGACACGCAGCAGCGGCAGGATTCACCCCTGCGCGTGTGTTAATCAGCGTAATGGTACCATTCCCCGGACCATACCCACACCCATTCCCATTCCCTCTGCCCATCCACATCCACGTCGCAATCCCAGTGCTCACATGGTGGTCCCCGTAAGCTGGCCACGATTTCTTCAACTTGGGCTCAACTTGCGCATTATTAGCAGCCAGCAGAGTATCCTTTGTGTCCTTGCTGGTGGGCACTATTAGTGCGTCTTTCGCTCGCTGCCTGTGTCTGTCTGTCACTGGATTTATTGCAGTCATTAATCTTCTTTGCCGGACCACCCAACCACCCAACCTCCCAGCCACCCACCACCCGGCCAGGTCCTGCGCTGCACTTTCACCCTATCCATCCATTGGGGACCCCCTCCCAACCCTCCTCCCCTTCCCACCATGCAAGTGAGATTTTATTAAATTTTTGTTGCTACTGCTTTGATTTTATTAATTTGGCCTTTGGTGCGTGGAATAACAAAGTAACTATTTTCTTGCACTTAAGAAAAATATCATAGGGTTTTTTTTAACAAAAAAATATTAAAGAGATATTTGTTTTTGGTCTTAAAATATCGAAATTTCAGGATGGTCACATATACCATCTTTTCGACAAAGAAATACTTATTGTTATAATGGGAGATAGATTATGTATTAAGAGGATTTATAATTTGTTAGTTTATAACATAAAATACAATAACTATTCTGACCATTTCGTCTAAATAAATTATTCATGGATAAATATCTTGAGAAATTTTTTTAAATTTTAAGATCTATAGTTAATAGTGGTGTTTTGTGTAAACCTTTTTCCATTCAAATTTGTTCTAAGTGTTCGAAGTCTGGTTTCTTAGCCTGATTGACGTCTGCCAGAGACTCGCAATGTTGCCAGTTTTTGGCTTATAATTGCTCCGCACTTGATGGTTTCTGCCGAGGGGGTGGTTGGATGAGGGGGAGGAGGTGGTTGGGTGGGGCAGCAGCAGAGGCAGTGGCTCGAGGAAGGGCAGCAAGTGTCTGGTCATTAATCATGGCGATGTTGCAACAACCGAAAGCATCGTTCGGGGGTTCGCTTCTAATGCAAACTGCAGTCGTCGCGGGCATTCGCAGACTGGGCGACTTTAATTGCTTCCAGGGAGTTCCCCACCCTCTTTTCCAACTCCCCTCACCCACCTTTACTCCCGAGGGGAAAAACAAAAAGCCCTGGCCGCAGTTTGGCAGCCATTTTACCCATTTTTTGTAAACAAATTAAATGCATTTTTTGTGTTTGCCTTTTTCCTTTAATGAAACATCGTTCTCCCTTTTCTCTCGCGCAGGCCAATGACTTTTGTGTTTGTTTTTCACCGGCTTTATAATTTCATTAGAGTGATTTATTTCATCACGACAGAAATCAGCATTCACGATTCACAAAAAGGAACAGTTGGAGTAATTTTCTATAAAAAATATGATTTCCAAAAATTCAGGAAAATCCGTCGGGCATTTCATAGTTAGTATTTTTGTATTTTCTTTATAAAATCCCAAATGTTTTATGGTTACATTTGGGATAAGTTTTGTATACGAGTTTTTATTATCATTATTATTATTAGCTATTAGTAAATATTAAAAATAGATTTTTTTACCAAACCGTCGTAATAAAAATGGTTAATTTTACAATAGTGAGAAAAAGCCTATATCTTACTTAAATTATTCTTATAAATCTTTTGATTATTTAATTTCAGGTTTTAAATCCAAACTGTATTGTAGCCATAAAATATATCAAACTGTTCAGCATTTTTAGCCAATAAAGTGCAAGCCTCGGACACTTTAATTCTCACCTCAAATGCGTTTGATACCCCCGATAAGGTCCTGCATCCCGCAGAGATGGCCCGGTTCGATTTGGCAATTCGCGGGCGGTTTAACCAGGTTTAACCCCGTTGGCAGCCAAAGTGGGGGAACCGCAGTTATTTATTTATTTACATCTGCGTGTGTGTGCTTTTTTTCTGCTTTGTTTTTCGCGGTGCGGATGCCAAACGAATTTCCAATTGGTTTGTGATTACAAAAGCGTATCGGGCGAGTCATGATGTGTGCAAACATTAAATGGCGTCACTCCCCCTCCCCCTTTTGGAGAGGGGGGAGTGGCTGCCATACGCACACGGATATATATGACGCGTATCTGCGAGATACATTCCAATATAAATACAAACAATGAGCGGGGAATGTTGGCCCAAACACATTCAGCAAACATTACACGCATCGCTTGTGTGTGTTGTGTGTGTGTGTCTGCCAAATGTGCGTGTAATTGCAAATTCAATGAATTGTTTACATTTCTTTGCGCTTGTTGGCCTCGGCCCCGCCTCCTCGTGTTGGCCATGTTGTTGTTCACTTGAATTTCTCAGTGCTTTTTTTCCGTGTTTCACTGCTGATTTCATTTATAATTCGTGTGCAAAATTAAATTAAAGCCAACTGACAGCCGGCGAGCTGCAGAAGCCCAAAACCCCCCGCCGCTGCCCCCTTTTATTGCGTTTTAGCTGGCAATCATTTCCATTAGCCACGGCAGGCAGCGAGAATTTCACATAATTCACAACTGGAAAATTGCTGTCAAGCAGGAGAATTTGAGCCGAGTTTCCCCGAATCCAAACCCCTGGTGCATATAATACCAAATACTGGATACCCCGCCTCATCACGCATGCATCAAAGTGCAGCAACAATAACAGCCATCAAGACGGCGCCCAACAAAAGGCTAATTGCAATTTGACTGCGTTTACAAAACTTTTGGCCCCCTTTTCCAGCCCCTCTCGGCTTGAAGCCCAGCACACAGTTGCGCTTTCAAATTGCTTTTTTGCTATGAATAATTTAACTTTTTTGACTTTCGATTTAGAGAAAACACGAGAGCCCGAAAAAACCCGCAACTGAAATTCCTCTGACATTGACAGGACGAAACGCAATTTCTGCCCCGTCCTGAAATTCCAAGGCAACTTCAAGGCACTGACAAAAAAACTGAGATACTTTATAAATGACAAGAAAATAAGTAAAAGAACTTAGAATTTATTTATTAAATTTAAGCTGTTAAAAATGATTTACTATTCATTTTTGAATATTATAAAACGGACGTTACTTGTTGTGGTACTACATTATTTTTTGAAAAATATAAAGGACCTCTGTTTACCTCTCAGTGTTCAATTGAAAATCGTTTTGGCTTGTTTTTGCCGCTGGTGGGAAAATATTTCTTCTGCGTTCTTAATAAGTAAATTGGCGCAATTTGCCACACGCGCCAAATTAAAGGGGAAGCCTGGGAAATCGCCCAGCTGCAGTGGCAACCTTTCGGAACTGGATTCCATGTGGGTTCCCGGTACGGTTCGGTTAGGATAGGATAGGAAAGGAATGGAGATCCCCGGGGTCACCAGGGGCAGCGAACCCTTCGCCGCTGCGATTCATTCATCATTCATCATATTAAGTGTTTTATTACACTCGACCCCTCTCGCTCGCACCCGCTGTCTCTGCTGGCTCAAATCCCATTACGGTAATTAAATCACATCCATGTGAAAATTACATAATTACAACTCACAGACACACACACACGCACTGAGAATATTTATCCACTCATAGTTCATATGCGCAAGTCCATAAACGTATTAAAAATAATTTACTTAATGTCAGAGCCGCCAAGGAATTTTTCCAAGCGCCCGAAAAATGTAATTCAACACTTTGTCAATTAGTGTGTCGCCCCTCGAAGTTTCCCGGCTTTTGGGAAACTTTTTGTCGAGTGGCAAACACTCAAAGGGTGACTGATCCGAAGCGGGGATCTGGACAACCCCTCGGAAATATTTGCACACACACACTCGACTCGAGTCTCGACTCTCCAGATTCGAACCCCAAAGGATTCCGGCCGCATTAACATTGGTAATTAGAAATGGGGGAATAAGGCCTTGGTTTGATTTGGCTGGGATTGTTCTGCTTGGAGACTCATTACAAGCTAAAGCATTTATCAAAACAAACTTTGCGGAGAGTGGATTGTTCACTGGGGAAATAATGTCTCTTAATATAAGGCCTAAATGTTTAGAAAAAACTCAAGTATTTTGTTGGAAGCCCTGATATATGTTTATTATTGAAGAAATATTTTGACACTATTTTATAGATCTTTAAAGAAAAGCCAAGATTATAACTACAATACTTTTGTTTTAAGAAAAATTCCTTTGAATAGATTAAAGTAAATAAAAAATCAAACAAAATTACCATTTACTTAATATAATATAATTTTACTATAACTTAAATGGTATAAAATGGTAACAATAAAACATTTAGGGTATTCAGCAGTCCTGGCAAGTATGGCAAATGGCAACTGTATCAAATGTGGCAAATGGTTGGGTTATGAGCACCCCAGAAACTAAAAAATTAGAATTGTGGCAGAATTTTGAAGTTGAAAAAACAAATTTCATAAAAAATCGTAGTGAACTAGAAAGCATACATAGCTCAGCTGTTAGTATGCTCGATCAAGATCTATGGAGAAGAGGGTTCGAGCCCTGGTCCGGACATTAATTTTTTTTGTTTAAGTACCGATTTTTTTATATATACAACATCAAATGAGGTGCCCACATGCCCAATTATATTAGTTGAATGAGGTCCTTTGGAGGATTAGTAATACAGGTAATGACTTTAAGTTATAAGCACCAAAATAAAATGTTTTCGGATGTGATCCACTGCAAAATCGCTGATGATTACGTTATTATAAAACTTAAGCGAAAGAGTTTTTTTAAATCACGGTCTAGTTTTTTTTCACAATCAACAAAAAAGACCGAAAATACTAAAAAATATCGTGTTGCTTAGGAACATTTACAATGTTGGGCAACATGAAGTTTGCCACGTTTGCTCCAAAAAATATATACATAGGTCTACCTATGGCAGGTCTATCATTTTTCGTTTCATGTATTTTGTTGTTGTAAATTTGAAATTTCCCTTGCCACAGCTGCCATTTGCCATACTTGCCAGGACTGCTGAATACCCTATATGTATACTTTTAAAGGGATATGTTAAAAATGTGAACTACCATTTCACCCCTGTCAATCGATCACTTAGGAGTTCTAAACGAACGTTACAGGCCATCAAAAAATAGCCCCGGATAATTCAGGAACAGTCCAAATTGGTCGGGGCAATCACAGCACCCACCCCTCTCCCCCGCAGGCAGCAACATTGAGTATCGATTAGGGGCAATGCATTGCGGTCGGCCGCAGCCAAATCAATGCTAATTTCAGCCAAGTTATGGCACCACAGAGCCACCGAACCACTGGACCACCCATCATGCTGCCCACTGCAGACAGGTGGACACACAATTGCACCCGGAAGGCAGGAGGGGGAGGGGTGCTCACTGCTCAGGTGAGGCAACGACAATAACCGAAATGAATGCATTTCCAAATCTAATCATTGCGGACCCTGCAAGGCATGTCCATAAACCAAACGGGAAACGTGAGCAGTGATAACTCAGAGTGCATATTACAAAATGCCAATGTCAGGAGGGAGGAGCCCCGTCTCACTCCGGCTGAAAACGAGATCAAAACTGGCCAAAAGCAAGCCGCAAGCTGGCGAGTATCTTTCGGATTTCGCATTTCGGATTTCGGATGCATGGCCCAAATGACAAAATCATAATTGCTTTTCCACAAATTCTGTGGTCGACCCCCTGTCCGCCCCGAAAAATAGGTTTAAATGTATTGATAATGCACATTATGCGAGTGCAAAATTAACAGTGCCACCAGAATGGAAGCCAGACAGTTGGACAGTTGGATATCGCACATATATATATGGCTGGCAAATTATACAAAGTGTCCAGCTTCCCTACAGGATGCGGTTTTGGACTCGTACTCGCATTCGGATATATGGACGGGGAATTGGCGAAGAGGCGTTTTATAATTAAACCACAGTCAATTACAGACAAAAGCGTCACTCAGGCGTCGATGGTTGGGTTGGGTTGGGTTTCGATTCGGGTTTGGGGCATTCGTGATAATTGGGTTTTCATATTGAAATTGACCAGCCAGCCTGCCAGCCAGCCAGCTAGCCAAAGCCAAGTCATTTAGCCTTGGGCCGCCTCTTTTCTCTCTCCTGGTTAACAGATCCCCTTTACTCCGCCCCGCACTCCGATTTGTAATTGCATTTCACGATTTAGCGACAGGCGAGTTCCTCAGATGAACCGCCATCTCACTTTTTGCCAGCCGCCACGCGGTTGACAATAATGCCGCGAATAATATGACGAAATGTAGAACATCACCGCCGACAATGGCCAGCTGAAGTCATGAAATCGAACCGAAACCTTTGCCGAAACCAGACGTCGACGACGGACCGTCAAACATAAAAATTGACGACAAAAATTGCCGGGGAAACACATGCTCCACATATTTGCCGGACATTTATTGAAGTTAAGTTCGCTGTGCGGGGCATAAATAAAACATAATCCCTGGCAGTCGGAGCGGCGATCGAGCTAGGGATCGCAAAAGGTAAGAAAACAATGAGGAATATTGGTATGATGATGGAATATTGGGATACCCTTCCATAAACTATGATAATAGAATTTAAAATAAAATTCTTACATATTTATGAGAACTTTAAGGTTCTGAAGATCTCATTTTTATAAAAGGTATTATATGAAAATCTCTATCGATGGAATTCCCATGGAATAATTCATAAATATTTATAAGTATTTTGAGGTTTTGAAGATCTAATTTTTATATAAGGTTTAATATAAAAATCTCTACCAATGAAATTCTCATGGAATAATTTATTTATAAGTATTTTAAGGTTTTTATTTTTTATTAAAGGTATCAAAGTCTATCAATGGAATTCCAATAGTAATTCTTACGCAATTTTAAGCATTTTAAGGTTTTGAAAATCTAATATTTATAAAAAGTATTATATAAAATCTCAATCAATGCAATTCCAATGGAATTTCCTTAGGAAAATGCTTATAAATATAGCATAACATTTAATATACTTCTCTATTTAAGATCTGTGATACCCCAAGAAAGGATATAAGATCGGCAAGCGGACGCAGAACCCATCGTTCGGTCCAGCAAGTGGAAACAATGCGCAAGGCAAGAACCGCTTGGCAAACCTGTGCGCATGTGCAATTGATCGAACAAGACTGATGGAGCAACTGGGATTACGTATGGCCCCTTGCCGTCGCTGGCCCCCCAAAAACCCCTCCCGTACCACAACCATTTCCAGGGGCAGCCGTTGTTCCCAGGTTCCAATTGAGTTTGCAACTTTTTGCGGCCACAACGGATTGAGCAGGATTGCTGGCTAGCTGGTTGCTGGCCGCCAAGAGCTACCGAGTGGTGCTACCAAGATTAAGCCCGGTTTTGGGTCTGGTTTTTAGCCCGGCTGGCTGGCAGAATTTATTTAATCTGCTGCGGCGTCGACGGCGGCTGCTCAAAGCCAGCGAAATCAACGCATAATAATTTTTCACATGCGCCGATCGCTGCAAACGGACGACGACGACAACTGGCTACTGACTTACATACCCGAAAAGCGCATTTATCAAAGCGGCCCAAGGATGGTATAGGGGGAGTAGCGATCCCAAGTCGGGGTCTCATGAATGAAATTCTGATGGGGACGGAAGTCGCTGTCCCGGCATTAAAAATACAAGTGGAAAAGGGAAAACGAGGGGACAGATTGAGAGGTCATTAGGTGAAGTGAGGTGGCATGATCTAAGCGCGGACCCAAAAGATATCTGGGGAGCACTTCCTTCGCTTTCCTTTGACCCATATCTACCTTAAGCTGGGCAATGATAAATTGGGCGAGAGAAGAGGAAATTAAAAGCCATAAGGCCCGGCAACTAGATTAGGTGTAGGACTAAAAGGAAGCGAAACCAGAGACCGGGAAAGCACCAAAAAACAAAAAGAAATTCCGTGCCGGCGGAAATGTCAAAATGGGAACAACACACAGAGCACACAACCAAAAAAAAAAAGAAAAGGCTGAAAGGATAAAAGTAATTAAAGCCAGAAACCGAAGGAGCAGCGGAGACAAAAGCCAGGAGACCAGCAGATGAGGGCCTGACAGCCCAGAGAAGTCGGGGAAAGTCGGAGAACGTCAAGGAACCCGAATCCTGGCTACAGGACACTAAGTAACCGAATTCCACGCGCCGCATTTTTAATTATAAATTATTCAAATTCACCAACATAAATCATTGGGTGCACGCACCCAGTCCAGCTAACAGAAAAAAAGGAACCAAACGGAAAACAAAACCCAGTTCTCTTTGTGATTTCGCCTCCCCCCGGTTATCGTGGGGTGGGAAAGTCGGGGAAAAGCCAGGGAAAGTGGGCAGGACTGCGGCTTCGCTTCACACGCATCGCATCGCATAGCATCGCACCACATTCGCAATAATCCTGATTTATTGCCGTTTTGTAGTGATTGCACAAGATTACGCGACAACAAATAGATCCTTCATTCCGCCGCTCAGTCAGTCACGAAATGCTAAATTGTAATCAAACAATGGCAAACCCAAGGAGAGCCAGGACCAAAAAGAGAAAAAAGCGGACTCGCTGCGCTTAATTTACAAAACAATACAGAGCAGCAGGGGGAGGAGGAGGAAGAGCAGGGGAAGGAGCAGGGTTCGAATGCCAGCAAATGAGATTTCAATTTAAAGATTAGGCGCTCCGGCATTCGTCCTGCCGCTCGTCCTGTTCCTTTTTGTTTGCTACTCCCGCTCCCGCTCTGGTCAAATGTGGCTGCAACTTTTTGCCGTTCACCTTTTTGTGCTTCGATGGCTATCCAGGCACTGCGAAAAAAATTATTAAACTATTAGGATCATTAGTAAGTGATCTTGAAGTGAGCTAAATTATTAAAATATATTTATATATATATTATTTATTTAATAGTTTTTTGGTAAAATTATTACGGAAATAAAAATAAGGGATCCTGAATATATAATATATTTTTATGGATTGTATAACATTTAATATTTATATTTGATCTAAAATAAGGTTAGGATTTTACGTTGTACGATATGATACAATACTTTTTAGATCGCATTCTCAAAATATTTTAACTTAATTTGTTTTTAGAAAAAATTACATTTTACAATATTTGCAATTTTTTTTATAAATTTTTGGTTTATCCAATAAATAAATATATATGTTTGTTTAAAGCCTTAAAGATGTCATTTAATTACATATAATTTTCCCTCAGTGATCTAAGATTCAGAGGAGGCGGGGGGTGGGGCTGGGGAATAGCTGGTGAGACAAACACACGCAGAGCAAAAAGATAATGCCAGACAATGGCAAAAGTTGGTCGACACCACCCCCTTCCCCACGCCCAACCTGCTGCCAGATAAGCGCAGAGAAATCATTAATTATCCTTGTTTCTTGTTTTGTTGCCTGCCCTGACTTTTGATTCGCTCACTCTCTCCCACTCGCCGACTGTTGTTGTTTTCCCTGCTAAACGAGAATGGGAAAAAAATATTGATTTGTTTCTAATTTTAATGAAAAATTTCTGCCTTTTTTCGGCGTCTCGGGCGCTGCCTTAATTTAACTTTTTTGATGAGCACTCTGCGATAGTCCCTCCAGTTTTTCCCGCTTTCCCTTTGCTTTTCCTTGACTGTGTTTTTTTTAGGTTTTATTTTTTTCTCGGTTATTCGTTGTTTTTCCTGCGGGTTATCGCAGTTTTGTGCTTGGCTGCAGCGCTGCCCTCGAAAGTGTCACGCAAAACCATTTTCCAAAACTAATGATGGAAGGTATTTTAATTATATTCGCCAACCCCCCACCCACTGCTTTCCCTTCCATTATGCTCGTTTTCCGTTTTTCTGTGCATTGCTGCAGAAATTTTCTTATCATTTTCATTACTCGCTGTCTTGGCTTTTGCTTGACTGATTCTGATTCTGTTTTTTGTTTTCGGTTTTCTGTTCGGTTCTTGTTTTCCCCATCCAGCTGGCTTTTTTCTCCTTTCTCGGGCTTGCAATTTGCTGGCCAGCATCATTAGTAAGATTAATGAGCGAGTGGCAAGAAATGGCAGCGTTTTAAAGATACAGATACTGGAATGAAGGCGATGTTGCTAGGATGGTAAAATGGTAAAAAGTGTCCTTGCCCCCATGTTGATTACAGTCGCACCACGTGCGAATTTATATGCAATAAGAATTTGAAAATATATGTGGGACTATGTGGCGGGAGGGGGAGACCCGCTCCATGGTCACAGGATCTTTGTATCTCTCGCTGTGTGTGAATGGTTTGGAAACATTTTGAGCATTCGCCTCGCCGCACAACAAATTTGGCGTCGCGTACATTTCATGCATACCAAAGAGCTAAGACACACACTGAGAAAAGGCCAAAATAAAATTATTTATAATTTACGATCTGCATTTTGCTAAGCAAACAACTTATAGAAACTGCTGCTAGTCCAGATTTTTAAAATAATTTTTAATCAAAATAAATGTTGGGTTTTTTTTTAAAACCAATTACTTTTTTGAAATTCTTTAGATACTTTTAAACTATTATAACTATAATTATGGCTATTTTTTTAAGTGCAGGACCAGAAGCATCCTGAGAATCCTGGCGAAGCAACTGGAAACGGAGCAGGTGCCTCGAAGGATAACACGCGGCTTGCAGCTCAGGTTCTAGCCTCACGGATTGCGATTGGAGGACGAAGTGGGAGTGAGATTGGGATTGGGCCCTCCTTGCTGTCGCTTGTTTATCTATTTTAGCCGCCTTCTTTTTCCTAAGAAATCCGCAAGATTAAAGCGGGAATCCTGTGCAGTCGGTAGAAAAGCGGGGGGGCGAGCCAAGGAGCTCAGCTGAAATATTTCGTTTTGCACAAATTGAAATCCAAAGTGCTTTCAGCCTGGCGAATTGCGGTGTTACCAGCACCTTTCAGCCCTCTAGCACCTGGTCCCCACTCCATTCCATTCCAGCGTGTGAGCCTCACTCTGACAGAAATATTAGCATTTGCGGTTTTTTCCTTCCAGGGACGCGGGTTTCTTGGGTTCCGGAGGCAGCTTGTCTGGGAATGCGTCAGAGGTTGCAGCCACCAGGTGAATTCTCCATGTAGGAGCCTACGGATCTGCAACTGGAGCTTCCGAAATATAGTACACTGAAAAAAAAATTCAAGTCAAACGGGATTGAATCAATGCGAAAATGTTGATAGACTTACAGCCAATATAATTTGGCAATAGATATTTTTCCTATATCAAATAAATATTATTGCAATTCAATAATAACAGATAAAGATGTAAAAATAATGAGTAGATCACAATGGTTTAAAAATCATAATATTAAAATCGTAATATTAAACCAAATACAGAAATTGTTTAACTAAGCTAATTTAAATATTATGATGCTATGGAAATTTTTTTTATTAAAACAAGCTAATACAACTTTGTAATTAAGAAAAATATTGCAAAGAAAATATCATTTAAAAGTACTAGTATAAAATGCATACAATTTTCGAAAATATAAAAAATATAAAATTGTTCAAGATAGAATTTAAAATTTTTGACTTTGGTATTCTCTGAATTAAATATTATCCCTCGTTTAAAGATTGTTGTAATCAGGCAAATCTTCCATATCCCCCAAATGTTACCTTGCGTTTTCCTTGTTTACTGTAAAGGTTTACGTGGCACGTTTCTGGAATTTATGCGCATTTTTGTTAATGCTCCGAAAATTCCACAGACCCCCAAAAATACCTGGGAGGCAGTCGTAGTAGACCAAATAAATAAACTAAGCCACTAGACACAGAGCAAGTTCAAACATTTCGGATAGGGAATCAGTGGGCGAAGTCCTGGGACTCAAATTCTGATCGGGATCGGGATCTGCGCACCTTTGATGTTGTCACTTCAGCGCGCCTGTCATAATTACCAAAGTGAAAATTATTAATTGGGACGTTTAAAGCAAAACGTGCATAATTGCCGCGACTACGACTATTTATGTACTTGTGTACGAATGTACGCGATGGAGATTTATGCAAGCGCGGCGGAAAAATTGTCTAAAACGTCGGTTGGCATCCACCGAATTACGCGGGAAAAGCGGCAGCGGCAGCAGCAGCAGCAGGCCGAGAGTTTCCCATTTGCCGTTTTGCCATTTGCCACACTAATTGCGTATGCGATAAATCTTGTCAATTAAATTATAATGTTTGCATGTGGCCGCCGATTCGAAGCGATGCGCAAAAGCGCTGAAGATGCAGCGGCAGCAAAACGATCTCGGCGATTATCGGGTGTTTTATCACCTCGACTCCAGAGTCCCGGGTGCCGCAGAAGCCCCCCCTACCCCTCTACCGCCGATTCACCTTCCTGGCCATATAATTAAAATGTTCACAAGTGCCAGAACGCATTCGGCCCCCGATGGCGGAGATGTGCATGCAGTTGGCCAGCAGAGTAGCGTAGCAGCGGAGATGCTGACAGCGGCAGCGGCCCGTGGCTGGAATTTTGAGGCGCATTAGTCGCGCTGCATTTGCTGCTCAAAAGAGCCCGGCCGCAATATCGCCGCACCAGTTGCAATGGCAAGTTGCATTCGCAACTGCAGCGGGCCCAAATTGTATTGGCAGCGGCGCCGACCGTTGACTGCTGGCTGCCTACTGCCAACTGTCGACTGCCGACTCCTGGCTCTTAATTCTCAATTCTCGACCGGAGTTCTGCGCCTCCAGCTCTCCAGCTCCCGTTTTCAGGTTGCGCGAACCAGTTGGGCGCATAAATTTCCAGCTTGTCAGCTTTTGATATATTTTCATAAATTGCCCGAGTGCATTAATTAATTAAGCGAGCTGCATTTTCGGTTGTCCGTTCGCGAGGTCTTCATTTCACTGGCGCCCTGAAAGTAGGCAACATTCGGCTCTTCATCCAGTTCCCGTTGACAAGGATGACACACGCAGGAATCCCTTAAAAATGGGATAAATTTAAGAATATTTTATGTTTGTGTATTTGTATTCTATTTCTGTTAAAATAGGTACCGCAATTAAAATCCGACTGTTTTGTTTAGCTAATAATACAAGCAAACAAAAAATACACATCACTTTCGGAAAGATTAAAAAAATTTATTTTTTGTTAATGATTTTCTAAAATAAAGTTTTCAAAATTGATTGGGAATTTAATTACGCTGACGTCGTAGAATTCGAAGCGTGACATTTATTATTAAGACATATTTTTGCTTTGAATAAAATACGGATTTTCTTAAAGGAACATAGGAATCACTAATCTTAAAACGATTCTAAAAAGAAGAGTGTATTTTCTTTAAATTAAATTAAAATTAAAATAAAAACTGGAAACTCCCAACGAGCAGAATAAATTTGCGTTCGTTAAAAGTTGGATAAAGTTAATATATTTTTATTTTACTTTGTGATTTATTTGTAGGTATAATTTTTATTATATAATATAAAATTTAATACTATCTCGTTTCACCAGTTTCTGGTTTCCAAATAATGGCAACTCCGACGATGCGATTTAGCAACGGAGCGGGAAGGCAAAAAAAAAAATCAAAAACTAATTACTCTTTGCCAGATAATTACCCGTTTTATATAACAATTTAAATAATTTGCCTGCTGACTTTTACACAAAGGAGTGGAAATGGACGCGGGGCAGGGAGGAGAGGGGGGATACAAAAATAATAGTTTCATGGCTGATTGTTGAGATACAGGCAAGAAGTCGGGGCAGCAACAATTTGCTGCACGCCATGGCCAGAAACAGCAACAGCAACAATAACAATAACAACAAGGTGAGCTCAGAAAATTCCTTTAAAGTCGTCAGCTGACATTCGAGTGTAATTTTCGAAACTGATTTTACATCGAAACCAGTTAAATTGTCAGAAAAATCAACTGTCAACATGTCAAAAAATCGTTGACTATGCAAATGCACAACATGGGTTGGAAAATGTGGAAAAGCGGGATGAAGAGTGCAGTGGGAAAATGCGTTACATGCCAAACGTGTGCGTGTATATCTCCTAGATACGGATCTAAACTAGGGACAGATAAAATTTGATTTCCCAAAATGAAATGTGTTTTCTCCAAT
Organism: Drosophila mimetica; assembly: GCA_037075245.1. Taxonomy (NCBI): domain Eukaryota; kingdom Metazoa; phylum Arthropoda; class Insecta; order Diptera; family Drosophilidae; genus Drosophila; species Drosophila mimetica. The sequence goes on from JBAMCH010000023.1 coordinate 12,978,968, forward strand.
CCAATTCGATGGCATATGCGCTGCGTACACCCTTCGTTGCAGCTCCATGGAGCATTTCCATGCCGCACTTCATCGCATTCATTCCGATGTCAGAGCTCTCTAATTGGCTGCCATGACTACCTAGATGGCTGACTGCCTGGCTGGCCACTCAAATTACCTAATTATAAAGCCAAATATGAAATGTTCCCAATCATCCTTTGTTCGGGCCACAACAATGACGACTACGACGACCGCAGAAGCGGAATCCCAGCTCATGCAACTGTCAAGACAATGGGACGTTCTCGTTGAAAAGCCGAGCGGAGCTATAAGCTATGGATATGCCATCCGTATTCACCAGGTCCGAGACCCATCCAACTTATTCAAATTGTGTGTGAGTGCGAGCTGTCAACAGTGTTTAATTTCGGGGGTTCCCGTGCCACATGCGATGCGACTCCAAGACAGGGAATCGTTCGAAAACCGCAATGCACTTTGACCAGCCGGATTCACATTATTACTATCAGGCTATCGGGCCATCAAGCGGCACATCCCTCGATTCCTGGCTCATGGATCCTGGTTAGCAACTCAACAAGCTAACAAATTAACATGCCGTCGTGTCCTCTTGTTTTGTGTTTTGTGCTCTCTGTTTTGGCCTTTCGCTCAGTCGCCAGAAATGTCACGCAAGGGGTCAAGTAACAAGTGACCAGTAACGGTGCGACGTCCTGCAGCGATGTCCTTTTCGGCCGCATGCAAATGCAAGTGCATATGCACGATGCGATTGCCGGCTGCCTGCGGCTGCCTAATGGCCACACCTGTTCAATTAGTCAATGTAACCACAAATTCTGGTTAAATTATCGCATTAAAATGTTCGTGCCTAACCTCAGAATGTGCGTGCGTGTTTTGGAACTCGGTTCCCAATACCACCTAGTCTGCGTTTTCCTCGCACAGTTTCATATTCCATAGTGTCCAGACCGAGACCCTTCCAGAATTTACCCCCTGTCACTAGAAGCACTTTGAACCGCCGACAGTTAATCAGCGCCTTGGCCGCAACCTCAAAAGGGGGGAGGACATAGGTACAGATATAGACACAGGTATAGTTTGGCGGTGTCTTGAAGGTGCAGCTACAAGACAACTAAACAATTTCAATGCCAAAAAGCTGTTTTAAAAATATACACAAATATTCATATATTAAAGTACAATGCAATTATTATATATTGTCATTATTCTTTACTTTTTGGAAGTATACTTATGATTTAAAAATAAAGTTTTTAAAAATTATAATTTGAATTTTGGAACTTGAATTAGAAACCTAGAATTCTTGGTATAGATCAAGATTTTCTGGATATTTACTTTTATAACAAATTTACTAATATTTTAAGATAGTTCATAGTTTTTTTATTTTTTCAAAAATTGTATTTTTATTTATTTCAGAAGAAGTACCTTGTGTCTTTGTGATGTGCTCCTTAATCGCTAATTATCAGCAACAACTGACACTTACACCGGCAACGACTTACGCATGCGTGTCCAAGTCCTGGATCTTGCAGAGGATCGCTTTCAGCCTGGCTTATGAGCAGGGCATGTTGTCATCATCGAGAAAATAAATAAAAAATGGCAAAAATATGAAGAAATTTGGGAAACCCGGAAGATTGGATACTCTAAAAAAAGAGGTAATAAATCTATAAACCTTTGTAAGATATTATTATTAATTTGATTCAAAATAATAAAACACAAACATAAACTTTAGAGATAAAATGTATAATACTTTGTAATTCATGGCCTATTAGTTCCCCAAACTATTTGTATATATGTCTGGATTATTGCGATGGTTATGGCCAACAGCTATAATGGCCGACTTTATGGTGTGAATATATTATCATTTGCATAGATAGCATAGGCCGCGCCAATAAAATATACTTTGTTGGCTTAACTAACCTAACTGAGGGACCCTGATCGAGGGCATGCGACATGGAAACGAGTTTAGGGTTCGTCCCGCTGAACTGGTGACTGGACTCTCTGTGGCTTTGACAAATTATCAACTGTCACTGCTTAATTTTTGGCGCACTCGGTGGAGTATGTTTTGTTTCGCTTTTTTTTGTCGAGCTCCTTGGGCTCTTTGTGGGTATGTTTTTCTGGGCTTTCGATCCAGGTAGCACTCAGGTAGGGCTGCGGTCCTTGGTTTCTGCCTGAGCTGGGTGTTTTTGCATTTTTATCTGGCGAACCGGCGACTCACATGATACTGATATCGGGGGGCTTCATTAATTGAGAATTGTTGTTCGCCGCGGTCCTGTTTTCCGGTTCGCGTTTTTCCATTTACATAATTTATGATAAGCAGGCGCGCGGCTGGGCAAACAATAATTTTGAAGAAATACATTAATGCAATCAATGGGATGGGATGTTGTCTGGAATGCGACTGGGATCCGAATGTCGGCTGCCATTGAAGATGATGATGCGCTCTCCGTCCCGGCGGCTTAATTAAGTTGTGCACAGGTGGGTTAACGGTTGGGCCAAGGGGGTTTTTAGGGGGCTCAAGGTGCCCGAGGAGTGGCGGGGGCCGAGGCGGTACTGCCACAAACAGTTGATGAACTCTACGTGAGAGTGTAAATTATTTTGCACGCAGCGGGCGAGCGACACTTGCCAAAGGCTCGGCCTACACAACCCGACCATTATTGCTCGACAGTCTAAGAAAAATCGGTATGAAATCAAGAAAAAAGTTCCGGAAGTTGGGTGCTAAATATTTGTATTAAGGAAGGAACAAGTAATACTCATAAAAAAGTGATTAAATTAATAAAAATAGTTTAGTATAAATAAAATTATCGTTACATATCATTTAATTTTACAAAATGTTTAATTAATAATATATCATTTTTGATACATGTTATAAAAGCAATATCATTATGATACCTTGATATTAAAAATGTCTAATATTTTCCGTAAGGGTGTAATAGGATTGAATTGATTTTAAAGCATTATAAATAAGGTAAATGATCCGAAAAATAGTATAATATTATTATTTATATAGGTACCATTTATATCTTTTCTAGTTTAGTGATGTGGAAAATCATTTCCTTTATTTTAACCACAGTTGATTTTAAGCTAGGCTAAATAGTTCCCACCTGAAGTCGGTAGATTTTCGCTCAGTGCATATCCTCCTCCATTTTCCTGGCCAGGCTCTCTCTCCTCGTTTGGTGCGCTCGGTGCGATTGAGTGCTTTTAAGTCATTTGTGTCACGACATGCTAATTTCACATGAAATCTCTCGCCGACGGCTCCACCGTTCCGTTGGCCAATGCGGCGTGTTTCCTATTTCTCTGGACCTCGACTTGGACCTGTTCCCTATTCCCAGTTCCCAGTTCCCTGGCCTCTGGTTTCGTTTGGTTTGGGCCATGTCTGGTGGTTTTTCGGCCTCGGTCTTGACAAACACACACACCTTCGCACACACTTATACACTCTCTAGACACACTAGACCAGCAGGCTAGACATCAACAACGTCGTGCATGTCCCGGCCACGTTCGCATCCACATTATGAGGAGCAGGCTGAAATTCCCAAGGGGGCGTGGCATACGAGAGGGGCGGGAGGGTGGCTAGTGGGCGTAGAACGGCACCTGGAGTGCAGCAGCACTCAAGTGTACTTGCGGTTTTTGCGTCCATTGCTGCCAATGACATTTTGGCCAGCTAAAGTGCAAAATTTACCGGTGCATAGTGAGGGGGTGGTTGGTGGGTTGCTTTCGGCTGGTTTAGGCGGCTTTCAGGGGGTGAAAGAGAGGGGGCTAGATGAATGGATGCCTGGGCAGCCGCAGAGTCAACGCCTTTGCCTGGCGAGAACAATGCCTGCGCTGACCAAACTGGAGTCCCTGCTGCAAGTGGCTTTGCTTTGGGCATTTCAAGGGGAGCAGGAAGCGGAGGGAGGAGCCTCCACCACCCAGTGAACCACCGTGATTAGACGCCCGTCGTCGAGGTTGTCGTCTGAGCCCGGGTTGCTGCTGCAGTTATTAGGTTGTTAGTGGCATAGTCCCTGCCATTCTCATCGATTTATGCACTTCACAGCATCTCGTAATGTGGGTTTTTTCGCACCCCCCTCTCTCTCTCTCTCTCCCTGCGTCCTGTGTGTGTGTCCTGTGATTCTGGCCAAAGGGACCCGGGATTTCTGGATCCTGGCATTTCTGGCCAGTGTCGTTTGCTTAATGGCCCGAACCTGTTCGCAAAGCCTCCACTTTCCACTTTCCGGCCATTTGGAGGCAGGGCTTTTGTCTTGGCCACTTCATAAACAGGCAGATTTTTGGTTGATGGACATGGCCAAAGATGGGGAAAACGACCTGAAATATGGAGGTTCGGAATGTACGCAGCAGATTTATTGAGCCCAGTGGCCAATAATGTTAAATATGGCTTTGACTGCGATTGGCAAATAATGTTGGAGAGTAATGGTAGAGGCTTTATAGATTGCAACTAAATATGTTACGCAGTTTTGTACATTTTGGTGACCATCGATTTCCTCCTTCTTAAGTCAAAAAACATCTTAATTGATTGAATCAGTCAGAGGCCAAACTTCATAATTCTCCCAAAACGAGTGTCCATATTTCACCGAAATTATAATCGCTGACATTTATGGCCAAATTTACTTTATCAAATTTAATGACAGGAAAACCCGAAGCGGCCAAAAGCCAATCCCCCAGCGGAGATCAGTGCAGAGTGCACCTGTACGAGTTTTTCAGCGGTTTCGGGTTGCATCCTCGACTGGAGTGGAGTGGAGTCGCCATCCCAACCCATACCATCCTGTTCCCAGAGCTCTAAGCGAGCCCCGAGTCGTGCCAAGCACCATAAACAATCTGACTTTGGCCCAGTCAGTCGTCTATGCCGGCGGCAATGTCTCTTTGAAGTACGCCAACTATCAAGATCTAAACGCAGTCATTAAGAACAAACAAAACGACTTTATGGACAGCAAAAAGTACGAAAACAGAGCTCTCGAACTGCGGAAAGGAAACCAAAACTGAACTGACTCTGAACTGAGAGGAGAAGCGCTTTGGCAATCGATTGTGAGGCGAGCGTCTGGGCGATCTTTATCGAACTGCAGACAACTAATGATCTAATAAAACCGAAACCAAGCCAGGCCGAGCCGCAGATACAGATAGAGCCGCAGATACTGGGACAGGGACACCGGACGGCCGGCCAGTTGGCGTGGATTACCGGGCCAAAAGACTCCAAAAGGCTCCAAAGACAGGAGCAGAGCTCCCGATTGCGATTGCAAAGAGCAGAAGGCAAAAAGCAGCGACATGAAAGAACAAACGTTCGGCTCCAAACGAGCCGACAAGTGGAATCGCGGCATCCAGGGGATCCCGGGGAATCGCGGGGATCCACGGGGAGATGGCACAGAATCTGAAGCGTTTATCTATGATCTTATATCATGTACTTTCGACATTACAATTGCGGTAAATGCTTCTAGTTTTTAGTTACAGCGCGTACACGAGGCAGCCGCAGCTTTATCAATGGCCAGCAATCATCGCGAAGGCTCAGGCTCGAGCAAAAGCTCCTCCAGATCCTCGATGCCCCTCGATCCAACTACTTATCCTGCACTGAGAAAAAATCATCTGATAGTTGAAACCAAATGATACCAAGACTATTGACTGTACGATAAGCAATTATGTCATAAACTTTAAGGGGCTTCTCCCAAGATTTGAATTTTAAATTGTAATTTAATTGTAATGTCTGTTTTAATTTAAAAAAAAAATTAATGTAAAATTAAAATTTACCCACGTATTCAAATACTAAAATATATTCATATATTTTTTTTTTTTTAAGTTTATTACTGTATCCAACATTACTTTATAAATAACATTTAAATTATGATATAACATAAATGTACATATCAATATAATAAGAAATTATCTTTATAATTTGGTCTGAAAATTTCTTCTTTTACTGGAAATAGATACTTATGATATAAACAAAATAGGAGACTCATGGAAGTTTAATGTTTGCTATTAAAGATTACAATTGTGATTTTAAAAATCTTATTCAAAATCAGGGAATCCATATTTTTCGAGTGTGCTGTTATTCTTGGCGAGAGTTGCACAGCGTCGTCTTTGGGTCTGGTCTTTGAGACTGAGACCGAATCCCCGACTGAAACCGAGTCTGAGCCCGCTGCGACTCCTGTTTGCCGACTCCGCATGCAAATGCAACTGGCGGTGGCTGTGGTGGCTCCCGACAGGGCTGCCGATCTGCATACCAAGAGGTCCCCCCTTTGACCCTTTTTCCCCCGCGGTGAGCCTCCATTTCCATCTCCTTGGCCAGATCGTTGGCGGCGATTGTTTGTAGCTGTTTCGGCGGACACAATCAGAACCGCTCCATTCCCCCTCGCAATTCCCGATTCCCCGCCAGAGTTTCGGTACGCAAATGTGGCTGGCTCGACGCTCGCCGATCATTTTGATATGGCTCGATAACAATGAGGCTGAGGAACCGATCCCGATCCCGGGCTAGCGGTCGCTGTCTGTCTGTAAGCACTAACAAGCAGCAGTCGGAGCATCTTCTGGTGCCTCTGCTCCTCCGGAACCGTTCAGCCTTCGATTCAATTCAACTCGATTCGAAACGTTTGTTTGTTTTGCCGCCAATGGAACTCGGATGCCTCCCCCTTTTTGCACTGTTTTTTTCCTTCCTTTTTTTTTTAAAGTTTTTTTCCTGGGCCGCTGGAACCGTTTTTATGGCCCTGACTGAGCCAGCATATTATCATAAATATGTATCAAATTGACGTTGCATCTTCTTGAATTTTCATCTCCCGGCTACTTGTCATTGTCTTTGATTTTCCCTCATTGTCCATGGCCATTGAACTGGACAGTGGACACTGGACTGGTGAGCAGGGGATATTGGAGAGGGGACACTGCACCATGGACATGAACTTGTCTTTGATAAGCCGACATTTTGTCCTGGCCAGGTTCCATTTCATTTGTTCTCCTCACTTTTTTGTCCGCCTGTCGAGTGGAGCCTTATAGGATTTGCAACATGCTTTTATTTCTTAGTTGGGCAGTGAGGAAAGGATTCCTGGAATGGGCGGGAGTTGGGATCTGCTGGAGAAACGAACAAGCTGAAGCTTAAACATCTTTGGGGGTTTTATATAAGATAATTTTTAATTTCTTTAAAATATTAAGGGGTTTTAAAATAAACACCATTTACAGTTCAGCTTTATTATTATTTATTTGTTATAATGTACGCTTGATGAACTATATTATTTAATCAACTTGGTAATACAACAATTTTCATTATGAGATTGAATAACCTACTCATTAACCAACTATTGATAGTAAAAGAAATTCATTATAAGATTGAATAACCAACTCATTAACCCACTATATGAATCATAATCTGGTTAAGATCTTTTCCCACTTTCAGAAATTCGAGTGGTCCATGCCAATCATCTTGGGACAACTTTTACCACTTAATTCCCTGCTCTGACTACCGGGTTCTGGGCTCATTTATTCAGCAGCTCCTCCGCTTCTCCATCCTCCAAACAGCTGTTTTTGAGCCACGGAGCCTTGGGCCATTGGACATGGAGTCAGCTTCTGTTGCCTGTCGCTTTTCCAAGAAAATTAACTAACCCAACAAGCGCCCCCCATTCGCAATTCACATTCACTTCCTCGATACAGCTGCAGTTCGCATTTCGCATTTTGCAGTTTTCAGTCGCCAGTTTCCAGGAGAGCCCGCGCAACCAACTAGCGATGATAAATGTTCACTTAATCAGCATTTAGCGTAATTTCAGCTTTTACAATTTCTGGCCAAGTCCGATCTTCGTTCTCTTATCTGCAGTCCTCCTTCTGGAGCAGCAGCAACTGGGTTCCTGGCACTCGGCTTTTGGTTCTTTATTCCGGCTCCAACTGCGAGTTAGCGACCAATTATTTATGACATGAAATTACAAATTCATTTTGTTTAATTTTTCACAAATGCTATCGTTCGCTCGATTCCCTTTCCTTTACTCGGTCGCGCTGCTGGCACCTGTTGACTAACCCTACAGAGAGAGAAAAGGAAGGTGCAGCCTAAAAAAGGAAAATACATTTTAATTTATTTATTCTATTTAAGTAAGGGTTACACAGAAATTTTTTAGAATTTTAAAACTACTTATTAGTCTATGAAAATATTAAGATCATATTATCATATTCAGGATTTTTTCCTAATTACTTCGAGAATTTAGAGAAGGAACATGGGGGATAAATCTCCTTAATCAGGTGAAAAGTACAAGGAAATGTGATATTTAAAAAGTATGCAACAAATTATTTTTTCAGAAATGCACTGGTATAGACAATATTTTAGAAAGCCTTAGAGATTTTACAGCCCAAAGTATTACTAAATGTATTCTGTTGAATTTTAAACAGTTTATAAATTGATTTTAGTCCGAAAAAATATAAGGAGCTATTATTAAATTAAAATGATTTGGGAATACTACTTGGCTGATATCCTCAGAAATGTTCAAAGTGAGTTTCCCAGTTGTTCTACCCATTTTCTCCCAGTGCCGGCCATTGTGAGTGTCTGTCATTTCTATGGCCGCCATTCCTCCCCCTGCGGCTGCCAAAGGTGTGGTCCCGGGGGCCATGCAGTCGAATCGGCAAGTATGCACCCCGGCGTAATTAACTCGGCCTGGAATCGTAAGTTAGTCACCATTAAACAATTTAAAATTCTCAACGGCTAGCTGGCAGGAGATGCGAGATTCGGAGGGAGGAACTTGCCGAGCCAAAGGTAAATTGCAATTAGGCTTCTGGCTTCAGCAAATGCAACAGCAACATCGAGGTAGCAGCAACATTGGCCCAGGAAACGTCGTAGGCCCATTCGGTTGGTGTATTTTATGGCCTGCGGGGCCGTAGGACTGGCCAATGTCTCCGGTCGGCAATGTCTGGGCTGGTCTGAATATCGCGGGGTGCCAAAGGGAGAGGGGGAAGGTCCGTAGACGATGACGATAATTTCATAATAGCCCGCGAGTGAGGGAGACGGCCACTGGGGAGGGCGTGGCGCATGCAAAAGAGCGAGTCAGTCGATGGGGAGGGACAGGGAACTCTAGGTCTTAACTCATGCCCCATACACCATTCCATTCCGCAGCCCCATCAGCTTTTGTACAACTGCATTAGAGAGGGACCATCAATTAAAACTCGCCTCACGGCATTCGCAAAAATGTTAATAACAATAATAAAGGCGGTTGCTGCTTCTCCGCTCTTCTGGCTGGCTGGCTTGCTGGCATTGCCGGCTTGCTCGTGCTGTTAATTATTAAATTGCGTTTTTGTAGCCACATTTCATTTGACGCAAAGTTTATTGAGTTGTGGCAGCCTTAGAAGAGCTCACAGCAGAGAGCAGGCGAGTGTTTATCATTAAAATGTCGTCTGCTGCAATTCGCATGAAATGCTGGCCACTTGTCACTCCATTCCAGGTGCTCGGCTTTATCTCAAGCACTTTGGGCCACAACGAGCATGGGTTAGGGTTAGGGGGAGGGGGAGGGTGCCACTTTTATGGGCATTAGTGCGACTTATGTTGTTTGTTGCAGCAGCAGCAGCAACACTGCATAGTTGCCCCCGGCAACATCTGGAGTAGCAGCAGCAGCAACATCAGAGGTCCTTCAGGCGAGGTGTTCATGCGTGCGACACGCTGAGCAGGTTGTAAGGTGGCTCAGACGAGTGGGTGGTGGGTGGATGGGTGGCCAGGGTGCGGGATGTCAGTGCACCACATTTGAATTTCAAAGTTGGCCACTCCGACAGTCACACGCAGAAATTTCGTATGAAAATCCACTTTTTCAGTTTATGAATTTCTCAAAAAGCTCAAAATGACAGTTGCTGTGGCTTCATATCGTCCCCTCACTCCTCCCACCTCCCACACCTCCCTCTGCAACCTTTTCCATCTTTTGGGACAGGGTCTCCGAGCAGGAAAGTCCCTTACCCCACGACATATGCAAATGTACAACGCATTTCGTTAGAACTTGTGCCAAGTGGCACTTTGTTCAACATATCAAAGGATTGGCTCCCTTCTTTTCCTGGCCTCGGCCAAGGGTTGTCCAGAAAGCGTACAGCCGGCTAAGTGTGCGGATTACGGTGGTAACCCCAAGTTGGGCTATAACAGGATGGTGTCCCCCGTTCGGTTTGATGGTAATGGACCAGTTGGCTGCGAGTGCCTCAGATAATTCAATAAACTCTGAAACCACTTGCCTGAACGGTAATAGATTCATGTAGTTTATAATAAATTCGCAACAAACTGTTCGCAGGGATTTTGTTTGCGAGGGTTGAGGTGAAAGATGTTTGCAAAAAATGGAAATGGGTGTGGGAAATTGGTAGGAAGTTATAAGTCAATCAACTTTGGGGTTTACATAATTTTGGGGATTTTTAGAAGTGGTATTTACTTTTCTTCTTCTATTTCTTGATATTTCTTTTTAGAACCTTTTAAAGATTTCAAAGATGACTGGATAATTAGATAGTTGGATAAATAAAAAGAAACTAAATCTTTAATTGTAGCTATAAACTTTTTTATCGTATAAATTTTGATACCAATTTAACATTTAATTTTATATGAATTTTTATAAAGATTCAATTAATCCCAGACCATTTAATTGCTCTTTTTTCCAAAAAACATGCTCGAGGATTAGATGAGGTTCCATACATTTATATATCATCCTAAATTGCATGAGCTGAGGACACAAAATAATTACGGGACAATGCTGCTGCATCTTTTGCATTACGAAGGGCTATGAGTCAAATTTTTGCGACAGAAACGACTATATATTTAATGCTGTGGGCAGCGAGTGACGCTCGGAGAAGCTGGATGATGGGTGTCGGGTTTTTGGGGTCTGAGGTCGGGGCCCCGGGGCAGCAGCAACATCGCTGGTACGGCAGCAACATCGCAGCGAACGCTTATGAGCATTTTGTGTGCTAAATGGTGGGGCATGGGCGGGGTTTTCGTTGGCTGACAGGGGGGTGTGGGTCAAAGGGGGTTTCGAGGGGAGCTGGGCCATGATATACCAGCGACAGTTGCCACATGCTGTGTGTGACTGTGTGTGTGAGCTGGTGTGCATAATGCGGGAGAGCCATAAATTACATTTGTAGGCGTTGGCAGGTGTCGCCAGAACTGTCTGGAATCGCGATAAATCTTCATGTGAAATAAATTTCATAGAAATTGCTCCACTGAATTTTGTTCGTTGCCTTTTGGCCGACTTCGTATTGTTGTTGTTGTGGCGGCAGCGGCAGTGGCAGTTGCTCTGGATCCGAATCCGAATCTGAATCTGGCTTTTGCTCTTGCTTTTGGCCGCTGTCAGCGGATGTGAAAAGTCCTGCAGGACTCTCTACTCTGCTCTGCTCCCTAATAAACTGCTGGCTAAATACAGAGTTTTCACCACACACAGCCCAAGCTGTTGCACGTTTTTTTTTCCCAGTTTCCTTCCCGGCTGCTATTTTTTGCAGTAGATTTTGCAGTTAGCAAAAGCCGCCGGCCAGACCAGAAAAGTCAAGCCTGAAATTCCGGCGGAAGTGCGCATGGAAATCTCTCGAGTTGCAGTCGCAGAAATACTGCAGCCAGTATGCAGCAACTGCAACTGCAACGGCAACAGCAGGCGCATAAATCATACGCACTGTCAAACAGAAGTGCTCCAATTGTGGCCTAAAACATTTGTACCACTCATGAGCCGTACCCCTCGACATGACAAGCTCCATTTGGCTGGCTTTCAAACGCGACCGATCCCACTCCGCCGGCGACTACAACTTGTACTTACATACTGCGCTCACATGTAGCTCATTTTTTATGATCGATCAGTCCATTAAATAATGAGCCAGCCCGAGTCCGAGTCCGAGTCGGCGACCAAGTCTCCGTCGCACTCGCAGTCTCCCAGTCGCAGACTGCCATTTATCGCTCCCTAGACTCCGCTTGGACCAGGCTCAAGCTTAGGCTCCGACTTCTGCCTCCAGTTCGACACGGTTCGGTTTGAATTCCATCGTGATTTGTAACGACATTTATTTGCCCCGGCGAAATTAGAGACAGCGGCAAGGCAGGAGGCTGGCCTGGCCCTGTGCCATCGCCTGGGCCTGTCCCCCTTCCTGCACGGAGAGAAACACTTAGTGCGTTTTAGAAATTAGAAATCATGTTGTCTTTGCTTACAAAATAGTACCAAGTTACCTCTATATTCTAATCCATATATGATCAGCTTTTCGTGCACCTAATTTAGGGTATACATTCATACAAATCAAACGTTTTTATTGCAATTTTATTTATAAGAATCTTCTTAAGGTTCTTAGCTCAAATATAATACATTTTATTATTAACTATATATATTTTTTAATTAAATATTATATTAATTGTTTATTTATGTTCTTATGTGCTGTTGTTCTTATGGCTGTAATGGTTTATAAGCCACATCTATCGTTTCTCTCTCTGCATCTCTGTGGATTTGCTGGCTCATCCTACCTGGTCTGGAGCTCCATCTTCGTCTCAATCTCCATGGCATCGTCCCATTCCCATCCGCTGGCACATTCCCAGCTGCGACCTACGCATTTCATCCTCATCCTCATCCCCATCCCCAGCCTCTTCCTGCGCCATGTTGATGGCTATCGCCCGATGATGAAGTCGGGCCAGGACGGGCCATCATAGCCACTCACTCACTCCCCGTTTACAAAGGTAGTAGTGGATACTGGATAGTGGATAGAGGCCGTAGCTGGGGAGATGAGATAGCCGGCTTACCTGGCCGCTCCGCTGATTAGCCGGTTAATTCAGTTAGGCAGGCATTTTCGCCCTATCATTTGCCTGGCTCTGGGTGTGGCTCGCAGTTTATTGTTAGCTGATCGCAAGGCGAGTTCTGCGACTCTTAACTGATGGCATTCCGATAGCAGATGGAACTGCCAGTGAATGCAGACAGAGAAACTGCAACTTATGAACTTAATTGTGGAATTATAGGTGTATAATCTGATTTATTGCTAGTGTTTAATGTGGTTGACACGTTCTGAAGAGCCTATGACATGTCAACTTAGCTATAAGTAGAGTAAATTTTAACGTATTTCATTGTTTTGGAATTTCTAAGAAATCAAAAAAAATTCTATGTATGTATTAAAATATTTATTTTACAAATAAAATTTTGGTACGGTTGTGATTTAATATATATATTTAAAAAACAAGTATTGTCAAAATTCTTTTAGTAGGAAAAGACCAATTTACGGTGCCTCAAAAAACAGAAATCATAAGCTTTGTTTTAGCCGACGGTTTTTTTGTGCCAGTTCTATAAAGTAAGTAATGATTGCAATCATTTTATAGTACCTACAAAAGCAATATTATTTTTTTCGCTGTGCTCATTGTGCTGCCCAGATCAGCAAAGATATTTGCTAAGCTCAACTGCACCTTCGCAATGTCAAAATCATTTCCTGCACATTTCTCACAACCAGAAACAATCGAGCCGGCGCACTTGTTGTCATCGATGCCCATTCCCCCATACCCATACCAAATGGCCATCCGGGGAAGGCAAACGACTCAATAAGATGAAATATATGGCGAGCAATAAAAATCGGTTATAATGCTTTGGGAAAACTGCCGCTGCTGCAGTTGCCGCTGCAATGTTGCTGCCGTTGCTGCAATGTTGCTGCTGCAGTTGCTACTGCGACAAAAGCGGCCAAATGCCGACAAAGCGGCTCAAACAGGCGCCGTTCTTTGGCCATCCGAGGGTTCCCGATCCCAGCAATGCGATCTCCGAGAGCCTTGCTCCTCAAGTTGGTAACCTGACCATCATTAAGAATGCCATTTGTACCAATAAATTCGAATGGCCAAGCGAATGGGGCCGCGCTCTCTGTGACGACGGCCTTTGCTTTGCGGCCTGCGAGCGATCGATATGGCTATTAAATTTAACAATTAGAATTTATCAATGGGCCTCGATTTCGCGTCGGCGATCTCTCAGATTTAATTGTGTCAGTTTACGGCGGGAAGTCATAATTCGAAACTCCCTCTCTTCCTTTTGAGGGCCCTCCTCTTTCAGCCCGCGACAAATTAGACAAGTACAAAATACAAAATCCAAATTTCGCATTCGAAAGCCGCTACGAACATGGCAATTTCGAAAATTACATCGTGATCTTAAACTGCGAATTGCCAAAGTGCAGCAAAGTTCAGAGCAATTTTGCTCGGCAGCCAAGAGGCAACAAAACGGCAACAAGCGAACAGACGGACACCATGGACACCGGCAACGGCAACAGCAATAGCAACAGCAACATCCACAGCGGCAACAGCAACAGTAAGAGCAAGAGCAACATCCAATAGCAACAGCAGCAACAGCAACATGAAGAAATTCCTTAGGAGATCTCGGTGAATTCAAATTGCTTCGTGTGCAAGAAAATTAGTCTTGGCTGATCCGAACCGATCCCGATTCCGATCCCCCTGGCCAAAAAGCCAGAAAGTCAGAGCAGCAGCAACGGCAACAGCAACAGCAACAACTGCAGCCAATAAGCGGGGTCTGTAGGTAGGTAGATATATAATAATAAGAGCAAGTTGGCGGCATCCTCGGCTCAGCGCAAAACTAATCAAGGGCTAAAGCTAAATCCAATCCGATTGTGCCGGCAAAAAAGCAGCAGGCGCTCTTGGCCCGGCTCAAACGGGGACCAAAAAAAAAAGCAGAAATACGAACGAAAAAACAGGGGAGAGGGAAACTGGCTCGGAGCGATAAGCGAGGAGCTGTGGCAGCCATGTCTGTCGCTGTCCGGTATCAATGGGTTTTCGGCCAGATCCCTCGGTTATAGCCACATAGCCAGAGCCATGTTGGTCAGCGGAGTTGGCTTTCTGGAACGGAACGAAACGAAACGGGGCAACTGTTGATGTTTTTAGGCGGTCGCACGTCGGCAGCAGCGGCAGCAACGCTCACTACTTGCGATTCGTGAAGTAATTACTATAATTACCTTCAAGGTAGATTTTCCAAAACGATGCGAGGGCAGCAGGGAACTTAACTCAACTCAGCTGAACTGAACTGTGTTGGCCATTGGTAGATCCCGAAAAGCTGTTTGGCCGGCCTGCCCCTTCTGGCTTTTGTAATAATTTTGTTGTTTTCTGGCCTGCAGTCCCCTGTTGCTGTTGTTGTTGCTGTTCCTCTGGATACTTGGATACTGTATACTGTTTACTGGATACTCGGTTCTGGGCCCTGGGTTGTTATTATTATTATATGATACACCATTGCAATGGCCGTTTCCAGTCCGCTTGTTGGCTGCCAATTTCTTATGTTGCTACAGTTTGTTCTGCTCGTTGGCCCCACTTTGTGATTTTTTTCCTCTTATTTTTTGTTTCCCGGGCTTAATCGGAAATTAAAGCTGAGGGGCTGCTGCCGGCCACGACTTTGACTTTGACTTTAATTTTCGCTGCAGTTGGGTCTCCATTTGCGGAGCTTGTCGTTTGTCTAATACTCTCCTACCTGGGAACATCTTTGCCACGTAATTGTTTAGCTCATAAATCATACCGAATTTCGTTTCTTTTTACATTTCCCTGTAATTTTTGAGCGAAAAATTGCTGCTGGTGTGGGCATACATTTTCACAGACTGCAAATTAGTTGCTTACAACTGACAGGGGGGATAAGAAGGTTTTTCCCCCCCTTTGTAAGCCACCCGAAAAATGTGAGTTTTAATTTTAAAGTCTTGTCATGGCCACTGCCTCTTCATTAGGGAACTTTTCGTTTTCTGCACTCTCCAATCCTGCAGATATCGAACCACCCTTTTGCAACTGCTACAGAAACTTTTACATCATTTTAAAATGGTCGTACCAAAAAAAAATGCCAGCATTTGGGAAAGTTGCAGCTCGGTTTTCCCAGAAACCCCCTCTTCATCGCAAGTCCAGAGACCCAAAACCCAAGCTCGGAGTTGCCGAATTCGAACTAACTACACTTTAATGTAATTCATACAATTTCCATTTGTCTAACCGTCCATTAATCATTCGCACGCTGCTGAGCACGGCCAAAAGGCGGGGCAAAGGTGGCCAAAAGGGGGTGCGATGGTGGCCTGATGGGCAGATTGACTCCCCGGATCTGGCCAAATTTGAAGCTTTGTTTACGTGTGACAATCGGGCGACAAGTTGGAAATCAAAAGCATCTCCATCTCCCCATCCTCCAATCTCACAGCCCGGCGAAAAGTTGGCCCCGAAATTTATTCATTTGGCCTGACAACTTTGTGGCATTGGAAAGAATCCAATGCGGTTGGCCAAACTTATTAGGCGCAGTGAAGCATGGCCTGCAAATTGGTACACCTTGTCGCTTCACTGGCTCCGCAGATTCGAAGGATTCGAGGATTCCACGGGGGGAGGATTTGGGGCCAAGACAAAAGGCGGCCAAAAAGACAGCCAAGCGAGGGGGGTGAGATACTTGGGCAGATACAGATACTTAGCGGCGATAAAGACAACGCTTGATTATGAGAAGCCAACCCATGGCTGCGGAATTTATTTGTGTTGTATATTTATTTATGAGCTTGTCCCTCTCGCCGAGCAGAAACAAAAGAAGCCAAAGCCATCCAGAGCGTACAGAACACAGAACTCAGAACTCACAACCCAAATCCAAATCCCCGGCAGAATCACTCAAGTGCGAACGGAAACGGGCGCCCAGAACTTCAGAACTTGGTCCTGCCATCGGGCAGGAAATCAGCGATTAAGCAACCAACTAACCAGTAACCAGTGAGTCAGTCACCAGTAGGCAGTTGTTGTTTTGGAAACACTGAGAAAAATCTGTGGAACTTATAGATTTAGCATAATGTATTCAAAACATTGATTGAACAATTTTATAAACAGCTAACAAGACAAACTAAAAATGTTTTTAGTTAGTCACTTCATTTAAAATACAGTTACATTAGTTGTTCAGAAATATATTTTAGTTTCCATAAAAAACATAAAGGAAGTATGGAAAAATATACTACTGATAATAGGAAAGAAGCGAATTAAACTGTGGACTATTAAAAATATTTTTAAAAATTCCTATAAAAATGTATTATTATTTTTGATTTATTTTTGTATCATGTTTTAACATTTTCTATTTTATAAATTTGTTTTTTGTTATGAATAGTTTTTCCTCAGTGCACTCTCTTCAAATCCCTGCCCCCAGGCCTTCCTCGCGAATGGAAGTGTGTAATTTTTGGTATTAATTGCTCGGTCTCGCAAAACTTTCCGGCTTCCAGTTAGCCTCTTCAGCTGAAATAATAACAATGCCAGAAGGATCGAACTGCGAGGAGAATGGAGTGGAGAGGGAGGAGAGGTTCCATTGGAGGCTTAGGAAATAATTGTAGTATCGTCTTGTAATTTGCTTGCAGCAACTGGACACGCCCACCGACAATTGGCAGGGCGGCTATTTCAATCTCTGCCCCGCTCCTCATGCCCCTCATGACCCTCTCGAAAAAGGGGTTTCCAAGGGGGGCTTCGAATGGAGGACTTAACATATTGACTGTGACCTTTTGTGGCTGTTTGCCGTTTGCTGTTTGTTTGTTGTTTGTTGTTTGCCACGGCGGCAGCTCGAAATTTATGCTCACATGGCGCCTTCGATAAGATCGAGAACTCCTTGCTGGCTGAAAGTAAATTTCCTCCTTCCTTTCCCTCCCCTCCCCTGCCATCCCCTTTAAGCCAGCGTGCTGAGAGCAACAACAGAAACAAGGACATGTCGCTGAAAGCATTATCAAATATTATGCATATTTTGTGAGCTCCAATATACAATTTTTCCCCCTGCCAGCTGGTTGGGGAAATGGAAGTTGCTATTTCGAGCTCTGCTTTAGAATGTCTACAAAGTTTGCTTTATCTCATGCATAAATCAGTTGCTAAAATAAACAAAAATTGTATATGAGAGTTGACAGGCGGCGCGGAGTGAGTTGAATATTGCGTGGGTGGTTGGAGAGCCAGCGAGATTTCTCGGGGGATGGGGCGTGGAAAATGGAAAAATGCGCTATTTCGAGTGCGAAAAGAAAGCGAGCCGAAGAACTTAATATAAAGCAAAGACAAGTAATGATTTCTGGGCCCAATCCTCTGGAATTCGCTTGTCTGGTGACTCACCGAAGACGCCTCATTTGCATCGGCTGGAATATGACAAATGAATCACCCAATCAACATCATCAGCATTCTATCTTCACTGAGGAAATGCAGATATAGACTATGGAAATAAAAACTCTATCAAATTTATCATGTAAAGAAAAAAATGTTACTATCTATTAAGAATTTTTTAAATGAACTTATAACTGAAAAATAAATATATTTAAAATAGGTAATGGTGTTTTAAATCAAACCATTAAATTACTTAAGATATTTATCACTTTTCTAACCCTCTTCTTGTTTCAAAACAAATATTTTTTGCGGTGTAAAAGACATGCCAATGGCGTTGCCTACTAATCCTCTAAGCCGTGAAGCCCTGCACTTTTATCCCATCCCATCATCCTCGTCGGATGACGATGTTGACTCATTCTTCACCGAAAAGCCCTTTTCGGAGGACTGATGCTCTTTCACGTCCGATTCTTTTGATGGGGCGCCCGTCTCTAATGACGCCTCCCACACAAATTAAGCTAATGCGATGGCACCAGCTGCTTTTTCTCCTTTTCCGGCTTTTCCCGCTCTTTTCGGCCTGCAAACTGCACTTGTGCTCCTGTCAGGCGGCTGCGGATGAGATTGCCGGCCTGCGAGCCTAAGAGAAATGAGCCGAAGCCGAAAACCAACAATCAAAGCGAGTGGGTTTGGAAAGAGGGAAGGGTTTGAGGGGGATGCACTGAGAAAATCTTTACCTCCTTTCAGAAAAATTAAAGAAAAATAATTTAAAAAGTATAAAACTCTAATCAACTATTAAAAAATTTCCAAACAAATATTACATCTCTAATATTGAATGTAACAAAATTTAATTTAGGAAGCTAAGTAACTAAAATGTAATACGTCAGGAAACATATATTTTTTCCAGATCTTAATATTTTATAGAATTTTTTCTATGTTATGAAGAAGATTAAAAGGTATTTTTAGACAACATGAAGAAAATTATGTAAATTTAAAAACATAAATTATTAGGTTAAAATTCAGGTTTTATCAGTGATATTTAAGTCGCTGCTTTCAGAAAACTAGAAACTTTTTAGTTTTAAGTGCACAGATACTAAGCCAAAGGAGGACTGAGTCTCCTAATATGTCCGTTCTGTTGAGGACTAGGGGATCCTACGGCCGGGACCGTTCATTTCGTGTCGTTTGGTTCTTGTCGTTGTCGTTTGTCCCTCATTTTGACACGATAACGCGCACGGTTCCTGTCCCAGGCCCCGTCCTCTGAGCCACCATCCTGCCCCTGTCACTGCCCTTGCACCACTAACCCCACACCACCGCCACCGCTTTCCTGACCCAACCATCTTTGGCATTGCGCTGGCGCTCGACATCTCATAAAGTACATGACAGGACATTAGAAAACACAAGAGCACCAGCGAAGCCGACGCCTCCACATGAGGAGCAGGAACATAAAATGGTGGCGGAGGAGGAGGGGGTAGTGTGGTGTGGAGGGGGCGTGGCTCATGCAAATTTTGCACCACCAGCGTCGTCGTCTCGTCATCATCTGCATTTGGCCAGCGAGGCGGGCGAACGTTTGTCGTAAACATGAAATGGGTTTATATCGTTGCTAAAATTATTTGACATTTCTTGGACTTTGTGCATTTTTACGAGCACCAGTTGACATTGTTGAGGGAGCCAGCCGGTTGCGACTGCCCCTCGTTTCGGGGGCGCCTCCTCGAGCCATCAGTTTAGATGTTGGCCTCGTGTTTTTCTGGAGCAACAGAAGTCATCAAGTGGGGAATACTCTAACGGAGGACATGGGCAAGCAAAGGCTGTAAATTATTTCTTGCTAAGTGTAAAATTAACAATTTATGAGGACTTATTTTTGTTAATCTTATGGATGTATCGATATGTCTCAGTTTTATATAGGTATATAGGATAATGTTTGTGCTTTAAAGAGGTGTTTCTCACTATATGAGATATATCTGACACTTAAGAAATTTTTAAGAAATATAATGCCATATAATTAATAACTTATATTTACCTAAGAAACTTCTTAATACTATAAACTGCCTAATTAAATTTCTAAGAGCATCTAAGATTCGTTCTTATAGGCTTTTATAGCCTGACTCTTGTTTGTTTGTTCATTTGACTTATTGTTGGAAGCTTGGCGTTTGTTTTGACATGGACGTGGACACGTCGGACGAATGGGGGGTTTATAGTGTTCGAGAAGTAGAAAGAGCTGGAAATGTGGGCGTGACATTCGCCGGCTGCTTTGCTCTTTCTCTTTCTCTTCCTCCGACTCAAACTCAAACTCAGGCACTGGGTTCTCTGAGTCTGGCAGACGTTGACAAGAAAACGCCATTTTCTGATTGAATGTCACACAAAGGCATCTCACACACTCACACACAGTTAGAAAAGGGGGGTTCAAGACTGGGCAATGTCGTCTTGTTTTGCAAGGGGGGCTAAAGGGGGTCACTTGGCTTATCAACATGCACACGAAAATGGCCAAAAGGGCAGGCCAAGTCAGCCAATCGCAAAACGCAGCTGCTGCATCAGGGCAAAAAGCACCGAAAGTACAAAAAATAGTGGGTTTCCAGGGGGGTTCTTGGCGAAAAGGGGTTTCCTGGGGTGGAGAGAGGGGTTTGGGGTAAAGAGGACGACTTCGTAGCCCAGAGCAACTGCAACAACAAACGGCGACGCCACTTTGGACATGCGCGCGCGCCCAATCTTGCATTCAAATGTTACTTCCCCGGCAGCCCCCCTTCTTAGCCCGCCGCCCCTGTGCAGCACCCCCTTCTCAGCGGATGGGTAGGTGGTGCAGAATGTTTGCGTGGCATGCAACATGCAAACATTTTTGAGTTAACTTTGGCTCCACTCCACTCCTTCCCTTCCCAGCAAAACCCTATACTACGCACTTTTGACTCTTGATAGTGTTAAATGCCACACACACTGCAGCAGCAGCAGCAACAGAAACAACAGCAACATCGGACTTGCAACAGCAACACAAGCAACAATGCAGCGCATGTCAAGCGGCAATGCCAAAACAAGCGAAATTTCTTTTTAGGCACGTCGCGTCGGCGACTGCAACTCGGAATCTTGGATGGAAATGGACGTGGAATTGGATGTGAATGGGTATGGGGATGGGGATGTGGGGCCAACGGAGGGAGATATGAGTGCAGAGTTATTGGGGGAGAAACGCTCGAGTGGGTGGGCGGTGCTCTGGGTGGTGCAGTGGGTGGGCGGTGGCGCCTGCCAGTGGAGGGAGGCAAAAGTAAAAGCAACTTCAAGTAGAACTCGCTGAAGGGCAACCAAGTATTTTCCATGATTTTATATTTATATAAATGAAAACGAAGTAGTCCAAAGTAAACACTAAAACACATTTTAAAATAGAGAAATAACAAAAAAACTCTAAATTTCAATGATAAAATATTAAATAAATTTCGAACTAAAAGACTACACCCAAAAAAAAAACCATGGTTTTATTCGTCAAACTCGTTGTATTAAAAATATACAAGGTCCAGTAAGAAATTGTGGAATTCAATTTATACTAAATAATATAATATTTGAATTCTGTAGTCATACTAAATATTATAAAGTTTGTTTTGGTTATATAACATCTATACCAAAACTGTAATTTTAATATTTATGATATTATTATTGAACTACTCATATTATTAAGATATTTTTGAAATGTTCGAATAGTTTAGTTCCGATATTATTATTTTTTTGGTGTAGTTAGGTTTTTTTTTTTCAATAAATTTCAAGTAAAATGGACTAAAAAGTTTCATGATTAAATATCTGCTTTAATTAAGAACTCCAGGTGGTCACCTCAGCAATTAAAGGTTAATGAAGAAGCGCCTTTTAATTTGTCACTCGGCTGTCGCTCTGCCAAATTCGAATTGGGGCCAAGGCAGAGCTTAATTCTCGGCGCAGAGTCCAACAGAAATAATTATTAATTTAACAAACGTCGCATGTTGCACAAAATAATTGACAAATTTTCATATTTAATTGAGGAGCGGAGCGCAGCTGCTGTGGCGCTGGTCGAATGCTGTTGCCATTTTGTCTGTCACCAGGGGCTGAAATGCATAAACAATGCGACGTGTCGGTGTGTGTGGCTCCACATGCAGCTGATATATATTCACACGCACACAGCTGCCTGTGAAATGTCAGGCGGAAGCGTCGGGAAAATCGGGAAATTCGGGGAGTGGACATCGAAGGAGCAGCACTGCCTCTTTGTGGGTAAAAACGGCGAAATTAAGCTGAAAAAATGTTAAAACGCTGACGTCTGATTTGCGAGCGGAGAAATCCCCATTTCAATCCCAATCGCCGGCAAATGCAACATTATTATGCATTATTATTATTCGGCATGGCCCGATAATGCGGCTGCAAATGAAATGCACACACATAAACACGCTGGCGAATAAATAAAAATTGAAAAATTATGTACATTATATTAAAAAGCCAAATAAACGACAAGCGGAAGCGCAGCCATTTAAGTGGAAGTTAACATCCGTCCGACAGAGCCAGCCAGCCAGCCAGCCAGTCCAATCCAATGCGATCTGATCGACCCACAGCCACACCCACATCCTCATCCACACACCCACTCCCATTCCAGTTCATCCTTTGTTTAAAATAAAATAAAATTGCATATTATTTGCGTATCGGACATTTCAGTTGTCATTTCATTGTCGTGTTTGTTGCTGTTAATGCAAAAATAAAAAGCCACCACAGCCATTCCCCCAGTTTTTGAGGACTCCATTGAAACCGAACCACCTAGCCAACCACATGTGCATCGCTGGTGGTGTCCTGCGTCCCGTGTCAATTTCATGCCACATTGCAGCCTCCTCTCTAATGCAACCAGCCAGATTACGTAGCACCATCCACCATCCATTCCCCTTCGGACAACTAACATTTTAATAGCGCTCATGATTTCCGAAAATTGAAAATAAATTAGTTGTATATCATTTTCGGTCAGTTGTGCGACTTTTCCCGTTCCATTTCTGCTCCGAACGTTTGCATAATTAAACTTTAGCGTATATCCTGTCCCTAAATTGACATTTCGAGAACTCCAAATGTCCACCGAAAAAGTTTGTTTATGCAACTTTAGGTACCAATGTTTTATACACTATCTAATTACTGTTTAAAAATCTTTAAAAATTGTGTTAGACTTGTCTTTTTGATTATAGAATAAATTGAAATTAAGTAAATCAAAACTAAATACAAATAAAATATTAAAACCTTTTTTAAAATATTTAACACGTTTAATAAACAAGTTAAGCGGCTATCCCATAGAACCATATTTTTAGAACCTTCTATCTAATTTCCACTTGTCAAAGGGATAATTACGGCTGCTCTGGTCGAAAACTCCTAAAAAAATCCCTTTAGGCAAACGGGGAACTGCGGACTTGTCCGCTGCCTAATTAGCAACGCATATTTAAATAATTTTCAATTCGATAAGCAGACATTTTTAACTTGAGCTGTCAGTTAGCGTTAAAACGCCATTTTGTTTGGCTGCCTCTCACCCCCTGAAGCCTCAAAAGCGGCCAGATAAATGCCGAGGAGTGCTAAATTATTGTCAATTCAGTTTTTAATTTGTGCAGTTTGTTGGAATTTTCGCAAATAAATGCAAAAGTCAATACGTTGCTGGTGGTAAATTTAATTGACTGGTGCAATGGCAACTCGGTTCGGGGAACAACTCTTCCTCCCGAAAAACGGCAGGCTCTTCAAATTGTCAATTAGGTTTTATTTAATGCCATTTGCCAGTCGGCCCCGCTTTTTGAGGTTATGTACGGCCCTTGAAAGTATGCAATACTAATGGTAATTGCGTTCGCCGGCGGCCATTTTGAAAAGCGACTGCGAATAAATAGGTGGAAAAGTGTCGGTGAGGCATCTCCGTGGAAATTTGTGCAATTTTCACTAATTAAAAATTAGCGTAGCAGCAAGAAATCCGCCTTCTCGGCCACCTGGCCTAAGTGCTCGAGAAGCCGATGTTCAATTTTAATTAAACTCGCAGCCGGCTAATTAGAAATTGCGAGTAGGCCGAAACTTTGGCCGCAACCAGATGCCCATCGCTACTGGGTTTTCTACCCAGCCGTAAGATCCCGAAAAGCCCAATAAACAAATTCCCTGACATGTTTAACACTTTCCGCTGGCAGAGCCAGGATACACAAAAATTAAGGACCATCTCTGGCCTTTGTCAGTGGCATCCTGGATGTTTTTGGAGTGGGAAAGGGGCCTTCTTCCCCCGGAACAAAAGGGGAAAACTTTTGTGTAAATTTCATTTCGTTTGGCGATTAGTGTCGCCTCTCTGGGCGGGTTTTCATTGTTGAAATTGTTATGCGACCATTAAGACATTTTATAATTCTTTATGGCATCAGTCGCCCCGCAAAAACACAAAGTGAAAACTCTACTAATGGCGAAATGAAAGAGCCACCGCGAGTGGTGCCAAGGATGTTCGCGGAAATTAGCATTGAGTGGCAGGGATATTTCCCATTGTTTCCTTTATCGCAGTGCCCAATATACATAAACCGATAATTCGCAGCTTCCTGAGCCGCATATCAATATATCAAGAAAGTCGGGGCAAAGAGTTTCCTTTACACAGAGAGAAGGGTACTTCTTTTCGGGATTCTTATTTATGGAAAAATAATATTAATTTTCCCCTTAAAGGGCTAGTACACAACCCAACAAAAAGTCGTCCAAAACAAAAATTTCTTGACATTTTTTTCATATGAAGTTTTTTGTTTTGGACGACTTTTTGTTGGGTTGTGTACTAACCCTAAAGAGAATATTAATATTATTTTCAATGGATTTTTGCAATGGAAATAAGTTTAATAAATTGTTTAAGATAGATTTCACTTATAAGAAAAGCTATGTAGAATTCAAAGGAAATTAGGAATTTAAAGTATGAGATAAGATTATTTACGATTTCAATACGAAACAAGACCACAATATTTCAAATTATTTTTTTTGCCATGTATTGAGGTATATTCGAAAGTCTTGTAACACGCATTCACAACTCAATTATCGCACACTCACACACACACGCACTCAAGGGGTGGTGAGGGGGCGGGGAAAGTCAACCCCTTTCTCCGTCTGCTGGTTGGTGGTGAGGTTGATTTACGACACCCAGGCGGCGTCACCTGAGATTAAAAAAGTAAAAAGCCCGTCGAAAGTGGAAAAAAGGAGCAGTCAAATGGCGATGGAAGAAAGGGAAGAAAGGGCGAAAGGAAACGGCGGAGAAATAAAGGCATTAAAATCACTGACAGCCAAAAGGATTGGGCCGCAATCACACACAGATACACACTCGCACACTGGAGCGTCAAAAAGGGCAACATCATTGGCACCATATGTTGCGTAATTTGTGTTATTGCCACACCAATATGCATACGTGTGTGTAGTTGTGCGCGTATTGCGCACTTTCTTTTAACCCTTAACCCTTGTAGCAAAATCCCCCTCCCCCTTTGCGGTTGCCCTTTTTGCAATCGATATTTAGTTTTTAATTTTAATTCCAATTGCTGCATAAAATATGGCACTGCACTTCATTTTAATTGAATTGCGTATCTTTGTGTGTGTGTGTTTGCGAGGGCGTGACAAGGCGCGAACACACAGACACACGGCTGCATATATAAATTACCTCATCGCCGATAATTGCAGGCCATTAATCTTGAGCACATCACACAGGAAAATTGTCAACGCGCGCAAAAAGTCATCAGACACGAGCACTTTTCCAGCTTAATGGCCAAAGGAGTTGTTGTCTACCTATGTGGTTTCTACCCATCGAGTGGTGGGGGGAAGAAGGGGATTGGAGGCGAGTCTGTGCCCATATAGGTGGGCTTCATTAGGACACCACATACCTGCGGCACCTCTGGGTGGCAACACTCGACAGCAAGATATTGCTACAAAATCCCTTGGAAAATATAATGGTCTAATTTGGTGTCTTAAAAGCAGTCCTACTTATAACTCTTGATTCTAGAATAAAGTTAGGATATTTTACATCTTTTCTACCAAGTTAAATATTCAGAAATTTCACGTGTTTAAATAACTGTAATTTTTATAAACCATTATCTAGCTGAACATATGATGGGAATTGATAAATTATATTTAATTTTAGTATTGCAAGCTTAAAATATTTTTTAATAGCATTTTTTAACTAGCATTAAAAATATATATCCTAAAGTTTATACTGAAAATTTTAAAATTCATTATTCAGTGAATATTCTCAATATTGTTGGTAACTTTTATTGCTCCAAACTAAATAGATTTTAAAGAACTAAGTTTGCAGCCTACTGATAATTGCTACTGTGTGTTTTCTGTTAGGCAATTTTGTACTACACTGTCATAAAAGGCTCCCAAGAACTGCCCTGTGAATTCAGTAAAGGCATTGGAGGACTCTGTATAGTTGTTGGCCCAACTGTAAGGCAATCCTTATTAGTGGCTGTGCTCCTTGGCCAGCAGAGTTGGTTGACAGGCGCTATGTCTTGGCCCGCAGCTGTCTTGGACTGGCAATTACTCGTCTCTGAAATCTTATCACGCATCCCCCAGCCACCCAGCCAACCACCCACTCACGCACATCATTAACAAGGCAGCTCCGTTGGCCAAATTACTCATTAGAAAATGTTGCCAACATCTGGGTGGGTGGCACATGCTCATCCGCGCACAAGCGAGGGCCACCAGCCACGACTAACAGTAAACACTAGCTATATGGCCGCTTGATCCCAGAAATCCAAGGGGGGATCTGCGAGGGGAGGAAGGCAACTTGACGACGGCGGCGCAGACTGCGCCAAAAGTCAAATTTTGTAGATTGCAATAAATCAAATAGCAATTACACGAAATTAGGCATGTTTTCTCAATTTTGCACACACACACGCGGGGGAAAGGGAAGGGGATTTTCCAAAGGAAGCAAGGCTAGTGGGTGACTGCGAGTGTATGTATGTGGGTGGGAATCCCGAGTTCTCAGCCCACATGGAGCATTAATTGCAGCAGCTGGGGCCACGGCCACGTCGAAATGGCAGAGTGTGCGAAATTGGTAAAAGGGTTCAAAGCCGGCAACTTGAACTTGTCTGGCGCGATGGAAAATTCTGCACCACCGAAATTGGAAGTCGGTGAGTGGTTGAGTGGCTGAGGTGGTGGTGGTGTGGGGGCGGCAGCATATGCGCCAGCTTTCTAATTATGTAAACTTGGCCATGTTGCTGCGATGTTGCTGCTGCCGTTGCCGCTGCAGCTGCAACACTAAAAACGCCGCTGGGGGACAACAACGGCGACGACAGGCGGACAACACAGCACAACACATAACATGCACCAGGAGATGCTCATCCCATCCTCGCGATGTCTGCCAGCGCCAGCAGTTCTCCCTTCCCGATTCCGATCCCGATCCAGATCCAGTGATTCCTGTTCCCATTCGAAGCAAAACAGATCCGCTGCCCGGCGGAGTGCGTGCTTCGAGCATATTTATCTTATGGCTGCAACGTTTTGGATTTTTATTACAAATCAATTGAAGCATCATTAGCATAATTTATACAAAGCGTTCGCTTAATGAACCTGGCTGATCTCCGGTTCCCGCCCTAGAACAGTCTGCAAATCGGTTAAAGGGGTTCGCTGAGAAGCGAATGCACAAGGCAGAAAATTTCTCAGAATCTGATCAATTGAGTCTATTTAAAATATAAAAAATCTACAGATATTAAGTGTTTTAAATTCAAAACAAAAACATGAAAGACAGACCACAAGGATTTTTCCAATGTTCTTAAACTATGATTTAAAACTAAATTCATAAAATAAGCATTAAAATTATATTCTATCAATAGCTTTACATAAGATAACACAGAAATGAAAAAATATCTTGAAATATTATTTTAATAATATTTAGAAAGAACTTTTTAAATCTTAGACTTTTTATTATTATTCTCTTTATTTTTTTATAATATTTTAAATTCATACAAAATTATTTAGAATAAATATTTTCAAAAAGTTTAAAAACAGAAATACAATGGAATGTAAAATCTTTACAAAAACCTTTGGTAAAAATGATAAGAAATGAACGGGAATTATCAAGTAGATCTGTCACAGATAAATACCTCTGTATTGTGTGATACCATCAAACCTTACAACCACTTTGAATGTCGATTTTTTTTTCTGTGCCTGATCTGGTTAACTGAACCGGGGTCTCAAGTCTCAGGTCTTAAGTCTCGAATCGCCGCCTAATCACGATCATCAGTCAAACGGCAAATCCGCCGCTCCAGCGCTCCATTTGGCGCCCTGACACTTTGACTCGCCTGTCTCGGAGTCGCGGATGCCAGTCTTCCTGGGCCGCGTTTCCAATGCCCAAGCCCAAAATAGTCGCCTGGGATCGGTGGCAGTGGCAGCGCGTATCGCGAACGGCGATCGGTCACGTAGCTGGAGGTTGGAGTTGGAGGTAGGTAGGTGATGGAGGAGGTACCGGTGCTGGGGAGCTGGCTGGAACTGAAGGTGCCAGCGGCTCTCAGATCCGTGGCCAAATGTAGCGCCAATTGCTACGCATTTGCGAGCAGCGAGGCGCCTATAACAAATGCCAATCGTGTCGTGGACGACGCCAGCGATATTTAATTGTTTCTGCGGCGACAACTTATCGGGGAATTCCGATCGGAATTTTTAATTTCTGCAAGGTCTGCAGTCCGCCATTCGTCCCCACCCCACTCCACCCCATCCTCCAATCCAATCCTCCAATTCCATGATGAGTGTCACTGCAGAATGCAGAATGCATAAAAGGCGGCGATGTTGCTGCTGCTGCTGTGCCTGCGATATTGCTACCGCTGCTTTATGCAAATATGAGAGACGGACAAAGAGCGAGAAGGCCAGGCTTCTGAAAAGTTGGCCAACTGTAATTACCGGACCCCTCGAAATCCCCCCCTCCCCCTGGCAACTTTTTCACACCTGTTCAAACAAGTTAATTAACAGCTCGCAAAACTACTTATTAAAACTAAAAAAAAAAAATAAATAGAATAAAAAACAGCGGGAGAGAGAGAAGAAAAGGCAACAACAGACGAGCAGAAGCCTATGGGAAAGTTTCTAATTAAATGATTGTCATCTCGACTGCGCAGTGGACAAATGGACGCTGACCACCGAGGAGCTATGTATTTCCGAGCTGGGAGAGAGTCGGAGTCGCGGGCCGGTGGCTAAAACTCCGAGATTGTAGTACAAACTTTTGTCATTATGCAGGCAGAATGCGCGAAACAAAACAAACAAAAAGGTAGCACAAAAAAAATGGAAAACATAGTAGACAACCAGCTGAAATTATTAGCAAAGATGAGGGGCAGATGGTCAGCAGTCCAGGTTTTGCAAATCTAAACACTTAAAAAAATATATAAGAAGTCAAATATTGAAAATACTTTTGTAAAAATATGATACAGAAAACTAACTCCAAAATACAAAAAAAAATCATTAAAATATTATGAGATATGATTTAAAAATAAAATATAATAATTAAGATATTTATTTCACTAAAACGAACAAGTGACTTAAAAAACAATACCTTTTAAAGATAGATCAAATAAAGGATTTGCAATGAAAATGTCTGTATTTTTCAGATTTTGTAAAATGCATTACAAAAATCTTTTAAGACAAAATAAAATAATTTAAATATTTTAAAATATTTTTTTAAATAAAATTCAAGTAAAAATTCCAAATTAAAATTCCTGCATTTTCTACCAGTGCACTCAGAGGTCTAGCAATGAGGTCATCAGCAGCTTCATCCCATATATCATCTGCAATAAAGCGATTTCCCCAACTCCCCCACGAAAACCCATAATATCCACTCCAAAACAGAGTGTGAAAAAAACCGAATGGTTGGCAAAAAAAAACGCGACTTTGCCTTGGTGGTTGGCCACCAAATTGGCGACAAAAAATTAACGGATTTTTTTTTGTGGGTTGTTTTGCTTTGCTTTTGGTGCCGTGTGTTTGCCATTCAATTAATATAACTAATGAAAAAGCTGCTAACTTTGGCCAGGCAACTGCCAGACGAACTGCGTCTCAATTAAGCCGAATCTCTCGGATCTGCCGTGTAATGAAGTTGCTCAGCGGCAAAGGTGGACTGAATGGTGTTGCTGCTCTGCTGCTCTTTAAGGATTGCCAATTTATGACGGAGCCCCCGTGTGTGTGGGAAAAAAAATGTCAATCTTGTAGATGTAGATTAGCCGGCACCAGCTGGGAGCCTTGACCACTTGGCTTGATTGGAACACGCCGCAAATGCCAGACGAAAAATAACTAAATGTCAACTTAATTCTGTAGTCTGGTATATTGTACACAAAAAATGTCGAAAAAGTGTTTCTTATAGAGAGAAAAAAATATTACTGTAACCTTTATTAAAGAAATTTAAAACTAATAAATTAAAAGAATTTCTAACTAATTGTTTTGAACTGATATTTGTGGATATTATAATATCTCTTTTTATATACAGAGTAACAAGTTTTAATTTACAAATGTACCTAAAACTTGACCTTTAACTAGTTGCCTGCCCATTTTCCCAATTGAATCGTGCTACTGGGCTTATGCAAATTCCCCAACCCCGAAGTTCACTTTCTTTTCATTAGGATAACGACGGAGACCAGGAAATCGATGCATTTCGAATGGACTTGGCGGCGACTTCATTAAGCGGCCGTTCAATTGCAGTTTGCGTGCTGCAAAAGCGAAACTTTTCCCGCCTTTCGAGTGGGCGGCATCGGCGGGTTCGATTTCATTCGGTCAGGACTGGGGGGAACTCGAGAAAAACAAGCGGCGGCGAGTCCCAAAAAAAAGGGTTAAAAAAGCAATAAATAAAACAAGTGGCAGCCACGGCGACAGAAACGATATTTGGTGAGTTAGGAGAGTTTGCAGTTTGGTTAGGGGGGTATTCTGCGAACCCTGTGACAGGCAAATCGCCAAACGAATACCGTGGGGATGCTGGCTTTTTTCACCCAAAGCATCCCCCACCTTCGCCCGCCCCCGTGTGTGTGGCATTTTCATTTTGTAAATTTGTTTTTCTTGTTCCGTTTGGCTTCATTTCCGTTTCCGCCGCCAGTCTTGGTCGTTTTCCATTTGCCAGAAAGTGAATGTCCTTCCTCCAAAGGATGCCCAGCGATTCCCCACCCAATCCACCACCCAATCACTCGCTGTCGATAAGAAAGTGCGTGTGAAAAGGGTTCCTTCGTGGCTGCATAAATTTGAATTATAATATTGCAATCCGGCGAAGCAGAATCCGGACTGGTCAGGAATCCGGAGTCAGGAGTTGCAATTTGTGTGCGGAATATGTTCCGGCATATATTATGGAGATTTCCCCCAGATCGCCCGACTTCTGCCGATGCATGATATACTCACATATCCGAGTGGGGATTTGCCTAAATCAAAAGTGCGTGCTCTTGAATTTATCAAAGGTGCCTGGACCAGCCAAGGATTCAAAGATTCATCCTTGCTCCTTTGGTTTTTTCTGTTTTCTGTTTGCCCGTCTGCGGTTGCGGGCCTTGTTTGTTTGGCAAGCGCCGTGATTTATGGCTCAAAGTTTTGGGAGCGCGTGCCAAGTCCCCGGATTAGGAAAACTGCCCTGGAAAGCGGCCATTAGAATCCGCACAATTTGCTAGTCCCGTCAACCAAAAAAAAAAAAAACTATGCTTAGAACTTGGAAAAGTGCAAGACATGACACTTGGCGTTTATGTTAATCACCTGCCTGAAAGCCCGGGCAGCTGCAGACCATCTCCACCTGCCTCCCCCTTTTCCGCATCCGAATCCAATGTTCTACAGCCATGTTGACAATGACAAATACGCACACGAGTCCGCAAACCATGTCCATATATATATATATGTATGCATATGTATATAGCATCCAGGAGACACATTTGCACTTTTTGGCTAGCAGGAAAAGTGCAGCTAATGAGTTGGATTGAACATCGCTCGGGAACTCATTAAACCAGCCAGTTGTAGCCGAGGAGCTGCTAGCTGCGAGATAATGATGAATTTCCATAAGTCGCCGCAACAGAACGCAACTCGCCCATTAATCTTGGCCAGCGCGACATGGAATGGGCATGGGATCGGCTGGGTTATGTGCTGGTATAGTGTCTGGGCTGCTCCTCCTGCTCCTTGACTTTATGTTGTTGTGGCTTCAGAAGATGAGGATGAGGCTGCCCGCTGTTGTGTTGACATGCGTATGCGTTGTTAATTGCGAAAAAAAGGATTACCAGCAGACGGCGACTCCAACTCGGGGGATTACATGTCAGCGTTTAGAAAGTTTAATTTTGCCAATAGCTCTTGAGATTTGCATACGAGATGCGAATGAATGCCGTCTGAGATTGGCCAGTGGGAAAATTGTTTGATGGTCTGCGGGAATTTTAGCTATTACTATAGATAGAAGAAAATTGACAGAGAAAATGTGCTAGAAAAGGTAAAACTGAAGTACATGTATAAATCTCAAAATTCAAGAGATTAATATTATGAAGTCTTAAATAAAGTTAAAAATTATTTTTAATAATTTATAAAAATATTACAGATAATATTATAAACTAATTCTAGGAAGATTATTATTATAGGTTTTCTGTGATATTTTTACAATTTTTATAGGTAATACTTGTACATTTAAATTGGTTCCTTTTTCATATCGATTATAATGATGGCAGACTTTTGGCAGATGGAGGAAATGTGACCTTCGGAGACCCATTACCCCCGCGTAGTACCGCCATGAGGCTGCCTTTAATTAGTGCCAATATGAATGGGATTATCGCCCAGTTCCCAGCGACTTTCGCCGATCAACCCCGGTCTCGGACTGCAACCCACATAATCCGCTTCATATTGGCCACAGCGAATGTAATCAGGTTTCGGTAACCCTAGCCAATTCCATCGATAACACTCCAATGGACTTCTGTTCTAATCCTCCTTCCTTTCTCCCTTCTAACTGCTGCTTCGGTTTAAATTTCCTCGATTGCGGAGCCCGAAAAACCTTTTTCCAGATAGACAGTCTGACACTCGGGAGCACAATACAATGTGCAGCACGCCCAGCGATAATTAGTAGACATGCCCATTTAGAGGTTGCCCTTTTTGGCAAAGTACTGCAAGGAAACAAGGGTCGAGGGATCGAGGGTTCGGGAGGGGGAGGGAGTACTTACAGACTGGCAGCATAAGGACTACGATGACCATTTCGGTCACGACATAAATCGTGCGTCAGAGCGTCGTTTGCAATTAGCAGCGTTACGTTGTCGAACTCTTAATCAAAAGTATTGGGACCCAAACACACTGGTTCTTTTATGGCCAAAACCCACACTCCCACACTTACACACAATTGCGGAACGGCAACAACAAACATGCGGATGTCCTCTGACACTTCCTGTTTTTCTTATTCACTGATTTTTATTCGCTGTTTGAGGATACGCAAATGACCCATTTGGGGGATGTTATTACAACAGCAACGGCGACGAAGTCGTTGATGTTGCTCCTTACCAACCCACCCCCCTCTCTCCCCCTCCGACGCCCTTCTGCCACGCCCACTTTGCCACCACCGCCCCCTTTGGAGGCCATTGAGCTTGAGTTTTGGGCTTGGCATAACGGCACATGCCAAATGGGCACATAAAAAGGATAAAGAAATTATTTTCACATTGAATCCAAGTTCCTCTTGGCATCGGATAAGAAAGAGAAGGGACTAGAGATAATGGAACGAGAGGGCTATAGAAGAGGGATCTCTGCTAAATCCATTTATGTAATTTTTACAGCAACGCTTTTCTGGCGCCTTTGAGCATATTTTTTACACAGCGAAATAAAGGTTTTTCCTTATAAACTTTTAATAATATTATATTGTAATAATATGATTGTAATACGTATTCTTAAAAAAAAATTACTAATTTAGTTTTTATAATTTTATGAAGTAACATTATTTTATTTTTATTTTAAATCTATAATTAATTGTAAAATAAATATTCAAACAATATTTTTCCAATGACTCTATGACTTTGTTATTTTTTCCCATGCACCACAGCTTTTTCATATCGCGGGCTCTTAATATTCTTTAATAGTTTGTTTGCCATTGCTGATGCTGTTGCTATAATGGTTATTGTTGTAGTGGCATTGTTGCGGTCGGAGGTTGCGCATACGCCACGTGGCGCCACAGCGAAGTCAATGCGAAAAATTGCAACGCGTGCCAATAATTAAGTCGTCTTCGTCAACCGTCTTCGACTGCGTCTGCGAAATCAGGAGAACACAGAAGGGATTCAACCCTTTTCTTCAGAGCACGGCATCAAATTGCAGGCTGGCTGCAGTTGGTGTCCTTTTGTTAGATGACAGCCAGCAACACAACAAGAACAACAACAACGAGGACGAGAACAACGGCAACCGGCCAGGTTATTCACAGAGTGTCTTTCTGGCCATTGTGAATTTACGGGCATTGTTGTGGGTGAGGTTGTGTTTGCGTTAAATTTTTGGATACGCCCTTTGTTGTTGCCTGCGCTTTTGTCTGGGGCATTCTAAAAATTAAATGCACAAAAGGCGGATTTTATTTCATCAACAAAACGGGAAACGGCAGCTTCTGTTGTTTGTTAAAGCATTTCGCCCACGCAACAACAACAACAATAAGCCAGCGACGACAACAAGGAGCGGCAGGAGGAGACATTTTTTTATGCCCAGTGCTCAGTGAGCAGAACGCACCTCTACCCCATCCTGCAGTCGTCTCCATATCCTTTGATGCACTGTAAAAAAATCTATACATTTTTTAATTATTATAAAACTTATGCAGGATATTGAAAGGACAATATTCGGCAGGAATGTATGTTATAAGTTTATAAGTAATATTAAATTGAGGATTATAAGATTTTAAAATAATTTAAAAAGAAGAAATAAAGTATCCGCTGAATTTTATTAATTTAACTGACTGAATTTTCAAATAAAATGCTATGAAACCGTTTTAGTTTATTGATTTAGATGGCCTTTATTTTTGTTCAAATTTTTCTCAGTGCACTAGTCTTCCTGCCAGCCGCCATAGGCAGATCCCAGAACCCTGAGCCTCAGCCTCCGCCCGCAACAACAATTCTAGAAACAGACGTTCCACTCAACGCAGCTGAGCTCGCCGCTTACCCCGCCTTTCCTCGCCGACTTTCCATCGACCTTTCACAAAGGTAGAGAGCTGGAAACTGAAAACTGCAAACTGAAAACGGAAAACTGCTGCGCTTTGCATTGTTTTCCTTTCGGACCTCAGTGGCGGAGGGGATTTTCCAGTGGGTTTATTTATTTTTCCTGCCCCTGCCCCCCGCCCCCTCAGTCACGCATCTCCAATGAGTGCAGTCTCCTTTGTGTCCTGAAGGGGAATTTGAATTCCGTTCGGTTTGGTTTTGGGCAAACATACGCTAAATGTGCCTGGGCCGGTGATAAATCGCTGCTTATGCAATCGAGTGTTGGCAGATTGGCTTGAGTGGCCTAAAGATGCTGCTTGTGGGCCACTTCTTTCAGAGTATTGTATTTCCGGCACCTGGTACAAGCACTCAACATGCCTACAGTGAGGCGAACACCGTATAGATATGATAGATAAATAAATAAATAAATAAATAAGTAATGAGAAATTCTAAATAAATTCACCCTCTTAATATTAAATTCTTTTCCTTATGGTTTTAAAAGTGCTTTTTTCTCAACTTATTATAGTTTAAATTTCTTCCTATATCTTTCCCTATTGGATTCCCAATACCTTAACTAAGGACCCGTTTGCTAACAGTTTCCCTCGTCGCCATCCGAAACTTTCGGCTGCCGGGAGCACTTAAGTAATTGTAACTACTTGCCCTGACTGATATTGCCTATTTCACAAATTATTATGAGGCCCATTTGGAGGCACATTTCCCCCCGCCCTTATCCTGGTCCGCCCCTCGGAGGAAAATCCCCAAAGCGTTGCTGCGATGTTACGCCTGTTGTTTAACGGCTTGATGCCAAAAAACGACGACAACGACGGCTATGAGCCTCATCGCATTCAATTATTTCGGCATTGTGCGGCATCTCGCCGACTTTCATTCCGTCTGTCTGTTATCCAACTGCCAGAAATGCTCGTACAGCCAGAAGAGCAGGAAAAAAAGCCTCACAAACCCTCCAGGCTGAGTGGGTGATTTTGGATTGGTTGGGAGGTGGAGTGAAACTGGGGACCAAAGGTTGAATTGGTGTTCGGTGCGTACGCCGGAGTTTAATCTTATCGGCCAGCTAAGATCGCCTGGTATTCGGTACCCAGGTCTAGAACTACTTCATTTGACTCTGGGCTTCCCCCACCCACCGCCTCCTGCGGATATCTTTGCCCCGTGAGTGCGAGAGCGTATTGCATAATTTCACAATTTTCCATTTGATGCTCGTTTTGCGCCGCCACCGCCGTCGAGATGTTTGTCTAATCAACTGTCATTTGTTTGACGTTTCCCTCAGGGAAGACGACAACGACAACGACTACTCCAAAGAGGATGGGTCTGGGAATCAGGCTGGCAATGGACATGGGAGTGGGTAAGAGTACACTGCGAGAAATGATGGCCATTAGCATGAAAACATCGTGATAGAGTGATATAAAACTCATTAGGTTTTAAGTAAGGCTACTGATTTCATAAATAATATAACTTAGTATAATAATTGAGTTCTATAAAAATATTGCAAAAATTGCATTGGTCAAAATTTCACAATTTATTTAAAAGTTTCAAAAATTTTTTTTTAAAATTTATAAAGGATCCCAGTTAAAAAAAGTTTGTTTCTTTTTTATAAATTAAAATATTCATTGTAGAACATATAGATAACTTTACCATATTTTCTTTCAGTGTCTAGCTGTGGGATTGAGGATGACTTTTTCGAGGATGAGTATTCCGGATGAGTCTGAGACCCCGAACGCACCAGGACGCAATGCACAGGTCCGTGGGCTTGGGCTTGGGCATAGGCATCGGCACTCTTGTTGATTGCTGCGGGGTGAATAAAACCCCGTGCGGCGGCCGTGGGGTGTCGAGGGTTAAAGGGGGTGGCCGCACAAAAAAGTTAAAAGCCGAATGTGTGCCTCTGTCCCCTGAAACATCCAAAACATCCGACCATTTCCATTTCCCCCTGTGACAAGTGCCCCGCTCCACCATCTACAATCCACAATCCCGTGACAATGACGGCAAAACGTAAACGCAAAGCCAAATGTTGTTTTCAGTGAATTTGATGACTTTTATGTGCGCTGAGACAAGAGATCAGGCGTTTAAGATGGCCACGGGGTTGCCCATTCAGTTGTTCGCCTGTTACTGTTTACTGTTTGTGCCGCTTTTACTGTTGTTTGACGACCGTTTAGACGTGTTTGCCATTGTTTGCCTTGTTCGCCGGCCCGGGCAATTGGCTTAAGGCGCTTAAAATGATTTCTAATTAGCCGGAAGTGGACATAAAAAATGGGAGATGGCGGGGAAGTACTTGTTCTACCTGGAAGGGTGACGATTTTTTACTGCTAAAGAAGCTATTGATGGGGGAATTTTATTTGGTGGTAACATTTTTCTTTACTTTGGCCTTTGTTAAATTTTTTTAAAAGTTTGTAAATATTTTAAAATAAACTAACATGATATTTCTATATAAAAAGGGATTTATTTTATTATGAAAACAGAGCTGCATACAATTTATTGATCTCACTCAAATATTAAGTGACAATCCCACATTTGGCTTAATAAATTAACATTTTTTCGCATTTACATGACGCGCATTTGTCGCTGCTTCTCAGTCCCTGCTCATTAGTCAGCTGAACGTGATGAGATTTGCGTTTCGGCCCTCGAATCGTGGCACATAAATTCCAATTATGTCAAATGTAATATTTTAATAAACACTTTCGCGAAGGCCGCTACAAAAACGCAGATGGAGAGAGCAGGAAAAGTGGTAGAGAACCATAAATCTCGGGCCTCGCGACGACGTCAGAACGGGCAAGCGTCGCAATTAATTAACGCCTCATTAAAACCCAGCCGACCCAGACTGGTCCAAAAAAAAGAATCCAAAGTTTCCCCAGCGAATGTGGGAAAATGCCGGGCCATGAGCTTTGTTTGCCAACCCAATCTCTATCTCTGCTCACCTGCCAGGTGACTGGTAACTGCTAACTAGGTATCTGCCATTTGGCAACTGTAAACGGGCAGATCACTCCATTTCGCCAGGGTTTCTGGCCAAAAACTCTGGACTTATCGATGGCTCAATCAGTCCGGCTGACTGGCTCACATAATGGCTTGATAAAGAGTTGGCAGGGGGCTAACTCCCAGTTGTAACATTGAAAATCAGCTCAAATTGCCATTAAGATTTTTCGGCTTGGCAAAGGTAGATAATGCAAAATGAAGTTGTTTTGTTGGCCAGGAACCAGGACAGGATTGGTTCCCGGTGGTTTTGGTTTCGGTGTTGGTGTTCTGGTGCCTTCAAAGGGTTGCTACCCCCAGCTCCCCAGAAAATTCTCGATTCCCAGGGGCGACATTTTGCGTTTTGGTTTATGCGTCAAAGCCAAAGCCAAAGCCAAAGAAGCCGTCATTGTCTTGGGTTTCTTTTCCCATTTCCCACTGCCTTTTCCGCTCCTTGAGGGGTTCGTTTCCCTTCCAGTTTGTTTTTTTTTTTTTCGTATTTTCCTTGACTTTTATGTATATATAAAAAATTGCATTTTTAATTATCAGCTACGCGCCCGCAGGTTAGAAAACTAATTCCAAAGCAACCCCGAGATGCGAAGAGCTGTCTTTCGGCTCGAATTATGCCAGAGATCTTGGGCGAAAATGGGGGGTATCATCCAGGGTTTGGGGTCGTCTGAAAGGGCGGTCCTTAATGGCGGGTTGCCTTACCTGCCTGCATTGATTTGGCTTGTAGAACATCGGCAATTATTGAACTTTCAACGGGAAAATTAGCATAAAAAGGTGCTCTAATTGAATCCGCCCAGCAGAAGGCTTTCCCTCTCCGCCAGC
The DNA here is from genome assembly GCA_037075245.1 of Drosophila mimetica. Classification (NCBI taxonomy): domain Eukaryota; kingdom Metazoa; phylum Arthropoda; class Insecta; order Diptera; family Drosophilidae; genus Drosophila; species Drosophila mimetica. Next base: position 13,017,752 of record JBAMCH010000023.1, read on the forward strand.
CGGTTAAAAGGAAAAGCAGGAAAATTACGAGAAAAAAAACGGGAAAATAGAAAAGCTGCTTTCCCCGCCTCCTCGAAGATTCCTGGCTTTGGGTCTGGGCTCCTCCACCATAATAAGAAATTCAAATAAACCGCGCGCGCTGTCATCTTAAGCTATGCCACGCCTCCGACTAAAGCACGCCCCAAAGTGCCAACCCCTGCCCAAAACCCCCCATTCCCGCCTCCCTTTGCCAGCATAGTTGGGTTGGCTAAACTCGAGCTTAGCTGCTTCGGCATGGCCACACTGGACAAAAAATGTGATAGGAAAAAGAGTTAATCATTGAAAAAGTAAGATAAATTATTCCATGACCATTAATAATGCGAAGTATGTAACAAACAAATAAAATCATTTAGATAGGTTAAAATTCAAAATATTAAACTAAATTACGAAAATTCTAAGTTCATTCGTAGAAAACCAATGTTCTTTCTTCCTAGCAATTAATAATAATATTTGAAATATTTATAATTTTTGTTATTTAATATTCCAAATCTAACTATTTTAACACTTTTATTTGCAAACTAAATTTTCGAGTCTTTAAAAATGTAAAATTTAGTGGGTTATCCTTTAAATCTATTTATTTATTAAAGCAACCAATAAATTTTTTTTTATCTTTTTAGCTATTTTTTTTCAGTGCAGCCCGCATTGGTCCTGTCTCCTGGCTCCGTTCTCGTTCTCGTCCTGGTTCTGCTACAGCTTCAGCTTTAGCTTCAGCTTCTGGTCCTGCTCTCGTCGTCCTTGCGCACTTTCCAGTCGACAGGATTTCTCAAAGATAAGGGAATTGCTCTGTCAAGTAAAGTGATATATGGTCCGAAAGGACTTCAATTTATACAATTTCTCTTATTTTTTCGCTACTTTTTGCGTTTGCTTTTTTCCCAGACCCCCCATTTCCACCCACCCCACCCCCTCGACGTTTACCCATGTTTGTTGCCCTTTTCCCGCAGTGTTGATATTGGGTTCAGCTCGAGGATGGAATGGAATTGGTAAGCTGGATGCTGGATGCTGGATTCTGGAGCCGGAGCTAAACTTCCCCCGAGTTGCCGGCTTTTTGGGGTCTGCTGCGTGCTCGACAAAAATGCGAATTTCCGAGTTTAGTTTATTTTTCTGCTTTTAGACAATTTTCATTTATTTGTTGTTGGTTCCGGGGGTTCGGGGAGGTTAAGGAAAAGCAATACGTAAAATGGGAAAATAGGAATTCATGACCTTCGGTGTGTGCTATAATTTAATACACTACGTTCAGGATACGAAAGGATATTTTTTGCTAGCCATTTTCAGCCTCGCAGGAAAATGGAAGTGGATAATGTCTCGATCTTGTAGATTAACTGTGGAGTTACAACGATAAAGCAAAGCCGAAAAAGTCATTAACTAAAAAGAGTTACAGGGCGGGACAAACTGGTAATTGCTAAAATGAGGAATCGATGGTAAGAATAGAATTCTAAAAAGCTAGAATTATTTATTCCACATTTTAATTTGTACTAAATAACCTATGTATGTTTTATATATACCCTATCCTAAGTTTTTTAGACCTGTATTTTTGGGTAGATATATTAAATAGGCGAATACCTAAATACCAAGGACCCTTGTACCTTTTAGCTTGCTAATGGATGTTTACAAAAATCCCCAAAATGACAAACAAATAAAGGCAAGCGGGCAGAAGAAGCCGCTGTCAGTGAGGCCAATAGAACATAAACGGCCCAAATATATACATACGCATTTTAATTTTAATAAATAAGCAAAATGGCGACTCGCAGATTTATGCGGCTCAGCCGCCGACGCCAATAAATGGAGTAGACGACCATAAAGACATTTTTCCTCTGGAGGGTTTGGGATATGGAACCAATTTACGAAACGGAGCGTTCCGAACAAATGGACGGAGGGAAAAAAGCGGAAAAAGTCGCGACTCGTCTGCAAATATGAACTTCAAATCGGGTGAAAAAATGAATAACTCGCTGAGTGAATGGAACTGAATCTGAGGCACCCTGGACTTTCGGCACATCCTCGCCGCTTTTGGTGGAAAGGCAAGGATCTGTCAGCTGCAGGCCAACGCGATGCGAGCCTGCAATTGACGGACGCATTGTGCGGCGGACTGTTTTAGGACTCAGCCAACAAAGGCGCCACTGCTTGCGCAACAGGGGACGCTCTGGCACCCCGTACCCCCCTCGCCCATTATCTACATCCACCCACCACCCACCTAACTCACACCCCAATAAACCCAGATCACATTCTGGGGTGGCTCATGCAGAATTTCGGCCAAACCTCAAAAGCATTCGATTGCCTTAAACGCAAAAATAAACCAGTCAGCCAGTAAGGATGTGCACTTCCAAAAAAATATTTAAGGAACTCGAAATATGTTGTAAATGTCCTAGAATTTATGATTAAAAAAAATTAAATGAATAAAATAAAATATAATCGTAAAAAATATAAACGAAAGGGCAATACTAAAATATAATCTTGAAAAATATAAACGAAAGGGCAATACTAAGAAAAATAAGTAAACCGTGCATTAAATTTTTATAAGAACAAAAATTATTTAAATGAAAATATAACTAAATAAATTAAATTAAATTTTCAATACTTTCTAGAAATAAATTTAAAATCAAAAACACAATTTTTCTTAAGTTTACGAAGAAATCTTTTCTCACTGTGCATAAGTATTCCAGAATCTATATATATGATGCAAAGGATATTGTCGATGGCGCAGACAACGAATTTGCGTTAAATTATAATTAGAATTTCTTTTTTATAGGCAATCATCTCCTGGTTGTGCGAGTGTGTGTGTGTTTTCTGCCTGTTGTGTGGGTGTTGTTCGCCTGCCTTTGTTGTTGCTGCTGCTGTAATGTGTCCTTGGGGCGTCGTTTAATTGCTTTTACCAATTTGATTTTCAAGTGCCATTAAGCCGGGCACGCCCCACATGCCACGCCCCCCGCCCATCGCCGCCATTTCAGCCGCCTCCGCATGTGGCAGGAAAATGAAAGCGAAGTCAGTATAAGAAGTGAAAGTATCGCGCGTGCCTCAATTAATTGGAAAATGAATGAAGCTCGCCACTGCCACACACTCATTGTCTATTTTCGGGGAGATCTCGAAAAGCGGGAAAATCGGGAGAGCTGAACAGCGAAAACCGAAAACCCGAACAGAATGACAGTTGCACTACAGCCGCCGTGGAATTCCTCTAGCCGGCATAATTAATGGCGCATGTTGGAGGGCCCAGGGCGGGAAAAATTATTAATTGCCACAACTGGCAACTGTCGCCATGTTTGCCGAACAGCGAACTTTGGCAACCTGACGCTGTCGTCGCGTTGTATTTTCAACTGAAATCCGACAGCCGTCTGGTCTCTGTATTCCGATTTTGAGATACCCCAATCCTCGTATCCCCAATCCACAATCCCCATGCCATGTCATAAGTCGTATGCAACACAGCGGCTAATTGTTAGCAGCTTCCTTTGGCCGCTTATTAATAGAAAATTAAAGCAATTATCAGCGCAGGGAAATATGGCAAAGAGATCGACTGGCATGAGTAATTCCACAGCCACATGGGCAACACGCAGCATTCGGAATGCAGAATACGGAATACGAAACACAAATGACAAAAACACTGGCTACAACAGCAGCAACATCGAGGGGCTGGCATCGCTCTGTTGCATTTCGCATTAAATTAATTACTTTTGGCACTTTTCATTGAGCAAACACATTCTTTTTTCGCTGCTCCTTCGAATGCCTCGCCGCTGCTCTTGTTTCATTCAGCGTCCCGAAATGAAAAATTGTTGTAAGAATTAATTACGCGCCAAACGCAGCAGCAAAAGGCAAAAAAGTACGAAAAAAACACTAAAATAAAAGAAGTAAAACTACAAGAAGCAGGAGCTACTGCAATCAGAAGTCGGGGAGCAAATCATCATTGGTCCGCTTCAAATGTTCGCGGAGCACTCAGGAATTCATTCATTTATCCAGTGGCACATCCATCGATATCCACATCCACCCAGCTCCTTTTATGCACAGAAAGAAATCAGAAAATAATTACCGGATTTTAATTTTTAAAGGATATTTACCAATTATTTATTCTTTAAGTACCTAATGAGTAACAATCTTTTAATTATAATTAAAAAAAAATTAAATTAAATTATTAAAATAATATTAAAGAATTTACTAAACTAAGTTTTTGAGTTAAGATCCAGTTAGTAAATATATTAACTATTTTCCTGTGCACTTGGCCTCCGCTGCTGACCATCTATCCTATCCATCTCAGTGCTCTGGTCGGCACTTTCAATGCCATCTCGAACGCAGGCTAATTAAAGTGGTGTCCACCCACCGAAAGCTCCAGCTCCAACAACTTGGTCAAGAGTCCAGCTCGCCGAAGGTCTGTCCATCTGTCTGTCAGCGCCTGACACTAACCCTGGCCATCGGCCATCGACCGTCGCACATTGGCAACGGATCTGCCGGATCTGGCTGGATGGAACTGCTGATGGCAGCGGAGATGCAGATGGATGTGCCTGTGGACGAGGATGAGGACGAGGACTGGGAGATGGCGAGTGAAGCCTTTCGAGGCGGCACTTTTGTTGCAACTGCTTTCAATTTGCGATTTTTATGCGATTTTTGTTGCTCCTCCGGACATAAGAATGCCGATAGGTTGAGAGGTGCGCTACACTTCCTGGCCCTTAAAAATGTAATACTACAAAGCGAGAAAATATTTAAGAATTTTTGTGTGCCTTATAAAATTTTTTTTTTGATTTATAAAAGTAAATTAAAATGTTAGGAATAACAAAATAAACAAATTTGTTTTTATTTATTTTTTTGACTTGAAATTAAGCAATACTTGTAAAATGTATTAAATTGGTTTATTTTATAACCATTTACACATAAATAAAAATCTCTCATATCTTAACTTCGACCTCATTTATTAAAATAAATCATTGCATACGTTTATAAAAATATTCAAAAATATTTGTTGAACTCTACACCCTTTTAAAGTTCTGTAGCGTATCGAAACCTTCCCAACAACCCGATAGGAACACCCCAAGACAGTATAGTACTATCCCTCATATAGCTATCCCATTTTACGACTCGGCGGCTGACGCTTCACATATATTTATTAAGACTTAAGCCGCACTTGAGGACTTTCTTCCCCCGCTCGGCAATGGAGGAGAGGAGCGACCTGGAGAGTGCGAACCCTCGTCATAATTATATTTTTGTTTTACGGCCTGCAAAAGTGACCAGCCCACCGAAAACGTCTTGAGCCGAGTGCCGTAAAACAGAAACTGTTGCATAAATGACACCTAGGAAGGATGATGTGACCGGGGTTGGGGCACTGGACACTCGGGTATTTGGGTATTAAAAGCGTTTTCCGTTTTGCCGACTCGCTGGGTTGGGTTTTGGGTAGGTGTGGCCACCGAAAAGGGTGGTATATTGGGGGCCAGGGTTCGGAAATAATTCAAATAAATTGACAGCCGCACATTACGCAATGGCCACGTTGCACCAACCGAAATGCAACGTTGCACTTTCCGAATGACCACAAAAACACGAAAAGCCAACAGCAACAGCGAAGGCAGCAGGGTTAAAAACATTTTCGGGGGAACGAGGGCAACATGCACTGAGAATGCAGAGACAAATCTAATTGCCGAATGCAGTCGATGCGAAAGTGCAAAATCATGTCAACAGCAATTTTCCATTGTTAACTGTGTTGGCGACACCGAGAAGGCGAGATGGCCAGCAGAGAGAAAGGGAGATGGCATATTCGATTGGGAGAAAGAGAGCAGAGAACTGAGAACACGGCTAAGTGCAATGTACGCATACTTGATTATGGTTTTATTATCATCATCAGGCAGCGAGGGCTGCCAGCTCCTCTTAGCCATTTCTTTGGCTAATTTCGTGGCGAATCCCAGGCACTTAAATTTGAAAACTAAACCCAATCCCCCAGGCGCCCATCCTTGGCATCCTTGCCGTTGCCGTTCGTACGATCCTTAGCATCCTTAGCAGCCAGCATGGAGCACAGATTGCCACGTACAACTTAATGCGGTCTAAGTGCAATAATATTACTTTACTTCATTTATTTTGCGCAAAAATATAACAAAGATGTGACAGCGCCGAAGAGGAAGAATGGGGTTTTATACCGGAGGAAGCGGAGGACGAGATGGGGACCCAGAAAATAAGAAGACGTTGGCAAACAAGGAAGTTGCTGATGCCGATGTTGCTGCTGTAGTTGCTGCTGCTGCTGCTGTTGAAACTGGAAGCTGAGTACGCCATAATGATGATGTCATTGTCAATGGTATAGCAACAACAAAACTATAACAACAAGAACAATGTCACTCTGCCAAGCATAACAACAACAATGTCAAAGCAGAGCAGCTGTAACTGAATTAAGCATTAAGTGCGGATATATAAACAACCCCACCGAAAAATCCATCCATGTGTGTCTCTCTCAACTCATTGTGTGGGTTGTTGGATCTTGAGAATACAACCGAGTACATAAACAGATATATTCAGTCCAAGTGGAGGGGGAAGGGGTTCTTCAACGGAAGGAAGCATAAAATAAAATGCAGCAGCAACAGCAACATCATCATCATCATCATCGTCTTCGGTTGCAGCCAAAAATATGCAAAGATTTTAAGAAATTATTATTGTGACTTTTATAATATGGCACACCAGCACACGCACACAAACAGGCATTAGCAAATTTTTGGTAAATTTGTTGACATGCGCACACTTTTGGCCACAGACATTTGCAATTGTTGTAAAATGTCTTGTTCTTCGCCGACTGCAACATTTTCCTTAGTTTTCAATATAAATTCTATTGTAGCTACATCTGCAGTACGAAACTTTTCCAATGCCGTCCTCATCTTTTGCTTTTCAGTGCTGAAAAAGCGTAAACTCCCCCAAAGGTACACTGGGAAAAAATAGGTTGTAATGCAATACATTTCTAATAAGGTAAATTAAATACCTGTAGGAATTTATCATCAGCCAAGAAGTATTTACAACATTTTATTATAATTATATTTAACTTTACATCAGATATTTAAAAGTTGTGATATTTTTAGGCAGCTTTAGATTTTTATAATATTTTTTAACGATACTTAAGTATTATCGTTTATTAATCAAATCATATTTATATTTAAAATATTTTTATTATAGCCAAACTAGGACATTAATCACTTCTAAAATTGTTATTTAAAACCCTGTAGTATAGAAATGTAAACTGTTAGTTTTCAATTTTCCCCAGTGCACTTTCATTCAAATGTATTTTTCGCTTTGGCTTGCCAAACCGACAGTGGGCGTGGGAGTGGGCGTGGCAGGGCGGCCTGCATTGACAGCATTTATATAAATTCTGTTGAAAGATTTTTGCCACAGAGCTGGCAAATGTGGGCATGTGAGCTCGAAATGCAAAGAACAGCCATTTTTGATTGCAGCTAAATGCATTAAATTTGATTGGTTGCACATATTTAGGAGTGTGCGGCACATATGTAATATTATATATATCGGCACATAAGTAGACTGTCTTAGCGACTAATTCAAAATTAAATTGCTTTTTGTTTGCGACACATTGCCATCGAGGGGTGGAGGTAGTTTTAAATAATTGAATTGCCTGAGCCAAGTGAAATGTGACTAAATTAATAATGGCAAATAATTGGCAAACGCATTTGTTTCGCATTCCCCAAAGTCCGCACTTAAAGTCACCCAATCAACCCGATCGGGGTGGACCAAAAAAGCGAAGGAGAAGAGCTTGCCCGCAGGCACACTCCACTCCAGAGATCTCGAGTGGCCCATAATCTGATCATTTAATCTGCATTGGAAATCATTATACGCATTAAAGTCAAGCATCCCGAAATCGGAATCGCAGACAAGCCCGCAGATGGAGGCGGCCACCGCATAACAGAAACCAGAGGCAACCACCGCAGAAGCCACCACATCAATATCGCCAGCACCAGAGCACCACCGGGCACCAGATACAGCACCACATCCATATAGCGCATATATGGACCATAATTTATGCCCGCCGATTGTTTCGAGCACATTCGCACACTTCACAATCTGTTCGAGTTACATTTTTATTGACAAATTGCGTTGATTTTTGCGCCGGCGGATGAGGGCCCTTTTCCAGATTTTGTATCTCGTACTCCGTATATGTGTCGCTGTATCTGAATCTGCAGGCCGGCATCGATGGCACTTCAAACTGCAAACGACCGGAACTAGCAATTGTCAATTTGATGATGCCTCCCGCACCGCGGAAAACATCCAAACGAACGAGCGAGCGAGCGAGCGAACCATCGACAGCTCGACAATCAAGCAAACAAATTCAATTATGTAAATGCAGACATCAGCACGGTTACCGAGAGATACAGATACTACGGCCGAGAGATACAGATACAGATATACGGGGAAATTATGCCATAGTAAGTGGGACAAGTACACGCGACATGCCGCGATGAAAGTGCAAAGGCAATCGAGACAAAAGTCAGCCCCATGACATATTGAAGCTGTCCACTTTTCCAGCCGTCCATGGTTCGCGTGGGCGGACAACGGACAAGCGGACAAACGGACAACGGACAAACAGCATCCAACGGCCAACGGAGAGTACATCCAACTGGAAGTGCACTAAATTTTTCATTGAATCAATTGTCAAAACAAAGTTTTGGGATTGTCGCCACACGGATCTCGGATCTCAGAATGCCAGCCGCCGTTCGTGGTGTTACTTTCAATTGAGCTTAATTAAATTTGTAAGTGAATCTAGTGCGGGCCGCACGATATCGCCTTTTCCGCAGACAACCCCGCATTCCCCAGTCGGGATCGGGGAAGACGACCCCCACCGACCAAGTGCAGTGTCTGGGGCGACAATTTACATAATTCAAGTCATTTAAATTATCCGAAAACATTTCAATTCCAGCTCTTCGTACGCCACTTGACACCAGCGCCCCCGCAAAAACACATCGCAGCGCCCATTGTCTGTCCTCTGAATGATTTTGCGATTATGCAAAGTGCATTAATGAGCCTCGGACTTTGTATTTCCCTCCAGATCCTGGCTCCAGGCTATAAAATGCCATCGAATGAATGGCAATGGAGCCATGAATGAATGGCTGAATGAAAGAGTGAGTGAGTCGACGGTGGAGTGAATGGTTTGACAAACGCGTGTCTTGAATGGATGGCTCTCGCTGCGATATCACATTACAGGCCAAAGACAATGGCTAATGCTGCTAAATAGATTTGGCTAAGGGAACGAAACGAGAGATAGAGAAAGAGAGCTGAGGCCAATGAATGCCAAATTAGTGGAGCTGGGCAGGCACAAAGGAAATCCATACCCATTGTATGCCGATGGCTAAGCTAACCATCTGTAATAGAACAAAACACTAATAGCTTACAACAGGCTTATTTCGAAAGAAAGCTGTGTTAGATTATCGAGAATCTGTGGTAAAAAGTTGGAAGAAATTTTAAGACTTATAAAGATTAGAAGATAAAATTTACAATTTTATGTATTTGTTTTAATATTAATTTAGCTATTTTGTATTTTTTATTCATCTTGCTTTGTAGAAAATAATTTTAAAATTTGTAATAATCTGCTTTTAACCACTCTTTAAATAAGAGAAATAATAATATAACAAATACCTTTGTAAAAGTTAGTCGAATATCAAAATAAATTCTTTAGATCTAAATTTAAAGCTAGAAATCAAGTACTTTTTCAAGCCTCACATCTCTCCAACCCCTTTAAAGAACTCCCCCTTACCAAAAACCAAATCGAAGTCGAAACGTACTCCCCCTGCGGACAGAAATTGCTCATAATACGCTCGCACCTGCTTTGATCTGGCCGGGCATTTAACCCAATGCCGATGCTGATCCCACTTAAGACCCGGCTGAACCTGAACCTGAACTGAACTGAACCCGCTGAACCCCTGGGCTTTCCTAGAGCGGAGATGCGACGATGATGCCATAAAGGAGATAAACCCGTCGCATAAAATGGTGTCACATATGCGCAACATTAATCTGTTTTGAAATTATAAAAGTGGCGAGAGAACGCAACAAAGTCGGGCGGGTGAAAAAAGCGAAATTAAAATAGCAACCACTGGGGGATGAGACTCTAAAGGCTCTAAGGGCTGTGCGTGTATGTGTGGTTGTGTAAGCGCAGTTTACAATGTTTTCGCTCCCAAATCATATTCATATGCAAAGCGAGGGCCAACACAATGGTAGAAGTAATGATGCCAACACCGAGCGTGACATTATAACACTCGCAGTGGAGTGGGAATGGGACCGTAGAGGCAAAAAAAAAACGAGGGGAGGAATGGGAACAGGAGGCAACAATAACGAGGGAATTACGAGCATCAAAATGCGCAATGAAAATAAATTAAAGTTTCAAAAACAACGGCCGCAGGGCGGGAATCCCGGCATGTCGTCCTCTGCAATTGTGCAGACAATTTAAAGAACTTTCCGTGTAGGTGGACAGGACAGAATGGAAACTTTTGTTTTGTTTGGTTTTTTTTTGGGGGGGAAATAAGAAATTTGCATAAATTGACAGCAGAAAAATTTTATACGCCACCACATAATGACCACTCGGAGCAGCTGTAAACAGCTCGTAAAAGTAATTACAGTTTCTCTATGGGGTCGGGGGTTCCCCGCTTCCACTTACCCGACGACTGCCCACTAATTATAGGCAACTTAAACGCAACTAATTTTCACACTTGGAAAATGATTAAAACTCCATTTATCTATGTGGCGTGCGAGTGTCTGAGTGTCCGTTTGTGGCCGAAATAATGCGTGTGTGTTGTTTTGGCCAAGGAGCAACAGCGTGAGATCCGGAGATCCAGCGGGAGAGCCACCAGCTCGACACCTTGGCTAATTAATATTAATTGAATTTCTTTGGCCAGCCACTCGGGGCGAGTGCGTGGAAATCCACGCAGCTGTTGTCGGGTGCCACTCGATTGGCATTAGCAGCGCCTGCCAAAAAATAACAACCCAATGAAGTGGAGAGTGCCCTGGTATTTGGAGCAGCACTGCCCGAAAAACTACTTTCATTTGGTACAGAATTGAAGGAAATAATTGTGAGCTTTATCATAAAAGGTTTTATTTATTTATCTTCTAATTTAACAGGGAAATTAAGAAAAGATTCAAAACTGCTCGATTTTAAACAAAATTTATATTTTTAAACAGTGAAGGTATTTTTTGTAATTTTTTGTATTATTTATTTTTTTTTATAAAGTAACTATTTTAATTATTCATGAAAATCTTTGTAAATGAACACCAATAATATATTCTGTTATATTTCTAAACAGTGAATTTTTTTTTAAATAATATAAATTAACTTTAATAATAAATTATAATTATAAACTGACTATGCCAAAAAGAAATCCATTGTCTTTTTTTTTTTTTAAATACTTGGGGCCATAAACAAACTTCTTTCTATGTTCTATCAAAAAGCTATATTTATTATTTTTAAAAATTGTTATAAATTATTTCCAAGAATATATTCTAGACTTTACCATGATTTTCTTCCAGTGCTTCGACCAGTAGAAGTGCATTCAGTTCACACCAGCTCGAAAAGCAGCTAATGCCGGGTCTAAACGATCACGAAACCCTGGCGGAAGTCGAGCAGATGAAGCGTGCTCTGCACGAACATTTCGGGGCAATTATAGTTCAATTATATCGGTCGAGAGAGCGCCGCGTATAGCATATAGCATATAGCACATATTGGCTATACAAAATGACCGGGGCACGCAATGGTCAAGAGCGGGTCGAAAGCAGGGTCAGTTGGCGCTGGACTTAGGGTTTGGTTTTCAGTTTGGTGTGGAGTTTGAGTTGGAGGGCCAACTAACTGACAGCTGGCAAATTGCGAACGGACCCACGTCAGTTGTCAGGACGCAGGACAGCCAGGATTTCCCATTCCCAGGCTGGACTTTGGTCAGAGGTCAAGCCATGAACCCGTTAACATACACACACTGCACGCCAATTTAAAATACATTTCTCGTTTGGTTTTCATAATCTTTTATTTCATAATTTATTACAATTGAAAATTATGTTCAATATTTCCTCATATTCTGTTTCGCCCTCGCTGGACCTACGCCATTCGTCTTGCGACTCGTGGCTCCAACAAGAAGTTCAGGAATTCGTTAATTGGTTTTTAGTTCTTTACATAGAAGCTTCAATTAGTTAATTAATTTAATGATACTGTTTCCTTTCAATATATTTATATTTAATTCATTCTGGCCTTTAAGTCTAGCAATTTAGTTAAAGTTAATTTTTACACGCACAAACATTTATTTAATTCAATTCTCCATATAAATATATTTATAGTTTTTACTTCTTAGAGTTTTCTTTTCTTTTGTTTTATTGATTTAATTTCTGGATTTCGCAACTACTGAGTTAGCTCTCCCTTTCTAACTCTTGTGCTCTGTCTCGCTCGCTCGCTCGCTAGCTCTCTCTTTCTCTCCAGTGTGTGTGTGTGTCTTTGTCTATTTCTACCTCTTTCATTCTTTTGGATTTACTTGATGCTGTCGCGTGGGTAAGTTGTATAAATTGTTCTTCTGTCTTTAAGTTTTTTATTTCTTTTTCTGGTGCACTTTAGTCTATGCTCAGGGTTGCTTTCCTTCTCCTTACCATTTATCGCTAGGATCTAGCTTTAGATTAGGTTTAGACTTAGCTCTATAATTAGTATAATGTTCTTAAGTGTGGATGATCTATGCAAATGTTGCAGTATATTTACAGTGTAGTCTCTAGGGGGAAGTTATCAAAAATGTACAATATTTATTACATACATTACACTCGAATATGTAAATTTATAATCGTATTTATCAATCGTAATAATAATAATGGTAATAATAATGTTGCTGCAGCACTTAATAATCATATTCATAATATTTACGGCGTATACATTAAAGTTTCGAGAAAAATCACATTTTAATTTAAATTCTGACACGAAAATGATTTCAAACGTAAAAAGCCATCGACATCGCCACTTTCTCATATACAATGCGTATTGTAAATCGTATAGCTCATTATCTGGATCATTGTGGGCACTTAGCCACACCGATCCGATACGCACACCCATATTGCCATATCCCCTCAAATCAATCTTACTGATTTAATGTACAAGCTTTGGTCGGTTCGGCGCAGCGAGCGTATCCCCCAGATACGATACTCTATGGGGAAGATATTGGATATCCCGACGATCGAGCATTGAAGGGGCATATAAAAGAAGCTCATACAAAATACTTGGAAACTCTCGGGAATTCTCAGACCCACCAACTGTGGGATATCACTCGCCGCTGTCCGCCATCGACTGCATTTGGTTCCCTTTTCTTAAGCCATAATGTGTATGATATATAGATATATATATATACTATTCAAGATTTATTAAAATTTAGTTTAGGTATAACTAGGTATAGTTTATGTTCTGTATATAGACTCGTATACATCATTCATTCATTCAATGCTTCCACTTTGGTTTCTCATTTAAGGCGTTCTGTACAATTTGCGTTTAAACGTTTCTCAAGTCAATTGTTGTGTCGATTATTTAACTACTTTATATATAGTCTAATAAATTACTAGCGATGCGTACTCGTACTCGTATATCGTATAGTTCTGTTGTATAATTGTGAAAATGTTCGATTTGCCTTCTAATTCAATATCAATTTCAATTTCAATTACAATTTCTCTTCGTAATTACAGCTTTTGCAAATTTAGCAAATTTTGTAAATAAATTTATCGCTTCGCTTGTTAGGTGCAAAAAATTCGCATAAGGTTTCTTCATTCTTGGGGGATTCTTAGAGAAGTTCGTATACATTTGAGTGATTGTTTCGAGTGTAGTCGGTAAGTAGTAGTAAGATGAGTTTGCCTAAGTGTGTCTGCCAATGAAGTGTAAAAGTTGGTTTCCCATGCAAAAGAAGCTCAAGTTTCGTTTTTCGTTCAAAGAGCAGGCTAAGTAATCCATCTTATTTCGCGTTTGTATTTTCAAAATAGGTACTCGCTTTCCACACCTTCAATCTATTTATAGTTCATAAATTCCAAACTAAATACCTAAATTTCGATTTGTTGCCCTCTGCATTTACGTATATTCGTTACCATTTAAGATTAATCAGATCCACAAGCAATGTAAATTCAATTCAGTTCCTTAGCATGTGACGCGTCTGCCAAAAGATCCAACAGGAGTACAAAATAAAGATATCATGGGATAGGGCTCTTGGAGCATCTAAATATCCCCTTGAAAATATCAAAACATAAGTCCTTGCCCCGCTGTAAAATCGGAAATGATAAGCCAAACCAAAATCAAATGAAAACACAAACAAAGGTTATTTTTTCAAATATTTTCTCATATATGCATTTTTGTTCTCATCAATAAATCATCTCTCGTACAATTCTATCCTCTTGCTCAGTGTTTTTTGAATTAGTTAAATTTAAATCATTAATTAAGTAAATGTAATAATAATAATAATAGTTAACTAAGGATTAACGCATACAAATTAGAATACATAAATAAAAGTACAGTTTAAACGTAAGCATAATTTATTATTTATATTACGTATACATATTCAGAGTTATGTATATATGCCTATGCCATTACTTGTTTCGTATTGTTTGTATCTCGCATAAAATTCATACATATACATATATATTCAAATCGGTCCGTGTGCTTCAGTTGGAAAATAATACTACAAGATCCGCACATCCGTTAAAAACTCTAAAAACAAATTCCATTCAAATCATAATGCTCCCTCACTTCTATTTCTCCATTTTGTTTCTTTTTTTTTTTGTAAAAATTAAATTCCATTTCGTTTTTACTTAAATGTTGCAAGGCGTAAAATTAGAAAACAATTCAATTTATTTAAATTAATCGTCTAAACGTAGGATAATATATAGTAGGTTGCTATCGCCTAAACGTAGATGTACGTATGTATCTATAGTTTGTTATCGATTTGTTTTGTATGTACATATACATGTATGCGTAAGGGTATAGAAAACAAAGCGTTACTACAGCTGACTTGTTACATAACTAAAGTGAAACTAAGAACTAGCAAAGAATTCTCCTCTCCTCTCATCCTTTCAAAATTATATTCAAACTCTATCGAATTTCGTGCTGCTTGATTTTCTGGTGGGCGGGGGGGCATTTTCTAAATTCAAACTAAAATCTATAACAATTCCGAACGAAAATGTCGCTTAAATTTTGTGTGTGTTTTTTAGTTTCCTTGCGGGGACTGCGCCTAAATTCATGCTTTAAAAATGTTGTGTATTTTGCATTCTGCAGCTTTGAACATAAAAATTTGCATTTCAAATTGTTGTAGTTGTGTGGGTGTGGGTGTTTGTGTGTGTGTGAGTTCTGGTTTTATTTTGTTTATTTAACTTATAGCTAAGCGTTTCATTTTTGTTTATGCATAAATATCTTTTTTCTTGTTTTTATTTTTTTCCCTTTTTTCTGCTTTTGTTATTTATGTTTAAGGTATACACAAATAGTTTCTTTAAAATTTCTGCTTTTCTTTTTGATGTGGTTGTGTTTTTGCTGGTTTTGTAGTGGTTGTGTTGTTGTTCTGGATTCTGCAGTAGTTGTGGTTGTTGTTGTTGCTTAGCTAATATCATTTTATAGATTTTTTACTACGGTTGCTGTTGTTCTTTGCTTGTTGTTTTTTGTTTGCTATTACTTGACTGATATTGCCACGCGGTATGCTAGTTTTGGGATTGGGTTGGATCGGACTGCTCCTCCTCTTCCTGCTCCTGCTGATGCTCCTCCTCCTTCTGCTCCAGTTGTGTTGTTTCGTGGTGGTGGTAAAATTTAAGCTATGATTTTGGCTTGATCGCTTCCGGAGAGCTCTCTGGTTGCAGTTCCGGTTCCGGTTTGGGGCCGGATTACGCGGATTACAAGTGCTGGCCGTAGTACTCGGCCGGCGGGTAATGCGGATAGCCCTGGTGGAAGCCGGGATCTCCGGGCGGACGGTGCATCATATGCGCCTGGCTGTCCATCATGTAGCCCATGGCGTCGTGGCCATAACCGGAGGGACCTGGATGCGGTGTATAGACTGTTGGTGAGTCGCCAGGAAAAAGAGAAAAAATGCACATAATTAGAAATTGCGTTCGAGTGGATTGTATTTCGAAAATAAGCAGGGCCAACCTCACGGTTCACCGTACTTAGTTCTTAACTAGATCATCGCTATTTCATAGTTATGGATATTTTTTTTTGTTTTCTTTACTATCTTAAAGCTAGAAACAATAGTTACCTGCACGATTCGATTGATCGATCATCGGCTGGACGATTCTCCGCCGCGCATTGATGAACCTGTAAGCACACACAGAAAGAGATCGCATTTTAGTGGCATTCGCTAATTAAAAACACACACAGCCCCAAAAAGGTTGGCCATGAATTATGCATGAATTGGTCGCGGATTTACCGGGACCATGGGTGCATGGGCACTGTGCTCGGTGCTTTATGTGCCCAACTTAGCCATAAACCAAACCAAATCTCCGCCAGAGTCACACTTTTTGCTGCTGCCCTCCAAACGAGCCAGAGATCAATGGGCCGCGCCGACTTTGGTTATGATTGTCGTTTAATAAATGCAATAAGAAATAATAAGCAGTTGCCCGTTGATCCGCAGGATCAGTGGCGACATAAAAAGCGCAAAAAGAGCGAAATGATTAAAGCAGAAAGCCGCCGGGAGCGGAGTGACAGTCACTTGGCCAAGACCATGTTACCCGCAAGCTTTGACACGGCCTCAGAAAAAAATCACTCCTATATCAGCCAAACAACGAAGCCACACAGGAAAAAACCCCAAACAGGGAAAAGGAAAAACAGCAGAGGAATCAGTTACAGGTGCACTGCAAAAAAACATGCTTTTAAACTAGGAAATACACCAAAATATTTATCAAAAAATATTTTAAAAATATTTCTTTGGCATTTCTAAGTTTAGATGTTTGATATTATGAAAAGGGAATTTTTCCAGAACTTTTCTTCCAGTGCACGTTTAAGAAAAATGTAGCAAATTAGAAAATATTTTTAAAATATTTCCTTGGAATTTCTCTTGTCTCTTTCCCTTTGATTTAATTTAAGGGAAACTTTTCCTCCAGTGCACGGATGCTACTCGCATTAGCCCAAAACCAAGTTAGCCGAGGTTAATGCACTTGGCAACTCCTCCTCAAACGGATTGAAAAAGGGAACATTTCACCGCTCGCCCCTTTGACTTTTCAATTTGCAGTTCGTTTTGCGATCTGCCCCTGATTTTTGCTCATTTTGGGGCGGAAATTGTTGCAACGCCCTGGAATCGTTTATCAAAACGACAAAATGGAATTGAGTTCCGTTTGCTGTGCCATATAGATATTTCTCTGGTTTTCTTCTTATTTTTTTCAAGATGCAGCCAAAGAATCGCATCTTGTAAGCTGCAAATCGATTTGCCCGCTGGCCTCGCACTTGATTGGAATGATTGCAGATGGTAGGAAAGCAAGAAAATACAAGAGAAAAAAATATATAGGTTCAAATCGGTAGGATAACAAACATTTGCGGGAGTTATTTATGTACTTAAGGCATAATTATAACTTTTTCTTCTGCAGCTGTAACTAAGCGTTAATATTTAAAACTTGCTCGGGGGAAAGAAAAAAGCGAAACTTTTTCGATTACGAAAGTTACTTCTGCTGTCTGGCCATCTCTTATTGGGTGTTAATGGACTCGTACAGCATCTCCTGGTCATTTGAATGGCTTCTTATGCCCGGCTTTCGGTCCGGCTCAAATTGCGCAAAATAAATACACATTTAGAGAGGAGATATTCCCCCAGGATTAGTGTCCTTGCTCAGCGAAAAGGTGTTGCCCGCCTGCCCATAAATAACCAAAAGTGTCAACATTTTATTTTGCTATTTTCTCTGAAGGTTTTTCTTGCTCTATGCTTTCTCTTTTCTTCCCCTTATTTTCTTTTTGCTTTTTTCTTGTTTTTCCCCAGGACCTTACTACGCAGTGTTGCGTGCCTAAGCGAATCGGAAAGGGAAGAGCAAGGGTCCTTTGGCTACTATTTGTTAATTTGCAGTGTGCTTCGGTGAGCGCGAAATTCAATTTAATTGAGCTGAGTGCCTGCCAGGCGGCGGAGCTCTCACACATTTCTCGCCGGATTTTATTGTGGCCTGTCGCAGCTTAAAAGCATTCCACAAAGCCACCTCGCCACCCCGCATAAAAGATTCAGCAGCGCTTTTAACTTGGCTCTCAAGCTTTTCCATCTCCATCTCTATTCCCCTATATATTCTCGCATCTTGCAGTTTCTGCACTTTCTGCAGTTTTCAGCTTGCCGTGTGTCAAGTTCTGCCGGCTGTCGCATAATGTGCAAAATTTGATGAAGTTGCCGTCTCCTAGAGACGTTTCTCTGGCTCTCTGGCCCTGTCTAAGGTGTAATGCACTTTGGGATCTCTAGGATTTCCAGTTTCTCCAGCAGCAGCAGCAGCAGCAGTCCCCGTTCCGAATCAAAACAAGGCCCATAATTTTGTTTGCCACATTCTTTTCACCTCCTGCTGCCTGTCGGCCTGTTGTGGCAGGTTCTATTTCCTTGGCAGCGTGGGCCGCTTGGCTTATAAATTTGTGTGTGTGCTCTGGTTTTGGTTTCAGTTCGGTTTCGGGTTTAATCTTACGGCCAAGTTGGTGAATAAAGCGTGTGAGTAATGGACAACCCAGGGCATCGTTTACCATATTATGATGTTGTCTGTTTTCGCAAAGATATCTGATCGTATCGGATCGGATCTCGAGCGGATACTCACCAATTATTCACTTGCAGTATCGTTAGGCCGGTGTCCTGGGCCAATTGCTTCTTCTGGTCCTCGGATGGGTAGGGATGCTGCAAGGAAAGGGGGAAAAATTGGGTTATTAAATGATGTTTAAAGTTATATTATCCTTAAAAATATTTTGAATATTTTAAAAATCATAAAATAATATTTTTAATCAATAAGTTTATTTTCTAATATTTTAAAAATCTAAATTTTATTTTAATGTAATGAAAAATGCTATCCCTTTCCCCGCTGAAACATAAATATATATATATATATATATCGTGTAAATTCTCGACAAACTGTTGCAGTGCCCAAATTTACAATCTATCTAGCGAACCGGCCAAACAATCGATCAATCATGGGCCGCAATAAAACCGACTGGGAACCTGTCATCCCATCGATGCGGGGCTGCACTTGAAACGCCGAGTTTTCGGGTGTTTTTGGGTTTTATCAGAGTGCAGTGCCTTTGCTGCTTATCAGCAGTGCCACTCAAAGTGTCCTCAATTGCCGGCACCCTTAGGGGGTTAAGCGAAGGGCGCTTGGAGTGGGTTAAAAAAGGGGGCGGGGTATTGCAATTGGAGCGCGTGTCTAGCGCCAAATGGGCAAACAAATGCCAACGAGCCGTCCACTTCCCATAAATCTTGCAGTCGAACCGCCGACACAGTGGCGTCAGTGGGTAAATAGTTTGGCTAAAGTGAAAGTGCCACTCCCACTGGACAGCCGCCTGCCGCCCCCTTAAGCACAGCTAATCTAATCGCTTGGTTTCTGGCCTGGCGCTTATTACAATTCGTTTTATTTGCCTAGTTGTTGTGCACTTTTGTTGATTCAACGATTCCGATCGCAACACAAATTCACTTTATTAATGTTCGTTTGGGAGTTACAGAGAGATAAATAATTAGAAATACTTTAAGAAAGATATTTTTTAATATTTTTATTACAATTTTATATTTAATGTATTGAAAAATATATAAAATTAATTCAGAAATAATTTTTTAGACTTAAAAATCTTAAAAACAATTTTTATCAAATTTTTTTAAAAATCCTAAAAAGAGTTTCAAACTTTTTAAAATACTTTTTATATTTTTCAGTGAAAGGGTTCAACTCGTAGTCACCTGGTGGCTGTCAAAAATGTATTTCTAAGGATCTCTGTTTGGCGGAAGTAGCCGTCAAATGATTTTGGCTTTGTTTCGCCCCTCGAAAAGTCGGGATATTCTTGTGCGCGTGCTCCAGGGACGAAGGACGAAGGACTCGAAAGCCTTTGTGTTTTAACCCTCGACTGGCCGCAATCGTTTCCGGCAGCTGTGGGCGGTTCCCTCAGCTTTTTCGGCCACTCGTCACCAGTCGATAATTGTGATTCGAGGGGATCCCAGAAATGCCATTCCCATCGCCTGCAAATGCAATTTTGTGGACTGGCCAAGAAATTGTTTGGCAATTTACGATGGCCCCCGAAAAATAAATGAACTGTCACCCAAACAAACACACACACATGTATGCTTGGGGGTTATACATATAAGGCGGGGCCATTTTAGCCATTCCAATCGAAATGTGCAACGCTGCACATCCTTGTCTTCGTCTGTATCTGTAGCTGTATGTCCATGTCCTGACTGTAATGCAATTTAGTTGCCATTGTTGTTGTCCTGCAGCAGCGAGGGCTTGGCCTTCTGTGTAGCTGTAGCTCCTTAAATGCATTTGCCTTATTGTTTGTGTTTAATAAATTTTACGTGTTGTCTTGTCCAATGTCCAAGTCCAAGAAGTCCTGTGCCCGCCGGCAATAGTTGTTTGCTGTCCTGTCGAGGCCAGGACTTTCAGCCTGACACGCCCGCACTTTGGACAACAACAACAATGGGACAACCGAACAACAAACAACTAGCTGATATAGCCAGATACTATATGAAATTTGCGTATTGACAAATAAACGTAGGAGCCATGTAAATACAATGGACATGCCAATGGCAATGTTAGCCCCAACTTCCCAACTGCTGCTGCACCTCGATTTCTCAGCCTGCCTCGTCCGCATATATAAAATGTTCAAGAAGTCAGAAGGCATAAATTACATGCAGGTAAATTAAAACGGAATTTATAGCATACTTTGTGGCGCACATCTATTTGCCGAGATGGCTTTCTCAAAAGGAGGCGGTGGGTGGGGATGTGGGCGGGGGTTTAGCTGGGTTTTAGATGCAGGTGGAGCCTGGTTATTGATTTGATGTTGTGGCCAACACGGGCCGAGACATCTGGCAGTAGCAGGAACAACTTTGTGGTTGTCAATGGGGAAAAGGAATGGCAATGCAAACTTGGAATAATTAAGAGTCGATGTCGGGGAAAGAACATATATATTTTGGATTTTATTGCTTGGACAAGAAAGTTTATAAGAGCTTGTGAAAAATATTATAAAGGTTTATAAGTCAATGGGAATATTTGTAAGGAATATTCAAAATCAATAAAAAAGCTTCTAGAATATGTAATTATTTCCATTGTTAAACAGTAAAAAGATCTTAAAAATGCCTTAGGATTAAGCTACTACAAATATGACTTCTGTAATCTGGAATCTTTCTTTCACAGAGACAAAGACTTCCTTACCAACTATAAATACAACACACTTCTCCTTTCCTCTACAGAATATAATCCTTTATATATAACCAGCAGGTCAAGTTCGTTGACTTGGGGGATCAGAAGTGCATATAATTCATTTGCAAAAGCTTTTCTTTCAACGCCTACTCCCAAGAGACTGTCTCCCTATCTCCCATCTCTGTCTGCTTAAGCGTTTTTCTTTCAGCTGCACTGTGTTGCACCAATTAGACTAATGAAAGCAATTATGCATTTCGCACTCGCATACTGAAATATATATATATCTACACACGTATATATATATTTAGATATACAGAGAGTGCATAACATGTCAAGTAGAAACAAAGTCCATTTGGTTTATTAATTTACCATACGACAAAATAATTAATTACTGTCACGCCTTTAAGTTGTCGCCCCAGCCCATGGTCCCCATGGTCGCTCTGTCTCTCTCTGCCCCTCGGCTGGCCGTCTCTTTCTTTCCCTCTGATTTCTGTCTCTGTCTCTGCCTTCTGCCTTCTTGTCCCTGTGGCAACTTGACTCGCTCCACTTTTTTTTGCCAGCATATTTTCACTTTGTTGTGTGTTTATTTAAACTTGGCAAATGAATTTAAAACAATCATCGCACACAGATGTGTTAGAGGGGGGGTTTTAACTCCTTCATCTCCCCCCTATTGCTGACAGGAGGGGGAGTTCCAAGGCCCCGAGGAGAGAGAGACCCCCATTTCATTGGACCTGGGCCCAATGATGTCAACATGACTGCAACGCCGTGACACATGGCACAACAAGCCCAAGAAGTCTGCCTGGCCTGCCTCCCCCCTTTCGGATCCACACCCCTACCTTTCGACGGCCCCCCACCCATGACCACCACACATACACATGAGGACCAGCAACAGCAACAACAACAGCGGGCAACCATGCGATGCCAGCGATGCCGACGCCATTAACAACGCCAAATGCGACGCCATTTGTGAAACAAGCCAACGGCAACAGCAACAGCAACAACTGCAACAGCAACAGCAACAGCAACAACGTTGGCAGCAAATTGCAGCGGTGAAAATTGCATTGCCACAGCGAAGAAAAGGCGACTGTTGGCCATTATGAAGATTTTTTCCAGTCTAAACAAAGCCAAATGAGTGTTTTTCCCCCGCATTTCCCCGTCGCCTTTTGGTGCCACCAATGATAAGGTGAGCTGGGAGGCCCAGCACTAATCGCAATGTTGTCCCCATCCTGAGTATGAAAAAAAGGAAATCATAATAATATTCAGCTTGGCAACCAAGAGGGCTATAGAGTTATGAGGATGCCCTACGTCTAGCAGGTCGCGAACTGGATGGAAAATAAATATGAAAGAGATTTAAGGTCTATACAAGTTGATTCAAAGGCCTTTGTGTCGCATTTAATTAGAAAACGCTAGGGGCAAGATAAGTATTTGTAGGGAAAAGTACTTTAATAGCTTTGAAATTTAAAGTTTAATATTCTCGTACTAATATTAAAACCTTTAAGCATATATTATATTATAGAAATTAATTTATCAAAATAATTTTAAACCACCCATCTAAAATAATCTACAATATTCTTTTAAAACTATAAAAAATTTAAAAAAAATAAAAAAATTACGGATGAATAAAATGCAATTTTTTTTTTATATTTATTGAGGCATTTTAAAATATTTTCTTTTTAAAGCGCATTACAGGTTCGTCTTGGGCCAACACCTTGAACTGTGCCACACACTAAGCGCCGTTGCAACATGACTCGCTGACAACAATGCAACTCTTTCACCGCGGCTGCACCTAATTCCCCCCAGAACCCCCCCTTTCGCAAAGCCCCTTCGACCTCCCTCTATGGCTTCCTTTGGCCATTTTGCCATGGCTTAACATTTCGCGCTCTTCGCTTCTTTTTTCGGGGGTTGCAAGTTGCAACGGCAACGGCAACAGCAACACCAACAGCAACGTCAAAACGTAGGCCCAAAAGCAGAACAGCAACAACAGACAGCCGGAAGAAAATTGCCGGCGAGGGAGGGTAAATCGAGAATGGGAACGAACCTGGGGCATATGGGCAAACTGCACACACATGTGGCTAACTGCTCGAGTAGGCGGAGCACGCGAAATGAGACTTTTTTTGCGCTGGTGTTGCTGCCGTTCCGTTGGTGTTGCTGCCGTGCCATTGCCGTTGCCTTGGTTGCTGTTGTTGCTGCCTGTCTGCAATGCGCGCCAAATGTAAACAAAATATTCGCGCGCCTGCCATAATTATGGCAACCAAGCGGCGGCAGCAACAACATGGGGAACATTTTTGCAACAACGGCAATCAGCCGAAAAGCAACAACAAGGCAGCCATGCAATGCCCCCAATGTTGCTGTTGTTGCTGCTGCTGCAACGATGTCTGCGTCTGGCTTTTGTTTTTTGGTTGGCCAGTCAGTTAACCCGGCCCCAAGCACCCCGCCCCCTTTTGTCCAGAATGCAATACACTTCATTAGCACCATCATTGCGGTCTTATTTGGGGTCTGTCTTATTCGAATTTTATGGCTTTCAAGCGACAACTCTGTAACTTAATTTATTTGGATATTATAATGATAAATTTTTATATATAAGTGACTAAATTACACCTACGAAGTATTACCGAATTTCGGTTTTTCATTAAAGTTCTCTAGATTAAGTCTTATTTAAACTACGATTTTTCAAAAACGCTTAAGTAAATTATTTTTAAATCCTCTAACCAATAAATCAAATTGCCAATCATTGCATTACGCCAAATCGAAGGCCTTTGAATACGAAATTAAAGTTTCAAACGCATGTCGGCGTAAAGGAAAAACAATTTCCCTAATGCGTTGAAAAACTGTTAATGGCATTAAGCCGGGACGACGACGGAGTCAGTCAAGGATGTGGATTCCCGACGAGGATGTGCAGGCTGTGAAAGTCGAGACGCTGCCGCCGCTGGGCAAACATGAGTGATGCGCTGATTTAAACGGCAATTCATCAATGTCACCGAGGGTTTGGGGGAAATGGGGGTGGTTGGGCTAATGCTTCTTCCGTTTACTTTACTTTTGCGCCCAAGGGGGTGGCTGGCGTTTTAAAACGTGTTCTTCTTCCTTCTTCTCTTTTTTTTTGGGCCAGAAACGCATCCTCAACTTTAATTTCCGATTCGCTGGCTTATCGCGCTGGTCAGCTTTTGGTCGTTAACTTTGGCCACACACACTCGCTTACCGAATTCCATTAAGATTTCTATCATTTTACATACGCACTAGCAGCAGCAGCAGTGGCAGACTCACAAAAAATCCCCAAAACTAATGGCCAAAAAACGTAGTTGGAACTTCCTTGACCCGTCCAGCATTAAAATCTTATAGTTTTGTTTGGCTCTTTCTTGGCTCGACCGCATATTCAACCCTTGGCCACCTTGGATTTTCCCTTTTTCCCTTTTCTTTTCGGGTTTTTTGGTTTCTGTGTTGCTTAACATAAAGTGGCGCATAACAAATCTGTTTATTTGTATTACACATCCGCTGGATTGGACTGGACTTCCGTTTGGCATCTCCGAGATGCGAGAAAGGAACTTTGAACTGCAGTTTCTAGCTTTGAATAGCTATTGCCATTGGCAATTTGTTTTTAGTGCCGCATTTCGAGGCCGTTTAGCCGAGCTCTTTGATGGCCCCAAAATGGAAATCTAATTGGACGCGATGACCGGGCAAAGAAGCTCCGAAAGGGTATTTTCTATTGCCAACTGGATAAATGGCCAAATGGCTAAATGGATGCTTAGGCCGAGTGAGTGGTCTGCGATTGGACGTGGCAGTTGTAAGGGGGTTTGGTAGGGGAAAACTCTTCAGTCTGATCAAGTACAGCACACAATCTTGTTTGCATTTCCCACCCTAATGGCCATATAATCAAGGTTTTGAATGGCGCCTCCCTCGGCTGCTATCGTTTACATCATCGTGCAGGCTTTTCCTCGAACCCTAGACACCCCGCCACCTCTCTCGTTTTCCCACCAGCTTTTCCCCACCCACTGGGCCGCCCATTGACGCAGGCCATTCATTGGAGCCCATGCGGTAATCTTATCAACCTGCCACACGTTGGAAAAAAGCAACGAAAATAAAACAATAGCTGCACTGTAAAAATTTTTAATACCAAAACATTTTACCTTTAATGTCAAATAAAAATTTAAGTGTTCTTTAAACCACATTTAATTTATCTACCAATTATGTTGAGGTAAAATATTTTTCTTTTGTTCTTAAAATTTCCAACTCGTTTTTCAGAATCTTTAAGGTTTTTTGAAATTTATATTTGAGTTGAGGTTTTATTTTCTTTCATTTAAAATATTTTTTATATTTTATTTATCTATTTTGAAAGATTTTCTTAACTTCTTAGTTTAATGTATATATTAATTAATTTATTTTATTTAATAACTTTTTCCCCCAGTGTGTCTAGGCCACATTCTTATCAGACTGGGGCTGGTTTAGCTCCTAGTTTCTAGTTTCTCGGGGGTGGGGCCAACAGCCCCCAGCCAGTCAGAGATTCCCACCGAGATCGCGATAACATCTCTGACGTGCCGGAAAGCCATTGGCCAGAAATCGGAGGTGGAAATGAAGGTAGTACCGAAAACAAGAAAAGCAAAAAAAACAGCATACTACTTGCGCTACTACTCACCGTTAAATGCTGAAACAGCCACGCTCTCAATATGTTGGTTGCTACTTTTGGGAAAATGCCACGTTTCTTTTGGTTCTTTTTGCCGCTCGCATCGTCGTCCTCCTCGCCGGTGCCCTCTCCACTTCCTATGCTGGCATTGCTGGCATCACCTGGAAAATTCGTAGGGAAATGTTAGAAAAGTGTGTGGGGAAATCTTCTTCTTCTGCCTCCGAAGGGCCTATGTCAATATTGTCACAGTTCTACAAACTACTATACCATCCCATGCCACATAACCCCCAAGCAAAATGAGAAGACTACTACTCCACTACTACTACTACTACTGATCCAAGACGACTTTTGTGTTTGCTGTTCTGGTTTATGGCTGTTTGTCAAGTGGGCATAAAATTACTCGGCTCGGTCGTAACGATAATCATATGGATGACATTGTTTGTGACTGCAGGTCAGTAGAATGGGAGTCCAGAGTGGAGAATGGAGAATGGAAAGTGGGTAGTTGGGCTACCAAGACTTGTTTATAAACAAAATTAATATTTGTCAGGGCTGCCGCTTTGGCTTTTTGGTAATGTTCCTGCATAATTTTTGGTTAATTTAAACTCCCCCAAGGCTTTTATCTTTTGTTTGCCGAAAATCTCTCAGCCAGCCAGGCGTTTCCTGTGTGCTTTGCTTTCCTTTTCATCATCATCATGCTCATCGTATGCGAGGCATCACTGTATATTTTTGTTTAATATTAAGTATGTTATTTGTGTGTTTACTTAAAGTTTTAGTTACACTTAAGTAACTCAAATGCCAGCAAACAGGAAGCCCGAATCGCTGCGCACATGCAAACAAAATAAACCAGACCAGAGCAAAGACCATGGATTGCATAATTTCACGCTCCTTCCCCGATGATGATCATCAGATTTCAGATTTCAGGGGGCCCAAAGCAAATATTGCCCAACAGCCGAAATGTCTAACTTGGAAGCCGTAGCCGTAGCCTTCGCTTAATTCCTTCATAAATTTTCCACGCTTTATCTTTTGCACAACACCTTTGGCATTTGCTTTCGCTCCACCTTCACTTTGGCTTTGGCTGCTTTTCATTAATTTTTCAGTTAACTCATTCATTAATTTTCACACACAGTAGCCGCACCTAGAAACGAATACGTAAACCAACACCCAAACACTCAATGGTGGCAGACTTCACGCCATTTTGCGTAAACCGGAAGTTCGTTTTGATTAATTTAGTCGCCGATGGAGACGTTCGCTTGGCGAGTGGTCAGAAAAGTGCAGAAGGGAAGCGAGGGGAGGGAATTTTCCAAATGGGCCATAAAACAAAACCCGATGGCAGCAGACCAAATAAAAAATACAAAAAAGCAACAAACAGAACCTGGGGAATTCTGATGGTGAGAAAAAGCAGGCCACTCTATACTCTCGATTTAGATAAGGAAATGACGATGATTTCTTGGATTCACATTCATTCACCCATTCTAAAAAAGCATCCCAAAAATTAGATAAATATTTAAAAGAAAATCTGGAATTTTATTACTTAATATTCAAGGGAAAACACTGATTTGGAAAGCCACTAAGCAAATCAGCGGAACACCAAACCGGAAAAGAAGTAAAATTAATTTACCAGAAAGAGGAAAAAAACCGAAAACAAAAGAAGTTCCCGAAAACAATCACTTGTTGGAACCTTTCTAGCGCCTTTCGCCCCCAACATTGTTTGCATAATTTAGCAATTATGGAAATGTGTGTGTAGAGTATACCATACTATCCAAGTTGGCCAACGGAATCTGGCCGAAATGAAAGCCTAGAAGGAGGCGTCCATTATGCAAAGCTTATCGAGAAGCACTGTGAACTGCACTTTAGTTGCGACGAGAGCGCAGAAGAAACTAGCTGCTGGCACTTAACAACTTCATTAAAAGTTGTTTATGATCCTCGAAATTGATTATTCCACTCATGAGGGGGATGCGGAAGGGGGATCGGTATCCCCCCTCTATAAGGGGGGATCCACAAGGCACTCAAATCGCGACGGGCGCGCGCTTAAGAAAACATGAAATTGATTAATGCATTTGCCTGCAACATGGTCAGGAGGAGTCGCAGATGCAGATGGGTCGTCTGCCGAGGGAACTCGGGAACTCGAGGCCTGGTATCTGCTGGTGATATGTAAATTCCTTCAAGTGGATTGCACTTTACGCCGACTCCAAGTTCGGTTTGCGGTGTGGTGTGCTCCCATTTCCATTTTCTTCTTATATTATTTCCCCTTTCCTTCTTTTTTTTGAGACCCAAACACAATTAATCTTTGGCCAGAGCCGCATCTTCTGGCTGCTCGCTTATTATTGTTATAATAACGATGTGCAAAAGCACTTGTGCCACTTGAAAGGGCACTCGTAAGTTGTCGGAGTTGGAGGGAAAACCTCGAGGGGGCTGGGGAAAACCGATTAGGACGCGGTGCGTTTTCGTAGTGCTTTTTCCCAAAGTGCTTTTCGCTGTACGCGATAAAGGCGCTTGCATTTTTGCTTTTAATTGAATTGTTAAGCGCAGCGCAAAACTTAATTAATTTTCACTATAACTTTGTGGACTTTATGGTGCCCGCTCGATTCTCAATAAGTTTGCCTTTCACGAGGGGGAGGGGGCGGGGGGAAATAAATTTGATGCCGGGGCAATTTTCGGGTGGGTGGCTCACACAGGCACAGAAAAGCACACACACACACGCGAGAGCTCCAAGCATTTTTATTTATTATTGGCTTAAAGGACGAAGGATGCAGGAGCCAAAGACGCAAACGCAGACAGACATATATATATTTTCCCATATATATATATATACCATGAGTGTGTTGTTATTATTGCAAAAAACTACAGTTGGTCTGCCTTGCTTGCCACATTTTCATGTTTGTTTTCGGTGCGCTCCTTTTGCTCTCATTTTTTTCGCCTGCCTTCTACAATTGCGCAAAATTCCAATTTGCAGTAAATTTTGCGATTTTTCCTTTATACGGACATACAAAACATTTTTAGTTTCCTGCTGGCTTTTCCTTTTCCTTCCGCCTTTTTCCCTCCCTCCCTCCTCCCCCAGCCAGAATGCAATTATAGAGTAAAGCTGACAAAAACCCAAATGCTTCGAGATGCTTTGCGGAAAGTTGCCCGATTGATTAAGATTTTTGCAGAGCCAGCAGTTGCAAAAAAATGGGAAATAAATTTGGAAAAAAATGGATTCCCTCTTAAAATATATATTAAAAAATATTTCTTTAATTTTTCCATTTAAATCAAGCAAAGAATTACTTTTCTTGGCTGCATAAAATTCCCCAACAAAATGCACTTTTCCACCCGTCAAGTTGAAGCGGGAAAAACAAACAAAATTGCTTTTCCCCGGCAGACGAGAAGCGAATGGAGAAAGACAGTGAGGGCTATAGATATTTTCCCTCTCTGGCTGGCAAAATATTTCCAAACTACTTTGTGGGTGGAGCAGAGGGGGGTTTGGTTGGCTTTTCAATCGTAGCAGTTTTCAATTAGTTTTTAAATAAACTTTTACCGGCGCACCAACTGAGAAACGCCAAATGCTACCGCACAAGAAAACTTTCCATTTTCCATTGGTGTTCGAGGGGGGAGAAACGGGGGAGCAGAGTTTTCAGTTTGTTTATACAAATCCATGCCAATCGTCTGTCAATCATTTTCCAATGGGAACGTGGAACATGGCGGAAGTCTGCTTAAGCTCATCGCTTCGTCGAGTATTTTTCAGTGGGCCTAACTAATTGAGTTTGGCCCGAAATGATAATAAACAGCGGCGGCGGTCTAGGCCGGTTAATTGAATTCAAAACATGTCAAAAGAAATCAGGCACCCTGGGTGGCCAAAAACGCCCTCAAGCAGCGGCATTTGTCCCCCAGCTGCAGCTTGGCAAACACTCAAAAGTCCCCGGCTCAAGTGTTGGCCAAGAAGCTGCGCTTGAGCCAAACACTTCAGCGGCAGAAATGCCAGAAAGAAAGAAAAAAACAGAAGCGCCTGACAAAAGCCCTGGAAAGGGCGTCATCATCACGCTCAACGCGTCAAGTGGGTGGCCCGTACAGTAAACACTCGAGCGGTGAACCCCTCGCACCAGAAGCAGAAGTGAGACCTCCGAGGTGTTAGCCCGCTTATTAGCCAACATGACTTGGGCTGATTTATGGCCCGGCATTTATTGTTTATGAAACGCTTTATTGAATCCCATCTCCACCGCCAGCACAGTGATAAACATGTGCAATTCATTTCGGTTTAGAGCGGTGACCAGTCAAGTGATATGCATACGATCGGCAAATTAATAATGCTTAAGTGCCACTGGCAAATGGCTTAATTAAACATGGAATAATCAGCGTAGTTTGGCTTTGCTTGGCCTGAAAATCACCAATGATTTATAACTATGAGTTATAAACGAGGAAAAAACATTCAAAGCTAAGTTATATTACTTTTTAATAACCCCTAAAAATATTTGAAAATATTATAATATATATTTGACAAATATTTTGCCTTATATTTCTTCTTCCCCCTTCATTTTTCCATTTGTCTCATTCGTTTTCCCTGGCAATTTTCATGTGCGAATCGAAAAAGGGAGAAAGATGAATAAACTGCAAATTATCGGAGGCCGCAAAATGATGATGGATCACCCAATCGCGCAACGCCATAAAGCGGCAACAAGTCAATAAGAACAACTACAAGAGCTCAGGCATATGGCGAACCAGACTCCAAAGTCAATAGCAATTTTTGTGGCCATTTTTTGTTGTGATTTTTTGTTGTTCCCAGGCGCAGGCACACACAAAAAACAGTTTGAAGTATTAACACAAAAGCCGCTTTAGCTTTTGGCTTTGCCATCCACACACGAATATACAATATATATATATGTATATCTTTATAGAGAGGAGGAGGCTTTTTATGGAGGATTTGTGTGATCCGCTGCAATATTTTGAGCCGAGCAGCAACAACCAACAAGCATCATCATTGTCGGCTTGTTGCATTGTTTTTGGCCAACAAAAAATTGGAGATTGGGGGAAAAAATAATAAAAATAATAATAATAATGTTGCAAGGAAAAAACGCTTTGCGATGCTGCAACATGCTGCATGCCTCATTATTTTCGTACGGATTTTTGCGGTTCGCCTTGGACTCTTTGGATTTCGGTTCTCAGGCTGATGCTGGGGTTCCATTCAATAGGCTTTTTGAAGCCGAATAGGAACTGCCTGGGCAAAAAAAGTTTATTAAAATTCCAGGCCAGGCCAGTAAAAAAAAGAAACAGACCAAGCCAACACATGTTTTCACGCCTACGAAAGAAAAAGCAGTTGAAGAAAGAGGGAAAAAAAGCTGACGGAGCACCGCCTTATATGCAGATTAGCCTCCCCACATGCAAAATCAAATTATTCAAATTCAATTATTGTCAATTTTATTTATTATTAATGCGCATAATTGTCAAATTTGCCAAATTTATGAACCCCTCTGTTTGGTTTCGCTTTATTTTTTTTTCGTTTCTCTCGTTTATTTTAAGCCATATGCAAATGGCGGTAAGACAAGATTTCTGTGCGCTCAATCCGCTCGAATTTATGAGACATGTTGAAATGCATCTCACCTTGCTTTTTCGTGGATCGCAGGTCTGCTTCTCCGTCTCAGAATTTCAGAATAAAAACGGAGACAGGAACTCTGAAAGCGAGTCTGGAGTTGATCTGCCACCAAGGGAGTTGGCCGGGAAGATTAATGGCAGCGGGTTTAATTTGTTTTTGGCCGCTCAGGTATTCATTACTCTTTATGCACTCGCATTGACACCTTCTCGAAAAAAGGGAGAAAATAAATATACATTTGAATGGGGGGCCCCCACAGGTGAGTGACTCGCATTTGAGGCCTCCTTTGGTTTATTACCCTCACATTTTTTGCTGTGTGTTCTCTATGCCGTGTGCTACATGATATTAAGCAATTCATAAGCGTGTAATTTCGTTTAGCACACGAACCAAATAAAAAAATGAGAGAGGGGGAAAAAATTAAATGTCTGCAGTTGAGTTTTTCTTGACATCAAAATTGCAGTTGTGCCGCAGCAGACAACGCGCCAAATTCAAGGCGGTTCCAGACATTGGGGATGTTGTTGTTCTGCTTCTTCTTCAGCTTCCTCCCCCTGCTTTTTATTATTTTTTTTCGCTGTTTTTTAATAACACACACAGAAACTGCTTTTTAACAGCCTGAAAATTATAACGCATCAGTCACGAAAACATGAAGACAAGGAAACTTTTTTCCCCCAATTTTTTATGCCATTTCCTGTAGTTTTTCCCTTACTCCGCATGTGAAAATCTGCTGTGTTTTTTTTCTCTCTGTACGTTGTTACCCCATTTTGTGCAGCTTTGTCGGCCATATTGGAGGGGAAAAGTCTGAGAGAGAGAAAGAGATAGGGCGTGCTATAAAGAAAGAGAAAACAGTGCAAAAAATTCGCATTTTTTTCCCGCCGCCTGTACTTAGCAACAAAATGGTTTATTAGATTGAAAAACGAGAGGCAACACAAAATAGATACAACTCTAGTCTTAGTTTCCCCCTTTGGCTTGAGAATATGCAAATCAAGTTAAGTAACAGACAGCATAAATTAAAAATAAAAAAAGCGAGACTAAAGAATCTAGATGCGATGGGAGATCAGAGATGAAATGAATCTCTGAACCGCTCGGCAACTGTCCCATAATAATGAAATATTTCCAACTCGAAACGAACCGAGAAAGACTAGACAAAAACACGCTTGTAAGTTATTTATGTTCTCCCTACTAATTTCGAATTTGAATCTTTTTCTTTTTTGGCTGTGTGTGACCTTTGGGGCCTATATCGATATATTTGTTAGATGTGTGTATTTTTCTTAATTTTGAAAGCGTATTAAATTACGAACCGCGAGGTTCCCCCATCCGCTGGAACCGAAATTGAAACAAGAATTTCAAGTATGTTTAACCCAAAACAGAAGAAAAAAATCGAAAAAATCCGAAACAGAATCAGAATCAGAGAACAAGAACCGAAAAACCGAAACCGAAACGGAGACCAGATTGGATTGGAGTGGAGTTGGAGGCTCTGGGCTTAAAGTATTTCACAGGAAATCTTCGGAAACGCAACCCCACGGCACACACACAATGTGTTCTACACATTTCTTTTGCTACCCCGCTCTGCCCCCCCGCGCTCTGTGTGTGAGAAATCGAAATCCCAAAAACTAAATCCTATAATGCCTGCGAGGGGCGCACACACAAACCATCTACACCATTCGAAAAATCGAAAAATCCGACCCGCACTCACGCACGGCTACATTTTGAAATATCTCATCGTGTGTGAGTGTTCAGTTCGGTTCGGTATTTCTTATTCTTCTGGGTTGTTTTGTTTTTTTTTTCACATCCCCACCCAGGTTTCCAGTCCCTTTTGGGCCCCATCTCAAGAGTCACAGGGCAGTGACTGAACAGGCAACCCGAACAGAGCGTGCGCTCACTCTATAATAATGATAAGATGGCTCTTAATCACAAAATTTATATGTGCCCCGGCATTTAGTTGTTCCTTCGCCCCGAACAGGCCAATGTCCAAAGACCAGAAATCCAGGGATCTGAAGAGAAACTGAACACTGAAAGACTAAAGTCTGAGGGAACTGAACTGATGATGGGTTATGCGCGTTTATAATTATGGGTCCTGTCATTCCGCATCTCAAAGTCTACAATTTTCAGTTTAGTGCGGAACAGAGATGGGCAGTCATCTCTCTCTTCTTCGGTTCCACCATTTTGCCAGAAAGTTCTGATCTCCGAAGGGGGCGTGGCATTTTTGGGGTGCTGCCCCACTTCATTGGTTACAATAATTATACAATTATAAGGAGAAAGCTTACCGCTTGCACTCGTTCCGAAGTTGTCTGCAAGTAGAAAATAAAATGCAAAAATTAGTTAATTATTTGTTTAGTCATTATATTTTTAAGGAACAACAATAACCTGCCTGAGACCCAAATATTTCATTCAAACTTGGCTATAATAAATCTTCTCATAACCCAAACATTTCAAGCCCAACAACAGAAAAAACAGATTGAAAAATTTCGTGCAGACTTCTGACCGCAAATTGTTGTGAGTTCTTTTTATGCTTTTGTCGGATTTCGCTGGCTATAAAATATGAAATATATATTCACACGCAGAAGGGATTGGAAGGGGTGGCAATCAATCAAAACTATGCGAAGCCTGTGGAATCAGCGCCAAGTGTGAGCCCCAAATATTTGGAGCAAATCAAATGCAGCCTCAAAGAAAACAAAAGATGTTGGCCGTTTCGGTTTCAACATTTTTTATTTTATTACTCCTTTTATTTAGAGCTTGGCCATTTTTTTTTTCTCAGTTTTATTTTTGGCTTTTTCGCACGCAAATCATTTTTGGTTGCTTTTTTATTTTTATGCTGGAGGCATTATGCAAATCTCTTTTCGACGGACTAAGGTATCCATAAACATAATATTCAATCTTTGAGAGATTTTTGCATGAATTTTCTATGCTTAATTTGGGATTGAAATCAGGTCTTTTTAGAGGAAATATAAAACTCTTGAAGTGTTCCGAAACAAAGAAAATATGCAGCCTTATATCTGTTTTGTCCCTGTCTTCCTCCCATATCACTGGTGTCATTTAGTCAGTTTGTAATGACATGGCTAAGAGTATTTTGTGAACTCGGCTTTTGAGGTTGGCCAGCTCAATTGCAGCCTTGGCATCTCGAAATGGACGCGTTCTTCTTGTCATTTAAGTCATCGAACACGCATTGGTACATTGTACACAGTGTCGGTGTCGGGTTTGTTGTCGTTCGCCGTCTCTTTCCATTGGGCTGATGCTCCTTCTCTCTCTCTACTCTCAACTGGATGTCAGTGTCCTGGAACGGCCATCACCAGACCGAGTTACCAGGTTCCCAAGTTCCAGTCCCAGTCTCATTCTCAGTTCGGTTCCACAGTGTAGGATCCCCAACCCCCCGAGCAGTTCATAAATAATCGTCTTAAGTTGATGGCAATGCGGTGACTGTCGACGATTGCTGGGTGGCACTCGCAGCAGTCAATGGCACACAGAAAGAAATAATATCAGTATTTTTTTTTAACATTTTTAAATAACAAACTTGCATTTAAAGCAGGGAAAAGCTCTTACTAAAGTTCCTTGATATCTTTGCCCATTTGTTGGGCGCCAATTAATTATCATAAGGAAATTATGTGGCTGTAAATTTTGTTTTCTCCAGTGCAGCTTTTCGGCTTGGCTTTTTGGATTTAAGCCCGAGTGCTTAACATTGCAGTTCGAAAATGAAAAGGCACGGGAATTTATCAGCGCTGCTGCAGAAAGAAAGCAAAGGCGGCTGGGAATCGTTCAGATATTCCGAAAACGTTTCAATGAATGTCAGCAACGCATTGCTTCAATTTTTTCTGCTCTGTTCAGTTCTTCTTCGTTTTTTGTATATTTTTCTGTTTACCCCTTACAAACTTGTGTCGTGTCTGATCCCATTTTAATATTCTAGATACTTAAATAAAATACGTGTCTGGCCTGGCCAACAAACGTTTATTGTTTGTTAATTGATTTCGCAGCCAAAGTTCTGGTTAAAATGCAAAGTGCAGCTTTTTCAGACGGCGTCGCGAGGAAAGGAAAACAAAAATTGGAAAAAAAAAAACAACAAAACGAAGACAAAACTTTGCACACTGGTCTTCTGGTGGCTGGTGGCATTTGGTATGCAAAATTTGTTTGCCTTTCGGCCAGGCCAAGATCGCTGCTGCTGCTGCTGCTGCTCCTCTTCTTCTCTGTTGGCGTTTTGGGCGCAATTAATTTGCAGACAGCGAATCAGCCTTGAGGCTTTAACCAGTTGACAATTGTCAAGGACTGCGACAACTTGGCGGCAGAACGCACTCTGTGTTGTTGTTCGTCTCGTTGTTGGTTGTTCGTTGTTGTTAGCCGTTGTTGTCTTCCACTTGCCACCTGACAGGCTGACAGTTGCAAGAGACCTGGTCTCTATGCCGCGGACTTGGGTCATTTAACGGTAATTACCAAAATGCTGGCCGCACAAAAAGCTTTCCGCGAACGTTGGCTGGAAAAACACTTTGTTTCCTTTTTTCTCCAGTTTTAGCCGACTTTCCGAAGAGCAGCAAGAGCTGGCTGAAAGAGCAGCTCAAGTGCCGACAAAGCCAAAGCGGCCAAGTGAAGCATAAAAATGAAGCACCCAAAACGAAGAAAAACCTCAAAAATGGCAGAGCCACAAATAGAAGTACAAGCCGGTGTGTACTGTAAAGATTTCTTGTTTACTTCGTAAATAAAAAATTTTAATAGAAAGGTAATCCAGTTTAATCCGCAAATTTCCAACAAACATCTTCCGTAATATTGATTTCTGATGTACGTAAAGGACTATCTAAAAAAGCCCCACGTTGGGCGCCAATACATTTTGTTATCTGAATGTTCCCGTATAAATTTTATCTATTTAAGTTTTCAAGAACCTTAACGCTTTTAAAGATGTAATGTAATGTGGCACATTTTTGTAATCTTTTATTATCAAATATTTTTAGAGTGTAGTCCCAGGCACACGATTTTCCATTTGGCCAGAGCCGAACTGCGCGGGACTCTCGAGCGCGACTCACAGTCTATTTATGTGACTATTGAAGTGGGCTTTCTGTTCACTTTCTGGGTTCTGGGGCCTCCTCTTCAGCGGAGTCTCGCAGTCCATGCTCCGCACTCCATAATACTCCAGACCTGAAGAGACTGCGGCGGCTCGGGCTTTGATTTTTGCTTGATTTCTTTCAAAATCGGCTGCAGCTAAAATAGAGATGCAGAGTAGGGACCCGAGAATCTCGGGCCTCCGAAGAAGAGTGGAGTCTGCTTTTATTTTTGTATTTTTTTTTTTTTGTATATTTTGTGCTTTTTGTGTTGCATGTGCAGTGACTGTGACGCCATTTTCAGGCGAAGCGTATGCAAAAGAGAGAGAGAGAAGCCGAGGAGACCAAGGTTGGAGGAACATGTCCAAAGGCAAACCGCCAAAAGGATAATCAGCAACAATTTAGTATTATTACACCACGTTTCGAAGCCATCGAAAATGAGGGGTTGTGGGGACAGGGGGCTCAAAGGTGGAGCACACCGAGCACACAAAGTTGTCTGTCAGAGGCTCTGGGCTCTGTGCTCTGGCCCTCTTTTAAGCCTGGCTGAGCTCTCGAGTATGCATTTCAAAGAAAATCATTATTATCGATGCGGCAAGAGGATGAAAAAGAGGTTGGAGCTGCGGTTCAGGCTGAGGAGCAGGAGTAGGATTAAGGCCCCGGGTCTTGCCTTTCGGTATTTTCACGTAGTTCGTAGATTGAGTTTCAATGGAAAAATGATTTGCAAATTGACTTTAACGAATTGCCAGCCAGAACGAAGCAGGTTGGCTTTTGGGCATGTTATGGAATTTTGATTACAGCATTTGCTATTAGAAGAAAGCTGCGGCCCCATGTAATTGGCACGCATTTTGGCCGCGCATGTGTATGGGTTGTATGGGGTCTTTGGACCAGGCCTAAAGAGCCCGGATCTCTGGCCACTCTGGCCATTCAATAAGACAATCGAAGGCGTTCGCCGGAGCCATGTCGATGCCATTTTGATGGCCGTTTCATTGGCATCGGCATTGGCCAGGCTGAAAGTCTGGCTCAGACTGAGAAACTCAAGATACTCGGGGCCGCAGGCGGGACGTCTGATCTGATCCATGGCCGCCGATCAGGCGCACTCTCTTAAAGATTTCACTGGGAAAAATTATAGTCTAAAATCTGGTCAACTATTTTCTGTTTTTGAGACTCTAAGTGAATTTTTAAGCATAAATATTATTCAAATAAATATATTCTAATATTTCTTATTTTTAAATTACTAAATAATATTCTTCTGATTTTAGCTATACCCTTTTCTCTCCGTGTTGGACTGCAAATTGGACTGGGAGTCCACTGCGGAGGAGCCTTTGCCCGTTGGGCGATGCCAGTTCGTATATCATTATAGAAATTACCTACTCTCGGCAGCAGCCATTGTTAGTATTTTGCCATTAACGTTAACTCTCTGGCACAATCTGAGCCGCTTGATCTCTCGCTTTTGCTCTTGCAGAAGCAGCCTCATCGATGGAACAGCAACAGAAATTAAAAGCCAGCCAGCCAGGCCAACACAAGAGGCCACCAAAAAAAAAAAAAACAAAACTGTCAGGCGGAAAAAGCTAGGAGTGCGGGTAGAAATTGATGTTGTAAATTATTGAAATCTAATGGAAACGTTGACGTCAGTTGGTCTCGTGATGATAGCTGCAAGTCCGCTGATAAGCAGCCCCCACTATCAGTTGCCCAGACAGATAACTTCAAGTAGTGGAATATGGGTATTACTTACCAGGACTACCGAGGAAGACTGAGGAATACAATCGCCGGGAGGCGTCTGCATTGCGAGCATCGGCAGGTGAGGACCATTCTCTTCGACACCATCGTCCTGGAAGAGATAGAAAAGCCGTTTGTTAGAAATCTAGTAAAATATTTAATATTTTTAATATAATATATATAATGAAAATAATGAAGAAATGAAGTTACAAACAAATAAAAAACAAATTACACTAGTAATCTACAAATTACAATCTATTATCAGTTTAAAATATGACTGTACTACTTAGTTATCAGCTCCAGGAAAACCATAATTATTAATTCAATTTTCCCCCGCTTTTAAGCCTTTAGGCAAACGAACTGAAACTCATTTCCAGCCAAGGCATCCGCAGCAGTATTAAGATCTTGAGCCACTCTAAGCCACCGACTGACTGACACAATTCGCAACACTTGTCAACTTAATGCTTTTCAACCGATATTGACAGCACGCTGAATGCGTTAAGCCAACGCACATATAACTTGTGATATTCGAGGAAGGTTTCACGCAGCGAGATAGTTGTCTTGGGGCTTTCGTCAAAATTCGTAGAGTGACAGGTGTGCCCCCTCCCCCTTCTACACCTGTAATTCCCTGAAATAATCTCTGAATGAAAAGGTCGCCTGCTGGAAAGGAAACCCTCAGCGAAAATGGGCCACAAAATATAAACATAAGAACCTCAATGGACACTTTAAGCTTATAAAACTTTAAATGAAATACGTAGTCGAAGGAAAAAACACAGGAAAAAAGCTGGGAAAATGGCGCTAATAATAATTTGGTTTATTGGCTTTAAAGCACAATGAAGGCGGTTGGAAAAAAATGAAGTGAGGGGGCGTGCCGGGCAGCAACAACAAGAACAACAGCAACCCTCGGCCAATCTCCCGGGCAATTTCTATTATTTTTTTAAGCACTTTCTTGAGCTCAACGACGGGGGCAGACAACCAAACGCACCTTTATTTAAATTTTATTTTTTTTTCGCCTCCTTCCTCCTTTCTTCTTCTGTTCTATGGTCAAAAGAAGTGGAAGAAGGAGAGGAGGGTGGTGGAAAAGTCGGTGGGGGCCAGACTACGCTTCGTTTTCTTCTTAATGGGCAATTTTCTTGGTAGTAAATGGGCACGTTTTATGAACGCTTTTGTGGGGTGTTTATGGGGTGGTGCTGATGCCCAACCTTACAACCCACCCACCTTACAAGAGCCACCCCCCGACACGCCCCCTTGTGGGCGAAAGCGAATGCAAGTCTCTTGTTTTTATCAAAATGGAACATTAAATTGCCAGTGAAACTGCACCTGTCCAATTAAAATGTAACATAATATGCTCGAAAATAAATGGTGAAAAACCAACAAACAGTGACAAAAATATCTCTTTAATTGGTCATCAATTTGCATGTTTTTTTCCGTTGAAAATGTGTATGATTTTGATATATTATACCTTTTAGCCTATTTTTAATGTTTTATTGATTTTTATATTATTGTGTGCTATAAATGAAAAAATAATTTTATAAATGGTTTTATTTAAAAAAATTTTTTTTTAAATTGTTTAAAAAAAATAAAAATTAAAAACCTAAAATCAAAAAAAAACCTTTCAATTTACAGTTTATAAACTCGCAGTCAACTGAAATCAATAATAAAATTAATAGAGATTTCTACGTGACAACAACAACAAA
The DNA here is from genome assembly GCA_037075245.1 of Drosophila mimetica. Classification (NCBI taxonomy): domain Eukaryota; kingdom Metazoa; phylum Arthropoda; class Insecta; order Diptera; family Drosophilidae; genus Drosophila; species Drosophila mimetica. Next base: position 13,057,649 of record JBAMCH010000023.1, read on the forward strand.
ACAGCTACAATGAGTGACCGAAAAAAAATTGTTCGCACATAAATCTTTGCACTAAAAAATTTTATTGTCGTTTTTATTGTAAGGAAATAAAATAAAAAAGCCGAAGCAAAACAAAACAAAGGCACAACAAAAACAAAAACACAAAGAGACTGAGCCAAACAGTCTGCTGATTTTCGCTCTCCCAAACAGACACACACAGATAGAGTAACAGACACCCACAGATGCGCCCCATCTCTTTCGCTCTTTTGATGGCCGCGTATATATTTCCCCTGGCGAGATTATCGTACCGTAAGTTAGCTGCTTAAATATCGTAAGAAGGCAGCGCCATTTGCCTCGCAGCGGCTCTCTTCTCTCGCGGTGCGCGAGAGCGGGACGAAGCTAGTGAAGACATAAAAATGCGGCGAATGAGGCGAATTGAGTTGTGTTTTTTTTTGTATTTTTCTGCCAACTTAATGATTTTCGATTTTTGTGACTTGACTAATTCGATTTTTGAAGTTCCTACGCTCTTCTCAATTTTTTTCTATTACCTTATGCAATATTTTATCAATAAAGCGAACAAAGGCAATTTGCTTCGCTTTTGAAGCTCGAAAAATGCCATGAAATAAATATAATTTTAAAAGCGAAATACTTTTTCAGATTTCTTTGTTTATGGGGCTTTTAAATGTCACAACTCTCGATTCTGAGAATGTGCTAAAACATTTATGGTTCGCTTGTCTTCAAATGTATTTTAAATTATACTTGCTTTTTGTGTGCTGTTCAACTTGATTTCAAAATGTATTTTAAATTATATTGGTGGTTTGCGCTTGTTCTAATTTATTTTTGCTTTTTATTTGCATGTCTTGTGGCTGAAATGTTTTTCGAAATGCTTTTTAAATTCATTTTAGCTTGGCTAATTATGGTGTTTGTAAAATTCATTTAAATTGTCTAGTGTTTTTTGGTTCTTTTAATTTATTTTTATTATTTCTTTTTTCTGCAAAATGTATTTTTAATGTTTGTATTTTGTGTTTGTTTCTTCACTCTGATTTTCTTGATTTTATATTTATTTTTAATTTCCTTTGTTTCTACGGTTGATCTGCTTTTTGGCCTTTTGTCGGTGAAACGCAACGAATGATTTTCTATTTTTAGTGGCACTATTTTGGTGGCGACCCCATTCGCTTTTCAGCCTCTAGCTAAGTGTATTCTTCTCCCCACTTTCGGCCGCCTGATTTTCCCCAAAATTTACCCGAATTTCCCCCGCATTTCCCCGAACTTTGTGAAGTGCCCATGGGCCTGATAAATGGCGCTTAGGTATTGATTAGATGCCCCAGAGCTACGAACTACGAAATGCATTTGCCTTATCACCCATGCACTCCTCACACACACTGGCACACATTATAACTAACACCCATTATGCCCCCCAACCTATTCCATCCAAAAGTATACCCCCACCCCACGCGACCAGCAAAAGTCGAAAAAAAAGAAAAACAACAGACGCAACGAAACGAATTTTCCATTTTCCATAGAGTTCACTTCACCCCAATGCCAAAGTCTCTTCAATTCCGTTCAGTGCAGTGAGAGAAAGTGTTAAGTTATTCAAAAAAATTCTTAGAGTCTTGAACTTAATTTTTCATGATGATATCTTAAGCGTTAACAAAAATATTAAATTAAATTTTAAAAAGATTTTTAATAACCCAGCAATTCAAAAACAGTTAAAAATTACACTAAAAAGTATGCAATAAAATCTGAAAACTCCTATTTTCTCTAGAATTGGAAAATCTCCATGAAATATTGTCAAAAATAACATACAATTCAAATAGTTTTAATGAAAATATCCCTAAGAATTTGTTCTCTGTGCAATTGTGTCTGTCGCTGGCCGTCTGTGTGCGAGTCTCTGTCTGTGTTTAGATAAAATTGTGTTTCGAAAGTGACAGTTGAAATGATTTATCACTTGCCAGCGACTGCAAGGCGCAAACGCCAACGCTGCCCCGCCCCCTTCAACCGCCGCCCCACGCCCCCCTTCTGCGCCCAATGCTTGGCTGTCGTCAAAGTTTTTAGCACAAGCTCTCCCTTCGGCCCCCTTTCTCCAACCTCTCAGATTTTCTCAGCCCCGGCATGTTTGGCATTTTTGTGTAGAAAAATTGAAAATTGCTTTTTTCGTCAGCAGCCCCCCACTTTCACCCCCCCTCCCCCGACTCAGCCCCCCTTTGTCCTGCTATCTCGGGCAACTTCATCTTTCCAATTTTCTACTATTTGGCTTTGTTCCCCTTCCTCTCCCGCTTTTGTTGTTGTTTTCGTTATCTGTGAGTTTTTCATATGAAAATTTAATTCCGCTCACCCACTCAACCCATCCCCCTCCCCCTCCCTTAACACCATGGCATTTCCCATGCGAGCTAATTTAAAAATTTTTGTAATTTTTTCGCTTTGCTCTTTTGGAATTTTTGCAATGCGCGACAAAATGATTTATGTCGCTGCCTTGGCGAAATTAAAAATATTACAAAAAGTCACAACACCAACAACAATGCGAACACATTTAAATAACATAAAAAAAACGTGGGCAAATATATATACAAGCGTTGTATCTGTACATTTGTATGTACGCATATATATGGTGTCACTTGAAGCTTTAAAATGAAATTGTTGCCGTGTGGAAATTTACGCTGGCTTTTCTCAATTTTTATGCCCAACAATTTCGAGCGACTGCAACTGCAGCAGCAGAGGTGGAAAAAAATTTAAAATAAAATACATAAACCGCAACAATTTTTCAACATTTTGCACGTGTAAATTTTCCAATTGGTTGAACGCGCCAAATGAACGTAGGGGAAAAGCGTTGCAAAAACGGGTGGGAAAACGACGAGGGGGCAAAATGTGTGGGCGGCCGAAAAACAGAGAGCGGGGTGGTTCGAGGGGGCGTGTCTCTCTTATTTAAGGTCTATCTGATGGATTCATTTAGTCAATTCTTGAGGCAGGTGAACAAGTTTCTTTCATTTCTCGTTTTCTTGCATACGAAAATAATGGTTGAAAATTATGGCGGAATATGAAATTGGCATAGGTTATGGGAAACCTTTGGGGTGGCGGCCCTGAAAGCTGGAACACGAGTTGGGAAAACAGGTATTCTATCTGTCTCAGTCTTTCTTTCATCAGTTGTAATATTTTTGCATTGCCGTCGGCAATTTTTAATGTATCATGTGGGGGTATTTTAAACAGGTAAGCAGCGTGATAATAAAAAGAAATTTAATTTTATACTTATAATTAAGAAAATGTAAATTAATTTTTTAAGACCGACAAAATATGAACATTTTTAAAAATCTTTAAAAAAATCCCAACATTTTCTTTAAACCGAAAAAAACCCAAATAATAACTAATAAAATTCCCAATTTCTTGTGAATGAATTTTGCCTTTTCACTTGATCCTAATCCCAAAAAGATAAGCCACCAATTGATAAGATTTAACACGCTTGGTGATAGAAAAATAATCTTTTATATGCCTATATTTTATTTCCATTCCTTTCGTTCCATTCTATTTGCAAAATTAAAGCCAGATAGCAGACCAAACCAAAAAAAAAACAAACAAAATATTGTTAACCCAAATTGCATTGGCATTTCATCTCTGCAATCTTTCATTTGGTTTTTCCCCCCGCTCTTTTTTTCTTGGCTTTTTGTGTAATTATTCACATGCACCGAATGAATTTTTGTGCTTTATTTTTTTTCTTTTAGTTCGCCATGATGGCCGGAAGGTGGCGCTGCTGCAGCTGCTTTACGAGCACAGAGCACAAAAAAAGCAGAGCAGTTATCTATTTTGTTGCACTGTTTTTGTAGTTTGGCTGGCATTTTCCGCTGCCGTTTTCACAGCATTTTCCAGCTTTATTTTTTTTTTGTGTTTGGTTTTGCCCGCCGACATTTTTTTCGTTGAGGAATTTTGTTGTTTGCTTTTGTTTTAATTTAAATGAAAAAGCTTTTCGCGCATAGTTATGAAAATAATGGCTGCCAAAAAGGGGGGTTAGACTGTATATATGTATGGTGCCGGTTCTAATGCATTAAAGCACACTAAGTGGTTTTAGTTGGGGCTGCAAAAGGCCCAAGGCCTTAAAGCGGACTCGCTCGTTTTTCAAAAAAACACACACACACACAAAATCAAGGGCCACACCTCGAACATGACTTGTAACTTAAGCTACGGAACTCCGTGCCTTCAGCCTGTGTCATCAGTTTTGGCGACATCCTTTTGGGATCCGCATATCGCTTTACACTTGAAGCGAATTTGAAAGTCTGGATCGGTCCGCTCGTAACTCTTCTTGTTCCCGCCCCCCGCCCCTTCCCCGTCGTTCTGCCCACACACATTTCGCTCTTCTCATTGGCCTTTTTTCTGTTGTATTTTTTTTTATCTGGCCCGCGACTAATATAAACGTACAATGGACCAACTTAAGCTGAAATGACAGTTGCGACATGTTTGCGTAGGCGTGTGCGATCTCCCGGACGGACAAAACGGACGGACAACGACCCAAGATCCAGACATACCATACCATACCATATCGTACAGGCCAGCAAATGTTTTGGTATTAATTTTTCTTGTTGTTCCTTCGAGCATCTGGCCCCTCAATCTCTGGACTTCAACCCCCCAACCCCCTAAAAAAAAACCCCACCAAGCAGCCAACTGACAATAAACTTTATCGCATTCATGTGAATGCACTTTATGACACCTAACCAGGCAACACACAGCCAGCCAGTCGAAGGTGGAGAAACTTGTTTACCTGCCCGCAATTTCCACGGGCCGAACAAAGAATTTTGTTGCGGATTTCGAAGGCAATTTTTGCACGACTGATTTGAATTGAAAGACTTTGATGAGCTCTACATGTGGGCAAGGATGTAATAAGAGTGTATGCAGAGAGAAAAAAAATTATGGGAATATCTATAGGGGATAAGAAAATGCCTTAAAAAGCGGAAAACATTTTTATTGCGTTTTATTGAAGAGCTAAATTGATTTAAAATCAGAAAAATTACTCATTTGATTGGATTTATTTTTTAGATTTTCAAATTACTAGATTTTATAATGTTTTAAATAATGAAAGTACATTTTATGAGCTATTTAAAAAGATTTAAATTTGTTTAAAATATTCAAAATGATGTTCATAAGTTTCCTGATATTTTTGGAATAATCCCCATGAATTCGAAAAATTACTTGTGCTAGTTAGAACATGATATGAGTTATATAAGTGGACAATAACGATATTGTTATGCTTTTTTTCGCCGTGTTCCAATGGGTATTTTGTGGTCGTCTGGCTGGCTCGTGACTCGTGCAATTTCAGTCGTCCGTTTGACGGTCACGTGACCCTAATAAATCACAGAATTAATGTTACGTAAAATGGAGTTGGCTCGTCCCGAGTCGCTAGAGTCCAGAACACAGAACTCGGGAGTCCTGCGAACTGCGAAAGCCACCACCGTTGAGTGGTTAAACTATGCCGGCCGGAAATTGAAAAACGTTTGCGGCATTTCTGATAAGCCAAAGCGAAGGGAATGCCACATTTCCCCAGGCAAGTCGCAGTGCGACTTAAAGATCAACTGGTTAATATGGGAAGATATTTAAAACGTATACTTAATTTTAGCCAGCACTCGCGCACTCGCAGAAAGAGATAGCTGCTGCTGGCAACATTACGGCCATTAAAAATACCCAAAACGACAACGACAATTTCCTCATTATCGTAAAATTTATTCAAGCAAAATAAATTCATTGGTCGTTAACCTTGACACTGGTTTTTCTTTTATTTTCCCCGTCTATATGGGTGTGCCTGTGTGTGTGTGTGTGTGTGCGCATAAAACTCATGCTATGACGCGTGTTAAATAGTCGCCTGTCAACTGGGGAAAACTTTGGCCCGCCAGCTGTAAAATGATTTTCCCAGACGGCACAGCTCCAAAACGCCTCGATTTCGACTACATTAAGTGTAGGCACAGACAAACAAATTGTGATTACAGGCAGAAAAATAGAAGAAGCTAAAGCTTAAGATAGAACAAAAAACAGAAAACAGAGGCTCAAGGAATCTGTGAACCAAGCATGACTTTCATTATTTGCTTTGTCTGGTTACCAAACTACCAAAAATAAATAAAATGGAATGACGCCCGTAAGTATGCTACAATAATCGATACGAGTGTGCTTGTGTGTGTGTTGTTTTTACTGCTTGACTGCGTTTTTCCGCACACACAAACACACACACAGACAGGTAGTAAAGAGAGCGATTTGTCATGGGGTTGCCGCGTTGCCGCGAGTTTTTCGGGAGTTTTGCATTTTCCCCAGACATCAGACATTTTCCCCGGGGCTGTTTTCGGTGGCTTAAAGTGTTAATGTATCAGTTTGGCATTGTTTCTCCGCAATTTATGCACTGCGAACTTGTTGAATACCTTGTGGATTTATGGCTCAGCTTAAAGACAAATATGGCGACCAACTAAATTAAATTTCCACCAATTCGCATGTAAAGCAGCGACTTCTAGACTCAATATAAACCCTCATACTTGTATATATATCAGATTTATAGCTGTGACAAAGGAAAGCCTGGAAATAGGAGCTGAAGGGATAAATAAAAATGGAGAAAGGGGAGAAAACTAAAATGAAGAAAAGCTTTTTTCATCCCAAAAGCTAGCTGGGTTTCGCTACGTTTGTGTGGCAGCTGTCTGCGTATTGGCGAAAACTCCGACCAACTCCGACTGCCTTTCCCTCCGCTTTTCCTCTCAAGCTGTCGTCGTCATTTCGTTCTATATAGAGAAAAGCCGAGTCGAGCCAAGGAAAATGCTCAAGCACACAAATACACATACACATTATATTTTTCCTTTTTTTTCTGCGCTTCTGATTCTTTTTTTCTAGTATTTTTTCTACATTTCTTTTATTTTCAGTCAGCAGAAAAAATTCTTATACACAGAAGCATTGCGTTTTCTACAAGTGTAAGTGTGTGTGTGTGCTGGGAAAAGCTTTGCTCTCATGTGTGTGTGTGAGTGAGTGTGCGAGAGCTGGAGCAGTCAGCTCAGTTTTCTTTTGAATGATTCGATGATTTTAAGCGCCTGCGTTATATGAAAACCAATCGCATCAAAGCACCCCATTAAATTTCATCGTCAGGCATATATCCTTGCCACACACACACACGGTGGCACACGAACGGGGGCACAGCTGCTGCTAGCCGATATCCTTGGCTCCTGGCTGGCTCCTCTTGGCCACGTCTGCATCTATTCCATGGACGTATTCGTCTGTCTAAGCCCAAGGCAACGGTTTTGTACGCCGTACGCTGTATGCTGTGTGTTTGCTATGTGCCGGGGAAATCCGTCAGAAAAGCGCAGCCGCTGCAGCTGCTCCTTCACGAGCATCCTGATATCCCCACCCACCCCCTGCCACTTTTCCATTTTCCATTTCCATTCCCAGCCCCTCCCACTCCATCATTATGTGCTGACGGCGTAAATGGCTCTATCAGCACATTGTGCCTTTGGTGCCTCTGACATGTGAGCCTTCGAACGAACGAACAGAGCGAACTCTTGGCCTCATGCGATTCGGGCTTAAAGTTTTGAGCACATTTTGAGGCAATTTAAAGTGCTGCTAATGGCTTTATAAGAGTCACAAAGAAAATTTATAAATTGCAAGTCATGCTGGGGAGGGGGGATTACAGTGGAGTCTCTTTTGGGAGAAAAATATAATGACTTTGAAACCTATTTTTATTATTTTTTATATTTATTATTATTTTTTTAATATTTTATTGTAAATTAAAAGAAATTTTTCTATGAATTCTTAAACCCATTCATTATATATAAATTTTAGATCACAAAAAAATGTTATTTTACAAAAATAAACTTTAAGGAACCCCAAAGATTTAAGTTTATAGAGGTAACTACCTTACTTATGAAAAAGTAATGCCTAAAATGACACCTGTTACCTTTTTCTGTTCAGAATGTTTAAGAGCTAAGTATTTCTGTTTGTAAAGGCATGACTGTAGTTCTTCTCTACCAAGGTACGACTGTAGTTTTTCGTCTTCAGCAATATAGCTGCTATATGCACATAGTGCCATATACTCTATCACTGGCAAATGCCGCCATCTTCTGGCGTTCGTCGTTTGCTTTATTTGCAGTTGGTTCTACTCCATCTCTTATTTCGCCTTCTTGCCCCACCATCTTCTTCTGGCTTTCATTCTTTTATTCTTCCCCCTTCCACTCCCTATACATATATATATACATTTTTTTTTTGATGGCAAACATTTAATGGGTTTTTCAGAAAATTGCATTTTCTTCTTTGGCACTCTTTAGCCTTTTTGTTTAGCTGCTACTTTGCTGGGCAAAAGGGGGGGTGGTAAATGGGAGTGGGTGGGTGGCTGGGTGGCTAGGAGCTCGGTTGTTGTTGCTGCTGCTGCTCATGACCATGGCTGCCATATTAGATTTTGAATGCATTTCCGCTTTTTGCCGCAGCGAGCAAAACTTTTGTTCGCCATGTTGGCTCTGCTTTCCCAGCTCTCTATCCCTCTCTCTTTCTCCTCCGCATACCCTTCTCTTTCTAGTGCTCGCTGCTCCTTCTCGGGGGCTGGGAAATATTTTCCACTGACTGACAGCTGTGCAAATGGGCGGCAACAAGGACGAGGAGGCGTACTGCAAGTTTGTCTATCTTCGGCTTGTTTTTGTTTTTGTTTGCGAAAAAAGTGGGAGGTTGGGAGTTCGCTTGGTTGCATTAAAAGTTTGTTTCATTTTCCTCTTATTTTTCCTTTTTGCTTTTGTTTGATGAAAAAGTCCAAGTTGTTGCGCAAAAGTTTTTATGCAAGTTTTGCTATTTTGGCAAATGGATATCCTTCTGCTACTCCAACTTCCACCCATCCCTCGCTTCGATTATCCTGTGGGCGCCCGCTATCTATGTTACTTATATGAAAGTTGGTCAGACATATAGCACGTTGTATATATGCGCTTGCTTGCTATTGGCAAGAAGTTTAATCAAAGTTTCGCCCATGATTCGGGGTGGAAAAAATAAATTAAATATGGAATTAATGCAGAGAAAGAAAAAATGCCTTTAATAAATGTAATATTTAAATTTGTATCAATCAAAAATATTTTAAAATATAAATTCATATTTTTCCTATTACAAATCATAAAAAAATTGTGTGGTAACACCCCTTTTCTGGTGAAAATTCCTCTTGCTTTTCTGTGCATGAAATTCCGCACCGAACACACCTTCAAGCTATTCGGGTGAAACGCAAAAACCACTGCATATTTCAGGGCGCAGGCTGCATATGCAAATGAAACATTCCACACATATTCCCCCGCCGAAGGCAAAAGGCCATTAAATGTCAAACCCGCAGACACAAAAAACAAACATCAGCGAACATTTTCCCAACCCGTTTTCGTTGACCAAATTAAAAAGCCATTTGGGCCTAGCGAAGCCAACAGACTTTTGTGCCAAGTTACCTTTTTGGCTTTTATGCCAGCGGCCAATTTATAATGTATACTACTACTATTTGAGTTGAAAAACACAACCGGTTGATGGCTTTTATGAGTGCCAATCAAAGTTTATCGATTATGCGACAGCAATGCGTCTGCTTTTCAGTTTTCAGTTTCTGATTTTGATTCCGATTCCGAAGCGAAATGTGTGGCATATCTTTAACGATTCTCAACGGCACTAAATCTTCAAGGACAGGGAGCTGAAGTGAGTTAATCATGAATGATTTAACGAGTCGTAGACCATTTAATTGCCATTCAACTCGGACATGACAGCAATCGGTGATTAAAGCCAAACGAGAGACACACAAAAAAAGCGACACCAAATTGTGTTCGCTTTTAACGACTTGACAAAGTCATTTAAGGAATTTCTTTTGACAATTTTGAGTCGAGTTTCCTCTTTGTCGATGGGAAATGGATCCCGCCACCTGTAAGTTTTCCAGCACGCGCCATTTCGTTGGAAATTGAAAACGTGTCCAACATCGAGACATCAATTTTTAAACAGAAGTAATCACTTTGTAAACGCTGAGCGGAGAGGAGAAGAGAAAAAATAAATATTCGAGCATATCCTTTGGGGGTTGACTTGGGCTAAGCCAGTCAGCCATCCTGAGTCCTTCAAGTCCTTTGGTCCTTTTCGGTCTTCTGGCCTCTCATTTCTTTTACCCTCGACAAGTGAGGCTCAGGCAAACACAGAAATTCTGGGGTTCACTTCGCTTGATTTCCAAATTTCTGCACGTAACAACGTAAAGTTGCAGAAATTTTTATACAATTTGTTGCATGCATAATTCACGAGGACAACAAACTTGGGGGCGAAGGAGGCGGAGTTGGGATCTCCCCGGGATTTATGTGGGTTGTGTCTGGTTGCCAAAAGAACTTTCGGTGACTGTCGAGGAATTATGATGAGCCCAGAGCATCAAAGAAAGTGACTTAAACGGTTTGGGTATTCAATTTGGGCGAAAGTAATGGCGCAGGCAATTTGTTTACACAGAGAAAAACAGGTTTCCAAAAGTCTCCCATTCGACAGCCAATTTGGCTAATAATTTTCATTAACTTGATTTAAGGCTCTAACTTTAAATCAAAGCTCTTTCGGCTAATTGATGGCCAAGCAAATAAAATCGAAAATAAAGAAATTCGAGAGCCCATATCAAACAACATTAAGACCCCGTTAATCTATCGAAACGAGCGCCACCATTTGTCTGCTTAAAAAGCAAAGCAAAGAAAAAAAGCACGAAACACACACGTTTTAATTGCCGTCCGCACTAAAAACTGAAAATCCAAATAAGCTAAAAATTTATTAAATTCTCATTTATCAAATGCCATAAATCACGACGCGTCTGCGTTGTATTTTATTTCAAATGATCTATCAACAGTTGCCATTTCGTTGGTCGATGGCTGTTTCCCTCACTTTTGCCGTCTGAAGCTTTTATGACTAGCTAATTTGGTTTGTTTTTGAGTTTGATTTGTCAGTTTATTATTGTTTATTGTGTTGCCGCGGCTGTCAATGATTCGCTCTCGCTTTTTTCGGTGGCTCAATGAACTATAAAAAACTAATGTTTTCAGTTGAGTTTCGCCGCTGCTAACTGCTGCTGCTGTGTTGTGTGCTCCTGACAAGTGAATGAAAGGCCGAATGATGATGTCAATCTATCAAATACACCCCCTTCCTGCCTGTTTTCCCCCGTTCTGACCACACCACACACACCTCTAGGCCTGTCAACTTTTACTTTCCATATGACCTTTGCTAAACTGTCAAAATTTGTTGTCAAAATGTGCGAGTGTTGCTGCGGGGAGGGGCGATGTTGCTGTTGCGATATTGCTGCTGCTGCTGCGATGTTGCTGCTGTTATTTGCATTTGACAGCTGCTGTCGGACGTTCGCTGCCCTCACAAACACAAACACACACCGAAACTCATATATTTTTCGCACTTTTGCAGCAGACGCAAAACGCGGCTTTGAACTACTAAATCATTTTTGACAGTTGGCAGCGAAGCCGGGGAAAGCCCCCAGTTGCTGTCTCTTTCGCCCATGACCTTGAGAGCCGTTACACAGACACACACGCATACACACACACAGACAGACATTTTTATTCCGATGGCGTTGCCTTTGTTTATGCAATAAATTAAAAGCAATAATTTTTCATCTTGAGCCAGCAGCAGCAGCAGCAGCAACAGTTGAAAGTTCGCCCGCTGCGGCGCAACAACATTAATTTTACACACTCACACACACACACATGCCGAAAGAGAGGGTCATACGCTGAAGTGAAAGAGAGGGCCTTACACCGAGGTGAAAGAGACGGGGCATTTTGATAAAGTACCGCCATGGCAATGGCATTGTTTTTAACTCGCTGCGACTGCGCTAAAAGCGAAAAATACAAAAAGGCGAAAAAAAAGTGCAGAAACAATAATTCAAGTTGTGCTCCACATACACAAATACACCGGACTGCAGGTTCAACGGACGCTTTGCGCCTGCGCAGGGTTAAACAAATTGCAGCTGTCTCCCTCTGTCGCCGCAGCCCCTCTCGCTCGCACCCCCACAATCTCCGGTTGTATGTGTGTGTGTGTGTGCCATTAATTCTAGCGCTTGCCGGCTTGTTTGACAGTTCTGACAGACGATTATTTAAAGTTGTGCTTAAACGCTCGCTGTCTCTCTATCGCCCTCTCTTTCTGGTTTCTTGGCCATGGCCCACGGCTGTCTGCAGCCGCCAACGCCCTCCCCAGCCACGCCCCCCGCCCACCACGGGGGCCAGCCCAGGGAAATAATACAAATTACACTTTTGGCATATTGTTTTTGGCTGCTCTCCTTTTGGCCAGCCTAAAATAAGAGCTCTTTTTGTAGGTTACTGGGTCTTACGAACTTTGAAATTCACAGAGCGGAAAAGTTGGTAGATCGGACATCAATAGAAAACTTATTCGAAGGATAATTAGCGGATAGAGTATAAGACAATCATTACGAGATTTAAGTAAATGAGGTAAAACATATATTTTAAAAGTTATCAGTCCTAGGAAAATTACTACTTTCCTTTTAGAAGGTCAAACTATTTTCAAAAATCATTTTAAAAAAATCTAATCAAATATACATTATATGATATTAAAGACTTTAATATTCTTAATTTATTTTCCATGTAATTGGATTACATTTCTTTGGAAAATAATCAAATATATACACCACAAGTCCCAAAAATAAGAAACATATAACTTAGATACTTGAGGTAAGCGAACCTTTTTAAAGATACCACTTTTAACAAAATTCCTTTTTAATTTTGGGGAAGGTAAGAATATTTTCACAATAAATATTTGAAAAATTTAATATTATTTACTATTGAAAATAATTTTTGAATATTTTTGAAAAGCATAGTAAAAAATCTAATTAAGTTTATTTGAATACCTAATACTCGAATTTCCCCATTAGAAACCTATAATAATTACTTCTTTTTTCGGTGCAGGAAAAACAATCGATGGTGAGTTACATTCGAGCGGTCCTACACTTGCCATTTAACGATTTAAATGCTCTGGCACGCCATTCCTCAATTTAACGCATCATAAAGACGGGGAAAACTGCATCCTGAGCTGGGGATTTTACGACCCAGCGGAGGCTGCTTAGCCGGCAAAGGGAAAAAAGAGTACAGAATACAGAACCCAGAGAACGCAGAAAGAAAAGCCCCACATGGAGGGCCGCTCGCCGATCATAAATCAAATTTCAATTCACGTGCCGGTCGCTCGTCCATTCGTTTTTGCCTCATGTTCATTAATGAAAGCGAAATGCGCTTATATAATGCGACTATCGGCCCTCGGACATCATCAAAACTGCCACTGATTTTCGCAGCGCAAAAATTGGCACAAGTTCATCATCATCATCTGTCGGCTGCTGCTGCTGCTGTTGTTGTTGCTCTGTTTTTTGTTGTGGGCGTGGCCCACATGCACGTTGAAAGCTCCGGAGACCGCCGATGTTCAATTTATGAGCCGCAGACAGTATTTCGTCCCTATTCCCTCCACGCCACCTTTAATCGATTGTAGTTTTTAATTAAAATTTAACTTTATAATGATTTTTTATCAGCTGTCCCGATGTTCCAGTCGCCCGTCTGTTTAAGTCTAAATTAAAAAGAAATTTCTCATTTTAAAAGATCGCAGAAACAGGAAGCCGCAGCCGTGAGCAAAGTGGGCGTGGATCGGGCAGGGACGTGATCGCGAACAGGATTAGTGACAGACATCAAAGCGAGGAACCAAGGAGCCCAAGGAAGCCCAAACCCCAAAGCGATCCTATATCGATGATGCCCTTGGCCATCGGCCAAACTTTGATTGATGTGCGAACCTAACAGACAGCACGTGTTTCCCTTCAGATCTGCCGAGTTACTATATATCTTAAGCTTACAGACTATCAATCTACTCTATATAGATGTGTTAAATGACTTAATGCGGAATGTGACTTACCATCATATGTTAGTTCTGAAGGATTGAGTGATGATAAGAACTTACCATCTGTAAAGAGAAGAGAAAGGGGGAGAAGGGAATTAGCTTTAATAAAAGGTATATTAAAATAATTATTACCACTATTTTGTTGTTCTTATCTTACCCTTAACATAAATCATATGATATATGAAAATCAAAGTAATTTTATGTAATTTTCTAAGCCAAACTAGAAGCTTTAGATCATTTTGTTTGCCTTTAAATGTAAACCAAAATCAGTAAACATTTAGTAGAGATATACAACTTTATATGGTGGGTATTAAAAATGCACATATTCCCCCCGTTTCATGTTGGCCCACACTTCTGCCCATCGTTTTTTTCCATAAATGAAGCATTAAAACGCTTAATTACATGCGTTTTATTGTTGCTGCTATTGAACGTTATAGTTTTTGTGTGGGTTTTTGTTTGTTGGCCACCTTTCTGCAATTTTTGGTTTTCCTGCCACGTTTTATTCAACATTTTTTTTTTTGCTGCTTTGGTGCTTGATTAATTTTATTATTGTGCAGCATTTAATTTAATACGCATTGCGGCGCATAATGTACAATAATTATTTTAAATTCACTTTGACAAGCGCACACACGCCCACGCTAACCGCTTTCGTTTCCCTGTTAATGTTAATTTAATATTTTTACATTGTGCCCGTGTTTTAATTTTGCCTGCGGTTTGCCATGTTTGTTCCCGCTGAAATTGTTCAACTTTTTCGCTTATTTTTTTGCGCCTTTGTTATCATAAAACAAAAATGCAAATTAACGCAGAATCCTCTTCTGCTGTTTCATCTCTTTTTGTATTGTTAATTATTTATGGCTGTCATGCTGTATTTTTCCCCCTTAATTTTACCGTGTTTTATCTTTTTTGCCGCATTTTATTTGCACGCATTTTATTTCAATAAATTATTAAATATGTTCTTTTTTGCAAGTGATTTCTTTGTGACATTATATGCATTTGCAGTCAGTTTGCATTTTATATTTGTTGGCCAGAACGAGTTAATCCCTAAAAGCGTGATATCGTAACGACTTCTTCCCTATTTCCGTTTGTGGCAAAAGGGATTGTAAGTTTAATTTTAATTTTATTTTTATTACTCAGCGGGAGTTTTTCTTTATTTTGTTGTTGTAAATAAATCAACGATAATTAACCTTCTGCAGCGCGTAGAAATAATTTTACTGTCAATGTTGTCACCACTGACAGTCGAACATCTTAAATCATTTTGTTGTTGTCGCTCTGTTTCTCGTTTTTGTTGTTGTGCTGATCACAAAACGAAATTAAAAAGCGCAACAACGACGGACACTAAACACGGCTAAATGATCAACGCGCCCCGAAAATGCCAAATGCGCCAAATGAAATGCCAATTCGCACTCAATTGGAGGTAGCATTGGCGGACTGGCGACAAAACACCTTTTCGAAAAACTCTTCTTGTGTCTTCGCTGTCTCCCCGTCTCTGTCTCTTGCCCTGTTGCCGTCTCTTTCGTTGCTCGAGCAGAGTAAAAAAGGAACTATATTATATTTAAGACACGGAAATAAATGCTGATTGATATATTATATATCTTAAATTAAATTAAAATTTTTTCTTGATACATTCATTAAAAAATTCAAAAAAAAATTTTATTGTTTTATACAATTTAAAGAGAAATTTAGACATATACATATATGTCTCTTTTTCATGGAAATATTTTTATAAACAATTTTTCTTTGCTCTAAATATTTTTTCAGTACAAATTTCTCTCCGTGTAGCCCTTCTCCTGATGCGTATACGTCAAAATGCCGCGGTGGCAATTAAATGCCTTCGACGCTCATTGCCAACGCCTCAGTCTCGAATTGGACTTTGACTTTGACTTTGAGTCCGGAGCTTCGGGAGGAGACTTCCCCTGGGTTGAGCTGGTTTAGCTTTACTACCTCTGTCCTGCGGGCAGTGGGCCTCCACTTCCACCCTTTACCACCTGGATATTGAGGGATTCAGAGAGTCGAGGAGTCGAAGAGTCGCAAAGTCGGGGCCACAAATAACGCCCAAATATGGCGCAATTTCATTCGCAACGCAACGAATCGATTGCCGATGCCACCGCTGCTGCTTTCAATTCGTTGCGTTTCGATTTATTTATCACCTGTCGTTGAAAATTGAAATTGCATTCGCCTCGAGACTTGGGTTTTTGTGTTTTTTTTTCTGTTTTGTTTTTTGTACTTTTTTGCCTTAGTTTCATTTCATTTCGATTCGTTTCGTTGTTTTTCGTCTTCGTCTTCTGTTGGCCAGGTAATCATTGTCAACAATTAATGAACAGCCATTGGTGGGCGTGGCAGTCGTTTAATGAACAAACCACCAAAGAGGCGGTGGTGCTTTTCCCTTTTTTCCCCCTTCGCTGCGTATTTCTCTCTCTTGATATTTTATAAATTAGCCGAGGCCTTTTCCTATTAGAATGGCCAAAAAACTCATCAGCATAATGTAAGATGTTGAGTTGCTCGGGGCGATAATGAGCCATAATGGCGTTGGCCAAAAGGAGTTGGGGCCGAAAGAAAAGGGCAGGCAGAGGGTCCAAAAACTGGTTCGAAGTCGCTGCTCTTAAGAGCTCTTAATGCCGTATGTATATTATTTCTTTTTTTTTAACTTTTTTTTACCTCTCCTTTTGCATATTTAAAAGCTTGATTCCGTTCAGACCGAACATTGATCGACTAATCAGCAGAAGGCTAAGACGGGGCAGAGACCGGGGGAAGAGGGAGGGGCGCCTTATCAATGCACTTTGCCGTGCTACACGTAAACTTACTTTAAACGCGCCAAACTTTTCATTGCCGATAAGGAGGGTAACCTCCGCCGAATCCTTGCCTCGAGACTGATAGTATTACATTGAGAAAAAACCAGAAGACAAATTAATAGAATTAGAAAATTCTTACAGAATGATTTCATCTTACTTCTGTGTAAATCACTTTTGTTTATTAATTTTTTATTCGTCGTAAAAATGATCAGTTGTGGTAGCTAAATTCACTAGTTAATTTTTACAGCCTTTGTCATTAAATAACTCATAATCAAAGACATTTATTTTTAAGACTTTATCTGAGAATTCAAAGTTTCTAAGTTTCTTTAATATATCTAAAATATGTTCATGATAGGAATTAAAAGTTCACATGTTCAAGAACAAAATATATTTATTTCTTTTTATAATTCCTTACTATTTTTTCAAAATATTTTTCTTTAAGTGCACCCATTGATTTGCATCATTGTTTATGTACTTTGCATGCGCCTCGAAAGTTGCACTTGATTGGCAGGGAGTTTGGCAGGAGTTTTGCCCACTCAGGAGAGGAGTCATTAGAGCGGCAATTGGCCAGGGCCAAAAGGCTGAGCGTGTTCGTGCCGGCGGCGCGCGCTTCAACGCTTTGGTCTTTCAGTCCCTGGCTCCATCCACTCGATTTTCATTTTCCTCTCGATTCGAAGCCCGGGTCTCTATAGTCTTGGGGTCTTGTGGCATGCGGACTTTTGTAGCAGACAAAATTGTCGACAAATAGTTTACACAGGCATGAAATTTTGCTGCCCCAGCGAGCAAAGAAAAGAATGTTGTTGCTCTTGGCGCAGTTGTTGCAGCAGGAATGTTGCAGCAGCAACATGCAACACAAAGCTATTGGGCGAAAAGAAAGGCGATTGGAAGGGGATCGAGTGGATGGGGAGAGACAAGTGCAACATGATAGCCCACCTACAAAACAACAGCCACCCAACCACCCACCTGCCACAAAATGTTTAATTAAATTATGTGAGCAGCGCGGAGTGTGTGTGCGATACGCTGCCCCAGGATTATGCATTGTATGCGGTCATTAATTCATATCAAAAGGGTAATTGAAAACCGCATAAATTAAACAACAGCATAGCAGAAAAAAATTAAACAGAAATTATATGTATAAAACAGAGCAATCAGTTTTTTATTCAAATTTCTTTCTCTGTTATCCGCTGGGGAATGTGCTGCGCGCGGCTTTGACATTTGGCTGCATTATAGTTTAATCTTATTAAAATATTTATTTTATTAAAATATGCATGCAATTTGTTAATTTAACTGCTGCGTTTGCTGTTATCCACCACCGCCACCCCCTACTATTTTATTTATGCAGCACTTTTCTCTTTGATACCCTGGAATATTCAAAGGTATTTCTATGTAGAGTGAAATATAAAATATAATAAAATATAAAAATCTCATATAGGTTCCCTTTAAATATTATGAAATATTAGTTATTATTATTTTATATTTTAATCCACATATTTCCCATAAATAAATACCAATCAGCGAGGGTATCGAAACCATCGACAGCTCAATACACATACTTTGCTGCTCTCCATTTTTTTAGTTGGACATCACTGATTTCGTGCTTTTATTGTGGCAGCCACTGCGCTTAATTGCATTTTGTATATGAATTAATGAATTTTTTATCAGCAACAATGCACCTACACACACAGCGAGACAGATGTGCTATATAAGCCTCTCCACATGCATGTTTTATTTATTTGTTGCCTTTTTTCGTGTATTTTTTCTTGTCATGGCGCCTGATAATGCAATGAAAACAACAAATGCGCCAACCGCAGAGGCTCACATTTTTTTAATGCGCTTTTTTTCGTTGCCATTGCAACGCTGCGAATATTTAATTTCATTTGTGGTCCGACCAATAAAATCCAACCAGGGATAGACAAAGTGTCATTTGAAGGCCGGTTAATCTTTTTAATAATAATTCTCCAAGGATTCAGCGGCGCATTTACCATATCATTAACAACTAGTTTCGTATCGGGCCGTTAGGATCTTATTATAGGATCTAGACTCTAGATTCCCTAGAACTGAAATAAAACTAAAAAGGGTTTACCCCGAGGCCGGAAAGTTGTTTCATTAAAATGCAATTAATATAGGCTTTCAGCACTCTCTGACGACTTTGGGGACGCCAAATGATAGCCGGACTAGCAGCAAATTAGGGTGCGCCTATAATTAATAACAGTTTCAACGCAGATAAGATGAGGGGCGGGTATCGGTGGAAATGTGAAGCATTTCATTAACTTCCCATTACATATTACACGAGCCCGAAAGACCCGAGACCGCTGCAATTGTCCCAAAAACTCGGCCAACAGACACGTGTAAGCCCTATGCACACAAAAGTGCACGCAAGATTACACTCGGAAAAATTCTAGTTAATTTTATTTACTCATAAATGAAGTCCTTATAAGGTGTATAAGGTTTTTTCTTCATAAAATTGATTTTAGATGGTAATAAAAATTGATTCTACTAAAACAAAAATCTATTTTGACTTATAAACATCAGTTTTCACTATATTATCCTCTATTTAATTATTTTTCCCCGTGCAGAAAGAGATAGAGAGTGCTTTGTATGAGTCAATCCATTAACGTTTTGATAAAAGATCTTTATGACGACACTCGAAGCGACGCCGGCAATCATCATCATCAGCCGAAGAGCCACAGAAATGGCTTTGGTACGTGTTGGCCAGCACAGAGGAGACAAAACAAACGCACACACGTTGGGTGAAAAGTAATTGCGTTTAAATGCGTTTACATTAGGGCCCGAAAAAAAGAAGGAAAATATATTTTTACCCATATAATGCATTGGAACTCGAGGCGACCTAATTGCACAGAGAGCGGCCTGCTGCTGATGACCAAGGACAATTATTACATTACACTTGTAATGGCATTATTAATGCCGCTCGGTCCGATTGTTTTAACGCCATTTCCCAGGCGATAAGCCAGAAATAAATCTCCATTGGCGACTTTACGACAGCCAAAGGCCAAACACTCACCCACAGAAACCGAAAGGCGAGAGACGAGCGGCAAGAGACCCCAACTCCCCATCACCCCTTCATAGTTTTTCTTTTTACGACTTTTTAATAGTTCTCACATAGATTTTATAGATCTCTGCGCTACGAAGGCTTTGATGGGGCCCCCGACCAATATTTGTTGTTCTTACTTCTGGCCAGAGCGCATAAAATTGATTTCCTTTTCCCGGTTTCCCGACTCGGGCGTTTACTTCTTTCTGGGCTGTCATAAAATTTATGTTTATGTCGTAAAATTTAGTTCGATTTTTTTCTCGCTTTTTTCGCTTTTTTGCCCTTTGAGCGAGCAATCAATGTGCGTGTTTCACTCCCCCTATTTTTTTTAGTTTTTCGAGGACCACACCAGGTGTTTGCAAAGGGTTTCTTCGCTTGTTTCTCTGGGTTTCTCTGAGATGGAAAATAATACGCAACTTTTCCGGTCAAGAAATTGCTGCCTTCTTTGATATAAACAAACGACAGACATTTGTTTTTATTACACACCTTTTCGGGGGGGGGAGGGTTTCCTTTTTTTTTCCTTCGCCCTCCGAAGGGTGACACTTTGGTAGTAGATTGTAGTTATTCTAATGCACATTTCATAGGCAATTCCAAATTAGGCAATGTTTGGCAATGTACTTGTACGCTTCCACCCACCCTGCACATCAAGGTGTGGCCTTGTGGGTTGGGGGTGGTGGTTACTTTCCCTTTTTCCCTCTGTGGGTTTCCCTCCTTATAAAAAAGTAATTTTCTCATTCAAGGCTTTTTGTATATTAGAAGAAATGGCTTTATTTATTTCTTATTTCTTGGGCGTACAAGTGCGAAATGAGGAAAACTTTTTGCCGACCGCTTTCACTTCAGTTCGCTCTACTCTACTCGCTTTTCTTTTATTTTACTTCACTTTACTTGTGTATATTTTTTTTCTGGTTGGGCGCCCGTTAAATTGGCAAGTTTGTTGTGCTAAGTTTTTGGGGTCTCGCGCTGCCACTCGGAGCCCATAAATTAGACGCACAAATTAGAAATTATGTGCGCATTTAAATGTGAAGAGGAGCTCCGGTTCGCTCCCCATTTCTCCGTCTGTCTGCTCCATATGTTTCGTTTTTTTTTTTTGGGCCAACTTCACCGAGAGCTAATGAAATGGCAGTGGGTTGCCGTTGCCTTTTAGTCAAACTCAATGAATATTTGAAGAGCCAGCAAACGAATGGTTTCGCAAAAAAAAAAAACCAAAGAAATAAGAAACAAAAGTATAAGTACGAAAATGCCAGGCGAAAATGGAACTTTTGTGCCACGGCGCCATTTGGCGCTACAAAAGATATTTTTCCATTGAAAGCATTCGGTTAAATTTAGCCCAAGACACACATGTGTGTGCATACATCTCCAACTTTCAGTGGGTGTTACAGGCCCAAGCCCCAGAAATTCCGCATTTCTCCTTCTTTGTGCTGGATTCTCATTTTATTTTGCGGACCGGAGACAATTGGCCGAGAAAATGACTCAAAATTGCAGACAGTTCAATGATCATCTTTGGTTCCTTGCCCTCGCGATCTCAACACTTTTATCAGCCCATTTGCATCGCCCAGAAAAGTCCGTTTTCCCTTCGCCTTTGCTAATGTCGTTTATCATTAGGGCAGGCTAACCTACAATTTCCATACCGCTGGGCCCAGGAAAATGTGTATATAAATATACGTATATTTACCGTCAATTTTCTACACAATTTTCTTTACCATTTCGTTGGCACAATTTTCCTCCTGTTGACGCTAGATAATTTCTTGTTTTTCGAGGGCAGTGGAAGAACGCATTACAAAATGTCAAAATTTCCACACAAAACGCCCTCGACACGCTCCAACCAGGTGGGCGGTTCTCCTCTGTTCTGTTTTTTTTTTTGGTAGTAGGGGGCGGGGGTGGTTCGTTAGTTAAGTTAAGTTAGTAGGTGGCATAACGAAACAAAGTTGGTCAGGTGAACACAGAACCAGCGACCGACCACGCCCATCACTCAGCTACAAGGCGCATAATTTGTCATTGAATGTTTGCCCAGGCAAAGAAGGCGGAAGGTGATTGGGGTGGGGCGGCTGCCACGCCCACTGCGGTCAGGGGGCGCAGGTTGAAGTGCTTACACGGAAATGGAAAATCTATAAGCTGTGAGAAGTAGCAGAAGTATTGCTTTTGAATTTTAAAATAAATGTTTTTAAAACATCTATATTGTTTTATTAATTTACAATTATTTTTTAAATATATAAATTTATTTTTTAACTGTTTGCGTTTTCTTAGATTTTTTCTCTCACTGTAATATCTTAGCTGTGCCTGTGCCTTTGTTTTCGTAGCGAACAAAACGGAATCGAGGCCTCTTTAAGGGGGGCTGTGGATAATGCCCGTAGTGGGCGTGGCTGGTCGAGAGGTTTGTCGGCCAGCCTGCCCAAAACATGAGCTGCTTAATTTGCCTGGACGGGCATTTAAAAAGCATTTAGCATACAGTGGAGTCCTGGAAAATAGGTCCACTGAACAGAAAATATTCCTTGAAAATTAAAAGGAGTTTTAAAAGGAAATATAAAATATATATTTCTTATTTAAAGATGATTGAAGTATGTAATATTTTGAATGACAAAATAATAAATAATATTGATAGTAACTATAAGATATGTGTGCAATCTTAAGCTTGAGAATTCCGTCCAATTTTCTAATGCGATCTTTTAAAAATAATCTTAAAATTTTTTTTTTAAGTTGATAGAAGGATTGAATAATAAATATTATCAATTTTTCTTAAGATATTTTCCGAGTCTTAGACTTGATAATTTCGACTTAAAGATGCTCCGATTTCTCAGCGTGTTCCCTACGGATTTCTGCTGTTATCTCCGGCGTATGTCATTGATTCTGGTTTCAGCGAAAACGAGAGGTCGTCAGGGCTCACAGAGCACTCACATAAACACACTTGAGCGCCGCGAGAGAGCCGTATAATTATAATTGCTGATAAATGCCTCCATACTAATAAACACTTGGCCCGGCGAACGAGGATGGGGGGATATGTCAGATCGGGATTGGGATCGGGACGTGTGACGCTAATGACACTTGGCTTCGTCGGGCAAAAATGAAATGATTTGTGTGAGAGATTGCATGCCGCGCAGTGATTTGTGATTTGTGTGTTGAGAAATGCAGTTTTAAACTGCAAAACTGCAAAACTGGCAGCTTGATAAGCTCCGCCACTGTCATCAGCAGCATACGGCACTTGATAGCTCTATTAATGGCACGCCACCATCATCGTCCCATCTCTTTCTCTTTCCCATTCCCCCCCGAGTATGCCCGTCTCTTTCGCTGATGCAATTCAACAAAGACAGACACCGAAATGAATGCGAAAATAATGAATAATAAAAGTCGGGAGTACATGATTTTTAATGTTTTCTTGAGAATGAATAGCACTGAGGTTAAAGCAGGGACAGAAATTAATACTTATCTCTCCCGATCTATCTCTGTCTCTTTCTCAGCCGCACTTGCCGTCTCTTTCGCAAGCTTATCGTTTCGATGTCCAGAGTGTTCGTCCGGCTGTGTCTAATTTATGCGACCGCCAGTGTGGCAGATCCATAACTATATTACGGCGATAAGTGTAAAGCTAGACAAATTTCGAGTCAAAAGCGACCACCCATGAAACGCGATTCGCAGCGAGAGAGACGGCTATGTGGCGCGTGCGAAAGAGATGGCACGGAAGTTTGCATTTTGTTCGGGAGTTTTTCAGTATTAAGCTACCCTCGAAAGACTTTCTGGTGTTGCTTGTTTGTCAACTCCCGGCGACCTTCCGCCTCATCCTACAAAAAAATGTTTTGAAAAAAAATTCGGAAACTCCCAATGCTGGTGTTGATGATTCCGTTGATGTGAGGGTTAGCCCGGGAAGATCCCGACCTGACTGCCGGGAAATTCGATGCGCATTCTATTCATTGGCGTGTCGGCCCAGAAATATGATAATGCGAACCCCCCCGAAAAAAAAGCAACAGTCAGTTCGTAAATTTTCATTGTAAAATAAGAACAAGTCCCGTCAGTCGTTCAGTTTGCGTTTTTAGGGGATGAAGATGTATTGCCTTTTGTGCCGTTTGACGTAATGTTACATAAGCTCTCTTTGGTCCCCGGGTTCCTGGGCTCTTTTTTTCCCACTCCTCATTATGAAACATCGCATTTCTGTTTCAATTTTTACGAGTGCGAATGCGAATCAACCCGAGCGGAATCCCAAACGTGCAGCAGCTGGTACGGCACGTTTATCAGGGATTCTAGGGGTTCGGGATTCCTATTCCGATTCCAATTCCTATTCCAAAGAGATAACCCCGAACAGATATGGGCAATTTCTGTCAGCCCTTTTGAAAAGGTTTTTTTTTCTTCGTTCTCGTTAATGCGTAAAATTTTAATTTCATTTTTTTGTGTGTCTGCCGATCGTCTGTCTGCTTTGGGAAATTCGTGTCAGCGTTTTGACAAAAGAGTTAAAAAGTTGTGGGAACGATAAAAAGATGGATCACCAGATACGCTTGAGGTGTGAATTATGATTGGATGTCACATAAATATGAAGAGGGAGACTCTACATGTTCCATTGATTTGCCAGAAATAAAGTAGTCCACTAATTCCCTAAAAAATTTGCATGGAGAATCCCAGAGAACCGCACTTCCTTTCCCAAACCGAAAAAGACAATAGAATTGAAAGAGGGAGGAGTGAACCGAAAAGTGAGGAAAATGCTTTCACATCACAAAAGACAGAGAAAAATCCCAAGGCGACGCTGGACTGAGTTCAAATGCCTGAGAAAAACTGTCAACCGAGCGCACCGAGGGGCATAGGAAAAGCAGGGAAAACCCAAATGGAAATTGTCTAATTGTGCGTGGTAAGATAACAAAGCAGAGTTAGAGCTTCCTGTTATTGTTATTCCTCTTGTTGGCTGTAAAACATTCATTCCATCAATGTAAATAAGATAGAACAACAGAGAGCGACGACGGCGGCGGCCAAAGATAATCGCCTTAGTGAGGGGGGACATTCAGCAGAATAAAAGTGCACTTCACACAAGGTCGGGTAGGATTTAAATGCCGCAGTGACAAAAACAAGCTGCCATCCCTCACACATCCCTCTTTCATCCGCCAGGATATTCTCTCGTATGTTTTAAAACTGTAACAATTGGCAATTGTGTGGGTCTTGCGGCTTGACGAACTTCCCGAGCGGAAAGGATAACACGCACTTTTCAACCCAACCCCCATGAAAGTTAATTTACGTCACGCAGCATTTTCAATCAATGTCAGCGGCGGCGGAGGGAGAAAGGGGTTGCTCAACCCCGCGACCAGACCGCCCGCCGCTTCTGTTTATTTTCGTTAGCAATTTCATTTGCCTGACCCCCAGGATTTTGATCTCGTTTTGATTTGCATTTAAGCGCGACACTTGACGAGTTGCCGTGTAAATAAACAGATTGGCCCTTAAATTTGTGGTATCTTTGGCTCTTTAACGCGGCATTAGCTCGTCATCCCGACGAGTATAGGTAGATTTTATAATTGAACTCCGGCTGAAGTTGATGAGGGTGATGGGTATGGTATAATTACAGGGTCTGCGCCTGTCAGTTCAAGTTGCTACGTTTTTATGGGGAAATCTATCGCGCATTTAAAGGGGTTTTTCAACTAAATAATTATACACGAGAAGTATCTTTAAGGTCTGCAGAGGCATTCCCCTACTTCCATCGCACACAATTCATGGAAATTTTAAGGACTGCCATCCTTGTGCACTGAGCTCCCTTTCCTTTTCTTTCTCCTCTCTCTCTTTCTCTTTTCGGCTGGGGCATGAAATTCCTGTCAAAATTGATAAAAATCACATTTTCCATTTGAATAACATTTTACGAATTCGTGCATAAAATTACGACAGAAAAATATTCCCTTTCCCAGCAGCAGCAGCAGCAGTTTCTTCTTTTGCAGCGGAATTTCTGCAGCTCAGAGAAAATGTATATATATATAAGTATGCTCATATTCTTTGGCAACCGCATTCCGCCCTTCGGTTGCCTTGTCTACTTAAAATGTGGAAAATATCTATTTTCTACGCCCCGAAATACGCGACGCAAATTTCCCACAGACATTGCCATTTTCTTATCGCTCGGAAGGCAAGAAGAACAAGAGCACTGCGGTCCAAAATTAACATGGAAATTTTGCGCCCTGCTAGAAATTATTCAACTGTAGATAATTTCTATTGAGTGCTCGGGAGTGCACAACTTGAACTATGCTGAAATTTAATTTGTCTACAAAGTCAAGCGACGTGTAGATAAATCAATCAAAATGGCGCGCACACACGACCACATAAAAAATATATATACATTTCTGCGCAGATATATGTATATATGTATATGTATACACATCGGTGGAACTCGCACACAATCGTTAAAGTTGCTGTTCGGCGCGCTTTAAAGTTTTTCGAATTTGACGTCAACGTCAATGGATTGGCTGCGGAACGCCTCCTACTCTTCAGAGCCCTCTTCAAAACCCCTTTTTCTTTCTTTTACAGAGGGAAAAATAATTGAAATTGGGGGTAATCTAATAATATTTGAGATATATGTTTAAAATATGGGTATTTTAGATTTTTAAAGCTTAGAAGGGAACTTAAAAAATATTTTTAAAAATTTCTTTTATATATTTATATTACATTTTTATATTTTCCCATATTTTATCAGTGCACAAATTCTTCTAGCAGTGAAACTGCATTATCACCTTGGGGCCCCCCACTCAATCTTCGGTTTTTTTCCCCCTTTTTTTCGAGAGCAAACGACGAGTGGCCCCAGAGTGTCTTTTTCGAGTGCTGTTTTGGCCAGGGCTTTTGTTTTTTTCGCTGCCGCCATACAAACAAAGGGGAAAACAACGCACTCGCGAGCTCTCTGAAGAAATAAAAAATACAGAAACAAAATATTATTTTTGCCTATCACCATAAATAATTCACCTGAACACACCCCCCATCCCCCCACACGAGATCTTCAAAAAGAAGCGCCAAGTGCAAAGTCAGTCGCACTCGAAAAAAAAACGAAAATATATTGAAAAAGCAACAACATCGAGAGTGTGGGGAAAATACTAAAAAAAATACACATAAAACTCTTTTGCAGGCTGAAGTGGAGTTTGGAGTGGAGTGGAGAGCTCCACGGAGCTCCGAGCTCCAAGTTCCAAGTTCCGATCTCCAAGACAGGCAGTCTAGGGTCTCAAAAGCCGAAGATCTGAGGGCTGTCCCTAGGAAAAGTCGTTGCTCATGTGGTGTTCGTACTTGTGTTGTCTCCTCTGTAGTTGTTGCTGTTGTTACTCTTTTGTCAAGTTGTTGTACGATTACGCGGCGAGCTTGTTCGAAAAGCTTTGGCGGCACTTGAAACTGAGGCAAACAACATAATCAAAAGAGGGAGACAGCCGCCTCAAGAGGTGTGAAGTGTGTAACACATTCAATAGGGATTAAGCCGATCGAAACTGGCTAAAATCAGCTTAGGTTTTGCGATATTCTTGGGAATCTAAAGAGCTTTAAATTAAGAAAATGTTTAATGAAGTGGCAGAAAGGCTTAAAAGGTAGTCTATAAGGCTGTATTATCAAGGGATCAAAGAGAAGTCCATACTATTGGATTGCAAATTTCATTATAGAGTTACTGAAATACTCTTCTAGTTGCCAAGCTCTTTATAAACTCTTCTTATTTTCTTTTCTAACCCCTTAATCCGTAGTTTCTTTTATAGATCTTGATAGGAACTTACCAGGGTCTGATGTATCTAGGGCAGGTGGCTGCTGTGACAGTGGACCGGGAGTACTACCAGCGCCCGGCGATCGGGCGTCATCGTTCATTGCGCCGCCATAAGACAGCGATGAGCTCGGCGGCCGCTGTAAAAAAATTACAAAAAAATTTATAAAATATAAATAAAGATTCTCCAATGTAAAATAAATAGAAAGAGAGGTGCAGAAGTGTGGGGGGCATGCGTTAGCTGATTGTTAGAATTGATTACAAATTGGTTATAAATGTCGCTTTAAATTGACACGCCTGGCCATTAAATGAGCCAGACGATATGGCCATGGCCAATGCCAAAGCCAGACATTGTCAGCCCGTCTTGTCCGGATTCTTCCGCCTCCTTGGCCTTCTTCTGGCCGGGCCATAAGTCCCCTCCCCCCTCGGACTGTCTGCACGACTGTCAAGTTGTCAAAAGTGCCATGGCCTGGCCATATTGTGGACAAACAAATGTTCAAGATTGTCGTGGCCTAGGCCTAGAGCAAAATACAGAGCCAAACCAAAACGACACGGGACCAACCAGACAACATCGTGTGCAGAAATAAATATAGCCAAGTTATACATATACATATATATATGTATAAGTTATCAAATTAATATGCAGCGACTGGCTCTGGCGATCTGGCCGTCTTCTAACTAGGAGTAGAATCAACTCGTCTCCATCTCCATCATCATCAACATCGTCATCGGCAATGGACAACAAGCCAGCGACAACGATGGCATACTAAAACCTGGCTAAAATAATACAAAATGAAAAAGAGAGAGAAAAACTTATGCAGAAACCAAAAATGTCAACGTCCCAGGTATTCCGCGATCGAAATCGATCGAAGAGCAATTTAAATTCTGCTAATAACGAAAATATACAAAACGCTTTCGCATTAATTTCGTGCACGTGCAAGCTACAATTTTTAGCCATAAAATTATTATTTTCCCAAGCTCGTAAAAATTCTTGACTTTCGAATACAATAAAATATATACGTCGGTATGTATTTTTGTCGCTTTTTGTGATTCATTTGGGATTCGGGGCACATATTGCATGTGTTTTCGCTAAATATTTGTTAAATCGCATATTAATAGCGCCCTGCTATAGACAATTTGTGGCTTGTTTTGAATTTTTGTATAATTGTTATAGCCCGAAAAGTTGATTTGTTATTGAGCCAATGAACTGAAGGGGATTAGGTGTTTCATAAGGAAGATTATCCTTAGTTTAAACTTAGACAACTTGGACAACTTGCAATGGATTGGTTCCTGCTTTTTGCCTACTTTCCATTTCAAACACACTCGATGCCGCAAATCTATTAATAATTAGACAACGCCGTCTGCATTTTAAACGGACAGCGCAATACCAATCCCTCCACTTTATGAGCCATAAGGTGTCTCTTGATAGTCGCATAAACAATTTTCCCCATAAACGGACGCGATAAAGCCGCTGAAACAACCGCTTGCAATTGTAGCAATTGTCGTTGCTTTTATGGCTTATAAACAAAGACAAAGCACAACAACTTTAGACTGACCGCCGGCCAAAAAACGAAACTATTTAATTAGCCAGCCGAAATCAAATGAAATGGCCATAAAAAAGCACAGAGTTGGCCAAGAGAAAGAGATAGAGAGAAGAAAACAACAGCAAGCCAGTGAAATTCGATAGGCTTGACGGTCTGGGCCAAAGTCTTCTGGACTTGCTCGCATCTTTCACACTTGCCGCACACTTTGCCAGGGTTCTGTTTCATTTTTTCAATATTATTTCTTCTTTTTCTCTGGCGGCCTTTAGGCCCTGTGAAGGTGTCTCCGGTTACTGGGAGCTGAGAGCTCGGAACACGCCCGAGTGTTGGCCAAAATGCCTGGCGTGCTCCTTGAACAGGATGATGATGATGGGAGATCCAACCATCGATGCGTGCTTTAATTACATTTTCAATTAGCCAACGCTGCCCGCTCTACTAAATTAAGCTATCGAATTCCATTCGCATGTCCTGCGACAATTATTAACAAATATCGGTTTTTATTCAAATGATGAGCGTCCAAGCTGGGGACGGCTTTTAATATTAATGAAAGCGAAACGAGGGGGTTCACCCATCTAACCCCAATTCCATTTCCACGTCACGTAATGCTCCCTCATCGTGAAAACTTTTTTTCGTTTTGTTTTTTTGGGGGGAGCGGCCCTTTGGGTGCATTAAAATGATCAAGAAACAATTTTCGTTTACCTGCCGGGAAGCTAAATTATTTATTTAATGCCCTCTCCGCCCGCTCGACTTGCTAAATTTTTGATGATATCTGGAGTGGAGCAGCGACAATTGGGTGAGCGCAAGTGTAGATGGGCGGCCGAGACAACAACCGCAAATTTCTAGGGCCAAGTGAGTCATAAAAAAAGTTACGACCGAAAACCATCAAAGTTTACACTGAGAGTAAGGCTTTCGAAGACATTAAAGGGCTTTGGTAATGTTGTTTATGTTGTTTTGATTACTATTCTAACCTGGTCGCACTGTTTAGTGTCATGAGACCAGTGTGACCTTGCTGTGTAACCAAAAACAGCACAATTAATCTAATGAGAGTGCCAAGATTAGATTTCTTCTTAATTTTTCCACTGTGCACCACTTGAATTCCTAAAGTAGGGAAGAACTTTGGTCAATTGTTTTGGGTTTCGCTCACTTCATTACGCTGGCGAGAAGTTTGACTTGCGGTCAGTCTGAGAACTTTCCAAGTGACTTGGCTAAGTCGGCTCAGCTGCGGGAGATAATTGCTGCTGGGTTGGGGCGGCGTCGAACAAATATCGACGCGTGTCGTGCTGCGTTCCGCCCAAAAGTCAAAACATGCAATTTCCATAGAGCCCTGTAATTTGGTAAAAATCTCTGTCACAGCTACTGGCCGGTTAATCACTACAATCAACAGTTTTTGGGACCCTGCCCTCTCGAACTTAAGTCCCCCCGCCCTAGATAAAATAAAGCAAAACAACCAAATTACGGTTCGTAACTCAGTTTTCTGGTGCTTGGGAAGTTTTTCCCTTTCGAAATGGGCGTGGCATTTACAGGGATTTCCCTCCCTTTTCTACCATCCCGTCCTAATTGCCCGGCGGCGTTTATCCTGCATTTGACATTCGGGAGAGGGTTCCCGGGGGTAAGTCGAAGCCTAACCCGCGGCTAAATTCCAATCCAAATCTGAGTTTGAGTCTGGGATTAGGCCTACGCTTCGGGCTCATTTCACAATTAAAAATACAAACTGCAGCTAAGCTGGTAGAGAGGTATTAGAAAAAACA
Organism: Drosophila mimetica; assembly: GCA_037075245.1. Taxonomy (NCBI): domain Eukaryota; kingdom Metazoa; phylum Arthropoda; class Insecta; order Diptera; family Drosophilidae; genus Drosophila; species Drosophila mimetica. Next base: position 13,088,275 of record JBAMCH010000023.1, read on the forward strand.
GTAATAATCATACACAGCGAATAAAATCTGTTAAAAATTTTCATAAGATAATTTCCAGTTTGGTTGATTACTATAGACACCTGTCCATACTATTTTGCAGTGTGACCATGCATAAATCAAATCATTAAAGTTTTTTCAAATATTGAATTAATCTTTATGATATTTTTATGAAATTTTCTTCTGTGTAGCTTTCCCTGTTATTTGGTTTGATTTTGTTTACCGAACGCCCTGCCAAGTGGACGTGAAACATATTTTTTCTATTTGTCGGCAAACACTCGGGAACAAATTCTCTCCCCCATTCGATGGGCATATCCTTAGAGCAAATAATTAAATCCTTTTTACACGGCCGCTGCGAATGAAAGTTTTTCCGTGCGGTTTCTGGTTTCGCAGGATTTGTCGGTGAGATGGGAAATGCTCGATGTGGAAAAGTGAGTGGCAGCGAGTGGAAGTTGAGCCCAAACCCCAGCGCCCAATCCTCGGAACAATCCCTCCTGGCTGTTTGTTTTGATGGATTTGCCGTTGTTGTTCTGGGGCAACAAAAGCTTTTGTTTGTCTGCTTGTGTCATGTTTGTTGTTTTGGTTTAGGTTTTTGGTTTTAGCCAGAAGGCCCTCCAGCCGGAATTCTCTCGGTCTGAAGACTCTTTGGCTTTGGGTTTCTGTTAGCAGGCTGCTTAATTAACGGTATATAACCACCCCCAAGTGTGTGTGTGTGTGAGTGAGTGTGTGCCACTTGAGCAGCAGCTGCTCCACCCTTTTCCACTTTTCCACCGCCTTTTACCCCCACCCACCCACTTACTCCCACATTTTGCTGTTGCCACCTTTTGTGTATTTAATTGCGCGCATGGCATTTAATTGTTTTTCAAATTTGCTCAAGCTGTAAAATGTTCATGTGTGTAAGCCATTTTGTTTGGGGGGTGGTTGAATTTTTAATTAAAGCCAGTGGAGGTGCAAAACTCCTTGCAACAACAGCCCGAACAATTCAATATGGCTGACTGAAATCGTTCTCCCCTTTTCCACCGCTTTTCACCCATCACTTTTGGCAGGCAAATTGCTTTACTAAGAATTTTCCACATATGAATGAATGGCTGAGTGTGTGTGAGGTATAATTTCAATCAAATGGCAAGTTAATTACACACAATTACTGTGCACACACAGACATACAAATGGGGTTTTAAATATTCAAGTTTGCTTAAAGTTTAGTTAAATTAAAGGGGAACCTTTTCTATCACAAATTAAATATTTTAAATCTACGTATTTCTACACTAATCTAGCCATCAGTATTTTAATTAAACAACAATAATTACGCACATTTCAGGCCTTAAGCTATCATATCTAAAGAATTCGAAAAGAGTGACAAATTAATTTTCCAGCTAAATTCCCAACTCGAGTGGCAACATTTTAATTTCATGTAGAAACACTTGACATAATTAAACTAAACCAAAGAACAAAAACTCAATTTGTTTTAGATACACATGAAATTACTCATACGCCATGGTGGTGCAGCTCCCTTGTGACCATTATCTAACCGAAAAATCTTGACTTCCTATGCTCCGCTATCAGCAGCCAGCGAAGCGAAGTGAAACCCCGAAACCAGAGTAACAATAAGCCATGAGCGAATGAATGCCCAAAAGTACAGGTCTGTGATTAAATATTTATAGGCTGATAACAGCGCGTAACAGAAACATTTTGGAAATCTTGTGCAAACAATGAAATTAGTATTTTGATAATAAAAAAAAAATTCAGAAGCTACCTGAAAAAACTACTACTACACTCTGCTCCCAGAATCGGGCAAACAGCAAGAAGTCAAGAATATAAGTAAGGTAAAATAATAAATAGATAAGGCGGCTGGCGCGCAATTGTGACTCTATCAAACTTATCATTTGTTTGCCTTTGTTATTATGTTACACAAACAGTGGAAACGTTGAGAGAGAGGGCCCAAAAAAACCAGAGGGGGGAGGTGGAAAAGGGGAAAAATCCAAGGAAAAGACCCCGGGCGGAAATGGAGCAAATGGAGCTGCACGCGATTTTGCATTTCACAGAGATCGGGTTTATCTGCTCCACAAATCTCGCAGCTATCAATTTGAACTTTTCGCTCACACACAGCCCGAGATTAACCAGTCGGAGAAATAGCGATGGGGCCTCCAGAACTTTGGACTCTAGTTTGTTTTATTTTTTCCCTCCTTTTTTCTTGATTTTTTCTCTGTTTTTTTAATTTGCACTTGAGTGCATTTCTCGTTGCGGCTGCCATGCAAATAAGATAATTATTCAAATGGCATGTTTCACACAATTCCAACACAAATTCCGCGTGGAGATGAAACCAGGGGAGGGATGGAAATCACGAAAGGCAATGGAATCATTTTCTTGCCGGCAAAAGATATCAAGATAGCAACATGCAAATGCTGCAATGATCGCGAGAAATAGATTTGCATAAGAGACTTGCAGACTGGCTTGCATGTGAGAACATTAATCGTGTAATTAATTTGATGCATGTGTATGCAAAGTAATTTCATGTAAACTGTCACGCCCCCCTTTTCCCCACTTTCCCCTCCAGGCTTTTCCTCCGCCTCCTTTCCTTTCCTTTTTTTTGGTTTTCTGTGGCGTGCTAAAAAGTCTCGCGGGACAAACGGAAAGACAGCAACGACACCAGCGGCCCCAAAAGCCAAAAACCCAAAGCCAAAACCCCAGACAGTGGTGTCAAATAGATTCCGCTGCGCGATAGAGACGACAACCTGGCCCAGAGATTAGCCAAGACATCGCACCGGCCAGCAAGGATCCCGATTCCGATTCCCCGATCCCGAAATCAGACATTTCGTGGACGTTTCCCTGTCAGCAGACTAACGCAAATCCCCACGACACTGCAAGAGTTAAAGGAAACCCAAACATTTTCATTTCGCAAGCGAAAAAGAGATTTCATAGATTGCATTTTGCAAGTGGCCGCGCAAAGGTGTTGGCCAACTTATCGCCGCGCCGGCTTGTTCCTTTTTGGCCCCGGCCGATAAGCTGACAGCTGAAATTAGCCCGACTAGAGGAAACATGCCCAGAGACGAGGCATTACAAGGATTTGTCGCTGTCTGGCGAGTCATGCCTCAAAAGAATGCTGTTTACCGGGGAGGGGTTGGTAGTGTGGAAGGCCGAAAAATGTCTAGTCATTTGCACCAGGCAGCAGCATAATACGAAATTCATACAGTATTATTGATATGAACACACTGATAAATGGCCCAGAGTGACTCAAATGTAGATCAAAGATTCGCGCGAGCTACGCATTCCAAATAAACTCCCCCACTCCCAAGCGAGCCCCTTCAATAGGAGAGGTGTACACTGAGAAAAGTTTATATATAATTATGTAAACTAAGAAAAAATATAGCAAGTTACTATTAATAACTATAATTTGCATTACTAACAGATAAGATTTATATTCTGGGCATAAAATATATTTTAAGTACTTGAAATCGCATTTAAATGTTATAATGATCGATCCTTAAAAAAAAATAAAAGTAAATTGTAATAAAAGTAAATTTTAAGGAATTGGAATCTAAAAAAAATTTTAAGAGTGCCTTGAATTTGAAGACCCTAAAATATTTATAATAAAACATTTAAAAATTAATAAATATCATTTAAATGCATATAAATATTTTGAAATGACTATATTTTAGCACCATAATTTTATATTAAATATAAAATTAAAGACGCTACTTTTCCCCTCAGTGCCTTGAAATCCTCATCTGAATGCGATCCGAACACTCTTGTTTTGAATTTTAGCCCAGTCATCTTTGCCGCGAACTTCAGCACGGCGCTTTTGAGTTCTGTGTATTATTTCATTCTTCTCTTTTTTTTTGTTGCCCCCTTTCGAGATAGTCTTTTGAATAGAGGGGCGGTCGACTCTTTAAAAGCCTGGCCCGGCCTGGCTTGGCCAAAAGTGTCGCATCATGGCCAGTGCGAGCAGCAGACTGGAAGACGACGTCGCCATGGCCATGACGAGGCACAAGTTCCGCCCCTCGACTTCATATTCCCCATGCCGAAGCCCATTCCCATATTCCCACTCCCATCTATTCCCCCGAAAAGCCGCTGCCTCTCCAGAAAAGCAACGAGAAAAAAAGAGTACTTAAGGTTGAATCATGCCGGCCACTGCCAAATCAATTAGACCTGGTCGTGAGCCTCACTTTTTGGCCATTACTCGCCGTTTGTCAGCCCCGCAGAGGGCCATAAAAATTAGAAAATTTGATTATTGCAACACGAAACACTGCCCGAGATTCACTTTAGTCGAAGGGGAAGTATTACTTTTTGGTAGGACGACGTCCCACTGGGCCGGGCCATTTGCATATTATCATTTTCTGGGGGGAGGGAGTGGACGCAAAAGATGGTCTAACAAAAATTTCATTACCCAAACCCAAAAGGCAGGAAGGCCGAAAAAGCACAGTCGCTCACACACAACGGTAGCGATGAGTTTAAATGAGTTTATTACATCTTTTGGCGCCTTTTACAGCATTTAGCCGGGTAAAAAGTTTTCAGACCAAGAAAAGGGGTGTGCGATAATGAAATTTCCATAGATTTGCATAAAGCGAGAGAGCCCCCAAGCGACTCGAGTCAGTCAGCGAAGTCAGCAGTCAGCAGTCGGAGATGCCCTAAATTAGATAATGTCTAAATTGGATTTAAAACACGCATTTTGCGGGTTTCCAACGGCAGCAGCAGCAGCAGCAGCAGCACCCAACACCCATTGAAGACCCATCGAGACAACATCAAAATATCATTAGAAGGCCGTGCTTCTATTTTTTCTCTGCTATCTGGCTGTCTGGGCATTTGAAGGGTTGCTCCTCTGATTTGTATGCAAATGTTTTCGGCTGGCTGGCATGAAATTTGATTTTTCATTCGCTGGAAAACAGGTGCCAGACATTCTCCCTTTCACTCTGCCGGCTAAGCCGATTATAAAACGTAATTAAATTAGGCTGGAAAATCATATGGCACTCTATTAAAAAAAAAAAACAAAAACAAAATGGGAGTGAAGCGCAGAGTTATTTAAATGGTTTTAAAAAATTCACAGGCTTAAAAGTTTGTTAACTTTATAAAAAAATGTAGAGATTTTTTTGGAAAATCATATGATACTCTATTATAAAAAAATACAAAAACAAAATGGGAGTGAAAAGCAGAGTTATTTAAATGGTTTTAAAAAATTCACAGGCTTAAAAGTTTGTTAACTTTAAAAAAAAATGTAGAGATTTTTCAGCTTTTAAAAAATAAATGTTAAAAACAAAAAAGTATATTAGAGAAGAAATAATAAAATCCCAATGTGTCTGGTTTTAATTGGTTTTTAAATCACAGTCTGTAAAGCTAGTTAACTTAGTTAAAAAAATTTACAGATTTTGGAGCTTTTAAAAAATAAATTTTTAAAATGAAAAAGAACGAGTATTGACGGAAATATAATAAAATCCGAATGTGACTGAATTGCAGAGTTATTTAAATGGTTTTAAAAAATTCATAGACTTAAAAGTTGGTTAACTTAATTAAATCACAAACTAATTAAACTAATTAATTAAAAATATTTACTGCTTTTAAAAAATAAATTTTTAAAATGAAAAAAAAAAAGTTTATCAGGGGAAAAATAATAAAATTTGAATCAATTGATTTTACACACAAAGCCAAGCAATTTGCCCTGCATTTACTCTTCTATTGTCTTTAAATACTCAATTAGCTAAGTTCTTGGCCAAGTTAATAAATCCTGGTGCTGCCCCCAATGTCATTACGTCATTTGCATGCACATTTAAGCCAAGTCATTGGGGCGGCCATTACACAAAAAAAGCACTAATATACACTTGGACAAGTTCATAAACTTTCGTTTCATTCTGGCTTAAAGGTCTCGCTTGTTTTGCTTTTCTTGTTTTTCACCTTTGTTTTTAGTGTGGAGATTGCGTGGCATTTTTCGCATATTTCTGCTGCACATTTCGTGCAAAACTTAATTATATTAACTGAGTTATTTGCGGCATTTGGCGCGCTCTGCGACTCCGAGTTGGCCCTCGAGAGTATGGCTTATATATGTGTATACATACTGCAGGTGTTGTTGAACGACAAAAATTATGACAACTTAACTTGACTAACTGGTGTGCTGAGCTGTGCTGTGTTGTGTTGGCAGTGCAAGAGAGAGGCAGCTAGTTGTTCGCACCTAAATGGCCAGAATGACGGGCCAAGAAGGACGGACGACGGACAGACGGGGCGCAATCAACAACATAATTAAAGACAACAAATGCCCATGTCTCCGGGATCTTTTCTTTTTTGCCTGCCGATCCTGCCTGCAGACGTTGTATGTCTTTTGGTATGCAACGAGTCGCAATTAAAAATCAATAAAATGCGTGATTTTTGCAATTTCTGCGCTTGCCATTGCAATTTGTAATTGCCATAATTAAAATGTTGACCAGACCGAAGAAAGAGAGTCGAATCACGGCGCCCCCTCTCTACGATCTTAATCAAATTTTCACCTACCAAAACGAGATGAAAATATCTGGCTGCAGAGCCAGTTGGCAATGAGATGCAATTAAATGCGTTTTCAAACAATTTCACTTTGGGTTCGTGGACTTCGAGGGTTGTGACTCTGTGTGTGCATGGAAGGAAACCACCCCGAAAACCCTGACAAAATCAGGCAATCAATCACAGGACCGCCGCATAACTCACCCTCGTCCCAGGACTTTTCGGTTAGGGGGCGCAACAAATCGGATTAACTCCGCCAGACTGTACCGAAATCCACGCAGGCGCATTTTTCCAAGGATGCCCAGGATGAGTTCGGAACTCTGAGTTCTGATTCCTCATCAACTCCTATATCTACTGCTCTCTCTTTCCCACTCGCAGTAATCTATACTTAGCAGGGGGTAGCTTATATGGCACACACACATAACAATTAACTTTTTCGAGATTGAGGTTTTTGCGCTGTTCTTCGGGGCGTGTCCGACCATCCCTAAAAAACTAGATTCCCGAAAAAACGAGCAATCAACGGGGAGATCGAAAAGATTTCCAGGTTCCAGCTGCGTTTGTTGATCGTTAGCCAACACTGGGCGCAAATCAGGGGGAACAAAAAGAAGAGAGATCACGTGGTCGTGTCAGTTGCCTGTCAAAATAATCATTATCGATGGTCCACCGGCGATAAGGAAGAGATCACGATGCGATCCTCGGATCGCTGTGGGTTGGCTGGCGATTGCCGAAGCCCGATTGAGGTGGCAAAGGTTGTCAGACAGAGATTTGACTTTGGACGGGTTCTAACTAACCCTACACTCTCAGAAAAACTATAATTCCAGATGTAGATCATACAATTTACATTTTAATGGATATTAATAAACATAATAGAAGGGAACTTGGAAAAATCCAGGTCTAGATATTTATACAAATATATTCTTTGTCAGGGAACATAATATAATAATATTATTATGATATTTTAAATGATATTATACGTAATAGAACTGATCTAAGTTATCACGGAACATAATATAATAATATTATTATAATTTATAATATTTACTTTTACTTTTTATTCTTACTTCCCAGTTATTTATTGGAGAGTTTTAAGTAATATTTGCTATATTGTTGCCTTGATTTTTGGCCAGTGTAAGTGGGGTCTTTCTATTACCCACACTTCCCTCCCGCTCGCTCGTTCTGCCCACAGTCAATTGAAATTCTACGCATTCCAACAAACAACAAACAAATGCAGGCACACACAGATACACCGATACAGCGTTACATTTAGACATACAGACAGTTGCATATATAGAATTCTCAATTGCTTTCGCATCATTACGTCTGCGAACAATTTATTTTTATAAAAGCGAAGCGACCGCCGCCAGTCCAAAGTTGGCGTCATCATCATCAGCATGATCATCACCATCACAATCACCATCATCGCTCGTCGCGTTTTCCTTGCATTTCCCTGCATTTTCTCAGCGAAGCGTTCACGTTCGAAAGTGCAGAAGTGCATCGGGGAAAATTGAAGGAAAATACTGAGGCATGAAAGCGGCGTAAAGAAATCAAATAAATTTTATTGTATAAAAGCAGCAACAACACCCAAGCAAAACAATCATTGAGCCTGCTAGGCTGTAAATAGTTTACAGTTCTCTCTGCGGTTGCTCACACTTTTCCTTTGGCTTTCCGTTGCAATCGATCGCAAAATTTCCCCCACTTTTCCGCGCTCTTTGGTTTTTCATTCCCTCTTTTCTTTCATTTTTTCTTTGTATTGTAAACAATTCTGTTGGCGGCTGGCGGCCACATCATCATCATCATCATCAGCCAGGCGGCCTAGCTAAATGGGTGTTGAGTGCAAAGTGTTTGTATTGCCACAGATTCCCCGCACCCATCCCCATTCCCTCCCATATCCCCCGATATAGATCGCCCGCCATACAGCCCCATCGATCCCCACCCTATAGCGATTGCAATATGGTCGATCGCGATCCCAATTCTGCATCAGCATCTGCATCTGAATCGGAATCTTTGCCCCGACCGTGTTAAACGCTCGATCATTTTCGATCGCATACTTCTTCGCCTTGGGGGTTTTGTCTCTTCGATTTGAGAATCTCTAGATTTTTAGTTAAATTCTTCATTATTTTGCAGTACAATTAGCAGTTTCGTGTATCTCAATTAAGTCATTAAATAACGAATATTTTTATATCTTGTAGTTAGTTTTTATCAATCATTTTATAGCTCGCTTTTAATAGATTTTTTATAGCATTATATTTTTATTGCACTCAAAAATCGTCATTAATTCGTGAATATTTTTGATATTTTTATAGGATTTTTATGCTTTTTATCCAGATTTCTTTGCACATTTGCTTCTCAATTATCCGTTTCTACTCTTTAATTTGATTTAATGACTAATTTATTTTTTGCACATTTTATTTTCGATTTAATTATTGTTAAAATGTTTTTTATTTAGTTTTATTTCGGTTTGAATTTTGGGAGTCTTTTCGCTGCAAACCTTTGTTCGCTTGGCGTTCAGTTCCTTATTTTATTATTATTATTTTTCGATTCTTTTCGGATCGCAGCGGGAGATGCATCTTTTGTGCTGTTGTTGCTGCTGCTTCTTGATCGCTTTGTGTGTCTTTTTAATTTTATGTCTGGCCTTGTGCTTTGCAACGCAGTTTGCGGGGAGGTGGAGACGCAGTTTTTGGAGCTGACACTAAAAATACAATTTTAAAATACGAAAAATTCGAAATCGAAGTGAAGCCAGAAAGAAATCATACAAAAGCCATGGTTAAAAGTCAGAAAACCAAAAAAAAAAAACAGTCTTTTGGAGATTTTTCATAATTTTTGCGCTGACCACAAAAAGGCTGCAGCAACAACGACCACCATGTTAACGACTTTGGGCTCAGACTCCGGCATCATCATCATCATCGTCGTCATATCGGTTCCCTTCGAAGCCCTCTCTCTACATTGTCTGCCGGATCGTTTTCTTAACTTAACGTAAAAGTTTCATTTTCGTTGCCCTCGCAGTGATACCAAAAACCAAAAGGCAGGAACCGAAATGAGACTTTGTCCAGAAAAGCGAACGAACCTCGAGAAGCTGCAACAAATGAGTTTCTTTTTTTGCCTCGTTTTACTTATTTTTTTGTATTTTTTGCTGCACCCCGCTCTCTGATGATTTTTGAATTGATTTGTGTTGTTAAATATTAAATTCTTATAAGTCATTTGCACTCGGAGCCCGGGGTCCGCTTGGCTCTCGGGGGCTGGGAGCTTTGTGTGGCTCCAAAATGACAGACAAGACGGTCTGGGTTCCCCCCTCCCGGTTCGAGTCCCCCCCCAGCATGCCCACATATATCATTTACACTCGGCCAAGCTGGCAATTGGAAACGGAATCGAATTCGAATCCAAGAGCCACGGACCCGACTCAGTCAGACATTCAGTCAGTTCACAGCGGTCGGTCGGCCAAAAATGGCAACGGGGCAGCGCAGCATCTCAGATATATACGCGCATATATACGTATGATTCCCCCTGCCGATTGGGAGGGGCTGCTAGGTGGGGAGCCTGCTGGCTCAAACAGAAATTATATTTTCAAGGTGTTCTCTTGCACATTGCTGGGTGCCTTAATTTTCTCGTATTTTTATAATTTTAATTAACATTGCTGGGGCGCTTGAAGATTGCAATTCGAATTTAACACAGTCGGAGTGTTGAATACAGACAGGCCACGATATGATGTACATTAAAGAGGATTATCATATAATGGTATTTTTTTTAAAGCAACAAGGCATTGAATTTGATTATAGTAATATGAAAATAAATTACTTATAATACAAATAAATTGTTGATATTTAAATCAAGGGCTTTAAAATTAAAATGTTATATTTTTAAATAATATTTAGTGTTATTTATACTTATATATGATTTTTAGAAATGTTTTATTAAAGGATCAGCACTGTCTTTCTCTGAAAGTGCAGTTTTATTGCCATTTAATGGCATTTTATTAATATTTCTCGAAGCGAAGAGGAGACAGACTTTCTTTGGCCTGCTAAAATGGAATGGAGGGGGGAGTTTGGGGCATTGGGCCTCGAAAAACATTCAATAAACACTCACGCAGTGCACAAAATGGACTTTAAACAAGTGCCACATGAAGTCTGGAAATTTATATGAAGAGCTTTAAGTAAGTCTCCAGCTGCTGTTGTTGTTGCTGCTGTTGCTAGTGTTGCTGTTGCAGCTGCCTCCTTCTTTCTTCTGCAGCCTGAATCTTTCTTCTGGTTCCTCGGCAGCCCGTTTCGGTTGCATTCATTACAAGCGAGCCAAAGGTTAACATGCAACGAACGAACGAACGGCAAGCAGCAATACAGCAACAGCAGCAGCAACAGCAACAACTACGGCAGCAACATCAGCAACACAACAGCAACAACTGCTAAAAAGCTTAAATTTCACAACACGCTTCGAGAGACAGACAAACAAAAACACACAGCATCAACATCAACGTTCGTCGTCGTCGTCTCTCAACTTTTGCGTTTGAGCATTTAAGTGCCAATTAATAACAATTTTTATGAACCGAAGAAATAGTTGACAACACGGCATGGCTTCTCTTCTCTTCTCGTCTCGTCTCGTTTCAGCCTCTGCGATGAGCGTTGCATGCAACAAGCAACATGCAACATGCAGCCAGCCAAACCTCATTTGAAAACACATAATATTGTACACTTTATGAACAATTATTATATAAGTTTTATTAGCTGCGCGTCCGCAGGAGTTAAAGAAGCAGAAGAAGAAGGAAGCAGAACCCCGCGAAACTCTTTAATTAATTTGTGATTTTTCTGCATCAGCAGCAAACGTGGCAGCAACATCTAAGCTGGCTTTTCCTGCTACTTTGGCTGGGGTAAGAGCCACATTAGGCTTATAAGCTGCAGCAACTCTAACTGATTTTAGAAGATATATGGCTTAAAAGTTATCACAAATTTTAAAGTGGAGAAAAGTTAGGATCTGGGTTATAAAATTAGAATTTTCTTAGGAATTATATGGTTTAAAATTCTGATGATAACATCTATAATAAATTATTACTAAAAAAGTAAAAACCCATAAATAACTGTCCTATAGAGCCTCCAAACTAAATCCTCTTCAAGTAAATAATTAAAATACAAAAATATAATCATAAAATCAGCCATTACCAGCAGCCAACTCTGATGGCACAACAACACCGAGAAGTAGAAAACCCACCCGACTTGGCCATTGCATTAGAGGCCATTTATGCCGGCTTATTGACGGGACGCAAAGTACGCGCGAAGGAAACCCAATAAGCATACGAAAGCAGGCTGACTTTGAAACATTTGGCGACATTAATATGATTTAATGCGTTAATTAGCGCCCGGCAAACACAGTGGCAGCAGCCAGCCGAACACAACACATTTTCCAGGGGGTGCGACAACCAGCAACTTGAGAGCAAGAGCATCTGAGGCAAAGTGTTGCTCCCGGAAAAGTATGCTATGCGCGGCGCCGGCTGGCCTGTTTTGAGAAGCGAATTCCCCAAATCCCCGAAGCGGATTAGTAAAAGCAGAGGCATCCCGCGTAAAAGAAGGAAAAGCTGGCGGGGAAAACCCGGGGGGGAAAAGCTGGTGTCTGACTGGTAAAGCCCGTGTGCATTGCGTAATTGACGTCAATTTTGTTTTCGCACCGCGCATACCAAGCAAAAGCAACAGCCCACAGAAAGTACAGAAAAAAAAAACACCTAAGAGAGTTTCGAGTGGGTGGTTTTTCCCTTCTCAGCCGCGCGCCGCCCCGGGGAAATCCAATACCCGACCGAGAAAATAATTTGCCAAAATATAGAAATTGTGTCGCCGTGCAGAAATATGCAGAGATATTGAAAACTTGAGGTCGGTCGGGCCAATAAACAGGAGCTACGACAATTTCCATGAGGGGTGGTGGCATCATATTTCATTTATTAGCAAAGAGCGTGGCAGGCATTTTTATTTATGCCTCCGTAATGCCGGGCATATGTGGCCCAAATGGGAATTGCCTTGGCTTGGATAAGCAAGCAGCAGCACTCAGAGAACTGGGAGAAAAAATTCCGAGAAGAATTCAGGAAGAGCGAGTCCTGGGGGCCTGAGTGCTTGGCAAGTAAAAGTAGCTTAGAGATTTATGCGGCAGTTGTTCCATTGAATTTTCCGTTAAGCTGCACTTAGCAGCTCCCCAAACTTTTTGGTTAATTAAAAGTTAAGGCCAAGAAATTGCACGAGTTTTGCAAAGAGTTTATAAGTTGTGTATATGGAAGGTAAAATTGGAGTGGACCTTATTTTTCCAATTTAAATTATTTAAATGCCTATTTTTAGTCATAACTTTAAAGGGGAGTAGGTCCAAAAAATACAAGCAAATTGATATCATTTTTCAAACATTTTTCTGTAAAAAAAGAAACTAAAATTAGGCCAAAGGAGTTGGGTTCCCGGGCACGTGCGCTATTAAATATGCAATAAATTATTTTTGCCCAGCTTCCTCCTGGCCCTCAGCAACTGCGGAATTTGCTAAGCTGCCTGCAAATTATAGAAAATCCCCCCTAAAGACGCCGAGATGTGTGGGGATAAAGAAAAAGCCAATGTAAGCAATAAGCAGGAACACCATTATCTAATGCTCGGCGCGCCATTCAGGCATAAAGCCGACTGACTGTCCCCCTAACTCCTGGGATTTCCTCGTGGAAAACTTCTTTGGGCCCGAAAATAGTGCGCAGGAAATAAAGCACAAAAGGGCAATAAAAATTGCTGCCCCCCACAAAAATAACTTTTGTGCCGACTATTTTGTAGATGCTGGCCGCACAGCTTCCGGGCCAATAGAAATGCCAGCACAACAACACAAAGCGCCAGCAGCCACCCTTCCGAAATAAGCCAAAATCCAAAATCCAGGACTGGGCCTAATGGCCAAGGCAAACAGACAGAAAGACGGGGCGAAATACAGATAGAAACGGAGACGTCGCCAGCAGCGGGTTTAAGTGCAAGTGATTTATGTCCTCGAAGATGTGGGCGAAAAAAAAATCAGTCAACTGAATCAGAGCCAAGAATTAGCCAAAAAATATCCTGACCAAAGACAGAGACAAATTGCAATTTGTGGCCCAAAAATCAATCAAAAGTTCAATGCTAAAAAAATCAGTTAGAAATGCATTGAATAAGCAGGAAAAACACGGATAAAAAAAAGTTTATTAATTAAAATACATATTTTTTTAATTTAAATAACTATTATTATCCAAATAATACAAAAAAAATCCTACAAAAATGTGTCTCTTTCTAAATATTTATTTTTTAAAAATCTAAATTTTAAAAATAAATAAATAAATATTCCAGAAAAATCAAACATTAAATTAATATTTATTTCCATAAGAATAAATAAAATCTTTTTATTAATCTTAAGATCTGAAGTTAACTGAGGAAATATCAGCCCTTTTTCCCAAGCAAAAAGCCAATGTTTAAGGACTTTTGTAAAAGGGTTAAAGCCTTCGTCTTGGGCTAAATTCAATTAGCAGCGGTCAGTGGCTGCCCTTTTTGATATTTGAATCATAGGAAATAGAATGCCCTTCAAGCGGGATTCGATTACACATTACAAGTGGTCAATACGGGCTAAGCGGACTTAAGGGCCCCCGTTTTTATATTTTCTCTGTGGTCAGTTGCGTGTTGGTAATTGAAAAGCACTCAATGCGTGGGTCAAAAGGGATCAGTGGACGTGGAGGGGTTGATCCGATGATAGGATCAACTGCTGACTAATCGAGTTTAAAACAAGCGTAAATTGTCCTGGCCTTTCCTTTTGATATTCGAGCGGACTTCAGTGGCGTTACTTGCGGTGCCAAGTGCAGCGAATGCGCCGGGTAATTAATGGTAATTGTTCAGAGCTGAGCTCAGCTCCCACATAGGGCTTCCCTCAGGTGAGCATGGCCAGGAAAAAAAATAAAAAAGATTAAAAAAACCTGGGAGAGGTGCTGTGCATTTGCCTAATGACACAAAAGTAAACCGTCCACATCGGACTTTGTATAATTTCCACCGCCTTTTCGTTAAGCTCTTAAACCGATTTGCAGCTTAGTTGAATGGCCAGGCGATAGAGGAGCAGTGCAGAAATATTTCGCCAGGCCAAAAAGCGCAAAAAATGAAACCGAAACTGTGTTCATTGGAAAAAATGCTTCAGCCGAAGACAAAGACGCTTGTCTTGTGGCATTCTTACGGCATAAATTTCCATTGAATTGATACTTTTTGGCCGGCAACCGCACTCCTCCCCTCTTAATCATGGCTAAAAAACTTCAGAAATAACAAAAAAGGGTTGACACAATCAGGTAGAGTATTTCCTCCTGTCGGCCTCCGCCCTTTGAAGGCAACACTTGAGCAGCGAAATTTCATTAAGATTTCAAAAATCGTTTTTTGTGTCCAGCTCCTACGATTTCCTGGAATTGAGTGAAACTGTTAAAATGCTAAGATATTCTATAAAATGTTTACGACTAGAAATTAACTTTGTGGGCAAAAGTTTTAGGTTTTAGGTTTTTTTTTCTCAGATAGTCATAAAATTGGATAGCCGTCAGTTTGGCATGTCTTTTCACGCCACCCGAAGATCTTTGGTGACCCAAAAAGGTATCGCATTTAACGCGTTCAGAACCTGCAATTCCCCTGACGAAACCAAATGCTGATCAAAAAATTTGCTGTCAAAAGCTAACAAAAAATAAAGAGTAAGGAAGAGGAGGGAAAACATCAGATCAGCCGCAGACGAAATCTTGTGGCAACTGCATTGAAACATTAGCAGTGATGACATTTTTGCGGTCACCCCTTGTCCACCCCCCAAAAAACTGTCTGTGGATCGTCTGCTTTTGTTGCTTTTGAGAGAAATTCCTGCCAACGCGACACTTCATACATAATAACAAAAGATCGACGGATCACAAGGGCGAAATCGTCAAGCACGCATGACTTTTGGGCTTCGCTGAATACCCTGTAATTTACGAGTATACTCGCAAAGATCAAAGCTTGAAGGATCTTAAAAATATTAAAATACATCAAATAATGTGATTATTATATTTTCTCTAATTTATCTTAATGAACTCATTTGAAAAGTTGCACTCAAAAAATCCCACGAGGGTATTCAATGCCCGTACCCCCCCAAAAAAACGATCAAACTTTCTGAGGTTTTGTTTTGGGCATTTGTAGGGCTTTCGTGGTCTGTTGGCTTATTAATTGTAGCCTTGGACTTGGCGATGGTCCGTCTTCGTTTCACAAATGAATGCACAAATTTCGGGACAAGTCTGCGCTGCGGTTTCGTTTGTGCCACAAAACGCAGACAGTATGACGACGCCGAAAGCCGCAAAACCAAAAAAAAACAAATAAGAAAAAAAGCACACACATTAAAGTGAATTATAAGAAAGAAATCCTTTTTGGCTAACTCGTATTTCGGCCCCAAAGACTTGAGGTGAGAGTGCGGCTAATGAGCCAAAGCCCCAAAGTCTTGGATCCTTTGATATGTTTTTCTTGTACTTTTTCATCAGAGGTTTGTTTTATTTTTTTTTGGGGAGTCTTCGATTTCAAAACCAGTTGGAGAGTTTTGGGAAAAAGGGAATGGATTGACTTAATGCCTCTAAAATTATAGGTTACTTTGCGCGCTGCTTGGAAAATTGTGTGCGTTTGTTTTGGGGCGTTGCTCGAGAAATTAATATAAAAATTCAAGCAGCACGAAAGAGCATTTTCTTCGGTGGAAATGCCTTGGAATTGGTTTGACTTTGAAGAGCCCCAGTAACACGCCCCGGGCAATCACGCAAAATGCCAAATTACATGTAGCCACCATTAAGCGAACGAACTCATCTAACACGCACCCAAAAAAAAAAAGAAGGGAAAAATAAACCCGGTCGGGAGTGGGGAAAAAAGAGTCATTTAAGGTGTTTTACACACGTTCCTTCGTGGCAGCTGGCCGATACGATCGGGTTCACTGCTCGAATTTCAGAGATCTGGCGCACTTATCCAGTGATCCCTGCAGCACCCCCAATTTTTCCCTTTTTTTTTGGATCGAAAACCTCCCTCTGCACTTTAAGCGGCTTACACGTGCCGCCGGTTTTTGTCTTTCGGCTGGATCTGACACTGGAACTGGGGTAATAAGAGCCGAACTCCTCTCAGTTTACACCCGCTGTTAATGGAACAGGAGCCAGAATTATGTCCAGTTTCCAGTTCCTGAACAGGGCACGAATATCACAAAAAATGGTCAGCAGTTCAAGAGAAACATAGCTTGGATCGAGACAGTTCTTAAAACTAATATAAATTACTTTTCAAGAAATAGTTTTGGTTATCAGTCATTTAATAATGATAATGATATATTAGAACCCTAGTCAGCGTTAAAAGTCACAAAATCTTTAGTATCTTAAAGGCACATTTTTAAGAATCTTTCACGTCTAACCAAACAATATGGTATGAGGTCCCTTGAGGTCATTTCAAAAATCGATAATTACTATCCGATTTTCCTAAAAACCTAAAGAGAAGTATACCCTCCTTGCTTGATCTTGAAATCTTGGTAGTAAAGGAGACGTTTCCAACCGCGGAGCTGAAAAGGTAGAAAAAGTCCCTAAGCGATACATATAAATCCATTTTGAGTTCTCCGCTTTTAGATGATGATCTAAATATTTCAGCTAAAAAAAATTGGAAAAGTTTGTAATCCTTTAAGATGGGCATCCTTCTTTGGTTTTATCGGCAGAATATCCATTGATGATGATCTTCAATCGGTTCTTCTAATATTCCCAGTTCCATTTTGCTCCATCCATAAAATCCATTTATGCTTATAAACTAAGGTAGTCAGAAAAAAATCAATTTCATTTTGTTTTATACTTTTCAAATATATTTTGGTTTTTTTGTTGTTTTTGTTTTCTCGTTTGTTTCATATATTTATTGGCTAACTCTTTAAACTTTACTCTGTAGTTCTTTTTTGTTTTTACTTAATTCTTCTGGGTTTTTGTTTTTCCTTGTTTTAATTATATTATTAGTATACATATAAATAATTAAAAATATTACATTAAAATGTATTCGTATATCGTATAGAAGTTGCTGGTTGTTTTGTTGTTGGATTTATATTTTACTTTTCTTTCTTCTCTCAATTTTTGATTGCGTTTTCTCTCCTCCATTCTTCTTATAACATTTACTTTCATTTTACAATTTTGCTAAAAACTAAATAAAATGTTTTGTTTGTAAAAACAATAATAATAATAATAATTATTAAAAAATGTATGCTCAAATTATGGTTAATTTATTTATTTATTTTATATTTTAAAAATAGTAAAAAGCAAAAAAGCGCCTTCTTTCGATTTTTAAAACATATTACGTATATATTTGCATCATTTTTTAATTTTAGTTTTTTTATTATTATTTTTACTTGCGTTATATTTTTATAAAATATCACCTAAAGCAATTACGTATTTCAGTTTCAGTATTTTGTGTTTGTATTTTATGTTTATTTTTACAATGCAACAATAAAAAATTTTGCTTCTTTTTGTATATTTTTTTTTTTTTGGTAGCAAAACATTTAATACAAAAATTATTAAAAATAATATTTAACGAAAATGCAAAAAGCTCACACTAAAATCATAGGAAACAAAGTGTTTATCTTCGTATTTTCTCTCCTTTTTTGCAACAGTGTTTTGTTTTGTTTTTAACTAAAAAGCGGCGAATTATGCTAACAGAAAAATTATTACATAATTACAGCAATTTTTCAAGTTTAATTTTAATTTCTTACATACAACTTTTTGTTTTTTTTCTGTGTTTGAGACAAAGTACAACAACTATTTTAATTTTTTTTGTTTGCAATTTTTTTTTATAATTTTGCAAGAAAGTTTTTGTTTTGTAGTTTTGAAAAAATAGTACAAAAGCTTTTCACGTTGTTGTTGTTTTTTTAGTTAGTTGGCTATAATAAACCGCTGGGAATCGGTTCGACTATAGTCTAAGTATACAAATGACTGCCCATATAGCTGAAGAACTGCGATCGCAGCTCGATTTAAGTACATTTCTTGTAGTTTTGTTGGTTTTAGTAGGTCTACAACTCAAAATAGTAGTAGAAATTAGCAGTAGAAAGTGTTTTGTTGGTTGGTTTTGGTAGCTAGAAGAAGGGTTTGCTGCTAACGTTCTTTCGTATCTTTGAGTTTCGATTGCAAGTTTAGCTTGCGCCTAGCATACAACTCCTAAGTGTTGGGACCTTGGGACTTTTTGGGGGACCTGACTAAGAACTATATAACGTACGCTATAGTATACACTTGGGGGGGAGGGGAGCGAGGGGTCTCTAAGTTTCTCGACTGCTCTCTAATTCAATTAAATTACATTAGCTTTCTCTCCTCTTTTATATTTATTTAATAATAATAGTATCGCGTAGTTTTCGATTTGCTTTAGTAAATGCTTAAAGTTTGTTTAGTTTGTTTTAGTATTGTTGCTGTTGAATTACGTATATCATTGTTCTTGAAAGTTTATCGGCTCATTTAAAATGTCGTTCGTATAGGCGCATTGCAATCCTCAATTAATTAAATTAACTTTAAGTTTTTTTTTCATTTTTTTTTTTGTAATATTTAATAAACAATAAAGTTTTATTCGTATACTTTGCATTTGAACTCAGGTTTGGGTTTTCTTTTCTGGTATCTCTTTTTACGTATATGCGTTGCATGATGAGAGTTGAACAAAAAAGATCAACGAAAATATATGTTTATATTTTCATTTAGTTTTTTTTATTATTTTTTTTATTATTTGGCAAGTTCTCTTCCGTGTTGTAAAACACGCGAAGGGAAAAAGGACGTTTTGTTTTTGAAAAATCGTATACACGTTTGCTAAAGTGAAAAATTCCCGAAAACATAGTGAAAATCAAAAAAAAAAAGTATTGAAAACTAAGCATAGAAAATATGTTAAGAAGTTTCTAGGAATTTACTATACTCTTAGCGTTTCCTCCTTCTTCACTTGCGAGTGAATTTTCGTTTAAGCGCAGCCTAGACTTGATTTTAATTACAAACTACATGGCTAAGCGTTATCTCTATGTTAGATAGATTTCT
The DNA here is from genome assembly GCA_037075245.1 of Drosophila mimetica. Classification (NCBI taxonomy): domain Eukaryota; kingdom Metazoa; phylum Arthropoda; class Insecta; order Diptera; family Drosophilidae; genus Drosophila; species Drosophila mimetica. Next base: position 13,107,722 of record JBAMCH010000023.1, read on the forward strand.
TTTCAGTATATTTATAGAGAACTTTTTCTTGGGTTGGGTTCGAAGGGATAAAAAGTCGGGCTGGACTAGAAGTCCGCCTCGTGCTTGATGCGATAGCTGGCATAGGTCTCCTCCAGCGGTGAAAAGTCTTGGGTGCTGGGCTGTGATCATTTTCCAAGTAATTGGCACAGATTTACGTAAGAATTTTCGTAATATATAGGATAGAGAGAGATTTTTAGAAATGTTGGGGTATAAAACTCTGTGTCTGTGTCTGGTATTTGAATCTGTTTTTTGTTTTCATTTTTGGCTATGTCAGTGTCTGCTTGTAGTTGTTGCTGTTATTGTTCAGAGAGGAGGGGACGGGGGATGTCAAGTATTTACAAGTTTACAAACTCAAAAACCGATAAGCGAACCTATCGATCCCACTGTCTAACTGACTGTACCCGATACGAAATCAGGGCAGAAGAGTCAGTCCAGCTCTCGTATATCATATCATATCAGTATACATATATAATATATGCGTATTTGTGGGTATTTATATATAGTTTCTATATAGAACTCTATATAGAGTTATGTGCATATGTAAAATTGTTAAAAATTGGTTAGTTTTGGGGTTAGTAAACTTTCTCATAATATAAGTGTTCATTACTTCAATTCTTGTTGGTTGGTTTTGGATTTTTTTTTTTTTTGGGGGGGTGTTCAGTGTGGGTTAAGTAAAGAAAAATAATCAAAAATAGTTGGTTAATGGTGGTGTGTGAGTGTTGGGTTTTTTTTGTTAATAATAATTAATAATATATTGGCGAGCTATATGGGCCTCTTGCAAAAACGAAGTTCTGGAACATTGTTCATATTGTTGTAATTTAGTTCTCAATTACTTTATGTTTTTCTTATCTGGCTTTTGTTTCTTTAGTTGTTGGTACTTTTTACAAATTAAGCGAAATTGTTTGTTGCTCTAATTATTGTTGCTCAGTTGCTTTTGTTCATTTTTAAGTTTGGTTTTGTGTGTCTGTTTATCTTTATCATTTACAATCTGCATGAGATATATAAACTGATGTTTGTGTATTTACGTGTCTGATTCTTTTCTTTTTTTTGAGAGGGAGTGAGATGAACTACTGGGAAGGCGCGTGGTGCAGGCAAAAGTGTACTCACTTCGGCACTGGCCACGGCTGTCCGCAGTTTTTGGAACTTAAATTTATGGCATTTACTGTACTGTACAGAGGAGAGCAAACAAATTCTGGCCGTGGCAGCAGTAGCAACATTAATGGGTATCCATGAGATACATTCGTGATGCGTTCGTTGTTCGGTTCTGCAGGTCGATATAACGTTCGTCGTTGTCGTTGTCGGTTCGTTGTTTTCTTGTTTGTTTCGGTTCGGATTCGTGGCCGAAGCCTCTTGGAAGCTCGTTTGTCGCTGGTTAGTCACTCATGTCGGTTACTGTCCTCGGTTGCTGCTGGCCGCCGATGTTGCTGCCGTGCTGCAACTGCTGTTGTCGCCGCGTTGCATGTTGCCGTTGCTGTAGATGTTGCTGCTCCGGCTAGGAAATTCCTCTGCTCTCCTTTTTTCGCTTGATTCTGTATTTCTGAATTTATCAATATATTTATTGTGTTTTTGTTTGTTTGTATTTTTTTTCGGGGCTTTCTTCGCTTTTTATGTTTGTTCTGATTCTGACTAATTTACAATGTGTGTGTGTGGGTGTTTTGTGTGTGTTCATAATGACGTACAACTTCTTCTGCGTTCGGATTTGGATTTGAATTCATCAATATTAATATTATGTTTGTATTCGCACAAAGTGAATTAATTTTACTTAATTTGCTTATACAGTGTGCAGCAACATTCATTTCTTTACTTTCTTTTTTTTTCTTTTTTTTTCTGTGGTTATCGCTCGGTTATTTCGCTCGATTGGCATTTTTCGTATTGATTGATCGCAATTATTATTATTGATTCATTTAATCCCAGGGCATTGTGAGCACCCGCTTCGTTTTTGCAAGAAGGTCGTTATCGTACTACGAACATGGGTGCACCACCGCATTGTAGCTCGCCAATATAGGACCATGTGCTCCCGCGAAGGGGGTACTCACAACGTCTGGTGTACTAGCTCCATCGGTGTGCGATGTGGAGTCGGCATTGCTGCGCCCTTCTCCGTTCGCCGATCCCAACTCCGGTGGTTTGGTGGTGTCCCGTTCGTCGATCACTAAATCTATTGGCATTTTACCCTTTAAACACGATATATACCGATGACAGAAGTTATCGCATAATTCGTGCACCTAAATCGGTTCGTAGAAGAGAGAGAGAGGGAGAGAGAGAGAAGAGAATAGATCATCAGTTTTCATGTCGTTTTTTGCACAGCTTCATGGGTGGGTGGTGGGTGCTGATTTTAGGGTGGGGGCGGTTACTTTCTAAGGTGGTGCTCCATAAAACATCAGTCTTTGATATTTATCAGGGGGCTTATTGCATATAGGGATCTTAATATTTATAAATTTAATATAGGGAAATATGGGTTCAAGATTGTAAATACAACAGAGTAGATCATCGAAAGAGTCATAAATTTACAAGGATTTTATTTTTTCTCACATCTTTCGATTATCTGCTTTGTAAAATTCAGTGACAAATAAATATTAAATATACTTAATATATCGCTAATATTTATTTTTCACTTGCTGCTTATATCTACACTTGAAGCCAGCTTAAACATTGCCTTACTAAGCGCCATCGCATTCTTGTTCCAACCAGAAACCTGCTCGTCCCCGTTGCCCCGACCACGAACCTCGTTCCCCTGCAAATGGCATGCAAATTGCTTTTGATGCGTTACCTGAAAACTCCGACTCCAACCTGGACTCCATCGCCCCAGACGCAGACACAGACCCATGACCATGATGATGGCACTCAAAAATGGCTGAGGTAGAGGCAGAGGCAGAGGCCTTACCTCTCCTAAACCGAGGCCCATAAATATGCATAGAGGTACGAAATAATGCACTGGCCGAAAAGGAAGTGGCCGGCCGAGGAGGCAGGCAGCTTAGCCCCGGGGCACACTTTCAGCCAAATAACCAACCAGGCCAACAACAGACAAGCAGCAACATGAGACAGCAGCAGCAGCACGTGCAACACTCGCATTAGCAACATGGAGTGAAGATCGCTGGCGTCATCGTCATCGTCAGCGGGAAAAAGGCCCATGAAGACTTGGCCCAAACAGAATGCGTTTTTAAGGCCCTGTTGTTGCTGTTGTGTGTGTGTGAGTTTGTGATAAAACAAATGCGATAAGGCCAAAGTGAGTGTGAGTCAGGCATATATGCAAATATGCAGCAACAAAGAGAGGAATGCAGCCGCCGCCACGGCTAAAAAGAAATTAATTGCACTGGGCCATGGCTGGCAGACACAGCAGCAACAGCAACACCAACAACCAGCAACAACAGGGTGCTCCATTTAACCGGGGCCAGGCATTTAATTTACGAAAAAGTGCGCGTTGCTTATGCAAATTGTTTGTTGTTGCTGCTGCTGTGTTGCTGCTGCTGCCGCTGCTGCTTCTTTTCTTTTCGGTTTTTTGGCCTGCGAAAGCTGCAACAGCCAGGCTATTAACTTGTTGCCCATTGCCCAAACTTGTCAAACTCGTTTGCAGGCTGCTTTCAATGTTATTGTCACCAAAAAAATAAAAGAGAAACATATTCGCAAAAGCCAAAAAAATAAAACGATGATAACTGGTTTATGACAGGACAATGTCAAATTTGTCGCCGTCGCTGATAAGCTTCTCCATAGCAGCAACAGCAACAGCAGCAGCAGCAACATGTTGCTGGTGGAGGCGACTCGGTTTTATGATTGCATTTGTAGCTGTCAAAGTGACCATAACAATATCCATAAAGCGTGCAATTAGCACGCCAGCAACATGTTGCCGCTGTGGCTGCGCACATGCAACATGAGAGCGCCCACCAAATTGATATGTTTATGCGATGCTGCTGCTGCTGTTGCTGCGACTTGGGCCCTTCGGAGACTCGACTCGCGGACTTTCGATGCCGGCTGGCTGATAACTTTTGATTAATTTGTCAGCATTGTATGTGACATTTTCGAACGGCTCATTGCGATATTTATGACTGGCAGTGGCCCCCATGTTGCTGTTGCACATTGCTGTTGCTGTTGCTGTTGCCGTTGCTGTTGCACATTGGGTGGGCCCACGAGCAACAAGGGCGACAGGCGGACATGGACAGCGGCAACAGCAACAGCAGCAACGGCAGCAACCAGAGGGCGTTGCTTGTAAATGCTGACGCTCATTTGTACATCCTGTTAAGCAAAACTTTTCACAGCAGCAACATTGGCTTTTCCCGCCCCGTTAAGACCCCTCATCGCTTCCCGCACAGCTTCCTCTGTTCTAATCTCGATGCAAATCGCTCCAATCTGCGCAGTGGTAATTCTCGATTTCCGTTCATAGATAGCTTTAACTATACGAGTAGTTTTTCCCCCCTATCTAAAGTCTCGGCACGCAACCTCCAACACAGCACACAGTCTGTACTATCTAACAAGTTTACGGAGCTCTCTATGACATTTAAATGCCTTGCAATTACTAGAAATATGCGTTGCATAAGTGCTCATAATAGGTCTAGTTTAGTCCCCCCATCCTTAAAAATTATTTCTGTATTTTTTAAATTTCATTTTTCTGACCAACTAATTTAATGGAATTTTTTAAAATATTTTGTAAATTCCCTGATTTATATTTTCTTCTACTAGAATCAGTTGTCTTTTTTGGCATCCCTCAGCTTGCATCATCGGCTAAAACCAAAAGTACACAGCTGTCGCTGGCGATGTTGCTGGTGTTTTTTAGCGAGAGATCCCGAAGCGATCTTGGCCAAGCCATCAAAAACAAGGCCCCCAAATCGTTTGCTGTTGCTGTTGGTTCTGTTATGCCCCCATGCCGGCTTTAACCCAACCGATTCCGATTCCGATTCCCCGATTCGATATACCCATATACAGCTGCGGTCAAAATAATAGTAGTGCCCATAAAGGATTTCTAGAAACTCAAAAAATATCTTTAGAAACGTTTTTACAATTTTTTTTTTAATTTTCATTAAAACTCAACTATTAGTAGGTAATAATAAATAACAACAACTTTGGATACTTCGTAAGATTTTTCAGAAAAAAATTAAAATGTGTAATTTTATAAAATTTGGTTCGGTCAAAATAATAGTAGTGAAAAGTTTCAAAAATTTTTACAACCAAAAAAAACGTTTCAGGATTAAATGATTAAATGTATCTAATAGACCTATATTTAAGGTTTATTTTAAAATTTGGTTGCATATCCTTTGCTTGCAATAACAGACGCACAGCGCTAATGCAAGGAATTAACTTAATTATGGCACTTCTTTAGGAGAATAGAGCTTCATGATTTTTGTACAGCTTTCTAAAGTTGCTTAATTTTATTTGCGAGACAGCTCTTTTCACGTCACAACATAAGTTCTCAATTAGATTGAGATCGGGTGACTGTGGGGGCCACTTCATGACATTGACTTGATTGGCTGCGAACCACTCTTTAGCTTGTTTGCTAATGTTTTTTCGATTATTTTCCTGTTGGAACGTCCAAACAAGAGGTATGTCCTCAGCGGCATATGGGAGCATCACGTTGTTAAAAATGCTGACCTATAGATAACGTTCCACAAAGGATTTGTCCCATTATTGGCCCATCTTCATAGTACGAAAAACTCGCCCAAATCATAATTGATGAAACACCGTGCTTTAACGTTTTTTAAGGTAATTTTGGAGTAAGAGAGTCGTCTAACAAACTGCAGAGAGCCACGGCCTCCAAAGAAAACTCATTTGGAATCATCCGACCACTAATTATCCCTCTTCTTCTCCAAAGGTCAATTTAGGTGTTGTCTTGCAAGCTTTAAACTTTTGGCGACATGTTTTTTTGTGAGTGACGTCTTCTTTTTAGACTTCTTGAAATGAGGTTATTATCTCTAAACAGTGTTCTTAATGTTTGCAAACTTAGATTTAAGTCACACATTTTTTTAGTGATGCAGCAGACGCGAATGTCTTGATCCTTGAGTGTGTTACTAAGCGATCCACAGATCTTTTGTCCAATACCTGTGGTCTACCACGCGTTTTATTTGCTGGATCATTTTAATTAGCATTTCTAACCATTGTAGAAGAGCAGCCAATAACATTTTGCACTTCGAAATATTTCTTTTTAACAGAAATCAATTTTTTAGTCAGATCCCGCCTCTCGGCAGAACAATGTTTACCACGCCTCATGTAGACAGGACTCACTGTTGAGGAAGGATCTCAAAATGCTAGGGACTAATAAATAACATCCAAAAGTATTGTTAAACAACAAAAACCTGGTTTAAAATGGAAAAAATTTAATTATTCCTGATGATATCTCTGGCACTACTATTATTTTGACTGAGTCCAATAAGTGCATCCTTGCAAATTAAAGTGAAAAGGAATACAAGGAGTGGCGATATCCTAACAAAACTGAACGTTTTTAAAGAACACATAATTATTGTTACATTTGCAAAAGAATAAGTTGGATATGTAAAGAAATAGAGAAAATATTGAGAAAAAACTCTGTGTGCGACCGGCACTACTATTATTTTGACCGCAACTGTATATATATACAGCTACATATATATACCCCCTGCCGGCCGAGAAGCGTGTGCAACTGACCCAACGTGTTGTGTCTCTGGCTCTGTCTGTTTGTCCCACTGTCCATCAGTCGGTCTGTTGGTTTGTCCCACCGTCTGTCCGTTTGTCAATTGCAATGTGCCTGCCTGCTTGATTTTGTTTTTTGTTTTTTTGCTCTCCCCTTACCCATATATATTTTGTTGTATTTTTTTTGCATGTGACTCTGTGACGAGAATTGTCCGTGTGCTGGGGAGCTACGAAAGCTAAAAAGCTGGAGACTATGGAGACCGGGGCCCAAAGCCTGGAGCTTCGAGACTGAGCAACTGAGTAACTGAGACTGCCAAACCAGTTTTTGACAGACACAAGTCTTGAAAACGTCTTTTTAACTGATTCTGTTCGCTGTTGTTGTTTTTAGCAGCGGCAACAAATATGCACAGATACAGATATACATTTACTCGCTCCCATATAGATGTTTTTTATTCTGTTCGGTTGTGTTTTTTTTTTTTTTTGCAACTCAACCCGCACATTTTATTTAAGTATATTTTGTATTTCTTTGTAGTTTTTTGTTCTTTGCATTTATATATTTATTTTATACACCAAAAATCGACCGCTGCATTTTGTTGGCTGCATATAAATGAATGTGTTTTTTTTTATGCTTGATTTTTGTTCGATTTTTTGTGCTTTGTACAAGTTGCTACAGTTCTTTGTTGGTTTCGTGTGTGTCGCAAGCTGTGTGAGTGACAAATGACAAAACAAAAACCTGTCGTGGTCTCCGCCGCTGCTGTGATGTTGATAAAGATCTTGACTGTTTTATATTTTTTTCTTGCCTTTTTTTTTGCTGGCTTTCTATACAGGGTGCAACAAATTGCAGCTGGCCAACTGACTGACTAACTTGGCTTACTGCACTAGTTTAGTGCTTTTGCTTGTTTTGCGAGCTTAGAAAGCGTTTGATGGTGATTAGCCACTAATTACACCTTGATTGACTCTTCTTCGTTCGATTCCTTTTCACTGTCATTAGCCTATATCCAAGGTCTACAAAAAGAAAAGGTATGTTGCCTTCCACATTCCCCAGCAAATGACTTTTAGGTCTAGCGTAGGGCCAAGGAAACGATAGTCAAGTTTGTTGATCATAATCAGTGGCTAAGATTTTACTAAGCCCCACTTTATCGATGGTATCTCCATATAGTATCCACTCTAAAATTCCCTGAGCGTTTTGTGCTGTTCTGCTTATTTATTTTCGGTTCGTGTAGAATGTTTTGCATAATTTCTTACTTAAGACTTAATTGAAAAAAAGAGTGAAGAGCGACTTTCGGACGGGTTTGCTGGCCGGGGCCGGCTTAGCCTCTCAGCCTCAGCGACTTAAACTCCGGCTCTGGGTTTCGGTTTCAGTTTCGGTTTCGGTTTAGGTTCGCTCCACGCTTCGTTGCGCATTTGCCTAATTAATTTTCTCAGCACAGCAGCAGCAACAAAAATACAACGAAATACAGAAAAAAAGGGGGGGTTGCCGGCATTAATTACGACCACGTTTGAGGAACAACTTCCATTAAGTCACTGAGCGACTGAGAGACACGCACCCGAAGCCGCTTGCATATTATTCGAAATTAAAACAAATTAGGCAACCTGTAATTTTTCCATTTAGACAATAAAGTGTCTAATAATCAAGTAGGTGTTGGGTGTAGAGCCCTCTCAGCATAAAACCTCCCCCTCTGAAAACTAATTTATGTGGCTGCGCGTTATCTAGGAATTATGTTAGAAAATCGAGTGGGGAAGTTCTCTGCAGTCATCACACCTCATGTATCAACAACAAAGCAGTGGCCGCAACCTGAATGCATTCCATTGTTTCGAGAATATTTTCCTTTTTATTTTATCTTACGCATGAAACTGTAACCAACTACAAAAAACACCTGCCGCTGGCCAAATATTTGTGGTCTAAGCCCACATCCTGTGTTCCCCCTCCTTCTCACCCCCTCGCATAAACAAATATTTCACTTTGATTGGCAATTAATTCAATTTTCAGCTGCGTATTTTTTATTTCCCTCGTATTTCTCCTTTAATTTAGACATTTTGCAAGTGTATTAGACCAACTGCAGTCTGCAGATATATGTCTATATGGCCGCCTGCTGTGGGACTCCTATGCTTCCCGCCATGCCCCTTTTCACCCCGTTTTTGCAACATGGCTCAATAAAATGTCAACACAAATGTTGGTAATTGAAATGCGCGCCCGTTGGCAACTATTTGCCTACTTTTTTCGCCACAGCGTTTTGGGCCCGGTTTTATTTATGGGCCTGCTGGCTGGAGACTGTGTTTTTGGGTCCTGGGTTCCTGGTTAAACATTTTGGGTGGTCTTTTTGGGGCGTTGATAAATGATTGCCGACGACGACGACGACTACTTGGCCTGGCTCTGTTGGCTCTCTGGCTTTTTCAGTTAATTGCAATGACTAAACAAATGCTGCTTTTTCTGCTGCTTTGATGAGGTTGCATAAATACGGTTTTGATATTAAAGCTCTGGCAATGTTTAAGCTGGCTTAAATGCTATGGTCAGATTAGGGAAATATTCTTAAAAATCGTTACTTACTTTTTCTAATTCTAAAAGGTGAAACCGAAGTACTTGTATTGCTTGCACCATCTGTAAGGAAAAGAAAAGAAACAACATTAATAGGGGATTTTGAAAGTAAATTAAAATATAATCACACTTTTAGTGTGACCAGACTGCTGTTCAAAGCTCTCATTTAAATCGTAAATAAAATGGCTTTAAAGAGTCGTACTCTACTTTAAATAAATCAACATAATAGACATTTCCAGCATTTTTATTGATTAAACCAAACACTCTTTCACACTCATAAACACACGAACATTAAACATTTTTGCTGGTGTGACCAGACCGCTAATTAAAACATCACTTTGACATTTGACATTTTTACGATGCTGCTAACTGCTGCTGTGTGGCCTGTTTGGTTTTGGTTATTGTTGCAGCTACCGCCAGGAATTCCATTTTAACCCAAGACATGCCATAAACATTTTTATAGCAAGGGGTTTCGTTTTATTTCTGCCTCTTCCTTTAAGTGAGTGTTACTAAATGCACTTTTAAATGTTCAAACACGATAGCGGATAAAGGGGGGAGTGGCAACCACAGAGTGGCATGCCAAAATGATTTATGGCCAAAGTACGCAGACGCGAGCGCGGCCAAAAGATAGACACACACACGGCCATGGCCAAGACGATCTATGGCATGAGGGGGATATGTTGTGGTGGATGGAGGGAAAAAGCAGGAGGAACTCGGGGGTTTTTCAGTGATTTTGTACTACAACTAATAAACTAATCTGCAAGTGCATAAAATTAGGGCCACCAGAGGAAACTCCGCCGTGAGTGAGTGGGTAAGTGAGTGACACATTTACGACTGCCGGCAATTAAAATTAGTTTTGCCCATAATCTCTTTATACTCCGCCAGACTCTCTGCCATCTATATGTATGTATATATATCTGGGTTTCTTTTTTCCCTGCTCATCATCCGACTTTAGCTTAGCTGCTAGCCAATTGCATGGCTCGTTTTGCACTTTTTGCACGCGGCATTTCCGTCTTGATTTACATTCTGCTGGATGCTGCCTCCGAAATGATCTCTTTTTAGCTCCCTCCCCTCATGGGTCCCTGAGTCCCCAACTCATGCCCATAAAAATTGTTATGACTCGACGGGGCTGAGAAATGCCAGAAAAAAAATGAAACAAAAAAGCAAGAAGAAGGATCTGCTCAGTCAGTTGTATTAATGCTTTATTTTTAGATTGGGTGGTTAAAGGATTTTGGGATACACATTGAAAAAAAAAAAAATTATTTAAATACACCTATGCAACTTATAATTTCTTTTTAAGTATCATTTCTCAAATATTTTTTTAAGTGCTTCCAATGACTCATTTCTCGATTTCTGGCTGATCTTCAGAAATGTGCTGCCCCATCTGAGAATGCTCAAAATCTCGATGCTCTTTTAACGATCATTTCCTTTGGCAGATTAGCATGAGTTCCGTTCGGTTCCCCCAAAACTATAATAATGCTCCTCGCAGACTTGGGCTCATCATGAGCGGCGATCATGATCATCTCCAAGGTTGTGCTGCTGGCATTTGCCTTGGATCGCATATTTCCCCCGATTCCGACCGCCGACATGCATATTCTACTAAAGTCAAGACGTTGGCTCCATTGTTGTTATTTCTTTTTTTTTTTGCATTTTTTACTCTGTTTTTTTTTTTGCACACCCAAGGCTGGCAGGCAGGCAGCCCATTTAGAGAGTGCAAAAATGTCATATGCATCATTAAATCGTTCTGCTTCATATTGTCGTTCGCATGGGTTCGCTCGACGCCAGCCCCGTCTGCACTGCACTACTATAGGCCCCGATATCGCCCCCGAGAATTCTGCATACGTATCCCCCCAGAGAGCGGCGAGTATCAAGAGCGAAAAGTATGGCAACGCTGTCCAATAAAATGACTAAACAACTCAGTTCACGTTGACGAACAAATGCTCATAAATTGTTCGTTCGTTCGTTGGCTGTGGCTGTGGCTTTTGCTAAATTCACTGTGATTTATTCTAAATAAAAGAAAATTATTCAATTGTCGTCGTTGTTTTGGGTCAAGGTGATGCACACACACACACTCACTGAGCGAAAAAAAATAGCCATGATCTTTGGCTTTGGCAAACTCGCTGCCAAGGAGGCTGTTGTGGCAACTTTGTTGCCAGCTTTGCTTTCTTGATTTTTCTTTTATTTCGTGATTTTTTTTTTTACTTACCAGTGAGTCGACTTCGGGATCTGCGGTATAATAGGGTTTCTGTGATCTTATCTGCAAAGAGAAAGAATGAGAAGGACGATGATTAGCGAGTGTTAAATTTACACAGAGGAAAAATATATGATTATAATTTTGGTATTTTTTAAAATATTTCAGTTTTACGTAGATGAGTTTTTCCCTCTAGACAGACTATTACCAGCTGTCCTGGTCTAAAAACCAACTCCTCTCCTTCTTTTTTTTGCTGTTTTATGATGGCCTGGTCGCCGATAAGCTCATGCCAAACCAAAATATTGTACACATTATAAAACAGCAACAACCATAAGCAAATCGGTTCCACGGCGAGCATGGGAAACGCAACATTTGTGCGCTCATCAGCTCATCAGCGGGACCCAAAGCCAAAAACCCAGACCCCAGAGATCCGAAGAGGTGACGATGCGACTCGCTGTGACCATAAAAGAGATTCTCGCTTTTATAGCAATCCCGAACACACAGAGATATAAAAATAAACCACACACTTAGATAAAGATCACAAAGGCAATATCTGGCTAGATAAAATGCCACACAGACCGACCGAGAAGAGAAGGTCATCAAAATGCTGTGCGAATTATTTGAAATCTCTTGTCGAATTCGGAGTGTTGGCTGGGTTATGGTTTTGGCTCTCACGGAACTGAGCCACAATAAATGGCTGAGATGAGCTCGGGTCTTCGGGTATTCAGTCTTAGAGTCGTTAGATAAACAGATATCGCCGACAAACACCCGCTGCGATATCTTATATAACGGTCGACGGACCTGACCTTGTCCAAATGCGTGTGTGTTGTTTTGTGTTTTTGTGCAAAGTTGTTGCCGGCTGACCACCCAGCAACGTGCAACAAGGTTGCCCTGCAGGCGGGAGGTCCATAGACGGGGTTTTTATTGTCCCGGGCATAAAAGACATGACCCTGAAAGAGGCTACGGGAACTACGGATATGTTATTGGCAACTTTGAAGATCGAACAAACTTCCACATTCAAATTATGTTTTTTTTAGAAGACTCTAAAGCAATTCAAACATATTTTCCAAACGTATGGTCACACAGCTTCTCAAGTAGACACTTGGTCACACTATGCATTCTAAATTCTTAACAACTATCAAAAACATTTAATTTTATCATAACTATTTTAATAGTTTTGAAGTTTTCTAATACAGATAGTTCATAAATAGTGCCCTAGTGATCTCCTATGATCTTCCAGCCTCTGAAAACCCACACAGAACCGACTGCAAGTCCAGCGGTCCAAGGCAGTAACGGCAATTTGAAATCAACTGAGGCATGTGCAGCTAATAATTACACACTTTGCACACGGACGCAAGGCAAGGCGGGAAAGACTTGGAAGACTTGTATCTAGATATGTGGGCACTTCCATACTATTGTACGATCGTACGGTCGTATGAGAAAAACGCCCCATTGTGAGTACCATACCATGCTATATACAATAATAACAAACACAAAGCACGGCCATTGAAGAGTCGCGATCGAGAAATGGAGGGGAAAATGCGGGGAGCTAACTTGCGTGTTGGGTATTTTGCAAAAGTTGTTGCCTGTTGGCTTTTATGTTGCATTTTCAAATGCTGGTTGGCTGATGTTGTGGTGTTGCACACACACTCACACTCACACACCGAGCGATACACCGAGATAAAATGGGAACTTGCCAAACTGGTTTCGCTATGCAGGCTCGCGCTTTTGGCTTTAACTGATATGAAAAGCAGAAAAGCAGTCGGCCAAAGAAGTTGGCCGGGCTTATATTGCACGCACTTTAGGCCTTTTGGAAAAAGCAAAGAGCTACGAACAACAAAAAAAATGGCTGACCCGAAACCTTGAACATCGCGGTCCATCCTAATTGAAGTTCTTCGCCGAAAAAAAAAACAAACCCAAAGAGAGACGAGAACGAGATGATTTTAAAAATATATAAATCATGCGGGAAACTACTAAAATGCACAGCATGAGACAAGTCTATAAATACACGAATGTTCAGCAGTTGGGGCGTGAAAATGAAATGGAAATGGGAATAAAAACGAAATGATTTTCCCCGTGCTTTTCCCCAAAAACAGTTTTGTCAACATGCCGCTGCTGCTGCTGCTGCATTGCGTGGGCGGCGCGTCTGCAGCTGACAATTTTGTATTTTTAGTTTAGTTTTATTTTGAACTCGAATCGAGTCATTGCGGAAATCGTCACGCGCCTGCAAAAAAAAAGGGAACAAAAACGGAACCTGAGAACCCAAAGCGAACCCCGTTCGTAATCAGTTTCACATGAGCACCTCATAAATTTCTATTTCTGTTTTTCGTTTGTTTTTTTTTATATTTTTTTTTTTTTGCGACAACGGGCGCAAAAGAAATCACTACTGTTTAGATACTGCTCTTCAAAGCGCCTTTTTTATGATGCCAATAAATGCAATTATACAACCGGCAAAAGGTTTACAATGTCGCGTCTCCAAATCGCCGGCCGCCCAAAGATACAAAAAAGAAATCTAAAATAAAATAAAAATCGAAACTTGCTGGCGTAGGTGGTCATAAATTTCCCGCGCGAGCGATTATGGGGGGAATTTTGAAATCAGTACCATTTCATCAACCACGTGCTATCATCCCCTGTCATAAAAACTATATAATATATATTTATAGAGAGGGTCGGAATCAAAGAAGGTGGCAGGGGAAGTTCTGCCTATCGAATTATGATTCAATCAGGAAATTTCCTCAGACAATTATCATCGAGAAGGAAGGCGACGCGTAGAAAGCGAAAACTAAGCAACTAAATCTGGGTTCATAAAAGACAGAGAATAAAAGCGTTTTCATTCTGGGCCGAGACTATATTCGTTTTATAATGCCAATACACACGGTTGGGCATGATTTTATGGCCAAGCGACCTGGCTATAAAATCATTCCGAGCGGTGCGAGGAGATAGCCCCGGTCTAGGGACAATACTACGGGCATTTGTTGGTCTGCAGCCACTTGAGTAATGTGGTGGTGGCCATAAAGCCCCCATTCCCAGTCAGAGTTTTTAGCCCCGGACCGGGCCATAAAGCAATTTATGCCCGACTTTTGGAATCAGCGCACAGTAGCCAGCATTTCGAGTTGTCGCTGCCGTCAAAAGCTGCCTGTCGATCGCAATTGAGCCTCCAGCCACTTGAGAAAAGAGTGCAGTGATAACAGTGATAACACGGCCCAACAAACACGAAAAAAAGGGCTGGAAAAAAGATTCGCAAAAAGTGGGAAAAGACCTGTTAGCAAAACTACAAGTGCAAGTCATTGAAAATAAGGTGTTAGATGAGATCTCTAATAAATTTTAATATTTTCTGCTTGATATGCTAATAAATATTTATTTAATAATTACAAATAAATTAAAAAATATTTCTAGAGTTAAGGACCAGAACCTAGAACCCTAAAAGTTCAAAGTTCAAACTGGAGCTTTATACAATTTTCCCTGGAGAATCCCGCCCTGTTATTAGTTGATCTAATTGCGGAGCCAAAAGTCAGCGGGGGATATGAAAAGCGAGGCGCCTAAATTGCAGCACGTAGCCGCATTATATTATTTTCATTTCCATGTTGCGTGCCACGGCGCCAGCCGCATGCGGGTTTTCCCTTCGCCCCCTCTCCCTTCCATAAGCATTATAAACAAACAAAAAGAGCAACAAAATATATATATTTTTGGGCAAGAGATAGGCGACTTGTGAGTGTCTGTGGAAATGCTATCAAGATTTGTACAGTGTGGCCCGGGGAGAAACAAAAACCAAATTAAAGTAACAGCCGAAGATGAAGATAGAGAGGCCTAAAAGCTCTGAGACATTTTTCAACAAACTCAGGCGAAAGATTATTTCGGTTTCCATCAGGGAAATGAAAATCATGTCTAGACGCGAACAAAAGTTGTGACCGCAAAACAACATAAGAACAAACATAAGATATTATTGTTCAGTCACTGCAAAATTGCACTTACCTCAAGCAAGGCGATACAGATACTGAGTCTAACTAAACCCAACTCGAATCGAGACAAAAACCATATCGGGTTTCTCACACCTACACAATGGGGAAAATGGAACCACGCTTAGGTGCCTAAAAGCTTGCACAATGACATAAAGCAGGGGTTTAACTTTTAAGGGGGGTTTAACTAAAGGAGGGAGTTCCGCAAAAAATTTATAAAAAATATAGAAATAATTTTAAAATACTTTCCATTAGTGAAATATTCTAAATTATATTTTTTTATTCTAACCCCTTTGAAAAATGTTTTTTCGCCGCCCCTGTGCCTGTGCAACCCACTCATAAAAATAACAATAATTTCGTTGTAATACAAAACCAAAATCCAGCACGAAAAAAGAGAACTTTATTTGCCTAGCCGATGACGATGATGTTGGACTTGTTTAATGTCGTTGATTACTTTTACCCGGGCATCATCAACAAACACAAATAGAACAAAAGCAATAACAAAGTGAATGCGTTGTCATAGCCGTAGTTGTAGTTGCTTTTTATCTATATCTTTATAATGGGCGCACAATATCGGTAGTAAAACAGCCGCAATTGAGGTGACACAAGCAGAAACTAGAAACAAAACCAGAGACTCTCGACACCGACGACCCCCACCGACAGTTTCTTTTTATAACCCCACATATGTGTGTAGTAAAAAAAAGTGTGGGGTCCCCGGGAGATACTACTCCACTTCAGATACTTCAGTTTACGACCCAAAAGTAAACTCACTGGGACAGCTACCGCTGCTCACCTGAAACACTGCTTCTAACGATTTTCCGTGTAGGCAAATAACAACAACAAGGAAGGTAAAGAAAGAACTCTTCTGCGGAGACAATTATGTCAATATTTGCATTGGCCAAGAGATTTTGTTGGCCGCTTCTCTTACCTGAACTACAGATAATTGTAATGTTGCCCTTTAAAAACATCCGGTCTTTAACCGATAATCGCGCAAATAACCAAATGTCTTGTAGAAAACAGATACATATATATTTTATCAGGGAAAGATTGGCTGACAACAACAACAACAACAAGTTGGCCTGTCAATTGTGTCGCAATTTGTCATTTTACAGCCGCTCGTTGTGCTTTGGTTTTTAATTGAGAACGTTTAGCAGACATCTCGTCTCGAGAGCCGGCGCTCATAAATCATTTTGGGTTAGCTTCTAGCGGGGGGGAGATGAGTTGGATTTTCCCCATAAGTAACGCCACATAAATAAAAGCGCAGCGAAAGAGTGAAATATTTCCCAAAAAAAAAGAAAATTCAAGAGAGAAAACCAGAAGAACGAATTCCATATTGATCTTATTAAAACTTTATAATATTAATTCTAGCATTTTATCATTTGTGGCTCTATTTCTCTTCTGCTTTTTGATGGGCCACCCTAATGGGTTAACATACACATTATCTATCTATCCAGCAGATACACATTATATTCTATTCCCTGGCATATATAGAGCTGTTAAAAAGGGTCAAACTACTGAACATATATTGAAAGTCATTCCGGGCAGCAGCAGCAGCTCGAAAATGTTTGCCATAATCCAAACACAAACTCTGAAATAGAGACGGGTATCCGCATAGTGAAAGAGAGAGAGCGAGATGTTCAGGCAGTTAACTAAATAATCACATTTAAAAGGCGCCAAGTGGTTCCATAAACAAATATTTGAGGGAATTTGGAACGCATCTTGTCTGCTGGCTGCTAATGGATTGTGGCTCGCATGCAACTGTTAAGTAAATAATCTTGGAAAATCCACCCTGCGTTCGATTTTTCCCCGCTTTTTCCTCGTCGGCTGTGCCAAATCAATTCACGCTGTGCAATTGCGGCAATCAACATCAACATATCCACAGAATGAGTGCAACGCAATTTCGAAAAATTAAAAACTCCCCTTGATTCTTTGCGTTCTTTTTTTGGAAACAGTTGCGTCTGCGCGCCTTTGCTCATTTCGCAGTTTGGCCAAATAAAATAAAATATATAAAAAAAAAAAGAAGAATAAAAATAACAGAGGGAATCTTTTGTTCTGACCAAGAAATTCAAAACCCGCTAAGGGTTGCGATCGCACAAAACTAAAAGAACAATGCTTTAATAATATAACTAGAAAGAGGAAGAGGGAGAGGGCCGCAGAGCGAGCGAGAGGGGGAGATTAAAAAGGTACCAAATTCCAAATAAAAAGGTAAAGGTTTCTGTATTTCTTTTTTTTTATCATTAAAAGAACAAAACAACGGAGAGTCGAAGCAGGGAATATTGCACAAAAGAGATTAAGTTCCTTTTCTTTTTTTCCCTCCTTGTTCTCGGGGCCCCGAGAAACTGAGAATCGGAGAAACGCAAATGCGTAGAGGTGAAAGGAGGAGGACGAGCAGAGATATCTCTCCTACAGAGATCCCTCGGCAAAGTGAACATTCCAATGTGCTCCTGCTGACAATACAAACACACAACTGCGAAGCGTAACCTTTCATACCTGATTATGAACCATCCTCCTCCGTTTCGAATGAAATCAGAAAATGCAATTTACGGAACAACAGAAAAAAAACTATATAGTCGGGTTGGGGGGAGGGGAGAAAAGGTAAGCCAGTAAATTGCCTTTTGTAGGGAAAACCCGGGGCAGAAAAAATCCCGAAACATTGATTGGCATTAGGGCTTAACCTGTTCGGTTTCGGTTAGAACTCTGTTACCTGCTTTCTTCCTCCTCTCGGCCAGCTTGTGAAATGTTGTGACAGTTGTTAGGCAGCCAAAGAGACAAATGTCAAGGACGGACAACTAGAGGCACTTCATTAATCACTTGCAATGATCCTACATCATATCTTCCCCAAACTGCAACGGCATGCAAGACAAATCAACTCATCGCATGTCCCAGCTATTAGCAAAATGTCACGAAACGAGCTGATTTTCATTTAAAATTTGGTACTTAAAGTGAAATCATAAAATTATCCGCACATTCAGACGACGCCCCATCCTTTGTCTTATTTTTTCGGGGGGAATCTTCTTCAATCTTCAACAAAGAAACGATCAGACAACGAACTCTTTGCTGGGTATTTTATTTTTATATATCCACTTGTCTTTTACTTTTTGTGGTCTTTATTTTTTTGTTCATCATTTGCATCACATGTTGCTGGTTTTAAAGAGAAATTATAAAGCGTTTCCTTAGCTGCATCATTAGCAGCGCCAACACCAAAAGTCGCCTAACTATGCCCTGCCATCCCGAGAAGAGATATACACATATGAGTAGTATGGGGGCTATAGGATGGGGACTCTGTGGGTATATCACAGTGCCGCTGACGCTGGCGTTGGCGTGGCGCATTTTACGCAGTTGCTTAGTCCAAATTAAAGTGAATATATATATATATATATAGCATAGCGGGAGAGTGCCAACGAAGAGATATATCTATGCAATCTATCTATATAAAATGCATCGGCATCATCATCATCACGAGCAACTGAACTACGAGTAAAAAAGTGCCAATGCCTTATTTTTAGCCCCTCTTCTGGGGCGAAGAAAACTGCTCCTCTGTTTCTTCTGCTCGTTTGTTAAAATTCGATGGGCGAATGACATTTTTGAGTTATTTTTGTCAGTCCGACAACGACGAAAACAACCACGAAAACAACCAAAGACGGTCCCGAGCAGGCAGATCCCAACGAAACTCAGCCAAAAACTATACTGAAAACTGAAAACTGTAAACTCAACGGAGACTGACTGAACCGAGGCGAAATAAAAACGAAATGCAAGCGACAACTTAGTTGTTGACGTTCGGTTCGGTGAATGATCAACAAATGTCAACCGGCTAGATGGGATCATTGAAGATCGTTTTGCGGAATCTCAAAGAAACATTAACTTTTTGGGTGAGGTTTGCAGGAAGATTTTGTTGTTTATTAGGCAAAATAAAACATTTTTCATTAGTTCTTATCATTAATAGAATGTTTCCAAAACTAAGGGTATTTTCCCTTAATTTGTTCATAGGCGTTGCCAGATCTCAGTTTTATGTGACATTTCATTGACAATCTGACAAAAGTCTATCAAAATCTCACCCAGCCAAAAAGACAGAGATAAATGTGAGATGGTGTTTCGTGTGCTGTTGTTGTCTTATGTTGTTCTTGCGGTTGCCGTTGTTGTTGCTCGTTTTATTGCCCATAGCAGGGGCCTGTCAAAATTCCAAATGGACCATAAATAAGAACATCATTTTTATAATATTCAACTGGGGGCGTCGCTTGTTGCATTTGTTGTTTGCCAAAAAAGATGTCGTAGAATGGAGTCATATATATATATATAGTTTTTTTTTTGGAGGGATTCTGCGCATCATCTAGTGTTTTTCAAATGCGATCTTCAACGACTCATAAAAATAGCTGGCTAACGAAAATAAGGGAGCAGGATGTGGAGCAGCAGCAGCAGCAGCAGCTACTACTTGCAACATTATAATTTGTATGTTAAAACATCGTAAATTATCCAAATGTCAGTCTGTGGCAGAGTATCTTCTTCTTTGGTTTTATGAACTCTCAAAGAAGGGGGCGCATAAAAAGGGGGCGTGGCACGGCAAGAGGAAGTGTCAAGTGTGGGCAGCGCCATTCTGGAGTCACATCGCATATTTGTGACATATGGCATCAAGACATTGTTGATGTTGTTGCGGCTGCTTAAGGGAATGGGGGAAATGTTGCCGGGTTGCCGGGATGATGTTGCTCTTGTCAGCGGGAACTGTAATTAAGTGCAGACTGCCCCGCTCATTGAGATCGAGAGGGAGGAGAAGCAGGGGAAAGGAATCGATCCTCAACGATCCTCGGGGCAATGTAATCCGATCATTTAGCGGCTTGCTTCGTTAAGTTCGTGTGCCGCGATTTTGCTGTTGCTTTTATTCTCATTTTTATTTTTATTCGTATTTTCATTTATATTTATTTAGTGGCCACATGTGGGCCATGTGTGTTGTCCCCTTTCCCATTTTAGAGAGAACGGCAATGGGATACCCGAAACTCCCCTCTTAACTCCACACTCTCTCAATGGATCGTCTCCAATTACCACCGCCGAATGTCGGGAATCGAAAGCTGAGGCCATTATTCTTACCTGTTTACTGAACATTGCTATATCCTCGTTGAACGATTCCGACGAACAGACATCGCCACCTTGCACCCCGGGCTCCCTCGGCGTACATGTGGCCAATTCGCACTTCTCAAAGATCAGCGCCAAAAGCGGGAATAGCGGATGTCTGCAATGGGAAAATGGCACAGTTAATATATGGTCAAATTTCAGGACATTTCCTGCTCTAGAAAATGCAAATGAGGCAGCTGTCTCTTGATATCAAAAAATTCATAAATCTTCTATTTATAATTCTAAAATCCATACTATAAGAAAATCACTCTACTATTTATTTATTATATAAATTCTACATTTTTTTCAGATATTTTAAATACTTATTTTAAAAGTACTTCCCTGGTTTCCCCGTCGAAAACCCAGGACATTTCCTGCCCAGCAAAATGCAAATGAGCAGCTGTTTTTCCCATCTGCAGCGGTATTCCTTTTCCGTTTCTATATCTGTATATCTGTATCTTAGCCTTTATGCACACATAAATAATCCCCCTCTTCATGCTGACGGATTAGTTCAACAACTCAACATGATTTGACCATTTTTTCGTTCTCCATTCCCTTCAGGAGTAGTTTTTCCATGCCCTGAGACCAATTTCTCAATTTCTGTACAAATTGCACCTGAACAAAATTAGGCGGGACCCCTGACCAGAAAAAGAACCCATTAGATGGCACAAAAACCGGACCAACAGCGAACCAACAAAAAAAAAGAGGGGGTGTCGACCTGCGCTTAACAAACTATTAATAAGAGTCGAACTGCCGGAGTCCGGAGTTTTCAGCCTTTTACAGTTGAGTGCGTTTTTCGGCCTGGGATCAGGAGCAGAACAAAAATAAAAGGAGGCTAAAATAAAACCGCCTGACACTCATTTACGATGACCAGGCAAAAAGAGCAGCTGAAGTTGCTGCCAAGAAGGTGTTAAGCAGAGAGCTCTTTCCCTTTTCCATAATTTTTCAATTTGAATTTGGTTGGGAAAAGGTGCCAAAAAAAGCAGTAATAATAATAATCATAATGGCAGGTGCTTAATGAAGTCATAATCATCATCATCGTGATGAGATCGTGGTCGTCGTCATGTTTGATCAGACACTCGAGACAGGAACGACAATCATCAAACAGTCATCAAACAGCTGATTGAAGAAGACCATATAAGTCATTCATGAAATTCCCTTTCAAAGCAAATATTTGCACAAAAAAAACTGAAATGCATGGGGGAATACGAGAGAAAAAAGTGGGCAAACAAGCATTTCAGGCACTCAGACAGCTGGCAAAACAGTTGCAACACATGAAAATTGCCAGGACACGCAATGACACAAAAGGGTACCAGTCTTGGGATCAGGTTAGAAAAAAAAAACCCTTCTAAAAGTGAACTAAAAAACCTGAAGAAAGACACAAAAAACCAAGTGGAGAAGAAACCACAATTTTGGCAAATTAACACCCGAACCGCAGAGCGAGAAACTGCACCTCATTTTCGATGATTCGTCAGTTGGTTTCGTTTGGTTTCGGTCGCTGGCTTTTGAGTCTTTTTGGTCTTGTTGGCCTCCCTAATGCCTAAGCACGTTCATGTTCCGTGTCCGTCACTAAACACCTGACACACCCCCAAGATGGAATTGGAAAACGGACATTTTTGTGTGCGAGTTTCGGAGTTTCAGTTTCAGCCGCAAAAGGCAAACCCATAATTTTGTATTTTGCGCAAAACGCAAGAGGATCACGCCCATTTCTCCCTGTCTCTATCTATAGGGAAAAAAAGGATCGTTTCTTTAGGGATCATTTTTGGAATACGCGTGCGCTAAGGTGAAAACAGGTGGCAAATTGGGTTGGATCAGCGAGAACATGCCAAAAATTATAAATCGATAAAGGGCCACAGATTGGTTTCAAGATTATAAGTCAATAATATATTATAGTGATTAATTGAAAGTAATACCCATAAAATCACACCCTATTTTTATGTCTTTGTATTAAGTAATCTAGTTCCTTGACAACATCTAATAAATAATTTTAATATTATAAATTTAATATTAATAATAAATAATATTTTTACTTCATTATTCTGAGTGATCTTCAAATGTTTTTCTGTTTTTAATCAATGACTACTTGACAGCGCGACGTATAAGCTAGTTTATTCAAGCCGTTTCCCACATTCCTCATTCATTTAGTCGAGCCTAATCAGAGTCTAGCTGAATTTTGACAAACAACAAGATCATCTTGGGTCATTGGTACAGAGTTGCCACCCCAACGAAATACTAGTAAATGCTAAATTCCAAGTAGTTTTGCCATTATACACTATACTCACTCATAAATCGCATCCTTATCACGTTTGTGTACTTCGGGTATTGCGCCCATTAGGTGATTACCGACCGGCGATACATGACTAGGTGTTCCATGACCCCCGGCCCCCGAGTGGTAGCCGTGCATGCCCACTGTGGCCGCCGCCGCCGCTGCGTGGGTCATGTGCGGAGAGTGGTGCGAGGGGAGGCCCTGCAGTCCGGGCGGCCGGTGTCCGGCGTGTGGATCGTACATGGCCGCTGCGGCGGCTCCGGAGTCCATGCCGTAGCCGTGTAGGCCATCGTCATACTGCAAGTGTTCAAATAGGAATAGAATTTTAAATTAGTAGGGTTTTTAAGTGGGCAAGAAGAGTAAATATGCAACTAAAAGTGCAAATAATATTTTTATTTTCTTATTAAAAAATATTATACATTTTAATAAGATATCATTTATCTCGCATAGTTTTAGTTGCATATTTCATATATTTTTTAAAAGAACTTTTTAATCCTGAGAGTGTTGTTTCCATTTTCATTGATATACATTTTTAAAAAATATTTTGGAAATTTTAGTTTAACTTATAATTTTAAAATATATTTTAATGTTGTATCATTATTATATTTATTATATTTTGAATAACCTCCTTTTAGACCCTTTCTTTCTCTGAGTGCAACCAAATTAGCGGCGACATGAAATCTTTTTTAAACACACATATTTAAATACATTTTCTAAATTGAAGACTCTCGGCCAGAAGAACATGCCGATAAAAAAAAGCAAAGAAGACAAGCCCCAGCAACAAATAACGACCTTGTGATTACTTTGCCGCTGCTTCGAAATTATAGAGATATATATACAGAGACATACAGCTGTGCTTCTATACATTTCGGTTACCTTACTTTTGTCTTTCAACGTTTTTTGCATATTAATTAAGCGCCAAAAGCAGCAGACAATTTTGAATATTATCAGTTAATCTGTCCAGGCATTTTCGAGTGAGTGTGTCTGTCTGTTTGTTTGCTGTTCTCTATCTCCGGCTAAAGTTGTACAACATTTTGTGAAGCCGCGCAATTGCAAACCGGTTTTGTGCAACAATAATAATAATAACACCAAACAACTGAGAAATGATTTTTTTTTGTGCTTTTTTTCCTGATTTTTCTTCATTTTATTTTTACAAAAGTTCAACGCTGTGTGTGAGATTTTTATCATTTGTACTCAAGTGGCGTCGACTGAAGATACACACTTCTCCGCGCCGTTTCACACTGCATAATTTGAGGGAGCCCACGAAGAAGAAGCGAGGTTGACAAAAAGATTTTTGTGCAGCGACAAGAGATGTGATGGTCCCCCCTTTCGTCCCCACCCCGTCGAAACAAGTTGAGGTTGATTTTTTATCAGCCTGGAAAAATCTTTGACACTAAATGAGCAATTGACTTGCCGTTGTTGAGAGAAGAGGGTTTCTTCTTCAGCTTATGGGTATGTGAAGTGGCTGGCAAAAGGGGGGGACGGGCAAACTGTATTTGGCGAAAATGTCAAGGATTTGCAGCTGCCAAGGATCTGTGAGATCTGTGTATCTATAATACTTGGGAAATAGTGCAGTGTAGCCGTCATAAGGCAGCTGTCTTTGCAGGTGGCTCAAAACAGGGGAACTCAGAATAAGCTTCTGCGACGATTGTCAACCTTTGAGGTTGGCAATCCTTGAGATACACACCAGAGATTAGTTTAGTGAGGCGGTCGTGCTGCCTCCGTTTTTTGTGTGCCTGTGCTTGTGCTGCCCATGCACGAGATACAAACTCATAGATACTACTACCAAGTTGTCCGGGTTTAGTCAGTTCGTTTTGGCCTGGCTTTTTCGGTTTTTGCGCGCTGGGGCCTCAGTTCATGGCTGTTAAACTATAAAGTTGTTATGCTAATTTTAGTGTTGGTGGCACAAACCGAATGCTGCTCTTTTTCTTCTCTTGTTTCGATTTCGCGGCGTTCGCGTTTCGTTCGTTCGCTTAGAAATGAGGAAATTGTGGAGCAACAAAGAGATCTTGAAAATTACCACAATTTGTACTTGTACATAAGTAATGTGGGAATTTGAGATGCCGCAGAGAAGAGCCCAAAAAAAAATACAATGAGGAGTAAAAATCGAACAGGCAAATACACTTAGGTTGCCGGGTTTTTTCTTCTTTTTTTTGTTGTATTTTTGTGGTACAACTCCCCGAACCATTTGGGCCAACTTTGATTGATGATCTTTGATGTTGGGCATTACACATATATAGCCATCTCACTCTCTGTCTCTGTATTTTTCCCCATTTTTCTCTGTTGTTTAGTGACCAAGCCATTGACCTTGTTGAATGGAAAAGCTCTTGGCCAAGCGGATCAATATAAGCCAAACCAAGCGACTACCAACCAACCACCAAAACGGTTGAGGCCCATGGTCTGATTTTGACAAGTTCAGCGTCGAAAATCCTTCAAAAATTTATGACGCCCCCCATGGCAGCCACAACAACAACAGAACAGTGGGCCTAAAGTGGGTGGTGGTGCTCAAAACTGTCAGTGACAGGCGCTGAAGGAGCTACGATTTTGTTTTTATTTTTGGAGCAGCCTTTTTCGGGGGAGTTTTCCTGCGTTTTCCTACGCTTGTCCCACTTGCTGTCTGTTTGTGTGCCGCTTGCTGGTATGTTTTTGTCGTGTTTGGGCCACATTAAGTCACTGCCAAAAGCCGCCAGCCTACCAACTAAACAGCAACAACTCAATTGGACTTTTAAGGCAGAGCTTTAATATGCAGATTTGCGCTTTGAGCTGGGAATTCTAACTTTAATGTGGCTAAAAGGGACTTTAATAAGTTTAAGTTGTGATAAATGTAATTTTCTTATTGAAGAAAAAATACTAGAAAATACTAGAACACTAAAAATATGTAATAAAGGTAACTTTAAGCGAATCCTGCGTGAACTTGAAATTGAAAATGTTGCCCAACCAAAAACCCAGAGAGGTACCGGAAATGGTCGCACAGCAAGGACGGGGGAGGCCGTTAAAAAAGAGGTAAATGGGTGGTGACTGGGTGGATGGGTGGTTGGTTGGGCTTTATCTAACGGCGCCTAAAACTGACCAAAAACCAGACGCCAACGGCAGAAGAGTTATGAGTGCAAAAATGCAGCCAGACCAAAAATGCGAGACAGAGATAGAGTGTGCGTATGTGTGTGCCCTGGTGTTTTAGCCAAAATGGTGACAATGGCCGCCATTATACATACGTAGACCACCCACTTTCCCCGCCGTTAAAGCCCTCAATATGTTTGTTGTACCAGCGACTTCGTTTATCGATTTCTTGCGTTCCTTTTCGCCCCTCAACACTTTTGCTTTTCGCCTTTCCTATTTATTGTATTTTTGTATTTTCATAGCCCAAATAAAATCGACCAAAAAAAAAAAGAAGCGTTCTTAATTGCGCTGGCGCGGTCGAAGGCCTAATCAAAATTAATTGTTTATCATGTTGTATTTGAATTTCTTTCCATTTCTTCCCTATATATATCTTTCTCTCTAATTCTTTCCCCGTTTTTTCTGTGGCTTTGGCTTTGCTTAATTAGCAGACGAGCCGCTGTTGTAGGTGTGTCCCACTGCCACGCCTCCTTCCCCCGATGAACCAAGTCACGCCCAGCATTTTTTCTCCTTTTTTTTGGCGGCCTCAAAAGTTTTATTTGGTGTTAGACAATTAATTTTTGTTGCGTGCCTGGGTGTTATTTTAATTTACAGTTGCAACATTGCCAAACAAAACTTGGAAAACACGCTTCATCCTAGGCGATATTATTAACTTTTATTGCTTATAATAACAATATTATCGAGCAGGCAAACATCAAACGTTGATATAGGGGTTTGACAACAGTCGAAAACGTGCGCTCTTTTTTGTATCTTTCATTTAATTTATGTCTAAAAACAAATACTTAACACAGGCAAGAGGAAAAAAATGAACACTGAAATATATGCATAAATTTAAAGCAGAAAAATTAGATGCTCGGTAGCCAAATTGAAAGCGACCAAAGGAAAAAAAAGAAGAGTATATAAATGAATTCTTTGGCGTTTTAACATTTATCAAAAATCAACAACAAATGACGTCAGTCCGTGGCATTTATTAAATTAAAATGAGCCCCAAACTCGCAGACACAAAAACTGGCAGATGATTAACAAAAAACCAACAGGGCAAAAGCAACAAAAAAATGTGTCCAAAAAGGTAAATTCAAATTTCGTGTGTTTCACCCAAAAAAAAAAAAATACAAGCCACACACATAAATATCGAATCAAAAATAAATCGAAAGAAAAGGAATTTTAAAAATATTTTTAGATGCTTTCTGGGAATTTAAAGAGCAAACGAAAGCAAATACAATTTAATGGGTGAAAATTTAAGGAAAATATTTGAATTTAAATTGAAAAAATGCAGTATAACATTTAAATAGGAGAAATTGAGAAACATTTTAAATGGAATAAAGTAAAGAAAATGTTTTCGTTTTAATTGGAACTAATATATATATATTGGAAAATAAAGGAAAATGCTGGTAATTCCTTCTCCACTCTAAATTAACTATCTAGAAAATCCCGTTTTGCCAGCCATTTAATTAAATAGCACTGCGCCGAGGACTTGGCCAACTTTCATAACAAAAAATGCCAAGCGGAAAGAAACAAAAGTCTTTTGGAGTTTGGCATTTTGGCCGACGTCTCCTGGCCGAGGCCAAAAGTTACTCAAAAATACGAAAATAAATTGCGTGCTGATGGCTCATTTAATTTAATGAGCGGCGTGCAACTTGTCTAAATGATTTTTCCTCTACTTTACAACACACATTTTTGTCTGTACACTTTTTCTTTTTCTACCCCGCACGAAAGCGATTTTTTTTGGTATAGATGGATCTGCCCCGAAAAAGAGTTTTATACGAAGGAGAAAAAACCGTAATTCAATTTTATTCGACGAATATTAGCGAAACGCTTTGACTTAATGCTTGGGGAAATTACGGCCAAGAGTCTGGGGATATTTAAAAAACTTTTAAGCGTAAATGTAAAAAGAAATGAAACTAATGAAAACACTTTCAACGGCAGCCACTAAGCTAGCGACCTCGTCAAAAACTTGGCAACTATGTGTAGTATAGTAAGGCAGAAAATAAAAATAATAATACTACTCTATAGGCTACTAGCAATACCCGAAGCGACGTTGTCCGCTACTATTAGCAAATCATTTCATGCTTTAGATAGTAACCTGATTTTTTTATATTTCGGGATTTTGCTCGGATATTAATTAGAATTCTGAAATATGATAAGATCAGGTTATTACCACAGTAAACCCCACCTAATATTTTACCATAACCCCTAACCATAACTTACCTTTCCTTTACAGTGCCTTAACCCTACCTGTCTCTTACCCCCGGAACAATTTTTTAACACCGTAATGCTGTTTTCACTATTTCCTCGCCTATCCCCTAACCATCCGTACTCAGCCTTAACGCCGAAAAACTATTATTTTAACCAACTTTCTCTACCATAACACCAATTTTTTCTTTCCTTAGCCAACAGTTACCCCACTCTAGTCTTACATGAAAAAAATATTTCCTTGCTTAATTAATTCCACTTAAACATTGCTTTTTCTGGTTTGTCACCTTAACCGACCTGATCCTCGCAAAAGTAAAAAAAAAAACTTACTTTACTCACATTCACCCTTTCTTTACATTACTTTTACCGTCACCCTAATCTGGGTAATAACGCCTTAACCGAAACTTTAACCCCGATTAACCTCACCTTATTCCCACATTAACTTTAATATTAAGGTTTTAATCTACCATTTTGTGTCAGCTAAATTGCCAGCTAAACGGAAAACCAGACAGCGTGCTGCCAATTAACCCCAAATAACCTTCAAAACTTAAAACAAAATATAAAAAATAACACTCAAATACCTATGGAACGTTGGTCAACATGGCTTAAGCGAAAAACGGATTTGAACGCAGGATCGGTAGGTTAAAAACATTTAGTGCCCCCATGTCGGTTGGGGCTCACCAGCTCGATCAAAATATTTCCGGAAATAAAAGAAAACTAAAACATGGCGTACCTAAATCACTCTTTTGGGTTTAAACTGTGGGAGTAATTCGATCTAAAAGTCAAAATTGGGCAATTTTTAAGGTTTCTTGTGAGTCTTTTGGATACACATCTTTCAAACAATTTCCTTCGTGCGCCCGTCCTCTATAACAATTCTTTCAAAACTTGTGTTTAGATAATTTTACATACATATATGTATTTACATGCCGACTTGTCGATGTGTGTGTGTGAGTTTTCGTTTTTACATGTAATTTTGACCACTGAAAATTTTGCACTGCTCTCTCCTTGAAATCCATTTGAAAAATTATTTAAAGCCAAACCGAAAATTCCTTATGGATTTAACGGAATAGCTTTACATTTTGACTTAGAATTGCATTCATTAGATAAACCGTTCTGGTATCCAAATTGTGACATTTTGATCAGGTGTTTCTAAACCAGCAAAAAACTTTGGCCGCCTCTCGTGTGCCTCAAATGACTCTCTCTGCTCTTTACTCTCTCGCTCTGCTTCTGCTGACGTTGTTTTTGTGAGAGCTGTGTTCGGAATTCGTTCGTGAGTGCTGCTAACTGCCGAAGCATAGAAAAAACAAAAACAACGTGCTGCTAAAAAGGCTCCCCGCAACCCCCACAATCTTACAAAAAAAAATTATATAAAATCAACCGTGAGTCAAAAAAAAACCAAAAAAATACCTTATTGATTGTATGGCATAGCTCCACACTTTGAACCAAAAACGGATCCGATCGCATAATCGGTGCGGAAAAATTAATTAAGTGCCCCAACCGGAAGTCGGTTGGAGCTCATTTTCTGGGGTTTCAAAGATTTCCACAAATAAAGCTTAAAATAAAAATGTCAACTTGTTTGGTTGAAAATTGTGGGAATGGTTAATGTTTTAATCAAGAAATTTTGCATTTTTCGAGAGTCCTGGGAGTCCTTAGGAGCCGAATTTTAAAAAATCCTTTCTTAGTGCACACCTCCTCTAACACACGATTCAGACCCAATTTTTTCCAGAATTTTAGGTCTTATGGTTTGGGCTGGGGGAACATGACGCAAATCGACATCTACTCCTTTATAGTAATACTCGATAACAACAAAGGCAACAACTATATAGCACCAGCAGGCACCGACCCAAGAATCAGGCACGCAATTTGATCATTAAACATGAAGCTCTTTAGCACACGAAAAACAACATGGGTTGGCTGGAGGTTGGGATGGTGAAGGAGAAGTGGAGGCCCCATATAGAGTCTCATGGAGGCCCAGGCCCCCCACTCTTACCCCTTGCAGAAATATGCATATGTAATTTGTTTATAAATATTCCTCTCAGCCTGACGCTTCCTACTCGCTCAATTTTCGCTGGCATGTGAAGCGTCTACAGAGCGAATTCTCAACCGAGAAAAAACCCCAAGATATATCTGCAAATCTCCGGATAACCGGGGAGACTGGAGCCGTGACTCATGCGAGGAAGCTGGGCAGACCGGAGAATTGCTTACTTAATTAGAAAAGAATTGGCTGTTAACAAAGATTACAAAATTCTTTCGATTGATAAGGAGCAAGCGGGAAATAATATTATGTATAAGCTGACGTATTTCGGAAATAACATTTAAGTATTAAAACGGAAATACCAAATATAATTTAATTTAAAATGGAGTATTTCTAAGCTCTAGTTATTTAAAAAAAAATATTTAAATTCTATATTAAAAAGATTTATTAGGAAAATTTAATGATGATACTACATTTTAATGGTATATTTATGATATTTTTCCTAGCAACCAACCCATGTTTCCATCAACTTTGGTAAATGTTGTCGGCCACTAAAGTAAACCACAGCCATTCGCAGTGGCATTTTCCGCTGCTCCACTCTCCTTGATCTTTTCTATTTTGATTTTATTTCTAAAGCGAACCAACACAAAAAATATCCGAACAAACAGAGAGGCGAGAGCACACGATAGACGAATTATATTTTATGCCACAAATTACGCTGCGGTTAACCTTTAAATTAAAATAACACCAAAACAATTTTTGTGCTGCATTTTGCAAGCGTTTGAAATGGCACACGAGCTGAAAAATGTTGGCAAAATGCAGGGAAGGTGGCCAAAAGGGGGGCGGCCAAAATTGCAGCAGCTGCAATGCACATTTTTATACAAATTGCAATTGCAAATTTTTTCTCATCTCTCTTTCTCTCTCTCTGCGTTTCGAACGGCATAAAATAATCAAATTAAATATATATAAAAATGCATGTACAATGTGGGAAGAGAAGAGAATGAAGAAGAACAACCCGCGAAAATTGCTTCCCGCCATTTTTCGCAAATTATAGCAGAGTAAAGAGTCATGGAAAATGGTAAAAATAAAATTGTAAATAATAAAACCGCGAGGCGGGAGAAACTGAATGGATCGCTTTTGGGCCCGCTGGCAATGTGCAAAATGTGCAATAAAATTATATGCATCAAATGCACACAGACAACCGGACAGCGGACAAACGGACAGACAGACGAACGGACAGAATGCCCGTATATATACATATACATATATCTCTGTTGCCCCGAGTCGAAAAATTCATTTGATGGAATTGAAATGGCGCGATTCGGGAAAAAGAGCCGCAGGAGAATTACGAAAAAGGGGGTTCAAAAGAGGTGGATTCGGTTGAGAATCGGGTATTAAACCACAAGCGTAAATTTATTCGGCACTCAAAATTCCCGCGGGCATTTCGTTTTCTTTTTTTTCTGATTTTTTTTTTATTATTTCTTTTAATGCTCCCAAAGAGCATGGTAATACACACACACAACCTCACACACTCGCTAATTGGTAACACACACATAGCCATGTTTCAAGCCTTTTTGCTCCGTTAAATAAAAATCAAGTTCACTTCGCATGTCCATGATAATCAATTGATAAAGTCTAACTGCGATTTGGTAATAATATTCCCATTTTTTTTGTGAAGAGGCACGGAGGGCGGAGACTGCCGGTCACCTGATTAGCATATAATTTATGATCCAGATGGATTGTTAAAAATTATTACTCCGTTTAAACTGAGGCGAGAATTTATGCCTTATAAACGTGATGGAAAATGGTGGAAACATCGGGAGATCTACAGCAGGGGGCTTTTTGGAGGTGAAGGTCCCAGCGAATGTTTATACTACAAATCTAATAAATATTTATGGTGCGAAACTGAGTAGTCTTTAGGAATAGTTGATAATTCTTGAGTCGATTTGACCTTTGACTTGGTTTTTTTAATACTTGTCTTGCATTTACTGGAAATATTATTTTCAAAGATTAGAAACAAGGAAATTAAAGAACCATAAATTGTGATTTTTGAAATGACATTCGTAATAAAAGTTTTTAGTATTTTCAAAACAAAATTTGTGTTTCTATAAATTCTTTGAGTGACAAAAGCTCTTGAGATATTTCACAAAACGATTTAAATACAAAACACCAAAAACTGTAAAAGTATTTCTTAAGTATTCCATCACTTTTTCACAGAACTTTTCTAAAATGAAATTCTAACATTTCCCCAAATAAAATTGGTTGCCTATGGACTCAGTTAATTACATAAACTTGTTCGAAAAATGACCCGCATAAATCAAATTTCCTCCTCCATTCTACACACACTCACAAAGCTCTTGGTTAAAATTCATCTTGATAGGGCTCTATTAATAAATAAGAACTGTATTCCCCATTGAATTGATTAAAATGGGTTAAATTAGGAGAGTGTGGAGTCTATATATAAGAAAATGGTTCAGGAAACTGTAGATATTTATAGTTAGGATCGTATTTTCTTTCAAATTGTAATATTTTTACGTTTTTGTTATGAACTATTATCATGGTTTTTTTAAAACTGATAAAAAGTCTATCAAAAGAAATACCTATTAGTGCCGTCGGCCTTTTTGACTTCGTAACTTGATATGGAATCAACTAAAATACCCGACTTTTTAGCCGTCGCTACTTGTTTTAGGATAACAACACTCTCTGGAGGACCTGCAGATATAAATTCTAGATTTTACTTACCCTGGGCTGAGCCATTAATGCTCTGGGAGCGACGTCTAACCCGATTTGTGCCACTTTTGGAGTAGAAACAACAAATGGGGGCGCAACACACAAACCGACGTCCCGCTCCGCCGCTTCAACTGCTTCTCTGTGTTAGCGAAGCTCTACTGTGGCTGTCCGTTTTTTGGGAGTCCTTACTGTTTTCTGTTCTTTTCCAGTTCTTGAGTTTTTTTGTTTTTAAGATTTTATTTGCTTGGCTTTTTTACTTGTATGTTTTGCACTTTTACATCTATTTTGGAAGCTTCTGCTTTTTGAATGCTTTGCTTCTTCAATTTGCTTTCTTTCTTTTGTTTTAACACAGGCACATTTGTTTAGATTTTATGTATTATTATTACGTTTGTATACTTGTTGTATTGTTGTTGTTGTTGTTACGCGCGCGTTTGTTGTTTTTTAAGCGGGAGATCTGTTTCTTGAATGTTTTTTGTATGTTATAATAATTATTTACATAGAATTTGTTTGGTTTATAAAAATCGTATACAATTTGTTGTTAGTTGCCGTTGTTGTTGTTGTTGGTATACTCGTGTATTGTTGTTGCTGCTGCTGTAGTTGTTGTTGCAACATCATTTGTTATTGGGTTGTCATAAATTTGTTGTTGTCATAAATCCATGGCGTTCTCCTGATTTTTTCCTCTTTCTCTCTACGAGTTTTCCTTTGCCTTTGCCCTTTTCCTTGGTTGTTTTCTAGTAGTAGTAGTTGTGTTGTTGCTTTTTAATTTTATTTTTTTGTTTGTTGTCGTATACTCTTTTTGCTTCTTTTCGTATAATATGCGCACTATTTATCACAGCTGCTTCTACATACTACGTTACTAGAGATGAACAAATTATATCGTTAATATAATATAATATGTATTGTGTGTTTTTGCGACGGCAATTCAGCGTGTTTGTTGGTGTTTCTGGCGGGGGGATCGGCGGGATCCCCTCGATCAAAGAAATTCCCTCCGCGGCCCACGAATAATAGTATTTATTTTGGCCCTTTTTGCTGGTGTGAAATGGGTATTTTCAGATTTGCAGTTTTCGAAAACGCACACACACACTAAAAAACGTAATGCAATTGCTCGCGCGATGGAAAAAACGCGCGCGATTTCCAAGTGTTTGTTGTTACATTTATATGTATGTGGGTTGATCGATGGCTATCCGTTTTAGCAAAACGCGTGGTTAACGGCAATAATAATAATAATAAACTTCACCGACGGCAACGCTTTTTCGCTTTTCTTCTCTGCCTTTTTTTATTCGAACGCAACGCAACACAGACACACGTCGTACGCGCTTCGCAGTCAAAAATACACTGTGCGGATGAAAGATATTTGGACGAAAAACCAACCCGCCATTTGGCCCGCCTAACAGCGCTGTTAACTAACAGCGGAGAGCAACAGTGCATCGGCAAGGGCCGTGGGTGTGAGCGGTGCGGCATGATTGTCAATCATGTCGCTGCCCTGCTCGCCCGCTCTCTCTGGTTCAGATGCAACAATTGTGCCATTAACTCGCACATGGCCATAACTCAGCGAGTGCAAGCGAGAGGAATATATAGATTAACCGACCCGACCGTATTGTTTATGCGCGCGGCGGCGAGAGAGCGCAGGCGCTCTCACCATCCTGGGCGACGATGACTGATTTGTTGGTACGCCTCTTCTGTCATGCACACACTTGTCATTCACATGCACATTCGTGCTCGCTCCCTCTCTCTCTCACTCGCTCGTTCTCTCTCTCCTTCTCCCTCTCCGTTTGGGGTCTTTTACAGTTTTCGCCTCTTTTTGCGCAATGTTTCGCCGCGTTTGAAATTTATTTGGCTTTGGCCAAAAGGAGACGGCTTATGGGTTTTTCGCCTCTGCCCGCGTCGAAAATCAGCAAAAACCAATCCCATTTGTTATTTTCGCTTGAGTGGCAGTTTGCCTCGGTTTGGCGCTCTCTTTCGCCGCACCTTTACTTTGCACACTACACACAGGTTGAAAGACATACAGTTGTCCATCAGCTTTCGCTCAACATTTCGCTCTCTTTTGGCACACTCGTGTGCTTGCACACACACATTGATACCAGAATAGGCAACGCCTTCGAAGAAAAGCGGCAAAAAAAAAGGCGAGGAGAAGAAACTGTAAGGAGAAGAAGAAAAAACGGCGACGACAAAAACAAACTTTTCGCTGCAGTTTCCTTTTTGCTGTTTCCCTTTGCTTTGCAACGGTGATCTGGCCACTTTGAAAGGGTACGTGATCCTGACAACAACAAACAGCTGTTTGGCTCCCCCTCCTCTTTCCGTCTCTCTCTCTTTCACACACAACAACAATTGGCACGGCGATAAATTGCCAAAAACATTCACCAAAAGTTGCATATCCTGCAGGTCATTCTGCGCTCCTGTCTGGCGACTTGGCTTTTTTTCGGATTTTTAATACTCTTCGAAAATGGTATCCTAACTTTAACAGGAAAAAGTATTTTGAAAAAATATTTGACGTAAAAATTTAAAGAAAATTGTGGTTTGTAAATTATTTTCCTTATTTTTAAGAAACAAAAATGTTATATTTTTATTAAATTTATTTTATAATTTAATGATATATGAATGATAAAAAATGTTCATTTTTATTTTTAATTTCATAAAACAATTTTATTAAAAATACCGACTAAGCAGGATAATATAAACCAAGCTTTATCTTTGCCTGATTTTGACTCCTGCTAAGATTCTTATACTTGGCCTACCAATTTGAATTATTCATTAAATAACCGATTTGGGTTTTTTTAAGAATATATGACCTACCAAAAACATTTCCCATTTTTACCCATTCACATTTTCAGTCTTTTCATTTTCTACAAAATATTTGGAAAATGTTTTAAAAATTAATAATGATACAATTACTTTGTGATTTTTCTTTTCTTATAAATATATATTACAAACATAACATATTTTTAAAATTCCACCAAATAAACTGAATGCAAACTTGTAATTTCCATCCGAATTTATTTTGCTAAAATCAAAAATATGTAATTCTTACTATTTTTCTGCTGAATTTACTATATCTGATCCCTGATCTGCTATATCCCTACAATCCAGGGCATTCCAAACTTCGTAGTCGTCCCGAAATCGCCTCTATTGTTGCTGTTATTGTTGCTGTCGTGTCGTCGTCCTCGTGGCAGTTTAAAAAGCAGTTAACACATATTCCCAGGCAATTTTTCACCAGCGTATTTTTGGCTTGGCGCTGCAGTTGCCATTACGACGAGCGAGACGGAGATAGTGGGGCGGGAAAGAGACGGGGCGCTTTGGCCGGCGTTTTTAGGAAAATGAAAAATAGCCTTGTTTGTTTTCCGACGCTCGCCAAAAGGATTTCCCGTGTCTGTTTTCGCTGGTCAAAAAGATGATGTTGCACTTAATCTGGTTGCCATTTCATCTCTGGCATCTGAGTATTTGGGCCCCCAAAAATATCTTGGGCATGGGAACTATGATATAGGAGGTCTGTGTCTTGTCAACACTTTGACAAATTTATGAGACTTTGATTGATTTGCGGTTGTCGTCTTTCTTTTTTCCCGTTCGGGATTCGTTTTCTCCTCTTTTTGGCTTTTTTCGACTTGCAAACTTTTGTGCGGCTTCTTGGGGCCAAGAAATCGAGTAATTTATGTGAAACGAAAATCACATAAAATCGAATCAATTAAGTGCAATAAATTAGGCAAACGCTTCAAGTGTGGGAACTATTCGGTTTGATGACCAAATTAAATTCGAAAATCCACAGATCGATCGTTGCGGTAGCAAAGTTCAAGGATCGCCAAGAAATTATAGTGAAATTGGGTTTATTTGTTAGAATTAATCTGATGAGTTATTCAGAATTGATAAGACTTTTTGGAGTGAGTCAAATTTTGCAGAATTAAAATGGGAAAAAGATTTATTTTCAAATGAAAATTGATAACAGGAGATAATTTAAAATTATAAGAAAATAAATAGAGCAAAGTAAATATTTTTTTGATTGAAATATTTTCTGAAAAAAATGTAAAAACACTTAACCCACAACACTTTATAAAAGAGATAGGGATTGAATAATTGTTTTTGAAAAAAGAAAAAATGTAATTCATATTAACTTTTGTAAGATTTATTTTAAAATGAATAAT
This sequence comes from Drosophila mimetica, assembly GCA_037075245.1. Taxonomy (NCBI): domain Eukaryota; kingdom Metazoa; phylum Arthropoda; class Insecta; order Diptera; family Drosophilidae; genus Drosophila; species Drosophila mimetica. The sequence continues at coordinate 13,144,531 of JBAMCH010000023.1, forward strand.
GGTGTTTACAAAAATCTTTTGAGTTTAAGAAAAAAATATAATATAAAATTAATATAATTTTTCCGTTAAAGATGACATTTTTAAATCAAAAGAATTCCAAACTTTTGTATAAAAACCCCAAGAAAAAATCGAAACAATCCAAGAAAAGCTCAAGAATTTTGCCAAATTAAACAGGAATTTAATTTAATATTTAAAACTTTTCCAAATTGAAGGGACCATGAAATTTAAATCACCAAAAAAAGGAAAATAATCAAGGGGCGAAAAGCAATGGAGGCGGGGGAAGGCGAAAGAGGGGAAGAGGGCGAATTTAGGGGGCTGGGTTTCTCCACCCACCGAGTGCAAAAACGGCAAAAAAAAGAATAGAAGAAAGCCGAAAAGGAATTGACTCGGGAAAACCTCAAGGAAAATTGCATTTGGAAACTTCCAATCCCAGACGAGCGACAGAGAGGGAAGAGAGAGAGAAAGCTCACACACACACCCATGCCAATTGGGGGGCAGCCAATATGATTTAAACACTGACGCACACACGCACACGATTACAGTGATGTTAACGCCGGCAGCGCAGTCGGCGTCGACGCCGACGCCGGCAGAGAAGTGTGTGTTGTGTGCATGACAATTCATCTCTTTCTTATAAACGCAATTTATCAAACGCAAACGACGAGCGACAGCAAAAGATGAAGACGACGACACGATATCAACTTGATGTGGCGCCATCTCGCTCGCTCTCCCGCTCACTCACTCACTCACTCAGGCTACAAAAGCAACAAAACAAACAACTGTAAGCCAAAAGCACGCAAAAAAAATGGCACATGAAGAAAAATAGGAGTTGCCGTCGGCGCTCTTCTTCTTCTTCATATCCTTCTTATTCGCCGCCGCTGCAAGCATTTAAAATTAAACTTATATCTAAAAATCTTTCAGAAAAATATTTTTAAAATTTTTTAAATATAATATTAGGTATTTTTTAAGGGAATTTAAAATTAAAAAAATTCTGTACGCCTGAATACACGCGGTTTCCGAAAATAATAATTATTCTCGTGTTGCTTCATAAATTCTTAAAATTGTTGGTAAAAAAAAATGTTGTTGTATTTGCAAGATCTACTATTAAAGAAAACGATTTTAGTTTATCAAAACGATTTAGTTTTCATCAAACATCAAACAACAACAGCGCAACGTGTAAGAAGAGAGCAGCAATTGCTCTCTTCCCACGAGAGCGCAAGAGAGAGATACAAACGTGGTCCACAAAGTGGACATTCCACAAAAATGTTAAAATTAACAGAGAGCCGCCGCCGGCCTGCTAGAGCGAGACAGCCTGCGTTGCATTGCGTTGGAACGAGAGGCACGATGTGTTTTATGGCAACGCGTTTTACAGCTGTTTTACAGTTGTACAGCAACTGCTATCGAGCCATGTTAAGCAGTTTGGCCGTCACTGGAGTTAAAGGATCTTCAAATTTGTGAATTTCGCGTTTATTAGTTGAATTTATTCATTTAGCTTTCAAATTTCATGAATTTTCATATTTTTATTCTTAGCACGATTATTTTATGATTTTCTATAGTTTTTTGGAACGTTTATAGTTTTTGATTTTTATTTTTAAACTTAAAATGTTAATATCACAATGTTTATATATCATTAGGGATCTTGTATATTTAATTAATTGTTATAATGAACAAGTCATGCTGACTTTGGAGTTAACAAACGCGCGAATTTTCTTTCACCATTTAGTTTTACTTTTTGTTTTGATTTTTATTTATCTTAGGTCTAAAAATGATTACATTCCAATGCTTTTTCAGTTCCCAGCGAAAGGAATTCGATTTTGAACACGGGATTTTACCAGTTTACCTGTATAGTTACCTGTTGGCCAGCATCTTCCTTGAATCTTCCCTTTGCCTACTAATTTTTTTTGTGACTTTCAACGCTTTAGAAGGCCCATAAAAGGCTTAGGACACTTGCACATAAATCTACCTGGTCGATTGCGACTCACACCCTCTACACAGGAAGAAACAAGGATCGTTTCTGATGATTTATTGAGTTATTTTACCTCTTATTTTTTCCTGTGCAGCAAAGGTCCTTCAGATTTCATTTAGTTTTCTTCGAGTCATCATTCAGCCTACTTTAACTGACCCGAGGAAAAATCGATGGCAAATTTGCTGGTTAAACAAATGTGCCGGGTCATCCAGGACGATGTCCTCTTGGCATTTTGGGCTGTTTCTGCTCTGCTTTTGACAGCCGCCGACAAAAGTGTCAATTCCATTTCGGCCAGCCGACGGGCCTGTCAACAAACGTGGCCTAAACACGCCCACCGCCACCCCGCTAATCTCAAGGACACCGCCGGTGTCCCCATTGTGTTTCGGTTTAAATTTATTTGGTACATTTTTCTTGTACTTGTGAAGACGATTAAAAGGGTGAATAATAAAATATTTTGCTATTTTATTCTAATATTTTAGGAAATTGTCGGGTAGTTAAATTTTGATTCATAACTTTAATAATATACAATAAAATCTAATGAAGTTTAATTTAATCTTGTAATTTAATTGTAGATTTCGAAAAAAAAAGTTTTATATTTATTAAACTCTGATAAAGGTATTTAAATATTTTAAACAGTAAAAGAAAACACAATTTCTAAAGGTTTTACATAACGACTGACAAAATATTAATTTTTTATAATTTACCATTTTAATCGTCCATTGTATATATATTTTTTTTAATTAAGTAGTTCCCTTACTTTGAAAACTTTTGCCACAAAGTTAATTTCTGAGTGATTAAAGGCTCTTAACTCACTTACCTGCTCCCGGACTCTGATCATACTTTACCTGCAAGGAGAAAGAGAGAAAAATAGCATTAGAAAAGACCCAAGATAGTCCAAATTGATTTGTGGAAAAGTCAGTAGGGAAAACATTGGGAAATGTAAATGAGTGGAAGGCATCGGGGATTAAGATGCACCGAGTCTTTTGTCCACCCGCCTGTGACCACATGTGTTGTGCACCCCTCCACGGAAACAGAAATCCTCCAAAATACAAAATCCAAAATCCGAAAGACAAAATCGAAAATACAATATTGAAAGTACCAAATACGAAATACGAAATCCTCACTCCGCTCCCAAGTGACTCATCCCTCTCTCGGATGGACCGACCGGTGATCTTTTCCTGGCACATTTGTCGGGAAAATGTTTTCCTTCTAGCTGCCTTTTGATTGATTGCCCTGGAAAACCACTTGAAACTGTCAAGGGCGCAATCGGGGGTTGGGGGGAGAGCGGCCGTTTTCCCGGGGAGTGAGCCCATCGAAATGAAGTGAAAATCACTTTTACACAGATGTAGGAAATCGTTTTCCTATGAAAAACAACTTAGCGCAAATGGAGGCGAAGGCGGAGGCTTAGAAGATGCATCATGTTAATAACTAAATTAAGGAATGAGATACCACTTCTAGGATTACCAGAGCGAAGGCTAAATGGTCTTTGATAAGTCAAGGAAAAATATTTCAATTGAAAAACTGAAGTTTACGAACAACAAGTGGGGTAAAACAACATCTAAACTTTTTAAAATAAATCAAAAAGTATTTAATATTTTTTAAAACGAATAAAAATCATCAGTCTTCTTTAAAAATTAGGAAATTAAATAATAAAATATTATTAATTTAAACAAAAGTTATAATTTTAAGACATTCTCTATTTTTTTAAATTAAATATATTTTTTTTAATATCATTTAGGCTCATTATTATCTTATTTCTATACCAAATACTCCTAAATTGATGTCAACGAAATTGGGAAAACAAAATCGTCGCAAGAATGTCATCAAAAAGAAACTTATTTTGAAAATGTCAGGAAAATCTAATTGAGAAGCCAGGGAATGAGAAAGCCGGCGAAGAAAAATTCCGGGCAAAAGAAACAACAAGAAACGCACAAAATAAATAAATTTATGTGCATTTCCGTTATTTTTTCGAGGTTTTCTTTCTTGTTGTTTTTTTTTTATTTTTCCTTGGTTTTCCTTCCGCCAAAGTAAATAACAAATATTATTATCGCATGACCAACAGCAGCAGAAGCGAAGGAAAAGCAGCCAAAAACATGGGTCATTTTCCAAAGGGAAGGAGATGTGAGTGGGTGGGGGAAGGGGGTGGGGGTGGGTGGTGAAACAGCGGTCAGTGGGAGGAGGGGCTGGATTTTCCAAGGCGTGGCCTTTCGCTGCAATCTGCAAGTGCCAAAAAAATCTTCAATAGGAAATTGAAGAAAGCGAACAAAGAAAACAAGAAGTTTACTGCAAAACAACAGCAACAATTTAATAAGAATTCTAAATACTTGGAAACTTTTTTAAATGTATCTAATTGTATAATTTCGCTTTTGGATAAGTAGATTTTTTGAACGTATTACATGTTGTAAAAGAAACCAATCAAAAAGAATTTATTAAAATATTTTGCCTATTGCTTAATTTATTAAAAAATTTACTTTAAATCGTATATAGAATTTTATTGAGGTATTTAAGGCGGGAAAAATTGTTTTTTGGTATTAAATTTGCCTTTGTTTTTTATTTTCGGTTTTCTTTACAAATAATTTATTAATATATAATATTTATATCGTTCAAAATAATTTTTAAATATTTTAGCACTTGTCAATAATTTTTTTCGTTTTTTTTTTGGTTTTTCTTCAAAATGTTTTCTATTTTTAATCATAAAAAAATGATTAACTTTAAATATTAAGAATATATAATTCTAGAAATTTTATATTTGTGTTTACATCCTAAAATGTAACATTAAAAAGCGGATACTAATGATTTTAATTAGTTCATTCCCATATTGATTGCATTTCGTAAAAATATACAAAAATCAAAGCCATGGGTGTGGAGTTCCGATTTCAAAAAGAGGCGGCAGGAAGCCAAGTTTTCCGGGGGGACTGAAGAACGGAAGCCGCCGTTGCGTCGATGTTGCTGTTGCAAGTTGCTGCCGTTGTGCAAGCAACAACAAGAGCGGGGAAAAACAAACACACAGCAGAAAGAGCAGCAAGCATATCGACTCAATGAAATTATTAATGGTCAGCACACAAAAATGCAGTTCAGCCAAGGGAAACAGGAGCAACACGAGCTAAATGGGCAACATACAGGAGCAACATACAGGAGCAACACATAGGAGCAACACACAGGAGCAACTTCGATGTGGTCACCCGAAAATGGAAGATGGCAGAAGAAGCTGCTGCTGCTGCTGCTGGCCAGCCATGGAAATAAATAAATAAATAAACAACAAACTCTAATTAAACGCCGTTGCCACTCCCCCCGTTCTCTGTGTGTATTTCGATAAGGCAACGTAACCAATTACTCTTAGCCTGCAAGCTCCATCCACTTTTTTCTTGTTTTGGGGGTCCCCTCCTTATCGCTTGGGTCACAGTTTGTGGACTTTCAGCCTCGGAGACCTTTTTGCCAAGTCCTCGGACTCTGGGGCTTGTTAAAAACTTTTTGCCAAAAATTCAATCTGTTTCGGGCCGCAACCAAAAGCCAAAAGGAGTAAACTCGCATGGGAGCAAGAAACAAGAGCACAAAAGTGCAACAAATTGCGAAAATTCAAGGTCGGGTTAGAAAAGCTGAAGAGCTTGTTGGAAATCTCTCATATTTAAATATGATTTCAACGTTTTGAAAATGCTATAGATCTTAATAAAGCTTTTTGGGGAGTTTTAAACTTAACTTTTAAGCCAAAAAACGATTTTTAAGTTCAGAATATTAGGTAAAAATTTGTATAAATCATATTATGAGATAAGAATGCTTATTTATCATCTTAAGTACGATGTAAAAAATCAAGTAGAGAATTTTAAAAAGCATTACCTAATATAGGAAATAGTCTGACCCAATTTGCTTTAAATCTGCATTAATTTAAAAACAGGATTCACTAAATTAAAGCCGCTTTTACGAGTTTTCTAATGAAATCAAGTCATCCACAAATGATTTTATTTCGTATTTTATGCCTTCTAGTCCAATTAGTCAAAATATTACTGACCCCCGTGACCTTTCTATTCATTTAGTTAAACATTTTTGGTTCACATTTCTCGACCAACTGGATTCGAGAACTGTTATGCTCTTAAATCTTGCGAAATGCCATAAAATACCCAACCAAGGAAATGCTGCCAAACCGGCTGACTAAGCTGGCCAAAAATAATATAAAACATTTGTTGTTCTTGCCCACCGACCATTTGCATACAAAAACCCGAGGAAAAAAACAACCTCAAAGATTAAAAACCGAATGAAACGAAATTTATAAATTGATTTCGAGCGCGACTAAAAATAAAAACCAAAGCCGCGCTGCCAAATGACGGTGAAAAGCTGCGGGGATCAGGAATCGGAAATCAGGATTTTTGGGAATGGGCCGTACGAGTATTTGCCGATTTCAGCACGACTCTGCTGCTTCAGCAGAATTATTGCAGTTTGAATATTGGCATTTGCGTCAAATTAAATTTAATTGTCAGTACAGCTGAGGTTTTTGAGCAAAAAAAGTTAAGCCGAAAGAAATGATGCGAAACGCAGGCAGAAATTGGTTAACAGATTGCAAACTAATTTTTAAATACTCTTACTTTGTGTTATAAAAATAAAAAAAATTTTACAGTTGTAAATTGTGGTGAAAAATATTAAACCTACTATCTTACTTAATATATCTTAATATATCTACTTGCCTTGAAAATGCTTTATTTTTTTTTGTTAAATTATTTATTGTTTTTTATGGGTTTAAAATTGTATTATTTTTTTAGTATTATTATTATTTTTAGTAAAGTTAAAAAAAAGGAAAAAATATTTTAAAAAATTTCAAATTTCTATAAAATTTTATTATTTTAAAAGTCTTTAATCAAAGATTTGTATATTTTATATATTTTCAAAGAGGTTAGAAGTTTAAAAAAAAGACAATAAAATGGGGTATGTTTAAGAGCGCATTAAAGGTATTTAGATATTGTTAAAATTAATAGAACAAATTCAAATAAGTATTTATAAAGAATATTATTATTTAAAATACTTTTTGTTTCAAAAAGAGTATTTAAAATATTAGCTAAACCGACAGAAATAAAAAGTTGCCGGCTGAAAAGGGCGGAGATAAGAAACATCTCCACCGTTAAAGCGACAGAGGAATTACATTAACTCGAAAATAAAGGCGACCTTTTCATTTCGGTATCAGCGGGGTAACGATGACGTTGTTTTTCGCCTGTTAATCGCATTTCCTAATTATCAAAACTCATAAATTGCGATTAATGCCCGCGATTCCTGGCGATCGAAAGTCGCCATTTCCCCGCTTTCCCCTCCTTTCAGATGCACAATCCTCGCGGGTTTTGCCATAAAAAGCAAGGGGAAAATGCCGAAGCCGCCAAAGGGGAGCGAAAGAGAGAGGACGAGCATTTCCCCTCCGTAACTTACGAACTTTTCTGGAAAAGCCCCTGTTGTCTCGCTCTCGCGCGTGAGCTTCTGCCGGCGAAGGGGTGGTCTCGCTTTGAAGCCGCCACCATTATGGCCATTATGGAAAGTGAAATGGATATATCGCTAATGCGATATGCGCCTGCACATAACAAGGTCGGCAATAAATCAAAAGCCCGGATTCTGTGGGCCGGAAAAGAGGGGAAAGGAAGAAAATTGTGCTGCTCCCGCTGCCGTCGCCGTCGCCGCTTGACAAAAATCAAATCAAAATGCCATAAAATACCCCAAGTGTCTGGCCTTCTCTTTCTGATGCGTTGGGCCTTTCGGGCGAACAACAAATGAATTATTTGCAATTAATTGAGCGCAAATTTGCAAAATACTTTCGTGTGTCTGCGTGTGCGTATGTCTGTGCGATGATGGATATCCCTGCGTTTGTATGGGTGGCGATCTCCCCGATTGCGTATACGCCCTGTGCGCGTTGCAAAAAATCCACAAAAAATATGCCTTAATACAATATTGAGCAATTGATTGAAAAACCATTTTCTCAAAGGTAAATCTTTGATTTACAACTGTATATTACTTTCACTAACTTCAGTTAATCGTTTAAATAGGATTTTAACCTTATTTGAACATTGTTGTAATGGAAAAAAAATATTTTTAAATAAAATCATTTAAAATTAAATTCTAAAAATTAATAAAAAAGGAAACAAAAAATTATTTATATCCCAGAAAAAATAATTTATGAACATATTTTAAGAAGAAAAGTCCAAATATATTTTTTAGGTAGTGGAAACACAAGAATTCTCGTGTTTATCATTGCTTAGAATTATTGAAAGCAATATAAATGGTTTTGGATTACTAAAATGCATAACTTTAATTATTATTATTATTATTATTTTCATTAAATGTTTGTTTTGTTTACTAATTAAATATTTTATTTGGCTATTTAATTGTGTTTTAATAATCCTGTTTAAAAAGGGACTACTAATTGGCCCGACCACAAAAACGGCCACCTTGGCGTTAAATCGCCCATTTGGAAAATCAAGTACAAAACTTTTTTACGACCCAACGAAATGGAGGATTTTTGTGACTTCATGAGTGCGAGGAAGTCTATAAATTCAATGAACTCGGCCAGAACAATTTGTGGATGTCAATTCCTGATGTTTACACACTCACCAAAAACCCCGAATCCACAAACACAGAGACAACTTTCACATTTTACGAGTTTTATATGGGCCCTCGGTGCGATGATGATGACGACGATGATGGCATTTTCACTTGAGAGTTTTACGAGCAACAAATTGCGCTACAAATTACACGATAAATAGAAAATTATGACTGGAGGCGAGTGTACATAACCCTCGATCGACCCTTTCGCCGTGGGCCCATCGTAAAAACGTCTCCGTAGTTCTGTTCCTTCTGTCATTTGGGTTTCATTTCCAGTTCGAGTTCCAATCCACCAATCTTTTCCCGAGGAATAGAACCTAAGAACCCACGAATCCAGACCCCCCGCCTGCCTTTACAGGCTGTCAAAAAGTTTGTTTGGTGTAAATTCAATTGTTGCTCCGTTTATTGATACTTTATTTGGGCCATAGACTTTTCCCATTGGCATTGCACTTGGAGAGTCGTAAAGTTGCGAATCGCCTGAAACAATGGCAAAGTTTTTACGAGCGGAACAACGAGATTTTTACCTTTTTCGAGAACTAGAACTAGAAGTTAGGGTTAATTTATTGAGTGTTGGCCTTGTGGTCTTCAAGGACTTTCGGGCCATAACAGGTTGTCTGCTTTGGGTTAAGCATATCCCTATACCTATCCCTGTCCATCGAAGGGATCGTAAATTTTCGGTTAATTGGACATTTCACACCTAGCAAAAAGCAGCAACTGCACACAGAAACATGCTGCGGGCCACATGCAACATGCTGCATTAACGAACCTGTCAAAAGTGACAAGTATTCCGCTTAAAGTTGAGCAACTTATCGGCCGTTTCATTAAGCACAGGTTATCTATGGGACTTACTATATATATACTTACAAACCAAAACTGCATCCTTGGCCACGTGGTCAAAACTGACAGCTCCCCGAAAATGTTTTCCCTAATTGATGGGCTTCTTTTTCTGCTTTTTTTGTTGGCCGAAGCAGAGACAGGTATTTTGTAATTAAGCCACTTGAGCCCTCTCCAGATTGAGTACAGTGGGCCAAAGCCGGACGGACAGTGGGACGGACGGGGAGACATGTCAGTTTACCAATTGAAATATATTGCAGGTGAGGCGAGCGAGCGGCCAAAAAGCAAACAAAAACAACAGACAAACATTCTATCGCAAAGGCAAATGCTTTTTTTGACACTGCCTAATGCGAGTTAATGTTGCGGTTACGCATTCTGGGCGAGTACAGTGCGGTTCGGCAACATAAAACCATATAGAAATGTTAAAAAATATGATTGCAATGATAATACTGACTAAAAATAAGTTTTTTTATACCACGAAAATTGTCCTAAAAATATGAAAATAATTAAGGTGAAAAAATTTACGCAGTAAAATAAATCCTCTACTTCTTTATTGTTTTCCCTTGTAAAGAAATATACCTGTTACTCTATAAATATATATATTTAGATTTATAATAATATTATCATTCCGTTCTCATTTAATTTTAAGAAATATTTATTTATTTATTATTTTTACTATAGTTAAATCAAGTAGTTCTATATTTTCTTTACGCACTGTCCTCTTTTATCTTTTTTTTGCTGTACCTCCCAAAATAATCATGGGAAATACCTTTGCTGGAGAATGGGAATGGAACATGCAGGTCGGTCTATGAAAGCCACTCAATCATTTTGCCTCACTTCATGGAAAAAAAATAAAATAAGAAGGAAACGTTTTAACTGATCGCTCAATCACTGATATACAAGTGTCTGTGCATGGAGATATGTATTTATATTTATATTTATATACATATTCGATCGCTGGGTGGCAGACGCTGCCTGAATTGAATTCATTGTTGGCCAGCGATTTGGTTAAGTCACCCGCGTGATTGTTTGCTTTTTGCCCTGATAAGTAACCTCCCGAAAAAATGGCTCCTGATTCACCTGAGGCCAAAGGGCAATCAACAGGTGACGGGGCTTTTTTAAGTGACTTCTGTGGGAATATTCCGAAAATGGCGATTCAAGGGTGGAAACATTAATTTTAAATTGATAACCTTTTACTCCAACTTTATTGGCATGCAAAATTTTGATGACCGATTTTATTGGCTCACGGATATAAAAATATTTCATGGAAAAACGTGGGAAATCAGTCGCAATATCAATGCTCTTGCTGAAAATATTTATTATACTTTTGTTAACCCTTTTAAAGAATTTTTAAGTATTTTAGAATTTTATTTAAAGATTAAAAAATACGATTTTTAATTTCATTCATTGACTTACTTTTCTTACACTTCCAAGTTTTCTCATAACTCTAACCTTGATCAGATCAAGATGGTATTTATATGATCTCTGGGAATTAACTGACTCACCCAGTTCTTTTGGGATTATCTGCGATCGGACTTCATGGCGGTCATAATATGAGCCTGCTGGCAATTCGCAATCTAAATGTCCAGCTAAAACTACTGTTAAAACTAACCAGGCTGAAAAGAAATCGCATAAAAGCCAAACTTGTCCCGCGTCACTGCTGCATTTTGGGAGCACAACAGGCACAGAAAACCGAGGAGGCGGGAAGAAATTTTTATTTTACGATCCGTGTGGGATCGTAAAATGTCTGGGGCGACCGCGTGTGGAACGTTTAATTTGATGCTGAAATACTGATACTGATAGTCCCGAACCACAGGCACTTAAATTGCATATAAAAGTGGCTTTTATGATTGGCCTTCTATTAGCGAAATCAACTATTACGTGTTAAATCGCACGATCCACCCAGTCGAACAACAACGGCCACAAAATGATCGTTAAATTTAGACAGTTGTTAAATTTCGACTTGGTTTCCCTTTTTCCCTTTCTTGTGGCTCAAAGTGTGTAAATCAAAGGATGTGCAGCCAGTTTGGTGGTGCACTGAGAATTAAATAAGTAAAGCATATATATTTTATAAATCTAGATAGATCTAAAAATATTATGATTTTTTTAATATTTGTCTTATCTTAAAATACCTATTTATTTTGAATTTATATTACAAAATATTTTATTAAATAAATATTTTTTGATAATTTTAAAAACACTCATCTTAATAATTTACAAATGACCTTAGAAATGTAAAGATAAATATTATAGAAAATCTCTTCTCAAACAATAATTATCTTGTCTTACAGCCTTCTTATAGCCTTTGAAACTTAACCCTTTTTGCCCAGTGTATCCTGGATTCCAGGTCATAGTTCGCTGGGCAAGGTGTCGACTTACATGTGCAGCGATGGATGGCAGGCAAACCCCTACTAAAGTGAAATAAAACGGAATGGAGTGCAGTGGAGTGGTTCGAACTTCTGCCATATAACGCAGGCCACGCAGATCCCGAGATCCTGAGATCTTGCCACAGAAAGCGAAAGTGAGTTTTCAGGGTAAATGAAATTAACAACGCATCCTTTGCTGCGCATCGCTGATTGTTTTGTTTCAATTTCTGGTTGCGCCCCTCGATCCAGAAAAAGAAAGAAACTGAAAAGCAGAGGGAGCGGTACGTACATATAACCTTTAACCTCCGGTTCGGGCGGTCGGCTCTAAGTAAGTGTTGCTGTTATTATTTCCCCGAAGTCTCAGGCGGCATTTTTCGGGGGAAACTATGCAGTCTTCTACCTGAACCACCGCTCGGTGGTTGTTTCTTTTGCCTACTTTGACGACAAGAAGTCAAATTCTCGATTTACGACCATTTTGTTTGAGTAATTTCGTCCTTCGTCCTTTGCCACATGCTCGGCAGTTGTGTAAATTGTACAGTTTTACTTTCAGCTGTCGATCTTTTTCCTTTTTTTTTTCCCGTCCACTGGGAGTGTATAACAAGATCAGATCCCAGATCGAGTGACTCAATCCCAGATCATATTAATTGAGTAACACACAATTTTTGATTTTAATGCTCGCCCTTTTACGAGTTGTCGATGTAAATATTTAATGCTTCGCAGCGATCGTAACCATATTTCATTGGCTCATTTCCCTGGTTATTTTGAATAGTAAATAAAATTCGTATAAAAACTCATAGAGGAAATCAAAGCGAAGGAAATGTTCACGATTCAATTAAATGATCGTAAAAGTTCCTCTGAATGGCGGAAAATAAAAGTGGAAACAGAGTTGTTGGCCCCTAAAGTTATATTGTCGTAAAATTTCTCCCAAATTGTTGTTAGAACATAAAAACCACCTAAAAATCGGTAATAAAATCAATCGAAACCTAACTGGAATGGGACTTGCTGTCCGAACCTCTTCGGCTTCTCCCCCGCATTTTTGGGGAATTCCCCCAGCGGTAATGCAATAAAATAAAACCGAAGAAACAATAATGAGGGAAGAAATGTCAAAGTGATAACAGCTATATTTAAGGCATGTTTTGAAGGTGGACATTATTAGAGTGAAGTGGAAAATTACGGCTGCTCTATAATTATTTTGTTAATTATGGATAATTATTTTCGTAAATTACACAGTTGATTTTTATATTTAACATCCATAGATATAAAATTTTGTTAATTAAATAACAAATTGATTTTCTTTTGTGTAGTAAATATTTTAGAATATTTTTTATTACAAAAAATTGATTTTTTAATTTTTCTTCCATTTTTTGTAATATTAAAACCAACAACATTTTATTTGGAGTATTAAATAAATGTATATATTTTTGATTGGCTAAGACATATTTTATTAATAACTTTTAGTGCCTTAAAGTCCCTGAAGGTATAAGCACATCATTAAAAAATAAATATTATGCTTAATATATTTTTATATTTAATTTTTAGAATGATATAACACATGTTCCTGAGCCGCGGAATCTTTCTCCTCTGAGGAAGCTAAAGAAAATCTTGTTTGATTTCCACCATTTCGATGTCTGCAAATTGGCCTAATCCCCGCCAAATACCCCATCCATTGCCGCACAGACAACATTCAATTAGAGGAGCAACCCAACCCGGATGTGAAATCCGATGAAAATTGAAAACTGCGCTGCATGCAACAGTTGGGCACATTTCGCAGACGGGCAAATCAACATCAAAATCAAATTCATTGCATTGGCCATGGTTCACGACCGGGCCTAAACCCACACTCACTCGCAAATGGGCACACAGACATGGACAGATAGATGGAAACCGTCAACACACACGGAGTGCCTCTAAGTGCGGCGAGAACGCGAAAAACCGTTAAGCATCAATTTTGACGCATCATAAAACTGCAATGAAGTGATAAGTGCCGCTGCTGCAAACGCAAATATGCAACAGGAATGTGCAGTTGATAGATATATATGGGGAATGGTGAGGCTATGTATGTGCCATGAAGGATGGGGGTCGCGAAACCAGAATATCTGCAAATGGATATTGACGAACTTGCCGCTGAAAATGGGACCCGTATCTGGGCGATAACAATGCAAATGCAATGGCACCCACTTCACATGGCTGTGATGCTATGGGTTTGGGCATCCTACACGCAGAGAAAAATAACGTACTATTTATTACACTTATATAAAAATAATTTTACATTTTTACACGCAAAAATATAGATGTTTCTATTAAATATATTTTATTTCTAACATTTAAAAAATTTTTAATGAGTTCTAAAGCTTTAGTATGAACTCTAATTTTTTCTTGGTGCCTCTGTGAGTTGGTCTATCTGTTCACCAAACAAAACAAGACTTTTATGAACACCGCGGGAAGTTGACAGCTTGCATCATTGTCGTGATATGCGAAAAACTGTGACACTCCCCCTTCTATGCAGTTCCCACTATTTTTGCTGGTTGGCCAATTTTATTGCCTCGCGTGCGCAATTATGTTTATGGCTATTGGTAACGTATAAATGACAGAACGAAAAACTTTTTGCCCGAATGGAAATTGCACTATTTCGCAGACGGATTTTCCACCCACTGAATTGGTGGGCTGGAATTTAATCAAATTTGTAAAAAGTTTTTAATTTGATTTTGTTCTTTCGCCCTGCTTGGTAATTTTATTTATTTATTTGGGAGCGTGAAAAACAAATATATTATACCTTAAATTATTAAACAAGCCTGTCTTCTTATTGGTTTATTTTTTAACTACATTTGGTTACGTTTTAAATATTTTTTGTAATTATATATTTTTTAATATTTGAATATATACACTTTAAATTTTATTAAGTTACATTATTTATTGTAAACTGAAATTAAAAAAAGAATTGTGGTCATGAAGAATTTTACTTGATTTTACATTTAAATGTATTTATTCTATTAGTATTATTATTCTTACAATTAAATGAAGACATATTCCCTCACTTTTTCCCCTTAAAACTATAGCCCCAAAATCAATTGCATCTCATTTGCCAATCTTATCGCCAGAGAGCCGACTAATTGACTTATAGCCACAGATGGCAGAACCTTGGACTAATCAGGCAGCCAGCAATCCGAGCCACACACACCCATCACACTTTTGAAGGTACATAAATTATCTTTATTGGCAGGTGGAAGGAGCTGCGTCTCTTGGTCTCTGTGGCAGGCAACACCTAAAATGGGGCTCGTTAATTGTTGCTGTTGGTCCGAAGGCGACTGCTTAACCAGTTAACTGGTTGCCTGGCATTGCCGCATCGTAAATCATGGGGAATCCATCAAAATGCGATCATTGTATTGAGATTGCAACTAAGCCCCCCTGTAATTTCAATATTTTTGCACTCGCCATCGAGAGGGGAAACGAAGTGGGGCACTCACTATGGCACTCTGAACCAATTGACAACTTAATCCTGCGACATGTCAGTGGAGGCTCAAATGAGATTTACGTGGCTCGCAGTCAGTTAGCCTGGCCCATTTGTGTTGACTCAATGAAATGTTGTACCGATTTTTCAACATGTTGTCTCTCTGCCGCTGCCGATGCCGCTGCCTCTGCCGTCTGGGTCGTGTTCACTTTGATTGACAAAGTACAAAGGTGTAATTATTTTTCATAAAAATTGTTGCATGTCGCTCCGAAAAAGTTTTCGTTTTCTTTCTCGTCGTTTTTTCCTTAAAATCTGTGTTTTTTTCGTGGCTCCGTTGATTTTGTTGTAGGTTTTCAATCAATTTGCTTATGTGGCGTGGAAAACCCCTACCCCCATCCAATTATGTCAACGATCTGAGCGCATAAATTACGAGAGCGAGCGCTCATGCCCGGAGCAAAAAGCGCTGAGCGGTTAAGATCTTTCGGACATCAGCAGTGTCGCCATCTAGAAAGCCAAATGCAAAGGTGGCACTCGAAGAAAATGTGATAGAAAATATCTAAGGACTAAAATTCTAATTAGATTATGGTCTTGAGAACTAGAATCCTATAGGAACTATTTGGTTTTCTCAGTATTATATGTAAATTAATATCCTACTTGTAAATATGATTATAAATTTTTAAAATAAATTTACTTCCCTTTCAAAATTTGGATAGCTACAAAATGTATAGGTATCATTTTCCCGATAAAATTTAAATCATCTGAAAAGAGCACCCCAATTGTATGATATTAAAAATATTTCTCTTTAAAATTTCGAAATTTTTATGTGGTTTTAGAAAAGTGAAAAGGATTTAGAACATTTACCATTTATAATTTTTAATTTTCTTATTTGAAGTGCTACATTTTTTTCTAGTGTGCTCCAGCTTTGGCTGCTGCCCTGGGCCGATTTGAGGCCCCTTTTCCAGATGAAAACCCATTCCACAATCCCCCCAGAGCGTCAGCCCATAAATCTTGAGACGGCGGCGCGTTACTCATGCGCAGTGTCCTCCTCGGCCAAGCTGCAAGCACCCAGACTCCAGACTTTTTCTCCGGTCTGGGAAATGTTTTATAATCGCATTGCGACTAATTATCGTATCGGAGGAATTATTATGGCGCGATCATGAAGGCGATTTGCAAATTGCGTGCTTAGATTTGATTCGGGGCGTAGTAAGGATAGATGGGTATGAGAAAAGAGTACTCTAGCAATATGATTGACTGTTATATATTATTAAAATTTTTAAAAAATATTTATTTCAATTATTCTACACTTATTTAAGATTATTAGGAATTATTGAGGGATAAGAATGGAATTTATATTTATATTAAAATTAAATTAAAATCATATATCATAGTAAATCATATCAGTATTCAATAAACTTTATAAATTTATAGAGGAGTTATTACTTAAAAAAGGATCTCACTCTTATCGACTAATAATTTTCAACTTTCCCACGGATCGGGGTAAAATATCCCAATTGCTACTAGATTGAGTCGAAACTAATATGCCCGGCAGTTTATGGAGCTGTATTATGGCCGCATATCGTCAATGATCGTGTTTTACTGCACTCTTCTCGCATTTACTATTTGATTAACCAGCTGGCCCGGCAGCCAAGTGTCCCCACCCCCCACGAAACTCCTGTTTCCCAGGCCAAAAACCATGGAGGAAAATAAAAACCAAAAAACCGAAACGAACCGAGCTGAGTCTGGTGATTTGGCTGGTTGTCTTGAGGCATTTTATTTGGCGCCATAAATCTATCAGCGCCGGCTAACTCGAACTCCAAGTCGAACCCGAACGCGTGCGCATGCGCAAACACTGGACCTCTCGGAAATCTCCCTACCTCTCCGGATCTCTCCTTGAACCTCTCTGGATCTCTGGATCTGTGTGGAGATGCTGATAGGCCCGAAGATTTACGGCTGGCACAAAGCCAATGTTCCGATATCGAGGGTTCCATCGCCATCGGAGCTAGGAGAGATCATTTTAAGTTTATGATACGAAAATCAGATTGCTTTATTGTATGCGAAATGCGATCGATTTGACTGCGATTGCGATTGCGATTGCTCCTCCGCACGAAATTCATTTATATTTATGATTTGTGAATTGGTTTTTATGATGATGTTACTCGTAATTCTGTATCCCACACAATTACATTTTTACTGCCTTTCCATTTGTGGGGGGTGCGCGCGAGCGCGAGTGGTTTTCGAAAAGTGTGAATTTGCCACTTCATTTGAGAGCTGGTAAAGACATAAATTATACTGTGAAGCGGGAGCTATTTAGGCGCAGTTTTTATGGCCATGTGAATTGGAACAAACGAAAGTGTCCGGGGGACCCCAAAAGTCAAATGTCGGGGAATCGAGAAGTATAACAAACGAAAACGCCCGTAGATGAGGAAGGTATGGCCAGAAGTTGAGGCCGGGGGCCGGGGGCAGGCACTCCTGGCAAAAGAACTAACAAAATATATTAATGACTTATCAAGGATAATTTGACAACGGGCTATAAATCAAATCGCGTAGCTCGCTCGTTGGCCAAAAACAGGGCGAGTGGTTGGCTCACTCCCCTTGTCCTCCCTTGCTTTTTG
This sequence comes from Drosophila mimetica, assembly GCA_037075245.1. Lineage (NCBI taxonomy): Eukaryota > Metazoa > Arthropoda > Insecta > Diptera > Drosophilidae > Drosophila > Drosophila mimetica. The sequence continues at coordinate 13,162,324 of JBAMCH010000023.1, forward strand.
CACAGAAAATAAAAATTCTGGGTGATTATTAAATGAATTAGTAGTCTGAAAGTAACTTTAATATAATATATTTCTGTTTATTTTCAAAAGGGAGATAATTAAAAAGTATTAGGCAATTTTTTAATCAATATAAGCCTAGTTTCTAATAACAAATATTTTTAAAAAATACTTATGGTGAAGATTAGAGGTTACTCTTTAGTTGTTGGGTTTATTTTTTTCCAGTGCATAAAATGACAGCAGTGGAAACCACCCAGAGCCATTGGAATGTTCCAACACACACGCCAAATGGCAAATGCGAAATGCGATGCTGATGCTTAATTTCTGGCCAAGGAGTTGGAGATGGAGGTGGCCACCAGTGGAGGAGACCCGGGATCGAGGACCGTGGTGCGGGGGAGAAGTGGCCTGTGGTGGGCCAAATTGGATGCCCAGCTGTGTGGTTGCAGACTGTGCCATAACTTAACACCTTCGCTGTTGTCTTCGCCGGAGTGCCATGGCCATTGCATTTGCCAGGCAAATGTGTTCTCAAAAAGCGCCCCACATGACCAGGAATAGGGTGACTCAGGGTGAGAAAGTTTCTATATTTAAAAAAAAATTAAAGCTTACATTTAAAACATATAATCCGGATTAAGCTTTCTAAAAATTAGGAACATAATATTTTAATTCACTTTTAACTTTTATTTTTTAAGTTTTCACCCAATGATCATTGATTTATGATTAAAAAAAGTTTTAAAAAACATCTTAAGAAATATTTTTTGCATAGAATCATTAGTTCTTAAGTATATACTTTAAGTTTTAATTTTTTTTAAATAAATAAGTAAATAAGTAAGTAAAGTATTTAGGTTGTTAAATTTAGTAGTTTTAAGTTAAGAAAAAGTAAGAGAATATTAAAAAAAAACTTTTTCTATGAATTAAACACTTGATTTGATGTTTGTATAGATAGTATTCTATTATTTCTCTTCAATCCATAAAAGATATTAGCTCCTAAACCGCACAGAAGTTAGAGCAACTCATTTGGAGTTCAATTTCCCCGATGCTTCTCCTTGGAGTTACATTATGACATCAGCTGGTAATTGTGATTAATGCTCTTGGCCCCACAACTCGCAACTCGAGACACCCTCTGCGAAATGGCCAAAACATCTGTGGCCGCCAATCCAATCCCCAGTCACATGTGAGGCGACCCAAGTTTATTGTATTTCGCCTGTTACTCGCGCTGATTTTGTTTTTCTTTTTGTCTGATTTTCTTTTTCTTTCCATTTTTTGTCAGGCTCATACATAAAATATGATTGCGTTTTCATTTGCATCTAGCAGATTGAGTTTCCTTTGAGGCGCGAGCCCGTGAGTTTATGAGCTTGTCAATTGCCTTATTCTCCAGTTGCTTATTTATTTATTTGCATATCATGGTCAGCGTGTGGAGTGACCAGTAATAATAATAATAATAGTAGTGGTAGTGGTAGTGGGAAGACTAGAGAGTCGAGTACACTGTCATTCAGATCAAAGCCAAACCGAATGGTTAACCTGGCCTCACCTTCGGCTGTTTCGCTGTAATTAAGAACATGTTAGTTGTAAAGAGGAGGTTGTGTCCCTGCTGCTGTGTTGGCCCCACCTTATATGGCCTGTCGATGTTGTTGTTTGTCCTGAAGAGTCCCTCCTTCACCCCCTCTTAACCCAACTCCTCCTTAAAATCCGACTCGTGTCTCGTTGCATTTGCAAATTTGTGGCGGCCGTGTGAAGTCAAGAGGGCGAGCCAAAGTCAATTGCATTCTTAACCCTTTTGAGGCCGATCAGGCTGGCGGACAAGCGAGGCAACAACAAATAACAGTACAACTCTAATTAAAAATTAACACACTTCTACCCCTCCACTGGGTAGTGTAGAGTGGGAGGGGAGAGAAAGGCCCAAGGAGGTGCTACCACAAACATTCGTTTAATCAAACGAAAATCAAGTCTATTATGCGGAGAGGCCTTTTGGCCAAATGCAGCAGATTGGCTGTATCTGCATGAAAAACGTATAAACAGCGTCTCATTTGAAGTCATCATTAAAAACGACGACGACGAGGACTGTGGTGCTTGTGGTGCCTGGATCCTCGATCCCTCGATTCCTCGCTCCCTCGATCCCCATTTCGCAATCCGCAATCCTCTCTTGGAGGCGCACACTTGAGGCCATGTAATCAACGTTTGCTTACTTCATTTAGCGCGCGGCGAAAAGAAAAGCGAAACATGCATACAATCAGCGAGGCTTGCAACTCTGGAAACTGAAAACTGGCACTGGACATCGGACATTGGACGTCGGATTCGGATTTGGACGGGGAATGCAGATGGAGCTGCTTAAGCTGGACTTTAGCTCCAAGGCGATGGCACTGGCAGAAAATATTAACTCATTCTGATTATAAAAAAAAAAACAAAAATTCTTTAAAATATGATTTTATCTGGATATACCCAGATAATATTTGTACTTTGTGTTTAAATATGATTTTTTCAAAAACTCTTTGGGTAATAGGTAATATTAGTAAATATTTTTGGGAAAACAACGTATTAATTATTTTATTAGATTTTTGTAAATTAGTTAGAACCAATAAAAAATATTATAATAAATCCTTAGTACCTTAAAAAATAATGCCCAATAACTTATTATATTCCAATTGGCCTTTTAGCTTTTTTATAATAATTTTACTTCCAAATTTTGTATGCATCTTTTTTTTTGTAAGGAATCAGAAATATTTTACAATTAAGAATAATACATTTCTAAAATAGATACCTAAATAAATATTTTTTAATAAAACCAAATCGTATAAGGCAAATTTTCTTTTTAAAAATTGAGTTTTAAATAAACCTTTTAAATTAACCTTTTTAAACAATATTTTTCTCAACGTGTCCCGAGTCTTTCGGAAACTAAGGCTATAGCCTCTGCGGCCTTTACTTGTTGGCAATGATGTATTTTTGATTTCGTATCTTATATTACCAACAACAAGCTGCAGCAGCAACAAGAACAACTACAACACCTACAGCAACAGCAACATCACCGGCAAATGCCAAGTGTGAGTCTCGACTCCGAGTGGAGAATAAAGCCAAGACCGAGACCACGACCAGACCAAATCCAACTCCAAATCCCAGCCAGGTCCAGAGTGAATCGAAAGGGGAGGCAAGAAAAAGTTGATTTCAGAATTTTTATTTTTTGATTGTGATGATTGTGCATTGAAATTTGATACATTTCAGCCTGGTTGGGGGGGAATGCTGTTGCTGTTGTTGTTGTTTTCGTTTCTGTTCTTGTTGCTGTTGCATGCAAAAATGTTGGCTAGTCGACAAGGCATTGGCATGGCCAGAAACTACTAACAACATTAATAAGATTGGCATCTGCTGCTCGCAGTTCAAATGTAATTTCTCATCAACAAAAGTGGGCTGACTCCGGGAATCCGCAACGGGGTGTGGTCGTGGTGTCTCCATCTCCATCCTCTTCATTTGCCATCTCGGCTCACCGATTGCATTCTGGCCATAAAGATAACTTTTTGGTGGTAGTGTCGTGTTTTGTGGTAGCTGGTTAGGCTTGTTAGTTGGCCATTGATAAGCCAGAGATTGGGGGAAACTCGAAGAAGTCAAATGACCACGGGATCTCATGCTGAAGTTGATCGAGCTAATGGAAAGCTAAGCCATCCGGTTGCCCAAAAAGTGTTAGAGTCATATTTATTAATCAAAACTAACTTGTTTTTAAATGTATTTATCAAAAATAAATCTAAATCTTTAGTTAATTTCCTAATTAATAATAAGTGAACTTTAAAAATCAAGTTTTGTCAATTTAAGCACATCTTGTCTGTAAATATTATTACATTCTCAATCGCAACAGTTTACGACTCTATAAAATGGTTTCAATATAAACAAAATAGTCAGTAAAATGTTTATTTTCTTAATCAAGTTTATATATTTTTTATAGAGCTAGAGAGCTAGTGCTTAGGATGGTTTAAGAACTACTTTACTGAATGAAAAAGATTTAGTTTCTTTTTTTTGGTATCTCCAATTACTTTTATTTTTCCATGTCAGCACCAAAGAAGCTCTGGCAAACCATAAATCTTGGCTTGAAGAAATGCAATCTCTTTGGGGCATAGAAAACCCAAGTCTCTTCCCAAAAATGTCGTCTATCTTTTAGAGGTCTTGACTTGGAAAATGTTTAAGCCCTCAGCTGCTTATGTTAATGCCTTGCTCCCCCGATCCCAAAAAAAAAAAAAACACGTGTAGAATGCCATGGGTTATTTGGAATATGGATGGTCGGCTGGAGACAATGCGTTTGAACAATATTTTCAACACAATATGAAAGAGGAAAATAAATCAAATTGATTAAATTTGAACAACGAACAATCTGAGGCTCGAGGGCGAACAAAAGACGAGAACCCCAGAGGCTCATTTAAATAATAAACCACTAAAATCGTAGAGAAGACAACGAATTTAAATAAAAAACCGTTCACAGCCTCCGCGAACAAAAACCGAAAAGTAAACCATTAAAAATTACTACTAATGTGCACCTTACACAAAACCCAAAGAAAGAAAGATCCCATTGGGGATCACCGCCTCAGCTCAACTTCGGCTCTTTCAGCGGAGACAAAGGCCACAAAAGTCACGAATCGTGGCTCCCCAGATAATGCCCAATATCGGAATCGGTCCGACTTCGACTACGAATTCGACCCACTGCGGCGACAGTGGATGCCAAACAAACGAGCACCGATTCGTCTTTGGAAAAACCTCTTTGGTGAGCCGACTTGGTCTTGTGCACTTGGGGAAAATGCTCTTTAAAATTGGAAAACTTGGAGGTGATTTCCAGATCTAAACAAACTATTTGAATAAATGAATTACTTTTTGTATTATATATTTTTAACAAATCCGGTAATATTAAGATTTCCATATCTAAGTTAAATATTACCATATATTCATAATTTGTTCATTATATATAAAAATTATTATTTTCATTTGAAATATATTTTTCAAGTTAAAGACTTTTTGAAATAATTCATTTTCAACTACATAGTTGATTTTTTATAATTAAACACTTAGAAATATTAGATTTAAACAATTCTTCAATGTGATGATTTTTAGTTTTCTATGCTATATTTCTATTTTTTGATGAGAGTTATAATTTAGATCCAATATTAAATGAAAGATTAGGTATCAATCATTTTTCGTAGTGCAACGTACTGGCCCCCAATTCTCAAGGTAAATGGAGGAAAACTACTGAACATAAATTGCACAGGGGGAAAAACTAAAACCACTTAACTTAATGAGCATCAAATATCTGACTTGCCCGAATCGTACATACATATCTGCGGAGCCATATCGTTTTGGCCGCAATTCTCGATAGAAATCTATTATTTAAGACTCGCCTGCTGCTGCTGCTGCTGTTCTGGCCGCACTAACATTTCAATTAATAAACTGCCCTCTGCACGCAGAACTCCCAGCGAACTCCTGGGGAACTCCCAGCTCACCTTTCCCAGCAGTCGGAACAATAGCTAAGTATAATCACTTTGTTTGCACCTTTGGGAATAGCCAGTGACAGACGTTGTGTGGAAGTGGGTTCGGATGTAGTTGCGGGTGTGGGGTTATAGTTGGGGGATTGGGAAGGGGAGGTGGTCCTGAAATAGTTGCCGGATAATGGCACTGGATCGGACAGATCGGGGGAGCTGGCGGGTGTTGCACATGCCACGTGCTGCAAGTTGGTCGTCGCGTCGTTGCATTTATGAAAATGAGCTCTGTTCTGGGCGGCGGGGCAATTTGTAAACGAGACAATTGACCAAATGCACGTTGTGACTCCTTTTTTCAGCTCTTTGCAACTTGATTGCCCGGGCAAAAATGGACAAAGAACAAAGTGTAACAGGTGACAGGTCATAAAGGAAATTACTTTTAGAGACTTCTCAGATTTAATGGTATTGCTAAAATATTTAAAAAAAAAACTCTAAAAAAACTATAAATAAAATGTATAAAATCACTTTACCTATCGCTCAATATTCTTTAGGGCATAATTTTTCGGGATATGAAAATATTAAATCGAATCAACTAAACATTTTTGACAACACATTAAAACATCAAGTTTCGAGCTGTCCATATTTCAATATTATTAATTTTTACATTAAAAAAAATTTTTTTTTGTAGCAAAGAATTAATAGAAAATTTAAAAATTTTACATATTTTATTTATATTTTTTAGAGGGAATAATATTTAAAAAATATTTTTACAAATCAAAAGTAATTTATAAATCATTTTAAAATAATAATCAATAGTAAGGAAAATCTTTTCTATGTTACTTCCCCACATGGCCACCTGCTTTTCATTCTCCCATTTCGGTAGCAAGCGATCTCCCATTTTGGGATTGTAATCCATTTCGATTATCACCCACTAGGATGGCCCACTCGAATGGCCCAAACAATGGCCAAATGCCTGGCTAAACCTGTCAATCTTTGGCCAAAAAGGCCTCCAAAACTGCAATTGAAAGTCAGCCAAACAGCCAACCAGCCAAGCGAACTGTATGTCCATTTAGAGCGACTTTGGGCCAAATGCCACCGGAGGTCCTGGTCCTTGCAGCGGGGCTCAAAAGCGGCGACAACAACAGAGACAAAAGCCACCGACAATTGCTGGCCAATGGCGGACAATGTGGCGATCCGCAGTGATGGCGGTAAAAGCAACAGCGAAACAACCTCTACGGCGAGTGGTAATAAAAGTGAAATTAACAATCAACGGACGCTTTACGGTTGACATTTCACATGACAGGCTAGTAATGCGATTTAGCAGGATAAAGGACAGCGGAATGGAATGGTTTTGTAGTGTGTTTGTTGTAGTGTTTGTTTTTTTCGCTCTGCCAAAGGAGTGCAACCAAATGGACTGCAAAAACAATTATTGGCTTTGTGTGTTGCTCGTGTCCGCTGCACACGAAGTGGTCTGATTTTTTCTGCGTTCGCCAACAGAGTGAAGAGAAAGTTAATTAAAATAATGAAAAATTCCGTTGACAAATGTCTCGCCTGTCAGATTGTCACATTGCATACTTAATAGCTGCTAATAATAGAGTTTTAATTAAATAGATTATGTGTGTGTGTGAGTGTTCTGTGCAGTTCGACATTTGGCATTCTGCACTTTGGCTTTCTGCAGCATTTGAATTTGCATATTTGCGTGTTTCCGCTCGGCGCCTTGGGATCTCTCGATGGCATTTTGTAATAAGCAAATTGATTTAAAATTGCCAGTGCGGCTGCAGTCGTGGTCCGGCTAAATTAGATTCTGCCGTGCAGAGGCGGCTGCCTTCGATAAATATTAGATAATGTGGGTGGTCCAGTCGGGCTTTGCGGCCCATTATGCAGGATGGTGGCTCAAATTCGTAGTGGCACTTTGAATACTTAGTCAATAATGAAATGCCAATGATTTGTTGAGCACAAGGCGAGTTCACGTGGGTTCAGTATGCATTTCAATTGGTCTGTCTTGAGTGCAAAGTTCATGTATAAATCTTCATCCAAAACATTTAATTGCTTTGGTTTTGACCAAATATTAAATGAGATAATGTCATTGAGTTCATATTTTATTTATTTTGCAATTTTTATAAGGAAGCTGCTAATATAAATTTTGTGATAAAGTAGCAAACTTACATTTTAAGTATTTTCAAATTGGGCATTTGGTTTTCATTTTCAGTTATATATAGAATGTGTAAAAAAATTAAAATTAATAATCGAAAATAAAAGTTTATTTTATAGTAAAAGTTATATGATTTTTTTATTGTTTTACTTTGACAAGATGTTTGTTGGAAAAAATTTTGTTTGCAATTATTTTTCATTTTCACTAGTCAGTAGGGGACAAAATATAATCTACCTTTATAAATGTACACAGAGAAAATTATCCAGGAACATTACACTGAAATTAGGAATTTCTGTACTCCAAATATAGTGAAGTACATAAATTCTCACTTCTAGTACAAAATGCTACATTTCGTACCAACTTTTTAAGAAATATGTACTAAAATTATATATATTAGTTATATATTAGAATAATAGAACACTTTTTCTCTAAAAACGGAAATATCAAGGGGTAAATGGGTTACATTTTTACTCAAGATGGACCTGTTTTAGTTTTTTAGACTTTTTTAACTTACCAATCAATTTATCAATTCACCACCAGTGTCCCAAAGTTATCCTCCGTAGTCCTGCGTCCTTTGTATCAGTTTAGTATCAACTAGGAACCATTAGGTGCTTTAAGTGAGTCTTTCGTTTTGTCCATTTCACTCAACCTTCACATGCTGTTTTTGTCAACAAGGTTTTTGCATGGAACTTCCTTGATTTGCGCCACTGTACACTGACAGTTCTGGTTGTCAAAATTGGCAACTGAGAGCGCCGTTGGTGGCCAAAACATAAACATGTCACGCCGGAGAGAGAGTGCGAGAGTTGCGGAGAGAGTCTGGAGAGAGTTCTGGACAGAGTGCAACCGCGAGAGGAAGAAAGTCACGCACACACACACACGGGGGAGAGAGAGAGCGAGCGAGCGAGCGAGCACAACTAAAACACTGTGGGAATTTCCGAGCGGGGGTTTTCGGGGGGGATTTTCCGGGGGGTCTACGGGATAACGTCTACGTCTAACGGTGCTCCCGCTTTCCTCCGCTGGCGGGTTTTTCCTCTAGCACTTTCTGGTGGGGATTACGGAGTAACTGCCAGTTCCTTCGCCATCGTTCAATCCTCTCGCTCGAGGATGGTTTAGGAGCTATCCCGATTCTAGTGGCCTCCACATCCAGGACTCGAATCCACCGACAACGTGGCGGCGACAACGACAACAAACACGTCTAACATGGCGACGCGATGTCCTTTCTCCATATCCCTCACACACACACACACACAAGCACTAACACACACCAAAATTTCTAATCTCGCGACTATTTCGATTTTTCAGCTTCTAGGCTCTTGGGTTCACTTTCTTGGTTAGACTTTTCCTTCAACCGTATAGCGAGTTCACATTTTCATTTTTATATATTTTATTTGCATTATTATTTATTTGAATTTTTTTACGTTTATTGGGAACAACAAAAGCCTGGCCAACAGGAGCCCACTCGCGTCGCGTCGCGTTGCGTTGCGTTTGTCAAAGAGAGCGACAAAAGCCAAAATCTCACAGCGTCCCCTCAGCGAAACCCAAACCAAAATCAAGGACCAAAAACGTTGCCGCCATCGAACCACGCACACACACACAGTCGCACAGCGAAAGCATTTCTAAAAGTTCGGCCAAAGAAAATGGGTGAAAAAAAAGGAAAACAGTACGTGGAACGTGGAAAAGTGAAGTGAGCATCAAAGCGCACGGGACAGAATAGTTTTCAACCCGACCAGCGGTGCACGGTGGGTTGTGGGCCGTGGGCTGCGGGCTTTACTGTGCTGTGCTGTTCTGCGCCCCACCCGGCACCACCCCCCAAAGGCCACCCAAAAACCCCTCCCCACCCACCGAACCCATTGAGCCACTGAACCACACGGCCAAAACATTCTCTCCTTTGGCAGCGGCTGCTGCGTCTAAAACCGAAAACAATAAAAAGCTCTAAGCGAGAGCTTGCCCATCTCAAAGGCGACCTTGGAAATGCTCTTTAAATATTAAAAAAAAATTTAGGAATATAGAAAATGTTTAACATGTGAATATATTTTTTTAAAGAGCTTATAAGCAAGGCTTTAGGGATATTTTAAGAAAGTGTGTTAGATTTTTAAATCTATTTTTCTGTATATAAAATGTAATAAACACCTTTAAATATTAGGATTTTTTATAACTTTAGAAAATTAATAAAAAAGGTTTAAATTGTTAATTTACCTATTATATATTTTTATTTTGATTAGAGAAATATCTTTATAGAAAAGTTTCATTGAATTTAAAGAATTCAAAAAACCTTTCTAAATATTTAAAAAAATACGTTTTGTTAAAATATTTTGAATTATAGATTGTTATTTGTTTAGCAACAAAAATAAAAAAAAATTATTTGCCAGATAAAAAAAAAAGTAGAGTAAAATATTCCACAATATTTATCCACTTCTTGGAGTCCCAAAAAAAGGTACAAATTCTAGACTACATTAGAACTGTAACACATTCCCGGTTACCCTTAAAATATTAATAGAATTTCCCCCTTCGCCCACACGACGCACAATAAAACGTAATACTAAAATTGCAACCCCTGGCCGATAAGAACCCTTCGTTGATAAGGAAGCCCCTGGTTTAAAGGTACGCTACGCGTACAACAGATGGGATTTTTGCATAAATAAAATATTTATACAACTGAGCGTTGCCAATGCGCCCATCGATTGCCATATGCCCGGCATTCGACTGGGAAACTCTGGGGGAAAGCAAAAAAAAAAAAAAAAGAACCGTAGAAGAATGCCAAAGCACGCGTTGACACTTTGCGCTCAACACTCGCATACGAACACACGGAATCGGAATCGCAATAGCATATATGCAGGACAGGATAGGACTCTCCTCTCCGGAGAATTTGCTCCGGGCCCGTCATCAACGAATGTCCTGCAGCCCCAAAAGGAGCAGCATCCTCCCAAATTGCTGGAGTTGTTCATTGTAAACAAAGGATGTGCGAACTCTCTTTCGCTTGCTATTTTTTTGCTCATTTTCCGTGAAGCGATGCTGCTGAGCGGAAGCTCTGGATTCTGGGGGATTTCTCTCTGCGCAGCTTGCGGGAAATCGAGAGGAAAGCTCGCGGAAAACCCAGTGGCAACTGGTAGTCCGCCTATCGATTTTGCTCACAGCGCCAGCGCCACAATTTTGACAGCTGTCAACGCGACGGATGACACTTTGGGCACACCGAAAACGCGGAGCACCGAGATACCGCCTTCTGCAGCAGGAAGGTAAACAAATTGAAACGCAAACTGCAGGCGCAATCATTTATCAAATGTCCATCGGCCGATAAGCAGGCTTCCCCAGCGCTAAAAAGCGGAATAAGCCGAATCCAGGAGCCAACAAGCCAACAAGCCAAGCAGGCAACCGTCGACGTCGACCATGGCAATTAAACAATGTCAGAAAGCATTTAGCCGGCAAATGAATGTCACCAGGCGGCCGCAGGATGAGCTAAACTACATGCGAATTAATGAGCTGGTCGTGCAGGTGCACTGAGCAAAATTTAGAGGAGACTAATTCAGAAATTTTGTAATTTTAAGCGAAGAATTTAGAACTCGTATTTATTTGTATCATTTATCACTTATAAAAAATATGGCTTGCTTAATATATTTATTTATAACACTTTACTATTGATTAAATTAAAGAAAGGCTAAAAAAAAATTACACAATAGGACTAACAATGATTTTTATAAGGTATCTACCTTTAAATCAATGGGTAGGTAAATATCTCTTATTTCTGAATCTGTATTCATTAGTTCATTTTTAATATAATTTTCGGAATATGAATATAGCATATCTTAATTGGTTTTACTTTATCGTATAATCGAGCATAAATTTTTCTAAAATTTGAATATCATCCTAATGATTTTAGGATTTTTTTTTCTTTTTTAAAATATTTTTTTGTTAAAATTAAATACCTTCAAGGTTTTTATAAAATCTATAGATCTGAAGACTAGAAAAGCTTAGAAGATATTAAAAACTAAATGAAGATATTATACCCAATATGTAAAACAACGCACTTTAATCATATTAAACTTTTTTTCCAGTGCATCGAAGTCAATATGGAGAATCCGTCGTTGGCGCGATCCTTTGCCCGCTGTCAGTATGAATTTTTGATAATTTAATTAGAGTGCCGCTGCCAGGGACGGATGGCCAGATGGTTGATGGTTGATGGTTCGGACCACTGGCAATTGCTTGTAAAAATGCGGCTGACCACGGCCCAGCCCCATTTTTCCGGCCCTCACGCACACCGGGGCGTTACAAAGGGAATTTTCATAATTAAGCAATTACCCATTTTTTCGGTAACGCAGTTGGAATAAGTTTGGGGTCCTTCGAGCCGCGTGGGCGTTGCGGTCACTTAGCCTGACCGCTTCTCCATTCCGTTCTTCTTGGCCAAATGTCATAACTGCTTCTGTTTTCTGGGCCTCCTTCGGGTCAACGGGTGTCCGTCTAACGAAGACGAATTGGTTTTTTATTCAAATTTAATTTATGCCCGGCCCTTTTCCTATTTTCGGTCCCATTAAAATCGCCAAAAACAATTGAGACACGTGATTTCTATGGCCTCCAATGTGTCTCCATGAGCTGTGCGTGCCTGTCCGTCATAACCAAGGTTAAAAGGGGGCGGAGGTCGGCTTTTGAGGGGGGCGTGTCAGAGTGGCAGGCTGATGTCAACTAAATATCATCACCTAAGCAGATGGCCCAGAGCTGATAGCCATGCTGGCGACATCTACGCGGCGTTGGGGATATTTGTTAGGTGCAAAAAATTATGTTTGACTCGGGACACGGGGACATGGCCACTTCGTCATAACGACATTGGACATTCATATCTGTTACTTGATAAAGATCTAAAATAGCTGAGGTGGGTGGGAGATAGAACTGGACAGGAAATTGAATGGGGTAGAAGGCCGATAGGTTGGGGAAATATTTAGTTTTACTGAAATATGAACACCTGGAAAAAATCCTTGTAAAATTAAGAGGGCTTAAGTTAAAAGTTACAAGATAAAATTCTTATTTTTGGAATTTCTTACTAAAGGTTTTAATTTTCTTAATAAAAAATAAAATAAATAAAAAATAGTTTTATTATTTACTAAGAGCTCTTAGATTCTCTAACCAATATGTTTTATTATTACGATAATTATCATGGATTTTAGACCTAAAATTTCTAATTTAAAAGACGAATAAACGGGACTTATAGTTACATCAGTTTTCTAGGTCAAAAATCCAACTAAACCCATCAAAATTAAAACATGAAATGATCCGAATATTATATTGTTTATATTTTTATCCCCATCCTTAAATGTTAGTTTACCTTAAAATTGATAAAATATTTTAATAAATCCTAAACAGATCTGGGGAATTTTCCTCATAAATGGAATCAATTTAGGCTAGCTGTCCCATTCAGGGCTAATCTGGGCACCTTATCACGTTCCCACGCCACGAGATCCACCTTCCGCCAGGTAGACAGGCACTTGTCCCTGTGATTTCATCATTCGCGACAGAACTGGGGCCACCAGAGTCAGGGGAACGTGTAATAGGGGCGACGACGAGTGGGTGGCTCCATTGTATAATTACCAAGCTAAACAATCACTGCACATTCATGGCGCTGCTGTCGTCATTGACATAATGCGACAAGGAGACCCAACGTCATGGCTGGCCCGGTGATATCTCATATAGATAGTAACTACCGATTTGAGTAACGCTACCGCGCCTGAAATCCCCATCCCTTCCTCCAGATAGATATTGTACAAATAGGTGGACGTGTCGTACACTGGCCTGACAAGATAACAAAATTACTGCCTTCTAAACATTCTCGCTCAGATATTGTGATAAAAATTTATAGTGAATGCGAGTGGGAGTGGAAGTGGGGGGAGGTATATATATATATATATATATATGTAGTATAAACCGACCGAGATTTATTGCCCCGCAAATCTGTCAACGCGCAGAGCCGTGCGGCAAACACGAAAATATTTGAGTTTGCCTTTTGGAGGGACACAGAGACTGTGCTCTCCTCTTGTCATTATATCTGGGGATCTGTTTTTAGGAGCACATATTTGCATAGTGCCAGAACAGTAGCGATAAAATGTTAACTCGCCGATTAACGTTGCAGCCACGGGTAGTAGTATCTGTATATTCGAGTAGCCGCGTATCTGAGTATCCGAGTTTCCCAGTATCTGTATCTATATATCTGTAACTGGGCAAACAATTGCAGTCAGTCTGCTTCTGCTGGTGTTTTTTTCTCCCTGCTCCTGCTGCTGCTGTTTTCGGGTGATAAGATAGCCTTTGGCTGGAGCCGAAAATCATAAATTACAAATCATTACGCAGACGGCGGACAGGAATCTTACTTACTGACCAAATCCGTCGGCATCTTCAGTTATATCTGAAGACAACTCTCGACGCTCATAATGCAACGACGATTTTTGACATGTACATGAATTAGACGAGAGAACCCCAAATGAGTTAAAAGAAGCAAAACCAAAACAGAAAAAACCCATGGGGAAGCCATAAAAAGGGTAGTATAACGATTAATTTTTTCCACGTTGACATTTTAGCTTAATTGCACTTCAATAATCCCGAAAAAATACGAAAAAAAATGTAAAGAGAGGGCTTAAACAAGAACAGATACAAGGCTAAAGCAAAATGGCAAAAATGCGTAAAAGGGCATGAAAAGCGGCAGCCGACAGAGCAGATACAATTTTAATCCCACGGACTTTTGCTGCATAAGCACTGGCCGAGAAAAAAAAAATGAGCAGAAAAAAGCAGAAAAAATAAAATAAAGAAGTATCTGGAGGGTTTATCAAGGGGGCAAGGGGCAGGGGTCCGAATCCGAGGCACGTTGTCAGCAGAATCAAGCCGAGTTGCAAGTGGGCTGCGACTGCGACCCCAAAAGCGGCCAGCAGTACCGCTAACAAAGTTGACAAGAAGTAAAATGTCCGACGGACTAATTGGCTTAAACGCTGGCAAAATTTATTTAAGCACATTAGTGGGATTTGGTTTTTGCCATCGCCAACGTTTTATATACGTACATGTTGTGTGTGTTCGCTGTGTATCTTTCGCCGTCGATTCACTTGATTCACTTGACCAGCTGGCCAAGCTCAAACCTGAGGTCTCTGTCCCCGCTACTGGTTCTTTTGCTGCTTCCCACATGACAATAAGTAGATATTAACTCTGGTATTGATTTAAACACTCTCCGCCTTTCACTGGGGTTCATTAGCAGAAGTCTTGAGCGAAAAAAACGATGTTTATTTTTTATTCAGAGCTAAAAAAATATTGGACAGGTAACTATATATAACTAACAGGTAAATATATTTGGAAAAATACCTTCAAATGTGTTAGGTATTTTTCCAAAATATATTTATTTAGAACATGGAAGTTTGTTTCAACATTCTGCTTTATATTCAATCAGTTTCATTCGTTTGAAATTAAAACGAATTTGAATAACTGGATTTTCTTATAAGATATGAGATAATTTGTTTATTATAAAGTAAATTTTTGTAAAAATAAGTATTTGACACAGTTGAAAAACTGTTTAAATGTAGATCCTTAAAATATTAGTATTATCTTAAAAATTTCCTTTAAGAAAGTATAAACTCCCCATTGTATCTTCAAGTCCCCATGATTTATAAGTCTCCCCGAAAAATCCAAATACCCAGCGAATCCCCGGCCTATCCATTTTAATTAACCCCAAAGCAATTGTCACTTTTGCAGGGAAATCTGGGCAAGGCATAAATCATTCAGCCCAAGAATCCCCAAAATATTTAGAACCCATTAGACCCCATCAGACCCTTAACCCTCGAATTCCCGCCACTCTTTTTTCCCCCTACGCAATTTTTGTCACATGCACAAAATATCCGGACGTTACCTTTTTATTTAATTAGCTAATTTCGAGTGACCCCAGTAATTGGTGGAGGCGTAAATAATTAAAACGGCTGATGGAGAGTGCAAAGTGCAAATGTATCTCACGGATACGCAGCTGAGCTCGATACATTTTTAATAAACCCAAGAGCAGCGAGCAATCTTGAATTATTCAAAATGTTTCGCCGGTACCTACATCGTCCTCAAGTTCTGACTTTTGGAAATGGCTTTTCCAAAATTATTCTCCATCCACCCACACAAATTGATCTTCCCTTGGCCCAAAAATATTTTGATCTATTACCGGGATACCCCAAAAAAAAAGAGAAAAAGGAAACCAAATCGTCGCCTTCATACAAAAGAAATTAAAAATAAAAACAGCAACGAATTTCTCACGCTGCTCGGAGGCAGAGATTTAAAGATTCGAGTCTCGATTCCGATTTCGATGCCATCTTTGGGTCTATCTATATCGCCCGACCCCAAAAGTCACTTTCTCCCGTTGTCCTCTGTGTGTATACATTTCACACCCTCGAAAATAGAAATTATCTTTGTGCATTTACGCAAGTTTTTAATGCTATTAGTTCCATCTTAACATCTTGGGTCTCTTTGAGAAACCATCCTCCATCCCTTCCTGCCATCCGAAGTGAACCAAATTGTCTGTTTCTGTTACTGTATCTTTGTATCTGTATCTTTGGATATCTCTGGCTCTTCGTTCTGTGTGTCCTGCTGCCTGTGTGCCTTTTATTCCAATTCTATTTTCTATACACTCACTCGATGCGTTGCACTCAACAAGAGCGCTGGTCTGGACGCAATTTTGTTGGCAATAAATCACCCAAAGTCGACATTAAATCTCTTTTCCCTTCTTTCATTCTTTTCTTCTCGGTTTTCCTCCGTGGCATTTGCTTTCCCTACTTTGCGTTTGACTTTCACACAAACAGAGCGCATTGCACATGTCTCGGGGATTACGATTGGACCAAATCAGGACCAAGGGTAGCACTGTCCATTCGATTTGTTCCTTTTTTTTTTTGTTGCGATACACTGAGGGGGAATTAAGGTCTGAAGAAGACTTTTTACCAGGATCACTTTCTCATTTATTGGTTTTATTTCGGTTCAGTAAAAAGAGGTTACTCATCAATTTCAGCAATAGGAATATTTATATTAAATTTAAAGAAATTAAATTTTAAATTATTAAATTGTAAAAATAAATTAGTGAACACTTGATAACGTTTATTTCAGTTAGACAAAATTTTTAAATAATTTTTTAATAATAATAATTATTATAAAGGGTTTTAATATTGTTTGAGAAATCCTAAATAAAAATAAAAAATCCTCAATAATTATAATTTACATTTTAAGCAATTACTTAACTACTACAAAGTTACCGTAAAAAAAGGACTACATATTTTTTATTTTACTGAAAATGTTAAAAAGTTTATTGTCATAAAAATCACTAATTTTTATTGCCTTTTTTTAAATTGTGAACATTAAACTATTTTAAAGCTATAAATAAAAACGTATAAAACTTTTAACTTTCATCCACGGATTTCTATCAGTGTTGCTACCAAAAAAAGGAAACTTAAATTGAATTTGAAAAGGAACATTGTAAAATTTGAATTTGAATGGGTGCCAGCAGGCTATCGGCTGATTAACAGTTTCGAATAGGCCGCAGAATCCGTATCCAGGCAGAAAATGAAACATTTCCGCAGCGCGGGCAGCACATTAGCACTTGCCGAACGAACAATGGCCCAAGTGGCATCCATCAGATGCGAGTTCGGGGGCTGTCACAGATCTGTCAGCCCGGCGAGACTGTGAACAATCGCAGGAAGTTCGGAACAAAAACAGCCTCAGAAAACAGCTTTCCAGGCGACCCGCTCTTCCTGTGCATTTCAATTGACGAAACAAACAACAAACAATTTCGCGCTTGGAAAAACAAATGGAAGGCAGCCAAAAGAGCAAACTCAACATGCGTTCAACTAATAATTGTCAAAAAGTCAATGTCAATTTCGTATTCAATGGATGCAGCGGCAGGAGCATCATAGCGCTGCCAAAATGACTATTTTCTAGCTAGTTTTAAAAGGATTTTAATGCATTTTTATTATATTTTGTCTAAAATTTGAAAAGGTTATGATGGTTTGTTGAGGATATGCTTATTTATCGATGATTTAACGGTATACTTTTGCTTACAAAAAATATTATTTACTAAGCAAACACCTAAACAATTTTTGAAAAAAACTAAATGTTTTTCAGGCACTAAAAAAATATATATACCTGCTATTAAAATCTACAACTTTTAAAAAATGTTTAAATTTTTATAATTTATTTTAATAAAAAATGAATAATATATTTTTGGCTATATTCCCGCTTCAGAAGTAGCTAAATTTAAGGAAACTCCATCCACCAACTCAGTGTCATCAAAGTTCAGGATCCGCGTGGAAGGGTAAGCGCAGGATAAACCTGAAATTTGTGACGAGTTAGGCGGCTCAATGTCAACCACCAACTGCAGGGTATCCCTTTCATATATCCTTGTGCTCTGTATGTGTTTTTTTTTTGGTGCCGACCAGCGATCTCAATCAAATGTGTTTTGTTGTACATTGACATTCATGCGCTTTGCCGCTTGTCTGTCAACAATTAGCACGCTATTCATCACGTCACTTGGCTGCCTTTGCCTTTTGGCTTTTCCACTTTTCGACTTGTTTTGGGGAGGCTCGGCTCGAGTAGGGTCAAAGATCCGCAGCGGATATATCCGCCATCCGCAGCTGCATTTGCGGATAAAGTGGCTGTAGTGCGGCTTCACATTTGCCAATCACACACGTGGTGCTTGGGCTTGTAAATGCTAGTAATCTCTATCTAGATGGGCGATTTACGATTTACATAATTAATGTGGATTCTGATTCCGGGGACCACTTTCAGGATCTTGACTAATTTGTCTGTCAATGTCTCAGAGTGATCTTCTTGAGTCGTATGCATACCTAATGACGGGGTTAAAGTCAATAACCCAAATCGAAATCGACCCAATCCAGACTAAATTTAATACATTAGCTCATTTGACCGCATCGGACTGGAAACTTCATTGGCATTTAAAAGTCAAATTCGGTCTCTATGAATTCGTTGATTTAACTATCCTACAGCAGCCGAGAATCCCATGGACTTGATTTGACTATTCACAATTCGTTACGGATGATGATAATGCTGACCTTTGTTTGGCCAAAAATTCAAGGGGACTTGTGCTCGAACAGTGCTTTTTAAACTTAAAGATCGCAGTCAGAATAATTGTTTACCTAAACATAGATCGAAAAAGTTACAAAATATCTTTTAAAAATTTTTTAAAATTTAAAGAGAAATTTTGAAAATATCTTTCAAGAATTTCCCTAAATTAAAAAATCTTGAAATTAAAAAAAAATAAAAAAATAATATGTTCAATTTATTATATTTATTTCCGATGTCTTTATTTTTCAACATTTTCCATCATTTTATATCTTTGAAATCCGAAGTTAAATAATCTTGTAGCTGAGATAAATGTCTCCAAATGTTTTTCAATTAGCTTGTTTCTTAATTTTAATTAAAATATTTAATTTTTGGCTATTTTGCAAATTCAGTTTTTGCACACAAACGTTTGTAAACATATGCGTCAGCACACTGAAATAGCTAAGATCGGCATTTTTGTTGTTGTTTCTGGGCTTTCGGATTAATTTACCAGAATCGACAAAAACATTTTAGCTTAGTTTTTGAACTTTGCAGCTTCATTTAAATTTTTGATTGGCTTCCCTGCCGCCAAAAAAAAAACACAAACGATACACAGAAAAGCTCGTTTTGCCCAGAAGTTCCGAGAGATCCGTGTGGACCCGGCTAATGAGCAAATGGCGTTCATTGATCGCTTTAAATTAATCTTTTTTTAATTTTTTGGGGGTTACAGATTAGACGCTGTCGAAGCAAAAGTTCAGCGCAGTTCAGTCGGCCGCAGCAACGTAATTAATATGCAAATTATAATCCAGCCGACTCAATTCCCAATCGTCTTCTCACACAAACCAAAAACCAAAAACAAAAAAAAAACGGGCCAACGAAAAAGTTCAAGATGAAGATGGACATGGTCCATCCAAATGCGGTTAAGATACAAATGCCCCCCCAAAACCCCGCGACGCCACGACTTTGCACGTGTTATCTCGACCGCGGTCCAAAAATGTTTCGAATAACTAATTGCCAACTCTCAGGTAGCCAAAAAACCGGGCGATGTTCGATGCTCGATATGTGCAATCAAATTTGATTTAGCCGCCTCGACCGATATTTATTTATGGACCCATACTTGGCTTTGATTTTCAGCTGGCGCAGCGTCGTGGCGCATAAATCTGAATGGAGGGTGCACTGGAAAAAAGTGCATGAGGGAATGGAACTTAAACTAATCAGGATGTTAAATACCTCAAGAATACTATAAATCATATGAGAAAATGCAAAGAGGAACTATATTGCGTTATAAAATACTGGACTATAATTATTATATACTTCATTTATTTTATCTTTGAATTTTTTATTTGTGTTTCAAGACATTATAATATAATTTTACAATGTCAATTCCTTCGTAATATTGTTTTGCGATATTATGACTTTAATTACAAAAAATTCGTTCTTACTAATGAATTTAAAATAAATCGATATAAAAGATACAAAGAGACACAAAAGAGTGGTTCCTAATAAAAAGTTTAAATAGATATTTAAAATCCATTTATAATATTATGATTTTGATAATAAAATAGTGGTTCTTTAAAAAATATTCCTTAAAATCGTGTTCTAATAAGACACTTTTCTCTCAGTTCCATGCGAGTGGTTCGGAGGTGGTGGTGGGATCCGCCGCCATCGGTGCCGTAAATAAGTCTGATGGCTGCACTTTTTGGCATGTCGGCAGACCCATTGCGGAACGCCCCGCATTTGCGCTAATGAAAATGGATCTGCTTGCATGGGCCGCCGCTCAATTGAGTGTGCCTGAATTTATGCTGTGGCGACAGGTGCCCCCGATGCCCAATCCCAATCGCAGTCCCCATATCATCCTGCACCTCAGGTCGTGTGCGTAAGCAGCTCGAAATATTTATGGGGATTTATTAGAGAGGAGGCAGGCAGTTCCTATGTGATATATGTTGGGGTAGGCTTTTAATGGGGCGTCTCCTCTTAACAAGAAAAACAAACTTTGCTTTGTCCACTGAAGTTAACTTTAGAGGCACAAAATATTTGTCTCATACCAAGAAAGAGGACCATTTTTTAAATATAACTTAGATAAACAACTTCGGAATGTTATACTTTTTGTTGAAGGCTCTTTATAAAAACATAAATTAACAAAAAGATAAATAGGCTTAATACAAAATATGTTCGCTACTATTAAAAAGAACCCCTGGCAAGCCTGCTGATAGACCTGTGATCGTTTATATTGATCTATCCATATCTTTACTTTTAAACTGTTAGTTATGTGCAATAGATAACGTCTTAAAATGAGCTTTGAATAACTACCTAAAGAGGGAACTATGTACTATGAACTATGTATTTCTGCCTACTTAAATGACTAAAAATTCCTTACCCGAACCTGAAAATCGCGTAGCACCCACTTCAGACCCCCGATTCTTGGGGTCAGTGGGGATTGCAGATTTATAATCCCCGCGCGGGCAAGTTTGTTGATTTTTCTCTTACACCAAAGCTGTCAGTTTTGTGTGCGCATACTTTTCATGAAAATTGTTTTTCAAATAAATTTTCCACCCACACATGCTTCACATTTTACCAACCAACCAACCGATCGAAACAACAAATTCTGTTTTTGGATGGATTCGAATTGGGAACTCGAACACGGGATCGATGGATATGGATCGAAGTTTCTTTTGGTTTACTGTTTGTTTATTTAGACATAATGCGCGAATAGTTTCAATCACTGCGATCTCGGGGATAAGATTGGAGCGGCCAAGATCTCCTCTTTGATCTTTCTCTCGGCCAGAAAGTGTGTGAAGCATTTCATATCGTTGGCCCGTGATTAATCAAATGCTTAGAGGCCCGAGTGGCAGGAGGTGTACGGGATGAGGGATAAAAAGCGGATTGGATGCGATGCGAAAAGCGGCAAACAGAAATGGCTACGAAAATATAATTAAATATTTATCAAAATGTGTACGGTAAAGGCAATGGCAATCCGAACACTTGTTCGGAGGCCTGGTCCTCCTCCGCCTCCTCCTCCATTTCGTTCCCGTCGAGCTGTCAAAAAGTGACATTTCCCACATCAACGGCCAGAGCGTCCGATCCGAAGCGGAATCCTCATTTTCGCTACAACAATTTAACATTAATTCGCAGTCAAATAATGTTGCATTTTTTATGCGCAAATGTCGTCGTTGTCAAGTGCCAGGCGGAAGGATGTGAGTTTTGTGTGTGTTTTCCTTTTTTTGTATTTTTGAGGGGGGAACTGAAAAGCGAACTCCGGTCCAAACAAAATGGAACTCTAACGGATGTATTAACGCATTGAGTGCCCTCCTGCCAACCCTGCTGGTATATATACCATATAGTATATTAAAAAAACAGAAAAAACAACAAACAGGCCTGCACTCAAGCTGCTGGTGGTTGGATGGTTGGATGGCTGGATGTTGCTCATCCAACCAAAAGAGCCTGGCAAACGACGAAGCGTCGGCGGGCCTGGCAAAATGTCAAATGTCAGAATTTGACATGCGTGTGACATATCAGTGGCAGCTTTTACATTAATCAAACTCCCTTTTTCTTCGGGCCCACGGAAAAGAGCAACTGGAACTGAAACAGAACGAGAACCCGCCATGCACTGAGCGAAATATCAAATGAACAAGTGTTTTGCTTAATTAAATAAACAAATATTTAAATAATTATTTAATACTGAATTTTTGTATAAAAAATGTTCCAAAAATAATCTGAACCTATTATTGACAATTTTTAATTTTTTTTAAGGCATATTTCAAAAAAAATAAATTTTTAATGTTTTTAATATTTAAATTAAATTTTCAAATATTCTTAAATTGTATGACAAATATACGTGCATTTTAAAGGTATCGAAAATATACTTAAATAAATTTTTCTCAGTGTTAGGCCGGAGCCAGTGCCAGAAACCACCGCCAACGATGACGATGACGGGTCTGGAGGTCCGTAGAGCCACTGAGAACGGGAACTTCAGACCCGCTGACGAAGATGCTACACAATTGACACATTGAATTAGGGACATGACGCCTTCTGTTGCTAAAACACACAAACCCTCCTCCTCCGACCGTCCCATTTGAAAAAAAACCAACCACTCTCAACTCCCGCTCCCATATTCATTTACTCCGATCTCCGGCGTTTGGGTTCTTCATGCTTTTCACAGTTATAATCGAATAATCGAATCATGTGAAACTTATTTTTCGAAATGCGGTTTTCGCTCGTTACGCTCTATTATGAATTTCGATTGGGCCACGGGGAAATTGAGGACCGTGAAAATGCATATGCCATTGCAGTAGGGCAATTCAAATTGAAAAGGATTACAATGCCGTCGATGGTTGGGTTTGGGGTGATGAATTTCGATATTAGATATATTATTTGTATCCCTTTTATTGTGTAAAGTAGTAACATAAATGGATTATTGGTTTTCTGGAATAATATTTACTAATTGCAGCTTCATGAATTTTTCTTGGATTTTATTACCAGGATGGATAAATATTATTTGAACAAATATATATTTTTTGCTTTAATGTAAAGTTAATAAAAAAATTATTTCCATTTTAATTGCGTTAGGAACAAGGTTTTAAATGACCGTAAATTAATATTAAGTGCAAAAATATGTTCACTTTATCTACTGATTTCAAAGGCGGATAAGCTGCGTGAGAAAAGTCAGTAAATAATCTTTAAAATAAAGAAAATATAATTAATTTAAGTACACACTCACTGGGCACTTAATTTGTGAGTTAGCTCTTCATTAGAGCTGCGCTTTGTCTTCATCATTGCCCGGTGGCAATTGTTGTCAATCTATGGTTCATCAAACGTCATTATAGCCGCTGCCTATCTTCAAAGTTGAATTTCTGGAGGGGAATTTCTCAGGGCTGCCCGCATGCGCTGTCAGCAGGAGCGTCGTTATGGAAACAAATCCTGAGTCAACGAAAGTGAAAACGTTTTGCCCATTTGCCCAAATGGGAATGTCAAATCATTTGTCAAACGTTTTATTAGCCCAGTGGCACTGTGCATGCGTGTGTTCCCCGATTTTAATGAGGGGCTGGGCCAGCGCCTCCAAGGGGGGTTCTCGTTGCTGAACTCGAAGCGGAACGATCCATCTTGAACTCGTCAGTTTGCGAGACGCCATGTATCTCGATCCCCCATCATGCGTAACGAAATGGCGCGCACAGTGGAATGCGCAGCGAATGGCAGAAAACAAATCTGTTCCATGCGATACACTTGGGGAAAAATAGTATTAATATACTTAAAAAAATTACTCGAGCTTAGCTGGAAAAAAAATATATTAAATACAAAAAAAGATGTTATGAATCAGGGAATATTTAAAGTAATATAATAGCAAACAAAATATATTATAAAATATTTTAAAAGAAATTAAAAGAGGAATGAAATTAATGTTTTTTTTAAATTTTTTTGTTTAATGTTTTATTAAGTTTAATATTTATGATTTATTAAGTTTATTATTCATAATATATAATATTATATTAGAGTTTGGCAGGAAAATATATCAATTCTATGTAGAAATTTAAAATTAATTGAAAATTTTCTTCGGGTGTAACCCCTTTTATGGGCAGGGAAATTAGGGGAAAATTTGCGCACATGCGTGAAAAGCAACAGGGAGGCGCCACACAAAAAGCTGAGACAATAGTGTCGGGGCCCCAAGCCGGAATCAATAAGAAACAATAAATAATCACACGGACGAGCATATTATTGGTGGCTCGTTTTGGTGGCTTCTTGGGCAGCCAAACAAAAAGGCGAACAAATGAAACTCCCAATAGACATAAATCATGGCCCAGACTCGGTTTCCTCATCTTTTTTTTCGGCCGGCGGCAACCTTCAAATGATGCTCGCCAACATGTAGAACATGACGTGGGACATCCAAAATCATCCACATCAACCTGAGCAACTTCATCTCGAGACTCCATCTTCTACTCGAGATTCGGATGGAGATTCGAGATGCGAGATGCGCAGCTTGATCAGGTTGCGTTGCGAGTTACGGACATTTGGAGTTACGATGAAATTGAAAACGCTCTTAATGCGCCTTGATTAATTATCATCATCTTCGGATGGAGTGGTGGCCGTGCGTCTGCGGTTTCCTTGCCATCATCTACCATTTACCATTTTGGCGCACACAAGTGTTATGAATCAACATTTATGTGAAGGATCTTTCAAAGGAAATTCCCATTTTTATGCCCTTTTTCTGCCCGTCATCTTCGTCTTCGATCGCTGTGGCGCGTGTGATCATGAGAATTGTAAATTTTGACATATTCATTTTGAGACGACACCCGAAAGGTGTTACATATCCATCCATTCGAACAGCCCCCTCGATTCCGAATGCAATGACATGCATTTATGCAATATTCCATCCATTTATTTATACCATATCCAACTCCAACCATCCATCGATTGCGAGAATCATCCCATTGCCGAGCTAATTTGCTATGCCATTGGGCCATCAAAATATTGTTAAACATTTGTCTGGCCGTGCGCTTGTGCTTGTCTTAAGCAAATATCGAAATGAAATAAATTTCAGGGCGGAAATATTTAGTTTATTGCCAAAGTGGGACTCCTTCTGGGGATCAGGTGCAAGCCAGTTTCCAGGCCAGCTGCAGATGGAAATTATAAAACAATTCGCTTGAAATGCGCATTGGCGGGTGCATTTAATTATAATAATTTTCGTCGGCCTCCTGTCTTTTTTCCGCCGTTCGCTGGTGCATTTAATTATAACGAAAATTGCTCGAAACATTGCCATTTATTCAACCATTCCCATTTCCATTCCCATTCCAGGCCTCCTGCTTTTCGATCTGGATCTGGATCCTTTTGTTGCCGCCCCAGTGGCTCATCTCATCGTCTGATGGTCACATCTGTGCCGCTTGCGGATCTCCATGGGGTGCTTTTGGTTGCTGGGCCAAGATCCAATTGGCCTGGCTTATAATTTCCAGGCGATTTACATGGCGGAAATTATACGAGAGCTTTCAAAGAGATCGCTTGAGCACTGGACAACAGGAATGGCTTTGAAACTGGTTTTGTAAATTGCACCATTTGATGGGATAGGATCGAGTTTGGATCGGTATTCATCAATCTTAGATTTTCAAAGAATTCAAAGAGGAAGTTTTTATTTCAAAAAATAAAAACTAAGTACAAAATTCTTATTTTAAAAAATATAAAATAAAACATAAAAAATATAATATCTTTTGAAATGAACACAACTTTCAGATGTACTTGATGCTTAGTAATATTTTTTTAATTTGAAAGATAATATATTTATTTTGTTTTCTAAATAATTTGAATCTTAGTGTAATTGGTCTGACATTTGATCATATCTGAGCCACTGGCCAATGAAAATTCTTATGAAAGCTGATTTGTAACTCGACAAACCAAACATCCTGCTCGCTCAGAGCCCCTCCCACTTATCCCTCACCCCCTCCACAAACCACATACATACATATCCTATCCTTACTAAACATAAACTTAATGCAAAAAGTTTTCCATTTAACAAACGCCGAGAATACATGCTGAGCCGGACTCGGAGACCAAAGTGGCCATGTACAACTGGTGAAGAGAGAAAAAATCTGATAAAGTTAATATATATTAAAAAAAAATTAAATACATTTTTTTTTTAGATTATTCATCATGATTTTAACAATTTTATATAATAAAATGATTTCGACCAAAATCATTGGATTCCATTCCTTGGCAGGATAATAAATAAGAAGTTCGTAATCTTTTTAATATGTTGGATAAGAAATATATCTGAAAAGTTATTATTTTCTATAACTTTCCAAGTAATTCTTCTTTTAATGGCATAAATTTTGGATATCTATATTATCGTATAATATTTTCCCACCGTGTTCTGGCCAAAGCATCTGACTCAGAGCCACTCGCAGTAGCCATGTGGTTGTGGATGAGCTACTGGTTACTCGCCGGCCGCCCGGCTGATAAATCACGAATGCATTTGAGCGCGTATCAATGCGCCAAACGGGGTCTCGAGTGGGGGGCTGTGTGTTTAGTTTGTAATTATTTTTACGCTCTTTGCGCGAAATTTGAAATTCATTTCATAACTCAATGTAATGGCGACCGCAAAAGCTCAGCCAAACGCTGAACTCCGCTCAGCTGGCCATGAGTGATGGGCCAATAAACTAAGCGATTTTATGTCCCCGACTCCGGCGACGCGACAGGCCGAGTAATGAAAAATAATTAGAAAAGCGTTTAGACGAGCGGCTCGGCCAGTGAAAGATCTCTCCCCGCCCAAAAGTCGAACCGCACGGGGGAGAGAAACCTCAGGTTGGGTTTTCAAATCAGCATTATCCGCTAATTGCTTGTTAAATGTTTGCCGGTAATGTGCAACTTTGAATGGGAATTAGGTCCGCAAATTGAATGTAAGTGCGCGATGTGCAAATGCCAATGCAAAAATGCAAATCAAAGTGGGCAGGCGCACACAGCATCGATCTTGAGCTATGCTCAAATGACAAATATCAATTGCATGCGATTTATCTAATGGCATTTATCAGAAGGTGAGGTTGTGGAAAAAGTGGATGTATTAATTGAGAGCTGACAGAGCAAATTTACATCTCAGAAAACAAGAATTCCTCGTTGACTTAATCTTTACTGATGGCTGATAATAACTAGAGATTTATCAAATAAAGTGTAAACTATTTGTCACGAATATACAGCCGCATTCCCATAAAAATCAAGCTATAATCGTAATCCCTAATAATCCTAAAAATGTAAAAATATCCAAAAAATCGTTTTAACTTATTGCCGGCACTCGCGGCCAAAACGAAACTAAACATCTATTAGAGTTAATGCCAAACAAAAAGGTTCAGAAACAATAGACACCTAAGAGATGCCAGTAATAATGGGGCATGGCAGGGCAAGATACAAACAACAAAATCAATTACAAAGCGATTTCTCTTTTGATAGCACATCTAGCATATGCAAAAGGCCAAAGTTGGTAATTGAATATTGGTACACTGAGAGGAAATGATGGTATAAAACTGAGCTAAAATATGAAATCAAAAATTGTAAATCCAATTATAAATGATACTATCGCCAAGTTTTGATTCTGGTTTATAAGGAATAAAACATTAAATGTAAATAAATTATTAAAAAGTAAATTCCGATGTTAGCTTATGAAGACTTCTTATTCTTCAGCAAACAAAAATTATGAAAAATATCTATAAAATAAATAGTTCTATAGAAATAAAATATTTTAAAATAATATACATTCGTATTCGTTTATAAAAACGCTTTTAGTTATGTATTTAATTAAAATATGGTTACAATTTTTCTAATGCTTTCCCAAAAATAGTTTCTTATTTCCCCCATTTGTCATTATCAGAGATGTCGATCTCAGTGTACAAATTCATTTGAATAAGGAGTACTTCTCGTCAAGTTGCGGCCAGATTACGATTGCGACCAGATTCTGCACATTCATGCCGCAGACGCGGCCACAAAGCCACCAAAA
This sequence comes from Drosophila mimetica, assembly GCA_037075245.1. Taxonomy (NCBI): domain Eukaryota; kingdom Metazoa; phylum Arthropoda; class Insecta; order Diptera; family Drosophilidae; genus Drosophila; species Drosophila mimetica. Next base: position 13,190,417 of record JBAMCH010000023.1, read on the forward strand.
GCACCGCCACTGACACGCTGTCTGCCCCTCGCGCCTGACAAAAGTTACATCGAACATTAAACATCAAACCAACTAATTGAGTGCCGATCACAATGAGCCATAGAGATCGCGGTGCCACCTCGGGACCTGCTCTGCGATCGGGGATCTTGGGTTCTTGGATCTCGGATCGATTGCCCACGGGCTGGGCCGCCTTTAATGTGAGCACCTATGACGCTGGAGACCCCCGACTCCATGTACCAGAAAGTATCTCCCGGCTCAAATCAATCTTATCAGGCGAATGTGCCGGTGTGTGTGTGTGGTTCTAAACAATTCAACCGCACATACAACGGCTGTCACCTAAGCTATTAACCTGATTTTCTAGATTTTCAATCAAGTCCCAAAAGAAAAAAGACAAAACCCATTGAAACCAAACCAAAAATGAAAAAAAAAGACAGAGTCGAAACGAAAAGAGACACGCACACAAAAGGGAGGAAGGAGAAAGAATGCAGAGCTTCGAGCCGCCATATCTACATACCAAAAAGGCAGCAACAAAAGGCCATAATCCGGTATTGTATCTCGTGGATCGACGCTCTCCGACTGGATCTGCTGGATATGCTGGCTTAGACATCCCCTGCCATTATTATAAAGTCAAATTTTGTTTCGTTTAAATGCGATCTTTACGCTGAAAGCGTGTGTCCCTGTCCCTTTTTCCCGAAAACTGAAAACCAAAAAAAAAAAAAAACCACCGACAAATCCGAAAAAACCTTTGAAGACCCAGTGAGCCGAACCGAAACCGAAAATTGAAAACACAAATCCCGAAAACAAAAAGGCATTTTTTGATTGAAATCAATTTAAATTGTTTTCTAGAAAAGACGGCTCTCCGACAAAAGGCAACGGGGTAACGCACAGATAGTAACCATCGGATAAATGTGCGGGTCCGCACAGGTACCATACTATACCATACTATGCCAGATACAACCTCCACTCGAATCGGATGGTGGGAGAGATGGAGATCAATCCCGAACGAACACATCGGGCAAATATAGTCGTGCATGTGTCCAAACTGTTGGCAGCTATTTAGATGGATTAACATAAATCCAAATGCACGAAAAGCCATGTGAGAATTATTGGAAAGGAGATATGGCCAGGGGATAATGTGTGGGAGATATCACCAGCGGCCCGCAAGGGGGAACACTTTGTGGGCATCATGACTTATGGGCATGAAAGAAAGCGATTATGTTCGCTGTTGAGAACTCAAGTTCTCATCGCGAGGGGTTAGTTAGGTAGACAAACTTTGGGAGGCCCTGAATATTTGGTTAGTAAGCCGAAGATTAAATCCATTTGGATTAAAAAATAATGGTATTTTAATAACCTTATGAACTCTGGTAAAAAAAAACACCAGTAGAGATACTTATTATTATATTCTAAGAAATATTTAAACTATTATGAATTTATTTATTATTTTAAAGTAATACAAATTAAATTATATTTATATTTTATTATTTTAATTATAGTAAAAAAATGTTTTAAATAGTTTGGTTTCCTAATTATTTTTCAAATGCCTGAAAAATTTTAATTTAAAAAAATTTAATTTTTTCTGAACATATTTACTAAAAAATTCCAATCTTTTTTATATCTCAAGTATCTGTAAGCTTTGCAATTTTTTTCAATCTATCTACCCCCTAAAATGTATCTTTTGCGTCACCTGTGTAGATTCTTATCTGACAATAGATTTGGCTAAAAGCCCACGCCAGCAGGTTGGTATCTTTAAAATCTATCAAAGCTCACATCCATCTGTCTAATTATGAATGCCAGCTCCCACAGTAAATTCAATCAAATTCTTTTAAAATCTAATAAAAGCCAGTGAACAAGAAAAGACAAGCGAGACAATGGTTATGGCTTTTGGCCAAAAGCGACGCCCTCGTGTCTCCGGCTTGTTTTTGTGCCTCGGCTAGATGACCGTGATGGCCATAACTCGGCCGATTAGTATCTTTGTTGAGAAGTACTGCCATTATGATGCCAATTCGAAAGAGCTTTCTGTGGAAGCAGTCCATAAAACGGGCATAAATGTCGCCGTGACTCAGATCGCCTGGGATGGCCGATGGCCACACAAACAGAATTCCATGGGCACAAACTTTCCGGTCGCGCTAGCCGGAAACGCAACTTAAATGGCAATTAAAACTATAACTATTAGATAATGCTCACGGCGGAAACACGGCGTAATGATGCTTGTAAACGTGCGAACCCATCCCTTTTTAAAACCTGAACTTTTAACCCAAACGAAGCAGTAATCACAGGTGCAGGGGGCCATAAACTGACAAGTTTCTGGACAAGTGTCAGGTCGTGTGATTTATGCGCGCGCTTCCCCAGAATTCGAGCGACTTCGGTAGGAGGCAATGGCAGTGTCTCAGGTGAAACCTCAGGAAGAGGAAAAAGGCGCATGCGCAACGACCTGCAGGTCGCACAGTGGACACACTGGACACACGGACAGACGGACAGTGGACTGAGGACTGTGGAATGGGAACTGCGGACAGGGAACAAATGTTAATCGCTTTAATCTCTCAAGTGCGCCGAAAACATGCTGCCAAATGTCCCATCGCGGAGACACGGCCACGTTTCCGTCACATTGACGCTCTTGTCCACTGGGAACAAAAATAGGTAGTAACTATTGATCCCATTTATATTTTTATAGAGACTTCTTTTTGTCTTAAAAACTATATGTTTTAAATTACGAGGCTTACAATGCGATACATTAGATTCCAATATTAAAACATTTTAAAAACGAAAAATCCTTATCAATGTCGTCAAAATTCTTTGGGTCGTAAAAAGGATTTAGTTATATAAAATATAATCATTTTTATCATTAATAAATACATTTTTAAATCTTTTCAGTTACAGGAATATTTTTGCTAACTCGAGGTCATTGTTGGTTATAACTAACAATTTTTATTGTTATAACAGTTACACGAAAAAAGGTAAGAGATAAATATGAGAGCCATAGAAAAATATTTGACGCTAAATACAATTATGTTTTCTAACTTAAAACAGTTTTTTTAATTATATTTTATTTTTATAAATATAATTATTTAAAAAATTTTCTACAGATTGTTGATAGCTTCATTAATTGAGATTAATTGTGCATTTTTGGGAAGCATAAAATATTTAATTTTTTATCATCTCACATAATAAGCCTTCGTATTCTCTCAGTGTACCAATGCCCGTTGCGCAATTTTTGAGCTGGCCATTGGCCATGTGTATGTCACCCAAAAGACAGCGGGTAACGACAAAGAATTGCCGAAAAACAGCACAGAACAGCAGCAGGTTGTCCGAATGCGACGGAATGCCGACATTCCCGGTGCGATAAGCCCAGTGTCCAATCGAGAAATGCATTATCCAAATTTTCAGGGCCAACAAACAGATGTTGTCGGTTGGGAAAGCAGTGAGTAGTGGGTGGTGGATATCGGTTGTCGGTAGCAGGGGGAACCCATAACTTATCCTTGGGTATGTTTGAAATATTAATGACCTCCTGGCCACGGGGCAATCAAAAGTCATCGACAGCCAACACTTAAAATGAAAACACAGAAACCGAAACAGAAACCGAAAACGAGTCGAAATATGTATTAAAATTCTGGGCGAGGAAAAGCCGAACTCTGAAGAGTTATGGCGGGGCTGAAAAGCAGATTGGGCCATTGCACGGCAGTATCTGATTTAGATGCAAATCAAATCAAGAGCCCGCCAGCGAGAACAAACTATGAATGTGGTATTGAATGGCTTATGGATTTCAGATTTCAGTTTTAAATTTAAGACCTTACACATTGAGTATTTTAATGTGGCCGCCGCCGCCGCCGCTGCGGCCCCCAAAAACCGAAAACCGAAAAGGCAGCAAAGTCTGATCGCATTTGGCTTGACCCATCGTCGACCCCTTTTTTTTGGACTCTTCAGATACGCATCTGAATCGTGTATAAGACTATCAACGGACACATTTATTTCATGTTTATGTTGATATTTTCAAATTTGATAAAAAACAATACAATACAAAACACAAGATTTTTGGTTTCGTTTTTTTTTCGTCTTTTATTTATGCTAATGCCGCGGCAGCAGAAAGATTGTGGCTCATTATCATCATTCTTCTGGTAGTTTGGTCTACTAGGAAGGCAAGACTTTGAGTCATTCCGAGTCACTTTGTGCACTTTATTGGCAGGAGTGGCGCTTTGCTCGGCGATAACTTGCGATTGATGGATGCCCATTGATAAGGAGCTTGTTACTTGGTATCTTTGTTCAGTCACTCTGGAAATAGAGCAAAGAAATGGGCATGGCTAAAAAGAAATTGCTGCCGGAGGTTTGGATACATAGGCAGATAAATGGAGCGGAAAGTAAGCTAAGTGGTTTGGGAAACTGTATTTCAGATTCATTTTGTTTTTTTAATGTAGTGAAAATAATAAAATTCCGATTAAAAATATTTATAAGGCGTTGGGAGCCACAGATATTAAAATAAAATGGGCATGAATACTTAATAGATATAGTTTAAAGCTGGAAGAAATCTTAAAATATTTTAAACTTGAATAGAATTATAACTAATTATATTCGATTTATCAAAGCTATTGGTAGGTACTTTAGTTATTTTGAATTTTTCGTAAGCTCATTTAACAATTTCTCAAGCGAAACCCCATACAACTGATCCAATCCCATCAGATCCATTTGAGTGGCCAATCAACTCTCTAAGGCGCGGAGCGGAATAAAAGAAACTTATTTAAATCGAAAAGCGCATATGCATAAATATTATTTAAGTTGATTTTTTGCGCACAATTAAAAAAGGAAAAAAAGGCTAAGAAATCTGAGGGACCGGGGGACGCACTATTCAAATTAAAAATCGAACGTAAATGCGGTTCACAGCAGGATTCGCGATTTTGAGGGAGCCTCCAGAGCCTCGGAGCTGGAATGAAAATGGGGATTGGATGGAGTGGGATCGAGGGAGGGGGGATGGGGGATCAAGGGGCATGGCGACTGATTGTTGTTGGACGGACCGACCAACGGACGGACAGACGGACGGCGACTGCTGGGGCATATGATAATTTAAGGCTGCACAACGTCATGCTGTTGCTCCATTGCCATTTATACAAAAGATGGACTGCGGGGGGCGGGGGACGGAACTGAACGATTGGAGCCGCGGGATTGCGTGTTTGTATCTTACGGGTATGACTGACTGCTGCCCGCGCCGCATGGGATGGATGCGATCCGAGTGCCCGTCCTCCATTTGGGGGCCGCCGACTGTGCCGAGCATCCTTTGATGTGGCCAGCCCGAGAAGCTCCCAAAAGGTGCAGGAACACTGGGAGAAATCGATGATTAAACAAGGAGAAAGCTGTCTAGATCCTTAATTCACTTTGCTATTTTGTAGAATTTGATTTGGTGTAAAAATAAATAAACAGTTTCTAAAACAAAGTCATATCCTTTTGCAATAGCTTCTTAAAAATATATCATTGTTAGTAAGAGATTAAAAAAGTAAGATATTTAACTATAAAATATAATTACTTGTTAATATACCATTTAATATTTTATCTATTTTATTTATTTATTTACTTTACTCTTCTGGGAAAAATATTAAATTAAATCGGCACAGAGAAGACGTGGCGTCCAAGTGAGTTTTATTTTTGATCAAAAAAAATAAAACTCAACAATAATCATTATTGTTGAGTTTTATTTTTCCGATCAGAAATAATGATTATTTTTGAGTTTTATTTTTTTTGATCAAAAATAATGATTATTGTGTGAGTTTTAAAATAAAACTTATAATGATTACGGTCCCTGAAAAATAATATTTTAACCCACTCAAACCCTTTAGATTTTTTTAAGTATTTTTACAATTTTTTATGTTTTAAAACTAATTATTTTTAAGGTTTGAGTATTAATAGCCACTAAATTCTATACATAGATAAGATCATAATCTAATAATAAATAAATAATAATAAAGTATTAATAAAAATAAAATTTATTAGTTGATTTATAAGGACTAAAACACTTCAAGTAAATTCTTTAAATTGATTATGATCTCATGATTAATAAAATAAAATTACAAAATGATTTTTAAATAATTTTTTGTTAAATTGTAAATGGGCTAACCTTTTTCGATCAGTGCATCCCAGACTCTGCTTCTCTGCTCATCCCTCCCTGCGCCTTTGATGCGATAAAAAATTAAGGCGATAATGGAATTGAAGCAAATGAGCTGGCCAACATTTGTAAGATTGCCCTTGTCCCGCCGATCCTGCCGATTCCGCCCCTCTGGCGACCCCCTTGGCCCCCCGTCTGAATATATAGAAGGGGATACATCCCATTTTATCCCCCTCGATTGGCCTGGAAACTATGCAGCTGTGCGACAAGCAAAAATTGGACAAGCGACACGCAATTTATGTCAATGTGCGCACCCAGCGCCGGCCCACACGGAAAATTCGTTGTAATTAATAAAGAAAACGGATCGCGGCGACTAAACCATAAATGCGGCAAAAAATTATGGGAAGAAAAAAAAAACAAGAAGAAAAAACGGTGGGGAAAAACTTTCGACATGTCGCTGTGTGTTCAATTTACAAGCCACCTACGTTGCGCTTGACAAACGGTTGGTCATAAAAATTAAAGAAAAATAAAATCGTATATTACGAACGTCCCCCTGCCCTGCCACCTCTTTATAAAACGTTATCCACTCGGACGATGGAAATGGAATGATGTTGGCCCGGCTAACAACTTCATTTCGAGCGACGCAAGGCGACACTCATAAGGCATAAATTTGCTAGACTTAAGCCTAATTTATGCCGCGTTTTCGAGCCTGGCCAGAAAGGGTCGCTGGTTGCCAAGTGTATGCGTACATATCTCTCTATATATACAAGTATATCCCTCGGATATGAGCCCCTCCCTCAAGCCAGCGACTGCATCTGCATTCACAATTAAACAATTTCCACTAAATCTCGTTACTTCCTTGGCAATTTGTTACGCGCGGCAGCAAAGTTATGTGACGCTGTGCCATAAATTCATGCGCCAACCGAGGCTACCCCTCTTTCGACCACCGCCCCTGTCCTGGGCCCCCTAACATCGACCACTGACCATCCAGTGGCTGTGAAATCTCCTGCAAGCGGCACTTAAATCGATGGATTTATGTAGCCCGGCACGCCTGCGCAGAAGGAACCGCAGCCGAAAGTGTTGGAATCTGAGGGAATCTGTAGGAATCTGCGGCTGCTGAGGCTGCGTCTTGTAAGTCGACTGGCCAGCGAGCTGCAGGCGCGCATAAACTCCGATTAGGCGACACTCGGCAACGGGTCATCACCTGAAATGAAATATATTCGCCCAGTGCCTCGATCCTCGAGCTCCTTCGCCGGGGATAACTGACCCAATGCCCGAGGCATCGGGGATCTGGAAAAGTTAGTGAGGAAAATAACTAAATAAATACCGAGTGGGTGGAGCACGTGAGTCGTTCGATCTGATGTAGTTGCAGCTAATTCAAGTTCAATTGTCAGATTAAGTATGACATTATTTCGAATAAGTCTGGACTTAGGGGACTTCTTCGATGAGTGAAATAATGTCGATCGCAATTGAAGTTGAAGCTCTGGGAAAATTATTTTAGATTACTTTTAAGACATACGAAGGATAGAAAAAGTATTCTCTTATTTTCAATTCATTGATAAGATTCTCTATTAAATTCTCTATTAAATTCTCAGGTATTTTTTGCTGAGTAAAATAAATATAATTTAATGGTAAACAATCTTTCTTTTAAAATATAAATACCATTAAAATATTATTACAGTCACCTAAGCTAAACAAAATGGCTTCCAAAGTACTCAAACCAAAGTACAAAAGATGACTTATTTTTTTTAAAACGATTTATCATTTTATGTGGACTTTAAAAAAGATTAAAGTCATTGTGCATTAACTAATGTTATTTCTATATATGTATCTGTGTAGATATCAAGCAAGGTTATCTCTTTGAGTGACGCACGTAAATAAGTTTACTCTAAAAAATAAATTATCATTCATTATACGTATTATACATTCATTTTAAAATTTTCTTATATTTTATCTTATATTTTTTTTCTTCAAAGTTCCATTTAATTAATTCAAATTAAACACACTTTTCCTTCGCAATTTCCCGGCAATTGTTATCAAGTCGATATCTTTAGACTTGAAATTGTTTCGCAAAATTTGCGTACTCTGTTTCCAGTACAACAAATTTCCAAATTCCGAATATCATGGCAAAGTTTCCGCACTCAACCCAAAAATAAAAAAACAACGAAAAGGGGGGAAATCGGGTGGAAAAACAAAAAGGAAAACAATGTTCCATTGGTCAAGCCGGCATGTCTGTGCGACAGTGCATAAAAATATTTCAGAAATGTTGCATGCAACACACGCAAGAAACTCCGAGTGCAAAAACCGAAGAAAACCTAGAAATCCACCACTGGCATTTCATTCTGTTATCAAATCAAAGAGTCTTGAATACTTTTTGCAGCCATCGCGAGGCGGAGGCAAAAACGTTCGCTTTTTGATTGGGGGAAAATCTTGCGAAAAATAATTTTAATTTATCACTTCCGCCGGCCATTGTGTCGTACCATTCTCCGTTCATTCGCTGCATTTGCCCCGATATCCCCCCGTTTTTTGGCCAGATTGCAATCTTGCATTTCCTATATGCATGCATGCATGCCACCATTACCATTAGGCCCCGGCCTTACCTCCGCTGCCATTGAGGAGACTCCTCCGCCGCTGCCATTACCATTATGTGGCACTACCAAACTGCCGATTGCTGTAAACTGGGTGCAGTAGTTACAGCGCCCACCCTCCAACCGACTTCTCTCTGCTTTTTGTGCCACATTTACTATTCGTCTGTCTATGCTTTGTTTGCACCCATATGCAAATGCAATTTTCGCAGCTAACGGTGTGCGCGCTCTTTTGAGTTATGCCAGTGGGGTGATGGAGCCCCTCCCCCTAGCGCCACCCCCTGGAAAGCCCCCCGTCTACATAGGTTCAGAGCTATATAGCTGGGCTTGGTTTTGGGCCTGGGCTTCGACTTGGGCCAATGAGCCTTCGCCACGCAACAATGGCCACAAGTCTTGACTGCAGGAGCGGATTGGTTAAGATACAATTTTAAAACGATATGAAATAATAGTTAATTATATTCTGCATATTTTTTTTTGCTGCATAATATCGGAAAATAAAGCCACATTCTTCTTAATTTATTATATATTTAAATACAGACAAAATAAAAATATATAAAGTATAATATTGATGGAAAGGTCTAAAAATGTTTATTCAGGATTTAAATTCTATAAATTTCCTCAAATCTTAAGGTTATATCATAAATTTATATTTCCAAAGGATAATATAAATAAATGAACAAGAAAACATATTTTGTTTGAATATGCTAAAGTCGTCAATCTCTAAATTGTGTTAAAAATAATGATAGAACTTTCTGAATATTTTGTTTAAAAAAATTTTTTAAAAATAATTACAATATAAAAATGAAATCCTTTAGTTTTCTCAACAACTTTTCGTATTCACACTTTTGATCCGGACCTGCAAACATCAACTCTGCGACTTGAACGGCAAGTGTTGACCCTATTTTTTCGGGGTAGTTAAGGCTTAAAGGCCCTTTGCTAAATGGCGTAACATTTTTTGCATGTTTCCAGTGCCCCCAAAAACCCCCCGAGTTTTCAGTTTTCAGACGGTCATCGGTGGGCCCTTAACGTTGTCGTCATGTTGCCACAGACATTTGCTGCATTGCACTGCACTCGCTGCCTTTTCGCTCTTCTACGTTGGCTGTTTTGGCTAGCAAGTTAATTTAGACGGGTCCCGAAGAGAAAAACAAAGGCAAAAAGCCAGCTGCCTGCAATATTCTTTTGCCCCGCAGTGCTGGGTTTTTTTTGTTCCATTGCTGCTGCTGCTTTTGGTAATTAATCATCGGGCTGGTAAGCATTCGTGTAAGCGCTCTTATCGCTCAAAACACATCTCAAGTAGTTAATTTTAAAATGCCCCACGTAACAGGCTGCAATTTCAGTGGTAAAAGTCAGTGGGGGAGAAGGCGTGTGGGGGGGGAGGGACACTTGTCAACGCTTTTGATTGACAGCACTTAAATATTTTTGCCAAGGCATTTCTTTCGCCAGTGGCCACTCCCTCGTAAACTACACCCACGTGATTTAATTTCACATATATATATTTCTATTTATTTCCCAGGGGTTAATTGAAGAGTGGCGCCCCCAAGCGGCTGGTGGCTATACCTCGGTGATTACCACTAGAGAAAAATCGAAAAGGAAAAAAACGAAATATTCACCCACTGCATTTGGTGGTGGCTATGCTGCCTCTCACTCTAACCCCGCCTATAGCCGTCTCTTTTCAAATATGGCGATGGCAGCCATTGGCTATGGCTTTGCTGAAGAGGCGTGGCCATTTTGCTTTTTGCCAGCCAATGAGAGACGAGCTAGGCAACTTTCTTGAGCTTAAGCAACAAGTGCAGATCAATATTGGCCACAAATCGAAATCAAATTAAATCAAATCAAATACACCGATTTTTGAGTCGATTTGAATCAACTTTGACAGTTGTGGGCCAAGTGGCAAGGGACAGCAGACGAGGAAGGGAAAGGAAAGGGGTTACTTGAGTTAACTTGGCCGAAAACCCCCCCGAAGCCAAATGCAATGCGATATGGCAATTTAGCTGTCAGTTCTGCCGCTCTCTGGGCCAATTAACCGAACTGGTCGCATTGTTATTGCAATTTCGTGGCCCCAAGTAACCAAACTCAACTGATGATTTTGCGGTTTTCTCCTTGTGTTGTTGTGTGCAAACAGCAATTATCTGATAAATGCCCTGGCGCTGAAAAATTGATAAATTGCTCATATAAACGTTACGCTATGATTATGGCATTTCGCCCAGCGATCGGAGTGGAATTTTTTTTCATATTCCATGTATTTTGTAGTATCAAGTGCACAGCTGACAGTTAATTGCTGTCAAAAAAGAGTTGGCTGAACTTCAAGTGGCGATGAGTGGGAATGAAGAGCAATGGAATCAAAAAGTGGTTATATCTATGAAATTATAGACTTTAGAAGGGAGCTCAAATCGTAAAGACATGAATTATAAATCGAGTGCATTTTAATTATGTTATCGGAGTCGTCTTACATGTTTTACATTTTAATTTTTGTTCTCATTTTTGGAAAACTATAAATAAATAATAAACAAATATAATAAATAGATATAAGTTTTTATAAATTAATACATTACGTGAATTTTTAACATTTTCGAGTCATATTATCATATATTAATGTCATAAAAAATATTATCAAGTCAAATTAAAAATTTTGTAACTTGCTAAGCTGAATAAAATTTGCTTAATTTATTTCGCATTTGTTAGATAGTTATATATAAGTCATGGCTAAAAGATAAGCTTGAATTTACATTAATGAATATTATAATTTGTCTAAAGACTTTAAGAGTGAACTTAAGTGATATTGATGGTGGTATTTATTTTACATATTTAAATTTTGAATAACGTACTGTCAAATGTTATTTATTGATAATATTTTACGTTTTTATAGGAAAAATAATTTTTTTCATAAGTTTATGTGTAAAAGTATTACATTTTTTAAAAGATAAAATAATTTTTGATGAATTACTCAGTTCTTAAGGTGCAAAAAAGTTCAAAAAACTCAAATCAATAAATGTTCAGCATTTTTCAAAATGTAAGCCCCATTTAATATGAATAAATTAATAAATAATCCCGATTTATGCTATTTTTTGCCACATTTCTTAGGCAATATTAGATCTTAATCATTATACCCTTGTTTTCTAATCGTTTTCGGCCAATTTATGGTTGGCCCAATGACAAATCGCCCATTGACAACCATAAACTAAACACCCCGCGAAACCCAACTCTTTTCGAAGATATATGGCGGGGCATTAAACATTTTGGGACTGCCAGACGAAGAAGTAGTCATCTCATCAGTTGATCAGCAAATCCATCATGTTCGAAGGGCTGTGGATTGTTTTTCTCTCGATGTTGGATGTTGTTCTTGCCTCTGGCTAATTTGTAGCATTTCGGTGTTTATGTTTGCCACAAGACCAGAAACCCAAGAAATCTTGCGCGGATGATGATGGCCACCAAACGAGGAGCGACGATGACGAGCATCGATATGCAGGGAATGGGAATTGGAATGGGAATCGAATGGAATCGGTTCGGTTTGTTTATTTATTTAATTTCAGTCAAGCTCAATTAGAAACCCAAATACACAGCCAGTCGGGGAGTGAGTGCGAGTGTGGCATGGTATAAATATATTTCCCCGGGTCTCGTGGCGTTGTTTGGCTTTGGCTCTGGCGCTTTTAGCTTTATTGATTTAAAAAAATGAAAAATTTATGTTTAAACAAAGCGTATGTATGCGCCATGCATCCAGTGCACGGGGCGGTCGATCTGATTTGGATTCTGAATCGGAATCAGAATCTCAATCTGAATCCCATTCCATTCGATTTGGCCATTGGCGCCACCACTTAAAAACAACATAAGCAAGAAGCTTGGCGGACTTTCAAATGTAAATAAATAAACAAACAACGGCAATCCAGCCGCCAAATCGAACCGAAACGAAGAAAATCGAAGTAATCGTACTGGAAAAAATATATATATCGATTTCGGGGGCCCCAAAAGGGAAGTGAGTGTGTGTTTTGCATTGTCGGCAAAACGCCTTTTGATGCCATTGGGTCGGCGGAAATAAGTTCACATAATCAAATATGCAATTGGCGATGAATGCCAGCAATGCAACAATACAAATAAATTGCAATCATTCATCAAAAACAAAAGACTTGCCGGCAGTCTCTGCCCCAGCTTCAGTTGCAATTTCTGCTGTTGCTGCTGCTGCTGCAGTTGCAACTTGCAACTTGCGACGGTGGCAACAGCAGCTACTGCCGCTGCAATTGTTGCACCTTATTTGGGCAATTGGATGATGAAGATAGAGGGGGAGCTTATAGTGGGACCTAAGCAGATACAGTGGTTTTTAAATAATTATTAAGAAATGGATAAATGTATTTAAGCAACAGATTTGAATTGGTTGATTTGAAATTAAACTTGTTTTATTTTCTGGATTTTTCAATTGCCATTAATTAAAAAAAATGTTTTTTAACCCAAAAAATAAATGTAAAATTATTAAAATAATAATTCCTTATTTGTAAATTTAAAGTAAAATTAAAGAGTAAATCATATATGTTTAAACAATTTTAAAAGTAAAAAAATATGTTACAAGTTATTGAAAATTTATCATTTTTAATTATTATTAAATCATTTTGATTTAAATTATTACATAATGATTTATTTTGAAATTATATTTAAGTTCCATAAATTTCAAAGTCAAGTCATTTCAAATGTATGAAATTCTTCAAATTGGTTAGCATTTAACCATTTTAAATCTTGCCTTTGAAACTATCTGTAAAATGTTAGAAATAATCCAACCTCAAGGGATATTTTTCAAAAATCAACCAAGATCCCAATGCAAATTCGCACTTTCAGCTGGAACGTCTCAATCTTTTGTTTCCCGATGGCACCTTTCGTAATCGGCTAATAACACCCCCAGCTGACCTGATCTGGTTTTAGTTTTTCGCAACCACTGTGCGGCGATACAATGTGTGTCTTGTGGCGTTTTCTACGAATTTCAGGAGCCGAGCCGTGAGCCTGGCTGTTCCAGAGATCAGCTCATAAAAGGAGGCACTCAACAATCAAGCATGACGAAATGGCCAAGCGGCTTTTCGCCTTTTTGCCTTTTGGTTTTAGCCGTTTGCCACAAAGCCGTATGCAAATGCAAAACGCCGGAGCGCAGAGTGAAATAATGCGCTAAAGGCCCGCAAGACGTCTGTCATTGTCGATGTCGCAGTTGTCGCAGCGGATTTGTGCCTTTGTGCCCCTGCCGCAAAGTCAATTGTGAGGATATATCTCTTTGAGGATCGGAATCGGAGTATCTGAGTATCTCGAGCACCATGAGCATCTCGAGCAGCGACCTCGGATTAGTTAGCTCCTGCTGGGCAAGTCCATAAAAATTTGACTACCGCTTTCACTTTGGCCTGCGACCCTGACAATCTCTCTCCCATTTCTTTCCTTTTCTCCCGCCTTTCTCTAAATATTTTGATAGCTTGTGTGGTGTGCGACACCCATCCGAGTGTGTGTGGTCCAAATCCGTATCCAAATCGCAGTCCAAATCCGTAGCACAATCCAAAAAAGTGAAAGTATTTTCTGGCCACTTGAGTCAGCCATTAACCTACCGCAGTTTGTATATAGAACGAAGCGATGGAAAAAGATAGGGAACACAGCAGAACAGACACAAATTAATACTAATAAAACCGGGGGGAAAGTGGGCGGGGGGAGGAGGAGACCAAACTGTTAGGCGATTTACGACTTCCTCAACATCCTGCACACCGAATCCCAGATTTCCGATTCCCAATTCCCGATTCCAGATCCCCAAGGAAACTCCCTAGACAGATAGACATCTTGAGTAGGGTTCGATGGCTTGAAGGCTTTCAGTCAAATGCTTTTAATTGATGTTGGCCAATGGCCATCAACAAATTAGTCCCATTTCCAGGCCAAAAGTCGCCAAATAATTTAGTCCCCATTTCAGCTGAAGAACAGAAAAATAAATACAACAAGCAAATACAAAAAAAAAAACAGCAAAGAAGAGGATCGCCGGGCGGAGAAACAAAGGCCGCGGCAGTCGAGGGCCGATCAGATTAAGTGCTTATAACATGGACATGACTCCATTGACCAGCAGCAGCAGCCCAGCGTCCATTCCATCGCATCCTGGTAGCCACCGCGCTTGGGGATCGCAGCGAAAGCCACATATAGATGGCTGCCGATGATGCCCAAAGTTCCCTCGCCCAAGAAGAGTGCCCCCTGTACTTTTGTCGGCAATTGCTGGATGCACTCTACAGTTCGAGGAGGGGATATATGTCGCGGATTTCTATATCAAGGGAGATCTAAGTACTTCTAATGATAATATGACAAATTTTATAACACATTTAGGAATTAAACATACCTCTTGCTGGCTTTGACAGGCTATTTTGTCATTAAGGATGACTCATTATAATGTACTAAACAAAACTAAAGATTTATTGATTTATTAGCTGAACAGAATATTTATTGCCATGTTGACAGCTTTGAAATGTATTTGAAAATGATAATTGCTTAGAGTTAATTATTTAAAAATATAAAATAATTATAGGTGTCATTTTAATTTTTTATCTGGTAGTATTAACATTAAATGTTACAACAAATTCGAAAATATTTTTTTTTAATGTTTACCTATTTATAAATTTGAATTATAATAATTTAATCAATTTTTATTCATATTCTTTCTAAAGATTTAACCCATTTATTGTAAAGCATCCAGATAATAAAGGCCTTACAAATGAAACTCACGGAAATACAGGGTGTCTATATTATTTCCCATTTCTTCGTATCATTTATTGGCCTATAGTTGTAAAAACTATTTTGAAATAGAAAAAAATTATAAAATATTAAATTTATTAAATATACGCAAAGTCTTTACCACCTTGTCTGCAATTAAAGGAAGCTGATTTACCAAGTCTCGCTAGCCTAAGCCGCACTGAAGCCGAAAACACAAAGCCACACACCTGATGGGGACACTTTCAGGAGCAGGAGGAACACAGATCTTGCCAGTTCCATCTCTGTCGCTCCCCCAATTGCGGCTAAGAAACTTCCCTCAATTGGCGGCATTAAACGAGGCCGAAAGCGGAACCAAAAGCCTAAAGCCAAGTGCCCCGATGCAATAATGCTACCCGATCCAAGGGGCTGTAGATGGGATTTTAGAGCTGCAAGACCTCCGAATGGAGGCTGGAGGCTGGATGCTGATGCGATTGTCGTCGCCACATGATGCCTGCCCACTCTGGCACATCTTGGCCATTGTTCTCGCTCTTCTGGCCAAGAACCGATCGAAACACCGAACACTGGGAGCCAGCGAAATGTAGCAAATGTTCACTGCGCTGTTGTTGTCGCTGTTGAAAAAATGTCAATATTCTGATTCCACGAATAAAAAAGGCCGAACGAGCAGCTCCCCAATCCGCGATTCCCAACCCAATCCCAAGCTGATGTCGCAGTGCCCCTGACGTTCAGTCCATCTTGGTGAGCAGCTTAGTTGCATCCACCTTCTCAAGAGCACTGCAAAATAATTACTCTAAAGTCTGTAAGCCGAAAATACATTTTTTAATTTGGTAAATTTCATAGTAATGAAGTCATTAATATTTTCCAAATCATTATTTTGGATATTGTATTTTTTATATTTGTTTCACAATATATTTTGGTTTACAAATTGAAAATATAATGTTCTTTTTATAAAAACTAAATAATATTCAAAAAAAAGTGATGTACAACAAAAATTTTACGGTTTTTAAATGCTTTATTTAAATATTTAATAGTGTGTTATTAAAAATACTATCAATCTTTACCTTAGGAGACATTTATAAGTGACATTAAATTGTAATATATTTCTGTGGTACCCTATAATTAAGAATGATAGATAAATTAACCTCTAGAAGACCAAAAAAATAAATTGGGAATGCCATATTTCTTTTGATTTTCTGATTCATGACTTTTTGTATTTTAACTATGACTTTTTAAAGATGGAAACATTTTTTGAGATTTTTAAAGACCTTTTAAAAATTAAAAATCATAAAAAAATATGTCCTTTTTCCACAGTGCACTGATGCCCCTTCTCCTGCTCAAATCCATTCTGCGTAATTCAGTTGCAGTTGAGATTGAGCGGCAAGTTGGCAAAATGGTGGGCATCAGGACACAAAGGCGGCCGACTGAGGCCAAAAGCTGGCTAAAGGCTAAAACTGGCGGCCACATCAAAAGCCGAAATGGCCCACAGTTCAATAGGCTTTGTGCTGATGCCGAGGCTAAAAATGAGAATGAGACGGCGACCGAAGCCGGGGATTTTGCTCGCTGGGAAGTAAGTTGGCAAGCGGCTATAATGCGCTTGGATATGCAAAATTGCATTGAAATTTGAATTCAATTCAAGGGGCCATTGGCCGAAGAAGCACCAAGCGGGGCCAGGCCATCGCTTGGCCTTTCGGCTGATTGTGCGACGCTTGCCAATTTGAAGGAAATCAAAAACTCCGCCGCTCTCGACCAAATTACGCAACCTTTGGTTTTGGTTCCTTCGCCTTGCGGGCCTCCAGCTGCCGCAGCTGTATCTGCATCTCTGGCCGCATCCGAATCTGAATCCGCATCCGCATCTGAATCCCAATCGGTAGCCAGTGGGCCATTTGCCCACATAGTGCAGCATGGCGAAAAATGAGTCGCTTAATAGCCGTCGACAGTTACAAAGTGCCAGGCAATTGTGGCAAATACCAAGCTCCTAGGTCGCTACACTGAAAAATATTATTTGATTAATTTAAATACAATTTTGTTTACCATGAAATTACGTAAAATAAACAAACATTTTTATTTTCTTTTGTAAGAAAAATTATAATTATTTTATTTACATTAAAAAAGATTAATAAAAGTCATTCCTTAAATTATGCATTTACTTATTTACCCCATGGGATAAATCCATAAAGTACTTTATAAAACATTCTTATTATAAAAGTAATGATCTTTCTTAAAACACTAATGTAAAAACTATATAAAACGCCGAATAAAAACAGATTAATTCTAATAGAATCGCATATTTCACAAATTTTTTCTCTGTGCTGCTTACAACTTGCAGCCTTTGCATGGGCGTGAGCTCGGGGGCGTCTTTGCCAGTTGCATTTGGCTTTCAATTTGCCATCGAGCCGGCTACACCTCTGGGCGTTCCGAGATCGGCAGCTCCAAGAGGCAGCTGGCCACCAAAAACTTCTGGCGCAATCATAATTGCAACAAGTAGTCGGCGACGACTGGCGATCTGGTGTTTTGCATTATCTAAATCTAGGCGGCTGCAACATGAAACGTGGTATTTTCGGGGCTAAGCGGATGGGTTCGGCCGATCTTGATATGTTAATTCATTCATGCTGCGATTTATGTGGGCAACAGCAAAAGTAAGGTTTTCAGGAAATAAAAAAAAAAATTAAAAAGAACAAAGCTTTTTGCAAAGGAACCTTTGAATTTTATGACTTTGGGATTGTTTTCTTATCTGCATATCAAAACTAAAAGTAGGTTTTAAATTGTAAATTTGTGGGAATCAACAAATAAATCAAATCGAAGAGGGACTCCTTCAGGTTTTTAGATTTTTCGATTAGTTAGTATCAAAATTAAAAAAAAAATAATTTAGATCAATTAATAATTTTTGTATCTAAAATATATCCTCTAAATGGAGAAAAAAATACAAAATAATATATAAAATTTTGCAATCCTTACTGCTTCTTTTTCGATTTTAGGGGAGAAGAATTATCTCGGCCAGCAGCTACAATTGCATCATTTGGGTTAATAATTGCACTCGGCCGGCGGCCAAAGGCGGCGAGGACTTTGAACACTTTAGACCGAGCTTCTGCGGAGAATAATTATTAATGGCCATGTTAACAGCGGCAGAAGGAGGAACGGAATCAGTGGAATCAACGCAGAACAACAGGGAATCTGGGGATCTGATGGGGGATAAAAGTTTGCGGCTGTCAGGCGGATTGAAGGACATGCCAATGGAGGCCCGCTTCAATCAGACGTGTGCTATTATCTGGATGCGGAACCCTTTTGGGTTAGGACGACGACGACGACTACGACTAGCCAATGTGGGCAAACAAACAAATCTTGGCTGTCACGGACATTCAATTCGAGAGTGAATGGAGGACATGGGCAATGGTAATCCGAATGTGCGAATGTGGAAATCTCTCTCGCACGTTAGTTGGCCATCGTGTTGCGGATATGAAACATATCTCCGGTTAGCAGGCAGGACATTTCCGTTGGCCCATCCTTAAATGTATGTACCCTGCTTTCACTCCCACTGCCGCCCATCTCCATTCAGCTGTCATAAATCCCATGTTCGAGAGTTGGGCTTTGCGGCAGGATATTGCCCAAAAGGATACGCGCTGCCCGCTCGACTGTGTAACAACTTGATGGGCATTTGAATGCAGCCTCGTGTCATTTAGTTGCCACAAAGAACTGGGCCCTCGTCCTCGAATTATCCGCCAGAACATTTCAATTGAGTGGCCCAAAGTGAGACACCTGACACTTAAGCGCCAGGATCGGAGGAGGAATGATGAACATCCTCCAGGCAGCCCGGCATCCCAGCATCCCGGCATCCAGTCATCCCGGCTGGTCGAAGGCGTTCATCTGACAAATGAGACAAAGTGACACAAGTCAATCAAAGGCCACGAAAATGCGCCGCATATAAATTCCATTCGATTGGCTCTGACGCGGCCCAATTTACTGCCCACCTCACTGAGAGAAAATGTGAAGAAATCTTTGTTTTAATATATTTTATTCCATTAAAATCAATTTTAAAATAATGTTTCATTAAATTAAGGTGAAAAACAGTTCTGCAGACTTTAGAATGTTATTCAAGGTGTGTTTTTATAAAGGTGTATATTTATTTAACAATAACAGGTATACTGCTACCAATGTGGCAGCTTGAGCAAGTTGTAAATTATAGGGGAATAACAAAATTTAGGTATACATGATTATACATTAATTCTATATTATTTACAGTTTAATTTTTAAGCTTCAAACGGTTATATGTATCTTAAAGGAAGGTCATGTGGGTGGTATCTTTTCAATCTTCTTTTTCTAGGTCTCCATAATAGCCTCCTCGCTAGGGAGTTAGGATGAGAGCCAAGGCGTTCACGGTACTTCTCTGCATGTGTGCGTATTACATCGCCTATCTTTGGGATTTTGAGATCTCTTTCTATATCCCTAGTTCTCATAAACCAGGGGGCATTACAAATCGATCTGACAATTTTACTTTGCGCTACTCGTATTTTGTTCAGGTTTGTCTTAGACGCTATGCCGTAGACTTGCAATGCATATTTCCAGATTGGTCTGAGAATAGATTTATATATTCGGACTTTATTGGACAGTGAGAGCTTATTTCTTGGTGATAACAGCCAGGACATACTTGCTGCCTTTGAAAGCACAGCCTGCTTGATCATCGTAGTGTGTCTCTGGAAAGTAAGTCCTCTGTCCAAAATCACACCAAGGTACTTGTAGTAGGACTCGTGACGAAGTACAGAGCCAAGCATGGAGATGCCTGGGCAGTCCTTTGGCCTTGTGGAGAATGTGACACAAGCACATTTGCTGCAGTTGATGCCTATATTCCATTCCGTAGTCCACTTTTCAAAACGTGTCACGTACTCTTGCAGGCCCAAGGTTGCGATTGTTTTTATAAAGGTGTTTAAAAGTATCCAATAACCAAATTATGTATTTTTCATTGCATACTTTTAGACACTTCTATAAGTGATTTCTTTCGGAGATTCTAAATCAAATGTTCAAATAAATTAAAAATATTTTTAAAGCAAGAACTAAATGCAAAATCATCCTTTTAATAGTTCCCTTTACACAAATACCGCTTTTTAACTATTATAATTTTAATCCAGATTTTTCTCAGTGCCCTAAACCTCGGTGGTAACAATGCGAATGGGCCTGTCTGGCCCCTTGGGGCCGAAATGTATTTAAATGAATTCCGTCAGCGTCAGCCGCGGCCCGAGTTCGGCCAAAGTGATGGACGCATTTAAACTGTCAATACGCATCCAGCTCAGGTTCTCAAGGAAGGTTTCTCCAGAAGGCCAAGACGAGGACGGCGAACGCGCGTAAGCTTGAAGTCACTGAAGTGGCGGAGACAATGAATCCTGTCAAATCAAGGCAACTGGCGTGGCGAAAACGCGCGAACCGGCCACCAGATATCCAGAATCCAGAGTCCTCAACCTTCAGCCAGAATTCCGATAAGAAGGGCCGACCAGCGTCCCTTTTTGGGGGGCGGGGCAACCACTCAGGTTGCCAAATCCATTAGAGTTAAATAAATTTTGATTTTGAATTCAATTTGTGAGTTAACTAGGTAAAGATTTTGGAGGGCTTGGGCTGCCCAGTGGGTGGTTTGAAAAGTATTAAATAATTATGTACTTGAAGAGAAACTTAAATAAATAAGATAAAAGTATAATTTAATACTTTATTAGTTAATTTAGAATTTTTTGCCATTGGGTATTACATTATAACTCTTAGTTTTCATTATCTTTAAGCATCCCTCGCAGGAAGTTTATTTCCCATTATTTTGCACCTCATCGGTTTGAAAGTTCAAAGCATTCGGCGATTTACAAGGACGTCGAAAACTAAAATATCGAAGGGGTTTTTTATAAAAACTTTTAAATGCTTCTTTGCGATCTTAGGCTTAAATTTATTCTTGAAAGTTAAACACAGAAAATAGGAACAATTTCCTTATAAATAATTTACAATTTTAAGGGTTGGCTCTAAGTTTTTTTTAAATAAAGAACATCTTTAACTTAAATATCCATAGTTAAAAAACAGATTCAGGCATATCTGAAACCTGGAAAATATGCTAATCAAGATTAGTCAAGACTCGGGTTGATATGAGTTTATTGGTACTTCTTAGGAGTATTTGCTTTATGCATTACTTAACATTGATCCCCCAAAAAGAACCCCCTTCCAGGACACCACTGAATACCATGAGCGGCGAGGACAGGCGGCTCGCCGGCGACAAGTGATGAGTGAATGCAAAGAATTTGAATATTGTGCCGCGACTACAGTTGACATAAATCGTCAATGACAGCAACATCGCCTCTCCGTTTGGCCTTAAACACGCAACCGAGCTGGAGGGAAAAGGGGAAGGGGAAAGGGTGTATATTCTGATCCAGGGACTGTCGATGGGACCTGGGTCGTGAAATGGAATGGATGGGATTGGGAGTGGCAAGTCCATAGAACACGACAGACAACTGTAATCCGCGGCATTGTATCGAGGATGATTGCTCGCGGGTCCGTTTGGCCTGTCAGCGGTCCTTTCAAAATCAATTCTAATCGATTTAGGACACTTTGACAGCGCTTATTGGCAGCATGCGCGTGGCCGCGATACCAACAACACCTTGCCGAATTTCCGACTCCGATGCCAGCGAAATGTCAACAGCATTTTGGCTTAAACGGCCGCAAGGTAGTTAAATAAAAAAATGAAAATACAAAATAAATAAACGGGGGCCGAGAAAGATCCGAAAAATCCGAAAACAAGAACAAGGCTGCGGCAGCATTATCATTATCTCAATGGAAGCTGATTGAAAACAGATAATTAAAATCTTCTAATTAGGCGGCATGTTCACGCAGATTGCCGTGTGTGTTACCTCAACCACTGTCGGCTGTCAGTGGGAACAAGTTCATAAATCTTGGCTCCAACAAATCGTTTTGCAACATGAGAGAACATTACACGTAAGAGCCAGCGGCCCAAGCAGCAGCCAACAAAAGACCCGCGGAATAAAAGTCGCAAAAACGTTGGCCAACTACAAAGTTATGGCTGGGGACACTGCCAATTGGGGTCTTAAAATCGGTCCGTTTCTTTACTCTGGTTTGTGTGGGAATTTCATATTTTTTGGCCGATATTGTTGGGAAAGGAATATTTCATAAAGGTTACCTACACTCATAATGCATTACCAATCATTACTCCTGTTTCAGATCTTTAATAAAAGTTTTAATCTGATTGCGTTAAAAGTTACCACTTAATTATTATGATAATAGATAGACTGAACAATGTTTTTTTTTTACTTAAATTTTGGATCAGAATAAGAATAAATTCAGACAATTACCTTTTTATCCTAATTTCGACCTTTGACAATTTAAAATAGCACTTCAAGTGCTGCGGTTAAATACATATAAATTAATATATTTTTTTAGCCTTTTTTATTTAAACCAAGTTTTATATTATTGTATTTTTAAAAGTCTTTTTTTGTATATCAGATTACTGATGGATCAACCTAATTCATGGATTTTCTAAACAAGTTTTTCTCCTGAGAGGTTTTGTCGATCCTACACCGATTTTTTTTAGCTCTAATTCACATCTAATTTCTCCTCCTCCAGCTTGATTTTCAGTAATTTTTTACTCTTGAGGGTTTTTTAAATTACCAAAAATAAAAAAATAGCAGCCGAAAAGTATGCCACACAGTTTTTAATTTACAAAATTCTTATTGGATGGACTGTGTCCCGGCTTGATGCTGAAAATAGTCGAGCACCAAACCAATATTATTTACATATGGGTTATGTACAGACTAATGAATATCTACATTCATTAATAATACTTTTGGAGGGAAGTTTAAATTCTGTAAATTACACTTGTTTTATTTAAGTAAATCTTCAAAATGTCCGTAAATTGTTAGTCTTGCTACATTTCAAAATGATTAAAAACTAACAATGCCATTTCAAACATTGGCCAAATTGCTAATGATTTTCTTGTAAATCTCCACACCTTTTAGGTAAGTATCCACATGGAGAAACTCGTCGTGATCATGCAGGAGAACTGGAGTGTTATTCATTGGCGAGAAGCCCAAAGCTGGAATGCCTTCATTGCGAATGTAGCGACTGTCGGTGCCACCAGGAAAAACCTGAAGTTTCGTCGACAGTCCTCTGAAAAATACTCAATATTAAATCCTAACATTTCAAGGATTATAAGAAACTCACAATTCTTCAGTGGCGCTCTTGAAGGCAACCCAAAAGGGATTCGAATCATCCGTGATAGTTGGTGGAATGTGATCTTTTCTACGAATTAATCCAAAATCAAGCTCTATATCGCCGCCAGCCTCTTCGCACCATTTTGCCAGCTGGAAAGTATTAACTATAATTAAATCGGAGGATTATTTAATTAACCCACATTAGCTTCAAACTCGGAGACATTAATGTCCAAGGACAATCGAATATCGAAACAGGCAGTTAGCAAAGGAGGCACCACATTGCTCTGTACTCCGCCATCCACCGTAGTCAAGTTAATGGTGGTCACATCACCAATCTGTAACTCTGGATTATCTTTCAAACGCTTCACTTGTCCCGCTCGGAACTCCATCATCTTGCTGGTAATATAACTGAATTTCTCTCCAGCCGTATTGGGCATCAAAAGCAAGCCATGTCCTGCAGATCCACTGATTTTAAAAATCACACCTAAAAAATCCTTTTCTGTAAATATTTATCTCCATAAAGTTTATATTTTTCTTACGTTTCACTGTACGCTCTGCATAGAAAACGGGAAACTCTGAAGTGGGCGAAGCAATTCCCTCATCCAAGGAAAATCCTATGTTCAAGGATTTAAACTCCTCTGAGCTAACGAAATGAAGCATTCCCTTTCGGCCACCTAGTTCCTCATCTGCATAAAAGATTCTTAAAAAAGGAAAAAAAATGATAATTAAATATAAGTTTACCTGGCACAAAGGAGATGTGAATTGTTCTCTTGAATCTGGATCCCTTCTCTTTTAAAGCCCTGATGGCCGCCAAGTACTGCATACCCACACATTTCATATCTTGCGATCCTCTAGCGAAAATGCGTCCATCCTCATCGATTTCGGCTCCAAATGGTGGATGAGTCCAGTTTTCAGGGAATACGGGCACTACATCCATGTGGGAGTTCAGAAGAATGCTCGGTAAATCCTTTTCTATTCCCTCCCAAGTCAGAACTACCACGGGGTTTTCTTTATTCAATGGATAGTAGACCTTGATAGGTAGATCCAAATCCTTAGCCTGACGCTTTAAAAACTCCACACAAGGCTCTATTAAAAATATAATTTAGTTGTTTAATATACTTATTTTTTATTCTTTTCCTATATACCCACCATAGTCGGGATTGGGGTGAACACTTGGAATACGCAGATATTCGCGGAAATATTCGATCTCCTTATTGGAATCCCACTTCTTGGCAGCCATTGTGTTTCTATCGAGAGCTCAGATATAACTGAATCCGAAAGCTAAAACTAGGTTAATGAAGGTACCTATTCTATCTTTTACTACGTTTATCTCCAGACGCTGTTATTATCTCACGACAAATGCATCATAAACACAAGTAATATATGCCAAAGGTTTGTTAAAGACATCTCTTCAAGGAGTTTATTTTTATCTGAAAACCGTTATCATATACAACAAAGGGAGTACTATAGATAAAGGGGATTATCTAGACATTAGCTACGTTGCTTATAATTTTCTGAAATATCTCGATGCCACGTAGATAAATGTCCGCCTGAATAAACTCATCGTGATCGTGGAGAAGTACGGGTGTCTTATTCATTGGGGAGAAGCCCAAAGCTGGGATGCCAACAGCACGAATATATCTGCTGTCAGTTCCACCGGTAAATATTTGTGGATTGATGGACAGTTTCCTAAAAAAATGCATCATATTATAGGAACAAAAGGGATGGTGTAATAAGATATACGTACAACGAATCGGTTGCTTTTTTGAATGCAACCCAAAAGGGATTACTATCATTGAGGGCGGTGGGCGGAACTTTAGGTTGTTTTTGTTCGTAAGTTATCTCAATGCCACCACCCACATCGTCACACCATTTGTGGAGCTTTAAAAATGTGCAAAGAATTATTAAAGGAAATTAGAGGTAATGGGAGTACCTACATTGGCCTCAAACTCCTCTATATCAAGATCTAGAGCCAAGCGACAATCGAAACACACCATCAGCAAGGGAGGCACCACATTACTCTGAACTCCGCCACTGACTTTGGTCAAATTAATGGTCGTCACATCGCCAATTACCAACTCTGGATTATTCTCTAGTCTCTGGACCTGAGTTTTGCGGAACGCCATCATCTTGCCAACTATGTAGTTGAGTTTTTCACCAGCAGTATTCGGTAGTAAAAGGGATCCATGTCCTGCATTCCCACTGATGTGGAAATAAACACCTTTACAAAGGGGGAAAATATTACAAATACGTATATAAAATCTAGAAAATGGAGTAACGTACGCCACACTGCCCTTTCTGCATAGAAGAGTGGAAAATCATCCTTGGGTGATGCTAAACCCTCGTCCATTGCAAATCCCACATTCAGGGCACGGAAATCATCAGTGGGCACGAAGGGTCGCATTCCATAGCGACCACCCATTTCTTCATCTGTTCAGGAATAATTATAATAAGGAAATTTGAAAATAATTTTATCTACTAACCCGCTACAAAAGAGATGTGGATAGTTCGTTTAAACTTGGCTCCACTTTTTTTCAGCGCCCTGATGGCCGCAAGATGCTGCATTCCCACGCTTTTCATATCCTGAGTTCCCCTGGCGAATATGCGACCCTCCTCATCGATCTCCGCTCCAAATGGCGGATGGGTCCAGTTTTCAGGAAACACGGGTACTACGTCCATGTGTGAGTTCAGCAAAATGCTGGGCAGCTCGGGGTTGAGACCTTCCCATGTCAAAATTACCACGGGATTCCTGTCGTTTGCTGGATAAAATACCTTAAGAGGCAAACCGATCTGATTTGCCTGACGCTCGAGAAATTCGACGCATGGTGCTACGGAAGATATAATAAATAATAATTCAAATGCAATTTGTAACTGCTGCTATTATAGCTTCGCTATTATAAATAATATTATTTTGAAGTCATCAAATGCACACGATTTGAGATGTTTGTCAAATTAAATTATTAGTGCACTTGATATTATTCTGAATTAGCACTTATCACCGAAATACTAACTATAGTCCGGATCGGGATGAACACTGGGAATGCGCAGATACTCGCGGAAATACTGGATCTCCTCATCGGACTCCCAATTGTTGGTGGACATTGTAATGGATCCCAAGGTACTACTAGTGGTATACGATCCGTTGCGACTGACAGCTAGCTGCCTACTGACTTGTGTTAGCTAGTGTCCGAGTCGAGTTCCAGTGCCCTAGTATTAATAGACTTATCTCTCCGCGATCGTAACGCCAACGCGCGACACAGATAATTTTATCAAATTGAGAACGAGAATTTTGGATGGTGGAAAACTCGTTTACGTTTAGGTAGCATGGGGAAATTACTTGTTGTATTCTATGACAACAGTCGAAACTCTTTGATTGTAAACCCTTGCATTTTTGGAAAACTATTATTTGTTATTAATAGAAAATATTATTATCCTTATAAATAATTTTAAATATATTGTTAATGTACCTGATATTTCACACAGGATTATTCTTACAGCTTCTCTTATATTTTGTACTTACTGTACAACTCTGACCGTGCACTTTGTGTGCCTCTGTTATCGCTTAAATTTTATTGGTAAATTGGTTATAAGGTCGGTCGTCGACTCTAAAGTTCATTGTTTATATTATGATACTGTTTTCCAAACCTGACACGCATTTTTTTGTTTTTTACTGAGTTACACATAATTACGGATAATGTTTTTGCGATCCTTTTTAAGTTTTTTACGTAAACTTTTACTGGATCATTTTTTGCTATAAAAATGAGACTAATTGTCCAAATATGGAATGGCATACCTTCCTGAACCCGTAGTTAAATTCTCTGTAACTTGGCATTTCCACCTGAAAATTTTATTTTTTTGAAAGTTTTTGCAAAAAAGTGTGGTAATGCCTTACAAAAAATTCGAAAATTTGAAAATTTTAAATTTTTCCAGTTCAGACGGAGAGTGCCTTAATATTAATTATCAGGTTGTTATCTGCTCAAAACAGTTCGCCGTTTTAATATCGGAGCATTTTTGCAAAAATTAGAGCAAAAACAAATTTTACGAAAAATCAGATTTTGGCCAAAAATTAATAAAAAAGTTAGTATTTTTGCTATAAAAATGAGACTAATTGTCCAAATATGGAATGGCATACCTTCCTGAACTCGTAGTTAAATTCTCTGTAACTTGGCATTTTCACCTAAAAATTTTATTATTTTGAAAATTTTTGCAAAAAGTTGTGATACCCTTACAAAAAATTCGAAAATTAGAAAAATTTTTAATTTTCTCAATTCAGACGGAGAGTGCATTTATATTAATTATCAGGTTTTTATCTGCTCAAAACAGTTCGCCCTTTTAATATCGGAGCATTTTTGCAAAAATTAGAGCAAAAACAAATTTTACGAAAAATCATATTTTGGCCAAAAATTAAAATCCTAATTTTCCGCCAATAAAAAAGTCAGTATTTTTGCTATAAAAAGGAGACTAATTGTCCAAATATGGAATGGCATACCTTCCTGAACTCGTAGTTAAATTCTCTGTAACTTGGCATTTTCACCTAAAAATTTTATTTTTTTGAAAATTTTCGCTAAAATTTGTGAACACTCCCCTTACAAAAAATTCGAAAATTTGAAAAATTTTTAATTTTTCCAATTCAGACGGAGAGTGCATTTATATTAATTATCAGGTTTTTATCTGCTCAAAACAGTTCGCCGTTTTAATATTGGAGCATTATTGCAAAAATTAGACCAAAAACAAATTTTACGAAAAATCAGTTTTTTGCCAAAAATTAATAAAAAAGTTAGTATTTTTGCTATAAAAATGAGACTAATTGTCCAAATATGGAATGGCATACCTTCCTGAACTCGTAGTTAAATTCTCTGTAACTTGGCATTTTCACCTAAAAATTTTATTATTTTGAAAATTTGTGCAAAAAGTTGTGATACCCTTACAAAAAATTCAAAAATTTGAAAAATTTTTAATTTTTCCAATTCAGACGGAGAGTGCATTAATATTAATTATCAGGTTGTTATCTGCTCAAAACAGTTCGCCGTTTTAATATCAGTTTCAATTCAAATTTAAATACAATAGGAAATTGTTTTATTAAATTTACAATTACTTCATACATCTTGGCATGTACAAC
Source organism: Drosophila mimetica (assembly GCA_037075245.1). Classification (NCBI taxonomy): domain Eukaryota; kingdom Metazoa; phylum Arthropoda; class Insecta; order Diptera; family Drosophilidae; genus Drosophila; species Drosophila mimetica. Next base: position 13,219,091 of record JBAMCH010000023.1, read on the forward strand.
GAAACTTAAAGATTCACTAGAGGCTTATATGCGAAAATACAGAATCATGATCAATGTTTGATCCTCAGGCCTTGCGCTCAAACAGGACGGGGAATGGCTTGTCCTTCGGCGCCTGCAGCCAATTGTCCTCTGAATACTTGACGTTGTTCTCAGTCTCGATTACGTGGAAAGTGTAGGCGTGGCGGCTCTTTTGCGAGCGATTCGGCTCACTCTTGTGCACAACATTTCCGTGGATGAGGATGCAGGTTCCTGGAAAAAAGGATAAACAAGTTACAATAAATAATGAGTAATAATTAATTAATATGAATGATTTTATTTTAAATTGATTTATAATTTGATATTTTTAGCTGGGTTTAACTAGAAATAAAACACAACGAGGTATTTTATAAGTATTTATAAATATAAATAACAAATTGTTGACTTTCAAGATTAAATAGCTTAAAAGAGTTGATGGAGAAACCCAGCAAAAAAACTAACACTGGTCCACAAATATAGTATATAAAAAGTATCTGATGATACAGCTAAACAAATATTTATTTTCTGTTTTCTAGAACCAAATACTTCCTAGTTCTTAAGAAATTTAAGAGATTAAACTCACCCTTGCTGACTTGCAGTGGCGTGAAGCTGGACTGCGGGTAGATGGGCGCTGCCCGATCGTAGACCATCAGTTCGCTGGCCTCCTTGTCGGGATTGCGGAGGTACCGCCTGTGGACGCCGCTCTTGTGCGATCCCTTGATGAACTGCAGACACCCGTTCTGCAGGGTGCAGTCCTCGAGGGCCATCCAGAAGCCCACCGCCGAGTTGGGATCCGTGTGCAGGAACCACGAGTCCTGGTGGGGCGTCACCTCGCCACCCACTCCGGGATTCTTGTAGATGTACATGCTCTGGCAGACGGCGGGGCGATTGTAGTTGAGCTGCCAGCAGATCTCGCGCACCCGGTTGCTGAAGGTGATCGCATTGAAGGCCGGGTGCTCTACGTGCAGGGCGTGGCCCACCTTGTTGAGGGCGATCATGGGATCCACCAGCAGCTGACCCTCGTCGCCCACCGCCCCCTTCTCGAAGAAGTAGCGCACCTTGTCGCCCGACTCCATGAAGTACAGCTCCTTGCCCTGGGCATCCTCCTGCTTGATGGTGCTGAAGATCTTTCGGTTATTCTGCGGGGCGTCCAGGCACAGAGCCCTGCCCGCCTGAAACAGGGAGTCCACCTCCTCGGGCGTCAGGAAATCCTCGATGACAATGTAGCCATTTTCATTCAGCTGAAATTGTGGAAGCGGGTGAAGGTCTCCGTTAATTTAAGTATTAATCTTTTTAAGTCGTGTAGTCTTATCGCCTGCGCCGTCTGGTCTGGCGGATCCGGCAATCTCCGACCGGACTCTACGGGGGCTGGTGGTATTATCGCACCAACTGACCGATTGACCGACTGCATAATGGGCACGCGCTTACTATTTCGAACCCAGGGGTAATCTAGTGTTATCGCATAAAAGAAAAACACTGCGACAAAATAATACAATTGGAAAACAAAGAATTTTTTTATTATTATTTTTGAAGTGATAATAATGCTAATATTGTAATAATACTTTCAAACTATTTTTTAAAAATATTAATCAGTAAATAATTTGTTTTCCAAAAAGTGTGAAATATTATATATCAGATTAGGGAAGACACAGAATTTTCTTGGCTTGGAAATCTAATAATTTCAATATTTTTTTGTAATTTCAAAAGTAAATCACATCAGCTACTTAATCCTTTATGAAAGCATTTCCCCCAGTGTACTAGTTCACTTTGTTCACCTTTTTAACGTTCGCTAATTAACGAATTCCTGTGCACGTCAAAATGTTAATTCTGCCTGACATGAACCCACAGACCGAAATTCGTGCTCATTCATTGAAATCAGTCAACGTAAAATTGAAAATTCACACATTCTCTTGTTTCTAAAATTTAAAAGGGTATATTGGATGGGCAACCGCGAATGAGAAAAAACTCTACAAAATGGCATCTAAACAAATAATGATGGACGACCGATTTGTTGTAAAATCAATCTCTCTGAGATTTATACCAAACTTTTCTTTTTCCGACAGAAGAGCAATAGAATTTCGGCTTGGTAAACAAAAGATAAATATATCATTTTTGTTGTGGGTGCTCTTTCCTCTCTTTTCCTACCGATTCGCAGTGGGTTTAGTGTGGTTAAATTAAATAAATTTAAATTGCTTGAGCGAGAATTTTGAAAATGAAAAACGAGAGTAAAAATAGTCGCCGTGACTCAAAGGCAACCGACGCTTTTCACCTGAAGTGATCGAAAAGAGGGAAGAGATCGGGTCAGCTGTCGATCCAACAGATCTGCGAAAATAAATCATCGGAAAAAGGGGGCAGATGCGAGGAGCTCTATATATGTTTCCACATTACAATTGGCGTGTGCGTGGAAAATTACACCGGAGGGTCAACAATCAGCAGTTGCATTCATCACGTATGCTGCCCGTATGTCATATAACATGCTTAGCCAGCTGATTCTGTAATCGGTCTGGATTTGATAAAGGCAAGTGCAGTGGAGCTTGTTTGCATTAATTTTGTAATCCACATGTTAAGTAATGGCTGGTTGAACTAGAACTTGGGTGTGGAATACAGAGAGAATATAAAGTCGTTCTTAATTGAACAATTTGTTGGGAAAATTAGGATCAATGCTAAATAGTTCAAGTCTTATAAGCTTCACGTTAAAATATTACATTCATTTACGTTCTAAAAATCTAGTTATACTAAATCTAATATTTTACTTATTTTATTAAAAACTTCAGAAATAACAAACTAAATTTTTGAAAATTTGTAAAAGTGTTAGTTATTTTATAATGCCAACAAGGCCATTTGAGAACTCCTACTTTAACTTTTAAGACTTTTTTCCCTCAGTATAGATTATTTAACAGCTAGCTTGTGTTGGCTTTCAAGCCCGATAAGAAATCTGATTCAATTTTATGCTGAGTTGAATATTCAATTAAATCAAAATGTAGCCGCTTTGCAAACCAGTTTGTCAACAAACTATTCTAAACCATAATTAAGCTCGAATCATGGTGGTATATCATTATTATGAGCCCCACACGACGTCTGGAAACTAGTCTGAAAGTCAGAGTTGTCATTCTGTTTTTTGTTTAACCAAATAACGTTATATATCCAGAGTCTGAAAACATTTCCTCAATCATATTGGCCTTTTCTTTATACTGCAGCAACAAAAGAATGCTTTTCCGACATCCAATTTTCCGAGCCAACGAAATGTTTATGATGCAGATGGTTGTAAATAACACGATGACTCTTCGGGAACAAGTCATCCCAGGATGAAGATGACTAACTAAGAGTGCTTCCAATAAATAATACGATGGGTTCCAAAATAGATTTACGAAAATGGGAAAAAATCGATCGATCGATTGAATATGTCTACCAACCTCGTCCAACAATTTGCTGTGCATTTTGTTTGCCGGTACTTTTGTTTTATTTGTTTGGAAATTAATTAACAATTTTACTTTTGTTTTCGATTCAAAGAACGCGAACTTCCGAACTTTTGTTTGAGTTCCGCACTTTAGTTGCTATTTCCACAGCGATCGAGAACGTTTCGCACTGTTTGGCGTGTCTTTTGAAACTGATCGGTAGAGAAATTTTCGAAAACGCTTGAAAATATCAGACGGTCCGGAATCGAGGGAGAGAAATGCTCCCACGCGGCGTTTAACCGTTACATATGTATTATTCTAAACATAGAGAGCGGCGATCGTTCTCTTTCCATGTTAGATAACAGCGGGCGGCTCTGTTAGCGATCAGCGCGTGTCGACGCTTCTGTTTTGATACCCTCGCTTATAAGGAGGGTGCTATTACTTTGGTTAAATGTCTGTCAATCTAAGAAAAATATGACAAGACTGGTAAACTGAAAACTAATTTTTCTAAGCAGGGTAGCCTTTACTATTTAATTTATGGGTTTTCCAAATAGACTTCGAACGGTATGTTCCATAAAAATGATCTTATTGAAATGAAATATACCTTAGAATTTTCTTTATAAGTGCAAGGGCATAAGAACTTCGACTTGCCTTTTTTTAGACTTTCTTCATATTATTCATATTTCTCTTGCCAGTTTAGTTGTTTCTTTATCAGCACCTCAAAGTGTGCCAGTCTAGCCATTGACTTTGATAAATATCACTTAAGATTGTCCGCTATAGTTTTGAGCAATTGTTGCGGCACAATCTTCCAGTTGATTCTGGTGACCATTAGGTGTGCATTAAGTCTTTCCCCCTATTCCCATGGAATTCCCTTTATTCCCATATCTTTCTTCTCTTGACACACGTGTGCCGCTGTGATGATCAGCCGGAGGTCTGGGTCTCCCACATGACTTCACTGTATTTTGCTCATACATATGTTCATCAGGCATCTTCGAGTCAAATGCAAATGTTATACTTTGGTACTTGCAGTGCAAGTACACAGAACAAAATTGTCGAGCAAGTTAATAAGAAAGATGGGTACTGTAGTTATGATATCGAAAATGTAATGCCATTAGCAATGCTTAGATTGAACCTTTTAAGATCTATGTATATATATTCCTTTATTTTCATCTTTTGAACTTGCTTTGCATTTAATACGGAACCATAAAATAAAAACCTATCTAATTACTCTTTATTCTTCATATTATTATTATGAATTATTTCATCTAAATTTTTCTCCAAGTGTGCTTCTGGCGGTCTGTGTGCCAGTTAATTGCCGTCTGTGCGTGGGCCGTTATTCGTTTGTTTCTCCGTCTTACTTTTGTAACTGCGATTGCCTCATCGGCTTTTCACGGCGCACAAGAAATGTATGCAAAACTATTGTTGCTCTGCGGCTAATTGCAGATGCTTTAACAGTGGCTAACAAAGCTGAGAGACTTGGGCTTTTCATAATTTTGGGTAATTACTACATTTTTGGGAGCTGGCATCTTAATTTAGTTTATTCGCTCTATTAGGGTGCAACTTGGATTGTCTTTAAAAATATGTTGTGGGCGGTTAAAAATGTATTAAATTATTTTATCATTAGTTTTCTTACTTAAAAAAAAACATTGCTTAAATTTTGTTAGTATACAATTTTTAAACTATTTACTAACTTCCAGATTTAACTAGGGTATAGTTTATTCTATTATTTTATCTTGTATTTTTTTAAGCTATGTTGTATTTGTAGTTTATTTGCAAATACTTGAACAGTAAAAAATACTTCAACCTAGCTATTTTTGAAAAATAATTTTTCATTTCATTCATGCTTGCCGCCTATTTGATATTTGTTATATTTTTCCTTGACGACTTAATTTCGAACCAGTCTACCGTACTTGTCTGTAAATAGTCAAATATTTGCCCATCTTCAATGCTGTGTTGAGCAGTACGAAGCGCAAACAAAGGCCGTAAGTGCCACTTTTTGACTGCACCTCGACCCATCCAATATTCAGCAATCGGCCTCACACACCCACTAGCCTACTAGCCAACTAACTAAGCCCAGTGACTAACCACTGAAAACGCCATAAAGAGTCGCCAAATGGAAATGGCAAGATGATAAATAAGCAGGCAGGAAATTTATGCCATACTCGCATATGCAACTACGTACACTTCTGATGCTGCAAATCGCACTTCGCATTTCGGATTTCGCATTTAATGCGGCTTCACAGAAGATTAATTACACGAGCTGCGGCCATAAATAAGGCAGGCAAATGCAAACGGCATTATTCGCATTGCAAGGCATCAAAGTAAGTGCATGTTGTAAAATTCAAATTAGAAGCCATCGCGTCGAGATCTTCCACTTGTGACCTTGACGCGCCGAAGAAGAGGAGAACAGTGAGGTGGTAAGGTGTTCGCAGCTGAACAATCAAGTCATAAACAATGTGCGGCCAAGTGGCTCCCACTCCATCATCCATCAGCCATCCACCATCGCCCATCACCCACTGGCCCAAGGTCATCTCTTGGTTCTTCTTGGCGCGACTAATTAAATTAATTAACATCCGAGGCACGCGATTGGCCTGGCTGAGCAAACAAAAAACAAACTGATAACAAATTCAAATCGCTTTGTTTTTATTACACTTTTTTTCTTTTTATTTATTTATTTTTTTGGCCATAGAAGGTGAATGTTATTTTCGCTGCTGCTGACGACTCTCGTGTCTGATTAGAATGTGCCTTGTCAGCGGGCCATAAATTAAGCTAAGCTGCCTTTCCAATTCGAATACCCTGTAATTAAATTGTCAGCGGTGGATCTGCTTATTATGGCCTAAACGATTCGTTGTATAAGCATTTAAAATTAAAATTAATAAACTGAAATAAATTCGAATTTACAAAATAATATGTTCTTTGTTAAATATAATATTAAATATAAATTCATTTTATCTTAAAATAATTAAACCTAATTTTTTAATGAATTATGCAAGATTTTATTTTTCGGTTATTGGAACAAAAAAAATCAATGATGTTAGAAAATATATTAATAAAATCTGGGATAAAATTATTAATAATTTTAAATAATAAATATTTTTAAAAGATAAAAGAAAAAGATAATTGTGGTAATAAATATTTATTAAATATTTTCTGGGTTACATTTATATGTAAATGATTGAAAATAATGGTAAATCCATCTTCGATCCCTGCAATCCACCTTTCTTTTCGTGATTATGTTTTCAAATAGGATGCACCTAAGCTTTACAGATTAGCTATATTTTTATGGTTTCGTTTTATTTATTTGGGACAGGCCCCCCATGTCGATCTGAGCGATTTGAGCTTGACCTTAGCCCGCGTTGCTTGGCAGCAATATTGAAAGCTGGCACCTTGATACCCGACGATACTTAAAATGCATGATGCAAGTGAGAGGAAATGCTGACGGCGCCAGTCAGGAAAGGGAAATGATATCGCACTAGATGCGGATCGGAACCCAGAAGCGAACAACTTTCTCTGCACCAGAAAAATAATGATGAACTGTTCGTTTACTGATCTTCAAGGCGATATGATCCACCTCCAACTGTGGGCCACAAATCAACGATAAAAGCCACCCAAAGAAATTCGCATAACAAAGGCTAATTACGCGACACGCTCGGACTTCATCAGCGTGGATATGGATGGTCGGATTTGTTTGGGATCTCCTGGCTTTATCGTGCTCGTGCATAATTTTCGGATCAATCAACCCGCCGAAAGAGCGAGACAGCGGCGGCTTAGAGCCATAAATCTAATGGGGCCCCAGCCGAGTTGGCCATGCAAATGCGAAAGTGGCCAGAAGAAGACCAGCTGGGCAGCCAAAAGTGGTAGCCATATGAATAATGTTTGTTTGTGCTTTTCTGTGTCTGTGTGGCTAGTGTTGGTTCGCTCTATTCCCAATGTCAGTTGGGAAATTAAAAACTAATTTTATGGCAATTAAAATTACGCACATTGAGGCAGTCCCACACTTGGCAAAAAAGTGTCCTGGATATGGGTTTATATTTTCCTACACCTCGACAAACGTGGGCTATACTTACACCAAAACTCCCTATATTAAATTGGTAAATAAAAAAAATAGTAAATAATTTAATAATTTACTTAAAATAATTTTGGAATAATTTTAGGAATTAATACTAACGTAGTTCCAATCAAAGCTTAGAAATAAATAAAGTTGTACTTTAAAAGTATTTTATTATATATTTTTTAGGCTGAAAATTTTTTTTTTGTAATTTTTTTTATATGACAAAGATATTTTTCTGAGTGCACTCCCGGACGAGCCTCGATTTTGTTTCTTTTTTGATAAAGAGAAGGGGATTGGGGGAGTGGAAACGTCGGCTGGAAAAAGAGGTTCCCCGATGGCTCCACCTTCGCAGCGAGTTGATTATGAAAGCGCTTTACAACAGCGATATGACTTTTTGTTCGTCTGCCGGTCTTCAAAGTGAAAGAAGCATTAAAAAGGCGAACTGAAACATGATGACTGTCGGTAATACATATATACGAAATGTGCGTTTTTGCCTCATTTCAGTATTTCCAGCATTTTCCCTTATAATTACACGCTCCCCATGTATAATCGCCGATCACGTCGCCAGTTGCTGCTCCAAAACACCAGGTTGCAAAAATTAAAAAACAGTTTTTTTCCTTGGCGCCACTTAGGCAAATCTGTTGAAACCTAATTTGAATTTGCAAAAATCATAACGCCGCTTTGGGTCATAAAAATCATCATCGGCCAGAGGTTATTGATTCGCCGCTGGCTTTGTGTTGTTACCACAAAAGAGAGATTATAAGCCAAGCGATATATATGGGAAACAAAACAGCGCTCGAATGCAGGCACAAAGCCAACAAAAGGCGCCGGGGGCCTTGGCCAAGAACAAAAGGATGCCCAAACTTAGACTTAGTCTTCGCCTTGACTTCGTCCAATGTCGCCGCCTTTGTGGGGCTCCCAGAAATTATCTCCAATATGGCGGTGGCCCTAATTGAATTATGTAAGCGGGAAGCAAACGGTTAACAAGCGCTGGTAACCGCACACTTACAGTCTCTGACCTTTTGTGATTTTTTCACTTTTTTCTTGGGTTTTTCTTTTCTGTTTTTTAGCCTCCGGCAACCACGAACAATCGCAAACATTGTGAACTTGGCAGCGGATCACGAATTGCCAATCTGCTTTCTTTCACCTTCGAACCGGCGATTTAATCCATCACGATAGATTAACATCCGTCGCTGATTATCTAATCTGGTAATCCAATAATCGCGGGAGCAATCGAAAGTGCAATCAAAGGGAACGTAGAAATAAAAAACAAATTGTTTTGGATATTATTCAATCGTAAAGGTGCCGAAATAGGAAAATAGTTACATAGCAAAACACATATTAAATATGTTGCAGGAAGTGATCAAAGTTTTAGCTTTCAAGGAATTGTTAAATTAATTAAATTACTTGTATTAAAACATTTGGAAACCAATTTACTGAAATGGCTTCAAATGCAAACCTAAAAATCAAATGGTGTAAATGTGAAGATCAACAATCGCGGAAATGTCGGCAAAAGGGAATACACAAATTAAACGTGCAGGAAGTAAAAAACTGCATGTAATGCCAAACAAAAGTGGGTATCGAGCATTCGATATTTTCGAATCACTGTGGGCCATAATTTGACAAAAATAAATTGCATTAGCAGTAAAACAAGTTCAACACGCAAAATAACATTTAAATTCACCAGCAACAAACAACGAAATGGACAACGAAAAAATCCAAAAAAAAAAAACCTATGAAAAATGACAGAAGGTGTGCAAAAAAATGTATTTGACTTGGCCGAAAAGGCGACGCGGCAGAAAGACTTTTGAAGTTTGTCGTTTTTTTTTCTAAGGGGACTGTGCGACAGCAAGCATCGCAATAATTATTGCTGACGGGTGAGCAATAACAACACCGCAGCAACAGTGGGTCACTAGTGAGCCAGACGATCACAACAAAAAGACAGTAACAGCGTGGGCAACAGAAACACTAGGAGGGCAGACAACAGCAGCAGCAACATAAAGAGTGGAACTAGCAACAGCAACATCGGCAACAGAAGTAGCAGTAATCATAGCACAACAGCAACACCAAAAGTACGGCAGCACCAACAATTGAAATGACACAGCAGCAACATTAACGTTAACAGCTGCAACATAAGCAAGAGTAATATAATATTCCAACGAGCAACAGCAAAGGAATATTAACAGTAGTAGTAGCAACATTTATAATCACATAAGCTATTTTGCATTGGCATGACAGCAACATTAGGTTAGCAACATCAATAGTAAGAACAGCAACATCAACACCAGAAATTGCAATTGCAATGGCAATACCAATAGTTATGGTAAATACAACAATTGCAGTGCCACAACAGCAACACAGTAGCAATATAAGTATCAGAAATACTAAAGTGATAGAAATCACAGCAGCAACATCTTCAAAACAGGACCCACAGCATCTTCAGCAACAGCAATTGCAATGCGACAACAGCAACATCAGCTGTAGAAGCAGCAATATCAACGCCATAACAGCAACATTTAGAGCTAAAGCAGCAGCAGCAGAAACATTGGTAGTAAAACCAGACCCCGAACAGTTCTGCCGGCGTCAGCAGAGAGAGCGGTAGCGGAGAGAAGGCAGCAGCAGCAACTGCGGTAGCAACAGCAACAGCAGCAGCAGCAGCAACAGCGGCAGCGGAGGCTCCGAAAGTTTTTCAACTCTTCGCTGACAGCGCAGACGCAGCGTCGTTGGCGATCAGTGCGGTTTTGGAGTTCGTTGCGTTCGGTCGCGAGATCCCAGGCTCAGTGGAACCCCCAACAAAAGCAGATCCCTGGATCAAATCGATTCGCGAGTGCAGATCTCTAGATCTTAACCCAGTGTGTGTGTTTGTGATTGCCAGGATATTGCACATCCTGCCGGAATAAATCGAAATAAAATCAGGGCCTTAGGCCAAAACACCCACACTGTCACACAAACAAATAAAAAACATAATAACACACACACGAGCAACCGTTAGCCATGTTGGCAATGAAGGATAAACCTTGGCTGCTGCTATTTGGCCTATTGGCCGCATTAAGCTGTAAGTACCCCGGGCAATGATTTATAAGTGCCATTGTGATGCAAATTGAACGGTTAGCGATGCAGACACAGCTGCAGATAAAGATACAGATACAGATACAGATGCTGATGCCGAGATACAGAAACTAGATTAGTGGCCCGTATTTATGGCCCAGACAATGAGCCCACACACAGCTCAATGACATGCCGAATACGAATATGAATCCGAATCTCAATCTAAGTCCAACGTATGTATATACATATCATCTTTTGTGAGTGCGGTGCCAGTGCCAGCCAGTTGAATATTCATCAGCTTTTATGATCAAGCGCTGACCGTTGAACCGCTGACCAACTCCGCAATTGTCCCACTGACGGACTGCATTAGCATTTTCACCGGAGATTTGCATAAATTGCCAACATGTTTCCTTGATACCATTTCGGAGACCTCCTAGCGACTGGAAAAGCCGCTGGGAAAGTAGGTCTCTGGGTTGGTTAGTCAGTGCGAGTAATAGAGATGGTTTTATGAAGAAGATTTATATTGGAAATATATTGAATGAAAAATATTGAAAATTAAATTATAATAAATATAAAAAAATGTTTAGACTTTCCGATAAAGTTATAATTTTCATTTAATTCTTTTGTTTAATTTTATATTTATATATCTAAAATTTGTACTCAGTTTTTTATTGATATTCATCTGCTATATGACTTCAAAGTATTTTGCTAAAACCGAAAAAATAAATATGTGTAAAATGAAAGCATCTTAATCTAAATATTTACGATTATAAAATCAACGCGAATGCAAAGTGATTTATTTAAATCTTCCAAGTTCCAATAACACATTACACGCTTGTTGATTTATGGACTGCTAAATGGGTTTTATCATTCCCGATATCACACATTTTGAAATATGCGCACACAAGTATTTCCAATTGAATTATCTCTTTTCGTGTGCAATCTTTTTCTTTTGGAATCTATTGATTTTGCAATACGAGTCGCTTCAGATGATTGGCAATTGCCCCCAACCAGTTCGTGGGGTGAGCGCTGACTTGGCCAACAGTCGAGTGCCTAATGGCTCCGTCTGCTGACTTTAGCCCGATCATCATTAATAAGCGTGCGATTGCTTTTAATTACACCTTTGGCATTTTGCATGCGATCTCGCAACTGCCCCCAGTTGAGCTTTAAGTCAGCGATGGGATATGGATGTGGATTCTGGGCCAGCCAGGCGGAAATCGGCTGGGCAGATCGGATCGGTCGATCAGTTGAGAACCGTGGCCGACAAAAACTGGCCACTGATTCTGGCAAACGAGAAAGACTCGTCCGTGTCTGCGCAAAATTTGGAGCAGCCGAAGCCATGGCCACGGAAAAGTGAACCGGCCAGCGGGTAAAGAAAAAAAACCAATCGGGTTGTGTCAAAAATAAAAAATAACTGCAGGCCATGGCGACCATGTCGCCCCGACAAACCATTTGATGGCAGTTAAAAAAACCAAACGTGTTTATGGCCCGTGCAAAAAACAAAGCACAAGCAATAGCAACAAAAAGATTGTAATAAAACACAGATAAATTGAATTTCTGTTTGTGAAGGTGAAGTGGGAATTTTTTAAAGCGAAATTCGCCAGCCCACAAACCAACAAAGTTGGCCCATTAAAGGCGGCTTAGAACCATTCATCTCCTAATGGGAATTAGTTCCCATTAAGACCTGGTTTCTGTTTTTGTTGTTGTTTTTGTTTTGGTGTTACACGCCTCACGAATTTTCAGATTGTATTCAAAATTTATTTGCCGTAAATCCGTAAATCCGAAACTTCCTGTGCTCCAAGAACAAAGACGGCGATCGAGTTTTGGCTATGACACACCGCTTTCGTAGATTTCTGTTTGATTTGATTGTTTTGGTTTATTTGTTTGCCTAGAACCCGTTGGTATGGAAATTAAAAAAGCAACACTGACAATAAAAAGTATCTAAATTCAATATTATTACAATATAACAAACAATAAGTAAGATGAAGAAATAAACACTTGCAGAGTTCTTCAAAATTATTCTTTTTTTTTTAGTAAAATGAATTTAAAACGTAAATATTTTATTTACTTATTTTTTAGAAAAGAAATATAATTTTCATCAATTTTATATAACTTTTTATAAGGCGAAAATATTGCACCAGCTCTTGCAATAGGCATTATATTTTTGTAAGAACTCATTATTCTCTATGTAATTTGCATTTTACATACTTAAAAGTGGTGGATATTCCCCGCAGTGTATGACTAATTAAGTGGTCGCTAAGTGGCTGCGGAGATTTCGTGTGTGTATTCATTGCCCACTGACTCAGCTAACGCCAAGTTTGTTGCCTAAGTCTTTTGTTTTGGCCGTTCGCCTCACCGATTCTTGAGCTTGTGTTTTTATCTCGTGTGTGCTTGCAGGTTTAGCCAGCTTCGCAGACGCTGCCTACCCGTATTATGGCACCAAGATCGGAGCCCTGACCCGCCTGCATCACGGCGTCTCCGGCGATGTGTACGCCGTGGACTCGCGCACCATCTTCATCAAGAAGTTCAACTACGACGGCGAGGCGCCGGCGGCCTACTTCTATGTGGGCAACACGGCGCGGCCCAGCAACGAGGGTGCCGCCCGGCTGAGGGACGAGAGGGGCGGAACCGCCTCGCTGACGCGCCGTTACCGCAACAAGGACGTCACCCTGTCGCTGCCCGAGGGCAAAACGCTGCGCGACATCAAGTGGTTCTCGGTGTGGTGCGATGAGTTCGCTGTGAATTTCGGCGACGTCTCCATTCCGGCCAACCTGGACTTCCCACGGCCGCAGAAGATCAACGCCCTGAGGGGCGTCCATGGCGTCTCCTCCGACAACATTGTCATCGTGGATGCCCAGACGCTGCTGGTGCCCAATTTCAGCTACGACGGCGAAGCGCCAGGTGGGTACCACTTCTGAACTAATATTTTTAAAGTATTAAGCATAAAACAGGATATTTTTCATAAAAACCTTAAGAGCAACAGGTATAATAGGGTCTCAGAATATTATTTTAAAATTTCATATAATTTACAAATCTTTTTTAATTTAAAGCAGGAAAATTTTCAAAAAAGCTATGAACTATGAGTATTACAGGGTCGTAAAATATAATTTAAAGATTTTTTAAATATAATAAAAATATTTATAAAATATAAATTGAAAATTTTTTAATATAAATTAAATTTAAATGCTTATTAAATATAATTTAAATATTTATTGAATAAATTTTAAAAATTTTTACATTACCTATTGCTTAATCATATTAAAAGCAATATTTAAATTCTTCAAATGCTTGATAGCACATTAATTACCCACTTTAAAATAATTCCTAATATCAAAAAGCACTTATTCTAAACTTATTTGATACTCATTTGCAAAGCTTCTGATTGCAGTAACCAATAACAATGATTTGCATTACTTAAAACAATTTTTTTTTCATTTAGGGGAACTCCCACTGAATCTTACCCGTTGTGCTAAAAAAAAATAATGCAAACAATTAATACTGGATCAATAAAGTGCTACCGTCATAAGTGCGGGTATAATATAAAAAAATTAAATGTTAATTATGAGATCAAAACCTGAAAGAATATATAAATTTTGTGGAATTTTGTTTTTTCAACAATTAGGGATACGAAATAATTTACTTGAATATTATTTACAGATGCCAAATTCTGGGTGGGACGTGGCCAGCGGCCCACTTCCGAGGGACTGAGGATTCCGGACGAGAACGGCAAGGAGAATCCGCTGCGTCGCTACGAGCGCAAAACAATTGTGCTAACGCTGCCCGAGGATCTGACCATCTTCGATATCGGCCACTTTGGCGTTTGGTGCGAGGCCTTCACCGTCGATTTCGGCCATGTCCGCCTCCCGGAGGGCCTCAATGTGCCGCCCTCGCTGAAGATGCTCGGCATCAGTCCACAGGTAAAGAAGAACGCCAGCCAGATCTTAAGCGAGCTGCAGCGCTGATTGCTGATTGCTACTACTGATCGCTGATCGGTGATCGGTGAACGCGGTAGATGGGTGTAACTCTGTGTGTGTAACTCTATTTATATGCAATCGTATTTATTGTTGTCTATATGCAAAATATTTATCAATCAATTCGATTCGGATCCGGCACTGCGGCACTACGAGAGTCGTGACCGGAAATTCCTAGACTGTAAGCTGGACGGACGGCGGAGGAGAGATCCAAAATAAATATATACATATATTTATATACTTATATATACATACATATGTGCAACACATTCAATAATATATATATATTTATGTGTCAATGTAATACTCATGCTGCTTGTTATTTGTGTTTTGTTGTCTTGATCAGCTTTTGCTTGAGCTCCGGGAGCGTCTTATACAAAATGAAATCTGTGTGGGACTGAATCCTAATTGTTAATCCACATCCACCTCAAAAAAAACCCAAAAAGCACACACAAACAAACAAAGTTCACACGCCAAACGCACACACATAAACACACACACAATTCCCAAAAAAAAAATCAAAAACATATTCCTGTGATCTACTAACCACCCAAGCGAAATCAAAAACATTTTTCATTTTGTATAATAAAACCATTCAAAAAGCAAAAATCGTTTCGAATACAGCAAAACAAAAATGCAAACATTTCGGGTATGCTCAAAATTTTGACTTTGGCCAAAGCTTTCTCCTCCCCATCCCAAAAATCCCCGAAAATCCCATTCCACATCCACACGCACACACACCCGCACCGCACATTCCCCAATCCAAGTCCAATATCGAACAAAAATCCAATTCCATATCCGCTTCCGTTTCCGATCCAATCGAACCTTCCCTTAAACCAATCTCTTCCAGTCGAAGCTCAACTGCGAGGTGCTCTACGACGATCTGGCATTCGAGGTGCGCTGGGCGGTGGCCGGCGAGAGCATCGTGGTCCAGTTGGTGGCCAAATTGGGTAAGTCGGACTCGATTCCCGGGTGCTAACTGCTCCTAATGAGCGGAAGTTCACATACCGCCCCTGTAAAATGACAGGCGCTGACATTCAGCAGACTGTGAAGACATTAGCTTTGTGTTAATTGAGGTTTTATGAATACCAACAGAGATATTTACGATACATCGGATTTAAAACAGAAAAAGAATTAAAAAAATTAAATTTTTTAGTGATCATATAATAGTAATTTATTTTTAAAAGTTAGATTAGTTTTATTTAAATAAATAATTTATTAAATGAAATATAGTTTATCAAGGAAGTTATTTTTTAAAAAATCGTTAATATTGTAATAAAATTGTTTTAATAATATTTTTCAATTTTTTTTATTTCTTTATAAATATTAACTATTTAAAAATTGATTTGTTGTAAAACCTAATTTTTTCAATGGTTTTGATTTATCTTACAATTTTAGAAATTAAATTAAATTTAAATTAAATTTATCAAACGGAAAAAGAGGATTTTTTTATACTTGCTCAAACTAAAAAATATTGTTAATATCCGCAATTTAACTGATTTTACAAGCTATAATTTTAATATAAATTTAGACAAAGAAAATTTTGAACTTTTTGTAATTTTCGTAGTAATTTAAATCACTTTGCCTGACCTATCCCATTTATTTTGTTGACAAGCCCTCGGCGAAAAGCCAAAAACTTACTGACTGCTGCAACTACTGCAGCATCGGCTGCTGGTGATTTATGATGCTTTGACATTTTATCGGGTACAGTTAGCAGGCAGGGGGAGATGCCGCGATGGCAACAATAAAATCCAGTTAGCATCCAAATTGACCGATCAGCAGCATCCACATATTCACATATCCACGGCAGCAGCATCGCTGGCAGAATAACAAGTTGCGAATTATGACGACTGGTTTTATTGCGCAACTCGATTGCTGGCTGGGATGCCTCGGATGGGGTGGATGGTGGACAAGTGGATGGCAGCGATTTGTTGGTGCTGCATCTGCAATCACGAGCACACCATGGGACACCATACTTTGGCCATATCCATATCCATGCCCATCCGCCACTGGTCTTACTCCAAAGCTGGGCAATTTGCAACCGCTAAGAATGCCGCCAGGAATTTTCACCGGGAAAATGCCTGCCAACCGGTTAACCAGGCCAGAATTGGGGCGATCGACTTTCGTTGATTGCGGGGCAGCCAGTAGCACTTCCCATAGAATTTAACTGCACTTGAAAAAATAATTTAGAAAAAAGAAAAAACTTAAATGAAATATAAAAGCCAATAATGATAAATGTTAAATTTAAATTAATTTAAACAGGGAGTTTTTCGAGATTAAAGTGTTTAGAAATGGGTTCTAGAAAATAAATAATAATAAAGTTAAATTTTATAATATTCAACAAATTATTTTTGGAAATATTTCATTTTGGAAATTCATGATCAATTTTTCCGTAATGATTTTTAAAATCTCACATTCATTTTAATAATTTTTCCCAAGCTACGAAATCTTCGAAAACTTCTCACCTTCTTTATGTACCCACAGAACCGAACCACTACATGTCCTTTGGAATCTCGCCGAGCAAGAACATCAGCCAGATGATCGGCGCTGATGCAGTGGTCGCCTGGGTGGATCCCCAAACCGGAAACGGATTCGCCACGGACTACTTTCTGGAGGGCAAGGCCCAGTGCTCCGGCGGACGAGGCGCCTGTCCGGACACCAAGATCTCTGAGAAGACCAACTCCATTCGCCTGCTGAATGCCGCCATGGTGAATGGCTACTCGATTGTGACCTACCAAAGATCCCTGGCTGCCACCGATCGTCTGGATCTGCCCATCTCGATAACGGAAGCGGAATCGGTGGTCTGGGCAATTGGACCACTGAACGACTATCGCGAGGTCTCCTTCCACACGTTCTATAACAAGCACCTGCACCACATCGAGTTCGGTCGCCAGCCAAAGTGGAATTGCCCCCTGCCCGAGGGCGCTCGTCCTGGCAGCAACTCCTCCGAACAAGAGGATTCCGCCCCAGCGGCCCAAAGTTCAACCGGTGGAGCTGGTTATCCGCCAGCCGGAAGGCCCAATATGGAGCCCGACGAGGAGTTCTATGAGAATCGTGCGGAGGCACTGCACCGCCAGCCGCCGCAGAGGCGCCAGGAAACGGCCATCATCACCCAAAGACGTCCAGTTCCCACTCCCAAGCCGGTGAACAGCAATGGTGCCTGGGACATCCCGGCCATTCAGTGCCACGAACCGGAGGACGGAGTGTTCTACGCCCAAATGGGTCCCACGGGAGGAAAGCACGGCTATCCAGCAATCACCGGTGAGAGTCTCTACTACTTCTATAAACTTCTATAGATTTAAATACAATTTTTCATGATTTCTAAAGTTAAGATACCTTACCTTAAATATCAGCTGAAGTTTAAAACATACTCATAAAATAATTAACTCTGAATTTTAGAACTTTCAAGTTAAAGAATTCGAATTCTTTTTGGGTTAATTGGCCCTTGAACTAGAGTTTTAATAGGGTAAGCTCTATTGGGAGTCCTAATTTAGGACTAGAATTTGAGGCTATGTACCCCGAAATATTAATTTATTAAGGCAAAAGACATGTTTTTTTCTATTACGAAATTTTTAGATTTAACTGGTTATAGCTAACTTCTAGTATCACACTATATTATTTATTCTACATGAAATATTGAAATTTTGAAATATTTGTTTATCTTAGGCCACGTCGGCTGGGGCATTTCGTGGTACATCAACGGACTTCTGATTCCCGAGATCCATGTGGTGCGCGGCAGGACCTACACCTTTGTGGTGGAGGGCGGAAACAACCCAGACATTCCGGCCAAGTACCATCCGTTCTACATCAGTGACGATCCTGTGGGAGGTTACGAGCACAAACGCGAGGAGGAGAAGAAGGTAATACCTCTAAATTTAGATGAAGCAAATAAATAAAATTAATAATATTACACTCCCTTCCAGGCCGTTCGCATCTTCGCAGGGGTGCATCGCTCCCGTTCCGGCCAGGTCACGCCCACCGGCGTGGGCCGCCTCTGCAACTGGACGCCGGACGTGGAGGGTCCTCCGGCGGACGACTACCAGTCCTTTGGCGCCTACCAGCGCACCCTCACCCTCAAGTGCGACGCCGGGGAGCCGGGCGTCATCAGCTGGAAGCCGGACAGGAGTACGCCGGACACGGTGTACTACCACTGCTTCACGCACCGCTACCTGGGATGGAAGATCCACGTGCACGACGCCTGCGACTCGGAGGCGGGCGGACTGAAGGGAGCCGCCTCAGAACGCCACGAGATCCGGTTGCCAGCGGCCGAGCTAGCCTCATCCGCGGCTCAACCGGCTCCCGTGCACGAGGACTACGCCGGCGAGGCGTCCGTGCGGCACGAAACCAAGGTCAGCGTCAACGATAATTTTTTATTGAAGCACCAAACCGATTTGATTAAGAACCACAATATGAACGGAACACCGCCCAAACTGAGTTTTGAAATAACGAAATCTTCGGAAATAACCAAACTGATTTCAGATGGCATCCGCGCTGCTGAGGCTCTCGAGGAGAGCCTGAAGAAGAACCCGAATCTGAACCCGAACCTGAACCCCAATCAACATCCCAACCAACAGTACCCGAAACCGAAATTGAACGTGACCCACCACCACCACCACCCGGCCGAGATTTTGCTGGGCGAGACCCATGCCCACAAGCTGAATGCATCTCCATCCGCATCCGCATCGGCATCCGCATTCCCATCTCCATCCCCAGCCACACTGAAGCTACCCATCTTCGCGAGTGGTCCCCATCTCATCCACCATCCACCCCCGCACCCCCTGCATCGCCTGCACCACCATCCGCAGCTTGCATCCCCCCATTCGCATCCGCATCTCCATTTGCATCATCACAATCTAACCGCTAATCTTCCAGCGCTGGCCCAGAAAACCATTGGACTCTCTGAGTTCCTGCGTCCGCCGCAGAACGCACCGCTCTTCCATCCGGTGAAGCTGCCCGGCCGACGACCCTTTCCCGCGCCCATTAAGAAGGTGCCAGCCTCGCGGCCTGTGCTTCCGCAGCAACATCCGCACCTGCATCCGCAGCATCCCGTGCTCCTGCAGCAGCAACCCTCGCTGATTGTAAGTCACTACAGGAAGCCGGTGCCGGGTCTGCTGAAACCCTTTGTCAAGGAGAAACCTTTTCCTCTCCAACCGCTGGCTGCCTCTGTTTTGCTCCTGGGTCAACCCACTGAACTGGGCGGGCTGAGCGCCAAGGGGGAGCGACTGAAGGTCAAGGGTAAACCCAAAATACCAGTGCCCTATGTGGACCTAGAACCACAGGGTTCTCTGCAGAACACGGCTTTCTTTAATCAACCTGCCGGAAAGGGGGAACCAAAACCAGTGGCCCCCAGTTCCAGTTCCATGCCCAGCTCAACAACAAGCATACCTTTGGTGAAACGTCCTCCGGTGAAGGAACCCTCTCAAGAGGAGATCGCCAGCATGCGTCCTGCGGTCAATCAGGGCTTCAAACCCGACACGGTGATTGTGGAGAGCGGATTC
The DNA here is from genome assembly GCA_037075245.1 of Drosophila mimetica. NCBI lineage: Eukaryota > Metazoa > Arthropoda > Insecta > Diptera > Drosophilidae > Drosophila > Drosophila mimetica. The sequence continues at coordinate 13,239,069 of JBAMCH010000023.1, forward strand.
CGTCCCATCATGCGCACCGATGGCACTGGTGTGCAGCTGCCCAAGGAGATCATCGAACAGGTGGCAAATCGTCGCGAGGATCCTGGCTCCGAAATCGATGAGGTGATGGAAACGGATACTTTATTCCTGACCGCCCAGCAAGGTGGCAGTGAAACCCAAAGCTTTGAGCCCATGTTTATACCATCTCCGCTGGACAGTACCAATGCCACGAAAATATTAAGGGTCAATGTAAAGGAGGTTAGTCCTACAGCCTCCGCTTTGAGATTACCATCGGCAGCTTTGGAGCATGCGCTGCCCTCCGCCTCGGAGTTGAGAAAACCCACCTTGGATGAGCTCTTTGGCGAGGAGATGAACGAGGAGGAGCTGGAACTGGAGCCACTGCCAGATGATGAGGAGGAGCTACTGGAAGAGACCACCAAGAGGGTAGCCATAAGCTCTACAAAAGAGAATCCCAGCTCGAGCAGCACTACCACGACCAAGAAACCCAAGGAAACCGAACTCTTGGAAGATCTCTTTGGACCAGATGAGGAGGATATATACGCTGATGAGATGGAAATGGAAATGGATGACCGTGTGGCAGCCGCTGCGGAGCGGATTGACACCTACTACCTGCCACCGGACAACCGGAAGGTTCCTCACGCCAGTCTGCCCAGTGGAGCCCTCTACACCTTCGATGGCAAGTCGGTGGTGGACAGCACCCTGGTGCTGCCGCCCAAATTGGATGCCACTGGTATTGGTGGCGGAGTCCAGCAGCGACATGCCCAGTATGGGCTGACACCCCTGGAGCAACTGGTGCGAACCACTCCGCAGTTCGGGATCTACAGGGGAGAGTTACCACAGGAGTTCCGGGGCACCGAACCACAACCCGTTTCGGAATATTCCCATCCAGCGCCCTTTAGTCGAAGCACCACTCCGGGATCTTCCAGCAGCAGTGGCAGCACCATTTATGCGTACTCCTCATCGCCTGGAACATCCACATCCTTCTCGCCATCGCCATCGCAATCGTCATCGTCCGCCTCATCGCCATTGTCCTCATCATCGCTGAGACCCATTTCCACCAAGTTGCAACTTCTGAAGCCGGAGGGCCGCAGGGCGTAGGATCTGCAGTAGCGAAATTATAAGCTAGAACTAGCACTTAACCGTTCTGGGGTGTACTCTCTCATAACCACGTTACATTTACTCGTAAACCTGTATTAGCCCGTAGTTTTCTTTTAACAATTATGATGCTCTTAATTTTAAACGAACGCATGAATTTTATTAGCTAAGCTAACCGATTGTGTGTAAGCCGCATTTTAGTCGTTGTGAAATAAAACCAAGAATTAATCTGAATTGTGTTTCGGATGTCGGACTTAACGGAGTGTCAGAGGTTCCAATTTGAATCACTCCAAACGATATTTTCAATTGGTTGATTTTTCTATGTTTTGTGGACAATATAAACAATATAAAGTTGTTCTCTTTCTAAAAAGCCGTCTAATGATTAATAAAAAAAGTTTTTTTAAAAATGGCGCCAAATGTAAAAATATCGATAGGAATAAAGCCAAAACGCCAAAAATAGCTAGATTTTTTGTGGTATATTTGCAAGTGTAAGTACGGTATATTTCTGAGAACAGTTGTATTTTATAATACGGTCATACTGAACGCGTGTTTTTGTTGTTGCGTTGCGCTGCTGCCATTTGTTTAATTTTAATTTTTAAGTTTAAACAAATATGTCGGCGCAGTACCAGAGATTCCTGAAAGTACTTGAAAAGTGGCCAGCGGAGAAATCGAAAATCGGCAGGTGAGCAAAAGATTGGCTTTAAAATACAATGCTATCATGAATGTTCGTTCTGGCGGCGCAACCACATTGGATTATCTAACAAATAAATATTGCCAATATTTCATATTATTTGTATTCAAATGTAACAGTATGTTGTGGCAATGTTTGATAGCTATATGGTTTATCAGATCAGTTTGGCAATATGAAAATATGGAAAAAATTTACATGCAAACTTTTCTATCCGCCGGCGCGCCAAGAAATTTAGGTTCCACACCAGCTGATTCAAAGATTTGTGGACTGTGGGCTTTGTTCGGCCTGGTCAATTGTGGAACTTGGATATCAGTTACCTGATCTTGGCTTAAAAGGGCTTACATTGTCTTACCAGTTTTCCGATCGTTTAGACATCTTGGCACCTTAATTGTTTTTGTGAAAAAAAATGGCTTCTAAATTCGCATATCAATTGGAACCGGAGGAAAGTCTTTTTGGCCATGGCCTTGAGTAAGTTGGTTAATCCATTTGATTTTGTATTAAATATGTTCTTAATTTTGAATATTATAATAAGTTATTATAATTATGAATAACTTTAGCTCGATTTGTAGCGTAAAGTCGTGCTGATAATGAGCTATGGATAATTATACATGGGCACTTTTAACTTCCAAGTTTAACCGGTGTTTAATTATTTTCGGTGCTTCGGAATTGGTTTATTAAAGAAAATATGGTTGGCTAATTTTTATTAGGTTTTCTTAATTATTACAAGATATTTTATTTATTATAATATATTTAAAACATGAAATATTGAGGGTCGATTAACACAACGTTTTTATGTATATTAAAAGATTTCCCTGTTGACAAGAATTTTAAATTAGTCAAGGCCTAAAATTGCATATTTTTTTGAGGGAAGTTTTAATTAAACGAACAACAGATCACCAAGGCAGGTTTTTTGCTACACTGACAAGCTCGTTAGTTAGCTATGTTTATGGGTTCCAATTACCCCACAACCCAAGTGGTTTTACAAATAAATCTCACACTTTCCCGAAAAAGTGAATGAACCTCCTGAACAACTGCGCCGCATGGAACGAACATCCGCCACAGAAAATACACACAAATCGACTCCATTAGCAGCAAATGCACTTAAACTTTCTCTCCTCTAACCCCACAAAAAGGGATCTCGGCGAGCAGATTCGCAAGCAGGTGACCAAGCTCACCAGTCTCGAGGAGGGAGCCACGGACAAGGGCCTGGACCGCCAGATCGAAGCTCTGGAGAGGCTCTCCAATAACGTCTACGCCAAGAAGTATCCGCGCACGTACGAATCCACGGCCACCGGACTAACAGCCGCCCAGTGCAGCCAAGTCCTGAGCTCCGAGTTCCTGCAATATCTCAACGAGGGTGCGGGCTCCAAGAAGAAGTAGCACCATGATGAAGCGACTCCTAATTCCCACTAGACTGAGACTGGATTTATTGAGGCGTAACTCTATTGAAACGACGGCGGCTGCATCTCCTTCCTTCCATGTTCCCGTGCTCTGCGACACAGCCATTGATTACCTGCAACCCCTTGCGGGAGGGACCTATTTCGACATGACCTTCGGAGCTGGTGGCCACACGCGGCGTCTACTGGACAAGTGTCCCGAGGCAAAGGTCTACGCCTTAGATCGAGACCCCGTGGCCCATCAGCTAGCCCGCGAGATGAGCGAATCGGCGGAGTACAAGGGCAGGCTGATTCCGCTCCTCGGAAAATTCTCTGATTTACCAAAACTATTCAAGGAACACGGTCTATCCAAAAACTCGGTGGACGGAATGCTCTTCGATTTCGGCTGCAGTTCCATGCAGTTCGATGAGGCGGTGCGGGGCTTCTCCATCTCCCGGGACGGACCCTTGGACATGCGAATGGATGGTGGCCAAAGCGGAGGAGTTACGGCTGCCGAGGTGTTGGCCCACGTGGAGGAAGGCGATCTGGTGAAGATTCTGCGCACATACGGAGAGGAGAAGGCGGCGAAGAAGATTGCCAGAGGTCTGATAGACGCACGCAGTGCCCTGTTTAAAATTGAGACCACTAGGCAGCTGGCGGATATAGTGGAAAACATCATGGACGGAGGAGCCAGAAAAGACAAGCTTCGCAGACACGCACATTCGGCCACCAAGACCTTTCAAGCTATCCGTATATTTGTGAACAACGAGCTGAACGAGATCAACTACGGCATGGTGTTGGCCAAAGAAATCCTCCGTGTGGATGGTCGCCTGGTGACAATCACCTTTCACTCACTGGAGGACACCATCGTGAAGCGCCACATCAACGGAAATGTTTTGGCCGGCGCCGCCAATGCCCTGCCCCTCAAGTACTCCAGTCACTATGCCATCGATGAACCGGAAATGCTAGAATCCTTGACCAAGAAGAACTGGAAGCAACTCCACCGCCATGTCATCGTGCCAGATGCCGAGGAGGTGGCCAGGAATACCCGCAGTCGATCCGCCAAGCTGAGAGCAGCCGTGAAAACAAACTGAACGCATGCCAATAAATTCCCTCGGTCTAGTCCAAAAAATGCTCCCTATCAAAGTCTATGTTTCTCTCTATCTCACTTTATGCTCTGCATGTTTGGACTGCTACGCTTATCTGCCCAACCAATTGGCACCTGCTGATAAGGACTGGTTTATCTATTTACCGGAGTTATTTGTGGTTCTCGTGCAGAATGGTTTAGGTTTTTGTTTAGTTAGATTAGGAAATTGCTGTTAATTGCCAGGTAGAGAGGTAGTTTGTTACAGTGGGACCAAAATGGAATTGAGTTCTAAATATTTCATTTATTTATAATAATTTAAAAACAAACATTTTCCAACCTACTAGCTGTATTTTTATAACAAAAGTTATTACCATTTCCCTCATGGCTTCCATAGTCCATGTGTTTTATGAGCTCGTTGAACTCTTGAGTGTTACTTCAAGTGCTTCATATCAGTGGCCAACGGATTTGATATGGAAATCATTTTTGCCAGCCACTTTCCACGATCACAGCCATGGTATATGTTTACCATTCCCACTGCTGCGGTTGTTTTTCTCCCAGAGATCGGTCATGTTGCGGCTCTTAGAGCCGCTGGCATACGTCAGCCGGTGTTTGTTGTTCACGGTTGCCAATCGCAAGATGTGACCCGCGAGAAACCCGAAACCGATAATCTGGAGGGCGACTGATAAGGGAGCGGGATTAAAATAAAATAGAGCGGGGCGGGGCAGAGCACCTATGTGGGCTATAGATAGGAGTGTCCGTGGAACACGCCGCTCAGTTGCATTGCGCGAGCCGAGTTGGCGTGGCTAGTGAGGCGGAAATTTCGGGCTTCCGGACTAAAGTACTTAACGGGCTTACGTTTTTTCAGCGGAGAGTGGAGAGCAGAGCCGGCGGTCGAGATGAGCGGGGCCAAGATTATATCGGGCACGGCGGTGGCTAAGTGAGTGGGCGTAACATTCGGATTGTAGATCCCTGCTTTATCCCACCCCATCCCCCCCACGATAGATCCATTCGCGAGGAACTGCGCAACGATGTGGCGGCTATGGGCAAACAACTGGCGGACTTTGTGCCCGGCTTGAGGATCGTCCAGGTGGGCGGACGCGAGGATTCCAATGTCTACATCCGCATGAAGATCAAGGCGGCCACAGAGATCGGAATCGATGCGGCCCACGTCCAGCTGCCCCGATCAATCACCGAGGTGGAGCTGCTCGATAAGGTGAGTGTGCCACTGAAGGGGGTTATGCAATGATCACTCCAATGTATAATCACTTGAAAACATTAATATTGCATGCTTTATTTAATTTCAAAACAAATGGGGTTTTATGAAACCAAATTTCAGCACAGAAACGAATAGATACGGTATAAAGATAAATATTACATGGTTATAGTATCAAAATATCACTTTTTAAATCCGTTAAAGTATGGAATCTTTCTGATAATTTTACAAAAAGAAGTTCTTAGCTATGTTAAATTCTTATGTAATTAGTCTATAATTTTCTCTCTAATTTAAGACCCTAAAAAACCTGTATATAACCAATAAAGAATGAGGACTAATTGACTTACCCTTGCAGATTAATGACCTTAACGAGGATCCTAAGGTACATGGCATCATAGTGCAAATGCCCCTGGACTGCGACACTCCCATCGATTCGCATCGCATTACGGACGCCGTTTCTCCGGAAAAGGATGTTGATGGTCTGCACACAGTGAACGAGGGTCGCCTGGCCATTGGTGACCAGGGAGGATTCCTGCCATGCACCCCGTGGGGCTGCCTGGAGCTCATCCGTCGCTCTGGAGTGGAGATCGCCGGAGCCAGGGCTGTGGTCCTGGGTCGCAGCAAGATCGTGGGCACTCCCGCCGCCGAGCTGCTTAAGTGGGCCAATGCCACGGTCACGGTGTGTCACTCAAAGACCCGCAACCTGGAGGAGATCACTCGCAGTGCCGACATCCTGGTGGTCGGAATCGGCGTGGCCGAGATGGTCAAGGGTTCGTGGATAAAGCCCGGTGCCGTGGTCATCGATTGCGGCATTAATGTGAAGCCAGGTGAGTGATGACTAGGTTCTTATCTTTTTTGGTTAATATACCACTATAAGACACCTTTTGAATATAAACTGTAGGGCATGTATAACTTAAGATCAGCTCTTCCATTTTGTGGGTTCATATTTTTCCTAATCTTTCCACTTTCAAACATTTCCACTTGTTCATTGACTTTCCCTGAATCGCTTATCAACGCAGTTGACCCCCTGGTGGGTCTCCTAGCCGCCGGAGATAAGAATTGATTTTGTTTTAAAAAATAATGCTCTCTGGAATTAGTTAGGGAACAGCTCCCGATCGGGGTGAATCGATCTTAGAAGCCCGCCTAATTCCTTACTGATCTTTGTTTAGACGCCAGCAAAGCCAGCGGCACCCGGCTGGTGGGCGACGTGGACTACGAGGAGGCTCTCCAAGTGGCTGGACATCTGACGCCCGTGCCCGGTGGCGTAGGACCCATGACGGTGGCCATGCTGATGAAAAACACCGTGCGATCGGCGGCCCGATCTCTGGAGCGTCTGATCAAGAGTGAGTGGTCCCTGCAGCCGCTGCCCCTGAAGCCCTCGCGTCCGGTTCCCAGTGACATTGTGATTGCCCGTGCCCAGAGGCCCAAGGACATTGCCGTGCTGGCCAAGGAGATCGGCCTGGAGGCGCGAGAGGTTTCCCTGTACGGCAACAAGAAGGCCAAGATCTCGCTTTCGGTGCTGGATCGTCTGGCGGACAAGGAGGCGGGTCACTATGTGGTCGTGGCCGGCATGACACCCACGCCCTTGGGTGAGGGCAAGACCACCACACTGATGGGCTTGGTCCAGGCTCTGGGAGCCCACAAGCTGAGGAACACCATGGCTGCGTTGAGACAACCCTCCCAGGGTCCCACTTTCGGCATCAAGGGAGGAGCTGCCGGCGGTGGCTACGCACAGGTGATTCCCATGGAGGAGTTCAATCTGCATCTGACAGGCGATATCCATGCGGTGTCTGCAGCCAATAACCTGCTGGCCGCCCAGCTGGACACGCGCATCTTCCACGAGAACACCCAAAAGGACAAGGCCCTGTACGATCGACTAGTGCCCAAGGTCAAGGGTCAGCGGACTTTCAGCCCCATTCAGCTGCGTCGTCTCAAGAAGCTGGGAATCACCAAGACCGATCCCGACACCCTGACCGAAGAGGAGTACGGATCCTTCGCCCGGCTGGACATCGATCCCGAGACCATCATGTGGGAGCGCGTTGTGGACATCAACGATCGGTACCTGCGAACCATCACCGTTGGACAGTCGCCCACTGAGAAGGGCATTTCGAGGGAGACGCGGTTCTCCATCTCGGTGGCCAGTGAGATCATGGCTGTGCTGGCGCTATCCCGCTGCCTGGAGGACATGAAGCAGCGGCTGGCCGATATGGTGGTGGCCTTTGACAAGCGGGGCAAACCCGTGACCGCCGACGATTTGGGTGTCACTGGTGCCCTAGCCGTTCTGCTCAAGGATGCCCTCGAGCCCAACCTGATGCAGTCCCTGGAGGGAACACCTGTGCTGGTGCACGCCGGTCCCTTTGCCAACATTGCCCACGGCTGCAACTCCATCATCGCCGATGAGATTGGCCTGAAGCTGGTGGGCAAGGATGGATTCGTCTGCACAGAGGCAGGATTCGGTTCGGACATTGGCATGGAGAAGTTCTGCAACATCAAGTGCCGCACTTCGGGACGCAAACCGAATGCCATGGTGCTGGTGGCCACCGTCAGAGCCATCAAGATGCATGGCGGCGGAGCCCCTGTCACCCCCGGAGCCCCACTGAATAAGCAATATACCGAGGAGAACCTGGAGCTCGTCCAGAAGGGACTGCCCAATCTGCTCCAGCACATCGCCAACGGCAAGGCCTTTGGCATGCCCGTGGTGGTGAGCTTAAATGCCCATTCCGCCGACACTCCGGCGGAGCACGAGTTGGTCAAGAAGGCTGCTCTGGAGGCTGGTGCCTTCGCCGCCGTCGTCGCCACCCACTGGGCTGACGGAGGAGCTGGAGCCGTCGAGTTGGCCGATGCCGTGATCAGGGCCTGCGAGCAGGGCAACCAATTCCGTCTGCTCTACGACGTGGAACTGCCGCTCCTGGAGAAGATGAACAAGATCGCCACGACGATGTACGGAGCTGGAAAGGTGGTGCTCTCGCCGGCGGCCGAGGAGAAAGTCAAGCGGCTGACGGAGGCGGTAAGTTTACATAATTTCCTGTAATGAATAACCAATATTTCTAACCACTTTTTGAATTCCAGGGCTTTGGTAATCTTCCCATCTGCATGTCAAAGGTATCGGGCTCATTCACAGGCGATGCCAAGATCAAGGGCGCTCCCAAGGGTTTCACCCTGGACGTGGAGGATGTGTATGTTTCGGCTGGAGCCGGCTTTGTGGTCGCCATGTGCGGTGAGGTCACCAAAATGCCAGGTCTTCCCACCCGCCCGGCGATATATGACATTGATCTGAACACGGAAACCGGACAAATCGAAGGTCTCTTCTAGGCTGCTCTAATTCCAAAATCATTTGTATATCAAAATTCCAAAATATTATCAAATTCGATTTAAATTGTATATAAAATTATATAGAGATAAGTTTTAAAGTTTGTAAACCAAAATAAATTTTGACGGTTTGTGGTGACACTTAAAATTCTTAATTGTATGTAAAGTAAATACTATATAGTTTTTGCAACGATTAAGGTTTTTAATGTTTAAAGAGATACGTTCAAATACTGCATTTTTTTTTTGTTTAAAATTCTTTTATTGATATATATATATCTTTTTGATGTACACAGTTTGAAAATGTATAAATTTCGCAATTTACAGCTGAAAAAGGGAGGCGCTTCCCTCGACTTAACATTTTAGTTTTCCAAATGAAGTAACGCGCAAAGTAAAGCTTCGATTACAACTTTTTACCCTGTTTGTCCACTGAAACGGAACCATCTTTTCTAGTGGGCCATTTGTCAGTGCTCACCTCACTGATACGCGGCGTATCATCATACTCTCCCTTTCGTGTCTTGGACATTATCTTGAAGTAGTGGGCAATGATCTGGTCGATCCTCGGTCCTTCAGATGTGCTTGCTAGTTCCTTTTCGCAGCGCGATACTACATTCGTGAGCAGACCTCCTGAGCGAAAGAACTTAATGTTGATATCCCGCTTGACCCATTTGCAAATCTGACTATGGGTGACCGGCTCAAAAATTCTAGTAAACTTGTAGAAGTGTTCATAGGTCTCGTTCATCTTCCGCATCTTAAGTTCCCCTATTTTGGGAATATCCAGGTGAGGTCGTCTGATAATGTGGTACGGGTCGAACTGCTCGGAAAAGTTCGAGTAACGCACAGCGGGCCAGTCGAGATTCAGAAGCGTGTTATAGAGCTTCTTTGGGTGTCCAAGGATGCCGTGGGACACATCGATCAAGTGGAGCTGCGATCCAGGCACAATGTACTCCATCTCAAGCTGGGCAATGCGGGCATCGGTGCCCCTGTACTTGCGCCTTCCTATCCACAGGATGGGCATGTCCTCCGGAGCAACGTTCTGCAGCTCCTGGACGAGCGGAGAGATCTGAACGCGATAGTTAAGATTCTTACTGTTTCTTCCGTACAGAAGACTTCGCTCCGCCTCCGTGAAGTTGAGGTACTCAGGATGGGCGGAAACAAAGTGTTCTGAGCGGAAGAGACGGTTCATCTCCATCTCGATGATATAGTAGGCTCTGCGATGCATGCAAATCCAGATTATCTGGATGGCCACTGCCAAAAACTGCTCATGAAAATACTTATCACGGATAGTGGCTGAAATGTTGGAAATCTCCTTCATGTGATAGTACTTGGCCATCAGTCCCTTCCCCTTGATGATCTCACAGTAGTTTCGGGCCACCAACATGCGGTACTGGCTCAAGTAAACGGAAAAGGTCCTCTTCATATCGATGGTCTGCTCACTCTGGACTTGGCCCGCAAGTTCATCGCGGCGAATTAAAACGAACTCCACGAGGCGTAAATAGTACTCGAAGTACAGTACCAGGGCATGAAGCACTGAGTGGACCGGGGGTTCGTGCATGAACTTAACGAACATGTAAGTTAAAAACTCCCGAGGCATAAGGTAGAGTACCAAATCCCTAATATCCCGCATCACCACAGTGTCACTGTTGTTGGTCTTCGATCGCACATACTCCTGGCGAAAGATGAGCTCCTCCTCCTGGTCCATGGTGCGAAGGAACTTGTATCCGTTGGTGGTTATGTAGCGCTCCCGGGCGTCCTCGAGATCATTGTGCGCCTGGAAGTGGAGGCAGTCCTTCTCCGCATCCCACGACCACTTTCCGCTGTAGTACTTGGGGGCGTAGTTATCCACATGGACGCGCTTCATTGTACTCGGATGGGTAAATGGTTTGTGTCTTGTGTTTTTATAGTTTATATTTTTAAAGTACTTGTTCTGTTGTGTACGCGACGACGTTTATGGACTTATGACCTTTTTCAGAATCCATAAAAAGTGAAGTTTATTTCCCATGATACTCTGCATATATGGCCCTTATTCTTTTTCTAGGTCATGAGGGTTTCTTTAAAAATATTTCGATATCTTTATGCTATAATAGTGCAGTACTGATCGGTCACCTTTAAAGGTCTAACGGCATAGCGTCATATCTTCGCCGACGATTTGCACTGGGCGGAGATATGACGGCGGAGATATGTCGCTATCCCAGTTTGAGTTGTGGCATGTGAGTCAAAAGTTTTCATAGTTAGGGGTTCAAATCAAAGGGCTTGATACCCATAAACTTTTTTGTCAATTTACTAGATAAACCTTTTTCCTATTCGACACTTGGTTAGGCTACCGGCCAGAGTATCCGGCGTGAGTTCCAGCATGTTCCGGCGCAACAACGCCCATCCGGTCATCCGGCAGTTTATCCTGCGCACCGCAGTGCTCACTTACCTGGGGAAGGATCTACGCCAGCAATACGACGAGTTCTGCCTCTTGAGCGCCCACCTAGCCAAGCACAGCCTGAAGATCGGTGAAGACCAGGTGGACGAGGTCCTGCACATTCTATCCCAGCTATGTGAGAAGCAGCGCTTAAAGGCGGCCGCTTCGCATCGCCTGCTGAAGCGCGAGTACAACGAGCTCTTCACCTACATGATGGACAAGAGCGAGCTGTGGGACAGTCCGGAGTACTTCAAAGCCAAGGCCGCGCTGGGAATGGCCAATCACTACATGCGGGCATGCGCAGTCACCAAACCAATGGACTAGAAGAGGCAGTTTCCAACGATATAACGACATCCATTCAATCAGTATATACAGACTATACATAAAAAGCCAAACGACTTAACTACTTGTAGAAAGGTATCTCCACGCGTCCGGACTTCGTGTTGACGGCCTCCCAGCAGGTGCATGCAAAGGTGGAGCGGTCCATGTGGTCGGTGTACAGCTTGCCCTCCAGGTGATCCATCTCGTGCTGGGCTATCCGGGCATTCCACCCACTCAGTTCTAGTTCCGTTTGAGTTCCCAGTTGGTTAAGGCCGGTCAGCTTCACTCCCTCGAAGCGCTCTACGTCAGCGGAGTAGCCTCTTACACTCATGCAGCCTTCGGGATGTTTCACTTTGGAGTAGTTCGTTACCGTCAGCACGGGATTAATGAAAACCTGTTAAATCCAAGCAATTAGAAGGGTCAGAAGCATATGTAATGATAGTTAGGATCTCCATCTCACAGTCAATGGTAGTTCCGACATTTGTCTGGATTGGTAAACCGCCTCGGGCAGCTCCTTTCTGATTCGTCCCTTGAACTCCATGGCTATGATCCGGAGGGAGACTCCAATCTGGGGCGCCGCAATGCCCACGCAGTCGAACTTCCTCAGCACCTTGACCATCTGCTCCACGATGGCCTCGATCTCGGGGCTTTCTATGTGTTCCTTGGGCACCAGAGCCGCCTGTTGCCTCAGCACGGGGTCTCCGATCTGGGTGAAGTGGTTGTAGGGCGGCAGGTTGGTGCGCTCCGTCGTCCACAGTTGTTGATACCACTTCCTGAAGGACTGACTCGCAGGAGGACTCGTTCCCAGGTGGCGACGGTGTTCCAGGATTCTTTGGCATAGTTTTATCCGTTGTTTCAGCAGCATTTTGTATAATCTTTGGTGGGTTAACCTCTTTATTTTGTTGGCCAGCTGACCGGCTAGAGATGTGAAATCATGCGATATATTGAAAAAATAGTTTTCAAATTTGGCGCGCATTGCAAGTTGGATATTTCAAAGAAATTCAAAACCACTTTTGATTATAAAAAAGGCGTCTGGGAAATGCAATACCAACGTTCAAATGTAGGTATCCTAAATATAAAAAACATTTTATTTGGAACAAAATATTTTTTATTATTGTTTAAACTATACTTTACAAGAAATATTTTGTATCAAAACCATATAAACCACAAAAAAATTAGAAAACATAAATTTACAAAATAAGATAAAATCTTTAATGATAACCAGAATTCCTATTTATGAAACCAAATGGCGGAACGACCCTCGGCTGCGTTGATTTGCTCCCAACTGATGCAGTTAAAGGTAGACAAGTCCATACGATCCACGTAGATGGTACCGTTGAGATGATCCACCTCGTGCTGGGCGATCCGTGCGCTCCAGCCCTCCAGTTCCATTTCCGACGGAGTGCCCAGCTTGCCGATCCCCCGGATCCGGACCTTATCGTAGCGCTCCACCTGAGCGGAATAGCCCCGCACACTCATGCATCCCTCGGGATGTTTGTTCACCTGGCTGCTGATTATCTCCAGCTCCGGATTAACGAAGACCTGCAGAAGATTTATGGTGTTAAATCACGGGACTGCCGTTGCACTTTAAGATTATAATAGATTGCACTTGATAATAAAACTAAAATGTATCTAAAAATTGTTACTTTTCTTTCCAGAAATAATATTTATATTTGTATAGCTATTTAATAAGTTAGTTTAAGAGTTAATATTAACTTACCGCCAATGGAAGAGTGGACATTTTTCGCTCTTCGTAGATTTCCGGCTTAAATTGCTCTTGTTTTCCCTCTCGGAATTCCATGACGATAATGCGCTTTCCGATTCCGATTTGGGGCGCTGCCACGCCCACGCAATCGTAGTGACGTAACACCTTCACCATGCGGTCAATAATTTGGTCGATCTCCATGCTGTCGATTTCCTCCGGAGAAACTTCCTCGGCTTTTTGGCGGAGCACAGGATCTCCAATTTGAGTGAAGTGCCGATATGGCGGAACGGACATGATTACGGATATATAACGCAGTTCTTTACTGAACAATGTCTATTGAGAGACTGCTGCATGAAAGTGTCGAGTCGAGGCAAGATGATTTCGGGGCGATAGCCTTATCTGCGGATCAGCTGATCAGGCATTATAAACAGTGGGAACCAGAAGTCGACGCATCTAAAAATTTTGTTTTACTATTAAATTAATTCGTTTTGTTTATATATTTTAGTTTAAAAACCCTATTTATTTAATTTATAATTAATTATTTTTATTATTATTTTTTAGTTAAAAAACTCTATTTTTAATATTATTAACTACGAACTAATATTATTAAATTTATTTATTGCTCGTTGAAATTCTAGGTCGCGTGTTAGACCAAAATTTGAAGATCTATAATCATTTTATCCACGAAATTGAAATTTTGAAGTATTTTAAAACCAAATAATCCTTTCCCTCAAAAGCGGGGGGATCAATCAAAGTAGTATTCCTGACTGACGACTTTCTTCTGGCGCGGCGAGGTAAAGCCCCCGATGCGCGAGGACGTGATGCTGATGTTGTCCGGCTCATACGGCGATCCCTTGCGCAGCCGGGACTTGACCTTGAAGTAGTTGGCAATGACCTGGTCCACCTTGGTGACCGGGACCTTCTCGGCCAGCTCCTTTTCGCACCGGGAGACCACGTTGGTGAGCAGCAGTCCCCCGGAGCGATAGAACTGGACGAGCTTGTCCCGCTTGAGCCACTTGTTCAGGGTCTGCATGCTGTGCGGCTCGTAGATGCGGTACACCTTGTAAAAGTGCTCGTAGTGCTCGCTCATGCTGCGCACTTTCAGGGCGTCGATCCGGGGAATGTCCAGGTGGGGCTGGCGTATGATATGATACGGATCGTAGCCCAGCGAAAAGTTAGAGTAGCGAACTGTGGGCCAATCCAGGTCCAGGATGGTGTTGTACAGGGCCTTGGGATGTCCGAGGATGCCGTGCGCCACATCGATCATGCGTAGTTGTGGCCCCGGCACAATGTACTCCAGCTCCATTTCGGCAATGCGCACATCGGTGCCCCTATACTTTCGCTCCCCGATCCACAGGATCGGCATGTCCTCCTCGGCCACGTGCTGCAGTTCCTGGATCAGCGGCGAGACCTGGGTGCGATAGTTCACCAGCTTATTGTTCCTTCCGTACAGCAGACTCCGCTCCGCCGGCGTGAAGCTGAGATACTCCGGGCGCGTCATCACAAAGTGATCGGATCGAAAGAGTCGGTTCATCTCCATTTCAATCACATTATACGCCCGCCGATGCATGCAGATCCAGACAATCTGGGTCGTCACCGCGAGAAACTGCTCGTGGAAGATCCTATCCCGACTCGTGTCCGAGATATTGACAATCTCCTTCAGGTGATAGTAGTGGGCCATGTCGCCCTCGCCCTTCACGACCACACTGTAGTTGCGGGCCACCAGCAGGCGGTACTGGCTGAGGTAGATGGAGAAGATCTTCTTCATCTCGATGGTCTGGTCGCTCTGGATCTGATCGGCCAGCTCGTCGCGTCGCACCAGGACGAACTCCACCATGCGCAGGAAGTACTCGAAGTAGATGATCAGGGCGTGGATAAGTCGGTGGAGCGCCGGGCGGTGCATGAATTCCACGAACCGGTGGGTGAGGAATTCGCTGGGCATTAGGAAGAGGACCAAGTCGCGGATATCGTTGATCACCAGCGTGTCGGAGTCATAGGTGCCCGAGTCCCGGACATAAGCCTGCCGGAAGATGAGCTCCTCCTCCTGGTCGATGGTGCGCAGGAACTTGTAGCCATTGGTGGTGATGTAGCGCTCCCTGGCGTCCTCCAAATCGTTATGGGGCTCGAAGTCCAGGCAGTCCTTCTCCGCATTCCAGGACCACTTGCCACTATAGTACTTCGGAGTGTAGTTGTCCACGTGAACCCTCTTCATGTCTCTGTGTTATTAAGTTTTGTGTGTTTTTTTTTGGTATTGAGTTTTATATTTTAGAATGTGTTTTAATTTTTGTATTTTCTTTCTTGTTTGATGTTGAGTGTGACAGAAATCTGTGTGGATTAATTCCTTATAAAGGCAAAAATAAACTGAATTAAATGTCTTTTGTAATAATAATATTTATGATCAACAATGGGATAGATGATTTTATAAACCTTTACAAATTATTATATTTTTAATTACCAGCAATATTTTAATATTTTGATATATTTTATATTCAATCAAAACAACTTTTTAGCATTTTATCACACCAGGAAAGTAGACAATGATGTTTTCCCAATTAGCCAATAGTGTGTCTTTCCAAGAACCGGCTGTCTAAAAAGTTTAACCCATTACCCAAAACACTTTTGTTTTTACTTGACCAACAGAAAGTTGGTAACCAGTTGAGCAGTTTTTGTTCAGAGTTCTAGCTCTCCAATTTCAAATGTATTTTCCAGTAAGTGGCATAAACTTTTAGAAGCTGGCGAAATAAAAGTTTTCAGCTAAGTGTAGTTCGGAAGCCAATTGATTGTAAAACTTGATGATTTTCTATATATTTATTGAAGTTATTTATACATTAAAATTACGAAAATTACATTGGGTTGTTGGTTATTTGTTGCTGCTCTATAATGTTTTGGTGGACTAACTGCCGAATGTAAAACGAAACTGAGAGAGAAACTTTAACCCCTGAGCTTTTTTATGGTCAACATTTGTGTAGAAACATCGCCAAAGCTCTTTGGAATTTATGGTAGCTCTAAGGACTCTGGTTTAACAATACCCATTCATTCAAATAAATTATTTGAATTTACAACACTCTTTATTTGCCTTAAATATGTAGTTGGTAATATACTTTTACTAAAGCTTCTCATGCACCGCCCACCGGAATAAAATTCCCCATCGCGTATTTTAATAGCTTAATCTTATTTTAGCTTTGAGGCAAATTAAGATGGTGCCAGGATGTTGTCAGCATATCTATTCCCAGCCTTCTAAGTTGACATGGTTTCTTATCCTGCCCGTTGTATTTGTGGGGCACTCATAACGCCAAATAGGCAAAATTTATGAGCATCTTGCGGCAAATTTATGTGGGAACTGAACCTACCAACAATCAACAAAAGAGCCGGCGAATCCTCTTTCCCACGTAGGATGAAAAAAGCCTCTGGTCCTAAATCTAAGTCACTCATGCAAGCGATGGCGGCACAGTGAAGCCCCATTTGTGGCATCCATAGAATTCTATTCACACCATTCACTACCAAAAGTATGAGGGTGTTTTTCTATTAATATATTTTTAATTGACGTTTATGTTTCATAAAACATTTATTATTTGCTTTTGTTTCTATTAATGGCTGTGTTCAATTGTTCTCTTTACCAAGGCAACAGTTAACAGGTGAAAATGTAAAGTCTATTGCTATACTAATTATAAATATAAACAGCAATTTTATTTAAACTGATGTTTTTTGATTAAATTTAGTAAGATTTTTTATGTACTATTACGTTTTAATATTTTTTTTATATTTTTAAAAACAATTAATGTAAGTGACTTTTCCCTTTGCTAAAAACCCGCATTTACAAATGCATTCTTTAATTCTCCAACCCATTTTACTTTTGTTATATTGACAATACACATTAAATGACTATTCTATGTTGACATCAACAGAAAATTCTTTGATGGCTGGGGGAAAGTTTTCAGAATTTTTTATTATATGCAAATTTCCTAGAAGCCCCCTTTTGTCGCAGGCTAAAATCAAGTATACGCCCCATAAAGCCATTATTCTGTCGCAGCCAAATGCCGCTTTCCGACCAACTGCAAAACAACTCAGAAACTAATTTGTAGTTCTTTCAATTAAATGCACTTTACTCGTTGGTTGGGAGTGAAAAAGGGTTGGAGGACCCAGAAAAAGAATGCGAAAGTGAAGTCAGCTCTTGGCGGCATTGTTTACTTTGACATGTTGTCAACAAGCGGACTTTTCAGAACTCCGCTGGGCACATAACGCTTGAAATGCTCGCATAAGAATTGCTAGACCAACTAGTTTCATAATCTATGGTTTTAATTTTTTTTGTTCTTTTTACCCTGCGGTCTCATAGTTCTTAATTCAAGTATTTTTTCCCCATTGTTAGGACTTCGTTTTGCATGCAGAGATGCCTTGCAATTTCTTGGTAAAGCACAAGGACAATCCTTTGCCGCTTTCCGTTGTGTGAAAAGAACATGGGAGAAAATGAAAAAATGTGGGACATAATTAAAGAATACCTGGAAAAGACAGAGGAAAAAAGTAAAGTTAATGCGGATATTAAAGAATTTTCTACATTACGATAAGTTAAGAGGGTGTTTCCTATGTCAGAGTTCATTTAAATTTAATTTAAATTTACATTTCATTTCATGATATCATAAAAATAATTGTAAAATATAAAAAGTGAAGTAAAATAAATAATGTACAACCATAATTTAATATTCCGCCCAACACACATAATAATCCAATTTGTTGCTGATTTCCTTAATTAAATATGAGAAAAATAAAATATGGACATCCTTTTAATTACATGCCAGGTTTTCAACAGCTTAAATACAAGTTGTTTTCACCTTTGTCGCTGGCGGAATTAATTGGGATATTATCATAAGTAATTATTGATTTTAAGGTTAAGGAAATGAAACGACTATATGGTGACCCTTAAAATGGTATTATTTTTTACGTCACCAGCATTACAACTATCCAATTATTTAATGGAAAATGTAACAAAAGAAAAGAATCGCAAATATTTATCCCACTTTTATTGGCTACAATTTGCCAGCTGAATAGCAGAAATAAGTGGATGCCTCCTGCGAGTGACATTCGTTGCCTGTTAAATGCGTGCAAAGTACACACGCTCGGTTACATGTAAATAAGCATTCAAATAGCTTATGCCCTCATGCATAAATAATTTAATTGCATGCGAGGGCCTCGAGTGTTGGCATAAAAAATAAATTGCAATTAATACTCGATACGAAAATAAAACAGCCAGAACAGGTGCTAAAAATGGCCTTTAATCATATTGCTCGATGTTTGGCTGGGGAAGGGAAACTCACGATGCGGCACAACACGTATACGCAGTGTGGTACAACAGGCGATGGCATTCAAGGGAAGGAAAGGCAGGAAGCGCAGGAAAAGCTGGAAAAGCGGCAAGAGCAACAGCTACAGTAAGTCAGCCAAGTGTAACTCCCTGCCTTGTCGCCTGAAATCTGGCTTTGTCCTTCGCTCCGTTCACTTGGCTTCCTTAATGGCTCAGTCGGCAGTTGGCAGTTGGGAGCATTTATGGCAGCATTTATCGAAGCCTGGCTTTCGCCCTTCGTTTTTTTGTTTAGGGCATCTCCCACCGACGTTCCTAAAAATTTATTAGCCCGCTGATTTATTTGTTCAATTGCATGTCGCACGGTTGGAAAGTCATGGCTGGATTTTGATGTGGGTACGTGACGCTAAAGGCATTTTTAATGTCTTGCCATTGAAGGGAGTTTTAAATTTAACTTTTTTTTTGTCTGCTATGCAAGAAAAGAAAGCTTAAAAAAGTCTTTTTCTAATATTACCCTTAGAATGTGTACAAATTCAATAAGCTAATATTAGAAATAACCTTTTAAGCCATTAATCAGATTCATTTTTCCCACGCGTAGGTAGTAATTTGGGCACACCTGCTTGGCTCGCATGTCCTTAAAAATGATTTTTCCATGCATAATTGATATGGGAACCCTATTATTAACCAGCAAGGTCAATCAATGGGGTTGACATAAGCTGACACTTGTGATTTGGGAGGTTGGGCTAAATCCTTTTGCCATTCAAGTGGCATGTGGAACCTTTAAGGCTCGCAAAGAGACTTAGCTTATATATATAGAAGCGCTCTCAATGTTATTATTTCTCTTCAACGGAAAAATATATTAAGTATTGCCAAAATCATTCAATCATTCGGTCAAACATCGTTGACAGCACTCAATAATTTCAAGTCTTTGTCATGGCAACGTGAGCTATGTAGACGTTTTAATTGGTTTAATAATTATCGAGCTTTCGGCCGTGCAAAATTACCTAATGGAAGACATTAAAATTTAATTACATTTCAGTAAAATTCGGTTGAAGGCATTATTAACGAACTTTGGCCTTCCACAAAATGATTCTTTTGCAACAATACTCTGTGCTTTATTACTAAAAGAGAAAATGTATAACATATTATTAAAAAATACTACAAAAAAATTTTAAAAATATTTTTAAAATATTAAACAAATTGTATTAAACTTATTATACAATTTTAAATTATATCTATTTTCCTTAGGGTATGTGACATATTCTGCAAATCCTTGGGCATCAATAAATCTGTTGTGAAATTCACAGCTCAGTTCAACTCATTCGAGCGTCCATAAAATCCGATTGTCATTCTAATTGTACTTGCTATGACTTCCTTAAGGACCACTTTCAAGCCGAATTTGCTATTCCGTTCGTGTTGCGGTTCTTGTGGCCATTGCGACTGTCCGTTTAAATCTCTTAAAACTTATTATTGTTGCGAGTGGCAGGCCATTGATTGATAGGCATTTGTAGGGCTTTCAATGTCAAAGCTTATTACGACAGTAATCCTGGGGAAAATAATATCAAATGTGGCCAAATATTGAGAAGCAGGCGATTGTGTAAGCCAGGTCTTGAATAGATTGTAATCGATTGCTGGGGATTAGGTTCAATTCGAACAAAGCAGGGTAATCTCTGACACAATACCGTATTCTAAAGGAGATGTATATATATATACACACTTTGTGCAGACTTCCCCAAGGCGAATCCTGAAGATTTTTGGCCGACTCATGTTTATTTAATTCCTGACTTTGTTATTTGGCTTTTGGCCGTGTTTGCCAATGTTTCTGCACGTGCTGGCTTTTCAGCGGCAAGGTCTAATTAAAATTCAGTAAAAGCCTCTGCCACAAAATGGCCCAAAAAGTTGGCCCACAGGGCACACAAAAACCCACTGAGCTAAATACATATGTAAACACATCATCAGGTGCAAGGTGGGCCATCTTAATGAGTCTGGTGACAGCGCAGCACGTGTCATTGATTAGCACTCGAGTGGTGGCCAGCGTAATTCCCATTTAATATGCATGAGTCGGACGGAGGCGGAGTTTTTCCAGGCACCACTGAACATTCTGGGAAGTGCTCTTTGACCAGACGATTATGAGAAGAGCTTTTAATTGTCCCCAATTCGTTATTTTTTTCAAAAAAAATCAGTGGGGTTTTTAAATCACTTGTAAAGAAGTCTGCAATAATATTTTTATAAAGTCGGACGACAATCTGGAAAGACGACTTTTATTGCATACTTTTGGACACCTTTATAATTTATTTTTAGTGATTAAAGTAATGCTTAAAAAAAGACAGAAATCTGGAATTTTTAAAAAATTACTTGGTATAAAAAATAAAAATCTTATTTGTGCTCAACAGTTGACTAATTTTTTGAAATTTTTCTGAAAAAAAATTTTGGAAATAAAACTATTTTTTTGTAAAGACTATCGGAACTGTCAACACAAAAACCCGCATAAACACAGTATACTCACCGACTTGTTAATCAAAATCACACACACATATCTAATATACATGTTTATAGCACCCAGCAGGTGGCCAAAAAGGGGGTGGTATCATTATCGCGGAGGAAGATGAGTAAACGAAATCCTCCGCCTCGTCCGGCGACGGGCCAACGCAATGTCCCTAGGAACACTCTTCCTCTACAGCCGCCGAAGCCGCCACCCCCGCCGCCTCCACCACCACCTAGGCCATCACCTCGTCCTCCTGTAGAATCAACCATACCGAGTCCGGTGGCGTCCTCTGTGGCCTCCAGGAGCCAGCGATCGAACATGAGCCTGAAGCGGCGTCCCCTCCTTTGGGTCTACCTGCTCCACGCCTCTCTGACGACCTTCGCAGTCGTCCAATTAATAACACTGCGACTCCTCAACCAGGATTTCGGGGTGCTGATTAGCCCCACCATCCCGAGCTTCCTGTGGCTGCTCCTGTCCATTATCTGCGTCCTGATCCTGGCCTTCGTGTTCTTCGCCAACCAGTGTCCCTGCAACTGCCTGCTGGCCATGGTCATCGTGGAAACGATGATGCTTTTTGTGAATAGCGAACAGTGGCCGCGTGTCACGCTGCCCTGGGTGGCTGGTGTCCTGATAATCGTCCTGGTATTGAACATCCTGCTCTACGTGATGGGCGTCTTCATGCCGCTGAAGCTGCTGCCCGGCCCCGTGTTCATGATCATCCTCACATTGTGCTGTCTAGTGATTGTCGTTTCGATCTATGTCATCGTCTATCTAAATGGCAGTCGCTACATGTTGCGCTATGTGTCCATGGTCAGTCTTCTGTACGCGGCCGCTCTCGTTCTCTTCACCATCTCCGTCGTCCATCAGCGGCGCTTCGAGTAC
The DNA here is from genome assembly GCA_037075245.1 of Drosophila mimetica. NCBI lineage: Eukaryota > Metazoa > Arthropoda > Insecta > Diptera > Drosophilidae > Drosophila > Drosophila mimetica. The sequence goes on from JBAMCH010000023.1 coordinate 13,260,930, forward strand.
ATGGACCGGTCGGATAACGTCCTGCAGGCCTCCGTCCTGGCCCTGCTTTTCGTCTACATGATCCATGTGATCTCCACGATGGTGCGGTTCAGCAAGTATTGGATTGACAAAATGTAAAATGTATTTATGGAATGTTAAGAATTGGAAACTATTAAACGAATATTTAGTAAACATTTTATTTGATTTAAATGTTATGAAAATATTTTTTATATAAATATAATATTTATATTTATTTATCTATTATCTTTTGAAAGGGTAAAATATTTTTAGACCTAATAAGTGTTTATAAATTTATCCTATTTAATTGTATATTTCTTTCCACCCATCATTTTTTTTTTGTATTCCCATGATTTTCAACATATTTTTTATTATTTACATGTTTTCTATTTGCTGACGTGTGCTTAGTTTTTGGGCCAACAATGGCCAAGCCTTTAGGCCCTCACTCAGTGTCCAGATTCCGGTTATCGAACTCGGATTCCGAAGGTTGTTTGCCTATATGCATTGTGTGTGGGTGTGTGGGTGTAGATGCTCTTAGCGACAAGTTCCTTTTTGTGGCCATTTCGTGTTTTATCTAAGCCCTTCTAGCCGATTACACAGACAGTCGGACAAAGGGAAACGGAAAGGACCCGCGGCAGAAATGAAAGCAAAATAAATAATTCCTAGGCTCGGCCATATTTTTCGGTATTTATCCGTTTCCTTATCCCCTTTGCAGAGGAAAGGTATTTTTGGATCTGCCTTCGTTTGTTCACTTCAATGAATCGGCATTCAGGCGAGCACTCTCCGCAGGCCACTCAAAGTTGTAAATTTTGTTTGGGTTCAGCTTATGCTAATTTCATAAATTCCCCTCCTGTTGAATCGCTTTCAACCCTTTAAAAATAGTTTGGTCATGCTGGTAGTCCAGCAGGACAATGGCACCGACAGGGGAATTTTCCATGACGGAGAGCTGGTTAGTTATTTACTCAACCACAAGTTGAACATTAAAATGCAGTCCAAGGGCATTGTTTTTGTGCCACTTTTGGGCGGATGTACATTGTACAGCTATGAGGAAAACTGCGAGTCCAAAAAAACGCACAGTATTTTTATTAAAGGTCTAATTGGGTTAAAAAAGAAAATTGTACAGATGCCTGCAGCTGGTTTGCATTTTAACATTTAAAAAAAGGGATTTACAAAAGTTAAATCAACAGTAATTGGAATTTTTTAACCCAAAAGGGTTTGTTGAACGTGTGTTTATTCATACATTTATTTTAGATACCATTTAATTGCTTTGTAACTGAATAACGAAATTCTTTTGGATTTTATATGAAAGGTAAAGGAAAATTCTCTCATTTTATTCGCTGACAATATTGCATACATATCTATTTTAACTAAATGTAATATTTTTTTATAACGCTCACTTGGTGTTTACCAATTTATTAAACCAAGAGCATTTTAAGCTAGCCATATTATTCAAAGTCATCAAGACAGATGGCCCAATTTGGAGCAATAAACTTTGCCCAATGATGAACTTGACATCAACATGGTCGTTATCATCATCAAAGCAATATGCTCCACGAGTGGAAATTAATCATTCGGCTGCAATGTATCCTTTGTTTCGAGCCTTTGTCCTGCACATGTGACATCTGTGGAATGCCGTACATTTCTTTTCAGGAGGACAAGGCCATTTACTGGGCTCCATTATGCAAAGTTTTTTGTGGTTGGGTCGCAGACAGATGTATCTTTGTGCGTCTGAATAACGAGAAGCGAATCAGCCGAGACATCAAATTAATTCAAGAAATTGTTCATTTGTTCAGCAGGACCTGGCCAAGATGCGTCGGCCAAAGATGGATTTGGAAGGAGTCTCCGGCAATTTGTTTCACAAATGCCGGACTCAATCATTCAGTCGGTGTCAGTCAGTGCTGCCAACCGGCGATTTAAAAAACTGGGAAAAAAGGTAAATAAAATAAAATATCTTATAATATATTTTATATTTTAAACATTTTTTCATATTTTTATTGAAAAATAAAATAAAATTTTTATCTAAAAATTTCTTAAACAGTCGCGAATTTTTAGAAACGCTTTCTATAAACCTAAAGACTTCTGGAAAAACACTTTTATAAAGGTGTACATTTTTTTAGAATTTTATATTTTGAAAACTGACGTTTAGGCATGGAAAGTTTGTTATGTTTTCCGGTTCAGTCCGCTCACCACTGGCATCGTGTCATGTTGTCTGAGCTACTCCAGGCAGGATTCGTTTGCCCTCTGTCATCGCAGAGGATTCACCACAAGAATGCCATGAAATCAACTTTGCGATGTAATAAGCCAACGGCAGAAATGCGGATGAGAAGACACAACTTGGGTCTCGGGAGGCGCATGCCATAAAAAGTGAAACACGTCAATAGTTTCGAGATGTCTGGCATTGGCAGGACAACTCGGAAGGGTGGCGTCATTTTTTGTCAAGTTATGGGCTTGGGTGAATGGAAGAAAGTTGCCAACTATTTGACAAATGTCAGAACAGAATTCCTCGAGACAGATGAAAGTTAAAGACACTTTCCCCTCAGGAGATTTAAGTCTGCAGGGAAACTGCTTTTTAGAGTTTAAATATGCTTTATTTTTGCATATAAGTGTATTTGAAGTGCTTTGCATAGATAGTGATTTATCTAGGAATTAAAGATATTTTAAGGAGCCTCCAAATGTTCCTTAATTTATAATTGTATTAGATTTGTGAAAATGTTATCCATTCGAATTAAATTCTGCCCTCTTGAGCAACGCAAACTTTCTTAATATATATCTAAACTTTGTTCAATCTAAATTTAGATGGCAGCGAAACATCATTTACCCAGTACAATTAAAACTTTAACGATTATATGTTTGTCTTGCCAAATTGATGCGCGCCTGGAAACTTTTCAAATACCAAAATTCTTTGGCCTACAAGCCTGCGTTTCCTCCTCTCTGCTCCCTGGGAATTTGTAGGCGAATTTCGGATTCCCAACATGAATATCAATATTGACTTCAACTTTGCGTTCTGTGCGAATGCCGTAGGCGTTTTCTTGGTCTCCCGTTTGGGCCATTTAATTGTGCGAACCCTAAGCCGAGGGTGAATCACTTGAAGCCCTCTCCATCTGGCTGGCTTTACTTTTGATAAATGAGCTTAATCAGCTGTAGGCGGGCACTCAGCTGGTCGTCCCACCTGGCAGGTGAGATTTACCCAAAGAGGGGTTGACAAATTAAAACACTCCTGCCAGTCGAGAGGGCAAAAGCTCTGGGACATTTTGTCATTTCACCAGATTGCCATCAGGCATCGGGAAAGTCGAATGAAAAACTCGGCTATTGCCAGTGGCAAATAAATATGCTCATCATTGACGTCAGGCCTCGAGGCTTAGCGGGTTGGGGGATCTGATTTAATTCTGTTGTTAAGGCGGCTTAACTTTTAGCAACTAGAGCAATTTGCGTTTATTTTGTGGAGTGTGATAAAACCCCTAGCTATATGGCAAAAATCTACTTAAATTTATAAAAATAATACCCATGTAAATACAAATATTTATCTGGAAGCTTAAATTCCCTCCCAGACTTGTTCATAAAATATATTCTTAATTAAATTTAATTAAATTCCTGCTTCTCATAGCTTAGCCCGCCATTACAAGCCACATGGGAGCCATGAGTCACCCCTTAATTATGATTGCAGTTTAACTTTAATAAGTCTGCCCCTCTTGACAAACTTGTAATATTAAATTTACTGTAAGCTCCGCATGGAGTCCAATTAGCAAACTTTATTTTCAAGAGTCCTTGTAATTTCCAACGTCTCTTGCCCCCGTTTACGAGCCATTCCGCTCTAACATTTTAACGTGGGAAGCCCACAAAAGTATGCAACAAGTCCTGCGAACGGGCTCAGTGAACTTTGCTCCTTTGACTTTGACCCTCGGCGCGCTTTACGGCCACTATCATGGCCAGCTCAACTCAACGCAACTCAACTATTTCTGGAGCGGCAGCCACTTCTCCCAGCTGACCAAATATAACTTAATGACTTGACATCATCTAGCTGAAATTAGTTTCAGTCAGAAACCACGCAGTTAGTGCGCAACAGCCGCTGCCTTTTTGCGGGGAGTTGGCATTGGCCCACAGGCACATGAAGCCCTAATTTGACAGGCCGCCGCCAGGAAGGAGAAAGTGAAATAAACTTGTCCGAGGAGATTTAATTAAGCACTGACGGCCGGAGATTCGGTGTTTGTGCATGGGATTGCGGTGCGCCGATATGTGGGCCCGATTCGGATACGGATCTGTGACCTCTGATCCCTTTGGCTCGTTTGGGGGCGACCTTGTTGACATTTGGTGAGATGAAAAGCTCGGCAATATTTAGTTTTATGCTCCTGATGCGCCATGTTGTCGAGGCTTAATGAATGGCCAGACAAGTGTCCATGCTTCGCCACTCAGAGCTGACCTTCTAGGCTTTTTAGGGCCAACTGGGGTTTTTTATGGATCCATTAAAGGAAATGGTTCTCTGTAAAAAAACCTATATTATATTAATTTATTTTAGTTTAAATTTCACCTAAAAAATAGTACTTTCAATGTAATAGCCAGGATTTGGTTGTGAGGGAAGATTTCGACACAAATTTGATGTTGCACACTTTTTGAAAACCACATTTTCTTTGTGGATTTGTGGATCCGTGCATTGTAATAGCTACTTTTAAAAATATTTAATTAGCTACATTTTCATTTCAGAAATAAATTAAATATTAACTTCTCTTTGCTTGTCTCTAATGGCGGGGGTGGTTCGTCCTGGAAAGTCACTTGAAGGACAGCAGGTCTCAGTTTCCGAATTGTTTGCTCGTTGCTTTGCAAACACATGCATAACAATTAAGTGAGTGCGCATTGCTGGTGTCCGAGCCCAAATTGCAAAATAATAAGCGGCGAATATATAACACTGTGGCCCCGTCACCCCGACATGTTTGCAGGATATACGTATCCACATGAACGAACGACCTGCTCGAAATCCGCCCACTCAGCCCACAAACATGTGCTGGATGCTCCGGCGGGCGGTCCATTGTGTTTAGACGTGCCTTCGGGCCTCCCGACGGGTGGCAGCATATTAATTTTGTTTATTTTACTTCAATTTCGGACCGGACGGGTCGGCTAAATACCGTTGGAAGTGTTGGTAATTGCCCCCATTTATGGCCATAAGGGTTTTTTCTTTGTGTTTTCTTCTCAAGGATCCGGTATTTCTTCAGACTGCCCGCGGGCATTCTCAAGATGAATTTTTCCCAATACCGTTCATTAAATTAAAAAGTTGTTAATTTGTGTAAATATTCTAAAAGAAGTTGAAAAATTATGGGAAGGCAGTATATGCCTGTATATTTGTTAGAAAATTAAAAGCAAAATAAATTAAAATTACCTTCCATAAATGCATACATTGTTTCAACTGAAATTCAATTAAACTCTTGAGTGAAAACCTTTAAAACTACTTGAAAAACTTTCTGACAAAGCAACTTTAACGCCATAAAGCAATATCGAAAGTCAGAAACTACTTCAGCACTTTCGATGGGCGATGTCGAGGTGTCGTCTGGAACACGAACGAAAATACTCGATGCCTGTGAGTGTGCGATAAAAATATTTATTTCCTCGGAATTCCACAATGACTCGTAAGTCTCAAGCTGATTTTTTCGTCAAGACCAAAGACAAAGTGTATTGACTGCAGTTCAGCGAATTCTGACAACGTGAAATGAGTTTTTTTGGCAATCACATTTCATGTCAGCCGGGGATAAGCTGATTAATTGTTGAGCATTTGAATGCCTCTAAGTTGACAGCTGATTCGCCGATGACAAATCTCATAAGAGGCTGCATTATAGACATGTACGAAATGTATCAAGAGTCGTTACACATTTTCCTTGCGTGCCACGTGACGTATGCGCAATGTGCAGCCGTCTGTTTAATGATGCGCTGGCTTAATCCTGACACACACACAGATACGGTCGGAAACACATACAGGGACCCGGGTAAGAGGACATCGCAATGTCAGCAGCTGTCAGACTCGTTTTGAAGTTTTATATTTCATCAAATGCTGCCACATGGCGCTTTTGGATGAGGGCTTCCCAGCTTTACAGCGACTCTCACTCTCACTCTCGCTTTCGGCTGTGATGCAAAGATTATCAAGTTGTCAGACCCAGGGACATGCATTCTCATTGTCTGACTGCGAGTTAATCAAAAGATTAACCGAGACGTCGGCTGTTGTAAACAACTAGGACCAAAAATTTAATTAAATACTCTCCACCGTCTGCGACCCGAAAAGAAAACAGAAAATCATTACGAGGGATTGAACGGAATGGATACCCATTAAAGAGCACTATTGGTGAGTGATGCCTGTACTTTTGTTAATTATAAAAATTCTAACATTTAGGCCTTAACATTTCAGTTTTAAAATTTAAATAAAAATAATGCGACTTAATATAAAGCTCTAAAGAATAGTTAGTAGAAAAAAAAATAATTATTAAAAAAGTATAAAAAAATATTTAAAATATTTTTCAAATAAATTTTAAAATTAAAAAATATTTATTTTATCTATTTATTAGTTAAAAAACTAATTTTCGGAATGTAAAACTTTTAGTTAAGAAATTTTTTATATATTTTACATTTTCCTAAGCCTGGCAAGCACTTTCCCATTAAAAAATACTGGGTATCGAAATAGAAAAAAACTGCCTAAAATAAATCACCGAGGACGAAAAAAGGAGCAGAAATGAAGAAGGAAAAACAGCAACAAAAAGAGGGCGCAAACGCTGAACATTTTATCTTTCGGTCTTTGTCGTCTTCAGTTCGCTTTGCTTTGCTTTGCGTGAATTTCGCGCTTGTTAAACATTTTACTCGCTTGGCTGCAACTGTCGGCAACAATGCAATGTCCGCCTGTGTAGCCACGCCCACGCAGCCGCCCCCTGGAAAACTAAGGCCCCTACAGCAAAAACCGATTTGATAAGGGGCCAGGATAAGGAAACAGTGCATAAATTTCCACTGGCCATAACTGGGGAAAAACGAAGTCGGAAATGATAAATGAAATTGTTTGTTGCAATTCGCGAATTATTATTAAATTACGAAATTGTAGGAAAATGCACAGTGATAAATATTTTATTTAAAGACTAACAAAATTGCTTTAAATTTGTTATATATAGAAAAAAAATACCAGTACAGAAAATTGGCAATATTTTGTTTACTTAAAATTAAATTAAATTAAAAAATGTATTAAAATATTATTTAAAACCATAATATTTGGATATCAATTTAAAATCATAGATTTTTCTCCAGTGATGAGTGTTTTCAAGACAAAGTTTTTCCACAATTGTTATTCTGGTTGGCTGTATTTTGAGTTCCGAGTGTTTGGGTTATTTGTTGCTAACCTCCATCGCATTATGATTGATTGCAGAATTCGGATTCGCCCACAAGTCAACTGTCAGAGATTCGCAAGCCATTACACCCCAAAGCCACACCATCTGTCGACTTGTTCGTAAATACCTTAGTCCGATAGTAAGTTAGCCCCTGGAAGCCAGCCCGTGTGGCATAATCAAAGGTAAACAAAACGTGCAAAATTCGGCAATTGCGAGAACTGGATTTGATGCTGCATCTGCAACTTTCCGCTCGAGATTCGAGATTTCAGATGCGAGACTCGGGCGTCGCACGCAAGTGAAAGCGACCATCCTCGTGGGATGCAATGCATCAGGAACGTGTGTCCGTGTTGATGACGTGCCAACTTGTGTCAGGGAAAACTAGAAATGAAAAACTGCTAGCTGCAGCCCGTGTTTGCTTATCCTTTCGCGTTTGACTGCACCGGACGGAGGACAGCAAAGGATCTCCCCGGAGGCACGGGGTGCGGTGCTCCGGAGTGGAAAATCGTGTGTAAATATTAATGAAATAAAATCTAAATTTTAGCAACTTGTTTTCAACGCGCACCCAGAACTCGTTCTCCATGCTCTAACAGAATTACTGGTCAAACCCAAAACCAACAAAAGTTTTTCGAGTGGGAACTAAGCTTGGAACATTTCGCAATTTCTGTTTGTTTATTAAACAAAATAAATTAGGTATTTAAACATTTAATTTCAAATCAATTTACATTCTAACGATACTAGAATTAAATGTGCATTTATTGTTTAATCACTATGGACGGCAGTCCATGTAGTGACGAAGCGCACCAGGAGAGTGTGCGAAGGCGACTACTATTATATAGCCGCAGAATTGAAAATCTGCTGTAATGGTCCGATCCTCGCGAGTGATACACCAAATTAAAGGTATTGCCAAAACTTAAAGGATTGCATACCAAGACCTCAAGAAAATCAATTGGTTTGGGAGAGAGAGCGGTGAAAGTGTAAAAGTGAAAATTTAGAAATTTGGATCTGTTGGGGCCGGTGGGGATAATTGGCCCCCCGCACTACGTTATTTGTATTCCCACTGAAAATGCGCTTAATATGAGGGGTCATATCAGAAAATCGGACGCTCCGTTCAAAAGTTATACCGAAAACAAATTTTTGTGGGCCTACTCAAAATGAAATTTTAATTCTGTTTGTCAGCTTGTCAGTTTGTCAGTTTGTCAGTTTGTCAGTTTGTCTGTGTGTCCCAAAACATGGTTTTAAAGTCCTGAAAATTTGATATGATGTTCAACAGCTCGATATAAGAAACTTTAGTTCTACCACTTTTGGAAAAACCCGCTAGTTTAGCGGGAAAACAGCTAAAAATAGCTAAAATACGGAAGGCTGTAACTTCTAAACTACTGAAGCTACAGACTTGTGCTGTATCTCGTTTGAAAGGTATTTTGAAATGCTGTAAGCGCCCCCTATATGTAATTTGTGTAAATGTTATAGTTAAAAAGATATGCACAAAACAAACTTTTTTTTAACTTTTTTTTTAGCTTTTTTTTATTTTTCTCAAAAACGGCTCTAACGATTTTCTTTAAAACTTTAAACTGTATAGCCCTTGAGATTCCTTAAATTTTGGTATATAACACATTACTGTAAAAAGTCACGTTTAAAAGTTATTCAGAAACGAAAATGGCCACTTATGCTAGCCCAAAACAACTAACGCTGCCTAAAAGCATTGAATTTAGTATGTGCGTATACAAAATGTATTTTAGGGTCAAGAAATCGTTAAAATTGTTTTAAAGCGTTCCATTATACAATTCTTAAAATTAATAAATAAATAAATAAATAAGTAAATAAATAAATAAGTAAATAAATAAATAAGTAAATAAATAAATAAATAAAAATAAATAAATAAGTAAATAAAAATTAAATGAATAAATAAATAATTAAGTAAATAAAAAAATAAATTAAATTATTAATTAATAAATAAATAAGTAAATAAATAAATTCATAAATGGGCGGTTCTTTTACAAACCGAACACTTTTTATTGGGTCACATTTTTGATTTGCCTGAAACTTTTTTTACGTATACTATTCGGAAAATAAGTAAACACGCGTATCAGGATTTGACCGGAAAAAAGTTATTTTTTTAGTTAGAATTTTTTTAAGTTGCCAAAAATCGTCAAATTTGGAAAAGTACCCTCTCATTGAAAATCTGTATCTCCGGTTATATGAATTGATTAACTTCATGTCTTTTTCATTAATTCCTCTTAAACCTCTTCTTTCAAAAAAAATTTCTAAAAAAAAAATGTTTTAATTTCTTAAAAATAAAAACAAATTAAGATTTAAAAAAAATGTTTAACCATTGCCCCCACAAAAAAAACTTTTTTTATTTTTTTATATATGCGCTATAATGTTAATTATATAAAATCCCCGTACTGAACCCTCCTCGAGGGTGCCGACTGGTAATGACGCTACAGTGCCTAATCTTAGGTGGCGTTCAGCTAAGATTAGGGGTCAGAACTGTGTGCTCTGGTTTTTTCAATAGCCAAGCCATATGGGGACGACTCCTAGTCATGGTATTGGGGTACTTCGACTGTGGTCAAAACAAAAACTTCTGATATCAAACAAAAACACCTCTTAACGAGGTATAAAAATAGTGACGATCGCACCTTCAACGTACAAAAGTTCTGATATCAAATTTTGTGACGAAAAATGATTTTAGATGCGACCAAATAAGTACGCTACATAAAATTTATTCATTCGGCACGCTACAACAGAAAACTTTCGTGTAGATATTAAATATTTCTTAAAGCGGGCCGAAAGAGTAAATTTTAGGTAGCGTACTTATTTGGTCGCATCTAAAATCATTTTTCGTCACAAAATTTGATATCAGAACTTTTGTACGTTGAAGGTGCGATCGTCACTATTTTTATACCTCGTTAAGAGGTGTTTTTGTTTGATATAATTTAATATTATTTTATAATATTGCACAATATTTTTTTAATTTCAAATAAATATTGGGCAAAAGAGACACTTATGTACATAAAAGATTGACTTGGTTGATTTTTATTTTCCCAGAGAAATGGCATTTAAAATTGAAATTTTTTTTTTGTGAATTTTATAAGGGTTCAGAAATATGTATATGCAGGGGCGTAGCCAAGGGGTATCTTGGGTGTTACGCCCCCCACTCTTCAAGTAAAATTTTAGGCAAGAAATTGTGTTAAAAAAAAAGAATTATACATAAAATTGGTTCTTAAAAACCCCTCCTTTCTTATTTAAAGTCAAACTACTCCACTGAATGTATGTGTACACAGGTAAGCACGTGTACCTGATTAGCCGCAAAGGCCGAGGAAATTGGCTGTCGACCTGCGGACATGAAAAATATTACACAAATCGAGGGGAACAAACAAACCGAAGCGGCAGACGGACCAAGACGAAGGCCACCTGACCGATGTCCAAACATTTGCACACTCACTTGACTTGGGACATCGGACCTGGCCACCTTTTTTCCAGTCAATTGCCTTTTGAGCAGCGGTTTCACTTCTCATTATTTATTTATATGAGAATGTGGGTGCCGACTCGGCCGCAGGCCCAGATGTCAAGGGGATATTGGCAAGCAGGCCTGAAAAACGGCAAGGACTCACTGGCGAAGGCGATGAAAAACATTTTATTTTAAATTTATTGCCACATTTAAGAACTAAAGAACTTGTTGGTTCACAAAATAGTGTGCATTACTTAAGTAATATTGATATTCTTTAAGAAAAAATGTATATTTAATCCTTTACTGTTCGTATCTCTTATTTCCTATATTTTACAAAAACATTTTTTAATTTACTTTTAATAAACTATGAAATATATTGTGTATTTTTTAAAACAAAAAGGATATTAAATCATTTTCTCTTATTTTGGTCTTTAATGTTTCTTTTTCTTTTATTACAATTAATCTTTGTTTGTAGTGAGTGTCGAAAAATAAAACTGATAAGACCTCGTCTGAGGCTCGATTTCTCTGCCCTTCTCCCTGAAGAGTTGGGAAGTATTTCCTTTGGCCACACGATATCCATGCATCATGCCCAGTGTGATTTACGGTCTGCAAATAAAGTATACGCAGTGTGTGCAGATCGAAAAGAAGCGAAACCGCAGCCGAATTAAATTATTTTACAACCAAAACGCCTTAAAGCTCCGAGCGCCAAGTGTAAATAATTACCTCTAAGGGTTATCCTAATTTGCATAATTCGCTTTATTTATTCTGATTTTTCAATTAGCCCGAGATAAGTTCTGCGGAGGTCAGGGGTCAAACCGAAACCTGCTTTGATTTTGGCCAAAAGCGCTTAAATGCTGAATCGCTGAGCAATTACAAACATGCGCCACTCCTGCGGAGGAGGAACAAAAAAAGAGAAAAGCCAGCATCACGCAGATTGAAAGGCAGGCGTGGAAATTCCTTTTCTATTTGCCGTTGCGACGTGACTGGGAATCGGTAACGGGTGGACAGAAGCAGTGCTCCAATTTTCGCAGGATTTACTGGGTTTACAGGGGGGAACTGGGGCCCCGAGATGCTGTCAAATCGACGCAGGGCATTAAGCAAATAGGAAAATTCGCTCGCCCCCTTGTTTAACTAACTGTGCAAATGATGGCAACCGTTATGGAATCTCAATTAGGAAGTGTCGCTGCAACACGCTTTCCCTTCAAGATTTCCATTGCCCTTGGAAAATGTATTGCCTTTAATTAAAGCATCAACTGCATTACACCAAAAGTGTATATTTTCCATACTTTCCGAGTTATCCTTTCAATTTTGTTTTGTTCGTAAAATTATGTAAATTTCACAGCAAGATCTCTATCTATTTATGCAAATATTAAGCTCAACGGCATCCAAATGATACTGAATTTATGCAAAAACGAATTAACCAGCAACTGAATTTGAACAAAGGGGTGACGAGAAAAATTGAATTGAAGCTTAAACCTTTAAGCAGGAAATTCCGCAATGTTATCCTTGAAGTTCAGTGGAGTAGAAATAATTGAAAGGAATATTTGCGTGGCTTTAATACTTAAAGAAAATTAATATGGCTGAGAATTAATGGAATGGTTAATCTGTAAAACGATTCCTTATGTGGCTTTCTTAGTATATGAGTATAAAAAGAATACCATTTTGGTCTCAAGAGAAGAGTAATCCAAGAATATCATGATTTATTTTATTTTATGAAATCAAATCAGTTTCATTTGCACATACCCCGGGCTAAACCCGCGTATCAAGTTCTTTTTTCGGCCCAAATAGACACATTTTTAACCTTCTGCCACTCAGACTCACTCTTCTTGGTTGCGTTGGCATTTCTCAATTTCATAAGCAAATACATACAGCGTTCAAATTTAGTCTTCATTAACAAGCTCCGAAAATATGTACATCAAAGAAATCAAAGAATCCCATGACTTTGTTTTTATTTTTCAGCTCTCGTTTCTTGGTTCTCCGCTCGTATTTTGCATTTAAATGTCGAAAGCGTTGACGTCAACAACAGTTTGTGTATATTTTTGGTTCATTCTCCTTGTTATTATTTGATACAAATTGTTCCCTTTGTTTGCAAGAAGACACTTGACTGGCGGTAAGCCATAAATGTTTGCTGTTATTCCAAATATAAACCCACTGTCGGCACATCCTGTAAGAATCTAAAACAATCCCCGCTTTTATTTTTAGTCCAGCTCCGGGATTAAATTCCTTTTAACCACAATCTGATTATGGCCATGTTCTAGTCGAGTTCTTAGGAAGAGTCTTGCAAAGGCCATAGTTCAAGTGTCGTCGCTACTAATTAAAATGCAAACTTTGAGCCAAAGTTTGGCCATGTGAGAAGTGCTTTTGGGACAACTGAAGCCTTAATTAACTGACGATTTGGGTTTTATGGCCTGTGACTTTGGCCAAGTTCTGTTGCCGGCCACTATAAGTTGGTCAAAGTGCCCCCCGCTTGTTGTTGTTGTTCTTGCTGCTCAGCGGTCATTTATCTTCGGTATATTCTTTTCTGGCTTTCCTTGACAGACAGTTGGCCAAAAAGGAAAAAGGGCTCATTTGGGCCCATTCAGCTAGACATTGACCAGTCCATTTGGCCATGTCAGTTTATCTGAGCTTGGCCCATCGATCTGGCCATTACATTTGAAGTGTTATGGCCCGGACATCAGCACGTAACGTGGGTTCTTTTTGGCCAACTCGGGCTATCTGGGCTCCAATGGAGTGGAAGTGAAATCGTTGGGCAAATTCAATTAAAGAGTTTGTCTAGGAAAGTTCAATTATAATGTTTAAAGAGGGTGTTCTTTATACACTGCCCCCTCACAACGAAACGCTTAACATTTCGTCCTGTTTTTGGCTAATTAAATTTGCAAAAGCTCCTGCTCGGACAACAGTATCCTTTTAGTTTTTAGACTCCTGGCTCGCACTCAACGACCTCTTGGCCGCTCCACTAATTAGTCTAGGAAATGTTTGTTATTTTAAGCTCCTCAGCCAGCTGACCTCAGTTTGTATACTATATATACGTATTTAGTAGGGTCTTACGGGGAATTTATTTGCCTTTCGTGCTCACCGGTGCAACAAGTGCCATTGCGAGCTGAGAAATTCAGCCAAAGGCGATGTGAAAAGCCAGACTTTTGGTCGGAATTAGGGGGTGAAAGCTGCGGAGGAACCTTCAGGTCATTTAATACTTTCACGCTTCTCCTTTTCAACTATTTCTCCTGGCCGCGTTTTTTAAGTCCCAGGCGAAAAGGAGAGTGCGTTAATGAATACTACCGCCTTAAACACTAATTATGCCAGGCGAATGCCCAGTTGAGTCCTTAAAAGTTCACTACCTCCTTGCGCCGCGGACTGCATAAATTTCCCATTTTAGTGCATAATCAATTTGCGTTATCACCCCGGGGGAAATATTCCCGGTACGTGACACTCTTTTTTATCGCAGGAGTAATTTTTAAAAGCATTTTTCAACTCCTTCTTTATTAACCGCTTTGTTACGCATTTTGGAACGGAATTGCTCGGTTAGCGATTTCACTTGTCATACGCCGGAATTATTTCATTTAATTAATGCCTTTTATGAAATTTCACAGCCGGGCGACACATTTCCGGAGATGAAAACTGCACCCACATTTGGGCCACATTCAATTCCGATTCGGATCGTTTGGCCTTTTTATGATCCCATCAAAAGGCGCGCAATTAAGCCGCTTATGTGGCAGCCACAAAAAACAGCAGAGAGACCGAGCGAGTGGGGAAAACAAATAAAGAAAAAATAAACCAGGCCGACATATGCATGAATTTGGCAGGCGCAAAGTGGGTGGTTTTTTCGCCCGCTAAGCTCGCAATTTGTCAAATTAAGTTTACGACTCTGTCGCGGCACAAAGCATTCCATTTCAATCACACAAAAACGCAAATTGCGTGTCGAACAAAACGAGACTCTGGGCTCAACACTTAAACTCTTTCCCGCCTTTTTGGTCGGAAGCTTAGAAAACGGGGAAAGCAGTTAAAACGCTTAATTTATGCTCGTCGGGGGTTCAAAATTTCAAATGCTCCCGTTTTGCGGGGCCTCGTAAAATATCAGCCAGCTTTCAGCAGGCCGAACAAATTGAATTATGTCGACTTTGCCGGCGATTTGACGGTGCGTCGTCTGGCTGAGAAGGTTGAAGGGGCTCGAAGGGATGGGGAAATATTGGTAGGTATACTGCACTGGAAAAAAATCTATCCTTAAATATCCAAATAGATGTATTATACACCTATATATTTAGGCTTATAATTTAAAATAAGTATTATTTAATAATTTTAGCAAATTCATAAATGCAATTTTTTTATTATATTTTATTTTAATTTAAAATATTTAAAAAATCTATTACAAAAGCTAATATAATAATAGAAAAAACCCTATAAATGTCAGTTTTATTTCATTTTTTCAATGAGTTAAGTACTAAAAAAGTCCTTTAAAATGAAATATGAAGAAAAATAGAACATATTTTGGCACTTTTTATTTCTCAGATTTTTTATCTCTTATTTTCATTTTTGAATTCTCTAAAATAAGTATAAAATGGATATATTTTAAGGACTCATAAAAATATGAATTTTCCTATATTTGATTAAAAAAATTTTTAGCTTTATTTTTTTTCGAGTGTAAATGGGAATAAATGGGCTGTCTTTGCCCGGTTTGGTCTCACAGCTCAACGGCTTCCTCTTCATATTTTTCAAGGCTGCCCCTGCTCCAGCTCCTGCTGCTGTCGCCAGGAGCCTTTGTTGGCCCAGTTGGGTTTGGTTGGTTTGCTTTGTTGAGGTCACAGCCTGAAAAAATATTCGGTCGCCAAAGTTGGCAAAGTATCTAACGTTTATTAAAATGTGGAAACAGGGGAAAAATTCAGGAAAATTACCAAAAAAAAAATTGCACGGCAGCTAGGAAGACTTTCAATAAAGGCAATCGGCCGTGTCCTTGGGCAAAATTGATGCAACACTTGTTGAAAGCGCCCTCAAACGCTCTATTAAACCTGGGGGAAAACACAACTCGAACGTGAGGCAATCTCAGGTGCTTTGTCAATTATTTTGCTGGCCAAGAATGTTCGGTTTGCTCTCGGTTTGTCACGTTTGCAGCGTAAATTTGCATATGCCATGTAAACGAATCTGAATCTGGGTCGTCTCATCTGGCTGGAGTACAACTAATCTCGTCCCAATGCCGCTTTCACACACTCACTGGCAGGTTCACCTAATTGCCTTTTTGGCCAAATGGCTTAGGCCAAAGTTGTTGATGGCGCAGGTGGAGGCCGCTGGCTGCGGGAAAGAGCATCGTTAATGGGAAAGACGCCGAGTTTACACGATGCCAGCATAAATACTCCCCTTTCGGGGATTCACGGGGAACTTAAATGGGCACCGAACATTAACGACAAAGTTACGCAAAAGTTGCAAAACCCCTGGCTCTCTCCCTTTGCCGCAAAAAGCTGTAAAACACGTGGGGTCCCCAGTGGAAATTCGTCGCCCTGTGGCTGCCTATTTAAATAAAATGTAAAACATGATGTCCTGACTACACAACTTCTACTGGTTGGCAAATATTCCAGCCCGATTCAGATCCCAGCTCACCGCAGTCATAGTGGAAATATGCAAAGTTTTGTGCCAGCAATCATCAATCAACCGTCAACCGAATCAGGAATGTTGAATATTGCATTGCGAGTTTCGATTTTGTTCAAATTATTTTTCACATCTAACTGAATCCCACGGACAGCTGGACAGGCGGAATATCAAAGCCCCGGCAAAGTTCTTGCAAGCGGAAATTTCAGATCAAATATTTAAGTCAAAGGATTTCGTTTGAATTAAGTGAGTGCCACAAAAATGCTATGCAATTCTAAAGCTTGGCCAGCTGTCATAGGAAATTAAATTTCAGAATAATAATTTCCCCCAATTTCGTAGAATTAATTTTGGCAAAGAGGATAAAGATAATAAAAATTCTATTTAATATTTGATTCCAATAATTTTATATTTTAAGCTCTGAAAACGCTTTCTGGGAATAAATGTATTGGAAAATTGATAAAAAATACACAGATATCACAAGGTAGAGGTATTGTAAAATATTTATAAAATATTTCAAAATATTTAAGAATATTTAAATGTTTAAAGTATGCCTTCCATTTAATTTGATTTAATTTGGAAAAAAATACTTTAAAAGTTAAAAGTTTCATTTACAATCCAGAGAATATTTAAAAATATTTTTAAATATTTTAAATATTTATTACCACTCCAGAAAATAGTATCAATAAATCAAGAATAAATTAAAACGCCAAAACCTTTATCTTCAGAGCACATTTGTTTTGTTAAATCAGGGCCCATTGTTTAATATTTCCTTTTAATTGTGGGACTGCGTCGAAAAAGTTCCAACCACTCGCCGTTTATCGCATGTGTATGGAGCTCGGTGCCATTTAAAAAGTTTTGCAAACTTGGTCCGTCGGGCTCATCTTACCCCAATCGCATTGTGATGGCTATTAGCCGCCATCATAAACAACCTCAAATTTGTCCAACGGAGGAACAACAAACGCACAAAACTTCCGCACTCACTTAAGCCATGTCATTTCAATTATTTTAGCAACTTTATGATCAACATGAGCCATAAATGCGGGTAAGCCGAGAATAAAAATTTCAGTTGTGGCCCGGCGAGTAAATCCCAAAGAAAAGGCACTAAAACGGGGATGTGAGGATGAAGGAATTCACTAAATAAGTAAACTTAATTTGGCAAATACGCATTGGTTCGAACCGAGAGGCATTAAAAACTTGACGGCTCGCTTTCTGGCAAATGGCAATTGTTGTTATAAATATTAAATCAACATTATGCGCGGCCCATAAATTCCACAAACGGGGAGGGAATAATAAAAAAGTTAAGAGAAATAAAATCAACCGCATGTCCGTCTCGCGCAGATTTATTTGGCAGCCAACATGACGTATACGCCACGTGAACCGCCAGCTCGACTGCCCTTCAGTCGCCCTGTTGTTTATTTTGCACTCACTTTAAGAATTCACACAGCATTGGGTCACTTTTAATTTGCCAAACGGCGCACTTTGACTTCACTTTTTCTCGCCTCCTCGTGGCATGTACAATATTAAAACCATATTCACACACAGAATTTAATAAATATAAATGCCAACTGCAGGGGCAGCAAAAAGAGCCGCAGTGCGCGCTAGAATGCACTTAATTGCCAGAGTTTAAAGCTGTGTGAAAATGGGTGGCAGGGGGAGCGATGGGTACTTGCATAAGCGACAGGCTTTGTCTTCGGAAAACGGCATATGGCAAATGGCTCACGTTGACCCCTGTGAAAGTGGACATTGAACGTGACCTGTCCGGAGCGCAGCCCACCTGGTTACATAAGGCCGTAAGAGGATTTCACTGAAAAGACTGTACATTTTTAAGAATACTATAACTAGCTCAGTACAGACTAACTCCCTTTGGTTCTAAGCCCCCATGTTTTGGTTGACCAGAAAGGAACACTAATTGGACTTACAAAAAATCTGGTATATATTTGCATTTATTTTTCACCAAAAATGAAACCTTCTAAGCTACTTAGCTTTGAAGAAGAGAGAACGCTATAGTCGACTGCCTCGACTGTCAAATACCCAGCTAAAGCAAGCTGTAGCAAGCAGTTGCAAGGAAAGCAAAGCAAGCAGTTGCTTGAAAGTGGATCCATCTACTCCATTATTATTTGCTCCTAGCTTGTAAATGAGTAGTCTGATTTTAAAAATTTCTTATATGTATCCGTAAGTACTTCTAAACCAAACAAAATAGCATTTACAATTTTTTAAAATGTTTTACTTAACGAGTAATGGGCATGAAAATAGCTCTTTAATTTCTAAGCCCTTATTGAATAACATTTTCCTACAAAATCCCCTGTAAATATTTAATCAGACAACAAGCCTCATGAATTAGCTCTTCCACCAGCAGTCGCACAATTAAAGGAAATCCCCTTGGTGTGCTTGTTTAGCTAATGAATGTATCGTTGCGCGTTCATGTAATTCGAAATTTAAACAAATCACAGCTACGCTCAGGTACATATTAGCAAAATTAGTTAAGTCGCAGAAAATCCCTTTCAAAGTGCATTGGATTAATTAGAGTGCAGAGTTGGCAAAATACGCAACGAATGCAAATGGAATAAGTCGCAATTAAAATCCCCCTGAGCCGAGTGTTAAATGTTTAAATGCTTACCTGGCCTAATCCTATTGGCCCTGAAACGTAGTAAAGCAAGTTGCCAAATGGCCTTTTAATAGCCTCGCAAATGTGCATATATAAAACAGATTTCGGCTGTCGTTCATTCAGTCGTAAAATAAAATAATAATACATTTTAATGCGTTTTAATGGGACAGCGACTTGTTGGCGCCTGGAAAAATTCAAGTTTTTCCACACACATTTGTTTACGCCGTCTGTTTCGGCCAGGATTCATAAATATTTATGGAGCACCATTCGATTTACAGGCCTGCGAGGAGCTAACATTTGACTGAGCTTATCATGTGACATGATTGTTATTGTTATCTTGTTTATTATGAATAAATATTCGCAATCATTCCCGTCTGTCCCGTCTGCTTATTCATTTGAATTTCAAAATTTTCCAAATCCCCTCCCTAGAAACAAGAAATCTAATATGCTGTGCCGCCTTCATTTCCTATGAAATTCCTTCCATTCAAATGAACTGTAACAGTAGGCGACTTATATTGTTTAGACATCTGCAGAGGTGTAGAAACGATGGGCTGTGATTCGGGGGGCGGAGTTGGGGGTGCTCCAAAGTCGGAGATAATGGACTCAGACACACAACAGCACAACACTGAGCCCTGCCATCATCGTCCTTGAAACTTTTTTGCATGGCAAATTAGAAAACAAACTGAGTTTATTATTTTGATTAAACTTCTCACACAGCGCCAGACTTTGAGTGGTCTTGAATGATGATAAGGCAGGATTTCCACTGTGATTTCATTTTAAAGTCAACATTTGTTTTGGCCAGGAAAAACATTGTGACGAAAGGCAGAGGAAAAATTGCATAATAGCAAAAATATAATTTGAATATACAAACAAGGTAAAATATCTTTTATTAAAGAAGTAACATAATTTATAATTTAAGTTCATAAAAATAAGTATAAACTTGTTTATATGATGGGTAGGGTGTGTTTTATGGGTAGAATAGTAATACTAGTAACTAGTAACAAATATTGTACTTAGTATATTCTTTTTTTACATTCTTACATTCCAGTGAATTTTGGCACTTGAGTTTAAAGAAAAGTAGTACTGCCAGAGACACTCGTTGCTCGCCAAGAATGCCACCCGCTGTCCCTTGGCTACACAAGCCCTGCGAGTTGAATGTCCTTTTTGTCATTCCTCAGCCGACTTGCTGAGTCCCCGAAGTCGCTGTTAGCCACCGCAAACATGTGGCCACATTTTTCAGGACTCAGGACCCCCGGGTTCCCCAGTGCCAAAACCACTTCTGAACCCTTCGGGCGAAACCAAGCTGCCACATTGTCAGAGGCAAAGGCATGGGAAAAATGTCCTCAGGCGATGGATACACTGGAAAATAAAGCCATAAGTTGGATATTTGTAATAAAACAATGCTGTAATGTGATTATTTTCATTGCCGCCATAAACTGTTGACCTTTGACTGATATTATTGGTGTTAATCACTATGGACGGCAGTCCATGTAGTGACGAAGCGCACCAGGAGAGTGTGCGAAGGCGACTACTATTATATAGCCGCAGAATTGAAAATCTGCTGTAATGGTCCGATCCTCGCGAGTGATACACCAAATTAAAGGTATTGCCAAAACTTAAAGGATTGCATACCAAGACCTCAAGAAAATCAATTGGTTTGGGAGAGAGAGCGGTGAAAGTGTAAAAGTGAAAATTTAGAAATTTGGATCTGTTGGGGCCGGTGGGGATAATTGGCCCCCCGCACTACGTTATTTGTATTCCCACTGAAAATGCGCTTAATATGAGGGGTCATATCAGAAAATCGGACGCTCCGTTCAAAAGTTATACCGAAAACAAATTTTTGTGGGCCTACTCAAAATGAAATTTTAATTCTGTTTGTCAGCTTGTCAGTTTGTCAGTTTGTCAGTTTGTCAGTTTGTCTGTGTGTCCCAAAACATGGTTTTAAAGTCCTGAAAATTTGATATGATGTTCAACAGCTCGATATAAGAAACTTTAGTTCTACCACTTTTGGAAAAACCCGCTAGTTTAGCGGGAAAACAGCTAAAAATAGCTAAAATACGGAAGGCTGTAACTTCTAAACTACTGAAGCTACAGACTTGTGCTGTATCTCGTTTGAAAGGTATTTTGAAATGCTGTAAGCGCCCCCTATATGTAATTTGTGTAAATGTTATAGTTAAAAAGATATGCACAAAACAAACTTTTTTTTAACTTTTTTTTTAGCTTTTTTTTATTTTTCTCAAAAACGGCTCTAACGATTTTCTTTAAAACTTTAAACTGTATAGCCCTTGAGATTCCTTAAATTTTGGTATATAACACATTACTGTAAAAAGTCACGTTTAAAAGTTATTCAGAAACGAAAATGGCCACTTATGCTAGCCCAAAACAACTAACGCTGCCTAAAAGCATTGAATTTAGTATGTGCGTATACAAAATGTATTTTAGGGTCAAGAAATCGTTAAAATTGTTTTAAAGCGTTCCATTATACAATTCTTAAAATTAATAAATAAATAAATAAATAAGTAAATAAATAAATAAGTAAATAAATAAATAAGTAAATAAATAAATAAATAAAAATAAATAAATAAGTAAATAAAAATTAAATGAATAAATAAATAATTAAGTAAATAAAAAAATAAATTAAATTATTAATTAATAAATAAATAAGTAAATAAATAAATTCATAAATGGGCGGTTCTTTTACAAACCGAACACTTTTTATTGGGTCACATTTTTGATTTGCCTGAAACTTTTTTTACGTATACTATTCGGAAAATAAGTAAACACGCGTATCAGGATTTGACCGGAAAAAAGTTATTTTTTTAGTTAGAATTTTTTTAAGTTGCCAAAAATCGTCAAATTTGGAAAAGTACCCTCTCATTGAAAATCTGTATCTCCGGTTATATGAATTGATTAACTTCATGTCTTTTTCATTAATTCCTCTTAAACCTCTTCTTTCAAAAAAAATTTCTAAAAAAAAAATGTTTTAATTTCTTAAAAATAAAAACAAATTAAGATTTAAAAAAAATGTTTAACCATTGCCCCCACAAAAAAAACTTTTTTTATTTTTTTATATATGCGCTATAATGTTAATTATATAAAATCCCCGTACTGAACCCTCCTCGAGGGTGCCGACTGGTAATGACGCTACAGTGCCTAATCTTAGGTGGCGTTCAGCTAAGATTAGGGGTCAGAACTGTGTGCTCTGGTTTTTTCAATAGCCAAGCCATATGGGGACGACTCCTAGTCATGGTATTGGGGTACTTCGACTGTGGTCAAAACAAAAACTTCTGATATCAAACAAAAACACCTCTTAACGAGGTATAAAAATAGTGACGATCGCACCTTCAACGTACAAAAGTTCTGATATCAAATTTTGTGACGAAAAATGATTTTAGATGCGACCAAATAAGTACGCTACATAAAATTTATTCATTCGGCACGCTACAACAGAAAACTTTCGTGTAGATATTAAATATTTCTTAAAGCGGGCCGAAAGAGTAAATTTTAGGTAGCGTACTTATTTGGTCGCATCTAAAATCATTTTTCGTCACAAAATTTGATATCAGAACTTTTGTACGTTGAAGGTGCGATCGTCACTATTTTTATACCTCGTTAAGAGGTGTTTTTGTTTGATTTATTTTATAAGCAGGTAAGACTATCAAATCAAAGTCAAGGGGTCGGGAAAATAAATTTGCATAAGTATTTAAATTGAAAGGATTTAATTTCACGTTAAAGAGCGTGCAAATATTACATCTTTAAGAAGAAAAATTATAGGAAAATCAAAGTAAATATAATAAATATAACTCTAATGTAATTTAAAAACATGTTACATTTTAATTTTATTGCATAATTGACATTAATTGTTAATTTATTTTAAATTTAAATTTAAATTTGAAATTTCATATATTTTTTTAAGTGCATTGGGGCTATGGGATGACCGCCATTAATCTTTGTGCCACTCCAATTGTCGTTGTGGTATCCGGCCTCAGGTGCACCATCATTTTCCGTCGCATCGTCTCCAAAGTCGAGAGTGGAAGGGGAAGTGGAGGTGGCAGCGGAACCGGACAGGAAGACCCGGCCAGTCAAAGGACCTATTTAGATTGGCCGGCCTCAATTAAGGAGTTCCGCTGGTGAATTCTGCCTTTCGGCGGCAGCATGAAGCCTGCGAATTACTTTCTGACTTTTCGGAATCGAAGGATGGTGGCCAACACTAAGTAAAAATTGCTTTTCCAGCTGTTGCTCTGTGTGTGACGCAAATCCTTTGACGACATTCCCAGGATACGGCCCAATGGGTGGGGGGGTTTACAAGGAGCACTTTTCATGGAAAGTGGTTCCTGGGCGGCTGTGCAAACAGAATGCAATGTGATGGCAGGACTAGCGTGTACGACCACTATTTCTGGGCCACATGGTATAAAAACGGAACACACACACACCCCACAACGCCCCCACACTATAAACATACTTATAAAAGTTACAAAATGAAGGAAGTAAAGCCAGCCAGTGCATTTCCTTTTTCGGAAACTTTGCAGACTTTGCCCCAAACAATATATCTGCTGCGGTGCTGCCTGCTGGCTTCTGCTGCCTTCTGCCGGCAGGATTTATATACATATATTCCTGCTGTTGGCTTTGGCTTAGTGGAAATTGCTGCAATAAAATAGTCCTTCCTCTAATTCCACTTAACAGTGATGTGAGCCTGTAATGGACGAGTTTAGACTCCATAAGGCCCCAGTTGAAATGCTTGGCGGAGGCCATCCATATGCACTTTGTTATCCCAGGTTGAAAAAAAAGGGCATAAACTGAATTCCTATTGCTCTTGTGTCGACTTTGAGGGTCTTTAACTTGATAAGCCCCCAACAATTACCGATGTTATTTTAGCTTTTATGGCGCATGAAAGGTACTTCAACTGGATACAACTTGACTTGGTTTAACATTATTATTTTTATTCCAGCAATTCCTTTTCTGCAAGTTATCTCTCTTACAACAGTCTCTGCCAAGCAATCATTTTTGGATTTTAGAAATTCCAGTCATCTGAATGCGATTGAACATTGTACTTGGCATGCTGCTGCAGGGAAAATACTCGGCTTGCAATCTGTTTTGCGAAGTAAGTCTTTGTGTGCTCCACTTTCAGTACCGTCTACCTTCTGCCGGCGAAGAGCTCACAATAATCTCTTTCGCCAAGTGAAAGCTGTGAAACTATCAATATGCACATACCGGTTGTTTGCATCGCTTCAAAAACGTGTTGGAGAATCGCACTTGATTGCCGAGGAGCTCGTGTTGCCATTGTTTGCCGAAAACCTTCACGCAAACAACGGCGCTTACACATGGCGTATACGTAATGCATTCGGGGTGTACTGAACTTACGCTTATTTACAACATACATTTATGCATATGGCCCGGTCGCATATTGTTGTTTGTCCCTATGCTGGCGAAAGGAAAGCAAACATAAAAATGAAATTCAAAACAGCTGAGGGGTAAAAATTGTGAAACGTGCGAAAAAAGTGCCATGAGATGATATAAAACTTGACACACACACACACTCGAACATGCAGAGATAGACGCAACAACCACTTCCGCTGACAGGAAATGAAAGTCTCCGTGCGTGTGAGCAAGTGTTGGTGCGCCAGTCTTTGTTTGTGTCGGTGGCCCGCGCACATCTGTGTGAGTGCCAATGTGGGTTTGTGTAACTTACGTGCCCTGCCAAATGGTTTATGAAGTGGGTGACTCGTTTTTTTACCCCTTCTCTCTATTGTCTTTTCGGCCTGATACGGCTTATGGCGAATTTCTGTTTAGTCAAGCGTAAGGTATGGGAAAATACCCAAAACAGAAAGAGCAGAAGGGGTAAACACTGCCTGTACAAACTATGTTAAAGCCATTTAGGCAATTGAATAGCTGAGATTGCTGGTTTCACAGGGCGTATGCGTGTTATTTGCCAAAATCATGTCATACCAGTGGCACTCCACATACATATCTGGAAAGATATTAATGACATTTGCACGCCATGGCATAATTAGACATTGGCGATAATGACACTTCCCCGGCATTAATCTCCCGTGCCACAGCTCCCGGCTTCTGTGGCTGCCCCGACCAATTAGTCCGTTTGATGTGGCCCACATCGCAGACATCCCAGACGAACACTACTCACGCATTGAGGCCCGTTCCCATGGCCGCCTCGATTACCATTTAGACCTAACTACTTCTCCTCAGCAACCCAGTTAAATGGAATGTCCGCAAAAATACTGGAACAAATAGAATGACTAAAAAAAATATTACTATTAATATCAAAATTAGAAGTTTGTGAAAATGCTAACCATACTTATTAAAAACATATCAAAATAATTCTAAAAATCTTTAACACTTTTCAAGAAAGAATATTATTCTTTTTTATCAATATTCCAGCACTGGCTTACAAACTAAAACATTTTATATAATTTTTATATATTTAAAATTCTTAAAAAATATATTTAAATTTTGAAAATTTTTTTTTTATTACATATTACAATTTTTAAAATTATTAAAAACAAATTTTTTTTTTCTTTTTGTGGCCTACCATAACAATTTCTTTCAGTGTTAGTCTGCTTTACTGCCTGTGAGCCTAATTAATATCTTTATGGTAATGGCCATGCCATCGAATTCTATAGGCAAACAGCTGTCAACGAAAGGACCCATAAACACATACGTATTATAACATGTATTGGGAACTCGAGAGAAAAAATCAAATCAATTAGGTTAATTGATTTCTCCTTTATAGGGATTGTTCCCAGAACCGTTTGACAGTTGCGGGAAAGATTAATATTGATCTCTTTCAGTGGAATCTTTCGAGTGCCAGTAAGTCTAAAGGTCAATTACCTTCTATTAATTTGCCAATATTCCAAATGAGATGGAATAATTGAGCAGAGAGCACTGCTCATCGTCCAGACAGTCGGGCTCGGTATTCTTCCAGGATATTTCATTAAATTAGCCGTCGCTCCTTGGGCGAAAATCTTTGATGCCAGTCTGCTTCAAAGCGAAAATCATTATAGCCCGATGCTTAGCCTGGAAATTAGTGCCGGGGCAACAAAGCTGCAGTTCCCCGTCTTCCCGTCCGACTGTCTGTTTTATCTGGTAATTACTGGACAATGGGTGGAAGCGGAGGAGAGCACCGCAAAAGGTCCTTACGTAATTACATTCGCGGGGGGGGAACTCGAATCGGATGCGAATCAGTTGAACTTTCCACTCATTAATTGCCGGCAAAGGGGCGTTAAAAGATTGTTTTCCTTTCAGATGTTCCACTGTCCATTTAAGTCTTAAACACACCATAAAACAGTTAGAGATGGGTTGCTGGCAGCTAGAAAATTTATTTATGCAGATGAATGAACTTGGTTAAACTTTTGGTCGGGAGTCAAAGGAATAGAAAATATATTTTACACTCTTGGCAAAAACATTTTTGTATAATATGTTTTCTCTTTATTGGGTTCATTTTAACACGGTATATATATTTTTTTATTTATACCAATTGTTTTTATTTACTAATGATTTCTGTTGTACACTTTAAATTGATTTTAATGCCCATTTAAAATGTAAAATCTCAAAACCCACTGTATTTAAGTAAAGGACTTTCCCAGAACTTGAATTTATATGCAGATGAGTGACCGCGCTTTGGTCTGCCTTTGTTAAACTTTCGCCCCCAGATTTCCCT
Source organism: Drosophila mimetica (assembly GCA_037075245.1). NCBI lineage: Eukaryota > Metazoa > Arthropoda > Insecta > Diptera > Drosophilidae > Drosophila > Drosophila mimetica. The sequence goes on from JBAMCH010000023.1 coordinate 13,287,578, forward strand.
GGGGTTTGATGCCCCGAACAAGATGTCTCTAATGGCCGAATGGACAGCTTAAAGCGAGCAGATTCGGCGGTGGAGTTTCTCGGTCGTTTGGCCAATTGACGAGACCACGAGACCATCAATCAAACGCATCCGGATGACAAATTTGCATGGAATTCGCAAGCACTGAATGTGTTCCTGGCAAATTATGCACACAAGCCGCAGAGCTGTGAAGGACATTCCCCCGGAGTCCAGTTTTATTTGCCTGTCATTGCTGGCCAACACAAACACATGACCACTCACACAGGCAAGCGTAAATGCCGCATAACCGGAAATAGGTTGGCGGACATTTTGTTAGCGAACAGTGTGTAGTGTGTAGCTGGGCAATCGACCAGAGATATGCAGATACTCGTAGAACTCAATTGTCATGGTAATCTCGACAGTCGGTTGAAATCCGTGCCGAGAATTTAATTGTTAAGCCTGATGATTGTTCAAGCCAGAATGGGCAAGAAAATTGAGATTTCATGACCAGCAGAATGGCCTAACGAAAGGTTAAAGTTTAAACAATAATCTGGCAATTGGGTGAGGTCAATCAAATAGATAGTGTAGATAGATAATAAATATTTATTCATTGATTTTCAAACAATATCTATGCATTGATAAAGTCACAAACAAACTATGGCAAAAATATTTATAAATATCTGAAATGTTTTGTCGATTAGTTCATCAATCTGAAATCTCTACATGTTATCAAATAAATTTATTTTACATTTTTGTGATGTGTTTACTCGCTATATATATCTATATCTGTTGACATGGCCACAAGGCTCTTGAGGCAAAAACAAAAAACCTTGACGGCAGCTTTAAAATAGCTTAGCAGGGCTAAGCAATTGCTCTTACCACCAAACGAAAAGCTGATAACATGGCAATGGGCAATTTTACGCCTGACATTATAATCGAAGTCATTAATTTGCCAACTTGGCTGATGGCTGCGAAAAGTTCCCCCGAAAATTTGTTGGCCAAGTTGGCCGTGGCAACGAATAAAAGCCAAGTACCAAGTACCAGTATACATTGTATGTATTTGCCTCAGATACGTGAACCAAAGAATGTACGCTGCTACTCGAGACTGCCGTCGCAGAAAAGTTTTCCATTTGCAGGGCAAAGCAAAAAAAAAGAACCAGAGACCCTTAATTTTGGAATGCTTGAAGTGGACGAAGTATTCTATTCAAGGGCAGTGACACCTTCCTCCTCCGCAATGACCGGGGAACTCCGCTCGGCGGACTCGTAGGCATGCATCTTGACCAGCATCATGGTGAAGATCTCCACGGGCAGCGTGTTCTGGAGTACCTGCAGCAGTTTTCCCGGCTGGCTGCAGACCAGGATTGCATTGATGAGGTGGTCCACGCCGCCCTCGATGTCCCCGTTGGTGATCAGACCCTCGCCCTTGTGGATCTGGGTCATGAAGTACATCTCGACCTCCTTGTCGCTCATGTTGGCCGCCGATCCCGAGGATCCCAATGGCATGACTGCGAGGGGGCGTTGGTGGCGCCTCTCGTGCAGCTTCCTCTTGAACTCCGGATCGCTGCGACGCTTCTTGTCGAAGTACACACAATAGCCCACGAACAGCATTCCCGATATGGCCGCCAAAACCTTGAAAGTTCCTCGCACTCCAATCATTTTCGAATTTTTTCTTTTCTGGGCTTTAGTCTTCTCTGCCTGTGGAAATTTCCAGTGCTGGCGTTGTGTGTTCGATGAGTGTTCTCCCGGAGACCTTTGAAAATGGATTGACAAATAACACTAGCCTAACTTTACTTCGTTGGGGTTTAAAAGGGGGTAGAAAATATAAGTGATTGCATTTTTGGGCTGATAATAAAGGTTAAACTATATCAATAAACTTTTTATTTCTCCTTTATTGTTAAAATAATTTTAAATCGATAGTAACTAGATTTATACTATATCTATGAACATGAATATATATACTCATGAAAGTAGTGAATGTTGAGTAAATCAACAGAAGTGATTTTTAAAATCCTCCCAAACCAAACCAAAATATAAAAGCACATAGAACACGTCAATTAAACAAAGTTCCACAGCAAATTCTAAATACAGTACCTAAATACACCATTCGCACTGACTTGTTTTCCCAACTCATTCCTCCCTTTAGAGGTAGCGATTAAAATAAAAACATTTTCGTGTCCAAAAATAAATAAATAAAATGCGAGTCCTGCGTGGTGGGAGGAAAGCAAAAAATAAAAGGATGGTCTGACAGAAACATGGCCGTGACAGCTGGATTTACGGGATGCTACTTTAATTTTGGTAATGCAATTGACCTCTTACCTTTCCGTACTTCTTCCCATACCACTTTATTAGGCCAATAATAGTACGGCGTTTAACTCGAATACGCATGAAAATTGATAAGCCATTTAATTCGATATGATACTCAGCCATCGAGGGCCTAATTCGAGGCCAGACCACTCTATCCATGCTCCGGCAATTTGCGGTGTGACCCCAGGATTTAACCTCAGTCTGTTGCCCGGGACAACGCCGCACCATATGTACATGGTAATAGAATCTTTTCAACTGACTCTCGGTTTGCCTTTTCATTCCTTAAAGGCTTTTTTTCAGCCTTCTGCGGCTGTCATGACAATGAAAAAGGAGGCTGACACAAGTGGGGCAACTGCGTAACAAACATCGACTTATTATGCAAATTGTTATTCTGCGAACGCAGCTCGGAACCCATCAAATCCTATTACCTCGAATAAAAAACTCCGTCCATCGATTTGATTGTGAGTTCTGTGCAACAAGCAATTTAACGCATTAGCGCGGCTCGCTCCACTGCCAAATGGCCAAAAAAAAGAGGAAAAAATCGGAGGCAATAAAAATGTAGCGCTTTGTATATTGGTTTTTGGTTTGAGTTGGGGATTTGGTCTGGTTTTCGGTTCGGATTTCTCTCATATTCCCCGAATGTGGTGCACCGAAACTGTTTGTGATTCAATTAGATAGTTGAATGTTTCCCCAAGTGCGTTCTGATGGGGTTAGATTTCGTTTTGGGTTTCGCTCTTGGTTTTGGTTCGCATTTCAATTACACTTCGTAATCGCTTACCATTATGCGAGTATCTATCTGAAGTCCGGCGTCTGTTTGCCTTTGGGTTGAATGAAAGCGAAAGACGAAATCCTTTAAAATTGAACTATTGAAAGAGGAGCTCGATGGCGTGACGCGGGCGGTGAAAGACTGGAGAAGATATGATTTGAGAGCTTTTGAAAGGATTCGCTTTTTGCGAATTTGCATTAAGGGACCTTTCATCCATCGCCACCCCGCCGTTGGCCCTTTCTGAGTAATAACTACACCCACATTAGTACGAATTCGTGCATGGCCAAACTTTGCTGAATGGACTCGATTCGGACTCTAAGCTGTGCATAAATAATGCGACAGCGAACATAATGGAATGCAAATTCCCCTTTGGGATTCCTCTAATCATATTAGCAGCGCATTTTCGGAGGCAAAATGCTATTTATTCAAGCAAATTAATCCTAGCTTAATTTTCAGTTAAAATATTTACCCAACCTTAACCCTTGGGGTCATCAATATACATAACTGCTGCCGACAATGACAGATTTTAATTCTGCTTACTAGCCACAATCTAAACCACATAATTTGCCAGATAAAGTTTATTCAAATCAACCAAAGATGTTGACATATATTTACAGATGGCATGGACAAGGAGCCAAAACCAATAACACGAATTGTTCTTTTATTAATTAAAGGAGCTTTTAACAGCTTAAAGTGAGAAATTCCATGGCTCGCCTAATTGATTCACTCAACGGAATAGCACAAACATATACGCAGATATATTTATCAGATATACACGGAATGTATTTACAAACTTTGCTTAGCCTACATGTTTACAACAGTTAAAACTTACAGCTCTTCGATGGTTAAAGTGTCGATAGATTCTCCTATACAAATACATACAAATTCAATTTATTGGTAAGTTTTTTTCTTCTTGCTGAAGTATTTTCATTTGACAACCGGAAATTCCACTTTGCATTAGGGTGGGTCGTTTCGCTAGATGATCCGGATTTAAAAGTAAAATTATGAAAGTATATTGAAGAAAAAGTAACTAAACTTGATTTGAACAAAATGTAAAGATTATTTCAAGTGTTATGTAGAAAGGAATATCAAGATGAAGTAGTATAATTATGTTATTAAAATAAAAAAAAAAATTTTATTTTAAAGAAAGGTAAAATAAATGGGAAACATATTTTCGATTGACAAGTCAAACAAAATTTAAATAATATTTTTCTTAGATGATTTATCCCTATTTAATGCTAAATTATTATAAATATATATTTGTTTGTAATAAATACTTAAAGCATTTCATAAGTCAGTTTTCCTTTCCCGAGATCGACCCACCCTGCTATGCAAATGTGTTTACTTTTTCTTTGAGTGTATGGTGTATGTACAGAGTAGAGTAAGCAGCGGCAAATTGCATTTCCCCCGCAGCAAAACGAGGCGATGGCCAGGATTCACACTCCCATCCTCGTTCCCAATCCGTTCCAGTGGCAGGACAAGTGGGGACAACATCACAGCTCCTTGGGACTGAGCTCCACGGGATTATTGTCCTCGTCACAGGAGATGTATTTGATTTTCACGCGCTGTCGCTCGCCGAGACTGTTGTTGATCGAGAGGCAGAGGGGCGAACTGGTCCCGTCCACCGGCCGCTCCATGATGCAATCGACGGCCGACCGATTGGCACTGGATCCACCTCCGCCGCACGTCTGCGGCTGGGCGGGAGAGTCCCGCATCCGCTGATCCCGGCCAGAATTGGTGGCCGGCGCCTGCTGGATCTGCGTCTCCATCGTGCTGCGCTTCCACTGACTCTTGGTCTCCGCTGCGGAAGGTTGCGGGGGGAGTGGTGAGTGGTGGTGGGACAAGTGAGTCTGGGCCTGGGCGGCCAAAAGAGTCTGGGTGGTCTGGGGGGAGGAGTTGGGGAGCGAGTGGGCGACGGTGTACCCACCTCTTGTGTGCCGGTGCGAGCTGTTCTTGTTCGTGAGCCGGCTCTTTGGCGAGTCGAATCGATGGCGGGTAAGGCCCACGCAGCAGCAGCAGATGATGCGTTGGAAGTACATCCGGAACCTGGAAGGGGAGCAAGATTACAAAGAAATATGTTAGTGCACAGGGTAAATTAACCGGTCAAGAAATTCCAATAAATAAGACAATGATACAAAAAACATTGAACTTTTCCAAAATTAAATATTTAAAATTATGTATTGTTTCAAAAATTATTTTATTTAATTTATAAACAGATAAAATTCTTCTAGATGAGTGAAAGAGTACAGTTTAAATATTTCAAGCTTAAGTTCGAATTTCTTGAACACTATTAATTAGGGTGTCTAGATTCTACATAGGTAAAATTGATGTTTTAAATATTTAAAAAAACCTATAAATTATGAAACGCTTTATAGATTGATATTAAATATCATTATCTCTTATCAATTTATTATACCCGTTACTCGTAGAGTAAAAGGGTATATTAGATTCGTGCAAAAGTATGTAACAGGCAGAAGGAAGCGTTTCCGACCATATAAAGTATATATATTCTTGATCAGGATCACTAGCCGAGTCGATCTAGCCATGTCCGTCTGTCCGTCTGTCCGTCTGTCCGTCTGTCCGTCCGTCTGTCCGTCCGTCCGTCTGTATGAACGCTGAGATCTCGGAAACTATAAAAGCTAGAAGATTGAGATTTGGCATGCAGATTCTAGGGGTTAATACGCAGCGCAAGTTTTTCACGCCGATGTGCCACGCCCCCTCTAACGCCCACAAACCGCGAAAAACTGTGGCACCCGTCTGTATGAACGCTGAGATCTCGGAAACTATAAAAGCTAGAAGATTGAGATTTGGCATGCAGATTCTAGGGGTTAATACGCAGGCAAGTTTTTCTCGCCGATGTGCCACGCCTCCTCTAACGCCCACAAACCGCGAAAAACTGTGGCACCCACAGTTTTGAAGCTAGATTAACGGGAAAAGGAATGTGTATTCGTTTCTTCAATACATATTGATAGACCAAAGTGGGAAACCCCCCTCCCCCTAACGCCCACAAACCGCTAAAAACCTTGTCACCCGTCTGTATGAACGCTGAGATTTCGGAAACTATAAAAGCTAGAAGATTGGGATTTGGCATGCAGATTCTAGGGGTTAATACGCAGCGCAAGTTTTTCACGCCGATATGCCACGCCTCCTCTAACGCCCACAAACCGCGAAAAACTGTGGCACCCACAGTTTTGAAGCTATATTAACGGGAAAAGCAATGTGTATTCGTTTCATCAATACATATTGATATACCAAAGTTGGAAACCCCCCCCCCCCCTAACGCCCACAAACCGCGAAAAGCTGTGGCGCCCATAGTTTTAAAGCTAGAGCAAAAGTGTAAACGCAATTTTGTTTGGGTTATTAACGCCTACCGAAATGTAGAAGAAATTTTTTAAATTTTTTGAAGCGGCTGCTTGGTTTGCCCTGCTTGAGACTGCTGACTTTAGCTGAGTAACGGGTATTTGATAGTCGAGGCACTCGACTATAGCGTTCCCTCTTGTTTTCTGTGTACTCGCACCTCCCTCTAATTTCATCTACATATTTCCACTTAAATTACCTCTTATTCATCCAGTAGTAGATGAGCGGATTGACCATCGCATTAGACATGGCCAGCCAGTAGAAACCGAGATACATGTGTTGGACGTACTTCGTGGAGGCCACCTGGTTGTTGTGGTAGGCGTAGATGAAGAACAGGTGGTACGGCAGCCAGCAGATGGCGAAGATGGACACGATGGCGATGAACATGCGCACCACCTTCCGCTTCGACTTCATCGACTCCATCTGGCGATCCGTGTTCTCGCCGATCGATCGACTGCCCCACAGAACCCGGCCCATCAGGGAGTAGCAAATGAGCATCACGATCATGGGAATGCCGTAGGTCAGTACCAGGATGATCAGGTTGTACCTATAGTAGGATAATAATAATATGATTTTTAGTAATTTACTACGATTTTTCATAATTTTCTTTATAAATATAAAATATTCCTCAAGATATTTTGATAATCTCTCTTATTTTTCTTATTTTCTTATTCCTAAACTTACGCATAATCCGCCATTGAAGTGGGATATCGTCCATCCGGCCACATCATAAAGCAAACTGTCCGTGATTTTCCATTGTAATAGCTGCAAATGGTCCATTTCAATAGGTTAATACGGCCCCAATACAGTATTCAATTAAATATTTAAATTCCGGCAACTGATAAATCAAAATTTCATCATTTAATTACACACCAGAGTTCCCTCGAACATAAAAAGCTGTCAAGTTTCACGCTTCGACGGGTCTTGGGCACCAAGGAAGTTGCCTTTTACGAGCATGACAAATTTCACGTTTGGCCCGTCATCAAATTGAAAACTTAATTTGCCAAATTATGAAGTATTTCATGCCTCAACGTTGTCGAGCACTTAAAAGGGCTATTCTGCTGTCCCCCGACCCTCGTTCTCTGTAGACCTCAGAAAACCCCGCACCTTTCTGTTTACCGGCACTTTTCCGGCCATTAATAACACGGCTATGGCAACTGGCAGACGGGTGATAATTTGACCAACAATGCTGATGAGGCTGCGCGCCGTCGTTGGTCTGGCGAAAAGGGTGAATTTCAGCCCAAAACCGTTCGATTCAAATGGAAAATTGCTGGTTTTGCTCCGAAATTCGGTCAGCAATTGATTTAAGCCCCGCATAATTTGATTTGACACGCTCGAATATTAACTTTATCGTGGAAAGATTTACCAAAATATTTTGCATGGGGAAAGTGTGCCATTTAGGCAGTCAATTCTATTTTTAAATCTATTTTCCAATAATGGTTGTGGTATCAAAAATAACTTTTCAATGATAGTTTATTCTATTAAAGTTGTTTATCTATTTTTCCTTCACAGGAATTTAATATTTTAATATAAATATGGAAGAAGAAAGCCTTGGTTTTATTTTTGGACTAATCTAATCTGTGTTTTCCTGGTTTATTTTATATCTTACGTACGCCTTGAAGCTCTCTAACTGTCTATCTCCTTTGGGGTTTCTTTAAAAATGTTCATCCAATTTGGATATTTTTTCACTCTCCTCCAAATCCAGCCACTCGGTCATATATACACCCCACTTTTACATCCTTCCATATGTCCTTGTCAGCATTTGCCATCGTTTGACTCTCGCTGAGCTTCGCCTCGGCTATTCTTTATCACATTTTGATATATGAACTTGCCATCTTTATTATGCCTGGAAGTCTGTTACCCTGGGAGACCTTTTATCCCTACTAGCACTTTGTTGAGGGTCTAAATAAAAAATGCTTCAATTCTATTAAACAGGACACCCGACCGCTCCAGTTCGCCAGAAATTCAGCGCCCGAATGTTGCGAATTTGCGTAAAATTCAAATGAAGGCGTCGGTGCGCAGGCGACGAGGTGATTTAGATGGATGTGGATGCTTGTATCAACACCGAAACACCGAAAAATGGCCGACAAAAAAACAAAAAAAAATACAGAGACGTGAAAAAATATGGAAGTATTTTAGGAAGGTGCGCGGAATTTCATTTTATATTTGTTTGGCCTCTCAAATCGATACGGGAGCTGCGGGAGTTGCGCCACTACCACTCCGCGGGGAGTCTGGCCAACTCATAAGCCCTGGCTTACAAACTTGTTTATGCTTTGCGTTTCGTATTTCGTGTTTCGCATCAGGATTAAATAGAAACGGGAGGGAGAGTGGAGTTTGGTAACGATATATGATGCACCCTGGAAAACCCATTAGCTTAAAAATAGTTTATTTGTAGTATTTTAATAAAATATTTAATATAACCCTGGGAAAAATGCCATGAATGAATGAAAATTCCTACATGTTGAGATATGAGTTTATAAATAATTAATCTTGACTTTTTAGTTATTATTTTTCGGCCACTTTAATCCTATTTGAGCTTAAAGTAATTATTAGTGAGTTCAGACATCAAAAAATTTCAATTATGGTAGCCACAAAAACCAATACATTCTTCAAATAGCAAACAAAAGGTTCCTAAAAATAAATCAGTTATTTAATACATCATGCAACACATTTTACGTGCTTAATTGTAGCAATAAATCAAATGGTAATGGCATTATAAGAGTTAAATTTCAATTATCATGAGTTTATTAGTGCCATGTGGCCATAAGTAAAATTTAATAAACTTAAATTCCTATTTAAATATTACACTAGCAACCTACAGGGATTTTACCCCAAACCGACTGGCAAGCTGATAATCAAGGCCTTAATACCCCATCGCGGGACACACATTCTTGGGGCCAATTGGCCACTTACTGCTTGGTCATGATGCTGGAGTAGAGCAGGCAGGGCGCCGACAGCACACAGCTGAGTGCCCAGATCAGGACCAGGATGATGCGCACCTTCCGACGCGACGTGCGGCGCTTCAGCGGATGCACAATGGCGATGTATCTGCAGGATGGCAGGAAGCGGATGTGCCGACGCACAGATTAGATGACGATGGAGGAGCAAAAGGAAGAGGAGCAGGAGGACTACTTACCTATCGAAACTTATGGCCACAAGCGTGAAGACCGATGTGGAAACCGTCACGTTGGCCACGAAATTGTTGATTGTGCAATAAATCGAACCGAATGGCCAATCCGAATTCAGCATGAATATAAAGTTGAAGACGCAGTTCAGCGACGACATCAGCAGGTCGGCGATGCTCAGGTTCAGCAGGAAGTAATTTGTGACCGTCCTCATGCTGCGATGTCCTGCGAAGTACAAACAAAAAGCACAGAATTAGAAAATGGGAGGAGACAGGGAAGAAACGTGATGGCCAAGACAGAAATTGTTCGATTTTAGAGAGGATGAGAGCTATGGCCAATGCGGCGTATACGTGCTTCCCTCGCTACTCTTTTTTTTGTTGCTTTTTTGTGGCCAACTGCTTTAAATCAGCTCTTCCGCATCAAGAAAGCTTACCTGTTACAATCCAGAGAACAATACCATTCCCGGCGATGGCCACAAACATCATCAGGCCGAAAATGATGGCCCAAATCGTTTTCTGCTCCCATGGCAACTCGTACGGCCGTGTCGGCGATGGAAACAGGCACTCGGTTAGAAAGTCTCTGTGGGCGAATCGAGAACAGGCACAAATTTTATTGCAAAATATCCGAAAATGCAATGTCAGTGGGCGGGGTGGCTAAAATTGGTTCGAACATCGAAGGGAAACAATGTTGATGGTGTAAAATGGGAATTACCCAAGTGTTCTCTGAATGCAATAAATAAATCCACGATACGCTGTGTGGAAAACATTTTAGACATTTTTGGATAGACTTTAATTCTTTACCCCTGGCAAATACGTATGATATTATAAGCAGATCAAATTTGAAAATTTGGTGTTTTTTAACATGCTTAAGTATTGAAAGAATAGGACTTGAAAATATTTAAGACTATTTGAAGTATTTAAAATATTTTATAGATAAAATGTTCTTATGTTTCAGCATTTCATAATTTTACTCAGTATTTAATAAAATCCAGATTAATACTTAAAAGTATTTTTTATACATCGAGCATATGATTCAATCCTTAATATTTGAACCAATTTATTATGCTAAGCCGTACTCAAATCCCCAACATGTGCAACTTTAATAGAGCCCAAGGGAAGGTTATTGAATTCAAAAACTCCCAGGCTTTGCCACAAATACACTTGAATTAAAGACATATTTCGCAGAGGGAATCCCTTTGAAGAATAGCCGTCTTTAATGCAACTTTCTTGCTTTTTTTTGCTTTCCACCCCTCGGGGCAAAGAATATTTGGCAAATTCAATCACAGAATGGCTGAAACTTTGCGATTTGGCAAACCTTTTCAGGGCTGCGTGTGCGTCTTCGCCTTAACAATAACAATGCGAAATCAATGAAGCACGAGCTGGGCGAAAAATCCTTCAAGGAAACTTGCCACAAAAGAAGTATCCTTATCGATATTGAGGCAGTGGCAGTGGCAGTGGCAGCATGAGAACTAGCAGAAAATTGAGCGGTAATTTCATTGAACCGACATCCGTTGGCCAGCGGAAACGGGAAACGGGGGTCTTGGATCTTTGGAACTCGGGATCCGATTATCATATCAAGGATTATGCTAATCACAGCAGCAGCAACCGCAGCAGAACTCGCTGATGCGAGGAACATGTCGCTAATTATTTCTAGAGCTCCTTTGTCTTCGCTTCGTGGCTCCTCGCTCGCAGTGGTTGAGCTTCCTTTTGATTAGCCCGTAGCTGTATGAATGGCAAACCCTATTAATTAGAGGACCTTGTTCGATGATTGTCGTAGGACTTATCTGCAGACTATGCTCTCCCGATTTCCGCTGCCAGTTAGTCAGTCGGTCGCTTTTGTCTGAGTGCCACGGGGCGTATGAGCAATATCAATGAGCCGTGCCTGCTTTTCTATGTGCGTATTTGTGTGCCATCCTCGTCCTGTTCAAAATGCAGCAGACACAATTCCAACGAAAATTCAATAAGCGAATTGTTCACATTCATCCATTTTCATTGCTATTGCCAGTTGTCTCTCAGGCATCAAATTTCCCACTTTCCTTTTATGTCTAAACCATGATTGATGCCCTGATTGATTGGTATTGTTTGGCCCACAAAATATTCGACTCGCCAACAGTCCACATTACTTGGAAATTAATTGGGTTCTGTGTGTACGGTCCACTGTGGTCCCAATTAAATCCCCCACAAGACCCAGAGAGGATTACATTGGTCAACATTTAACTCCTGAATTTTTAATAGTTTGTTAGCTTTTGAATTTTGAAAAATATTGTTGTCTCTTGTTTTGCACATTTCACTCTAGGATGCTGTTAAATGCTGCGCTCTATTGGTCAGTTGATTTCGACCATATTGCCACATGTGTCTGCTCATATTTCCAATCAATGAACTTGAAACAAAATTCCGGTCAGTAAACTGTTGGATTGTGAAGTGGCCAAAAGCCAATTGATGATGAAATTCTGTGAATGTTTGTGAAAAAAAGAAAACTAAAATACATATTGGTTTTCCAGCACCTTAATTAATTGTGAAAAGTTATTTTTGAATCGCTTTTTTATTTATTTTTCATATTTTGTTACGTGAAAATATAAAATAAAAATATTATTAGATATGCACAAAAAAAACAAGCATTGAAAATTTCTGGTATTTATACACATATCGTTTTTACCACGCAGTACTGGTCAATTTGATATTGAAAATGTAATTTTTTGATTTCTCTCTCTCTCGGTCTCTTCTCTGTCTTTGAAAAAGAGAGAAAAACAAATATGGCGACTTAAGTTACGTGAGTAGGAGAGAGAAACAAGTATGTCGTTTACATTTTAAACACATCCAATTGAGAGGTGTAATATCAAATAAAAATTTATGTGGGATAATCTCAAATAGATCATAATTTCATATAAAGTATTTTTGAGTGTATACAAATTATTTCCTCCAACTAAAATTATCCAGCTCAATAATGAAATCAAACTTTAAATAGTACATTAAATTCAGTTCTATTTATACTCAGCTATCAGTCTGTGCCCATTGAAATCTGAAGAGCTCTTTCCATAATTATTGGGGCCACTCATTACTTTGGTTTAATATTACCATTTTAGACACGTGGCCATAAATTTGCGAGCATTCGGCAACAATTCGCTTGTGTTTTTGCAGACCGACCTCTGATATATCGCATTACATTCCATTTGTTTATCTGCGATTGGACTATCGATTTCACATTTAATTAGATATTTAACGCAGTTTCAGTAGCAAACAAGAACTCCATTAATTACACGGGCCAACAATGGTCGATAATCAGCATTAAATGGACGCGATGTAATACCCAAAATGTGTGTAAAATGTGTTATTGAAATTCGGGACTAAAATGTTTACACAAAATATGTGCTAATTGAACTGCCATGGCCATGTTTTAGTTGTTATTAATATTGCGACATTTAAATGCGCTATAATTAGCATTTTCATTTCATTCAAGGGAATTTATGCAAGCATTTAATTTGGCTCACTGCGCGCGATATGCGGGCCAAATATTTCCGAATATTTTCAATATGCATTTGCATATTTGCTTAAATTCCTTTAAACAAGCGACAAACAAACGCGGCCATCACCTTTTAAATGAAAAACTTTTCGGTTGCCTACTTTTTGCGAGCTTCCCAACTTTCGGCTGTTTTCCTATTATGATAATTGCCGTTGTCTGTGGAACTTTTCACTCATAACAAATACGGGAGAAAAGTTGCCGGCAGATTTATGGCCTCCTGCGATTGCAGCTGACTTCAAGAGCGCCAGGATAACGAAGGACAAGTCAAGTCCCCGCCCCAATGGGCGGTGGTGTACATTTTCAGCCTAATTTAAGCAAATTTAACTTGATTAACGTAATTTGTACTTTTCCTTCGTTCTCTTTTCTTCCTTTATGGCCGCCTAATTAAGTCTGATGCCATTATAAATCCGTGCTAAACTTCAGTTTGTTCCTGTTATTATGTTATTATAATAATCATCATTCATGAGAGGAAGCGTTTGGCCCTCGGCAGGGAACTAATTACTTCCGTTCGCAAGTGTTTGACCATTCGTACATCGTACTTATAATTTCTGTGGCATTTACTAGGGAACTTAGCCTAATGACAGTGGGGACCTTCTCGAAATTTGGCAGTAATAACTGCGGAAATTTGGCATTTCTCGGCTTTCGTAATATACATTTGGCCCTGAGTATGCAAATTTTTCGGTGGAAAGAATTCTGGAAATTCCCATAAAATTCACCAGCAAATTTGGCAGCCAAGGGAATTGCCTTTTTTGTATTTTTCCGCAAAGTCCCAAAAGTGTCAGCTGCTTTGATTCGTTAAAGTGAAAGAATGTCGAGTGGCTTTGCGACGAATGTCCCGGAATCAATACGCTGGCGAATATATTTTTTGCCTCTGCGATTTTCTTCTGATTGAATTGATTTTGTGGTTGTTTACTTTCACTATATGCAATTGCACCACACATCCTTTTTTCAGCCAGCACACAAACTTCCGCTCAAACGATTTGGCCTTATGTTTAAATAATAAATTGCAGAAGGGGTGTGGTTAAATTTTATAAATTACGGTAATTAATTTAAATCAATGAGCAATTATGTTAATCAGTGTATTTAACACGGGCGAAATGATTTAAATCTGAATTAATTGAATAAATTATATTTTGATTTAATACTTTGCCATTTGAACTTTCTAAATTGTCAACTGAGACATCATACTAGCCATAAATCGTTTCTTTTTCCACTTTATCAAGTGAATTATGAATTTAGTGTTCCCAGTCAATTAGAAACATTAGAGAAATTATCATCGATTATAGTTTGCCCTTCGGTAATTTCCTGCCCAACGTTTAGTTCACGGGGGCTACAAACAAATTGCCCGTCATTAGGTGGCGTTCAGACGAGTTTATCGTCGCACTCGAGGAGGTGAGTTACCCCCATTAACTCGGCTAATAGTCGACGACCCCCCTTTGGCCTCGCTTTGAGTTCGAGGCACCTGCAAAGTGCGCATTATTTCCACGGAGCCGCTTCAGTTAACATGTTTCGCATTCGCAACTCGCTCCTTATTACATTCCTGTGAATATTTTATGCATGACGAACCGGCGATGCAATCCAAATTGGCGGTCTTGCGGCTACTTTACTTCCCTGGCTATATTTGTACCTTCTCCGGTTGTCGAGTTCTCCGGTTGCCTGCTCCCCGGGTTTTTGAGTTCTCCGCTTCTCGGGTTCCTTTGGGCTTCTTTTCCGGTAACTGCACAGTTGAGAGGTCGCCACCAGGGTAGATCAAGGTCCTCAGCGTACCCTCGTACTCAGTCCTCAGCAGGGACCGCATTGAGCATGCCGCACGCAGGTTGCAAGTTGGCCCGCCGTGTGTTTATAGTTCAGGCGGTAACTTCTGCTGCCGACGGCAGTTCGGAAAAGTCGCGAAAGTTACGGGGCTGCAAGTGTCACGTAACTTAAAGGCGCTCCCACTGCATAAAGTTGTCGAGATACTAATTTACTGGGGCGATGATGCGGGGGCTTTAAGGGGGGATTTTAAGTGCTTCGTAATTGGATTTCTTCAAAGTAAATATTCCGAAAATTCATATTTTGTAATCGGGTTTCTTTAAAGTAAATATTTCAAATATTCATTCTTTCTAATTCTTCATATTTAAGTTCGAAACAAGAATATTTTATTTTTCTAATAGCAAACCAACATTAAAGAGTTAATCTCAGGAACCTAAAATATCCGTTATTGGAGATTTAAATTTTCAAAAAACTACTACTGTAATTATTAGTTATAAACCATACAGGTATATGTATTATATTTGTTCTAAAAAAGATTTTTAATTTTAAAAATATATATAATTTTAGATTTTAATTTTAAACAATACAGATTTGTAAAAATTATTTTTATTTTTTTTTAATTTTCTAGTTTTAACATTTTTTTCTAATGTAATAAATGTTTTTTTATTGATCCTAAATATAGAATTTTCCTACAGTGCTGGCCCTTCCTCATGTGAGAGGTGTCGCAGCCAGTAGATAAGTTAGATGGGATGTTCATCGATGCCTGACAAATGGTGGCTGTCACAAGCACCTTTTCCATCCCCCAACCTCCATTATCAATCCTCCGGCCAGAGTCATCATCGTTGACAGGGCAAAAACAATGCGACCTTTACTTGGAGCTGGCACTCGAATTTTCGACACGCTCCCCAAATGAGGCCATTTTCAATTTCGGAATTTATGAACGGAGGTGGTCATGGTCCCTCAATTCGGGGGTCCACCCTTCTCAGTCCCAGAATCCTGAATCCTTGCCCCGCATTCTCCTGCATCCTGCACACACACTGGTGCACTTGACAGAGCAATCGAGAGTGTTGATGACGATGGCGGCGGCAGGACAATGCGTAAATGAAACTTTCCATGTTGTTTGCCGTGGAGTGGCCATTAAATTTTCATGCCTCTGTCCGCTGAATATCTGTTTCATTGGCGGCCTTGTAACTATATTATGGCTGCTGAATCAACCCACAACCCACTGACTGGAAATTCCACCCCACACACACTGGGGACTTGTTTTATGTTTGGTGAGAAAAAGTTAATTGAAAAATTTGTCATATGCAAATTGCTCAACTTGCACAACGTCCTCTTCCTCTCTCGTCCGGTCCCCTGCAAATGGCCGGCATTATTTTTGCGAAATCCATCCTAGGCCCCACAGAACATAGACTGGTATTTCCACTGAACCGGGGCTTAGCCATCGATGAATAGACATAAACAAACTGCTCCTGACTGCGGCTCAAAGGAGTCCTCCTTTCGGGCTCCTTCTTCCTGCTTTCCGGACCTAATCCAAACAATTTCTTTCGATTTTCATCCGGAATGTTACAGTTCGAGGCGTCTCGAAGGGGTTCCTCAGCTTGTTTAGCTGGCTACGGGATCAATTTGCGACTTGGCTAGATAAATTACACGCTTTAAAGAGGTTTTGTTAGGGGTTCGATTTATTCTGGCCGAAGAATACTAAGGAAAAAATATCGACTTAAGATCTTAAAAATCATTCATTCAAATTAAATAATTTAATTCAAAATAATTTAAATGAATTATACTTAATTCAAAAATATTTTATTAACACTTCAAAAATATAACAATTAAAAAAGTATTAAATTTTATGATTTGATATCTAAAATATACTAAATTAAAAAGTATTTCTGACAAAATTGTAACCTAGTTTTAAAAAATTCTACATAATTATTACTAAACTCCTAATCGCTTACAAGGACAATCCCAATTCGGTGCTGTCCAATATCGATGAACACTTCTTGTTTTTATGTGGGCCATCCATTCTGATTGGATTTGAGTCTGGCCATAAAAATGCCAAGGCCCCGATGGACACCCAGCAGCAGCTCGACAGCAACAACCGTCAGGATGTGGACTAATGTCGTGTGTCCTTTGTTGTGCTGTGCTGTTATCATTGGCCAAGTATCAAAATCAATAAGCGTACGAAACGCCATAAACATCAAATTCGAAAGGATATGTTCTCTTTAAATCGACTGAAGCGAGCAAAAAATCCACCATTCTCCACCATCGGTTTGTAATAAACTCTGACATTGCGTATACGCCGCGTGGGCCGCTCGCACGCACTCAAGTGTGTGGGCAAAGTCCGTTCGCGTGGCGAAGGTGAAACTGTCAAGTTCTTTCCATCAATAATCCATGGGAAATGTCCGAGACATTTGCCCTGATTGAAGCAAACATAATGAGCTTAACTCGAGACAAGCGGCAGGCAATTCACCTGAGCAAATGCCCCTCCATAAAGAAAGGCTGTACAGAGTGAATAATTTCAGGGCCCTATATTATTTATTCAATTAATCAAAAAGATAATATGGTAAATTAGGTGAAGTGATATAAACTGATTTAAATATTTTATGTAGCAATTTTAAACACTTTCCCAAAAGTAAAAGCCCAAAATACAAGAACAAATTTATTAAATAATTTATAAAAAAAATTTAATTTAATAATTATGTATCCCATATAAACAAATTTCAAAATAAAAATATTTGTTAGAGTTCGCAATTATCCAAACTATTTTTTACTCTTTCCAAATATTTTATCCTTTATCAATTAGTCAGTTAATCAAGTTAAACATGACCTTGTTTTCTTGCTGTGTACCATTCCACTTTCACTTACTTTCCCTTTCACAAAGAGCATTAAACCTCGAGGCTTAGGACCCAAATATAGGACATCGAACAACAATTGCAACATCGTTTTGTTTGTGTCAAAGTTTTTCGAGGATTTAGTTCGGGCCGAGAGCTTTGCATTTGTCGGAATTTAATTATTCGTTCCGCTCCTCGCCCCTCTTTACGTAGTTTGTCACCTAACACAGGATGTTGGAGTGGAAACAATTAGTGAACTTGTGTGTGGGCGAGTTTGAAAAAAGTCCTTTCTGGTTATTGTGGCACTTGGGTATACTAGATTGAAAAGGAATAATTACAATGGATGTTTTTTCGACGCTGAGTGCTGTGGGAGTGTTGACTTTAAATTGAACATTTTATTCGAGGTTTGGAGACCTTGACCGTTTAAAGGTTACAATTTTATATAAATGTAAGCTTTATAATATTTACATGTACTACAGAAAAATCCCACATCTGTGGGAGCTAAGCCTTCAAACTGTTGGCAGTAATTTCCTTGAAATTGTATATAATTAAATCTCAAAGTGAATTACGACAAATTCGTTTGAATATGAATTAATCAATTTTCCTGAAAAAGCTGATGCAATAAAATAAGCATAGATATTTCACTATAAATATGCAACCTCTTTACAAAGAATTTGTTTACTAGCAAAGTTTCTTTACTTATTAACATTGTAGAATTGGTCTGAATTTTATTTTTAAATTGGTAGTTAGATATGAAATTCCTTGGTAGTTATTAGAAAGTCAAACTAAACATAAAAAAAACTTTGAAATATTTTTTTTCAAATCCATAAAGCTAGTTTTAATTTTTGTTTTCTTCATCTTATAATTAAAGTGAAGACTCTTTTGAGACAATGAAGAGGAAATAAGGCATAAACAACGCAATCTCCTCTTGGAAATTTCCGGCGAAAAACAAAGGAAGGACATCCGACAAAAACAAGTGCCAATGGAATGAGACTGAAAAACAATTTGAGAGTTCAATTAACCAGGCCCAAATGAGACCAAAATAGATCCATTATTGATGAAATTAAAGCCACGCCAAGTGAATATTTATCCACTGACTGGCCTTTGGAGCGATCACCCCCTTTAAATCCATTTTTATTACTTCTGTAAGCCTGAAAACTTTTGAGTTATTACGCAATAGTCGTATTTGCGGGCAACTCATTAATTTCACTTTGCGGTTGGCTTTGGTCCGAATGGAAATACGAGTATTAATAGCACAAGCGGTTTAACTTCTCGACCAACGGAAAATAATTGCTGTGATTAAGACTTATTAACAGTGAATTATATGTGGCTTTATCAACTCCTTCAGGAGCCATTCACCCTATAATATTATCACGGGCCTCGTTTTTCGGTCGATTGGAATTCATTCAGTAAAAGGTTAAATTAAGGTGGGTCATTTAAATAATGCCAGTAAATGGTTAACTAAATAAATAAATGTAAAGTCGATAAGCATAATGGAAAATATCAATGGGTTTTTATTGTTAATTATTGTATTAATCACATCAAATACTATCAAAGGATTCGGATTATTAAACTTTTATTAAGCGGAGAATATATATTAAATTAAAATTTAAAAATAAGTAGTTACCTGTAAAACCTGGATCATAAAAGGCATAATTAAATATCTGCGTAAAACTTGTTGTCCCCGATTTTTCACAAAAGTGATTCAATTTGTCGGCTTAACCTTTTCACAGCATATCAAATTTAAGTACACAATGGGAATTTTCACTCATGCAGCGCATGTTCGTAATTAATAAATAACAACAAAGACCACTACAATAAGAATAGGTGTGAAAACGCCCTATTGTTTTAAGTCTTTAAGAATTTTGCATGTGTTAAACACTTAAGAAGTCTGCGTGACCAGGGGCCATGGGTATGAATTATTTCAAAAGTAATCTGATTAAACCTAAACAAATTTACTTTCTTAGCAGACTCCTAAATTAAGGACCTCCGGATTTTAGAAGAATACGAAAGTTCACTGTTTCTAACTGCACTTGGAAAAATTTCGGGAATAGTAGATCCCAAAAAAATATAATGTAAGTGCAATTTGGGTTTTATAATTCCAAAATCATTAAAAATTATATTTTTAACTTATTTTTTTAACATAAAATAGTTTAAACCGTATTCCGTATGCTATATTCCGTTTTGAAATATTTCTAATTTTTTATAAACATTTTATTTGGACACCCAAATTTTGTTGAGATTTTTATCCTTTAATAATTTTTTTCCAGTGCAGCGACCTTCCAAACCGGACGAACGGCAAGCACGTTTATCAGCTGCCAGTCTCAAGAAACTTTATTCAATTTAAGCTCTCGCCGCGAATAATCAGTTGGCCCTCATCAGCGGCAAGTTAACGGGTTCCGCGAATCGCTCCTAACTCTACCGTTTAATTTGCATAACTTTGTGAACCGGGGAGGCTTACAGCGAAAGTGAATAAAAGACGGTCTACTACTGGGAACGCGAATCCCCTGGAACGGAGGTTCACTCACTTGGCCTCGTTGATGCTCTCGAGATTATCCCGGTTGTCGATGATGCTCGACAGGAGACTGACCACCTCGGTTCTGTTCAGGCTGCTGAGGAGCGTGGTGTTCACAATGCTGTTCAGCTCGAAGCGCCGGACGGCGAGGATGGTGCAGTTGACCAGCAGCTCGGTGTCCACAATTTCCGACATTTTCCAGCCTTTAATCGGGATGGGGGAACGTTGCGTAATGATCCCGCCGCACTTGTGCACCACATTTAATAGCGCAGCGCCATAGAAACCGTCCAGGCTGTGCGACTTATCTGAAGCAGCAGCTTTCGCTTGATCCTCTTTTGTGGGTTCTGGACTGCAGTTCTGGACTGCGCTCCTTTTAAGGGATATTTCTCTTTATGTTCTTTCAACTGCCAGCCACATGCAATACGCTTTTAATTTGGGGGGCGGTCAAGGACAAGTTGCACTTAACACTGCATGTGGCCAGTTGGTGGCGCCTTTTGGTCGCAAAACGTTGAAAAACACTTTGTATTCCGGTGTAAATTATGTGATCCTTTAATGGTTTTGAGATCGACACTTTAAAAGCATGAATTTTGATTATAATTCATACAAGTTATTATATTTCCATTAGTAAAGAATAAATTTATTGTGTAATTGTATTCCAAAATCAGAAAAGGTTTAACTTTATTATATCTCGTAATTGATTTCAATTACAATTCACACTTTATCCACACGATTACGAACTAATAAAACCTTAATCAGCTTGACAATATTAATTGAGGCTTTGTTTACTAGTTAGTCATTTTTTATGCGGAAACCATTTAAATTCATTTTCCACTAAAAAAGCATTTGATATTTAAAACGTTACACGATTTAAATTATATTTTTAAAATCACATTTCCGCACTTTTTTGCGTTGCGTTTTATCTTTTGTTTACATTAGGGATTTTTTCCACATTATGTGGCCGCTTTTTTTCGGCCACTATTGGCTATTGTGCTTTTGGCAGGCTTAAAGCAAACACGACACCCACACAGAGGCAACCAAACGGACACACACACGCGACGAATGAACCGTTAGTTGGCAGGACTCTGGTTCTCAAAAATGGCTGCCGAATTTCCCGCGCGTTCTTTAGCGCTGCAAGTGCCGCCGCCGACTGAATGCTTTGCATGAAAGCGGATGGAAACACTAGGTCTGCAGGCTCCTTCTGCCGAGGCAGACGTCGCTGCCTCTGCCGTCGCCAGGAGCAAGTCAACACGCACACCAACGCACGCACGCAGGACACTCGTAGCAACACAACCTGTTGAGCAACATTACTGGTTGGCTGGCAACATGTTGCTGAATTTTATAGCAAGGTTTAAACTGATTCTCAACGGAAAATTGTAAATTTTTCCTTAAAAAAGAGAAAAAAGCCAACTAAATCCTTAGTAATATAATACATATACAAATCTTACTAAGAAAATGGTTCCAAATTTTGAAATTTTAATTTAATAGAAATGGTTTTTGCTTAACTTTAAAAATATAAGCGCTAAGTTGAAGTCACCTAACAATTTTATTTACAATTCTATACTTACATTCAATTATTCTATACTAAGGGCTAGTACACAACCCAACAAAAAGTCGTCCAAAACAAAAAACTTCATATGAAAACAACGTCAAAAAAATTTTTTTCATATGAAGTTCATTCTATCTGACGACTTTTTGTTGGGTTGTGTACTAGCCCTTAAGCATTAAATGGATATAGATATTAATATTATAAAATAAATGTTAAATGTCGTTAATAATGATCTGTTGTTATTAAAATTTGTTTATTTCTATTCATATAAAATTGAAATGAGTGCCTTATAAAGAAACCAAAAATAAGTTTCAATAAATTTGCAAGCTGATTGCATTTTACCTGCATTCACATAGTTGATGGAAATTTACTAGAAAAATAATTTGCACTGAAATGTTGATTCAGAAGAAATTTAATAGCAATAAAATTGCGATTCCGAGAAATACGCAAATCTGATGGAAAATATTTTCTATTGAAATAGAGGAGGCACGTATATTAATAGCAATAAATTCGCGATTCCTGAAAATCGCTTTTCCGCTGAATATATCTATTGTAAATAAATGGGAGAAAATCACAAAAATTATAAAGTAAGCTCCATTTAATATTCACTATGAAAATTTCAAGCACTTTCATTTGCTGAAGATTTCTGTTGGGCTCTCGAATCAGTTAAATCGAGTTTTTCTCTCATAATTGCAACGAAATAATAACAAATAAACTTTCAGAGCTCTTGGCTTAAAATTAGATGGTACTTTTAGTTTTGTGAAATGTATTGAGTGCTGGCTATTAATAAATCACACAAAGTTCACCGCTTGGCCATTTCAGTTGTGCAAAGCTTATGGTACTTTTTCTTGATTCCCTTGTAACTGCTTCTTGTTCAGCTCACCTGATATTTCGTTTTCACTTCCACTTTCGACTTGGTGTTGCTATGATGAATGACCTGTAAATGATGGCAGAGGACACGGTTCGCACCCCACCCACCCACACAGTCATTGCGAAACACCCACACACTTGGCCGAACAAAGACCATTTCAAGGACCGTTCAAATGACCTATTGTGATTGTGTGTATGTGATTGTGTTTGCGTTTGTTTGTCGTATTTTGTGTTTGCTAATGTCTGGAAATGTTTATGTCTGCCGCTCTATCTGACCTCCCGCCCCCCTGCCAAAACTGCCCCATGTGATTATGACTGCCCATTCAGGCGGATCCTGCCATCCTCCCCCTCCCAGATACACACACACACATACACACGAACATGGCACTATGTTTGTACCTCATTTCTGCCCTGGGCACGCACACACTTACTCGCATATGCATTTCCATGTTTGGCTTTTTTTACGATCTTGTTTCGTTTAGTTTATGGCTTACATTTAGCCCCGCCCCCTGAGCCACCCATTAGGCCGCCCTAAGCATATTTCTGCACATCTATTTCGGGGGTTTCCCTGTTTATATTCACGGCGATTTATGCATGTTGATTATGATAAATTTATGCGCATTTGTTGTTCCGGCGTTTTTATAGAGTGCGCGAATAGAGAAAACACAGCTCTAAAAACACCGAGTTTTAGCAACTACATTTATGCATTAAACGGGCTTTTAGTCAAATTTTTTTCTGCGAGATAAGAGTGAGCGAACAACTGTTGAGATTGAATTTTGGATACGATACTTAGTCCAAAAATGATGTGCATATTTTCGTAGCATACTTAGGCGGGCTTAAACTTTTATTGCATCTGTAGATATAGAAAACATGAGTTCCTAAATATTTTTCTGTGAATTTAAAATACTATTTACCATTCAAGATGACTCACAGCATTAGACTGATGGCACCACCAATAAATTGAACCGAAATAAGTGCAGCCCAAACCGAGGACATGACTCGATATGCAGACATATGAATTTCCGATGTGGGAGCCAAACGTCTAACAACCGGCGAGGGAAACGCCCCAAGTCAACATGTGTCAATTACCGCTTGACTTTGTTTTGACAGCCTGGGAAATAGGTTAGTTTCCCGGGTCGAGAAGGAAAGTGGCCAGAAATGGGATACTCTCGTTCGCCATCTCTCTCTCTCTTGTCAAAATCAAGCATACGCCGTGTGTGCAACGCGGGCAGAATTCCATTGATTCCCCGTCGCCCGTCGAAGGAAACAAACTTTAGTGCTGATTTATGGTTGCGGTGTGGTTAGAAAAATAGACGGGGAGAGAAACTTTTAGCCAGACAAAAGACATCTGCTGGGAAAAATCACTTTGACAGCCAGCGAAGCACGAATTGCGAGTCAGTTTCGCATGTGCAAATTAATTGGTAACCGCAAAAACATAATTACCATCAGACTCGAACATATGTATGATTTTTTTTCTCCTCGCTCCCAATCAAAAAGCAAAAAGAAATTAATCAGAACTCGGTGGCTTTCGTGTGTGCAAGTGATTAAAGTGTAATTAAGTTGAATTAACCGCACAGTCGATTGCGTTGATTATTAATTGCGAGCAGAAAAAGTGAAGGGTGAGTCAATTAAAAGCTAGCAGGAAAAACATCCGAGGAGTTAGCTCAGCGACTGCTGATCGTCAACCTTCAGGAACACGGAAAACAGGAAGGCAACTGGGGGATATTAGATAGAAGCTCGATAAGGATTAGGTTATAATATAACTGGGTAATACACTCACTTGTCATCAGGGAACACAGCCAGAGAAATGGAGCCAGGCAGCCAAGTTGCATGAAAATGGGCAGTAGCAGGTTGCCACTCACAGAGCCGAGTCGTCCAAAAGTCATGATCAGCATCAGAACCATTGTCCTGGTGGATAGAGGCACTTAAATAAATATAGAGGGTGTATATGGGAGCTATATCAAACCTCATCAGGGTGGGGAATATCACCACTGACATCCCGATAATCGTGGTGGCACAAATGCCCATCAGGGTCAGGTAAAGTGCAGAAATGATCATCGTCATCAGCGAGGTCTTCACAAAGTACAGGCTGCCCACCAGGAAAATGCAGATGAGTAGGAACACCTCTGCCAGGATCTCACATATATTAATAATTCAAAAGGGTATGTAAAACGCACTAAAGCGTAGATTTTAATGTATAATAATTTCTAAAAGTTCTACGGTATCAGCTTAGTTTTGGATCATTTTCGAAGCTTAAAAATTTGATTTTAAAACTACAACTACTAAATCTCGTATAAATGTGTCTAAAAGTAGGCAATATAATTTTTATTCATTTTACTGCATACTTTTAGACACTCATATAAGTCATATTAAAAAAACTAGGTGATTTTTAAGTCTTCTTTTTCTTATTTATTTAGCAGTGGAATTTAATTGATCGAATGTTTTGCATCCGTAATTTAAAGTATACTCACTCAGTATGTGATTCGAGACCATTCGGATACGCATCAGCGGGAATATGATTAGAAATCCAACCAGGCCGATTCCAGCAACTATGATATTATCCAAGTAGCTATCCGGGTCGTGGTGCTGTACGTTGGAGTTGATTACTTTAGACTCCGAAACCAATAGGAAGTGATCTCCTACCTACTAGAGCGCACTCCACCCTCTTGGCCTCCTCGTTCATCGAAACCGCCATCGCATTGTGTTCCAAAACAGCGCACATGCTCGTGTCGTTTGCCCCCAGCGACTCCATTGCGTTCATCGTAGCGAATATCTGCGGCAACCACAGACGCACCGAGTTTACACTGCAAAAATTAATTAATTATTAATTATTTATACCAAAAATTAAAAAAAAACATACAGCTTAATTTATATGGTGTCTAAAATTATGCAACAAAATATTTATAATTTAAAAATCCCACTGATTTATAAAAAAAAATTACTTTTTCTTTAGATTAGATGAACGATATTAAAAATGATTTTTACTCACCACATAATCTGGCAGAAGTGCAGGCAGTATACCTGCAGGGAAATGGACAAATAGGGCTTGGAAAACATTGGTCTAAGTTGCCAAACCCCTTCAAGAAACTTGTTTTTAGCGCGACTAAATCTTTCCTTGAGCGTAGATGACCTGCCAGTTCCATCAAGATCAGCAGAGCGATCAGGCGTTGGATCCGTCAGACGTTTCACCTGTTGGAAATGAAAAGTTAATCAAGTATTGGTATATTTTCGACCGTAACCTACCGGATAACTCTCCTTACTCTTGCGCTTGTTCAGCTTGTAGATCCGCTGAAAGGAGTCGAGAGCTTTTTTATAGTTCCCCTGAGACATTAGGAACTTGGGGCTCTCGGGCAGGAAAATGTGCAGGAAACCGCAGAGCAAACTGGGCACCGAGGAGACCGCCAAGAAGACCTGCCACGTGCGAACTGCAGGTGGAAAACGGAGTTCAGCATTGAGGTCATACGCTGCAGAAATCTCACCTACACTCCAAAGTGGCCACCTTGAAGAAGATGGGCACCGGCAGCAAAACGTAGGCCAGCAGGGGTAAAATCATCGAACCGATGGAAACGCACAGGCCAACGAACAGCATGATATAGGGCCGGTGCTTCTTGCCATGGAACTCGGCCAGGTAGCTGACCACCACCGCAAATGGACCGCAGATACTAGTGTAGTAACTCATTAGATTAATTATCGATTGGGCACTTAGAAAAAAGATATATCTAGTTTAAAAAGATTTGAAAATTATATAACCTAGATCTTATAAGGTTTTAATCCTTGTTTTTAGAGACATAACTTTTTAAAAAATCTAATAAAAATTTGTCCAATTTTTCTGATGATTTTTCGATAAATTTAACTTACATAAAGCCATCAAAGAACTTGAAGGCCATCAGCTGGGCGGTATCCTG
The DNA here is from genome assembly GCA_037075245.1 of Drosophila mimetica. Lineage (NCBI taxonomy): Eukaryota > Metazoa > Arthropoda > Insecta > Diptera > Drosophilidae > Drosophila > Drosophila mimetica. Next base: position 13,314,065 of record JBAMCH010000023.1, read on the forward strand.
GCTCAAGGAGGCGCACAGGACGAAGAAGCCGTCCAGCCAGCCGCCGGAAATGAGGACAGGTCTGCGCCCGATGGTGTCTGCCATGAATCCCCAGGGCACCGCAGAGAGGATCATTCCCGCATAGGTCACCGCATGCAGCATGCCCTTGTCCACGATGCTCAGGTCGAGGTCACACTCGGCGGAGGGCATCACGTAGGACAGCGCCGAGGCCGAGAAGACCATCGCCGTGAGACAGGGCACCGCGCTGCACAGGATGAACACGTTGAACAGCCCGAACCCGCACTCCGCGATCGCCGTCTCGAAGTCGGCGGCCTCTTCAGCATTATCCCTTACGCGATCCGCCATTAGAAAATTGTATATAGGTTATATCTGAGGTGGCAATGGGAATTTTGAAAATATTTTGAAAGACTCCTGGATGCTTACAAAATTATGGGTAAATGTCTATGTCGTCTAGAAATATTGTAATTTTATTTTATTATAAATATTATAAATATTTTATATGTTTAATATTTTTTTATTTTAACCGGTTTTAAATTTAAAAACAAACCAAAAATAGTGTATTTTTTGATTATTATTATAATTATCAGAATACGTATTTCAAGTAAATAATCCATAGTAGCTGATTTATTGGCTAACTCAAGATTTACTTTATCTGAAATGAGGAAGGTGTTTGTTTCCAGTGAAGAGAACTACAATAGATGACTTTAGCTCTGCACTCCTAATTAGCAATTCCTGGCATTTCAACCTCATTTTGAGATTATCAGGGTGCTCTCTCAAGTGATTTAAATTGATTGGTCTTTTGGTGAAAGTTCGTGTTGTTCAGTAATCACTGAGGCGCTCACTCTAATAAATCGCATCCATTTAAAGGCTGCCAGATAAGTCAATTCAGGCAGCACTAATTTCCACTTTGCCCGTCAGCATCCGATGGAAATCGGGTTAATGTTATCTGTAGCCGATCACTCAACTGCCAACTCAGCAACCCCCCTACTAAACCACCCACTTACCCACCTGAGCACTGCCGGTTACAGTTAATTGGTGTTAATGAGATTAGCATGTCGCAGTTTCCGACGACTTTTGTCCTTGCCCACCAGGCGAATCCTTTGAGGGACCGCAGATAATCCAGTCCCTTTGCTTATAGCGCGGAAAAAGTAAAACAATGTAGTTTGTACAACAATAAAGATACATTTAATTTGATTACTTAAGGTAAATATAAATAGTTGTTCAGCGTCTATCTCCTCTAATCCGGTTAACTCGCTATCTCTAATTTGTACAACTAAACAAAAGCTAAGCTAATGTCGCAAGATCTGGTTTAAGTTAGTGGGCAACTGGGTTGGAAGAAACCAAAGTCATTTCAAATTCATTCTTAGACTGGAAACCTTTAACCAAGTATTACAAAAACGGAAGATAAAAATCCCCTTAAGAAAATGTCGCCTTTGCTGGGTTGGGCATGAATATAGATAGAACTCCCGCCACTGCAATTTTGGAATAAATAAATGTAAATGTAAGTAATATAAACAGCATGGGTTTAAGGGTTTAAACTTACATATCAGCACTGAGGAGACCATTATAAAGGGAGGCAAACAACCGATTTGCACGAATACGGGGAAGAGTAAGTTTCCGGAGAGGGCGCCAAAGCGTCCGCACATCATGGCAATAGCAACCACAACGGTTCTGGAGATTATACAAGTTTGATTAGTCCCTTTTTCGATCTACAGATCATATAACTCACCTTAACTGGGTGGGAAAGAGGGCCACCACAGCTCCCAGAAGTGAGGATACGGCAATTCCCGTGATTGTCAGGAAGGTTGCCGCCACAATGAGTGTCATTAAACTGCTCACGGAGAAGTAAAGCATGAGGCCAAAGGTTCCCGACAGAAATAGTCCATAAGCTGAAAAAATACCATAAGGTTAAGTCATAAAATATGCTTATTTTCATGAGTTCTTGAGTGACTTACTCATCATACGTTTAGGACCCAGGGCTCGGATAATTCCTCCGGCAAAGAAGTAACCCACAAAGCCAGTCGCCGACACGATAATGTTGTTCAGATACATGTCCATCGATATAACCTTGGGCTATAGAAAAATAAAAATAATTAGAATATTTTAGGCACTTTATAAATGAAATAAATTTATAAATGAATAAAACTTAGGTAAATCATAAAAAATCATTTCTAGTTTATAGGTTAAATAACTAATATATGAGATTATAAATAGTTTTATAATCTCTGTAAGGGTATATAGCAATTATATACAATTATGACCGATTATGGTAATCTTTAATGTTGTGTGCCGAGATAACCACGTCACGATCACGATGATGGGGCGTTAAGTGAGTTGCCAGATAAGCCCCATCTCCAGATCCAGACCTGATATCACCTGCAGATCTAGTTCGCTTATCTTCGGGTGTTATCTGATACCTACCACGGAACAGGCGTCCGCGTAATTCAGAGCAGTCTCCGCCGTCCGATTGACGCTGAACTCCAGGATGGTGCACATGCTGGCATCCAAGCCATCGCCTTCGTGGAGCGCCTCGAACTCGGCCATGGAGGCGAAGAGCTGCGGCAGCCACAGACGGATGGTGTTCATGCCCAGGAAGATGCCGAATTGCATCACGTAGCAGCAGATGGAAAGGCCGAGTAGAGGCTTCCTGACCAGCGGCTTCATTTGCTGAAGTCCGGATCGAAGACTCTCCGCCAGCGTGCGGGACTGACGCTTAGTGGGAACCTCTCCAGACTTCTCCTCGATGGTGTAGATAACCTCGTCCTTAACGGCCTTGCGATTGGGCACCTCCTGTATAAGGGCTTTTATCTGGAAAAAACGAGTTAATTATTAAAAAAATAATTTACAATTAATTCAAGATAGTTATCTAAGTTCTTACTGGATAGGTATCCTTGGGCTTGCGGGTGTTCACATGGTACATCTGCTTGAAGGCCTGTAGGGCCTCTTCGTTACGTCCTTGAGCCATCAAGAATCGAGGACTCTCCGGCATAAAACAGAAAATCAGACCACTGACCAAACTGGGGATGCCCAGAACAAACAGGTAAATTTGCCAACTGTGGACTAAAATTAATAAATTATTATAAAAAATGATACAGATTAAATACAGCAGAATACATACTTTGCAATCCCCAGAACTCAAAGTCCCAATCTCGTGGGAAGATACCCCAGGCCAGAAGAGGCAGTGAAACCGTCGCCGTGGAAGTGACCATGCCAACGATCATCAGAACCGAAGATCGATGCTTGGGTCCGTGCATTTCGGTTAGGTAAGTAAACAGCACAGCAGCTGGTCCATTTACCCTTTAAGTACAAATTAATTAACAAAAAATTATAAAGCAATATAAGAAAATACTTACACCAATCCACCCAGAAACTTGAACACCACCAACATAGAGAAATTCTGACTCAAGGCGCTGCCGAAAACGCACACTGCATCAATCAGATAGCCCCAGTAGAGGATCTTTTTGCGACCCTTAGTGTCCGCCAAATAACCCCAGGCTATCGCCGATATGGTCATGCCCGCATAGGCCACCGCATTCAGCACGCCCTTGTCCTCCAGAGTCAGGCGAAGATCGCACTCGGCAACGGGCAGGATGTAGGACATCGAGCTGGACTCGAAGATGGCGGCACTCTGGGCGGGAATGGAGACGATCAGCAGCATCAGATTGAAAATCCCAAATCCGGCACCCTCGATCGCCTTGTCGAAAGTGGCAGGACCTTCGGGAGTGGGCGTGGCTGCAGCCTCAGCCGTACTATCTGAATTCCCATCCGCATCATTTTCATTCTCTAGCCCTTCAAGCGATAAGATAATAAGAAATTATCACATTAAAATTATCCAAAAAGATACCAGGGCTTAAAAAAAGGTTTTATTAATATGAAAAATGTTACTATTAAAAAAAATTTCCGACTTTAATTGCTTCACAAAACTTTTCCACACTTTTCCACGTCATTTAAAGGTTGTAAAAATTACCCAAAACACAGATTACAAATCACAATATTATACAATTCAACACAAATGTCACAGGGAAAAACACATTACACTATTTGTAATATTCCTTGTAAATATTTAAGTTGATAAAAAAGCTTGTAGAGTTTTTATGGCTTTTCATTACATCACATTAGAAATTTATTTTATTATGCACTTATCACTGTAATAATTTTTTTTTTATTATTGTTTAATCCCGAAATTACTTTTTAACAGCTTTCCTATATATCCTTTACCTTTGCTTTTCTCAGGATCCACTTTTTCAATAGTCTTTTCCGACATCTCAGCGATTACTGTTTGTCACTATATCTTTTTACAATTGGCTTGCTCTTGAAATTGATTGCTCAATTAATGCGCTGCCGTTGTTGATTAAAAAGCGCAAGCACAAATTCTTTGAAGAGTTCAGTTCACAGTCACCGAGTTAAGGGTCACCAGTATATTCTAATTCGACCGACAATTGCTTACACTTGCAATGCTGCACGAGAAATGATCTCCTAGAGTGAAAGGCACCTGCTTTTATCGGAGTTTGCCTCAATAAAACTGAAGATTCACTCAGATACAGCTCTCTTATCGCGGTCTTTACAATCTAAGGAAGCTAATAAACTTATAAAACCGTGTTTATTCAGAAGAAACACGTTGCTTTAGCTACAGTGAGTTTGAAATTTAATAAAACTGATTTTTAAATAAAGACAAATTTGATTGCTTTGCTATAGAACTAAGTTTGTTTCTAATAAAAACAAGGAATCCTTTTTGAAAAAATTATAATGCAGGAATTATAATGATTCTTTCAATACAGCATTCTGAAATCTTTTTTATGCATAAGTAATATTTTGAAGATTTTTAGTTGATTAGTGACTTCACACATAATAACTACTGTACGCCTTATTATTACCTCAACGTCACATCATTGGTGATTGTACTCCACAAGCATAATTAGGATAGACACGATAATACCATGAGGTAGCAAGCATAAAAAAACGGAACACGTGTGTGTGATTTTTCCATTACAATTAAAAATTAATCAGCTTCATTTTACATTTCAAATTCTTTTCCATGCTAAAATCCTTTTGCTAAATCAAAACCTCTTTACACACTTGGTATTTGCTTTACAAAGTGTAAAATTTAAATATCACTCCAAATTGACTACGTCATTTCAATGGTGAAATTTGTGGATGCTTAAACGTCTCGCTTTTATCTCGGCCCACACGACAGAGGGGTGATCTTATCTGTGTTAAACTTATCTCTTAACATGACTAAACAAATTCGAGCCAGGTGAATGAATTACTCATAAGTCGTGGAAGATTCTCATCACACAATTGGGGTTTTATTCCTTACACTAAAAGCAGTTATAAATATGAGGAGCTCTTTTTCCAAGCCGTTCACAATGATCGACACAAACTCCGGTGCCGATGTCCAGTCTTCTGCCAGCTCATTCGATGGCGTCCACCAGCTTGCACAACATGCGATCGTGCTGGTAGCTGGGATCGTTCTTGGCTGCTGCATTCGCCTCCAGGGGATCCACCTCCGTCTTGATCTTTGCCCCGCCGCTCTCGTCGTCATCCCCCAGCACCGGCAAAGCTGAGAAGGCAGTGTTCACTATCTCACGCACCCGCTCCAAGTGCTTCTGAAAGCGTGTGGCGGTCTCCACGCGCTGTCTCTTCTGCATTTCCATCATGACGCGCAGTGTTTCCCTCGCCTGATGGGGTCGAAACTCGTTGAGAAGGTGGTGCATGTTTACGAACAGCAGACTCAGATCGTCTATCTGGAATTGTAAAGGACATTAGTTAGTTAACTATGTATATGACCATACAAGAATCGATTAATGATTACCTTCTCCGTGCGCCGCGGACTGTCCGGATTCAGGATGAGGAAGTCAATGAGGTCCAGAAAGTTGACCAGCAGCGAGTGGTTGAGCTTCTTCAGCTCCTTGCGCCGATCGAAGTGGATGGGGATCAGCCGCTTGATGTTCTGCGACTCCAGACTCCGGATCATCTCGTCGTTGTTGTACTGGATGCCAAACATGCTGTAGACTTCGTGCTGCGAGGGCGGCGGTGGTGGGCGTGGTGCCCGGTTGCGACGGATGTTCTCCTCCGTGTAGTTGGCGATGTACCGCTCTGGCGGCATCGGCAGGCTGGAAACCTGGGTCTCCTGGTTGGACATTTCGGTATAAACAATACTGTGCAGTTGTTTTGAAGCAGTGATGACACTTGTAGAGCCCAGTCACTCACGATAGTGATGGCACTATCGATATAGGGAATATAAATACTAAATTAATATTCAAAACTTCACTAAAAAATTCAAAATTTATAATGGATGGAATAAGTTAATAAACAAATTTATTTTATAATTTATAAAAAAAAAAAAATCTAAATGTATTCCATTATATAATGTTGTAAAATATTCAGTATTCATCGTGCCGAAAATACCAAACGATATTTATCGGACAGAACAATCGATAAATTTAGGGTGACCACTCCTACTGCTCATCAAGCGGCATTGCCATTTAAATTTTTCCTTCGCCTCTTCTCTCATTCGCTACTCGCTCGGAGAGCAAAACAAAATAAGAAATACATATATATTTCGGGTGAATAGGAAGTTGTTCCTGCACCGATTTCGCGCCAATTCGCAGTCAGGAGTTGAAAAACAAACCGGGCAAATAGGACCAAGCTGGGGACAAACCAATTAGTTGGATCACCGGGCAACAGCGGCGTGCCTACGCCCCACCATTTTGTTTTCTCCCATACCTCGTGTGCATTTTGTGTTGTGGTCGTGTGCGTGTGTGTTTGCAGTGCTTGTGCAAAGAGCTCCTCAGAATGCCTGTAAAAAGTGCGAAACCCAACTTGAGAAAGACTTTTCGCAGTTTCGACTAGTGAACCATGGAGCGGCCATCCCCGGAAGAAGCGGGTAAGTGACGCCATCGAAATCTGCGGAGCCCCAGGCGTCGATCTGCGATCGATTAAGTCAGCGCTATTTTCAGTGTACCGCGTGTAGTGGTGCGTCTGTGTGTGTGTGCGTGGGGCTGGCAGAAATAAACAAAAAAGCGAAAATGAGATTTTAATTAACCAAACTCTGTTTTAAAGCCTCCTTCAGCGAAGCTCGGAAAGCGATATTGGAAATAGCCCGGAATCGACCTGGAACACAGGTGGCCAAGTGCATCCTCACCTACGACGAGCAACTGGACCTCACCTCGCTCATCCTCCTGCTCGAAGAACTCTCTAAGAACACCGACTACTCCACGGACCTGCGGATATCACTGGGATATGTGAGTGTTATAACACCGAACACTAGTTAACTGAAGTTGTATTTCTTATTTTGGAAAGTCTTATAAAACCACTTTCTAAGTTATAAAGTTAGAGAAAAAATATAAACATTTTTCTTACGTTTAAAAAATAAAGATGTTTTAGAAATAGCAAAAGATAATTTAAAAAAAATTCAGATGTTTAATCTTAAATAATTTCAATTGTACAAAGTAAACACCAATTTAAATTTTTTTAAAATTTAATATTTTTCTAAAAATGTACTTATTTTTTACAGTACATAGAGGAGCTACTGCGTCACTGTCTAGGAAGCAATCATGTCTCCCGGCGATCGGCCATCGTCGCCGCGGGTAGTGCCCTCCAATACTGCGGCAAGATCTACGGGGACCGCGTGGAGTACATGTACCAGGTGGTGGAGCACCAGATCGAAGCCCTGCTCACTTCGGAGCCGCAGAAGGAGGCGTCCAACGGAAGCAGTGGGTGAGTTGAAGACAGAAAGGAGAAAAAGGAAAGATAAAGCCATGTGCTTCGAGATTGTCGCCATCATGTCTGTCCGGGCATCGCGTCTTATCAGCCCCGAATACCGCTTATCGAGCTTTTCCTTACGCCCCCATCTTCGGCTTTGTTTACGTTAATATCTCTGAAGCCGGCTTCCTGTTTAATCACATGTTAATGAATCGCGAAACACGTTTTTGGGCTCTCTAAAGTAAATAACAAACGGAGTACTTAAGAAAATGAGTAATGAGACAGCCAAAAAAAGTGTAGAGAGCGCATTAGATCATTCATAAAATTAAACACCTGTATGAACAATTTTTTTTTTACAAATTTTTGATCATATCTATTTATACTATAAATTTTATAGGTATAAAAAAAAAGTAATCAACTTTTCCAGACAATATTTATTTCTTAATTATCAGCATTTCAAAAGCCTTGTGCTAAGTATTAGAAGATTACTTGACCTAAATATTTGAAATCTTATCATTTCTGATTAGAATTAATGGAAACAAAAATCGAAATAAATAAGTATATTTTTAGATGAGTATTTAGTTTCTTAAAACGCTTTTTAGCTATTAGAAAATTATAAACTATTTGCATTTAGCGCTTTACTAATATTTATTATTGTTACATTTACAGAACGGAGAATAACGGCCCCAAACCGGAGGAGCCACGCAAACGTCGCGCCAAGAAGCTGACTAAGAAGGAAGTTGATCCTTATTTGCTCACCGTGGAACCGCGCAAATTCAAAACCATGTCGGACGAGAAACGTTTCAACTTGACGGGCTTTGTAAAGTGCACGAGGAATAGGACGATAGAGTACCTTTATCAGGATCACACGCCGCCCAATCTGTGGAGACACGCTCCCATTGTGGATCCCCACAATCCCTACGACCAGGATGAAAAGAAGCAGTACAAAATGTTTACGTATCATGTGGAGCATCGATATAACACACTGCTGCCAGATATTCCCTTTGAGCGGTTGAATCTGATCAAGGAATATGTGCACACGAACCAGGTGAACACCGCAGAGATACTCAACGAACACATGACCACCAAGGATTATCTGGATGAGTACATTGCGCTGGAAAATCAAATGCTGGCCGCACGCTATGGAGCCACCGTCAGAACGAGAAGAAGAATGGACGAATCGTCGAAAAGAACGCTGGAGGACACCACGGAATCAGAGCTGGCTAAAAAGATGCGACTGGACGAGACTGAACCCATGGATATGGAGGATTTTGTGCTTCCAGAAGCAATGGACGTCGATCAGCCGTTGATGGAGGAAAACAATCAATCACTGGCCACAGGCGATGGTTTGCAAAACCAAATATCAGTGGGTTTGGGTCTGGGCGAATCGATCAACACTAGTCAGGAGGACAGCAATTTCAATACCACGATGGACGCCAGCCAGGTGGAGAATTCCACTTTAGGCGTTACCCAAGCTGAGGACTCCGCTTTAAGCGAAAGTCAAGTACAAGAATCGTCCCTAAGCGTCAGCCAAGTAGAGAATCCACCGCTGAGCAGTACGTTGAACATCAACGAGTCGAGTGTCCTGGACAGCACGAAACTGGACTTGCCCCCCGCTACTGATGTCTCTCTGGAGGAGCTACTGCAAATCGATTCCGGGATCGGTATGGAAGAGGTTTCCGATATCCACCTCCATACAGGTAAACCAATGGCAATCCAACGCCTGCCAAGCGTACTAAGGATAAGTGTTTTTTTAATCTTCTGTTCTTACGTTTTGAAAATACTCACATTTTTGTTTCTTTTTGCTTTTTTATTTTGGCACTTGATCCCGTACTTGCATCCCTTCATTGCAATTGTCACGGCAGGCCAGTCTTTTGACGATGAGGGTGTTGTTCTTTCAGATATAGAAGATCAGCGCCTGCCGACAGAGCTGATAGTCGAAACGGACGTCGTGGAAACGTCGAAAACGGCTGAGGTTATTGAGGTGAATGTTCCAAGGGAGGTCTGCTATCCCATACTGCTGAATTTTATGGGACTACCGCAAAAAGCACTACGTCGTAAATGTTTTTTTAAACTTCCAACCGAGTTTGACTTGTTTAAGCAAGCGGTGAGTCTCACATGCCACTTACAAATTGACTTTTATCTGAACAAAGCTAATGATTATTTAATATTTTTAGCGTCTTCCTGCCAAGCGAGAAGCGCAAGCGAAGCCTCCAACCGCTTCCAGAGCTCCCACATTGCGGATAGAAAAGGAAACCACCCAATCATCGGAAAAAATGCCCGTGTCTCCCTCAAGCTTGGAATTTGACCAGGATTTTAGTATGCTTCTTTCCTTGCAATACTTTTTCATATTGCTTAATTAATTTTTGTATTTTTCATAGACTTTCTTGGTTTCCGTGAACGCCGACCCACATTTGACTCTGGCTTTGATATTGAGGACATGCGAGCCGGGTCAGTCACAATTTCTACCATCGGAGAAGTAAAAGTGGAGGTGGAAGACCATAATGAAACCCAAGCGAATAAGGAAATTAACGTTACTGGAGACGAAGCCATGGAAGACACTGTAAACACCAGAATGGAAAGTGGATTGGGAGAGTCGATAGCGACCGAACTAAACGAGAATGCTGAATCCACAACAGTGAATGAGAGTGCGGATACCTCACAACTTGAAGTGACTGAGAACTCCGGAAAGGAAAGCATGTTGCAGACTACAACTAATCCAGAAATAGACAGCACAATTGAACCGATAAGAAGTTCTGAATTGGACGCCACCACAGAGCCAAATGCCGTGGACATTAGTAGCTTAGATACAACTCAAATTGACCAGTCAGCGTTGGAAATTGCCACGTTACTAGACGAAACTAAATTAAATGACGAAGCACCAGCAGCTGCAGATGATGAGATACCAGATGAAGCAGTCGGGGACTGCAATGATTCAATTAGATCTGAATCTCCTTTTGAAAGTGATCATTTCAGTGGTCCCGATTCAAGCTCTATGGTAAGTATGCAAGGTGTATGACCATATAAGAAAATTCTAAAGTAAATTCCTGTAGATTCGAGACTGGCATAGACGATTGGCCCCAGCTTTGGAGGCAGCTCATGAACGGCAGAATTTCAACATCAAAGACCTGGGCACTGAGATCTTGGACGTTTGCAAGGCGGGCAATGGAACAGCCACTTTAGCTGACGTCATGGCTGACAAGGATCCCACTATCATGTGTCGCTACATGCTGGCCTCACTAGTACTGGTAAGAAGATTATTTAAAACCTACCTGAATCTTTCAATAGTAACAACTACACTCATATTTTCTAGACGAACCACGGAAATGTGTCCTTGAATTTCGGAGATCGCGATAAAAGTAAGCCCATCGAGATGTCTCAGTTTCATATGCAACTGAAGAGTACGCGACGAGTGGAAATCCATCCCGAGGATGACGTGGGCAACATGAATGCAACTAAGAGCAAACCGGCTGCAAAGACTACAGAACGAATTGAACCCCGACTTACTGATGACGATATGAGGCCCGGGCCGAGCAGGTCGGCGCCGATAAATACAAAACGAAAGTCCACGGAAATGGCTTCTCCCGAGGTGTTTGCAAAAACTGTGCGTCTGATACAGCCCATCCCAAAGATGAGGCAGTCTGCTTCCGATGCCGACTCGGGGATATCTTCGATGCGATCGTCATTGGCATCGGCACCTCGGTTAAATTAGTAGTAGTCTTGTGTCCTGTCCTAAATGTGTTAGCTAGTTGTTGAACCCCTATGTAGAATATGCTCGTCCAGTAGCAGTATCCAGTTTGTGTGCCACTCATTCGAATTATGTGTGTAAACCATTATATTATATTATTTTCAGGCCCAGCGAACAAAGCCTTTTACCAAGCAGTACAAGAAGATCAAGAGGCTGCGCTAAATTTAAGAACTTGCCAGAATTATTATTATTTTTCGGTAATTATTTACAAATGTAAGTTTCAGCTTCCTAGTTTCAACAGGCTTGCAATATAAGGTATCCTTTGATTATGATTGACGAAATATTTGTTTAAGGTAGTAAATAATTCTGTACAAATTTATGTTTAAGCTTCATAGATTTAACAGGCTAACAATATGACGCAATATTTTTTTAAAATAATAATCCAGTATTATCTAAGCTCGATTTCCTCAAACATGAATGAGTTGATGCCACTTTTTAGTTTCCTTTAATTTTTTCGGTTTATTACTGCTTTTAGTTTTTATTTTTGCTTTTGAAATTCCTTCATTCTTATTAATTTCTATTTCGTATATAATTTTTTCTTAGGTATTCTTTTTTTCCAACATGATTTCTCAAAATATTAGTTTAAAACCACTTTTTAGTTACATTTTGAAAAATAGCCTTTTGATTGACGCAGTAAGTGTTTTGGAAATCTCCATGAGCTGATATTACTAATATCAAGTACCTGATCTCTTACTGTACAAAAGTATAAAAATTAGTTTTCTTCGGATATAAGGATAAAGTCAGATAATAACTATCACCTGTGTGCAAGATGTCGCCGAGAATATATTGTATATATATGTATGTATTAACCAGACGGCAAGAAAATGTCTATTTACAAATAATGTTTTTTTCATAGGTATATGTGTAGTTCTTAAGGAATAAAACGAAATCATGCAATCACTTAAATATGTTTTAATGAACGTAAGTCGGAGAATCTGCTAAATGCTGCTACTACTACTGCTATTCCGAATCGCTGCTACCGGATTTGTGCTCCTCCTCCTTTTTCTCCTCAGTCTTGTAGTGGCGATACTCCTTCTTGAGCTCCCACATGTTCTTGTGCGGATTCTTCATGTTGTAATCGCAGACGTCCTTGAGAATCTCCTTCAGATAGCTGATGGGCTGGTTGGTGATCTTGACCAGATCCTTGATGTTGTAGTACTGGTGCTTCTCGAAGGCATGGAAGAGCATGTCCATCACGGCGTTCTTGTCGTCGCGCGCCTTCTTGCCCTCTGCCTTCTTGCGTTCCCGATATTCGATCTGCAGGAATTGAAAAGTTAAAAAACAAGCTAATAAAGAACTTATGATTGGACTTACATTGTGTGCATGATCCTTGACAGGCTTGAAGTTCTGGACAATCTTGTCGATGGGCTGCACCCGTCGCTGTGGCTCCGAGGCCTTTCGGATGGACTCCAGCTTGAGTTTCATGTAACAATTGTCGGCGATGGGACGACACTCCAGCTTCTGCACAATCCTGCCCTCCATGTACAGCTTCTCGTTGTCCGGCTGAGTCGCCGGAGTCGTCGAGTTCTCCTTGCCATCGGACGGAGCCATGTGAGAGAACACCCCGAGCGTTTGCTTGGTCACCTGCGACACGTCCAGGACGTGCTCCGTGGGTATCTTCTCGTCGGGATCCAGGGCCAAGACCGCGGGCGTGAGCGAAAGCGAGACCTGGGCCTTCTGGCCGGGCGTCTTGTTGATCCGCAGCTTGCCCACGTCCATGTTCGTCGGCGCCTTCTCCCATTTCTGTGCAATGTACTTCGGCACCTTCACCAGCCACACGCCTCGCCCGGCGTTGGACAGGTCCAGGTCCTTGTCAATGATCTGCGTCTTGTCCTTCTCGTCCTTTGACATTTTGTTTGGTTTGACTTAGTTTGGAAATAATTTAATAAACCTAAGCCACTTGTACCGTTTTGTTAGAGATGTGAAACGTATTAAAAATAATCGATATATTTTTTTTTTAAATATATATTTTGTGAAATTGTGTAATTCAAAATTTTTAAATTACATTGTTTAACTTTATAAATTTATTTAGTTGTCATAAAAAAATTATACACGTTTATAAATGAAAAGGAAAGTGTTGTAATTTAAATATTTAAGTAATCGGCGCCGTTCGATAGGTATCGATAATAAAACTATCGTCATCCGATGAAGAAGCGCAGCCAACTTCATTGCAAAGCTACACGAACGGCGCGTAAAAGCAAATAAAGGGAGAATAAAAAGTTCAATAAACATTTAGTTTAAAAAAATATTTCTAATAGCCGATGATAATTGGATAATGGATACCGCTAAGTGTAAAAAATGGTAATTATTTCTTAATAACTCGTATGTTGATGGTTTAAATTGGAAAATTGTTGTTTTAAGTTGGAACAAACAAAGTTCCTTATTTTGGATTATTTAACAGAATTATAATTACTCCAATAGTTTTCCAAGTCTAGTATTTTATTCCCCCCCTTGACCCCTGTAAAATGATTTTATATTATTTTATTGTTTCTTTTAAATTAGGTTGACAGCATGATGATTGTGTAGAATCTATTCCTCCTCCTCGGACTCCTCCTCCTCCTCGTCATCGAGCTCCTCATCGTAGCTGTTGCCACCAGTGGGGGTAACATTGGAGCCTAGCTCGATGACCGGTTCCTGCTCCTCGATGGGCGTGACGGGCTCCTCGACCAGAGGCTCGGTGGCCTCGGCCTCAGCCTCGTTGTCGTTCTTCTGGATGGCCTGCAGCTCCTGGGCGGCGAGCTCGGACTCCTGACGGGCAATCTCGGCCAGCTCGGCGGCCTGGCGAGCGAGTTCGCCCTCGCTCTCCTTTTCGATCTCCGCCAGGCGCTCCAGCTCCTGCTCCCGTTGGCGCTGCTCCTCCTCCAAACGAGCCTCTTCGGCGGCACGGGCCTCCTCGGCAGCCTTCTGGGCCGCTTCCTCAACAGCCTTCAGGGCGGCTTCTTCGGCGGCCTTTTGGGCAGCTTCTTCGGCCAGACGAGCCTCTTCGGCAGCCTTTAGAGCGGCTTCTTCAGCGGCCTTCTGGGCAGCTTCTTCGGCCAGACGAGCCTCTTCGGCAGCCTTTAGAGCGGCTTCTTCAGCGGCTTTCTGGGCCGCTTCCTCCGCGGCCTTCTGGGCGGCGGCTTCCTCCGCTAGACGAGCCTCCTCGGCGGCTTTCTGGGCAGCTTCTTCGGCAGCTTTGAGAGCGGCTTCTTCGGCAGCCTTCTTGGCAGATTCTTCAGCAGCCTTTTGGGCCAGAAGAGCCTCTTCGGCAGCGATTTGGGCGGCCTCCTCGGCAGCCTTCTTCGCCTTGGCAGCAGCCTGTTTCTCGGCCTCAGCTGCTAGGCGTTCCCTCTCCTCCTTCAGAGCCCTTTATCATTGTTCAGAAGGTAAGTTTAAATATTATGAATATCATAGACTATAAACCACCCACCTCTCTTCCCTACGCTTAGCTTCATCGGCTTTCTGGGCTCGCTTCTTCTCCAAGTCCACTTCGTCGAGAGCTTCCTCGTTGACCGTCAGAAGGCGCTCCTGGCGAAGACGCTGCTTCTCCTTCGCCTCCACATCGAGAGGGTCTTCCAGGGGCCTAGGGGCAGAAAATTTTCTAGATGGACGGTTAGGATCCAACTCGGCATCTGAAATGTGGAGCTTGTCAGAAGAAACCTCACCACGGTGCGTATGAACTGCTATTTTATTCTTCATTTCACATTAAATATCCTTTTCTTTGCTGTGTTCACTCAGTTATATAAATTACACTATCTTGTACGTCTAATACTTACTATTCGGATCGGCGATTGTTGGATTTGAATATAGACGAGGCAAGGAAAATTGCAGATACAGTAGACGCCAATGGTTTAGAGTATTGTGTGGCATTAATGGGAATTTTTTAAAAGTTCTGGGTGTGAAGAATTAAACCAAAATGTGGTTAATGGGTTAAGCATACATACATATATACATCTCAAAATGCAAAAGAGTACATAAAGTAAGCTGAGGTCTCGAAGTGTTGGATTGTGTATCGGATTTGTGTATTCAATTTTAAGTTTAAATTTCTGCATCAATCCATTAGTCGTCTCTTATGTACAAAAAATGTGGTCAACTTGTCAGAGGTCAAGTATTTAACCAAATAATAGTGATATTTTATAGATTTCTACACTTTTTAAACCGTTTCTGAGGGAAGAACAACTTGTGAGCCCATTAAGAAAGATTCGAGTTTAGTTCAGTATTTACAAATTAATATATTGATACATATTTGTAAGTAAATATCCCTAAATGTGTTTACATACGCATGAACATAACAATGGTTAACAAAATTCGCGCTGACTTTCATATCTTAAATGCCAAAAATTATGCACATGAAGTATTTATTATTTCGTAATCAGTGATCATGAGAGTATATAATTTAATCGTCAGCATTTTACTTAATTTACAACAAATTGAAAGAGAATGAATAAGTATCTACATTTTGGTGAGTCACATGAAAAATGTTAGTATCACAAGTGATGCGCTGAATTTAATTATTTCTCTTTTATTCGATCTTTTAAGCTGTTCTGATCTGACTTGTGTAAGTATTAGTCTGAGTAGTGAAAGCGCCAGAGTGTGTCGATATCAAGTGTTCATCTTGTAGATATCGGCTAATTGTCTACCACGCAAAAGAAAGTCTTTTAGATTGGTTTATTTAAGAAAGAGAAGTGTATGTCCATACAAAAATCAGGCATGTTATCATTTAGGCCTCAACTTCAACAGCTTCAACTGGAAAGAATCAATCAATCATAAAACGTATAACGTTAGTGAAATACAATGAACTGAACAATTCAGGATGCAGCAACCAAATATGTAAGTTAGTTACAAATGAATAAACTAATTTAGATTCTGTAGCACCTCAATTCAAGCTATCTTAACTTTGTAAAACATTTAATTTTGTATATTTTTAGTTGAAAGAATCTTCTGAATGTAAAGTTTGGACAAGCGAATTGACAATATAGATAAAACGAATAATAATATTTTAAATCCAAGCCGTAGGTGCTTTCTATTCATTTAAAACTAATTAATTTAAAGGAATTTTCTGGCGTGTAGTGAAGAATGAAAATTATTTTTAGCTTGATTTGATTGTATGAAATGTGTTTCTTTGACTTTTATTTTTTCAACTAGTAAACCATTCAGATTATAAAAATATATCTTTTCAGTATGGTAAATTTTCAAACAAAAAAACGCGGATGTCCTTGTCCTTAAGTAGGCAACTTTTAATGAATGGTAATCGGTTGGCGGCAACATCTATTACACTTATGCTTGAGTGATATATACAGGTGTCATATTCAAGCGTAATGTAACGAAATCAACAGTACTTACCTTCCTTCACAGGAACATGGGATTTCTTATCATTCTTCCAAGTCGGGTGTCTAAGGTACCAGGACAAGAGGTTAATATCATTACGAACTTTGTCCGAATCGTACAATGGACTTCTAACATTATAGGCCTTGTCACCGCAAATCCTTACTGATGCAAGATGACTTTTACCTTTTGTTATTTAATTATTTAAAGAATGGAATTTAATAACCATTTATAGTGCTATACAATAAGATATCTAACCACAGTTGTGAACTGAATACATAGTGCAGTAGTCTCGCACCGCACTCGGATTGCAACTTACCAACATATTTAACAGCTGGCCGGGGGTAGTGCGAAATATTGTGAACTTCCTTGGCAATATGACGAACAGGATTTGTGACACGGGCCACATAAGCGTCCAGGGCTAGTTGCGAAGTCGGCTCATAGGTGTAACTAGAAACAAATGTTTTTGGAATTCAGTATTGTTGAATTTGTAATACTTCTTTGGTCCATAAACGTCCTTTTATAATTCAAGGTGAATTTATAACTAGGTAATATTTATGAATATTTAAAAATAGGGCCTCCAATTAGTATTTTTAGCTAATTAAAATTCATAAAGTGTCATTTCTTGTGCCAGCCAACATGTCGTATGCGTAATGTCAACCTAAAAATCACGCATACGACGAGTGGAACGAATGCAATTATCTTCTATGCCAAGGGCTTCTTTAAAATTTAAAAATCTTTGCCAAGATGGCCTGATATATATACTTGTATCCATTCAGGAGCTTTTTTAGGTTCTTAAGGGGTCATTATCCTCACTTTAGTTGTTAGTTACTTACCCGGTGACTGGGAAGGGAGTGCAGCTACGTGCACGGCGCACCACGGGAGTATGCAAGTCACGAATCAGAGATTGCGCCCGGTTGCGAATCCGGCTTGTTTCCTCGGAGAAGGTCTGCAATTCGGATGGAATGTTAGATGCCGCCACAAAACGATTCAAATCGACGGAAGCGAGGACACAGAACACAACACTACTCCAGATTCTGTGTGCGTGGCTAAGTGAAAGCTTTGTACGTGCTAAGTACGGTGGACCAACTTACAGTGAAGGGTTCGGTATTGAGGTAATTGGTCAGGGCCCGAGCACCGTATCCTGGAGGCAGCCTCTTCAGGTAGGCGGGCACCGAGCGAACCGGACTGGTCACCACCCGCACCGGCGAGGAGGTGATCCTCAGCGGCGACAGAGAGCTACGGGGCGCATACACCCGGGTGACCGTGGTCGGGTTGTAGACGTAGGACGGCGTGTACGTGGTGTACGATGTCGGGATGTAGGTCGAAGTGTAGGTCGATGGCAAGTAGGTGGTGGGGCTGTAGTAGGTCGATGGCGAAGTGTAGGAGTAGGTGGTGCGCTCCGGCGATGAAATCACTCGGGTCGTCGTGCGGACAACGCGAACAGGCGATGGTGAGTGTATGACGCGGGACACCACGCGGGCTGGCGAGGTCACCACGCGGATGGGCGAGGTCACCACCCGGGTTGCGCCGTAGACGCGTCGGGGCACCGAGTAGCTCGAGTAGATGGGGTAACTCGACTTGTACACCTATTTGGCAACGGTTTTCAAACATTAACATAACATCGAATGGGCGAGGCTTGGTGAATCTGATTCTGATTTAATCGTTAGCGGAATGAGAAGGCGGAGAATAGGACTAAGAACGTAACTAGCAACGGAAACGGAAACAATTTGTTCTCCAGTCAGAGAGTTTCTTATGAATTATGGTATAGTCTGTTAGTTCCATGAAGGAAAGAGTCGATCTTAAACCCACACAGTTCTGAATTTTAGATATTCTTTAAGTTTTATAACCGATAAATATGAAAAATATCACTTGCATTTAAGATTTCGAATATTGGCATAAAAAGAATCATTACAATTTTAATTTATGGGGTTCTTCCAGCGCTATAAACTAAATAAGACTACTATATAATGTGAGGGCTTACTACTAACCGAGTCGGCTTTTCCAGTGACGATGATGTGATGGATGTGATTGAACAGTGTGATAATAGTCAATAGAAAAGAATAGTAAAACCATAGAAAGATGGATGACAAGCGATGTTGGCGAGTAGGACGGAAACCAAATACTTACACGAGTTACTTTCTCGACCGAGGGGTACTGAAAGTAATACAAAATACAGCATTGGATGTTGGGGTTCAAAAAATATGGCAACTCGCATACTCCTTGACAAAAGCGGTGTTGATTTCCTTGTTCCTACATTTTGTGTGTCTTCAGTATGAATATCGTATCGACCTTCTATTCTCACTCTCATTTCAAAAAAAAAAAAAAAGTAAGGCTTGGTTTATTTGAGATAAGACCGTGTTTATTTTATTGTATCACAAATATGTTTTAACATGACTGCTTGAAGGTTGCAAATACACAGAGAAATTGTTTGTATGTTTTCAGTTAATCTAGTCTATATGCGAAACTATGTGGTCATTAGTGGGGATTAGTCCAAGTCAAAACAAATACATCATCATCATCATCTTCTTCGGAAACATCGTATACATATACATAGGCACGTTAGCGTGTTAAGTGGATTATTTGAAATATATTATATATTCAGAAACAATGACGTATTAGTGGGGGGGAGGCACCATAACATTCAAAGCTGCTGGCCGATCCGCTGACGCAGTGCATCCTACACGTGGTAGGAGAAGTGGCGGTACTTGGTGCCGCCGGGCAGGTTGCCGGAGGTGGTCGAGGAATAGCTGTAGCCGCCGGGTCCGGCGCCGGTGGTGCTCGTCCGCTCTGTGCTGTAGTTGTACGAGCCGCCGGGACCGCTGCGCGAGGTCTTCTCCACGGTCGACGTGTACGTGGAGCGTTCCGGGCGGTACGAGTGCGGGTTGCTCGAGTCGTAGCTGCTCTTCTCCACGGACGACTTCGAGGTGTACGAGTAGTCCGAGGAGGCCCTGCTGCGGTGCGAGCCCGGTCTGTCCGTGCACAGGTCTAAGCGTGGAGTCTATAAATTCCGATTTGATAGTGATATATAGATAAGGATTGGTTTTGGTTTTGCTTTGGCAAAGTTAAGCTAAGAGACTGGCTAATGCTGATCCACGAACTGTATGCTAAATGGCCAAGAACGCAATGCGACTCAATCGGGGAAATTGAAACATGTTCGAACTGTTTAACTTTAGAGTTTAGAGTTTAATGCAACCATCTAATGGACACAAAATGCTATGATTCTATGGATGAAACGTTAGATACATAGAGATACACAGAGAAAAGAATCGAATTATACAATTTTGATACTTCTAGAAATTCTGTTCATTGAAGAAAGCGAGAAATAGTATTATTTTTTTCAATTCTCAACCAATATAGATTCTTTTTCTCTGTGTAGAGTAAAGACTTTTACAACTGTTTAGTGGGTTAAACACAGGGTTTAATGGACTATGGCTAAACTGTAGGCCTATCGTTATTTTTTCTGTTTTTTTTTCCTTTTTTTTCGTTCTGTTTTAAGGGGTTAGGTGTTCTTAGATAAGACTAGATTCGTTCGACTAGCTTTCGTTTTGGGGGTTCGGGTTGTCAGTTGGGTGACTGAGTATAGCTCCCTAGTAGGAGTACTTGGTGACCATCGCACCCGACCTCTCGTTGCGGTAGGTCTCCCGGCGGACGGGCAGGGATTCGGAGGCGGCGCGATGGAGGCGCGGCAGCTGGGCGTCCAGACTGTCGCGGAAGGTGCGGGCGGCGGTATTGCCACCGGCCTCCACGGTGTCGATGTGCTGGCGCACCAGGCCCAGGATCCGCGTGCGGTTCTTGTCCCGGGTCGAGACATACGGCTCGATGGGCTCGTAGGCCAGCTTGTAGTCCGGCTTGATGGCCGCCCGATTGATCGGATCGAGGATCGACCGCTGGCGCCGCTCGAGATCGGGACGCCGCACTCCGAAGGCGGTCACCGGATCCGAGATGAGCGACGGCCGCGGCACGAACGGAACTTTCTCCCAGTCAATTGGTGTTCTCTTCGTTCTCTGCAATGCCCAAAAGTCCACATATTTGTTTTTAATTTCTGGGTCAGCCGGGGATTAAGCTGTGGCGTTGGCTCAGTGGTTAGGTGGTGCTGGCTGTGCTGGGAACTCAACTGTGTGGGCGGTGGGTCTAACATATATACAGTACACAGTGCGGGGCGTTTATATACAGCTTCGTTGGGGTTTCAGATCGAGATTTGTGCTGGGTGGGTCGGTTCAAGCTATATCCAATATTCGAACATCCTTACATTATGACACAAGCTGCATATCTACACATGTATCTCAGCACTAGAGTGGACCTCTGTCTTTAGATGCCCTTACTCTAACATAAATACTTGTCCTACTTTATTGGTTTCTCTGGTTATTACCAGTAAAAAAAATTATAAAATGTAATATATCCAAAAAGGTCCACTCTAGTCTAACTACACATAGGTATATATGCATATTGATACGACGTAGTGTGGTTGTAAGTAATGTGCAATGGGAGCATTATGGAATCACTCGCAGCATTAAGATGGAACACAAACAGCAAACGTTTATTTATTGTACAGCAACATAGCCAAGTTAATAGTTTTGCAACCTATCCCTAAATACCAAGCATCACATCTGTATTATATAGGTATGCTCAGAAAGATACACATCAATGACATCAGGCATATTATCTCTTTTTCATTCATCAAATCACAATATTATCATTCGATATTAAATAAAGATTCTGGTGTTTGTAGAAACGTATGTACAAGTATAACAAAAAGTTTCCAGACAAGATGGATTTCTTGGGGATTTGGTGTACATATATATCCTTGCTTTGGATTATCATCACATTAAACTGTCTGAAATATGGGTCTTTAGATTTTCTTTTCTCATCATTTATCTTCTAATTTTTGAATATTTTGCCGTTATTTTATTGTTGCTTCCTCCCATGGCTTCGGTTTATTTGAATATATTATGGAAATCGGAAAGATATTTTTAGGACTAGCGAAGAGCGAAATGCGCGCGCATATAGTATTACACATACAAAAAGCAAAACCACGGCCCGTACAAAAACAAATTATCGAGAGAGTTTTCCTCCGTATGAGTTTCATCGAGAATTCGCATGTGTTTGGAATTCCACTCGCCTATATGCTAAACATTTTTGGGCACCAGACGGACCCGGACCCGGACCCGAAACCCGGACCTCAACTTTTTGTAAATAATAATAAAATAGATAGAGAAGAAAATGTTCGGCCTCCGCTGAATTCTTAAAATGTATTCGCCGTGTTATATTGGGGAGATGAGTAAACCCGTATATCCGAAAGAGATATGAAGATCATCGTGCAGCAATAAATTTGGGAAAATTTCAATTCCCACGATCTCACGAAAAATTGCAATGTCTTCGCACTCGCATAATTTTGTCAAAATAATTTTGTCACATATTTATAATTTCGGTCTGGTTTTAATTTTGGTTAGGCTGTGAACGCACATAAATCACACATATATAGTATAGTACGAGTACAGTATATACAACCATTATGAAAGTTATTAAATTGTTAGAAATAGGTTTATGTATGGATTTCTACACGAATGTTTACACTGAACCTGAAAATACTATTTCGCATATATACATCTACAGAACATCTAGGTGATCATCAAATATTTTTGAGCACAAGGACATTCAGTGGTAAAAAACCATCTAGTTTTAGGTGTACTGTAAGTTCGATACGATATTCATAGTTGGTAGACACTTTACATTCAAACGTGTTTCAATTTCTTAAATAATCTGTTCGCTTGTCAAAGTGAAACCATTGAGTACAGCAAGTGGGACACAAGCGCTTAAAACTGAAATCTTGTGACTACAGATTCGATTAGCTATTAGCTAACTGCTTTCAAATTTGTCAAATTTATCCGCAGCGTTTTGCATTCACAGGTTTTCGTACTTGGAAATTTCGAATTTGGAATTTTGAATTTGGAAACTGTACGCACAGATATATTTCACAGATTTAAATCAAGGAAAACCACACTACCGTATGTCAAGAAAAGAATTCTATGTCGAAGGGCTTACCGTAACGGCGTAAGAAGTCGTCACCGGCCTCGAGGTGTAGGTTCTGCGGGTCGTAAATCCACTTTCGTAAACCATTTTGCGATTTTATTGATTTGGATGCTTTTGTGAAATTTCAAATTGTTCGTTGGATTTGGTTCGGATATATCGTCGTTGCGTGTTGTTCACTTGACGCCCGTTCGAGTTGATCTGCCTGAGAATGCCGCGGAGCACTTGCTTATAATTTTTTCAAAATGTTTTTCAAAATTTTCACAGCCTTCGATCCCGCGCTCTCCGTCTCTCTCTCTCACGCTCAGTCCATACCTCTTTTTCTATCCATCTCCCAAATAAACTTATTTTTGGAATTAAGAAACATTGACATCTCTCGTCGCAAAAGAGCGAGCAAATTCTGTTTACATAAAGCCAGCACTTTTCACACAGTTGTGTTGGGAAAAGCCTATGTACAAATGTATATCGCGTTGTGCGCCCACAGGATATAGGAGCCCTTTTCGAAAACAAACGTCATGGATTGAAAGATCCAGAAATATTGTATTTTTAGATCTAACACTCATGGAACTCGTTTTGAAATGAATGTTTTTTAATGATGCGCTAAGTGGCCCTTTTTGCAAAGGTGTTATATGTGTCGATATGAGCACAGATATGTCGCTGTTTTATTTTTAGATTTGGTACAAGATTTCTGAATTTAATGAGCAATTATTGAAAATCAAAAATATTCGAATTTTGCATTTAATTATAAACATTGTCGGAATGCGAATAAAAATCATGAGAGCTTTAATGGGGGTATAATGATTTTCAATTCAATAACATTTAATAGTTTTAGAATAATTCTCGCATCAATCAAAACATCAACGAACAGTTCATCATGTTAATTTTGGTGAATAGATTGATTGACAAACAAACATAGAACATTCTTCCAAGACAGCCAACTTATAAGTTGGCATTTCATGTACTTATAAATCAAATGAGGCATGAAATTAAAATCCTGAGTGCAATTTATGTTCGGTGGGTATCACCTGTGGACCGGACACAGAGCTTTCCACACATATAACTGGAAATAAATTATTAAAACGATACAAAAATGAAAATAAGATAAAAATAACATTTTGTTTTCCAACAATTTGAGGCCAGATTACTCATACATTCTTACAATAAGATCGGAAACATGTATGCGTGAACATATAAATAAACTGCACATCATCGTATACCCACATATTAAATCGGCTGTGTAGGTGTCTGCTTGTATATAAACAAAACCATGGCAGAAATTCAAAAAAGCAAATTCTTTATGACATTAACCTTAACGAGAGGCAATGAATGACTCGTAATTTCAAGGCTGCCAAAGTCACACTAATCGGAGAACAAATATGTCATTGAGCGTTGACTTGGATTTTCTTATTTGCTCTGCGACAATTAAGTGTAAATGGACATTGAAAAGTTAACAGCAAATCGGCTAACAGGATGAGATATAAACACATTTTTCAAGGATTATGATGATGAGAAGATGATTAATAGGGTTTATTCCACAGGTTTCCTTTCCTATCTTGCTTTATACAAAGATTTTCTTGATATCACCACACAATGTTGCTAAATATTCTGGAAGTTAATAATGTAATAATGTAGATTTGGATAAATATTTCTAATTGTTTAATTATTAAACTTGAAAAAAGTTGCTGATCCCAAAAATACAAATAATATTTATGTATTTATTTGTTTTAATCCGCTATAAAATATGAGTGTCTGCGTCTGGGGACCCTGATCTGTAATATAGCAGAATATAAAGCAGAATTTAAGAAATATTTTTAAGACAATGTCTCTAAGACTTTTGTTCTTTTAATATTTTAATATTAATATTTGATTCATTTTAAACATTGCTTCTTGAAATTAATATTTATTTTAAACAATATATTTATTAATGATTCATATTTTTGTCAATCTTTTATAAGGCAGTAATTTTTCTCGAAGTTGCTTTAACCCATTTATAACTATCAATGTAAAATCCCATATATTTTGGGCCTTTTGAATATTTACAAAAAACGAGCGTCAAAAAGTCAGTGACTTAATACCAGAAATCTCTTGCTCGGGTGCCCCTCATAATGATGCAAGTCGCGCAGGTGCAAACACTTCCATGTGTCTCCGGTCCCCAAGTTGCGATTTCGATCCATTGGAGTACATAGATATACGACTCTTGGTTTCAGATGCATGCTGCTCAATTTATCCGCCCAGCAAGCGTGGTTGTTTGTCGGCGTCTTCGCCGTTTTCGTGGCTGCGATAATTTCGTTAAATAATTGAGTATGCAATGAAAATTGCGCATTACAGCGACATAAGTACAATGAATGATGGTATGGTCTTTCACTGCGAGGGCCTACTGTGCGTGTGTGGGGACATAGGTGTATGTAAGTGCCTGTATGGTTACAAACACCTGTTCATTCGTTTTGCTAGAATGGGTTTCTTTCCTCACTTTTTCCAAAATACTCGCATAAACGGCATTCAAATCCGCACATTGCTTGACATTTTGTAATTTGAGCAAATTGCTCGAATTTTTGGGTAGCTCTTATAAATAGTGGAGTTGCTACCACTCGAAATATTAGTTTGGAGCAGAGTGAACGACAAGTTGGATCCGCGATAAAAACAGCGAAGGACTATTTTTATAATATAATACTACAAAGGATATACAAAAGCACAATGAACAACAATTACATTATCATATTGCAGTTGCTGGGAGCGATGGTGTTGCTAAGCTATGCAAATGCCATTCCCAAATATGAAGAGAGTCATAAGTAGGTATATTTTAGAGTGTCCAAAATTAAAACTAATTTTTCTTCTTACTTCAGGTTCTATGCGGACAAAACACAGAGGGATAGGTCGTATTATAATGAGAATAAAACGCAACCCAGTGAACCGCAAGCAGCTTCTACAAAAGACAGGCTGGAACGTCTGGGATATACCACCGGTTATGGATCCCTAAATGTGTGTAAAGGATTTTAGAACTTCGGTTTGTTAAGTAATTTACGTAAAGTTGATCTATGTTTTACATACTTTTTAGGGATATCCTGGCGGTACTGGACTTTCCGCCTACAATCCCATAAAACTCGACCTGGGTGGGGTTGTTTTGGGAACTCTCGTGGGCATTGGCGCTATCATACTGATCCCCAAAATTCTGTCAGCCTTCCATGGCGGCTACGGAGGATACGGTCGAAGTGGGTACCTAAAACTTATCAAGGATAATTGATTTAAATTTCGGTTACTTCAAGGTGAGGACAGTGACCTGACACCCCTCAGCAGCATGATAAACAAAATCGACGATGTGCTGGGACAGAATAATATTGACTCAACGAGCTGCATGCAGCGTGCTGTGTGTGGTTATGTTCGCTCTACGGAGTATAATATGAAGATCGGGTCCTCTGACCAGATGGACGAATTCATTCACATGCTGTCGGAGTAAGTTAACATTACTGTCGTTTTATTAGATTTTAATATTTATAAACTCTATCCTTAATTATTTTCAGAAATGCTCTGGTGGATTACCTGCTTGATGGAACGGCTATAAAAGAGGCGTTGGAGCACGGAAAACGATCTAATGATAGGGCGTGTGAAGAGGTGTATTCCAATTGCCCCCTGGACAGTAAATCAGCTACGGATATTCTGATGAAGCTTATGCCGAAGAAGAACTCCCAAGGAAAGGGAAAGGCATCTGCAATTTCTCGAGAAAAGAAGGCTTAAAAGATGTCCTTTTTCTGTTCAATGAGAATGTTTTCCATACACTTACAACCAAATATTTTCTCAACTATTAAATAAACTCCATTGTGTTATCTTTATTCAAGTATTTTTTTGTGCGTTGCTTAACAAGCTTGTATAAACCAATTTTCAAAGCCTAAGGCCATAAATCATATAAATTATATTTGTATAACGATTTAAATCGTTTTATTATATTATATGATGAAGACAACTAATCGGGGGATTCTCCTTTAGCTTCGGTGCCATTCAAAATAATTTGCAATTGCTTTTCTTGCTGTTCAATTAGCGGCAACCATTGCTCCGATGGGGCTGTGACGATAGTGGGCTCAAACTTGGGAATTTTTCCTAGATTTCCCAAAACCGACTTGCGGTGGGCTCGGTTTTCCAGCATAATGTGCTCCAGCTTGTCCACCAGGTTATTCGACTCCTTGATCAGGTCATCGATGGACTGCAACAGGGCATACCAATCTATTTTTTGGTTGCCAATCAGGGAATTCCCCCTCAATCGGAAGGGAAAGGGAACAAAGCTGCGCCAGGGCTTAAAGGACTCAATGGTGTAGGGTATAAAGTGTCGCTCCGATTCCATTTCCACTGCATCGTCATCGAAATGCCAGGACGCCAGGGTGGGAGCCATGTTCGGATTATTCCCACTTGCTCTCGACTGATTAGAACCATCAAAATGGAGCCTGCGTATCTTGGCTATCTGATCGCCAAGCCTCTTTTCCACATCGGAGATAAGTTCACTGCCATCCTCATCGGTGTTGGGGAGATACGCGTTGACCAGATCCTTGTTATAGGCCTTGGGCAGTAGCGTTTGAGTTTGGCGCGAAACGGTAGCCACACTATCGGTCATTTGGGACATGGAGTAGGTAAGGACATCTGCAAAAATCTATAGTTAAAATATCCTTAAAGAATATTTGAAGTTCTAGACATACACTTCTCATAGCCATCCTTTTTTTTGGAGTACTGTCCATCGGTGAGTATGCCTATGTCCTTGTGCAAAATCAGATCCTTCTGCACACCAAAGCTGGCCTCTTTCATGAGCTTCGTGGGCACGAAATCCGTTTGCAAGGCCACATTAGCCTTGCCAGCTCTTAGCCGTCTATAAGGAAAAATATTTAGTACTATTAAGTTTAATAAAAATATTAGAAAAAAACCTCGAAGCATCCAGCAACTTGGCCCGAAGCAAGGCGCTCTTGTCGGGTTTGGTGAGCGTGGAAACGCTAACTGCCCGCCAAGGAGGTCGCTTGGCCTCATTTTCCTTTTCCTTCTCCGCCGCCAGATCTTTCATGCGTCTCCAACTGTTTTTGGCTCTACGGAAAAGGGATTAAATTGTTTTAATCACATAAAAAGTATATAGAAATATAGGATTAACCACCCACCTACTCAATGATGCACTACTCGCACGAATGTTCGAATGCGGAGCACTTTGCTGGTCATCCACACTTTGCGTCTCGCTGGTTTCCGATGATGTGCCACTGTTGTTGGAGCTGGTACTCTGCTTTTGCCTATTCATGGTAGCGATTTTTTTTTGCCTTTTTAAACTTTAAATGTGTGTGGGTGGAAAAACTTTGCACAACGTCTCTATTAGCAGTCAATACATCGATGCATAAACAATTTAGTGCATCCGCGTTGCTATGGAGTCGACGGAAGTGGTTTGGGCTTGGGGACACCGATATCGACCTATGGATGAAAGGCAATAACAAGGCGCCAAATAATTCGGAAATTTACACCTGGAAAACATAGCCAGTGCTGGCATTTTAGCTACTTATTTATGAAGTGTATAAAATAACAGTGTAATAATTACCAAAAATAATACTTTAGTCTTATACAGACATAACAAAAAACATATTTTATTATTTAATAGCATTTATATTTAGGAGTTGTTATAAAATGCACTGAATATGCGGAAGACATCGGCATTGTAATTCTCCAAATGCGTTCTTCCCGCTTCGTAGGAGCACTCGGAGAAGAGGTCGTAGTTCTGCCTGTGGAACCAATAATTCTTCGAAGTGCTATTGGCGCCCAGATCGAGTGTATTAAGCTGCAACACTCCGAAGTGGAAGGTCCGTCCGTCGGTCTGGACACTCTGCACGACAATTGGCTTGGGAAGAGTACCCTCCACGGATTCCCCATGCAGTTGCCGGGCTCGCGCCGCAGCCACAACAAAAGCCTTGACCAAGGTCCTTGCCTGAAGCTGAGAAGTTGTGACCTCGGATCCATGGGCATTCTTAACCAGTTGCTTGTTAAAGACAGTGAAGATAGTGTGTGGATGGGAGCAGCTAATGTCCGTGCGCAGGGCTAAAAGGATTACATTGCGAGACTTGCATGATATTTTTACATCTGCTGCAGAAACTTACGGTAAAAGTTTTCCGTTTGGTAAATGTGGTGCTTCGGAATCGATATCGTAGTCTTCATGGGGTAAAGATCAGGTAGGGTTCCTTCAAATTTTCCTTTAACAGCTTCAATTGCGCGATTAGCGAAGACAACCTTCTCGGCATTGATGGAGAAACCAAGCAAATCACCGTCTTTACTCAAAGAGGTCTTGAAAGTGGCGTTGTCTATGAACTTTCTTCGAATGGAAACTGAACGACCGGCTAGTTTCTCGGTTTCTTGCAGGAGCTTGTTCACCAGCAGCCGACTGAGGGAGATTACATAGTTATTGTGGGTTTAATTGGGTGTGTAAGTGGCGACTTACTTGACCCTTTCGTGGGAAATTCCGTAGGAGCGTGGCAGGTTGAAGCGCGGTCTCTCCGGCAGCCTCACCTTGGGCAGCTTAACTTGCTCCGCATCGAGCACGTGGGATGCCAGAATGGCATGCCGGATGTTCTTGTCTATGGACTTGGGCAACTGCTGGCTGGCGATGGCATCCTCGACTTGTTTGGGAAAGGTCGGGATCTCGATGCAGTTGGTCAGCACCTGGGCCTGTGGCAGACCGCCAATTAGCACGCTGTGATCGCTGTAGGAGTGGCAAACGGTGGAGTGCCAGTCGGGGTGCCTGCTGTCCTCGGGAATCGCTTTCTCGCGAGTGCCAACAATGCCAACCCTGCAGGATATATAATATTTGTAAATCATTACAATCCTTTGGTATTTCCCTGTGGATACTCACTGTTTTCTTTCAACTTTGGCGTTTAAGAGATCCTCTGGATTCTTTACCTGAACCCCCAGTTTCAGGAGCTCGGCGGCAGCTCCGGTTTCATTGGGCACTCGCTTTCCCTGGACCAGCCAGTGCTTCTTGAAGTGCCAGCCGAGATGCTGGGCACACAGGGTCTTGGTCAGCCTCATTTCAGTTAGATCTTGGCAATGTTTTCGTTCAATGAAGGGGAGCCCGGCGGATTGGTTATGAAATGTCCATTAGGGATGGGAGAGCTTCAGTCACGGTTACTATCGTGAATATTTTCGTGCTACAAGCCGTTACTCAGTGACTTTAGTTTATAATTTAATTATTTATAATAAACATTTTTATTTAAATTATTTTCTTTTTTTAATCACAATTTTAATAAAATAAATAATTAAATAGGCTTAATCAAATGTTAAATAGGTTTATCAAAAGTTAAATATAAAGATAACGAGTAATTTAACATTTTTAATTTTTAATTGTATTTTATTAATTACGTAATTATTTTATATATCTTTTTAAATTATTTTTTAATTTTTTAAATAAATATAGCGTGCTATCGGAACTAGCGATACCTATTGTTTGGCAGTGCCACCACTAACTAGACAGTGCGGTCATACTCTGGGCAATAAATAAAGAAAAGGCGGAAGATTTTGTTAAGAAAATTAACAAAATTAGGTTAAATTCTTGACGGTAAGTGCCAAACTGAGTTCCACAAGTAACCCGCTCACCCGGAGAGTCTTGGTCACCCCGATAATCGTGTTTTAGCCAATCGCCTGCTAACTTTCTCCCGCAAGACTTACGACACCGCACCGCACCACACGACAGAAATGCCGCGATACAGGGAGTGGGACCTGGCCTGCAAGGTGTATGTGGGCAACCTGGGCTCCTCGGCCTCCAAGCACGAGATCGAGGGCGCCTTCGCCAAATACGGACCATTGCGGAATGTGTGGGTGGCCCGCAATCCGCCCGGTTTCGCCTTCGTGGAGTTCGAGGATCGCCGGGACGCAGAGGATGCGACGCGTGCCCTGGACGGAACACGATGCTGCGGCACCAGGATTCGCGTGGAGATGTCATCGGGCCGTTCCCGCGATCGCCGGCGAGGAGAGGGCGGCAGCAGTAGTGGACGATCTGGTTCCGGGCGCTACAGGTAATTCCATGAA
The DNA here is from genome assembly GCA_037075245.1 of Drosophila mimetica. Classification (NCBI taxonomy): domain Eukaryota; kingdom Metazoa; phylum Arthropoda; class Insecta; order Diptera; family Drosophilidae; genus Drosophila; species Drosophila mimetica. Next base: position 13,344,879 of record JBAMCH010000023.1, read on the forward strand.
CGCAGAACTGTACCTGCCGTGGTACCTTGACTCGAAGTGCCTTCCGTTCGGAAGCCATGGTTCTATTGACTCTCCGAAAAATGGGGTAACTCCCTTAGGATTCTAAGCCCACAACCGCGATCTATTCTCTTACCGCCAAAATTAATCCAATTCTTATCAAAACGTATACAATTTGTTATCGGATCGAAATTTTATTGGAATCATCGCAAAAACATTAATTGCTTATTGCAAACATGTAAATTTTCCCGCCCTTTTTCTGCACGTGATAGAATAGCCTGCGAAAAAGCCTTCTCTTTATGGAGATCTCTTCGCAGACTGTTTTATTCGAGCCACACTGACCTTCGGCCCCAAATTAATTGATATTCCCGATCAAAAATTGATTATACGCTACGCGAACCAATTCTACAAACTGTATACTTATATTATCTACGATCAAAAGCCTTTAGTGGTTGTTAAATGCGAGTTATCGACACTTTTTCAGGATAACTCCTTCGGCTAGAACTACTTCCACTGCTACTTCTTCCTTCTACAACATCAACAATCTACAACAGCAACCATCTTCACAGCCCACAGCCAGCAACCTTCAACTTGCAACTCTAAATTATCCATGTTCAGCGTCACAGCCTCACAGAAGTTTTGATTAGCAACCCAAATGATTTCATCCTAGAAGAAGCATTGCAGTCGCCAAAAGAGTTCTACTAATGAAGTTATCCTGCGTATCCTTCAAATAATTGCTTACAATTATTTTCTTTAATTTAGTTGCCAAAAATCAGGGCTCTTCCTGACGGTTTAATGATTAATATTTATTTTCCGGGCCAGCTTTCTCGAATTCCCGACTCCGATAATGAGAAAACTGGCCCAGTCAAGTATTACCAATTTGTCCGTCCATTTTGTCGTTGCGAAAATCGTCCTTCCAACAACTTAGAAAGATTTTTAACTACAAGTTAAGAGTATCAGAGATGATAGAAAACATCGTAGTAATGCTCTTTAGTTAATTGGGTTCCAGCTTACAAAACAATAGATTTGATTCATTTGAACTAAACAATTTGCACAGCTTTCATTTGTGTTTGTATCGTGAATCAGCTATATTGCAGAAAGCATTTACCTTACAGAGCCACACTTTTTGCAGCACTTTGTAAGGCGCGTATGTACATACACTTCTTACTATGCTAAGCAGATAGTTGAATATGTTAATTTGTTTGAAGTTGTAATTAATATTATCCTTACCAACGCGTCTTTTTCAGGTCTCGGTCACCACGTCGCTCCCGATCGCCCCGCAGCCGCAGCTTCTCGCGCGATCGTCGAAGTCGGTCGGACTCTCGCGATCGGCATTAATATATTTCCAAAACGGATAACATTTAAGCAGTGTCGCAATCAAACATTAAGCTTGGTTGAGGCCAACTTTTTGATAGGATTTTCGAAGTTGATTGCGATGTAAGTACACTTTCTTCAGATGACAATATATAAATCTTTCGATGCATTCTTAAAATTCCTTTTTTTTAAACAAGAAATAAAGACGCACAATCAGCGAGTTTTGATTGGTTTCATATATCATCAAAATGCATTTGTTTCCAGCAAAGGGGACGTGCGAAATGCACTGTTTATTATGAGAGAATTGACGTGCTACTGTACAACTTTTCTTAGAAGTATGTTCGGATAATAATTTAAACAGGCGCACGAGTGTAAAAATATTATGTATACTAACAAAGGTACACTTTAAACATAGGAGAAGACGCAACACAAGTTCGTTGCACATGTCGCACTGGAATAAACCCTTACGTCTAGTCATTGTTTATATCCTCGCTGCTGGGCTCTGAGCCCCAGTATACAATGGCAGATCGGATTGGTTATGGCTGACCCTAGCGCATGCGGTATGTGTTCGACTCCTGGATCTCGGACAGTTCGCCCTTGAAGTTAATGTCGATGACGAAGTCCAGGTCGCGGTTGTTCCGCTCGTTGGGCTTCATCTGGAACGTTCCGGTGATCTCCTCGTTCTTCTTGGCCGTCATGTGGTCGTCCAGGTAGAAGACCGTCTGCTTCCAGTGCGTGTATGTGGAGTCTGGCGACGTGCTGAACCCAAGGCGCTTGTGGCACTTGGTGAACTCTATGTTGAAGTAGGTGACTAACGCCTGCACAAAGTCGTTGCGTTTGATGCACAGGCTGAACTTGGACGAGAAGTTGAGATCTGCCTTCTGCACGGTGTACAGGTCCACCTCCTTGACCATGCAGGATGTGGACACCACCTGCTTAGGATCGACCACGTCGACAAGCGGCTCGGTGACGGCCACCTTGCGAATGCAGCTCATGTCGAAGCCGTACACATCGTCCCACCAGTTGATCTTCTCGTCCTTGTACTGTCGGTCCTCGATGGCCGTGATGTACAGCGTGCCTCGGTCCGGGAACATCATGCCGTCCTTCTTCAGCCATTTGTCCCGCGCATACAGCACTGTATCCAGCATGGACTCGTAGAAGAGGCAGTAGCTACACAAAAGGAAATTAAATGTAAGGGATTTTTAGATACGATTTTTACCCTTAGGGTTTCTTAAGAAGTCCTCGGAAAGTTGAAACCTACCCCATCCACTCGGAAATAATGATGTCCACGCCTTCTATACCATTGGGAAGCTCTATCTCCTCGATCTTGCCCTTGACCACCTTGATCACATCTTGCAGATTGTTGTCAATAACCACTTGGCGGGCGAACTCAATGATGTTGGAGCAGTCGACGGCGATCACCTGGGCGGCGCCGGCTTTCGCGGCGAACATGGACAGGATGCCGGTACCGCAGCCCACGTCCAGGACGGTCTGAAAAGACGGGGGAAATCCCCATTAAAGTCGATTGTGAAAGGGGGGAAACCCCTGCGGTGGACCTTACCTTGCCCTGGAACAGATGCTTGTTGTGGTACATGGCGTTGCGGTATGTGACGGTGCGCACCTCGTCCTTGAGCATCTCCTCGTGGATCCCGAAGTGGGCATAGGAGTCAAAGTAATAGTCGCGGGACGTCATCTCGTCGGCATTTGCATTGGGATTGTCCCCGGACGCGGTGGACCCATCCGCGGGCAGCTTCTTCGCCACATTGTTTGAGTTCGCATTTGAATTGGGCGTGATGCCGGTCGCCGATTCCACAGCTGCCTCCATCGGGATGTCTGTGCTGGCCTGCGAAAGCGATGGGTTAGCAATTGGGCCCTCGATTGGCAGCACAACATGCGCCAAAACTCACCATTTTCTTATTTGTCGGCGTCTCTTTGGTTTTTTCACGTCGAGAATAAATTCCTATTTCTATAGCACGCTAGTTTAAAAAGTCGCTTTGCAACACTGCCTCGATTAGTGCCGGTGCGAAAATCGATGTTCATTCGATACTATCGAATGGCGATTTAGCAGTGTGCGAAATTTCACATTTTTGTAATTTTTAAGCTGAGTTTTTAGTCACATTCACGGATTGAAAATATTTTTAAAAACTATTACTATTAAATTTATAACATTTTCAAAAAATGTATGTATAGAACACAAAAAGCTGACTATATAAAATTAATCATTCAGACACATTTACTATATTTAAACAAATATTTTGTAAAAATAATTCAACCGCTTTAAAACATTTTTTTTATTTAATTTTTTTATGGATTTTGAAATTAAAAAACATCGATATATGCGAAACTGAACCGATAGTTTTGCAATTTTCTCCCATCTCTAGCCATCGCTTGCCCGGCAATTTTGGCGGCAAAATATTGGCACATCGCGTTTATCAAACAGAAAGCAAAAACAAGCGAGGCAGAAAGTAGCATTTATTTACCAAAATATCTCTTTTAACTCTGTTTACCGATCAAAATGGAAGGCTTTGACGATGCCGGTGTGTTCTTTTCGGATAATTTCGGAGGGGAAAACCAACAGGATGCGCAAATCAACTTGCAGGCGGTGAAGAAGAAGTACAAGGAGTTCATCCGTACTTTCAACGAGGAGAACTTTTTCTACAAATACCGGTGAGTGGTTTGCAGTTCCTCCTCCGAGCATTGTTCAAGTTTATCCTCCTCCAGCGACACTTTAAAGCGAAACTACCTGAATGGCCGCTACTTCCTGGAGATCGAGATGGAGGACCTGGTGGGCTTCGATGAGGCTCTGGCGGACAAGCTGAACAAACAGCCCACGGAGCACTTGCAGATCTTCGAGGAGGCCGCCCGAGAGGTGGCTGACGAGATCACGGCTCCCCGGCCGGAGCACGAGGAGCAGATGCACGACATCCAGATACTGCTCAGTTCCAACGCAAATCCCACCAACATCCGACAGCTGAAGTCCGACTGCGTGTCCAAGTTGGTCAAGATCGCTGGAATCATTGTGGCAGCCTCGGGCATCAGTGCCAAGGCCACACGCATGTCTATTATGTGCCAATCCTGCAGCACGGTCATTCCGAATCTCAAAGTAAATCCGGGTCTGGAGGGTTATGCTCTGCCCAGGAAGTGCAACACGGAGCAGGCGGGCAGGCCCAAGTGCCCGCTGGATCCCTTCTTCATAATGCCGGACAAGTGCAAGTGCGTCGACTTCCAGACCCTTAAGCTCCAGGAACTGCCCGACTTTGTGCCCCAGGGCGAGATTCCCCGTCACTTGCAGCTCTTCTGCGATCGCTCGCTGTGCGAACGCGTGGTGCCCGGCAATCGGGTGCTCATCCAGGGCATCTACTCCATCCGCAAGGTGGGAAAGCCCTCACGTCAAGATGGCCGCGAGAAGGCCGTCGTCGGAGTCCGTGCTCCTTACATGAGGGTGGTCGGCATCACCGTGGACGCTGAGGGTGCGGGTGCCATCTCTCGCTATAGCAACATCACCAGCGACGAGGAGGAGAACTTCCGCCGCATGGCCGCCTCCGGTGACATCTACGAACGCCTCTCACAGTCCCTGGCGCCCAGCATCTTTGGTTCGAAGGACATCAAGAAGGCCATTACCTGCATGCTCTTTGGCGGATCACGTAAGCGTTTGCCCGATGGTTTGTGCCGTCGTGGCGACATAAACGTGTTGCTTCTTGGTGATCCTGGTACGGCCAAGTCGCAGCTGCTTAAGTTCGTGGAAAAGGTGGCGCCCATTGCAGTCTATACTTCCGGAAAGGGCTCCAGTGCCGCTGGTCTCACGGCCTCGGTTATGAAGGATCCCCAAACGGTAAGAAAGATATTATTTAAGTATATCTTATTTACTGACTCATATATTATCTCCCAGCGCAACTTTGTCATGGAGGGCGGCGCTATGGTGCTGGCTGATGGCGGAGTGGTCTGTATCGATGAGTTCGACAAGATGCGAGAGGACGATCGTGTGGCCATTCACGAGGCCATGGAGCAGCAGACCATTTCCATTGCCAAGGCCGGCATCACGACCACCCTAAACTCACGCTGTTCAGTTCTGGCGGCTGCCAACTCCATTTTCGGCCGATGGGATGACACCAAGGGCGAGGATAACATCGACTTTATGCCCACCATCCTTTCGCGTTTCGACATGATATTCATCGTGAAGGACATCCACGATGAGTCGCGGGACATTACGCTGGCCAAGCATATTATTAACGTGCATCTTAGCTCGAACAAGTCGGCGCCTTCGGAGCCGGCAGAAGGAGAGATATCTCTGTCCACGTTCAAGAAGTACATCCACTACTGCCGCACCCACTGCGGTCCACGTCTGAGTGAGGCTGCCGGCGAGAAGCTGAAGAGCCGCTACGTCCTCATGCGCAGTGGGGCTGGTCAGCAGGAAAAGGCCTCCGACAAGCGAATGAGCATTCCCATTACCGTGCGCCAGCTGGAGGCCGTCATCCGCATATCGGAGTCGCTGGCTAAGATTCGCCTGCAGCCATTCGTCTCCGATGAGCACGTGAACGAGGCACTTCGTCTTTTCCAAGTGTCGACGCTCGATGCTGCGATGACCGGCAGCTTGGCCGGCGCCGAGGGATTCACAACCGAGGAGGACCAGGAGACGCTGAACCGCATCGAGAAGCAATTGAAGCGCCGCTTCGCCATTGGATCTCAAGTCTCTGAGCAGAATATTTTGCAGGTAATTAATTAAGTTTTTATAGAATTTTCTGTACTTTACTGATTTTTATGCGTTTTATCAGGACTTTTTGCGACAGAAGTATGAGGAACGCACCGTCATGAAAGTTATTCATACTATGATTCGTCGGGGAGAGCTTCAGCACAGGATGCAACGTAAGATGCTGTATCGTATTTGCTAAAACCCTGTTATTCACTAATTATTTAACCATCGTTGAATGTTCCATCTATCGTTCGTCATATTAATTGTATTTTCATTTATATTATTAAGGAAACCATACATTCTTTTCAAACGTGAGTCAAATAAACAATATTACATCTTCAGAAAATTTCATAATTATCCTAACAGTTCTTGAACAATATGATACCATTTTTTATAACATTTTTTTAACTTAATGAAGACTTGTCTTAGTATTTTTTAAAAGTAAGGCTTAAACTTACCAACAGAATAGAAATCTACTTCGATTGATGTATCATTCTGGTTTGATCTTTTCCAAACACAAGCCATACAAATTGTATTATTAGTTTTCTAATGAATGTAGGAAACCCTAGGTATTTCGAGTATATAATTTAGCCGAGTCGGCAGACTATTTGTTACATAAATATCCATGATTGTTTACATTTAAAAAATGGGATTGTAAGCAAGATCTTAATTTTGTTTGTTGATGATGCTTGAACAGAGGCACATAGACCCTTTGGTCGGCCTCCAAATTTCCGCACAAACCGACAATTTCGCTCTACTTTCTGCTGTGTTTGCCTACGTCATTCGGACAAATCACAAAAACCAATCATATTACCTTGGCAGTTTGCCAATTTTTTAAAAATATTTTTTCCTCTGTTTCAGAACGTTTATTACTTCCTTTTATACAAAACTCAATTAGTATATTTGCGCATGCACATCCATGTACTTACATACATACATTCGAAAGCTGAAAAATGTACTCAATATGTGCACGAATTTTCAAAAATACGTAAGCGTGTTACGTAGGCTTCTGGCCATTTAAATACAATGGCGAATTCAAGCATTTCAATTTATGAATTTCCGGAAGGAAATCTTTACAATCTTGTTTACCACAAAATATATATCTGCGGAATGACTGTATTATTTTGAGAGACGTAACCATAATATTTATTTCCGATAAATTTTTTTCCAATGACGCCACTTTGCTGCGTTTTAAGTTCCGAATGACGTCAAGTTGCTCTAAAATTTATAGAGTGAAAATTCGAAACATGTTGCTCTAGACGTTTTCGAAAAATTCCAGAATATCATAGACTCGATATCGATGAAAACAAGCAGCTATATAAATAAATATAATTTATATGGTGACGAGAATTTCCATTCCAGTCTGGTAGCTATTTAAACGAATATGTATCTACGGTTCGCTCAATTTAATAACATTGTGGTACTTTGAACTTTGCATCGACCCAGGGTCAAGATAATTCAAACATCAAACAATAAGAGTTTAATTGAAACTCATATGCCGATATTGATGCACATGTGTGTTCATATTTTTCAATTACCTCTACCTCTGTGTCTGTTCATCGTTTCCATTAACAAAGCGATGCACCCGATGTGTTCTTTTCATTGCACACGATACATGGCTATGGATCTGTGTGTATCTATAAGTTCGCCTTTCACCTAAACCAATTGACTCTATTTTATTCCGCCACCCGCTACGTAGGCCCAGCTAGTGTAAACAATCGTGATGTTTTCCAAAATAGTGATTACTGCGTGATGATTTCATTTTCAACACGACCTGAGCACGATTCCAGTTTCGAATTATATACTATAATATAATATATCGAAATATTAAAGGACAAATCAAGTGGATATTACGCAACCGATCACCATTATTATTTGTCTGTTAATTGGGTTGCACATAATTGGGAGCGCTGGGGAAATTAGATAATTGTTTCCAACGCGCGTGTATATTTTGTGAAACAAAAATTCTTGAACGTCATCAGCATCCGTGGATTCCTTCCCAATTCTCGCGGGAGAGAAACGAATGGGTCTCCGTCCCCCCGAGAGGTAGATACAAAAGGCCCATCTAAGATATTGGGAGGGAGGTGGCAGAGCGAAATCGCTGAGTGGGGCCTTTGTTTTGTGAATGAAAATGAAATGAAAATTCTCGCCGTACATATGCCAAGCCCGCGTCTGCAGTACGTCAGTACAATTTTAGATCTCGAGCGAGCGAGTTCGGCCGGAACACTACAGCGATACTACGACCGATGAAAGCCATATTGGTTGGGAACTAACGTAACGCGGACTCAGATTCTCTCCCAAGGAAACCACATTTTTTGTCGCAGTGCAGCAGAGGATCATGTACATTTACCCGAGCTCCCCGGAATCAGCATCGTCCCTGCAGTCCGAAGAGAGTGCGGCCATCAAGATCCAGGCCGGATTCCGTGGCTATCGCGTGCGCAAAGAGATCCACCGATCCAGCAAGTCCTCGAATCCTCGCCTAGCGACCACCACTTCCCGGAGGAACCAGCGACAGCGTCCGAAGAACAACGCACTCATGGAAAACCAGGCGAGTACGGGAAAACCGCGCCCCAATGGCGGCGACGATCAGAAGGCGACTGCCGAGAATGGAGGAAAATCCGTGGAGGATCGCTGTGCCACCAAGATTCAGGCAGGATTCCGGGGATTCCTGGTGCGAAAGAAGCAGAAAATCGCCACCGATGCGGCCGTGAAAATTCAGGCTGGCTTTCGGGGATTCAAAACACGCAAGGAGCTGAAACAATGCGAACCCATTGTGTAATGCCTGTGGGCGTTGTTCCACATCCCTGATTTCTACTGTACATACAAATATGTGTATTCAAAACCTACCGCTTAGTTCAATACGTGTCGTGTAAATAGTTTAATATTAACTTATAGCTTCCAGAAGAATAAAATACTCTTACTCAAGAAACCGCAATCTTGAAAGACAACATTATCCATTAACGATACCAATTTGTTTGTGTTTTCTGTAGGCCTATTTTTGGTTAACAGTGCTGTGTGTATATGCTATGAGTACAGTGAATAAACATTTCATTTGTCGAATATATACACAAGTTGTGCAAACAGGATGGGAATTTTTCAGTTTGAAAAAGTTAAATACTACCTATAAAAAATGTCTTTTTTTTAATCTATTTTACTGATCTATAAAATATTGAAATAAATCCTGGTAAATATCTGTCTAGCGACAGTATTCATTATATTTCGTACAACGACCCAAGATGCACACCCATCTCATAAATCTGTCAAATCTGTTTAATGTTTAGAACAAAAGCGGCAGCCATCCGCTCATCCACAGTCCGTTTAAATTAAATACGTCTAAATGGGGGAACAGAATTGTTATGATTTACTCCCGGAAGCCTTTCCGCTTGTTTAATAACAAAAACATTTTCGATTAAATATATTTTTTATTTAGATATAATTCAGCGTTCATCCTTATAGACTCGTGCATTTTATTTTATTTTCTTTTGTTCGCCTCGGCGCTTTTTATACGTTTTCTCATATGCTTGGGTATAACTCGGAATACCTCGCAATCAATTTGCACGGGCATTGAATTCTGCCTCATCTTCAGCCACTTTAATTCCATGTCGGCTCTGGACTTTGTCTCACCTAGAAATATATTAATCTTTGACTTCTAATAATAAGTTAGTGTTGTGACTAAACGAAAATAGATTACAAATTTGGAGAAAATAAATAAAAACCTCAAATTTACAGAAAGAAAATGAATTAATTCCATTTGGATTCTATGAAATTACTCTTTAAAATTTAGGATCTGCATAAAACAGTAACATTTTAATCTGAATCTAAAATATAATATGTATTTAATCTAAAATATTAGTCACTTTTCAAATCCGACTTACCAACTGTTTTGTTTTTCTGCGATTTTGAGCTTCTCTGGACCTGTCCTCCACTGCTGATCACACTATTTTCATCATCGGGGGTGGAATCATTCCGAAGTGCATCCCCGCGCTGCAGCTTCTGACGCCTTGCGGCCAGGTTGCTCTCCAAGCTGATGCCCTCCATTTTCCGGTTGTGACCCTTGCGCTTTCGGGTGTGCAGCCGATAGGCGGCCTGTATCTTCTTGGCCGCCTCCTCCTCGATGAAACGCTCCAGGGACTCGCTGATCGCATCGTTGCCGAAGGACGCCTTGGTGTCCAGAGTGGATGACTTCGTTCCGGCGCTGGCCCGACGCAATCTTCGCCTGGTAAGGAATCCCCGAGCTCCGGCCTGAATCTTAGTGGCTGCCGAGACAATGGTGGATTCCGTTTCAGTGGATGTGCCCATGGCATCTGCCATGGCCGTGTCTATGTCAAAGTCCTCCTTGCTGCTCTTCCTCGGATCAAAGTAATCGGAATCCGTTTCGGACAGCGAGTAGGCCATCATCTTTTTGCGAATGTTCTCCGATGTCTCATCGTCCAAACAGAAACTACTCGTGCTGTTAATGCCCATATCACTTCCTCCAGTTTCCACATAATTCAGAGCATCATCAATGGTCACAGATCTGAATAGACCCCGTGGATCATCGCCTGCGATAGTGTAGTGCCTCATCAAGTGGACCCTTCCGGATTCTTCCTCATTCAGCAAGTCCCTGCCTTGTAAGTTTTCGGATTCTGCCTCACCAAAGATCACGGAGTCACTCTGCGCTGAGCTTTCCCGGGTCTCGTCCCTCTGCAGTCGATTGTACACGATAATATCACCATCCTCGATGTCCATGCTGGCTTGCTCCTGCAGCAAACTCATGGGTCGTACGACGGGCTCATCAAAGCTGGGATCTGCCGAAGAAAGTCTCTCCTGCGATTTGGAATCTCGGAGCAGAGACATCTTTTCAATCACTTCCTCTGGCTTGGACAACTTGACGGTGGCCTTGTCAATGGTATCTGCGGATAGTGTATCCAAACCCATGGTTTCGGATACTGAAGAATACGTGTTTTCCGCTTTTTGACTGGCAACATCGGGCTCCGATTCGCCTTCGGAAAGATTAACCAGTGAAGTGGACTTCTTTATACAAGGCTCCTCCACGACTTCTTCAAGAAGTTTAGCACTTGGAAAGAGTCCTTGCTTGGACGAATACTCAATCTCATTCTCCAGAAAATTATTAACAAGTTCCTGAGTTGAAGCAATATCTAGAGCTAAAGAAATATAGAGGTTATGTTTAGTGGATTACAGAAAAGTTCCAATTCCAAACTTACACTGAACGATACCTCCAAAATCGGATAGTGATTCTATCACTTCTTGTAAGGGATCCTCCAATGAATCATGACCGGCTTCAGCTGTTAAACCTGCTAAACCAGAAGATACTGCATTATCCTTTTCAGATTGTACGCCTAGACTCTCATCGACTTTGGAACTGCTAATACCAGAAGTTAATTTGGATTCAAGCGAGCCATGCGTTCTATCTACTGTTTCAACTGATTCTACTTGCGTGCTGGTGTCGAGCTCGGTTTTACTTGTGATTGCAGCTGGTTCCGGATCGGTTGCCACCCCAAGTTCTCTAGGTTCTTCAACGACTCCCTGGCTTGTTATTATGCGAGTTGAGCCTACAAACCATTCGGACTTTGGTTGGCTCTTCAAATCATCTTTACTTGGATCTTCGATTGCTTCTGTTACCAAACTTTCTGATGGAGTAGTTCCTGCAGTTGGATAATTGGAGGTTTCTATGGCCGTTATTCGTGAGCTGGTAATTGAGTCAAAGGAGGTCTCATCGAAATGTTCAAGTTTTTTTCTTTCCATATATTGTTTAAAAGCTCTTTGTATGATTTGAGCTGCATTGGACTTGAGTTGATCAGTTAATGGATGACTTATTTCAAGTTCTTCTTTCTTTAATCCATTCATGATTTCTGGTTTACCTTGAACCGAAGTTATATTGGCTTCCGCAGGCTTCTCTACATTTTGGAATTCTTTTTCTAGATCATTAACAATTTCTTGCTTATGATCTGACTTTGATGTAAGAATTGGTTTGGGAATAGCTTCCACAGAATTTTCAATTTTCTGGAACTTTTCAGACGGATCTTCAGTAATATTTTCTAATTCATCGGATGATTTTGACAAATAAATTGGTCGCGAACTGACTTTCGAAAGGTTTTCCAATTCTTGAAACTCATCCGACTTTAATTCTTTTATTCTTTTCGGTTCATCAGCTAAGATTGACATTTGAATTGGGTTTGAAACTTGTTCTTCAACTTGAATCGCATTTTGAAGTTCTTCTGTTTTTAATTTATTTATAGTATCTGGGTTGTCCGTTGATTTTAGAGTATTAATAGACATCAAACATGTTTCCAAGTTCTTTATTTCTTTAGGCGTTAATTCCTCTAACTTTTCTGGTTCATCGAATAGTTTCGACGAATTAGTTAGACTGGAATTTTCTTGCACAGGATTTTCAACTTTTTCGAGTTCGGACTTTTCGGATAATTTAAGGTACCTTCGGTAAGCCCTTTGAATTTTTTTAGCAGCTTTATTTTGATTAAGCTCTGAGTCATTAGAGGATTTGCTCAATTCAAGATATTTTTTCTGAGAATATAGCCTAAATGCTTTTTGGATTACAAGTGCAGCAATTTCTTCTTCTCGAGTCCTTTTTCGAGAGTCCACGAGCCCATTTTCTGGTTTTATTTCTTTAGATTTTTCAGCATATCTTCGATAGGCTCTTTGAATTTTCTTCGCAGCAACACTTTCTTTAGATCTTTGGGAAACATCTGAAGAAACTTTCAAAGACTTTTTCCTTAGAGAGTTCCTAACCCAGTTTTGTATTATTATAGCTGCCTGATTTTGCTTTGTAAAATCCGGCTCTTCGTTCGTTTCACTTCTTAAAGATTTTCTATTCCTAAATCGTCGGTAGGCTCTTTCTATGATCAGCACAGATCGTGATATATTCAATATGTCGGTTTTATAGGTTGCTTCATAATGCTCATTACTACTTTTTGTGGATGTTGTATTTTCCTGATAATCTTCGACTGTATCAATAGATCCGTTTAGTTCCAATGTTGTGCTTTGATTAATTAATTCAGTGGGTTGCTCACATTCATTATCAAGTTCCAAAATGGTTTGTAATTTGGTGCCGCCGGTCTGCTGGTACTCGGGATCGCCCTCCGAAACTTCAATAACCTCAATTTCCTCTTCGTTGGAATCAACATCTGATTCGGATGGGATATCTTCGTTATTAATCACCTTTTTATTAGTATCTGTCTTCGATTGATCTCTAAACTTTTTTGGTATTTTATATTTGGGTTTTCCATCATCCGAATCGAATGAAACAAAAAATGAAACTGAGTTCTTAGCTTTCGGTGCAGCGGGTTCAATAATTTCTTTGGGAGTATAGTAACTTGGAACTCTTTCTGAGGTAATAATGGGTTCCTCTACAACTTCAGCTGTTTTTTGGTCCGCATCAGGTTTCTTGGTTTGATCCGATAGTGGAATGGATTCCAAATCTTTATCAGAAGTCACCTTGGGCTCCACATAAATATCATACCAGGCGCCATCGTCGTTGGGAGTTTTGAATGACTTGAGCTGCAACTCAGCAATGGGTGTGGGTACAAGGCGCCCCGACGTTAAGGTGCCAATATCTTTATCTTTTACAATGGGGTTAGATAACTTCTTGGTGTTCTTTTCAATCTCAATATGGTTAGTAGGTAAATTTTGGGTGCCAATTAATTGATTAGATACAAGCAATGAAGAGTTTTTCTGCTAATTTAAAAACAAATTTAAAAAGTTTTCGAATCTGATTTCTTACCAGTTATTACTTCGGGATTTGGGGGAACAGGTGGGTCAATTTTGGTTTTCGATTCTGCATCTTTGTTTTAGATAAGCATTAAAAAACAGAACCTTTCTTTTAGTTGTGTACTTACTGTCTTCAGCCTCAATTACGGCAGGTAAAATTTCCATATCTGTAGAGTCTTCCTTTTGCTCTAGGTGTAAAGGATCGCTTTCACTAGGTTTTGTTGGATGATTTGAAGAATCTCCCTCAAGATGGGCGGCTGTTGGTACTTCGTCCTTGATATCTTTCTTCGAATTAGATTCTAGTTCTAGGGATAAAATTAACATTAATTGAAAAAATTAAAAAATGAAAATTAATAAAGGGTACAACATCTTACTTGTTTGATCTACACTTTCTTCACTTTTAATCTCCGTACTTTTGGTGATAGCGGGTTTAATTGTGGTTTCAGAGTCATCATCTTTAATTCAATAATTAAATTACAAATATTATGATGAAATGTATAATGTGTATTAGAAACTTACTAGCTTCAGCTGCTGCAGCAGTAGGTGATTCTGTAGAATCCTTTCCAGAATTATGTTCAGATTCCTCCGATTCTGTTTGATCTATTTTGTCAACAATAGAATCACTCTTATTTTCAGCAGATAATTCCACTTAAAGGACAAAAGTTATTAAAATTGTTTGCTTAGTTATTTTTAAATAAATGAATACTTACTGACTGCAATGGCGGTGTCTCCCATTGACATTTCCTTACGAATAGTCATTGTTGGAGATTCAATATCGTCTTCTTCGTTTTTGAGACAATCTTCTATTGTACTTGACGATCCCTTTTCTAGTTTGGTGGGCAATACTTTTTCTATTTAATAAAAAAAATGTATTTAATTTATTTTCAATTTCATCAGCGACAGAATTTTGGCTTTTGTCTTTAAAATGAAATGCTTGCTTAAGAAAAAAACATAAAGGAATAGGAAAAACATATAAGGAAAATACCCTTTGAATCCTCATGATGAAAACTATTTGATTCCGTAGATTCGATAATTAGTTTTCTATCTTCAACTTGCTCAGATTCCGAATTGATTGGTAGAGCTTCCTTATCCGTTTGTTCAGATTCAGTTGGAGAACTTTCCGATTCCTTTGTTGAGATTTCAATTTCACCTTCTGCACTAATATCTTTAATTTGCTTAGTCTCAGAGTTTGTTGGTAAAATTTCTGTTTCGGATTCTTGGTCTTTAACTGGTGAACTTTCTAATCTTTCAGTTAATATTGTATCTAGTTCTACCGATTCGCCCTTTTTATTAGAATTCAAATCTTCCTTTGATTCACTGTCGATTGATAAAGTTTCTAAAACCGAATTTTGCTCTTCAGGCTGTAAACTTTCGGATCCTTTAGTTTTATTTACTTCGACCGGTTCATCTTGTAATTTAAGATTTTCATCTTTCATTGTTTCTTCTTTTGATTGTTGGTCCTTAGGTCGTGAACTATCTGATCCTTCAGTTAAAATTGTATGTGATTCGTCAGGTTCGCCCTCCAATTGAAGATTTATTTCTTTTATTGGTTCGGAGCTGGCTAGAATGGTGTCTTTATCGGAATGTTGGTCTTCCACTAGAGAATTTTCTAGTCCCTCAGCTGATATTTTACCTGAATTTAACAAGAATCATTATTAGCGATCTTCTAAGAAATAACCAGGATTATTTACTATTATTGAAAGAGTCTTCCACACTTGTTTTAATATTCTGTTGGGGATCACTTGCTATAGGTTCTATCTCTTCATTAATATCACTTATGGCATTAAGTCCTTCTAAATTTAGAAGAAATAGTTTTTAATTTTAATTATAAAATAGTAACTATTGTTTTTTGTTTAATAATCATACCAGGAACGACGTGGCTCAAACCAAATTCGTCTTCCAATGATTTGCTCAAATTATCTTCCTTTAATATGTTTCCTAAAATTTTAAAATTACTTTATGAACTTTGCTTTAAAACGAATTACTTACTTGCTTGTACAATACTCTCTCCCATACTATCATTTATATCTCTAATCGGGTGCTCATCTAAAAAATATTTAAAATGTCCATTAAAGTAATGGCCTTACAAAATGTTGTGTTTATTTGTGTGCTCACCACTATCTTCTTTAGAATTTAAAGAACCTTTTAAATTTGCCTTGATTTTTACATCAGTCTCATCATTGGGCACTACGCCTTCAGCTTGGAAAGTTTCTTCAGACTCTAAACTTTTAGATCCTTTTGGGATGGTGCCTTGTTGTGATGGTTCCTGTACATTTTCTGCTTCCTCTGCTGCATCCTCAGTTGTGACTTTTTCTAGGTTAAGAAGATACATGTAGTATGTAGTTTAGTTGAAAAAAAAAACTTTGATTTACTTACCAATGGCATTGTCCAATTCTTCACCACTTTCTTTTAAAGAATCCGTTTCGGAATGCATTAATAGTTCGGAGTCTCTTTTCAGGTCAACCTCTATTAAAATTTACTTGGTTATTAGCTGCTATAAAATAATTCATGATTTATTTCTTACTTGGCAAGTCATATCCCTCTGCAATATTTGTAATATTAGGATCAACAGGTTCATGTTCAGTTTCACTGGTAGATTTCTTTATCGTTTCTTTATCATCAGTGGCGGGATCATCTAAAATAAAATATATTTTATTATATGTATATTAACGTACAATTTCTGGAACTTAAAAGTATTATAAGCCATCTTATTACTTTACCTATTTTGGGATCATTATCTTTAACAACTGCTTCAAATGGTTCTTGTACATTGTTCTCTTCTGTGCTGCTTGAAGTTATTTCTTCTATTGTATCCATCTGGGTTTTAGGAATTTCTTCAATAGTGTCCAACGTTCCATCTACTTCCAATTCTTGTTCATTGCCTACTTGAATTTCATCATGATTAATTGGTGTTAAGTTTGCATCTGTTTCGTTTATGAGACTGATATCATCTTTTATTAATGATTCCTGCGTTTCCACATTCGATTGAAGCATCTCTTCATCTTCAATGCTCCTTTTTTCTCTACCACTAGGGTTAAGTTTATTTGTATCTTCAATTGAAAAACTGTTTTCTTCATTTGGAGTGAGATCTAGGGTGTCAGCAGATGCTTCCAAAGTTGTATTGTCCAAAGTCCCCACAGACGGGTCTGTATAATAAAAATGAAAATACAAATAAGCCAATTCTGCATAAATTATATTAGATAAAGTACCTTGCTCACGAATTTCTCGATTATGATTGGCCAAAACCTTTGTCAAACTATCTATTTCTACATTACTTGCATCTTTAGACTCTTGAGCTATTGAATCACCATTTGTTGAATCCTTACCTGAAACATCTATTAAAAATTAAATGTTAACAAATGTTTTTTTTTTTGATACAAGTTGCTTACCATTAGAATCGTGATTAGTTTCCACAGAATCTTCTAAAACATCATCTACATGTTCGATTTCAATCGAAACCGTGGGAGTAACTTCGTTTTTAATTGGAGTTTCTTGTAATTCGCCTTCAGATTTAATAGTTTGAAGTGGAGAGGTTATCTCATTAGCCAAAATATTGTGTGTTTCTTTTTCCTCATTTTGCAATTCATCTGTAGAGTGGATATCCTTTTCTTGATCATGTTCCTCTCCATCATCACTTTCTTTTTTATCAACATCTTTAAGTAATTTACTGTCTTTAAATTCACCACTTTCTTCTTTAATTAGATCTGTGCTTAAGTTTTCTTCTTTGATTTTATCATAATTTTTGGGTTCTAGGTCATTTATAGTGGTTTCTGTTTTAGTCTCATCGGGGCTCTCTGATTTCTCATCCAAGCTGCCTTTTTTGTTTTTTAATTCAGACTCGAGTTCTTCACTGTCCTCCTTAGCTTTAAGTTTAGGGCTCTCCAATTCTTCATCCAAGCTGCCTTTTTTGTTTTCCAAGTTAGACTCGAGTTCTTTAATGTCCTTCCTAACCGGAGCTACAGTTTCCAGATCTAGGCTTGCTTTAAAACTTTTTATTTCAGGTTCCAGATCCTGACTGCTTTTATTTTTATCCGCTTCCATCTCCATTTCCTCACCAAAATCTTTTGATTCATTCTGGAAATCCTTAATATTTTCCAAGCTCGGTTTGCGAATCATATTTTCGATTAAAGCTCCGCTAAGAATTTCTGAAAAAATTTGTAAACGTTACAATTAAATCGTTTGATGGTGAAACATTAGCATAGTTAATTACCGCTTTTCCGTAGATTCATCGATTTTTCTTGGCCTTTAATGGGTTCTGCTGAATACTCCTTACCAAGGCCGGCATCCACGTTACTGTTCTCCACTTCCTCGTCCTCGTGAATTATTTTCTGATGGACTCGTTCCTCGTAAGTGGCCATTCCCAGCTCGGTGGATTCGGTGGAAAGTAGGGCGGTGGAGACGGAAGTGTAGGACCCGGTCTCGGAGGCATTGTCGTTGAGTTCCTCGGCCTGATCGGCGGCTGAGGAAGCACTCCTTTTGGCCCTATGACGGGTCACCATCCTTCTGAAGGCCCTCTGGATTATGATGGCGGCTGTTGCTAAGGATACTGGGTCGTTTTTCAATCGATTGCGCTCCTGCTTCCTTTTCAAATATATGCGATAATGCCGCTGAATGACGACAACCGCTTTCATATAATCGCCGGTGTTAAATTTACCATTCGCTTTTCGGACGTCACGTGAATTTCTAAGTTTTTCCACTCGCTTCTTGGCCAAAAAGCGACGCACTTGCCGTTGAATGAGCAGAATTGCTGCCACATATTCCACGCTATTGCATTTGTCCTTTTCCCGAACTATTTTCCGCTCCTTGAGAAATCGACGAATTTGCCTTTGAATTATGACAACTGATTGCAAATAGGTAATTCGGCTGGAAAATGTTCTCTGGTCAGCTTCAGCTAGTTTGGTATCCGTATATCTGTTTTCCACATCCTTGTTTTTCCCACTCAGTACTCGTCCACATTCGCAGGTTACCTTTGATCCAGGAGTTACGTTTTCCTTGTCCTTCAATGACTTTTCGTATGTCGAGTACTTGGTGTACTCAATTCGTCCCGACTTCTCCTTGGATATCCTTTGAAAGTACTCCTGTGCGAATATGTATATATTATCGGGTTTTTCTCTTAGAACCGCCTTTATAAACTGCTTTATTAGATCGGTCAGAGTTTCGGGGATTATATTGAACACCAGAGAGAGGGGAACCTGCTGACGAACTCGGTTTTTCATAATGGTTTCATAAGTTTGCACCGGCTCGTATTTTCGCACCACTTTTTGTGATTTTTCGCCTACAATCACGTTGAAGAAATTGGCCGAAAATCCATACAAGTCGGCCGGCTTTTCACGTAACACTTCCTTGGTATACACCTTCATGAGGTCCCGCAAACCCTCGGGAACCCTGGGTAAACTCGCAGCAGTAGTCATTTTAGTATTTCAAGCACCATGAATCGGGAAATGTTGAATCAATACTGACCAAGGAAGGTGTCCGAATGTGAAAGGAAACCTCGCCATGTCGGAGTTGCCATGTCAACACCTTTGGTGCCAAAACATATCACCAGCTGACGTCGACTCCACTTGTTGAATTAACACAGTTGAAGGGATTATAATAATAACTTTGGAGTTTATTCTTGGATTCTATATAAATAAGTTAACAAGGAACGAAAAAATAATGACGTTAATAAGTTAGTGGTGACGTGGATCGTATGGAAACCAATAATTATAGAATTCTTTATATATTAGTCACAAAAAAAAATATTACATTTTATTCTTCAAGGTCGCTTTTACATTTTTTTGTTAAACCAAAATTATATTACTGTATAAATATTTTTGGCTTAATTAAACTATATAAAAGCGACCTTTAACCAGGTTATGTTTCAACATTAATTAACATCTTCCGATGATTCCACGATTCTACAAATTATTGGAATATCGTCCACGTGCGTAGAGTCATTATCGGTTGGCTTGAAAGTCTCGCGGATAAAATCGTTTTTGAATTTTTTCCAGTCACAAGTTTTGAGATAGTGAGCGAAGAGTGCATCCCTCGAAGGAATCATACACTCCATATACAACAGTCTGCGTTCCCAAATATTTCCGGGATTTTGTTTCTTCTCCAGCAGGAAAAATCTTGGAAGTGTAAGGCATTGAACCGTTGATCTTGCCATTATCACGCGGTGCTCCATTTTCTCGCCCAAGCCGAAAATTCCTCCAAAAGTTATGGTGCCGACATCGATGAAATGACTTTCGAAAACAGGTGCCTGAAATGATAATCGCAAGGTGGTTAAAAATAAGTGAATAATATTCTTAAAAATACAATTACATTTTAGAAAATAATAAATATTTCCTAAAACTTACGGATGAATTTTCACTACTCGAGGTTGAACTAGAAAGTAAGGATGAAAGATCATCATTTTCATCGGGAGCACTACTTTCAACAACACTATTAAAGACAGGAGCGGTTCGTTTGCCCTCCGAATCCGAATCTTCCGAGTGAGACGAACTTCTTTCGATCTCATCTTCAACCTCGCACATTTCCCAAAAATCCTCAGAAACTTCTTCATTGATAAAATTATTCGCGGAATCAGAGAATACGGAAAGCGATGATTTTCGATTAGTCGAACGGCGCCATGTGAATCGCGGCTTTGACGCAGGCATCGATTTGATTAAACCACAAGTCTTTTGTATATCTTTTAATTGCATTTTACGCATCTGCTTTAATATTAAAATAAAATATTAAAAATTCAAGAAATAAGAAAATTAAGAAACAAAAAATAAATGGTATTTAAATGGTTCCTAATTTATCGTATCCCACTATCATATTTCTTTATATTATTATTAAGTGTACTCACCTTGCGGTCTAGTGTATTAGTCTGACCATTTTCCTTGGAAGTGCTACTGGAACTATCCACCAGTTGAAGAAGATTTATTTTTGAGACATTTTCGGATTTACTTGGGCTGGAAAATGTGGATCTCACGCCTTGTCTGAACATTTTCGACACATCGCCCTCGGTCGTTGGCATTAGTTCAAAGAACTTTTTCTTCTTCTTCTGAGTAACCTAAATAAAGAAGAATTATTATAATTACTAAGAAAGATCCTTTAATATATTCTAATCCGCTAACCCTTATGTTTAGGCACTGGAGTATCAGACATTCTCCACTTAGTACAAAGTGAACGTTTGTCATTGATCCTATATCGTCACAGAATATGGTATCCAGCGGCTCAAATTGCTTTAGCCTCCCGTATCGGCAGGCTTCCACGATCTATACCATATTGTCGATATTGTACTTTAATTTGAAATTTTTTTAAAGAATACTGTTTATCTTAATAACGTGTTTGTGATTGATTTATGAGTGTAAAATGCTAAATTTTGGAATAATAAATATTAAATGATGACATTTTTAATTAAACATATAGAAGAACAAAGAAGATGTATATAAATGGTCTTTATGTTTCAGGTTTTTGTATCACCACCTTTCATAATATTATAATATATTCATAATATTATTATAAGACTTAGTTTTCTGAAAAGACTCTATTCTGGGGTTTCTACTCGCCTGGTCATCGTCTAGGAAATCAAAGTAGTCCAGTGCCTTGAGGGCTCTTTTCTTCTCGTCCCAAATCTTCGTCATGTAGGGCCCGAGAATCGGCGCAAAGTCATAGTCGAATAGCACCAGCAGTTCGCAGTAGGCTGCAAAGCGAAGCGTTCAATAGTTACTGGCGAACTGGCGAATTGGCGACTACTCCTCGAATCGGGCACATGGAATCCAATCCGTGGAGCTGGTTTTTCGGTGGCGTGCATCTGTTTTTTAAAAAGATTGCCAGCACGAGGAGTAACAGGCACAACAGCCGCAGCCGAAAATCAAGCCAAACGACTGCGCCAACGGAAGGCGGGTGTTGTTTTGGGCCAACCTATATATTTTGACTGAATTTACTTCGCTTTACTACTGAATTTACTACGGGGAATTCGTGACGAATGCGGGGCGGAGGGTATTTTGTTATTCATTTTGATTGAATCGAATTAGGACTTAACGTTGTTTATTGCTGATTAAATTGGTGGGTACAGGCAATCGCAAATGAAGCAACAAAACCAAACAAATTCCCAATAAACACAATCGTACATATCGCGTGCTTGGGCTATGTATTTCCCATTTATTCTGACATGAGCCGCAAATGTTGCAGTTTACCTAATTCTTTCGCTTATCATCTTTAAGTGTGATTAAATTGGCAGAAGAATGTTCGATAGATTTGATTTTCAATATATATTTTTGTATAACAAAACAACAGGTCATTAAATTTCTAAGAATTGTTTTTCAGCAGAAATGCAGTGATAACGGCTATCATACATTCAAATAAAATGTAAACTTAATGAATCAATATAAAGAATTTTACTTACTTGCGGCTTTGAAGGTGTGGGTTCGCTTGATACCTTCCAGTAGCTCCACATCTCCCATCATATCGCCAGGACCCAAAACGCCCTGAACCATCTTGAAAATCATAGGATAGGGAAAATTACTAGGATAGCCATCAGTTAGCTAATTTTAAGTCAATACCTTGCTGTCTTCAGCTCGATACATATGTATTTCCCCTGATATTACAAAAAACACGGTTATCGGAGTATCAGATTGTCTCATGATTTTGCGCCCAGCATCAACAGGCATAAAGCGGGCAACAGGAACTAAGCGAGCTCGGATTTTCTGAAAGGATTTCGGTTATTTTATGATGGTATTAATATCTGAATTATAAATTACTGGAGTAAAACGAGCCAGACATCTGAACTTAGCAAACATCTCGCACAATTTCATTCTCTCTGGAATTGTACGTACTGCGTGCGGTATGCGAATTAAGGATTTGTCCTACCACAAAATAGATATTACATACATTTGAAATCTTTATAAGCATATACCCTATACCGCTGCAGTTAGAAATCCCGCTTTGCGCCTGGTTCGAACGACATTTGAGATATTCCTCAGAATGCTCGAAGAAATCCTTGGATCGTCATCGCTTTCTTTCCACGGATCATTTAGACTCACCAGGCGAACCACTTTTTTGAACAACACCTTGAGAGCCTGCAACCTTTTCACCTCGGCTGTACTCTTTAAACGCCTTTGCATTTCTATGTTTGTAAACTAATAAGAAAAAGAAGTAGAAAAATGTAACTGAACAAAAATGTATTTTAATTGTACATATGTATTTGTGACATTATTTCATAAGTCATTTTAAAATAATTGAAAACGGGATCTCATTCTATAAATGGAATCAAATAATAAGTAATACTGTGATTATCATGATATGTGTAGTTTCTTCTTTTTGGAGATGGAAATTTTAAATAGGCGCCAAATTAAAAGCAGCAAAGAAATTTTGTGACCATGGAATCCAAATTCCGATGGTAGATATGGATATTTAAAAATATCATTCTAATTCGAAATGTCGGCACGTGTGGATAAAACAGTCCGCAGAAGGGCAAAATCAAAATGTACGGTGAGTTCAATGAAATTCGGTTGTTATTTTGGGATTTCAATAAAAATCAATCTTTTAGTTGCTAGATAAAGAGACTGAAAGCTGTTCTAAAAAGGCTAAGAGCAAGTTCTCAATAGGACTGCGGTCAATTCTAATATTTGTGACGGCCTCATTGATAACAGCCGTATTATTAGAATTTTTGCCCCATGCAAAGTTGTTTTCAGGTTGGTGGAGTGTTGAGAACCAGCCCACATATGCCCTCTACATAAATGGTTCGAGGGAGACTCGTTTGGAGAACGTGGTGAAAGTGCTCCACAAACTGGGTTACCAACGAGTTGCAGTCAATGACAATTGGAATCTGCTGTGGAGCCACGACTATCCTTTTTTTAAGATGCCGCTTCAAGAGCTGGGAAAACATCAGGTGGTGAACCATTTTCCGGGCTGCGGATTCCTGACCAACAAGGTGGATCTGAGCACTTCTCGACTGCCGTTCCAACCGCGAGCATTTCGACTACCAGCAGAAAAGGATGAGTTTTTGGAGTACGCACAAGATAATCCCGATGCTCTCTTTGTTCAGAAAAACAACAGACACCGTCAGATAAAGATTAAAGAAATTAAAGAAGTTGATCTTCAGTCAAACGACTCCTTTGTGCAAGAGTTTATCCAAAGACCCTTCCTGGTTGATGGTCACAAGTTCGATATAGGAGTTTATGTGGTCATCACCTCCGTTAACCCATTACGTGTTTATATCTACACTGGCGACGTTAGGTTCAGATACTGCCCCATAGAATACTATCCTTTCAATGCTGAAAATGTGGGCAAGTACGTGGTTGCCGATGACTTTTTAAACCCTTGGAAAATCGCAGCACTCGAAAAGTATCACACTGTTTTTGGAGGCAATAGTCGGATGTCGTTTGAAGCCTATGTTCGCGATCAGGGCAAAGATCCGTCCAGAATTTGGCCCCAAGTCGAAAACATTATCCGAGAAACTGTTTTGGCAAAAGAAAAGAACATAGTGAATGTGTTGCAGTCGTTTGGAACACACAACTTTTTCGAACTCATGCGATTTGATCTGTTCATCGATGAGGATCTGAAAGTTTACCTTATGGAGGCCAATATGTCACCGAATCTTTATGGAAAACAGAACGATCATTTGTTTCAGCAAGTGCTGTACAGTGCCTTTAATCTTGTGGGAATTCGTCCAATAAGTGCAACAGCAGGCATTAAGTAAGTAACCTATGGTAATCAAATATTTAAAAATAAATTAATATTATATCTTTTCAGGTATGGTGAAACCAATGAATTGCTCACACTTGATCAGAATTTGGCCACTGGCCTGAACCAATGCGCTGAGCACAACTGTGACGAGTCCTGTGACAAGGATGAGTGTGATCTGTGCCTACAATGCCTCAATGAATTGGAGAAAGGGACTCTGGAGAAAGCCTATCAGGAGCATTTACATCGAGTTTCCATGAAACGTATTGTTCCCAAGCCCATCGTAAGATAACGATTTTAATTTAAACCTGTCATGTTGTTATTCTAATAAGGTTAATTTTTAGCAGAATTTACCAAAGTTTAACTTGACGGAAGAATCCATAAATTTAACTAAAAGAAACATTTGGATGATGCGCTGGTTCTATGAGAAATGCCACTATGACTCGACCTGGTGTACTTAGAACTAAGTATTTAAGCCTAATTCAGGAATTTTTAGCTGTTTAATAAAACTAAAAACTCAACTTTGTTTAAATAACCGTTAAAAATTTCCCTTACCCTCTCGCCAGAGATGCCACTTTTGAATTCCCGCCATGAAAGGGTAATTTTCAAACAGCTGGCGCGTTGGCGCCTCCCTGCGAATGGCAAACGGGAAATTTCAGTTCAGTTGCCGTGGAGATCGCGATTAGGAAAAAGGTTGTTTTAAATTAGTCGCTTATATTAGCCTTTTAAAATAGCACTTCAAGACTTGGAATGGATGCCAGTGTGGAGGAGAATGCTGCTGAGCAAAGGGAACCCGAGTGCAAAGTGGGTCTAACTAAAAATAGAGGATTTCCTCTTGATGACCGAAAACTTTCTCTTTTCTTAAGTTGGCCAAAACGGAGGAATCCGAAAAGCCAACAAATAGCATTGGATTACTCCCGGTCATGATATTCCTGGCTGCCACGGTAACCACAGCGGTGGTTGTGGAACTCCTGCCGCATGCCAGCAAGGTTTTCCCCTGGAAATCTACGAATTCTCTAGAAGATCAGCAGCCGCCACCGCCCACATACGCGATCTTCGGGCGGAGTCCCACGGAGGAGCACCTGGTGCATGTGGTCAATGTGTTGCATCAGTTCGGCTACCAACGCGTGGGCGTCAACGAGAGCTGGAACCTCCTGTGGGCCCACGACTATCCATTTCTCACGATTCCCAGCCTCAAGAATCTCGGCCAGAACCAGATGGTAAACCACCTGCCGGGCTGTGGCTATCTAACCAACAAGGTGGACCTATGCACCACCCAGCTGCCCTTCCTGCCGCGTGCCTTTAGACTGCCAGCGCAGCGGGAGGAGTTCCTCGAGTACGCCCGGGATAATCCCAAGTCCCTCTTCGTCCAGAAACACAACGAACACCGTCACATTAAGGTTCGAGATCCCGCCGACATAGCCTTCGGATCCAACGACTCCTTTGTCCAGGAGTTCGTTCAACGGCCCTTCCTGGTGGATGGCCACAAGTTCGACATTGGAGTCTATGTGGTCATCACCTCGGTCAATCCCCTGCGAGTCTACGTCTACACAGGCGACGTTCTGTTCCGCTACTGCCCCGTGAAGTACCATCCCTTCGATGCCGATAATGTGGACAAGTACATTGTGGGTGACGACTACCTACCCACCTGGGAGGTACCTTCGCTGCGCAAGTACTACAATCGCTTTGGCGGCAGCATGCGCACCGTGTTCGAGGCCTATGTCAGAGATCAGGGCATGGATCCCGCCAAGATTTGGCCACAGGTGGAGCACATAATCCGCACAACGATTGCGGCCAAGGAGAGGGACATCGTGAACATACTGGGTTCCTACAGGACCCACAACTTTTTCGATCTGATGCGATTTGATCTGTTCATCGACGAGGATCTGAAGGTCTCTCTCATGGAGGCCAACATGTCACCCAATCTCTCTTCCGCTCATTTCAAGCCTAATTCGCTTTTGTACGAGCAAGTGCTGTACAGTGTTTTTAATCTGGTCGGAATAAGGCCACTTACTGCAGCAAGTGGTAGTTTGTAAGTATAAAATACAGAAATACTTAATAGATTACTTGATAATATAACTGATTTCTTTACAGGCTTGGTGAGAGCAGCGAAATGATCACAGCCGATAAGAACTTGGCCACCGACTTGAATAGATGCGCTGCCTACGACTGCGACAAGTCCTGTAACAAGCAGGAGTGCGATCTCTGTCTGCAGTGCCTAAGTGGATCAGAGTACATGGTGCTACAGCAAGCTCATCAGGAGCATTTGCATCGCGTGGATATGAAGCGCATTTTCCCCAAACCAATTGTACGTAGAATCATCATAAATCTGAAACATAAACTAATACGTTTATTTTCCACAGCGAGATCTAAAGAGCTTCAAACTGAAAGAGGAAATTACAAACATGTCGAAGAAAAACGCTTGGATGACTCGCTGGTTTTATAACAAGTGCCAATTTGATGCTGCCTGGTGCAATTAGATAATAGTAATTGAATACTTATGTAAATATTTCTTGCGACTTGGTAACCTCTTATGCTCAGCATTAGTAAATTGGCCACCGATTGTACTTAGTTGTAAACGGATAAAATGGAATGTTGTTAGCCAAGCAGTCATTAGTATTCAGTGCAAATGGTAAACTATTTTTAGTACAATACTTTAAACCGGAGCTTGTTTTGCTCTTGGGTGCTTTAATTGACAATGAAAACATGTACAAAACCGTCCTTAAATTAATTCGAATATTTACCCCTAAAATAACCTAAGCAAAAAAGGCTATATTTAAAAAAGATAATTTCTTAAAATTTAAATAAATGTATAAATCATAAATCATTTTTTAAAGTTAAAGTTAACAATAACGAATAATTTTAGCAAATTAAGATGTACTTAATATGATATGGAACCTTAGCTCTTAAGTACTAGGCATCTCTAATTTCGTCTGCCAAATAACTTACTGCTAATGGCCAAACCCGTTCGCTGCGGCAGGTCATTGTCCACTCCAGTCGGGCCAAGAGGGCCCTATTCAAGCTGTAGTTGTCGCCAGGGTCCTCGGCCATAATACCTATACACGAATATCGATGCTCTGGCGACATTGGTCGAACAGAACGTTAAAGCGATGCCGGCTCATTGGCTGCAGTGGTGCCTGTGCGATGGAACGGCGTACACTTATTGCAAACCGATAAGACGCGAGATATGTCAATGTCAACATAAACATAAGCAGCGGAATAAATACACATGGGCAGTGGCAATCAATGCCGCTGTGCTTGCAGAGAATCGCGACCTCGTCGCAACGCGGGCCATAATCGGAGCTACACGAGGAAATGTCAGGTTTGATAAAATATTGGCCGGCACACATTCTTACTCAGCGCTGGAGAGTTGGAGAGCTGGGGACCAAGAGTCCAAGTCCGATAGTCCAGTCCAGAGAATAGATGGATGGATGGACGCGAGTCGTAGTCGTCGTGGTCCCCTTCCCGAGTCGCTGAGCTGAGCTGATCGGAGCTGAACCGAGCTGAGCTTTTTTGTCGAAATGGAGATGAAGACGGCTCTGGCGACGAAGACGCTTTGTCGGCAATTACTTGTGGCGGTGTGAAGCGATGGATTTATTGCCCCAACAGCTAATCAACCAGCTGAATTTATCGCTGACTTCATTCGACATTTAGAGGCTCCATACGCCGTGTGCATTAGTTGTGATTGCGCCATGGGAAAATGGAATGGAAAAAAAAGGGACACTGATCGGCGGTTGGATCGAGTGATAGGTGCAAATTGCTGTCTGATAAAAAGTGATTCCCCCGAGTCCAAATCAGTGCATGGGTTCTAGACCCCTTAGACCCCCGTATCTTAAGCCCATTTCTGTGAACTTCGGTACTTGAAAGGCGTTTGAGCTTCCGTTTAACGGTTTGTCGAGAGCATACCCCCATCCCGCATCGCGAATACCCCCTCGTGAATACCAGGCGTAAACCACTTTTTCTCGGTTTCGGCTGCGGTGCCATCGTTCCGTAATTAATAGCGGCTCATGCGTGGCAATTTAAATAGCCGCTAATTGTAACCACCGTCAAACAAAACCAGTTAAAATGCCAGGAAATGGCCACCGTGCAGAAGGCAGCGCCACATAGCCATATAGCCATATAGCCATATAGCCAGCTAACATGGCCAGAAGCAGAAGGCAGCTGCCGCGCTCGCACTCCTCTGAAATTTGTAATTTCGCTCTTAATGCCGGCGCATATTTCATTTGCATCTGGGATCGGGAGCTGGAGAGCTAACCATAAGCCAACCAAGAAGCTTAGGCACCAGCGCAAATGAAGTACTCCGCCAGGATGGCTAATATGCGACCATGGGCGAACTGGTTCATTACATTACATTAATGCATATACTTCTTTGCTTTCTTCTGCTCCTCTTTTGGCTCATTTTCAAGCTTATACTTAACACCAAGCCGGGCTTATATTGGTCAGGTTGTTTTCGGTTTAGCGCAGTTTTGGTTTCCAGTATGCAAATTCCTGGGATCTCCAACATCTGTTATTCTTAAGGTCGTTACCTTGATGACACCACCGTTATGCGAGAAAAGGAGGCGATCCCCAGATCCAGATCCCCATCCCGATTCCGATCCCGATACCATTATTTCTCATGCATACGCTCATTAGCTTGTAATCTGATATGCGTACTTAAGTTTCCATTAAAAAAACTGATTGCTTTTGAGCAAGTATTTCCTCGGGAAGTCAGGATTTTTTCCTTCATTAACAACTTTTATACACTTAGTTACTTGCTTAGTTCAAACAGCCCACATCCTTCTGCAATTTATCCAATATAAATTTTTTTTTTTCATTTACTTGACCCTGATCTCACGATCTAAGTATAAAATCTTAAGTTTTAAGTAATTCGAGATACCTAATTGGGCTATATAAAAAATTCTTTTAGGATCCTGTTGCATCGAAAACACATGTAATACCATCTTAATAGTGCAATTCTATACATTTAATGAACATTCTAAAATGTGCTTTTTATAGGATATACAATTAATTAAGATGAGGAATGCCAGGCAGTATCCTAATTAAAGTCATACTGCTTAATGCACTTTTTTTATAAGAACAACTTTGTTTTAAGTAAGCCTCTTGATGCAATTTAACCCCCTGATTGGTTGGCCAACCAGTGATTACCCCGAGTAACAGAAGAAATTTGAATTGCTAGCCAGATAAATGTGCGGGATGGGATGGGATGGTATGGTGGTATACCAGGCTGATGCGATTGTCCCGATGTGATGATGCATCTTGGCCGCGGCACAACACAGAAAAGCACAAAGAGCTGCAAGGGACTTTGGAGTAAGTATGACTATCGAAGTGCAGCCACCCATCCGGTTTGGTGGCCCAAACCAAAACCAAGAGCCAAAAACCCAGCGGATGGCAAGTTCGCCGCTTTGCAGTCGGCAGTGGCAACTGCGATACGATGCGATGCTCATGGCCTGGATCAATTTCAATGCCTTCTTGCATCCGTTAGGTGACCTCGAGAACTTCAAAGAATTTGAATAGCTATTGAAAATTATGGTGCATGGATGGAATGGCCGGCGGCCAAAGAAAAGTGTCGGAGCTGCCGGTTCCAGGTTCCCAGTTCCCAATTCCCAGCTCCCAGAGTCTGTGGAGCCCAACTAAGGCAACTCCAGATCCAGATCCTTGTCTTCCCTCCACACAGACTCGTATGCACTCGTATGTACATGCATCTGGAGTGTACTTACTTGACCCTAGACGCTCGGGTCTGGCTTTCCTCGGGAGATGAGATACTTTGCGCTATAAGTTTATGCAGATAAATGCGAGGACGTCTTTATTCTGCAACTGAACAAGGGCAGCAGCAGAAACTTCTGGCGATTTAATGGAGCGGAATTTTACATATTTTTTTACGTTTAATATGGAGTTGTAATTTACATATTCTTTGGAAGATGGATGCGATTTTGATCCACAAAGCAAACGAAGTCAAAAAAGTAAATGGTAAAAGCTTGAAAAATCAAAAATAATCTAATAAGAAAGTAGGGATTTAGAAATATATACATTTTAAGAAATATTGTATGTAGAAACTATATTATTATTTTAAAACACATATATTATTTTAATTATTTAAAAAATTAACTTAAGAATATAAAATTCAAATAATTTCCCCTTTTTGTAAGTCACTAATGTGTTATAAACTCAATTGAACCCATATTGTACTCTGCACAGGACTTGAGACAAAAATGGGTCGAGCCCCAAAAAGAACTCACTTTCGGACGCAATATTGATCTATGTTCATTGCCAGGAGATCGATTAAATATCAGGCGAAAGGGAAAACGCAGCAAAAGGCCCCCGTGGCTCCAGTTTCGGTTTGGCTGGGTTTGCTTTGGCAATCGCCACCCCACTCGGCAGCGGAAAACATGTGCCTATTGACAGAATATTGACAGAAGCTATTTCACTTTTCGGGGTGTGACAGACATGCCGGCGTTGCCTTTGCCTTTGCCTTTACCTTTTGCCCATGCTATCGGCGTTGCCGTCGACGACTGCACCACCCCCACCAATTACACGGGAAAAAATATAAGCTTCATTTAAAAATTGATTTTTTAAATGATTATCAAATGATGTAAATGATGTATTAGTAATCCAATCCAAATATTTAATACCTACCTTTAAATAAATTTAAAAAAATCTGTCATAAAATAAAGATTAATATAACATGTATAATGGGTTTCAGCATACACAGATCCTCTGAAAAAAATTAAAAAACTTATATCACAAAGTCCTCATGGAGTCTTTACTATAAAGGATCTTTAGTTCGAACCTGTTTTTTCATTCAACCTATAACTCAAATTTAGTAATGATTTTCGATATTTGAAAATTACATTTAAGATATATATTTTTCAGAGCTTTCTAAACTAATAATATTAAATAAGAATCGATCACATCTTATCGTAATATTTTCTCCTCCTGTGCAGTACCTCCCAAAGTGAGCACCCCCTCAAAAATTCCAGGCCCACCAACTTGCGGCCAACTGGAGGAGGAGAAGTCGGAGGAGTCCAGGGGAGCTGGGTTTCCGTCTGTGCCAAAAGTTTTGACTGCGATTCAATAAACAAACGGTATTATTAAATAATGCGCTCGTTTTGCAGCGTCGCAAGTTTTGGCCGAGAAATCGGTTCCGCTGCCCGATTTGTCTTATGCAGAGCCGCGACTGCAAATGGATTAATATCCATATACATATATATATATATATCTGGCCATATATATGCAGGGCCATATATCGTAAGCCCAACACCGACTCGCCGCCAAATTCGGCGCGGCTCCGCTCGGAGGTGTTTTAATGAATGTTGCCAGGATACAGGTGCCAGGTGAGGCCATTTTGTTATTTTTATTTGCTTTGACAGTCGGCACTTGAGCACCGGAGGAATCGGTGGAATCGGAGGAGTCGCAATCGGGCCGCGAATATATATTGGCCAGTGAACGATCGGAAATCCCGCCATGCGGACGCCTTTTGCCAACTTTGATTTCAACTTTTCGCCGGGCTGCAAGTGCGAGTGCGAATGCTCGGAATCGGGAGTCGGTATCGGAATCGAAATCTCAATCCTCATCACGTGTCCCGCCGAATCCTGTCCACCTGCGCTTTTGGCCATCCTCCATGTCCATGGTATCCAAGCGCATCAGCACATCCTGTCGGCGCTCCTCGAGCCTCGGGGTGAGTAAGTCCATGGTTCTCGCCTCCTATTTCTTCCCCCCAAAAACTGCAGTGTGCAACAATTTGGACTCGTTGGCATACGTGGCCATGCGTGAATAAATCGAAATGGCTTGAGTATGTAAATTGCCGTAGATATAAGTGTGTGACTAGGCACGAACCCTTTGGCGTTGGCACCATTGTATGAGGCACTCAAATTAACGCCCGGCAAATGTGTGGCGTGCGACATTGGCACCTCTACTATGGAGATACTGTTTTGAAGCACGATTTCAGGGGGAGCAGATAGAGCAGAAGTTATGGGATCCTAACTACAGTCAACAGTTTCAGAGGTTTTCCTTGTATAAAAGAAGTATAAAGTATCTAAATATGGTTAGTTTATTATATTATTTATTTGTCATATTATTTAAAAAGAAGTTAGTGAGTAGATTTCAAGATCAAAATAATAAAAAAAGGAATACAAATGTCATATTTAATGACTTTTCCGGTGAAAAATATTCGTGCACAATATGCAATTTCTAACAAAAGGATCGTTAACAAAATAAGCTATAAAAATATATTATAGACAATAAAAATTAATAAAAAATAGCCATGTTTTTGTGCCCTTGAAAGCTGGTAGTATAAAATTTGGAATATAGCTACTAATTGTACTCCATAAACCCAAGGATAAAGAAACGTATCCCCTAATCTATGCCTCTTTTTTTGAGGAAAGTTGAGGCAATTCATAAATCATTTTTTATTGGAAAAGTGTAGCTTACTTTGGGTGGCTGACCCCAATTGGCCCTATTTCAAAAATCCGCCCAACCACTTGGCTCGGATGCACGTAAATCCAGCGAAATCTCGCTGAAAGGGAATGTGGCCATTAAGGCAGAATTTGATTTGCGATCTGGGGGTCAGCAGCAGTTGCGTGGATTGCGTGAATGCGAGAATCCGAGAATAAAATGTATGAACGGCAATAGGGAATAATTAAGTGTTCCAATATACTCGCCACAATCGGTGGCGGTTGGGAGCTGGGCTCGCATGCAAATGAAACCTCAACAAGTCAAACCGGAAACCCAAACATTTCGTTCAGTTTGCCTTTCACAAACCTACGGCGAATGCGCCGCGTTGTAGGTGTGGAAAAACTCCTCGGATTTTGTAGTTCGGATTTCTCGGATCCGCGCTCCTCGGCTGGCTGGACACCGAAGAACGAAGTTCTCTGGGGTATATACCCATAGACCCACACTAAGTATACGACCAGGATTCATGCCACCATTCATCCTGTGTTGTATAAATTAATGGAAAGTCCAGTAGCGTGTTTTGACCATGGCCGGTAACCATGGCGTTAGAGCTATAAGTAGAAAATAGAGAGAGGTCACTTCGGGAATATGTATGCAAATTGGACTAGGGTGTCCCAATGACATTCGCCGGAGTCGCAATTCAGCCGTACTGCCCTCTGATTCACCGAAACACCTTGCAAGAGTATACACTTAGGACCGGACTTTGAATAAATCGCGGCTTAATTCATTAATTTACTCGGACATTCTCGGGGGAAGGTTGTACTTTCGTTCGACCCACGACTTTCCAGTCCCCGTCGACGGGGCTGCTCGCATGCAAATCAAATTCAAAGTCCTTTAGACGTGGTCAAGACTTCGAGCCCAACGGTCGCTCGCGGGTTTTTCATTTCGTTTATGCGGTGACGCGTTTTTCTCTATCTATCCTGTAAAAAAAGAAAATTGTTAAATGATTATACAATTAATCAACTCATTATTAACTTGTTAAATTCAAATGTGTTAAGAAATCAATTCTATACGTAATAACTTAATTTTCTCGATATATCACGCATGTGAAATTACTTTTGGGTCAATAAACTTGATTCGGCGGATTACAGAAAAGAAAAAAAACACGACAAGGCTGTCAGAAGAGCGAAAAATCGGCCACATGGCCGACTTCGAAGAATCCGAAAATTTTCAACAAAAGCCAGATTAATTATTTTCAGGCGCCGAACTCTTTGCCTTGCCTCCGCCTCGTTCTATTGATTACCCTAAAAATAATTTGAGAAAGTGGAGACGGTGCGATAACCGCTGGGTGCCGTCGAGGTTGTTGTACCTCCGAATTTGATTTTGGCCCTCTGCTAAAGTGTTAGCCCAGATAAGCCATCTGGCTTAGAGAGCTGGCTTCCTATATAGAGCAAAGTACGTGTGAAAACTTTCAATTCACTTGGGTTTTCTAGTTTACCATCTTAGTTACTTAGTGGAATGGCTGGCGGTGCCTTAAGTTCTTACCAAGAATCACTCACAGTAACCCTCTGATAAGAGGCAATAAAACGAAATTGCACCAATGCAGGGCCTAACAATACGAATACGAAGCCACATGTTGCAGGCTGTCAAAGTCAAAGTTCCGAAAGTGCCGAAGCGCATCGCGTGATTTGTGCCATCTATCTACAAACTATATATATCTAAACTTCCATGCGGATAAAGTTAACATGACAGTGAAAGCCCCAAACTTATGGCAAATATTGAATTTTGAGTAACAACATGACATTTGTTTTACTGCTGTCTTGTAATGCGAAAATGTTTAAATTGTGGAAACGGGATCCCCAAAGGATAATGGAGCGCAACAAATCGGGAATTAACTAAGGAATTTTAAC
Source organism: Drosophila mimetica (assembly GCA_037075245.1). Lineage (NCBI taxonomy): Eukaryota > Metazoa > Arthropoda > Insecta > Diptera > Drosophilidae > Drosophila > Drosophila mimetica. The sequence goes on from JBAMCH010000023.1 coordinate 13,379,559, forward strand.
AAAATGAGGTAATTACCCAGCTTCGTGTTTAAATTTATTGGAAAAATCCTAGCTTTCTATATACTACTTAGTACCTATATATTTATTCGTGCTTAAGTATGCATGGTAATGGTAATGGTAATGGACTTTTGACGTGTTCGATTTGATACGGACCTTTGGACTTTCGGACTCCTTCGGCCCGCCGTCTGTATTTGTTTTGGCCGCCTGGTCACAAGGTCAGGCCGTCGTCATCGTCGAAATTAATGTGTGTGTAGGTCAAAAAGGTTAGGTGCCGCTAAGTTAGTACGTTCAATTCAAGGTAAGGCCTAATCGAAGGCCCATAAACCAGGCTCAACTGGTGGATTCGATGTAGGGCGTAGCCAAAGCGATTGGCATTCGGATAAACCGTCTCTATCGGCGGTACGTCGTCCTCATTATTGGGTTGACCCTATTCCCGGAGCCTGGGATGTGGAAGACTCAGGATCGCTACAGAGCTTCGTCATCGCAAGACGTGACTAACAGAGAGAAGCAGCGGAGTAAAAAAAAGCCTGGAAAAGTGTGTCACCACGTGGGCCCCCCTGGCCAAAATCTCAAGTTTTCCCAACTGCAGCAGGAAAACCTCCATGCACACGGAGGTTAATATGAGAAATGGGTTCACAACATCTGCTCTCCGAGTTCTGGTCTTGGGTTTTTCGTAAACTCGTTTAGGTTGCCGCCCTCATTGTGTTCGTTTCTTTTTTTCTCCTTCATTTTTGGCCCATGTATAAATATCCTATAGACAGCAGACAGCAACGGCAGTGGAAAAATATTTTAATGTACCTACGATAGGCTGCTCTGGCGCTCTGCCGACTGCATTAGATGCAGGTCACAAGATAAATAGCACAGAACACGATTACACATATTGAACAAGCTGGAAACATGATCGAATTACTGCAATTTCGTGTGTAGCATTTTCCGGACCGACACCGCGGAACCAACCCGAAAAACATTGGTTCTGTAAATGTTTTAATTTGTTCGGGGCGAGGGGGTTGGGGCCTCCCAACCCCCAAATTAATTAAACGGACTTACATAAGTCATTAATCGAAAACATGTTGGCTTTTGAATATTAGCATAGTCACGGCTTGCTCTCGAGAACTATTAAAAACAATGACCTTTACAATATGTTCCTGTCGACAGGTAACCAAATCGAAATTACTTATTTTGAAAGATAACAAGATATTACATGAAACCAACACCTTTGAGTTGGCTTATTTTGAAAACCTTCAAAGATATTAAACTTACATAAACGTTCATAAAAAATAACTACACTTTAAACACCTCTATAAATAAGTTTTTGGTAAAAACAAATAGTGCTGCCTTCTTAAAACCACAAAAGATTTTGAAAGTACACAAAATAATATTTAAACTCTTAACCAAAAGCCTATTTTTAGATGCCAACACCTTAAAATCGATAATAATATTACAAATATCACTTACGAAATTTTAAATGCTTCATAAATCTAACAGTGGTACATTAAAAAGAAATGAAAGCTTTACCGATTTTCATATAATCACCTTTTTACTTTTAACTAGACTATTTATTATTTTTATTTTCCTCGTGAAACACTGAATGTGTCTTAATTTTGTGCTTTAAAATTGGTAATAAAATCGCCAAAATAAGCACCGATATATAACACGCAATAATGGCTTCATGGCTTAATTCTGCCACCATACGAGTGCTTTAGAGTCACAAAAAAAGGGGCTACAAATTACCTATTGTATAAGCCGTGCAAATTTGTGGCCAATAGTTAAATAATTGAAAGAAACGCCATTTGCATGTGCGAACGCAACCGAACACAAGAGCTGCAGGATTAATTGCGGACTCGTCCGCTTCCGATAGTTCTCAGGCTTGTTTATTATTGGGAATATATCAAGGTTCATTGGAGTGGCTGTGGATGTTGGCTAAGATGTTGTTGTACCTACCGGCGAGCGAAACGGGTTTACTTACTGCTGCTGCTGCTGCTCCCACAAAAACAAGAGTGGGTTTTGCTTTAGGTTTGTTGTTAAAAGAGAAAGAGAGTGAGAGAAACCGGCTTTCTGCGGAGAATTCTCCCCGTCCAGATAAGCTCCACTAGTCCAGCACTCTTTCCGGACCATTGGCGGCGGCAGTAGCACTTTGTCGTCGGCGCGCTTTACAACAGACCCGGATCGGAATCGGAATCGGATCGGATCGTATAAGCTATAGGTATAGCTGCGATTAAATCGTGATCGCGATCGGTATTGGAATTGAAGTTGAAATCGGGATCGAGACGAGAGGCGGCATATAATTGCAGCAATTTAATGTGGATGCTGAACTGCTGACGCTGCCGTTTGCTGTACATACTTTTCATACATACTTTTGCCACTGGAGACACAACAAGAACGTTTAGCGAATTCGTCAAGTTCCCGAAATAAACCACGCCAGTATATCGGGTTACCCAAAGAATGGTTTCCTAGTAGTGACTGACAGGTCTGCCTGCCTGTTGAGAGCCCGGGATCCCCGATCCCCATTAATTTCGTACCCATCTGATCGACTTTGATCTAATCCGAAGGCAAGGTCGTTTGGGGTTCATTCAAGCGAATCGCCAAATTGGTTATCTGAGCAGCTTAGAAAACGCGGATCACTCGAGAGCAGCGCTTCGGTTTCGGTTTTCGATCGGTTTCTTCAGTTTCCTTGTTTTCGCGTCTCACAAAAAAATATAAAATTTATTGAAGACGTGCCGCTTGATGGACGCGGAAGGATAGTTGGTACAAAAAAGAAAAATCAAAGTAAAACGCTCAAAAATGTGCCTCTAAATTAGCCCCACAAATGTGCTGCTGCGATTTTAAGACATGGCCTATTAATATTCAGTGCGGGTCCGAAAATGTCAATCACTTGATTACAAACCACAAACAAAATCAGTGAAGTGCTCGAATTCGGGTTGCATAAATAAGGCGACCACATGGAAAGTTGAAATTAAAAGTCAGACTGTGAAGATACGACGATTTTTCACTGGAGTTCACATCGCAGCGCTTTTTAACCATTCAAAAGGTATAATTGAACTAGTTTGTATGTACATATTTAATCAACTGTGCGAGGGAGAAAATAAAGTAAAATAAATATAAATCAAGTCGCCGCAGGGGAGAAAAAATAATAAATAACCAATAATACAAATGTTGAAATGAGAGTAACTCTCCTTTGTAATATTATGGTATATTATGTAATTTAAAAAAAATATATAAAAAGTGAGGGATCAAATATTTCGGGGATATACTAAAGGAAATGTGAAAACCCAACTTTATTTTTATAATTTCTGTTTTAAAGAAGAAAATCTTTAATTATCCTATTTAATTTCATATAAAGTTAATTAATGATCCTAACTTTGAAACGTACTTTATCAATAAGCTGATCGTATTTCAACAGACTCCCCAAATCACACACTCTTTTACACATTTTTTTCTGAAATCTATGATCTTGCTGGATGGTTTTCCAGTAAACACCTACTTTGAAGCTAATTTGGGGGATAATCCCCAATAAATACCCGAGACATGAAACCATATGGTGAATCTAATCAAATCGTTCGGTCGGTCGGTCGGTCCATGTTGATGGATTACATAACGATGTACATTCATCTGCAGCCAGCCAGTAAGTGACTGTTGCTGCAGGAACTAGCCGAGTTGGTAGACATATACATATATATAGGCAGATATCTGTATATATCGAGCCACACAAACACGATGGCTACCAGCCAACGCAAAAGCAAACGCAAACAGAAACTCAAGCTCAAACTCAAACTCAAACAGAAAACTACATACCTGGGCACTTACCTGAGTGGCAGCAACAACATCGCAGCGACCTTGCCTGACCCACTTTACTCGGGGCAGTGCCAAAATTGACAGCTTTGCGGCATTTTAAAATTTATGCTGCAGAATTATCCATAATGGCTGTGTTTTATGTGCCGTCGCCGTCCCGTGCGTGCCTGAGCATCGAAAATGTGCATTCGTGCCTCGTTTAGCACTGGTCCCAGTTCTCGAAAGTCGAACTTTTCCCGGCCATCGATCTGCCGCATGCTTGCCGCTGCTTTGCTTTCATTTATAAAAAATCCGACACGCCGCTGAGGGGCGCAGTCGTATATGGTAGTCATAAAGTCGTTTAGTCAGGCAGTCAAATGGGTCGACGGTCTATGATTTATTTTGTATTTTACATGTCGGGCCGACTCGGGCATATTTATTAATTGGGGGGCAGGCTGTTGGCCTCTCCTAAAACGCCAAATTAGACTACTGGAAAGCCATTTGATCGCTGCATCCCGATTAACAGCGCCCGGAGACGGAGACGCTTAAAGTTAATTACATCGATGTGGCAGCGGCATCACATCGCATCGCATCGCATCGCGTTCGTTGCCTCAGTCTTTCGTTTGCTGCGAGGCAACGGGACGCACATCCACGTACTTTCGGCTTTCGGCTCGTAATGGCGACTAGTTCTCGTCGGTTGCCCAACAGTCTGGAGTCGTTAAAGTGTCGTTCAACCGGGCACTTAAAGACACAATTCGGAGTCTAAAGCTGAAGCCTTTTGGCCAACCGACCGCATGCAGAATGAAGAACAATAACTGCGCGAAGGCACATAAAGACATTTATTTATGCTCGACGCCCACAATGTCGCCGCTGCAGTCGCAGTCTGGCCTACAGTCGCGGCGGCCATGCCGCTCTTCCCATACCGCTCTTGGCCAAAAACACTCTTGGCCAACTCTCAGCGCGTCCCATTTGCCAAAGTGGAAATAAATTTTTGCTTTATTGAGGAGAGCAATTATAGCCTACAACGAAGCGGCGATCCCTTACAATGGCTGCAAATAGATTTTCTGTTCTTCAAAACAGCCCTAGCCTCCACTCCAATCCCAATCCGAATCTTGGTCTTATTGCACTGAAAGAAATGAGCTGTAAATCAAGGATTCAAGTCAGTTAAAGTAATTTCTGGAATATGTAAAATATACTATGTTAAATGTAATATTATAATTTAGGATATATAAACGGTTCCTATAATTTATAGTTCCCAGGATCCATAAGTTAGAAAGGCTTTTTATTATTTAAAAGAAAGGTTAAAAGAATATTATAAAAAGAAATAGTAATATTATATTAATAATTGCATATTAATGTAATAATGAAGTACGAATTTTAAGCTGTTGAGGTATATTTTTTTAGATATGCATTTTGTAAAAATTTTCTCCAAGTGTCTTAATGCCAAAGGCTTTTGGTCCGCCAGCCAGCCATCAGTCACAGTCTTTGTCTGGCCGTCTGCGAGGCTTCCTTTATCCGTTGACGCTTGGTAATCCAGACTGAGCAGACTGAACTGAAGGCTGGCCAACGGCAAAGGCGTTTTTCACGAACCTATATGTATGTACTATACTATACTATACAGTACGTACCAGTAGGATCAGATCAGATCGGACGGATGGCTGGCTGGCTGGCTGGGGTTCCTGGCTGTTTCTGTTGATGCGGCTTTAGTGCAATCCAAACAAGCATTAGAAGTCGGCGGGATGGGTATTTAAACCGCGATGGCAATGCGAAAATAAATGTAAATCAACTGGGCAAAGGCAACAGCAAAGGCAAAGGCGAAAGAGTGCCCGAGTGCATTTTCCTATGGGAGTTCACATAAATTAAGCCAATTAATTTCGTGTCTGCCAGCGGCCCGTGGCTGGGTGCCGATAAAGTCGAGATTCAATTTGAGTACTCAACACGCCGCCGGAGGAGCAGAAGAAGGAGGAGTTGGAGGAGGCTGGAGGATCTTGGGACGGGCGATCGCCGATCGCAATGCCCCGGGTGGAATAGGAGACTCGGGGATCTGTCTGGATGCTTTTCTGTGGAAGTGGAACCAAAGCTAAAGCTAAAAACCAAAAGCAAAACCATCTTTGTATCTGTCTTCGCTGTCAATCCCACGCACCATTTTATGAAGCTGCTCGCTGGGATTGCTGTTATTGCATTCATTGGGGTCTTTTATTTACATTTTTATTTTTATTTCATTTTCGCTGCGTTTTGTGTATAGGGATCTCGTAGGAACCGTGGACCGAAAACAAAGCGGCAGCATGACGGATACAAAAAAAAAAGTTGGTATGTAGAGTCGACAGGCGAGACGAACCATGCTCGGGCGATAGAAGAAGGCGCGGGCGATGACGCTGTAGATGTTGGGGTTTCTTAATATTTATCAGACGATGATGGCGAGCCGGAGCTGGAGATTCAGGCCCCAAGACGTTGGCGTAGGCACCCCGACTAATCGAATAGTCTGTGGTCCAGCCCCCGTGGTCTGCGTTTCGGCTCTCTATGGATCTCTATGGATCTCCACATCCCCCAACTCCACATCCGAGTTGTATCTGCAGTACCGAGGGACCCAAACAAAACATTGTTTGTGCTCTTCATTTACAATCGACTGTGAACTGCAGGCCAAGTCTTCGAGTTTCTCGGTTTTCTCAGTAGGCTATATAGGAGTCTACTATGAACCTTGTCTAGGCCGCAGTGCGTTTGTTGTTAATTATAGGAAAAATGACTGAAACAAAGGCTACAAAAAACGTTGAGAGCCAACTGCTTGGAATTGCTGAGATGAAAGGAAAACATCACAGTCGGCCCCGACGATAATTAGAAAATCTGGGCAAACGGCCATAGTTCAACAAAAAGTTTTCAGTTTTTAGTCATCCATAACACGTACATCTATCTGTGCGTCAACTTGGCTATCGGAGGATTGTGATGGCGGTGATAAGTGCCAGTGTTATTATTCTCAATTAGGAACAATTTAAGCGATGCTTTTGGTAATTATAACATTATCTAAGTTCGTAAAATTCGAAACTGGCTTTTCCACATTTAAAAGCACACACTATTGTCTCGCCCTTGGTAGATATTTGCCAGGAATTTACACGCCGCAAAGAAAATTCTTAGAAAGCGGTGAGGTATTTGAGTCAACATTGATTTGCAGATAGGAAACCAGTTATCGTAAGACTCTTTCGTTGTATAAGCGAACAAAGCCTGGGATAACTTTATAATTACTTGGATAATCAGCATAGAAAATATCAAGTATCACGCGTTGGATCTGAAAAGCAGTTCCTCATAGGTACTTTCGAAATATTTTAGGATCGGTTTTATGTTTCCAAAAGGTTTTAAGAGCCCATCGATAAACCCTTCCCGCTGGCGATTGAATAATCAGTGTTTGCCAAGCACTTTATGGGCCGCAATTAAAATACAGGAATAATATATTAAAAACGCTGCCGTTCTCAGACATTCAGCAGTAGTTATCCCTGTTGTTTCCATTTTGCTCAGCTATATTGCCTTTATGCGTATTTATTTTACCCAGCGAGGCGCACCCAGAAACACGCCCGCAGCTGCGGCAATAAAAACTTTATAGATGCAGATATGTACGTACACTGCAAAAATCGACTGCGAATACATGAATAACTATACGTGTGTATGCTGACGAGCTGACAGACAGACAAAAGCCCAAAGACGGAAAGGAACGGCCGGCGGGTTTGGGTTCGGGTTTTGGGCCCAGTCACAGTTCCAGAGCCCAGACCACAGACCCGGCCATAAGCCCAGGCTAAAACCCAGCCCCAAACCCCAATCCAGGCCCATGCCCCACCCCCTGAAGTCCAAACAGGAAAGGATAGACGGGGCTTCTAGCTTGGTGAAGGACGGTCGACGGTCGCATGGGGGACACGAACGAGCCACGAAATAAACGTTGATTACGAGTCTGCGCCGCTAGCTGCCTTCGCCGTCTGCTGGCGGTTGCACTGCGAAAATGTTATATTAGAGGATCAACTATTGTACTAAAGGGGAATCATTATTTTCAGCTTAAATATAACGTTAATCCTTTCAAAAACTTACTCATTTTCTACGCCCGAATGTAGCCTCTTTTAATAATAACTTATTTCTGCCTAAAAAAGGACTTGGGAATTATAACAAAATGTGTATAATGCTCAAAATTATACTTTCTTTGTGAATAATTTAGTCATCTCAGGTTTTATTACAGTAGCTTGCTATTAAATATTAATTATTAAATATTTTAAAATATTACAAATTAAAATTTTTTTTATTTATAGCTTAAAACAATATTTAACTTTATAATTATAAATATGTAACTAATTGAGACGACAAAATGTGTAAACTGTTGAGTTAAATATCAATTGAATCAGCCTTAATCACCATTTAATTACCACTCTCTTAAGTTCAAGCCAATTTCGCGCAGTGCAGCAGTTTGTTGCTGCCCGCTGTCTGGCTGCGAGCTCTATTGTCGTGAAGCAGATTAGTTTGCCATCAGGTTCAACTTTATTTGCAACACAAATTTTCATTCTACTTGTGTGCAGCCACGGCGCAGTCGCAGCCAGTTGCAGTTGGCAGCTAGCAGTTTGCAGCCCAGCCCGAATCCAGAGCCAAGTCCGAGTTCGAATCCAAGTCAAGTCGCCAACAAAAAAAAAAAAGACGAAAATAAAAATAGAGACAAAAGTGCACAGCTCACGAAGCTGCGTGATGTGGAAGTTGCAGTTGGATTTTGAACCGAACCGAACCGGAGCCAGGCCAGCCCGAAAATTGAACAACGCCCAAAATCTTGTTTTGCTCCAGAGTGAACTCACGAGCTTTTCGGCTGCGGCGCGCCTGCATTGGAGTGGGAATACTATGGGGCAGACTCTATATCTGCAGACCATGGCGACTATAGCCTGTGGTTCGCCGACTAGACCGGAGACTAGACCGCAGACTTGGCCCAAAACCAGGAAGGCATCCATCTATCATGGGCGGCGGGTCGAAGTTTACATACCCTTCACTTGCGACACACTTAATATGCGGTCTGCCAAATTCCCAGGCAGCCCCGGCAATTGGCAGCCAATAAAAACGAAACTGTTTCATAAAAATGGAAAACATAAACGTTTCCATTTCACTATTGCTTCCTTTCTGTTTTAAAGCAAAATTGTTGATGATTATTTTATCGATGTCAATATTCTTTATGGAAATTACATCCTATAAACCTTAGATTAACAGGAAATAAAAATGGCAAATGGAAATGGTGTAACTAGGGAAATCAAGGAACTAAATTCTTGGAAAGTAGTAAGAAAATATTAGTACATTTTTATTACTAGCAATGTATGGGATATGATATGATATGCGATATGATATGATATATGATTTTGATATATGATAAGATATGATATGATATATGATTATGATATGTATTATCTTAAATAATCCCTAAATAGGTCATGATAATATTAAAACTTTTATATTGTGATTTAATCCATCAACAACATATTATTTAAACTATCCTTACAATTGTTTAAGTCCCAAACAATGCCACTAATTAGGTCATCAATTGAGAAATAAGGCTACGGCAGCAGCAGGCATTATTATTGTTCCCAAGTGCTCAGCCATTTCAAAGGCATTTCTGAGTAGCACAAATTAAGCCATTTTGGGTGGTAATAAATTCAACTGACTCATACTCCTGGCCGCGGAGAAATGTAGTCTTGCCTGAATCCGCGCGCGTTATGTGAACGATTGTTTAATCCTATATATAGATACGGATAGGTGGAGAAGTAACAAATGGCATAGAGTGTATGGCTTATAGCGAAACATCAAGGCGTTGGCTGCAGATCCAGCTTGCGATGGAGATGGAGACCATAGCAAAGACCGGGCCAACTTCATTGCCAGTGGTAGCCTGGTTGGCAGCAGCCTGTTGGCCAGGCAAGCTGTCTGACTGCTCCGCTTGGTATATGTGTTAAGAGAAATTCGGTCAAATGGCACAAATATTGTGTGTGTTACAATTGTTGCGCAACAGCAGCAGCAGCCGCAGCCGGAGCCGGGAACTGGGAACTTGGTATTGGAACTCAACTGGGCCTGGCTGTGGATATACTATATGCTTGCAAATGAATGCATTATCGGGCATTCGGGCGCACATTTATTCGCCAGGCAGCCAGCAGCCAGGCCAGTCCCAATCCCAATCCAAGTCCCCTTGTCCAGTGTGCATATATAACACAGATTCATTATGCTGCACAGCCTTTCTAAGCCAAATGCGGGCAGCAGCCAGAAAATATTGCAACACGCTGGCGACCAAAAGCGAGGGTGTCGGGTGGCCATAGCCTCGCCTCCAAACTGCAAGCTCTGAGCTCCATGCTCTGTGCTCTGTGCTCCAAACAACCAAGTCGGGCTGCCTGGGATCCGACTGACATAACTGGTCATTGGCTTGTGGCTAAGGACTCGACGATGCCACTTAGATGCAGCTGCACAAACTGGAAATTGGCAAATACAGCTAGCACGAACGACGGACGAGAAGCAGAAACAGAAACCGGATTGCCAATAGCTCACCGCCGCCGAGCTGTTCGCAAAAAAGTCTGAGCTCGCAATTTAAGCAGCCGTCGTTCGGTTCGCTTCGTTTCGGGCCAAAAGGAGCTGCTGCACTGCGAGAAAAATCGGAAACGGGATTTTCATATTAACTAAAACTTTATTTTACTTTGCATATCATATCATATTGAATCTGCCTAGATGATATGATAGGAAATTATACAACATATAATAATAAAAAAGTATTATTTTATATTTAGAATTTATTTTTTAAAAGTATCTACGATTTTAGGAGATCTTAACTTTATAGATTTAGATTACTTGGGTTATTATTATATCTAATGGATTTAAAGATAGAATGGTATGCTGTATATCAAATAACATCTCTTGAAATTAAAGGTTAGAGATATAATGATATTTGTAAAATAAAATGAGAGAGGTTTTGGATGGTTAGTACAAAATCAATAGAATCTTTTAAGAATTGATATATTTGAAATATATTTTTTGGAAGGTCCCTTACTATTCAGTTTTCAAAAATATATTTTCTTTCTTTTATTTAATGGTATGGATTTTCAGATTTGAACATCCAATTTGATGACCACTTTCGGTGGCTTCATCTCTCAGTGTACCGCAACTGCTGTCTCTTGGCCAGTTTTTTTTTGTAATTACGTGGAGCACACACGTGAACGCTAAGGGCCAGCAAATGCGGCCAGCAAATGGTCCCGGTGCCAGTGCCAGTGCCAGGATTTGGTCAATGATTTCGCCGCGGCTACTGTCTGCAGGCTCCGGTCGATTTTCCTGTAATCGAGCATCCAGAACGGTCGTTTTTTCCCCTTCTATCCAGGGATTGCCACTGGATGTCGGTGCGCGAGGCCCTCAATTTGCTCAACTGCTGGGTTCTGGGCACCCTGCCACTTGGATGAGTGCAAAAACGAGAAGAAAAGAAATAAATGAAAACTCTACACTGTCATTTCAACACCGTTTAATGTCCGCTGTCATTTGTGTCAGCGTTACGGTCCGAGTTTTATCATCTTTCACGCTGTTTGTGCTTACCAATTTGAGCAATTTGGGCTAAGAAAACGAAAGCCGTCGCGATCTATTTGCTGATTTCCTTCGCTGGCTGCTGTCTTTTCATCTCCACCTAAGTACTTGTCTACTTGTCTTCTATAAAAAAAAAGCGAGAACAATCACATTCCCTAGGGTTTATGGAATTTTCATTAGAATAACGAGTTTCAAGAGCAATTAGACCAGAAACAAGCGGCTGTACGTTTGGCAAGAGTCTCGGAGAAATGCGTCTAAAGTACCGCTTGTAATTGTCGCACATGATTAAACGTAATGAAATTTTTTCGCGTTTAGACAGACGAGACGTGACCGCTTGAATGACCGCGTTACCAATTCTACTTGCCATGATGATGACCGATATGATGACGGCTCGAGAACGAAACTTTAGCCCAATTATCTCCTATACATGGCGACGATCTTTGGGCCGAGAAGCACATACTCTTGTACAGAAGAAACCAGGCACACTCCATTTCTGAATGGGATGAATCGACATTTCATCTGGGGTCTCTTAATTGCGCCGAGTTACATAAAGGTCATCAAAAGTTTTATGGTTATTTGCTGCTGGTTATTTTACGAGTTGATAACGATCTTTCAACTGCAGTTGAACAAAACGGAAAGTTATTAAGTTGTCATATTAGTTTTAATTCGCTAAAAACCCAATTCATTTTGAAGATCACGTGTTAAGTTTATTTCAGCACCTTGTCAAGCTTTTTATATTTATAACTAGGGGAATTATGAAATTATCATTATGTTAAGTGATAGGTGAGAAAGAAATGCCCTTTAGAAAAATGTTGGAAAGTATTTCAAGTGATCCGCTACAAAAAGGTCATTAAGATACAGAGAGTATATGAGTTGGAAAGCCTTTTCATGAATCGATTTGGCCACATTTGTCCATTCTTTCGGCGAAACCAAAGCAATTAGGACGGCTATAACCTTTTCAAGTGTTAAGTTCATAATTTATGCTCATTTCAACATGTTGCCAAAACGCTTTCAGCTCTAAGTTTTCGGCTCGCTCATTTCTCTGGCTTTGTATCTGTATATGGCACACACAACAGCAAAAAGCATAAGTACAAGCGGCGGAAAAACATTGACCAACTGGTCTTAATCGTTGTGAAAAGTCGTTGCTCAGAGCGATTGCATAAATGGTGGAGTATTTTGTTAATTAATAATATTACAACTCGGCCTGCTGTTTGAGTATTTTGTTCACAGAGTGCCAAAAACAGAGCGGGGTGTGCGACAAATAGGCAGTCGTAGATCTCTTAATTGCATTATTTATCAGCTGGCAACTTCCACTGCTCACCGTGCGGTTAAGTCGTACAAATTGGCCTCTTCTGTTGGTCATGGCTTTGGCTTAAGGAAAAATGAAAGTGCTGCAGTATTAATTATGAAATCTAATTCGATTTCGTAGCCGCTGCCCAGACCGCCCCGAACGGAAAATGAAAGTAGACGGTTGGTTGGTTGGTCGCTTGGTCATTCAGCCGTCTCATGAACCGGACGCCAACTTAAACCTTAATACATAGTTCACACTTGCACACCCGAAGCGATCCCAATCCGATCCAAGTGCAGTCCAGGCCAGTTTGGATTCGTCTTGGCCCACAAAAGTTATGCATTTGGTCAACGATGACGATGATTCGGCGCGGTTTTGGGCCGTTGCACAACCACTCTCGTTTCCCCCAAGTCAACCTTTTGGAAATCTGTCGATCCAAAATGCAGATCAGATGCCCCGATACCATTTAATTGATCAATGATGATGCATTACAAGCCCTTCTTTAAATTGGCCCTCTAATTGAATTACCTCTAAACCCTGAATTAACACTATCCATTCGATACGCATTGCGTTGTAATTAAATTTAACAAGGTTACCGTTTTTTTGTAGCGAGGAAATTTCAATTTGGGGGTTTCTAGGGGCTTAACATTCGATTTCATAACTGATTTTAATTTTGAAGCACCGGAAATTGGAGTTTTGTTGAGTACCGAATACCTTAATCCATAGCCTGAATACCATAGATTTTACATTTTTTTTTTAATATTAATAGATTTATTCAATTTTAATTCTTTGGATATAATATAAAAATAGTATTTTACACATATTTAATTTTATATATTACTACATGGTTATAATATCACTTTAGTACATTTTCTAAGCATGGGATTAAGAGGAACCTTTTCTAAAAAGAAACTCTAAGACTCTGAAATAATTTTCTTTATTGAAGAACTTGCTGTTAGAGTTACTTTGCCAATTTTGGTGAGTTCTAATCCCCCGTTTTTTTGACAAACCCCTCTGATTACAGAAATGGCTTCCACAAGTAGCAGTCAGCCGGAGAAGAACCGATCACATGTCCCGCTTTGCCGCCTGGGAACGGAGCCGATCAGTGGGACGAGCGCCGCTGAGGAGCCCAGTGGGCAGAGGGAATGCTACTACTACGCCCCAGCTACCTCCCCGCACCACCACCTCCATCAGCACCACCGCCTGAAGCAGCACCACCGGCATCATCATCATCATCGACATCATCGACATCAGCAGAACCAGCAGATCCAGCACCACTGGCCATCGCGACTGGGTCCGATTGGTCCCTGGCTGGGCGCAATGACCGCCTATCGACTGCTGACAATCAGCCTCCTAATTGGCATTCTGTGTCCACATCACGTCCAGGGAGCGGACCCCAAGTTCGATCCGACCACGCGCATGCGCCTGGTTCTGGTGCCGGCGGACGCACAGGTCAACTCGGTAATCTACAGGTTGCGTGCCACCGACGAGGAGTTCGACTATCCGCTGACCTTCGAGTTCGTGGGCGATGCCAGCGCCTCCACCGTCAAGGTGGAATCGCTTCCCTGCACCAAGTACAACTCGGTGTGCCAGGCGAATGTCGTTCTCCAGCGACGCCTGGAGCCGGGCCGCTACTACGACTTCCAGGTGTCGGTGAAGGACACCAAGGGCGGCATGACCACGCAGCTCTGCTCAATTACGGCCACCAATTTCACCACGCCGCACGAAGTCATCTTCCCGCACAAGCCCGGCATCATAATGATACCCGAGGTGAGAACACAGCCCAGCGAGAATCCACATGTGCCCGCGGTCAGAACGTTTCAATTACCAATTACAAGTAACGCCCGTGAAGAGATCGGTTGAGGGGCGGTTGGGCACTTGGAAAAAGTTCCATTATTAATAGGAAAAGTGGAGAATATTAAAGATTATTTATAAACAAAAATATTAGCAATACTAGAATTTAATTGTAGAATATTTAGATAGAGCTTCAGGTTTTTATAATACCAATAATAGAACTTAGTATAGAAATATTATGATAGATCATTCGTATCTTGGTTATATTTAGATATTTCATCCTTGAAACCCATACATATTTATCCGAATGTTATTATAATATTATGATGGATCCATTGTATTTTTGTCATATTACGAGATATTTAATCTGAATCACTCTTGATACCCATACAAATTTATCGCACAGTGCAGTACCTACATTTATACGACTTCCTAACGCCATTCCGCGTCCATTTTTGCCCCAGTGTAACCACTTTAATGAAGCAGTAATCAGATAAGCCATTAGAAGCACGTCTCCCAATGGGAAGATGCTATTCGTTTTTCATAAGCGATCCTCGTACACGATAATCATTGTTATGGTGCAAAATTACAAGCGGATTCGGACAGGGTCAAATGTGTAATTTACCCCACCGAAATACCATCAAAAGTTATAAGCCTCAACCCCGATTTATCTTTAAAGGATGCTAAACGCGGCACGGAATTGGATTATGTAATTGCCCGCAAGAATCCGCTGTTTCAAAAACCAGTCTACCTCGAGTTATGGGTAAGTGGAGATGGAGATGGAAATGGGGAATGGGGGATGGAGACCCCTACTAACCCAAACGGATCTTATGATTTATGGTTCGTACTCCTCGCCAACAGGGTTCTCCGCTGTTTGCCATAAGACAGAAAATCGTATCTTCCGAGACCACAGAAGGCACCGTTTTCCTCCTGGGACCATTGGACTTTGAGAAGCAAGCCATGTACCACCTAACGATACTAGCCAATGTGAGTGGTGAATTTTAAGTGTAGAAGATTAGTTATACAGTATATACTGCCCGCAGGATGCCTATGCTGAGCCTGGTCAGGATAGTCGAAATATAGCGGGAATGGAGATTGTGGTCATCGTCCAGGATGTTCAGGATCAGCCGCCAGTGTTCACATCTGCTCCCCCGGTCACCAAACTGCCACCGGGAATACTGCCAGGCGATAAGGTAAATCCCCCTCTACATCTTGTAAATGTTCAACCATTAACACCCTTAACTACCCAGATATTGCAAGTTCATGCGGAGGATGGCGACAAGGGCAATCCGCGGGAGGTTCGCTATGGCCTCGTCTCCGAGAACAATCCGTTTACCTCGTTTTTCGACATCAACGAAACAAGCGGTGAGTAAAGGATCTATTACCATGCGGAAGTACACTTAATTTCCAAGGCTGAAACATTTATCACCGAGATAACACACTTTAATTCCTCGAGTTGCCCAAAGGCAACGACAACGTAGTAAGAATGCTTATATAATAGTTACTCTCGCCGTTGGTCCACTGTAATAAAATAAGATAACATCTTCATGGGACACTGATAGTGCATAGATAGTGGAGAATTTCAGCATTCTGCGGCTCTCAGATGCATCGCAGATTCCCATAGAGATGTGTAGATGTGCAAATATAGTCGCAGGAAGCAAGAAAAATGGTCTGCGCATGGGCAGCGGACTTAAAAATATTGACCACAAGTAAAGCAAGCAAAATAAATTGGACGAAAATCAGAAACCACAGTAGAAGCAACAACAACAGCAACAGCAGGGCGAGAGGGAATAGCCGCAGAACAACGTCAGGTAACCGATATTAACATAACTACCAGGTGGTGCGGTGGTGCAGTGGTTTTGGGAGGAAGGTGGGGAGTTGGGAGTCTCCGAGTCGGGCAACACGGCAACCCGCTTTGTCGTCAGACTCGTTAGATAGAAACCCATCTTCACCCTCCGCCCCCCGAATCGCGATTCCCCCATCGCCATTCCCCATTCCCGACTCCAGCCAACTTCCTCCGACGTCAGCGGCAATACCCGTTCGTTGCGGCCAAGTTCTGTGCCGCAATTTGGCCCAAACCAAAGCCAAACCACCACCAGAGACTTCCTTGTTTCGTGCTAGTCTCGTCTCGTTGGCAGTAGCACTTTGATGACTTTGGCTATAAGGCCAAGCGGCTCTCGCCCCTCCACTCGAATATAATGGCCAGGCTGTCTTCGAGCTCCTCCTCCACCTCCTACACCTCCTCCTCCTACTCCACCACTATTTCATGTGCAGTGGGAAGCTCTGTGGCGAACGGCCTTTGGAGCCATGAAGATTCACAGTTTACTGGCTCTTGCCAAATGAATTTCAAATTGGAATCCCTTTGGGGCAAAACAATTAACGGCCTGCTGCTCGATATTCCCACTGGCCGGATTTGTTATTAGAGTGCTTGTACCTATTTTTAGTAAGTAATTATTTAACGGCAAGAACGCATAAATCTAAGCTAGTTACCGCGAGCTTATTAGTTATTCAAATTATGGGTGGCAAGGTTAATCAGACGGTTGTAGAGAATCTGCGAGAATCTTTCTTAATCCACCGAAACTTGGTCTATGGGAATATTTTCTCTCGCGATCTGCACAGAATCTTTTTGCATATTAGCCAAGGAAACGACCACCGGGAGAAAAGTGCACGGGCGACCATAAAAAAGCGTTCAATAAAAAATTGGAAAAAAAGCATAATCAACGATGAACACTGAACTTGGCGTGGGAACTACCAACTTTCTGCACCATTTATCAGGTTTACTGATGACGGCTGGGTGGAGAGAGAAAAAGCACTTCTGGTGCCACAGGCAGAATCTCTAAGCATTTACAGCTGCGCCAGCGACTTTGAGTTTTTCCAGTACGCAAATCACCCCGGAATAAATGCAAAACACCAAAGAAACTGCAGTTCCCATAGTTGACCTTCATAATTGCCTTCAGATGGTAATGATGGGTCTTTTTAGATATGGCGTTAGTTGCCGTTTAAAATACGTAGGTAGTTGTTTTATAAGAATATTTATTTTATATTCCTATATTTTTAAATTATATGTTTCTTTATTAATATCAAATAATATCATGTTTTATGCGTTTCTTTATTTTTATTTTCCGAATAATATCATGTTTTACCAGGAGATAAAATATGATCTATGTAATACAGATTAACTAGAATATAATATAAATTTTAATTATATTATTATTATTCAAAACCCATATATTATTTCAAATTAGAAACCTATCTATTTAGATTTGTTATATAAGAAACTTGTCTGATTTTAATGGTTTCCTATAAAATCAACCTAAAATAGCTTAAATAAGTTAGTTAACTTGTTTTTACTTCCCAAATTAATCACCGCTATTGCGTTATTTGGATTGCAGGTGAGATCTTCCTGATGCGACCCCTCGAGGACATTGCCTTCATCACGCATGTGGGTGATCCGGTGCTGCTCACCGTAATTGCGGAAGAGGTTAAGGTGGGTCGTGACGAGCCGCCCGCACTGGCCTCCACGGTCCAATTGG
Source organism: Drosophila mimetica (assembly GCA_037075245.1). NCBI lineage: Eukaryota > Metazoa > Arthropoda > Insecta > Diptera > Drosophilidae > Drosophila > Drosophila mimetica. Next base: position 13,397,493 of record JBAMCH010000023.1, read on the forward strand.
CGTTCTTTCTGCCCGATCGCACCAATTCGCCGCCGTACTTCGAGAACGATCAGTAAGTACCAGCAGGTTCCCATCGCAGCAGCCGGGGGGTATAAAACACAAAAAATACAGCAAGCTACAGCAAAAAACAGACTTTGAGGAGCGGGAATGGAAGGGCAAACCTGCTTAACCACTATAGATCCCTGTTCCCTGGTCCCTGGTGCCTCCAAGTGCAATTTGGCGAAGTAGGAGTGATGTTGCTTATCCCAAAAACAAAACCCAAAACAGAAGAGACACCCAACAACAGTGCCTGCGACCAACACAAACAACAAATTTTAGCCGCGTCCATTAGCATAAAGTCCTAAAATTCTTGGCATAGGCAACCACGATGACGGCGACAAGGCGACGACTTAGAAGACGACCAAGTCGAAGACGAGGACTATAAACTCTTCTGCTGAAATCAGCGACTGCAGCATCCATTTATGCGCACTAACTTTGAACTCGAGTCCGTCCCAGCCGAATTCCCGACAAACTGGAAACTGAAACTGCCAATTGCAAGTCCAGGCTGCAGTCGGAAAAAAGCCGATCGTAAATCAAGAATATTCATCAAACTGAAGAGTGGCCATGGCTCAAAAAGTGATTTTAGAACTTCCCGATTGAAAGATTTGATTTTAGCTTAAAAGCTTCAGAGAAACTTGTTAAGATTCAGGAAAAGGGAATAGATTAAATTTAACTAATGGTTGATATATTATATATTATAATATAATATATTTATTTTAAAAATACTGATCAAAATATTTTAGAACGATCTATTTGTTTATGGTAAATTTGAAATAACATTCCACATAAAATTAGCCAAAAAGAGTTCTGGAGTTTCTTACTAACAATAAAATAAATCATGTCTAGAGAACATTTTTATAACTCCATAAACTTAAAAAAATGTTTCTTAAAAAGGCCATGTTTCATTAGCAATGTTTTAGATCAGTTATACTTTTACCTTACTGATCATAAATCCTGACATAGACTTTTCTAAATACAGAAGCTTAGACATATTGCCCAATTTTTTGGCGACTGTAGAAGTAGCTTGTCGCACGCCTTTACAACAGTGTACAGGCGTTCACGAAGTTCTTTCCCCATGCTAATCTCTGGCTCACGACTTTCCTCGGATCTCCTCCCCTTTTCTACCTTACCTTATACCTTACTTTACCTTCCCTCTCCTCTTCTCTTCCCCCGCAGCTACGTCTCGAGGGTGGACGAGAACGCCCCCCAAGGCACCGCACTGACGTTCGTTGATCCCTACGTGCCGCGGGTCTACGACGATGATACGGGCAAGAACGGCGTCTTCTCGCTGACGCTGCTCAACAACAACGGCACGTTTGAGATTAGTCCCAATGTGGCGGAACGGAGTGCGGGATTCCTCATCCGGGTGCGGGACAACTCGCTGCTGGACTACGAGCAGCGGCATTCGGTGCAGTTCCAGGTTCTCGCCCAGGAACTCGGACCGGCCACCAATCTCTCGGCGCTGGTCAACGTGACCGTGTATATCAACGATGTGAACGATAATGCTCCGGTTTTCGAGCAGCCTGCGTACTCCGTGGAGCTGCCGGAGAACATGACGGCGGGAACGAAGGTGGTTCAGGTGCTGGCCACCGATCCGGATTCGGGATTGGGTGGCAAGGTGCGATACACGGCCATTCTGGGCTACCTAAACACCTCCCTGAATCTGGATTCTGAGACGGGTTTGATCACCGTTTCCACCAACAAACACGGCTTTGATCGGGAGGTCATGCCCGAGTATCATCTCTATGTGGAGGCCAGGGACATGGATGGCGAGGGAAATCGAGCGCAGGTGCCGCTGATACTCAAACTGATCGATGTCAACGATGAGACGCCCATTTTCGACAAGGATCTGTACGAGTTCATACTCACGCACGATCTGATGGGCTTCACCACCACCGCAGTGATCCATGCGGAGGACAAGGATGCCACGGCTCCGAATAACGAGGTGCGCTACGAGCTCATCAATGGCAACTACGACAATCAGTTTGTGCTGGACAAGGTGACCGGTGAGCTGACCGTGCGGGAGAAGATTAACCTGCGGGCCAAGAAGAATGCCAAGACGAGAAGAAGGCGACAGACCTCGGGATCGGAGGACGAGGATACGGATATATTCATCCTGACCGCCAGAGCCTACGATCTGGGAGTTCCGGTGCGCTTCTCCACCACCACCATCCGCGTTTATCCGCCGGAGAGCAGGAAGCGCACGGTGAAGTTCGTGGTGCCAGGACACAATCCGGACAAGGCCAAAACGGAGGAGACCCTCTCCGCCCTTTCCGGTGGCAAGGTGTACATCCACAATATCCGTCCCTTGCGACCCGATGAGCCGGGAGCCAAGGATTTAGCAGCGGGCAATCCGGGCATCAAGGAGCGAAGTGTGGTGACGGCCACCGTAATTTACGATAGCTCTTCTGTGGTCGATATCTCGGAGATCCAACAGCGGCTTTCCCAGCACAACAACTCGTATGCCATCATGCCGCAGGACTCTTCGCGCACGGATGTAAGTTCATCCCAGGGGGTTCGGGTTGCTCCATTGCCTTTAATCAGACCCTCACTCCCTTGCAGACTCAGTACAAGGCCGAGAACAAGGTGCTCTTCTGGCTGCTCATCCTGCTGGCCACGTTGGTTGCCCTGACCATCCTCATCCTGCTGCTCTGCTGCATCTGCTCCTGGTGTCCACTTTACGGGGCGGCAACGTAAGTACACCGAAACAAAAATATTTAGTTTTGATGGGTGGATTAGAAGGCTAAATGTTTTGGGGAAATTCTTTAAAAAAAATGTATTAATCTTTGGAAAATTCGAGTAATTTTTACTCTACACGGAAAGAATTCACCAAGTACTTCATATAATTATGTAAATTCTCACTTTAAGTAGGTTTTCATCACTTTCAGAACAAATTTTTCAAAAATATATACTGAAATTGATTCTTGAAAGAACCTTTTTTTCTCAAATAGGAACTACAGGACCAAATAGATAGAAATGGGTTCCATTTTTACTCCATATGAGGTTTTTTTCAGTACTTTCTCAAATTGAAAATACAAACACTTAATTTGAGAACGGCATTTTACTTGATTAATTCTTTCTGTGTGCTAATAAATATTCTGTAAATATAACTTATCAAGTCAATATTATTCTATAAGATTTCCAAAGATTATCATGATTATTATTCCAACCCACCGAAACTTTATAAACGTAACTGCCATGTTGACTCTATCACTTAGTTGCAGTGATAAAAGCTAAGATGGAAATTGTGTAATTGTAAATACTGCACATTCGGAGTGCATCGAAACTTGTTGCGAATGCACATAAAAAGAGCCTTGCAGTTTAATAGTTGCAATAATATTTGTAAAACGCCGACTTTCGAATGCTAAATTGGTCATGGGTGAGCCGAACTCTAAAAGTAATGCTGGCTTGCATATGCAAAGTCAGATATTTACGATGGCCAATAAATGTTGTGGCCGTAAGCAGGCAATTGCATTTTGTTAATGCCAACATGAGTTGATTAACTGAGTTTAACTAATCAAATGAAATCCATACCCAATTGACTAACCAGTATCTTAAACATTTCTGGGATAATTTACGTATAATAAACACACACATCACAACCATTCTATCTATGTATAATCTTTTATTTTTCTCTTGTAGCAAAAGAATAGTTAATATCAGTAGAACTGAAGACGATGTGCATCTAGTGCATAGGGAAATGGCAAATGGAAAACAAACAAAATCTGTTCAGGTAGATTTTGAACTTTTTCGAATTCAATTGTAGTAGTAAACGTAATGCAAACGCACTTACCAAAATTCCAAATTGCAAAAGCTATCAATTTTAAGTTTTTCATTTTTGATTTCCTTATCGACTACGAAATTTTCTCACTTTGCACAAACCAAAATATATAATGGATGTGGAAGCCTTTTAAACACGTTCAAACTAACCTAAGAGTATATTTCACAAAGCAATTGTTTTTAATTAAATTTTAATTTTTTAATGTTTAATGAATAAATTATATTTTATTTTCCTGAATCTTTTTATTTGTTAAAAATATTTTTTCTAGTAATAACTGCTTAGTGAAAAGTTCTCTTGATTCTTTGCTTCATATGCATCTTTAATATCCTTTGAAATTCCGCGCTTTTTAGGTTTAACAGAAATCCTTATCAAATTTAACCGAATCCTTAACAATCTTACAGGTCGCCGAGTGGATGGGAAGACGCGATGCCTGGTCAGCGGAGAAACCTCCCGATACCCGAACGAAGCCCACCCGCTGGGAGTTCCACGATGGACGTGAGCAGCTTGACGAAGACGTAGGCAGGGACCAGGACCTCGGCGGAGGACGTCACATCCAATCAGCCGAGGAGCAGCAGCGACGAGTTCGCATTAAGTAGGATTATAAACTAGGGATCAGAAAACGAAACAGAAGTTAACTCTCGGTTAATTTTCACTTTACAGGAATAACCGCACAGCCAAAGACGATCTGCATCTTAATTTCCACAACTCTAGGACTAATCTGATCAACGACCGCGACGTGTACATGGAGGATGTGATCGAGAACCGCGATGTGGCGATGGAGGACAGGGAGCACATAACCAGGACGCGGGTGAACCGGCAGGAGTACGGCCGCAGGAAGCAGTACGACTCGGAGGTGCGGCACATCGATGATGATTCGATGCGAAGGCATGAGATAGATCGGGGCAGTGACATCGACTTCAACACGGCGCACAACAGTCTCAAAAGCAAGCGGGAGCTGTTCATCAAGGACGGCAATGTGGAGATCCTGCAGCTGATGACCCGCGACAAGACCAGGGATGGCTTGAATCTGAACGACGACGATAATATCTACGTGAATGTCCCACTGAAACCGGCGGGCAATCTCTCCCATCCGCAACTCTTAATGGTAGACAACTCGGGCAAGGAGATCCTGATGCGCAGGTTCATCGAGGAGCAGCCGGATGGCAAGCAGATCATCAGGGAACACTATCAGATTGTTCCGGGCGCCACCTACATTCAGTCCATGCCCAACGAAGTGCAGCAGGGATCGACGTTGAAGGGCGACACCTTTCCATTGGGAAAATCAGGACCAAATAGCATAGTTTACTCCCAGCTGGAGCCGGAGGTCAAGGTCATTCACACCCAACCGGTGCAGGCAGAGAATGGTGAGGTTGGTGTCTCCCTAGAGCAACAGTTGCAGCCAGCGGTATCCAATCAGTCACTTACTCACGAACTGGAGAACTCACTCAAGCAGCAGAATGCCCTGCTGCGGCAGATCCTCCTGGAGAAGGAGAAGCTGGAGAACGCGTACACCCAGCACGAGGTGGCCCTGGAAACGCAGAGTCTGCCCGGTCAGTCGATGGCCATTGGAACTCAAACAGATTGCGATGCTGGCACTCAGACAGAGGGATTGGATGATGCCTTGGATCCTGAGATTGCCCACGCAAAACCTTCCCGCCGGAGAGCTCGCAGCGAAAACGACGAATCCCTGTCGGAGGATGGCTACGAATACGTGCGCTTTAATCCGCCCAACAGTCCCGAGGGTGTCTACTGGATCAAGCGCAGGAGGACGAAGAAGCGTCCAAGGCAGCCGCGCAAGAGGATTGTGATGGTGGAGGAGGTGAAGCGCAAGATCCGCACGCCCATCAAGGAGGAGGAGGAGGTGCAGGAGCGCAAGAGGCGAGTGCCACCTAAAAAGCCACTAAGGGAGACCAAAACAAGCATCCTCCGAAAGCAGCTAAGTGACGAGAGCCGCAAGGAGCAGTCAAGGAATGGGGATAGCCAGGCGGCAGGAGGCAATCGCCGAAGATCCGAATCGGAGCTGGTGATGGAAATAACCGATTCCATGGACGAACTGAATGGCAGTCCAGGCTCGCATAGCATCCGCAAGATCCAGGTGGAGAAGTACTACAAGCACTCAGATGCCGATTTCGATGAGGACGATACGGAGTACTCCATCGATTCGGATGGCGATGAGATAGTGATCAGGACGAATTATCCAAGTAGAGTACCGCCACCCAGCGAAAGATACCGAAGGGAGGAGAAGATCTATGCGGAGCCAGAGGAGCCAGCGGGACATAAGAAGCCACCGAGGAAACACTCACCAACGGACGACTCCCATCCGGAGGCTATGCCGCGACTATCGAGGCGGGATAGCTCCAAGAGATCATCCCGCAAGCAAACCTCCTCGGAACCCCCACACAACCGGGTGTCCATCTCCAAGTACGAGTCCACGGTCACGGAGAATGGCAGGAAGCTCATGTCCAGCTCCACGGAAATCGTGGGATCTAAGCGATCCCTGACCGACCGAAGTTATCAGAGCGAAACAGAGCTGGCGGCCCTCGAACCCGAGGAGCGCAATGTGCCCAAGTACATGGAGTGGTACTACAACAAGAAGAAGTCCTCCGTGAGTGGACGCACCTCCACGGAGTCATCCAAGTCACAGCCATCGCAGAGCAAAAAGCGGGTGGGTGCTGCGGAAAAGCGGGTCTCGAAAACCAGAATCACCGTTCATCCCAAGGACGTGGAGGAGGATGAGGAGGCCAATGGGCGATATAAGCCGGAACCAGCTCCCCGGAAATCCCCGCCGAAGGGCAGTCGCATGCTGAAGGAGGACCGAGCGCTGAACAAGCAGCACAAACCAAAAATCGAGACTGACACGAATCACCCGCTGCTGCAGCACTCGGAGCACCGTTTCGAGAGGGAGAACGCCCTGGAGGTGCCGGCCGCACCCACCAAACTGCCTCACTACATGTATCCCGAGACTCCGCCACATGCAGCTGCCGCTGCAGGCAAGGAGCACAAGTCCAGCAAGGAGTCCAGACCCAAACCGAAGCCATCGCCCATCCGGGAAAACGAAGTCAAAGTGTCCAACTCAAAGATCTACGTCGAGAATCGCGGTCCCACGCAGAAACAACTGAATGCCTCGACCCTAGAGGATGATCACGACTCGGGGATAGCCATGAACTCGCTGCTCAACAGCCTGGGACGACGGAATCCCATTGCCGAGAAGAAGAGTGTCTTTTCCATCGCCTACGACGATGTCAGCCGGGTGAAGAAGATCAACTCGGGGGGCGAGTCGCCTCAGTACTCGTAGGACCCTCCACGATCCCACGATCCGATCAATTCCAAACCCTAAAAAAGGAACAATCATATGTGATAGCCGCCTCAAAGGCTCCCTACCTGCGAATCATCGAACCAACACACTATCTGCAATATATATCTGTATAATATACACCAAAAGCCAGCAATGTTAGCCCCATATTCGTAGTCTACGGGATGTTGAGAATCTTCAATCAAATCGTTTCCGCGCACCGAAAATTCATACGTTAGGATCCGGATCAGTTAGCCGCTTTCATTTTACCCATTAAGCCGACAGATGTAGTTCAAAGTTTTATATATTTAACGTTATTACTTTAAAGATTAGATTACTTCTCTAATCTTCGAGGGTTTTGGCACACACGATTTATTCGGTGACCCAGCCGCCAACGTATTCAACTCTATCCTATATGAATAATATACTCGACTATGTATGACCAAAATTGTTAAGAATATTTATACGGATAATGTTTAATGGATCTTTGTACATACATACATTTGTAATTATAACCCACAAGTCATTACCGAGTGCTTTCCTAACCGAAACTTGTGCAAATGTGTATGTTCATAAGCTAATGTATATTATGCAGTCGGATAAACAGATGCCTGCCATATTGAAAACACTTGCTAATAATATCTAATAAATCGGAAGCAAGTTTTTGTAAATACTTAAAATATAAGCTTATGCAAATAAATCAAATTAATCCCAAAATTGTGTTTTTATTATAGCTAAGTAAAATAATTTTAAAAAAATTCTATATTCATCTATCGGAACCCTGGTAGTAGTCCCATTAATGAAAACAAACAAACACCTAGGGTTAATTTTACTGTGTTTTTATTCTTCACGCTCTTTCAACTTCTCACCCCGACTCGTTAAATATTTGTATAAGAGCTCAGAAGTTGAGAGGAGTGGAAGTGCGTACAGCATTCACGCTTTTCATATTAAGTACTTCTTTTTAAGGTCCAGAAAAATAAGGAAAGAACGCAATACTTTCGAACCTTTGCCAACTTAAGAATTCTCTTATACCGTTTCAAACCTTGAGAGAACAAACAAACAAAGTTGTTATGGGAGTTTAAGTCTGATTCTTAGACCAACGTCAAACCAGTTTAACTCCTTGGAATTAATTTAGCGAAAAAGAGTTGAAGTTTAATATGTTAATGTGTTAAATTTAGGAAAGAATTTTTTTAAATTATAATTTGTGTGGTTAAATATTCTGCCAATTTGTTTATAAATTAATTTTTGCTTTTTATATTTTTTTATTAGGGGTGGGAAGTAAGTTATTTTTAAAGTTAAAAAAAAACAAGAAAATTAAAAATTCCAATTTAATTTAATATTATTATCCCAATATGCACCACTGTGCGCCGTCGAACATGTATGACCGAGAACTTTTCGAACCAATGGGACGCAAAATAAACTCATTCTCTCTGGGTTTAGTTAAACAAATTTTGTCGACAAAAGCGGTTGTCTGTGAGTTTGATGGCTTTTTTGGGAGTGGTGTAAATTCTAATTATTTATTTAATTGCAGACGATACTCAAAAGTGTTTATTTTGATCCGACATCCTAAAAGCAAAAGAGAAGTCCAACATGTGCAAGTGCCTAGCCGGAAACGTAGCCTGCTGGTGAGTGCCATTAATCAGATTAGCATTATAAAGATATAGGGTCTTGTAAGTTTAAGACAAGAGAGATTTTTAAGTTTTACGATCCATCTACAAGTAGAGCACCATTAAGAAGGCGACGGAAAATGGAATTTTAATAGATCGGGAACTGTGAGTAAGACGGCAGCAAAGATAAGAAAGTACACAACCACCTGATAGCTAAAGTTCCCCCATATTTACATACTTAAATGGGTGGCTCCCATGAACAGATCTTTGTATAAAAACATTGCTCCCAAGGGAGCTATATATTTATATATAATACCACACTGCAGCGTCAAGAGAACAATGTAATTTCAAAGCGGAAGCAGAATTCAGAGAAAAACTGGAAATCCCCTGTGCGAATTCTCACTTGCGACTCTTATACATACAGGTTTGCGTATCACAAACGAAAGCAATGAGAGCAGGTAAACAAACCGCATGAGAATCTGTAGGTACTCGGATCCATTCTACCTGAAAGTGTTTCCACTTTCGATGGCGTATCATCGCATTCGTTCGGCTGGACAGAATGAATTACTTAATTGTCCATGGAATCATACGCATAGTTGCTGTGAGAAATATACGTACATGACATGCAACATGGTATCCACAGAAGACTACTTATTATTATTCCAGCTCACGCTTCCCTAAGGCACACACATATCCATATCTATATTCGCGCACAGTGACCACAATTGAAGAGCCGCGTATTTGCGTATCCATGAGATACAAACAAAAAATGTGGTCATGTCGAGAATTTCGTATTTCGACGAGACAACGCATCGCATTAGTTTTCCTTTACGTATTTACCATCTGGCTCCAGAAAGTCCTGGCTCCATCGAGGCGCGACGGAATTATTCCTTGAATACATATCTACCCCCAGGAATCGCCATCCCCCCGCCTTCGATGGTTTAAGCCAACAACCGGCAGCTTGTCGCCGGTTTCGCATTTCCGTTGGAATGCCAGCTCTTGGCCCTCGAAACGTAGTTGTTAACCCGCCGATGGGGTGGAATCGTAATCTACGAGTGTTATTTGGGGTGCATTTTTATTAGACAACTTTTCATGCGTAATTAAGTACGGAAGTATTGCATCATTTTTATGTGCTACCAGATAAAGACTTTTCTTTTAAACTATTAATGCTAATGAGACCAATTAAACTGACGATGACTATTTAAAAACGCATTAAAAATGGTTTTAAAATCTGTTACACTTTTTGATAAATAAGCAAAAAATATGTAGACAAATACTTACTGATGATGATCTCATTAGAACATGTGTAAGAACTACAGAATGATCTCATCGATTCTCTTTTAAAAGAACACTTCAAAATTCCCTTACATTAGTTTTATAAAATAAACAAATAAATTATTACAAATATATTCTTATCTTTCCAGCTGCTTCAACTGTGCCCTTAGTGTGCTGATTTCAGTCATCAGTACTTTCTTGGTGGTCATCATTGTGGTCGGATTGGCCGTCTACTTCATCTACTACTATGAAAAGGAGGATGATGTTACCAAGTACACAAACAAAGTAACCGATAACATCCAGTCTGGATTTGACAAAATCAAAGATGCCCTAAGCAAATAAAGTCTACCAACGTAAGTAACAAATAGTGATTAACAATACAAAATTATTGCTTTTCTCATCTAATAATAACTAATTTCAGATAAGTTCACATCCAAAAATGTTCCAAGCTTTGCATGATTCCATTGATCCAGATTAATTGCCACCAATTTACACAAACAAACACCGACGGAGCCTTTTAGAGGAGGATAATTGTTAAACTTTTCAGTAACAGTACAAATAAATATTACACCACCCTCTAAATAATATTTTGAATCTCCAACTAACAATGTTTCCACGCAACACGTATTTTACAATTAAATATTTATGATGTTTAAGTTCAGAAAAGCATACATTAAAAATAAATATATTTAAAAAACGGTTTTACAAGTAAAATAAACATTTACGAAGAAATTTTCTGGTGGGAGGGGGCTGTTTTTCCTTTGTACATATTATTTTATTTAAGATTAAAAAGAATATTTAAGTTTTTCCGAAGTTGTATATGCCCTTAATAAATATAATAAATTAAATATTGAAAGCAATCTTTCTGAAGCAAACCAAACCTTTTAATTATAGCACAAAAAATATCAGGCAACGTAAATATATTCCCAAATTAACTAGTTCGTTCCTATTACATCTAATTATGCGATATGAACATCTGATTTTGATTAAATTAATTAGTCTCCTTAAATCTCCTTAAACAATATAAAAAATTTAGAAACCTAAATAATTTAATAAGTTGATAATTTAAGACCCAATCGATTGGTATCCAAACTTGAATGAATAATTTCCACCATTTCAGAATTTAATTTATATATTTAGATGTACATAAGTAGAGATAAATAAAACATTAGTTTTTCAATTAAAAAAATTTAAAACTTGAACATATACTAAATGATAAAATAGTTCTTTTTTTTGTTGACCAGTGTATTAATTCTTTCGACAAACCGAAATATATCGAAATACGACAATGTGGGATTTTGCGACTTAAAGAGAGGTTTCAAAAGCAAGATTAGACACTAAATCCAATCATTAGCTTGCGGTTGCGACTGGAAGTAGGATTGGTTTTTCTTAGTTGCACTTAAAATACAATAGCTTTTCATAAAAAACAGCAACAACATGGCCGGAAATATAAGAATTTGGTAAGTTAAACGCTGTCGATTTGTAGAAAATCGTAATTTGTATTTTGTAAATTGTAAAACGAGATAGTTTGTAATAAAGAACAATGCAATTTTTATACATTAACTAATTAATAAATTAAATATTGGTAAATATTTTTTAGCTGCTTTAACTGTACTCCTCTGATCCTAATCATAACGGTGTTATTGGTCATAATTGTGGTTGCTGTAACCTCAATTTGTTTATACGAAAAGCAAGAGGACAAAATTACGAAGGTCGCAAGACTAGCCAAGGAAATGAAAAATACACTTTTCACAGATTAACTATGGTAAGATACACGCCAGTGCTTAATTATAATATATTCCAGCATATTTAATTTTCAGAAATATTCTCTTGGATTAATCTTAAATTCCTCCGGAGCCTCTCAGATGAGAAATTGATAAGCATTTAATACTTAAGTATTTTTGTGTTTATTTAAATTACTTCTAATAAATTTACAGATATCTTTTTAAAAATGAATGTTTCTGTGATAAGCAAACCGGATGCTAAGAAAAATTTTCTTTGAAAACTGATAAACAAAAAAAATGTAATAACCGGAAGCACTGCAAGAACCTTTGTAGAAGTGGGAAACGGTGAGAAAAAACGCTGATAAGACCATTATTTTGTGTTATGCAAGGTTAAAACAAAAATATGTACTTAAACTACATAAATCACAGATTATAGATACATTTTACAAGAGTCAGTGGCTAAACAAAAATCCTAACTTTTTCATTGGCATATAACGGAGTACTTTCTAATGTGCAGATACCATGGCCCTGCCATTCGAAAAAGTCCCTCCGCCCAGCGGGCAATCCCCAATAAAATCGATATATTCAGAACCATTTTGAAGCCATCGACTCGATGAACTTCTACCAGGCTCCCATAAAGTTCAGACGTGCTGCCAATCGTTCGACAACTTCGATTGGATCCAAATCAGCCCCTTCATCGCTCCGAAATGGAAACCCAACACGATGGGGGAGTGGGAAATTCAACATGTTGGAGCGGTGAAAACTCAACATGCAGGGGAAATGGGAGCTCATCGGAAAGGAAAGATGCCCTTTTTTGGCGGTCTGGTAACGCTGAATTTCGAGCGGGTAATTTAAATATTTAAGGATATTACTAGTAAATAAAAAAATACACTCTATGGTGAAAGTTTGCTTAAATTGCACCAATTTTTAAATAACGAGTGTGACCGACTAAATGGAATCCCAAATTCCGGAATTATAAAATCGCTTTAAGGTTTAACAAATTACAAAATAAAAATAATCTAGTATAAACAATCCTTAAAATGAATAGATCTAGGATAGCTCTTAGTGACGACTATGAGCACCCAGATAGTGTAGAGTACATTTTGGAATCCGTTTTAATGCCTACTGATGACAGTTTAGAGTTTGAACGTTTGGCTGAAGAGTACAATTCTGTTCTTCTGAACCAATGTCAATGCAGTGGAGCCTGCGAAGAGATCTGTCCACATGGTGGTCAGTACGAGTGCCAAACGGATGGGGGAGAATTAGTTCTAAGGAAATCTTCAAATCCCGTCATCGAGTGCAATGATTTATGCAAGTGCAGTCGAAATGCCTGCTCCAATCGGCTTGTGCAGTACGGTCCAAGGGAAAATCTGGAAATATTCGATTCCCCAATATACGGATCCAGAGGTCTTCGCACTATGGTAAACATTCCAAAAGGTGGATACATATGCGAGTATGCCGGAGAACTTTTGACAGCATCGGACGCCAAAAGACGTTTGAAGATTAATGAAGAACTCGGCCTGATGAACTACGTCCTGGTTCTAAATGAATACACCAGCGAAACGAAGCAACAGGTTACCATCGTTGATCCTTCCAGACGTGGGAACATCGGACGTTACCTAAATCACAGCTGTGAACCCAACTGCCACATAGCAGCGGTACGAATAGACTGTCCTATACCGAAAATAGGTAAGTTTTATTGCTGGATTTACTCTTATTTATGTAGTCAATGCATTGTATATCCCTAGGTATTTTCGCAGCCCGGGATATTCGGGCCCAGGAGGAGTTGTGCTTTCATTACGGTGGAGAGGGGCAGTATAAAAACATAATAGATGGAAAGACTTGCCTCTGCGCTGCTCCAAATTGCACGGGTTTCATGCCGAACACTGCAATTGAGTAATAAGTTAGTTTTATGTTTCTATTATAATTCTATATAAGTACTTGCCACTTAGAGCTTGTTTTGCACTGGGTTTTCCAGCGGAGGCAGCTTTTCTAGAATCCATTTCTGAAGATCCGTGATGGAGGCGGTTTTCAGTTCGTGCAGAGTGTTCGTCAGTGGATGGAATGTGCCCTTGACACCCAGTTTCTTAAGGGATTCAAAAGTCTCCAGGCCCCAGTCCTGCGGTACTAGGGTATCCCGTTCACCGTGGAACATTCGCAGTTCGGGAAGGGAGTCCGTTTTACTGTTCTCCAGCGATTCGTAGACAACAGAGCCGCGATTCAGGAACGAGGAGTGTGCGAATACACCAGCCAAACTGGGTCTCAGATGGTAGCCTGTGTGGAGGGCCACTGCCCCGCCCATGGAGAACCCGCCCACGATGATCCTGTTCAGCGGTATTCCACTGGACACCTCATCATCGATAAGCTGGTTGACTGCCTCATAGCACTGGGACATGCTCCTTCTGCTCTCCGGGGCGGCAATGTTCACGGATTTGCGGTCGAACCAAACATTAGACAGATCTCCGTCCAGCGGGGTGTACTTTTGCTTGGGGGCCGTGGGATAGATGATCTTTATATGTGGATACTCCAGGTTCTTTCCGAGCAAGAAGCGCACCCATTCCAGAACATTGGGGCCGGTGTCGCCGGAACCGTGGAAGAATATCACGGAGGCAGTATGTTTTCCAGTGGCATTAACCGTCTTCAAGGCCGGCTTCATTTTTAATTAATATTAATCCTTTTTGTTGTGGAACAAATAACCTTTGGTTGAGTATTTTTAATATTGCAAAGGAATCCAAATGGAATTCCAAAGGGCAGCAGTGTGACCAGCTGGATTCAGAACGTGTGTTAAGAATCAGCTGTTGGTTAATGATATTAAATATATTTCAATTATTTTAAGTTAATTTAAAATTCATTTAATATCCAATTTTAGCCGTTTATCATTCCTACTAACTTTTTTTTTATTTTTGTTTGTAAGCAAACACAGCTGACTGAGCAGTAAGACCGTAATTTAAAGGATTTGAAAAGGCTTTAAAAAAATTTACTTTAGACAAAAAACGTTAAATTTTTGTTATCTATTTCAATTTTAAATTTTTAATTATTTTTTTTAATTTTTAACCTCAACTGTTTTTAGCTATCCGGCAACCCTTGGCATCTCGTATGTAAACAGGTGAGCGTTTTCCAACACTCACATATTTCAGAAGAAGAAAAAAATCGGAGTGGCAGTGGCAAAATAAATAAATAAAGCTGTGAGTAGCAGTAAATAAATCATAAAAACCATAAATTAAATATCGCACATCAAGTGGTTAGTGCTAGCATAGTTTGATGAACCAAATGCAAACCTTTTCATTTACTTACGGGCTTTAGTTAAACCTCGAGTGAAAACTTCAATGAAACAAAGGGAGAAATTTACGGTGACTTTCCCAGCCTATATACGTGGTTATATACTCGAGTCTGTGTGAGATCTCGAGTTGTAAATGCAGTGTAAATGTTTGCTCCGCATTGCAGTAATCTCGTTCAACAAAGTGGCTTCGCTTTTTCACAATCACAATCAATGGCCTTCTTCGTGAGTCCCATTTTCATGGCCTCCATCAGCTGTTTGGCACATGGCATTGGAAGTGTGGGTGTGCGTATGTAAATAGTATCTATGTACAGTGCACCGTTCGTACGTGCGTGAAAGGGGGACGGGGGAGTGGAATGTAAGTGAGTAATATTTGTTTATGTGGAAGCAAAGTTCAACGGTACCTGTACGCACACACGCTCACCATCCGTGCTGATTACGCTATTTGTTTTCACCTACACAGATATAAGGGGAACGTGTATAAGGTTTTGCCTCCTCACCATGATTCGGCACTATTTCGCCCAGTTTTTGCCTTTATCATTCATTTACCAACAACCCGGCCTCACTTTACGCGGAAATTTTAAAACCACACTTTGATAAACAATGAGTAGAATCGGTTTCCAACGCAGCTGGAGTTTCTGATGTGTTTGTAATGTGGTTGGATCACTAAAATGGGATTTCCAGGGAAAGCCCCATTCCCCATTTCATTCATCCAAGAGATGGTTTTTTGATTTTGCTTTGGTGATTCAGATAAAGTATCTGTAGATATCATTGCACTAAAAAAAAATAATTATATTTTTAAAAAATGTTATTTTAATTTAAAATTTATGTTCAATTTTTTTTTTTAAATTGTAAAATCAATTGGTAACAATTTTAGGTCCCGGTAATAAATTCCAAAACTAATCTTATGACAGTTTTAAAATATTTGTATTTTAAAATGAAAATATTTTTTAATCATTTATTTATTATTTTCTAAAATTTTGAATTTACGTGTATTTTACCTGATGATTATAATATATCTATCGTCATGTAAGATAATAGCTTCATAAATTGGAAATGCGGGTGATTTTTTTCAAGTTAGGGGAACATAAATGTATGAATACCTACCATCATGACTCGATAGTTCTAAATTTATTGCCATGATTTGATTGCTTGGTAACAATGATTAGTCAGATACACAATTCACACGCATTTGAGGGTATTATGATATTTAACGTAATATTATGAAAATGCCTTAGGATAGTCATGATCAAATTATTAATAGTAGAGTCATTCTGTAGACTTTATAGAGAGAGGTCTTAAATATCGTCCTTATTAAATATTCAACAGAATTATAATAATATGTAGATTTAAATAAATATGCCTGGGAATTTAGTTTGTAGGGTGTTTTACTTTTGTTTTGATGGTATTGATTCGCTGATTTCGTGGGGACTTTGAACAGATTTAAGCTATCATTTCACCGAATCGAAATTCCTAAATGCTTGGATGACGCGCGTAAAGTTTTCCAAAAATGCTGTATAGCCGTACATCTACCCTACAAGTTAATTAGATGGGTACATAAAAAATTTGGAAATTCATGTTCCCTAAAAAAACCTGCTGGGCAGGTTAGACATTTCTCACCTGAAATGGAAAATCATGATACTAAATTGTGTTTACCAAAGGTACCGATTTCTGAGCATCATCGTTACGGGCCAAAAAACCGCTCGTAAGCCGTGCGTTCATTCATGGTACACATAATGGTATAGCTTTATTTTTTTTATCGCCACAACAAGGAGTATTCACCTGTAAGCAAGGGCCTGAAAGAACCGAGTCACATGTAAGCATGATAGCGCTCTTTGTAACGCTCCCCGCCATCCGAGAGATAAGTCTCTGGGGCTTTCGATTCCGATTCCCATTCCCAATGGGCACTGGTAGAGCAGACCATCGCAGTCAGTTGACGGGCTCTCTCCACGGCGCACGCATGATCGCCGGAGCGGATTTGCGGAGCAGAAGCTGATTGATCGTGCGCTTTCATTTTCACACAGTCTTTGTTTGCGATTTACCATTATCTCGGAGTGAAGTGGAGTGTTGTGTGCACATAAGCCCCTGTTTAAAAAAAACTCCATATTTTGTCAAGTGAAAAAACTAGCAAAGGATCTCATAAACGATCCTTGATTGTGCCAAAATGCAGACCCAAGTGCATACCCCCATGCAGTATGAGAGTCACATCTCCGACAAACCCACCCACAACAAGTTCTCCTGCCCCCCAGAAGGTTCGTTTTGGATTTTACGATGGGTCTACAGTCTACAGTTCAATTCGCAACGAGTTTGCCAGATAATTTCGTTACTCGGGCTTTTGGGGAAAAAACCACTGATCATGACGGTGCATATTGCGAATCAAGTTCTCTGGCGGGTCCCACACTCTAAAACAGC
This sequence comes from Drosophila mimetica, assembly GCA_037075245.1. NCBI lineage: Eukaryota > Metazoa > Arthropoda > Insecta > Diptera > Drosophilidae > Drosophila > Drosophila mimetica. The sequence goes on from JBAMCH010000023.1 coordinate 13,414,900, forward strand.
CCACAATGATTGGCGAAAAAATGTTTGAAACGTTTTTAGATTGCTATACAGTGAAGTCACCGAAAGTCGAACGTGAGATGTTAAAAGTAATGGAGTGAAACAGCATTAAATTCAGTTGCATTGCCCGATTCGCGCGTGTGTTAAAATATTTGAATAATTAGAGACAGTTGAAAGTCGTTTTGGATATTATCGTAGAAGATAACAGTACGGGGAAACTGGTTTGTGGTGACAGTGCAAAATCCGGTTGCCATTATAGAACCCGCTCGAAAGAGTGTACTTGAAAAACTAAAAGTATTGTTTTTTTCAAAGGTTCTTTTTATAAAAATTACCGCTTACTTTAATCTAATCTGGCTATTTTTCTTATCGAAGAATAGGAAATCTCTAACAATATACTTTTTCAAATCTTTAATATTTTAAAAACAAAATATAAGGTCAATCCTAACCGAAATATTAAAAAATAAATAATCTCGTTTAATTCTAGAACTTATTAAAGCTTTGTCGTATCTCACCATTAAGCTATCTTAGATATGCATAAAATACTACGTCATTTCACACTTGGAGGATTTCTTTAAAGTGCCATCTTGGATTTTTTCGCAAATTCATAACAGATTAGATAACATAATAGAATATATAGCCTAAGCTGATTGTCGATCTATTTGCGATGGATGGGGTACAAGGGTTACAGGTAACAGCTCGGTTGTAAAGTGTGTTAGTTAGTAACTAGTCACATATGCTCATTAAATTCATAGTTTTAGGTGGTAATTTCGAATTTAAAATCCATTTATTAGCTTAACTATTTAGCAGGAATAATGCTGTAAAGTTATCTAAATAATACATTTTCTGATTTTCCAGAGGCTGAGATGAACAACGCTTCGGAAAGTTGTTCGTCGAGTTGTGGCGGCCGGTTTGGGTCCGTGCACTCGACCATAGATGACCACGATGCTACGGACGACGACATGACCTTCTGCATGTCAAACTACGCCAAGGAGGCCCTAAAAATGATGTACATGATGCGGTCGCACGGGATGCTGACGGACGTGGTGCTCGAGGTGAAGAAGGAGCTCTTTCCCGCCCACAAGGTGGTGCTGTCCGCCGCATCGCCCTACTTCAAGGCCATGTTCACGGGCGGACTGAAGGAGTCGGAGATGTCGCGCGTCCAGCTGCAAGGGGTAAGTTCAGCTCAAGCGCTGCCCTTAATTGGTTGGTTTAATGGATGAACAGTTCGTCCGTTTCGCTCTTTCAGGTCTGTCCCACGGCCATGTCCCGCATCCTCTACTTCATGTACACCGGCCAGATCCGAGTGACTGAGGTGACTGTGTGCCAACTCCTGCCGGCGGCCACCATGTTCCAAGTGCCAAACGTAATCGATGCCTGCTGTGCCTTTCTGGAGCGCCAATTGGACCCCACGAATGCCATTGGCATCGCCCACTTTGCCGAGCAGCACGGCTGCGTTGAACTGCAAAAGAAGGCCAATGTGTTCATAGAACGGAATTTCACACAGGTAAGAATAATCTTCGTTATAAATCTGTCCAGAAAACTACAGCCTTTGCTTGTCCTTTAGGTGTGCCAAGAGGAGGAGTTCCTCCAGCTTTCGGCCTATCAGTTGATAGCCCTGATCCGAAGAGATGAACTGAATGTCCAGGAGGAGCGAGAGGTCTACAACGCTGTTCTCAAGTGGGTGAAATACGACGAGGACAATCGGCACTGCAAAATGGAGCACATCTTGGGCGCCGTCCGTTGCCAGTTCCTAACGCCCAATTTCCTCAAGGAGCAAATGAAAAACTGCGACGTTCTGCGAAAGGTTCCCGCTTGTAGGGAGTATTTGGCTAAGATCTTCAAGGACTTAACGCTGCACAAGTGTCCGGGTGTAAAGGAGAGGACGCCCAACACCACACGAATGATATTCGTGGCTGGTGGTTTCTTCCGGCACTCACTGGACATTCTTGAGGCCTACAATGTGGACGACAAGACGTGGACGACACTGCCAAATCTGCGCATTCCAAGATCCGGTCTGGGCGCCGCTTTCCTCAAGGGCAAGTTCTATGCGGTGGGAGGAAGAAATAACAACATTGGATCCTCCTACGACTCGGATTGGGTGGATCGCTATAGTGCCGTCAGCGAGACGTGGCGTCCCTGCTCTCCGATGTCCGTGCCACGCCATCGAGTGGGCGTGGCCGTAATGGATGAGCTTATGTACGCTGTGGGCGGATCCGCCGGCATGGAGTACCACAACACAGTGGAATAGTGAGTATTATTGATTAGCTAATTGATCTAAAACTTGTTATTTAAATTTATTCAATATCGCGTGGACCGGTAGTTTTCTTATAGCCTATTTAAAACCATTCAAACAAAAGCATGTCAAGGAAGTTTGCTAAATTTTTGTTAATTGGATAATATTATTAGTTAAATATCTGCTATAGCCACATATTAATGGTATATTATAATCTATTTTTAGCTATGACCCAGAACTCGATCGTTGGACCCTTGTACAGCCGATGCATGCTAAGCGTTTGGGTGTGGGGGTGGTGGTGGTCAATCGGCTGCTCTATGCCATCGGAGGATTCGATGGAAACGAGCGCTTAGCCAGCGTAGAGTGCTATCATCCGGAGAACAATGAGTGGAGTTTCCTGCCACCGCTACAAACGGGTCGCAGTGGAGCGGGTAAGAATGACTAATTGACCCTGCTATCTCCACTTCAACTAATTTCTGAAATAATTACAATCAGGTGTGGCTGCAATCAACCAGTACATTTACGTGGTAGGAGGCTTTGATGGCACGCGGCAACTGGCCACCGTGGAGCGTTATGATACCGAAAACGATACCTGGGACATGGTGGCGCCAATTCAAATTGCACGCAGTGCTCTATCGTTAACGCCGCTAGACGGAAAACTGTACGCAATTGGTGGATTTGATGGGAACAACTTCCTGTCCATCGTTGAAGTCTACGATCCGCGAACGAACACCTGGACGAAGGGAACGCCTCTTAAATCTGGAAGATCTGGTCATGCGTCGGCGGTTATTTATCAGCCAGCGTGCTCGACGACGTTTATGGACTACGAAGAAAGCGACGCTCCACAGCCAGATGGAAGTAACGACGAGGGAAGACACGGGAACTCACCACAAAATCCTTGCGGCAGTGGCAGTCCACATTATCCTGGCACTGCGTCCAATATGCAGTTTCACACTTCATTCGGTATGAGCGGCTGCAATAATTGTGATTCTGAAGTAGACGTGAAGCCAGAAATCCCTCCAGAACGACATAGTTTTCAAATACCCGCCATTAAATCAGAGGAGCTTACCAATCCGAGCTGCCCCTGGTCCAGAATGCAGGAGAGATTTCGAAGAAATACCCCATCGCCTTTCAAGCAGAGAGAGGGGAGCACACTAGAGTTGTCTCATAAATTCGATAAGGCGCGAAAAACATGTATATTAAGCTCAGCAGCGAAAGTTTTTCACAGTCACATCGAAGGTCGTCTGCGAAAACTCACTACGGGAGCCACATGACAATACGAATCCGAACCTCACGCTTAGCCACTACCAAAAACATCATTCATTGTACAAAGCCTGATCGTATACCCCAGAATTCCATGTTGAGAAGGAGCATTCCATTGAAGTATATTGCTAGTGTGTTCACTAGGTGATATTTAGTCAAACAGTTTTTATGGCATCCATAACATTAACTGGCGCTCGTCAGCCCATTTTATAAAGATTGATTAGGGTTAATAGTTGATTAGTGGAAGGAAAGTTTCGTATTTTATCTATTTTGTAGGCATCCATATTGATATCATGCATATTGTACTTTTTTTTAGGATAGGATTATCGAAGGAATTATGTGCATCCATATTAATTTATAAGAAAAAAGCTAGTAATATAAGCTTAATAAAAAACAAAAATATTTTACAAATCTAACCAAGCAACTGTTTTAAACTTTGGTCTTCTTCAATTTATTTATCGCGCATTGAAAAATTGTCGACAAATTACCGACATGTCTTGTGACCGTAAAGTCGGTCATAATTCAATTTCACTGCATTAAAACTCACTCACCGTGACGGCGTCGTTTATTCCATTTCAAAGATCAACTTTTGGGTTTTTTTATCGACTATTCGTGTATTTTGTTTATAAACAAAGGTCTTAACAAGCTTTAGATTAAAGACTCCTTTGTTTTCGGGGTCTTGGCGGATTAAATGACACATGTGTGTTGTCAGTTATGGAAACAATGTTTAGTCCACCCATTTGCAATCCTTTGATAGCCGACTGGAATAAGTTAAATTAATTAAATTACTTTGCCTTATAGGATTGAGACTTTATTCTGAACCTACCATTCTTCCAGGACCTAGTCCACGGACCTTGACTCGAACTGTCTTCCAACCCAATTCAATGGCTTTCTGTAATAAAATTGTATAATTTTATTAGCTTTATATCTTGGATCTTTTAAAGATTTATGTGATTATGACTTTCCTTTTCAATAACTTGGAACAGATAAACTTTATAGAATTTAGTCAGAATTCACAAACGAGATTAATATACATATCTACTGCCCTAGCATTACTGATCAAGAAACTAATGAATATATATACTTTATAGGTTCGGAAAAAGCCTTATTACTGCGTTACAAAACTCTCTTTTCAAAGGTAATAGTTTACAGAGTGACAGTGATATGTTCGAACCGTATCTCAATTAGTCAAAGACTGGAATATCAACCAAACCTATCATGGTCTTTTCGGATTATCATCCTCCTAAGATTCAACTTACTCCACTAATGGTAACAGCAGTAGCTTGCGCAGCGATGTTGGTTCCCTTGCGGGTGTTTTTGAATCCCTCAATGCCACAGGATCGTATCAGCCGGAGGACTCCTGAAAGTAGAGCATACTTTAGTAATGTATACAGGTGTTAAGGAAACAATCCAAGTGGACAACCTTTGTGATCCGTGACGGAAATAATTGTGTTGTTGGGCGAAACGCGTATGTTGCAGATGGGCAGTTCGTTGAAGGGGATTCCATTGAACAATTGGCTGGCGGTGCTGGCATCCGGAAAGAACTTGGCCTTGCTGTGGGTAAATAAGGCAATATATCAGTTGTGGTTTCACTAAAAATTCACTAACAATTACCCACCGATTGATAAGAGTATCGATGTCCACCGTTTTCTCGCCCACTGTTCCTTCGTCTTTGGCCGGCAAGGAGGCCAGCATTTCCTTGCGGTCCTCCGCCTTGCGCCAGCACACGCCCGTGTGTATCCTTGAGGTCTGGAGGGGCACAGCCGGCAAGGTAATGCTCCGCAGAGCACTTAAAAATACAGTTTTAAGTGACATTTTTAATTTAATTCGCAGACGGTGTACAAAAATCAAATTACATCACACCGCCAGTCTGGCAACACTGGCAGTGTTGGCTAATAGGCCACAACAAGTGGCAGCGCTTCGTGGTGACTGGCAAAGAGCAAGAAGAAGACTATTTTCACGTGTTTCTGTTTTAAGTTGGTTTTGATTCCGGCAATCCTCGTGTAAAATGGCTCTAAAAAGGTTGAAGAGTGAGTATATAGTATATCTTTTACGCTAATATTGCTTTACACGTCGCTATCACCTTCGCAGCTAAAAAATCCAAGAGGTTGACCGGTCGCCTGAAGCACAAGATCGAGAAGAAGGTGCGTGACCACAACAAAAAGGAACGTCGTGCTGCTAAGAAGAATCCCAAGAAGGGCAGCAAGAAACAGAAGCTCATCCAGATCCCGAACATCTGCCCCTTCAAGGAGGACATCCTGAAGGAAGTAGAGGAGGCCAAGCAGCGCCAGGAGGCTGAGCGATTGGCCCGCCGCGAAGCCTTCAAGGTGGAGCGCGAGCAGAACAAGTTCAAGTCGCTGGAGTCAATGGTCGAGGATGCCGACATGCGGAGCACCGTGCACGGCATTATGCACGAGAACGATGCCCAGGATGAGGACGAGAAGAAGTACAAGAATGCCGTCACCCGTGAGCAGTCCCTGAAGCAGTACTTCAAGGAGTTCCGAAAGGTCATAGAGAACGCAGACGTTGTCCTGGAAGTGGTGGACGCACGTGATCCGCTGGGAACCCGCTGTAACGAGGTGGAGCGCGCCGTTCGAGGTGCTCCGGGCAACAAGCGACTGGTCCTGGTGCTCAACAAGGCCGATCTGGTGCCGCGCGAGAACCTGAACAACTGGATCAAGTACTTCCGCCGCAGCGGTCCCGTGACCGCCTTCAAGGCCTCCACACAGGATCAGGCCAATCGGCTGGGACGCCGCAAGCTGCGCGAGATGAAGACCGAGAAGGCCATGCAGGGATCCGTCTGTATTGGCGCCGAATTGCTCATGTCCATGCTGGGCAACTACTGCCGCAACAAGGGCATCAAGACCTCGATTCGCGTGGGCGTTGTAGGCATCCCTAATGTGGGAAAGAGCTCCATCATCAACTCGCTGACCCGCGGCAGATCTTGCATGGTGGGCAGCACACCAGGAGTTACCAAGTGAGTTTCGTTTTATCCCCCACGTGGGTTTTTCTCTGCATCCGTTTTATAACGCTTTCTTTTTCCCTTATTTTTTTAGGGCGATGCAGGAAGTAGAGCTGGATTCGAAAATAAAACTAATTGATTGCCCCGGAATCGTGTTCACCAGCGGAGCTGAAAACTCACATGCTGTTCTGAAGAATGCACAGCGCGTGGGCGATGTGAAAGATCCCTTCACCATCGCCGAGAGCGTTTTAAAGCGCGCTAGCAAGGATTACTTCTGTACCATGTACGACATTACAAGCTACGACACATTCGAGGAATTCTTCGCCAAAAAAGCAGCCAGAATGGGTAAGTTTATTACGTCATAATTGGTATGGAAAATAATAATAATAACTTATCCTAATCCAACCATAGGTAAATTTCTGAAAAAGGGAGTACCCGATGTTGTGGCAGCCGCACGAAGCGTGCTGAACGACTGGAATACGGGCAAAATCAAATACTGCACACAGCCTCCGGAAGTTAAGGAAGCCGAAAGTGTGCACTTAAGTGCCTCAATTGTACACTCCGAGGCCCGCGAATTCGACGTGGAGAACTTCGAGTCCATGGAGACAGAGATTCTGGAGCATTGCGCTGTGAAAACTGATGACATTATGGAAATAACGTCTACAGGGCCACTAGAGATCAGACAACCGCGTGAAATAGAGAATCCTGCCGATAAATTGTCCGAAAATTTGGTCATAAACGAGAAGGAGAAACCTGCCAAGGGTCGCAAGCGAAAACTGGATGAAGAAAAGGAGAAGGTAGATCCCAGTCTACTCCTGGAAGGTAAGCAGTGAAGAATGTTCTCAATGGAATTGTATTAACGTCCAAATTTTGTTTACTTCCAGAAAACCAATCCCTAAACAAAGGCATTAAACAACTGCAAAAGCAAAAGAAGAAACAGAATGTTCGCAACGAGAAGAAAATCTCCAAAATTACAGACGTTCTGGATAGCTTTAGCTTAGGGTCATCTTCCACAAAGGCAGAAAAATACGATTTTGATGAGGATTATGTGATTGAATAAGTTCTGCCTTAGTTTTAATCAATTAATAAATCTGTTGATGGTACACTGTAATATAGAAAAGTGTAATATCTCCACAAAAATTTTAATTTCCCCCTGTTTTTACTTTGGATGATTTCAGCCACTTCAAATGAAATTAAATTCCGTTTACCGATTGTTTTTGTAAATATATTGAAATTTTATTACAATTTTTTAAACTTAACAGTATAACTGCACTGATTAAATATTTGATCATATTGAAGCTATTGTATGAATTTATGCCTGGTCATCAGACTTTTTACATGCGGAGAAATTTTTAAAATCATCCCAGTAACTTTGCTCATGAGTACGTTTAAAGTTTGGTACTATTTTTTATAGTGCTTTTTTGGAATTAAAATATACATACAATAATCACGTACCTATTTTCATTATGAATTTACTGAACACGGTCTTCTTTTAACAGTGAGAAAAATGGTAACAATAGTTTTACGTGGATCGCATTTATTCTTAGAACGAAATACATACAAGGCTGGGATTCTAGGATGGCCTACATACGGTTTGGTTTGGTACAGAGGTTAAAAGACCTAGCGCATGGATTTTAATTACTACACCAAAGCCTCGAATTGTCATTTCCTACAGGTGGAAGTGCAACCGAAGTTGGTGCTAGTGAACGATAAATAAACGAAGGATGATATCAGATTTAAATAAAAGCTTTTTAAGTTACTAAGCTGACAGATTATAAAAGATGAGTGTATGTTATGACAACGAAAACAGTCAAAATATCAACATAAAACAAATAATGTTCGAACATGACGTATGCTTTCTCAAAGCCAATTTTTGTCCCCATGCGCTAGAGTCTAGAACCGTATTGAATGGTTTGTATGGTGTTCTTTTCTTTTAACCTAGGATCTATGCAGCTACTACTGAACAGATTTGTATTTCAGTGATGTTTGGTTTCATTTGGGTGGGGTATAAATAAGGGGCTTGGGCTCTCTTTTAAAAACGTCGCATAGAAAAGGTAGTGGCTTCTGAATGTTTTATCGTAACTAGACTATCTGCCATTCTCGAAACTGTTAACCCTGATGTGCCTTCTGTTAAGTATGTATACATAAGTTAAGTATTTATACATATCATATAGCTACTGGCAATGGAGCTCTAGCCCCACGCGTCGGTACATTCTACATGTGTATATATATAGAGTGAATCACAGGATTTCAATTTTTGCTAAGTATTTTTAACAATCAATTACTATGTATTTCGCCCCCGACTCGCAGCCGCTTCTCGACTCCTCCTCCTCCTCCTCCTCTCACTTAATGCGACTCAGATGCGTTAAAATTAATTTCGATGTGTCTACTAGCAGTAATTGAAACTTGTTTCGTAATTATGTATATTAACATTTAAAATGATTTCTTTTGCAGTCCTTTGTTGTTCCAAATTATTGGTTGTTTACTGGTTAACTGGCGGCCCGATCTCCTGCCCGCCAGGCACCTCCATCTCGTCCTCGTCGCAGGATAATCCGTCAGGGCGCACACCTGTCGGCACAGCCTGGTCAGCAACTTCTGCGCCTTCCGAAGCAGTTGGCGCGATCGCCAGCTGCCCACCCGGTCGTATCCGTATCCGTATTCGCATCCGCCACCCAATGGCTCCGCCGGGTGATAGGATGCCGGTTGAGGTCCTGCCGAAAGGGCCTGCAGCAGGTACTGTCACCGCAGGTGGCTGAAGTGCACCTCCAGCCAGCAGGGGCAGCCCATGATGTCCTGTCTTTTGTAGGCGGGTCCCCAGCCCTTGGCGAAGCTGATCTTTATGCTGAAGTAGTCGACGGGTCCCATGTGGTGATGTCCTTGCTGTTTCATGCTCAGCAGTTGAGCCCTAAAATAAATATATAGAAATGCTTTATTAATATACAAAATCAATGATTTTAGATGTTTTTTAAAGAATAGAAGGGTATTGAAAAAATATTGAAAGATTTTTAATAACTTATAAGTTTTTATAATTTTGAATAGAGTTTTTAATGTGTAGGATTCCTTATTTTAAAAACTTGGTGAACTTAAAGAACAAAATGAAGTAAAGACTTCTATTCTTATATTTTTTCAATTTAATTTCTCAATTTTTTTAAGCTCAAACTATTTTTTTAACAAAACATTCTAAGGATAATAATTAAATTAAAAGAGAAACCTTACCTATTTGTTTCAAAGGCCTTCAGGCAGTAGCCGGGCATCACTTTGCACACACGATCCAGGTTCTCAGCCAGGGTGGGGGAGTCTACGAAGACGGGCGTATTTCCACGGTTGTAGATCCAAACATCGCCGTTCTCCAGGCTCAATGTGACCCCTGCAAAGAGTAACCTGATTAACTGGTGCCACCAAGATAAAAACCACTCTTTTTCTTACCCAATCCGACTTTCTGCCGCGTAGTTTGCACCGCCTCCGAGTGGATCTGCTGCTTGCCTGCGGGAGTAAGGTCACGTAGGCACATGCTGTCCCCTTCACTGCCCACGATCCCATCCGTGTAGATATTGACTGCTTTCGTTCTGGCATTAAAGAACTCCCCGACGCGGTGGGCCAACTCCCAGTAGGCGATTTGGCACCAGACCTTGCTGTTGATGTTATGATCTGAAATATACAAGATAAACAAAGTTATTTAGAGATATGGTTTCAAAATTTGGAAAATAACAACTGAGATTAGATAAAAATCTTAACGTATTTCTAAAAACCTTTTTTCGACCATAAAATTATCTAAAATAATATTATTTTCTATTATTATTATTAAGAAAACTACATTTCATTGAAGCAGCTTAATCAATTATCATAATTTAAGCATATTTACGATCACCACTAAATTGGATCTGAAGCTTATATCTTTCGCACTTTACCGGCCGCTTAAGTAAACGCTTGAAGATTACGATGTCAAGTTAACTTGCTAATTTATTGGCCAGATAGCGGAATCATTAAATTCTTAAATATGCCTGCGATAAAGTTATTCCCATTAATAACTATTATTTAAATTGCAATCTTGTAACTCGCATACAAATTGTAGGCTAAAGCGGTAATAACTCTTTCGCCGGCCAATAAAATGTGATTTAAAATTTGCCATAACATTCTCAGAGATATCGGGGGAGTACGAGTTATATAGCCATATCGGTTGGGAATACAGAAAGAACGAAGAGACGACGACGACGGAGACGGAGACGGCGACGGCGAATTGAGCGAGTCGCACATTCAAACAGGCGCATTCACATTACGTTCACACTCACTTGTGTGCTCAGACATTTAAATGGTAATAATTTTGGCGCCAGGGCATTACGTAAACAGACCGGCGTCGCGTATTTGGAGTGTGTGTGTGTGTGTGGTATTCATTCGCGCATATATCGGCCTGAACGACTGTATATATGCACATATATACAGATGTGGAGAGCAAACCCACAGAGTCTGTTTATGGGTTCATTTGTATATTCCGATTCCGAACGCGTGTCGGGCCAATAATAAAGTGAGAAACAAGTGCAACTCTTTATTCGAAATCCTTGCTAACGAGACTCAGCGAGAATGTTTATGTGTGTGGGCCTTAAATACAAATTATTTGATATTTATGGCCGCATTAAACCATGCATAAATTTCAAAATTTATATTTAATTAAAAGAATATACCTATGAATAGCACCGAATTAGTAAACAAAATGCGATGAATTCAACTTTCGAGAGTCGTAAAATCGCACAATGCAAACATTGCGTATACGCCACCGTATCATATATATATATATATATGTATGTACCTTTGGGTTAATACCTACTTCAGATGACACCATTTACCATTGTCAGCATAAACACACCCTTGTCTTGGGAATTTATCAATCAACAATGGCATAAAGTGCATTGTCAGACAACACAGTGCAAATATCGCGCATACGCCATGGCGGCCAAATTGCCAATTGCAACAATGCCAGCGGGTCGATAGTCGATTGCCGCTGCAGTTGGCCAGAACGGCGAGAGCCAATTCGAGCGGCACACACAATACACAATCGCTCAGCGATTCAGGGGAAAATCGAGGAAAAATCGAGGAAAATCGCAGGGAAAACGGCCAACACAATGGACAGCACGCGCTCGCCGAGAATAAATCGGAACGAAAAGGCCGAAAGGCGCTAAAGGCCAAGCCCAGGCGGGCGGCAGTGGCGCCAAGTAAAAATATATATCGCAATAAATCCGTAGACGGCTTTTAAAATTTTGCATGGCAAAGAATGTGCCGAAAGGCGGGAAGGGGGGGTTGAAAAAGCAGCAGGCGGGTGCAGAGGGGGCAGCGGGGGCGTTGGACGCTGCAAGTGGCGCCTGTCCGATGTTTACCTAATTAGGTCGACGCCGGCGATTCCGTCGCGTCTCGCCATGGCCACGAAAAACTGTTTACCCCACCAGGCTGGCGTCGCCAGCGCGCTCAACTGGGCGAGAACTCGCCAAGATTGCGGGCCAGTGAAGTTGATCCGGGCGAAAGGTGATTTGGAAAATGGGGGAACCATCAAATTGGTCCCTCAAACAGTTTGAAATTGTATATTTACTTGGGCATTTCGACAGGTTCCGCCGTATACTTTTCACTTTATGTGCCATATTTTCCTAGGTTTTGGTCTGGATAAATAAATTGCTCAGGAATTTTTATTTGCAGATAGGAAATATGGAAAATATGGAATTTCATTTTTGTTTCGCTTAAATAAATAACTCATTTAGGTGGAAAATTAGAAATATATTTTTACAGAACGATTCTATAAGAAACAGATACTTTAGTGTACCTGTTCTACCTATAATATTATAGATTACAGAAGGATTATTTATCTTTCTATACGAAACATATACTTTAAAATACCTGTTCTACATATAATATTTCATATTTGATACCATTTTCCAAGATTTTTTGACTTTTCAGAACTTCAAGTGATTAATGGCAGGAAAATATTTGGAAAATGGTTTGTAATGCGAAACGCATTCAACTCTGAAACGTTTGGTATGCTTGGAGGGTTCTGCTTGAAAGATCTACATACCTACTGCAGTTTTTCCTGTACTACATATTTGTAAATTCGTAGCGCCGCTTCATGGCTCTTGATTCCCCTCGCTAATATTTATGTAAGTAGGTACATAAATGTACATACATTTGTGTTAGATGCCCGAATCCACGGGCTGCTACATCATCTTTAAATTTAGAATATTTTATCTTCAATCTGTATGCATGTGTGGCAGTGGCCTGTAAGTTTGTTGGTGGCACACATGTGGTGCCTTCGGGGAAACACGGATGTTCGACTTGTGTGTGCCCCATTTCAGTGGAGTCCCACCGGCGAAGAAGTTGCATTAATGCAATTAGGTGATTAAATCGATTGCTCAAGAAAACAGAGTAAAAGCATTGAGACTATCGGCTTAGTTATAGAATAATCCTAATAAATCTCTAAAATATAATGGAATTTTAGAGAATACTTTTAAGATTTTTTAAAATATTTTAGAAGCATTCCTTACATTTAAAAAAAAATGTAAAGCATTATCTTCGTAGTTACAAAATCTCTAGAAAGGGTTTGTAAAATAAAAGAATATCCAATTAAACTCTTTCTCTACTTCTGTATAAATTGACCGAAAATTTAAACTGTTAATAAGATTATCTATAATCATTATGATATCCTGAGAAACTGGGTAAAGATACCCAATAAACCACCCAAACATATTCCGAGTTCAAAGAGTATGCAAACAATGTGCATTTGTCAAAACTGTGATGGGAATCAATCAATTTGGAATCTCAATCTATTTTTAACTGGCCTGTCACCCAATCGTCGTAAAGCCGCAACTTAACGGTCCATTTAAATGTAATAGTTTTCCGTCGTTTTGTCGCCAGTACAATGCCATAAAAAAAGCCAAATGGACGATGGTGTCTGTGTGTGTTTGAGTTCTGGCCAGTTTCGGTTTCACGGTGCCGTCTCAGTCGCCGGGTAATGGTAATGCCGCGAATGATATCATAGCCCCCGTAGGACCCGTAGAGCCGTTGCCCCTGGTACCCCTTTCACCCCCTCCCATTCGAACACTCTTGTAAGTTAGCACTAAGATTGTGGCGCCATCGAGAGCGCCAACTCACCTCACTCCTCGCACTCTCTCTCTCTCACTCGCTCTCTGCCTCTCTTTCGCTCTGGCTGCCGCCGCCCGTGTTTGTTTTTCGCTCATTATTTATTTTCATTTCGTTTTTGCTGTTTTCGCTTAAAAGTTAATATCAATATAGAAAGTGACGACCTGACGCGGCAAGCTGGCGCCACGATACAACAACAACTTGCCAGCAAGAGAGAGCGCCGCTCACACACACCACTCAACCAGGGGCCCCCCACACACACGTACATGGCAAAATAATCGCAACACTTTTCGCTCTTCCACTTTTCTACACTGTAAAATATCAGTGTTCATAGGAATAGGAAATTTGACTCACATTTTGTAGGGAAAAATTCGTAAAAAAAAAAACGTTTAGTTCTTTTATTTTGATAAAAAGTAATTTTCTAACATTCAAGTTATGATATCTGACCTAAATCTAGTGTAGTATATTTTTTCTAAATTTCGGTTTTTGATTTCAGAATTTTATAAGAAACCATAGTTCCCTTACACTGATCGCCCAGAATATGAGGGATACCTTTTATAGTGATTAAAGATTGCAACCTATAAGATACATATTTTCTTCCTGTGCATTCTCCCCTATCACCTGATAAGACGGGGGGAGCGTAAGAAGTGAGGGGTTTCGGGTGCAAAACTCACCTTTTCCATCAGTGGTGAACGACTCGAAGAGAGGCGGCTTGAAGATGCTCGAAATGCTGCTGCTTTGGGCGCTCCACGTGCTCAGCGCCGCCGACTTTGCATCGTTCTGTGAGTCTTCTTCGGAATCTGCAAGAATCGGGGAGGGTCACTATACCCAGATCGAAACTCTATATAGTGGGGCGGACTCACCTGCATCTCTCAGTCTCAGCATTTTTGAGCGTTGGTATGGCGGCGGTTGGGCTTCTGAAATGGCATAGTAATGGGATGCGATTGCATTAGATATCTTGCAGATACTTTTGGATGTTATGATACTTTGCAATATATTTTACTTATTTCTTTAGTTTCTTTTGTATTATTTTTCTAAAACTTCATAAAACGCTACCTTCAATAACATCAACATCTTTTAAGGATACCAAGAAATATTATCTCTTTAAGTTAGGATCAAATGAGTTAGAAAGAGTTCAACTGCAATCCTAACTATTGCAAAACAACCCTCTCAAAAATACTGGATAATTGATTTTCTTAAAAAATTCAAAAATAGAATCAATCAAATATACGAAGATTATGAAATTATTTCACAAACTTGGGTTAGTAAAAACCCTTATCTCAACCTTATCAGCTGAATGCAATTTTAAGCATTTCCAAATGACAAGCCCCATGGACGATTACACACAATTTCGAGTTAATCAAAAGTTCGAGTTATAAATGCGCGTCTTCTAGTCGGGGCGCATATAGGATGAGATCATGGTTCGCAAAACTAATACATACTAGTGTTTGAATATTTGAACAGCAAATCGAAACGAAACAAAAACAGAGGGATAGATAGATAGATAGAGATGGGGCATAGAAATAGAGAGAGAGGGCGCGAGCGACAAAGCCAAACAAAAACAAAGGCCAGAAAAACCAAGAAGAAAAGAAAAGGCAGTCGAAACAAACCCAGGCGTAAGCGTAAGCAAGCCAAACATCAGCGCGGCGATATAAAAATAAATAATCTTTGCATATCAGGCAGCCGCACTGGGGGACATTTTATTTTTATTGGCGCAGAAATCGTTTGATGTGCGGCGATCTCCGAATCTCCGAATCTCCGAATCTTTGAATCTGCGATCCCCAAACCCCGAACCCCAATCTCCGATTCCGTTGGCGCTGTGTTTAATCTCGCTTACATTCTACTCCGTTTTCATTCTCTCACTTCACTCCCAAAAAAGCAAACGGAACAGGTCGTTTCTGGTGGCCAAGAGAATGGCGCAAACAAAAGCCTCAATGAATTGCCTGCCAGATCTAAAGATACTACCCATTCAATACAATAAATTCAATAATTTATGAAACGTCGCATTAACATCTAATTGGTTGCATTAGCGTTTTACTTTGTGTCATAAATTTATCTATCATAATATAATATATTTTCTAAAATATCTTAAACATTTCTTGATGGGATACTTTTCATTTAAATTCAAGTAGTTAAGTGTTTCTTTAAATTTCAGTTTAATTATAGGTATGATATAGCTAATGATATAGCTATAGGAAGAATTTAATAAATTTTCTTCTTATCTTATTATATCTTAAACACTCCTTGATGGGATACTTTAAATTTGAATACAAGTTGTTAAGTGTTTCTTTAAATTTAAGTTTAATTATAGTTATGATATAGCTATCTGTGCTATAGAATTAGGTATACGATTTATTTATGGGACTTAAAGGGGCACGGCAAATATGTAAAACAAGCCAGATATAAACGAAATCGGCTTTGCATCTAAATAACATTGATTAGCTTCGTTCGACTCAATTGAATGCAAATCAATGCGATTCATTTAAAGCGAATTAAGATTCAGCAAACAAAAAATCAGAGTATAAGAAGTGCAAATAAAAGCACGAAAACTGGCCATCAAAGTGCAACAGGTAAGCGCAGCTTTTAAAGGGGATTTCTGTGTGTGTGGAGAAGATCTGCAGTAATTCTCTTGGCATTCTGACGGCGCATAAATCGCTTGATGTGCCTCGTCAACGGCGCCCGGCCACTCGACTCGACTCAAATTTACCCAGATCGTGGCGATTCGCCACCGCCGCCGGTCCCCAAGCCCCCAATGTACCAGTTAAACCTGATTACCAGCGGCCGCGTCATCGACGCCAACGTCGAAAATCTAACAATTCTTAAAACAAAAAGTAAAAAAAGTAAAAAATAAAACACGAACGCCGCAGCGAAACCGAAACTGAAACCAAAGGGAGAGCCAACCATTCCAGCACGCCGTCAACAATCTGATGGATGGATATGGATCGTATGACCAGTCGGCGAAATAGGCAACTGAATATTCACGGTTCTGGGTTTCGGGTTCTGGGTTCCCGCAAAAGAGTGCCAGTCTATTGAGTCAGATTGCAGTAATTGAAATTTAAGCTCGGCAATTCCACCAAGTGGCCCACAGTTTTATTTATCGGCCCTGCTCCCGATTTGTACCCTGATTTGGAAAGAGTTATTAAAATATATTTTACCCATTTTAATGGGGATTTTATTAAAGGGGATATTGTAATATTTTATCTTTGAAAATATATTTGAATTTATTTTTGGTAGGAGGAATAGAACATGTCATATAAGATCAATATAAAATTATTTACTTTGGTTCACTGTTCCCTTAGCACTCTTAAAGCAAACCTGACACAGAATAAAGCTCAACTGCATACTATTCCGAGTATACAACGTAATTAGTCAAGTCTGCCCCCTTGAAAACCCCTTGAAAACCATTGAATTGGCCCAAAACGATTTCGACCAGCGCAAATATGCCTGCATAAATATGTATCTCTGGCCGATCCGCGAGAACACACAAAAACCCTCGACCGCAGAGGCCCCGAGAGCCCGAAAGCTTTATGGGCAAGAACCGCACCTCTGAATGGGGATCCGATGGATGGGGCCGTGGCACGCAAAATGATCCTTTTTATGGGTGCTCGCTGCGCGGAAAGGGACGCTCGAGACTCGAGTCGCTGGAGGAGCCGCAATGTCCAAAGACCCAGGCACCACCGATCGCCGGACCACTCGTCGTCGTCGTTACAATTCCTGGAATTGTGTTCCCCGGCCGATGCGGATAGAATAACATTATCGACTTGTTTAATGTGTTCGGCGCCATCATTAAAAAACCAGTCACTGTCGGGACGTCGTCCATCCGCCGTCCAGACGACGATGACACAGCCAGCAGAAGGCCCGTTCCCTGTTCCCAGTTCCCTGCTGCCCGATTGCCTTTTTCCAGTTGCCAGTTGCCAGGTAAAGTGGCACAGGTAAGCGACCAGGTAAGGGAGGCTGTATCTGTGTATCTTCGTATCTGTGTATTTGTATCTGCCGACCGGCACGAACAGAGTCTTCATGTTTCCCAAAAGATTGTGTTTTGTGCACAGGAATGTCGGTATAGACATGCCTTTTTGCCATCACATCTACAGTGATTATCGGTTAGAGGAAAGACTCTGAAAGTGCTGGCGGAAAAAAAAGAGCTGATCTTAATCTTGGTCGCTATTAAGTTAAGCATCAACAAGTAAACGTATGCAATTTCCTAATTAATTTGTTCGCTATCTCCACATCTCTTCGAGTACTTTTACTTTTGGATTACCCTAATTAGAGGTTTTTTAATGGTTCATAATAATACAAAATAAAAATGTACATTAAGTTCCAGTAAAAAAATAAATACATATGTAATAGTTATTCGATCTACAATTCACAAATATTATATTATAACCAATGGGGTTAACATATTTGGTGTTATTTACCAAGAAAGTTGCATACAAGTTCGGGGAATCGATTTGATAAGGAGGTCTATGCATAAGCACTCCACCACTAATTCCCTTTTTTCAGAATTTGATAAGTACCAGTTGTATAGATACTCTGATTTTCATTCTGCACATGGCGCACAAGTGGGGTTTGGTTTCAATTTGAGGTTAGACAAGCTCCCCCATATATAAAACCACTGCCGATTGATGAAAACAACCCACACAGATGATGTATTACATGCATGCAGTTTAGTGCTGATATAATAGTCCGATTAGATTAACACTATAACACTAGAACGGCGATCCATGTGGCCGGTCATACAGTTGTAAGCTCGGCCGAGTCCGGGCGATACGCACGTTCTAGATAACGTTCGAAGTGCCCAGTAGAACTGTTGGCCGGGGAAATGGGTTAAAAATAAATCGCACATCAGCTATCGTCCATCGCTTTCAACCGTGATGAAATGTTAATTCTACGATGTAAATGCACGGTGCATCTTTCAATCTGCATTCGATGTACGGGTGTATAATGCCCACACATGCAAATGGCACAGCGTATCTATTTATTTTTTATACGCCATCGAAGTGTGTGCATGCGCGTGCTAAAAATAAAAACAAACAAATCGGAAAGCGCACATGTATGTAATGTACATATGTACATGCACATGCTCCGATGTTTGCCCGAGTGTACATAGTGCGAATGGGATCTCTAAATGATGCGCCAACTAGCTGGTGGCGACGGATATGCCGCGGCCTCAGATACAGTCGGGCCTCTATATGTTGAATGTTTTGCCAGTAAATACAATATTGGTTTCGTATCCTAAACCTTGAATTGAACTTTTTAATAACAATAAAAATTTTGAGACCCAGGAACCACTAGTTTTATAATTTTTCAACTAGCTTTAAATTCTGTGTATAGGATACATTTTTAATAATAATTTTAGTAGGTTTCTAAAAATTTGTATGGAATCATACAGGAAAAAAATTTTTAAGATACTTATTAATAATAAGTTATTATATTATGTTATTAGTTATTATGTTTAAAAGATACGCAAGTATTTTTTAATGTAGTTTTGGAAATTTTGAAATTGTTTTAAAGCTCTAGAAGTTTGATCCCGTTTGAGTCATGGGAGTAGGACTGTATTTCGAGTACTCGGACGAGTACGGCTAATGGGTAGTGGGTAACGGACTCCGCCGACTTTGCTTTAGCTTTAGCTGGCGCATTTGCGTTGGCGACGACGCCTGATTATTTCCTGGCGCCAGTTTCTAAATTTACGCAAATTATTTTGAAAAGAATTTAGTCGCCGTCATGTTGGGCCGACCGTTTGCGTGGCGCTTTCACGCACATTCTACGCCGCTCTCTCCGCTCCCCCACGTGTGTGTCTGCGGGTCGTGATAAAGCGGAATAAATGAGCCGGAGAGCGGTGGATTCGGTGGGTGTGTGAGTGCGGTATCGGTGTCTGTGTCTGGGCAAAAGTCAAGGCGGCGGCGCACAGTGAGCGCACACGGCAAAAATTTTATAAGATACTTAGTTTTCACCTAAATATTATTCCTAAATTTCGACTTAATCGTTGTATCTTAAACGTCCAGAAAAGCTAAGGAACTATTTTTTAGCCATTAGAGATTCGAAGTTTTGGTTTATTTGATGATTTTTTTGGGAACTATAATTGCAATGTCATTTATAAATATTTTTTACGTTTTCAGAATAAAATAACATATTTTAAAAAATACCAAAAAATCTAAAAAAAAATTTTTTTATCATGACCAATAACGATTTGTTTGTTTTCTGTGTAGGAACTTGAAATCCGTCTTCTGCGGGAGCAATTTAATGCCTAATACAGGTACAGATGCACCTTGTATCTGGCTCTTTTCGCTTTGCTCCGACTCTCCAGACCAGACCGAAAAAAAACTCACTCATAAATACAAATACCCACACCACTGCAGAGTGCAGCCCATGCTCGTTTGCAAAAAAATAAAATTGGCGAGCGGCTTTTTCGTATGGATTTTGCATGCCGCATCGCCGTTGCGCGTGTGTGAGTGCCTGTCGGTGTGCCCTGGCGCCACCAAATACACGCGCACCGCATATCTGTGTGTCTGCACCTACAGTGGCGGGCACAAGTATTGGCACAGCTGGCGCTTAGATTGCTATTAGCTTTTCCACCCGCCATAAAGATTCGGATAAGGTATGAATTTATTGAGGGGGAAACCCATTGCAAATGAGTTTCATTCGATCTTAATCTAGAGAAATAAACTCGAACTCATTTTTTAAGCGATACCGGAAGAGGAATTGATAAAATAAACTTTTTCCAAGAAACCTTCCGAATATATTTTTTATCCAACCAAACTCACAAGAAACTCCATTTATAAATTTCAATTGCAAAAAAGTGACTTTAAATAAATTCAACAAACAAATTGATTTATCAGAATTTTCCATTAAATCAATACGGAACATTAAAGTTCTAAATATTTATTTCAAAATATATTTGAATTAGGAAATATATTAAAATTTTATGTATCATGTAAATATTATGTACCATTAAAACTCCCCACCTGTTTCGAAACTTTTAAAAATAAAAGGAAGTTTTAACTATTTATTTGAGTTAGGAAATATATTCTAAATCCCATAATATTATGGAAATGCTTAATATATTATGGTACCATTATCTCAAAGATACCCGTTTCCTACCTGTTTCGGGCTGGTGCAGGATGCGGAACCAGTGCAGCGGATTGCAGCACGTGTAGACGCAGTCGCGGGCGGCGGGACAGACGGGCAGTCGCTTCAGCTCCTCGCCGCTCCTTAGGTTCGGCCAGAAGAACAGCCGGCTGGCGGTCACATGCTGCTCCTGATCCGCTTCCGTCGCGCAGGATATGAGGATGCACTGCAGGTAGGTGGGTGCGGTGGCCACGGCATCGCGATGCGTCCTGGTTGGCGGATCCACGCGACTCTTGACCGCCAGCAGAAGTTCGGCGATCTGCTTCCGCTTCAGCTGCTTCATCAGCGCATCGAAATCCTCGCGTATCCTTCTCCCATTCTGGATTTGGCTTGCTGGATGATGGGCGGAGGCGGAGACTGCAATCGAGGTGGTGGATCCGCTGCTGCTGGACTCCGTCGCCCCGCCGCAGCAGTTCCGAAACATGGTCGCAAAGGTGGTGGCACTCAACATCCGGCGATCCACCTGCTGGACGGGATTCCGATTCCGATTCCGTTCCCGGCTCCGCTCCTGATCGCTTTCGTCGATCAACATATCGTCGCAGGAGCTTGCGCAGCTGCAGCCATGAGCGGTAAAGCAGAGGTCGGATGCTGACGGAGGCGGCGGCGGCGGCGACGACAACGGATCCTTGTGATTTGGCAGGCGGCGGTAGGGATGGCTGTTGTTGTTGTTGTTGTGGTGGTGGTGGCCCAGATGCAGACTGTGACAATAGCCGGAGCCGGAGTTGGAGTTGGAACTGGAGCCGGAGCAGTCCATGGCGCAGGACATCGAGCTGTACGGCGGCGGCGGCGTCTGCTGGCGCATCGCCAGTGAGTCCTCCTCCTCCTCCCCGGGGCAGGAGTAGCCGGAGCCGGGATGAGGGCGGGGTCGATGTGGAGGGGGCGGCGGCCGTGGTGGCTGGACGGGCGGCGCTGCTGTCGCCCCATCGCACGGACCCGGATTGTTTCTGAGCGCATAACGCCATAGCTCTTTCTTCTTTTCGCTTGGGAATATCATGGAGGGACATACAGTTTTGCGGTAACATCGATCCTATTGTATGCGCATTATTTGTAGTCGACTAACTTGGTTCGCGGACTCGACGGGGCCGGCTAGTCACGGTAGGATTACTTTGTTTCAGTTCGGTTCAACGGGGTGGGTCTCTGTGTCTGGGAACCGGGGTTTCTTTGGGGCGGGGTGGGGGGTAGCGAGGGTCTAGGGAACTTGTTAAATTGTTTTTTTTTACTACTCCTCGTACTCGTATCACTCGTTGGCTTTGATATGCTTTCGACGGGTTTGATATGTATCGTCCAGTGGTGTGCACTCTGCAATAAAAGAGGAGTATGTTGATTAGTCACTGGCCTAATTGGTCTTCCGAGCATCGTTAAATGCACTCGTGTTTATGTCAAGCAGGGGTGGAGTTTAAAGGGGGTAGGGATACAACTAATCCTCACAAAATGTATTTAACATATAAAATATCTGTAATATTACATTTATAAAATAGTGCTTAGCAAGTCAATAATTTTAAAGGATTGTATTTAATTTAATGAAAAAATTTGTTGTTTTATTACTAATTTACTGCTTTAAATCTAATTGTATTCTTTTGAAAGCAAATATTTTTTTTTTTGAGACTCGGGACTCTTGTTAAAAAAATTCTCTAAATTCCACTTATAAAGGAATTGTCCACTTTTTATCGCATGCTTATAGTGGGTCTCTAAAAATAAACAAGGATCCTTAATATTTATGAAATAAGCTCCACAGTTCGAAAAACTTTAAACGATAAATAGGTTGAGACTACTAATTTCTTAAATCATTTTTTAATTCCCACTTTAAAGACATTTTTGGAATGACCCCTTGTACCGATTTCCAGACTACGCCCCTGGTGCCAGGAAAGGAATCTGCTTGTGGATCGCTTGAGTGAGTAATGCCCCCTCCACCTTAACGACCCCTCCCCCTCTTTCACAGACGGACAGCCGACGCCAGTGCAATATGCAAAAGATCTGTGCGGCAGCATCAGCTGTCGGCGGAAAAGAGACGGCCAGAGGTGGGGGAAAGGGGCAGGGGCAGTGGCGCTGGCGGTGGAGAAAGAAGGGGAAAAGGGGAAACGAACGAGGAGCGCCGCAAATTAACAGCCCAAATATGTGTGTGTGTGGCCCATGCGAGCATTTCCATTTTGTTGCTGGCATTTCTTGCGCTCCTTATCGACGACAAAAGTGGCGCCGCCGGCATGACGGCAACAACAAGAAAAAAAGCAACAAAATTACGAGTCAGCCCCACAAACACGCTCACCAACATACACACACTCGCGCTCTCTCGCTCACTCACACTTACAGAATGCTTGCGTGCAGAGTACAAAAAAAAAGGCAGGGCGGCGGGCGTGCGAGCGAGAGGGAAGCGCCTGGCGCCACTGACGTAATAAAAGAAATAATAGTAACGATGTCGGCGGCAGAGGCGTCGTCGGAATGGCGCCACACCAACACAGGGGCGCCGCAGACAGACACACGGACACGGACGAGCGACGGTCGGTTTGTCAGCCGGTTTGACAAGTTGAAGAATCAACAATTTAAGGTTGAGGTGAGGTGGGTATGGAATAATCTACCGTAGCCGTGGTCAGAAGAGAGCGCCCGCTGTGTGTGGTGGGAATCGAAGGCACTCTCGAGAAACTCTTCTGAAAACCCAGAATGTCGGGAACTTATAGGTTCTACAAGCGTTCTTAAAGTCTTCCTTCGGATCAAAAGTTCTGAGCCAAATATCGGATCAGAACTTAAAAAATGGATAGATATCGAAATCAAATCTTTAACTTCCATAGATACAGATGTACCTTTAAATACCATAGATACAAATGTATCTTTCAATAGAAAAGACTAAAATACTTTTTTTGAATAATCTTATAAAAAATTTTAGAGTATTTAGCGAATACTTTTTCAATAATAATGCGCATTTCGAAACTAGCACATATCTATAAAACAATTGAAAGAAAGCCTATATGCAGCCCATATTCAAGACTTTTTATTAAAACCGCTGAGTGATTGTTTTCTACAAATTGGCATTCACAAATTTAAGCATTATATATGTACTTATGTACTTTCTGATAATGAAAGCATGACTAATTGGAAGTTCAATTGGAAACAAACGCGATTTGGTAACAGATACTCGCACCTTGATTAGGAGATATGCATTAAATAAAAAACAATTTATGAAGGGAACTTTGAAAACTACCAAAGTTGATAGCCGGGTTCTACAGCTTTGAGCAGAAGATACCATTAGTTAACCTTATGTAAAAGTGTAAAAACAGGACTAGAAAATATTGAATGCTATCCATAATCACAAACTTCCAATCTATTATTAATATTTTACATAATCACGAGTGCATTTCCTCAATAAAAATAGATTTTAACAAAATGTAAAACGCGAAAATAAGTACTTACTGTTTCAAGATTGTTTAGCAAGTATCCGTTTTATCCTTTCCTTTTATAATAATATTAGATATGTATGCGTATACTTGATATGTTTAAAAGTTCACTTGATACTTTGTATCTCACATTGACTGCAGAAAAAATGAATTAATAATGTTGCACAACGGAATTCAATTTGTTTAACACGTGCCGACGGGATTTTGTTATTGGATTGGTAATCGCAGTCGTCTTTCTCCTTTCTTTTTTACTGGTCAGTCACTTTTCGCTATGCATATGTATGTTTGTGCGGGTATTTAATAAGGTGCGAGTAATGTGTTGATTTCGGTTGAATATTATGTTGAAGTAGCCGAAAGCCGAAAGACAATAACAATTTTAACGTGGTGGAAAAGGTGTTTGCTTCTTTTTTGTTGGCTTGCGATTTGCGCTCTGCTTTGATTCTGCCGGCGTCGCTGCCACCGTTATATACGTATACGAATGTTTGTTTGTGTGCCCAGTGGCTGGTAAAAATTGCATTTCCTTTATTTTTTACGATTTTTGCCTAGGTAAAGATAGAAAACACTGCCCATTCTTTTTGTCCCCCGATTCTTATTGATTTTTAATTTGCGCAAACACATTCATACACTCAAACACACACGCACGCAATCGAGATCGAAGATCCGTTATCCGGGCGGAGAATGCTCGCTCTTTCTTCGCACACACATACAATGCATAGAATTCATAACAGCAAAAAAAAAATAAAAGATTTTCGCCTGACGATTTCCAATCCTCTTCGATTTTCACTTTAATTGCACTCACACTTTTTCTATTTCCTCCTTCACTTTTTCAGTTCTGAAGCGTATAGCAACAACAACTCCACTGCACTTGTTTGTTGTTGTTTATTGACGCCCGCGTTTACAACAACAACAACTGAAAAACCCGTAACCGTTGCGAAAAAATATGGAAAAACGAGGAAAAAGTCCGAGTTTCCTGCATTCGATTAGACAATCAAAAACCGTTTAGCAGTCCCGACACACAAATAACATTATTTCGGAATATTTCTCGTGGCAATACGTCAAGTATCCATCTTTTTGTTGATATCTTTCGGATTTCTCGAACGGCAACGAGCACACAAGCGGCGCGGTTGAAAATTGTTGGGGCAATGAGCGCAGCGCTCACGAGCAGCTATGGACTGGCAGTCTTTGGAGCTGTGGGGAATTAACTTGGCCGCTGAGTTTACCAACAGGCTGAGAGAGTTTCGAGAGAAAAATCGCGAGAGAGCGAGATTGAGGAGAATAGAACATTTAGCAACCAAAGCGTAAGAAATAAAAACTATAAAATCTAGTTTTCATTTTCCACTTAAAATAACTAATTTTTTATTCTGAAATTTTCATAAAAAACAGAATAATTCGTTTCGATATCTTTAGAATTTTCACATCTCTACTTCGAGCGCAGAACTAAAGAATCCGAACTGAGAGCGCTGAGCAATCTGGCGGATGCGTGGTGAATTTCGTGCCTCTCCCGCTCACAGATACAACCTGCGCACGCACACCCACACTTTGCTCAATGCTGGCAGTGCCGTTGGAATTAGTGTTGGAAAACGCGGTCATTTTCAAAATTCAAAAAAGGATTACAGAAATTTAAAATTAAAAAAAAATTAAATGCATTATAGCTTTTGAATTTAAAACAGTAAATTGCTTTAAATAGTATTACAATTAGACTGAGCTAACTGCTCATCACGAATTTTATCTGTTTTAAAGAACGATTTTTGAAATTGGTCAATTAGATTTCTTTTTATTTTTTTTAGTTTTTAAAATCTTGGAGAAAACACTTTTACATTTCTAGAGTACATATCCAAAGAAAAATAATTTGAAATATATATTAGCTTGTATATGTTTTTCTAAAATACAATTAACAATCTTTAAGTCGAGTTAAAAATCTTAGATCTCATCTTACATAAATACGACAGTTTTTATTGCAGGAAAAAAGCATCTCTCGATGCAATCGAGACAACCTGAGGAAGCAAACTTCGACATTTAGCGCGGTCAATGTTGCCGCAAAATGTGATGAATGGTTGTGATCAAGGGCATATCAGTTGCATTGCCTTGCCCATGTCTGCCCAAACATACGGACAAACACACGCCCATACAAACTGGCGCCCTGCAGCGTGCCTACACACACCGACACACATTCAAAACGAGCACCAAGGATCGAATCCCACACTGGAAAAAAATGCGTCACTATATTGCAATATAATTAAAGTGTTTAAGGCTTCACTATTTTAAAACAAAAACTTTTAAGGCGAAAATTATCTTGAAGACCTTATCATAGAATTTCAAAACCCCCCTATGTATAAATAATTTAAAGTTTTAGGTTTTGAAAAAAAAAATTTTGGTCGTGCTAAAATTACCAAGATTTGAAAAACCTCTGGTAAAATATGTTGATGCTTATTTTCTCCCAGTGGCAAGCAGACGCTCCAGCAGGAACCCTGGTTCGTCAGTTCCAGCTGAAATACATAATTGTCTCTCGTTTGGACGACTCGAAAACACAAAAGCAAATAGGCTCCCGTCATTACGATAATAACAGGTCGGGAACAGGGAACACAGGCCACTTGTGGAGTGGAACCGGCAACCGCCGATCTTGGCAGGAGGAATTTGATCGCGTCGTGAGCGTTAAATAAGCGAGAGTCGGGCCCCTGACTTGTGGAGGGGTTTGGGCATGGGTTTTACCTCCGGAAAGGACAGCAGGAGTTTGAATACATTATTTTCTTATGAGCCAAAAAGACATTCCGCAAATGCTAAACAAATAATAAGACAGCAAGGAGCAACGTCCCAGAACGCATCTTATTTAAAGAGACTCAATTATTTAGCAATTTGGTTGATTATTTCGCTTTTACCATAGAAAGTAAAAAGAATAGAAAATAATTAAAAACTTTTTTAAAGAAAAATTGTTCTAATTCACTATTGAGAATATGGTTTTCTTCAGATATATTAAATTTAATCGATTTCATTATCATAAAGAATACAATTAAAAAGTATGTATTCTAAATAAATTAGTTAATTAAAACTTTACTTATTGAAAAAAGAGGCGTTTGTTGTTGATGCCCTGTTTGTATTTCGCTTTAACTATATATCACAGAATTGGTGATGAGGCTAATTTTACACGTGCCCATCAAGAGAGTGTACCTTTATAAAACTGACGTCATCTACGCATAAACAAATGCACAACATGGATTAGCATAAATATGTGCTTTGTGTGTGGGAAGGGGTATGGTATATAGTTTCGGTGATATAGTAGATGGTCATCTCTGAAATCTTAACTCGCTCGGCTGTTTACGCGTTGGCATGTTGGGAAAGTATCGGGTTTCCGATTCGTCTTTTTTAAGTGCCGACAAAAACCAGTGGAATTCGGTTCATTCAGAATGTTTTCCTAATTCGCTATCTGAAGAATTCTCGGAAGTTCGGTGGCTGCTAGCGAGAAAGAATCCCGAAAGGGAAGTTGAGCCGAAGAAAAGGTCAGAACCTTAGCTACTTCATTTTAAAAATTTCCCACATTCCCGTCAGATTAAGTTAATAAGCTGTAATGGTACTTGTTCTCCTGACCTTCCGATATGTCTGAGTGATTGTTCAGTTGACAGGGGCCCACTTGGGTGGTCACTCATCCTTGAGAGCTCTTCACTCGCATTCTTCACGAATCTGCTGCAATCCACTATCAGCATCCGACTTCCTCTGAAACCCCGAAGCAGTCGAAATTCCTGGCAGACCTGAAAACCAGTTTAGCATCGTTCCATCATCATCTTATCCTGTGCAATTCTTTGGGATTTCTTTGCCCCTTAACGAGTTCCAGCCTTTTTTATTCATTGATATTCCCGCTGTTGTCCCTGTTACCCTCGGTTTTGAGTTTCATAAGCTAATTTTCAAGAGTTCATTCAAAGAAGATAAATCTGAGTAGCGTGTGTCCCTTGAAGTCGGAAGAATTTGTCTGGCCTTTGAGCTCTTGAAAGCCAAATCGACTTACCTGTTCGTTTCAATCAACTTTTATCAAACTTTATGAAAAGGTATCAAATCTATATTTGGTATAACTATATATCATATACTTTGACCATATTAAAAGTCAAACTGTCAGTATTTTTACTATTTTGTGTATTAAATATGATAATTTAGTTAGACGGTTTGAGCAGTTTTTGAAAAAGTTGTAGTTTATATGATTAAAACTGTGAATATTTAAGAAGTCACCCATTTGATTTTTGAATTGATTGATTTTTTTACACTTTCTTACAACATTTTTCTTTTAATTTTCTATTTATCATGGATAAAAATTACAGTTTCTTTCAAGCAAACTTTTAAACCGTCAAGAAAAGTTGTATTACTTTTTAATATCCAAGAGCTTCCTTAAATTGTAACACTAATCACTAAAGTTAAACATAACTTGATGACTGATTATTCCAGGGTAATATATGGCTTACCTCCTGGATTTTTGGCCATTGATGAGAAAATGATTCCGTTTGAAAGTTTGTTTTTGATAGCGCGCGTTAACATTCGAGAGACGCGATTCGGGCGGTAGTGTCCTGTGGCGCATTTCTAAGCCAACTAAGCGCCGGTCGTAGCAGGACTCGTCCTTTTATAGCCGATGACTCGGCTCCGCTGGTTTGGTTTCGGTGCGCACTGGAGACTCCGGCGACTGCGACCACTGCGCAGGGATTCGAACTCGGACTCGGACATGGAAGCGGACTCGCCGGCGGCGGCGGCACGGAAGAACCATTGGACAAGGCGCCGTCGCCGCCGCCGTCTGAAACTGAATCGAGCTTACGAGTCGGTCGGTCGGTCCTCCTCCTTGGACGCCGACGCCACTCGTCCTTCGTCCTTCTGACTCATTGCCAGTCCACGCCAGCCATTCATGCACCAAACTGGCACTTGTATGCAGATGTGTGTCGCTGTGGACATTCGAGTTTATTGTCTCTTCCATCCTTTTTTGTGGCGGCAACTTGAATGTTTTGGTTTTTGTTTGTTTTGGTTTTTGGCTACCGCACGACTCAGCGGCAACTTGAGAAGAAGTTTTTGTGATATTCGCAATATTCTCATGTCCATCATAATTTTATTTCTGTTTATTAATATTCTTCTTTTGATTCTATAATCCCAAAGGTTAAAAAATAAATCTATTTTTATTGCATTTTCCTCTTACAAATTTATTAGTGATTATTATTTGTAATATTTATAAATAATATTTATTATAATAAATATTCCAATATCCTTATAAATAATTATATTACTCTGAAATATATCTCCCTAATAAATCAAAAACTAATTAAGTATCTTTACCAATCTATTCAGATTCATCTTGAGTAATACATGAACGCATTATTAACAATCCCCCTGTCCGCAGAATAAGAAAATCGTATTAAATTGAAAGAAATTGTGGGACTGCAAAAAGCACGACGGAGTAAGTACATAAATTTTTAGTTGGCGTCACTAGGCGTCTGGTCTAGTCGCACTGGTGTCTAAGCTGAAACCTATCTGCGCGCCATTTCGTTTTTCAAATGCTGGCTGCCGGCGACGGCGACGATGGCGACTGGCGGCCGAAGTTGGCCTAAACCGCACAGCGAGCCCTAGACGCAGACACTCCGATGGGAAAGTCTGCACGACCCCGTCAACCTATTGGCAGCCAGAGGAGAAATCAAGACACCGACTCTCATTAACCGGCAATTAAGTGGTTAAATCAAATGCAACGAGGTCGAACCGCAAGTTGGCTTTGTAAAGCAGGGATCTTGTAACTTTAGTTATAAGAATCATTGAGATCTTGGGATCTTTTAGATGTGATAAGATCATAATAATGGTTTAAATAAAAGTCTAAGAAATAAACCTGAAATATTACTCATACGTCCAGTTGTCAAAAATACTAAATCTTTTTTAAAATTTTTAAAAAACACTTTGAAAAAATGTTTTATTTTTTTTAATTTTACGACTTAATTTTCTATGCACCAAAAGAAAATAATAGTAAATATTAGAAGGTTGTGACAACTTTGCGTATGAGTGATTTACTTTGAAAATTTGATGTAGAAAAAATGTAAAGAAATTTATCAGCCTTTCAATTTGGTTCAAGACGATCTTTTAAATCTATTTATTATTGGAAATTTATTGGTTGTAGTGTAGAAAAAGATCCCCTGCTGCCCCCGGCGAACCAATCGTGGTGTGTTGTCAACAAAAACAACGACCAGATAGACGCGACAATAACTCGTCATCATCGACGCGCCGGCTATTTTCGCATCTAATTGTGAGAGCAGCGGCGTTTGGCGCGCCAATTGGTGGCAATGGCAATAATAGCGGCGCCCAGTGGCGCACACTTGGCCCGTTCGCAAATCAAAGTTCTGCGTATCCGCATCCGCTGAGTCCTGGTCCTGCCCAGAACTGCGGCACTGTCTGCTCCAGCTCCTGGTCCTGTCGTCCTGCCTGTCGTCGTGCCATTGTCGCTGTCGCCGAAGAAGCAACGGCGGGCGACTGGTCGCCGCAATCGTCTGTCTAAGTCTAGCCTTTGGGTGCACTGCGAGAAACTGATTGAAATTGGGAAAGGCGACATACTTTTGGCGCCAAAGGAAGAATGATAAAAAGCTTGAAATGTACGTAATAGTAAAAAAATAAAATCAAATTTTTTAGCTAATATTCGTTATTTTAATTTTTTTATAAATTACTCATACGACATGTATTCCATTTCCAATTAAAAAACTTTTTCCGATTTCTAAAAAAACGCGATACTCTGAACCAAAATATGTTACAATCTCAAAGGATATGTAACAGTACCTGTTCAAATTTTTACAGATTTTAGTATTAATTAGTTTGGCACAATTAGCTCCTAAAGTTTAAAGGTTGTTTTTTTTAAACATTTTTTTTAATTAAATAATAATTTTTTGTATAAAAAAATATATTTAATATGTAACAATATCATTTTTTGAAAAAATTCTTATTTGTTTTTAAGTAAATAAATATTTAAAAAAATCTTAATTTTTTTTTAAATTTCCCAAAGTTATTTTACATATAGGTAAATATGTTGTAATATTTCTTCGTGGTATTTAAAAAGTTCCTTCACTTTAAGACATAGGATTTCTCCGAGTGCACCGCATGCTAGCTGCTGAATGTGGGGTGGGTATGGGTGCGTGGGCTTCGCTTCGCATCCCTTCGCGCTGGGCGGACTGCTGCCGACAAGTTGTCGTCTTGGTGACCGTCGCCAGTGGTTGGCGTCGCCGACTCAGAAATTTGCAACAATTCCCGAGCGCGCCGCCGCCACTTGTTACGCACTTTGGCGCCTCCTCACAACAAAATGTCCCTTACGGACAGGCAACTGCCGACACTTCGACGCTTGATTCTGCGCCAAAAACAAAACACAGACAGACACAAAACATCCATTGATGCTGATGCGATGGCCCCACTCTAAGCATAATTGTTTGTTGAAATGAAATTATAATTGTAATTGGTATCATAGAACAGAAAAAAATAGATCAGTCTTCATTTGAAAAATTTCAAACTGAATAATATAAATTATGCATTTTTTTTTAATTTTGAATCCCAATAAATACTGTGATTTGATTTCGGTGTGTTCTGTGAAATGGTATGTTTTATTTATTATACTCCTTGAAATTATTTCCATTTTAAAAGTTCCTTTTTCAATCTGCGAACATATTTAAGTTAAATGTTTGAAGTGTTTGCCAGTGATAAATACAAATTAAACTACAATAATTATTGTATATGCGTTTACATTCTTAAACAGCTATCGTATTTTGACTCTCTTCGCTTAAAAAGCATAGTTTTTGAAGTGTATGCAAAACTCTTGCACAATCGAGCTGAATTTCATTTGGATAAAAAACATGAATTTCATTAAAAAATGACTTAAAACAACATTGAAATGATAGTGTCGATAAAATTAAAAACGAAATAAAATTAAAATGCTCCACAACGGATTCTTACAACAAATATCTCTCCGTTGCATTACAGAAGTGTTATGAAAATTGCAGTGTTTCTAATTTCAAATTTTATGTTTGTGTTTTAAACTAATTCTTTCCGATCGTCGGATTTTCGTTAAAGTTTAAAAGTCAAAATGTATCACAATTTTGATCATTTTGTTATAATAAACACGCTTCCGGCTGCACCTTTCACAATGCTAATTATGTAGTACACATTTATGCTGAATGTCTCGATTATATTTAATGGGTCTTGCACAAATTTGATTCAATGAAACCCAAAATGTTTTATAGTAAAAAGTTTATATAACCGATATTTACAAATACCAAACAACAAATGGATATTTATAGTTGCACGTTTAAATGAGTATGCATGTATCGCGCATATATATCGGTGTTTAAAATGTTTAAACGTAGTTATTATATTCCCTTCTTAATGGGGGTACAAGTTACAGTGAAAGCCCAGTTTTTCGATGACAAAAAAAAATTAAATTACCAGAATGCTAATTTACATATTATAGGGTGTATTATGCTTTATAAATCTCTACAGAAAATGCCGGAAAAGTACTCCTTATCAATACAAAATGATATAAGTATGTACAATGAGCAAAACCTACCATTTGATATTTTATTTATAAAACATGCTCGCCTCTCTCTACCTTTCTTGTACAGTGCACATAATTTTGCATAAAAGAACGTTTCTAACAAACTATTATCAAAATTTATTGACGGTTGAGTACTTTCTCAATTTCAGTGTGAGATTTTTATACCCTGTAGCAATATTTTGTGTGTAGTATGCGTAAAAATAAACACGATCGTACATATGTAAGTATTGGATACATATTTTATACAAACATATGCGTAATTGAGTAAAGCAATGTGAACTCGGCTACATAATTTCACAATTATTTGAAACGCCTCAATCAAAGGAAAAGGAAATCCTGCAAAGTAACCTAATCAATTTGATGCCTGGCTTCGGTTATTAAGGCCAAGAGGGCATCCAGTTTAAGATCTTTAAACCGTTCAAAGTGGTTCATGAGCGGCTGAATCGCATCGGACTCGATGGCGGCCGAGATGGTCTGCGTTTGAATAGTGCGGTTGAGGCAGGATGCCACTTGGGCCAAAAATTCCCGCCATTTTTGCCTGTTCTCCTCACTGAGAGTCGTGTCACTTCGGGTAACGTATATTTCTTCGGCACGAAGTATAAGGGCAACAAGAGATAGGATTCCAAACTGTTTAATGATCGTTAGGTCAGTTGAAGGAATATTTGGTTAAAAATAAGGATAACTTACGCGACTGCAGAAGATTCCAGTCAGTTTCTTGTCGTTCATCGTGATGCCAGCTGAAATGCTCACTAGGATTTCGAAAGTGGCTTTGTTTATGTGCTTCTTGAACTCTGGATAGAGCGCGTACAAGACTCCTTCAACGTCATCCTTGTCCTTTTTCACCACTGTCTGCAGGGAGCAGAAGACACCGCTCCACACGATCCAGCGAATGTTTTGATCCTCAATGAAGGGCATAATGCGGCGGAGAAGTATCTGCAAGGAAAATAACAATTAATTTTATTTTATAAAGGGTGTTTAAAAGAAAATCATAAGAGGAAATATTATTATTAAACTGTAGGCTGTTGTACTTACCTTTCCCTTGCGCACAGCCATCATGGACACCACCTTCTCAAATGCCAGACCAGCCTTTAACTTATTGACCAGCGCAGCGTTCGTCTCTACCTCATAGTTGAACTTGTTCTTCAGCTGCGGATTCATAGTCTGCGGATTGGCGGCTTCGGCGGCCCTTTCCTCGGGCGTTTTGTTGGCCATTTCCAGTTGCTCGAGGGCTGCGATGCGCTCGGCCTCCTTCTTCTTTTTCAGCTCTATGGTGGCCATCACCTCAGGGCTCTCCAAATCCTCCAGCTTCAGCAGATAGCGGTACAGCGTCTCGATCAGAAGCAGAACGTGACGCGATTTGCGCATGCTGCTGGGATTAACATCATGGCTCGCTGAGGGAGGCAACGGGGTCGAGCTCGTGGAGGAGGAGGTGGCGTTGGCCTCTGCACCGGTATTCGACTCACCGCTCATAATGTCCGCATCGATGATTTTGCGCGGCGCTGTAACACTGCCGTACTGCAGTTTTCCCAGTGAGTTCTCGAACTTCAGCGGCGAGAAAATATAACCCGTCAGGTTGTTGTTGTTGCCACCTGACCCATTGTTCGTGCTGCCCGCCGTGCTGTTCGCGCTCTCCGAGGTGCGACGCTCACGTCCGTGTCCATTCCGAGTGCCGTTCTTGTTGCCAAGCTGCACCAGAATGAGCTGCGCATGTCCGCGTGGCTGGGTGAGCGGATGGTTCAGCTGGTTGTCCTTGTGCGCCTGACTGTTGCGCATCTGTCCGTTCTGCTGGGCCTTGCGCTCCCTGAACACCGTGTAGTAGTAGTCGTCGATGTACGGCGTGTCGGTGTTCAGCTGCGACAGCTGTATGCCGATAAGCCAGTGTTTGTCGCGCGTGCTCATCAGGTTGGCGTACTCATCGTACTCCTCCAGCGGGTAATTGCCTGTGCCGTCTGGACGTCGTCCCATCTGCTGCTGCTGTTGCATCTGCGACTTCTGGCGATCGCTGGCCACGGATCCGGCCCTGCTTTGCTGCATCTGGCGCACCACTGCCGCCTGCTGGAGCAGCGGATGATTCTGCTGTATCTCCTGCACCAGTCGCATGTTGAACATGTTGTACATCGAGTTCGGTGGCTGCTGACCTAGCAGACTGCTGGGCGGCTGCAGCGGGTGCGGCGGCATTCGCGGTGGCTGCATCTGGTGAGGATGGGGCGGTTGCATGAAGGCCGCCGGATGCAGGCCAGCCGCACGCATCGCATTGAAGCTCGGGTGCATGGCAAAGTTGTTCAGAGCCGTGGGCAGGGCGTGTGGATTGGGTAATGGTCGCTGGTTGCCGCCGGGCAGTGGAAAGTTCGGCGGCAGGTGCTGCGGCATAAGCGGATGCTGCGGCAACGGCGGCATATTCCCGGGCAGGCCAGGCGGGTAAATAAACCCGGGCGGCACTCGGTTGCCACCCATGCCGTTTAGTTGTTGTTGCGAAGGCGGTGTGGGCAGTAGCTCGGGCAGTGGATGGGGACCGGGAAAACCCAAATTTGGCCTGGGTGGAGAGGTCTGCGGCGTTCCCATGAAGCCAGGGGGTGCTGCAACGAGTAGTTAAACAGTGTCGGATCTTTATGTCGCATATAGACTTCTATAAGTCGGCTTTCAAACTTCTTATCTAATTCGAACGCACTTGATGAAATTCTCTTTGGAACAGTTGATTAGATACTTGACTTTGACATAATGCAATTCGTTTATCAATTTCTTTAACTCAATTAAACTGTTGACTTTTAATTTAATCTATAAGGTATCATTCGAATGCTTGTTCCTAAGTAAATTACCAACATTAAGATTGGAGAATGTGGAATTGAAGTATTTGAAATGGTACTACTTGAATAAATAGTAAACTGATTTTATGCTTACCCTTGTGCTGCGGTTGCTGAGGCGGCTGCTGCTGCGACTGTTGCTTCTGCTGCTGCAGTTGGTGTTGCTGCTGCTGCAACTGCTGTTGCTGCAACATGGTTGGTGTGGCGACCTGCTGCCTGTTGCCCAGGCTGAAGTCATCGAACATCTTGCGCTCCGCCTGCTGCTGATTCTGCTGTTGCTGATTCGGCTGCTGCTGCTTGGGCATGGCCTGTTGGATGATCATATTGCGTTCTATGTCCTCGAGGGTGGTGATCTTGGGGAAACCCTGTGGAGGCAGTGGAAAGTTGGCATTCGCCTCCGCCGGGGGCTTCATCTGTTGCTGGAGCTGCGGCGGCAGATGTTGTTGCTGCTGCTGCTGTTGCTGCGGCTTGAAGGCGCTGCGCACGGGTTCCCGGAACAAATGCTGGTTGTTGGGGAAGGGCTGCGAGCCCCAGACGCCAGAGTCCAGGTTTATTCGATTGCTCAGGCCACCGGCTTCGCTGTCGCCCGCGAACGTGGACAGGTCCATGTCGTCCAGCTTCATCGAGGAGAGGTTCAGCTCCAGATCCGAGTCGCCGATGTGCCGCGACTGCCGGAAGGGGGCATTGAACGGGGCCGGCGTGGAGCCGCTGGACGAGGGCGCCGAGGAGAGCAGGTTGCCGTGACGCAGGAAGGCGCCGTTGCCGTGATCGGCAAAATCCGTACTCCCGCCTCCCGATTCTGCTGGCCGCTTGCGCACCCTTTCACCATTCCCGCCCAGCCGCACCATCGTCTCGTGGGCCTCCTCCCAGTCGCCATTTATTGCCGATCCGAAGGTCTCGTCGTTGAGTGCATCGTATTCCGCCTCGCCGATGCGTCCGTCGCCACCTTCATCGTCCTGGGGTAACATAAAAAGCAGGTTGCATTAGAAATCCGAACATTTCGCTGCCCCCGGTGGCCTTCGATGCCCCCTTCTTTGCCCATTGCCGAGTGAAAAGTTAAAGTGTGCGTCGCACATCCGGCGCTCCCGTGGCGGCCCCACTTTCCCCAAATCCCCTGGCGCAACACCGGGATCACAGCTTACCGGTAGATTTGTGTCAAAGCCGAAAAACGAGTCATCCATGGCGATAAATCTATTGCTTTACAAAAAATTATCATGACTTGTCAGTGACAAGTTGTCACTTCACAGTAGAGCTGTGAAAACATCGATGGTACTATCGATTGGGAGCCATTGAACGGCACTATCGATGTTTTTCAACTATAACGATACTATCGTGAAAAATAGTTTTAACGAGGTAAAAAAAGTTTCACCTGGCAGTTCCTTTTGCCAAACTTTCTATATAATATAATATTTTTGCTATTAAAAATGTGTGGTTCCTTTTTATTATATGGCGAAAATCCCTAATATTTACATTTAAAGAATATCCCTAATATCTCAATTTTGTATGGAGCGATAATATCGTGATAGTGTCGATGATTCTCCTGAACGCATTGGAAACGATCGATGGCATGGGTGGTTGACTGGCCGTCTATCGATATGTGGTATCGATAGTTATTGCATTTCACACGATTGGAATCGCATATCGGCGGGATTTGTAAAGTAAAATAATAAAGATAAAAAAAATATTTTAGCCTCATTGCTATTAAGTTTAATTAAAGAAAATATTTTTTAGATAAGCTAATTTTAATTTAATATAATAGCAGTACGGCGTGTGACCTTGGAACGAAGTGAAACTATCGAAGGATTAATTTTAATTTAATTTTCCTATGTTTAAATGAATACTATTTTAACTGGACCAATTTTTTTTTATTTATTTAATTAATAATACCCTCACCGGTAGTAACCATCATCAACGCAACCGATAGTTGGAACCGGTTCCGAAATTCAAAATGGAACCAGCTGCCGCCAGCGCATCTCTAAATCGCTGGTTCTTGAGTTGAGGACGCAACGCCGAGGTTGTTTTTTGTTTCAAAAATCACAATTTCATCCAGTTAAAGCGGGCAAAATGAAGCGGAAGACGAGCGAGATCTGGTGCTTCTTCCGGGCGGTGGACGACACATACGCGCTGTGCAACATCTGCAAGGCGAAGCTCTCCTACAAGACGACGACCACGAACCTGAGCAAGCACATGAACAGGATGCATCCCACATCGGGATTGGGACGGAGTTCCAACTACAAATACCAGACCAGTAGCACCTTGGACCGGAACAAGGGCAAGCCGCGCAACCAGACGCAAGAGGTCATCATGCTGGAGTTCGTGAAGAAGCATCCGCGCATGCTGCAGAATCCGACGTGGGAAACGCGCTCCAATTTGGAGTCGCTGTGGGAGGAGCTGACCTCGGAGCTCAATCGCCACGGGCCACCGAGGAAAGATGTTGCCACCTGGAAAAGGGTGGGTTAACTTGCCCATCCCATTGTACACCTATCTAATAAACTTATTTCTTCCCAGGCCCTGAAGGACTGGAAGCGGTTCATCCTGAAGAAGGTGGAGAAGAATGAGCTGCACAACGTACCCTTCGGCACCAGTCTCAGCTCCTCAGAGGAAACAATAGCCACCTTGTGCCGCCTGAACGAGGATGTTAGTCAAATAATCATGAAGGTTTCCGACGACGATGAAATGCACGAGAACTCCACCACCGAGTTTGACGTGGACGATGTGGAGGACGTGGTGCCGGAAGAGGATAGTGGCGCCCTTCAGACATCCGCCGAGTACATCTACGAGCCAGAGGAGAGCAAAGTGGACGTAGACCCCCTATACCTGCAGTCCAGCAAGCGGGCCGCCTTGGCCAGCAGTCGAGTGGCGGAGGAGGAGACGACGACGACGCTGCTGGATAAGATTAGCAACAATATTGGCATGGTCCACGATGCCGCCAATAGCGCCCATCTCGCGCTCAACGAGTTCTTCGTCCTGTACAAGCAGAAGCTGTACGAGGATAAGCGCCATCACCTGGCCATTGAGCAACTGATGGCCGAGAAAATCGAATTGAAAAAGAAACTCCTGGAAATTGAGCAGCGAAAGCTGTCGCTGAAATGACGGGATTCACACAAGATAAAGTAATAAAACAGTAGTCTTAATAACCTAAGCATTAAATAAACTAAGTATTCCATTAGAATGTTGCTTAATTCTATGAGTCTTCAACTTGCCTGGCCACAATAATATACACATTTGAATGTCATTCCTAGGTTTTATTTGATTTGTAATTGTTCATCGTAGACTTCCTTTAAAATTTCTTTAAATTCCAGGGGATACGATGCATCGCTCATGACAGCATCGTAAACATATTCCACATCCTGAGGGAGAAATAGAATGTTCAGTGAAATGTTGACGTAAAGCCTACTATTACTTACCGATTTTGTTTCCTCTGAAGTGGAAGAGTTACTATCAACAGGATCACTCAGCCCGTTCAAATCTCCGCAAGCAATGAAAGGAACTAGACGCCGATTAACATCAGATCCGGTTTTCTGTGCCAGCAGACGGATATCATCTCGAGCAGGGTTAATGACTTGCGGAATGTAACCGGCGGGAAGGCAGAAATCTGAGCACACCACAAACGCTTCAATGCTTGAGGGACGTGAACTTGGTGGCTTGTAGATGTCGAATTTTTTGAAGAATATCTGCATTTGGGAGCTCAGCAGCCAGGTGGCGTTGCCCTTGAAGATCTTCGCCACAAAGGTACCGCCCTTTTCCAGCACACAGGTGGCAATGCTGAGTGCGGCGACCAGCAGCTGGTGCTGCATGTACTCATCCATTTCGTGGACACCGGTGACATCGGGGGCTCCGTCGCAGACCACCAGCTGTGCCTTCTCATCACCGCCAAAGTGACCGATGATGGCTTCGGCTGTCGACTGCTTGGTGATGTCTCCCTGGAGCTGGATTATCCCCCGGATTGGAGCCATCGCCTGCAGATCCACGGCTATGATTTTAACGGCTGCCTTTTCGTCGTCCGTCTGGCAGGGATCGTAGAGCTTCCGGGAGAGAACCTGGGACCAGCTTCCAGGAGCAGCACACAGATCCACGGCCCGCTGGACACCTGGTTAACAGAGTGTTGAATCTATAGTTTTGGGTGAGAATTGAAAACCCTATAACACCTACCATTTAGAATTCCGTAGGCCTCGTCCACGTGGAGCAGCTTGAAGGCACTCCTGGCCCTCCAGCCCTCCTCCTTGGCCTGTCGGTAGTATATATCACGTTTATCCTTTGAGGTTTTTCCCATTTTTAATTATTTTATGTCTGGAAGATGGTATGGCCCATGCTGGGATGAATTATTAGGGATGATCTGTGGTGGAACTAGTTCCTAAGGAATACTGTATTTCGGGTATTATAATTTTTCGATTTTTACCATATGTTTTATTAATCTTATCTTCATAATATCAGTTATTTAATCTTAATAAATAAAGAATTAAAGTAAAATAAAAATATTTTTTATAGAGTATCTCTGGTCCTACCAAACAAATGCGATGTGAAACGGCACACAAAGTAAGGCCGGATTTTAGTAGCTACGCAATGCGGTCACATTCTTACCGCCAGAGCTTTAAAAACACGCATTGCGAGGTTTTTTCCAAATTAATTGCAAAATATGCATAGAATTCCGCTGCCCGTGGTGCCGGATCCTTGCCCCGAGGCCTCGGAATGTGACACGATGGCAGGGGTCATGTGTCCGCGCAACCTGATGTACGTAGCAACGCTCCACGGTCTATGACCACGCAGTTTCCCAGTTTTGTGAAATACTAGTTATCCTGCCGCGAGGACCTCTCGGTTTTCAATTATATCCCAGCTAATATGTGCATTTTTCCCTCTTCCAGAGAATGTGAGCTGTTCCTGAAGGTTTTGCAAAAGGAAACGAAAGCAGTTTTTCACGGGTTTTCGGAAACTGCTCAAAGTTCCCTCAACATTTCCAAGGAGTGTATGCGAATGAAGAACCCGACCGTGTTGAGAAAGGTAGTTGCTTTCGAATTCCGATTACTATCCATATTTTAATCCATTTATTCAGACCTCGCAGAGTCTGGACGAGATCATATGCCGCGCACCCAGCGGTACACCAACATTCGTGGACGCAATTCTGGCCCGAAGTGTGCTCTATATGAAAAGTAACCAGCATGCGGTAGGTCATCTCAGAACAGATTGGATGAACTACATTAACAACCCCATTTTCATTACTAGATCGCCTGCAGGGACTTGTTGTACTACGAATCTTTGGATGCAACTCTCAAGACAACCGAGGGAACTATAGTCTCACAGATCCTCCTTTGCATATGCCTCTATATGAACCGGGAATACCAGGCATCGAAGGATAAATGGGCTGTCTTAAAAAACCTCATTGGTAATATTTGTAAACCTATTTGATTTTATTGTAAAATTCAACAGTTTGTGTATTTCAGAAAAAACACCAGTGTCTGAAAAAAGTGGTGAGTATAAACTTTTCTTATTATTTTGTAATAATAATAAATATATATTTTAATGGGATGTCATAGAAATCGGACAGTTCCTAAACTTAATACAACAATATGAAGACAGAATTAGCCAAGATAGAAGGAACGTTGAGATAACCAAGAAAGTTCCTAGCGAGACCAAACCATTTAAGGGTTTCAAGATGACTCGCAAAATACCATTTGCCAGTCAAGCCTGTAAATACTTGTAAGTAAATAAAGTTTTATTTACTAAACGTTTTAGTAATGTACATGTTATTCTGCAGCGAAAAATCTACGGAGAAACCTGCCGGCGTCTTTGCCTCATGCGACATCCCCAAAGGAGAAATAGTTCTGGTGGAAAATCCTGTGCTCTTCCAGTTCAGTGCTCCATTCCTGAACTGCGATCTGTGCGGATTGCACCAGGAGCAGCTCTTCACCTGTGATCACTGTCGTTTTAAGACATACTGCTCAAAGTTGTGTATGGAATCAGATGCGGAAGTCCATCAATTTGAGTGCTACGGATACAAAATCGGCCTGATACCAATGCTAGAGGCTTCGATGCTCTTTCGCTTGTTTCTTCAATCAGGAGAATATATACTTCCAGCCTTAGTGGACTTTGCGATGGAAGGCGGGTATGTAATGTGTCAGTTATCATGTACAATGTACATATATATAATAAGCTTTAATACCCCAAACAGAGTGGTAAACGATCCCCGAGACGCTTGGCTGTTTATACTGGAGCATGCCCAGGAAGAGGATAAGAAATACAATCCGATCGGAGAATTACTTGCCACAGCTCCTGATTATAAACTGCTTACCAAGGAACAGTATCAGGAAATTGTAACTACTGCATTCCGATTGTCGGTATTTATCTACAACGACCATGACCTCGCAGATAAATATTTTTATTTGCTGGCTATCGAGAAATCCGGCGTTATTAATGTGATGGCGGCGATACTTTTACGGTTGGGTGGCCACGTTCTATTGAATTCCCAGCGTGATGAGCTATACTACCCAAAACCCGGAGAAGGCATGAATGAAACCCATGAAGAGTTCGCCAAGTGTACTGCGCTCTCAACGTCCACTGACCGCATAACCGCGAATGCATTTAGTTACTACGGAGTAAACGCGATATCAGATTTTGTAGACTGTTACAATCACGTTCACGATAATCTAGATGACGTTGCAGATGAGTTGCAAGAAAAGTCTTCTAAAGATAGTCCAATACTTCACTTTGTTGATAAGCTACATTCGGTATGCATTCAAAAGTATGAAATTGATACTGTCGAAGATCTCACAACTGCGGAAACGTTGCCCACACATCAAGTGGATGAAATTTTTGAAATCTTTAACACATCCAAACGTTGCCAGTTACTAACGAGTGTTACCAAATATTTTCAACAATTCATTCATCAATATTTTAACAAAATTGAAAATTCATACCAAGTAAAATCTACATTTTGTGCCACTTTAAAAGCTTTTAAACAAGATTGTGTGAGTGAAAATGTTAACATCATGTAAGTATTTTGTAGCGATCCGTATTTCAATTAATTAAGCTTGTCTCCTTTTTTCAGATCGCTACCGAGTGGAAAACATGTTGGAGTTACTGCTAAAAATGTCATCGAAGGCGAGGAATTAGTGATATGCCCCGATTTTCTCAAGCATCGAGATGAAAACCTATTATCGGAGCTGACACAATTAAAAGATTTTAATTTTTCGTTAAGTTCTAAGCGTGAAAAATCAAGCGTACGTAATATCTTATTTTTTTC
Source organism: Drosophila mimetica (assembly GCA_037075245.1). Classification (NCBI taxonomy): domain Eukaryota; kingdom Metazoa; phylum Arthropoda; class Insecta; order Diptera; family Drosophilidae; genus Drosophila; species Drosophila mimetica. The sequence goes on from JBAMCH010000023.1 coordinate 13,457,553, forward strand.
TAATCGCTTTCTAATTTTGCTGTTTTTTAATTATTACTTTCAGTTTGAGAAGAAGCCTTCTCCAGAGTTTTTACGACATAATGCAGCATTCATATACGCAATTAACAACAAATTTTCTACTTGGGAGAAGTCTAGACAAGGTTTGAATGGAATAATTCCAAATTGATTTATCTTTTATTTTTTAAACTCGTGTTATTTCAGATCTTAAACTGCAACTAAATTTGTCCATTTTATACGGCACCTACAATAGTTTTCTCGCCTTGCATTGCACAGAAAAAGACGAGATTCGTTTGCTGGGAGTACTTAAATTCTCCATGTTTCTAGCCATGAATGGTTTGTAATTATAAATTTAAATGGGTTCTGATTTAACTTCTTTTATACTTAATGTAATATAGGTTTCTTGCAACATGCCAGTGATAATATTTTTAACTTAGTAGAGTTAATTGAGTTGGATGATATATACTTTAAGGATGTACAAATCTACCATCAAGTCTTTCGGGTAATCAAGCATATAATGGAACAATACATTGACATCATGTGAGTTTAAAATGACTTATATTGCCTGAATGACCTTGTTAATTACTTACTATTTTTTGCAGGATTGACTGTGCGGATGTAGGTCCGGAATATCCGAAAATGGTTCTTGTAAACTGTTCACTGATTTTAAAAAGACTGCAGCTACACTCCGAAGCTTTAATCGATAACGAAGAGGCTTCATCCTTATACATGGAATACAGTACCTATCATTACAAATGGAAGACAATAATTAACTCGTATCTTCAAATGCCACCAGGTTTAAGAAAATTTTTAGTAGAGTCGAAAATGTAAGTTTCAGTTTACCTCTTATAAGCGTTGTGATTAATACAATCCTGATAATTCTCCCATACGGAAACAACCGAAAGCACCACACTTATGTTATTTTAATATAATTAAATACACATTCCAGTTAATTTATATTTAAATTAAAGAAAGCCAAACACTTAAGTTAATCATATGATACCTACATATTTCTTAAACTAGTTTATTTGAACCCAAAAAAAAAATTAAATATGAGTCAGAACTCGTTACTTAATGCACTTCTTAATGATTTCTTTTCATCTGTTCTTATTGTTCTTGCTGGGAAAAATACAACTACCAATAATCTTTTTTTATCAGCTGCGATTAATGAGAACTCGAGCAATGTTATTCTTTCGAACCGTAAACACGTTCCGTCGACATTATTTGTCTATGAAATTCGCCCACAGCTTAAGACTTCCGAATATTGGAAATTATGCTCGCATATTTCTGCACGTTCTTCAATCTTGCCAATCTTACCAAGAATTTCGCGTTGTATTATCACGTCTCGGGAGCTCGCAGATCGTGCGGGCCAGCGACTGGCGGAGATCTATATATGGGCGCCCGGTGGCTGGTGCTGCATTGAGTTTCGTGGTGTCGTCGGTGCGATGAGAGTGTTTCTGGTGCTTCTGAGTTCGCTGGCTGTGGTGGTGGCCACCGGGTGCCCGTACTCGTCGATGGAACCCCTGTCCAGGACCAAACGGAGTGCTTTTGACGTTCGTCCGGCGGTCAGTGACGGCAGTTTGGATGCTTTGATCAAGGACTTTATGCCCAAGTACAATTCCAACAATGTGCACAGCAGTTGGGCCGAGCCTTCTGGTCCTCATCAATCCCTAAGGTGTGGCATTGCGCCTCGCAACTGCCTGAATGATACTCGAAATCTGAAGTACCGGACATTGGATGGATCCTGCAATAATCTCTTGTATCCGGATTTTGGCATTTCCGTTTCACGGTATCGCCGGCTCTTGCCTGCCCGACAAGTGGAACAGGCCCCAAATGCCCGACTGATCTCCCTGTCGCTGTACGGCGAGGAGACGAGGAACGATAGATTCCGCACCATGGCGGCCATGCAATGGGGACAGTTCGTGGCCCACGACATCAGTCAATTGAGCACACGGGGCGCTCCTCTGGATTGCTGTGCTGAGCCACGTCATCCTCGCTGTCTGCCCATCAACCTGCCACGTGGAGGACCCATCGCCTATCACACGGGCAAGACCTGCCTGCACTTTGCACGCAGTGTATCTGAAGCGGATGCCATTTGTCCAAAGAGTGGTGCAGCCTATCCAGAGAAGCTAACGGTGGCCACTGCTTTCCTGGATCTCTCGTCAGTCTATGGTAACAAACCGTCACAAAACAGCAAGGTGCGGCTGTTCAAGGGCGGCCTTTTGAGGACCAGCTATACGAATGGTCAGCACTGGCTGCCGGTGAGCCAAAACGAGGGCGGCGAGTGCGGGGCCCAGAGCGAGTGCTACAGCTTACCGGATAGGCGCAATCAACTCACGCCCACCATCGTCCTGCTGCAGACTCTGCTGGTGCGGGAGCACAATCGTTTGGCCGAGAATCTGGCGCTGATCAATCCCGATCACGATGACGAGCGCATCTTCCAGGAGGCTCGCAAGATAAACATTGCCCAGTTCCAGAAGATCACCTACTACGACTGGTTGCCGCTCTTCGTGGGTCGCACTTACTCCTACCTGAATGGTCTCATCTATCCCGTGGAGCCCACTGAGTATGTGAACGACTACGATGAGACGGTCAATCCCAATGCCTATGCGGAGTTTTCTGCCGCTGCCTTCCGTTACGCCCACACCCAGATCCCCGGCTGGTTCTCGTAAGCAATCGAGTTAAGACTTAAGAGTTTATGAATTTAACATTAAATGTATTTCCTTATAGACTGGTTGCCCCCAACCGCAGCTCTAATCAAACGCTGAGACTGAGTGACCACCTCGGACGACCGGAGACCATCCGCTTGCTGGACACTGCCGACAACTTTGATGCTTTGCTGAGGGGTTTGGCCACTCAGCTGCAAAAGCGATCGGATGGGAACATCGATCGGGAGATCAAACACTACTTTATCCGCAAAGACTTCGAAGAGTTCGGATCGGATTTGAAGTCTATAGATATTCAGAGGGCACGAGACTTCAGTCTGGCCTCCTACAATGATGTGCGAGAGTTTTGCGGACTGCGAAGAGCTGTGGATTGGGCGGACTTCGCCCACGAGATTCCGGGAGAGGTAGTTTATAGTGATAAACATTTGTAAAACAAAACACTGTAACTTATACTCCTGTAGAAAATATCGCTGTTGCGCCGTTTGTACGCCACTCCGGATGATGTGGAGCTGGGTGTAGGTGGCACCCTGGAGTACCACGTACCAGATGCTCTCTTCGGACCAACTCTGTTGTGTGTTGTGGGGAAACAGTTCCTGAACACAAGACGGGGCGACCGATTCTTCTTCGAGCGAGAGAGTGCAGGAGGCTTTTCACGCGGTAAGTGTGGAATGTTTTAGTGACAACAGCATTTTGAAACTCTTATTTCACAGCTCAACTGGCGGAGATCCGTAAAGTGAGCCTGGCCAGCTTGTTCTGCAACAACGCCAACTATCTGCACTTAATACAGCCCAATGTATTTGTCTTCCCCAACTCACAGTAAGATCATGAATATTTTACTCTAATAAAACATTTTTCATATTATGTCTTTATCCATAGTAACTTACTACTCAACTGCAATTTTATCCCGCAAATCGATCTTAGCAAGTGGCAGGATCTCCGCCCTCAACTTGTACACTAGTTTTATAACTAGAAAATGTATCTAAAACAGATTAGCCTGCCCAATTTGTTCTTTCAGATGCAAACGATTTTTTTTAATTGCATTGTCATCATTTTTTGCATCAACTTTTTTACACAATCAAAGAACAAAGTTTATTTTGTTTTGAAAATTGTTATTTTTTGTTAAAAAAAAATAAGTATAAACCCAACTCAAAATATTTATTTTATATTTACGTATAAGTTTCATGGGAATTAAAAGGATTGTTAAAAAAGCTTTGTTATTTCTGGATTCTTTTAAATTAATAAATTCATGTTATTACGTGAAATTTTAAAGAACGAACAGTGGGTGAATATATTAATCATATTCTGGGGTGACACAGAAATCTCTTAGAATTTAACCGTCACTTTGGCCGAAGAGATTTTTGTGAGAAAATGAATCAGCGGAAATTCTAGTGAAATTTTAAGCTAAAAATAGATTTGCTTAAAAAAAATGTGCATGAGCATGACGACCACCAACATAACCATCAGGAAAGTGGAAAACTGCATTGTAAGTTAGTTAGTGTTTTAAATCGGCTGTTTCCAGAACTACCTTTCGATCCGAACGCTATAAATTCCGTTTGGATTGAGACGTAGAACAGCATCCTAATCAATTTCAAATTTCATTCAACAAATTGTTTGATATCCAATCAACATACATTGAAGTTTTCGTGTAAAATGTCGCCTTGTTTTTGTCTCGGCAAGATTCAGGTCCATAGGAAATGATCCCGGCTAGATACATGACATCTTCGCCGTCTCGATTCATGGTGACCATTAAGGGACCACCGGAATCACCTGTACAAATCCCATTTCCATCACGGTCACCACTTGCACAGATTTGTGTATTGGAATCGAATACTGCGTTTCTACACTTCGCGTTATATGGATGCAGTTCCTCAATGAAGGTGCGTACCAATACTGGACTGTTGTTTCCCCAACCGACTGCTTCGAATTTACGGTTATAAAAGAATTCTTGTATTGTGAAGTCTGGAAGACAAATCGGTTTGATTGCAGTCGTGTAACTAAAAAAAAGTGAAACAATTATAAAAAAATATTAATTTGAAGATATTGATGGGTAAGAATTCAATTGTTTCATTATAAAATCATTATAATATTCAATTACTTACCGAACTGGAATCTTGAGTCGCAGCAGGGCGATGTCGTTTTTGTGGGCACTTTCATGGAAGTAATTCCTAGGCCAAATATACAGATCCAGGTCGATTTCAACATAATTGGGAGCGAAATACCATCTACCATTAACAATGCCTATGTCGGGATTGATGGCGGTGTTATGTTCGCCAAGGCGCACTCTTTGGGGAGAACCGAAACTAGGATTTGCACGATCTTTGACACAGTGGGCCGCAGTCAGGACGAACCAGTTGTTTATCAGCGAACCCCCGCACTTGGGTTCCATCTGCAAAGTGGAACTATTCTTATACAAGACCATCGCCATCCAGGGAAACTCATTCAGTCCCGCTTCTTTGCCTTGCGTCCGTTGACCTGCTCTTCCGCAGGTTTCTTTTGGCAGAAAGTTTTTTGGCTTCGGGCAACAAAAAAGTAGTGACTGCCCGTCTCTTGAGCACTTTCTATGATTTAATATTTCATTCCTGGCCTGGAGATCGGATTGATAAAGGGTTGACAAGTGGGGGCAGCGATCCAGACTTGTACATTCCTCATCGGCTTCACATTTTAATTGGCCACTAAGATGATTATATCCAAAATAAGGTGACTTATGGCCACTAAGATGATTATATCCAAAATGAGGTGAGTTAAACGCTAAAAAAAATGTTTTTAAAATTATTAATCCGTTTAAAGTTTTATTTAAGAACAAATCCTTTGACATTCGTTTTTTTCTTTAAATCTTTTATATTATATATAAATTTTTTGAATAATTGCCTTACACAAATTTTTAAATTTTAATAAATATTTTATTATAAAATTTTTTAATTTTTCAAGGAAAACAAGGAAGAATTTCTGTCGAGGTCCATCCTTTCTAAGTACCTGATCCGTCTGAATATGTCAGAAAAAGAGCCAGCAGCAGGAGTAAAATGTATATTTTGTATCCGACAAACATGTTGATTCCTGAAGTTTGGAATTAAAACTGGTTTAGTTTTTGTCGCAGCTTCTAATTTGATTTAAAATGATACATTAAATATTACTCATCATCAACAAAAGTTTCTAAATAAACAGCATAAATTCTAGCAAAGCAAACAATATTATAAATTCGCTTTGTCAAAGCCTTGAAAATAATCGCAAACTCAACACGATATCATCAGCCTATGAGAGAAAAACATACGAAAGTCGTTTAAAGTGGAACTTACAAGTCTTTCAATTATATTTTATGTGGCTTTTTATGGTTTGTTTCTCGGCACACGCACATGATTGGCTTCGATTGTAACTAAATCCGTTGATTGCCTGATTCTGACCTTGAAGTGAAACTCGGTCCATATTTATGTGTTTATTATCCGACACGAGGGAAACATTTCGTTGCATACTTTCTGGCGGGGCAGCCCATGAAATTGCGGAACCGGAAACAACTAACGGCGCGCTAGTGTTTGCCTAATTCCGTTTCAGTCTCATTTTATGGATGGATTTTATATGACCGATTCTATATGGCCAGAAGTGTTTATGCTCTGCGGCCGGCGGAAGGACATCAAACACTGTTTTTTTTTTGTGTTGACAATGTCTGACGTAAACAGGACACTTTCCGAAATTGTTTACGAGTGGAATTGATAGGGCTGTGTAACCGATTAGGAGGACGCTCCAAAGTCAATCAGAATCACTCAAATGACCCGTGGCCAATACGCAAAAATGATGACGACATGTCATGGAGGCTGCATGTACATATTCTATACTATATGGCGGCCCATGGGAGTGCATAAATTTCGATTCGGCATCGCTGAGTTATCGCCATCATTCGCACAATAAATGACAATATTTTGCAGCACCGATGGCATTTCAAGTTGTGTGCCCCAATAATCTGCTGCCGCCATGACAACGATTTATCTTTACAGCCGAGTGTTTCGCTTTGATTTCGCTCGTAAATTGGCCGGGTCAGCTGGCGATTTAAGGTTGAAAATATCTGTTTGCCGGCATCTTTAAGAGCCATTTAGCAGCCACACGCCAAAGCCAAGGTCGCACCATCGACTTGTCTGGGCCGAGCAACTATTAATGCATTGTACGAGCGGCCAATTGAGACAAGATAATGAACATCGGGCCGAATCAGAAGCAGACGGCCAACTTCTGGAACTGTAACAGCTGCAGGCGCACAAATTGGCCATCCGACAGGAGTCGGTTACCAATGCAAGCCATCTCATTTGGCCTTTGTCTATGCCCCTGTGTGCCATAAAGTTTGCCCACGCCGCAGCACTCACTAGCAAAAGTCGGCACTCGGAGAAAAAATGAATACCAGTTTGGTCCTTATGTCGCTTTCGATATTAATGTTATGAAATTCGATTTAATTTAGTAAAGTATATCTCTCTTTTAAATTTTATGTGTTTTACGATTCGATAAAATTTTAAATAATTCAAAGGAGTTAGAAATGAGTGAACAAAAATATTTTTTATATTTTTATATATGTTTTAAATTTTTACGATAGAATATTAAATATTTTTAAATTCCTCAAATGTCAGAAAAAAATTATTAAATAAGTTTTCTGTTATATATATTTCAAAATTTCCCTGTTTTGGTGTAACGTATAAGAAAATATTGATTTAAAAATAATAACAAAATTATTTTGTCTTTAGTAAAAATTAAAATTTTTCTTTTTATCATTTTTTCCTAGTAATCGAATATTTGAATATTTTTTCAAGTGCATGAATAGTTGGCCCTGGGCCAGGCAAACTTATTTGCCTCTTCAAACGCCAAAGGGGCGCAAAGCAAGTCGTTTGTAATCAAAATAAAAGCAAGTTTAAATTAAACGCTTTGCCATTTAAATAGAATTTATTCATCCAGCTTTGTTTAAGGCTTAGTTACAAACGATTTAATTTTAGATTTATTAAAAGCTGTTGAACTAATTTCTGTACATTTTTTTTAAAAGAATTTTAATATTTTGGCCATTAACATTTATGTTTGCCAGACAAACGGAGAAGCAAATTCGGATCGTGATTGCCATTCATATGCACTCACATGCTGGTTGGTCAATAAAAAATAATTGCCTATCCCCCGAAACACCATAAAATCATGGTGAACAGGATTGTCATGCTCACGTTTAAGTGTTTACTTGCGCTATCTTACATCCGAAATGACAGTCGTATGGCATATTTCCCAATTTGCTGCAGAGACACTTTTACGACCACAGAACCTGTTGAAGCGCACTGTGATGGCTTAAGAATAAAGTAAATTAATTGGCGACCTGGCGAAATTACTTCATTAGCTGCTAATTGAATTGGCTGTCTGCTGAATGGTGCTGAGGGAAATCAAGCGGAATTTCACCCACCCGGTGGCCGCCTCTCGACATGATTAATATTGCATTTTGTCAGGGGCGAGACAAAAAACAGCCCAATTGGATGGATGGACGGGCAGAACTTGGGCTCGAACTCCAAGCGAAAGACAGAGCGAAGGACTCCCCAAAAAGGGGCAGGATGTACCCTCGTTTATGCTGTATGAATAGAGTCTGCTTTTCCGGTCCGTCTCCTCCGCCCCGGCCATTAATCTCAATTTCAGCGGCAAACATTCAATCAACCCAAAGGCGGGGAGCAAGCGGCTTTCGTAATTAAAGGCACATTAAACGCTCGTTAAAATTAAAGTGCCACTTAAAGGCTTGGCTGGAGAATATCTGCATCGTTGTCATGGCTCCTCGTTCATTACAGGAAACTTGCGACACTTAATGGACTACGCAAATCGAGAACTATTGGCAATATTGAGCGTAATTAAAGCGGAAAAAAGCGATTAAATGGAGCATGAAAGCGTTGGTTGTGAATATTTTTGCCAACTTAACTTGGGCACTTAAACATTTAAAAAACACTTTAATTTAAATGATTAAAAAATTCATGTAAATAAACTAGGTAAATAGTTAATAAACATATTCTATTAATAAAATATTTCAGAATAAATTTCCCTGGTCAACAAGGAGAAAATAAACCGAGCCGTGTTGATTTTAATGTTTTTATTTAAACAACTTTTTGTTTATCGATAAACATTTTCACCTCTTACTCATCCATTGAGTTGGTTTATTTATGTTATTTAAAGTGCCTGTTTTGTGAATAGCACAACGCAAACAGAGCTAAAAGCCATGGCAATTTAAATATCTCAATCGAAAAACAATTAAGCACTTGAGTCTAGTGTAGCATAAATATAATAATAATTTCAAGCAACAAAAATCCGATTGTAAATATTCGAAAATTGTGCACAATGTTTGGTATTTAAGTAGTTAATTGCCGAGTCACTTGACCATTGCTGGGTTTATAGTTGTATGCAGATTATGGCTTTTAGTATCGTCCTGATACTGCCACTACTCGTATCTGCCTGATCCTTGTTGGGGGATAAAAAAGGAAAAGTGCATAAAATTTATTCTGGCTTGTCGCTGGCAGTAAAATTGTTGGTAAAGAAGTGCCATAAAAGCCTTTAATGGCGCGACTGTCTGTAATTAAAATCCCACACGCGCTGTCGCCCTCGTTCTCCTTTCGGCATGGGCATGCATGGCGTATACGTGATGTGAGTGAACTCTAAGCCAATGCGACTTTAAAATGCAGTTCAAGTGCTCTGATTAAATTGTATATGCTGTAAGTTGGCCCCCATTTTTTCTACTTCACTTTTTTTTGTTAGTTTTCCCATTTACATGGCAGTTTGGAACATTGTCTGTGGCCGGAATATGACTCCTGATTTATGGCCATTTGTTTTTCGCTTACCAAACAGGCTCATAAATACACAAAAAATGGCAAAACAAATAGCAAATAGTCGGTAACAAATGGCGCTGGCCCAAATGGCGTAAAAGTTTTCCTCAGTTTCAGTTGATACTGTTTTGTGTTATGCAATGGCCAAAATACCAAAGGGGCACGAAGTTAACAGCTAATTTAACTGCACTGCAATCATTGGCAAAACTTGCTTTCTGCGCACACTGCGTATACTTAATTTGCCTGTGGTAAGTAATGGCAAAGCCATTTCGTTTGGATTTTGTGATTTCGACGAGCAATTTCCGTTAACGCTTTTCGCTGGCTCTGCACTGCACTTCTGTCCCTTTGCATTTCGCCTCTCTATGCCATGCGCCGAGCATTTGTCTTAGCCCGGCCTGAACCGAGTCCGACACCACGATAAGCTGCGTTTATTGGAAAAGTTTCGATGCCAGCGGCTGGGGTGCCGCTTCGACACTTATTTGAATTTATATCCCAGCAAATTGTGCGGCTCTTGTCACTGCGCTTGTTGCATTTTAATTAGATGCAAGCCGCACGGCCAGTTTAAGTGCAATTAAAACTTATAAGAAGTATCACACTAAGCAAAAATCAAGATACAATATTAAAATACATTTATAAATTATTTAACCCATATTTTGAATTATTCATTTATATTATTTATTTATTTATTTAGTGTTTATATGTTTTTACTTTTAAATATGCCATTAATTAAATAAATCATTTTAATTCCTAATAATTTTTATACACCTTCCACAGAATAGCTTAGTAATCCATAATATCATCAGTTGCTCCCGAACGATGAAATTCATTTAAATTGATTAATTCTACAAGTGAATATGATACAAATATTTGAAGTATAAATATTCTAAATATTTAGAAGGTAGAAATAGAATTCTGAAGGAATTTCTTAAAATGCGGATGGCTAAAAATGTTATATATTTTTTATGTCTTAAATTTATTAAGGATTAATTGTACCTAATAAAACGGAAATAAAAACATTTTTCCCAGTGGGAAGCAAACCGTCAGATTTGCTAGATTAACAGCTTTGGACCGCCCACAATGTGACATCTTCTGGTCACGCCTGTCCAAGCGAGGTGACAATTGTGGTGGGCGCTTCATTTACGCAAAATTCATTAACATTTACACTCACTTCATTTTTAATGAACTGACAAATCTGTGCGGCTTCCCCGACCTCTCGCCAGGCCATAAATATAAATCCGCGCACACACGCAAATTTCGTCGCGGTCACATAAATCTTGTTCAAAAAATTACACAGAAACACACCATGCGTATTTATATGCAAATTAAGATGTTTACAAAATTTCCCGATGGCTACACTTTGATCTGGGCCAAAAATGCGACGCGATACTCGCAGGCGTTTGCTACGCTGCCGATGCCGGCAGACAATGAATCATAATTTTATTGACGAATGAGGTATTTGACTCTTGCGACGGCAGCGCCGTCAGCGTAGCCAATTCCACGAAAAAAAAATCGGAAAACAAGCATTTAAATATAGAACTGCACAACACAATTATGCTAGCTCATTAGTCAAGTGGCAATTTGAATGCTCTGCAAATAATTAAAGAGCCTATTATTCTAAGAACGGGAATGGGAGTATTAAGAAAATTTAAAGAGCTCTTTAATTTAGAAAAATATGACTTTATTATAATTTATTATTTGAAAAAAATGACTAAAAAATACTTAAATACATTTTTAATACTTATGAACACTTTAAAAGAGAGTGACTAAGTTTGGCTCTCCAAGAACTTAGAAACTGATATTTGATTAAAGTAAACATTAATATAAATTATGTCAACTGAATGCAACTGGTTTTGAAATATAAGTAAATTTCCATATTTAAAATCTTAGTCATTAATTTCTAAAAACTTATAACACATTCCATCTCATTAATCTCATCTCATTAATTCGTTTCAACATATTTCACTTGATATTTCCCACCGCGCAAACCTAGCGTGCTAATGGTGCTCACCGTATTCGAATAAACGGTTCGCGGATTGAGTCGACTTAACAACTTGTTTTCCGTGTCGGCGTAAATCAAATGCCACTTTGTTGTGCTGCCGCCCCTTCCACTTTCCACTTGCGAGGCGGGGAAAGTCAATCAAAATATTATTGTATATCGTACAAATGGAAACCGTCGGCGAAGCCGTCACTCTTTGCTCTCACGCACACACTGGCAACGTGTGTGGTGCAGCGAAAGGGATCACAATGAGCAGCGCCACCCATAAAGCACCACCCACCGCCCACTCACCCACCGTATAAATGAGCTCCAAGTGCCGGGTGTGTGTGTGTGTGTACTATAAGCTGATGTTTTTCATGGCTTGTTTACAATTAATTAGGATTGTTATGCCGCCATTCGATTCAATAATTTCTTTGTGCTAGACGGTATTTTTTAACAGCCGGCCATAAATTTGCGGTCTTGTTTTGGTAGCGAGCATTAAAATCCGGAATCCGACTGCATTTACGGCCCACGTCATGGCCAAGTCTTTGCCTTTGATTTTCCATTTGATCCACCCAGTTGCTTGCCTTATAAGCTCAAAATGCCTTATTAATTGCTCTGATTTTTAATAAAATTGAGATATTTTTGTGCATTGGAACGTTTCTATCAAGAGAACACGATTAGTTCATTGAAGGCACCAAAAAAAACATAATTTAACTCTGAAAATTAGATGTAGTAAAAATATACTAAATGAATACTAAATAATATAATATTATACTGCTTTTATTTGAAAATCTAAAATCTGTAGCAAAACTTTAATATTGACACTTCTGTTAGTATTACCGTAATACTCATCCCATTAAGATATTTTTGAAAGTCGATAGTTTAGAATTAATGTACGAATTGTTTAGTTTTCATTAACATTTTTTTCGGTGTACATTTTTTCTAGAGTATTTTTTGTTAAACAAATATAATAGATGGAAACAAAATACTTTAATATATTTATCATGCTAAATATGAAATATGAAGAGGTTTTAAAACTAAAAAATATGCACAAAGGAAACAATAGGTGCTTTATTGATATATTTTAATATTGTTTTTATTTAAATGCATTCATTGCTTGTTTAATTAAGAAGCTGATCAAGAACTGATTATCATATCAAATACTAAATATATGCAGACTTTGGCACAACCGGTTGCCGGCAAATTCTTTGGGCGTTCTGATTAATATTTTGCAAAACCATTGATGGTGGACCGAGATAAACCAGAATCGTAGATTCGCCCTTGATTATTTCGGTGCGATTGGTCAATGGAATTATACCGACTTCTTGGAATTCGATAGCCGCATTTTGGGCATATGTAAACCTGAAACTAAAAATAAAAATAAGCTTTCCATAAAAAATGCATTGGTCGACAGTTTGAGGCCTTAAGCCCCTTGTTTATGTGTCATGCATCATAATTATAGCTACTCTCATCTATTTTTACTCCGCTCGAATTTGAACTTTTTGATTTGCCGGCAGGGTCGCACGCCTCTAAAAAAATCTTTTGGAATATATTAAATGCAAATAAAAAGTATATATATGAATAATTGATAGCTCGTGCCATTTGATGAGCTGTTTTTGGCGATTTCTTAAGAATTATTTACTTAACTTAAGAGTTTGCTGTTCAACATCGAAAGCTTTTAAAAACGTATTTTAACGAATTCCTGATTGTATCTGAAAACTAGTTTTGAAATCGATCTTTTGCGGTTTATATCGGGAATTGAATAATTTTCTGTTGCTCTGATTTGGCTTTCAGGGAGTGGTTATAAATTTGTAAGCAAAGAAGATGTTTAAAAAAATTAAGAAAGTCATTACTTAGTGCTTAAAGAGTATATTTATTTTGGGTACTTTTTAATTTATTATTAAAATTTATGAATAAACCATTGGATTTTATCCAACTACCATATCAATTTGTTGGTATCTCTTTTGCGGAAGTAAGTGATTTAGCAATAAAGGCGTCACCCGGGAAAAGACGAGTCAGCGATTGAATTGCAGTTTAGTTGGTGCTTAGGCAATCCAACCATATTGAGCTCCCACCTCTTGTCGGATCCGATAAAATTCGCTTTTAGTACACGTGTACACTCCCACGAGGAGTAACTACGTGCGAAATGCGCAAAACAATGCCATTTCCATCGCAGCGACAACACCCACAAAGCCCAGAAACCAGATCCTCGGCAAGAGTTAAAGGCTGAAAAGGCATGGATTGTACTGAGCAAATACAGTGAGTAGAGCCACAGAGCCCGGGCGCAAAGTCAAACATATCAACCACCATATCCCAGCTCAATTCCCAAATGGAATCATCAATCCGTACGTGCCAAGTGGATCCGGCAGCACAGGCATCTTGTCCATATCAAGGGGAATGCTGTCGAACGGGGACGGTTTTAGTGAAGTGCCAAACGCACTGTCCGCTATGTGATGGATTCTGAACAAGCGGGAATTAGGGTGAACCAAAACAACCTTGTGGGAGTAATACATGCCTTTTAATCAATGTTTTTGAAAAAGAATTTAAAGAAAGGTTTAAATAAGTATTTATACCTTTTAAACTGAATGAAAATGATACAAACGTAATAATGTAAATATTTATATTTAAAAACTCATGTGACTTACAATTTTATAATAAACAATTTAGACTCACCCTACCCAGTCAAAAAATTTGACAAAAAATCCAATTGATATGTGCAGGTCAAGTTATTCATATCATTTTGATAAGAATGAAGATTATGTTTATCATATTTTGTATCAGTTTTTATGTTTGAATCATAAATTTGACAATAATTAATCATACTGGCTCTTTATCGATATGGAATAAGGTAGAATAACCCGTATTTCACATCGAATTTGTTTCTGTGAAGTCACCCTGCCTGATTTTTCAGTATTTTCACTTGTTTGGACCTATTAAAGACACTCGCACTTCCCCTCAATTTCCGCTCTTAATTGCAACATGTGCGCCCGGCCAGGGAGGCTCCTAATTAATAGAGTGTTATGCAAAGCAATCAGTGGGGGTTAAGTGGTTGGCGCTCAGACGATTTTGCAGCTTATAAATTCCATTCAATTTTTATCACCGAAGCGCCGGCCGCGGAAAGTAGGCAACAGTATTTTACGGCTTAATTGCTTCAGCACGCCCACCTCATATGTGTGTGTGTGTGTGTGTGTGTTCGATCGCATATAGGGCTATATAGGGCTTAGTGAATCTGGCACATCGTCCATTTGAATTGCTAACATGGCTCATACATATAAATGAAATTGAGAGTTTATTGCATAGTCACTGGAATCGGCTTGGCTTTATTTCGCTGCCATCGCCTCGCCCCGCAGAATTGCTTATTTATTTCATATTTATGCGTTATGACGGTCGTCGCAGTGCCCGAGTGCGGCACACACTGCGTATGCGTGATATGAACAAAGGCTCATCGGGGGAGTTTAAAACGAGAGCTGCAAAAAGGCTTTTAGGCTGCCCCGTAAATTGAATGCTTCAATTGCTTTCAGTCTACTATCCATCGAGACAAGTGATAGTAAATTTGCACAAAATGAAACCCACTCAAATTTATTGTGCGGTTGGGAAAGTAATGGTTATCTACGAGTTTCTTTCTCCATGTGTGTGTGTTTTGTTGGCCCCTCGCTGTTGTTGTTGTGCGCATAAAAATGATGAAGTTCATCGAAACTATTTGACAGCCTTTGACTTTTATGTCGCATAAATGATGGCCGCCCATTGATGGAAAAGGGTCCCGACCCAGACAAACAGACGCAGAAAGTCGTTTCGGTCGCCGGCCATAAAAAGCGAATCGCCTGGGCGTGTGTAACGGATTAGCATCTTGTATCTGGCATTAAGGGGTTGACAATGTTGTCTGAAAATTAAGGGCAAATTTATCTGTTTATAAATTAAGCACATATGATTGTAATAATTTATTATCTTTTCTCAAGGTAGGTAAATTTATTTGTTTTAAGGATTTATCGAATATATGCAAAATATGTTTTATAATTAAAAAATCTGTTCAAATTCATTTGAAATCCAGTTTCTAGTATTTTTTATTAATTAAAAAAATTTACGCTCCTATAGGTTCTACAGATTTTACGAGAGAAACTATATTTTTAATTGAAGCAATTTTTCCATTTATACTATATATATTTTTTTTCCATTTTCTATTGGTATATTCTTTCATTTCTTTCACAGAACCTAACAAATTTAAAACTTGCATTTTTTGAGTAAGGGTTTAGAATCCTTTCGGCCAAAATTCGTATTCTGAATGCACTCAGGGGGAAAGTAGCCAATTTGTGGGCCAAATTCCGTCGACCTAACGCAACCAACTAACGATGTGTTGTTGCATAAGCTTTGTCGGTCGTAGTAATATTTTGCCAGCTAATTGTGAACTAAGACCCAACTTGTGCTTACCTAAGTGCAACCGAAAATGTACATTAATTCTGAAACTTTTGTGCGAAATGAAGTAAAGTTTTTGCGGTTCCATTTATTCATGGCAGCCACATCTTGGCAGCATGTGCTGCACTTTATGAATTAAAAGCCATTTATTTCTAGCTGCATTAAAGGCCTGTTCTGCTGGCTTGACTAATTGCATTCGCTGAAATTAAAACTAAATTCCCGGGGACATTTAGTTATGGCATGGTAATTAGTTAGAAACGCAAACACACTTTAATACAGGCTAATATTGGCAAATTTGGATGTTTTGTATTCATGCAACGTCTAGACTTGAGACCGAAAAGCGAATTTGTGCGCCAGATAAACATCTTAATGGCCCGGGGATTATGATGCAGTGCGATTTCGTCTATGCCCTCTTTTTACTGACAGTCATTAGCCAGTCGCCCGTTGAACCCTCGTCTTGATAATCCCCCACTTGATCCACATTACTTATAAAATGAAATATGCGCAGAGTACAAAATATATCATTTGAGTTCTATTGCTTTCTATTCGCTGGGGCAAATGTAATTAACAGCAATTGAATTAATGCTTCTGCTGATAACTATAAAATATGTTTAATTTGGGAATATTAAAATATACAATACTAGCAATACCCGAAGCGACGTTGTCCGCTACTATTAGCAAATCATTTCATGATTTAGATAGTAACCTGATTTTTTCATATTTCGGGATTTTGCTCGGATATTAATTAGAATTCTGAAATATGATAAGATCAGGTTATTACCACAGTAAACCCCACCTAATATTTTACCATAACCCCTAACCATAACTTACCTTTCCTTTACAGTGCCTTAACCCTACCTGTCTCTTACCCCCGGAACAATTTTTTAACACCGTAATGCTGTTTTCACTATTTCCTCGCCTATCCCCTAACCATCCGTACTCAGCCTTAACGCCGAAAAACTATTATTTTAACCAACTTTCTCTACCATAACACCAATTTTTTCTTTCCTTAGCCAACAGTTACCCCACTCTAGTCTTACATGAAAAAAAATATTTCCTTGCTTAATTAATTCCACTTAAACATTGCTTTTTCTGGTTTGTCACCTTAACCGACCTGATCCTCGCAAAAGTAAAAAAAAAAACTTACTTTACTCACATTCACCCTTTCTTTACATTAATTTTACCGTCACCCTAATCTGGGTAATAACGCCTTAACCGAAACTTTAACCCCGATTAACCTCACCTTATTCCCACATTAACTTTAATATTAAGGTCTTAATCTACCATTTTGGTCAGCTAAATTGCCAGCTAAACGGAAAACCAGACAGCGTGCTGCCAATTAACCCCAAATAACCTTCAAAACTTAAAACAAAATATAAAAAATAACACTCAAATTCCTATGGAACGCTGGTCAACATGGCTTAAGCGAAAAACGGATTTGAACGCAGGATCGGTAGGTTAAAAACATTTAGTGCCCCCATGTCGGTTGGGGCTCACCAGCTCGATCAAAATATTTCCGGAAATAAAAGAAAACTAAAACATGGCGTACCTAAATCACTCTTTTGGGTTTAAACTGTGGGAGTAATTCGATCTAAAAGTCAAAATTGGGCAATTTTTAAGGTTTCTTGTGAGTCTTTTGGATACACATCTTTCAAACAATTTCCTTCGTGCGCCCATCCTCTATAACAATTCTTTCAAAACTTGTGTTTAGATAATTTTACATACATATATGTATTTACATGCCGACTTGTCGATGTGTGTGTGTGAGTTTTCGTTTTTACATGTAATTTTGACCGCTGAAAATTTTGCACTGCTCTCTCCTTGAAATCCATTTGAAAAATTATTTAAAGCCAAACCGAAAATTCCTTATGGATTTAACGGATTAGCTTCACATTTTGACTTAGAATTGCATTCATTAGATAAACCGTTCTGGTATCCAAATTGTGAAATTTTGATCAGGTGTTTCTAAACCAGCAAAAAACTTTGGCCGCCTCTCGTGCGCCTCAAATGACTCTCTCTGCTCTTTACTCTCTCGCTCTGCTTCTGCTGACGTTGTTTTTGTGAGAGCTGTGTTCGGAATTCGTTCGTGAGTGCTGCTAACTGCCGAAGCATAGAAAAAACAAAAACAACGTGCTGCTAAAAAGGCTCCCCGCAACCCCCACAATCTTACAAAAAAAAATTATATAAAATCAACCGTGAGTCAAAAAAAAACCAAAAAAATACCTTATTGATTGTATGGCATAGCTCCACACTTTGAACCAAAAACGGATCCGATCGCATAATCGGTGCGGAAAAATTAATTAAGTGCCCCAACCGGAAGTCGGTTGGAGCTCATTTTCTGGGGTTTCAAAGATTTCCACAAATAAAGCTTAAAATAAAAATGTCAACTTGTTTGGTTGAAAATTGTGGGAATGGTTAATGTTTTAATCAAGAAATTTTGCATTTTTCGAGAGTCCTGGGAGTCCTTAGGAGCCGAATTTTAAAAAATCCTTTCTTAGTGCACACCTCCTCTAACACACGATTCAGACCCAATTTTTTCCAGAATTTTAGGTCTTATGGTTTGGGCTGGGGGAACATGACGCAAATCGACATCTACTCCTTTATAGTAATACTCGATAGATAAATATCCTAATATAAATTAACATGGGAAATATAAGAAATAAATAGGTATATCTAACATTAATAGTGCTATATGGTATGCTAGAATATTTTAAAATTTGATGTGCCTCTCAGTATTTATTTTTTAGGATTTTAAAATTAATAAAAAATATAAATATTGTTTAAAATATATTAAAATATAGGTTTATCTTAATGTAAATTTTTAAGCAAAATAAAACACTTAAAATCAAAGATAAGAATTATTTTAAAATAATACCACTATTTCTTAAAATTTTAATATTTTTTAAAATTTATTTTGCCTTTCACTATTTATTTTCTAATATTTTTAAATCGTTTAAAGTTACCTGTACTGTATAGCTCCAAAATTCAGCAATAAAACGCCTTTGTTCTTTTGAACTGAGAATGAACTACATCGTTTATTGCGGTCCAACGCGATCCGAGATTACAAGTACTATAACTAGAAATCAAACTATAGCTGCTGGCTATATTATAATTATTAGCAAGGACAATCGTTTAATTTAATTGCCCTTAACATGGAATATTTGTCTAAAGTAAAACACAAACAAGCTGGAGAGGCGCTTGCTGCTCATATCACAGTTGTGTGTGTGTCTAATGTCTGTGGGTGGCACTGGAATGGAGTGGGGGAGCTAGGGGCCACCCCTCTAGAAGGCGGACCCCCTCTCGCCGACATCGTTGGCCACCCCCGTCGCCTCCTTAGACTGCGGTCTGTGGCTGCCTTTGCGTCTGGCACGCCAATTGAATTTGGCCCTGAGACCCTTGAGGGCGCTTGAGCTCTTGAGCACTTTCGCTTTCGCCTTGCGCACTTTGCCACTCGACTCGTCACCGCTCACGCCTCCAGCCATGCCCCCTGGCACGCCCCCCGCCCCCGCCGACGCCACTGCCGGTGGGCGGGTGATGCGCGTCAGTTTGAGGCGTGACCGAGAGATGGCCAAGTCATCTGTGAGCTCGTCAATGGAGCACATGGTGGGCTGCCGCTGCAGTGGCTCCCCGGGAAACTGCAAATCCTCCTCGAGCAGTGAGTGGGCATCGCCCACCGACGACAGCTGGGAGATTTGCGTCTGGAGCGTGCGACGCGGGTTGTCGAAGAGGTCCTGCCGACTGCGATTCTGGCCCTGCAACTGGCTGCTGTCCAAGGACACGCGGTTCAGTCGCACCGCCGAAGGACCTGTTGCCGTCCCATTGCCATTGACACAGCCATTTAGTCCTGTGGTCGTCGTCGCCGTGGAAGTCATTGTCGTTCGAACGCTGTCCTGAAAATTGAGAAGCCAGGATAATCAGAGGGGGAGAGGGGGAGAAAATAAAATACTATATTATAATCTTTACTATAACCAAACCTAAAATTCATTATATAGTATAAATCTTGTTCCAAATATAAGAACAATCCAACCGGAATTTATAGCATGTTTTTTATTATTTAACTTTTTATAAATTTTTCTTTTGATTTTATGATTAAATTAATATTGTTTATCAAAACTCGGTTTGTTTCTGATCACTAATAAAAAATTATTAACTTCCCTTAATTATAAAGAATTTTTCTTATATTTTCTTATATTTTAGGAAATTATTATTAATAGGTATTTAGTTAATTATTGTGGTGTAGACTAAATCTACTTTACCATTACATTGAAAACACACATATTTGTATAGCAATTTGTATACTTTTTTCTCAGTGTACTCACCGTTGTGTGCAGTCGCAGCGAGCCCGTCTGATTACGCCGCAGAGCACTGTAGGTGTGAGGCAGCCCTCTTCCCTGGTTTTTGCCTCCCAGACCAAAGTGTCTAGCCAAGGTAACCTGAAATGGTTTTAAGGTAATTATAAAATCAGGCAAGAAATGTGGTATGACTCCTTAATTAGAGGTTTTCCAATAGACTTAAACAATAATTTTCACAAGAGGAGGGTTTTCTACTGAAGAAACCTCAAATCCACGTCTTAATATTCATCCTTTAAACTAGAAACCATTTCTTATTTATGATTAAAACAATCGAAATGAATTTCCAGAGGGAGACAGCTCACCTTGAATGCCTCACGAAACTTGTGGCTCATGATGTTGTAGAGCAGCGGGTTGATGCAGGTGGAGAGGAAGTAGAGGACGCCGGACGTATAGTCGAGGATGCTGAACACGTCGTTGAACCACTGGGACTCGATGCCCGAGGAGGAGCCGTAGACGGCCATCAATCGCTGGGCGTGGAAGGGGGCCCAGCAGATGAAGAAGGCCACGGCCACGGCCACTGGAATCAGATGAAATAGAAGTAGTGCAACCATGAGTTATTTCGGATATTTCATATCCTGCTTACCCAGCATCCGGATGACTCTGGTCTGGGCGCTTATCCCCCGGTTCACATCGTAGCAGCGCCGGGGCAGCGCCTGCAGCAGTCGACTCCGCTTCAACTTCACCCCGATGAGAACGTACAGCACGCAGATGGCCGTCATGGGTCCGCCGAAGAACAGGAAGCCCGACACAGCGAACACATGGGCGAAGAAGTCGTTTTTCATCTGAGGCAGAAATTTCACAAAAAAATAAATGGCATACATATTATTAAACGAAGCGATATGGTTTTGGCTTACAGCCACAGCCGGAAGGGCAAGGCTGTAAATTTGATTACCCTGAATTGAGTCAACCATCATAAAAGATTGTCACTGATTGATCATCAGGCGGTTGTAAAATTAGGGAAGTCAAATGGTCTCGGGGCGAAATATATGAAAATTTTTTTAAGCTTTGGTTTACCTACTTTACTTAAGGGGGGACATCTGAGTAAACGGGCAAAAAAAAGCGGATTTTCAGGAATTTTTTTTGACCAAATGAAAAGGCCAATCGAAAATTTGTAAATTAGGTTTAATAATATAAGGTTCGAAGTACAAAATGAATTTTTTTCAAAAAACTCAAAAACAAAAACAAAATGGCGGCTCTGCAGCATTTCTTCGTAGGCCCTTTTTGGTTGAAGGGGGTCCATGGCCGGAAAGCTAAAGTCCTTAATTTTTAATCTAGATTTTTGATCTAAATTTTGTTAGTTTCTATACATCAACGGCTATCGACACACGTAGGATTTTTTCGATATATTGATTTTTTTCAAAATGGTGAGAGATTGAATAAAAGTGATGGAAAAAAACGTCACAAAAGTGTTAATAAAAAAAAAACTACGCAATTTAAAAAAAAAATCCTACGTGTGTCGATAGACATAAGTATTTTAAATATACTGTGAAAATTTCAGATAGATCGATTAAGATTTGTTCGAGTTATGTTTCCGGCAGTCTCAAAAAAAGTGGTTTCGAGAAAAACGCGTTTAAAGTTTTAAGGTGCCTGGGATATACATATGAGGCATCGCGGCAGAATGGAAAATTTCGATACTTAGATACATTTCCCGGACTCTATCTTTTGGTATGTTATTTTTAAGACCCTAAAGAATATTTTAAACAAAAAAAAAATTTTTGGATTTTTAAAAAATTTTACTCAGATGTCCCCCCTTAAATAGGGTTTATTTTACATAATACTGCTATAATGTTTCATGAAATGAATTTAATTTAAGCTTTAATTATATTAGTTTTTATTATTTTATTAATTTTTATATTTTATTACGAGGAATTACGAGTTTTATTATGTTTAATATTAATTTATCTTAATCAATTTACTTAAATTCAATATAATTTCTGTGGGGATCTGTTTTCATAGAATGTATATCTTTAAGGCTCAATAAACAAATTAAATAACTCAATTAACCAGGTAGCTCCCTGCAGCTACGAAAACGATTAAAGGCCCTCCCATCAATCATACGCACCGTGCACGATGATCCCATGCCCTGCATCACCACGGAGAACTGGATGGCTTGGGGCAGGGCCAGCAAGAGGGCGGCTATCCAGATGGCAAATATGAACTTTACGGCCCGTGACAACTTGGACATCGTGTGCTGCCTGTATCAAAAGCAGAACCAATTAGGCCAGATTGGGAAAAATTGAAATGGGTTTTCGGTGGAACGGAGGTTTCCTCACCTGAACGGATGACAAATGGCGATGTATCGCTCGACGGTGAAAGCGGTGATGGTCAGGACGGTTGCATTGGCCGCCGTTTCCGAGAGAACGCTCTCCAGTATGCAGATGCTGTCGCTAAAGGGATAATTGTCCGGGTGCCAAAGGTTGTACAGGTCCTGGGGCATTCCTGAAAATGATCAACAGATATTATGAATAATTCAACAAAAATGTTCCGATAAAAAGAAAATATTTTAACAGAAATGATAAATTAAATAAATAAAAATAATCATTATGTATTTAATAATATAATAGGTACAGTTTAATACTTTTAAATACCTAGATATATTTATGTGTTTATGAATTAATTCTTTAAAAAGCAAAGTGATGTTAAACAGAAAAAATAAAATAACTATTAGGAATTTTAAAAATATATACAATGCTAATACAATGCTATTTTTGCACATTCAAAATATTTCTAAAGGCTATAAGGAAGCCTGATAAGCATCAAGATAGGAATCGATTTAGTCTTGACCATCTGTCGATTATCTCACAGTAGGGGCCCTCGACTTTCTTGTTTGTATCGAGAGCATCAACATAATTTCGAAATTTATATTTAGCATCTTATGTTTGCATTCTTTTTGATATTTGCGCTATGGAATCGAGTAAACTCGTTTTGCGAAAAATATGAAAATAATATTTTCAACTCACCGGAGCATAACAAGATCATGTCGGAGATGGCCAGATTGAATAGGTAGAAGTTGGTGGCCGTGTGCATGAAGTTGTTCCGCGAGATGACGATGCAGGTGATGAGGTTGCCCAGGACCCCGGCGATGAAGATGAGGGCGTAGCCCACGCTGAGGGTGGCCAGCAGGGAGAGCGGGGTCATCGGGGTCACCGTGGGCAGCAGCTCCTCCGGCTCCAGGCCCTGCAGCAGGCTGCTCAGATTGTCCGCCGAGATGTTCAGCACTTGGGTCAGATTCAGAAGGAATTTCTCATTGTGAAACAGTTGCAGATCGGTTGCCAGGAGACCGGAACTGTTACTGGGCAGCATTTTGACTGCCATGGGTTGTGTATGTGTGTGAGTGTGTGGGCTGTTGCGTTCCTTTGTGTGTGCGCACTATTAATTTCGAATTTCTCCGGGAATTTCAGATCCCTGCTTATGTATTCTCAATCGGAGCTCTCGCTTTCAAATAATGTTTTCATAATGCCCCTTACGGGGGCTCATCAATTTCGACTTAGGCCAGTGCCACTCCACTTACAATCTGTTGTCATGAGTGTTGCATTAAATGTTGTGTACGAATATGGGAAATGGAGTGGACCAAAGTTCGCTTTACATAGCATGCCTTTTGGAGCACATGAGGAAACCAAAAATGCATTTTTTAGGGTAAAAGATAAAGAAAACAATTTTTAACAAATTCTATTGTTTGTTTATATGCAAAAATAAGTGGTTCCAGTTTTATAATATGCCTTCAAATAGTCTATTTAAATTCAATTTCTTTCTACTTTCGAGTTTTGAATAAAATTGCCTTGATTAAGGTGCAGTAAAATTGTTATATACAAGTTCTTAGTCCCAGTTATGGTTATAAAATATATGATGTTTATTCACTAAATGTCACCGAAATTGGTTCGATTTGCCAAAGTTAAAAGCACGCTTAACTATATAATAATAAATTGGCTTTTAAAATATATATAATAACACAAATCAAACAAAACGCGCTTTTATGAGCATTTAAATAACACGTTTAACCTAGTTCACGACATTTACATAAATTATTTGCCCCATTTGGTTTGTGAATTTGTGCTTGTAAACTGTTCAGCTGGTTTTGGTCCACCCCAACAGAGGACGTGTCTTTAAGTGTGTCTGTGTCATGTTTACCTGGCATCCTGGGCGGCTGGCAGGCAGTCAGGTGTCCTAGGCGAAAGAGCAGGCTGAGGGCAAGCTGAAGCTGAAAATTAATTTGAATTGCTAAGTGGCATTTAGTCAAAATATTTGTGTACACGGGATGAATTTAAGGATGTTGCTACAAGGCTCAGCAGAGGACCCGAACCTCCCCCACTGAACACCTGGTGGCAAACAAATTAAACGCGCCCGACACTCAAGGTCAGGTGTTTTGGGGCAGATAAAGTTCCCAGCGGACACACCGGGTGACTTAATAACATTAACATAGTTCTATTCCATCCAGATGATGAGTGTTATTGTTGCTGCGCCGACCGCCGTTGACCGTTTTTGGCCGTTTTCATTATCATTATCATAAAAAAGTTTCTACAATATATGCACGGCCAAAGAATGCTGTCGAATTTGGTTTTATTATATTGTATATTCAATCAAACTGGTTTTCATTTTTTCATTTTTCTGTTTTCGTTTCGGTCTCCGATGTCTGATGTCTGAATGTCCGTTGTCCGATGTCTGATATCTGAATGTCCAATGATGAGCGGCCGCCGTGTAGCATCCCACTGAAAATTATGCACCCGCCCATGCCCATAAAGTGTGAGTTTCGTATTTGGTTTATTATTATTTTCCATCTTTTGTCGCGATGTTCGCTTTGCATACATTATTATAGATTCTGCACCATTAGTGTTTCGGGTCAATGGATTTCACTGGCAATCTGGAGATCTTGGGGCCCCGATAATGCCTTATTTACTTCCAACTTGTTTACAACTGTTTCATCGCTCCTGTTTCGGGGCTTTTCATTCCGCATAATGGCCATTAATTATATTTTTGCGGCTGCCTGGCTATCGTTTGTGCATTTAAAACACGTTTAATTTAAATTTATCAAACGATGCCTGCCACATTTTTCGGAATGCATTTATTTTTTATGGCTTTGAACTGTTTTGATTTTGTCACTTTGTGTTCGCCTCTGCGAGCATTGCACTGTGTACCCCCCTTTTACC
Organism: Drosophila mimetica; assembly: GCA_037075245.1. Taxonomy (NCBI): domain Eukaryota; kingdom Metazoa; phylum Arthropoda; class Insecta; order Diptera; family Drosophilidae; genus Drosophila; species Drosophila mimetica. The sequence continues at coordinate 13,482,906 of JBAMCH010000023.1, forward strand.
CAACACCCTTCGCCTCTTTCACTCACTTTCTCTGGTGTTTTGTTTAACTTTTTGTTGACTTTATTTCACTGACATTTTATTGCAATACAGCTAATCAGCTTTTACCATGTGCTAAATGTTGATTAATGACCGCGAGACGTTCGGTTTTAATTTAACACGCACACTCACACTCGCAACTAATGGCTTTGACTATTTGCGTGTGGCACTGATTAATTCTGGTACGCAGAATGCTTCTCGGAACCCAAAAATTATGACTGAGGGGCACGCGTAAATTGATGGTTTTCCCGTTTTCTCGTTTTTATGCGTCTTCGAAAAACCATAGAAATCCAAAAGGCCGAAAAGCGACGACGGCGGCGGCTACAGCAACGGGCCGCAGCATCCGACTGACTGGGTTTTTGGCCAAAAAATATCTTGGCATCAGAGCCCGTTCGGGCCATGGCCGTTAACAGCAACGCAACAGAGGCGCCCGCGTCGCAGTCGACGGCGGCAGCGAACAACTACCGGTTGCTTTTCGTCACTTTTCGACTCTCTGCGCGGGCGCTTTGGGGTTTTCGGCGTTATATGAAGGGTCTCCCGGCGAAAAGGGTAATAAAAATGCAAATAATACTGGAGTGCCTTGCAGTTTATCTTATTTAGTGGCGTATTAATTTGGCCGGGGCGGCAAATTGTTTGATTATTATGTTAACAGAGAGCCAAAGGACAATGCAAATGGCGACCTTGGCGCCCACTTAACCCTCCACTAAGCCCGCAACCACAATCCATTTAAGTCAAGGCAGCTGGCAAAAGGTGAAGTGGTCACTCAAAGAATTAAAACAGTAATTTATACAAATTGCCCTAGTTTCCGTAGTCAGATATGGGGAGAAATTATTAAAGGGAGGAGCAAAAACTTATTATTACAGTAAAATTAAGTCAAGACCATGTTAGCATTGACAAAAAAAAATAATAAAATTGTTTATAAAATATTTGGCTAGTATATATTATCAAAATATAAGTTAATATAAGTCAATATAATATCTGTCAAAGCAGTAATGAAAAATATATGATACAATATATAATATACTAGTTTGTAATAGTAATCCAACTTCTGTGAATTTCCACTTTATTTAGTTTACTCCATATTTATTGCTTTCCAGGAAAGCATCAATGAAGCATGTAACCTGCACACTTTATTGCACTTTTCCCTGCTGTATTTTCTTTCCCGGAACATCGAGAACAACTAAATTGCTTAAAATTAATTTGCACAACCACTTTGTACGCCGTTGAGCCCCCAGCCATCAAGACACGAGATTGGACATGATGCCGTGGTTTTATGATCAGTCAAAGGCAGATTTTATTAGTCCCCCGGGGCCCCGACTTTTATGGCCATGTGCGGGCAAATCTATCAGAGCTTTGCGGCCCATAAAATGCGTATTTTCCTATCCCAGCGGCTAGTGCGATATTAAGAGCAAACAAATGTAGCAGTATCTCCATGTATAGAACGTGGCGCATGGAAATTCGAATTGCGGGGCAAACAAATCAAATCCATTGCATGCATTCAATTTCTCAATTTTTATGCAAATAATACGAAACAATTTTTTGGCACTTAATCAAAACAAAGTCCTAAACAAACAGTGGGTGGGGGTTGTAGGGATCAAAGCGAGGTTGGTCTGGGTTGGCCTTTCCTTTGTCAGGGGCCCTTCTCCATTTCTCTCCTAATCTCTTGAACGAGAGTCTCATGAATCCAAAGGCAGGGCAAAGACGGAGCACGTGCTGCAAAGGCATTCGCAGTCAAAACTTTGGCTGCCAATTGTTGACGAAAGCCGGCAAGAAAAAAAGAATTTGGCCAAGGGAAATGGAAAATGGGGGAGATTTTCGTTTGCTTTGCTCTTTATGAACACTGGGCATGACATCAGATTCGGGGGACGTCCTTTGAGTCGAGCTCTTGTTTGGCATTTTGAAGTTTCGCCTTTGCCATTGCCTTTGGCTTGCCATTTTGGCCAGGACTCTGTCATCAGGCGACGGCGGCATCCTCGTCAGCAGTTTAGTTGAATTTTTGTGCAAGTTTCCAATTCATTTAGTTTTATTGCACACAGCGACGGGCAGGCCAAAAGTAATTTGCAGTTCGACCAACCCGTTGCCGCTCACTGCTTTCCCTAACTTTCACCTAAGTACAGGCAGTATTACACACATTAGAATTGGGGCTTATACAAACGAAATATGAAAACTGTCTGGCTGGAGAAGATAGTGAATGTGAGCCCAGAAATTTAAAATATTCTAAATTAACTCTTTTCGTATCTTGGGGAATCTTGAATGGGTTGTTTAAAAAATGTATCCTGCACTTAAATAAATTGTTTTTTTTTCTTTAAAAAAGCATTAAAAGTTATAGAAACATTGCCTCTTTTTATTACCAAAATTTAACTCCTTTATCTTAAACGACAATTTATTTTTGATTTTTTTTTATTCATTTTTTATAGGTATTAAAAAAATATTAAGTTTAAATTTTAATTTACCAAAAATAAATTTCGGCTATATTTTGTGAAAAATTGTGTTTTTTTCTTTAGGCAAAAAAACCAAAAAAAATCATATCGAAAAAGTGCCAAAATTAGTCATTTTTGTTTTTATTATTTATTTATAGCTTCATGATTTTATAATCATATTTATGCTTAATAAATACCCGTCAAAGCGCTCAGTACACTGGGTAAATTTATGGTTTAAGCTGTTCTTAGTTGATTTTAGTGCCTGGCATCAAAAATGTTGTATTACCTCGTATATTATATAACAAATCAAAAATTATCTTACTGAAATAAAATAAATACATTTTTCTTAACCTTTAAGAGTATCAAAATCTCGCTGCTTGCCTTTAGCCAAACCAATTTATTGAACTTCCGCACGCGCTCAACAAGTCGTTGACAAAATTTCAGAGCTCGTGGCTAATTGTGACCTTCGATTGGCCAAATGGAGCCCAACTTCCACATGCACTGCAGAGCCTTTCAAATAATTAAATTCCCCAACGAAAAAAAAGAGGTGTGCGTGTTGGCTGGGGTTCATTTGGTTAAAAGCCCGGCAATTGCCCTCATCGGCATGCCATTGCCGGCCAAGATGCCCAATTTCCAACATGAAAGCACCGCACTTCCCATAAACTTTGGCCAACGGGTTGTATGAGTAATGCGAGTAGTTGAGCTGAAAGCGTGGGCCTTCGAGTATCAACTATAAATAGTGTACAGTACAGAGGGAAACTTTCCTCCGGGGCGACAGTTCAATGCTCGAGATCCTTGGGTGGGCAAAAGGCCAAGGACTCCCGCATTTAGTTTAATTAGCCACATCTTAAATGACATGACGCATTCGAAAGTGCTCAAAGCCGCATTTGCAGTGTCCCCATTTCGGCATCGTTCATCAAGTCAGGACGAGCTAATCAGTGGCTCTGGTTGTGGCTAGAACATTATCATTGTCGTTTCCACTCATTCCAATTGCAGTCGTAAATCAAGGCCAGATCCAGGGAACTTGGACCAACTGCTGTGCCCTCAAAGCTGCGGTCGACCCTTTTCGATTAGGATCTGCTCAATCTTTTGTCTCTGCTCCGGTCGGTGGGTGGTCCACATGTGTGTCAAAAGGCATTATGCTAATCAGCATCATCCACCGGCCAATTGAATCATTCGGAATCACAGAAGCAAAGGAACACAGAAGCACACTAACCAACATGGACAACATGGCGTATACGCAACGTGTAAAGGTCAGTGGGCGAAGCACTAATATTGATTGTCCTCACGCTTTCATTATGTACCGGGGAGCTCATGAATAATCCAGGGAATCGACTTACAGATTTCGGACAGTGATTATTTGGGGCAACATTAATTTAACGCGCGTTTAATCGCATTTACGACGGATCAAAGTGTGTGGAAAGGTGGACTCTGTTTGGGTTGTGATTGATGCACAGGAAGAATCACACAATTAGGTTTTATTTCCAATGCTAAATTCAATATTTTAGTTTGATGTTTAATGTAATAAAATAATAATAAATAGAGCTTTATGTATAAAACCTATCAATCGCTTTTTAATAAGTGTTAAATAGTTTTTACTTTTAAAAAAGTATTTTATGCTTCACTTAATTTTCATTTAAACTTTACGTAGACGAAGTAAATAAATAGAAACTGGTTTGGAAAATATATTTTATTATCAAAATAATATTTTAAAAACATAATTTTTATATAAACATAAGGATGTTTTATGTATTAAAATGGTCAATCGACTTTTAATTTGTTTTAAATAAATTATACCGACAGAAAATGTATTTTAGGCATCATTTTTTAAAGCCTCAAACTATATTCGAGTAAAAAAAATATGACAACTGGTTTAAAAAATAAATTTTTCTAACAAAATAATATTTTAAGTGAGAGATCTAAATGCAAATTTTGCTTTATAAGCATAAAATTCGGACATCATACATTTCGTTCGACTAAAGTCCAAGTTAAAGATGAGGAAAAATACGATTCGTGCGGCTTAATTTACACTGCGGCTGCTCGTGTAAGAGGAATTACGACATAAAATCGTTCGTCCCGCCCGCAGGCACTTCCTTAATATCCAAAGGCTCTTAAGCGAGCCCCGAGACCCAGATTGTGGTCACGCTTCAGCGACTGTGCATATTTACCGCGACCAGACAACCATGCCAAATTGGACTGAAAACTCTTCAGCGAGGCATCCTTCTCCCCCACGAAATAAACATCTTTAAGACCAGAACAACAAGAGCGGCTCCAATTGAATGCGAGGCCCAAGGCGAGCTAAAGCCAGAGAGGAGGATAATGAAAACAAATCCACAAATCTGCGGACGAGGGCCGACATTAATATGCGGTTTTCCCTTTAGAAGAAGGGGAAAGGAAGGGAAATACCCGGCCTCATGTCCTGCAAAACAAACACATTTATTCACATATTTTATGATGTACAAACGGCTTTGATTTCTCGTTCTCTGAGGTCAGAGTGAAAACAATTGAGTCGGGCGGCCCGTCGGCGATAAATATTAAAAGTAAGTACTAGTGCTTTTGGTGCCATTTGCAATTTCAATTAGCCCCGCGCACAATTGGATCGACTGCCGCTTATGGCCACGCTCTATAAAACCAGCTGCCTGCGACATTACTCATCCGACAAGTAAGACATAACTTACGGCGACGGAGAAGGGGGAGGGGAAAGTGAATGGGAATGAGCAGGAGACAGACCCCCAGTCAAGGTGAAGTGCATGAATTTATGAATGAAATTAAGACCAAATGTTTGCGTACCTCACACAGACGCGACTAGACGAGAGCGCCAGACAAACAGGGAGAGCCAAAAGGCCAAGAAGTGCTGTTAGTTAACATTTGGCTAACAGAAACCGTCTACCACTGACTCGATTGCCGCAAGGCAACTCAGACTGTCACCGACTTTCCTTCGCTTCGGATGTGTGCGAGTCTCAAAAAGAAGATAACCGCGGCCAAAAAATATCCATTTTAATAATGGTTAAATATAAAATATATTAAAAAGTGCTACAAAGGAAAAATAAAAAATAAGAATAAATATTATAATATTTTAAGTGATTTAATATATTTAAAAATATTCTAATTCCAACCCAGAAATCCCAAGTGACTTGCAGCTAATTAAATATTTCCCAATGATTGCCTAACAAAGTGCAAAACTAATTTTCCGTTCAGTGATTCCGTTTTATCCGTAAAAAAAGGGTTAAAAATCCCACGCGGAAGTCCTTTAAAGTCCCATTACAATACGTGAAAAAAAAGGAGACACCCACCTTGTGACACAGAGAAACGAATGAGGATACGACTTGACTACAAAGAAGGCAACAATACGCGCAGCAAAAGTAAATACGCCTTTGTTATTTCATCTAGCCTTGGTCGGGAATCAACATGTCGCTGGCAATTTACTCAGGACTCCTTGGGGTTCTCAGAATTTAAAAAATTCCATTTTCCATTCTCTCAAATGGCTTACCTTTGGAAACCGCAAAGTTTAATTAGAAAACGTTAAGGCACCTGGTCGAAATGCAACTAGATTGCGGTTTAAACTTGTTCTCGAACTGAAATTGAATTGCAAACCCTAATATGGTCCACACAGCAATGGCTTTGCTGATTGGATTGTATAATTGCGATCGAAGACGCACATTTGTACTGGGAATCGAAATCAGAATCAGAGCAGGACTCAAACTCACAGCTCTTGGTTTCTGCCCAATCATATCTAAATCAACTTTCACACCTGAGCTGGCAATTCAATTATTTTTCCAATTAGTTTGCGTCAATAAGACGTCATCGTGAGGCTGACCTCCCGAGATTGGTGGACCCTGCAAGTGCGTAGCATACTTTCTGGGGCTTTTAAACGCCTCCAACAGAAAGCTTAACGAGCAGGAAACATAATTAATTAGACGTATCAACCAGCAAACTGGCTTCAAGCCAATAATCCAACTTGGCATCAACAGTGACTTTCTGTTCGCTCCTTTGACTTCTAACCCCAGAATTTGATTTCTGGCAGGGGAAACGCCCTTTGAAAACGTGTTGGCGGCATAATGAGTGAAATATTAGCACACATCTTTAAAATCCCGCATGTACTGGATGCCCTAATGGAACCCAAATGACAGTCGGGGGTAGAAAAGTTTCCCTTTTTTTGGGGGGCCCAGAAAAACTTTCTCACACATGCAATCAGGTTTCGTTTCACTCATCACGGCTTAGAGCGAGCAAATAGAAAAACTTTTTCATCCACAACTATATTTGTATTGATTGCCAGCAATCTGTATTGCCAGAGCTTAAGATGTTTACTATTAATAGAGCCAAGTGCCAAGTGACAAGTGGCAAACAGAGAGAAATATAGCAACATCAGCTCCATATTTTGTTAAATCAATTTGTTGTTAAATTCTCGAGTTTTGTCGCATATTCATAGGTAATTAATTAATTTTCATAAATTTATTTAAAATATTATAATTCTTTTGGGCATATATAATTTTAACCAAAATAAAGGCAAGGAATTGTATTTATTTTTTTGCAAGCCTAAATAAATTAAACAAAAATGTTAATTTTTTAAAAACATTTTGATCATCATTAAGTAAAAATGTCATGTTGTAAAATCCATTACTCAATATATCTAAATATTTTAAAATATTTTTTTTAATATTAAAATAATATTAGGGCTTCAATATTTATATTTTTTAAAACTCAAAAAAATGTTGAAAAAATTCTTACATCCATAAAATAAATAATTGTAAAACAATTTTATGACATATAACGTAAATAAATACCTTTGAATTCAATATATTTTAACTACCTTAAAACTTATTAATAATAGTTTGTGATGATATGCAAAAGACTGAAACCATTTTGAATAAAAATAGGACCACTTAGAACCTGTTTAGTTGTCATATTTTCTCTGCACAACTGGAGGGCCAGATGTTTACTATTAATAGAGCCAAGAGGCGACTGTCAAGCGGCGATAGACAAGTGTTTCTATTCGGGGATTGATACGCAGTTTCCCTATCGAGTCATTTGGCCACCTGATGCCGTTCGCGAAGGAAAAAGTTACGTCAGCCTGGCTGGGGATTCAATTTAAATTCATCCCTGAGTCTAATGACTTTTAATGTTGTTTGCTTCACAGGCGAGTGCGCAATTTTTGGGCCTGTCGTCGACTGCTTATCGGCCATGTGCCACAAAGGATGCGGCAAGGGATACGCCAGACAGTATTAATAACGCATTGATACGAGTGGGCGTTCGATTTGGCTGCGGTGTTTTTCTATCGCTGGATTGGTGGCTTGGAGGAGTGGGTTTCGGGCCATCGGATCGAGTCCGCAATTAATCGACGACAGCTAGCATGTTGCAAGGCGTCGCCATCACCATCGCCAACGACAGCAACGATGATGGCCTCAATCAATCATTCATGGCTCATGTGTCGCCCATTCCCAATCAGAACCAGAGTTCCCCCGCCGAGTCCACAATGCCAGCGAGTCCCAGCGAGAGCCCCGAGCTGTTGCTGCTGAGGAATGACAAATTCCTAACACATGTCGCCCATCTGCTGAACATAACGACCGAGAATCTCTCAAATCTCCTGGGCTCCGCGAACGGCACCAATGCGAGCACAATGGCCGGGGACTCGCCGGTGGACGAGTCCCTGACCCTGCGCACCGCCTTCACCGTCTGCTATGCCCTCATTTTTGTGGCCGGCGTGCTGGGCAATCTTATCACCTGCATTGTGATTTCGCGCAATAACTTTATGCACACGGCCACCAATTTCTATCTGTTCAATTTGGCCGTTTCCGATTTGATTCTGCTGGTCTCAGGTGAGCTGTTGGTGCGAAGTGTGCCACCGTGCGTATGCGTAATGTGGCATTTGCATATATCCTGCAGGCATTCCCCAGGAGCTGTACAACCTTTGGTACCCGGACATGTATCCTTTCACGGACGCCATGTGCATCATGGGCAGCGTACTCTCCGAAATGGCCGCCAATGCCACAGTTCTCACCATCACAGCTTTTACGGTGGAGCGATACATTGCCATCTGTCATCCGTTTCGGTGAGTTTTTAATAGTTATTTTTCAAAAACATACCCATAGATTTTTACAGTGCCATGAGTTTGCCTTCATTAACAGAGAATATATCGCATAAATAGGAGAGACCATAAATAGATAAATTAAACTTGATAAGCGTCAGTCGCAAACGCAATAAAATCATACCTCACGAATACAACACAAATTACAGGGACTATAATTATTCATAATTAAACAGCCAGGGGTTTCGGAATGATAAAATAAGTCAGGCTTGACAACCACAAATCACATTATTTTTAGATATGCAGCGAACCCAATACCTTTTATTTATTGACACTAATTATTAGGCATCTCTACAAATGTACATAGCCACTAAGTTAATTAAAAACTAGGAAATTAGCTGATAATTATCATTGGAAAAATCAGTAGATACACTTAAACACAGTAATATTAAATATTTAAAAAGGGTCGCTAGGTTTTTCTGTAGCCTAAAAATACAAATGCTTCCTTAAACGAAAATGTCTGAATTCCATTCATGATTTTCGTGTATTGCCCTTCAGCCAAACCCATATTAAATTTCTTTTCGTCTATTGCTCTTCTAAACACAATTTGTGTTTCCAACTTACTTTATACATTTTCCACAAATTTGCGTAGTAAATGAATACAATCCCTGGGAGTAGGTGCTTACATAACCAGACATGAAAGGGTGGGACGGACTAAAAGATGGCATTCCAAACCTGATTATAAAGTTAGGCAAAAAGTTCTTCTTTCCCTGAAGATGCTTTTAAATGTTATGGTTGAAATAATATAATATTTCTGTATTTGTTATTGTATATTAGGTCCTTTGATGAATCCTCAGCGTTTCGTCTGTTTAACAGCTCAGCAACAAAAAGGGATCTTAATCTGCATTTTAATAGGGGTTGCTTCTAAGTTTAGAACAAAAGATATATAAATTATTCTCCTTTCCCAAAAACTAGGTTAAAACTCATCCGCCAGTATTGTTGAAAAGGAAACTATTTAAAGTTTTCTAGCTGAAAAACTCCTAAAATTTTCACACTTCTTCTGCTTTAAAATTTTTCTTTAAATAAACGGTTCTCTCACATTTCAAAAGGAAGCTAAAAGTTAGGGCTATAAATACTTTCCTAAGAAGTGTTTGTGTTTCTTCCTGTTTACACCCACACTTAAAGTTAATATTTATTTAAAATTCAGGCTAGGAAAGCGTTTAAAATGTAGATGGTCAGAGTTTAAGCCCAACTGCCACAATATTTCATTTCACATCTCGTATCTGCCCACGCTCAACCGAAACATCAACTTCCCCCTAATACTTAACATATAATGTAGCCTAATCTTTCCGTCATTTGTAGGCAGCACACCATGTCAAAATTGTCGCGGGCCATTAAATTTATATTCGCCATTTGGCTGGCGGCCTTCCTGCTGGCCCTTCCCCAGGCCATGCAGTTCTCGGTGGTCTACCAGAACGAAGGATACTCCTGCACGGTGGGTGGCTTGGGATGGAATGTAAAATCCAGAGAGTGTCCTATTCGCTTCTCTTTCTGTTCGTTTATCCCTCAGATGGAGAACGACTTTTATGCCCATGTGTTCGCCGTCTCGGGATTTATCTTCTTTGGCGGACCCATGACGGCGATTTGTGTGCTCTACGTGCTGATCGGCGTGAAACTGAAGCGGAGTCGCCTGCTGCAATCGCTGCCGCGAAGGACCTACGACGCGAACAGGGGCCTCAATGCCCAGGGACGAGTCATCAGAATGTTGGGTAGGTGAGTTGAGTTGGCGGCTTGATTGATTAAAGACAGCAATAAGCCCCCACCCGCCCCCTAGGAACAGCGACGCCTGTCAAAACTTTTTCGGCGAAAGTCTTAAATTGAAAATTACTGTCACCATATTTGCGTTGGCGACATCAAAAACACGGGGATTCCGCCCCCTTTCATTTCCACTTGCGTCATGTGGGTTGAATGTGCTTCTGCTTCTGTTTATATTTTTTTCTGTGGTATCGTTAATTTTTCGCAAACATCGGTGTATGTGAAAAGCTCTTAAATGGCCATCTAGCGAATGAAGCAAAGGTGAAGCCAGGTGGCACCTTAAAAGTAATCAAGTCAGGGCACTTAAATGTGATCAAGATTGCGGGGTAAAAAAAGTGAACTCAAATAATTGCCGAATTTGTTGCTTGGAAGTTGGTACAAATTACAAATATTTTGTTGCATTTTATAATGTGTATATTATTATAATAAACAAATTATTTCTTTGTTTATTTTCATTAACTAATAATATTTTCAGATAAGAAAAATTGTGTTATAGAAAGTATTGAATTTATAAAAAATATTAAAAGTTTTTTTTTTTTTTAGAAATCTTGAATTATAGACTGCAAATTTTAATTTATTATTTTATTTTTAACTTTTGTTTATGCTATAAAAATGTTTATCAAGTAAGATTTTTTTAAGTGCAGGTCAAAGTTTTAGAATCCAAAGAGCATTTTTCCATTAAAAATTCCCCTAAACGTGCCTCAATTTACTGTTGCTTTTAACTGGCAATCCACAGCCCATTTATTCTGTAGTTTAGCATTGCCCTTGGTTCACTAAATGGAAATTGATGGGCCAATTCGGATTAGACCCTGAGCCTTAATAATAAATTCATTTGGTTCGCAGGAGCGGTAAAAAAAAACAAAAGACAGCATTCTCATACTCAGAGTTCAGTAATATTACAAAATTATTTACCGCTTTGGCAACAGGTAAAATCCATATTTCTATTCAAGTGCCTGGCTTTCGAACTAACGAGAGTACTTGGAATGATTACCCAAACTATTCGATTACGGGGGATATAGGAGCTCAAGTGGTTCACTTTTTCAGGGGTATTCAATACGTTCTTTATCGTTTTCCTGCCCGTATTTGCAGTAGCTGTAGCCGTCGCCTTCTTCCTCTGCTGGGCTCCCTTCCACGCGCAGCGCTTGATGGCCGTTTACGGACTGAATCTGATTAATATCGGCATTAGCCGGGATGCCTTCAACGATTACTTCCGGATACTTGACTACACGTCCGGTGTGCTCTACTTCCTCTCCACCTGCATCAACCCGCTGCTGTACAATATCATGAGTCACAAGTTCCGCGAGGCCTTCAAAGTAAGTGTGTGCGATTAACCCCTTTCACAGTGGGAGCCTGATTTAAATATTTATGTTTGAATAATGGGGTATATCTAGGAATTTTGTACGAACTTTAAACCTCTTTTTAAGTTGTCTTGTAAAATAATAAAATTAAAGAGCAAACCATAAATCACTCAAAATCAAATAAATTGTTTGTTGGGATAAAGGTACAAAAAGATATATTACAATATCATTGCAATCTTTTAACCTTTTCCTCTACAAGTTACAGTATTTAACTCAAAAACTATGCATTAATTCATATTTTTGTGCAATTTAATTCATTATTCTATTAGAAAATGTAATTCCTTAATTAAAAATCTTTAAAAATTGTTGATTTAATTTTTAAAAACAAAATAAGTATTTTTTTTTTGAAAACTAGTTTGTATTGGACATTTTTGTATTATTTACTGTATATTTATAAATATTTTTTTTTTATTTTATTTCTTCCGTAAACCAAGCTTATTTCCTTTTTTTTAACCCTTCTTCAGATCACTCTTACCAGGCAGTTTGGTTTGGCCAGGAACCACCACCACCAGCAGAGCCAGCACCACCAGCACAACTACAGTGCTCTGTTGCGGCAGAATGGATCGATGCGCCTGCAGCCGGCGAGTTGCAGTGTGAACAACAACGCTTTGGAGCCTTACGGATCCTACCGAGTGGTGCAGTTCCGATGCCGCGATGCGAGCCACCAGTTGTCGCTGCAGGACAGCATTCGCACCACCACCACCACCACGACGATAAACAGCAACAGTTTGGCGGCAGGAAATGGAATTTCCATTGGCGGAGCTAGCGGACGGCGAATGCGAAAGCAGGAGTTCTATGGCCCCGTGGTGCCGGGAACTGCAGTTCCCCATCGCATGCTGCAGGCTCAGGTGTCGCAGCTCTCGTCGCTGGGCGATGCCAACTCCCTGCTGGAAGCGGAAGTGGTGGACAGGCACTACACTTCTGGCCGGGCCAAAAGAGCCCTGTTGGCCACCAAAAGTGGTGCTCTGCTGGTGACACCACCTTCGAATGCTGACCATGGATCAGAGGTAGGTCCACCGGCCACCCGTCTCAAACTAACGAGGGTGATAAGTCGGAGGGACGAGGTTACCAGCACCGGCAATCCGCCCTTTTGTGGCAGCCACAGTTTACCGGATCCGGAGACTTGTCAAACGGCCTCCGTTGCAGGTCGAAGTTCACGGAAATTTCCCTGGCGAAAGCGAAGGCAAAAGACGGAGGATCCCAATCCCAGCAGCGAGGGCGGCTTGACCTATGGCTCACCCAAATCCCAGTGATTCCGGCTGGCCGATAACTAGAGTTATGCTTAGTTAGCCATTCTGAGTGCACTCATAGAAATTTTCCGGTAAAATCGCCCTAAAAACAAGGAAAATCGCCATAAAACCGGGGTCAATGGCGACTAGGCTATGGAATTAGGGAAAATTACCCTAAAAATACGGGTGCCTTAGTCGTACATTTAAGGTGATTTTTCTTAAATCTAGGTCTACTTTTCTGTTTTCAAAGGTAATTGCCCTGGAAATAAGAAAAAATACCTTTAAACTAAAGGCAGTTTTTCATATATTTAGGGCGTTTATCTTACATTTAATGTGATTTGTCTTAAATCTAGGGCTACTTTTCTGTTTTCAAAGGTAATTGCCCTGGAAATAAGAAAAAAGACCTTTAAACTAAAGGCAGTTTTTCATATATTTAGGGTGTTTTTCTTATATTTAGGGTTATTTTTCTGTTTTCATAGGCGAATCCCTAGAAATCCATCCAAAAAACTATTTTTTCTCAAATGCCTGGGAGAGATTTCAGATGCCTGGGAAAGAGTCTATACTATAAACCGCGTATTTCCTGTGATCTGGACTGACTTCAACACACACATACTTTAACACCGTTTCAGATCATTTAAATTCACTTGTTTGTTGCCATATGAAAAGGATGCGGTTGGGAGGCACAGACCTATGCAACACCGGCCCTTAGAACTGAAAAATCACCTTGATAAAGTAATTAAGGAGATATATATGAGGAGAAAAAACCACTTACTTGAGAAAAACTGTTGGTCGCTCCGAGGATCGAACCCAAGCCCTCTCGGGTTGGAGTCTAACACTCTACCGCTGCACCACAATCCCATCGCGCCAAACGACGTACAAACACTGTACACATCTTATTTTCTTGGAGTCTAATTTATATTTCGACTAAAGGCAACCAAAACATGTATTCTTGTTGCTGATGATTGGAATATTTTGGCCGTTTTCTAGTCCACATGCTTAACACAAAGTAGTCCTTTACTAAGAGTATCCACACAGAATTAAGGTAAAGACTACTTTAAATTTAACATGCGGACAAAAAACGGCATTATTAATATTATCATTTAAAAAAAAAAAAAAAGGAGTTGACTCACCCAGGGATCGAACCCACGACCTTAATTTTCAAACAGCAAAGCTGAAAGTACGAGTGCTTAGACCGCTGGGCTACCCATTTGGTTCGATTTTTAAGGCGATCGCCCGTGAAGTTGGGTCGATTCTCACATGCTCACATACATACTCACATGCTTTGACCTGTCAACTACACACACATACATAACACGCATTACATGTATGCATCCATCTATTGCGTCTTAAATTTTCGTTTGAATCTTACCCTAGATTTTATGGCGATTTTTGATGCTATTTTGTTCTACATTTTAGGGCGAATTCGCCCTTAAAAGAAGAAATAACTATCAGAGTAGACTCATAAAAATTCGCCCTAAATAATATAGGCAATTTTGCCGTTTTAAAAAAACTTACCCTAAAAAATATTTTCTATGGCGATTTTTCGTATATTTAGGGCTAATCACCCTTAAAATAAGAAAAATTTTCGTAGTTTTAAGGCGATTTAGTTTTAGGGCGATTTTTCTAGTATTTAGGTAAAAAATTTTATGAGTGTGTGTGTGTGTGTTTAGTTAGCGCAATAAACTTTTCGATCTGTAAATAAGCCAGAGAAAGTCCAGCGATTTGCATGCAAATTTTGGCCAAGTTGGCCGTAAAAAGGAGGAAAATAGAACGAATGGCCGAGGTCCAGACGATTTATGCGAGGCATAAAGCCCAGGATAATGAGGCAACAAAGTGTCGTGACGAAAAGCGCCACGCCCTGCATCTATTTTTTTTGCGATGGCAACCGCATCGCACTCATAAATTAAGTGTTAAGTGTTGAGCTACCAGCAAAATAATGTGAATAAATAAAGAATGTTGCCAACATTACAGCGAAATCCTTTTAAATGTTTGCAGTGTGTGTGTGCTTTTTTCTTACACCCGTACACAATGCATGCCAGTAACATTCACCTTCATCTGCATTCCAAAGGGCGAGGGTTAAGGGGTCGAAGGGAAAGTCGGAAAAACAGGTAACATCTACGCTCTTCCAGGTGCAGCGTTACCAAGCAATCTGTTTGTGCTCCTTGCTACATTCTTTTTTACAGATTGGCAGGCATTCTGTTGCTTTTACACTGATAAAAAATCACCTCTTAGTTTAAGCCTGTAAAATGTTCATGTTGATGGGTCTAAATACTCATATATTTTCTATATAATTTTCTCAGAGGATATTGATACGTTTTCAAGCCACATTTCATTCCAATTTAATTTCGATTTTGTTAAAAAAAATGTTAGTGGCAGAAATGAATTTTACAAAAATTTATTTCACTAAAATTCGCCTTTAGTAATGGCAAAAAAGATTAAAAATAGATTTTTCATAAAAAAAATATATGTTTTTAAATCACTTAACTTTTTTTCCAAGTGTATAACCAGCCCCTGGCTGCACTTGCACCTGCCAACAATGCCGCTTCAGTTTGAACCTGGCCAAGTGTCGCTGGAGGTCCATTAGTCAAGGGGGCTTTGTAGGCCCGGAAGTCCGGATGGAAACGAATGGGCAGACAGGCAGTGCCAGGAGTGGGCTTATCCTGCGGTGAATTGGCACGTGGAGTGAATGGAGAGTGTAGGATTAGTACCACAAGATAAATCAACTTAAAACTGGCACAGAAATTTAAGAGCTTCCTTCGGATATTAGGGCCAAAAGGAATTATTAATGGCCCTTTGAAGGCTGGCAAATAAATTCAAGTGGAAGTCAAGAAGTGTCGGGCGCACTGGAAAATTCAAAGCCAAATTGTAGTCGTCGCCGCCTCTTCACCTGCCTAATGAGATGTGTGAGAGGGATTCCTGGGCGGAAGATTGAAGTTGTCATGTGGTTTGGGCTCATATATCAAATGGATATTTACCCATTGAATACCGCTTAGCCGGGGCCCATGTAATGCCACACCGCCTGTTGGCAGGAAACCGTAACAAAGGCCATGCCTTTGGCGGTTCGCCACTATGAACCGCCCTCCTCGTTCATCATCGGTGGCTGAGGGCGCAGATTCTTTTGTGCGGAGCTCTTAGTTGGGGTCCTCCATCAATAAATCGTGCGGCCTGCCGCCTAGTCAATCATAATCTGACACAATAAAGATATTAATCAGAGCCATAAATTTACTTACGGTCTAGACAACCAGTTTAACGGCCAACAGCTCGCACAAAGCTCCCTGACGAAGATGAAGATGAAGAGTTCTCTTAATTTTTTGAGGAAAGGCATCCAACTTTAATAAGTCCGGCGGAGCAGCTCGCATATTGTCCCGGTCATTACGCGCAGACATTTCAGATTACTCTTCCAGTTTATGAGCGACAAACTTTCACTTTTCAAAGCGGCACACTCATTTTTTCACTCTCTCCTTTTGGAGGGAATAACAACAAATAACTTGGACCCTGAGTGGCCATATCCACATCCACATCCATGTCCATGCCCAGATTTTAAAGCCAAAGCTCCCACACATGCATGCTGTCCGGTCATTCTCTGCGGGTCCTTGTCTGCACCTAACGAGCCAGCAAAGAGCTGGACAAAAGCCGGGCCGAGCCGAGTCACTTTGAACCCATCACCGGGTTCACCCCAGGATCACAGGCAGGCGACACTGAGAGAAAATAGTTCAAGGGTCTAGAATATAGGCAAAAAAATATGAGCCACAAAGATGAAAAAATCTGAAAAAAACAAATGAATCTAAAAATATATTACATTTATAATCCTATAATCCTATAATTTTTAAAATTTATCTGAATAAATTAAAACATTTCTTGAAAACCTTAGAAAATTTTAAAGAATTAACCAATCAGTTAGTTGACATGTAAGCGATTGATATGTGGGCATTAACCTGAAATAGTTTCAAAAATTAAGTATACTACTAGTTGTACAAAGAAAGGAATCCAAAAGTATAAAAGGTTTAATTATTTTTTAAAATAAACAGTAATGGTAAAAATCACATTTAATTTTTTAACTATTTTTTCCCACAGTGCCTACGCAAAAAATCCCCTTTTTTCCAATGTTGAAGAGCCGGTTTCTAAAGTTACACATGCCCGCAAATTAGAATGTGGAAAGCGCTTCAGTTGCCGTTCAATTAAAAATTTGCGCAAAAATGCGTTCGGGCGGCTGGAGAACTATTGTGGAGAGCAGCTCGAGTATCCTTGTTGTGGGCCGCAATTAAAGTTGTGTAAACACGCACCAAAGGACACACTCCTCGTGGGCGACTTATGTGTTTATTTATTGGGCCCTGGCCTCCGGTCCCCGGCCCCACAAAATCCGGGGCGTACTGTTTCGATGAACCCAATTGATTCTTTTGTCGGCACTGCCACGGGGTCAACTCTTGCCCTCCCACACGATGGATGGCAAATAAATATAATTTTCTGTGTGCTCTGTGTGCTGCGGCTCAGTCGGATTGTCGTGGTGCATAACCGATTTACACTTGAAATGCTGTGCCATGTCATGGCTGAAAATTTTAATTAAATACGAATCGTGGCCCCGCAAGTGTGGTGGAAAACAGGCAAAAGTGCCTATATGCTGCTGTAATATTCTCAGTTCGCAGCATCTGTCCCTCGCCGCAGAACAATGCAGCAAATTAAAATAATAACAAGAGGGCCAAAGAGCGGGCGCAGTTTAAATTTGAAGCGCCAGTCAACAGCTGGCACTGGCAGTTTTTGACAACGAATTAGAAGCCCCGACCTCTGTGCGCACAGTTCAACAAACTAAAAGTGTTTGCTTTATGGCCTCCCTGTACTCGATGTACTTGAAGCCCCAGCTTCCCTTTCATCCTTCTCCCCACTTTCTCCCCGAGACAAACAAAACAAAACTCGCAATCCCCCAAAAGCAGACAACTCAAGATTAGCTGCGCCACAAGTCGAGAGCCAAAAATAACTCGAAATATTTCGCTCAATTGCAGCAGCCAAAACAATAAACCGTGCAGCCTTGACCATGGAGCGCTGAGCATGAACATGAACCCATCCGAGACCCAGACTCCGGATCTGTTCTTTATTCGACGCCCTTCCTTGGAGAATTGCACTGCGAAAAGGTTCTGGAATTTGTAGGAATCTGTCAAAAATCTGGAACTAAAGTAAAGCTTCTATGTTTAAATATTTAATTTTTATTAAAAATAGTTTTTTGAAATTTTCAGAATTTTTAAAATATTTGTAATTCTAGAAATCTTTAGACAATATTCCCTATTTGATCTTTTGATCTTGAAATTATGCTGATGTCTAAAATTTCTATGAATAAAATCTATTATTTTAGAAATGGAATTTTAAAGTAATATTATAAATTTTTGTTTAAATATTTATGATACCAGAATTATTTCAGAATTATTTAGAGCATATTCCCTACTTGATCTTTTGATCCTGAAATTATTTTGATGTATAGAATTTCTATGAACAAAATGCAATATTTTAGAAATCGAATTATAAAGTTTTTGTGATAACTTTATTATCTTTAAAATATTTTAAAAATATTTGTGATCCCAAAAATATTTAGACAATATTCCTTATTTGATCTTTAATTAAAAATTATAGTAATGTCTAAAATGTCTATAAATAAAATCTGTAATTTTATAAATTACAATTTTAAAGTTTATGTGATAACTCTATTATCCTTAAAATAATTTTTGTCAGTAACAACATTTTATTTCAGTGTCTTTGTATATTGTTTGCTTTTGCCATTGGGTTTCTCCGGGGTAATTGTCCTTAAAGCGGCACTAAGAGCTGCAGGATTTACTTGGAACTTTCGCAGAATCAGAATCAGAATTTAATCGCCCTGCTGGTGGATGTGTGTCTCCTCCTGGCCTCTCGTTTGCATTTTGAAACGTGTCCGAGATAATTTGTTTGGGATTTAACGCCATCGGTGCTAGCGAGTTTACTCCTTGTTGCTTCCTTGGCAGCTGTTTTTGCTGTTGTTGACGTCAGTGAAGCTGAAACTACCGGGGCATCGAGTTGGTCAATTGAAATTAAGCCAATTTACATAGATCCCATTAATTGGGGCCACTCGTGCAGGCGAACACCGAGTGCCTTGGACAAGTTTTCTCTCCATTCCAACAGTTTCCACTGCTCGCTCCGTCCCGGAATAAAGTTTATTAATTAGCATTGGCTTGGGAACCGAACAATAAGTCCTTGGACGTTCAATAAAAAACATTTTACTTGTTTGCTTGCGAAGCCTTCTTGTTTATTTTCCATTGTCGCTCATGCGACAATTTTAGTCGTTAATGATTGCATTTTCCATGGAGTTTCCACTCGCATTTAATCGAACGTAATTCGATCTAAAAAAAAGACTAATTGCATGTCTCGTGAAAATTCGCATTTAAATAATTGATTTATTTATTTATTATTTCAATTATCTCCGCTGACCAATATTCAACTTGTCAGTTGTGTTTATAGAACTTTTCACTAAAGAGAAAAGCGGTTAAACAGTACTGAAAAAGTCTAATTGGCAAATTAGATTTGTTTTCTGGGGCATGATAACTATCAATTTCACGCGTCAAATATTTCAATTGATCTAAAAAACACAACATTTTAACTGATTAATGAAGTGATAGGTAATTTAAATTTAATTATTTAATTCTGCATCATTTTTGCATCAATTAAATAATTAAATTTATTTTAGATAAAAATTTAAATAGAAATATATATTTTCTTGTAATCTATGTTATATTAAATAAGGAGGTGTACCAACAATTTTCATTTAAGCCCTTTTAATTGTTTCTATTTCTTGATCCTTGCTGTCGGTTACACAGAATAATGTAAGCAAATTCTTAGAAGCAAGTTGAACTCACCATTAAAGCAGAGCATTTCCCTGAATTCAAGATTCAAAAGCAAAGCTGCTTCGGATGACAAACAACCAGGAGAATTTTCCTGTCCGCCAACACACAATAGTCCTACCAGTAAATAAGCATTTAACGGCATTAAAAGCCTGTCAGTTCGGAGAAAAACCAGGTTCTTGACATACACGTATAACTTCAGTGCGGTTGCTGGATACTTTAATTGCCAAGGACATAACATGTTTGGCAAAAATGTTACAGCATGCCTTTGGTATAATTTTGTCAAAACATTCGACTTTTTGCTCAATGTTTTGCTTACAATTTCCGTGCAGGAAATGACGAGGAAAAATTCAAAACTTTTATACAGATAAGCACGCAAACTTTAGAGTTAGGAATTTTGTAAAAAGTTTATAAATAATTTCCATTAAAAATATTTAGGGAATTTAGAAACGTTTAAAAATACACTTTTAAAGCCATTTGCACATTTTTAAGAGTTAAAGTTTTGTCTGACTGAGCATTACATAAAATCATAAAAGGATAACGAGCGTTATCATCGTTTAGAGAGCTCATCATTTGTGTGAGTCAAGAGCTGAATGTTTTTACAAGCGCGACCTTCACTTTTCGATCCCTTTCGATTCCAATGATTTCGAGTCACGTTCAATCGATGCCGGGAATGAATAAATTACATTCCCTGTTCCATAAAGAAGCGTTATCTTATAATGTTTCCATTTCGGTACCAACTCCGTTGGCGAATGCTTAAAATTCCGACATCTGCTGGCGAAATGAATTCAATTAGGGTGATATCTGGCGAATGCGAATTAAATGGCAAACAATTGTGGACGCGAAGCGGAGAAGCCATGCCAACTATTTCGAAAGGGGCCAAAATGGATGAAAAAACGAGGGAATTGGAAAGAGAGAAGGTCGAGGACTGTGTGTCCGCAGTTCGTGGGACATGTTGCCAACATCCGTTCCACAACAAATCACACAAAGGAATCGAGCAGCTGTTGGCATGCCGCCCATGAAAGGGGGTTTCGGCACATGGCAGTCGGAAATGAGTTGCGGGAGGGGGTTTCCAGGGGTTCCTCGGAGGAACGTCTGGCACGTAGCTTACGGTCTGCTGAAGCAACACGCGTACACATGGCAATCCAGCGGCAATCGTTACAGGGACTCCTGCTTTCGGGCCACCCACTGCTCGATGTTGATGCGATGTCTGCGGCTTTAACCGACATTAAATTGCTGATTCCTGGCCGCTAGGCTCCTGCTCCTCCGCATGTGGTCCGCCGCGCTCCACATTTGCATTGAGTCTCCGGTTTCGGCCTAATTGAAATGGTTTACTGACACGTTGATGCCAATGGATTTCGGTTCAGTTAACCCACCAAAACTTTGGCCTGGCTGTCAGTAATTAAATGGTAATATTTAAGGGCATCTGTTGATCTGGAAAGCTGTATGCCTTAATGATGAAAATAAGTTTACATTACAAAATAAGAACTTTAAAATATTTAATATGATTTAGTATTATTTAGTATTAATTCAATAACACAATTTTTTACTAAACCTAGTATATTATTAATGCAACGAATATATCAGAATAATTTTGTGAAAAAAAAATGTAAAAAACTAAATAAATATAAACATAAATATATATATATATTTTAAAATAATAATAACTTATAGTACCCTTATGTTTTGGATATATTTACAGAAAAATTTTACACCTACAAAAATGTTGGCTAAGGAGAACCGCGGGTTAAGTTCGATTTCCTTTAGACCAATTCAGGTTCAGATTAAAAAAACACCCAAATGACTGCGACGAAAGATCCGCAGACGAAGAAGCGACGCTCATTTGTTATGTTGATGAGAAAATCAGCAGCCAAGTGCAATGCAGCACAAGCCGAGCAAACAAAGCAGCCAAACATGGCGTACAAATGAGCTGCATAGTCTTATCAAATTTGTCACGAACTTTTCGGACACAAATCTGGATGGCTGACTGGATGGCTGACGGAATGGCAGACTGGATGGCTCGCTGACTGGCAAGACAAGGAGCCATAATATTTGAAGTGATTTCCACTGCTGACACAGCAGCAGCAGAAAATATGCAAACTAGCTGAGCGCCAAGAAGCTAAGGTTCCCATACATCAAGTGACCTTTCGCCAGGACACGCCTTGTCCACGTCCAGAGTCCTGGCGGTGACTCGTAGCTCAGGCTTGGAGTATGAGGTCCTCGTCTGCAGGACAAGCCACAAATCAAGTGCAAGCAGCGCAAAAACGCCAGCAGACGAACGAACATCGGTCAAAGCCCATAAATAGCACGCCCACATTTAAAACACTCAATGCATAAATCAATGCTAAATAAACAAAGAGGCGGGACAGCCATCAGTGTTGTCAGGTGTTGTTTTTACAAAAAAAAAAATCCTAAAGTAATAAATTTAGGAATATCACCTGAAAGGGAAAGGAGTAGCTACTTTCTTACTTTTAACCAGGAGTAACTATAATAAAAACACGATGGTTTTTCAGGGGGTTTTTTAAAACACTTATAAAGGGTGTCTAAAAGTATGCTACAAAAAATTCATTTTAGGAATTATAATTTTAATTATAAAAAAATGTTTAATAAACTAAATTAATGGCCAAAGAAATATAAATGTAAGTTCCTGACCAAATAATTTTTTAGAAAAATATAAAATGTCACAAAATATGAAATTAGTGAGAATAAATCGCAAATGCCAACTCTAACGCCCTAAAGCGTTCTACGCTTTTTGTTTCGCTTATCATTATGTAATATTTACCAAAGACAGTCAGGGAAATAAATGAAAAACGCCTCCAGGCAGAACAGGGCACATTAAAAATATAAATTTGCGCAAGCAACAGAAGAGCCGAAAAGAAATGAAAACAGCAATAAGTCAACAGTAAATCAATTGAAGAAACATTTTAACGCAATTCCTGTTTGATTTATGCGCAAACGAAATGATTCCACGTCACTCAGGACCAGCCGGTACATTACATTCAAGTGGCAGAACATTTTCAGAGCATATAATTGCCAATTGATAGCGTTTTCGGAGCCAGCAAACATCCTCTTGGCCAACGTCACCAGACGAATCGATTTCGCCATCGACTTGTCTGTCTATTTCCGCTCAGATGGGTCAATCGGTATTAATACCTATTTGCCAATCTGTCGACCAACTTGCGGCCATGGGTGTTTAATAAAGTCAAGAAAATATATTTTAAATTTCTTAAATCATAGACAAATTTTAAAATAATAAAAAAATCAATGTATAAATATTATAAATATTTTTAAAAACATTTTTTTAGTCTTTAGCTTATATTTTAAATATAAAATTTTATTTCATTTTTCCTTTTTTAAAAGTTATTACTGACAAGAGTAACTACTTTATGCCAATAAATATGGTTTACCGTCCATAAAGATGACAGATGGTTGACAAATATTAAAAAAGTGTTGGTATTTAATTATGAACCCAGTCTCCTCTTTAAGCCAAGTGTGTTTTAACTGCCGCGATGCACATTCAGAGAACTGTTGCTGCAGGTGGCAAGAAAGAAAGCCACTAACTAAATTGCAAGTTTCACAGCGCCCCTAGAGGAGAAGTGAACACCGCCACAACTTTAGTTGTCGGGTCTTCAGGGAGCAACTTGGCGCAATTTAGTGGCAGTGGTTGTGGCATGTGGCTGGCTGCTCAGCTCAGCTCAAGAAAGTTAACTTAACCGTGTAATAAAAACTCATCAACTTGAAACAATTCTTTTGTTATTGTCTACGAGCTCAACATTTTTAGGGTTTTTATTAAAATAGTGTATATTTTCTTAAAAAGATAATATTTTCTTGATTTAAAGGAAGCGGGATGGAATTCAAATATTGCACAATATTTGTAACATTAAATTATTGTTACTTGATGTTTTTGAAGAGCCCATTTTCCCACTTAAAGAGGTCTAATTGTTTTGTGTGAACCCCAGAGCCTGAGTTGTCTGAGAAACTCTGGGAAACTGCTCCAGGGGAGAAGCTAACCACCCAGCCAGAAAACACACTGCAATGGCAAACAATGCTTCATTTGCGCCCTGCACAATGCATAAATTAAGCAGCTAAGTAAGCGTAACGAGACAGCTCCTCGCCGACATCCTTCAGCGTCCTTGTTCCTGCGGATGAAAGCCACAACCTCATCCTCTCCTCTCCCACACTCTCATTCTCAGACGAGACAATGTGGACGCGAAACTCGCTCTGATGAGTGTCACAGCGCTGCAAATGCATCTGGAATTTTGAGAGGCAATAAATACAGTTCAAAAGATGTTTCTTGACTCATAACAATAACAATTATCATTAACAATATTTTTGGAAATGCCCCAAATGCATCCAAAAAGTATAAGCAGATAGTTTCTCCTTTTGATATTTTAAAATCCATCTTATATATTTACTTTCCACAGACATTTTATTAAAACTAATTTACTAAGATACTTAATTTCATTTTCTCTGTGTAGTTTCCTTCCCTCGTGGGCATCAGGTGTATTCTGTGCTTGTCGTGTATATTCGTGAATATATTGCTCCCTCGTCTTAATGAGCAGCTAACTACATGTACAAACGCATTAGCAGCCTTTACGGATATCTGGAGCTTCTAAAAACGATCTTTACATTTAATTTCAGCCAAAACTTTTTAAACAATAGTTTTTAAACTTAAAAATTAAAATAAACGAAAAAAATAATTTTAATTTTTGCTGATCGTTATATTTTGGCGCACAGGGAATTCGCCAAGATTTAACTTTTAAGACATAATTATTAAATAAATTTATTACGCCCCATGCGAACATTAAATGTACATTAATTCTGAAAGATTATGCTCCTTAAAGAATACGATAATAATTCAGTTTCTCTGCCACTGATTATACCAGTCAAAGACCTACAACGCAAAACTATTCAATCTGAAAACAATGCGTTTCGCTCATTAGTCGTGAATAGCTCTTTGTGCAGAAATGTCACTTTGTTCAAAACTCGGTATAATTTCAATCTTGACTATCTTCAAGTTATCAAAAGCAGATATTCCGGATTGCCAATATATCGAAACCAATGATACCTATATATATGATCTTGAAATTCCCGCTAATCTAACTGGGGACTACAGTTTTCTAAAAATAGTGGATGGATCCAAAGAGTCGGCTAACAGACCTTTAAGAGAATGTGTCTGCAAAGTGTGGCCCTGCATACGGATTTGCTGTCCCCGAAAATATATTTTACCCAACGGCGAGTGTAATGATGGCCTGAAGAAGGAGATTTTCCTAGCCATGTTGAACCTAACATTAAATGATATAATAACAAAGGATCCAAATATTACGGAGCTTAGAATGGCGCCACAATACTATTCTACTAAACTATTGGTTTTAAGGGATCAGTTTCAGCCTTGCGATGAGATTCTCAGCCTGAAAGCAGATGAGTACACCATGTTAAAGGTTTGATTACAATGTGCCAGGTGCTTCCGAGTCTAAAATAAAACTCTTTAGGATGCATCCTTACTTATCCACTCCACTTCCGAGGCCTTGAGCAATCAACAATACTGCCTCTTTCCCGAAATTTATTCAGAGTTTCCGAAGATCTTATGGGTTGTTAACAGAAGGTGCGTAAGGAATTTGATGCCAGCGACCCTCGAACGTAAGGATATTTATTGATTAATATTCAATTATATTATTCTATTGTGTTTACTTATTTTTAGTTACGATAATATCGCTTATATGTTTAATCCTAACTATGGCAGTGTATCTTTTTGTTAAGAAGCTGCGGAACTTACTTGGAAAATGTCTCATCTGCTGCCTATTCGGCATGTTTATGGAGTACTTTATCTGGACACTGGATCAATTCAGTTTATTATATGGCATTTGCACTCCAGCAGGTTGTAAAATTTAATTTTGAATAGGAAATCTCTTTTGTACTGTATATTGTAAAACTTTTTTAGGATACAGTAAATACTACTTTTCAATGGCATCGTATCTCTGGTTCTCGGTCATTAGTTATCTTTTGAGGAAACTTTTTACTTCCCTAAATCGTCATGAACCACATAATCGGTTCTTAAAGTACAGTATATTTGTTTGGGGCACGTCTGCTATTCCCACAGGAGTAATTTATTTGATGAATGAGATTTGGGGAGAGGAAACTGGATGCCTTTGGTTGGTTTCATTGGATGTTCGGTTCAAGGTGGGTTCTTATTATATTTTAATCAAACTAGTTTAAAATAAAAATTACTGAAATATATTCTCTTCTCCACAGATTGGGGCTCATCTTCCTGGATTTACTTTCATGGTCCTATGCTGATCCTTACCACTTTTAATGTTATCATGTTCGTTCTGACGGCTATTCATATTTGGAAAGTAAAGAGGGAAGTCAAGAGGTTCGAGACGACAAGGAACTACCTCGATTTCGATATTCAGACGTAAGAACTGGGAACGTTGAGCTGTGTAGCATATTATTTATTCCCTATCTCGATCTCAGTTTCCTACTGTTTCTGCGGCTCTTTGTCATCATGGGGGTATCCTGGATCCTGGATAGAATTTCACTTTTAGCGGAGGACTTTCATTACTTGCTGGGTACAATATTTTTAAATGCAACTGTTTACTTGAACGCCACCTTTGACATAATCATTTTTGTGCTGCTTATCCTTAAAAGCAGCACACTTGAATTGATAAAGGATAGGTGAGTTATCTTTGATTATTATCCATTTATATTCTGAGTAACCTTAACGTTGTTATTTCAGAATCGGATATGGAAAAAAGCTGGCTCAAGGGACCACATTAAAGCGTCGTACACAACATTGAAAATATTCAAATAAATTTTAATTATATTTCTTTTAAAAATTATGAATTATAAAAATCAATTAAAATTTAAAGATTAAAGACAGGACAAGTGTCAATTTGGTCACGAGCTTTATATTTACCGAAGCTGCCCAATTATTAATTTACTTGTTACCAAAACCCCAAAGCCTCCAAACTTGGCCCGTTGTGGTAGGTCGTAATTCTTTTAAATTTCGCTGCACAAACACCCTGCCTCCTATAAATTTAATACCCAAAATCTATGCCAACGCCATTTGTCTTATCGCTATCTAAGCAACTCCTATGGCTGCGACTTTGGCAGCCACTCAATTTGCATAATTTTGTGTTAATTGAAAAAGTTTTCTTGGTGGCCAACGAATTTATTGCCCGGCAGCTGGGGCGGCAAACTGCTTAAAATAAGACCTGCGAGTGATGTGATTAATAATGTAATTGAAACGCCCGAGGGGGCATTTTGGCCAGGATCTAGTCGAGGGGCGATGGGCTATTTAGGCTGAAAACATGGCCAAAATGACAGCCAAGGAGACGTGCGAGCATTCGACCAACACGCGCAGAGTTATGCTGTTGACTCTGGTTACAAGTACACTGCAAGGAAAAACAAGAGGGAACGCTATAGTCGAGTGCCTCGACTATCAAATACCCGTTACTCAGCTAAAGTCAGCAGTCTCAAGCAGGGCAAACCAAGCAGCCGCTTCAAAAAATTTAAAAAATTTCTTCTACATTTCGGTAGGCGTTAGTAACCCAAACAAAATTGCGTTTACACTTTTGCTCTAGCTTTAAAACTATGGGCGCCACAGCTTTTCGCGGTCTGTGGTCGTTAGGGGGGAGGGGGGTTTCCAACTTTGTTCTATCAATATGTATTGATGAAACGAATACACATTGCTTTTCCCGTTAATCTAGCTTCAAAACTGTGGGTGCCACAGTTTTTCGCGGTTTGTGGGCGTTAGAGGGGCCGTGGTATTTCGGGTTGAAAAACTTGCGCTGCGTATTAACCCCTAGAATCTGCATGCCAAGTCCCAATCTTCTAGCTTTTATAGTTTCCGAGATCTCAGCGTTCATACAGACGGGTGCCACTGTTTTTCGCGGTTTGTGGGCGTTAGGGGGGGAGGGGGGGTTTCCCACTTTGGTCTATCAATATGTATTGATGAAACAAATACACATTTCTTTTTCCGTTAATATAGCTTCAAAACTGTGGGTGCCACAGTTTTTCGTGGTTTGTGGGTGTTAGAGGGGGCGTGGCACATCGGCGTGAAAAACTTGCGCTGCGTAATAACCCCTAGAATCTGCATGCCAAATCCCAATCTTCTAGCTTTTATAGTTTCCGAGATCTCAGCGTTCATACAGAACGGGTCACAGTTTTTCGCGGTTTGTGGGCGTTAGAGAGGGCGTGGCACATCGGCGTGAAAAACTTGCGCTGCGTATTAACCCCTAGAATCTGCATGCCAAATCTCAATCTTCTAGCTTTTATAGTTTCCAAGATCTCAGCGTTCATACAGACGGACAGACGGACAGACGGACAGACGGACAGACGGACAGACAGACGGACAGACGGACAGACAGACGGACAGACGGACAGACGGACATGGCTAGATCGACTCGGCTAGTGATCCTGATCAAGAATATATATACTTTATATGGTCGGAAACGCTTCCTTCTGCCTGTTACATACTTTTGCACGAATCTAATATACCCTTTTACTCTACGAGTAACGGGTATAAATACAAGAAAATTTAAATGAAAATAAAAATGTTAACAAAAATATTTAACCATTTTTTTAGTCGGAAGTTTTATAAGATGTATTCTAAAAATCATAAAAAAAATCAAAAATACTTCTGAGACTTTTGTAATATCAGATCCATTTATTTTCAGTGTAATTCTGGTCGTCAGTGGGTGGGCACGTGTTGTTCGGTGGAACGGGGATTCGTGGGGTTTGGGCCATGTCATACTGTGGTTTTATATTTCATGACACAAAAAGCCAAAAACAACAAACAACAACAACAAAAGACTGCAGCAAATTGCTTACACTTACACTTTTTGGGAGCCGCACATTTTATTTAATTTGATGATTTCATTAAACAAATTGCCCAGCGACAAGTTCCTTTCCTCCTTCTTAGTTTTAACTCGAATGGCGCAGTGTGTGGGTGGGCGGGCTATAACCATTACGGATAGTGTTGCCTAAGTTTGGGCATTGATAAAAGCTACGCGAATAAATAGTTACCTTTATTTGTGAAATAAAATGAGGATAAAAACTAAATTGTTTGGAAAATTGAAGCCAATTAATTCATAATTTAATAATTTAGTTTAATTTAGTAATATTTTATGATGTCTGTTGTAAAATATATAATACAAAATTTAATTAAAAATTTAAGTACAATCTAATAAAAAAATATATAATAATGATCTTTTAAAAACATTATTATAGTTTCCTCTCTAATTTTATATACTTTATTTACTTGATTAAGAGTGTTAAAATATTTTATTTATATTTTTTTTAGAAATATTATATATTATTTGAATAAAGTTAATAAAAAGGCAAATAGGCTGAAAATGGCCAAAACGCCAGCACCGAATTGGGCCTGCTGGAATCCGGCGAGAAGAAAGAAATAATTAAAATTGGCCTAGCCAAATGGCGGACCAACAAAATGGGAAGCACTATCCTGCAAGGAGGAGGCACTGATTGCAGCCATCGCCGAATGACCTTCATCTTCATCAATTCGAAGCCTTTTCGCGCATACAAAAAAGGAGTCTCGTCCTTGAATTTCACTAATTCAGACCTCCGCTGTGTCTCTTGGCATTTTGGCTTCGCAAGTAATCTGCTTTAATGCTTTCCATTATCGTTCGCTGTGGTTTTCGTCCTTTTTGCGCCCATCTGTGAGTGTTTGTCCTGGTTTGCCTGTGTTGTGGTGCGTTGGTGCTGCGGTGTGTGTGTGTTTGTGAGTGCTAGGGGGTGTTTATGGGTGGTGAGGGTGTGTTTAGAGAGCCGACTGTGTTTTGTTTGCTTTGCTGTTCCGTTTCCGTTCTGCCGACACATGAAAATTACAACACGCGACTTGCCATTTCAGACAGTAAATTTTTCGGCCACCTGTGTGAGTGCCTCTGTTTTGTCTGTGTGTGTGTTTGTCTTTATGTTTGTTTGTGTGCGTGCTTGAGGGCGTAACATTTTGCGGTATCCTCTGCTTGCTTTTGGCTTACACTTACAAAAAATTCTTATCAAAACACATTAAAAATCAATTACCATGTGGAATATGTGGGAAGTTAACATCAACTTATTTTGACCTTTCAGGACTTTTACTTAAACTTGCATTGAAATTCGTTCAATATCTACAAACTTGGTAAAAGATTTAATTTTTTTGTGATTAAAAAAATTTTATTTTAAAAAATTATTTAATATATTTTAAAACAAAGATTACTGGTCTAGACTAATAGGTATAAAAAAAATATGGCCATTTTTGGCTGTTACGGGATTTTAATTTTTATAGACTTGTTATCTGAAACTAAAAATATTTTAATTTTATCCAAAGATTACCTTTTAATTTTTTTTATTTAAAAAAATAGATACCGTGATTTTTTTTAAATATTCCTAAGACTAATTAAATTTCCAAGCAAATAATAACTAAAAATCCATTTTAAATATTTTTTTTTTAAATACAGTTTTTTGTTACTAGCTCAAAATTAAACAAACATTATATTTTATAAAAAAAAACATTTATTTTTTCCCAGTGTGCTGGATCTAGCTTTGACTGTCTCTTTATCTTTGCTGTCGACGCCCTTTGTGCAAGTGTACTTTGTGCAAAATTTACTGCAGCGCCAAAGTTTTCAGCAAAATTACGGCCA
This sequence comes from Drosophila mimetica, assembly GCA_037075245.1. Lineage (NCBI taxonomy): Eukaryota > Metazoa > Arthropoda > Insecta > Diptera > Drosophilidae > Drosophila > Drosophila mimetica. Next base: position 13,513,289 of record JBAMCH010000023.1, read on the forward strand.
TAAAGTAGCAGTCAGCAGAAGGTGGCCACCACAATAACGTGCCGTAATTAAAGATATCCTGCTGAACATAATTCCAGCAGCATTCCGCCCACCTATTGCTTATCAAAAGCAGAACTCGCCGCTCCTTGGGTATTATATAAGTGGCTGTTTTATGGTGACTTCTTCTGCGAACTGCTTAGGTATTCCGGACAGGAAAGGTCAGCAAACACGGGCCTGCGATAAGGATAAGACCCGGCATTTGTCAGCCCCACAAAGATCACATCGCAGGAATACGTGACACTAAAGCTGGCGTGCTGCTGGAATTTTGGTTCTCAAACGCCAGCTAAGCTGGTTCAAAATTCTATGCAAATTCCAATCAATACGTCCTTTGTTGGATCTCAAAATACATTTACTGCACTCGTATTGGCCACGTGTTGCTGTCATAGATACATAATTCCAATAGCCAGAGGCGTATTGTATCTATGGTTGTAAGTAGTTGTGTTCTGGTTGTTGAATCTCTATGCCTGGGGATGTTTCGATTGAGCTGGACGTAAATAGTTACGAAAAATAGTAACTATAGAATATGGAAGATAATAAAAATGATTATTATGAATCTTTATAAATAGGACGATATTTTTAGACCTATTTGCCTTAACATAGAGTTTTAAAAAGGTCCTGAAATAACAGAATATCTTACCTACAATTTTCCACAATGGTTTCTTTAACTTCCCATTATTTTCTGCTACATTTTGAGTACCTTAAAGTTTTTCAGATATAAAAAAAAGTGAAAACCCAAGGGGGGGACCTTGCAATTGCCAATGGCCGATGGCCAACGACCACTTGATCTCTGGCCCATGGTCGTGTCCAATACCGAAGGGATCTTTATGACAGCCGGGCAAGCCATAAAAAGTATTTCAGCAAATAAAGCAAACGACTGGGGGATGGGATTTTTCTGCAATTTGTTGGTAACGAGCCATCAATATTGTATCTTTCTATGTTATCCTCGGGCGCTTTTATGGCACGGAAATGTCCATGTCTGACTGTGCATATCGAAATTGGTAATTGTTTGGCCCGGTTGATTGTCACGCAGTTTGGTGTTGGAGTTTTCAATTTGCGCCCTGGGGCATTCTGGCGTAGGTGCGAGCACTTAACGTGGCTTAAAGTCCCGAAAGAGACACCGCACACGTCCCACATGCAAAAGCCAGCCAACCGCATAATCATGGCACAGCCCACATTAGATGGCGCTGCGCGGTAAAACCACATAGCCGAAAAAACAAAATAAAATACCTAGAAAAAAGTGTCAAACAACAATATTTGAGTGGCAAAGCGACCGGGTGCCAAATGTTGCGTATACGCAACGTAATCAATTTGAATGTTTTTTTTCGGTTTAGCAGCCATTTTTGCGGCGATGGCGGTGAAATGCGATTACTGCACCTATAAATTTGCGGCCTAATGAACGCGCCTAGGTATTGCGGTGAAATGCCAGCGAATTATTGAATCGAAATCCTTGCGAAATCGTGACATTTTTGCACACCACCGCTTTCGGCGGCAGCGTTTAAATGAAAATTATTAAATTCATTAGCGTTCCTTTTCGGTAAAATGTATCTTTAATTGCTTTCCCGGAAGCGGAACCGTGGCAAAACGAAAGGAAGCGAAATGGCAGCGAAACGAGCGAAGCCATGAAAAACTTTCAACCGGAGGGAGGGCGCTTACAAAGGACACTAAACAGTCGACAATTCCGTTTGGCTGGCACACGACTCAAATGCTCATATTGAATTAGTGAAATTGCATGCATTTTCTGCTGCGCTCTGCCCAACGGTATGAAATTAAACTAAAATGTGGCAAGGCGACTGTGCGAAATTTAATTCAGCAAAAGTTTCGCATTTAGTACTTTTCGGTCTGCTGAAATTGAAGCTTCCATTTCAGGGATAACTTTTAAGGAATACCTTCTCTTTAGAAAAATTCGTCTACCATTACTCTGATTAACTTTATAAAATTGTAGCTTCCATTTCAAGACTGTCTCATGACTTTTTCGTTGAATTTTTCGTATAAAGAATAAATTCTCTTAATATTTCAAGAAAATTCGTTCTCTATTATTCTTATTAATTTTATTAAAATAAGATGTTTACTTAATCGACATAATAATATCCCATTTCCTATAAATCCGTGCCAAATTTAGAATAAATATTAAATTACAAGTTTATGATATGATGTTTTAGTAAGGGAAGAACTGTCTGCCTTAGCCGGCACTTTGATATATTATTTATACCCCCCGTTACTTATTCGTGTTGTCTTTGGCAACTCTTCCAAACAACTTCCCATAATCCTTCTAGCCAAGAGAGTTCGCGTTGTCAGAAGCAGCTAAAAGCATGTTCAAGTTGCGTCGTTTAAAGCGAAAGTGTGCGTGTGGCTGTTAAATAAATATTACACATACGCCCTGTGTGGCAGCGAGAAAAATAAGATGATGGCGCGAGCATGGCTGCCGATAATTCAGCGCGCGATACAATGGCGATGAAAATCGGATGATATGGCATCATATCAAACCCTAAAAAATGTACCTCCTTTTTTCGTGGCGCTGAGAAGGGTGAATATTTTCGAGCTTTAATGGGTTGCTGGGTTGCTGGCAGGCCAAGGATGACGTAGGTGTCTGTGTTCTTTTCGTTGGTCATTGTACTCGAATCGCTGGCCGCCCAATTTTTAAGCCTGGACCGCACAAATGCGACGTTATTATCATTGATGAAAGGACAGCCCGTCGAGCCGAATTTATGTTTATGACGCTCCTATGTGAATAAATTATGGCTTGTGCACCATTTTTGTTCTCCTTCGCTCAGGCTGTTGTCATCAATTCGTGCATAAATATGGGTATACGAATGTACAGTGTGCAGACGGCTGCATGTTTGGGCAAACACTCATTTCCGGCGTTTCCCGAAAGTATGCAACAAAATTCGTATATGGCACTGTCATTAAAAGGGACAAGTTCGTAAAGGGGGCGTGGCCTAAGCACTCTCGATGTAACATCCTTTCGTACTTGATGCGAGAATTCGCTTCCTTTGGCCCGCCATTACTTTCACTTCCATTTGCCCGCTTGTTGCTTTTGCTGTTGCGAAGGACAAACCGGCAATTGGATTTTCCCGGTCTCTCAACACTCAAGTGGGCACTCTGAAAAATATTTATGAATGTTTAAAGCAGCTTTATCTTATTTAAAGTACTCTTAAAATTTTAACTTATATATTGTAAATTTAATTTAATTTTTTTACTGAAGATTTCTAAAAATAAAGGGAGTAGAACCCATATTCCATGTTATTTTTCTGGTTTACAGGAATAATCAACAATATATTTATCACTAAGCCATCCTCCAGTGTAGATATTGGTAAGCTTCCGTCTCGACCTCCGTTCGCTTCATTTTCCATTTTTGTATTTTGTGGGAATTTTAAAGCACCTCCTGTGCGATTGGCTCCGATATCCTGGCGCTTCGCAACGCGATAACTTCCAATAAGCGACATTTAGCGCTCGGGTGCACAAAAAGCATTTGCGTAATTAATTAAGTCATCTGCTGGGTTTGTTTAGGGGCCATATCGTGAAGATTGTGTGCCACCGCCAAATGCAATTCCCCATTTACGCCTGGCTTGGTGCGGCGACAATTTGCGACGTGAATGCCAAATGAGCGAGTACAAATTTGTGGCCCCCAGCACAGGCAGTAAACACTTGCCGAAAGTATTTAAAGAAGCGCCGCAAAAAATTACAGGCATTTAAATAAAATCCCCATTAATCAAGGACAAGACATTAACTCATCATCTTGTGTACCATAAAATATCAAATTTCCTTCGGGGCACTTCCATCAAAGTCTGTCGTAAAAAGTATGGGGGCTAGGAAAATTTCTAGTAATTAACAAACTGAAAAGCCATTATACCGGGCGGTAAAACTCAATCCCATTCGAGGACAACAAAGATAGAAATAAATCTTCCTCGGACTGGAGCCCAAAAAGTCTGTGCAACCGAAGCACATTTTTGGCCGCAACGACTGAGTCGTAGTTAATCAACTTTTTTTCTGCTGTATGGTTTGGAAAATTCAATTGCTCGCTTTTATTGTCGGCGACGTCATTTAGCGTTTATGTGGGCCTACGAAACCAAACTTTTCTGGCGCTGTCTTATACTGGCTCCTTATTGATCGTGACCAGACATAAATTCATCAATATTTCGCTTCGCAGGGTGACGTCAACAGATGCTACCAGATAAAGGACGGACAAAGGCAATTAGATTGAAGGGCGCATTGACCATTGAGGAGGATGATGACTAGTTGGCAGCATGTGGTTCAGTCCTTTGAATAGCCAAAAAATATTAAAAAGTTAAATCTAAGGAAGATACATTTCATTATAATTTTTAAATTAATAAACAATCATAATTTTATAATTTTTTTTACGCTCTGATAAAGGCATAAATATTTAAGTTGTAAAATTTTAAATATACAAATTTAAAAATAATAAAATATATTATATATAAATATTAATACCTTTATCCTAATTAACTTTATAGCAAAAAGAGAAAAACAAAATACAATTTAAAAGCATTTTACTAATGTGTATGTATAATTTTTTAAAAATTTCTTAATACATTGATAGCTGCTTGTGTTAAAATTTTATAAAATGTGACTTAAGTCCGAACAAGATTTCTTAGTGTAACTGACGCCGTAAAATTCCGCCGCAATAAGAAACCTTTGACTGGCAATTCTCAGAATATACAAAAAATGGCTTTATTAAAATTCATACAATTATTTGTGCGCCACACGCCTCTAGACCTTCACTCCGATTTCGCCCGGTGTAAAGACCTTGACGTTGCGATCGTTGACCTTGTAGAGCACCTCCTTGCGCGTCTCCTCGCAGGCGTAGTTGCCTTCGTCTAGAACACGTTCGATTAGGAGCTTGCCGTCCACCTCCCGGAACACACCGCTCTTCAAGCGCAACACCTGGATGCGCACCTGTCCCAGCTTGGCCACATTGTTATCCGTCAGCTGGTAGATGTCGCTGTTGCTGAGCTTGGTGATCACCGTGAGATTATCCCGCTCCTTGGCCAGTGCAGCCAAGTCCTGGCAGAACTGCTGAACCTGCAGCTTGCTGGCGCCCAAATTGAACAAAATGGACAGATTGTCAATCAGGACCGTGTAGGAGTTGCGACTGGCGTAGTTGCTCTCCACCTGGGAACGAATATCCTCCACTAGCTGATCAGTTAGTGACTGACCCTCGGAGTTGCGTAGCCACTTGGAGGCCAATCCCTCGCCGGCCATGTCGCTCAGAACATCGATGACACCCAGCGTTTTCCCCTGGAAAATATTCGTATTGTAGCCCAATCTCATGCCAGCATTGAAGTAATGCTGATAGTGATGCTGCAGGCAGACGAGCAGGGTTCCAGCGTTGGAGATGCGTAACCTCTGACCCAAAATGCAGCTGATAAGAAAGCTGCCATCCACATTGGACTCCTCGCTGATGTGCACGAATCCGGGCAATTTCTGCTCATTGAGTCCACAGGCTAGCAGCACTGAGGTGGCCATTGTTTCTACTACGCGTGCGGATCTGAAATAGCATTAAAAAAAGCAGACATTAGTCAATTTGTAAATGTCATCTGCGGAGTTCAATTAATTAAGTGCGCAGTATTTAGCCATTTTTTCGGGACGGGTCACGTGGCGACGCAGCCGATGAGGTTAAAAACACTTCAGCGGGGCCAACAACTTGAAATTTATTGGCCAAAATTGGTGAGGGAAAATGAATAAGAAGGGAATTTCCATCTTGTCACTTCATCATTGCTGTCAGTGGCACACGTGGCCACGTTCAAGAAAGTGTACTTAATGCACAACAGTAAGAGTTAATAAACCAAGATATAATAAATTATAAGACATTAATATAAAGGAATAGGAGTTGGTGCTCGTAATTTATTGGATAGGATACACTTTCGTACTTTATCTCTGTTATAAGGTTTTGGAAAAGTATAGTATCCTTTAAAATGAAGTGCAGATTGCAATATTTTGGGAGGTGTTTGATTATTATTCATAATAATTAAAACATAAAAAAAAATAAAAAAATTGTTTTGGCCCATGAGGGGATCGAACCCGCGACCTTCGCGTTATTAGCACGACGCTCTAACCAACTGAGCTAATGGGCCGTTGTGTGAGGCGTGAACAATCCCCCACTTAAGGCACAAAGCTCTTGGGGTTCCCCTACGCCGAGGGATAAGCTTTCTACCAGAGCTTTCGTAGGTTATTTTCGAAATCACATTTGCAGTTCTTTTCCATTGTGTTTAATCAAAATTTAACACTAGGGATAAAGTTGCTAAAATAGCCGGGAGATATTAAAAGTGTTAATGGGACATGCAACAAAAACGTGCACAAAAATATTTAAACAAGATTTAAGCATGATGTTAGTAATAGTTGGAGAAAATATTTGCCCATTCATTCTCGTTATGGGTTCTTATCACGACATTATCCTCAGCTAAGATTACAGGCTAGGCAACAGATTTTCGGCTTGAAAGCGTTAACAAAAACGTTCTAATTAAACCTTGACTGCAAAGTGCATTGTACAAAGCACTCAAAAGAAATCGAGCTTTGTTTGTAATGTACAACGAAACTATTTAATTAGGCATAAAATGAAAATGAGCGTCCCATGATTAATGTGTTTTGGCGGACACACGCCCGGATTTTCTTGAAATTACATAAATGTTTGCGGTGTGAAGAAAATTGAGTGATTACCACATGGCATTTTCATGATCATTCCATAATGAGCGAATGGAAAATAAGATAGTGAATGGGTATACCAGGTATTACAAAAGCTCACAATTACACCGTAATCCCCATGTATTATGGGTTCTTATGTGAAACGATACCATCATCATAACCCACACACATCCACGAAGCTTGGAGAGCGTTGTGCGTTGTCAATAAAAAGCTCTCACCAGTTGTGTTTGATGTTGACTCTCGACTCGATCGACTTTCTCCCGCTCTCCCACTCTCTCGCAGTGTCGCCCTGCTGACCGCCAACCACTGACTAACTGCCTAACACAAGTCGATCCCGCTCCGGCATCGAACTCGGACCCCCGGATCCCGATCCCGGTGATGATGACTTTTCCAGTACCAGAACACTTCCGACATGGCCGCCTTGACCGCGCGATAAAGCAGACCTGAGTCAAATCCAGAGCGCATGGTGACACTCGAAACAAAAGTTCCCAATGATGAACATTTTCAAGGTTTAAAAAACGAAATCTAAAAGTATGCTTATTATTTACCTAACTTTACATTCACAGAAGATCTTTCTTATAGCAATACCATCTGCTCTTAAAATTCGAAATTAAGTAATTGTGTCTTGAAAAGATTTCAGAAAAAAAATTTTAAATGTTTAAAAATCCTACTACCCGAATGACGTTTGAATGAATTATTGACTTTTTTAAGGGACTGTGTAATAATACAGGATTTGTATTTAAGTAAGAACAATAAAAGCGTCTACTTTGTCTACCAGGTATTGAAAAGATTTCACAAAAAAAATTTTAAATGTTTAAAAATCCTACTACCCGAATGACGTTTGAATGAATTATTGACTTTTTTAAGGGACTGTGTAATAATACAGGATTTGTATTTAAGTAAGAACAATAAAAGCGTCTACTTTGTCTACCAGGTATTTCTATTAACGTCGTAAGATTTGAGTCAACTACTATATATTTAGTCTTTATATTTAAAAACCATTTAAATAGAATATAAAGTATACTCAAAAAATTGTTGCTTCGATGGGGATTTTTTTCTTAAAATTAGATAAATTTTCTACTGAAAAGATTTATTATCTTAAAATAAATTAATTTTACTAAATAAAATAATAATTTTTTGAAATATAAAAAAATAGCCAGTGAAGCAAAAATGTCTAAAAGTGTACTTATAATTCTTTATATAGATTAATGACGGAAAAATTAATATTTAAGAAATATAATAAAATCAGAATATGGATCTGAAAAGCGAAACTAATTGTTAAATTGTAAGGGTGGATTTGAACTCGCTCTTTTTTCGAGTGTGGGGTCGAATGCCGACTGTTGTGTGGGATCTGGCGCGCTGTTGGCGGCGGCGATCAGTCCGCTTTCGGTGCTCAAGCGTTGCGTTTCGTTTGCCTCCAGCAGCAGCAAAAAAAAAACCCCCTGACCAATCCCACTTCCCAAAACCCAGACCAGTTTGTGTGGACAGCGATGACGTGCTGAGGTCGCTCTCTCTCTCTCTCTCTATCTGGTTCTCCCTCTCTATCGCGCTCTCCTGGTGTGCCAAAAAATTATAAACTTATTAAATAGTTTTCTTCGCGGAAGGCAGACAACCAACAACACCAGGAAAAACAGAGGCAGCGTTTCTTGTTCAAGGTAAATACGCCATCAGCTGTGGCTGCTTTTCCCCACCCAGCAGTCTCTTTATATTTTTTTTTGTTTCATTAGCGCTTTAGCAATTGCAATTGCAATTGCAGTGTCAGTTTATTATTCAATTTGCAAGGCAAACATGCGGCTTCAAAATGGGCAAACACCCATGGAGATAGTGTTTCAGACGGATTACTGAACTATCACGCGATCTTTCGTGTCATGAAAGGTTACACATAGAATGATCCGAGTAGTCTTCCCAAAAATCAGCTGTTCCTAAGTAGTAAAATCCATTATCAACGCGAATTTTTGGGGGCTCGATTAAAAACGATCATGTGATATTCGTTATTAATTCGACTTTGACCAGTGCCACTCATTTTTATATTCAGATAAAATTCAGCCAACAAAAACAAAACGAGAATAAAACAAAACAAGAAGAGATTGTTTTTTTCTGCATATAATTTATGAAGCAATCGACGCACGTGGATGTTCTCAAACAAAAATAGTAATTGAATAAATAAATAAAAGCTGGCGAGCAGGAAAGAAAACAGAATTCGACACATGCTGGCAATAATGTTGTGCACTGGGATTTCGAACGATGGTAAACATGTTATCTATCTATAAACACGACCCGGTAACGGGGTCCAATCGAAGTTTGATAAGGCAGGGACATCAAACAGGCCTATAAAGATTGTTACTTTGCTCCCGGGGGTTGGGTTTATAAATGGCACTAGGCCGATATGGATACCAACCAAAAACAGAACGATTTTTAAGAGCAGGTATAAATTAGAAAACAGATTACTTTTATATTGCTTAAAACTTTAGCAAGATATCAAATTATGAAGTGATATCATTTTATAAATAGGTATTGAACCGATGAACTGATTTATTCTCGTATGTGGGTTTGTTTAGAACCATCAGGTAGAAAAGAGCATACATATTTACCAAAGTTTCTTGAAAAAAGAATAAACGAAAGAGGTATTTAAATATTTCTGAAGTCTTAATTTAAGACTGGTTTGGAATCTTGTATTCTTATCCGATCCAAATGCACTTCTTTGAATATCATCGGTAGACTATTTTCTCTTCCGACAAGGAAGTAAAAACTTTATCATAGGATCGACGAGCCCTTGAGATAGTTATAATTATGATAATAATATATAACATTCAATTTAGTTGGAGTTTCGCTTACAATTAAAAAAAAGTTTCCAATACTTCATGGCAAATCCCTCGAACTTTTCGAAATGCTCATTTTCCGAAGAAGAGTATACACAACAGACAGCCAAACTTTTTCAGTTCTTTTTCTCCAATTGTTGTTCCTATTCTGTTGGCCTGAATATCTTGATTATTATCTCACTCCAAATATAAATCCATGACCGACCTGGTGGCAATTATCGCCAAATAGGCAACGCAAAATGTAAACAGCTCTCGAGACGCTTGAAAACAAATGAAATTGGCAAAATCGCAGGCGAAAGACGCTGCCCGGCAATGGCGACTTGTTGCGCAAGTTTGTGGGCCCCCAATTATCGGGCCAATTACTCACCCGTGGATGTGGTGGGCTGGTGGACTTCTAGAACTCTTCACTGGCGGCAAGGAATTTACTTTATCAGTTCAGTTTATGAAACAAATATACAAATTTGACATGAAAAACATGTTGTAGGTGCTGGTATGACCGTATTTCGAATCGATCAGCTGTTTCGCAGGGATGGCAACTCAAAAAAAAAACGGTGCTGTTAAGCGCGCCACTGGCGCTGTTAGCGATTAACAGAATGTAAACAGTGGGGCAAATGAAATTCAAAAATAAAATTATGGGCGTTATCTTAGGGATACGATAATTTTATGATAATTTTTTGTGATCACTTAAAGTGATGTGCCTATAAATAAAGCTACTTTTGTTTTAATTGCTCACACAAAAATTATTGATTTGCTTATTTTTTAAATTGTAATAAGTACTTTTAATGTTTTGTATTATATTTTAAAATGTAAATTAGTAATGTTGAATGGTTTTAAAAATGTTTCCGTAAATTTTTTTAAATTCTTTTTATATTAGTAAATTTATTAACAACGAAAAAGGTAACGAACAACAATAAAATTAAAAATTAATGTGATACATTTAAATATAATGTTACCATATGTAGGTGATCTTACAATTTAAAAATTAAATACGTATAATAAAATCTAATAATAATTATTTTTGCCCCTACTATATTTAAATACGGCTACGCCCAAGATAACAGCTACCGATTTTTAACCGCCAAAAGCTCTCAAGCTTAACTTTCGCGCAACCGCCCAGCTGTTTATCTTTTCGCTGGGTCCTTATATTCCGTCAGTTCCTTGAAGGCCCACCGGCATGACATAACACAACCCACCCATTGAAAATGCCGCCCACTAAAAGTGATTCGATTTAGCCGCCGTACCACCTTTTTATAGGTACACGAAAAGTGATTAATTAAACACGCAAATAATTGAATATTTCTCTCACCTTTCAGCTAAGGATTTTATAGTAGCGAGATGGCCAAACAGGAGAGAAAATCGAGATGGTACTTCGGCGGACTGGCGAGCGTCGGAGCAGCTATGGTGACCCATCCACTTGACCTGATCAAGGTCACCCTGCAGACCCAACAGGGACACCTGTCGGTGGCCCAATTAATCCCGAAACTTGCCCGCGAACAAGGGATATTGGTCTTCTACAATGGCCTCTCCGCCTCGATGCTGCGTCAAATGACCTATTCCACGGCACGTTTTGGGGTCTATGAGGCAGGAAAGGACTATGTCAAGACTGACACCTTCGCCGGCAAAGTGGCACTCGCCGGAGCCTCCGGTCTGGTGGGAGGCATCGTGGGAACTCCGGCAGATATGGTCAACGTACGCATGCAAAACGATGTAAAATTGCCCCCGGAACAGCGTCGCAAGTAGGTGTTCAGAGCAGTATAGATTTTAAGCAGATATAGAAAACAGCTTTTGAAGGCTCAATATTAGTTATTTTTAAAGTATTTAAATCGCTATAAAGCAGTAGTTTTTGTTCCTCTAAATTCATATTAACTATAGCCTACAATTTGTTTTCAAATTAAATCGTTCGGTATAGATAATATAATTGGCATGCGATCGTAACTCAAATAAGCACAATTTTACATATCACGCGATTTTATTTTTGTTCGTGTGACTGCTATAGTTTCATAAATGCATTACCTAGTATTTTTCCAAATAATTGCATGGGTTCCAAGCGTCTAGTAACCGTCAGTTGACTAAAGTTTTAATTTCTTTAGAACACTTTAATGATGATGATTTACAAATAAATTAGTTTATTAAACTAGATTATAGAGTATGGAAGTAGCTACGTTCCCCTTACCTTTTTAATGATTTGGGCCACTAAATATTTTTATAATAATTCTAGAAACCTCTTAACTTTCTCATTCTCTAAATTCTAGCTATAAGAACGCTTTCGATGGACTGATCCGGGTGTACCGGCAAGAGGGATTCGCGCGGCTCTTCTCCGGAGCCACCACAGCAACTGCCCGTGGCATCCTGATGACCATCGGCCAGATTGCCTTTTACGACCAGACAAAGATCTATCTGCTGGCCACGCCCTATTTCCAGGACAACCTGATCACTCACTTCACCGCCTCCCTGGTGGCCGGCACGATAGCCACCACTCTGACCCAGCCGCTGGATGTGCTGAAAACGCGGTCGATGAACGCGAAACCCGGAGAGTACGCCGGTCTTTGGGATGTGGTCAAGCACACGGCCAAACTTGGACCCCTAGGCTTTTTCAAGGGCTATGTACCGGCCTTTGTGCGCCTGGGTCCACACACGATCATCACGTTTGTTTTCCTGGAGCAACTGCGTCTCAACTTCGGCACCACACCGAGCTAACCGGGATCCCGGGATCGATTCCACAAATAGGCAATAATTCTCCCATAGCTGGCTGGCAGATTCCCTTGAGCAATGCTAACATTCCAGCTGCAATTCGTTCACTATAGTATCGAACATAACTTAGCTATAGCCAGTACCAATTGTTAACAAAGATGCTTTTATGCTTTACAAAATATGTGTTACTAAGCGTTTCATGCCCGCTATATAGTCTAAAGTAAAAAGTAACAGTTGTAGTGAATCAAAGTTTACGATGCTACGAAAACTAAGAAATCTGAAATCAGAAATATGAGATTTAAAGTAAATAAAACATATACATACTTTTTTTGTTATATTATTCTATGATTTTTTATTTATTTTTTCTTTATAAAAGATGGTTAGCATAAATAAGTTTAAAGTTTAAATATAGTTATCAATTCAGTAAGACAGCAATATATTTCCACAATATACAGTTTTATTCAAAAGCAATTAAAAGATAGAGGAATATTTTAAAGAATCTTAACTAAGTTCTTTAATGTGGGCATGAAAAGTTTAAGTTAAGCTCGATCGTACTTCTTTATCATTGCCGTGCTGTTAGCAAATAAATGTAATTCGTTATCAATGGCTGCTTGTTGTTGCTTTATGTGTTAAGACTGCCAGGCATTGTATAAATAAAACAAGAACGCAAACAATATAAATTTTACTATTCCTGGGATCATCCAGAACAAGTTCGTTTCCATGACAAGCTGCAATTTGGTGATCTGTTTAAAGCTGTGTTATATCTAAATAAAGCAAATCCAAATCTGGGGATTTTTGTAATTGTTTCCGGTACAAGCTGTAATTTGGTATACCAGTGGTTTCCTATTCACAGCCTTATAAACCCATAACAGCTCGTGATCAAGCATCAGTCAACTGTGGAAATGGGCTCATCTTCCGGCTTAGCTCAGCATCTGGTGTTGCTGGGGATCATCCTCTTGGCCACCAACGCGTTAAGGGCCCAAGCAAAAAGAGGCAAGATCCACAAGTTGGAGAAATTGTCCCAGGATGAAGAGTACCTCCACAGCCACTTGCGCATTGACGAGGTTGAGGAAAACGTGTTCAAATTTAACGGAGAACTGAATTTGCATCATGACCTAGACAACGATTGGATGGTAAGAAATAATTAAGATGATATCACTAATAAGTAACTAAATTTATATTTTTATATATTTTTCCCCTTAATAGATGGAATTTAAGGTTTCAAAACCCCCGGATAGCGAAGGCCGTTCTGAGAGGGTAATGTTGCTGGAATCAAAAGTTTGCGACTTTATGGCGAACTACTACAAGGATGTCATGTATGGACTAATCAAGGAAAACTCGAATGCCCCGGATCCTGGCAGCTGTCCACTTCCAAAGGAGCATTACCGTCTGGAGGACTATTCTCTGGACGTCAAATCGCTATTTTTACTAAAGGCTCCTACCCCTGGCCACTATCATGTAGAGTATAAGCTTAAAAACGGTGAAAAAGTCATTCTATTCTACATGGCCGAGGTGGAAATAGACTAGGGAGCCAGCAGATTTGCTATATATGTTCAATTTATTGCAGAATAAATAAAACTATTTCTTTTACAAACTGCAATTTGGTGTGATATCGACTTTCAATCTTTAGAAACCCTCTACAGCAGATGATTAAAATAATAGTCATCCATTTGTCGAAGTGAGTTTCTCTTCTAGATTGGTTCAGCAATTACAAGTGATCATCCTCCATATCCGAAGATGGAGGTGTATGAATTAATACAGGAATTGTCCAGAGGTTTAGAACAAATTAAAGGATACTTAGAAAAAGTTAGGAACTAAACATAGTACTTTTTAGTATTTATTTTTCCTGAATGTACTGTCGTATGAATAGAAAAAATATGTACATTAATTTAAACATCTTTACTCAATGTGCCATTCTGCAAAGAATACCTACGAGTAATTGTTGTTTTAATATTTCTTGATAAAAATGTTTTGCGTTAATGGGGTTAAACTAAAATTATCATCAATATTTACAAGATTTTATGAAACCGTTTAATATTTTTTAAGGCTATTATGGAAAGGTAGAGTACTGAATATTTTATAGATATTAAATGATTGTCATTGCCGTGCTTTTAGCAATTAAATGAATTGATTAATCAATGGCCGATCTGAATGTTATTTCTTTATGTGCTAAAACTGTCGTGTTATAAATTAATTGACAAACCCAAATGGAATTCAATTCGATATCAAATACAGCAAATCTGGGGATTTTTGGAATTGTTTCCGGTACAAGCTGTAATTTGGTATACCTATGGTTTCCTATTCACAGCCTTATAAACCCATAACAGCTCGTGATCAAGCATCAGTCAACTGTGGAAATGGGCTCATCTTCTGGTTTAGCTCAGCATTTGGTGTTGCTGGGAATCATCCTCCTGGCCACCAACCCGTTCGGGGCCCAAGCAAGAAAACTCAAGATCCACAAGTTGGAGAAACTGTCCCAGGATGAAGGGTATCTGCACAGCCACCTGCGCATCGCCGAGTTTGAGGAAAACGTGTTGAAAGTAAGCGGAGAACTCAATCTGCATCATCACCTGGACAACGATTGGATGGTAAGAAATAGTTATGATTACATATCTAATAGGTAACTAAATTTATATATTTTTTTCCTTGAACAGATTGAATTTAAGGTCTCTCAAGCCCCGGATAGCGAAGGAAGTTATGAGAGGTTAATGTTGCTGGAAACAAATGTTTGCGACTTTATGGAGACGTACTATAAGGATTTCTTCTATGAACGAATCAAGGAATATTCGAATGCCCCCGATCCTGGCAGCTGTCCTCTTCCAAAGGAGCATTACCGTCTGGAGGACTACCCTCTGGACGTCGAAGTGCTGAAGAAACTAATGACTCCTGGCCACTATCGTATAAAGTATAAACTTAAAAACGGTGAAAAAGTCATTCTATCCTACATGGCCGAGGTGGAAATAGACTAGGGAGCCAGCAGATTTGCTATAGATGTTCAATATATTGCAGAATAAATAAAACTATTTCTGTTACAAACTGCAATTTGGTGTGATATCGACTTTCAATCTTTATAAAGCTTCGACAGCAGATGATTAAAAAATTAGTCATCCAATTGTCGAAGCGAGTTTCTCTTCTAGATTGGATCAGAAATTGCTAGTGACAGGAATTGGGATAGGATATCTCCGCCCAGTGCAAATCGTCGGCGGAGATATGTCGCGATTTATTGGCGGAGATATGACGTTTTTAAACGTCATAACTCCGCGCGGAGATATGTCGTTTTTAAACGTCATATCTCCGCGCGGAAATATGACGCTATGCCACAGGAATTGTATAGATGTTTCATTTATTGCGAAAATATTCAGTCTAGATATTTGATAGCTTAAAGCGATTAAAAGTATAATTTAAAAAAGTTAGAAACTAAAAAAAGTACTTAGTAGTATTTATTAGGTTATTTTATAGATTTTAAATCATTGTCATTGGCGTGCTTTTAGCCATTAAATGAATGGATTAATCAATGGTGGATTTGATTGTTTTCTTTATGTGCAAAAACTGTCGTGTTACAAATTAATAAAAACAAATCCAAATGAAATTTAGTTTGATACCAATTACACCATATCTGTGGGTATTTGGAATACGTCCGTTTCCGGTACAAGCTGTGATTCAGTTCACCGGTGGTTCCCTAGTCACAGCCTTATAAACCCGCGACAGCATGTGATCAAGTATCAGTCATCCAACTGTCGAAATGGGATCATCTTCTCGCATAGCTCAGCATCTGGTGTTGCTGGGAATCATTCTCCTGGCCACCAATCCATTCGGGGTCGAAGCGCGAACACTTAGGATCCACAAGTTGGAAAAATTGACCCAGGAGGAGGAATATCTGCACAGCCGCCTGCGCATTGCCGAGTTTGAGGAGAATGTGTTGAAAGTAAGCGGAGAACTCAATCTGCACCATCGCCTGGGAAAAGAATGGATGGTAAGGAATAGTTACGATGACATAGATAAAAATGAACTTCTCAGAATGCTGATCCTTTCCAAAAACAGATTGAATTCAAGGTTTCCCGATCGACGGATGGCGATGAAAGCTTTGAGAGGATAATGTTGATTGAAGTGAACCTTTGTGACTTTATGAATACCTACTACAAGGACTTTGTCTACGAACGCATCAAGGATTATTCAAATGCCCCGCGACCTCGCACATGTCCTGTTCCCAAGGAGCATTACCGTCTAGAGGACTATCCCCTGGACGTCCGTATGCTAAAGAAACTGATGACTCCTGGGCAATATCGTATAAAGTATAAAATTAAAAACGAGGAATCAGTCATATTAGCCTATAGAGCCGAGGTGGAAATAGACTAACGAATTCAGGAATTTTTCTATGTTCAATTTATTGCAGAATAAAGAAACCTATTCGTAGGATTGCATCTGCTTCAAGACCTCATCGTAGACATATTTCCTGGCCTCAGTGCCCCAAATGAAGTCCAGATGGGCCCACTTCTCGAAGGGCACCAGATAGTCCAGGGCCATGTTGGGCAGTTCGTCCCTCAACTTGCGGACATCACTCACGTCGCACATCCAGTCGTTGGCACCGTAGTACAGTAGAACCGGGGCCTTGGCGTTCTTCAGCTTGTACTCGGGTGGGAAGTAGCTGCCGTACTCATAGGGATTACGCAGGGCGGTGTAGTCGAATTTACGGAACTTGCCGGAGTTGTATTCCTGGCAGAAGTGCAGGTTCTGGTTCACAGAGGCGCCAGCTGGCGAAGTGGCCTTGATGTGCTCCAGGAGGGCCTGGAAAACCCAAGAAAAATGTAAAATAAAACCCATCTAGCTCTCAACTCTGTGATCTACTCACATAATCCAGCTGCTCGGAATCGTAGCCGCCAATCAGGAAGATCTCGTTGGCGCACATGTCGGCATACGGCGACGTGGCCTGGCACATCTCGATGCCCATGTCCTGCTTGAACTTGCTGCTGGGCATGAACTCCATGGAGCCGCACAGCTCCACGATGGCATTGGGTTGGCCGAGAATGGGAGCGAAGGCGCGGGTCATCGGACTCTTCATGTTGCCCATAAAGGCAGCGGGTCCCAACAGATGAGCAGACTTGATCTTGTCATTATACTCCGGTTTCTCGGACACCATCACCAGGTAGACAGTGGTGCCCTGCGAATGGCCCACATACTGCACCTGCTGCTTACCAGTCGTGGCCAGCACATAATCAATCATGGCCGGGACATCGTAAATGCCAATCTCATTCCAGCTGAAGTTCCAGAAGAGCTGCCAGTAGGTGGGCCAGTACTTGTGCGCCTTGGAATAGGTGTTGCCGCGAGCATTGCCCATCCACACATCGTAGCCGGCATCGGCCAGCATGTAGGCCAGGGATCGCTCAGGACCCATGAGCACCCAGTCAGAGGAGGAGCTGAGCATGCCGTGCATAAGGAAGGCCACCGGGCGATCGGGGGTGTCACCCGTCTTGGGGGAGTAGGGGATGCGGTGCATGGTCAGGATGTAGCTGTCACTGGTGGTCACCACGTGACGCTCCATCGGATAGCCATCGTCCTCAATGCGCTCTCCCTGGGAAAAGCAATATAATATATATAAAATCAATATATTATTAAGGTAAGTTACTACTTACGCAATCGGAAATTGGTCGAGTACCGGCCAAGACCAGGCCCAAACCGACCAGTAAAATGGTTACTTTCAACGTTACTCCTTTCATAGCTCTACTATGGTCCCAGTGGTTCGGAATCCCTGCTTTTATAGCCTTTTCACCACTATCTCTCTAGTGATAACTCGTAATCAGATTTATTGGCAAACGGATTCTTAGACCCCCACGAAATCAGTGAAATATATAAGCAAGATAGATACACCTAATCAGCTTCTTGTTCTGATTGAAATCAGAAATCGCGGCAACCTAATTTACAATCTAAGAAGCCCCAAACCCCCCAGCAAAACTGCTGATTCCATTATCGTTTTCCAATTATTTTGGTACCCACTAATCCAAAAAGGTTCCACGGCTTATTGGTCATTTTTTATCCCGATTTAAAGGGATTTATTTAATTTAAATTTTCACCTTTTTAAAAGTGAAAAATGCTATCGTCATTATTATATTACAAAAATCCATAAAATTGTATAACATTAAAATAAATAAATATTTTAGGGTTTATAGGGTATCCCCAGTTCATTCTTTTTAATTAGCCATATCATTCTTACTAATATTTTCAAATACGTAGTTCCCAAGAGATAACTTTTAAAAATAGAAAGTGCGATTGCAAATGAAAACAATAAAATGGCTGAACCCGCTACAGCAACATGTTGCTGGTGTCGCCGGCAACATGCAACACGCGTTTAGCAGCAACTATTTTCCAGTTAGCAGGTCAGCACCACTTTATAGTCGGGTCATCAAATCAGGGCGAGTGTGATATCGATTTCCAATGGCCACATATGATTGGTCTGCCGTGTGCTCCATAATACACGTATCTCTTTAACCGGCTGCCCCTGACGACGTGACCACAACATTGCCAAGTTCAGGCGGAAATGGGATACTTATGACAGTTTAAGCCATAATTCAGTCTCGAGTGGAGTAAATTTTCGAAGGATTTCCAAAATGAAGCACCAACAAGTGACGGTGGACTATTTTACCATGTTCAAGACATCCGGGATGTGCCTGCTACTGGCTGTCTGTGGATTTATACTGCTCAAGTAAGTATGTTCTATGGTATAGTAATCAGATAATAATAAAATAATAATGTAAAGAAGTCCAGATATAATAAGCAGTTCTCTAACTCTTCGATTTTATTAGATCATATTTCCGAACACCTTATAATAAACTCTAAATATTTTTTTAGAATGGTGCAGACTATTTTCTGGCTACCCGGACATCTGAAGAAGAACCAGCAGCGTCTTGAAGAACTGGCCAAGCTCTATGCCAAGGATATAGGCGACGATGAGAGGGCCGAGATAGAGAAGCTCTTCAACAGCAATGAACCGATTACAGAGGAACGCATTAACCAGTTGCTCGACAGGCCGGAGACGGAGATGGAGACGGAGAAATCGGAGCCCAAGAAGGATCAATAAATTGAATAAATAGATTTTTCACATATTTTATATATATATATATATATTTATGTATATTGAGTGTATAATCGATAATTTGTTGATACAGGTTCTAGTTCTTATTTGCATATCGTATATGTAACTCGCAACACAATCAATCTTTTAACCAATCCATCAATAATGCATGCAATGCTCAATTATTCGGGGGAGAACATATTATAGAGTAATAACTATTCACGACAGTCGCTCGTCTGTGGAGCGGTTATAACCATATTAGCTACTGATATAGGCGGACTCAGAGCCCTTTCCTGCTTCAATCGGTCGTGGTCCGTGGCGGCCCATCGATTTTGCCAGCGACCTCAACCTCATCCTCTCAATCAATCTCTCAATGTATCTAACTAACAAACTCATATCAAATATAAGCAAGTGTGCCAATTCGTATGCATACCGTGGACATACACATATAGATAGTCTATTTTAATTTTAAAAGCTCAAAGGGGCGCAAGTCTCTCTCATCAGTTTTGTTTGGTTTTTGGTTCGGTTACTTTGGTTTGTTATTTTTTCTTCATTTTTTTGATTTTCTTATCGTACCGTAAGTGTAAATGGTTCGTTCTCTGCCATCTCTGCAAGTGCCATCGCCTCTGTTTGACCAGAAAATATCACGAGAGTATTTTTTTTTTGCTATATTACACGTAGGCTAATCCGTTAACCAAAGTGAAAAGGTGCCAATCGATCGGGTGAACTTAGGGCCGAGTTGAGTCAAAGTTCCGAGAGAGCGCCTCCTTAGAGTAGCGCCGATCAGTGGATATTTGTATGCCGTTTAGCTGATGCGGATTATGCGTGTTAACATATATTTATATAGGGGATTCTGTATTAATCTGTTAGCCCGCCAATATATCTCTATTGGCTGGGGGTATGCATTGGAAGCCTGTAAAACGGGTTGGCCAGATTAACCCGCGCCGCCGGCAGCAACTCCGGATGCTCGGTCAGAGTGTCTGACAATGCGCTGAGCAGCACTCCTAAAAATTATGAGAAGATTTAATTAAATTAAAGGATTTTTGAAGCATAGAAATACTTCATCAGAGGATTCGCGAATAAAGGGTTAATGATCTGTATTAAATCATTATCATCCACTAAAAATCATAAAATTTTATTGTGAGATATGAACCCTTCCTACATTTTGGCTATTAAAATTTTGGCTTTAAAACTAAACTATCGAATCCTCTGATTAGATCAATGGTATAATGGTTCACTTACTTAAAACTTTCTTCTGCAAGTCGATGGGTATGATACCCATGTTACCCTCGCGCTCTAGAAACTCGGTGAGTTTCTGCAGCTCCATTTGAGCCTCATCAGATCCATGAGAAAGCGACTGGGCAAACATTACCTTTAAATAAAAAATCAAACATTAGAAACCTAAATTAGTTAGCAATACTTTTAAATACCTTTGCCAGCTTGTAGAGAATCTCCTCCAGGGAGTATTCATTGTACAAGTACTCCACAATCTTAGCTCGACCCTCGTCATAGTCATTTAGATCTAGGGATTAAGATGGAATTTTGTTAGGATAGTATATAAGTTCTGTATAGTCTTTATAAAGCTTTGTAATTCCCACCTTGCTGCGCTTCGCTGTCCAAAACCTTTATTTTGTTCCAGAAGGTGAAACTATCAAAGTTCTTCGCGGGCAGGACTCCGGCGCCTCGGGCGATTCCTGATTCGAAACCGGATTCGTGGACTTCTGGAAATGGCTTTTCTGTGGTTGTGCTTGTTGTCGTTGTGGTAGTCGTGGATGTAATGGGGGCCGCCGTAATCGGGGGGCTGTGGCGCTTTAGCTGATTCTGGCGAACCTCCTCGGGGAAAATTCGATTGGCGTAGGACCTCTGCAAGAACTCTATTCCCAGCCGAATGTCCTGCAGGAATTTCAGGGCGCTCTCCCGGGTAATCTGAAATCAACAATGTGAAAATGTTTGAAGAGCTAAAATAAGTAACCCGAAGATTATACACCATTACAAGCTATTTTACAATTATCATGGCAGAACAAGTCTGAATTGATTTGAACCGATCATTGTTTACGCTCGTAAATAATAACTAATACGTTGCTAAGCTAAGCGTGTAAATCGTTCCAAGCAAACCGGTTGTGTAAAAATAGAATATAAGTCATAGCATTTACGTCAAAAAGTAGTAGTATTTCTAATCTTAAATATAAACAGAAACAACATAAATATAAACAAACAAAGAATAATATTACTAAAACCAATAATATCCAAACAAACCCGGAAAGCGATATATATGATGAAATTGTTATACAAAGTGTTAAAGAATTTCTAAAGCTATTAATAGTTCTCTATTTACAATTTTTGTTTACAGTTGGTTACAACGTTGGATTGCCATCCAAAAATAAATAAAAATTCACAAATTGAGACTTTGCATTGCATCACCCGATATGGCAATATTTACTGTCATTAATTAAATATTTGTAAAAAAAAATGGCGTATTATTTAATATACTGTTTATAGAACTTTTAAATAAAAGCAAGAACTGTAATATAATTTCAATACGGAAATACATCTATAAATAATTGGTAAAAAATATTGAAATACTTTCAGCAATGAATGAAATTGTTATTATCGTTACTTTCCCTATTTTGTAGTACTTTTAATACAATTTACAAAAATGTAAAATTATAAAAAAAGCATTGACGTCAAAAATAAATGGTAAGGCAATTACCGATTACACAAATATGTAGTAATATTTATTGTCATATATGAAGTTGTTACGAATGTTTTTTAATTTTAGTTATTAATGAAAGTAATTAAGGTTTTCACGATATAAATATGTGAATTACACAAAAATATTGCCATATTTCTAACACTAATAAGGCTTACTATATTTCTTGATAAGATAATGAAATGAAAAACAATGTTATCGCTAAATGTTTGGCCCAGTGGGAATCATTTTAGGCGAGCGCAATATAAAAGCTTTTGCGTTGGCCGTGAGAAATCAGTTCACCTTCCACAATCAAACAGAGAAGTTCTCTGAATTGCAAACAAAAGTAGAAAGCTATTAATAATAATCGAAACAAAACAGCTAAATATGGAGGCTCCACAACAAGAGAATCGCAAATTTGGAATGTTCCACTGTGGTCATCATAAGGATCCCCATGAACATGATCATGGTCACCGTCACCATGGACACCATTGGGCCTTTGGACATCACTGTCATCACGGACATCACGAACACCACCACCATCACCACCACCACCACCGTTCCCCTCCATTTGGATGCCACCATCACCACCACGGACCGCCAAAATGTCATCAATATTTTGGACCTCCGATCATAAAGACCCATGGATTTAGTCACTATTACTATAACGCGATGAAAGACTAAATATAATGATGTAATTCTACCCAGAAATCAAATAATTAACAAAAACAGACCGGCCCCAGAACAATTAATCATCAGATGTGATTTCTTCTTGCGCAAAAATTCTTATGAAAAAAACTACTTTTAAATAAAAAAAAAAAAATAAAAAAAAACAAGCCCAAAAAAAAATAAAATTTAATTGTCTTGCAATCCGGCAACTATTTGACTGATTATACTTACCACCTTTCCCTCAACCAGTTCTTCCACTGCTTTCACCACAGCTGTCTCATCTCCAGTCCAGAAAATGTACTGAGCCATGTCAAAAGATGAGTACTGACCGTTTGGACTGCGCAGCAAGTTCTTGGCGGTCTGGAAAAAAAGATTAAAAATAGAAGGATTTTATAATTTTCTATACCACTAAAACATAAGGGATATGAGCGTATTTTAAAGAAAATGGTGGGGATATGTTAAAGTTTATTAAATTTCATGTAGTTAGTTTTTAATTTTTGGTTAATAACCAATTTTGTTCTATCGTTTTATCTACTATTTTTTTATGTTTAATTCATTGCCAATAATAAAAGTGATTTGAAGAATTTCGCTGGTAGTTGCCAATATATAAGTCAATCAATTTTAAGTGGAAATTTTCTTGTGTTTTGCCAATATGTTCTACATTTTCCAATGTTTGATCATGAGGTAGCCAATATTTTATCCGAGTGTTGAATGATTTATCTGTGTGTAGTTATAAGAACCTTGGCCGTGATCTTGGGCGTGCTGGACCTTCGCTCCGTGGTTCGTGCCACCACATCGAAAACAATGTCTCCGATGGTCTCCTTGTTCGATTCGTGGTGATTGGGCTTTGGTTTCGGCGGATTCAGGGCGGTCAGTTCGGTCTCAGCCACTTCGCCGACGGGATCCTCAGCCTCAACGGGTTCTCCGGCCACATCTGGAGCTGTTTCCGCTTCCGTTTCCGCTGCTTCCTTGGCTTCCACTTCGGCTGCTGGTTGGGAATCGGCCTCTTGTTCGGTTTCAGCTGGCGGAGCTGGAGGAGGAGGAGCTGCAGTCGTAGTCGTGGTGGTGGTGGTGGTTGTGGTCGTGGTGGTTGGCAGCACCTCTGGATTCTGGCCAAAAGCTAGACGAGCCGCCCCGTAAAATGCCTGTTGATTTTTGGGTGGTTTCGTAGATATACACTTGGATTTGGCAAAAGAGGAGTTTGGAGTTTACCAAGCGGCCTAAAGGACGATTCTCTCGGGGAATTGGGGGTTGGCCACTTACCTTGGCATGGGCCGTCGGCTCCACAACGGTCTTGATCTGCGTCTTTGGCTCCTCCAGCTGTGACCTTTCGCCCTCCTCCTTAGAAGTGGCCGTGGTTGTGGTTGCCGAGGTGCTGGTCGTCGTAGTGGTCGAGATTAGAGGCGTCGCCACCTCCAGCTGCCGCTCCAAGTCGGGCAGAATATTCGCATTGGGATTGGGACCAGGTTCGGGCACAGCAGCCACCTCCTCGACACTTTCCTTGGTGGTTGTGGTGGTGCGGGCGGTGCTTCCGTCGTGCTGCCGCTTGGCCACCACTGCTCCCGGTTCATTACGCAGCTGGTCCAGCTCACTCACATCGTCCTCTAT
Source organism: Drosophila mimetica (assembly GCA_037075245.1). Lineage (NCBI taxonomy): Eukaryota > Metazoa > Arthropoda > Insecta > Diptera > Drosophilidae > Drosophila > Drosophila mimetica. Next base: position 13,537,530 of record JBAMCH010000023.1, read on the forward strand.
TTGTGGGAAAACCGCGTCACTGCCGCTGCGCTTGGAAGGATCTGATTTGGGAAACGATATGTTATCCACCTGATCGAATTAAGTGGACTTTGGCATAGAAACTATCGTAAACAAATATGAAAAAAATAATAATGGATACTAAATGTAGTCCAATGTACATTGTCCAAAAAAAAAATCTTATTCTCAACCCTTCAAGTTATTCAAAAACTAAACATTTTTGTTGAGATTTAGACCTGGCGAAATAGTTTTAAAGATTTCGTAAAAATTACCCATACGACATGTATGACAGTTTGTATTTTGTCGTAAAAAATTTCTCATTTTTAGCTTTGTTGAATTTAAAATATTGGTGGAATATTCGGTTTAAAAGACCAATGAAATTTACGCCACCTAGAATAAAATCACTTTTTGATCAGAAACAACAGTGCGTATGAGTGATAAACTTTGAAGCCACTTCGCAGTCAGTAAAACGCGTTTTTTCAAAACAAAAATCTTTTGATATGCCAAACATATCTTTTTAAGGATATTGGCCTATAAAACATTACAAAAGTGTTAACTTATTATTCAGTTTCAAAAATAATATACTATTTTAATTTAAATATAATCTGCTGAGAAAAACTCGATGTTTTTAAAGCATAAATCAAAATTTTTTTTGCCAATTACATATGAGGAACTTATGATATTTCTTTGGAAATAGCTGCAAGGGTAAATAAACTTCGGCTTACTCACAAATCTCTCGCTTTTCAAATGCAAATTACCAATTTTGAGAGTGGAAAATATACTGAAGTACTCACTGTAGATGTAGGGCAATAAAGCCGGATATGCCTGGGCCATCATGCAAATGCTGGCCAAAAGAAGGATGGCCAACAGATTCCTCGCCGCCATGTTGTATTAGCCCAAAAACTGAAAGTGACACAAGACGTAATTTATTTGATAAGCAGCCAAGATTCGATTACGCCAAAAAAAAAACGCACGCACTCACACAAAAGGAAACCGTAAAGGAAGCGCAAAAACAAGCACAAACAACACTCACACAGAGAGAAGGGGAGAGAGAGAGTGAGGGAGAAAGCACGCACATACATATGCAAATCACGCTAAAAATAACACAAGAAATCGATAAGAGAACAACAAAGGCAGTGGAAAAGAAAATAATAAAAACGCCAAGAAGCAGGCAACACAAAATCACATGCCCACTTTGATGCGAATGCGAAAAACACACCCCCCACACACCCACAAACACACACACACAGGGGCTCAAGTGTAAATTGAGTAAATTGGCCGCATGAGCGAATTATCGATGCATTCGGGGAGCACTTAGGCACGTTTGGGAATCCATCGAATTAAGGGGCCACCGGAGAATCTCTCGAGTATCTGCACTCGCCACTTTCACACCCACACATTCACAATGCAGTTTATCGAACTAATAAAAGTCGCGGAAAAGAAAGTTCCCGAAAAACTGTGCTAACTTTTCTTATACTAAGTATAAATCACGCCTCCGAAAATCGACAAAACTTTTGGCTAAGGAAAGTCTGTTTTACCTCTCAGATTTCTGGTTGTAAGAAAATGAAAACGCGTCTGCTGCGCTCGAGGAAAGAAAGTATTCTAAGCCGAGTGCCGTTAGAAAACGGTGGCCACATAACCAAAAGCTCTCTCTTTCTCTCTTCGGCGAAAAGAAAGCTATTAAAGCTATTCTCACAAAGAGAGGAAAGGACGAAATTACCGTTACTGTTTTAAAATTTCTAAATACAACTTTAGTGATGCATTTAAAAGAATTTCTTTGAGAGTAAAATTAAAAACACAGGTCTTTAATATAATTCATCCATCTAAAAAAAAATGTTTTAAACAAACATATACATATCCCAAAAAAAAGAAATACTTAATAACTTTGTCACACACTATTTATTTTAAAAACTATCGTTGACGATGAGCAATAACACTATAAACCATCATTTATCCCTTAAAAAATAATCGTAAAAATCCTATACAATGATTATGTTCTCGTGAAACATTTAAAAATTGTGATTCAAAGCGAATAGGATTTTTAAGAATCCTTCGTGGTAAACAAGTAAAGATTTAATTTTGTAATACAGTGTAATTATTGAATATTTTCGGACTCCTAAAAACAATTACTCAACTCAATGGATTGTAAAAAAAAACAATATAAATAGCAGCGACAATGACTATATAAGTAGTTTTATTTTAAACGTTTACTAATCAACATGTTATTTTTCGGAATAAAAACGAATATTTTGATCCTGCTGCAGGCTTTTCTTCTGCCCCAGTCATATGTATTTGGTATATACACAATTAAAAAAATATATTTCTTAAAAACTTAAAATATTTAAAATACAACCTTAAATTTTATAAAATTTGTATCTATTTTGAGAGTTACTAAAAAATTCCTTAAAAATATAATTTTAAAAAACCTTATGTTAAAGGTTCGCATCAACACAATCAACTAAAAAACTTCCTGCCAAAAAATATTTGCGGAAAAGGGGGCAAACGAACGACCGGAAGAGTGGCAGGTCTGAATGAGTTCCCATGGATGGCGATGCTTCTATATTGGAACAATTTCACTAAGCTAATGGAACCCAAATGTGGGGGCTCCCTGATAAACAACTGGTACGTCCTGACCGCAGCCCACTGTGTAACACATCCAGGAAATTCTGAAATCGTCGCTCCCAAGAGAGTCCGCCTGGGAGAACATAACACAGCCACCAATCCCGATAAAACCATAACGAATGGTAAATTATCAAAGGCTCCCCTTTATGTTGAAGTCGATGTTGATCTGAATATTGTGCATGGGAAATTCTACCATGGCAATGATTATAGAAACGACATAGCCCTGCTGAGACTCCAAAAGCCAGTACGGTGAGTAATGATTCCGGGGATACAATAAATTGAGACGATTTTATGGCCTTTTTAAATTATTTCAATTTATAAAATAAATGTATAATTCTACTTCTTAAGATTTTTATTTTGATCTCTTTTAGATATTCGCCTGCAATCCAACCGATTTGTCTTCCGGACTTGAACCAACCCATATTATATCATAACCGCACATTTGAAGCAGCCGGCTGGGGAAACAACAGTACAGTATTGGTGCGGACCTTCCTACAGGAAATATTTCCAGATAAAAGGAACTGTACAAGAATGGATGCATTCCATATTTCGACGCAAATTTGTGCAGGTGGTGGGGAGAACGCAAACGACACCTGCAGAGGTGACTCCGGAGGTCCTCTTATGGACACCATGAAGTGGAAGAACAGAAATGTCATATATGTAGCCGGCATCATTTCCTATGGATTTATACCTTGCCGAGTGAAGTACCAGCCTTCTTTTTACACGAAAACTAGAATCTATATGGGATGGATAAGATCATTTTTTAAGTCCAAGTGGCACAGTCAGCCAGAAAGTTCATTTGTGGCTTCAAGAAAATGCCTAAATGAGTTAAGCAGTCCCTTTACTCCACAAAAATCTGTTTTCACATTTTTGAAGGAATGTTAAAATACAATATTATAAAAAAAAAGAAAAATTATATTATGATTTATCTGGTTTAGTTATTAATTGCAATTATACTTTTGTTTTCCCGATTCCTGTTCCTTTTAAATTTTAAAACTTAATAAAAATGGAAATTTTTAATTAACATTGATTAATATACCAAAAACCAGAAAGACAATCATATCTTTTCTTACATTTTATTTCCAGAATATAGACATTACAAGCGACTAACTGCATCCAGGAAAAGGTTCTGTGCGATTTTTGCGCAATACGAACTGAATTTTTCTGTTCATGTCCTCGTTATAGATGGCCTTGCACTTTTCGAAATTGATGCGACGACGCACCTACGAAAAGAATTTATTAATTATAAATACGTAAATACACATAATTATTTAGAGTCCCCACCTGATAAGGCTTCTCGTAGAATCGCGTGCGGCGAAATTGGTCCAGAAGTTCCTCCTTTCCCAAAACGCGATTCAACAGACGACACGCCTCCTCCACATTGTTGTTTTGCACCAGAACGGTGCGGGCCAGAAATTGCACGTGTCTCATTTCGTCGATCGGGTTTTATTTCATAAAATCAATTGCAAATGTTTATTAAATAATCAAGTTTAAAAATAGTGTGACCACTTAGTAAATGCAAAACAGCTGATGAAAAACACCGGGTTTCTGTGCAGGGTTGCCAACAAATTGTTATAAGAGATAAGTTAAAAATAATAAAATAAAGCGGAATTAAAAAAAAATAGTAGATTAAAATATAAATTTAAATATAATAAAAGCCATAAAACATAAATAAATAATTTATCAGAGACGAGTGATTTTCCATCCATGGTTTCAGTCTTTGATAAAAATACTTCTAAGAGTCGTGCATATTTTAGTGTATTTTTGTCGTGCCCTGGACTTCCTTCACTATCCTGCCGCTGGTCACACTGGTTCCGTTCCGAATTTTCTTCCTAGCGTGGCGGCCATAGTAAGCTGTTGAAAAGTATTCGACGTGAATTAAAATTATTGTAAAAGTGTAACATCAAGGAACCCGGTAGCGAAAGACTCCATTTGCTTAAGACACGATTCGACACGAGGAAAAGGTAAGTGTCGTTGCGGTGGCTTCATTTCAATTTCCACCTGATTTTGCACATTTCGCCTTGCACTGTGAGGCTGTTTGTGTGCGTGTGTGTGTGTACTTGGTAGACACACTTCCTTTTCGCTGGGTTCTTTTTCTTTACCGTTAAGTAATCAGCGATAATTGTTTTTCGCCAGAGATTTGCCTTCGATTTTTGGCCTTAGTTTTGCAAAATCGATGGCTCTCTGGTTTTGCGCCTCTCCTTCTTTGTTCAATCGAATTATTCTGACGCAGCGTCTTGCGCGGCACATGTTGGTACCCACACCAGCGCACATTTGTGTAAATGTGTATTCCCAATTTACTAAGTATATCATTGAATTAGCCATTGATTCGCCTGCTAAATCGATAGCTGCTTCTTGAATTGATTTCCATTTTTATTTTCGACACTTTGCCCTTTCCCCTTTTGTCTGGTTTTCTCTTGCTCATTTCCCATTATCGCGCTCTCCCCTTTGAGGTCGCCGTTCGCAAAACCAGGGCTGCATTGCGCTGACGAAATTTTCTAGAAACTGTGTGTATGTGTGAGTGCGCAAGGGAGAGGGTGTTGGCGAGAGGGGGGTGAATGAGGGAAAGAGAGCGTCAGCTGCTCGCCGTATTGAAATACGAAAAAATGTTCTAGAAATCGGCAAGAAAACGTCGCAGTTATTTTCGCAAACACATGGCGGCGATACGACCTTGAAAACCCGGGCTCTAGCTTCCGGGAGTGCCCTGCCCCCCTTTTGAACCGCCTCCCCCAATTTGCACTGAGAAAAACGGCTGTTGAAATCAAGACGGGAGCTGTAGAAATCAATAAACAAGTCGAAAAGGGCTATAACAACAACAATTGAAATAGTTGTTTATTTTCTAAGCCATCAAACAACTGTGTCACTATAATATAAAAATGAATCTTATCCATAAAACGAATTTGATGAGTAATATGCGTGTACTTATGATCTATAACCCTGTAAAACGACATTGGAGTTAAGATCACACACTAGCTTCCATAGAAACCAATGTAGTTTTTTTTAAAATAATGAAAATTCACCCTATGGACTAAATTATATTTTTCCGAATCCTTATAAAAACTGTATTATTCTGAGTCCCAGGTAGTAATCTTCACACACCCTCCTCTAATTCCAGTAAACAGCCTACAAGATGGTCAAGGAGACTGGATACTATGATCTGCTGGGCGTTAAGCCCAATGCCACGCCCGACGAGCTGAAGAAGGCGTACCGGAAGCTGGCCCTTAAGTACCATCCCGACAAGAACCCCAACGAGGGTGAGAAATTCAAGGCCATCTCGCAGGCGTACGAGGTGCTCTCGGATCAGGACAAGCGTCAGATTTACGACGATGGCGGCGAGGCGGCCATCAAGAAGGGCGGTGCCGATTCCGGCGACTTCCGCAACCCTATGGACTTCTTCGAGAAGTTCTTCGGCGCCGGATTCGGAGGCGGCGGCGGTGGACGGCGACGCGAGAGGCGTGGCAAGGACGTGGTGCACCAGATGTCCGTGCAGCTGGAGGAGCTGTACAACGGAGCCACGCGCAAGCTGCAGCTGCAGAAGAACGTGATCTGCGACAAGTGCGAGGGTCGTGGCGGCAAGAAGGGCAGCATCGAGAAGTGTATGCAGTGCCGGGGCAACGGTGTGGAGACCCGGGTCCAGCAGATCGCTCCCGGCATCATGCAGCACATTGAGCAGGTGTGCCGCAAGTGCTCGGGCACTGGTGAGACCATTCAGGAGAAGGATCGCTGCAAGAACTGCAGTGGCAGGAAGACGGTGCGGGAGCGCAAGGTCCTGGAAGTGCACATCGAGAAGGGAATGCGGGACGGCCAGAAGATCGTGTTCACGGGCGAGGGCGATCACGAGCCGGAATCTCAGCCGGGCGATATTATTATTCTGCTGGACGAGAAGGAGCACGCGACATTCGCGCACGCCGGACAGGATCTGATGATGAAGATGCCGCTGCAGCTGGTCGAGGCGCTCTGCGGATTCCAGCGAATTGTCAAAACCCTGGACGATCGCGATCTGATTGTGTCCACGCAGCCCGGTGAGGTGATCAAGCACGAGATGACCAAGTGCATTGCCGAGGAGGGCATGCCGATCTTCAAGAACCCCATGGAGAAGGGCACGCTGATCATCCAGTTCGAGGTGATCTTCCCGGAGGTGATGAATCCATCTGTGGTGCCCACGCTTAAACAGTGCCTGCCACCAGCGCCGGAGGTTGACATTCCAATCGATGCAGAGCAGACGGTTTTGGTGAGTATTTGACTGGAAATTATAAAAAGAATGTCTAGAGCAGTAGCATTTAATAAGAAAGTTCCACTATCTGCAGTTATTGGCGATAAATTTAGTTATGATCTCATGCTTTGACAACTTATTGTAGTTATTTGCTAGAAAAATTAACATAATCAACTCATAGACCAAAAGTGGCTATATTATTAGATATTGTTAGTTCTCAATACCCTTTAGACTTTAGTGAACAAGATATTTAACAATTTTGCTAATTTATCGATTGATTTTTCTCTTGCAGGAGGACTTCGATCCCAAGCAGCGCCGTCAGCAACACCAGCGCATGGCCTACGATGAGGACGATGGTGGCTATCAGGATGGCCCCCGCGTCCAGCAGTGCACATCGAGTTAAGCGCCCCCGCTGCGTGTTACGACCCCGGACACACACACCCCTAATATTACCCCAATCAACAAGCAGTAATAATATGTAAACCAGCTCCCGGAACACTGTAACTGCGCTTGCAATGGCAGAAGAACTCCCAAAAGCACCTAAACACACCATCCAACACACACTAGGAGACCCAACCAATCGAGATCTAAAGTTATTTCATGCAAGCTACGATATTTAGGTATAAATCAAAGGAACTTATCAGATATATGCACTATGTCTATAACGCGTGGTTGTTTGTAAACCAATGGAACATTTTTTTCTTTTCGTTTATGTTGCGTTGGATTGTCAAAGAATCGAAAACGGAAACTGAAACTAAACTAAACTGAAATTGAAAATCAGCCGCCACTAGAACCGTATCTAAAAGTCGCGCCAGCGAACGCGTCTAGGAACAAGTTTAAGTTATTTAATTCCAGCATAAATAAAAGCGTTAGTTTAAACGGATATAACAAATAAATAATTAATACACAATTTCAACTCAAACGCTGTACTTTGTCCTTCCCGTAGCTCCAGTTCCACCTGCCCCAGTTATCTGTTGATTCCATAATAGCTGCCCAGTCATCTGGGGTGTGAATCATTTGCCTAATGCCAATTGGAGATATCTGGCATATAGGCAGCCGTAAAAGTGCCTGGCGTGATTAATTCTCTGGTGGCCACTTGTCTGGCTACATTTTTTAAACTGCTATATAGAATTAGTTGTAGATAAGAAGTAAGGAGAGGATAATTTTGGATGCCACCTCTTGTTAGTTATCGTTTAATTTTATATCCGTAAAATAGATTATTGTACTCGTAGAAAGAATCATTATTTACCCTACAACGTATGCCTATTCTTCCATGTGAAATCAGTTTTAATTATCATGGTGAGGAAGGTAAATAATGCAATTACTTAAAAGGTCTTGTAAATTTATTTACAAAATTTCAGGGTAAACTTTACTCTACAAAACAATCTTGTAGTTACTAGTAACATCTAATGCGCAAAATTCCGGAGTGCCGCCACAACTCCAGTGCCGTAGATCAGCTTTTCCTCCACGCGCTGCCAAGCCTCCTGCTGCACCTTGGAAACACTGCGCAGCGCCTTCACCAACTCCGCCGACTCCGACAATCCAAGGCCGTGGGATCGCAGAAACACACTCAGGTAGGATTGAGCCAGCTCAAAGTTCAGATTGGTGCCAAACATGAACTCCACGAGTTTAAGGAACTGCAACATGGCGAGGAGAGTTCCTCCGGCGTCCGGGTGGAGTGACTTGATCTCAAAGTCCACCATCGAGGGGCCCAGTTGGGTCAAGTGCGCCACAGCGGGAGCAAAATCCAAGCTATCGGATGTTTCCTCCAGCAGCTGGCCAAAGGCGGTTAGATTATTGAGCGTAGAAGCCTTTCGGATGCGGGAGTTGTCCTCCTCCGTTTGACCATTCTGAACATCGAAGCGCAGCTCTAGTCCCGAAACGGTAGGCAGGAAAAATGGAGCCTGCTTGGGAGCCTTAGGCGGCGCCTTGGGCTTATTGCGTTGCTTAATGAGCTCCAAATCCAACAGGTTCTGCCAGCGAGACGCAGCCAGTCCGGATAGCGTTATTAACTCTTCGGACAGCTGAGTTGGAGTTTCGTACTTGGCATCGACCAGCTCGCCGAGCTTCGACTCGTCCTCGTCGTCAATCTCCAGCTCCTGCATGCCATCCTCCAGTTCCATGGCATCGCACACGTTTGTGGGTAATCCCACATAGGGAGCCGCCTCCAAGGGTTCAATGGAGCGCAGGGAAACCTGATTGAAGAGCGTCTTGTTTGCCCACAGGTAAATGCCCAAAAGACCCACATGTGCGGTGGCCAGAAAATCACCATTGGGCGACATGCTCAACGAAATGCAAGGCGTCTGCACGCGGAAATGATCCACCATGTAGGAGGACGGTATGTCCCACACCTTGATCGTGGAGTCCATGGCTGCGGTGATTAGCCAACGACTGTCCGGACTGAAGGTGAGGTCATTCAGCGTGGCCGTGTGTCCGACAAACTTCCGGACAATCACCCGCGTGTGCATGTCCACCACGAAGACCTTGAATGTTTCTAGCCCAATGGCCAGCATGGAGCTCTCGCGATGCTGTCGCATAAGGCAAATTCCATCAGCCAAGCGTAAAACAGCCACCGGCTTGTCAACTGGGAGCATGACACCTATAAATTGATTGGGATTAAATACATATATTCAGCATACAAGATTAAAACTTACCCTTTCCTTTGAATGGCCAGAACTTTAGCAGCCCCTCCGAACAGCCAGAGATGACAGTCTGGTTGAGGTTGTCGCTGGCCAGGCCGCGCACTGCCATCTTGTGGCCCGGAGAACCGTAGCTAGCTCGATGGATGCCCGACTGGATATTAAAGCGCTCGATGTCGCCACTGCTGTAGCCAATGATCACAAAGTTGCCGCAGTGCGTCAGCACGATGCATGTGGTCTCGCTTTGGAAGTCCGTTCGGTTCTTGTTCTGGAATTGCTGCGGCACCAGACGGTGCTCGCCCATCCGGTTATTGGCGAACGTCCAGGTGGTCGTCTGAATCACGCCTGCATGAATGGCGGCAATGTTATCCCACTCCTTCTCGCGAGCCGTGTCCGAGGTGAACTCGAGGATGGGCGGCATACCAAACTTGTCGAACTGGAAGCGATCTGCAGGAGATAATGGTATATGTAAAGAAATTTCTTAAGGTGAGCAATAAAACGCCAAAAGACTTACTCTTCTTCTTTGTGGCCTTTGGATTGTAGGTGGCTCTACCCATGCTCTTGTTCAGCGACTCGGAGATGGTGGAGAACACTCTCATGGTGCTGTCCTCGCCGGAGGAGAGAATGGAAACGCCCGAGTTGCCGTGGTAGCGGATGCACAGTGGCGGCTTTGTGTGTCCCTCGCGGATCCTCAGCTGCCTAGCCCCACCATCGGGCATATCGAAGACGAACATCTTCATGGAGTTGTCCGGCGAAGTGGTGAACACCACCGGTTCGCTGGGCAGGCAAATGGCCGTGGTCACCGACTCCTCGTGCGCCTGCAGCTGACCGGCCAACTTGCGCTCCTCCAGATTCCAGAAGGCCATGTAGCCATTGCTGCAGGCCGACACAAGGATGGGTGGTCCATCGGTGCGGAAAGTAAGACTGGTGACCTGACCCCAATCCTGCTGAAAGCTCATCAGCACCTCGTCAAACTTGAGGTTTATCAGGATAATGGCACCGTCCCCGTGACCCACGGCCACCACATCCAGAGCGGGAGCAGGTTCAATGCAGATTATCCGGCTATCATGGTGGCTTAAAGTGCACACCACACTGTTCTTCTTGATGTTCAGGATCTTCAGTTGTCCCTGCTGGGAGCCCAACACGATCTTATTGATATACGTGGGCGGATGAGCCACAGCGGTGATCTGGAACTCTTCGGCCCGGAAGGGCACCTCCAGATATACATCCTCAGTGGGTATGTTCCACACTTTCAGCACATTATCCCGATCGATGGCAATCAAATTGGAGCCAAAGGGCAGCAGGAGGTGGACATCCTTCTGATGGCCACGGTAAACGTGCCGGATGTGTTTGCCCGCCCGCCAGGCGAAGATGCACTTGTTGCTCGCCGAGTACGTGTGCAGGCGATCGGTGGCCAGGGCCGTAATCTCGTCCGGATGCAAACCGCTGACGTGTAGCAGCCGGAAGTGATTGGCTGTGTACACCTGGAAGGATCTGCCGATGCAGGTGATCAGCAGAGTGTCCCGACGCCGCTGAATGTAGCGGGTGACCGCCGGAACCTGGTTGCTCACGTAGCCGAGGGCTCGGTTCCGCCGGAAGATGCAGCTGCTCTCCTTGAACACGGACTTCCGCTCCTCCGACTCCGGTTTATCCTCCGTCCGCAGGTGCGTCATTATATCGTCTATTACGTCCTGTTTCCTTGATTTTTTATTATAAATCCCTCGATTTCTGCAACATGCCGAAAATGTTTACGGGCGAACACGTGTGGAGTAGTATGACCGCAGCGCAAAAATACCAAAAAAGACTATTGTGAAAATACTCAAAAAATAAATATAACAGTTTTATTAGCGGTATTTGTAAATTTCGGGGAACCACCAATTTTGGTATCAATTCGTTTTTAAATTTTTTATTTAAGAATTAAATTACACTACCTAAAAAAAATTAACTTGTTTATGTTCTTTATTAATAACAATAAAGTATACATTATTTTCTTTAACCAACTCTGACAAAAACTTTGATTATATTATTTATATATATTTATAAATTTTATATAATCAAACATGTTTTAATTAAATGGAAATTGTTATAGATTTGGCTTTATAAATAATCCTTCATAGCCATCAAAAAGGAGAGTAGAAGTATTTAATTAAAATTGGTTCGAGTCGTTTTTTTTTAATCGTTGATGGGTAATAAAGACAGTTTTTTAAAAATGTGGACAACTTTTATTAAATTTTAATAATTCCTTAAAGAAAGTCTACACAATATAAAGTTATATAAAAATATTAAAGTTTACCTTTATTTTCTTTCAAAAACTCAATAATAGAACATCAAAAATGTAGTTTAAAAAATTGAGTTTACCAAGTTATTTATTTAAAATAAGTGATTGAATCACCGACCGATAAGCCGTTAACCCAAAACAAACAATCAATGAGCAATACTTGAGATCCGCTAATCCAATAAACGATCTTCAGATTGCACGAATGTGATTAGGGAAATAACAATATCTATTCATGCCACTTATAAGCCGCATTCTAGACGACCGACATTTTTATGAATATTTCACTATGCCAATCGCGAAGATGGTTATCCGTGGGCCTGCCTATCTGGAGTGTTGATTCTGCGGATTTTGACCGGTACGAGGAACTGCAATTGTTATTATTTATACTGAGCGTTATCACGCCTTCTTATCGCCATGAGAGCTACTGTAAAACTCTCAATTGAAAATGGGATTGATAAGTCTGGCAGGAGCACATATAAAACCTGGTGCGTCCATGCGGGTGGCATTGTTGGAAAGTGAAAGCCAAATATACACCCACCATGAAGTACCTGCTCAGCGTGACCTTGCTGTTGGCCATTGGCCTCCAGCAGATCGATGCCCACGGCATGATGCTGTCCCCGCCCAGTCGGTCCTCCCGTTGGCGCTACGACGGATCCGCTCCCCAAAACTGGAACGACAACGAGCTCTTCTGCGGCGGTTTGTATGTGAGTGAAAAGGATCTGCCAAGTGTTACCAGACTTTACAGAGATTTTGAAAAAGATCTTCAAATCGAGATCTAATAGAACTTTAAGGATTCAAAACCCAATAGAAAAACATTAGTAATCACTTATGATATCGTATAACTCTTATAGAAATAGAATAGAATAAGCAGCAATACTTACAAGATTCCTGAAGGCCTTGGTTAAAAATCAAGATCTTTATAAGAAATTAAAAATAGTATCTTATATAATAGTATCGTTTAATATCGGTAATTACTGTAGATATAAACATTCTTTATATTCCAATATGTAATGGTATTGGATTGTATGGTACATAATATTTTAAACATGTTTCTTTGATTTCACAGACCCAGTCCAACAACGGAGGACGTTGTGGTCTCTGCGGCGACAACTTCTCCGATGGCCAGCCCCGCGCCAACGAGATCGGAGGAAGTATCGGCGGTGCCGGCGTGGTGACCAGGAGCTACGTAGCCGGACAATCCATCACCGTGGGCGTGAAGATCACCACCAACCACCTGGGCTACTTTGAATTCCATGTGTGCAACCTGGATGCCTACGGTGGCGAATCGGAGGATTGCTTCAACCAGAACCTCCTACGTTTCCCCGATGGCAGCGATAAGTTGTACATTGGAACTCAGGCCGGTGAATTCGATGTGACTGCCCTGCTGCCAGAGGGACTTACCTGCAATCACTGCGTCCTCCGTTGGACCTACGTGGGTGGTAAGTTATTTTCCGGGACTTGCTTCGATTGGATGATAAACGGAACTACATTTTTCTACATATTTTCCAGCCAACAACTGGGGCATCTGCGATGATTCCGGCAACGGAGCGCTGGGCTGTGGACCCCAGGAAACCTTCAAGAACTGCGCCGATGTGAGCATCAACTGGGGTCGCAACCTGGTCAAGGAGTTGGTCAGTGGCGGACAGCCCGTGGCTCCCATCGAGGTCGTCTAGAAATCCGATCATCCAACATCCTATAAACTGCCTTTTAAGTCTGAAAGTGCTTCAAGCCAAATAGTCAGCCAAAGTTAAATAAATAGCTGAACATTAGAAAACATTATTCTATGGGGTTAATGGTTGTATTTTATGGGTTATTAAGATGATTCGAAAAGCCATTTTTCATTACATTTAATTTAACTGATCCTTTATTTTTCAAAAAATATTTCTATAGTATAGTTTGAAACTTTCATTTCTATCTAAAATTGCTTTGAAATGTATCATGTTGCTATAACTTGAGATTTCTATATTTATATTGACCTACTATTTTTAGAACAAAATATAGCATTGCTTTACCTATACTTAATAATTGATTTTCCAATTATCATGTAGTGTTGGGCCAATAAGCCACATGTGGCTAACCACAAAAGGGTTTAAAGGTAAAGTGCACAAAGAAAAAATGTTAACTTCTTAAATTACGAGTGAGTTGAAGAACCATAGCAGCAAAATTAAAAATATATTATATTCCTTTCTTCTAAATATTTTAAAAATCGGTAAAAAATATCATCGGTAATACTTTCGAGTGGCAGTATTATAAAAAATGTATCTTTAATTTTTTTCTCTGCATAAAAGGGTTTTTATGAATATTTTAAAGGAAAAGTTGCGGTTTTTGCACATCTCCTGGACTATATAAGCCAAACTATTTTAGCATTTTTAACAGTCTAAACAAAGTGATCGAAATGAAGGACCTTAACCTTCGGAAGATTCTCGGTGGAAAGTTTAGAACCGTCGCGAAACCGAATAAAGTTTTTCCCGACGTCGAGGACTTTCTAAGGCTGGCTACATTATACTTCAACTCCATAGGTGTGGATCCCTACGAATCAGAACAGAAAGCGGGCATCGGATTTCAGCTGTACCTTGTCTTAAACATAATCAATCTGTTTTTTGTGTGGATTTCAATGATGGTGTATGTTGTAAACTCTATTGGTCCCAATGCGGATTTCCTCAAGGTTTCCATGGTGGTCGGCTATATAACCTTCGGCAACGTCGGTGTCCTAAAAATAATCGTTGTTCAATTGCAAAAGGGAAAATTGAGCAAGCTGGTTCGTCATATGAAGTCGTTATATCCAACACCTATTGAAAAGGAGCATGAACTGTATGCTGTGGAACACTATCTTAGGTTCTGCAACCGGATCTCAAAGGGTTTTGCGTATCTTTTGACGGTCATGGTTATCACCAACAGCATGTCCGCAATGGTACAATATGTGATCCAAAGCTGGTTGCTCCATTCAAAGAATGCCGAGGTGACTTTACCCTTTGTGTCCATGGCTCCTTGGAATTGGCGTGGAAGCTGGACATTCTGGCCGACCTATTTGCTTCAGTCCATTGCATCGTACACCTGCACCTGCGGCTATATATCCGCCGACCTCATGATGTTCGCCGTTGTTATTCAGGTCATCATGCATTTCGACAGGTTGGCCAGGACTCTCAGGGAATTCGAGGTTCGGAATCGAAATCAAAATCGGAACCATCGCAATGCCTGTGCAGCTGAGGAGGATTTGAAGGAGTTGAGATCCTTGATCGCTTACCACAATCAAGTCCTAGAGTTAGTTCAAGTTTAATAATTGCACACAAAAAAAAGCATGTTCCCGTAAATTCGATATGGCCAATGTAAATGGCATGTTTATTCATACCCACATCGTTTTTACATGAAATACTCATAAAATTTACATTAATTAAGGTGATTTTTCCGAATTTTCTCTCTCGGAGACTCTCTCACTTCGAAAAAGAGAGCAATACGCCATATGGAGAGCAAAATGACGTGAGTTGAAACGAGAAAGACAGATTCAAAATTCGAACTGTCGTACTTCGAACATGATGTTTACATTTAGACCATATCAATTTTACACGGGTCCATATCAAGTTAAAATTGATCTTAAAAAATGTAAAATTTACCTACCTTTCGTATCGAATTTTTTTTGTGTGTGGTATAATTGGTATAATTTTTGGGTAATAATCTCTTGCAGACTTACGAACCTTATGAATGATGTCTTCGGAGTTCCATTGTTGTTGAACTATATCAACTCCTCGCTGCTCGTTTGCAATGTGGGCTTTCAACTAACAATTGGCTTTAGTTTGGAGTATATCGGAAGGCAGGTGTTGATCATAATCTCGGCTCTTGTGGAGATCTACCTCATCTGCTTATTTAGCCAAATGCTGATAAATGCGGTCTGATAAGTATCTTTAATCGAAATTTTAAATAAACTAACCAAATATTTGCAGAGTAACAATGTTAGCTATGCTGTCTACGAAATGAATTGGTTCGAGTCTGATGTCCGATTCCGGAAAATGTTACTAATGATGTCTATGAGGGCCCAGAAGCCCGTCTGTCTAAAGGCCACTGTATTCCTGGATGTGTCCATGGGGACCTTGACCACTGCAAGTTTTCAAGACTAATTTGTGAAATATGGTTATAATTTTTTCTGCTTTACAGTTCATGCAAGTGTCTTACAAGTTCTTCTGCGCCATACGAATGATGTATCAGTAGAGGGTATCAAGTACTAAAACAAAAAAAAGTAGTGAAGAGCTTAGCTCAATATGTAAATTAATAAAAATAAATTCAAATAAATTAACAACGAAATAATAAAACTTTTATAAAAATAGTTTATAAAATTGGAGTAAATTTAAAGTTAATTTTTTTTTAATTATAAAAGTTATTTTAATATTGATACAATACTGAAAGAAGTAATTTTTAACAACTTACTATCTTACAAATTATTAGTCACCCATATTTGGTTCACCCTAACGACTGCTGCTATCACTGTAATGTTAATGTTAACAGTGTCAGTTACCGGTCTGGAAAGAGAGTTGGCAGCTCCACACTGGTAAGCAAAAGAGTGGCAACTCTGCAAACCTCCCCAAAAAAATACAAATAAAAACACGAAAAGCTTGTTTCGCATCCACTTTCCAGCGTCTTGGACGCGTCATGAAAATAATACTCGCCGCCTGTTCGGTGGGCGGCTGGGTGGCCAGGTGGTTGGGGGCTGGTGACGTCGACGTCGGCGGTGGTTGTTGTTGCTGTCGCTGGATGAGCTCATACGAAAGCGAAAAGAAACAAGTTTAGCTTTTTGGAATACGGGCGATACGAATACGAATTGCAGCTTCAGTTTCAAACGAAACGCCAACGACACCGGACCGTGGGAGAGAGAGAAAGAAAAGAAAAACAAAAACGAGAACGAAAATCGAAAAAGTGTGTGACAAACACAAGCGCGTGTGTGTGTGTGCGTGTTAGAATTGTACTAGCAGTGGTATTAGTATTTGTACTACTGCTAGTAAAAGCGCCTTTCTTTTTGCCACAAATTGGTACCGAAAAATACAAAAAAACACGAGATTTAAAGAGCGTGTTACGTGGCCGTCTTTCCAATTCGACCAACTGACCAGCTGAGCTCAAAAGCACGCTTCTTATCTGAATCTAGTTAACCACTTAATTTAATACTTTTAGGCAAAATCAAGAAGGCAGTTAAATAAAACGCAAAATTCTAGTGCAAAAAAAACCAACGAAAGGGGGTTAAAACTCTTGAGCGGCTAAAACAAAATCAATAATTGGCCCTGCGTCCGGCCCTGTGAGTGTGTGTGTGTGTGCGATTGAGTGGGGGAGCGTGTGTGCGTGTATTTGTGAGAACGACAATTGGAGCAATGCCTGCTGATTGATAGCAAAGAAAAAAGAAAGAAAGGGGCAACAAAAACATAAAGTGAAGAACTAATAAGAATTAATTAAAGTGCAATAACTAAGGCATCCAAAATGCAACCTGCAACGCCCAGCACGCCCGTTAATAACGCTCCCTTGGCGAGCAATTCGTCGTCGGCCACCCCCGTTGCCGCCGCCGCCGCCGCCTCTGCCATTAGTGCCGGGGGGGCCAGCAGCACCCCCATACGCATAAACAGTGCCAAACGGGAGGCGGGCGTAGGCGGCGGGGATACGCTCACCCACCCCTCTACCCCGCACTCGCACTCGATGCCCGGAACGCCGCAACAGCAGCCACAGTCGAGCAGTGTGCCCACCGGCAGTCACCTGCTGCAGCTGCAGACGCCCCTGCCCTCCGCAGCGGGGGGCGCAGGCGGTGGCGGTTCTGTGACCCCCTCTGGCCTGTCCATGGGCGCGTCGAATCAATCGCTGGGCGTCAGTGTTGGTGCCGCCAGCAGCGTCAGTGGAATCAGCATCACGCCGCCAAATAGCGCCGGATTGCGTCAGTCGACAGGTGAGTTGACCCCCCTTTTACCCGCCCCTCTTTCTCTCTGTGTGTTTCTCCCTCTCTTTTTCTCTCAATGTCACCTACATTCACTCTGTCCTTGTCACTCTCCTCCGTTCGATCAGTCGCAATCGAATCTAATGCAATATCGATTATCACAAGAACACACACACACCCACACAATTGCGGTCAAAAAAATAGTACAAAAGAAGCCATTCATAAGTTAGTTGGAACCGAGTACATTTTGCTGATTAGCCAGGCGAACTTTCCCCAAATGAATTTTAACCCTAGAAATACAAGACCTTATCTCAAGTGCTTGAACTGTAAATTTTACTGTAATAGTACTAAAAAAAATGAGTTAATGAATCTGTCATATAATCCAATACTTTATATAGATGCATAATATAACAGGCATTTGTACAGCTTCTTATCTTATCTAAAGATCTATAGACTGCAACTTCAATCAATAATAATAAAAGGAACCAACAAATTGACTCATTTGCCTCAATTCAGACAGAACGAACAAAAAAAATACCATAAAATAATCGAGTTAGGAACCCATGCCGATAAAGCCTTCTTCAAAGCTCTGGTTTTGACCGCATTTGTATGTTATACACGGGTTCTGGATAGACTCCGTCTAGATGTCAGATTTTTTGATTTTCATTTCCGTATGCTGTGTGTGCTTTGCTTGTTTTGATTTTTACTGCTGCTCACATTTCAAAATTCCAGCTCATTCATCAGCCAGTTGAGTGTGCCGGCTAATCCGTAAACCCGTACCCCCAACCCCATCCCCAGTCCATCCGTAATCCCACTCCATCCATCCCAGGGGCCACGTTATCGCTTAACACTCGGCTTTTGTTCGTCATTTAGCGCGCTTCCGCTCTGCGGGCCCATTCATCCATGCCAGATTCAGTCTCAGTCGCTGGTGTTAATTGATTTACATACCAGTTGTCCGTCTCATTTGTCGGTTTTGCTTGGTTCTTGGTTGCTAGGCTACTTGTTGGTCCGGATATTTTGGGGGGACTTGGTGACTGGCAATTCGGTTAACTGCCGGCGCTTGCCATTTGCACCTGTGCGGAAACCCACGCCGAAGGTCTGCCGCTTTTCGTGTGTTTACAGCTGCTGCCATGACAATAGATCCCCCCGATGTTCATCTGCCAGTTCATATCAATTAACAGCGTAATTGAGTTCTTTGTGTAGCCTATTAAACACCACTAACCAGCATTGCTTTATTAATTTGTGGGGAAATTAATACTCGTTTTCATATTTATTTATTTAAAAATCATTATAATGAATCAAATTGAGTCAATACTGTTTTGTTTTTCGGTTATCGGTCGAGTTCCTTAAGTTTACTTTCTTATCCAAAAGATGACATCACATTTTGCTAGCGTTGTAAAATGTTTTTAAAAACTAAGATATAATTAAAACGTTCTCATTGTCGTTTCCTTTATTTTTTTTGTATATAACTCACAAAAGACCATATGCGACGTTCCTCTGTCAGTCTAAAAAAAAGTTTTTTAATTGAGTTTACTCGCACAGAGATGAGATCATATTCATTGTGTTTATTTAAGCATTATAACGTCAACTTTTAGTTTCTTACAGATTCAGTTCTAAACGAGTACGTAAAAAATACCTTAAATATTTCTGAGAATCCTAATCTTTTTCTTGATTTGCGTATGAGAAATTAACTACCTAAAGCAGGGGTGCTCAGTCCTATGGCACACGGGCACATTTGTTTTTGTTTTGGCACATAGCATACGGAGCGGCACATCCCATACTTTCCTAGGGCACACGCAAGTTCTTCTTTGTGTCGCTGTCCGTAACGAGCCAAGCCAACAACAATTCCATTGATCTTTTTTTTTCGTCTCAGCTCACAATACAAATTGTTTTTGTCTTTTTCATGATTGTGTGTGAGTCGATACTCGCGTGCGTGTGATTTTCTTTTAATTGTGTTTGTAAATGCACTGCCATAAGGCAGCTTTGAGCACCCCTGACCTAAAGTCTTTAACTGAACTTAGTAAGTTTAATTGCTTTGAGCAAACATTTGTTGTATTTCTGATTCCATATTATATGCGCTTTATCGATTAGCTTTCGACTTATGCTTTTAGTTGGGGACTAGGATTGTCGGGGGGTTACCTGGTAACCAATGTCGGTCTACGGGATTTTGCACACGCACCATTTGCTTCGATGTCATTGTGGTTTTTTGCTGTTCTTTATTGTTTGCTTTATGGCGTGCAACTGTCATTAAATTTTTATTCGCATGCTGTATTACTTTATAGTCCAGATATATATCCATAACTATACACTATCTCCATACCTATATATGAACAGGTGTAAATTGGGGTGGACTTTTATGGGTTAATGGTATGCAAGTTGAAGGTTACGGTTTAAATTTGAAGTTTATGAAATTATATTATATAGTCATTCAAAGAGAATTCTATTTTGTACGCTTTTAAAAATGTTATGGTAAAGTTCACATACCAATAAGGTCCACCCTACTGCACCCTATATCGTATATATACGCAATTAGCTGACACAAGCACTCACACTCTTACTCACTTTCCATCCGAATGCGACTTTATAATTACCATTGTAGTCGCCTCGTCTTTTGGTGTTTATTTTTGAGGCCCCGGGGTTTTGAACAGTGGGTGCGAATAAACATTACCGCATGGAAATCTATGCGAAAAACTGCATGCCATAAACGTTCGGAATAGCTTACACCTGCCAAATAGGTAAACACATCCACACCCACCGCCCCCTTTCAACTGTCCCCCATTGGTTTCTGTGGCTCTCGGAAATGTTCAGAGGTGCTAGAAAGGTAAATTGCGTACAAAATAAATACAAGAAAAATCGATGCATGACTGCATTTAGTATGATGTCCTCATTTCTAGGCTAGTCAGAGCTTAAGTGAATGTGGGAAAGGAAGATTTAAAGAATCTGAAATATTTAAAATCATAAAATATGACTCAAAAGTTTTTTTCAAAATGCAAAAGTCTTTAAATCAAGACGATTTTTAAAATCTTTTTATAGTTTTTGAGTTTAAGCAAATTCAGTTTTTGTTAATATTTTATAAAATTTAAAGTTTAAATCTGAAATTAATGGTATGAAAGAACCCTAAAAGCGAATTAACTTTTGGCCAATGTTTTACCACCACTTTTAGCAGTACGCTAGCTTTGGGTGGGCCCTTCTGAAGGACGAAAAGGGTTGAAGGTGGGTCAGTTGGTGGGTTCCACCCCTTTTCCTCATCTTCTTTTCTCCTTGCACCGCGTTCTATTTTTGTTTTCGCTGAAAATTGTGCCCCTCTCCAAAAGGTCAAAAGTGAGATAGAGAATGAAAAAGTGAGATGCAGCCTACACAGAAAATAATCTTCAATAAGATTACTACTATTTTCATCTAAAAAATGTTTAAAGCAATCTGTCAGGATATCCTTAGTAATAACTGAAAAAGGTAATAAAAAAATAACTTAATAAAAATATTTAGAATACAGTTTAAAGCTGATGCAAACTATTTTTCTCTGTGTACTAGAGGAACTAATGCTATTTACATCTGCATTTGCATACTGAACGAGTCACTTGATTGTGTGCGTTGCGCTCTGAAAGTGTGTGAAGGTGTGTATGTGTGTGTCTGTGTTTCGATGAATATTTTATAGCATGCTTTTGGGCAAATTACCGTCCAATAAATAAAACATTAGAGAAAATGGGTTGGATGGCAAAGGGTAGAAGTTGAGTGTTTTTTTGTGTAGGCCTCTCCATTGATTTCGCCACTTCTTGAGTGAATTTTCTAGTTGAAGTCTCTATATTGGATATAAAATATAACGACACCAACCGCATACCATAAAGTGTTTCTCCAATGACCCCCACAAACAGAAAGCCAACTAAATTGTAATTGGATTACGTAAAAAAGAAGCAACGAAATATATGTGTTTTGTGCCGGGGTCGCAGAGACTTTTGGGGGTCATTAAGAGCGGCGCCATTGCAGCGGCCAAATATGACGTCATTTTCGGCCAAGCCCAGCGGGGCCAACTCAAAATTGCACTCTCTGCGCTGCAATGTCTTTCATCAGCTGGCATCCTTTTTGGCCGGGAATTTAGTGAGCGACCACACGCAAAGTGGGGAGTGGTTAAAGTCCTGTCCGTCATTTTCCGCCAGAGCAAAATGACATTGCAAAAAATACATGGTATTTTTAAAAACAAAACCAATTAATTTAATTTCAACTAAGAATACAATTAATTATCTAAAAAATATTTAATCCAAAATATTTATTTTGGCTGTTAATCATATTTATTCAATTAAATCTTGTTTTATTATAATAAGATATGGTTAATGCTTTATAAACGAAGAAAGTCTTTTAAAGATCTCAAGAAATATATAAAATATATAATCTCGAACTCAGAAACATCCCTAAAATCATTTCGCGATGTGCAGGCCAAATATGTGGGCAACGCCTTTGGTGCTGAACTCTGAACTATTCGAAACTATGGAGGCGTGTTCTAATTGCGTAAATTGATTGCCTGCAAGGCGTTGGCGCTTAACTTAAAATCAATCAGGGCACTGTATTGTCTCGGCCATGCTATCCTAGCCGCATCTGCATCGCCATCGCCATCGCAATGGCAATCTTAATTACCACCAGCCAGGCAGGCGCCTCCTTGGCGCTTCGGCTGCGTGCTGAGCTCCCATGTCCGATAGCAGACAATTGATGAGCGGCCATAATTAAGGCCGTAATGGTAATGGATGTGCTCGGGGCTTCCTTGCGCCTGATTGGATCAAGGGGCTTAGTCCTGTCAAGGATTTCGCACTCGAAACTGTGTTAAACTTAACTTTGGGGAAATCTCTTGAATCACTATACAAGAGCTTTATTTTTCTAGTTTGTTTTGATTTTTTGATAATAATTACAGAAATAATTATAAACCAATATGTTTAAAACATAAAATACACCTTGCATTCGAAACTTTTTTATGATTTTTTGTATTTTAATGTATTAAAAATGATTTTTCACTGTGTAGTTTTCTGTGTTTGTCCGAGAATAAGTATGTCAGTGTGTTTCGTGAGACTATCCCTAAGTTCTTTGTGTCCTTGGTTATGTTGTGGTAAAAACTTTATTTGTACGATTTGTCGGTGTCTAAGTGTCGTGGAAATACCTAAAACTGTCTGTACCAGTGACCTAAGATCTATAAGCCCATAATCCTATATAAAATATATATATATATCTACCAATATGCTCGCTTTCTCTTTCTCCCCCGTATTTTATGTGTGTGCTGCAAACTGCTCCTCAGTATTCGATTTCAAATTCAAACGGCGACCTTCGCTAAAAGTGCTCATGACCAAACTTCCGTCCACGGACAGTTTGAGCAACAGTCCGGCGCCATCATCGCCAGGTGAAGTTCTAAAAAAATAAATCAAAATTCCCGCACAGTTGAAAAAAACGTAGATCATCACTTATCATGTTAATCGATCATTCAATGTCACTAATCATTTTCAAATTGTTTTAATTTTTAGTTTTCTTCTCAATAACATCAATCGCTTAGAACTATTTTATTTATTATTTTCTCATAAATCTACAAAACTAAATTCAAACATAATCAAGTAATTCTTTTTACTTTGAGTTATGATCGTCTTATTTATCGATACACTAAGGGTAAAGTTGCTTTGATCTTTTCAATCGGCACTATCCCAAAATATTTTTTATTTAGCTTTGCATTCAAAAATTCATTCCGCATGCTAGTAATTACTTTCAACGCCTGATTCGCACACAAAATACAAAAATTATAGATCGTCATAATCGATCAACTACTTGGTTATACAACATCCGCAGCACTTTGGGATCTATCATCTCGATTAAAAATTTTTTTTTACCTACACGATTGGCACGATCCCGAAAACCATCATCACTTACCGATCCTGAGGTTGGAAATTGGGTTTCTGCTATGCTTTTAGTTACACAATCAGCACGTTCGTAATGTTCATGCTTATCACCTGATCCCGCATACCAAATAGAACCTGGCTAAAGGCGCATTCATATGCATTTCCCATATGGCAAGACCCCACCCACTGAAAACCCTGTCGCCAAACCAGCCATGCGTTCCAATTTTGGTGTGACGCATTTCGCCTTTTATTTTTGCTTAGAGCTTTTGTTGCGCTTTTTGTGCTATTGTTTTTGGCGCATTATTATCAAACGATTGTTCGGTGCGAGAGTATTATTAATAATACTTAAAGTGCCCTGCCACTCAACTTCTGGCCGTTTTTGGCAGAGGTCCCCGGATAAATGCTTGCCATGGCAATCATATCTTATCGCCGCAACTACATATGACATTCATCAGAGTTTTACAGCCTGAAAGTTTTGCAACTTGATAAGACATAATTGGGCCATATACATAGGGAAACACACTAATCGGTTTACTAGTAATAAAATAGTCAAGGATTTCCCTGAAATGAAATGAAACCTAGAGAAATTGGTTGACTCATCCATGTTTTTGGACCCCTGTTGCCACGAATATGACAAATCACCGCCCACAGACGGCCCAACATATTCCCTTATCTATAGTGCTCCACACGGCTGATAAGGCTCACAGACATGTTCTGATTTCAGTGATGAGTAATAGTCGATATTTAGATATCAACTCTGCACACCTGGCTTTTTTTTTGGATCCTCTTCTTGTCATAACCCACATAATATCAACAGGTGTCAAGTACTTTCTATCTATGGTAGGCCTAAAAGGGTTTTGAATGTTGTACTTATCTGAGTGACATAATTATGATATATTTCGCAGGTGCTTTCTTGGACTTTGCCATATTCATTGGTTGTTAATGAAACCATGTCCAAAAATGAAAGCACAGGAAATCGATGGTTAAATTATGTATTCAGAAGTATTATCTTTTCTATTTTTGGGAATTTTTTCTGTCAATATTTCGACTTTTGTAATATTTGGTATATTGAGGTATACTTACATCGATTAATGTTCTATACATTTTTCTTTTAAGAACAGAATTTAATTATCTTGTAAAAATACTTGAAGAATTTATATATCATTTTTAGATATTTCTTTTATTTCTTTCAGAAGTATGTTATAACTGAACATACCTACCATAAGAAGAGATTATCTTTTCGGTTCGATTCATAAGACCCCATATTGGGATAGGTTAGGATGATCTTATCGTGTGCGAACACAAAGATTCAACTATATAGCGCCGCTAATACTTTCAAACATCTTTAGGGTGAGATCATATATCAGTTAGATTTGCTAATAACCCCATAGATATTGTCGGCAGAGGTTTGCCGCTCTCCGGTTTGTATATTTGCTTTTCTGAGAGCGCAGTCAGCGTTGATATCGTTATCTGGGCAGAAAAAGCACACAATGTATCTATATATCTACGCACGAGTACATAGAACGAACTTTCTGCTGGCGTTGGCAGCGTTACGGAGAGAGATGATCCTCTCATTTTAGATATTTTGGCTTGGCAAATAATTTCTACATATTTTTGTTTGTTTTTTTTTGTCAAAAATATATGACGAAAGCCAGATAATTGTTGTAGTCGGCTGGTCGGCTGGCCTCCTCTGCTGCGTCGCTGCTCTGGTGCTTTTGTCATTTGCCGCTGGTGCTTTTGTTGTGTTTGTGCTTTGTGCGCGCGTTTCGGGGCAGACTCAATATATCTCAATCAGTCGGCGAGCGGCCAGCGGCCAGCGGACAAGCGGCAGGCAGAAAATTCAAAAAAAAATAAAAATAAATAAATAAAAGAAAAAATATAAATAAATAAATAAAATAAACCCAGCAGAGGTCGGCGTCTCTGAATCGGTTCTCGCATCACGCATACGCCATGTAGTGCCGCCCTGTGAAACGTGAATGAGCAAAACACAACAAAATATGCAAAAATAAATAGAAATACGAATATTCGAAACGCAGTTAGAAGCGGTTGTGGCCTGGTCATGAATCTCCTACAAAGCAAGTGACAATTATTAAACATCCATAATTCGAAGGGAATTTTTTTTTTGCTCCACTTTGAATATTAAGCGACTGGCTCTTTTACGGAGGCCTTTATTTTTAGCCGAGCAATAAAAATAATTAATAAGAATGCGAAAGACACGAGGGCAGCGGCCGTTTGGCGATGTTTAAAGTGCAAGTGCGAGATACTTGACAATGCCAGTCGGGGCGGTACGAGAGATCTCGAGATCTCGAGACCCCAAGACCTCAAGACCCAGAGAAAATCGTAGCCGCGATGAGCTCGTCGTACTTGGTTGTGCGTGTGTGTATCTTGCGAAATAAAATAAAACATATTTGTAAAATAAATACAACGCCGACCCTCCGAGCATCGCACCTTGAGACGATTTTCTTTCTCTTGTTCTAGTTCGTAATTTTCTTCACCCCTTTGTTGTGTTTTTGTTTGGTCTCGTTTTTCGGATCGTAAATAGGCGATGGAAAAGTTTCCAAAAACAATGAGTTATCCACTAGTTCAGTGCTAGATCGATCGGAACTCAAATCATCATGATCTCTATAAACATCAAACACTCGAAACTCCCATGATAACAGAACTATGATCTTTCGTATTACAGGAATCGCTAATTGGGCCTCAGACAATCGGGATGGCAGTGTGGCAGATAAGGCAAGTAATCCCCACACCGAACTAACTTTAATTTTGAACTGTTAAATCGTATACGAAAATCTGGGTTATTTATGGGGGGAGGCCAGAGATAAGAGTACCGTCGCTACGGTACCGTAGTTGTCTAATTTAGTTATAATCGATGTGCTGACTGTGTGATAAAATGTAATAAATACAGGGCTTTGGGTTCCGGAACACGCCACGTGTCACATTCTGGCATAAATGTGACAAATTTTTCACTTTTATCCGGCAGCTCAGCAAATTATAAATGCTAATTAGATTAACAATGCGTTTCGGATTTCGCCTTAGAAAATTAAAAGCTTACTAGGGGCAATTGTTGCCGAACATTTGACGTAAGCGCAGGCAAAATTTGACCAAAAACGAAGCCAAATTATTGCAAAATACTGTAATGTATTTAAAGTATATAAATATTTTCCACTGCTGCAATGGGAGAAAGGTTTAGTGATAGTTTTATACTAAATATTAGACATTTATTTAAATAATATTGTGTATATTACCAACAGTCAGCTGCCGATGCCGCTAAACTTAACAGGAAGGAGTCCTACAAGGCCCAAAGGAAGAACTACAGAAGGGAGAAAAAGCGAGTGGCCAGTGAGCTGATGAACTCCCTGCAAGATCCTGCGGTTATAGTACTGGCAGATTGGCTAAAGGTGAGTTTAGGAATATGCCTCATATTTCATTTCCATTATAATAATTTAATTTAATTGATTTTTAGGTGCGAGGAACCCTCAAGTCCTGGACGAAACTTTGGTGTGTCCTCAAACCAGGACTGCTGCTTATCTACAAGAGCCAAAAGACCAAGAGCAGCCACTGGGTGGGCACGGTGATGCTCACCTCCTGTCAGGTGATCGAGCGGCCCAGCAAAAAGGATGGCTTCTGCTTCAAGCTCTTCCATCCCCTGGAGCAGTCCATTTGGGCGCCACGAGGTCCTGACAAGGAAACCATCGGTAAATCATTACTTTTTCTGAAGCATCTAAGCTTGATTTGTGTTATATTATAAATCTTCAGGCAATAATATATCTAAATTCTTAATTTGTTATTAAAATTATAATTATAAATTACTATATTTTAAGGTGCCGTTGTCCAGCCGCTGCCAACCGCTTACCTGATCTTCCGGGCTCCCAGCCAGGCGGCCGGCAAGTGCTGGATGGATGCCCTGGAGCTGTCCCTGCGCTGTTCGGCCCTCCTGCTGCGCTCCAATAGCAGCACAGGCGCTGCTCCCTCGTCCAGCTATGTGGGTGAACCGCTGCCAGTCTCCCATGAGACACAATGGTCGGAGGCGGACTACGAGAAGCACTTCAACGATCACGGTAAGTGGGCGCAGTTCCTGGCACTGCCATCGGCCGAGGCGGAGACCTCGCGCTCCGACACCAGCCTGTCCGCCTCGCGGGCACCCACTCCACTGCTGCAGCAGCTCTACAGCAGCGCCGTGAGCAACTGGGAGCGCACCAAGCGTCTGCCGCGTTTCGGCCATCAATCGGAGCAGCGGAAGACCTCGTACAGCGATGCCTCCAGTGTGGAGCAGAACGTGGGAGTGGGAATGGGCATGGTTCAGCGAAAGCGTCGCCACCTGAGTCCCATGAGCAAGTCCATGTCGTTGGGAGCCACCCTGTGCAACAGCAGCTCCAGCGAGGATGACGACGAGGAGTATAATCACAGCCAGGCGGGCTTGCGGCCCGTCAGCGCTCCGCCAGATTGTCTGATGATGCCGCGCTTTCGTCTGAACGTCAAGGGTGAAAACGCCCCCTCTTTGCTGTCTGTCGTTTTAGCTAGTTGAAAATCATTTGGGGGGAAGATCATATTGAAGGAGGATTTTTATTTTGATTTAACTTTGAAGTACTTTTTGATGACATTTTTATGAAACTTTTTAGATAACTTAGCCATGAAACATTTAATAAGAATCTTTCCTTAGTCAATTTGTTCATTGTTTTGTAATGACAACTTAAAGTTTTTGATTAATAAGAATAACAAAAAATATTGTCACTATAATCAGTTCAGAGAATTTTGTTTTTTGTTTCTTCCAATTGGGTTTCCCCCTTAGCTAGCTACTCATCATCAGACATTATAGTAGCTGTGGATTTAAATGTTCAAAATTCGTGTTTTGTATGCTCACCGCCTGGCATTGGGGGCCAATAACCCCATATTGTTCTACAATTTGCTTCCCACTTATGCTCAATCCTAGCGCTGGCAATCCATCTCAGTATTCTGCTTTTTTACCCGTGCCACGACTGGATAACTATCGTCTGTATTTCAGGCTGCTAGAGAAATGTCCGTGTGAAGATCACTGATTTTTGCAATCCTATCTCATCGGTTTGGATGTCTTTTCAGATCTGGACGCCGACAGCCAGAATGAAGCGCCCAATGCCGTCATGTCTGGTCTGGAATCAGAATCGGAGTCGGATCCGGCAGAGCCGGCGCAGGATGATGTCGTCGATCTGCAGCAGTGCGTGGAGACCTCGTATGTGCCCTTCACCGAGGAGGAGTTTGGCGAGGTGAGTTATCTAGATATTACAATAATTAACCAACTAAACTATGGTCTATTCTATATTCCAGCAAGGGGAGCAGGTAGAGGAGTTGGCAGAGGAGAACAAGAGCCTAATTTGGTGCATTGTCAAGCAGGTGCGACCGGGGATGGATCTGAGCAAGGTAGTGCTGCCCACGTTTATCCTGGAGCCGCGATCATTCCTGGACAAGTTATCCGACTCGTACTACCACGCGGACTTGCTCTCCAAGTGGGTTTTCCTTGGCTACCTATATCCTCTACAATATATTAGTAATCTTCTCTCGATCCCAGGGCCGTGCAGGAGGATGATGCATTCACGCGCATGAAGCTAGTTGTTCAATGGTACCTTTCAAGCTTTTACAAGAAGCCCAAGGGCCTGAAGAAGCCCTACAATCCCATACTGGGTGAGCGGTTCCGCTGCTACTGGCAGCATCCCAGCGGCAGCAGGACATTCTACATTGCCGAGCAGGTCTCGCACCATCCGCCCGTGTCGGCCTTCTATGTGACGAACCGCGAGGACGGCTTCAGCATCACCTGCTCCATCCTGGCGAAATCGAAGTTCTACGGCAACAGCACTTCGGCGGTGCTCGAGGGCGCCGCCACGATGACGTTGCTGCCGCGCGGTGAGTGCTACACGGCGACCTCGCCGTACGCCCACTGCAAGGGCATCCTGATGGGCACGCTCTCCATGGAGCTGGGCGGCAAGATAAACATCGAGTGCGAGAACACCGGTTACAGGACGGAGCTGGAATTCAAGCTGAAGCCGTTCCTCGGCGGCGCGGATGCCACCAATGTGGTCGTGGGCAAAATCAAGCTGGGCAAGGAGACGTTGGCCACCATCAACGGGCACTGGGACAAGGAGTGTCGGGTAAAGGACTCAAAGACGGGCGAGGAGACGCTGTTGTTTAGGGTGGATGCCGAGACGCGTTCCAAGCGGCTCACCCGACACTTGGTTCCTTTGGACGCCCAGGAGCCGAACGAATCGCAGCGCTTGTGGCAGAAGGTCTCCGAGGCGATTTCCCGCGAGGATCAGGTGGCCGCCACTGAGGAGAAGACCGTGCTGGAGGAGCGTCAGCGTGCGGATGCCAAGGAGCGCGCCAGCAACGAATCCACCCACATGCCCGATCTCTTCGAGCTGGACAGCTACGGCCAGTGGCTGTACAAGTACGCCGATCTGCGGCCCTGGGACTCGCGCAACGATGTCCGTCAGTACGAGTGTCAGTTCAAGGTGCTCACCCAGACGCGACACAAGTCAGTGCCCATTGTCCACGGCGCCGAGATGATCCATCCCCTGCGCAGCTCCATCGAGACGTTAGCTCGCACCCAAAGACAATCGCCGGCGGTACAGGCGGGCGGCTCCTCCGTGCCCAAGGCAAAGAACAAAAGCCTGGTGCTGGCGCCGCGCGACACCAACTCGGACTCCAGTCAATCGCCGCAAGGGGCGGTCAAGCGCAGTTCCTCCAGCGCCATTAAGCAGTGAGTAGATTCGTCAGCTTCCCTTGATGGGTAATTTTTAATCAATTTCTTCCCCCGCAGACTCGCATTGGCCGTAGACCAGGTGAATCGGGTCCTGGAGCTGCACACTCGGCAGCTGAACGAGATCAGCCAGCGCCTGGAGCGCATGCAGTACGCGCCCTCGCCTAGCAACGTAAGCGTGCAATCGCATCACTTGCTGGGCGGCGGCGTCTCGCAGTCTACGGTGATCAAGTCGCTAGTCTATGCTCTAATCGGGCTGACCTTCAGCCTGATCCTGCGATGGCTGTTCAAGTAGAGTGACGGCGGCGGAGTCGTTGTGGGTGTCATTTCGTTTAGGATTAAGAAAAGTTTTGGTCAACCTATAGATAACATATACATATATATAAACACACACCCTAGAGTACAGACAACGTATGTGCTTTACTGAATTGTACATTTGGTCCTACTCAAATGCCTTCGCACGCTGCCAGAGATTTAAACCCGACGAGGCGCGTGACTAGAACATCCGTTGTGAGAAAGTCTAATCACGAACTATATATTAAGTGTTTGTTGTACATAAGTCCCAACAATCCAGCAGTCTCACCCGCAGACAACGTCCATGTGCAAGTCTTTCTTCCCATTTACCCCTGGAAACTCTTTACTCAAGTTAGACAACCCTTTGGGTAGGTTAGGATGACGGATATATATATATACATAAATATACACATACGTACGAGTAGATGCACCAGATTTCGTAAAAATTCCAATTTAACCAATGCTACTATTTAGCTAGTTTGCTTTTCCGGTTCCTTCTATAGACAGGTAATATGAAATGACACGATTTAGGGGGTGTATAACGAACAAAGAATGCTCGAGAGGCTCTCTGCCCCTGAAAAACACCACTTATAGACAGTGCAACATACCTTAGAGATTAAATGCAAAAAGTGCTTATAGTAATTACTTTTAGTATCTCTTATACACGAACTGTTTTTCCTTTTTCCCAATACCTGCATACCTTAAAAACTTAATAAATTCCCCTTTTTCAAATCAATGCAAGAGTGTTTTCTTCTGTGATACATGCAAGTGTGGGTTTAGATTGCATCGGTCTCATCTGGTTATAACCATTTCACTAAACTGGCTGAGAACGATGGCCAATTGCTGCATATCATTTAAATATTAAAATTTAATGTTTTTGTTTTGCATGTTTTATTGTTGTTTCAGCTCTTCGCTTCGCTTACATTTACAAGTAGTTATATATATTTTATATATACTATATATTCTCTACAACATTTACGATCGATCTCTGTCAATTCAATTATAGCTGGTTTTACTTGTTTCCTCCTCTCATCGCTTCACTTAATTTAGGGACTCTTGTCTCTCCGTTTTCTAAGTTTTTGTTCTATAAGCAACCCGGTTTTCATTAAATGTATTATTGATTATTTATGCGATCGCCTTTGCTCCGCTTGTAGTCATGTGAGTAGAAGATGCTGCTAAGTATGCGCTAAGAGTACACTTATATGAATAGTTGCTTTTTTCGATTTCGGTTCCGATGACGCCGTATTTAAGTTCAGAGCGGGCTGGGATTACACACAGTATAGCAATAACTAGTTTTACTTTTTAATTAATTTACTTTACTTTGCTGGCGGGCTTAACATTTAACACGACGAGAAAAGCTGAGATAAGCCGACACTCGGAACTAGTGGGGATCGAGGAGACTGGGTGGGGTAATGGGGTGACAACAGTTGCAGAGGGGTATAGTTTTAGTGTGGATCGATTTGTTTTAGAAAGAAGCGACGGTGCTAAAGAAATCTAGTTAACCATTCTGTACCATTTCGTATTAAAAACAGTGGCGCAAAATTAGTTTTAATTTAATTAAAAATATCTTTTTCTTTTTATAGAAAAAGTTCCTTGTAAAGGAAATATTAATGTTGTACAAAAGAAAGTATTTAGGTAATAAGTTACTAAATATGCATATCTCACAACAAAACAGATATAAAAGGTGAATGACCAGGCGGTCATGTTTAAATTAAAGTTAAACAAATTGTATTATTTGCTTTTCAAATATTTATCGAATTTAAATCAATGTTTAATTTACAGTTTCAGTTTTTGTTGGCAAAAATTGAAATTTAAAGATAATCTAAACAATATATGATTCAGACTAAATGGCTTAGAAGCGCCCTACGATAACTTTTATGCACCGACTCAAATCGACCCATCCTACGACAGTATAGAGTTTAGGATTAAACACCCTGTATCATATTATTCGTGGCTTATGCGAATACGGCTAGCCTTAATTTACAATTGGACACGCATGTGGATCAGCTCTCTACGATATAGTTACATACAATTGCGCTCTGCACAGCAGGTAAATAACACTTTCGAGTATATATTCAAATATAGTATTCATGTAATCGTATTCGTATGCCGTATATGCGATCATCTATAAGTGTATGTGCTATGTGGCATGCATATTGCACTATTCCTCAATGGCTGCTTGACTGGCTGGCTGGCTGCGGACCTGGATCGCATGGCGATCTGGATCTGGAGTGGGTCTAGCAGGTGTGCACCCTTAGGTGGTTCTGCAGCGTGCTCTTTTGCCGGAACTGTTTGGGGCAGTAGGAACAGTTGTAGGGCTTTTCGCCGGTGTGGATCTTCATGTGGTTGTTGAGCGTGGCCACCTGCCGGAAGTTGACCTCGCAGATCTTGCACTTGTACGGCTTCTCGCCGGTGTGCGTCTTGATGTGATTGACCAGGGTGCTCTGCTGCGAGAAGAATCGCTGGCACACGCTGCAGCCGAACGGCCGGTCCGGATTGTCGCCCTTCAGCATGTTGATGTTGCCCACCACGGTCATGCGGCCCGGCGGTGACCCGCCCGCCTGGAAATGCTCCACCTTGGTATTGGCCGCCGCCGCCGTGGCCACCACCGAGCTGACCGTGGTGCTGCCATCGAGGAAATGCAGCAGCGGATGATGGTCCAGCTGGATGATGTTCGGCGTGCTGCCGTGCAGGTTGTTCGGCAGCAACCCAGTCGTCAGCTGCTGCGTCCCGGGCGCCAGAGGAGCGGGCATTGAGTGATCCACTGCTGGGTTTGGAGTTGATTGTTGTCGTGGTTGGTTTGTCGAAATTGGCATGCGTACAAGATTTAAATAAAAGCTTCGTTAGGGAAGAGCGTTAATAATCAATGCACACAGTGATAACAGAAAGCGGCTCATTGGTAGGGCGAACACACAAGCGGCTCACCTGTGGCTGTGACGGCGCCTCCGCCGCCTCCCGCTCCACCGCCAGCCCCTGGCGCGATCTGGTGCGTGTGCGTCTTGAGGTGGTTGGTGAGGGTGCTCTGCTGGCGGAACTGCATGTGGCAGTAGGAACACGTGTACGGCTTGTCGCCCGTGTGGATCTTCTTGTGGTTGGCCAGCGTCGCCAGCTGGCTGAAGGACTTGTCGCACGTCTCGCACTTGTACGGCTTGGGATCGATGTGGGTCCGCTCGTGGTTGTGCAGCGTGCTCAGCTGCGGGAAGCGTCGCTTGCAGACGCTGCACTGGAACGGCTTCACCAGCTCCTCGGCCGCCGGCGAGCTGTAGCTGCCGGAGTACAAGGTCTTTGAGATTTGGACGCGCTGATGTTGCTGCTGGTAGGCCTGGTGCATCTGCGACTTCCGGTGCTTGCCACTGCCCGTTGTCTGCGGCTGATAGTTCAGCAGGGACGTCGGCGTGCTGGACTCTGCCGCTGTTCCGCGATTCAAGAAATGAAGCAGTTAAATCATTAGCTCTACTATGCAGATTATTGTGTACCACCCAACTCACCCTTGTGCGTCTTGATGTGATTGATCAAGGTGCTCTGCTGGCGAAAGTCCTTGGCGCAGATGTTGCAGGTGAACGGCTTCTCGCCGGTGTGGATCTTCACGTGGTTGGTCAGCGTCGAGATCTGGCGGAAGGCCTTGTCGCAGTGCTTGCACTTGTAGGGCCGCTCGTCCGTGTGGATCTTCATGTGGTTGCGTAACGTGGTCAGCTGCCGGAACTTGTTCTTGCACACGTGGCACTGTTTCTTCTTGCGCGGATCGTCCACGACCACCTCCTCCTCGCTGATGACGCTCTGCACCTCCTGTTTCATGGGCGAAATGGGCGTGTGATTGCCGGCGCCGCCACCGCCACTATTCGCCGTGGTGGTGGATATGTCCAGCAGGTGGACCAGCGGGTGCTGTGGATGGAGCATGGCTTGGTGGGTGGGATGCTGGATGGCCTGCACGGCGGTCAGTTGGTGCAGGGCAAAGGGGCTCTGCTGCAGGCTGGCCAAGGTGGTGGCCTGCTGCTGCCCGGAATTGGGTCCAGGTCCAGATCCACCATTGGCGCCTCCACCGCCGCCGCCGCCACCTCCTCCGCCGCCGCCATGGGAGGCTGGCAGCTGGTAGTGCTGATAGTTGGCCATGGCTGCCGTGGCGGCGGTCGCATGGTTCAGATGCATGGTATTCGAGTTGTGGGGATCCTAGCGCGGATCTACAGTCGGCCCATCGGCGTTATACAATGGCAGCCACCGACGACCCTCGGCCATTCCCCGCCCCTTCCGACTCCGCCTCCTCTGGGTCCCTCTTTGATTTGTTATTTTAGCCGTCTGGTTTGCACTTCTGTGTACTTCCACTGCTGCTGCTGCTTCTTCTTCCTCTTCTGCGCCTCCTCTTCTTCCACTCCACACGCTGCTTACGCTTCCACGTAGCGCTTGGGGATGCTCGAATGGGCGCCCACTTGGTCGCGCACCGCCCCACGTTCAGTTTGCACCGCTTTCGCTCGGTTTTGGGGCGCTTTCTCCGCCGTTTATGCAGTTTTTCCACGCCACGCTCTTTTTGTATCCGTATCCTTATCAAAACAAAAATGACTGGCGTGGTTTTCCAGGGCTGCGAACGGCCAGAGCTGCACCCCGCCGCACATCGAGTAATCGGCCAACGGGCGACCAGGGCTGCAGGCGCGAAAAGGCATATCGCTGGGTGCGCCGATAACAGATATCGGTTAGTTTGTGCAATCAGCGGTGGCAGTCTAGCTATTTTTAGTTTATGCCAGTTTATTATTTAATTAATTTGTTTATTCATTTAGAAATCCTTTTATCTTTATCAGTATTATTATCATTATATTTTAAATATATTATTCTGCTAATTAATTTTACATAAATGTTTCATAATAATTAAATTATTCCGAAATTAAATATTTAAATCAAAATCTAGCCATTTTATAGCTAGTGGAATAATCTAGCTGCGCTGTGTTATCGATAGTTGCCATCACTGGTTGCACGGCGTGTTTTGTTTTTGTTTGCGTGAAGGAAAACAAATAATCAAAACAACGGGGATTCTCAGGATAATACGTAGTTTCAGATATTTCCACCTCCCGAGATCCAGGACTATCCCAGCCATGAGCGACAGCGAGAAGAAGGTGGAGAAACCGCGAACGGAATCGCATTCCTCTTCCAGCGACGATGAGCAGGGACAAGGTGCGTCTAACAACTGAGGTGTTTACTGTCACCTGCTAACCGAATTCGTCTTACAGACCCCACAATGGATATGATTCGTCGCTTCTTTTCACACACTCTCAATTTGGGTGGTTCCACGGACGCAAAGACAGACCTCAAAGTGGAGAAGGTGAGCGGAGCGCCTGATAATTCAATTATCATCTTAGTTAAACCCCTATATCATCTGATTACCAGGTAATACCGGACCTGTCGTTCGAGGGCTTTGCCAATCACTGGCGAGAGCATGGCTTCCGGAAGATTGTGACCATGGTGGGAGCCGGCATTTCCACTTGTGAGTATATCTTGTAATCTTTCTAGAACCTCTACTAAGTTCCTATTCCTAGCTGCTGGCATTCCGGACTTTAGATCGCCGGGCTCTGGGCTATATAGCAACCTGAAGAAGTACAAGCTGCCCCATCCCACGGCCATCTTCGATCTGGACTACTTTGGAAAGAACCCGGCTCCGTTTTTCGCCCTGGCCAAGGAACTGTACCCAGGCTCCTTTAATCCCACGCCGGCCCACTACTTTGTCCGTTTGCTAAACGACAAGGGCCTCCTGCAGCGTCACTACACCCAGAACATCGACACTTTGGACCGTCTAACGGGTCTGCCCGAGGAGAAGATCATCGAGGCACACGGTAGCTTCCACACCAACCATTGCACCAAGTGTCGGAAGGAGTACGACATGGCCTGGATGAAGGCGGAGATCTTTGCCGATCGTCTGCCCAAATGCAAGAAGTGTAAGGGCGTCGTCAAGCCGGACATTGTCTTCTTTGGCGAGAACCTGCCGGAGAGGTTTTACTCCAGCCCCGATGAGGATTTCGAGGACTGCGATCTCCTGATTATCATGGGCACCTCGCTGGAGGTGCAGCCGTTTGCTTCTCTGGTCCAGCGACCGGGGCCACGCTGCCTGCGCCTGCTGATCAATCGCGATGCAGTGGGTCAGGCCAGCTTTGTGCCCTGGATGGATCCCCACGAGCGATCGCTGCTCTTCAACAAGCCCAACAACACGAGGGACGTGGCCTACTTGGGCGATTGTGATGCAGGTGTCCTGGCGCTGGCCAAAGCTCTCGGTTGGGAGGATGAGCTGCAGCAGCTCATCAGCAGTGAGAAGGAGAAGCTGAATGCCGGTCAGAAGAAGGATGAACTTAAACAGGACAAAGAAAAACCGCATGAGGATCCGGGTGATAAAGCTTCCGGCAGTCAGACCAAAAAGGATGCTTCACTATAGACCCTGAGATTAGTTAGTACGATTCGTAGTTAATTTGTAGTTAAATGTGTGCAATTTCCTTACATGTATTTACGTGTATAAAACGGACAATGCCATGTGCAGGCATTTGCTGGCTAATACCGCGCGCTTCATTTCTCCTCCGTTTCCGGCATTCAATTATTCAAGTGCCATTTGTGAGCCATTAGCGTGTCCCTTTTGGCCGGGCCACCACCATAAACCGCAAAAACTGATTGAGTTGCTCTGCCGTTTCCGGCGCACAAAAAGCTGAAACCGCCAACAAAGGTTAACTCTCGTTTCTGTTTCTGTTTCGTTTTCTGTTGTGATCCGGGCTCTCGGATACGGATTCGGATTCTGGTGCTGATGATGATACTGATTCTGATTCCGATTCAGTTACAGCTGCCGCAGCCCCTCGACATCACTCGACCGCTGTTGTGGGCGTGGCATGTGGCATTCTAACTGCCTGTTTGTGTGGCTTACACCGATGTTGCTGCTGCTGCTGCATCAACTTAATGACTCGCAATCTGTCCTGCAGAAATACACACGCACAAAGCGAAAGAGACACACACGGCAGTCCGGTAATGAAGCTTCTGCGGTGAATTGGCCAATAGAAAATACGTATACGGGCAGGACTAATTAAAACCAAGCTCCCAACCGGGCCAGCGGGTGACCTCCTGCCGGGGCAGGCGAGCGGATATTGTTAATCGTTGACAGGGACGATGGCTTGGGGGTGGCTGCATCGGATGAAGACTTCCTTTGGACCTGCCCCGCTGCGTCGGAGGCATTAGGAAATCAAATGCAGCCACGGAAATATTGATAGCCACGCAATTTGTTGCAGTTGCAGTTGCAGCTGCCACGGCAATTGCAATAGCAGTTGCTGTTGCCCCAGAACTTTGGCAATTAAAGCTAATGGCCTAAGATCTTGTCTATTTGCAATTTTGCCGAGTGTTGCCATCTCAGCGAATGTGTGTGTGGGCTGCACTGATAAAAATGTTTAGCAAATATGGCTCTAAGCTGCATTGCTAATGTTTTTCAATAACATACTTACGATGTTTTTAATAATTAACTAATCAAGAACCTTAAATATCTAAGCATAAACTGTTCTTTAAGAAAATCTGCTGAAAAAATAAAACACTCTTTAACTAAAGCCATTCAAAAACCTTATTTGTGGAATACTAAAACTGTAAAGTGTAAAAAAAAATTATTTTTTTTTAAATTAAGTAATTATTTATTATTTAAGTTGATTATAAAGTTTAAGTTTTATGAATATATCGTATTTAAAAGTGTAACAAAATTGGTGATACGGCTATTCAAAAATATATTGTTATTTAATAGTAAATTATCTTAAAAATTTTCTAAATTAGTATTACAATTCTACATTTCCATTATTAATATAAAAAAATCTATTTTTGACTTAGTACAAATTGTAAATTCTAAGATTCTGAAATCTTACCAGTTCCGTTTCCCCTGATTTTTCTTCTTGTGTCTTTTGGCCCACTCAGTCAAAATTGACTCAAGTTGGCTCAATATTAACTTGACTTCCATCCCCCCCTTCCTGCAAATGCGGAACGCCATTAAGTGCACTCCATACACACGCCATTGAGGAAGTGTGTGGGAACCGAAGGGCAGGTCATATTTGTGTGAACATGTTTCATATTTGTAATCAAAATGCGAAGCTTTCCACCCAGGCAAACCCACCTCCCAACCACCCACTCGGTCTGAGCCTGTTCATCAATGGCATTGAAAGAAAGGCGGGGGGTTGATGAAATCGTGGACATTCCCCGATGTCATCAGCGACAGCTGCGCTCGCGCTTTGATATTGAATTCTTGACATGATTGTGTGGCGCACAGCTTGCCGGGGAATTGATTGAGCAGCAAAACCCAAAACCCCAAATACGGTTTAAAGGAGGCACAAGCCCCGACCGCAAATAACTCAGGCGAGGCTAATAAAGCAGGGATCGCCATGCCATCGATTGTGTAGGCGCCAGCCACAAACCTATTTAATGCCCGTTTATTCTAAAATATGTGCGTTGTTATCGTAGCATAAACGAAATCTTTATGAATATTTTATTATTGCTTTAATAAAAAGAAAAGCAAGACGAGCTGCCACGACGGCTGCCAAGTGCCGTTCTCAAAACGCAATTTGTGTCAATAAATGTGGGAGCAAGCGAGTGGGGATTGCCTACAGCAGAGGACAACAGTTTGGTTGCTAGAAAAATTATACTACGACAAATTTATTTTTTCAATACTCTACATTGTTTTTCATTTTATTGGTAATACTGATCAATGAATATTTTATAACAAGACATTCAAAACAACAAGATTAAATGGAATTCTTAAAAAGTGTGACCAGTGCTGTTTCTAATGGGTGCTCATGTGACCGTTTGCATGTATGAAGCATCAGCAGCACTTGCTGAAGCTCCAGCATAATCGTCATAATCATTTTATGTGCTTGTTGTATACCATACTTTTGTGCGCATAAATTTTTATTCACGTCTTTGTGTTGACAATGCTCCAAAAACGATTGAGTGTGGTGTGTGTTTAAGTATTCCCCTCCCAAAAAAAGAAAATATATATGTAAAATTAAAGTGCGATTTGAAATGTTGCTTGCCGCATGGATCCAAATTGGCGGTTTTCGCGGCTCCAAATGAGCTGCGGTGGTGCTCGCATGTATAAAATAAATTTCCTCTGCGGTCCCGACCATCCAACAATTGATGTCGATATGATGAACAATAAACACTCGAGAGTGTTTTCCCCCAAATAGAATTATACTCGAAATCGCATCGCCATCATATATCTTACCCGGGGGCCGCCGAAAACAAAACGAGTTTAGGGATTGTCATTAATGAAGTGTAACGAATTGGAAAACCAAATAATTCGCATTGATTTCGCTGGTTTTTGGGACCGCAGGTTTGCATTGATTTGGCGCGTTCGGCAAAAACGGGTCCATGGCCAATTGATTGGCCAAAGCCAATCTTCAATGAATAAATGAACGGATGAACGGATGCGGATGCGAATGCGGATATATGTGGTTGGTAGCCCCGATTTCGGGGCCGTCAGGTGCATTGTCGAGTGCATTTAATTGTGGCCCAGGACGCACAGAGCGCGGCGACAAAAGGATTTGGCCAGGATGTTGTCCCTGCGACGGCAGGAAAAACTCCAAACTCAAACAGATAGAAAGAGAGGAAAATGATTTAGCCAAAATGGTTGGCAGTGGACAATATTTTCTCCTCCTGTTTTTTTTCTTCTTCTTTTTCAGTATTGGTCGCTTTTTCCGTTTGCATGTTTTCGGTTCGATTTGGGTTGGCCATCGGTTTCTGTGGTTAATTGAAATTTTTCATTTGGCCCGCTTTTGGCCAGCGCCTCGGCGGCTTTAAATTCATTTTGAATTGTTAGTTCTAAGCCCCGGGCATTTCCCGGGCGAGTTCGCAGTTCGCAGCCTGCGCCAAAATATGCAATAAATTTCCGACAACAAAACTCTTTTCTGTCACTGGATTATGTAATTGCACATATACAAATTCATATAGTCGCATATATTTAAATTCACAGAGATAGGAAATCGGATTGGGGGAAAAAACAATTATCAATATTTAATTCGTTGGCGGTTTTTGCGGTTGGCAAATGCTAATGAAATATGGAAATCTGTTTAGGCTTAAAGTTGCCAGTTGCGATTCCCGGCGAGCCAAGTCAAGGCATTAGGATGCAGCACGGCGGCGAAAAGGTTGCCAAATTAAATGCGCTTAATTAAAGTTATAATTTCGCACAATGGCAATGGGAAAACCCATTTGGAGCGTGAAAGAAACTTGCATTTGGCGAAACATTTCCTCAGCCTGTTTCCTTCGTTTCACCTGCTTCGCTGGCAGGATGTGTCCGGGCACCTCTACCTAACCCAACTTTCCCAGCCCCCCTTATCCTTATCGTCCTTGCCCGGTTCCGACATTGGTAATTTAGAGAAAATTCCGGGGGCCCAGCAGGGTTCGGGGTCCCAAGTATTTTGTACTCGTTACTTGTATTGCCTTTTCGATTTGCACTTTACACGCTTTCATTACACTTCGTTTCCGTTGCCGGGAAGCGGGCGGGGGGAGTGCGGGGTAAGATGGAAATACTTGACCCGAAACCGTTGCATTGTTAGCATTTAAACTGTTTCTTTGCCGTTGCGCTTCACTTGAACTGCACTCTCGAGAGATGCAGAGACAGTGGGACCTCGCTAAGTAGGTTGATCTTTTGTTTCAAAAATATTTCGTGTTTTTGAGTTCCTTTTTCTCAAATCTCTTATTCTAAGGCTAAGAATTCAACGTACCGAAAAAGTCGTCCAATTTCTTTTACGTTTTTAATGAGGATTAAAAGGATCTAATGCAAAATAATTAGGTTTTCATATGTATAAATTCTGATTTTTTTTTTAATTTTTGTATCTGAATTTTGAACAATTAAAAGCATATCTATAAAATCGTATACCACTAACGTTTTGCAAAAATACTTTTTAAATACAATGTATTTTATATTACATTTTTAAACGCCTTTCCGACTGATTTATAAATTGTATTTTTTCTATGGAACCTTTATTACCAATCGAATGCCACAGAAAGACATTAAAAAATGGACATAAAGACATAAAATATCCAAAATTCTTAAAATTTTGCGACTACATTTTTAATAATATTTTTGGAAAATTATTTTTCTTCCGATAAAAGTTCTAAATTAGACGAAAACCTATAAAATAATGAGGTTCCACTGTGGTTTGAGGGAGGAATTGGTAAGTGGATGGGCGGTATTATCTAAATACCCAACAGCAACATTTGGCAGCTGCAGCCTCATAATCATCGACATCGACAGCCGAATCATCGCAACGAGCACTCATCTTAGCGTCAGTGGAAATGATTGCTGCCACCCCCTCCCCTCCCCCCCGAGGAAAATGCCGCCCACTTTGGCAGCAACCGACATGCTGCCTTGACACTTTAAGCTGCAATTTCGTTAAAATATTTCCAATCGATTTCGTTGGTTTATCGCCAAGTTTATTTCCACTTTCTTGTTGTTTGCCAGTTGTTCTTGCCGCCCCCTGTTCCCCCCTTTTGGCCCCTCGAAGTGCAGCACATTTTCCTTTTCCACTCTGCCAGATCTTACGGAAATGAAATGTGTTTCTATTTTAGTTTCACAAGCTTTTTTTTTTTCCTTCATGAGTGTGTGTGTGCATTTACACGCTCGAGTGTTTGCCTCAAACTCGAGGAAGAGGTTTTGGGTAAACACAACAAAAATAAAAACCAGGAAGAAGAAAACGCAGACTGCCTCTTTAGTATATTTACAAATCATGAAAAAATTGCAATTTTCAATACACCGAAAATGGCAAACACAAATATGAGCCAAGCTCCAGGGGTCCTGGCCTCGACCAAATGGCAAATGTTTGCGCAAACTTTCGAGTTCCCATTCCAGGTCCCAGTCCCATTGCCAAAACCAACCCCACACTCATCACATTTCTGCAGTGGCAATCTGCATAATTGTGCGGCAACAAAATGTTGTAGGGAAAACATTTTCCACCTAGCAAAGGCACACGCAGCAAATGAGAATTTCAAGGACAACGACTACTAATGCGGTGCAGTGGAGTGTGGGGCAACTGATGTCCTGGCTAATTACCATGCAAATATTTACACATTTCCATCATCTGACAGAGGAATCTTGCCGAGCTTGTCGGATGCTTGTCAGATACCGTCAGATGTCACAAATGGTTATCAAGCATACGCAGTGTGTGCCCGGCACTTGATGAGCTGTGCGTAATTGTTTCTGACTCGGGCATTGAGTTCCCAGCAGGTGACAGAATGGAATTGCATTAATTTCGAAAGGAATACATGTGTAATATGAGAAGGAAACGATATTTGATTATGTTATAAGAAAAGGTTCTTTGGAAAATTAAAATACAAATAATGTAAGATAGATTTTTGGTACACAGAAAAAAAATTGACAAAAAGATCAGATTGATATGTGTTTAAGATCAAATCATTCATATTATTTTGATATGAATAAAGATTATGTTTAACTTATTTTTCATTTCATGTTTCAAAAGAAATACTAAATTTGATATTTTAAAATAAAATAACTGATGTGATATAATTTCAATTTGATATATT
Source organism: Drosophila mimetica (assembly GCA_037075245.1). NCBI lineage: Eukaryota > Metazoa > Arthropoda > Insecta > Diptera > Drosophilidae > Drosophila > Drosophila mimetica. Next base: position 13,580,594 of record JBAMCH010000023.1, read on the forward strand.
TGAATCATAAATTAACCATTATTTAAAACGCCTTTTTATTAATATGAAGAGTTAAATTGATCCTATTTTATATTATTTTTGTTTCTTTGTAGTGATATTTATTATTAAAAAATATTTAAAATATTGTTTAACTTAAGAAAATATTAAAAAAAATATATATCACATATTTAACGAACTTATCAAAGAGTAAAATCAAATGAAAATCTTAAGCTCACTGTTATCTCGGGAATAAACAAAGAAATAACAAGTATACGCAATGTTTGTCGGTAATTAATGAACATGGAATAATTAATTGGCCATAAATGCCAACATCTAGAGTAGAAGTTTTCCATTTCAGCATGTCGAATTTCACCCACAGATTGCCCTGGAATTGATACTAGATATCTCTAAAATGTTCTTGTCATTTTCAGCTACATGTATTCAAGTTTCACCTTTCCTTTGACACATTAAATTCCTGCTCAAACGTTTCTGGTTCGACCACAATTATCGATCACATCGCATTGTTAGTCAGCTGACGCGGAAAATGAGAAACTGAAAGGGAAAGTCGTGGCGAAAAGGGAAAACTCATTTGCATGGGCTTATTCCCTTCGCAGCTCGAGCTGCCATGGGCCATAATGAAGTGGCACGATTTACTGAAGGGCTGCATGTTGCCATTGTTTAGTTAGCTGCCAGGGATTTCAAGGACATCGCCTTGTTTCGCCATTCATTAATGCAGCTGCGATCCTTGATTGCCGCTGCTGCTGCTGCTGTTGTTATTATTATTATTTAAATGCAAATGAATGGCTGCGAAAAAATATGCTTATACATACTGAGGGGGTAATTTGGCTTTAACATCGGAGGCAATTTAAAGTTGCTGCTGCGGCGAGCACTTTTCATTAGCATGCAAGTGCAATTCGGTCTAGGCAAATTGCCCGCCAGCAGGCACCAGATGAAAGCATAACACAAAACTCTAAGCCACAGACGGCAGAAGAGGAGAAGAATTTAAAAAAAACTTTAGCTAAAAATGCGCCACGCACTCACTCACACTCACACACAGCCGTACTCGTAAACCTTTTCGGTTTTTGGCCATATGTTGCCACTGTGTGTGTGTGTGTGTGTTGGCCACTTCTGCAGCTTGTGGGCCACATTGCGGTCGGTTTGCTGGTCAGCCCGCCTGCGGTTCCTCCCCGCTCCACGCTCACCATGCCGACCATCCTTGTGCGTGTGCGAGGCGTGTAAATTCCATTTCTGCGGACAGCACGCACACACGCAGACAAACACGTAATCGCACAAATCTGCATTTGTGTCTTGATTAGTGTTGCATACCTCAAGGAGCTGCGGATTCAGAAGAGTTTTTATTGGTGTTTTAGCTGTTCTAGGTGGAAATGTAGCAGAGGGATATAAAGTATTACTTGTAAAATATAGGGTGGTACAACAGAAATCGCTTTTGAATGTTTTTAAAAAGGGTTTCTCTTATAAATATTTCGTTGCATACTTTTCGACACCTTTGTAATCCTTTTTAAAATTCTTATGATTTTAAAATTCAGTTGTAAGGTTTAATAAGTAAAAAAAATTCAGGGAGTGCTTTAGATAATGTTTTAAAAATATTAGAATAGTTACACCCATAATGGAGTTATATATTTAATAAAACAGACTATTTTATATTAAACTTTCTAACCTCAAAATTCACTTCTCCTAACTTGAGCTTATCTGTGATAAAGCTAATTTCATAACGTGACTTACCAAGTTCGACTTTAATCACTTTATCGTTCGCTTTATTGCCACCCCGCAAAAGCGTTTTGGGAAGATAAATATCGTTTCATGGATTTTTAATGCCATTGACTTTCGAGTAACTCGGACTGGGGCAACTCACCGCTTGAGTGTTTAATTGCCCTTCAGTGCCGTTCAGAGCCATGTGTGTGTGTGTGGGAGGATGCCATGATTTTCTTTTTTTTTTGCCTTTTCCGGGGTTTGGGGATCCCAGCAGGTTGTCGAGGCAATAAAATCGCCGCCTGCTGTGCACTCAAATGACCAAGAGCAGGACGCCCCCAGGATGGCTGGCGTGGCCATTGCTCTATCGGGCTCTGCTTTGGCTCGCCAGGAGCAAATCCTTTAATCTGTCTTTCAATTTCAAATAACCCAATGGTTAAGCACTCGCAACACTAGCACATCCTCGCTCACCCAGTTGTCTGCCTGTCTCGACTGTCCATTTGTGTTCCCACATCGGCGATGGCGACGACTTCGTCGTCCTGCGTTCTGCGTCCTTAACCCCCTGGCTATCCACCGAATTTGCTGGCAGACCAATTGAATTGTTTCAATTGACACTTGCCCTGGTCTCGGCTCAGTTTCCGTCGACTATCCGTGGCTTTGGCTTTCGCTTCGTTCCGGGCTTTGTTCGCATTCATAATGAAAGTCAGTCGTTTGGCCGCATTGTTGCCGCTAATTTGTGGTACGGCTAATTGGCCCAGTGCCAGGGGTTAAGAAAGATCACTGCGAAAAATGGTGACCGGAAAACGTTACTAGAGATATGAACAAAAATTTAACACTAAATATTAATTGGTATAAATAATAAATGAGCTTTAATTTTAGTACATTTCATGATTTCAGACAACTGAAATTTGACTTAATAAATAAGTAAAAAATTTAAATTTAATTAAATAAAAATTTAAAGTGTCAAGATTTTGTTTGTTTAGTATTTTGGAACAATAATAGTTTAAGATCTTAAATAAATCAAGTGTCTTTAAATACTTTCTCTAACTAATTTACCCCAGGACATGGTTATTACCATATCCCACCTCTTTCCTCCAGTGTTCAGAATTGATAAACCACCTAAAAGATGCTGAGGCTGACTTTTCGAGGTCTGTCTACCATCAACTATAACATATAGATAACTAAACTAAACTGAGGCTTTCCGCTTGACTTACCCGAGGCACCCTTTTGTTATGCTCTTGTTTGCTTACTGAATTATGCAAATATCGTAATGTGCTGTGTGCGTTTCATTAGGCTAATGTCTAAGCAAATAATGCCCATTTCCAGTTTGCGATGATAGGACCTGCCGGAGGTTTTCAATTACAGTTCGGGTTAAAATCAATTTGCCGGCCAATCGAAGCAGAGTCATTAAGTGCCAGAGTCCTATAAAAGCCGGATGCATAAGGGAATGAAATCAAAAGGCAGCCAAGATGTTGCTGCAACCGCTGGTGATGCATTTAAGTCAATTGCTTCGGCTTATAGGTAAAGATATTCGACTTAAGGTCTCTTAACTAAAGCTAATTCCTTCCTAGTTGGTCAATACTTTGCTGGATTTTCATCCATTTTGATTGTCTACAATAATTCCGGATCTGCAACGCCCCTTCAACAGGATTATTTGAGTTACTTGGAATTGGTTCTTCGGGATTTAAGTCAGCCCATTCGACTTCAATGGATTAATGTGGCGTTACTAAAGGATCTGCAGGAGCTGGAGAATCAAGTGATGGGTGCTCTAAATTGCAGTGTTACGGAGGTAGGTTTATTAACTTATTTAATAAATATTATTATTTATTTCCCCCATTTTTAATCGCTACCTTCTTCAGGGATTTATCACCATCTTGTCCAGGACTGACCACTTTCTACACTCCAGATACTTTGCCACTCGCAATGCTAATGTGCGTCTTAAGGATAAGCGATATTTGTTCCTGTGCGAGGACGAAAGCCCTGCGGATTTGCTGGGCCTGGATATCCTGCAGTGTGAGTTCAGGATACACATATATGCATAGTTGCTAATGAACACACTACGGATAACCCGTTTGAGTGCTCCTGTCCTGTTCCATCCAATTCTGATTCCGATTCAACCAAGCCCGTCAGCATCAATTTATTAGCTTAAGCGGTGACTTCTCGCCACCTCCCTGGGGGCGTGGGTTGCTGGGGGCGTGGCAAGTCAAACTGGAAAAGTTTCCTTTTGGAGCAGGGGACTCCCCACACGAGGGGAATCCCGCGTAAACATGACTGCCAAACGGGAAACAGCCGCCAGCATTCGTGGCCAGTTGATCAAACTTTAGCACTTGCCAATAATTTCAACGCTCGACGGCGTCTTGTTCAATTGTAAACTTGGGCTTTTTCGGGGCTTAAGTTTTTTCTTTCTCTGATTTTATTTCTGAAGTACTTACGATTGTCACACACCCTGGATTAACTTGTTAGATTTTATAAACCTTTATAAGTGCTTTAAACCGTTTAAAATTTTATTTTTATAATGATTATCTATTTTATGACCTTATAAATAGTATTTTAAAATTAGGTAATCCTGAGTCGCTATCTCTACACTTCTAGTTTATATCCCCTTTCTCTTTTTATATCCCCTTCCCGATTGTTTTTCCTTGCTTGTCGAACAACCGAAAATCGCTGTAATGCGCTTTAGTCTACCCCCACCATCTGATGGTGCGACCTGGAACCGAAACTGAGGCAGTAACGGGAACAGGACCAAAAACAGGACCCCAACCAGACCCCAGGCGCACGGGGGGAGCATCGGTAAACACGGCCAGCAAGGACGATGGAGTGGGCGGAATCGGGAGAAGCAAAAGGACAACAACATGGACGACAACCACTTCGCCCCACCGCGACATCAATTTCGAGCTGTGGACACAAAAGTTTGTCGGTGCCTTTGGTAATTTGGATGCCCTGCTCCTGGACGCATTCTTGCCGAACGAAAGTTTTGCCAACCGGGTCGAACTTTATCCCAACAAGCTGCTCAATCTGCAGCGCCGCAGCCTGCTCGTTGGCTCCATTACTTATGTCCCATATACGATTACTAATTATGTGGTAAGTAATTGCCGGTTAAGTTTATATTTATCGTTTGTTGTTGCCTGTTGTTGCACTGAAAGAAATACCACCTAAAAATGCTTTGAAAAAACAATTTAAGATTTGAAAAAATATTTCTGTAGATAATATTTTTTTGAGTTCTATAAAATACTTTACGTTTTAAAGAAACTATAACACTTTTCAAGTATCCCTAAAAGCACGTTAAATGTTGTATATATTTTATAAAAATTTAAATTAATCATAAAATATTTGGTTATTGCTCTAAACTCATACAAGTTGTTAAGGGCTTATACAATCAAAATTATTTATAAGAATTTATTATGGTTAGTATGTTTTTTTTCTCTGTGCCATCCTGATGGCCAGCCAGCTTTACCCAAATGCCAGAGATTTGCACGCCAACATTAAGCAAAGCCAATTGGTCGTCCTTGTTCCCCTCAAACTACGCCAACCCCTCCCCCTTTGCACCACCTCCCCCAAGAACGTTGAGGACTCCTCATCTTCATCAGGCTCATTCACATCGTTGTCTTTGCATTAGTCGGGCTCAGTGTGCGAACTCATCATGAATAAATGTCCAGTGGTTGCTCCTTTTGGCCCAAATTCGTGTGTATGTGCGAGGATTGCTGGTGTTTGTGTGTGTTTGGCGGCGGCTCTGGTGGTGGTGTGGGTGCTTAGTTATTTGGCTTTGTTGTCGTTGTGGGCAACGATTTCGGCAACTAAAATGTAAGCACATGTTGTGTTGCGGTGCCCAGTCCATGGTAATCACTGGTGGGAGTTGTCAGGAGCCGTCTCCATGATTTGCAGGACAGTGGATAGAAAAATTGTACGCAAAAATTATATTCAGACCATTCTACCAACTATAAAAATAATGGAAAAAAAGCTATTACTTAGAAAGCATCAAATAACATGAAATAATTTTCCTACTTTAAATGTAGGTAGTTGTAAAATGCGGGTTCTGAACTCTTTTAGCACTTCTTTTCTAAAACCTTTTATATATCCTTCATCATTTGAAACTCTAGTACATACATCCTTACTTCTAGTGTTTAAATCGGTAACCTAATTATCTATTCCCAATTAGGAACTTTTTCTGACTGCATTAAAATTGCTTTCATCCCATTGTTACCACTGAATGGACGCAAAAAAACCCACTTTTGTTGTCATTTGGCAAAAGTTTTGTTCGCACTCAATTGTTTGCCTTAAGGACATTTGCACATTTGTAAACACACGCACACCCATGGCCAAACACTAACACAAATACCGGCACCAGTCCACACTCACACACACACCCTCACAGATAAACAAACAGCCACAAGCATGTGAATGTGGTTTTGTTTGGGGCTTGGCTTTGGATCCTGCAAAGGACCAACATTGATTTAAATTACGTGTTTCCATTTAATTGCCGCCCGACGAGCCAAGTGTCGATGTCCATTTGAATGTTACTTTGTGTTCCGAATGGAGTGTGAGTGTGAGTGAGTGTCTGTAATGGCGTTGGTGGGGGGCGAATGGGCGTGGCCCCTACAAGACCATTAACGAAATTAGCCCAGACACTTGAATGTTCCGCCTTAGTTAACCATTTACCATTAACCCATTGCAGGCTGCTGGTAAGGGCGACGTGGATTCGATTCATCCGCAGAAGTCCAACCGGTCTCTCACCTTCGATGGGGCCGAGGCAAATGTGATGAAAACCTTCTGCCAGGTGCACAATTGCCACCTGAGGGTCGAGGCCTGTAAGTTACCATAACTGTAAAACTAATAACACCAGTTTACAAGTTATAACAACTCTTTTAAAACTACTTAATTTAAAAATATTTAACACTAAGCTGACTAATATATTACCACCTAACATAAAAATCAAACAAAAACACCTCTTAACGAGGTATAAAAATAGTGACGATCGCACCTTCAACGTACAAAAATTCTGATATCAAATTTTGTGACGAAAAATGATTTTAGATGCGACCAAATAAGTACGCTACCTAAAATTTACTCTTTCGACCCGCTTTAACAAATATTTAATATCTACACGAAAGTTTTCTGTTGTAGCGTGCCGAATGAATAAATTTTAGGTAGCGTACTTATTTGGTCGCATCTAAAATCATTTTTCGTCACAAAATTTGATATCAGAACTTTTGTACGTTGAAGGTGCGATCGTCACTATTTTTATACCTCGTTAAGAGGTGTTTTTGTTTGATATCAGAAGTTTTTGTTTTGACCACAGTCGAAGTACCCCAATACCATGACTAGGAGTCGTCCCCATATGGCTTGGCTATTGAAAAAACGCGCATATATTAAAATAATAAAAACAATTTTTTTGTGGGGGCAATGGTTAAACATTTTTTTTAAATCTTAATTTGTTTTTATTTTTAAGAAATTAAAACATTTTTTTTTAGAAATTTTTTTTGAAAGAAGAGGTTTAAGAGGAATTAATGAAAAAGACATGAAGTTAATCAATTCATATAACCGGAGATACAGATTTTCAATGAGAGGGTACTTTTCCAAATTTGACGATTTTTGGCAACTTAAAAAAATTCTAACTAAAAAAATAATTTTTTTTCGGTCAAATCCTGATACGCGTGTTTACTTATTTTCAGAATAGTATACGTAAAAAAAGTTTCAGGCAAATCACAAATGTGACCCAATAAAAAGTGATCGGTTTGTAAAAGAACCGCCCATTTATGAATTTATTTATTTACTTATTTATTTATTAATTAATAATTTAATTTATTTTTTTATTTACTTAATTATTTATTTATTCATTTAATTTTTATTTACTTTTTTATTTATTTTTATTTATTTATTTATTTACTTATTTATTTATTTACTTATTTATTTATTTACTTATTTATTTATTTACTTATTTATTTATTTATTTATTAATTTTAAGAATTGTATAATGGAACGCTTTAAAACAATTTTAACGATTTCTTGACCCTAAAATACATTTTGGATACGCACATACTAAATTCAATGCTTTTAGGCAGCGTTAGTTGTTTTGGGCTAGCATAAGTGGCCATTTTCGTTTCTGAATAACTTTTAAACGTGACTTTTTACAGTAATGTGTTATATACCAAAATTTAAGGAATCTCAATGGCTATACCGGTTAGTTTTAAAGAAAATCGTTCGAGCCGTTAATAAAAAAAAGCTAAAAAAAGTTAAAAAAAAATTTGTTTTGTGCATATCTTTTTAACTATAACATTTACACAAATTACATATAGGGAACGCTTACAGCATTTCAAAATACCTTTCAAACGAGATACAGCACAAGTCTGTAGCTTCAGTAGTTTAGAAGTTACAGCCTTCCGTATTTTAGCTATTTTTAGCTGTTTTCCCGCTAAACTAGCGGGTTTTTCCAAAAGTGGTAGAACTAAAGTTTCTTATATCGAGCTGTTGAACATCATATCAAATTTTCAGGACTTTAAAACCATGTTTTGGGACACACAGACAAACTGACAAACAGAATTAAAATTTCATTTTGGGAAGAAGAAGAAAATCTTGTTTTCGGTATAACTTTTGAACGGAGCGTCCGATTTTCTGATATGACCCCTCATATTAAGCGCATTTTCAGTAGGAATACAACTAACATAGTGCGGGGGGCCGATTATCCCCACGGGCCCCAACAGATCCAAATTTCTAAATTTTCACTTCTACACTTTCACCGCTCTCTCTCCCAAACCAATTGATTTGAGGTCTTGGTATGCAATCCTTTAAGTTTTAGGAATACCTTTAATTTGGTGTATCACTCGCGAGGATCGGACCATTACAGCAGATTTTCAATTCTGCGGCTATATAATAGTAGTCGCCTTCGCACACTCTCCTGGTGCGCTTCGTCACTACATGGACTGCCGTCCATAGTGACATATATTTTTTAAAGTCCTAACAATGACGAAGCGCACCAGGAGAGTGTGCGAAGGCGACTACTATTATATAGCCGCAGAATTGAAAATCTGCTGTAATGGTCCGATCCTCGCGAGTGATACACCAAATTAAAGGTATTCCTAAAACTTAAAGGATTGCATACCAAGACCTCAAGAAAATCAATTGGTTTGGGAGAGAGAGCGGTGAAAGTGTAGAAGTGAAAATTTAGAAATTTGGATCTGTTGGGGCCCGTGGGGATAATCGGCCCCCCGCACTATGTTAGTTGTATTCCTACTGAAAATGCGCTTAATATGAGGGGTCATATCAGAAAATCGGACGCTCCGTTCAAAAGTTATACCGAAAACAAGATTTTCTTCTTCTTCCCAAAATGAAATTTTAATTCTGTTTGTCAGTTTGTCAGTTTGTCAGTTTGTCAGTTTGTCTGTGTGTCCCAAAACATGGTTTTAAAGTCCTGAAAATTTGATATGATGTTCAACAGCTCGATATAAGAAACTTTAGTTCTACCACTTTTGGAAAAACCCGCTAGTTTAGCGGGAAAACAGCTAAAAATAGCTAAAATACGGAAGGCTGTAACTTCTAAACTACTGAAGCTACAGACTTGTGCTGTATCTCGTTTGAAAGGTATTTTGAAATGCTGTAAGCGCCCCCTATATGTAATTTGTGTAAATGTTATAGTTAAAAAGATATGCACAAAACAAATTTTTTTTTAACTTTTTTTTAGCTTTTTTTATTTTTCTCAAAAACGGCTCTAACGATTTTCTTTAAAACTTTAAACTGTATAGCCCTTGAGATTCCTTAAATTTTGGTATATAACACATTACTGTAAAAAGTCACGTTTAAAAGTTATTCAGAAACGAAAATGGCCACTTATGCTAGCCCAAAACAACTAACGCTGCCTAAAAGCATTGAATTTAGTATGTGCGTATCCAAAATGTATTTTAGGGTCAAGAAATCGTTAAAATTGTTTTAAAGCGTTCCATTATACAATTCTTAAAATTAATAAATAAATAAATAAATAAGTAAATAAATAAATAAGTAAATAAATAAATAAGTAAATAAATAAATAAGTAAATAAATAAATAAGTAAATAAATAAATAAGTAAATAAATAAATAAGTAAATAAATAAATAAGTAAATAAATAAATAAATAAAAATAAATAAAAAAGTAAATAAAAATTAAATGAATAAATAAATAATTAAGTAAATAAAAAAATAAATTAAATTATTAATTAATAAATAAATAAGTAAATAAATAAATTCATAAATGGGCGGTTCTTTTACAAACCGATCACTTTTTATTGGGTCACATTTGTGATTTGCCTGAAACTTTTTTTACGTATACTATTCTGAAAATAAGTAAACACGCGTATCAGGATTTGACCGAAAAAAAATTATTTTTTTAGTTAGAATTTTTTTAAGTTGCCAAAAATCGTCAAATTTGGAAAAGTACCCTCTCATTGAAAATCTGTATCTCCGGTTATATGAATTGATTAACTTCATGTCTTTTTCATTAATTCCTCTTCTTTCAAAAAAAATTTCTAAAAAAAAATGTTTCAATTTCTTAAAAATAAAAACAAATTAAGATTTAAAAAAAATGTTTAACCATTGCCCCCACAAAAAAAATTGTTTTTATTATTTTAATATATGCGCGTTTTTTCAATAGCCAAGCCATATGGGGACGACTCCTAGTCATGGTATTGGGGTACTTCGACTGTGGTCAAAACAAAAACTTCTGATATCAAACAAAAACACCTCTTAACGAGGTATAAAAATAGTGACGATCGCACCTTCAACGTACAAAAGTTCTGATATCAAATTTTGTGACGAAAAATGATTTTAGATGCGACCAAATAAGTACGCTACCTAAAATTTATTCATTCGGCACGCTACAACAGAAAACTTTCGTGTAGATATTAAATATTTGTTAAAGCGGGTCGAAAGAGTAAATTTTAGGTAGCGTACTTATTTGGTCGCATCTAAAATCATTTTTCGTCACAAAATTTGATATCAGAACTTTTGTACGTTGAAGGTGCGATCGTCACTATTTTTATACCTCGTTAAGAGGTGTTTTTGTTTGATATTTTTTAAAGTCCTAACAACTTATAAATATATTATATCATAGATACCGAAAAATTTATTTTAGTAATATCAAAATAGATATATTAAATATATAATATATAAAAGAAACACTAGACAATATAGAGTTTTTTTTTTTAAGTTTTGTTTTGAATAAAAGAAAACAAAATGTGTTCTAAAAACCAAAGACATTGTAGGCAAAACATTTCTAAAATTTTAAAAATTATGTTGATATTTTTTTACAATAATAACCTTTTTTTTCGCAACACTTAAAAAACTTGTAAAATAAAATTTTTGAATATAGAATACCTAATTTCAATTTATAAGTATATATATTTAAACGTAATTTTTTACAGATGGAGCCGATAACTGGGGTGGAATTTACGATAACGAGTCGAGCGATGGAATGTTGGGGGACATCTACGAGCAGCGTGTAGAGATGGCCATTGGCTGCATCTACAATTGGTATGATGGAATCACGGAGACCTCGCATACGATAGCTCGTTCATCGGTGACCATTTTGGGACCTGCACCAGCGTAAGACTTATCATGCTTCTTCGAACTAGTAAACTTAATTGAAAGTCCTATCTTTCTAGACCATTACCCAGTTGGCGCACTAACATAATGCCTTTCAGTGATCTCACTTGGCTTATGCTAATCGCAACTTTAATGATTTGCGGCACCTTTCTGTACCTTATGAAATATGTGAGTTATCGTCTGGGTTTTTGTGCGAATCAGGAGACGTTCGATCATAGCAGGAAGCTTGAGAAATCCATGCTGGATATATTTGCTCTTTTCATACAGCAGCCTTCAGCTCCTTTAAGGTATTTTTAAAATTACAGAAAATTAATAACTATATATTAATTTTAAAAAATATATATTGAGCGTTTATGTATTATTAAATTTATTCAGGAGTTAAATATTTTTTTTTGGATGATATGAAAGCAAACTAGTTCTTTTGTGGAATTTTAATTTTGTTTATAAGTCCCAAAAAAGCTTTTTAAATTTCAATAACAAATGTATTCTTTCAGCTTTGATCGATTTGCTCCTCGGTTTTTCCTGGCCACACTTTTATGTGCCACAATCACGCTGGAAAACATTTACAGTGGCCAACTGAAGTCGATGCTCACCTTTCCCTTCTTCTCCGCCCCCGTGGATACGATCGAGAAGTGGGCCCAGTCGCAGTGGAAGTGGGCAGCTCCCTCCATTATTTGGGTGCACACGATCCAGAGTACCGATCTGGAAACGGAACAGATTCTGGCCCGGAACTTCGAGGTGCACGACTATAGCTACTTGGCCAATGTCAGTTTTATGCCCAACTACGGATTCGGAATTGAACGATTATCCTCGGGATCGCTTTCCGTTGGTGACTATGTTTCCACGGAGGCTCTGGAAAATCGAATTGTAAAATGTGCGATTTTCCTGCCTTTCTAATAACTCTAAAATGTTTTCATACTTAAGGTTTTGCGTGATGATTTATATTTTGATTATACAAGGGCTGTTTCCATACGTGGATGGCCCTTGATGCCTGAGTTGAACAAACACATTCGAACCTGCCAGGAAACGGGTCTATATTTCCATTGGGAATTGGATGTAAATGGAGGTAAACCTTGAAAAATAAAATGTTTTTTAAATATGCTTTTTTCCGCACCCAGTTCATTGATAAGTATATGGACAAGAAGAAACAGGAAGTGCTGATGGATCTGGCGAGTGGGCACAAGGTCAAGGGCGCTCCCCAGGCATTGGATGTGCACAACATCGCCGGCGCTCTGTTCGTTTTGGCCTTTGGCTTCACCTTCGCTGGCTGCGCCCTGCTGATAGAGTTTGTGATCCACAGAATGGATATGAGCAAATAATTTGGCCATTAAAATGATGCCCGTTTGTGCAGTTCGGTGGAGAGTGACCCACTTCATCCTTGGGTTTCTGGCGCACGTGTCGCAGCAAACATCAAAATCGCATGCTGCATGACACGCAAAAGCCACAAAAACCCCGCATGACTGGGGAGCTAAAGTGTGGGTTGCACTGGGGGAAAAGGCGCGATAAAGAAAAGGGTTTTTAAAGATATTTTTTAAACAAATCTGGAAACTTAAGTAATTAGTTTTAATTCAAAAATAAAGATTTGAAAAGTTTTCTACGTAGACTGCACATTAAAAACAATACCTAAAAAGCACTTAAAAAATAATATTTTTAAAGTATTGTTTTTATAAATTGTTAAAAATAAAGCTTGACATTTAATCATAATTTTTAAAGGTAGTAAAAAATATATATTTTCATTATTTTTTAATTTTGTTTTAGACACATATTTGTATGCATTATTTCCTTATTATAGACAAAATATTTCTTCAAAGCTTCTAGAATTAATTGTAATAAAATTCCCTAATAAATTCTTGTTTAGAAAGAAGGGTTTTCTCAGTGCTCAGTGGCCGTTCCCATGGCAGAAATATGACGGCAGTTTGCAGCCTGAAATCGACCACTGGCATTGTTGGCCTGGGATGGATAAGCGACACGGCCGAGTGGCCAACTGAAAAGTGAAAAGTGGACCTATGTAGCTCCCCGGCAGCTGGGAGATGGGAGATGGGGAGTACGGGGGACTGGTGCTCGCTTTGCGGCACTATCTGCTGCACTTGCCACGGAAATGCGGGCGGATTGGGGGATTGTGGACATGCAAGCGGAAAATGACTTCTGCCCTGTATGCGGCGGTAATTGGAAAAGCGTTTAGTGCTAGACGAACGCAATTTCGTCGCCGGCAACATTTTTAATGATGCCCTTAATTATCGCTGTGGGAAATTATTCATTATCACTAATTTGCCGTAGCTCACAGGCCACTCGCATGCGCCTGCCCACTTCAAGTTTTATGGCTGAAAGTCTTTAGCCAAGTAAGCGATTTCTCTTGGCCTTTTTCTTCTTCTTCCGCTTATCCTCCTGCTAAGCCATCTTGTGCTTCATTTACCCCTCCCCCGCCATCACCATCACCATCTCACCTGCAGCTGCAAATACGGCTTGTTCTGCTCGTTAACAGCTCGTTTCAGAGCGACAAACAAGCAAACCAAGCTGGAAAGCAACAGTAGCAACAACCACGACGATTGCATTCACAGTCACATCCCCATCCACATCCACAGACAGTGGTAACAACAAGTTGGCCAACATGGCGGCTATGTCATTTCCGTTGTCGTTCCTCTCGTTCCAGAGGTTTCATGCCCTTTCTACAGGTATTTTAGATTTTTATTTTAGAATTAGCGCTATTTAGTCATTTAAATAAAATGGGTAATTGTGGCCCGAAAAATATAATATCACTCATACGAACTGGTGGTTTTGTTTTTACTTTAATACTAATAATTTAAAATAAATAATTTATTTTAGTTATTTTTTGACTAAAATGTTATTATGTTAAAAAAATACTTTTTAAAAAATATTATCCATAATTTTTATAAAAACGAAAATTCTTGGAATTTTTAAAGACAATGTGGCATTAACCTGTTTTAAATAAAATAACAATTTTTTTTCCCAAAATATAAAATATCACTCATACGCATTGATGACTTCTGTCTAAGTTTATACTTTCTAAAATACAATTTCAAAAAAAAAAATATTATTCTTAATTTCTAGAAACTTAAGTAAAATTTAGTAGATTCTTTTACCTTTTTTTAGGCTAAGCAAAAGGGTATTCAATGCTTCGATCATTGCACTTGGCACTTTATCCTGTTTTTTGTTTTGTTTATTGCTAGTCCAAGCTTTTGCATATTTCCGCTTTGTGTTTGGAATTTTTAAGTGAGTGCGCTCAACTTTGTTTGTTGCTGTTTGCTGTGATTGCTGCTGATTTGCGGCTGCTAATGCAGCTGTTTGTTTCCGTTTGTTAGCAGTCACTTCTTGTTGTTGCTGCTGCTGATGCTGCCAAACTTCTGGACTTTTCCCCCTAAGTGAGGAATATGACAATTTGTTCGTTTTTTTTGGGTTTTGCCAAAAGTTTTCGGATCGAATGGAATTTGTGTGCCCAGATAATCGCCCTCAAAGGGTTCAATAGGCGGAAGGAGAGATAGAAAAGTTTAAGCCAAAAGGGCCCCGAAACTCGAGTTCATAACTTTTGCATTTGCACTTAATTAAAAGGACCACGGGAAAACGGAGAATATTTTTCACATGCAATCAGCGCAACCTGCAGCGTCTCAGATTTTAACTTAATTTATGGCCAGCAGCCAACAGGCGATAATTGAAATTATATTAAAGGGGGAGCCGCCAGCCGGCAAACAGCTTCTCCTTTGGCCGCCGCCGCCTGTAAATAAAATAAATCTGTGCTGTGAGGCGTTGTCGTCCGTGTTGAAATTTACGCGCTCCGATAAAAGTGCTATCCGGGGTCGGTAGTCCGGGAATCGGGGGTCTCCCGACTCCGCCGGAGTGGATTGGCACGTGCAACTGCAGCCAGACGACATCCCCGATAAAATATGAGCCCGATCCGCAGGAGTTTTCGGCTGAGAAGGAGGATGAGGACGACGTTGAGGCCTTTAAATTGAATTAGCCTCGGCGCAAAGCGAGATTCTTGTGAATTTTTAATGGACCATCGAAGCCATTTGAATCGATCCAATTAGAAATTCGGAATTTCTTTTTTTTTTTGCCCTGCATAATTGCCTGTGTTTTTCAACGACGACGAAGACGTTGACGAGGTTGCCTGAACAACCGGCCTCCATCTCACGGCTCATTATCAACGCAGACGGTATGCCACCATCTCAACGCTTTTAGCGACAGTTTTTTATACACAAGACGCCGGCAAATTTATCGCTCATAATTATTTCATTTTACAGTCTGCTGAAGTTCCCAGGCAAACGACCCCGTGCTTTGACGTCCTCTTAAATTTTCGCCCGGCATTTCTCTGTTTGCCTTCTGCCAGCGTGCTTTTAATATTTTACAAGGTGTTTGCGATTGGCTTCCCCATCAAAGTTTTGGCTTAGCCTAATGCCGCTTAGAAGGCATTACACAAATGCACTCGCTGGCACAGTTTTCTGTTCTCTGTTTTCAGTTTACAGTTGCTACAAGTCTCTATTGTTCCACATATAAACCGCCCAACAAACACACACCCCTAAACTTCCCCCCCTTTTCGGAAAGTGTGTTTCGGGGGGTGCACGTAGGGGGCTTACCAGGTGGATGGCGCCAATCAACACACATGACTACGCGGCAGGTGGGAGTTACCTCAGCGCTCGCTGCATTAGCATAATAAAACAACTGGGGGGAAAGTTTAAGCCAGTGCTTCACTATTCAATTGCAGAGGAGCGGGTACCCTGTAAAAAGGACATTGGGGAAAAATATCATACATTATACATTTTAGTCGAAATGAAAAGGATTGAGGCGTATTCGCAAGTACAAAATACTCAGATAAAGTATACAAATCACAAGAATTACAATTACTATTAAAAACCTTAGGGAATAAATTCCTGTAAATAATATATTTACATTTTTTCCTATTTTTTTTTCGTAAAAAATGTTAATTTTGTAAGTTTTTATTGAAGAAAGAATTCATTCTTCCAACGATTTAATATTAATAAAAATAACGTTAGAAATAACATATTTAAAATTAAAAAATTGATTTAAATATATTATGCAATACTAATATTAAATAATTATAAGAGAAATTACTAAATAAAAAATGATTTAAAATTTAGAAATATTTAATTTAGCTGCAAACTGGTTTTGCTAATAAAAAACAATATGTATTCAACCATTGAATGATTTAAAAATAAAAGCAAAAAGGGAAGCTTTAAGGATTAAATACATAACATAAATATTTACTTTTGATGTCTGAGATCTGCTTACTTAAAACAGAAACATTTAATTCCTACTGCTAAAAACTGAGTAAAAAGCATGAAAAGAACCTTGGCTTTGAAAACATGTCATCAAAAAAGGCTTGCAAAAATCATGTTGGTCATAAGCTGATGGCTCAAAGACAGATTTTCACTTCAAGCCGAAAAAAACATCATTCGGTTTATACCAGTTTATAGTTTGCATTCGGTTCATTCCCCCCTGCCCTCAATTACAGGGTATTACATGCACAAAAACCAGATACCGCAAAAGTGCAGAGCTGCTTTGGCAGGCTTTTCAAGCGATTCAGCAGCAACAACAACAATAACACTAACAACAAAAAGCGGCAACAACAACAAAGGAGTCGGGGGAGCAATTAAGCAAACATGCATGTGTTTGTGTGGGGCTAGTGCGTAAGTGTGCGGGTGCGTTCGTGTGTGTGTTGTGGGAATTTAGGTAAATTGTTTTGCACTTAGCTAAAAAGTTGGCGTGCCAAATAAATACAGAGCACGAAATCGGCTTAAGCTGTTATCTGCCGCACTGTTTCACTTAGCTGCGTTTTCGGAGCGGATCGGGATTCAGATCCGGATCAAGATCGAAGGCCATTAATCACCAATGGAAGCTTAGGATGGTGTAGGGAAAGTATGGCCTACATGTTGAAGAAGTTAAGTGGTGGGTGCAGAGGGGATTTTTACACCTCCTTATAGATTATAAGAATAATCAATTTTTAAGGATGGTATCTTATTTAGTTTACACAAACCCCAATAAAAATTACAGAACTTGTTTGTATTGTAACTAATTTGTATACCTATAATAGCAAAATAAACCTTTAAAGTTCGTTAAATATTTTTTTAATTTGCCAATTTTTTCGTAAGTTATGTAAAAAATATTTAGTATTTTTTATGAGTGTTTTAAAAGTTTAAACTGAATCTTTTATGTCAAAAATTATATAAATTATTTTCCAAAATCTATAGCCCCCTTCAACTGCTTTTCTGCACCCGCCTCTGTCCTAGTGAACTATAGGAGTTACCATTTGACTGGCAGATTTTTTCACTCTCTACCGGCTTATGACGGTAATCTTCTCTCTCCTCAAAACTCTCTTTCCAATTGGAATAACGAGTGACAACAGCAAAGTCAAAGCAGGCAGGCAACAACAAAAACAACAACAACAGCGCAGCTGGAATAACAGAAATGTAAGTGGGCTCAATCCATTGACTATCCTATCGGAATCTGCCTGAAACAAGACAAATTGCACTCCAGCCGGGATCTATGGCTACCAAATGAAACAGAGCCGCCGCTCAAAGTCTGGCGCTGCTTTTTTCCTCGTTTGCGTAAAGAGTTCCAGCTAGGAATAAGGATAAAGCGTAAAGGAGGGATGTGGAGTCCTGGAGGATAGCTAGTCAAAGAGAGTTACCAGTTACCAAGCCTGGGGCATAAAGCCAAGCCGTGTCGAACTGCTGCTGACGTTTCACATTCAAATGCTGCAGGAATTGAAAAAAATAACCCAGAAAGCGTTTCAACGAATTTGGCTTGCTCTAAAAAGGGAGTTTTTAAAAAATGGTATTATAATTAACAAAATATTTTAGGCAGTTATAACCCAGACTTACTCAATGACAAACCATTCTATCATACTACTGAAGTTGAAAATAATTTGCCTTAATTGTCCCAGGGTTTGTGGCTATAATACCCCAAGATAATTAAAATTGCTAGCAATTATTACTAATTGAAGTAATAACTTAATAGAGTTTAAAGTGTTAATAAGTATTTAACGAGCAATTCTAAGTATTTTCTTTGGGTATAGAATGACATACCTTCGTAACTTTATGTGCAAAATTAGTAAATAACTTGGATTAACCAATAAATGTACCCTTGGGAAGGGGAGTTACAAGTGAATATGGATTGTAAGGACAACCAGGCGGCTGGGATTGTGGAAAAGCTAGTCAAACTGGTTGGCATATAAATTTTGCGGTCGGCGGCCATAAATCAGCGTTTGGCTGTCACCCATTTTGCCATTTTGCCAGTGTAAATCGCAGGACTCGCTCCTCCTTCTCCCAACTCCCATCTCCCATCTTCCTCGGCCTAAAGTCCTTGGCTCCGAAGGCTGCTCTCTTTAACTGGTCATTAATTACAAATTATATGCCACTCCTGGCGGCAGGAACAAAATCCTTCTGGGCTGTCAGCTGTCTTGCGAGTGTCGCCCGACACACAAATTAATGTTGACACCGTCACCAGGTCCTTCGCACTGCGGGAAAATATCAGTTAAACTAGTTACATATTAGTTTTAGTTTTAATTATATTTTTTCCTTGGTGCTCTGTATATTAAAATATAATTTCTAAAATATTTGTAAGATATTAAATAATTAATAATTTAAGAATTAACTTTAACAGTAAATGTAAGCTTTAATTTAATATTTATTCATTATTTCTTTAAAATCTATCATATATTTTAGGAATATTAATATTATTATTGTAAGAAATAGGACTAAGACTTACAAAAGGACTTAGTTTTGTTTTAGAATTTATAAATTTCGTCACAATCCTTACTTTTCATTGACATTTCCTGAATATTTGGTTACTTAAGAAAAGTAGTGGTCGTATCTGATTGATAGATTTGTTGTAGAGTTATCCAAGAAGTGTTATTAAATAGAGCTTAGATAATTTCATAACCTTATCCCATTTTCCCTGTGTAGTTCTTCAGATTCCGGAGTTGAGTGGCGGCTTCGTTAGCGATGATGAAGCCGCCGCTGCACTTCAAAGACGCATTAATAATTAATAAGATTGTAGCCGGGGCACAAAAAAAAGAACTGCCGGCCCGGCGAATTACTTGGCTCAGGTTGCTACTTGGCCACTTGGCTGCTGCCAAAGGATCTCCCCTTCTCCAATCCTGCAATCCTCCGCCCGCTCCGAGGGCTTGCGTATGCAAATATTTGGCCCCTTTCCACCGACCCGCTCCGCTCGCCGCCACAACGCACTTACAAATTCCGTTTCAAATTCAGAAAAGTCATTAAATAATTTTCCACACTTGCACTTAACGCCTGCCTAGGCGGGTGGAAAATGGGGGGGCGGGGAGGGTGGTTTAGGGTGGCAGATACTTGTCCTGGTCTCATGCATGTGGATAATGACTGCCAAGGCAATTTGATGTATAAACAAAATACTGCCTGGCTTTTCCTGCATTTCCCCCTGCATTTGCCACAGACGGCAACTAAAATATGAAATGTGTTTGTCTGAATGCCAGAATTTATGTGTAGGAATCCACTCAGACGGATAAGTGGGCCAAAAAGGCTTTTCCAACATCTTTGGATATTTACACCGAGAAAACCAAATTAATGAGACTACTTTGGAGCAATTTGTTCTATCAAAAGGTGTCACACGAACTTCAAGATAAAGAAGTGCTTATGTTACACAAAAATAATATCTCATAGATACTATTTTAGTCATGTTAATGTGTTAAAGTTTTTTTTTTTTTTAATATTATGTTCATCAAAATGTTAATATTTCTATAAAGAAGTTAATTAGAGTATTGAATATGATGTTAACTGTGTTTTAATATCTTATTCAAATATGATAAAGACATTAAATTTAAATAAATTAAATCCCAATCTGCTGTAAATATAATTTTGGAATAAAAAATTACACAAACAGCAAAAAAAGGTACTTATGTTTGTTAAGTCAAAAGTCGGCTTACATAAAAAACTCCCCCAAAGTACTTGAACTTTTTGTAGGATTGCTGATTTGACAGCATTTTTTAACGTATTTGCCGAGGATTAACAATTGAAAAAAATGTTAAACATGACAAAGTATTCAAACTGTTTGTGCTCTCCTTAATCCAATAAGTTATTATTTATGGAATATTTGTTTTTACGTGCACGGGAATGTTTGAGTATTCAATCAATATGTGCTTTTCAAGTAATTTTAATTGAATCGCAATCGCTTGCCATTTAGTAATTTGCCTGCAAATAAGACCAGAGCCATTCAGAATGCCGAAGCCACTTGAACAAAAGGGCGTGAATAAGTCCTTGAATGAGGCTAATGTAAAGTCGGAAGGCAGCCAAACGAGAAGTGGCAGGCTCAATTCAAGGGGGGGAAGGAAAAACGAAAGCAAGGACACGTCCTGCCGAGGAGAACTCAACCAACATTTCCGGCTCGATTGCGGCTTATTTGATTTTCATTAGGCATAACTCAATTTGAAGCAAATAAAATGCGCTCAGCCGCAGATGAGCTGCTTATACAATAACAGCAGGCGGATCCGGAGATGGGGAGTTGGGCTGTGGAGACGGACAAACCAGGAGAAGAAAGCCAACGGAAACGGAGATGAGGGCTGGCTGAAGGGCAGACGGCAGACAAGTGGGTCCAGAGGGATGAACCAGGCCAAGTCGCAGTCATGGTCGAAATCGGAGGCCGGATGAGGAACTTCCCCACCGCCAAGTGAAGATGATAAAGTTAAACTACAAGCCACACGAACTATGGGCTTCTTCGGGCTGCCTCTGAATTGGGAAAATCGAGTAAAAGCCAACCTTTTGATTTCACTTCCTGTTAATATTGTCTGTACGGAAACGGCAGTCGGGGAAGGAGCAGTGATGGGAAGGGTCTAGGTAGATGTACCTAAATAAATAAAGGTACTTTTTTGAAGACATTTTTATACCATTTTTCCATGCATTTAAATTTAAGGGTGGTCTGCTGCCAATAACTATTTATATTAAAACACCACTGTTCCATAGGGCAAAAAGTAAAATGAAATGTGGTCTTCAAAAAGTATGCAACAAAAAATTGGCTCTGAGATTTTATTTATTTTATTTTATATCCCAGCGCAATGAAGTCCCCACACAATCAATTCCTCCAACCTCTTCCAACCGAACTTAATGGGTAGTTTTTTAGCAAATTATAGTTATATTTATTATTAACGTTTATTATATTTTTTAACTTTTTAAGAATACAGGTTAAGAGATTACTTTCCTTGTTTTACAAGGCTGTATAGCTTTTGGTAAGATCACAACTTTAGTTAGGCTTATCAAGTGGTACCCTCACCATCTCTGGTACGGATTGGCATCTGGGATTTCAGTGCGGGGAATGCTGGGGCACAATCCACAGGCATAAGTAACTTTGGCAGCCGATTAAGGTGAGATGCCGAGCAATGCAAGCTGAATCTCAATTCAGGACCTAATCAGCTCTGGCTGCCTGAGTGGGGGAGCTTTTCAACTAGCGAGCCTGGTGTTTGGGTGTCCTGCCCGACACCCTGGGGAGATCATTATATCGTCGGTTTAGTCCGGGTGCAAAGTTTTCTTACCTTTCGACTTCTTAGTCCTGGACGGCTGATAAAGTATTTATGAGCCACACACATGTAGGCAGTGGCGCCTCTCGAAAGGCGGCAAAAACTTAACTATTCGTAACTGAAATTAAATTTGGGATTTAATTTATAAAAAAATTTAAATAAATATAGGGAAGTAATTTCCTAAAAAGGAGCTGTTTAATTTAAGTTTAAAAAAAATTGGTAAAATTTAAAAAAATATATCTTTGCTTAATTATTAACAATATATTCTTGTAGCATTTTATAAAATATTTTTTTAAAGAAATTTTTTACTTAGTTTTAATATTTTCTTTACTTTGCTTTGGTCTCCTGTTCAATAAAAGAGGAACTGAGAAGCTTATTTGGAATACCCATATATATGTTCGAGTTTAAGCATTCATTTTAGTTATGTTGAAAAGTGCTTATGAACTTTGCACTCATTGTTTTAGTCTCTTCAAATCCTTTGGGTTCCAGCCGTTTGTTTTCCCCACGCAGTTTTCCCGTTCCAGATCCCGATCCCGTTTTCCCAACAGCCTCCCAATCCCAAGACCAGACAACTTTTGGCCGACTTTTATTTGAGTTTTCCTTCACCTTGGCAAGACCCACGTTTAACGTAAGCTCGGTTTTCAATTTCATTATTTTTGCTCATGCTGGTTCCGATTGTTGTTATTGTTCTTGTTGCTGGCAGTGCTTCCTTTGTTTGCGGTAAACATTTATGTATTATTTTGTGATATCATCAGTAAATATTTTCTCATTTTATTAAACTCGAGTAACGGGGGGGTGGAGGGGAAGAAAGTCAAATGTCGAAAGTGGTTGGCAAAGTTTTGGCCCGACTTTTGTGGATGAAAGTAATAGAGTTTTGCGTAAGCTTTAACTTGTTTTGTTCGTGGCTTAGAATTTTGTGTGTGTGTGTGTGCGCTCACTAATTAAATATTGAAAAAGAGCAAAGGCATCTTGAAGATAAATCTGTTAAGTGGAGGCAATTAAATCAAAACTAAATGCCGCCTTTCAACATGCCAAAGCCATTTATAAAAACGAGCAGACAAAGCGGAGAGAGAGACTGGGTTTCCTTGAAAGAACCACTGAAGCGCCCAGTTTGCAAACCGCGGAACCACTGCGGAACCCACCAGAAACCGCCCACCAGCCACCACCCACAGGCACTTGCACCCACAAAACCATAAAACAAAAGCCCGAACAAAAGCTAATTAAGTTTATGTCACCGGAAATTTGTTTCACCTCAAAAACCTCGAATTGTGCGGAGCAGGAGCTGCTGGCGGCGGAGCAGCAGATAAAATGTACGTGGCCCCGTTTTAGGTTGTCACACGGAGCGCAACGGCAACGCAATGGAGCGCGGATAAAACCGGGTGCTTCGAGGTCCTGAAAAACTTTCATCTCGAACTTGTACACACTCATTGGCAATTAATCTGCTCGCCAGCTAAGACAAATGTAATGTGGAGTGAACATTTGTTCCCCCGGGTGGCTGCTAATGCAATTCCACTTGTGCACGCCGGAAAGGATTTTAGTTGCTACTGGCACCCCGATAATTCGGTAATTCCCAGCTATTACACTGAAAAAAGAATGTTTTCGAGATGAATTTTGGTTGAAAAATAATTTTAAAATCTGTAGTTATAATTTTTTAATGTAAATTCTATGTCAAAAGTTTAACTTTAACACTTCCAACAGTATTTAAGTTGTACTCATTTAATCAAGATATTATTAAGTTAATTTAGATTCTATGATCGTTTTTTCGATGTAAATGGTTGAACTAAATTCTTTAAAAAAATCTTAAGGTAGGCAAATCGGTTATCAGTTATTTTGTATTGGTGTAAGTAACAAAATTATTAATATTTCTATAAAATATATATTTCTTTAAAAATTAAATTATTTTATATTGGATATCTTTAAGACACCAACTTTCTTTATATTTTTTGTTTGATGCCAAACCTTTGCTACGATTTTCTCTCAGTGCAACCGGCTGCAGGACCGGTCACGCTAATGAATTGATTATCTTAATCTGGGAGGGCGGGTAGCTCGGTCCATTGTGCATAACTCGGAGACGTTGGGTGTCAACAAGAATTATTAGCCTGTCTGGACTGTCGGCCGGCGGCGTGTTAAGTTGATTTACGAGCCGCTTGTGGCCACCGAGCTTGAAGCCCGTCACTTGAAGCCTGACGCTTTATGGCCGATTTTTATGGCCCTTTGCAACTTTGCGAGTGCAGCGCCTGAAACTTATGCGCCATATAACCGAAAAACGAACGATTGCACTTTGAACTTTGCACTGTTCTGCTCTCTACCGCTCGTAGTTTCTGCATTTTTTCTCGTCTTTCGGTGGCAACTTCTTGCACCTTGTGCACATTGTCATTTGGCCAATTACATGGTGGCTTCTCGTTGCTGCACTGCAAGAAATGGATTGAGAAAATTCTGGAAAATTAAAATTAAGTAACCAACTTAATATTTCAACTTCATTTTATTTTTATACATTTTTTTACATATTTTTTTTAGTTGAAACTTGACTTATTTTCTATTAAACTCACTTTAATTTTTTAGGGTTTTTTTAGATATTAAATCTGTATAAACTTAGTTTGGCCATAATCGTGTGTCTATTTGATTAAAATTTATTTATTTTTTTTTTAAATAAATTCGTCATTGTTATTTTTTATTATGCAAATATATTTGTACAATTTTTTATTTATTGTGTAAATACCAAAATTTTTCTGAGAATGCTTGTATAGACCTACAATTTTTTTGAGTGTACTTTTGCAACCGTTAGCTTCCTCTGGTGGCTGAGCTTTAAATGGGCGTGGACAAGCGCACACTTGACGCTCTATTGACGATGTAGCCAAGCTCCCCCTCAAGTGTGTACTTATGATTCCTCCCAAACGCCCCCAATTCCCGCCTCTGATTTTCTTTTTCTTTTTTTTTTTTTAGAAATTTTCAGTTTGCGTTACTTTGGCAAGTTTTCCGGTGTCGCTTTTTGCACCTCGATGACTGTTGGCGGCTGTCGATGTCGTTGCCGTTGTCGTTGTCGTTGTTGTCGCTGCTTGTAGTTGTTGGCGGTGTGGCGCCGCCCGCTGTCAACAACTCAAAATGCTTCCGTGCAATCGCTTTTTACAGCTTCCGAACAATTTGATTTGATTCCATTAAAAAAGTTCCTCTAGTGATTTCCGTCAAGTTCTCACCTCTCATCGCGGCTGCCGCATGTGAAGTTGGCAGCCGTTGCAACGGATACGACATCACTTGAAAAAAAGTTACTTCCGTTAACGATATGATACCATAAAATCATCGAACAAGAAGCCGGTTTGTGAAAAACGGTTAGGAACTATTTTCCAATGTAATTTTTGATTTTTTACGATATAATAAATGTCAAAATAATTTTTGAAATAATTTTTTTTTTATTTTTTCTTATTTACGACTATTTTTTTGTTAATGTATTTTTATTACAATATTTTTAAAATTAAGACACAAATTCTTTATGAAACCAACTCATGATATCAATTTTAAAATCGATCGATCTATAAGATATACGCAATACCCAAGTACATGCTCTACAAATATCTTTTATAATTTCTAAAAAACTACAATTTAATATTTTAGAGTGCAGACTCCACCTTTCTGCCCCTCTGGACTTCCTGTTCGAAGACTGTTTCATAAGCCATGGTATAGAGCTGAGTGGTGCGAGGGGGATTGCCTAAATAATTGTGACATTGGCACGTCAGCATCGTGCAACGCGCGTCGAGTGTTGCATACTTTTAAGTACACCCCCTCGCCACCCAACGCCACCCACCGTCCCCCTTTCAAGGACTCATCGCCGGCGTCGATGCATGTCATTTGCTGGCAGATTGACAAACTTTGGTGCGTTCTTCGGGGCGTGAGTGTGATGAATATGGGGAGCGTCAGCGTGTAATGTCAACTTGCAACTTGCACTGATGCCAAGCAATTTCAATTGACGACACGAACGACGGCAATTGCCGGCTTTAAAGGGATAAGGCGACATAATGATGGAGCATAAGGGTTGCCGGAATTGTCATAAAAACGGTTTGGCATCGCGGCAGTCGTAAAACCTTAACCCTCAGCAAAGATAGTTATAATTGCAGGGTAGGAGTTGTTAAACTTGAAGTCGATAAAAAATGTGAGACCACAAAATGGGAAAAACAAGAGAAAAGACTGTAAGAAGTGCTGCCAGAACTTAAGCTTAAAACGTACAAAAAAATACCTATAATAAATAAAATAAATTATGAAACAAGTAATTTATAACTTGTATATAATAACTATAAAAAATAGAAATGAATAAGATAAGAACAAATTTCATTCATATTTTAACAGATTTTTTAGTTATTCATAAATTAGATATAAATTTAGAATTATAAAATTTTTACATAAAATTCACATTGATTTAAAAATGAACTATTCTCGCCAAAATGGCTGGATTTCCAGCTAGAGGAACAACTTTTTATACTTCGTCCTCCAAGGAAAATAAACATATTTGTCGAAAAAAGGGACAAACATTGGCAGCACTGTTTTTGGAGGGTTATCCAACTGACATTTATGCAAATCGAAATTCGGGTTAACAACGTCAGCAGTCAAGGGGTGTAATGTTAAATATAAAATTTACTATCCCAGCTGTTGCCGATTGTCGTCATTCGGTCGGTTATGGAATTTAAGCTCTGCAAATATGCATTTAACACACTTCGGCGTGTCGAGATGCGGCAACAGTCTGCCCGACGAACGAGTACGTATACGTATGTATAAATAAAAATCGCCAGCAGCTGTTGGACGGACGGATTGGGTTTCGGATGGTATGATATGGGATGGGTTGGATGGATGGATGGATGGGTTGGTTGGATGGTTGCTTGGGACATGGGACGTGGGGCAGTGCAGTGCAGTGCGGCATTTTGAGGAGCATATGAAAAGTTTGGCTCCCATGTTGTCGCATGGAATTTATGATGAATTTTCCAACTCGACGCATATTGCAGAACATTTTTGGGTCCGCTCGGCCTAGGCCTGATACATCCCCCCCTTCCTCTTCCCCTTTTGGATGCCATCTACCATAAACTGCAACCACAGCAGCCGCAACGCAGGCAGATCCCGGACCAGAACCAGAACCAGGGCAGCATTTGGTCCATGGCTTGTTCCTGGCTTTCTCCCTACACTTTTTTTTTTGTTTTTAACTGAATCCAACCCAATCCCCAAGCCTCCCCCAGCTTTTGAGCTTTTCCAGTTTGGCCCGCTGCTCGGTTGTTCGGCCACATGACGTAGTCGTCCTCGTCCTGGTCCTCGTCCAGGATCCAAAGTCCACCGTCCTGAGTCCTGGAGCTGCCCCAGGGTGCGTACTCTGAAATTGTTTTAGTGCTGTTAGAAAATTTCGAATGCGATTTGACATGTATAAAGCAGTGAGTGCGGAAAGGCCAACGGCGTGACTGCCGCCAACAAATTCTGTTAGAATGAAATGGAGAAACCATTGCGCCACGAAATTATACAATTGTCTAACCTTGTTTCGTAAAAATCTTGCGGCGAACTGAATAATAACGTTATTACAAAATAATCCAAAATTGATAAAACAAAGTTCTTTTCCAGAAACTTATTCGGTGTGACTGTGATTAAATATCAAAGAGGTAAAAATTATGAAAAAACCCCAATTGTGAAAAAACATAAAAATAGTACTGTATATATACCAAATCACTATTGAAACAAATGGGGGAATAATTCCTTTGGCACTCAATTAATTTAACAAGCATGGTTTATATTTCCACTTTGCAAACCTAATATGCTTGATTATTCCGCTCGTTTTCGGCACTCCGGATTCCCCCCATATTATTATGCCATTGAACAGGCCATAACCATAATCATAGCATTTATCTAATATGCCAGTGAAAATATTTGCTCATTTAATAAGGGAGCGCGTTGCCTGCGGCGGCCATTGACTAGAGTCGATTCAACCACAAACCCTTACCCTTACTCAAAACCAAATCCAAATCCTGATACCAGGCAAAAATGAAGCTGAAATGCGAACGATGCCGGGCGCAAACAAGTCGCAAATTGAATTGATTGGCGGGTAAACAAGCGGCGACCCGGCTGCCACGCCCCCGCAGAAAAATGTGGGGGCGAGTAAACAGATCCCGGAGCAGAACATAACCAGAATCGTTAACCAGAAACGGGGCCATGGCTAAAACTACAGCCACAAGCCCTAATTGAGCGTGAACATAGAGGACATAATGCGCGCGGCCGAAAGCGGGGACTTCAATTTTGATAAGAAGCTCTGCCAAATTTGCAATTAGCCCGACCGAAAAACGAAATGGCCAAGCAAATTGTCAAAGAGCCGGTGAAATTGTTTACAAACCAATTACAAAACTGCGAGCCTGCGAGACAATGGCAACAGATTTCCAGCTTGCTGACCTTTGAACCCAGAAACTCAACCCTTCGGGCGCACAGCTGCTCGAAAGTAAAATCCAGCGGAGCGCCAAAAATTACGTTATCTTAATGAGTTTAAACGTTAATCAGGCAAAGCAAAGTCACCGCCAACAGGCGCGGGAGGTTGCGGAAACGGTGGCCATTTTGCTGGCCACCTCAGTTGGCCAGTGGGCCAAAAAAGGAGAGACCGAAATTGCCGGCTGCGGCAAACGGAAGTCGAAGAGTCAGCCGAAAGTCCAAAGTCCGAGGCGGCACGGATGCATATTAAATTAATAATTTGACCTCATCCTGTGACTCGGCCACAAGCAAGCAAACTCCGGGCTAATTTCTGCATCCGAACGACGAGATTTTTGTTTGCTGATTGCGACAAGGACAACATGGTTGCGGGGGCCATGTTGCGCTAATGTTTCACCCGAGAACGGGGACCCAGGACTCGGATTCAGATCCAGAACCAGAACCGCTCCCCGAGACACCGAGAAAACTGAGAGATAAACAATTAAAAACTTTTGCAATTTGCGGTAATTCCACTCTTAACCCCTTTGGACGCCAAGTGCGCATAACAAGTAGTTGTAGCGTGGGATTGGGACTATAGTTCACAGTGAGCTAAATCGGGCTGCGGGACCAAACATATGTTCTCTGAATCTACAAGTAATGGGTTCTATAATAGGTTGTTAAGGACATTTAATACAAACTTTTCAAAAGAAATGATAATAATTAGTAAATGAAAATGAAATGAATGATATAGAAAATTCAAACAAAATTATCGAAAATTCGTATTAAATTATCGAAAATTCGAGTAAAATTATCGAAATTTCAGATAAAATGTTTGACAATTCGAAAAAAATACTTGTAATAAATATAAGTATATATATTTATTTCTCTTTGGTGCGAAGAAGGTAATAAAATATTTTGTTTAGTTTTACAAGACAACTTTTTTCTCAGCGCATCTGATAAGAAGTTCTCAATAGATATCTTATCACTATTTTATATATACATGTATAGCTGTTTTGACTGATAATGCCTGAGGGTATTAACTCGGTGTGAATTGGTTGGCGTCGTGTAATTATTGTTGATTTTGCGCACGTTTTTTCTTATCAATCAAAACAGAGTGCAAACTGTTTCACGCGGCACTTCGTTGGTGGTCGAGCCTATAAATGCAAAGGGCGTAAACAAAACTGACCACAAGCAAGTTAAAAAAGTATTCAGCGCGTTCAAGAAAATCAAAGAAAAAATCTCTACACAATGGTTTGCAAAGGTTGCGGAGCTAGTAAGTTAAAAATTAAATATTTATTATTTTAAAGAGGTAATAAGGTAAATGAAACAAATTTTTCAGACTGCAAGTGCACGGACACCAAGTGCGGCAACAATTGCGCCTGCAGTCAGGACTGCAAGTGTGTGTGCAAGAACGGACCCAAGGATCAGTGCTGCAAGACCAAGTAGTCGGAATCGAATGATCGAATGAAAACCAATAAATAAAAGTGGTTCTCTCCAGACCCCAAAGCATAAACACATATCACTTGCCCGCGAACTAAATGTGTCTGTCAGAAATGATATTCGCTTAATTACAATTTGGTGTGCCATGCTAAAAATGCTAACATACATTTCGAGGACAAATATTTACCATGGCATTATGACCATGTGTGTGTGTGGCCCAGAGGCCAAGTCCTCTTCTGGCCAAGTGTCACACACACATTTGGCCAGGGTCGCATTGCCATTGCAAAATGCGCAATTATTGCATTTGCGGCGCGTGGCAGGCGGCCATCCAGTTGCAAAATTTATGCGGTCTCATTTGGACCGACGACGTCGAGGACACACAACTCGAAATTGTGACACTTGTAAGTGAGCGTGAAATAATTTCGCGCATTAAGTATACGCAATGGGTGTCCCGCAACAATGCGGCTGCCATTAGGCGAGCTGCAATTGTTTAAGCAATTAATTAGCACTGTTCGCGGAAAAAATACCCACAAGAAAGGAAGAAAATATGAATCCTGCGCCACTTAAGGACTTTTGCCACTCAGATTGCCTTCATAATAACCTCCGCAAAGTGGGTTTCGGTGCGGCGGCAAACTCATGTTTCACTTCCCAACAATGAACTTCGGCTGGCAACTTCGGAGGGGGAAAAATTCTAACCGCAAATTGCGGAAATGCCTGTCTGGCCCGTCTGCCTCTCTAATTGTCTGTACATAATTTAGGCAAACATTTTTAATTAAGTGCAATGCTCGACGCACCCACAAGTACATGGCTTGGTTTTTAATTCCACCATTAATCTTGCAGGGCCATTGCGAGGTGTGCTCGAGCAGTTTGAGACTCCATAAACAGTTGCCACTTTCGGGAAGTTCTGCTTGCCCAACTTTGTGGCTTGTTGTTTGTGGCCCAGATGGCTATACTCTTTTTCAAATGGCTATATTAACTTAATGATGTACGCCTTTTTAATTGCCCCTAAACTTTCAGATTGTTGGCCATATAAGCAGCCAAAAAATCTCAAACAAAGTCGGTTAATTATAAAATTGGCCCATATCTGAGGCATGAACTTGTTGAGTTACTTCGGCAAGAGAATGAAAACTTGCTCAGTTTGGGAGCCCTGCCGGCTTTCTTATCGCAACGTTTTTGTTTTTCTTGTCTGCGGCACTCGTAACTTTGCCGCAAAATTGCTTGTTTCCGCTTCCGCCTTCACCCGCCCCACCCTCTGGGCCTACTGGCCACTGATAGATGCCATTATGACCTACACTTGGGCGTAAGTTTTCCCTCTTGGCCGCAGACGACGTTGTCGAGCAGCTGAGGCTGAAGCTGCTGGCAGCAATTAAAGCCAATTATTCTGAAATAATTGTTTTAAGCAGATTTCTTGGGCACGCCTTTGTTGTTTAATTTTTTTTGTGTTCCTAATTGTTGGCTGGGGTTGTGATCCCTGATGTCGTGTTTTTCGGGCTTTTCTGGTTGACATTTGAGTTTGTGGGCGCTTAAAGCGATTCGCATTTTCAATTTGCAATGCGAAAAGCTCGTTAAAATAATTTGTCACAGTATTCTGTTTAATTAAAAAGTTTCAAATGAATGTGCGATGCCATTAAATGATTCTTTCCAGCTTCTCTTTCTCGTTTCTCTGCTTTTCTGCATGCCTAAAAAACAATTAACCCAACTGCAGTGCCATGTGTATGTATGTTTGCGGCCGAATTTGTATAGGAAACTCGAAAATTTCCATAGTGGGTGAAAGGCTGGCGAAAAAATGACATCGGCGCAAAAAATGAAACAACATTTCAACATTGGTTTACATTTAATATTCCGATGTTTAAGCCTATTAACTGTGATTAAAAATCGGCCGAAGACATTATCATGCTCAATTAAGTGTATTATTTACGTATTTTATTCATTAAACAAAGGTTCCATTTAAATTAAATATTTGTAAGCTTTTATGCTGTTTTAAATCTATATAATTGATTGAATTATCAGTGGAATTAAGTACATTAATTTTTGATTTTGAAAAAGCTTAGAGTCATCTAGATGTCAAAAAAATAAATAAATTAAAATTATTATAACAATTTAAATTATTTTAGCTTTAAAATGTTGAAGTTAAATTTACGATAGTAGGTTTTTGTCTCAGATTTGAGAATAAACTTTTTCAAATATAATTTTCAATCGTTATCTAAGTGTACTTTTTGCGAATTGGTTTGTTATCATCCAGTGTTTACATTTGCCAGTCTGTGCGACTGCTTTTCTGCATGTGCATTTCTCTACAATTTCATTTGGCAGCCCAAAAAACAGGAGCAAAAAATGTTCTATACAAAATTCGCAACAGCAATGTTGAATGTCTCTATGTGTGTATATGTGTGCGTGGGTGAGTTGCACAATAAAATTTATTGTTGTAGTAGCAATTGTTGTAAGCTCTTTGCATTTTGTGTGTGTGTGTGTGTGTTTGTCACCCACAATGTCCGTCAGGAGCTTCATTGTTCGGCCACATAATTAATTGTCGTAGTTTTCGGGTGTTAAATAATTAGAAAACAAGTTTTTCGGCTATTAATCACTCGAAGTGCGCTGCAAAAAGAGGGGTTTTCGGGACTATCGTGAACCGGAAATGTGCTTCAATTTAATGGGTATGGCCACCCTATTAAGCCTTAAATTAACCTCAACACCCTATCAAATAGCCTAGGAAAATAGCCTCTAATGCGCTCCTTAAGCTCCAATTGTAACCCATTCTAAATCACAACATAATCCCATAATTTACATAAAACGAAGCCAAATCGCTGGGACAAGCACACAAAGAAGGTTGTGACCCCACCAACAGCAAGAAAAACATCCAAAAGTATCTTTCCTACATTCCCCCAACAAACATTGGGCTAACGCAATTTGCCCCACTCAAATATCATTATGTCATAAATTGATGTTGAATCCTTGTTCATTTATGAAATTTTCCCATTTTATTGTGCTGCCGTGCGACTGTGTCTGTGTCTGCGTCTGTGTGTGTGAGAGCGCTTATAAAGTTCACAAGTTCGATTTTTCCCAAGCGCTGCGAGGTCGGAAAACTGAGTGTGTGGGTGTAATAGAATTTAAGTTTTTATGAGTGCCATCAGCATCAGCATTATAGACATCATTAGCATCATCATCATTACTCGATTGACCTTTATAATTGCCAAGGTATCATGTTTAAAGTGCGTTCAATGAGGGCGCCAGAGATGGAAATTTGCATGGCAAATGTCCTTTAAGCAGACAAAGAGATGATGCTAATGAAACGTCAATTATGTGCGACCGTTTACAAGGAGCAGAAGGCAATAGAACAAGTTTTGGGTGGAAGGTAAGGGCTTTGGGATACCCATTAAAAAACCAAATAATATTTTCAAAATCAGTATTTTTTATTTAACTTCGAACAATTTTTTAAAAGTCCGAATAGGGCTAGAACAAATTAAAGATTCGGTTTTAAAAATCTGAAAGTGATTAATCAAAATGGGTTCTATATTAATCCAAAGAAGATTATGAAAGATCCTAACTAGAATACTTTCTTTTGACCTAAAGGTAAAAGTTTAACTAAGTTTTATTTAAAAATTTCGAAAACTTTTTTTAAAATTAAGAAGACAATTTGTGTTTGCTTTTTCTTCAAGATCCGGGATCGGCAAAGATTAAAAGGATCCCTTTTAAAAAAATCTCTTTTTAAACTCATGTAAACACAGTGAATATACCCCTCGAACCCTAAGAATACCGGGTAAAAAACGAGCACGTGACCAACTTTGTCAACGCTTGAAGCATATCCAATTTAACCCTCAAATTGCTGCCATTATGACAGCATCAGGGGCGGCATCAGCATCATCAAGGGAGTGCTACGTAGGAGTATGGAGCGGTGGCAACAGTAGACCCGCTGAGTTATTAGCGAATCGTGATTGGCATAAATCAATGCAGCGCGGGGGATGCAGCGAGCGGGAATGGAACAAATGCACCTGCCGCCGACACTTGGCCAACTCAACTCACTGGCCAGTACTCTTTTGGCCTAATGGGCTTGAAGCCAGTGTAATATTTATGGCCGCCATCCGTCTGCCATCCGCGAAGGTCCTTGTCGATGACATTGTTCCGCTGCGGGCTGCGAGCTGCGGACTCACCCGTAATCCCACTTACATCAAGATGAATGCCGCTGATGTGCCATTTATGCTGAAATCGAAAGCATATCGATCACATTAACATGGCATAAAGAATAGAGAGAGGCGAGTGCTTTGGCGCATTGCAGATTTGATTTGCATAGAGCGCTGGATTGTTAAGAAATGCAAATGCCCGCGCTGGAATAACTCAGCTAAATAGTTGATCTATTTATGTACGAACTCCCGCTGCTGCTGCTGCTTCACCCACCCTTCTTTTTGTATGACAAAACGCTGGACAAAGGATTTAATTAGTTTTTCTTTCATTTGCCATGGGAGCGATGGTGTAATTGCTTTCGAACAGATATCACGACACGCGAGAACATTTCGTGCACGAAACTCGGGCAAAAGCCAAATTGAAAATTAGAGGAAACACGCTGCTCCTGCAGGAAAAAGTGACGACAGGATACGCTAGTTGGGGTTGGGGGCAAGGGCAAAGGCAGCAGGAGCAGCAGGAGGTGCAGGATGGCGATGCCTTTTCTCTAATGAAATACTTGTGTCGTGCGCCTGTCGACATTATTAACAGCTTCCGAACTTTTGAATTTACGAACAGAGCCGGGGAACCGAAACGGGCTGAATAGGGAGCGAAAATGGATTAAAAACTGCAATCGCCAGCGCCAGACACTCAAAGGGAAAATGTGAAAAGTGTGCTAATTTCCATTGAGAGCTGCACTGGAGCAGCAGCATCACAAAGGCAGCGCATGAAAAGTGTTTAATTCAAATAGTGCAGTGCACAAAAAAGGGAGAATTTCCACAAAAGTAGTGCTCACAAATTGGAAGATTAGAAATTGTAACTCAAATGGTTTTCTATTGAATGTGATTTAATTAAACTTATTTTAGAAATTAGATATTTTTACCGAATACATTTAATAAGGACTAATAAACCAAACATACTTTAAAATTTGTTGTCTTCTCTTAGAAATAATCGAACTATTTTTTTTAACTGACGATCGAAATATATCAACACATATTCGTTTTATTTTATTTGTCACTTACCATTTTATTTAGTTGGCTCTAAACTTTTAAGCGCTTTTTTTGGGACTCGTTTGAGATATTTGGATGAAACCTCCACGAAAAATTGCTCGTTGCAATATCTTCTTGAAAAATATTTTTTAAAATTTTTAAATTTAAAATTAGAAATTTGTATTTTTGATTAATAATGCTTAAACATAAATTTTTAAATATAATTTTAGGAATGGTATCTACTGTAATTTAAATTACAAGTAGTTAAAAAACGAACAACAATGCTTTTCCATCGTTTTAAAAACCATACTAATGCTACAAATATTTTTTTCCAAGTGACCATGGCCGTAAAAGTAGCTGCTGTTTGGTTGTTTCCTGTTTGGTTGAGTCAAGTGCACCAGCAGGAGTCGCAGTCAGTTTATTTATTCCCAAAACCAGTGGGTTTCTGCCTGGGATTTGGTGGGGCAAGTGGTGCAGTTGGTGGGTTCGGGTGCTCGCATCGAATAAGTCGCTGCCTTGGCGACAGGAAGCCAATTTATGTGCTTTGTGTGCATTTTTGTTTGAGTTTGCTATATTTTTTATTGGCAGCACAATTTATTCACGAATATGGTTGCAACGGCCAAAAGCCTCACTCTCTACGAGTGTGGGCGATGTTTATTGTATAAAGGATATATGGTATTGCTGGAGCTAAAAATGAGTGCATTTTTTATGTGCCTTTACCCCGAATGCAGAGTCAACGAGTTTGAGTTGTGATGTATGAGGGGTTTTAGTGAAGGCTAGATTTGATTTTTTCTACTCCGGGAATAGGTAATTTGGGAAAATTATGAATATTTGTGGCTTAAATAAGTTTAGCCTTGTCTTTCGTACACTCAAAAAAACTTGATACGAAGTGATGATCAGTTTGATGAAATCGGGGATAAATTGTAACTTAATATAGAAAGCAAAGGAAGAAGAAAATCAAACCATTTTCATTTTTTCAATATTAATTTTACCATGCAGTAACGGTAACAACGATATTACTGTAGAAAATATATAAATATCTTAAGAAATATAATAAAAAGAATTTATAAACTTATAAATTTTACCATGCAATAATGGTAAAAAGGCTTTTACTCTAACAATAATATAAATATCAATCGACATAAATTACTTAATCTTAATATTTCCAATTTGATTTCAGGTGGAGACAATATTATTTATACTAAGCATTCGAAGCTTACCAAGAATAATATCTTAATAAATCAGTTTCTTGCCATATTCATTTCATAAATATCTGGAGTGATACCGCTGACATTGGAAGAGAATCAAAGGCAGATCATCTGCATTGTGCACTTTTCATCCGCCCTGTTGGGCTTATTTTCCCTCCGCATATCAGCAATTTCCGATTGAGCGACAAAGGGCCGTGAAGATGCGGCTCCATATATTTCCCATTCGCTTTAAAGGGACCCTGCTGACATTCCGATGGGGAGTATATACCTTTGGCATTTTCCGAAGTCAACATGCAATATTTGCCGTTTCTCGCTGCTTCGTCCTTTTGGCATTGTTGTGTGCGAAGCTTTTAAAAGTTAATAAATCCTTTTAACTTATTCCATATTTCAATGCCGCTTCTGTGGCGGCTGTGCGCCTGCCTTTTTGCCTTTTCAGTCGCTTAAATCGAGAAAAATGCCAGACGGCGATGTGAGCTTGGAATCAATGGGAATACGATACGAATACTGGCTGAATGAAAGCAATTCTGTTTATTGAACAACATTATTCAAATGGAGTTGGTGCTCGACGGAGATTATGAAGCTGTATTGTCGGTTCGATTTGTTTAACTCAACAAAGCATCATTCATATCAGTTTGCTGTGACAAACAGGACTCATCATTAAAGTTTCTATCTATTTCAATTTCTATTTCAATCTGCCGGCCCACTATATGCATATATATACATTGTAGTAGGCTGTACACAGTGGCCCATAATATATCATTGCCATTGTCAAGCTTTGTCTTCCATTTGCGACTTACAATCCTCGAATATTGCGTTATTTTTGCCGTTTCTGGCCTTACTTTTTTTGATTTGTTGTGGCAACGAACATTTATATTCCTTCTCGTTGCGTTGTGCGGCCTTTTAACGATTCATTTTTTATAAGAGACCGCGCGCCGACTTACAGTAAGCTCGGATTCCTTTCACGACTGGCCCTCCTCCCCATCGCCATGTATTTTTATTATTTATTATCCGTTTTAAATCCCAGCTAAAGATCATTATACACATCAGTGCGTCCGATTGTAAGAATCGCAGCAGCTACTTCTGATTTTCTGATTTCTTGTTTTCGACGTTTTGCCAGCCTCCTTAGTTGGATTCCCCCAACCCAGCAGCCTTCAGAAATTCCCCCAAACCCAAGCAGTTCGCAAGTTTTCACCAGAATCCCCATTCCTGGCAGCCCAAAAAAAAGGGGGGAAGGACGCACAAGCGCAAAACGAGGCTGGCAGGGAAAACGATTTAACTGAAAATTGAGGTTGAACTTAATCATAAATCAATGCTAATGATGCTAAAATGCTAGAAAATTTCCTACCCATCCGGGGACGCCACTCGGAGTGGATATCACGGCCCGTTGAGATGGGAGGTTGGCGGCAGGAGGCTGGATGCTGGATGCTGGCGAGGATTTGCCGAGCTGGCATTTGCCAAGAAACCGCCCACGTTCTCGTCCTTTGGCCACTTGGCAGATGTCTGACTGTCATTTATTACAATTGCTTTGACTTTTGTTAGTTTGTTGTCGCTGGCGTTTTTTATTATGCATCTCATTGCCGGATATCCAGAGTCGAGAATCCCTTGGGAGGAGCTGCCTTGGGAAGTGGTCCCTGGGAAATTTGTAATCAGTTCTTTGATAACACTTTAGCAGTGGGACTCTACTAAGTTTAGGCCAGAAACTTCTAATTTATTGGAAAGGGAAACTAATAGCTACATAGTTCATAATATTTGATCACTTTAAAAGGTATTTTTAGATTGTATATATCAAATTTTATTTATTATTTTTAGATATACATTAAAAATTATTATTTTTTATTAGTAAAAGAAAATCCAATTACTTTACTTTATACTACAAAGTTGATAATATTTCTTAATCTAAGTTTATTGAATAATATTTTCCAGAAATCTCAAGACGATGACGGGAGTTACTTTCAAATTAACTCAAGGGCTTAAGGAAGATCCCCCGCTCCTGTCTAGCCAATATCCGTCGGCCAATGCCCGTATCCTTTTTAATATACCTTTGGCCAAACAAAGCTCCGGACTGATAGCTCGTTAAAGTGACGCCATAAAAGGAGGGCGTAATGTGACGCCCGAGAATTGCAAAATTCATGAAGGCAATGCGAAGAAAATTCAGCTTGAGGTATTGGCCAACTTGGAGAGCCGAAAAATAAGTACTCTATAAAAGGGAGTACAAATAAGAAAAAATCTTTAGGCATTTTAGTTGTATCTTCAAAAAAGATATAAAAATGTATGTAATACTATTTTTTTTAGTTTACAAACCTCTTAGATATATTTCCCCACATTCATCAGTTAGCTAATATATGCCCTCAAAAGGGCATCCTACATGCTGATATATTCAAAGCACTTTAAGTCATTTATATTTCGATAAAAGTGTTTATGCAAATCTTGTAAAACGTAATCGTAAAGCGGACGAAGAACCGCCAACGATACGAAAGCCAATGTCGAAGCCTTAAAGCGCATTACGAGCGCCGCCGGCAGATCGGGGAAAACAGTGGGAAAACCGGGGGGAAAAACTAAATGTGGGTGAAGGAGTGCGAGAGGAATGGCATCCGAGTTGTAAAAATTGAAATAAATGTATGCTGGGACCCACACCGACATATTGTATGCAAAAACGCGGCCGTGTGCGTGTGTATCCGTGGCATAAGTTATGCCTCGCTGGTGGCCAAATGGACAGGGGGTGGCGCCAGACTGCCGCCCACATTTCCACGCAAACCCATCCCACACGCCCTTCTGACCTCAGGCTCCGACCACAATGGAACCAGGAATTTTTGCAAATAGAAAATTGAGTTAGCGGCTCCCCCGAAAAGAAAAAAAAAACAACAGAAAAACAAATGCGTGAGGTGAGGCTGAGGTGCGTTGAATTTGTGGAAATTGCCTTTTTACGAGCATATTAGCATGCGTGTGTGCGTCGCGTGTGCACTGAGAAAATACTTATAAAATGCGAGGTCTTTTTCCGTTTCCGCTGTGCGTGTTTCATTCCGAAGATCCATATAATTAAGATTTTTGATTTCTTTCACTAAAGTTCTCCTTGAGCGTGTTAGATTTTGTTAAAGGAAAATGGGTTCCAATAAAATAATTTTGTTAATAAAAAAAGAATTAAAACACCAAGAAAATTTTCTAAATTCTTAAAAAGTTTGGACCTTTAGAACTTATTTTATGGGAAAGGCTTTTATTTGTTTATGTTTGTGAGTGAATTTAAAAAAAAATTTAAACGAATATTTTACATTGTCATTTCCAAATACACAGATTTTTAAATGTTTACCAAAGTATCTGAAAAGTATCAGAAAGTTTTCTTAGATTTTTTCTATATCAATTCAACACAAAGTAGAAAATAATTGTTTTATAGTATTAATTATTGTAAAATATTTAAAAAAATTGTATTCAACCTTTTTGTTGTCATAGAAGATTATTTTTTCCGTGCAGTCATTTGCATTCGCATGTGTGTGTGTGTGGGACCGCGGCTAATGTGTCCCCAGTGAATGAAGCGGACCCTTCAGGCCATTGGCTTCTCCACCCCCACCCCCCTCACCCATATTTTGGCTCCCCCCTGCAAGTCTTCTTGTGCCGCAGATAAATCAATTTACTTTCATTTCATTCGTATGCATAAAATTTGTCGGGCACAAGCATTTGCGTATACATATATGGCATGCATTCACAAATTTTAAAATAAAATGATTTTCCAAATCTTTTGTCCTCTATTTCACCTTCTGTGCAACTCGAATTTGAATTCCAAATTAGTGCTAGCCCCGCAGCATTATTCGAAACTTATTTTGTTTACCCTTATTGGTACATAATTATTCAATTTGAAGCACTCTCGCTCGGCCGGCGAATCAATTCCATTTGGCCATTTAGGCAACGCTTTTGTGCTCACCTGTATTCTTCCCTCTTTCACCTGTTTGAGTGATGATGGGAAAGCTAACAAAACATTTTCCAATTCATTGGGTTTTACAGTTGCCATCCATTGGCGTCATCAGTGATTTGGGATTGTTGGCGCCCCTTCTGCCATTTGGCGAGATATCTATGGGATCCCGAGTTGTACTCTTTGTCACGTACATTGGAGTGGTGTGTGTGTTTGGGTGAATGTGTGCGAGAGACGTCAACAAATGTCAACATGCGATTTGTCAAATTGTTGAGAAATCTCTATAAATACATATATACGTGGAAGTGCGAGGCAGCAGCGGCTTCCTGCAGAGTTGGTCGAGCGTAAAAATGAAATTAGATTGACATTTGATACATTTCCTTGTTTCCATTCTTATTTTTTTCACCCAGTATGCCTAGCAGGAGAGATTTGCCTATGTGGAGAGCACCCATCCCCGGATCACTGTCACTTTAAATCCCCGGCAGTCTGTCAGTGAGCGCCACCTGGGGGAATATGCATACTTAGCCGAACAGGCGGCGACACACATGCCTCAATATACGGCAAGTGCTTGACATGTTTTCGATTTCCCGTATAAACAAAGAGCACGACAAATCACTAAAGTGAAAAGTGTTCACGAAAATGCGGGCGAAAAAAATACGATAACATGGAAAACAATTTACAATTGACATGTAAATAAGCGTTGGCCAAGGTGGGTGGATGCAAGAATCCCGGGGATTTAGGGGGAAAGGAAGTTCCCTGGCAACACAGCTGGTGTAGTTCTTCAACGTTTTCTTTCCGTTTTCTTGTATATTACATCTTGATAATATTTAAAGAAATGTTATCTCAACTGAAAACACATTTTTAATTAAATAATAAAAGCAACAAAAAAGGTGCTCAAAAGAATCTATTTAAAATCTTATATTAAACTCACTTTTTAATTTAGTATTACTACATTAAACTTATTTTATTGATTTTGTTATAATATTATTTTATTTACCTGGTAAAAATTTAAGAGGTTATTCTTTAGTTGTTATATTTTATATCTGTAATTTAATAAAGTAATTAAAATATAATAGAAGTCAAATTAATCAAATAAATAATAAAAATTTAACCGATTGGCCTTATTCAATTTCTTTCAGCTTGTGCTTTTTTTTTTTAATTAAATTAGCCTTATTTTGCACTGCCTAAGAACATTTTCGTTGCACATAAAGTAACTCATAAATTGATTTAAAATGTAAGCAAATTTATTCTAAGTTTATTGTATGCTGTGGAAAATGTAGCATCTAACAGCTAATGAAAATAAACGTAACAAAAGCAGTACAACTGTAAATATTTAAATGTTACCAAACTTAAATTTAATAAAAAACAATAAGTGAATATTTAAAATGAAAGTGGTACTACTTATTTGAATATATAAATCACTGGTTACTTGACTCCTCTTTCGCTAGTCAATAGTTCGACAGACCGTCTAATGAGGCTCTTCGGGAGACCGCAACACGTTTTGGCACTCAAATATTTATGCGCGTCTTTGGCGACATAAAATATTTAAACACATCATCGCCATGCACTCTGTCAACACTTTCGCCGCCCTTGCCGCGCATAAATTTTGACCTTAGCTCGGCTTTTGGCCCGGCTTTCTGTGACAGCATCAATCTGGGTGGGAAAGCCATCGGCAAAGTGCACACAGCCACCGACCGCCACTCTGGATTTTGACTGCTGGCAGTTTGACAGTTTCTTGCCTAAAACCTGCAACACGCCGCGCTTCATTTTTCTTCATTTAGTGCTGCTGGCTGGCTGACTGGAGGGCTGGCACAACAGCTTGAGTGCAGGCGCCTCTGATTTATCTGCCAGTCAGCTTATAAATATTTCAAGTGCTTGCATTTTAGTGCACGTGTGCCGCATTATCATCATTGGCCTGGCCAAAAGATCCTGGCCGAGGAGCGTCGGGCATGCTTTTAATATGCAACGAAATTTCCCTGGTCCGGAGTGGTTGAGCTGGCTGAGATTTTCGCCCTATAAGACACATGCCAGCTGTTAAAGAGTGCGGTGGCTAGAAGCTGCACTTTATGCACTTTGAGTCAAGCCACACAGCAAATAATGAGAGTCTTCTTTAGTATCCTTTAGGATTTTTTGAGCCCTTTTTAAACTATATTTTTGGATTAATTTAAGGATCATACATTTTTATAGTTTTGAAATCGTTTATAAATAAGTATAGAAGTATGCAGTGAAAAAATAATTTTTTTTTTTTGGGTAATTAGAATTTTTGAACTCAAAATATTTTGTTGCATACTTTTTGACACCTTAAAAAATAAATATAAAAATCCTTTGATATTTTTGACTTCCTCAATAATTTTAGAACTTAGAAAAAAATCTTCTTTATTATATTAAAATTTCAAAATAAATAAAAAATATTTGCACACCCATTTTTCCCTGAAAAAAAAATATGAAATTTGTTTCGGTGCATTGGAAGTTTGGTTCATTATTTGCAGTTATCTCGGTGGGTGGCTCTTTATTGCCATTTGCCGAGGTGACTTAAACTAATTAAAATATTCCACAAAGCCAAAGCATCTTTAAAATGCCATCAACAACATATTGCCAAGTGTGTGCGAGTGTGTGTGTGTGTTTTTCTGAGCAAGTTTACTTTATGGTTGAGGTAATTTAAAGGCACACAGACACAGGGACACGGGAGCACAACAACGTGGGCAATATTAACTAACGCACACACGTACGGACTAAATGAAATTCATGGCATATGTGCGTGCGTTCCATGCGTGTGGGTATCAGTGTGTGGTGTGTCTGGGTGTGTTTGTGTGCCATGTGTCTGTGCTGGTGTGAAGCGACATGCATGGCATGGTGATACGATAGCATCTCTGGCCAGCTCCAGCTTCCTCTTCTTCTCTAACTGCCAACAGCCAACAGCTACTTTTGCCTGGCCGTAACCAAGCCAGCGTGCCAGAAAGTGCTTTCCCTCTTCTCTTTCGCCCTTTTTTTAGTTAAACATTTTTCACAAATTCCTCTGCCGCTGCAGGCCAAATGAGATTTAAAGATGGGATAGGGCTGCGAGACACACACAATTATGGCACTTTCCGCACTAAGTTCTGGCCGCACACACTTGGCCCGGTTTGCATTTAGCTTCTCTCTCTCTCTCTTTTTTTGGATTTTTATTTTTTACTGGTCTGACTTTTTAGCATATTTCCCTTAGCATATTTTTATTTGTAGCATTTATAAGTGAATAAATGCGCGCATTTAAATGCCACTTCCTGGCCCGGTCCAGCAAGGATTTTGGCCTGGCCTGGGAATCATCGAGGCTCATTACGTATGCAGTGGAAATTTTTTTGCAGCTCCTGCCGCCGCTGCTCAGCATTTTATGCACGTCTTGCCAATTTATAAATCATTTTTGTTTGTCTGTTTGCATTTAGCCTGTTTGCTGCCGTCTGTGTGCCTGGACTTGGACATGGTCGGCTACGTGGCGTATACGTAATGCCGCTTGCCGCTTGCCACTTGCATATGTTTGCCTAGTTTTATTCTGGCCCACTTTAGGCCCGTCTCTTGCTCACTTGGCCCATACATTATGATTTATTTTAATCATGATGCTAAATGATTCTTTTCGGGGGATCATCTTTCATTTTTATGACCTCTGACAAAATTATTTTCCTGTATATTCCCAGGTTTGCAATATCAATAAAACTCACGCACTAATAAATCATAACGCGAGCGGCTTATTACCATAGCGAAATTCGCCAAGACAAAGGTGAATCTGGCAGAGATACGCACTCAAAAGCAGAGATACAACATGAATTGCGTTGGTACTTAGTGGGTTGAGTGTGTATTTGACGAGTTTCGGCCAGACTAAAAGCATTTCGGTGTCTCGGTATTAGATTTTCGTGTTATTTTATTGAATTGTTCGCTTCTTTTGGACACAACGAGCTTTCC
Organism: Drosophila mimetica; assembly: GCA_037075245.1. Classification (NCBI taxonomy): domain Eukaryota; kingdom Metazoa; phylum Arthropoda; class Insecta; order Diptera; family Drosophilidae; genus Drosophila; species Drosophila mimetica. The sequence goes on from JBAMCH010000023.1 coordinate 13,624,406, forward strand.
CCGTCGTGGCCACATCCCTTAAAACATAATGCTGCCCCTCATCGTGGTTCATTCGGCCGGCAAATGACCCGCATATGTCTCTCCGGAGTGCGGACTTTGGCACAATGTGTCCGTCTTGAAGGACATTAAATAACACGCAACACTTGAGCGGACACATCCGACTGGACTTCAATCTTGTGTGAATATGGATGGACTTGGCCCGAACAGCTGGCCATCTGCTATGGAGATGCGGAGTTGGTCAGGCAGACTCGGATTCAGATTCAGATACAGATTCAGTGGTGTTTCGGTGGTGCCACAAGTGCGCTTGTTGTCCGCTTGTTGCGCACTGAATTATTTATTAGGCATGTGTTCTCCTGTTTTTGCACTAAGTGTCATTTTGTTGGCCAACAGAATTTGCCTTGTTCCGTTCGGGTTTTCTGTCCGTTTGTCCGCCTGTCTGTCTGTCCCTCAAACACTCTGCTCAAAACCCAAACCCCCAGCCCAACGGCAGACAAAGTGTGTCAAAGTGCTTGAATATTTTATAAGGCCCGCTCAAATGAAGCACACAAATACAATAAGAAGAGCAGAGAGCAGCAGCAGCAGCAGCAAGACGGAATATACGAATAAAAAAATTGATTTAAAGTTGAGCTCTGCTGGCCGTAATTAAACCAGAGATTTGCATAATTTCATTTGCGCCGAAAAGGCAGTAGGGGATTTTGAAATCGGAATGGGGAATATAATAAACTTGCATGTTTCTGGGCATCCAGCAGCCTAGTTTCCTGACTTTTGTTTTGCCAATTCTGTTTCTTCCCTTCGATTTGCAGTCGGCCAAAAAATCAAGCGGGGGGAACATTCCCAAAGTTGCCAGAAAAAATGTGCAAAATTCGCACTCCTCGAAGATTTCATATTTGAGCTCTGGCTCGAACCGGAGCCCAGGCACAGGAATGCAATCAATTTGCAAATTTTCGCTACTTTGCCGCGTTTGCAAATGCTCGAGTATTTGGCTCCTTAGCAGTTTTTCTTACGTTCATACGTACACTGGAGCACATCCCTTTTTTTCTTGGTCCCCCAGTCCGCCTCTATTATTTTCCCCATCGCATTGCCATCTATTTTGTGTTATTTCTGCACTTGGCTGCTTGTCTGGCGCGCATCGAACGCTGAGCCTGAGCCTGTCTATCCGTCTTCGAAAGTGCACGGAAAGAAATAGCGCAGAATTTGGTCAAGGAATCGGTATTCTTTGGAACTGAAATGATTATTTAAATATTCAATTACTATTATTTTTTAAATTAAAGTTTTATTTTATATAAATCTACTAATAATTTTGTTGAAGTGTAAATGCAATATTGTTTTGTTTATTAATACCTACCGAAATGTAGAAGAAATTTTAAAATATATTAAAAAATAAATATATATATAAACAATTGTCCGGTAGATGGAGCCACTTTCAAGCGACTGCTTGCTTTGTCTTGCTAGCCATTGTTTGCTTTAGCTGAGTTATAGCTTTAGCGCTTTCTCTTGTTTCTGTTTCTATATTTAAATTCATTATTTTTGGTATGAATATTATGTTCTCTTTTTCTTGTTTTAATATTAGATAAATATTAGCTATAATTTTCCCCTCAGTGCACCCCTTTTTCCCACTTTGGCAGCCCTGCTTTCTGTTCCATGGGGAAGCGCGTTATGCAAATGCAGCTCCCCGGCGTCCTGGCCATGTTTTGTTGCACTCGCCCGGGCCAAAAAGGTGCTGGTTCGCTGGCTTTTTGGCAAATGGCGTAAAAATAGTTCACAGTCCGCCGGAGCAATCGAAGCCATCAAAAAGGGCTCACTGATCATTCGCTTGGGGGGAGGGAGTGGGTGAAAATGCACTAATGAAAACTAGAACTGGGATTTCGCACTTTCCTGGAATACCTCTATATGCATGGCTTCTTTTTCCTGCTCCTGCTCCTTTGCCGGCACTCGAACATTTTTCGCTTACATTTGCCATGTGCCATGTGTAAAATCGACAAATAATGGATGCCTCTGCTGGCAAAGCGCATTTGAATATCAATTCAATTGAATTCTTTGTGCTGTGGCTGAGGCTGATTCTGAAGTTGAGGCGTCTCCAGCTGGGGATGCTGCGGTGCATATTTCCTTGTGGCCGTGGCTCTTCCTTCGGCATCCTGGCAATATACATTCCCCACAGCGTTATGCAAAGGAATTCGTAATGTGGCAATGGGTTTCTGCTCGCCACCTTATGTGCAATAAATTGCAGCGAAAAATGTTGCATACTTTCAGGCCATGTCGACTGGAATTTCCACTCGACTTTAACTGGGCTTCTTTTTTGGCTGCTTGACGTCAGGCAATTAATAAAACTTTTCCATCATCACAAATCAAAAAACAATAGGTACTTATTTTTAAAAAAAATTAATCATTTAAAATTTCAAATCAAAATTCTACTTAAAAAGGTTCCAAAAATAATGAATAAAATGCATTTATTTTGTAAAAATATCTATTCAAACACATTTTTAAATAAAGTGTATTTTTATTGTAGTTTTTTTGTTAGAAAGTTCATTTTCCTTTGAGTGATTTACGGATTTGCATACTAAGCCCAGATAAAAATGCCATTAATTAGCCTGTTTCAAATCAACCAACACATTGCACTTACTTCTGTGTAAGTCTGCCATTTCTATATATGTACACATATTCGAAATAAATTATTCTGCTCACTCATCAGCATTTTGCGCTGTTATAAACACGTTTTTAATTAAAATTGCAAAAACAGGCAGAACATAGATGCGGCCATAAAGGCAAACGGCAAACATGTGTGCGAGTTTGAGTGGGAGCTGTGCTGGGGGGTGAAAAAATATGATGGCAGCAACTTCAATTAGCACAAAATAAAAGGCAATTCCAAGTAGAACAAAGCCAGCAGCGGCAACAAAGTCACAAACAGACAGAGACCCACTTTTCCCCGGCGAAAGAGATGGGGCGAACTGGAGCGAAAGAGAGAGCGCTGCCGGAGCGCACAAAGAGGCGCAACAGTTTTAGCAATAAAATGGCAAACACGTAATCATCGCCGCCTGATAAATGTGCGTGCAACAACAGTCATGGCTACTCCTGTGCAGTGAGAAAAACAGGATGTGACTTAGTAAGGCCTTTGATTTTTGAATCTAATAACTTTTAAATACGATGTTCTAAATTAATAAAATCGAATTCCAATTCAAATCAAACAACTAAAAATAGACAAATATTTTTTTTTAATTTATTCGACATTTTATAAAATAAATAAATGTAATGTTATTTCTAAAATTAATCTCACATATACCTTACTGATTATATTTAGTATTTTACGTTTGAGAATTGAAGAAGGTTTATAGTAAATACTGTTCTAAAAGTAAAGATAAATTTATAAATTCTTTCAATAAAATAGATTATATAAATATATTATCTTATCCCATGAATCAAAAATTAATAAACATTTAATTTAGCTGATTTTTCTCTGTGTGCTTTCCAACGAACCATATTTAGCTCACATCATCGACCTTCAGCATTTGCACCATATTAATGAACTGGCAAGCCCGCATCGCGTATCCGCCCCGTTCCCGCTTTCATTACGATTCATTCGTAATTTCGCTATTGCTATTCAGGCATCGTTCGTCCTTTCGGATGCTAAATAAAATGCGAAATAAATACATATGCTTGTGCTGGGGCTTTGTGTGAGTAGCATTTGCCACTTAGCGGCAGCAGGTTATACAAATTGAATCAAAAAGAAATTGTTTACAATTTATGCTTGCCTTTCAAATCACGGGCAGCAGCAGCGGCAGCGCGGTGAGAATAAAATGCGAATCCTATTCAAATGGATGTCGCAGCAGCAGCAGAAGCATGTGTGATTGTGTGGAAATTCGCAACATTTTAACCCCTCACGTGCCAGGAATGAATTTGCTGAGGTCTCTGTGTGTGTGTGTTTGAGTTTCAGCCAAGGCATCGGAATTGTCCTCACGTCTAGACATAATTTCTTCAATCATTTATTACCTAATTAAGTGGAAGTATAAATGCCAAACTCAGCATGCCAATGGGCGTGGCGGGTCAAAGGGGAACGGGAAGGCCAGGATGGCAGGAAGGCAGAAAGGAGGTCGTGTTATTTTCGTTCTCTTCTGGGCCACCGCCTTTTGTATGCGAATTAACTGGCAAAATTCCAATGATTGACCTTACTCTTTGTTGTTCGAGTATCGCTGTATGGGTATGGGTATGTAGGATGGGTGTGTGTTTTTGTGAATGTGCCTGTTCTTGGTACTGTGATTGTGGGTGTGTGGAGTGCAGTCGAGTGGTTCCCAGGAAACTTGAGTTTAAGCCATGAAACGGCGTTGCCTTGAGCAAGTGTCTTTGTCTTCGGCTCATCTTTTGTTCCATGGCCCCGCACATACAAAAGCATTGTGTGTGGTTGGCTTTTCTTTTCTTTGCTTTTCTGCTGCCGCCTTTTTGCCCTTGTTTACCCTGGTTTGTTAGCGAGTCTTCAGGTCTTCTTCATATTGCGCTGTCTTTGTTGTTTACCGCCCCTGTTTCCCATTCAATTCCAGCACTCCCAGTCCACCACCAGGGTATTGTGTGGCCCGGCTTTGTTCGCCTCGATAGTGTCACATACTTAGTTGCCGATCACTGGGAGGCTTTTTGGGGGTCAATAATGAAGTGCACATCGAGAGTCATGTGGCCCAGAAAGAAAGAGGGAAAAGAGGAACAGAAACCAAAGCCTTTAAAATATACAAACCGATTTAGTTTGACTGTTTTTATATTACTTTTTCAGATCTTAGGAAATCAGATTCAGATATATTTATCTTATGTTCTCCTAATCATAGTCTCAAATGTATTATTACTTACCGGTATAATAAATATCTCATACCATTTCAAAAAATACACCATTCTTTAATTTCTATATTTTGTGGTTTTCTTTATTTTTTTGCATTTGTTCTTCTTGTTGCTTCACTTACATTGTTTTTATTACAAATATGCCATTCGCTTTGCTTTATTTCATAATTTATATTTAGATTTATCTTTAGCTTTATCCATGTACCTCAATTCGGTTGTATACGCTAACATAAAGCCCACTTACTTACAAACACACACTCGTATGCATTCCTAACATATCGTATATATATATCATTTACTTTTTAGGTTTCAACTTACAGCTTTAAACTTGAAGTGTGGCTCTCTCGTATTCCTCATACATAATTTTCAAAGTATTTCCTCTGCTTTACGTTTATTACGATGCCCCTCCGATTTTATACGTATCCATGCTACAGATTGCTATTTGAGTGCTAGTTTTCCTTTTGCATTTTGCTTGCTTTTTACATTAATGCGACTATTTTGTAATTTTCTTCATTTCCATTTTGTTTTTCCTTTTCCTTGTTCGCTTTTCCTTACTATTTTTTGTTCGTTTATCATTTTACTTTAACGGTACTTTACATTGTAGCTACGCTTTGTCCGCACCCTGAAAGTGAGGGGATGAGATGATACACTGATATGCTCCGAAACAATAACGACTTAGTTGCTGCTTTCGTTGGCCATTAAACGATATGGATAGGATAGCAAATGAACCGAATCCAATGCCCCAACAATTCTACTAATTAGCCCTACTCCTGGCCCTATTCGCGATAAGTTAGTGCCTTAATTTCGTCTAATATTTAGCTAGAAGATTTCTCAAGCAGGTTTCCCAATAAACTATACACTTCTCTGCCGTTGCTGCCTATATATATATAGTTGTAGGTTAAAGCGTTGCTTTTTCTCTAGAGACTATTAAAGTAGTTTTCAATGCTCTCTAACGTTTGTAACTCTTTACGCATACGTATATCTATTAATATATATATATATATATATATATATTTATTTAGGGGTATATTTGACTTAGATATGCTGCGGTTAGCTTTAATTCGTGTCAACAGTGTTATAATTTGCCAGGATATTCGATAGTGATATGGTTTTAGCCCTTGGTGTCTATATTACAATATCTTTTGTCTAACTGAAGCGCAGGCTAGGTAGGCTAGGGTCTCTTGCCAAATATCGTATAGGTATAGGTATTTTTTAGTATATATATGTATGTGTATAAACATAATACATATCGCCGAGTATATGCATTAAGGAAGACATTTTTTCATGATTGTGACCATTCTCAATATGCGCACGTTTCACACTGCTGCAAGTTTCCGCTTCAAATGGTCAAGCTTAGACTTAAAGTGAGTAGTGCGTGAGTAGCGTGGGTCGATTATTCATTATAGGGATTCCATTCACTCAGGTATTGTTACTTCTTCTATTTACAATAGCTTTGTTCCTCGCTCTCACACACTTTATTTAAGGCTCAACTGAAGTTTCGTTCAATATACATAGAGTTCATCCTAGCCGTTTAACGTGAATCAAGTTCTCATTTCATAGGGTTGACCTAGGCATGTGTATAGTATCGTTGTAAATATTATGTATAGTAAACTATGTACAAAAGATTCGAGCAATCGAGGGACATTGTAAGAATTTTGTTTCTGTGTAAAACTCGTTTAGGTGTTCATATTGATATGTACTGTTAGTAATTAATTACGTAAATTGAGTTCAAAGTGGTAAGAGTATGTACAGCGAACTGAAACGGTAATCGGGATACAGGATTCAGGATTCAGGACTCTGGGGTAAGCAATGAAACCTGTTGAAACGAGGCGAGGTCGTGGCTCTCGGCCCGGTGAAATTGTGGCAACAATCGAAATGCAGTACGCATAATTGATAATGAAACCTTAATTGTTTTCGCGCCTCCAAACGAAACGGAAAACTATGAAATAAATTAACAATAACGTTTTGCACGCTCATCCGCGAATTTCGAATGCGAGTGCGAGTGTTAAATGAGTTCATTCGCACGTCTGACTATTATTTGTTTGCCCGGCAGGAGGAGAAAAGCGCAGGCCAGGAGGCCATGAGGCCACATTAAAATGTAATTAAAAATCAAAAGAGAACTGGCATATCCAGGAGAGGCACTCGCATCCTTCAACAAAAGTAAACAATGTTAAGGCGGTTAATAATTCTTTTTAATTGAGGCGGCCAAGAACTTTATAGAGCTTAAAGAGCAAACAATGCGAGCGATGCAATTGTTGTGGGTTAATTGTTGTGTGTGTGTGTGTTTGGGTGCGATAATGACAAGCGGACGGACGGACAGGAGTTGTGTGTGTATTGTTTACCGTATAAAACACTAGCTACGGATAGTACTTAATGCATATGCCACCTATATACACGCCACATCAAATCCAACTATCGAGTTCGCCTCTGTTATATGCTAACAATATTATTATGTAGACAGCAGTTTCCTTTCACATTAAATTATAGATTAATCTAGATGAGTTCTAGGCGTAGGTATGTACGTGTATGTATGTATGTTCTATAAGTTTCCTATATCCCATAATGCTTCACATATGTTTTTGTTTGTATGTACGTATCAAAAGAGACAGCAACATCGTCAAAGGTCAACAACAAAGCTTCACAAAAATCGCAGCTAAACACAGAACTAGCCCCTAGATGTATACAACACATTATGAATACGCTATGTTAAGAGTATGCACCATATCATTTTATAGTTTATAGTTATCGCTATCGTCGTTCCGCATATCGTCGCATACCGCATACTATGCCTGGCGCAGTTTCCCACCGAAGATGATGATGATCCCCCTACAAATATCTACTACATACAGTTATGCAATTGTCCTTGCTCTAATCCTTCAGCTATGCGGCTGTCATGTCGCCACATCGCTCATACGCAGCGTTGTCCAGCTGGAGAGATACGCCAGCGCCAGCATGGCCGCGAACAGCAGCCGGCGGCACTCGCATCCGGCCAACTGGCCCGGACCGTGTCCACTCCGGGCCGCCGCACTGGTGCTCTCCGGCCAAACGACCTCGACTTCGGACATTTTGAAAATGCTCAGCAGTCGGTGGGATTGGAGTTCGCTGTGCTCGCTATTGATTTGATGACTGATGGTCTTCAGTATCGCGGTGCACTCGTCCTGCAAACAGCCAGATAAGCAGTAATAGTCGTCGATTGGATTAGTTGGAGAAGTGGATTTGCTAACATTTAACACACAGAGGAAAATTTGGGGGCTCTTGGGAAGCCATTTTCTTGGAAATATTGACTCGAACTTTAATAACTTATCTAACAACCTATTACTAAAATAAATTAGAGATAATTAACTATTCTATTCTATTTTAAAATGATATTATTATAATACTTAAAATTATTATGAAATTTTAATCAAAAATTATTCTAAGAATCTTTTTCTTGGGAAGTAAAATTAAAAATATATTTGTATAAAATATATTTAGAAATGTTCAATTTTTGATAAAAAAATTTAATTAATTTGCTTAAAAGTACTGTAGTATTTTAGGAATTTAATTATTTTACAATAATGCAACTAAAATAATTTCAATAATTAAAATCCATATTTTCTGGTAAAGCCAGTTCAGAAAAAATACCCCAAAAACATTTCAATAATTTTAGAAATAATTTAACTGTTGCTTAAAGCCATTCCCCTTTTTCTCTGTGCATCTGAGAGTTGCCTGCGGCATCTTAACAAACCTTCTCCTTGCGCAGCAGCTCAATATCCTTCAGTTTGCCGTCGTGCGGCAGTCGCGCAGCAATGATGATGTTCTCCTCTGTCATATTGAACAGCGTGAGGGTGCACTGCGTCTGAGGAGGGAGCAGAGTGATACGGCGACGGAATGCAATTAATATATTGCTGGCCATACTTTATTATGCGATCGCTGGACCGGCGGCTTACCTGATTATCGATGTATGTGGTTACGTACTGCTGCAGGGCGCGCACGGCATCCTGGACGCCCAGGTTGGTGTGGGGCCGCAGCAGCGCCTCATCCGCTGCACTGTACCCGAGCAGCAGGAATATCCCACCTGAAAGCGAAGGGAGGAGGGTGAAATATGTAGCGAGTGCAGCATCAATTGCAGCCAACGTAATTTACTGCCGGGGATCCGCGCACGAAAACGCACGCAAGTGGCGTGTGGCAAGTGGACAAGGACCACGCAACCTTGCTGCCACAATGGGTACACTTTTTTTGTGTGTGTGTCAAATAGGGTCTAAAGTGGCTCCTCACCGAAGGAGGTGCCCTGACAAAGGCTTTAAGGAAGTGTGTGCACAGTGCACTGGGAAGTAAATCGGATTTAAATTTGTCAAGGTGATGGCAAGAAGCCGATTTATTTAGGAAAACAAAATTTGAAAAATATTGGGGATCTTGCATATTGAGTAAAATAATATTATTTGAGTAGAAACGATTTTTTGTAGAGTGTTGATAAATGCATGTGTTATATATGTGAATGTCACAGCACCCAAAAGTTAAGAAGTATTTAAAATAAATTGATCAAGGTCATTTCTTAATTTTTACACGTTTGGAAAAAGTAAATTTTTAAAGAGAGTTAAGTAAATTTAAAAATATATTAAAATAAAATATTCCAAAATTGCTCTTAATTATTCTCAATGGTTAAAAAGTAAAAAAAAATTAAAGGGTTCCTAAATTTATCTTGGATCTATCAATTCTTATTTATTGTTAATTTATACAAAAAAAAATAAATAAAATCAGTGGGAATAGATGAATAAAAATTAATAATTTTTGAATTTTAACTTTAAAACTAGAATTTGAATAGTGTAGATATCTAAAAAGTTCTCCGCAGGCAGCACGCAAAAATGCAGCTGCATTCCTCCTGACAGCCGTGCCTCGTCATCGCCTGTCGCCAGCGATAATCGCTAAGTGCTTAACGCACAGCGAAACTGACACGCCACCGCGGGATGCCCACAATAATGCTGCCAGGCTACGTACATATATCCAGGCATTCTTTGGCATGGTAAAAGAAAGCCAGGGAACTAAGGAACCGAACAACTCACCTGGCAGAATGTACTCCCCGAGCGGCGGCTTCATGCAGATGAAGCGGCCCGAGTAGCACAGACAGCGGCCGCGGAACGCCTGGTAGGCGGGGGAGGCGTGGCTGTAGAAGGCGAGGGCGGTGCGGCAGGGGGCGAATGGCACGCAAAGGGCGTGGCAGGTGAGGATGAGCGACTCGCCGCAGCTGCACAGCTCACTGCACTCGACGTCGTCCAAGGAGTAGATCTGTAACGAAAGAGGAATTCCCCGCGCAGGCGAGGAGAAGAAAGCGATGAGTGAAATGTAAAGTGAGGGTACATTACGTATACGCCGGGTGTAGTCATAATTAAATGATGGCACAAACAAAAGCGAAATTTATTTCCCCCCTTTATTTCACTGTGCCAGCTGAATTTCTATTTATATTTCATGATTCCCTATTTTCCAACAGCACGTGCCGACACGTGCGGCACTCGTATCCAACTTTTCATACGAATATTTTCAACTTTTTAGCTGACTGGCCATTTTCTCCGGCTTAACTTTTAGTTATGTAAATGCACTAAAAAGCACTTTCTCAACAAAGCGGGGAAATAAATGAAATATTAATTTGCACTTGCCATTTTAATTTAAGTGCGTTAATAAATACAGCACAATTAAATGGTTGGTATATTTTTGGACTCTGACTTCTGTATATTATTTGTAATAGTTCTTGATTTGTCACTAATTTGTGTACTTACCCGCTTGCTGCTGCCTTCCCGAATAAGTTGATCCGACTGCCGTGGTCGCTGGACAACACAGTTTCCTGCAAGTAAACGATTTTATTTGAGAGCTTAATTGATGGAATAATTCATTAAACCAATTTTGCCATGGAGAAAGCTCATTCATAAACCATTTAAACGCCTTTAATGGAACTTAATTCTCACTCTATTTGCAGCACGTTTTCGGGGATTTAAGTGTGTCTGTTTTTTTGGTTCACGACCATGGTCTTGACTTCACACCACCCACAAGCGGACAGACATCCCTTTTTTTTTTGGTGGCAGCCAGCGTACACAATGCGACCCTGCTGCCACTCATGCCCAAATAACGGATGTCCGCCACTCATGTGGAGCATTCATCATGTCATCAACGCCATTACGACTTTTTCCTGGCCAAAAAGTTGCCCGGGCGAAGGGTTTCCGTGTTTATGTAGCACAAATTTGCACATGCACACACACTTGAGGCCGGGAGAAGAAGACTTTGCCACTTAATTACCACCAGTGGGCAAGTTAAACTGCCAAGATGCAACTTAACTGCCACCTGGGGCTTTGCCATCTAATCAAAATCCCCATTTTCGGGCCAACTTCGCCAATAAAGCGGCCATAGCAAGCACATAAATAATTGAGACTCCCGTGTAGTGGGCAGTGCTTTCAAATGGTTAAATATAGTTTTAAAATCTCCACCTCGCCGCACGAGCAAAATCAATTATAGATGAGACACAAACGGGTTCGGCTGCGGGCCAGAAACATTTCATGCAAAATTCAAAGCCAAATGTCCCAAGTGTCTAAATAATTACAACGGTCGAGCTGACCACACGGGATGACGAAGTGACCAACTGACTGACAAACGGGCAGACTGATGGACTGACTGGTGGGCAAACAAACAAACAAACTCATTTACATTTTTAATGATGTTTGCAAACACGTTTCGACCCCGGAGTCCCGGTGATAAATGAATGGACTGTAAACGATGTCCTCGGCAGGAGGTTTTAAATAACGGAAGTATTATCACAATGCAGTCGAGTGATATGTGTGCGTTTGGCATTCAAAACCTAATCGGATTTGCCAATGGTTCGAGGCTCACAAGATACTCGTGCCTTTCATGCGTTTTGGCGCTCCTATGTGTGGGTGTATTCGTACTCGTATAATTGCCACATCGGCCGAAAGCAAACTCATTTCCGGTTATGCGTTCGAATGTGCGGGCTGGGAAACCATATTGCGGATACTGAATTTTAAATGTTTGGCGCACAAAATATTAAAATAATAATCACGGCCGGCGCTGAGTTATGCTTTCAATTAGCCAAACAACCGCAGTCACCGCATCAATTATGTTGAAAACTTCAAAACGGAAACGATACCCAAAAGTACAAAAATTAAGAGTGATGGGTGTGTGCACAAAAAAACAAAACTGTCTGCCTTATGAATGTTTTATACGCGAGATACCACAGCATTTTAATTATTTGAAAATGCTTGCCCTTTTTCTAAAGTTTTATGGTAATTAGTTATTTTTAAAAATTACAAATTAACTAAGTTTGAAAAAGTAATATAAAAAAATGTAATATTTAAATGTTACAATATATGTATATTGTAAAAACCCGAAAAAAATTGATACGAAATTATGATCAATTTTATGAAATCCGGGATCAATTTGGACTTAATATCGCACATATCAATTTGATATGATCGAAATGTAAACAACATTTGTGTCCTTCTCGCTCCCACTTTCGTAATTTGAGGAGCCATATTGCTTCTTCTTCTGCTTTTTCGAAGTCGGAGAATCTCGAATCGATAACATTAAATTTTTCAATATCTATTTTATATTATTTCATGGTAAAAAAGTAATGTGTATAGTATTTTCTCCTGACTTGTTTTTTGTATAAAAGCAAAAGAGAAAACTCTGCTTTATCTGTTTGTTAGTTTATCTTTAAAATTTTTTCCAGTGCTACTAAATAATTAATATAATGATGGTCACAAGTTTAGATGACGCCCTTGAGAATCTCTCAATATTTGGCCCATAATTGAGGGACAAAAGGAGTTATGTTTTCCTGACAGATACGACCTCAATTGGATGCCCGCTTCCAGCTCACTGGGCGGTCCAATTTATTACCCACTTGCATTTACTTACTTGGCGGCTGTGTTGTTGTCGTGGTGGCCATTGTTGTGGTTGTTGTGGTTACCGGCTCCGTGATGCTGATGCCCACAAATTCCGTTGTTTCCCTTGGGTCGACGAAAATTACTGGATCATCGAAATCTACACTGCCGCCACGTCCCTTTCCGCCATTTTTACGTCTGCCATTCGAGTTGCCGTTACCATTGCCATTTCCATTTCCGTGTCCATTGCCGTTGCCATTGTGATAATCGTCATTTCCGCCATTTCCGCCGCTCTCGACATTTACGCTGGGCAGCGGTATTGAATCGGGCGGATCGAGATAATTGTGTTCCACCGATGTTGGCTCTGATTTCTCTTTTGGCTGCCGTTTTCACCCACATTTTTTGTTCGGTTCGGTTTTGCGTTTCGTGGTTTTTCAATTTTGTTGTATGTTTTTTTCCCGGTTATTTTTATTTTTTTGTTATTTGTTTCATATTTGTTGTTTCGCATTTTTATTTATTTATTTGCATTTTTTGTGGTTTTTGCGGTTCATTGTTGCAATTGTTTGGGGAGGAAGAGAAAAGATGTTAAAGAGTTTGAAAACGAATGCGGATATATTCGTATATATATATTTTTGTGTGTGTGGGGGAGGGCTTAATCTTTTTGCCGCTCCGGCAGCAAAGGCAGCAGCATTGGCTGCAGGTCAGGAATTGATTGCTTTGTCGGTTTGCCAACCCGAGGAACTGGGCCACAAGCAGCAACTGAAACAGAGTTTCACTAGGAAGCGTACCTACACTCGGAAAAAGGATGGTTAAGTTTTGATCTTATGTTGAAATGGTATTTAATAATATAGAAATTATGTATTAGAGTCAATTTGCTAGGTTTAAAAATCAAAATCAATACATTTTTAAGATTAAAATGGATTTTAATTAATTTCTTTGAATAAAAGCTTTTTTTTAAGAACAAAAAAAAAAACATTAAAAAATTCATCGAAATTACTCTACAAATTCGTATAACCTTCTTTAATACACACATTTATTATGTAGAACAATTTTTATTAAAAATAATAAATAAAAACATGATTTTAAATGTGTTTTTTAGGAACTTTACAATTTCCGGTAATATATTTTTTAGTTTTATAGTTCGATCAAAAGCGGTAGCATCCGTTCTCCAAGTGCAGGATACGGTGGTCTGGACTAAAAGCAGAATCCGGGGCAGAGCCGAGGGTGTGGACTCTGGTTTGACCTGGCATGTTGTGTGGCATATTGTCCGCTTTGCCGTTCGCCCAGCCACGCCTCCGCCGCCCCATTTGAGCCACTGATTGAGTGCTGATTGGAAAACAGAAAACGAACCGACCGACGGACTGATGGACGGACGGACAAACGGACAAGCGGACAAGGTGAACGGATTGCGGGGACGTTGGGGGAATTCAGAACAGGTAACTGTTGTTGATGCTTGTTAAAATCGAACCGAACCAGACGACGATTCGAATGGGATTAACCACTAGTTGACCGCAGCGGGGCAATTAGGACCCAAATGGGAGTATCCGACGCCTAAGTAGGCACTCACCGCACTGACGTCCTTGAAGATGTGCGTCGCCGGCTTCCTTGGCGTTTGCCTCGGCTGCAGGCTGGTCGTCGTCGTCGTTGTTGTTGTGGTGGGCGGAGGTGGGGGCGGTGGTGCTCGCGTAGTCGTCGTCGTCGTTGTTGTTGTCGTCGTGGTGGTCGTCGTTGTTGTGGTGGTTAGGAAACCAAGCTCAGCCAATCGCTTCATATGGAAATCCTTTTGAGCCTCAACTGTCAAGATTCCAAGATGGTGGGAGTTAATGAGCGAGCGAAGGAATTCAGTGGGAAACCAATGGAAATGGTATAGTACTTAATTTATTTTTTAAGAAAATGTAGTTTCTGATTTAACCTTCCTTAAATTTGATATATTTCTTTGGTAAAATATTTTTAATAATTATTTATTTATTTATTTTTTTATTTATTTATTTCAAAACATTAGCAAATATCTGCCAATATAAAACATAACTCCCACCTCCGCCCAAATTTAATATTTGTGATAATTATAGGCAATAAAAAAATTTAATTCTTTTTAAACCAAATCGTAACTAACTTTTTAAAATAATTATTTTTTTTTAAAGTGTTAAATATTAGAACTCTTTAAAATATTTATAAGTGCAGTATGAACTTACCAACACAGGGGTTCATCCACAGGAGGCGCCGCCATCCCACGCACTGGTACAGGTGCTGGGGATCCGTACCTTGGCAGGCACAGGTCGTCCTCAACATGGTGCCCAGAATGCCAATCATGGCAGTTCGACAGCCACTCGGCCTGCCGGCACATTTTTTGGTCACGCTATCCACAGCACAGGCCTGCTCGTAGTACTCCAACTTTAATCTATAAGACAAAATGTAAATAAAAATTGCAAAAAATGTTTTTAAGCGTTAATTTAAATATATAAAAATTAACTATTATTTTTCCATTTTTATTATAAACTGAAATAGACTTACTTTAAAGCATTTTATATAAAAGTAAGATATTTATTTACATTTTATTGTTCTACTTAAAGTTTCAAATTTCTCGAAAGCAAACATCCTCACACATTCTTAATGTTACCATGGTGCCATGACAAGCAGCCTCGTAAAACCCTAGTAAGCTCCCCAAAGAAGATGCCATTCCTATTTCCATCAGTGCGTCAGTTAGCTGCAGATGCAGTTCTCCTGGTGGAACGACCCCCCTCCGGCGGAGATTCCTGTGATAAGTGGCCGTTACCTGCACTGCAGCTTCTCTCTTGCCTGAGATTGATGTCGACCAATTTGTGCCGGCATTACTCTCGGCATTGTACGGCATTTCATCGTCTTGGGCGAACACCCATCCCGCTGCGGCATCAGGGCGACTGAATTTATGAGGCCCCAATCTCAGGCATTCGTGTGGTGATTTTCGGTCAAGTGTTATGCGACGTATGCGTAATATTTCAATAGCAGTCTATCGACTCAAGGCGACGACTGGGACATTCCAATCTGATGGAATATTGCCTAATTGTGGTTGCAGGTCCGGTGTCTGCAACAAACACCGCCAATCTAGATTTACCGCAACTGACGTTGAACTGATTCGGTCTAAAGTTAAACCTTTTTGAACAGTTTATTTGCATTTGAATGAATGAAAATGAAAATAGTATTTATTTATTTTATTGTGATTTATATTAAACCTCACTGATTTTTGTTTGATTTTAGTTTATTATGTTGACTAATCAAACAAAAATAAACATTTGGTAAAACGCTTTTTCTTTAGAAGTTTTTAAAATAAATTAATATTTTTCATTTTATTGAAAACTGGTTCTGTTCAATTTTCTTCTTATCCTCATAAAAAAATCTATGAACTCAACTTGAGTTTTTTAGGTTACAGGTCTTCCTTAGAAAAACGCCACTGAAATGCCATGATGTTTTTGCAGGGATTCTTTAAAAACTTTTTCGTTTGCCATTCACCAGCAGAACTTTTGCAGCCTTAAAAAGTGCATATTTCTATATTTCCACCCTCTTATCTCAATCTACGAGTGATGCAAAAGCTGAGATTTTTTTGCACTTTCTTGGTTGCGTAATGCCAGCAACGTTTTGTGCAACCGAAAGCTGCAGTTTAAGACGTCAGGGCTGCAGCTTCGATGGCAGCCAAACAAATGAGCATTCGCCCGCCGGAAACACGTTCGTAAGAGGCACGTGTTGGCGCACAACGCGTCGTATACGTAATAAGTCAACATAAGCACTCCACACGTTGCCTCGAACTTCTCGCAGGAGAGGCGCCTTTTGTGCCCATCTCCCCCTCTTCCCCCGTCTCCCACCCGTTAAAGCATACAAAATGAGCGTCATTAGTCCAATTTAGTTGTTTACCAAAGCAAGTGCGATTCACTTAAAAGGCAATTAATTTCCACAGCCACAGCTACGACCACGTACTTTGCGGTCGTTCAGCCGTAACATGACAACAAACAAACTAACAAACCTCCCTCCCAAACCACCCACTTCTAAGCATGTGCAACCGAGCTGATGGAAGCTGCAGGGTGCTGCATCGTATTTATAACTTAACTTTGAGTTTGACACATTCACGCGGTCGGGCCTGCAAGTTTCCAGTCGCCGCCTAATGAAGAGCATGCTTCGCGGAGATTGAGGAGTTGCTCTCGGCAAACTGGTAATTTTATGCCCCGGAATTTCGGAGCAGCTAACAGGCAACAGCTAAGAGGCAACAAGCCAACTAGAAGGAACCCAAGCCCGCGCCACGGTGTCAATTTAACGAGTTCAGCTGAGTGCCATCAAAGTTGCGGCCTGTGCTGACTTTGCTGTGGCTAAACGCCTCTAATTCAATATCACGGCGCGCCCGAGACTAAGTCTGTGAAACTCAATTTGGCCTAATTGAATTGGCGGTGAAATTAAAAACACGTTTTTTGGCAGTTTCACACATGTGATTGTGTTGATAGAAAGTTTGGTTCCAAGTTTTTGAAAGTTTTTTGAAGAGAAAATAGAAATACAGTTTCTACGAAAATAATTAAAAAGAGTAAGGAATATTATTAAATATTATTATTAATTTTTTAATGTTTAAAAAGAGTGGGTATACCAAAAGTTAATGGTATAATGAAACACTCCTTTTGGCTATGCAGTAAAAATGTTAACAATAAGGCTTTTACTTCGAGAAAAGATCTTAATAAAATTAAACTGTAAACAAGGATTTACACTTAATCAAAAAATAATTTAATTTAATATACAATAAAGCAGTCAAGGTAATGCCATTTTAGCCAGGCAACTTTATAGCCTGAACGTATCCACCATCACGGTCAGGAAATATACGTAGCATCGCGCATATTTCCGGTTCCGCTTAACGCTTAACGCCCGATTTTTGAATTATGACCCTTGACCCAGACCAACACCCACCTGCACTCGCGATCCTCCTTGCAGCTGTCGGCGACCACGTGACAGGCGGGCGGTGGATGGTAGTAAATGCCATTGGAGCTGGCCGGATTACTGTTATCGGGCGGTCGCTGCGCGCACACTGGATGCAGTTTTTCCTGTGCAATCATGCACATGTCGTGCCGATTGCCATTGCCGTTCTGCTGGCCGCCGCCGCCGCTTGTTTTTCTGAAACCAAGGGAACAATGGGTTGGTTGGTTTGGTTGGGTTTGCCGGTTGCAGTGCCACCACCACTCGGTTGCCCAGCCACTTACTTGCATAGACAAAAGGCGATGTCCAGATTGAGGTCCTCGTGGGGCCCCTTATAGAAGGCCTGCAACGAGGACATGCACGCGTTGCGATTGCACCGGTGCAGCTCGCAGTGCGTCAGCATTGGCTGAAGGGACGTTGAGCAGGACGGATCTTCCCGGCAAGTGTCCAATGCCGTGTGGCAGGTACTCTGCAGGGGGAAATACACAGCGAGAAAAAATGGCATTGGTCATGGTAAGTTAGGTCTTTAGCATTCTGAAACTGCAATAAAGGTCTAAGGATTCTGGAGATTATTGTTACACTATAAAGTAAATCTTGGTGTAAAATTAAAAAATAGGAAGTTATATTTTTAAATTCATTTTTATAATAATCAAAAAAAAAAAATTGTATAAAATCGAATTTTTTCTTGATTTCTTGATTACCTTAAAAAAATAGATCTTATTTTTCTATTAAAAATATTTTAATAAAATTCTTTTGTAAAATATCAGAAGTAATTTTAGATATAGCTTAAAATATCTTTGAACAAGTTATTATGATATTATGGATAGTTTTAGTGTCCTTACCAAAACTATTTTTACTAAGCAGTTTTTCATAAATTAATATTCAACTACTAGTAATAATATTTATTTTATCATCTAGGAATTCAAATAAATTTTTAAGATGATAATAAAATATTCAGTTCCATTCATTTGGCTACATTTCTCACAGTGCATCGTAATAAACGCTACAAATTGTGTGAGCTGCACTTTGCATTTTCCATGTCTCGTTTCGGGGGCTTTTCTTTGCACTCACCTGAAAGTGTTGCTTGATTATTTCCGTTGAGAGGTCAACTTCGACATCCTGACCACCTGCAGCCGGCCAAACGTGCCCAAGTGTGCCAGTCGCATTTGCATTCGCATTTGCATCGAGCAAATGTTGCCCCGGGGAGGCGATCGAGTGGGGATTTGTCGTTGGGCAAAATGGTGACCGCAGCGGAGATGCGTAGAGAAAATGTTTGAAATAGTTCATTAGTTTTCGATTTGCGCAACCCTTTTCCAGCATATTCGATTCGATTCGTTTCGATTTGCCTACGCATTTGCCGCTTTCGCACACCCAAAAAGTGGTGTGCCGCCTGTCGCCAACCAACTTGGTGAACTGCATTAGCCCGGCTTAAATCCAATTGGGTTTGGTTTTAGCTCAATCATCCGGCTTTTTGTTGAAATTAATTGTAAAATCGCTGATTACGCCAATCGAGAGAGAGAGAGAGAGCGAGTGAATGGGCATTTAGAACTAATTAAAACGCCGAACTCATTGGCAGCCTTTGTTTGCGCACATTTGCCGCTGCATGGTCTTAATTAATTTCATTTATTTATATCCGTTTTTAGCCATTTATTTGCTCGTTCACTCTCAATTGGCTTATTTATTTATGGGATTCAGGTGTAATTCACACACATCAAGCTGTACGCGGCGCTTAACTGAAGGCCAGAGAAGTGGCTGGGATTATCGAGAGCCCAGAGGCCTAATCATAACTCAATTACTATAGCATTTCCATAGAATATCAATCACGGTCGCTGGTTGGTTCGGGCGGCAGCAGCAGCAGCAGTTATCGATTGCATTTTAATTAACCAACTTTTTGTTCGCTCTTCAGTTTCAATTGGTAATCACAAAACGTTCAAATGCCCCCCGCACTTCGAACGCCGCACCCCGTTCCCTCCTCGCACCACGCACCAGCGCACGAAAAAATGATCGAAATTATTAAATCAAAATGTTAAAACAAAAATGCACATAAATAACGTAAATTAAATGCAAATATTCCACAAATTTGTTTATTGCCTATTACTGGAATCCGGGGAAGAGGCGTTGAGATATCGAAAGAGTGAGAATCAATGGGGGAGTTCGGTTCGGGGATATTACTTTCAACGTTTTAGGGTCGTGGTCGCAGGGTCTGCAGGGCTGGCAAAACACAACTAAGTTCTATATATGATTTAGATATATGTATATATTAACATGAGAAGTATAAGTTATTTGATTTATTTATTGGTTTCGACTGTAAAAACTACCAAACCTACTGATAAAAATATTCTGTTTTTGGGGGGATCGGCAACGATACGCTAGCATAAGACTGTACTCCTGGGTGGCTGTGTATTGAAATGGTGGTATGATTTATTTATCGGGTTTTCTTGGGGTCCCAGCTCGGGATTCATGATTCTATGCTAATGCTCTGGCGACTGTGGGGACGTGTTTCTTTGGCATACTTATTGGTTTTCAGTACTCCGGGTGTGTATGTTTGTATGTGGTCTTTGAAAGGAAAACATAAATGCTTCGCTGCAGACTCAGCAGAAATAAAATGAATTTATGCTTCAAATAAGAGAAAAATAAAAGGTACGAATGTAAACGCAAATAATTAAATTTCAAACGGAGGAAGGAATAAGCCAAACAGAAAGTCGAGCGGCGGCGGAAAAGCGAACGAAAATTTCTTAACAAAATCAATTTGTATGCTTTCTCTTTGAGGCGAATCTCGCGACTGCTTTTAGCGAATTCAACCTCAGTTTGTATTTTTAGATTTATGCTGAACAAAAGTCCTGAAGGAGAGAGTTTTTGATGTTTCGGTGACTTTGTTGTATGAAACAATGAACTCGATGTCCTGTGAATTTGGATGTAAAATGTATGACACACAGGTTTGCACTTGAAGGGGTCTGAACACGATTGGATCTCAAAAAATGTTATCGAAAACGTTTTAGTTGTTATGTTTGAGTGTGGTAACTGTTATTGTTTTGGATTCAAAAACTGGGTGCGTCGGAAAAATTTGAAAAAGTGTGCTGGAATTGAATGTAACAAAATGGAATTGGTTTTCTTTTTTTTTTTTGTTGGTTTAAGTTTAAATATATATTTTAGGAAGAAATTAAATGAATTTTGTTTAGGTTTTGGTTTTGTTTAAGGTTTTCATTTTGCTCACTTAACATACGAAAAAAGTTAGTATCGAAAATATTCACAACTTGTATACAATTCTCTAATTTCATTGGTATTTTCTAGAATTTTCTGTTAGATAAACAAAATGACAAACAAAATTCATAGAAAAGAATTGATTTTTGAACGCATTAGAAGCAAATGGTTTGTTTTAATTTGGTTTTTGGTATATTTCTTGTAGGAAAATTTCAAAAAACTCTCAAAACAAATCGGCAAGCTACGTAAAAGGAATTGAACACAAAAGCAATTGAAAGATTTCGAGATATATGTAAATATTAATATATGTATAGAAATTGTAAAGTATAAATCGTTTGTAGTTGTAACTATACTTAGGATTCGGTTTTTGTTGAGCGATTGCCAAAAATTATGCACAAAGCCAAGAGGCGCACGGATCGCGCCAAGTTGTATATATATATTTATATATGTATATATTCACCTTCAACACAAAAGCAAAAATTGGAATGAACTCGATGGTTTTCTCAAAAAATTTACCTGCAACTCGGGGGTGTATTTGGTTACAGGGGGACGACACAGAACGGAAATCATAAATAAATTCACAAAAATCTATCTAAAATGGTGAACGAACGAACGAAAATGAAACAACGAACTTTTTTTGCCTGTTAATTAGTTCTACGAGTTTGCACACACACACACTTATATCTGGATTTGGTTGGTAGTGTGTGTACTGCTGCGTATCATAATTTATATATATTTTTTATTTTTTAAATTTTTTTACTTGGTTGGTTTTGTAGTTGGTCGTGGATTTTGTTATTTATGGATTACGTTCATGCTAATACGTGTACACATACTTTGGTAGTAAACACCGGCATTTCCGTTTCCGCCATAGCCCAAGCCCGTATCAATGATATCGAATGGTTCATTATCGGCAGCCGCCGCTGCCATGTGCCGCTGATGGAAGCCGCTTATATTGAACGGATAGCTGGGCACGCCGTGCATCGAGCCCGGATAGTGAAAGCTGCCGGACAGGCCGAGGCCCATGCCCATGCCCAGTCCGTAGCCTGAACCGGAACCGGAACCGGATGTGGTGACCGTGCCGGAACCGGAGCCCATCACTATCAGTGGCGTATCAATTAGGGCCAAATTATCATTGAAGATTCTCTGATGCAGTTTCTCGTCCATGCCCAATATTCTTACTGCAATTTGAGGTTAGCAAGAAGAGAGAGGGTAGAATGGTTGTAGTTGAGGTTGTTGTGGATGGTTGGTTGTTGGTTGTTATTGTTGTTCTTGTTCAGTGCCATCTATATAGGTTGTTTGATCTGTTGTTGTAGTTGGAGTTATTGTTGTGACTGTAGTTGCAGCTACGCAGCATTTGAGTTATCCAATCAGATTCGCATAAATTTCTGTATATATTTTGTTGTAGCATTTGGCTTTCTTACAATCAATTTTATTGCTATTAGTATACTTTTTATTGTACGTATGTAAAACGAAAGATAAAACGAAGAACGCTTGAAAAGAAAATGATATTCTTTGATATGGCCGAAGTTACTTGGCACAGAACGAAAGAGTTTCCATTCGGAAAGAAAACTGATACAGATAGTGTCAACGTAACGAGAGAGAAAGACAGAGAAAAACTTGAACAAACATACCGAGGAGGATGTGCAAGAAATACGGTGCCAACAATTATCGTTCAAAATTAGTGCAGTGCAGAGCAGACAAGTGAAACGCTTTGCATTGTAAATGTAAGAGAAACAGAATCGCTTTCCCAATTGTTTTTAGCCCCCCAATCGATTTCCATTACAGGTTTTGCGTCTCGCCACGCTCCGATTGCCATTTGCTATCAATGGCAAAACATAAACAGAAGACAAACAGAAGCGCCCGTCTCTGGGACTCCCTTCGTCCTTCTGTCCGTCCGTCTGTCAAATGTCATGCGCTGATAGAGCGGCCAAATGGCAAACGGGTCGGGCTCAAAACGGTTTGCAACCGCAGCAGTAGCTTCGCTATCATCTACAACACTTAGGAAAATAAAGCCATTTTTAGAAAACTTTAAACATAAAATTATACAGTTCGAAATCAAGTTATTAAAGAGATGTAAAGCTTTATCTTGAATATTTTTTGAAATAAGGTATCCTAACTATATTTTCAATAGAGAATTTGTATGATATCTAACAATTTTAAATATTTAAAAAAATTTTGCAATTATTAGGATTATTTTCAATATTTAAAATAATTTTAGTTAAACTTATATAATTTGAAAAAAAGATTTTTTATAAGGATACTTTCTTAAAACATTTATGGTTTCTTAAAATTCTTTATCTCTCCATTGTCCAAAAAAAAAAAAGAAAAACAATAATTATAAAAATAAATCCTTCATACGTTAAATATTGTACTATATAGATCTTTTAAAACACCGCAATAGTGCCTTATTTTGGGCAACACTTTTTGTGGCAGTGCCAGAATAGCTTATCTCGCCGAGAGCACGCCGAAGTGCGCTTCATTTGCGGCGTCTGGCAAAGCTCAAAAGATGCCAATCCCAGGGCCACGCCCTCCTCCCGCCGTCGCTGGAATGCCTGTTGGAGGGTCCACTGGTGGCGCTAAATGGCCAAGGATTTGCCAGGATACGTGCGACGTACTTATGTTTGTCGCTCGCATTGCCATCGCAAATATTTGCACAACAAACAGAACAGAACGGAGCAGAAATGTCTTGGGAGGGTGGCTTGAATGGGATTAGCTCCGTTTGTTAACTGTTATCGCGCTTGTAAGCTCCTCCTGTCGTTGAGTGGATCTGTGTCATCTAATTGTTGCGTATACGCCGCGTTGGCTTCCGTACAAAACGTTTCAGCTTCAACTGCACTGTGTGGGGGTCATTGCATGCCATTTAACATTTAACCAAAGCGCTAAAGTTCCTATAAAGTTGAATGTTAACACTGGGTGTACGGTTACAGATACATTTACAGTTACAGATACGGTGCGCGAAATTTAAACAAACTCATAAACAAGGGAAATAAATTTTGAGAATGTGCAATAATTTGAAAATTACATTCTGGCCAAATGCGTGTAATGCGAGAAACGCGAATATGTTTGCCGACTACGCTCTACGACTGCCATATCAAATAGCCGTGGTTTTCATGCCCTAATTGGGAAAGCTGTGAGCAGCTGCATCACACTCGCTCACACAGATACGCACACATGCAAGCGCACACAAACACTGGGGCGTACAGAGGTGCTTGGAATGGTTTGTGGCATCAACATCGCCCTCTGCTACTTCTAAGTGGATTGTACAATATTATGAAAATATTTATTGCACGCAAACATCGTGCGGATATATGTATATACATAGCAATGTGGGTGGTGGGCGGTGCTGGGTGCTTAGTTGTGGGTGGCAGTTGGGTGGATGGGGTGCAAGGGTGCTCGGCAAGCGTGTTTGCTTCATTTTGTTGCTGGCGCAATGCTGACAAATCGCTTTATTTGCTTTTTAGTTGTGCTTAATTAAATTTTCAAATTGAACGCTCAGCTTAATTTTTATAGACAAGATACCCATTGTTTATGGAGTGTGTGAGAACTATTTCTATTACTCAACTTACTGTAGTTGAACTAATAGAATTTTTTTCGATTTATATATTATTTGGATATATATTTATTTTTATAGATTTCTTATAGATTATTAAATAATAATTTTTGTAAAGATTTCTTTTAGTTTTTTAGGGTGGTAGAAAGTAATTTTTTTTTGCCTGATATTATAACTTTAAATAATAAATTTAAATATTATTGCTGTCAATATTTTGCCACAAAATTAAAGTTCAAAATTACCATTACTTATTTTATAGATTGACATAAAATCACTCTCTAGTTTATAAGGTACAAAAAGCGACGACAGCTAAATCATAAATCCCTACATTGTTTATTTATTTTCCTCTGCCATTGTTGCTGTACGCATATAAAGGAACGACATAGTGATATTGTTGCTGTCGTTCTGGAAAATCTAAAGCCCTGGAGGCCGTTGACAATGTTTATGCTTCGCATTTGAGAATCCAATCAGCAACAATAACAATTCAATTTAAATAGTGTAGCTCAAATAAAAAGCGTCGCCTTTAGCTTTGATATTCGATGTTTATGCATATCTCTCGCTGCGCTGGGCACAAAATACGACCAAAAATCTGATAACCCGGCCATATTCGAGCTTATTGTTGTGGCTGCTTGTGTTGTTAATTTACTGGTCGCCATAAACGTAAATAAGGCAAGTGTCGGTGAAAATGTATGCAAATCGCCAAATCGCCATGTGTGCGTGTGCGCTTGACGTGCATAAATAGTTTGCTAATATTTACAGCAATCCCATAGCTCGACAGCTGCAACAATGGACAAAGCTGTGTGCTGAAGTGCACAATGCACCCTGCGCCATGCAGGCTGGGGAATTTATAACTTTGGCCAACAGATTGCCGAAACAAAACGCCATCGATGATGATGGACGGCCATCGTCAAATGGCAAGTGAAATTGGTGGCCATAAACAAAAAGAGGATGCGCAACGGACAATCAAAGGGCCAAACAAGAGGGGATGCATTGATTAGGCCATTAACAATTGCAGGCAGTCTGTTGTATTGTGTTGCGTAAAATTACAGAGTCTGTAAATAAGCAGGAAGCAAACAAAAGGCGAAAACTTAACATAACCGGACAGGAAAAACAAGTTCAAGAGACAAAAATCTTCAAATTACATCAGCATTTACCCCTAATTAATGATTTTAATATTTGAAACTAAATCCAGAAACAAGTTGAAAAGACAAAAATATTCAAATTACTTCAGAATTTAGAGGTAAATGATTTTAGTATTTGAACCTAACACCAGGAATAAGTTCAACAGACAAAAGTCTTTAAATTACTGTACCATTTTCCTCTAATTAATGTTTTGTTTTTAATGCAAAATTTGCAAAATAATTTGTTTTTTTAAAAAATTTTTTCTTCAATATTTTTGGTTATGATTTTAGGAAATGTTTTTGCATTGAAAATCTATTTAGTCTCTTATTAATCTATATTTTTTTTTTATTTCTAAACCGAGTTACGTTACATTTTTTTTTTATAAAATAAAATTTTGTTTCTTGAATCTTCTTTCTCCCAGTGTACTGTGTGTATTAATTAGAATAGAATACCAATAAACCAAAAGCCACAGTGGAGTGCTGGAGGTTGGAGTTCTTGGGCTTTGCTTTTTGATGACGCGTTAAGGGGTCGAAATGCTTATTTATGGCACTTGTGTGCATTGCATCAGGATATTCGTGAGACTGTGTGAAAGTGCGCTGCGTGTGTGTGTGTGTGTGAGAGTATCTGTGCATTCAGGGAACTGCAACTGATTGCCCCTGCAGATAGCTAATGCCATGGAGCGAGCGGCAAACAACAAAGGACGCCTGTTGGCCTGGCCAGAACGCTCGAGTTTGCCAGCTTTGTTTGCCTAATAAGCTTTTCAACAGAGCGTGAGCGAGAGGTGGAGATGTGTGCGAGCGAGACGGGTTAAGTGGTGCAATTTGTGCCAGAAAGAGAGAGGGATAGGGACATTCGAGTGCTTCTCGGTGCGCTTAAATTCATCTTGCTCCTTGTGGAATACTTACTTACACGCCAATTGTCTAATTTACGACCCGACCCTTGGCTTCATTTCTCATTCGCAGTGCATAAATATTTAATTTGAATTAAATGTGACCCAATGAGAGAAGATTTCGGAATATTTGACCAGGCCAAAGCAATTATTACCCTCTCTTCACATGCAAACGAAAAATGAAACGGAAGCTATTAAAAATAAATTTATAAAGCGAAGGGAAAGATCTTTTCCTGCTAACTTTATTTTGCTTAAATTATAAATTTCATATTTAAATAGAGGGAACCCCTAAATTAATAAAAGTAAAATATTATCCCAAATAAACTATGGTGATTTAAGTAAAGATCTATAAAAATATTATATATTACATATCCTTACAAAAATATTATTACGATAATATTTTCAATATGTAAAATTATGGAAACTAAATAAATGCATTTAAATTGGTACAAAGACTTAAACTAAAAAGCTTTAGAGGAAATTAAATATTTAAAGGTTTTTAAGTTCACAGAACATCAATACTATTTTATTCCCTTTCCCCCGTTCAAAACAGCAAACCAAACCGGTTTCAAATCTGTGCTAATAGCTGTTCAAATTGATATTATCATATTCCTGACTTAAATATATGTATATCCCGAAATGCCCAAACCAATACTTGTATAAATGGCTATCATAATTCAGCAGCAATCGTTTCCATATTTATTTCAGATGCCGGGGGCGTGCGGATTAAATTACAGGGCAGCCTGGCTAAGTGCAATTAGTGAACTCACCTCGTTCGTCCATCGTGGGTCCCGTGTAGGTGCGGTGGGTTATATCGCTGCCGGCAACTAAATCGCCGAGTGGTGCTGTTTTGTGCATTTTGGTGCCAGTGCTGAATAAATTGCAGAGTTGTACAGATAATTAAGTGCAAATTACAAAACAGAGTGCTTGTGTGAGGATGGGGGGATTGAGGATTGTAAAGGGTAAACTAACAATAAATGCATAAGTAGAGTAGATTTGGCAAATTACATAAATCTTGTTTGTTACGGAAAGAAACTAAGTTAAGGTGGGCCTTAATCGGCTTACGGCATTACGACTACAATGGCCAATTACGAGTTAACAAGTCGAGGAGCCGAAGGTTATGAGCCCCCGAACCAATGGATGTCTTCAGTTTGACTAGCATTATATATTAATTCTGTCTCCCGGCTCACTGCGATATTTACGAAGATGCAGTGCATTAAAATCAGATTATATGAATGCTCGACAAGTGCCCAGGGAGCCGATTAGTTCGAGTGCCCGACCATTTGCTGGCTGGACTTATTCATTAGTTGGCTTTTTAACCGGAAATTGTGGCATACCCAAGTGAGTCAATTATTTTAAAAGCTTTTTGCATAAAGTTCCCAGCTCCTCTCGGTGGTTAAGAGTGGAGTTAATGAAAGTCTGTATATGGGGGTGCTGTCGAGTATTCCAGCAATCACACACATATGTTGTGTGCGGGCTCTAAACTTTCTGGGAAAAACTTTGCCAGTCGAAGATGCCAACTTAAGGAGGCGGGGAAAAGGATAACTTTTGCCAGGATAACTTGGCCAGAGCCGCATACTTAGGTGGGCTGGGAACGGTGGGTGCCGGAGCTCCGGATCCCGTCGTGGACCCCTGATCGCCGTGGCTGTAGAAGGTGTGCGAGTGCGGATGCGAGTGGGAGTGCGGACCCGCATCCACCACCACCACCACGTCGTGCTCCAGCTCAACGTTGGTGTGGTGGTGCTGCTGCTGCACCACCGGTGGTGGCTTCTTGTTGGCCACCACCTCCACCACCACGTCGTCGTCGTCGTCCAGCGTGTGCGGACTGTGCGAGGCCAGGACCAACGGGTTGTTGATGCCCCACGACGGCGGATGCAGGTAGTGCGGGTAATTCGAATAAATCTCGGCTCGTATGCGGTCATCATAATCGTCGTCCTCTTCCTCATCATCATCCTCCCCATCGTCCTGGTCCGCATCCAGATCCTCGTCCTGCGTCTCCTCCCCGGGATCGTTCACACCGTTGGGCTCATCGTGGTACTCGATATTGTTGCTCATGAGCTCCGTGCCATTGATGCCGTGGTACTTTGGCCGCGGCTTCGCTTTCGGTTTGGATTTTGCTTTCGGTTTTGGCCGCGGCTTTGCCTTTGGTCGCTGTTGCTTCAATTTGGGCAGACCGTTGGGGAAAAATATTAGTCTATCTGCAAGGGGGAAGAGTGGGGGGAGTGGGAAAATGGAGGTGCATGCGTGGGGAAAAATAGAGAAAAACATTTAGTGCCGGTGTGCGGTGCAAATTGTTGCTATTAAACCAAGTGTGCAACAGTGTGTGTGTGAGGCGGGTGTGTGCGCGGGTATTTAATTAGTGCAATTAGTGTTTACTTGTATAATAAAATTCAGCGAAACGAGAGGATGGGATCATTCTGCTCTGGGGTGCTGTTAATCCATTAGTGCAGGTGGCCGTGTGAAGTGGAAAATGAAATTATGCTTTAAAGAGTCGTTGTTTTCGTGGTCTGCGGCGGTGGTGGTGGTGGGGAAATCAAAGCTTTCAACCGACTGAGATTATGCTAGCCCTACTCCTGCCCATTAAACGGCGAAATGACAGGACAGAGCTACTGGTTACAGAGTGTTAGTATAGCTTGGGGTCTAGCGTTAGTCTTACGATCTAGGGTTAGAGAGAGTTAGTTCTAGAAGTGGTGTTCTTTTTTTTGGGTGCAATCAATCTAAAGCACAGACTCAGTTCGCTGGGTGGCAGTTAACTTTAGCGAGTGACTGTATGTAGTTATGGGCTGATAGCTTAACTTGGTTAAGTGACAGATATAGAGAGAGAGCGAGAGAGATAGGTAGAGATAGAGAGATAGAGAGAGAGATAGCACGGCAGCTTTGGTTTACATTGATATACATTCGTATACGTGATATTTAGGTTTACTGAGCATAGCTAATGTTCGTACAGTATGATATATATTGGATATAGGCATATTGATTACTGTTTACTGATCGCAGAACATGGGTTTCATTTTGGGTTTTTTTCTCTAGTTGGTTTTTGATGCAGAAGCGTGCGATAGTTTAGTTTCTGGTTGTTGTTTAGGTTACTTAAATGGTTAGGCTAGTTTCGGTTTTTGAGCGATTCACAAAATTACAAGAACTGAAAAGAAAAAGGTAATATTCAACGAAAAATAACTAAAACTTAAATAAGTTTTGGTATAGCCAGGTAAATTGGTGATCATCATTTACCGTACGCATAAGAAGGAACACAAGAACTTGGTTACCAGAGGTTGACAGAGAAAGAGAGACACATAAGAACAGAGGACAATGAAAACGAAAACTATATGGTTTTATCCACGGATTTCAAAGCGATTGCTTCTTTTGTCATATTGTACTCTCAGCTGTTTGTGTTGTTGCTTGTTGTAGTTGTTATTGGTTGTTGGTTGTTGTTATAGTTGTTTTTCTGAAGTCACGGTCAACAGTTCAGCCTCGCCGGTCGAAACTTACCCACACACGGATTGTGATTAACAATATTAAAGATACGATCACAGCGCTTTTTCATATGGTTGTTCGGGCAAATGCATCCGAACATGGGCGACAGCCGCAGATTGGTCCAGGAATCGTGGCAGGCGTCCCTAAAAAGAGGAAGAGATCGATGATAGCCCCGGTTAAACACTCATTCCATCCATCCACCCAGCCCAATCGGGTCTAAGTCGTTGCGGGCTTCCAAGCCCCGGCTAATTGAATTCATTTCGAGTCCCCAACCGCCGAAACCGAAGCCGCATCGCCAGCGACTTCCGTTCGGGGCATGCAAAGTTTAAAATTGCCAATTACATCAAAAATGCATGTGCACCTTGAGAAATGGGGTCTATCGTTTTTTAAAATTGTTTGGATAGGGGAAATACTTTAAAGTAAAATTCTAAATGACCTCAGATATTTGAAAATAAACTCATGACCACTATTTTAAAATTTATAATTATTGCGTTAATATCGAGAACTTCAATAACTTTGATTTTTAATGATAAAAAACAATTTTTTTTTAACTAATATTATTTTACTTGCTTTATTTCGTTATCAAGGTTTTAAAAATTTGATTTAAAATTTGAAAAAGCCTTTCTTTTCGGGTTTAATAAAGCTGACTTATATGAATTTTTTTTTAAATTTTAAAATTCAAATTCCTAATTTTTCACAGTGTACCCACACGGCGCTGCAATTAATATTTTATCGCATAGGTGGATCTCAACCCGAACCGAAAAACCCGCAGCCAGAATGCCTGGCATGCGTAAGGAAAGTTTTAGGCTGGCGGTTGGAGGGAAAAAGAGGGCGGTGTTTGTAGTGGAAGTGGAGAACTTTAAGACCAAGTTCGAAAGTCTGCAGCGAAGTCAACTCCCAGCACCCAACTCCCAGCTGCCGCCGCAAAAAGTCATTTCGAGTTATTAAAACATTCAGAACGTTTGTATTCAAGTGTATCGAGGCAACGAGGCAACGAGCCATCCGGGCAATGAGCCAGACGAGTCCTGGCAGGGAAGAAATCGCGTCAGTAAGGATATGTGATGGCTGAAGGAAGCAGCAAGATGCCGGCAAGCAGGAAGTTTCATTTCGCCTTCTGTTCGCTCAACTTGACTCCTGTTTACGCTGGCTGTCTGCTGTGTGCGTTGTGTTTTTTGCCAATAAAATCGAATATCGAAATGGAATGTTGCAAGGCGGGTTGGCTGGCATTTCCCTCTTCTTAACCCCGGATAGGAGGTAAACTCCGCTCTCTGCCGACTGGCAATGCAATTTGCATTTGCCGTTAACCATTAAGCGGCACCACCACGTTGCGCCACGGAGCAAATCAATTTTCTTATTAAGCCAAACACGCTTTAATTTAATTTTCATTATCGGAATTGGCTCTCGGTAGTGGACTTCGATTTCCCATTTTCATAATTTACTTCATACTTTAATCGAAACACTTTGGTCGTGCCACAGAATTGAGCTATTAATTGACGGTATTGTCTTTCAGAGTAATGAACGTTTGGTTTTAACACCTTTTTGTACTTTTTTGTAAGTATTTTTCTGAAACTGGGTCACTAACTAATTATCTTTCCTCGTCCGGTGGCCTAAAATTGGCTGACTATGTTGATATGAATTTTTTATCGATATGGATTTTTAATTGTGGTTAGCAAGGCAAAATTGTATGGGCAATTAAATCCCTAATGTGTATCATATCAATTTTTAAACACCGGTTACTTTGAAAACGATTTAATTATAGTATTGAAAATTAATACGTTATGGTTAAATTCAAATATTTTCCATAAATTTCAACTGTGTTGAGTTGAACCTAAAATGATTCGACTTTAATCCATTCATCAACAAAGTTAAATATTTAATCAGTCACGATTACAGTCACGAATACAATGACTATTAGTTGTACTTTGAAAGTTTCCAACTGAAACCTAAATCCTGACAATTTCCTAACCCTTTACTCACCTGTTTTCCATTTTGCACTTGTTGTCGCGCACTTTACAATGCGTTTTAAAGTCCTCGAAGAGCTTCAGGCATTTGCGTTCCTGCTGGCAAACGGAAAGCGCATGGTTGCATGTGGGTAGTGCATCAATGGGATACGGATCCTTCTCAGCTAAAGATTAAAAAACATAAAAATTATTTAGAAAGTGATGCAGTTAAGAATTCCCAATAAGAACCAACCTTTCTTCAGCACAAATCCGCATGGATGATCGAAGAGAAAGTCCCGAAAGTGGTTGCAGTCGGGATCCATGCCGGGCTCCTTGCACAGGCAGGTGGGCCGGAAGAACTGGAAGGCCTGCAGGGTGCGGAGGGCCGCCTGGCACTTGGTCACCGTCACCGTGCTGCAGGACACTGCAAATGGATGAGAGAGGCCGGCGGTATTGAGTACAACATGTTGTGGCAAGTGAGTGACAGTTGAATCCATTCGGGGGATTGGCCGGATATGCTTAATGATCTATAAACGGCAGCAGTGCTTAAACTTTGACATTTAATGTCGTGCTGGTTCATTTTGGGAGTTGCACATCGATTACCGACTGTACGAGTGGGTACACTTGAGAAAATGAATACTACATTAAAAAAAAACAAGGAAAATACGATTTAAGAACATCAAATTTGTGTTTTTGCCAGTTAGATTTTTTAAAGAATTTTTAAGATCTCTCAGTTTAATGTTTCTATAAATTTTATTACTAACAATTTATTTATATTTCTTATGAAATATGAACAGCTTCTGGATTTTTTCAATATTTCAATGCCACATGATAGATGCTCTTTAAAAATTCCTGATTTTTTCCAGTGCAGGTGTGGGCCATGACAGTTGTTATAAATGGCAGCCAGACAACTACAAACCAGACACATGTCATAATAAGAGCCAAAGGAGGGGGGGCTACAACAACTACAATATGAATAATTGAGTCTCCAAACAAAACGGTCGATTTAAGCGGCCAATGAAGCGATGTGAAGCGCTGGGAACGTGGTCCGGATAATATTTTATAACATAATAAATTATGTTACACATAGTGGTAGTCCATGCTACGTGGGTGTGTGACAGCTTATTCGAGCATATGACAACTACTACTATGGCAAACAAAAGGCAAACATCTGTTGGCCATCTATTGTCCTTTTGGCCATAAAACATAAGCCCTACTAATAAACCCGGCTACGCCAACACTTCACAAACACACACACAGCCAGAGCAGAGCCGTAGACGCACAAACACAGAGGGACAGGGACTCGTTTGGCTCGTCATAAGCCGTAAAATCGCCAAAAAGCAAAACAAGCAAACTGCCGGACAATGGGACTCCGGGATAATGGGAAGCGAGTGGTGGTGGTGGTGGCCATTGGCCATTGGCCACGACGCCATGTGGTTCACGTCACTCAACTGACCCGGACCGAACTGAACTGAAACCCCCTCCCTCCCCGCCATTTCGGTAACCCCTGTGATTGCCCTACGACCTATCCAATAACGCCCCTGTCCCATGCAGACCGGACATGATTATTTGCTAGTTGAACATAAAGTTGCTTCCGCAAAGGGGGGTTTTTCGGGGGCAGCTGGAGGTTGGCAAACACACACATCCGAACATTCGCATCGACTGCGCAACAAGTGACATTTTTCACAGGCATCCATCATTTTTATGCCCCTTGGTTCCGCACAGTTTTATGCTTTTTTTTGGAATGTCCTTTCGGGTTTTTGGATTTGGGGATTTTTTCGGGTCCCTTCGTGGTGTCAATTAAAACTCGTTGGCTGCGGATCAGAGGCGAAACGCAGAGTACTTATGTTCTTACACAGGGAATGGGAAAAAAGATGCTTTGAAAGCATGAAAATATGAAAAAGCTGGTAGTGTCAACTTTTCTAACTAAATTCCCAGCGATTGATGAATCGGAGGAATATTAAAAGAGCGTATTTTTGGAAAATATCCTTATTTAGGGCATGGATTTTAGTGGCAATTAAAACTGGTACTTGTAGATCAGAATATAAAACAAATTGTATGTGGTATTACAAGCAAAAGTTAAACAAAATTTTACATAATCACAAAAATAATAATAAATTTATCTTAGTAATTGGAAAATAATTGCATTTTATTCAAAAGATTCACTTGATTCACTTGGAATTTAAAAGAACTTTCGACCCATACTTTAAAAAATAATAATTATTTATGCATTTTTTGCTTGAACTTTAGTATTTACAATGCATTATTCGATAGTATAACATATTTATTCACGCTTATAAAAATAATTAAAATAATAAACATATAAATGCACAGACTTAAGAACTTTTCTGCACTTAAACGTATTTTTCAACGTGCACCGACTGCATTTGATGGCTGGCCAGCTAACTAGTTTCTTGCTCTTGGCCCGCAGCTCCTGGCCATCGGTTTTTCTTGGCTAGTGGCACCTGGCTTTGGTTTCGTCATTGCATGCTGGGCGGTCATAAAAAATAAAGCCAAGGCGAGTGGTTTTTATGCTTCGTCGCCATCAACCGACGCCATTTGCTGTTTGTGTTGCTGTTGTTGCTGTTTTGGTTTTTGTTTCTGCTTCTTTTTGCCACTGCCGCCGCCATTGCCCTTGCCTTTTACTGTTATTGTTAAGTCCTCAATTCGTTTTTATTCGAAACGCGTTTCCGGTTGTTGAGTTGGTCGCTGAATTGGTTCAATGATTTCTTTGTTTGTTTGTTTGTTGTTGCCTCACTGACTATGTGAGTGTGTGTGTGCTGGCCATACTTTTTCTGCCTTGCTTTATTTGATTTTAGTTTGATATTTGGTTCTTTTTTGCTGCTCCTACCATTGTTTTTATTATTTTTTGGCTTTTTATGGCCTTCTGTAGGTGAAATTTATGAGTCATTTATTAAGTTTAGCTGGCCATTGAAGGGCATATAAATTATTATCGAGCATATTAATTACGCGTGAGTTAAGCAGGCACTTTGTGTTTGAACTATTTTCGGCCGGAATGTCCTGTTTCCTGCCAGGACACATGTGTGCGTCCTGTGTGCGCTTGTTGATTTTATTGAACCATCGACAAGTGCCCCGGTGGCTGGTGGCTCAAAGTGAGTGCAGCGTTTTAAAACGGAAGTGGAATGCCGAAAAGTATGCCATGCAAAGGCACGACTGCTGCGCTGCAACTTCCGGCGAAGGAAAAGCGAACAAAAATATATTTATCGCCCAGCTGGGGCATCGAAGCTGCTTTTAAAGGCTTTTCCCGGTCGTGCCGGCGCATATGAGAGGAGAAATGGGTGAAATACGGGAAAAGCGGGCGGGAAAACCTGCATGAAATGCAATTATCATAAATATTCAGACTCTGTTCGTTCGTTCATTCGTTCGTCCGTTCTCTCTTTAAGGCACATTCATATTTGGAGGACATTTAAAGGACAGCAAAGCGACAGCCATTAACCTGCACGGCCAACAAAAAGTAATTTCACTTTTAAATGAAAAAGTTCAAAGTGCGTTTGTTTATGCCAAGCACAAACACACACATGAGACGTTGGCCATAAAAACAAATGCCAAATCCAAATGATTTTTGTTGCCGGTTTACGGAACGCATACGCTCCACCTCCCCTATGACAAAAATTAGACGCTGGCCAGCAATTGTAATCGTAACTTTTTATTATGATGCGTTGGCATTTGCAATCGAAATTGAATTGGAGAAGAGCTCGGCTCAGACGAAGGAAAATATGTTTGAACACGGTGGAACATATTATTTTATGTATACAAAATAACAGAACATAGTCATTGTATTATTAAGGCAATATAGATATTTTATATAATGATCAAAATATTTTAATTATACTTTATTTCTAGTTTTTCTAGCATATAATTGATAATAATGATATCTGGTTTTAAAGATATCTATCAATTTATGAGAATGAAGACTAAATGGTCAGTCATAAAAATGTTAAAAATTCATTATTTTTATTTAGAATATCGATAATATATGATTTTTATTCGATAATTCCCAAAACTCTGGCCTTGCTAAGAAAGTCCGTTCGCTGCACATAGGAACCGGACATTGTGCGACTTCCTGTATAAGCATGGCGTCCGTGGAGCACTCTCCAATTATCGAAGAGCACAATGCTGCCAGGATACAGCTTCAGACTCCACTGCTGCTCCTCATCCCTGACAATCTGCAGAAGCTGACGAAGACTCGCATAGAACTCGCTCATCTCGGATTGTGGAAGCGTATCGAACACCGCCCGATCGTAGACATTCAGCCTTAGTTGAATAAATTCCTGAGTCAGTGGATCCACCTGAATAATGGGAGCCGTGTGACGGTGATGCTCCCCCTTTTCTATATACTCCCCGGGAACCTGGACCCTGCACAACAGATCGTAAGCGTCGGGAAAGCGGCGTTTCAGTTCGTGCACCACATGCAGACCATCCACAAAGAAGTTCTCCCCACCCGAACCCGAGTGTTCGATGCAATGTAGAGCCTGTAGTCCGGCAGCATCGCAGAAATAGGTATTATCCGTATGGGAACCCAGGTAAAGCTTCGTGTAAGCAGTATCCGCATGATCGGGCTTATCGCTAAAGGTCCACATCTCGCCAAAAAAGGTTTTCATCAGGGGGAAGACTGTTCGTAGGGCGAGTTCTGTCATATTTGGTGTGGGAGCCACATCATCGATGAAGACAATGCCATATCGAACCAGAGATTCAACTAGGGATCTGACTACATCATCACTGGCAACCAGCTGGGGCAAAGAGAACCGCAAGTGCCGCTCGTTTTGCAAGATAATGCTGCGATTCCAGGGTGTCAGATTGGTGGACTTTGAACGCCGGCTTATCAATCCCTCCAGCTGGGAATCGAAGATAAAGTCTAGGTCATAGCTGGACTGGTGATCATCACTCCCTAAGATTGCAGCAAAAATTTAAACTGATGATGGTGGAATTTTTGTATATTTTTCCACTTACACTGCACTTTTAGTTTTATTCCTTCGTATTTAACCTCTACCGATTTGACATCAGCTGGCAGATCTAAGAGATCGTAACGCCGCTGATTGGTATCCAAATTCAGACACTCTCCACAGCGACAATGATCACGGAGCCAAAACTCATTAATCTCCAGACTTTTGCCAGTTTTCGGATGCTTCAAGAGCAACATTTTATTGTGAATAGAACAACCGACAGATTGGAAGAGTGAAAGTAAACTAATGAAACGAAGGCTGATTAGACTTTAGGTCGAACTCAAATAGGCGCTTATCAATGGGAGAGCAATTGCCTCCGACTCTCTGTTAAGCTGGAGATAAGAAATTATTTACTGTGGAATTTTTCTAATAATAAAGACTTTGAAATGTTCTAAAAAAATAATAAAATATTTTACCCTTTTTAGAATTTTTTTGTAATGATTTTTCGAAACATTTTTAATCCAAATAGGCTCCCCTCTAAAATTCCAGGGCACATTGAATAAAACAGCATAGTATCTAACTGATTTTTAAGCAATTTCGTAACATTTTTAAGGCAAAATAAGAGTACAAAATGATGAAGTCTTTTACTACTTCCTGGGCCGATGAGGTGGAGGCGGACTACGTGGACGGTCTGCCGCCGTCGAATGAGTACATCGAGGGCGACTACAAGTACGTAACCGAGTACAAGTTCAACGACGATGGCAAGAAGGTGAAGGTGGTGCGCACCTTCAAGATCGAGAAGCAGATCGTGCCGAAGGCGGTGGCCCGACGTCGCAGCTGGGTGAAGTTCGGGGACTCCCGCCTGGACAAGCCGGGACCCAATGCCCAGACGACCATGGCCTCCGAGGAGATCTTCATGCAGTTCATCGGCTCCAAGGAGTTCGAGCAGACGCACGAGACCCAACTGGAGGTCGGCAAGAACATCGCCAAGTGTCGCATCTGCAATGGCGAGCACTGGAGTGTCAATTGTCCCTACAAGGGCACCGCCATGGACAGCAAGACTCTGATGGAGAGCAAGGCCAATGCAGCGGCCGCGGCTGCCGTAAGCGATCCCAACAAGACGGGCAAATATGTGCCGCCCTTCATGAAGGAAGGCGGGGGCGGGGCCAGCGGCAAAACTTGGGGTCGCGAACGCGATGACTCGTCGGCGGTTCGCATCTCGAACCTATCGGAATCCATGACCGAGGGCGATCTTGAGGAGCTGGTCAAGAAAATCGGACCCCACACCAAGATGTACTTGGCGCGGGAGAAGAACTCGGGTCTCTGCAAGGGATTCGCCTACGTGCACTTCAAGTTCCGTCAGGATGCAGCCACTGCCATTGAAGTCCTTAATGGCCATGGCTACGACCACTTGATCCTCTGCGTCGAGTGGTCCAAGCCACAGCCGTAAAGGCTGCAGCCTTTAATACTCGATTCTCTTCGCATTCGCGAACGGAAATGAGCTGTAGTGGCAAAGAAATCAAAATGAAATACTTGTGCACTCTGAAAAATATTTTATTTTTCATTTCATAAATTAATTACTAGTTTTAACAGAATAGAAATGTATCTGTGCTGGTAGCCAAAAAATAGTTAGCTATTAAATAGATAAAAACCTACAAATATAAATAAAATAAAATTGTTTTGCCTTAATACTTAATAAGGTAATGAAAATCAAGTCTTAAATATTTTTTATAAATATTCAAGAAATCTGTTTCATTAACAATTTCTTTGCAGATTGCTTTAGTCCTGGCTTTCTAGTGTTTATTATTTTTTGCGAGTGCATAAACAAAAGAGAAAGCTGGCCTCGAGCAAACTAAAGCCGTTAATGCTCCGTTTTAAATGCGATTTTTTCGCCGCGTTTCTCCGCAGTCGCACAAAGGTGAAAGCCACTTAAATGGAAGCCAACGCGGTGCCGGATGATGATGGCCTGGGATGGCGGGCGGCGGTGCTTGGGAAAAGCTGAGAAATGCCACAAGACGCTGGCCGGACTGAATGAACATTAATAATTAAATATAAGAGCGGACTTATGCGCACGATACGAGGAGACGGGAGCTTGGAGCTCCTTGGAACAGGACACAAACTATGCGACCATGACGATGAACCGGCAGTGAGTGGTCGGTGGATAGTGTTCTCGGAAAAGTCCCGTCTTAGATACACATTTTGAATGAGGGGCGGATCAAAGCGAGGCACAAAAGAAATTTATTTCCATTGTTGTTGCCGTGGCTGGTGGGCGGTGGGTGGTGCACCGGCTAAAGCAGAGTCTAAAACAAATTACTGAATAATTTATAAATTAACTTTTTCTGCGGCGCGCTCATTCGTTCGTCGGCGGCCTTTGTTTGAGCGGCAGAATGAATAGGTGGATGGTGAATGAAGTGGGTGGGCAGGTGGAAAAGTGGGCAGATGTGGGTACCCGGATAAGAAGGACGCCGCCAGCCACGCATTTCTTTTTCATTTTGCACCTTCAGGTCATGTGCGCTCACCGCACACACTCACACACTCCTCCAGAGAAAAACAAACAGGAGATTAAAAGTCAAATGTTGAAAAGAGGAATACACACTTGGTGGATTTGTAGACACTTTAAGTTTAAATAAGCAGAATAATAGGAAAAATCTTGGGGTGAAAGGTTCTCTATGGTAGATCAATCTTTATTATTGAATTTTTAAAGCTTAAAAAATTACTGAAAATTCGTTCCAATTAAAATTGTTTTCATAATTATTGAAAATTTAATTTTTTAATGAACGACCCTTACTAATAAATAATAATAAAATATATTTAAAATATGTGTTGAATAAAGTTTGCTGTCAAACATTTTTAGTAATAATTTTTAACGTGTGAAAAAAATTAAAAATTATTATCATTAAAAAAATTAAAATTATATTAATAAAATGCCTCTTATATCCTTATCGCACTCCTCAAAATGTCTATGCCTATAAATATTACTCATACGCCCAGTGCGGTAGAAGGCAATGAGCCCCAGCACTCCTTTTCGTACAGGGTATTGCAGAAACAGGCCATCGACTCGACTCGACGGGCGACGCAGCTCTCTGGGGCATTTAAATATTCAAATGCCTTCTGTTGGCTCCTCGCCCCGTTTCGCCGCCGATCTCCTTCTCGCTCTCCGCTGCGCTTCAAGTGTACACTGTTATTTACTGTTTTATTGCACGCGCGCCTGCTCACGGAACACACAAAAATTGCTGAAATAATTACACAGTTCGACAACAGCAGAGGCCAACACACAAAGGCCCAGCGAGCAAATAAAAACAAAAGGGAAAATATAATATATTCAACCGACTCGCACTGGTGGCGGAAATGAATTCTCAAATGACCAAAACTTGCGCATAATCAGCGCTGGACGCCGCAAGTGGCCGAGAGCTCTGCAAACACTTGACACAAAAACCCATGGATTTTGTGTAAACATTTCATCAGCGAGCGGTAAAAGTATCGATTTGATTTCAATGATGTTTTGCAGGACGGTTTGTTTGTTTGTATTTACCTGGTATGGGCCCGCAGACGCGCGGAATTATTTCCAATATGGCCGAACATGAGGGATCCTCGAAGCATAGCTGACGTGCCAGGATACAATTCAGTATGGCCACGACGCCCTTAATGGTGGAACCTGAAATTAGAAAAAAGAGCAAATTAAATAGAGGTCATAATACATTTACTATATAATTGCTTTCAAAGGCATTGGATTATTATAGTTTGAGATTTTTCGTAAAATAAAATATATGTATTGCTTACTTTTAAAAATTTCTATTATATTTTATCAATTTTACTTAGCATACTTTGTCATACACATAAGCAGAATTAGTTTATTTTTCTTTGCTGCATTGGAAAAGTTTATTTCTTAAACACACAAACAATGGAGCTGCTTCCGGAACTCAGCGAGGTTTGCGCTAAACTGTCTGCCAAGGATCACCCTTCTTATAAACAAATACCGAAATTCTTCGATCCCCCGGCGAAATTGGAGGATAAATTCGAACAACTGCTAAAGGAACAGGAGGAGCTCCTAAGTCCGGATGAACTAAATGAACTGTGGAGCACTCTCGAAAAGCACGTGACGATAGACACGAAAAACCAACTGCTAATCAGTTTTGAAGATTATTCGAGGGTCTCTACGAAAGTGAACGCCAAGTGTCAAAAGCTAATGACAGTTGCTCTTTTTTTCGAGCTGATGGAGAACTCCAACTTTCCCGGTATGCTGGAGATCATCTCTATTTACAACCATATAATACGAAGGGTATCGCTCATCCAAGAACGAATTGGTATGTCCTTTTACGATGGGTCTGGGCAGGGATATATGAATGAAAGCGAACTGGAGAGTTATATTACGGACACCATACCCGAGCTGACCCAAATTCGCGATTGTTTGCATCCCTCTTTCGAGAGATTTTACGTCTGTACGGTGGTCAAGAAGATTTTCTTCTTCCTCGACCATCTTCATATGCGACGTGTTCGTATTAGGGATATAGTAGCCTCGGGAATGCTATCGCAGTTACTGGAGTTGCGTGAGAAGGCGAATTTAAAATATATGATGGAAAACGAGAACTGGTTTTCAGTGTCATCCGCTTTGGAGGTGTTTGAACAGTATATAGAATTGGATAAGGATCATAACGGAATGTTGAGCAAGGAAGAGTTGTCTAAATACAGTTCTGGCAGCCTAACTTCCATTTTTCTGGATCGAGCATTCGAAGTGTGTCGTACTTATAATGGTGAAATGGACTACAAGTCTTTTTTGTACTTTTACTTTGCCATGGAGAACCGAAAGGTGAGGGTATAATAATATATGTACTTCTCAAAAAATTTCATTAAAAATATTTGCAGTCTCTTCCATCCTTGCACTATATTTTCCGTATCCTAGACATAAATCAAAAGGGATACTTGACAGCTGAAACCTTGCGATATTTCTACGACGGCATTGAGGTGCAAGCAAGAACTTTAAAAATGGAGTGTGTGAACTTTCAGGATCTCAAGGATGAGATCTTTGATAT
This sequence comes from Drosophila mimetica, assembly GCA_037075245.1. NCBI lineage: Eukaryota > Metazoa > Arthropoda > Insecta > Diptera > Drosophilidae > Drosophila > Drosophila mimetica. Next base: position 13,666,113 of record JBAMCH010000023.1, read on the forward strand.
GGTCAGGGCAAAGGACCCGCTGAAAATAACCCTCAAGGATTTGATCAACAGGTAAGCTCGACATCCTTGCTGCGCAACTTCCGACTCATTTATCCTCCGCAGCCGGCAAGGCGAAACCGTGTTCTCCATACTAATTGAATTCGATAAATTCCTGGCCTACGAGAACCGTGAGGAGAATCTGCAGAATGTTTAATAACCGAATTCCGACTGGCAACCGCGGCAGCAGCATTGCAGCATGCAACAAGCAGCAGCAGCAACAACTCCCTTGCGGTGACAACATTAAGCCAAATTTAATTAAATCCCCGGACTCCGCTCCTTGCAATTCTTTTATACGAAGGATTTCGATATGTATTTTTTATGTCGCACAATTGTACGCAAATTCAATGTGTAAAGTCCCTCAAATATTTCGGCTCACTCCGTATTTGTCTTCATACACGTAATGGCAAATTGCTCATAAATATTAATGCTGCTCTTTTAATTACGTTAATTCCTGGTGAACAGTTTAAAGCGTTTACAATGATTTGTATTGAAAAATCTGAATGGTGGGGGAGAAAACATTGCAATTATGTTTATATGTAGCTCTTAGTTTTTATCATAATTTTATGTTCTCCACAAGAGGGACGAGGGAGAGAGAGAGTGGGGGAAAAACAGAGCTGGCGGTTTATAAAACATTCATTTCAATTTCATTTCATTACGTAAAATAAACCAAGTCATCCGGACAGCAGACTGGGAACACGGGGGCTGCTGTCTATCTAAGCAGTCGGCTTTATAGCCACTGCCTACCGGTCATGGTCCTTCCGCCAGCTCCTCCTCCTCATCCTCCTCCATCACAAAACCCTCTTCATCCGCCGGATGCCCCGTAAAAGTTGTAGTTCGCTGCTGCTCCTGAATTTTCCTCCTCCTCCTCCTGCTGCCCCACGCTCATTAACGAAATGACCGTTTGCATATTGCAAGTCGGGGGGAGGTGGAGGAGGTGGATTCCGGAGCCGGAATAACAAAAGAAGTGCCTTCAAAAATTCACGAATTGCATGCGGACGCAGCTGAACTTACTCCGCGGCGACTGCAGGAAGTGGCCTACTGCCAGAGCCGAGAAGTAACCAGAAGAGTAGAAGGCCAGAAAGCCAGAAGAGCAGAGCAGTGGCAACAATTGCATGGCCGCAGAAGTTGCCCGGACCTCGACTGCCAGTCGAATTGTTTGCGGAAATACGGAAATACGGAAATACAAATAAACAAAAGTCAGTGGGGAATCCAGCGGACGAAATAGCCATAGTTTGGCTGGACTTTAAAGTGTTTTATGGTTATTGGGTGCTTAGAATTGCATTGAGATATGCAGCGCGCGTCTGGCCCGATGACAGCCAAGAAATTATCAGCGACTGGAGGAGTGTTGGTGGTTGGGGAGCCACCAAAAATGGGAATGGGGATGGGGATCTCCTGGCCGCAAATTGCCAACAGATCCCCTCCCCCGCTCACGCTCAATCCCCGGCGACCCATTTGGAATCACTTAAAACACACAAATCAAGCAAAAGTTGAAAACACAATAACAATTGTTTTGGGACACACCATAAATTTGCATGCCAAGAAGAGTAATGCTCCGAGGCACATAGAAAAAAGCGAAATAGGCACATAAATATGCGACCGACCGGCGGTCCTGTTCCTCTGTTCCTGTTCTTGTCCCACCTCCCAGAAACTCGCAGGACTCCGCCGACGACGACAACCAGAACAATTCGTTTGTGTCACAATCAGATTCGGCACAGGCACAAAAATGTTCGCTTTTCGCGTTTCGCGCTCGCCATGTTTCATGAATTATTTCCCCGAACCCCAAAAAGTTTTCGACCAAAAACTTTGACTGCAGAAAGAGGCCAAAAAATAAAAAAAAAAAGTGAGGCGGCAAGGGAGGCAAGACATTGACTGGGAACTGGCCAGTGTTGCAGGCCAACTCCCATCGCTGCTCAGCGCTGCACTGGGAAAAAGGGACCCCTCAATGGGTCAGCTTTATAACATAGTTACTATTTTCGGTACTCAGAGTACTTAAAATATTTTCAGAAATTTTTTTATTTTAATAAAAATAAATGCAGTCGAGTTTCCAAAGCTTAAAGCTTAGTAATGAGGAGATTTTAAGTTATAGAACCCTTTGTACATTTTTTAAGATTTATTGCTAAACTTATAGAGTTAGTTAAGTTCAGATTATAGAAATGTATTATTATGATTTTAAAAAAAAATTATAAAAATGCATTAGGCTTTTAAGAACTGTTATAAATTTTTTTAGATAAAGGAAGATTTCTATTTGACTCTAGGAAATTGACTTTTATTCCCTGTTTTTGAGGAAAAACTCTTTGAAAAATGGTTACGCTAAATAAATGGCTAAATAGGGTATATGGTCAAATTCTATAAAATATTAGGACTCTTATTATATTAAAAAAAAAAATAACTAAAATATTGAGTTGTACAACTTATTTTTCTCTGTGCATGCCTTGTTTGCGTTGATTCGTGCGGCGAACATTTCGATTACCATTTTCCCTGGTGGCGCGTTGCAGGCGGTGAGGAGGAGGATGGGGATTCCTCCAGTGTTTCGAATTTTCTGCAACTTTGCTCGAGCGCTGCCCTTTGCCCCCTGCCCTCCGCCCCCTGCTCGCCATCATCCTGCTGCTGCTGCTTAAATTTCAATTGTGTGCCGGGGGCGCTGGCCCGACGCTGGAGCACTCTGGTGCAGGCTTTAATAAATTATGGCCCACGTCGGGGGTGGCGTTCGAGAGGCATTGTTGCTGTTGCCACTGCTGCCGGCTGCCCTGCATGCCACTTGGAAAAAGTTAATACAACAAATGCGCTACTACAGCTACCAACTACCAACTACCGACTACCCGGCAGCAGCAGCAGCAACAACAATTGCAATAACAATGACCGCATTACGAGGCCGCGAATCGTTGCTCGAAAAGCCAAGTCGGTGGCAGTGGCAACATCAACAACATGGCCGAGAAATGGCAGCTTTACAACTTCCGGCAAGCAAGGACTACGTACAACGGACAGCGGACAGCGAACAGGACGAAGGGTCCCGGCCACTGTAATATGTTCACTGTGGTTGCCGCGTTTTTATTTTCGCGCTGCCCCCACAGCCCACGCCCTACTGTTGCTGGGAGGCCATCCTTATGTCATTCGGGATTATTTTGTGGGTTAAAAACTAATTTTCGGTCATGAAGTGGATTTCGCAGTGTGCATGTTGCCGACATTCGGCGGCCCATAAATATGCAGCACTGCCAACTGCACTGCGCTTCGGAGCAATTTGCATGGGCCGGCGTATAAAACATTGATTTCCCGACTCCAGCTGGATCAATGTAGCGACTTAAAGTCCGTCCGCCCGGATTATCCGCATTAATACGCTTTTCGGGTCGCAGCCGTTGAGCCAAATGTCAACAGTTGAAAGTGCGTGACCAAATTATTTCATTTCATTTTATTTAATTTATGGTCCTACGGACCCGCGCTCAAGTCCTTGCCGCCTCGCCTGCTGGCATTTAAATTTAACTACAGTCAGACAATGCGAACAGAGCTCGGTGAAAACAACATTACCAACAGCACACTGGTAGCAACAGCAACATAAAATGTCGCCTGCGGCCATTTTCATGGGCAACCAACCGAATTGGGTGTTGAAGCTGGTGTTGGGCCTTAACCAAAACAACGAGAGCAACAACCCAAAGAGAAAACATGAAGGAACAGTTGAGGGGAGTGATGCGACTATAGGTTACCTCAATAACTCAATAAAATCATTAAAATGGCCCCAGTTTTCCTGAATTTAGATAATTTTCTTTATTTTAACATTATCAAAATAAATTCAGGGTTTCTTTATAAAAATTTAGATCAGATCCTAACTATTTAGCTTTCTTAAAACATCCTGATGATTCAAAAAATAAGCTAAAACTAAAACCTTTAGGATAATATAGTTATCTAAAGATTTTAAAGTACATTTTCAAAAAAACCCCTTCAATAAATTAAATTTAAATAAAATATATAAATTCATCACAATTATTTAAGGATTGATATAACATTTAAAAATATAAAATATAATTTTATTTACCCCTTAGCAAGAATGAGCTGCTTTAAAAGGTTTTAAATTTGATATCTTTATGTCACCTTACCTACAGAAACCATTTTAATGTAATATACCCCTGCATCTCTACAAATAGCGGGTATAAAAATCTGTCGTTCGAGGGGTCAGAGGGTGAATAACGAGAATGCTGCTGGGGATTATGGTCAATTATGTGTAAATACAATTATTGTTATTGTTGTTGCCGTTTCACGGTGTTGTTATTGCCGGGACGACCGGTGTTGGTGTTGTAGTTGTTATTGCCATTGTCATTGATGTTTTTCCATAATTGTAGTTACCGCTGTGCGATGCATAAAATTTGTTATGTTCACAGCATGCCAGGCTGATGATCGATTCATTAAAATGAGCCAGTTTAAAAGAGCATCTAGTGACCTCCCCAGCTCGTGTCCTGGCACTCCTTCTGTTATTGTCGTTGTTGGGTTGCTTGGCACGTTTCCCGTGATTTAAGTACATTTCCAGCAAAAAAAAAAAAAAACAGGAATGAAATCCGGAAACAATAAAAGGAGTGTAAGTACAAGTAAGGAAGCATTTCCAGAGACGCTGCAGTAAATGTCTCGGTATCACTGGGTGGTCTTCCCTATTCTGGCTTAGTCACGTCACCAGTGCAGCTCTTGCCAAGACTGGGATTTGAAGGGGTTACATTCGGTTTTTCTTAGCTTGAAGTATTCAATTTTTATTTACTTATGTAATGTGGTGTTCCAAGATCTGGCATCCTTAAGTCTTGCTGAGGAATATATCTAGGTAAATTCCCTGGGGAAATGTTATTAAATCTATTGCACTTAATATAAGTCTTTCTTTGAAGTTATTATAAAAAATTTATTAAAATCCCTGTTTTATTTCCATTATTATTTAAATTCCTACAACAAACCTCTGAAAGAAGATCATCTTCATACTTTTTTATAAGGTCAAACAATGGTCTCGCCCCAATAAAAAGAATCCTGTTATCCTAACAAACCAAATTATTCGGAATCCCCCAATAAGACCCCGGGGAAACCTATTAGTAAACATCGTAAGCCTGTTAGCCTCGACACTCAAGTGGCTCCTCTTAAAATTTATTCCACTTGTTAAATGTTATTCAGCTGCCGGCATTATCAGGGAAAACCAAAACAAAATAAACACATCAATAAACAGAGTTGACAAAGATTTGATTGCATTATTATAAAACAATTTGCATTCGATAAAAGTCAAAAGCAGCGGCAGGCAAAGTCATAAAAGTCGCGCAATGAAAATTGGAGCACCATCCCTCAGAGAGAAAAGAGGAAAAAAAGCTGCTGATTCAGGAACGGAGGCAAAGCGACTTTTGTTGCTTTTGAAATGAGGAGGAAAAGAAATATGCAAAATGCGCATAAATCTAAAGGCTCGACACGGGACGGAAAATCACGGCGGAGGCGGGATCCGGATGAGTTCCCATCTGCCGCTGACTTAGACTGGAAGAAAACTTGGTTCTTTAAAGGATAATGATTTGTAGTTGATTTTAAATTAATTTAAAAATGAAATTTGTAGTAATTATTATTGAAAGCAATTCATTAGTGTCTCATGAGAATTGAGATTATGAAAACCCAATATTGACCATTTAATATTTATATGTATATATACATATATATAATATATTTAATTATTATATTTAATATGGCAGAAAAAACATAAAGAGTAGGTATCCTTTTTTTTTTTAAAATAAATAAAATAAATAAATATTTTTTAGTTTCTGTACAAAACATTTATTTGCATTTAAATGTGGTTTCAACTTAAATAAAATAAATTTCTAATAAAGAGAGCCTAATTTCACATTATTAATATTCCAATATTAAATGCCAAATAAAAAAATCCATATACATTTTTTAAAATATTTGAAATATTTGTATTTTATTTTTGTTTTTAATTTTTTGCCAATTCAATTTTTTGAGTGCTCTCCTCGTCTGTGGGAAATCGAATCCCGGCCAGGCTGTGTGCGTCCACGTTCGCGCATGCAGAATAAATGATTTTCTATTTGTTAAGTCAAAGTGAAATTGTCTAAGGGCGGCTGACTGTGCGTGAGCCCTGTGTGTGTTGACATTTCTTTGAGCCGCCATCACTCACTGGCTTAGAAGGCAAAAAAGTAGGAGGGCTCATACGAGCCAAAGACAACATTTTCAGCATTTACATTTCATTTTTTGTCGTTCGTCAAATGTTTTGGCCGCCCTGCCGTCTCATTTACAAGGAATTCCATCGCCCCCCTGCAGCTGGGGAAAGAGGGCAAGAGGCAAAGAGGTCAAAGGGCGGCACATATGTCAAGTGTTGCGCTCGGGTCGAAAGTCGGTGGGTGTTGGGTTTTTTTTAGCAGGAGTGTGGGGGTGTGAGCTGCAGCACTTGCTGTGTGTGTGGGTCTTTGGGCCAGCATCTCTGGGCCATGGTAAAAAAGAGAAGAATATATATAAATTTTTATTCTTATCTTCCTGTTCTTTTGGCCCATTTTTTGCTGCCTTCCGCTCTCACTTTTGTCCTGTTTTTGCCAGAAAAAAATATCAGCCTTGCCCGTCTGCTGCTGCTGCTGCTGCATTATCCTTTTCCCTTTTTACGTGTGTTCCATTGTTTTAAATTATTTATGCCTGCGTAAAATATTCAAAGCTCTGCCAAATGCAGAAAGGAGACAGAGAACGATGGCAGAGCGGGACAGGACGAGAGTGACGTGAAATTCGAACGCACAATAACAGAAAGGAGGCGACGGGGCGGACCAAGTCCAAGTTATTATTCATAACACAGCAGCATCAAAGTGTAAAGGAGTCTGCGACAATTCCCACTGCCATTTTCCGCCTCCTGCTGCAAACCTTCAAGTTTACATAAATTATTTACGACCTTCAGCAGGCGCAAAAGAAAAAAAAAACAAATACACCCCATCAGCCAAGGGGAAAATGTTATTTTGACAATAATGCCGAGAACCATCTAATTTCGTGCTTTGTTTGCCATTTCGATTTCACTTTGCCGGCCAGCTACCAACAAAGAAAAAGGGATCCTTTGAGGCGGTGATTTCACTGTGTTTACTTTCCGCCGACTTCCGAAATGATATTTTAATTAATTTAAGTGCTTCGCTTGGCTTATTTTCACCGGGCCAATTAGGAATTGCGTCACCGAATTTATTGAATTTGCGCCGCCCTTATCAGACTGTCGGCCCCATCATGACCTTGTCGTGGCCTTAAAGCGCTCAAAGGTCTTAAGTGAGTTGGCCAACTGGAGCGGTGTCCTAATGCCACTTAATATCAGTTGAGAAGCCGGTCATTAGAGCAGGCAACCAGAGGCTGTGAATTGAAAAATCCAACGCCAAAAGAAGTCGAGCGGAGTTCAGGAGTCGAAAAGTCGAGGTAGCTGTATTAACTTAACAGTTTGACATCTAACACCTCGCAACTGTTGCAGCCGCAGAGAACTCAAGTGTGCACGGCCAGCACTGAAAGAAATGGGAGGTCTCAAAGGTGAGTAAGGTAAAAGGAAAACCATCTAATAGATTATAATAAATAATATATATTTATTTATTCATTATTTATTATTTATTATTATTTATCAGAACAATTTTATAATTATTTTAATTGATATTGAATCAAATGAATCTTAGACATCTATTAGTAATTTCTTTCTGTGTTTATAGCCCTTTGGCTTTGGTCTTAAGTGGCACTCGGTTTTGGGTTATCAACCCAGGCGAAGCCGCCAGAAGAAACCGGCAAATGGCAAGTGTTGCTGCTGGCATTTCCCGTTTTCGGTTGCAACCGAGAGAAGTGCGGGAAAATGCCAGCCACTCCGCCCACTCGGCCACCCACTCAAAGGTAAAGGTGTTTGGCAACTTTAAGAGAAGATTTCCACATTGGCCGCACACAAAAATATTGTCGCGCATTTGTTCGCAGCTTACGGAAACATTTTTCTTAACACGCTCCGCAATTTTTTGCACGCTCCTTGGCCAACTTTTGTTTCGCCATGTTTTGTTCTCGTCGCGGCTTCACTTTTTCTTTCCCAACTTCAATTTGGAGCCGAGCAGAGTGCACAATTTAAAGCATTTACGAGCGCAATTTGTCTGCCGCCTGCTCAGACCGCAGTCAACTCCACTTCCAGTTGGATTTCAAACTTTGCGGCTTCTTTTTTTAAATATATATATACCCATATATATTCTTTTTTGGTGAGAAAACTCCAAACAGGTTGAAAGTGTGGGCGAAATGCAGGTTGGCTGCCCGCAGCTGCCGGTCTGACATTTTTCTTGGCGTAAATCTGGCAGCAGCAGCGACTTTAGATGCTTTTTGCAGCTCATTGAATTTCGTACGCTTTTGTCTGCCAATGCCAATGCCATAAAAGTGGATGCACTTTTTCCCTCTGGCGCTACACGAGAAAATATTATAGAATTTTAAATAAATGCGTATTTTCATAACTAAATTTAAAGTTAGAAAGAAGCGATGAGACGCGTCAAACATTAATAATTTTAATGTGAAACACTTACTTTTTGGAATTTAATGTTTAAAATAAAATTCTATAAGGGAAAGGTTTTAAAAAATGTATACCTATAAAATTTAAAAATTCAAATTAATAAAATAATATAAAATATTGGAAAAATGTAACCATTTTTGATTTTAGAACATAATGTTTAAAATAAATTTCAAAAAGAATATGTATTTAAAAAATGTATATTAATTTTAAAATAATTACTGCAAAATTAAAAATATTGAAAAATCGTACAACTTTTTTTAAAGATAAACTGTAAATATTCTAATTTTCTTATAGGCATTTTAAAATTCTTTTGAAATTGCTTACTCTATCGCTTTGTGTAGTTCCAATTCTCTTTTTTTTATCTCCCTACTGGCTTTAAACAACTTGGCAACAAACTAAACCTATTTGAGAGCATCATCGCTGCCTGCGGGTTTTATCTTCCGGAATATGTGGACTTAAACTATATATGTATGTGAATATGCACTTTTATCCCTTTCCCCTTTGGCCACCACATCTCCTCGGCATTTTGCATATTCGAAAGCCTTCTGTCGGCGTTTATTGTCAATACAAAAGTTTTATGCATTTGCGGAAACTTTCTTTTTTTGCCGAACTTGTGCGTTAAATTGTGTAAACTGATTTTCACAGCAGATCCTTGAGGCTGAGAATGCGGGATCGTTGGGAGAGCAGAGAATGACTTTGCCGAGACTTTCGAGTTGTTGGCCCACACATACCGACACTTGTGAACAAGTTAACAAAACGATTTCGCTGTTGGAAAACTTTTATTGTGTGAGTGTGGGTGTGCGAGGGCGGGAACACAGACTGACAGCCAGACTGCCACGCCCACATCGGGCATATGTATTATTCATGAGGCAGCTCGCACGCAATAAGTCTCTCTTTGTCCCGGTCTGAGTTTCTGTTTCCGCTGCAGCGATAATCGCAGGTCAATTTCATAAACAAATAAGGCGGCATTATCTGGATGCCATCGAGAGTGCGATTCCAGCCCATTGCCGAGCGGCCATAATGAAGCCGTTCCATGCGCACCGACATACGGAGTACCACAGTTGAGTATCGGAGTTATCTTAATTATAGATCGATTCACTTGAAGGACACTGACACAAGTTACAGAGGAGGTCAGAAGTATGTATTCCTTTTTAAATTTAAACAAGTGATAAAGAACTAATATTATTTATAAAGTAAATCTACAAGACTTCCACTAGATGAATATATATTTTCGAATAGGATCCCATATTTATTATTTTTAATGTTTAAATTTTTTTAAACGTTAGGATAAATATTGAATTTTATTACTAGTCGTAAGAAATTTTAAATGTATTTAATATAATGCGTTAAACAAAGAAAAATATGCTCTTATATTTGTAGCCAACTTAAATTAATAAAATTATTAACATTAAATTGAATTACTATTTTATTAGCCCCGACTGTATGTGTGGTAGGTGTTGGCCATTGTCTGCGTGTCGAGACTAATTTAGGCCTGAGTTGACACCATAATTTATGGCGATTTGCACGCCTGTCCAGCCCAATGACTTGGCTCAGAGCAGACCTGCATGGCATTCCTGCCACCTACAAAGGGAGTGAAAAATACCAGGACTATTAATTGTAATTTTCAGTGAGGATTCAGTCCCGGTTAATTGGTGCAAACATGCCGCAGGACCAAGTGGCGTGTAAGTGAATGGCAAATTAAATTTCTGCCAAAGAGGCGACGGCTGTCGACATCAGGACCTCCGACTGGGACTGCATTTATCCGTTTTATTGACGCTCTAATTAAAGTGTTGGGCTCATCAATATGCCCAAGGTGAAGCTGCCATGGTATCCGTGTGTGTCGTCCTGTGTTGGTTGGTTGGTTAGCAAGGACACGAGTGTGTCGGCCGGGGCTCTGGCAGCAGTTTTGTAGCAAAGTTTGCTGTTATGGCAAGCGGAGACAGAGAACACACACGACACCGATACAAGGTGAGGCCCGGGTTAAGCTCCAAAGGAGCACGAAACGCAAGGACACTCAGAAAAAAGTCAGCTTTGAGAAGCAGAATTGGAACTAAATCGGAGTGCACTTAGAACTTACTCCTTTAAGTAATTAATGCATCTTTAATGTCTTTTGAAACGCATTTTAAATAAATATTCTGGGTAATGCCCAATTTTTTAAATTTCTAAAATAAATTAAGTTTCTAAAATATTTCAGTTTTGATTAAAACCTTTAAAAATATAAATATAAATGAGATCTAATTTTAAAATTTTTTGAGAAATACTATAAAATTTATTTTATTCTGGAAAATGTATTTACATTAATTATCTTAGGACCCAGTAATATTTTTAAACCCTTTCGACTATTATCTCATACTAATTGTAACTAAGATGTGACTTAAAAATGACTGGTAATTATTCGTTGATTAAACTTTTATCGTGTTTTAAAATGAGCTGTCACGAAGTTAATCAACCCAGAGTTACGGCCAATATCCCACACGTTAAAACCGAACTTTTGCGCTCCGTGCAGCATCAACAAACCGAACAGCAGTAACGACATTGGTATTTTGTGGCAGTAGCTGTGCGAGTAGCAGTAACAGTTTTATCGCCAGCGACAACGCAATGGCAGCAGCAGCAGCAGCAGCGGCAAAGGCAAAGTCGCAATAACAACGGCCTGAGTAAGTGACTGAAATTGCCTAGAAACAAGGAATGCTTTAGCAACTTCCCCCCTTTGGGCCTGCGGCTTTTGTTGCTAACCACAGCTACATTGTGGTGCAACGCAAAAGAACAAAAGGCCAGGACATGGTGGCCAAAAGCGAACAAAAAATGGCAATGTATGACGGAAGGGGAATGCGAAATTCGCACAATGGCAGGCAACAAAGTTGATGACGTGCCGTGACGAGCGCGTTACTCATACGCAGCGTGAGCCCCGATGAGTTTCTAGCCAGGTTGGTCCACTTGACACATTCCCGATGAGCTGCTCCCAGCGGGGACTAATCCCCCTTTTTTATCCATGGAACTCTGACGGCTCAAAGGGAATTGCTGACAAATCAATATGAGGGAGCTATGAGCATTTTCGCCCTCCAAACGTCGCAATCAGAATATCATAATTCCCTAATAGCCGAGGCGAAATGTGATATCTGGCATTCAATCACCGCAATGCCACAAAAGGTCAATTGCCACAAAGTAAACAATTAAATGGGGGGCCAAGCGGCGGCCAAGTGGGCCTAAACCGCAGGCTAGTCACTGCGAATGCCGAAGCGAATGCCGAAGCGAATGCCTTCGACAATCCTCCACTGAGGCTGTTGGCTGTTTACTGGCACGCGCCCTTGGGCCAGGCAATGAATTTTTGTCGTACTCAATAAGGCAAGCCGAACGGGGGGGAGGGCTGCGACAACGGGGCGGCTAAAATGGCAATAAAAACAGCAATTGATAAGCGAACCAGCAGCAGTCCCGCCAAATAAGCAAACAAGCAAGCAAACACACCAAACACTGGCGAAATGAAGGGCGAGGCAGACAAACAATCAAACGATAAACGGATGCCAAAAAAAGGAGAAAGGCAGGCATGTGCACTGAAAAAAATTCTTGTTTAGAAGTTTCGATAGTAAAAGTAGAAATATGAAAACAATAAGGGATTTTTGAGCATTTAAATAAATATATTTGTATTATATTTCATATCATGATATTTCGTAAACATTAAAATATTCTAAGTACTTTAAGTAGGGCATAAACTGCATACATATATCTAAGTTGAATATTTAATCAGTAAATATCATATAATATTAGTTAATATCTTAAGGTAATATTTTGAACCCCACTTCAGAAAATTTCTGATTAAAATATAACTCTAGGATTTTTTCTAGTTGCTGTTATACTTCATGGTATATTATATTTAAGAACCTTTTTCTATTTTTCCCCAAAAGCCAATGAACTACATATTTCTCCCCGTGCATGAAGGCAAACCAAGCCATTGTATTTCAACCTCAATTTGGCAAATTCTATTACGATAATAAGAGTGCGGCGAGGGGGAGGCGACCAGTGGCTCAGTAGGGGGCGGGGAAAATAGCCGGAAAATGCTTGATGTGCCTGGAAAAGCCACCACACCAGCGGCAGGCAGTTAAAAGCAAAACAAAAAGCCAACGCTGAACGGAGGCTGTGGCAAGTGTATCGACAATGAGTGAGATCCAATTTCAGTTCGATTCTTATCCAATTTCCGGGCAAATAAGTGAAAATGTTTTCATTTTCATGCCTTTGAGCAATGGGTTTGGAAGGGGAGGGGTTCTGTCTGTGTTCCTTTGAGCGTGTCAATAATTTGTCCCTAGCTTGGCTGAAGTGTGAATAAGAGCCAAGAGGAAATGGATTTAGAAATGAGCAAGTAAGTGAAGGATTTCCACCACCCCCACGGCTCCCCAAAACGGGTTTCTCGGCACTTAAGTAGCTTTGCAGCCAGACCACAAAGTTTTCCCATGTCAGCAGCGATTGATGTGACAAAAAGTTTAACTTATTTGATTTTTACTTTCGTTGTCTCGCTTCTGGCCGAAACACCCTTGATTTTAAGCCCGATTAGAAGCATTAAAGCCGAGCTTATCCAAGCGAGGAGGGAAAAAGCATCGCATAAAATGCAAATCTCAGATTTGGTTTGTTAAACATTTGCTTAACCACGAAAACGAAAGAGAAAGCCCGAAGTGTCGCCTGCCATGTAATTTCCCCCCCACTCGAAGAAAGAAAATGACGAGAGGGAAAAGGAAAGCCAAGGCGGAAGGAAGGAAGGACTCAAAATGAAGACAACAGCACATGGCACGGGACTCAATCGTGGGTCTCCAGCTGCCGAGCTGCCAAATATGCCACATTATGAGGCAAGGGCAACATATGCTCGACAACAGTCCGGAAAATCTGCGTGGGGAAATGAGCTAGCCGAGAGGGAGGGAGGTGGAATGAGAGGGGGATCCCCCGGATCAGACACAGCAAATAAGGGAAAATTACGTTAAATAGAAAAGAAAAAGTTTTCCACTTTTTAACTTTGCCACTGAGCAGCACGCAGCGCGGTTGTTGAACATTTTACAAACAATTTAAGAGCCGCATTAAATTATTGTTACGCTCGCAGCTTAAACTTTAAGACAGCCAGTCCAACTGTGCCGCCGCTTTTGGCCTTATTTTTATGGCCACCCTCGCTCTCGAGGGGCGATAAGAGTGAAAAATGGTAAATTAAGCAAAGGCAAAGCAAAAGCCAAGGCGGCTTCTTATTATTGTTGTTGTTTTGCCAACGCGCGTCAGACTAAATTAGAGCAAAAAACTTAATTTGCCTTTCTTTTTTTTTTTTGGTCTTTTGGGTTGAGCCAAAAAGTCGGCAAACGGCAACTGGCAGAAAGGAAAATCAAAGAGGAGAAGGCGCAAAATAACAATTATGTTTTAAGGCAATTGTTTTGGTTTTACCTTTCGGTTTTCCTTTTTAGCCCGACTGCTCTGCCGACTTTTCTTGTTTTTCCGCTTGTTACAATTAGTGCTTGTTTTTTGCCGTTGTACTGTTTGTTTTCTGGCCGTTTATAATTGAGAATGAAATAAGGTTAATTAGAGTAATGGCCACTTTGCCGCTTTGGCTCAGACTCTGGTCGAAAGGCCGAGCAAAAGATGTTGCCATTTCGGCCAAGGCTGATTGACACCACTTGGTCGAAAGTGAGTAGGCAAATAGCCCCTGATCACTGGATAAAAAGTGGGCTAAAGTCAAGTTAATTAATCTTTATTATTATTTTAGTGATATCTAACAAATACTAATATTTAAAACTGCTAAAAAAGAGGCTAATATACTAAATATTCGGATCTAAAAATGTTTTATTTCCTAAAGAACACTCCTGTCTCAATATTTTCCCAGTTTTCCCAGTGCCAAAATGCTTGTTACTCCGCTCCGATTGCACCGCAGGCAAATTTAAGTAGTTAATTTATTTATGACCCCACACTCCGGACCAATGAAGGACAGGGCAAAGTTTTGCTTGCCCAACTGTGATAGTAAACTTGTCGACAACTAAACCGACACGTGCTTCAACTCCAGCCATTTCCAATAGCCATGATGGGGCAGCTTCCAGCACCACATCACACCACGTAGTTTGGCGAAAACACTTTTGAAATATTAAACACTTGAACCCATTTACTTTGTATGACCAGAAGCTGTCAGAGGCAGTCTTTGGCCGCCGTTCCTTATTGGCCCCGCCCACCACAAATCAAAAGACAGTGGCGGTTAAAGTAATAGCGTTTGGAACTCTTGAGATTTACTTCCTTTTTATGTGTTTCTAGTAATTACTTTATCACTATTTTTACTGTTCTTAATAAAATCTTAATTTATACAATTTTAAGGTTGTAAGGTTCAGAATAAGTAGAATATTTTAACGTTAAATATTTAAGATCATAAAATTTATAGGAACTTTAAATGTTTAACCAGATTTACTGCCTAGTAAGTACTTTACCACTACATGTAATTGTAGTAGAACACTTTTCCGATAAATATTTCTTAAGAATGACCTGAAATTTTAAATGTATAACCATTAAATATTCATTGAATCGAAGCTAATTTTAATTGCTTTAAGTTTTGGTTCAATAAATAAACTATTAGAGCCCTATTATTTTGGCCGCTGCTATGAGCTAGTACGCCCTATATGAGGGTGAACGTTAAATGACTTTTAATTGGTGTTAGTTCACGTTGTCTTCACCAAAGCCAGTTTGTTGTTGCCCGTGTCAGGCGATATTCCCTTGGCAGGGGTATGAAAATGCTACCAAAACTTTGCGTCCATAAGTTTTGCCTCGTTTCGGTCTTGTATTTCCTCGTTTTTTCCTTTTTTCGGATTTACATATGTAACTACAACAAGGGCAACAACAACGAGTGGGAGATCTGGAACTAGAACTAGACAGACTTTTCGACCAGGCCGCAAAAGTTTCCATACAATAATAATCACTTTGTAAAAGTTCTGCCTTGGCCAAAACCATTGCAGTTAACGAATTTTCGGTGACGCCACTAACTGAGAGTCGCACAAACGTTCAAATCTGGTAAAAGCCAAAACTACGGGCCAAAAAACTTGCTCCTCGGTTATCTCTCTTATCTCTAGGCCAAAACAGAGAATTCGGTGGCTTACAGAGGGCGGGGTTAGTTGGTCGTGCCAATTAATATGTCGCCGTGATTTTCACATGCCCAGAGAAAATGCTGTCAAATGATGACGTTTATTATGTCATAGAGACGGCGATATTGTGGCATCTCGTGCCACACATAAATGGCCATATGAATGATTAAATCGCGAGCACTTTTTTTGTTGTGCTTAATAAATTAAATTTTTTACAACGCCACACACACAGGTTTTTCTGCTGCTCCTCCTGTCGGTTGCTTTAAAAATTTATATGCGAATTTGATGTGCAAATTCAAATTAAATTTTTGCTGGTGTTGTTGCGTGTGCTGAAACAACACACACACACACACACACATGGGCAGACAAATGTGTACATGTGTAATTTTTACTGCATGACTTTGCGACACACACAAAAAGAAGGCGAGCTATATATTTCATGCCAGACGGAAATTCAAAAAGCGAGCAACAAAAAACGACTCCAAAAGGGTTGCCAGCATGGCCAACAGGAGCAAAAACAGCAACAACCACACACGCTGATGATGATGTGTAGGCCTCTGTGTAGGCAACAAAAAAGCCAAAAAAAAAACAAAAAACAACATACACGCAATTTTTTTTTGTTGTTCTTGACGTTTCATTTTGAACATTCTGCGTTTTTTGACCCTTTTTTTTCGTGAGTGTGTGGCACACGGGCTCATTACCCATACAGCTATACAGCCACTCACCCCCAAAGCGCACTCAATCATAAATGAATGCACGCACACACGTGCAAAGGCCATGTGAGTGGCATGTGACCGAATGGGTTAACATTCGTACAAAAGGAAGTTGTTACTCTGGCTTCCGGTTTAGCCGAATCGTTATTATTTATAAGCGCGCACGTACACGCCAAGAAAATAGCCATTTATACTCGATGTTCGCTGATGAAATTGAATCCCTGTAATTGAGTAGATCCTTACTTTCATTTGGCGCATTTTAAACAGAAAATTGATATTTTAAAAATTGTTCAATTCTTACACCATTTTTAAATTGGTTTAGAAACTTGTAACATTAAAAGAAAGTTTTTATTAAGACTATATTTTTAATGTATTTTAATGAAATAATAAATAATGCTTATTTATTTATATGTAGTATATTTTTAAACCTGTCAATTTCCACAGAAATCCATACTGCAACCCCTCTAAAATTGTAAGTCCTAATAAATTCTTAAGATTAATTTAGATATTAAGAAGTCATAAAACTAGTTAACTGTTCACAATTTTTATAATTTCGAAATTAATTTTTATTTATAAAATATTTTTAATGTGTTTCGAGCTTTTAATAAAATAGTAAATGAATATAATAAATCTGTAATATATTTTTTATCCTGTATGCCAGTCAATTTCCCCAGGAATCGCTACTGCAACCCCTCTCGAAATTTGGCTCCAACTTGGGTCACCGGATTAAAGGTCAGCAGTGGGTTTCAGCGAATCGCTGACTCATCATCATAAGGGGCCATCGGTGGAGGATCATTAATCAATTAGGCCAACTCCACTCAGCTGCAAATAATCTGTGACCCCGTGTGTGTGTGTGGGTTAGCAGTTCTCTAACTTTGCTACAACTTGATCTGGCCAAAAAGCCGGGCCAGCAGACCATTGAATGTCCTTTGGCCGACTGCCCAAAATGCAATTGGCTTCATGCAAAATGCAGGAGCTTAATTTGTTTGTCCTTGCCGGCCATTTGTTGGCTTTGCATTTCGGGCATCGCCGGAGTTCGAGCCCGAGTTTCAGTTGGCTGTTTGCAGTTTCAGTTAGCAGTTTGCCGTTGCCGTTGCCATTGCCGTTTCCAGTTTGCTGCTGACATTTATTAGCTTGTAAACATAATGCGGAAGCTTTTATGAAGCTTACCGAAAGATTTTCCCGACTTTGCAGTCGCATAATTGTCGCAAACATCAACAGCAAGAGAGCAGCATCAGCATCGGCAAATGCAAGCTGCCTCAATTATTTATATACAGTTATATTTCAATTTGGCCAATTGACAGAGAGATGGACAGTTTTAATGCTTAAATTGTTTAACTTGCGCAGTGCCATTAATTTATGCATATTTATAATGTGGCCGCTTTTGATTTGGCCTGCCCATCGGTGTGTTTATACGATGCATTTTAATTAAATCATATAAATGTCAATAAATTCAGTCGGCTCTCAAAAGTATGCTTCAATTAACAGCGCGCACGAAAGTGACCGCAGGAATTATAAATTATGCATATTATATCCGCAATTGTTGTTACACATCGTTGTTATTTGGTCGCCATTGTTGTTGTTGCATCTAATTGTGTGTGCCCAAACACACACACACTCGAACTACCGTGTTTCAGGGGGCTGTGTAGGTGTACTGCACACAAACGAGCAATTACAAATTAGCATATGTCAGATGAACAGGGGCCTGAACAATGGGTTAAGTCGATAAACGGGACAATTTCTGGCTTGAGTTTGGTCAATGGGAATAGCTTTCATTATCCTAGCCTAGAAATCGATATGCTCCATTGTATCTATACTACAAAAAGGCTTCAAGCGCAATGCAAAATATATCCCCTAAACTTTTCCGAATAGTAAAAAATAATATTTGGTATTACAAAGTCATATTATTATATAAACCCCCTCAATATTTGATTAAAAATCATTTTAAACTAGATCTTCCAAGTCCGTGGCTTCAAACAGTCACGTAGTCAAGCCATTTGAATGCCACCGTGAATGAAGATCCTGCATGGAATAGAAATAAATTCACGGCAGCCACCTAGATTATTTTCGGCCTGTCAACAAAATACATGCAAAATGTGAAAATGCCAGGAGAATAACAGGAAAAACTACAGCAGCAAAAGCAACAGCAACGGCAACGGCAGCAGACAACAAAAAATCACGGAAAAATGTTTTTCAATCTACAAAGACACGCGACAGTGGCCCAGGTCGCCCAGGGGAGGCGAAAGAAAAGCCATTGAAAAATGCAAAGCAGCTGCGGTGATTGTGCAGCGCTTACGAGCGACAACAGGCACAACAAATGCAGCGAATACAGCAAATACGGGCAGCTCGGCTAAGCCAAACGGAAGCGGGCGAACAAGATGTCGGCTAAAATCATCGACTGCCACTGCCACGGAAATGGAGCTAGAAACCGGGGCGAAATGAGAAGCAATCGCAGAGTGCAGTGGGGCCAGAAAAAAGTCTGGCATCGAGAGATTTGCACAGAAAAAAAGCACAAATTTGAAAGATACTAGTTAATACTATTTTAAAACTACATTTTCCAAATATTAATATTTCAAAAAAAATTTAAGGCTTAAGATAAACTAAACTAAAATGTAAATACTTGTGGAAAATAATTTTAATGATTTTTTTACAAATCAATTATTTTAAACACAAAGTTTAAATTTAATAAAATATTATATGATTTTTTATTAGTTTATTTTGAATTTTAGAGATAGGAATATTTGTTGGCATCATTTTATTATTTAAATAAATATCAGAAGAAAAACAATAATCTATTCAAAAATTCCATTTTACTGCATTTTTTCCAGTGTAATGGAGTATGCTGGAGAATCCCAGTCGGTTATTCGCGATTACCCGAGCTGAGAGGCAAACAGCCAGCTGCCGGGCGCCAGTGAAAGTGTTTTCGCAGCCGCGAGGTGGAAAAGGCGTGAAATCCTGGTCTGTCGTCGGTTCGTTAGAGTCCCGGGTGAAACGCAACAATGGCAATCGCAACGCCCCAGTGCCAGCAACACCACCTCTGGAAACAACACGGTGCTGGCTGCTTAAACGCATTGTGCGCGGCTGTAGTTGCTGCTTTTGTCATTAAACTCCTTGCAATTTGCACAGACACACACGAAGCTGCAGCCAACAGCAACACACGCACACAGACAGATCACACACACTCCGCCACTCGCTCGTACGTATCGCCATCGCTTATATAAACTTGGCGCGCACGAAACACTTCCGCAGGCGAAAAGCTTTCCGCTTCCGGTTCGCTGTTTTGCTGCTGCTGCGATTGCTAATGCACTGCAGGGAAAATGTGTTTGCGAGATTAGAGAAGGGATTTATCCCTGCATTGCTTTTATTGAATAATATTTTAATATATTTAAATATAAATTTAATTCTGTGAAATATCATAATCCATGCTTATCAGTAGTTTTAACAAAGAAAACTTTACTTCTTGAGACCTACAATCGAAAAATAAATTCATTTTAATTTACAAAACAAGATTTTTTTATTACTTTAACTTGTAAAAATTGTTTTATTTTAAATACCTTTTTTTAATGATATAAAATTAAATTATTTTTGTTTGATTACTATTTGATATTAAAATAGAACACACATTATTTTTTTATTATTGTATAATATTGTTTCGGAAATTGTATATTATTTTTAAGAAATTTCTGAAGGAAAGAACATTTTTTATTATTATTTATAATTATTATAAATAAATAAATATTTATTATTATAAATATTTTCGGATTATAAAATTGTGTATGATGTATTATTACGCTATGCAAATCACTATCTAATGCAAGTTTTTTCTCAGTGCTTTGCTGCTTCCCGTTGCAACTTTAAATATTAACAGTTAAGTAGCGTGTGTCGCGAGCATGTGAGCGGGCTGCCTCGATTTTTCTTCCCCTTATCGCCGCTGCCATCGACTGCGTGCAGGTGAACGGCAGCCGAAGTAACCTCCTCCCACCGGCGTTGCCTCACCCCGAACTCCGTGCCAGGTCCTGCGCTCCTGTCAAAGTGTCATTTAGATCGTAATGCTTTGATATGGGCCCGCGCTCGAACACATTACCAGCTGGTCGGGGGAACGGGGCCAACATCGATATTCGGTTTGAGCCGCCCGGTGTAAGCGTAAGCCACTTACCGAGCTGATTGCCCGCCATTTGTTGGTGGCTTGTTTCGTTCGACGCTTTTCCAATTCATTTATGAGCAGTTTTCGTAAATGCCAGCGCCAGCGAACTCTACTGGCAATTAATTGAAATCAATAAAGTCAAGTTATGGCATATTGCGTATACGACGCGTGGCCCCTAATGATTCAGCAATTATTTGGAAAACAAAGCATACTTTCATGACCACTGATTGTAGGAAAGTTCTAGGATATAACGTATAAAGTTTGTAAATATTATAAAAAAAAAGTTTAGTAAAATTTATAAGTACTTTCAGATCCAAATTTATGGCTTTAAGGTTAGGTAAAGATCCTCCATTTCTGTCTAATGATCATAAACAATGTACATACAATTTTTGTTAATTAAAAAATATAAGTTTATTGAGTTTAAGATCGTTATTAATTTTTCATAAATCATAAATATCTTTGATTATTATTCCGATCATTTGGAAACATTTCCAATCACACCGAAATGCCTGGCAATTAATTGATATCAATAAAGTCAATTTTCGGTATAATGAGTCAGCAATTATTGGTAAATCATACCCGGAAGTGAGGCAAAACAGAAATGGGAAAATAATTATTTTGAATTGCATTAGCTGAGAACGTAATTGGGTTATGATTAGGCATTCCTATATATATATTTATTAACATTCATAAGATTCGCACGGGAAGAAATCACATTTGTGTCGCTTTTAATTTTATGCTCAACGACTTTCGACCTGTGGGAGCGGTGAAACGGCGTCTAAAGTGACTTTCTAATTAGTTTGGCTTGTCAGGCGAGTGGGGATGTGTTCGCGAGGCCCCATTGCCAGCATTCTACCACTCATTTTCTCCATTTTCCCCATCGAGGAAGACGCACTTGACTCAATTTGTTTCTTTTTTTCTTTTTTGGTGGTGGCGTTGAAAAAAGGGAAGTCAAAGCGAGAAGCCGGGGAGGCTGCAACCACTTCGACGGTATCAAAACTCATATCTGCTTTGGAATTCCGAGAATGTTTTCGAGAACCGCTGACAGGGGAAAGGGGAGAAGGGAAGCAGCTGAAGAAACCGACACGAAACTGTATGAAAGCAGAAAAATGTGAGGCCATAAAAATATGTTACAATGCTTGGTTGCGTTATGAAAGAAATTATAAAGGCAACGCTTTCTCAAGAATCTTCGTGTGTGCTGTAGGTGTAGCCTGTAGCTGTGTGATTTTGTGTTTCAGTATGAGTGTGTGTTTGTGTGTGTGTGGCAGGGCGAAGCCACAATTTCCGCAATTAAATAAAAACGCAAACTTAAGCCGCGGGCAATGGCGATGGAGTGGCGAGTGGCTGGGGGATGGGGTCGAAACGAATGTTGAGTGTCGCTTTGGTTTGCCTGAAATATTTGCATATGCCGTTGGTCCTGCCGCGGTGATGAAGTGGCTCACCCACTCGTCCTGCCCCACACACACAAACAGAGGCGAACACACACACACACACACAGTCTCAGGCACGCAGCGCGTTAATGTATTTTGATTTCAGGCCCGAGAGCAGCTAACATTAGGCCTGCTTTCGTTTTTTCACTGCACTGCTAAAATCAAGGTTAATTTTATTGAAATATTTCCTAAAAAACCCATTAACCTATTTATTAAAATGAAGTAGAATTAATTTAAAATATAAATAAATACATTAAAATATATTTAAACTACTACAAATATTTTTAAAAATATTACTATTATAATTGCTATGATTAAAAACTTCAAAAAATGTTTTAAAATGTTAAAGCATTATTCTAACTTATTAACAAAATAGAATATATGGTAATTTCACATGAACTAAATTATACAATTTTAATTAAGTTCTAAAACACTATATTTCAGTGTCAAAAAATTCTTTGCAGTGCCCGTGAGTTCATTTTTAATTTCACAGACATGCGAGTGGCAAACAGACACGCGTGTTAATATTTCCACCATTTGCTCGGCAAATTTGTATGACTTTTCGTTGTGTTCCCACTCGTTTGAACTTAACTTTCTGCCGTTTGTTTTTGGGGCCCCAAATAAAGAAAGGAAACCAACAAACAGCCGCAATTTTGTTACTTTCGCTTTGGATCTCGTGCAAATCAAATAAAAGTAAAACTTTGCTCATTTGTAGGCCGATGAATTTCCCGGTGCGTGCGCGTATCTGTATCTCATTCATGCCGCTCTCTCTTCGTACCGCTGATTATCTGCGTATCTTTGAAGTTTTCGAGTTGTGTAAGAGTTACAAATTACGAGTATTTGCCATAAAAATATCAACACTGCCGACTGGCGGCAGGAACCTGGGAGCGGGCGCCTAAAAATATGCTTTTAATTTTATATGCATAACAAATTTATGCAAAGTGCGCGGTCGCGTCGCCAGGTGTCCTGCGTGTCCGTGTGTGTGTGTGTGTGGGTGTACATCTGCTGGTGTATTGGTGCCCTGCGTCAGTGTGCGTGTGCTGACAGCCTCATGAAATTGTATAAAGATGCTTACTAGGTCGTTGATATGCCTTCAACTCGACTCGTCTTCGCTTCAGCCCGCCATTATATTAAAATTGCGACTACGTGCGGGTTAAATGTGTGCCATCCAGTCAGCCAAACGGACCGACATTCAGACATATAGACAGAGCCCAGGTTGGGCCTGGGTCTATATATGAAAAGTGAATTTTGATAGATGACGAGTGTGGGCGTGCGTGCCAGTGATATATGTGATATATGCGCCCTGCCGAGGCTCTATTTAAAAAATGTAGCTCCCTAAAAAAAAGCGTGATTTATTTATCCAGCTGTGTCAGTTGATTTTGTAGCACATTAAAGTGTCATTAACGAAATGCCGCACGCGAGATGAATATATATGTGTGAGCCCGCGAATACCGCATCCTAATTAGATGGGTTCCAGTTTAATAATGAGAAAATCCGCCAGATTCCAGGCAGTGCAACAATATAAGTTCTCTGCGTTTGGCGAGGTCCTTTATCCACACAGAGACACTCGCACACTCACAGGCGCACAAAGAGTAAGCTCTCAAAAATTGATGTTAAGCTCTGCAGCTTAAAACATGATCCAGCCAGCACACACATAGCCAGAAAGAAAGGGACTCTTAATAGCTGCGGCCCGGCACAGTCGGAATCGGCTGGATAAATCCCAGCTTTGGCCTGAGCTGTAACTGTGACGGAAGCTGCTTAAACATATGTATTTAACCCCAAAAAAGCACTTAATTAGCAGCCTTGACTTTCAGCACAGTCACACTTTACAGGGGCGCATCCTTGGATTTTTATGGGTTTTCAGTTCCATTAACCTTAAGGATGATTTTCGGTAGCATAATGTTAATATTTCGAGACTGCAAGTTATTAAAAAGAGTGTTAAAAAAGTTAAAGTGTATTTTTGAATGTGATAATTATTAAAATACTTTATTTGTTAATTTTATTTAATAGATTTAAATATTTTTAAAATTTATTTAAAACGCTTACACGATTTTTATCCTAGTTGTATTAAATTTTTAAACATTACATTAGAATAAACATTTTTTAAATGACACTTCAACCGTGTTAACCCTTTAAAAATCTCATAAGTCCGCCACTGGGGCCAACACACATAGCTGGCTTTAAAGGACTGCCGCCAAGTCAGCATATTTGACTCTTTGCTTTGCCGGAATTTTGTGCAAATAAACAGACAATTTTAATTTACTTTTTTCTGTTTTACTCTGCTCGGCTGCGCCCTTGGAGTCCACGGACTGCGAGCATTTTTTCTCATTTCAAGTGAAATCGAGACAGGTCGAGACCGAGTCGACCAGCAGCCGCGAACAACCTTTGGCATCGCACTGAGGTCGTCGCCTCCCTCCGTCTTGTGCTGAATTTTTAATTTGCCTGGCAAACAGCGTGCAGCGAGGAGCTACCTTTCGTTGATTTGATGAAGGTCGCACTCATGGCATCCCATCGCCATCCCATCACCATCACCATCGCCATCTCAAGTTGGTCTGTTTCGGGCAGAAGGTTAAGTGCCGAGAGCATGTACCTACTTCTTGGGCTCTGTTTTTTGGTCGAGTGTCCTACAAATTGAAATGTATGTTGGCTGCAGTTGTGCAGCTCCATCTCGTGTTGCATTTTATTGTGGCAAGCCGGCTGTGACATGCATACATAATTTACATTACACATGTGCGGGTGTTGAATTTAATTACAATTTTAACTGCTGCAAATGCACAGTAATGCACACAGGCACTGAGAACAATCCAAGATTTTGTAAGAAAATAATAATACTTAATAAATTAATTGCACTACAATTTTTATAAGGTTTAACCCCTTAAGTAGTATTAGTATTTTAGTATTTTTTTCAAGGATCATATTCTTTTTACAAGTTTCAGGAAGCATTTCATAGCGACTTTTACATAATTCTTAAATTCCTACATCAACCTGTAGTGAAAAAATATATCTCTTTGATGTGCTAAAAATGTAAGTGCGAGACTTAAAGCCGCCATGGCCATAAAGTAGTGATATTGTTGTCCTTTTTCCCTGTGCATACAGTACGCACCGACTATTGATAATGCCGGCCAACGGCACGTATACGCAATAACATTAAATTGGCATTGGCGGCGCTCTAAAAATATGGCCACACTCGAATGCAGCAGCAGCGGCAACTCGAGGCGGAATTGCAGCGGGAAAAGAAGAACTGCTGCTGACCCACTTTGACTTTGGCTTCATAACTAATTCACGCACACACCGGCACTCCGAACACACACACACATGCTCACCGAGAGAGAGACACACACATGGACAGTACATAAAACATTGTGTTACATGGACCTTCAGGCACCTGAGCGCGATGTGTGCCTCGAATTGGGTCGGAATGGGTCGGAATGGGTCGGAATGGGTTGGAATTGTTCGGTTCGGCTTGGATCGGTGGAGGAAGTGGGCAGGAGGTCGAGTTGGGGTGTTGCAATATAATTAAGGTGGAATAACTTACGAGTGTTTGTGCCCGAGCTCGTGTGTCTGTGTGCGGAGTGAAGTGTCTGTTGCGTTTAAAATTGATGCGATTTAAGGGTAAGCGTGTTAGCGAGGAAATGCGGTTGCAACAATATTTTAGCCAACACAATGCCTGAGCCCTTTAAGGGTTAAGAGGGTTACTTTACGGATTTAAGCACCTCTTCCCTGCGCTTATTTTACGATTCTTTTAGTGCAATTTTGAACTTGAATCGGGCTGCATGGCTTATTATGACTTTAAGATTTATTAACTCTTTCCTTATCAAACAAAAACACCTCTTAACGAGGTATAAAAATAGTGACGATCGCACCTTCAACGTACAAAAGTTCTGATATTAAATTTTGTGACGAAAAATGATTTTAGATGCGACCAAATAAGTACGCTACCTAAAATTTACTCTTTCGGCCCGCTTTAACAAATATTTAATATCTACACGAAAGTTTTCTGTTGTAGCGTGCCTCTCGTTAAGAGGTGTTTTTGTTTGATATCAGAAGTTTTTGTTTTGATCACAGTCGAAGTACCCCAATACCATGACTAGGAGTCGTCCCCATATGGCTTGGCTATTGAAAAAACCAGAGCACACAGTTCTGACCCCTAATCTTAGCTGAACGCCACCTAAGATTAGGCACTGTATCGTCATTACCAGTCGGCACCCTCGAGGAGGGTTCAGTACGTGGATTTTATATAATTAACATTATAGCGCATATATAAAAAAATAAAAAAAGTTTTTTTTTGTGGGGGCAATGGTTAAACATTTTTTTTAAATCTTAATTTGTTTTTATTTTTAAGAAATTAAAACATTTTTTTTTTAGAAATTTTTTTTGAAAGAAGAGGTTTAAGAGGAATTAATGAAAAAGACATGAAGTTAATCAATTCATATAACCGGAGATACAGAGTTTCAATGAGAGGGTACTTTTCCAAATTTGACGATTTTTGGCAACTTAAAAAAATTCTAACTAAAAAAATAATTTTTTTCGGTCAAATCCTGATACGCGTGTTTACTTATTTTCAGAATAGTATACGTAAAAAAAGTTTCAGGCAAATCAAAAATGTGACCCAATAAAAAGTGTTCGGTTTGTAAAAGAACCGCCTATTTATGAATTTATTTATTTACTTATTTATTTATTAATTAATAATTTAATTTTTTTTTTATTTACCTAATTATTTATTTATTCATTTAATTTTTATTTACTTATTTATTTATTTTTATTTATTTATTTATTTATTTATTTATTTATTTATTTATTTATTTATTTATTTATTTATTTATTTACTTATTTATTTATTTACTTATTTATTTATTTACTTATTTATTTATTTATTTATTAATTTTAAGAATTGTATAATGGAACGCTTTAAAACAATTTTAACGATTTCTTGACCCTAAAATACATTTTGGATACGCACATACTAAATTTAATGCTTAGGCAGCGTAAGTTGCTTTGAGCTGGCAAAAGTGGCTATTTTCGTTTCTGAATAACTTTTAAACGCGAATTTTTACAGTAATGTGTTATATACCAAAATTTAAGGAATCTCAAGGGCTATACAGTCTAAAGTTTTAAAGAAAATCGTTAGGGCCGTTTTTGAGAAAAATAAAAAAAGCTAAAAAAAAAGTTTAAAAAAATTTTGTTTTGTGCATATCTTTTTAACTATTACATTTACACAAATTACATATAGGGGGCGCTTATAGCATTTCGAAATACCTTTCAAACGAGATACAGCACAAGTCTGTAGCTTCAGTAGTTTAGAAGTTACAGCCTTCCGTATTTTAGCTATTTTTAGCTGTTTTCCCGCTAAACTAGCGGGTTTTTCCAAAAGTGGTAGAACTAAAGTTTCTTATATCGAGCTGTTGAACATCATATCAAATTTTCAGGACTTTAAAACCATGTTTTGGGACACACAGACCAACTGACAAACTGACAAACTGACAAGCTGACAAACAGAATTAAAATTTCATTTTGAGTAGGCCCACAAAAATTTGTTTTCGGTATAACTTTTGAACGGAGCGTCCGATTTTCTGATATGACCCCTCATATTAAGCGCATTTTCAGTGGGAATACAAATAACGTAGTGCGGGGGGCCAATTATCCCCACCGGCCCCAACAGATCCAAATTTCTAAATTTTCACTTTTACACTTTCACCGCTCTCTCTCCCAAACCAATTGATTTTCTTGAGGTCTTGGTATGCAATCCTTTAAGTTTTGGCAATACCTTTAATTTGGTGTATCACTCGCGAGGATCGGACCATTACAGCAGATTTTCAATTCTGCGGCTATATAATAGTAGTCGCCTTCGCACACTCTCCTGGTGCGCTTCGTCACTACATGGACTGCCGTCCATAGTGATACCTATTTTGTACATTTTCTTTATTTAAAGTCCTGAATCATGTACATAAACTAATATTTAAATATTGTAGCGGATTATAAGATTACTTTATTGGAATTAAATTTAAGATAACATGAAACTTTAATAGAAAACCACGCAATCACCGCATCTACCATCCATGAAAAATCGAAAGCAAATAGCTTAAACAGCGGGGACTCGAATAAACAAGGAGGAGAATGTTAAATATGAAATTCCCATTTTCCATTGACCAACTCTCATTTTTGTATTTGCTTATGTCAAATGGGCAAAAAGCAATCGAAGAAATAACGGAATAACGAAAATTTTATGCTGATTAAAATCTTATGTCATGGCTAAGCCAAACGATAGGCAGACAGCCGGAGGGACAGAGAGGCAGACAGGCATGCAGACAGATGGACATGCAGGCTGAGATCCTGGGAGCCGGAGGCCCACAGCTCAAGGAGGCACATCCGTCGTCCTCGTTGGCCACTAAAAGAAATTCCCCATTCAAATGCGAATTCGAACAACTTGTGTACATTCGTGCAAACTCAATCTAAAGGCCATATACATAAACTGCAAGATGTTCTCGACGCTCCACACGTCTCACCTACATTTCCGCCCTAACCAACGCCACCCATCTTACACATGTGTGTGTCCAAGTAACATTGTTAGGAGCAGTGGGAAAAGGCAACAGGGAAGAAAAAGGCAAGCCGCTTACATAGAACGGAAATTTTTATGTCCCTCAACGTCAAACCCATTGCAGTAAGGACTATGTCCTTTTTGCCGGTTGGTTCATCTTTCGTCCTGCGAAATGCACGTCGAAAAGTTTTGTTATATCGAAAGGTAAATTTATTGGTCTTTGTTTCGAAATAAACTTGGTTTTAAAAGAGCAGCTGGAAATCGCTTGATTTAAGATACAGGGTTTTCTTTTAATTTGTATAACTTGTATAATAAATTTTTTTAAAATTTTTTAAGCACATTTTACAGTATTTGCGCGTAATTGATTATAAATTTCTGTATGTGCAGGCTCAGCATTTTCTTAACTGGGATCCCATTGATTTTGCACTGTTCTCTCCACCTGCAGTGCACTCAATGCGTCTGGCACATCGAGAGCATCGTTTAATGACTAATTTGTCCTGGTAACCTGTGTGTGTATGTGTGTGTCTGCCTCTGTCCCTGTCTGACACTCAGTCAGTCAGTCAATCAAGTTTGTTGCATAATAAACTTTTTTAACATTTCGCATTTGTGCCGGCCAATTGGCCCCTTTCATGCGAACGGCCCCCCGTCTCTTTGAAGTCGAGAGCCAAGCAGAATGAATCGAAGCCAATCGATATTTGTGATTATTTAATAAACTCAATTACGAGGACATGAACCCCCCACTAAGTGCGTGTATTGATCCCCCTCCCCCTCTTGGCCCATTGCATTTGTGGGGTTAATGCACTCTGGCCTGTTCCTCGAACCAATCGAATGTCCGTCATAGTTAAAGTTTACTGCCGGGTAGGAGTGGAGGAGTGGCCAAAAGTCGGGCGGACTGCAGTGGAGTGGAGCCTTCAACTTTTCCAACTGACATTTTTAATTCGTGGCTAATTTGACATTTAAGGATGCATACAAAGCTTGCAATTGTGTGGCCCAAAAAAATTTGTATGCACTCAGGCTGAAAACTTTTTTGTGCCATGTAAAAAATTGGCAATTAAATGGCTAGTTAACATTTTCCCCAGCAGAAATACTATTTAATATATTTTTTATTTTACATACATATTTTTTTTTATTTAACTTTGACAGTTTTTATTTTCTGTAAATTGCATTTCAAGCTTATAAAGAAATCTTGGCCAAACAATAGAGCTCACAATCCAAAAAAATATTCTATAACCTGGCTAAAAACTCAATCGAATTGTGTGTTTTATTTACTTAGTATGCTGCAGCCAATTGCTATTGCTGCTGTTTACGGCACGTAGCAACGCTCAGCAAACATTTAATACGAGTCAAGTTGGCAGCAAGAAACTGAGCCACACACGTACCATAACCCTCTACGTAGCCCCTCTATAAAGTCTGTCAGTCTGTCTGGCCACACAATAAAATGCGAAACAAAACCTCAATTCAAAGTGAATATAAATTGTTTTACAGCTGACGTTTGCTTTGAATTTCAAATTGTTCCCACACCGCCAGCATGGCAGAATGTTAACCCCCCGGCGGCCCCCGGGGAGCTTTGGGGCCACTCAGCTGCATCGATGGCTGGCGAAAGGTCATTGTGTTAATTGGAGCGTAAGTGATGATGATGTCCTCCACTATCTCTCTATTCCCAAGCCCTCGGGTCGAGTCCTGCTGCTCATTGAGCCATTAAATATCGCTTGGCAATTAGACTTGTCCATTTTTAGTAGGGACTATGAATAACCAATGGGCCACAAGCCGCAATCCAATGCAGTCGAAGAAATGTGGTTTTAATATTAACTGATATATTGTGTTAAGAGACCTTGAAAATTGTTGGAAATACATAATAACGTTTAGTTTTTTTTCGTAGTCTAGAAAAAAGTCTTAAATATTTAGAAATTTATGTTAGTATGTTACAATGTAGGTATGAATTATGCAAGGATGGAAGGTCTCCTCAAAATGTTTTAAAAATATATAAAGCTAAAAGAAAGTTTTCTTCATATAAATATTTAGCTAAATTATTTTTAAAATTAGCTAGATGCCTAAATATTTTTTTAGAAATTAATTAATTCGTAATAATTTTTTTTGACATAAATGAATACTTAATCCTTGTTACGGAACTCATATAAATTATAGCAGAATATTTTTTAGATACCCATTAAAAAGGTAATCATTATATATTAATAAACATTTCACATAACTTTTAAGCCTTCAATATGTTTTTTAAACTTTTCATAATTATATTTTTTAAGTACAGAGTGAATAACTTCACCCAGTGACCACTTACCCGATCGTCCGATATTCAGATCCGTCTCCAAGGCCGTTGTGGCCGAGGAGAGCGACTTGTCGGTGGGCAGCGCGGCGGGCGGCATGGGCAGCGGCCCCACCGTGGAGGTTGTGGTTAGGTCACAGCACTCGCGCTCGGGGAACTCGCTGCCCAGCGCCAGGTGCAGTGCGCCGCCGAAGAGCACCACCCACAGGCTGAGGCAGCTGGAGAGGATTTTCAGGTTTTTTATGCGAAAGCGGGTCATGTTGCGGCTGTGTCCTCCTCTTGCGCCACTTCAAATGTTGGTTAAAGTTGATTTTCTCTATTTGGTGGCTTAATTTGTGTCTATTTTCATATTTTGTGGTTCACACACATGCTTTGAGCAGTATTTGAAATGTGTTTAATTTATTTAAGCGACTCTATCACTTTTGTTTGCCTTCAAATAAACATCAGATATTAAAGCTAAACAGTTGAAACTCAGAACTCGCTTCGCCGAATGCCAAAATGTTGTCTTTAAAACAAGTCTGTGCTGGCTTTGTAAAAGCCAGGAAACTGGGCAATGGAAAACTCTCGAATTGAGTGCCACAGAAAGTAGAGGGGGAGGGAGGGAAAGGAAAGGAGGACGGGGACATCACGTCGACAGTCAAACTATGAACAGCATTTACAATTACTTTCGACAAAAATGTATATAGACAACAATAGACATAATGCAGCAATAACGACAGCAGCCGTGGAAAGAGATAGAGAGACAGAGGCGGCGGGAAAAGAGGGGGCTAGACGATGGTACCGCCCCCCTGCAAACACTGAATAACATAAAAACTTTTTCATTTACAATTTGCTCAGTGGGTCTATGGCCATGTAGCGAAAACGAAGAAGACAAGCGGGTAACAAGAAAATGTTGAAAAGTTTTTTGGTAAATGCGAAAAGTTGTGGCTACCTCTTGTTGTTGTTGTTGTTATGCCTTCTGCGGTTTTTGCCTTGTACCGCTCCGCTATCTAAATCCACCGTTCCGGTGGCGTATGCGCAATATGCAGTCTGCACACCAAGGCAAAAATGTAAAATCCCAAGCGGGAAAATTAATTCACTTTGCCACTCTGGCAGCGCCTTTATCGGGCAAATCGCGCAGCTCAAATGTTTGTCGAATCAATAAAAATATAATTTGCTGCGATTTGGCTCAAAGGAAATGCAAACACTCGAGTGCTAATGCAGCAGGATAAGGATAAGGAATCAGGGGAATGTGGAGAGTGGCGGGGCAAACACTCCTTCTGTGCACAATCATGTAAACAAATCCCGACGACAGACGACGGACGGCAGACAGGCAAATGCAACACGCATCTTTTGGCGCAGGAAAAGCGACTGGAGGAAATTATTACCAGACAGGATAGAAAAAAACATAAACAGCACGGGGAAAAATTGAGGAAATTTCCAATTTGAATGGTAAGATTTAACATTTTTGTATTAAGAACATTTTAGATCAATTTTCTCGATCGTATAAAGCCAATACAATTTATTGTTATTACTTTCAGAATTTTTTTAAAGTAAATATAAATATAAATATCGGTATTGTGATTATTATAAAAATTCTATTTAGAGGAAAATTCTTATATTGTTCAGAAAATATTTCAAAGTGACCTCGTTACACTTTGAATAATCCAACTTTAAGCAAAGGTTTTCAAGGGGTTTATCTCTAGATCTTGCTGAGTAATCCAAGAAGCATTTTAAAGTGCAGAATTATAGACCCGCTACCTTTCTTTGCCTGCGAAAGAGACACGTCGCAGTGCAGTCAATCACATGGGCGTAGAGTGGGTGGCTTTGGAGGGCGCAGGGCGGGGTTGAAGGACGAAGGCCGAGGCGACGAAAGTTGCTAGTCAACGGAGCGAATGCAGGCAAACTCAGACGACAAACGGCCGGGGGAAAATGTGAATGGAAGGGAAGGCAAGAGAGGTGTCCCTGCCCAGAAGGAGAGGCGCCAAGGCGTTTTCCGCATTTCCCTTGTTGTTTCTGCTTGAAATGATTTTTTCCAGCCAGCCATCTAGCCAGCCCGCAGTTTTTTCGCCCCCGTCCCTCCCTCTCTCCCACTTTTTTTTCACTGTGCAAACGCGGCCGCCGTTTGAGATGTGTTTTCAGGGCTGTCGTGTGCTTTTGAGCCAAAGTGTTGCCATAACGAGCGTAAAATGGCGGCAAAAAGACGACGACGACGACGGGCAAAGACAACATGCAACGCGCTGCTGCAATCTAAAAACAAACACTCGCCCTTTGTGAACGTGAGTGTGTGTGGAAAAATAACGAAGCGAAAATTGAAACTAAAATAAAGCCATGTTTACCTCGCAAATTGTTACGTGTGAGCAGAGCTGCACAGGAGGCACAGCCTCCGCCTCAAAGTTTATTTATTTAAAGTTTCAACTTTTTGCATAAGTTATCGCTGGGGGGTCAAGAGGGCGGTGGGCAGCGGGCGGCAGGCTGCCATCTGTGCCCTGCAATTGGGCTGGTAATGTGCAATAAATAAAGAAAATTAAAGCGCACAGACCCGGCGACTCTCCTTCGACCGCAGGATGCTCCTGGAGCGGAACCGAAAGTCCGGTCTCAGCTCACCAGCTGTGCAAATATGTGTGTCAATGGCCCCCGACTTTGAGAGTCAGCTTAGCATTTAAATACCCCTTTGCCCTTTAAACCCTCTCACAGAG
Source organism: Drosophila mimetica (assembly GCA_037075245.1). Taxonomy (NCBI): domain Eukaryota; kingdom Metazoa; phylum Arthropoda; class Insecta; order Diptera; family Drosophilidae; genus Drosophila; species Drosophila mimetica. The sequence continues at coordinate 13,699,512 of JBAMCH010000023.1, forward strand.
ACATAGCTGTGTGTGTGGGCTGACCAAACAAGCCAATAAATGTACCACAAATTTGTATGTCAAGCTCTCCGAGTCACTGCATCGACACACTTGGCCAGTCGTCGGCCTGGAAAATGGAGAATCGAGAATGCCACATGCCTCTCACATGCCAATGCCGAAAATTCGATTTAAATTGGAATTCTTTAGTTCTTAAGTCCGGCAGTTGCGGGGGTAAGTAAGGGGGAGTGACACAACACTTGCCGAAGAATCCCTGGAATGCAGGCCGAGTCAAGTGCATTAAATGGAACGATAGAATATCTAATTAGCCGCCTGCCAGTGTCAGGATCTCATAAAAGTTACTCCTCCTTCGCCGGCTGAGGAGCCTGAGTGGCAGTCAACCAAATTGCCGAGAAACTTTCGCGGCTCTGATATAATTATGTGCAACATAACAACTTGATATCCCATCTTATGCTCCCTCCCTCTCCCCCAGGATCCTTTGAGCGATAGAGCTCCTTCTTATGCGGTTGCACCTGGAAGTCAGCTAACCAGACGCAGTGTCGAGTGACAGTTGTTGTCCTGCGGAACGTCTTCTATGCATGACAAATGAAATTGGAGCCGCCAAGTGCTCGGCTGGCAAAGTTAATTGTGTTCCAGGGTAATTAACTCCCTTGAAGTTAAGAGTGCATCGCAAAAGGCATAATTTAAAATTATCAGTGTTGAAAATAATAAACAATTTTCTTTTGGAAAAATTGTTAACCGATTTACCAAAACCTTTAAAGTATATTCGCTTTTTTCCTGAGGACTAAATATTAAATAAATCTTGTCATAGAAAATGGGTTTAATATTTAAAAAAAAACCTATTGAAAAAATGATTTTATGGAAAAAAAAATAAAACGACTACAAAATATTAATCCTTGTTCTTTCAACTTAATGTGAATATATACATACATATATGAAATATAAATAACGTAAAGAACTTCATATATTTATTTTTATTTATCCCAATTTATTTTATTTTAATTTTTAATATTGTTTTTAAATTGTTATTATTTATCTTACATAATTATACCCGTTACTCGTAGAGTAAAAGGGTATATTAGATTCGTGCAAAAGTATGTAACAGGCAGAAGGAAGCGTTTCCGACCATATAAAGTATATATATTCTTGATCAGGATCACTAGCCGAGTCGATCTAGCCATGTCCGTCTGTCCGTCTGTCCGTCTGTCCGTCTGTCCGTCTGTCCGTCTGTCCGTCTGTATGAACGCTGAGATCTTGGAAACTATAAAAGCTAGAAGATTGAGATTTGGCATGCAGATTCTAGGGGTTAATACGCAGCGCAAGTTTTTCACGCCGATGTGCCACGCCCTCTCTAACGCCCACAAACCGCGAAAAACTGTGACCCGTTCTGTATGAACGCTGAGATCTCGGAAACTATAAAAGCTAGAAGATTGGGATTTGGCATGCAGATTCTAGGGGTTATTACGCAGCGCAAGTTTTTCACGCCGATATGCCACGCCCCCTCTAACGCCCACAAACCGCGAAAAACTGTGGCACCCACAGTTTTGAAGCTAGATTAACGGGAAAAGAAATGTGTATTTGTTTCATCAATACATATTGATAGACCAAAGTGGGAAACCCCCCCTCCCCCCTAACGCCCACAAACCGCGAAAAACAGTGGCACCCGTCTGTATGAACGCTGAGATCTCGGAAACTATAAAAGCTAGATGATTGGGATTTAGCATGCAGATTCTAGGGGTTAATACGCAGCGCAAGTTTTTCACGCCGATATGCCACACCCCCTCTAACGCCCACAAACCGCGAAAAGCTGTGGCGCCCATAGTTTTAAAGCTAGAGCAAAAGTGTAAACGCAATTTTGTTTGGGTTATTAACGCCTACCGAAATGTAGAAGAAATTTTTTAAATTTTTTGAAGCGGCTGCTTGGTTTGCCCTGCTTGAGACTGCTGACTTTAGCTGAGTAACGGGTATTTGATAGTCGAGGCACTCGACTATAGCGTTCCCTCTTGTTTTAATCTTTTTTTAATTTATTTTACAGATTTATATTCTTTTATTCTTGTTAATATTTATCTTATATCATTTTACAGATTGTTATTCTGAAATTTTTCTTAAAAAACTCATTTTCACTTTAAATCTAAAAATACTAATCTTTTTTAGGAAACTATAAACCGACGCAGTCAGCCAACTCTTTCATAGGAAAACTTTCATGGACTTTTTGGTCAACTGTCTGCTTGACTTCCGCATTCATAATTACAGGCTAGAGCGAAGCTCTAATGAAATTTTAATGGGCGAAAGTTGCGGCAGTCGGCGGGTAAACAATCAGATCCGTAATGAGTACGCAAATGTTTGCCGCTTCAAATGCAAAACTTGTTTTCCCCATTTCAGTCGGCGCGCGCGTTGGCTTGTTTGCCGAATCAGCCACGAATCCAGGGAACTTATTTGGCCTGTCTGTCCTTCAGCCTGTCACGGGGTCGTAACACGGCCTCATGTATTATGTAGGGCGATTTTTATTGTTTGTGAAAGTTTAAATGGGCCTGGAGGTCGCGTCTGCGGATGCTGTCAAGTGCCTTCCCATCGCAAACTTGTCCGACCTGTCCATCTCCCGGTTTCCCAGCCAGCAGCTCGTCTCGCCTTAATTCAATGGCCAATGAGCAGTGAGCAGTGCACACACGATAATTACGAACTCTCGTTCGATTTAGAGTAACTGGCCATCGTCCCACTTCCCCCTTTTGGCTTTAAACTTTGTCCTTTCGGCACACAAAATCCCTTCTTCAAAGTTCAGCCATAAAGTGACAGCCGGCAATACACAGGTGAATCGATTGATTCCACCTCGCAGACTGATGGTGGCACTTGAAAATTCGTGTCTGGCTTCTATTTATATTTACTGTATGCTATGTTGCCATTTTATGACTTTAATTTATGAGTATTGATTTCAGGACCCGACCCCTTACCACCGCCGCAGGATGTACGTGTAACTGTCTGAGAATCGCAGCAGATGTCATCGCAGGTACACGAATATTTCTAGGCGAGCATGGGATGGGTTAGAGAACGAATCAAACATTTAAATTATACGTGGTGAGTGCGGGAGGAGGCAGTGTGTGAGTGGTTCACCCTAATTGCCCACAGTTGAAGAGTGACGCACGAAGCCGTGAATAGTCCTTTGCCCTTTCCGATTTTACAGTTTTACAAATATCGATTGATTGCCTGCCCTAATGGGCCAATTAAAACGATTACCTCAATCGTTTTGGCCAGAAGTGCATGGAAGTGGGCCAAAACACGAATTCCAGTCCAGGCATCATTAATAAATGTCGCTGCGAAGGCTACAAAATGTCGAGCAGTGTACGACGCAGGTTAAAGGCATAATCCAATCGACCAGTGTGCACTGCACACACACACATGGCTCTTGCTCCTGACTTTTAGACTCAGGGGACCTGGGCATGGACCTGGCATTAGGATAATGGATGATTACGGGGAAACGTGTGGCATGGTCTCCTTCGTAGTGGCCTGAGTTTGGACTGGGGTTCGGTTTGGGGATCGGGATCTGGATGGCATGGTGCCATTTACATGCAGCTGCAACGTTAGTCAAAGTCATGTCTTTCACTAAGGTTTTGCACTGTATGCGCATACGATACATGGGGAAGGTGGACCTCTGGAATTTTAATATTTATACATAACTTCAATTCAACGTTTCTCAATATCCAAACTAGTTTTCAGAGGGATAAACGGCAATGGTGATCTTAACTTTTTAAGAGAATATCTTTTGTATGGATTTTAGTTATTGGTAATTGATCGCAATAGATCGGAAAAGTTAAGTTATTTTTTTATTGAACTTTTTTTTTATTTCTTATCAACAAGCTGATACTAAAACTTATGATCTTTTCAAAACATAAATGTAACTTTTTCCCTATTGGACTGTAACAGTAGAGTTTTCGAAATACCTACATTTTTTGTACCTGTTTTGGGAACTGTCAAATGTTTAAAAAAAACAGAATACTGGTTCACTCTGAAGCACAACAAGATGTGACTGTGTGTGTGTGTGTGGATGGGCCCCTGCATAAAGTCAATTTCGTGTACAATTTTATTTGCATACAAGAAGCAGACCAGGAGGGCAGCTAGACAAGCCAGAGACACACTTAGACACACATTTGGCTCGTCCTCGTCTTATTGCATGTCTTGCAATTTATTTGTCTGCCCTTCCAGGACCGCCCCCTCCACCCATGGCTAAGTCCTCTACCCCCCTTCCCTCATGGAAGTGGAAGAAAAATAGCTGCAAAAGTCATTGAATGAATTTTATGCATTGACATTCGTCCCCATTCCGTCGGTTACCCCCCGCAGCACTTCCCTTTTTGGCCCACATGCATTGCCAAATATTGCACGAAGAAGTGCGAGAGAGATGGCGAGTGGAGGGCTAGAAAGAGAGGGCGAGAAGCCGTCAGGGTTTGCTGCGACAACGACATGTCAAACTGACCCAGTTATGCATTGTTTCCATAGTTTGCTCTTGTGCTCGTTTTTTGCGGTATGTTTGCCCGAAAATTTGGTCAATAATTTTAAACTCGCTGCCAAGGGTGTTAAGCCGCCTCCCCCCTTTTATAACCACGCCCCCTGTCAAGCCCCATCACATCATTCATATTCGGCGCCATTGTTGTTTGTCATTGTCGTGTTGCCATTTAATGTTTGCACTTGCATTGATTTTGTCGCATTCATTTGTGCATTCACTTGTGTTTGCATTTAAATTTGTTTAGCAGCGGGAAAACGCAAAAAACACAGTCACAGTTGCGGTCAAAATAATAGAATTACTTATGGCCAAATAAATGCAGGCTAATAACAAGCAATAATAAAATTATTCTATTCCAACTAAATTAAAATAGTTTTTTTACTAAAAACAAATCCTTATAAAATCCCGATAAACACTGGCAGCAGCAATTATCTTCATGAATGGAATTATAAAAAAGCTTATAGTGCAAATGTTGTTTTAAATTTAATTACACCCAGAACCTTCAAAGCAAAACGAAATGAAACTCGCATAAAAGAATATTTAATCGAGTTGAAAATATTTAATTCAAGCGTCCGATTGTTTGACACCCGCTGTAAATATCCATGTGTTTGTTTTGGCACCTCGTTGCGAGTTAAATTAATTTGCATAGCTTATGGATTCAAATTAAATTATCAGCGAGTTAGAAACTGAAATCCTTCGACCGCTGTCACTGTCAGGATATATACTACATATGTCGCAGGACTTGTGGGGTCGTAAAGCAAACGTCATTTCAACACAATCACACCCCTGGCGGGGCAGTTAACAATGCAAACTGTGCATAGATATGGCCACTGTCTTGGCCTTTGACAGATTAATTGGGTCAACAAACTGCAGCCGGAGTTTACCTCCAAATCACTTGAGTCGACAGTCTATAATTTAAACATGAGTGCGGGGCCCAAACACTCACCCACATACACACACGCAACGCATGTGAAGCGAACGAGAGGCAATTAGTGCTGGACGGCACTTGTGCCCACAGACACAGGGCTCTTAAAAATATTAAAAACCGAAAATACCAACAAGCCACGTCTGGCCAAAGTGACCGCATCAAAGCGCACCCCGGTGCGTATGAGCAATATGTGCGGAGGCGAGCAGCACTTCATGCCGAATATAGTTCCTTTTTTCCATGTGTGTGTGCTTTCCCCGCAGTGTTTTCCTTGCCCGCATGAAACGTAACTGCTCGGCTGTTAGTTTTTTGGTCCTGCTCCAGGATCTGCTCCTGGATCTGCAGCAGCAGCAGCAGCTACTGTAGACACGTATGGACGGGCATGCATACATACATCTGCCATAAAGTAATTCAGTGTTGTTCCAATAAAGTGCTTCATAAATATTTATTGGATTATCGAACGTATCGAACGGACACAAACACACACTCACTCGCTGTCTGGAGAACCGAACGCACATTGCTCCATTGCCATAATGAATATGAAGCAATGAACATTGCAATAAGCGCACGTATGAATAAATGAGAGCACAGCGGAGCAGAGCAAAGAAAAGAGGAAGGAGAAGGGAAAGCGGTGAAAGCAGGAAGCAGGAAGCAGAAGGCAGGACGGGGAACCAAGGAAGTTTCCCATCTGAATGGGAATGAATGAATGCTTACGGCAAATAAACTAATAGTTCAAGTGCTTTCAATTGCGGACTTTCGTAATTTAATAAACCTCTTTCCCATTCATGGCGATCGCCGGCAATGGGGCTCTCCATTGATGGATATATAAATACCATAAATTTATTCATCGACGTTTAATTAACTAACACGCTCGCCCCGCTAATTGCATAATCAATTAACACATTTGATACTTTAATTATACACGACCGACGGCGGCATCGGCGGCAGCTGCAGAGCAGCAGGAACATTGCCTGTAATTAAAAGCGGATTAAATCCATAATCTCTGAAATTAAAGCCTCGTTAAAGTCACGAAGCGACGCTGCGTTATGGAATTTGGGGAGCCGAGTGGCGCCCTCAAAAAAATTGGTATTTATTATTTATTCTGACATTTACATCAACAATCGGAATCAGGCGAGCAAACATGGCTCGAAAAGAGGAGAAAACCACCTAGGGCCTTGCAGGTATTTAGGGTGCTTGCATATTTTATGGCCTGTCATTGTTTATATTGTTCAAATCTCTCTCCCTCTCTGCACAGAACCATGTGTGTCGACCTGGGAATTTCTTACAGCGACTTCATTTGCACATTTTACAGAAACATCGAGGCGTGTAATTCAAGGGTTGACTACAATCCAACCTACCCAGTACTGCACTCTGCTGGCAAAAAGTCAACCGAAAGTGGCTGGAATCGAGTCAGAGTCAGACTTCGACTACGAATATCGTAATGTATTCATATATGAAACGACAACTGACAAGAGAGCCAGACAAATGGAAAATCTTACTTTCTGCCGCCCCGCCCGCACGCCCCGGAACTGACAGGGAGCCAGACGAAGGACGGCCAATACTAATCACACATAAATCAAAAAATGACATAAAGTGTACCAACAGCAGCAGCTGGCTCGGTGATCTGGCTGTCAGGCAGCTGGCACATGGCAAACTGCCGACATGTAACACGGAATCAAATCGAATTGAACCGAACTCAACTCGAATAAAATAGAAGGGCAACGCAGGAAAGTAGGCAACGATTGGAAATTCAGGCATGGAGCCTAGAATGGATTGCATGTGGGCAGCCAAAGCCGATTGCACTTGGCATATGGTAAATCTCAGGCGGCAGGCGGCAGTCGGGCATCCTGCAGCTCGTGTATTATTAATTACAAATTACGGGCAAAGTACATTAAACATGCATTGTCAACTCCCCCGGGCAAACACGACCCCTCGATTATACGAAAGCGATGCAGGGAGCGATAGGAAAAACAGGAGGAAAAAAAAAACAGGAAAAATACCTGTTCTGCCAGCATATCGGGGGCCTAACACAATGCCATTGTAATATCGATTACAAAGCCCTCGAAAAGCAAACGCCCCCAAACTACACATTAGCCTGCGCCGGCAACACTGCGTATGCGTATTAATAAGTTCGTGTGTGGGTACTCAGTACCCCTGTGTGTGCGTGTGTGTGGGCCCGACCTCGCATAATTGCTGTCATGAAACTCGTTATAATACACCTTTCCCAACCATGGAGTGAGCTGGCATTTTGTCAGCTTATGAATCCACTCCACTTCCACTTCATTTCACCCGATTTTCGAGCCCCGCACAAACACATTGATTGATTCCCTTTGGCCGCGCGGCCAGTGAGTAATTGTTGTTGATTTAATAATTTATTGCGGTGGCAATTATTTAAACCCGCCATCGACAAGCCATGACATCAGCCCCCCAGCTCGCCTCGAATAGAAACCGTAAACATTGCGATCGAGGACGAGCGGTGCAAATGGCAAATCCCCTTTGCAGCGACACATTTGCATAAGCAAATCTGATGCTACATGCAAAACTGGCAGGAAGGTTGCAAAGGCAAAGGCAAATAAGAAATGGAAAGGAGAAAGTGGAAGCCAGAGCCCAGCACACACGTGTATGTCAAAGCGAATGAGTTGAAAAGCTGCATTAAACAACACTTAGATGTGGCCAAAAGGAAGCAAGGACCAAGTGCAAGTGAGTGTGAGTGTGGGTGTGAGTGAGAGTGCAGCGGTGGAAATGATTCATGATTCGGGCGCGGACAGCGGGGAATTCAAAGTGAATGGAGCCCGGCGACGAACAAAGGCAACGGATCGCCGAGCAGAAGGTGGAGGAGTGTTGCAGCAAAACAAATATTGTTAAAGTTGTTCCAACAGCAGCTGCTGCTACTGCTACTGCACAGGGAAAAATATATTTCCCTTAAACTCAGTATTCACTGGCAGCTCAAAAGCAAAAAGAAAACATTTTTCTCTGATCACAAAAAATTATTTCTCATTAAAATATTTTTTACAGATGTCAAGCAATAAAAATAAATATTTTTCGTTCAAGAACTTAGTATTTTTAATTGTTTGTGACATGATAATAGCCAGAATATTGTCTTATTATTGTGTTAAAAATATTTTAAAAATTTTTTACGATGTAAAAATGTTTTTTTAGCAACTCACGACATCTGACATAGACTTCATATACTCAAAAACTTCACTGAATTTTATAATTTCCTTAGAAAGATTTTTCCTACAATTTTCGCTGTGTAAGTTGAAAAAATTGCGCGCTGGTTACAAGGAAAACAAAAGCACACAAAAGGTAGCTGGAATAAAAATACACACAACACCGAGAAAAACTGCATAAAATGTCAAGGTAAAACTAACAAACTGGCTTAGGAGCGATTTAACGGAAACGGAAATGCCAGCGAACGTTTAAAGCGCCACCAACTTTGGACAGCTGCATTTAAAAAACGCGCCGAGAACTTCTTCGTCTTTTGCGTCCGATAAGAAGTGGGCTAAAAAAACAAAAAAGAGAGGGAGAAAAAACAAAACAGGGCTCTTGAATGGGCCGCTTAATTAGAGTGTAAACGGGCGACAGGCGCAAAGTTCAAATCGCTGCTCAAAAGTAATTAAAAAGTTGCAAATAAAACGCAAAGAATACGGCCAAATTACGCGATTGCAAAGGAACTTTGAGACACTTTGGCAAAGGCTTTAAATACAAAAAAAAGGAAACCCTTTTCCGTTTTAAATTTCGGATTACGAACGGCAGGCGGCGGCACTAAACAATTGCAGCAATTTCAACTCCAACTCATTGAACAGCACTCACTGAAAGTACGCCAACAATTTTACGCTTGGGCCTAACCAGAAATTCCTGGCCAGGAATACCACTTCGCACTCGACTGCCTCAGTTGAATGCATTGCAACTATTTTAGGGGCACTCATTTTTCAGTTGAGTTGCCAGCGGAGTGAGTTCCCCAGTAGTTTTCCCCCTACCATTTCCCATTTCCCAGCTGGATGTTACGTATTTAGGCGTAGTTTATGCCCGAGTCCTGGCAGACAAGGATAGGCAGGCGACATGGTCTCCGTGGAGGACATGTGCAGGGATCGCAACATTCTGGCCCTGTGTGCGCCAGGTAATCACGTCATTATCACGTGAAATTTCGGCATTAACGTGAATTTACGATTTTCACATGAGCACGAGCCAAGGAGAAGGCAACAAAACTGGCAGGCAAAACCAGAAAAGAAGCAACAAAAAGAAGTAACTACCGAGCGACGAAGCCAAGGTAGCGACGCACATAAACTCACATTAAATGCGATTGCCAATTTATTTACTAAGTGAACGCCACTGAGGCGCAGCAAAGTCGCAGGTTTTTTGCTGCTGCTTGTGGCACCAGGACTTTGGGAGCCCAGCTGGCTGGCTGTTCTAGCTGCTAACGGCAAGTTGGCTCAAATTTTAGAGCGGAAATAGTGCGGCAGGCGATGTGAGATGGGCGATGGGGTTGTAATTGAACCCGCCACCCGAAAGTTGTTGTAGCGAATAAACCTGAGCCAAAAACTTCACTCACACAGCGTTGGCAACTTTTTTGCATACAATTAACGAAAGTGGCGCACCTAGGTAAATAACATGAAATATTTGCTTTTTCGGAGCGGAGCAGAGTGGATCGGTGGGGTGGGGAGGGGCTAAGAGTGGAGGCATGCGAGTGCTCAACCGCATTAACCCATTACCAGCATAAGCAGTAAGCAGTAAGTCGTGCGGCAGTGGCAGCTGCTGCTCGGAGTTTTCCTTGCCATGCCACTTTTCCTTTCCCTTTACGTTTCCCTTTCGCCGGGCCATACAATTTTCCAACACATTTGCCAAATTAAATTATACACCGTGGCTATAGTATGCAGTGGCACAAATCTCGGGCGAAGAAAGCACACTCGACTGACTTTCTGTTGGTTTGGTTTGGTTTGGTTTCGCTGACTGACACTTTATGATTTACGGCTCTAAGCTCCGATTTCACTTGACGATTTTGCACGTTTGCTTAAGGTTGCATATTTGATTTACTCGACGATCCTCGCACGCGGCACGCACACACATGCCTCCGCTTTAGCCGTGCGCCATTGGCAATTCGTTGGCATTCGTATTTCCGCTTCCGCTCGAGTCGAATTCGCATCGATGTGAAGCCCAGAAAGCGGTCCGATTGAATCGCACTGCCCGCTTGCCATTGGCCGCGTTCGTCCGTTCGTTACGAGTCTCAGTCGCAAACTGTTTGGCCCGCTGAAATCCCCAGCCCTCGGGTCCTGTCAACGCACGATGTTGGCCCAAAGGACTCGGCTCCGAGTGCTCGTCTTTGGGCCATCGTTCCGGCCTCGTTCGTCGTGGGAAATGCGAGCGGCAGAGAGAGAGAGAGAGAGCTCGAGTGCGAGTGTGTAGAGATATGTTTGGCGCCAATTCTTGACTCCTGTGGAGAGTGTGACTCTCAAACTGTAAGTTGCAAGGACTAGCTTCAAACGCTATACGCAATCTAAATTTTGTTGACCTTTGCTGTTCATTAAAATCTGATTTTAATGTAGTACAATTTTTTGAAAGAGATTTCAAGATTTTTTTCTAAGATTTTTCAGACTTAAAACAAATTTGAAAATGGCTAAAAAAAGTATTAATTATTTCTTTAATATTTTTTCTATCTTAATAATAGTGATTTGAAAAAATACTAGTTTTCTAATCAAACAAAATATTTTTTACTGTAAGTATAGACAACAAAATTCGTTTACTTCATAAAATTAAGGACAAAATTAATCTTATGTGAATTTTGCAAATCATAAAACTCAGTTTTAGGAGATTTTGATCTCAGATTTACCACTTTATTACCAATTTCTTAGGAAATTAAGGCATTCTCAATGGCTTAATAAACTACTAACGTTTTACGAAGTAGCGGTAAAAACAGCATCCATTGCACACACACTCAGACAAACACACACAGGTGGCCAAGTGGAGAGATTTCCAGCTGAGAGAATAAAGGAGAGACAGAGAGAGAGACACTCACACACTCTGATAGTTGGAGTTTCAGGTGGCCGTGCAATTATCCGTTTTTGTTTTGCTTGCACATTCGCCGAGCAAAGCTCACCGTGTTGGCCTAGGACTCTGCGTACGAGCCAAAAGCTCACGACTTGACACACAAACACACAAACGGATGGACGACGACAGACGATGGATGACGACGCGTGGAAGTGTCCAATAAAAATTACGTATACGCAGCGAATGCCCGAAGCGGCGGCTCTGCGCCACGAAGCGTGCGGTAATTGGCAAAAAATAAAAGCACACAGAAATAAGGATAACCCTTTGACACCTACTTTCCATACAAGCCAAAAAAAATAGAGAGTTGTATAGGAAAAAATAGAATTCACCAAAAAGTTATTAAAATATGTATGTATTGTGTATTTAAACTAAATATTTTTAAGCTACCTTAAATTATATTTAAATTAGTTCAATGGGACATATCATTAGTATGCCATTAATTCAAAAAAAATACATTTAAATCTTATGAAAAATTCATATTTGGATGAAAATAAAAATTATATCTAAGTTACCGACAATAGTTAGCTCAAAATTTTATCGTTAAAGCAATTAATAATATTCCTAGGAATTTCTTCCAAATATAGCACATAGCTGTACGTAAATAGGGTCTAACCCCGAAACAATGGGTCGAAATTGGCCAGCCGATTGGCTGGGCCTCAAGAAATTGACTTCGACTTCGGCACGGGCGGCATGTCAACATGTCGCCGAGGCTATAAATCTGTACAGGCCGTCCGATGGAGTCCAAGAAACGCTCCACTGAGTAACTTTGCCTCCTGAATAGCTGCACGAACCTGGGAGCCGGAGTATTTTTTCGACGGGCACGCTGTAATTATCGCGTGAAATCAAAGCGATGCCAGACCCAATGCCCTGCCAAAACAATGAGCCCTGGCCGGTGTCCTGGCAACGCGGCTCCTCGACGGCGAGGCTCCTTTGTGCGGACGGACTTTTATGTTTGCCCGCCAGCCGAGCTAAGCTGATTATTTCATTTCCATTGTGCTCGCCCACCGGCATAACTTAATTTTTATGGCACTTATGATATTTTAATCTAATGAAAGTGTAATTACATTGCCATTGCTAATTTATACTCGGTGCGCAGCGATTTATTTTACCGGCTACACTACGCATAAAGAACTGAAGCTTCTGGTTTGTTAAATATAACTAATAAGAGATTTATTTTCCTTTAGTTTTTACCGAAGCCAGCTAGCTCTTGATACCCATTAACTAAATTCAAAATTAAACTAAAATTATCAAAAGGAAAGTACTGATCACTATGGACGGCGGTCCATGTAGTGACGAAGCGCACAAGGAGAGTGTGCGAAGGTACGATTACTATTATATAGCCGAAAAATTGAAAAGTTATACCGAAAACAAGAGCGTGCCGAAAAAGTAAAAGTGTATTTAATCATGTGTATAATCATTTTTCGTCACAAATGTTGATATCAGAACTTTTGTATGTTGAATGTGCGATCGTCACTAGTTTTTACCTCGTTAAGAGGTGTTTTTATTTGATTCATTTATATGGGGGAATCCGATATTTTCGAAAATATTAAATGGGAATCTAATGAACCATGAACGTATACCCTAAAACAAATGACCAAAAAAAATATTAATTGTACAGTAGTCGGTTTTATGTTATCTGTTTAATTGAGCTTAATGACTTTATAAAATTTGTTTTCTTTCCATTAAAAATGTTTAGCTTGCTGTTTTTAATTTCAGTCTCTTTTTAAGCTAATGTATTACTGTTCTGTATAAAACAAACGGAAGAACAAAAAAAGTTGACAAATATTTGGAAACGGTGCATCAGTGTCGTATAAAATGCGTTTCCGCTTTCGTCTTGCGGAACTCATTATTCTTCTGTATTTAATAAAAGAGGTGGGAAAAATAATATACTAAACAATATTAATATTCAGATAATATTTTAGATCACAGCTAAAGTGGAGTTTACCAACATTATTTGTACTCCCTTGGACCCTGAGTTCGCCGACTTTGAGTATTGCTATCTGAAATCTGTGAATCGTACCTATAAGTACATGTCCTTGAAAGTTAACTTGTTTAAGAAGCCCATAACCAAAGTGAAAGTGTGTCTATAATAATTAACATTATAAGTGTGCAAAGCTTTAAACAGAAGTCGTTTCAGGTTAACGGAGAATTGCTAAAAAGATTCAGTGGCTATAAGCCATATCTCTATAACGTGACGGTAGACGCCTGCCGATTTATAAGGAATACCAAATCTAATCCTATTGCGTTCTATATGTACGGTTTCTTCAAGAGTCACACCAATATGAACCATTCATGCCCATATAATGTAAGTATACTTACATATATATTTTTTTAGTAGTTTCGAAGGGTGTAATTTTTGGTTTTTCCATTTCCAGGAAGATTTACTGGTTGAAAAACTTTCCATAGACGCAATTAACACCCACGTAACGAAGGTTTTGCCCTTTCCTAAAGGAGATTACCTCTTTCAAACGAATTGGTTCGCCTATGACATTAATCGGGCCAATGTTAAACTGTATTTTACACTTTCATAGTTATTAGGCGCCTCTTGAAATAAAGCATACTGGATAAACTGATGGAAAACGCAACTAAAAAATAACTATCTAAAATACTGTTTCATACCTTAATGGTGGTTCCTATTAAATGTTTCGATGGACCGTGAAAAATTAAAATAACATTATTATAAAATTAGATACATGCAAATTCTGATGAATTTGTTAATCAAACTAAAACACCTCTTAACGAGATAAAAAACTAGTGATGATCGCACCTTCAACGTACAAAAGTTTTGATATCAGCATTTGTGACGAAAGATGATTTGAATGTGTAATCGTCACTATTTGATAAATTAAATTAAAATCATCAAAAGGAAAGCACTGATTAATTGTAGTGCACATACACATGTTACTCACTGTGAAACGTGTGGAATATGTATAGTACGGTGGTGGTTGAGGCTTACCTGAAAAGAAAATAAGACGAGGAAAATGTTATTCATGCGGTGAGTGAGGGAAAAAACTGCTGCTGGCGGGAAATGTAAGCGGGCATTTCCCCTCCAACATCAAAGCCAGCGAAATAACTAAACGTGAATCGATTGCCAGCAGAAATAAAACAAATTTACAGTACTCTTCGGCAAAAAAAAAGGAAAGCATAAACCAATGTGGCAGAGAAACAATGCAGGGGGCACAGAGACAATCGTGTGGCGAAGGCTTCTGAGGTTGGAACACCTACACACACACACTCGCTCGCAGTTGCAAATTGACTTGCTTTTGAAGTACAAAGCATTTGGCGTTGCCACCTGCAGCCCGTTGGCTAAACAACAACATGCCCAGCCCATGTTGGAATTGAATCCACGACGGAGGATACACATACATCGCAGGCCAGCGGCGTAGGAGCAACGAGCGACGGAGGCAAAAGGACAAAGACGTGAGAATTGCTTATTTTGTGAAAATTAGAAAATATCACAAAACGCACAAAAACACTCATACCACTTTATGCGTACACTGGAAAACAGGAATGGTCGATTGCAACAAGGAAACATTAATTCAATTTATTTCATTTTTATTTAAAAAAAAATTTTATTTAAACAACATTCCTATAATTAAACAATTATTTATTTATTTAAACAACATTCCCAAATTTAAGTCACAGTTTTTAGGAATACAAAAAAATATATATTAGGATTTTTAAAAAAAATGTTGTTTACTCTATTAAATTAAATTAAAGTAATCCAAAATTATTTGTTAATATTAAAAGATTTTTTTAATAATCAAAGAATTTATCTAATTTAATTATAACTAAAAATTTCAATTTATCTAGGACATTTAATATATTTTTAGACTTCGTAACTTATGCTAATAAGTTTTAATATTATTTATATTTCCTATTCTATTTCCTATATTTCCTAATTCCTATATTTTTCCTCAGCGTAATGACTCACATGGCAACACGCAGTTGTGTCTTGAAGCACGAGCAGAAATCTCCAGTCGGCCGTGTGACAGTTGCGAGCTACTTCAGCGGCTCCTTGGCTGCATCTCCATCTCGGTTTCGGTCTCCGTCTCCATCTGCACATCCATCTCCAGCTCCAGATTCAGAGCAGAACCCTTTCTGGCTGTGTGTCAACATCAGCGCGGTTTGTTGCCCTGCAGTCCATGCATAATTAGTAGCAATGGCAGCAGCAGAAGCAGCAACCAGCTAGCCAGGCACTCGAAACCGCAACACGGAAGCAGCATGCTGCGAACAGGACTAGCACTCTTGTCGCATCCATGTCAGCCAGGACAATTGCCGCCGTCACTCAGCCAGTTGATTGGAGTGAAAGTTAAAGTTGAGCTCCTCTAAGTAATTGTCGCCTTGTTCTCGTTTCTTTTTCTTGCGGAGCAGCAACCCTTTTGCCTCATAAAACTCCCATTGAGAAATTGTTAATGTTTTCACAGACCCAAAGCAGGACGATATCCATGAAACGGATATACAAAGCAAATTGTGTGCATTAGCCGGGATCTGAGGGGGTGCGAAAGTGTCCTTCCAAATTGAACAATTTTCAATAAAGGCCCACACAAGGCAGGCAGCCAGGCCGAAAGGTAACATTGGCCCAAATATATACGGTCGCATGTGCGGGTGTGTGTATGTGCCTTGGTTACGGTCAAAGGATACGTATAATAGATTGCCAGTTAGTTGCCTCAAAAAGGACACACACTTTGGCATACAGGCGGCAAATAAGCCGAAAAGTTATCAGCCCTTAGACACCAAAGGTGTTTCTAGCAGAAGCTATCAAAAAAAAGCTGGGAAATTTTAAATAGCTCTTTGAATGGGGGAAAATGAACTGTTGTTGAAGCTGCCGGAAGGCAGTTATCCTGACTGATTTCCCCCTCTACAGTGCTCCATTCAGGTGTTAATGCGCGTTTTCAATTAGCCAAAGTTGTCAGTGAGCCAGAGTTAGCCAACAAAACAAAATAGAGTCAGCACAAAGGGACTTGTGCGTGCTTTCATGTTACCAGCTTCCAAAAAGAGATTGGTTAGCATGAATAGAGGACATGTTTAAAAACAGATTTTCCAGCAATAGTAAAATGTATTATTATATGCCAAAAAAATTTTAATTTTAATTTTGGCGAGACGTGCATTAAAAATTCTTTATTTTAGTGAGTTTTCAACAATAGTAAAATACAACTGTGGATCTTAAAAATAATATAATAAATAATAATATTTTATCAAAACGTATAGATAATATGTATTTTTATCCCGATCAAAAAAAGCATCGCCATAATTTAACTTATTTCAAATGTTTTTTTTTGTTACTTTTCTTAAAATCTTCTATAAATGGTGTAATATTGTGTTGAAAATGAGAAATCGTTTTGAGAACATGAACAAATTCTCGCCACGTTTTAGAATGATTCCTATGTTGCATAATGTATATCCCAGCTTTTTGTGACTATTTTAAAAGGTAATTACAAACAAGTAATCAACATTTAGCGGTGTGAAAGCTTAGGTGTCCTTTGAGGTTTTCATTTCCTCTTAAGCTGGTGGATCCCCATTAAATAAAGCTAATTTTAGAAAGTCTCTTTTCGTACTTGCAGTCCGAAAACAGTGCAAACGCGTTGTTAGGAGGGCGTCTGGCTGTCTGACTGTCTGAATGTCTAGTCCCATTGTCTTGGCAAGTGTGACGAAGTGCTGTCTGTGAGAGGGTCCTGGGTGTGCTTGTGTGCGAGGGTGTCCTGACTTCCGCTCATAACTCGACTCGACTTTTAGCCACCTCAAGAGCTGACTTGACGGACGTGGCTTATTGTTTCATTTTGCTGCCGCGTTGGCTTATGACTGAAACAGCATACAAAAGCAATTTATCAAGTCCTAATTGTGTGGGTGAGGGTGCTGTGTGTGTGTGTGCAGACGTGTGTACTTGTCATTGGTGTGTCAGGTGAACTTAGCTTTAGTTTGTTGTACCCTCAAGTTGCCCCAACGCCACCCCTTTTCCGGCCTTTTTCCCACGATCCTATTCACTTGCGGCTGACAATTGATGAACTTGAAAGTGGAGCAATGGGGTGAGATGGGGGGTATGTGCCCAAAAAATATATCGCAAATCCGGATTGACACTTTCCATATTCCACAAAAGTGAACTCTGCGCTCGGGCCCTGTTTTATTCCACATTTCGGCGGCATATTTCATGCACGAGAATAAAAAGCTATTAGGGCTAGGCGTGGAGCTGGGAAAAACGAGAAAAGACAGCCGGGCCAACGACAGCTGTCTTCAACTGCAGCCCGAGTGCATAAATCTTGCGCGGAAATGTCAGCACAGGACGAACGACAAAAACGCGCCCAGCACTGTGATAAAATGGCCGGCGTACAGCTTTTATATGACACTATTGCTACGTACACTCAGAGAAAATCGAGGAAATATAACCTAATGGCTTAGCAACCACAAACTATCACCATTTTAAGGGACAGTTAAGTATATAAAATAAATTCGAGGCAAAAAACACAATTGTTTCCTTAGAAAAGCATTTTAATAACATTTTCTAGCTCTTCTTAAGTAATAAATGTAAGTGAAACTTAAATTTCTGTGAGAATATTACATTTAAAATCAGTTTTTATAATGTAATTAATAATATTTTTAGATATGAGGCGAATTATTATTACATTAGTAACAATATCCCATTTAGTCTTTTTTGTAGAACAATTTATTTATAAATAAATATGAACATAGCTTTTGATAAATAACTTTTTTATTTTAAGAACCACTTTTCTACTATTTATTATCAAGCTAGACCTTCCGAATTTCTTTCAGTGCCAACTACTGTTACAGTAACTGAAAACTCCCAGTTCACTCGTTACAGTCTGGGGTTTCTTAAGCTCTCAGATTAACTCAAGGCGAAGCGGCGGTGCAGCTTTGAGAGGGCTGAGAGGGAGGAGGGGGGCAGAGAGGGTCCTAGCTGTCGACAGGCAACAGAATCGCGCGGTTTTTGGCCTCCTTCCTTTCAGCGGCAGAGCCAAGTCAAATTGCAAATTGCATATTCAAATGCGGCGGCTTTTTCCAGTCTGCGGCTGTCGCTTGTACAAATACTAAAGATTTGCTCATGCAGCGCAAAAATAACTGCCTGACTATGGAGTATGGTATATAGGGTCCTTCGCATTTGACTGGCAGACAGCGTGAAATGAAAGGCGCAAATGTTTTGGCCCAAAATTGAAAATTAAATTCGCCATTCCCAAATCACCCCCTTCCCCCACACTACAAAAAAAAGAGTTGCACAATCAGCTTGCACATGCCTCATATCTCTGAACCGACATGACCTGGAAAAAAGGGGAACTGTCTTGTGAGATTTTGGCCCAAAGAAATGTCCCCAGAAAGGGCAGACAAGAGACATCAGACGCTAATGCTGATATGGCTTCATCCTCTCAAAAGGCCAAAATGCATCCAGCGGCGGCCGATGCCGCGGGGGTTCCCGGCAACGGCAGCGATTGCGCAATATGTGGGATGTAGGATGTGGAGAGGGGGATGTGGGTGGGCGCTAGGTGATTCTAGGATGCTACTCCGCTTCCTGCGAACAGTTGCAATGCAAATGCTAGGTGTATTAAAACGTAATGATTTGTATTTGTGCATCCAAAATAATTTTAAAAAATGTTTAATTAATTTTAAATTAAATATGAGTTTTTATCCTTTTATCCTTTTATTTTTTGTATTTATTTATCTTCCAAATTGCAATATTTACAAATATTAAAATATTTATTATTAAATATATTTTTTCATTGTGATGATCTTCAGTTATATTTTTTATTACATTATGTTTGTAAAGATTCATTAGAAACTGTTTTTTTGTATAAAAAGCAAGGAATAAATAAAAAATATTTCTGACATCCTTTATATATTTTTTGCTTCACAGAGTATGCTTGTAATATTTTATTAATAAGATGCATCCTACAACTTGATTCTTTTATACATTGAGACATCCTGGCGTAGGGCTATAACTATGACCTCATCTGTTTATCCCCAACGACTCTGTTTGTGCGGGTTGTGTACGCTAATGATTCAACTCATTTTGTTGGTCTTACTCAATTTGATATTCCTGCCATGCCGGCAGCGCCAACAACGACAACCACTGCCACGACAATGGAACGAAATGGCAGTGGGACTGTGGAGGGGAGAGAAAGGGAATGGAATCGCGACGGCGACAGGATAAGATGCCACCAAGTCGGAGCTCAGTGCTGAAGGCAGTCAGCCTGCCAAGATAGTTGGCCCAATCGCTGTCCCCGGCGACTAGACTCGCCCTGCATTTTAGCCAGCCAGCCAGGCAGCCAGTCAGCCACTGATGACAACTTAAGAATGTCATTAAATTCTCATACAGCACACAAAAGCTGCATGTGCTCCATGGCGAAAGAATTGCCACGAGGATTTTAGGGACGATTTAAGTAGCACGGATTTAGTGAGCGGAACAGCAGATGCTTGCCACTGCTGCTGCCCCACTGACAACATGGAGAAACATGAAGACGGGCCCACGAACGACACAACAACAATGGCAGCGACTACAACAATCGCTGCAAGAACCAATTCAACAGCAAATACAACAATAACCACAACACTGCACAGTGACTACTTGTTTTAAACTTCTTGAAAAAATCATATCAGAGTGCTATTTATTAAAGAATTTGATCTTAACTTAAGGCAATTAAAAATTATCAACACTCATAACAATAAAACAATGCAAAAAACTTACAAATATTTGTATATTTCTTTAAGGTTATTATTGTATTATTTAATAAAAGTTAACAATCGTATTTAATAACCTTAATAAAAAGTTTACGATTCAATATAACCTAATAAAAATTAAAACCACTTCATTTACAGAAAAAACTCAAGAAAAAAATAGTATCTTATTCACATTTATATTCATTTATATTTATTTATATTTATTGATATTTATTTATGTTTATTTATATTATGCTTATATTTATTTATATTTATTTCTATTTATTTACATTTATTCATATTTATTTATATTTATTTAAATTTATTTCTAAGTAGAATTAGAACTATAAAAACTTAAGATCCTTAATTTATTATACATATGTTTTGGCCAATGTGCGAGGAGTGCATTTGGAATAGCAAGCAAGTTGTTGTCCTTCCTGGAAACAAAAAAAAAATGGAGGAAGGAAAACTTACTTGCAATTGCAAAGTAAAAGAAAAGCAGGCGAAAGAGGAAACCTCGAATTGCTGCGGGATTTTGTCTTCTTTCTGCTCGCACTTTCTTTTCTTTTTCGCCACGTTTTTCCTGCTTTTTTCTAAGCGCATTTCATCTGACATGTGCAACGCATTCGCATTCAAAAAGTCTATTTCCCGTGCAATTGCAACAATGCGTGTGTTTGTGTGGGTGTGCATGTGTGTGTGGTCTATGTAATTGCATGAACATGTGGTGTGTGAGTGTGTTTGTGGGCGGGCTTTTCCTCCTTTTCGGTTGCCTTTGGGCGCAAGGAAAACAAATGAGTAGCGGCTGACGACTGCAAATGTAAAATGCATGAGGCCTCTGGATGAAAGGGGAAAAATGTGGAAACGGGGGGATGGAGAGTGGGAGAAAAGTGGGTGGAAAATTCGGTGGAAAGAAAGGGAGAACAGAGATGGGCATAGAGAGATAGTGGCAGCCAGCGGCTTATTTAGTATGCAAGTTTGTGGGCGACATCAACTAACCAAAATTACACACACATGCACACCCATTGAGATGAAAAAAAACTTAAATGTCGGTGCTTTAAAATTTAATAACCCAGCCGTTTTCATGGTCTATTCCCAGGGCTATCCTGCGATCCGCTTCCGTTGTCAAATTAAATGTTGCTGCTGCAGCTTACAGAATAAACATCGAAATGATGGGATTTGGATTTGGTCAAGTCAGATGACTGCAATATCTATTTGCTTATGCGCCAGGCATCCCAGGGAAGATGAACGTGCACTTGGAGAAAAATGATCTAAGAAACCCTATAAATTAAAGGCAATTTATTGCAGTTAAGCCTCCAATTAAAGCCAAGTTAAGAAATATTTTTATAAGGATTGAGCAGAGAATGGATTAAACAACACCTAATAAAAATTAAAACTTATTCATTTACAAAAAAAGAACACAAGAGAAAAAAACTTAACTTATTTATAGTTATATTTTTTTAAGTTATATATTTTTTAAAAAACAGCTAACAAACATTTTAAGAACTTGGTTGGTTATTTTTTAAGGATTGCTTATCCAATATTAAATGATCGATTATTTATTTTCTTTGTATAAGTACTTCAGAAATTAAAGATCTGAATTCCTACATTTTATTTATGTCTTATTTTTGATTTTTGCCTTTGTTAAAATTAATTTAATTTACAAATTTAAAATTTCTATAAAAATTTTCTTTAGCTACAGAACATTTTTAAAAAATTATTTAATGTAAAACCTAAGTAAGTAATATTTTAATTTAAGACGCTAAATCCGTTCGACTAATTTCTCTCGGTGTAGCAAAGCACTTCGTCCTGCTTGGCTTTCAAAAGCTCCTTAGCCAGGAGAAGACGGAAGCCAATACATGGCAGCGGGCATTTATATTAAACATTAACATAACACACGGGAAATGCGAAATGGGAAGACAACGCACTTGGCATGCTCAACATGTTGGCCCGGAGCTGATCCGATGGCCCTGGCTTCGCTGCGCCCTCTGTCATTGTTGATTGCTTATAAAAATATTTATAAAATGCAGATTGCATAAATACCATATGCAGCGCAACCCCCAGCCATCCATCTATCTGTATCTGTGTATCTGTATCTGAATTCGAATCTTCTGCTTTTTGCTTCTGCTTGGCCTAATGCGGTAATCTGTGAAAGCCTGATGAGACCGATGACAATCTATTTGTGCATTTCTGTTTGTAAGCGTTTATTTATTTACATTGATTCGTTTTTTTTTTTTTTGTATCCTGGCCCCCGAAGGCAATGGCTGTGTAACCACAACAATTGCCATTGTAATTGAAAACACACACGTATGAAGACAAATGCCTGAAGGCCAGTGGGACCCAAGTTGGGTGGGTGTTTTTCCCACTGTTTTTCCTGTTTGCCAGCGCGATTTTCATTTTATTTCGCACATTTTTTCCCATTTCACACATGATTTCTGATTGCCAAGCCTAATGCGCTCGAAAATGTTGAGGAAACCCAGATAAACGAAAGTGAAGACGGCGCAAAAAATTGCATGTAATGAATAAATTTCGAGGCAAGGCCGTCGGGGGGTGGGATGAGTGGTTGGTTGGGAGTGGGTGGGTGTCGATGGCTGAGGGGCAAAGGCCAAGACCAAACGCGGTGAAAATGAGCCTGGCAAACGTAATGGAATTGCTGTTGCGTTAAATTTTTCAATTTCATTCAATTTACACGAGGCCCACCGCAGACGCACGCAGGAAATTTTTGAAAGTACTCCACCAGCGAAACGTTGAGCAGGAAAAGCGGAAAAGCTGTTGGGCGGGGGCAGGGGGAAGGTCGAACTGAAGGTGGAAAGTCCCCGGTAACGCCTTGAAGTTTGGCGGAAATGTAGCAATTTGTATGCTGCGCCTAAACGAATTTTAACGATATGTGAAATGATATTCGAGGCTGATCAAAAATGCCAGGCCATACCACGCCACGCCCCCAAATGCCCCACGCCCACCTGCTTAAGTGTGTGTGTGCCAGTGTTCTTCTTCTGCTTCATCCTCACCTTTCGGCAAATTGCCGTGTTCATTAAAAAGTCAACGCAAGGCGTCGTAAAGTCTTATATGACCGGAAAATAGGAGAATAGAGAAGGGCAAGGGGGCAATGGCAATATGCATATACACTTGGAAAAAATAATTATAATCGAAAGGGAGGAATAAAATCAAAGTCGATTATTTGACAATATAAAAAACTAATTTTAAAAAGCTCAGTTTTTAATAACAGTCTTCCTAATTAAGTACATTTAATGAAAAAAAAAGAAAATAAATATTTATTAATGTTTAAAATATTTAACTGTAAGAAGAAACCACCAATGTATTCACATATTAAAAATAAAAAGCTGAAAATTTGGAAACAAGTGAAACAAAATATAATTTTTATTGGTCTAAAATCTTAACCTACCAAATTCCCTTAAAGGAAATGAAATGGAAGGTTAAAAGCATTACTTAAAAGCGCGTTGAAAAAGTGTTAATTTTTTAGTAGTCCTTCTATTTTTACTGAGTTTTCTCTAACTAAGTATATATAATTTCCTTTTCACAGAAACTCATCAAAATCAAATCAAGGAAGAGAAATGTCAGAAGATATATTTGAAATAACGTTTTGAAACGAGTTTGAGGAACAATTAATTCTATCCATATAAGCATAATTATATAAAAATCTGTCGAAAAATCGAGTGGTGCATCGCCCGAGGTGCCAGCTCCACAAACGCAGCTCCATCTCCAACTCCAGAGGCACGGGGACAGGTAATGTGACATCATTTTGGCCATGGTCACAGCCAGCCAGCCAACTTTGGCTCTCGCTTTGAGCCGATGTGAGCTGCCCCGAGTTGAGTTGTTGCCGCAAACTGCAAAAGTGTCAACAACTTGTAATCACCAAGGTAGCCAAGTGGGCGGTGGGCGGTTGGGCGGTTGGGTGGCGCGGAGTAGGCGTGCCAGAAGCCAGCCAGCACTTGGTCACATTTTAACACCTGCTCGTTATCAACTTTTGCCGGCAACAGCAACAGAAACAACAAAAACCAACGGGGGAAAGGGCAAAAAATGAGAGAGAATATTGCAGCGACACCCGCAAACTTTCATATTTTTTGGCCAGCCTGGCAGTTCTGCCCTGAATTATGTCAAAGTTGCGGGCGGCAGCAACAAAACCAGAACTAAACTAGAAAAAGAGGAGCAAAGGAGAGGCCAAGGGAAGGAAAGGTGAAAACTGCATAGAACAAATGCCGTAAAGTTGCAGGAGCAATTCGGTGGGCGGGGGTCAAAGGGCGTGGGGGCGAGGGGGCGTGGCAAGTGCGCCCATCGCTCGTTCATTAGTGTTGTCAGCTTTGGTGTCACAGCCTGAGGCAGAAACCCGCCGCTTGTTGTTGACACTTTTTCATGCAAAACAAGAGTTGGCCAAAACACTCCAAGCCCCGCCCCCTCATACAAGCTGGCCTTAAATTTATGGCAAACCAAAGGAAACCCGAGCCGAAACAATTGTAAATTCAAGCGTGAAACAATTACGGCCGAGGAATGTTTGGAAATAAATTTAAAAGACCCCTGAAAGGAAAAGAAATCGAATGGAATCCCCGCTCTATCTGTTTAACATATTCGGCAAAAAAAAGGACCCACGCATAAAACCATTTAGATCGAATGGAAGGGATATATGGCAAGCGATTCGTTGCTGCGATAAATGTGTAAATTTCCCGGCAGCACGACTGATTAAATGCCTCTCGGAGGAATAAATTCACAAAGTATGCGTGGCCTTTGACCTTAATTTGAATACAAACTCAGGAAGCGCCCCTCCAAATCAAATGCCAACACATTTGCCTCAAAAACTTTCGCCTTATGCCACTAATTACTCGGCAAACACACAGAGAAACTAGAACTAAAACAGAAATAAACAAAAAAGTTAGGCATACGACACGGAATGTCTTCATAATAATAGAAAATGCAAACGAATAGTTCCGCAACGCAGCACGCCCATCGAAAAATCCAAAGGCATACTCTCACATCTCTTGTCCAAGTTGATTAATGGACGCCCACTTGAGGTCCTTCTTGCTTTTGTTGTTAGTCCTCCCCCCGACCTTTTGGCCTTTGTCTGCCAGTCTGCCAGTCGCCCGAAAGTGTCGAAAAGTGAGCAATCACTGCAAAATGCGACGAGCTCTGGGTTCTCTGGGTTCCCAGAGCAATCACGCAATCTACTTATTACCCATTAAGGTCCCTCTTCTTCGGCTTGTTCGGGATGTAATGGTAATCGATCAAGGTGGGTGAGGTGCTGAGCTGGCTTGTGAACTGGCGGTGACCACAAAGCCGACACGCCATGTCCGACTGGAGAGTCCACCGGGCAGACACTCATCTGTCAGGCGGAAAGGAGAGCTGTCCTTGTCCATGGCCGTGTCCTGTCGAGGTGACAAATCATATTGCTGACAATAAAGTCAACATTGCGGGACACCCAAGGACACGGAAGCGGACACGCTGATGGCGACCAGATCGAGCGACGCCTACACATGTCACTTGTCACTTGCGCACCGATGATTCCTCCATGCTAATATCCTTTTAAATATCCTTTTAAAGCCGGCCAGAGCAGAGACCAGAAACCAGAGAACAGAGAGCCCAAGGCTCTGCCACCGCCTGCAATTGGCCATGCACACGCAAATATAATTAGGCACGCACGAAAAATGAAAAGTCAACACGCCAAGCGGCTTTCTCCTTCCAATTTTCAGCAGCAAGGACTTCCGGCCGCAGCGACGACAACTGGGAAAACGACCAGGAAAATTCTAAACGGAGAAAAAATATCACAATCCAAAATGGAGAATAAAGTTTTTAACTTTCTGGTGATTATTGAAAGTTCAAACTTTTAATAAGAGACTAAATTCGATTACTTAGAAACGCCCCATTGATGGTCATTGAGGCTTTGGTTCTTGAAAATAAAATAGTATTTTTCTTCTACCGCAATACTCACATGAAAATAATACAGTATTTGAAGACACTGAAAACTTTAGTATCTTAAAAATATGATAGATTTTTAAATATTTCAATTTCAATTTTCCTAACAATTTCTTTATTATATAGGTCTTAAAAATCATTTATAACATCAATATTATTCCAACAATTCAAAAAAAAGTTTCTTAATTTTTAAACAATTTTAAATGGTAATATAACCACCTTTTTCTTCTCTTGCTCCTGTTTTTTGACCATTCTTTGGTGTTTTTTGCGAGCAATGTGAAAATCTAAAACTCAAAACCATTGTTCCTTGTGTAGGCTCTTTGTAGTGGGTGCCTTGCCTTTTTCACCTGGCCGTAGCTTAAGTGCTTTTTGAAATATTTTCCTAATGCCAATTGAGGCTCGAGTCCTGACCAAGCTACCCGGTTGCGTGTCGTCTGTGGCACTGCCATTGAGGCTCAATTAAAAATTGTGTACAGCCTGCTGCACTGAAATCATGTTATAAGTCCAAGTCGTCGCTCGGACTGCACACAAGCCCCCTTTTGGAAATGTCCAAACAAAGCGACACTAAGCACACATATTGGAAAATGCAAGGCAAGGTGCATTGAACTTTGGTCGCCTTGAGGTGACAGGAGTCAGGGAATTAGCCGGGTGGCCAGGAAATGTTGCTTTTCATTATATTTTATGAACCCGGCCGACACGCCAAGTGTGGCGAATGTGAAACGAAAGCCAGACCGACAAATGATGCCGCTCTTTTTCAGTTAACCCCCCTTCCCCCGAAATCATTGTGGGCTTTAAGATACCCACTACAAACGAACGGGAAAAAAAGAGGAAAAGCCAAAGTTCCCATAGAAGCGAGGAGCATCCGCCACGAGTTTAAGCAAATTGCCATAATGAACCCTTTTTTTTTTGGGCCCACCCGTTTTGACGCCTTGCCAATTTTATGTAGTCTCGGGCCTGCCAAGCGAAAGGGGGCGAGGGGGCAAGGGGGCGTGGCGGAGAGGGTCTGGAACGGCATCGGTTAAGTTTCCATGCGTTTGCCTTTTTCGGTGTTAAAATGAAATCTATAAAAATAAGTGTGGCATGTTCGGTGCCACTCTCGGTTGCTTTTTTTTTTGGTTGCCTTCTTGGGCTGGCAACCAAGCTGTTTGTGTGTCTGAGTGTCTGTGTGCTCGGCTTTTTGTGGGGGAGTATTTGGGCCAAAAGAACCCCATCACATCGCATCGCATCGCTCGGCATTTAACCAGCTCACTTTTGGGTTATTAAATGATGAAGCAGTTTGCCGTTAATGACTGCCAAAATGGCGACGCTTGCTGGCATGGCAATCGAGGGGGTTTCTGTGGGGTTAACAGGGGGGTGGGTGGTTAAGGGGGGGTTGGAAGGACGACGACGACGTCGGCCAGCCCTTTGAGTTTATTGAGCTCTCTAAACCGTTAGATTGGCATCGTCCTGTGTGCCACCAATCTGGTCCTGCCATCGGTCCTGGTCTTGGTCTCTGGGCCTGGCATGTCAGCTTGTTTAATGAGGGTAAAATTAGCGCTGTCTCAAGCTTATTAGCCCCACTTGGGAGTTTTGGTTAATGCCAGTCACTTTATGGACCCCGCCGCACTCGCAACTCGAGTCGATTTAAGGCGACTTAATTATTTTGATTTATCGCAGAGGGGAAGTTACTTGAACTATCGATGAGCGGCCGCCTTTGATTAGCATAAATAATTGAGGCCTGCCAAACGTTAAGTGCGAAATTTGTTTGGCTTATGTAAGAGCCAAAGAAGAAGGGCCAAAAAAAAAGGGGTGGAGTTCAAAAGTCGCCACAAATCAAGGTAATGACGTGCAGTTTTTATTTTTTTGCGTGTGTCGCTTGGACTCGAGGCATTCGCTTTGCATTGCGCATACGCCGCATGGCCCCAAAAACGGCTCACAGGCACGCAAATGAAAATGACCAATGTGCTTAATTTCTTGGCTTTCATTTTTAGGCGCTGCAAGGCGCAAGAAATCAAGAACAACAGCGTAGTCCTGGCAATTGTTGTGGCTCCATTAGAAACGCGTTTTGCCCCCCTGCTCTCGCCGCACGTTTTATATGCAAATAAAGTGGAGGAACTGGCCAACAAAGGCGCCACTCGGCAGTGACCACTCGACTTGGCCACTTTCTGGCTTTCTGGTGATTTGGTCTGGCCACCTGTGCTCTGATTGCTCACGCGACTCGAAAACGCTGTGGGTGGGCCACCTTCGAGGCCACCTGCATGTAATAATAATTCCTTGGGGCTTTGGCCCCGCCACCCATAAACATGGTAAATTGTTGCTGACTTTGTGACTTTGTTGCCGGTTAATAAGAAACTTACGTCACGCAATATAATTAAGATAAACATAATTATAGTTTGCCGTTATGTGTGGGTTTTTACCGCAGTCTTTGTGGCTTTCTAATCGCAAAAGTCTGGCGATTGAAGCGTGATTAAAGTTATGCTCTTGGAAGGATTGGTTTGATAAGTGTTATGGGAACTTAGGGATTTTTAATGGACTAAATTGACATTATATAAATTTATTTACAGGTCTTGACAGAAATTACTTACAGGATCACATGTAAAGTAAAGTATTAAATATTAGAAATTGTATTTTTACAATTTATGTAAATTATTTCAGCCAATGGTTGGGATCCTTAAAAGATAAGATATTTTTTAAAAAAAGCTCGAAAGTGTTTTTTAACCATAATCCTAAAATTATTTCACCACAAGCATTAGCTTTAGTTTTAGTACAGTCAAAACAAGCTTACAAGTTTTCACCAAGTCCCGGGAAAAGCTTGGCTTGACTCCACAAAAGCTCTTCTAAAGGTACAAACTTAAAGCACAGGATTTTACAAGTTCTTATCTCAGACTTTTGTGCTTTTCAGCTAAGCTTTTATAAGGACTTTATTGGCTAAAAGCTAAAATACTTTTTAGCACTGCTTATAAGTTCAGTTTGAGAGGCACTGCAAAATCAAGCAGTGCTTATTAAAGATAACCTTTTTCACCATCTTTACACAAATAATATCGCGAATATCAATGCTTCCCAAACTGTAACACCAACCATACACGTATAAATGCAATTTCCGTAAGTGATTAAATGCCAACTGAATTAATAATATTTTTTTCGTGAGCATCAAAAAATTAAATGCCATCAAAAATGCATTTGGCACTCGAACCGCGCAGCGAACCGAACTGAATCGACTTAATGAGCAAAAACACTTTGAACACAAATCGTTTACCGGCAAATGTGATTAATTAACATTCGTTCGCTCGCATATTTCACATGTCGAGATTCAATTTAACGAGTGTAATTAATAAAACACGCCAAGCGGACTGGCGAAGTTGGGACTTTTTCGAAAGGAGACTCACCTAAATAAAAAATTCCAATAATCACGGCCAACGGTTTCAGCATGTTGTCATCGGTTGTAGTACAAATGAAATCCAGATATCAGAGGACGTTGTCTACTGCTGTTCAGCTGCAATCGAGAGAGAGAAGTACAATTTGTTCGATTAATTATTGAAATTGAAGCGAACGGCTGAATAATTGCCAAAGGAAAATAAAGTAAACTGTGACACGGAAAAATATTTACATTTTCACTTTTTTAAACGGCAAACGCTGTTCGGCAGGATAATGAAATGACTGAAAATCAAATAATAAATGGGAAATGTAAACTGAACAATTATGCTGCTGCCAGTGTCAAGCCATCCAAGTGGCCGGCTGCATCTTTGCAAATGCAAATGTAAATCGCAAAATGCCAAAATGCAAATTATGCACATTTTGATTGGGCCAAAGTCGGCAGGAAGTGCATAAAATTCATTTGTCAAGCTACTCTAGCATAAATAAAATTATGATGCTGTTTAAAAATGGCTTCTGACGGTGTTTAGTGAGTGTTAAAGGTGAAGTGTGAATGCCCTATCGTTTCTTATTTTAATACACAGAAAATAAATTCGATATGAAATGGGGTCAATTCTAGCTTATTTAATATAAATAAAAAGCTGATATAATTAGTGTCAAATGAATTATACAAAGATATAAACATGATATTTTATCATATTTTAAAATACCAATTTTAGTATTTTTGAACAAATAATATAAACAAAATCTTTATTCATAACAAAATAGTATGATATGATATTGATCTTTAAAAAATATAAAATTGACCAATCCTAAGCAATCTGATATTTTGGCAAAATGTTTTCCGTGTAAATATATTTATAGATCATAAATTTTATTTATTTTTCGAAGTCACTAAATTAGGAATATTCGAACCCCCCAAAATACCTACTTTATATGCACATTCTTGTGCTTTCCATAATTTATAAAATATTATTGGAATTTGGTTATTAATGACCCGATATTATGCTAACCTGTGGCTAAAGCTAATGCAAATACGAGTGTCAGACTCTCAACAGCCCTCATGCAATTATAATATCCATAATGGTGGGGGCCATTACGAATGCCATTTCGAGTTCACGCATTAATTATTTGCAGATTTGTACATAACCCCGGGGATTTATTAGTGTCGCGTGATTGCATTGTCCTTGCCATTATTTTTGTTGCTGTAATAATTAATGTGGCACTTTATTGATTTTACAACTTAAATTTCTATTATCCCCGCGAATGTTAATGAGGCAAAAAAAAGGGCAGTTGTGCCAAGTGTTCGATAAAAATGTGAAAATTAATGCACGTAAAAAGGTGAAAACAACGGCATAAATTATAATTGTGATTAATGGATTCGCGGCATTAGCATGCCATACATAATTAATATTCATTTGTAACGCCGTCGACCATTGGGAGAGGTGGGTTTAATTTTCGTAGCCGCTCTTCATTTCGTTTTGCATCTTGAAGTTGAAGATGGCCCTCACTCAGGGGCTCTTGGCCCAGTTAGCTCACCGTTTTGAGTGCATAGCAAATGAAGTTGGCAATAATAACCGGCAATTCATCTTGCTTTTTAGCACATTTACAACTTCCAGGCCCGGTTTTTTAGGTGTCTTACTTTCGGACAGACCCACTGACAGCATTCCTGGGGACCCCGGCATTAACAGGGCATTTAATTTTACGAGCCACGAGCAGCTGAGTGATTAAAGTGGCCGAGCAGCTGGCCCAAAACTGTGAGCCATGCACAACCACTAAGTCAACAATCGTCCAAGAAAAAGCTGGGACTCAAGTTGGATGCTCGAGACAACAATAAAATCGCTTTGCATAAATCCTGTTGCCGGGACAACGAAACAGAATGGTCAATCCCTTTGTTACACGCAAAAACAAATTATTCCAAACTGTATATTTACCAGTAAACGTACACTGGTTACATTTATATTTGGTTTCAATCGATTTTTATTTGCATTTACAATATGGCATTTTTAAAATATATGAATTCTTGGCAATACAAAATTCTCGTGGCTTGCGCACAATATTTATCTTTAAAAGTTATACTATTATTTGGATACTTTAAATATACAAAATGTCAGTAAACACCGCTATAAAATAATTTCTTTTTTTAAATGAAAATTAATTATGCACGAATTAGTTAAACATTTTAGAACATTAATTTAATATTTCTTAAGTAATGAATATTTGTATTATAATATTATTTTAAAGATACTTTATAAAAAAGATAAAATATTCATTTTATTATTTTGAATATAAATACATTTTTATAGAATTATCTTGAGTTAAGTAAGTCAGTTTGTTGAAGATAATATTAATGGGTAACTTGAAAAACTTTCAATATTAAAAAATTTATTCAAGTATAAGGAAACTTAATATAAAAACATTTACTTTTATTATAATACTTTTGTCACAGTGTAAGGCAACCGCAATAGTCGCATGCCACAAGTAAAAGCAAAGCAAAAGTCAAGTGGCAAGGACGAAAACAAAGAAGCCGCAGGACGACAATTGCTGTGGCCCCCGTGCGTTTGTGTGCGTGTGCAGCCAGGCATTCTATGGGAGATTGGAGACGGGTGAGCCAGGTGAGGAAAGTGCGACAGGTGAGCCAAACTGGCCGCAGCCATTGGGGCAGGTGGATGCAAAAGGGAAACCATGTTTCACTGGAACATGTGAACGGGCGCATTTCCGCCCAACAAAACGCGTTCGACCCCTGTGAATCATCACGCTTCGCCGACGCTTTTCCGCCATTTAGTTTCCGCCCAAAATCGAATGCGTGAGCATATGCGAGGGATTCTGTGCACTCATTCGATTGATTCGAATCGAATGGTTGGGAAATCTAATTAGTAGACAGTCAGTCAGCATTAAATTTAACCAGTTGGCCGCCTCAGTTATCAGTGCATTATTTATGGAATAAAACAGTAAAGAGTGATTAAATTTTTTGGCACAAAAACCCAGTTTACTAAAATCATTTTTAAAGCAAAAATTTCATATCGAGCAAAATGAATTTAATAATTTATTCTTTGCCATAAAATTAAAATTCGAAATTTATGCTTTCATACCAAAACAATATATTTCGGTCCGGGCCATTTCCTTTTGACTAAAAGCCGCGAACGCTTTTTCGCCAATTAGTTTTCGACCAAAATGAATTTATATCGCTGCGTCTATGCGATGGACTCTGTGCACTCAGTCGTTCATTTTGAATCGAATGAAAAGGGGAAATCTAATTACTGCGACCAGGGAAATGCATTAAGTGTGTTTTTTGGCGGACAACGATTCGTGAATCAAAGCGATGAGCGGGCATATCGGTTTTTGGAACTCCAAAAGGTCTCTGGTTGCAAATTGCAGGCGGCCAGCTGGCTGCTTCCGTTTCCGCCTTCGCCCAAAAGCTGGTGGGTTCAATTTGCGGTTCCATTACTAACAGCACATTGGCACATGCTCAGCCAAGTCCGTGTTAGCCCCCATTCCCCGAGCTGTCAGTTTGAGCCAAGTTGCCACCGACATTGGCCACGGCCGGATCCCCCAGCCGGTGGTTCCTCTCCGGTCACAACCCAGCCATCAGGCCATCAGGCGGCCAGGTTCGACTCACGACTCACGTTCCGTCGGCCCCCGACTCGGATAGGGGCTATCTGGACGTTCCTTTCCACCCAGTATGGCAATTTCGGGGCCCAAGCGATAAACTCGAACATGACGCATTACGTATCCTCCCACTTCCCACATACGTACACTGAGAAAATAAATAAATAAATAAATAAAATAAATAAAACAAATTTTAACTAGAGACGTTTTCAACTCAAGAACTTGATAGTATAAAATTTATATATTTTTTTAATCTTTCTTAATCATGAAACATAATTTTTACCCAAGAACATTCCAGGTCCCTTGATTAGTCGCTAATTAAGTTTGCCGAGATTGTAACTTTTATTTTTAAATTACAAAAAAAAATTAAATAACATGATAATATAACAGAAAATAATAAAAGGATATAACTATATTTACTTATAGTTATCTGCAAAGTTTAAAAATATTATCCATATTAAAAAAATTAATTAAATAGAAAGCGTTTTAAAATAAAAGTCCTAAATATATTTTATTTTTTTAAATGTTTATGTAGAATGTTTTTATAACTACCCCATAATAATATGGCTAATTGCCATATATAATATCGTGAAAATTCTCAGTGTAACCAAATGATGTTCAAGAGTTGTGTTTGCTATTTTTTTTTCCAGTGCACGACCTGAGTGAGAGGCTGTCTACGTGCTGAGTAAAGTATAGAGTCTGCATGCTGCCACGCCCCGTGTTCCGCCCACACACACATGAGCTGTTAGCAAAAACTATCTGCGTCGCAGAAAAAGTTTCCTTTTTCCACCACGTTCCCAGGAGTAACTCGTACACGATGCGGTTGTGGCTGCTAGCTGAAATGTGAATCGCTGGCTCCCAGGCCCCCTTAACCCCCTAAAGCCCCCCACATGGCTCGATGGCCAATCGAGTTGAGATGAGCTGGTGCTTCGGTGCCTGTCAATGTTTGCCAAATCGTCTCGAGCATTTAAATTCGACATTAATTGGATTAAGTCTGTAGTTTGTTTACTCGAGCGCGCCACTCGCACTCATCGCACTTCGTGTGCAATAATGTCCCCCCTCTCGTCGGTGAAGTTGCCCGCCCGTCACATGATTTCTAATTTATTTATTTTGCATAATTGCAGACAAGCTTATTAAATTACAAATTAAATCCCCAGCCCAGTTCAGCTCAGCTCAGGCAGAAGTGCACGTACGATGTTTATCATTTGACATTTGTTTGGACGCTTCTGCGGTAGACAGTGGAAATAATTGAAAAGCAAGCTGGGTTCAATGAGTTGTCAATTAAATTTAATTTTGAGCTCGATAAATTTGATTAATGGCCAGATCGATAAGGCATTGTCTATTCGTTTCGAAAGGCAGCCTCATATTGCATTTGACATTTAAGCTAAGCTGCCTAGCTTGATTTGCGACATGCATTTTTGCCATCTTTTGCGAAAATCAATATGGACTTTAATGGGGATAAGCAGATGGACCTTGTTCAAATTTAACCTGAAATATGTACAACTGGAATTATGGATAAAAACCTAGATCCTTTAAAGTTTAATATATATTAGAAAATATTTGATATAGGATATGTTCTCCCTAATATATTTTTTTGTTAAATAAAATAATTAAAATACATTTTTTTAATGACTTCAAAAATCATAATATGGTTCTTAAATACGGAAAACAAATATTGTAAACAATTGTAAACCCTTTATAAATGATATACCATATATATTTCCAATTTATCATAGAATGTTTCTCATTTTTTTTTGGTCCACCCCACACAAAATCAGGATGAATGGAAAAATCAAGTCATAGCCTCGGCCAGTAATTTTCATCCCAGACAGCAGAAAATCATTTGATTTTGCACTGAATTCTGCTCAAACCGACTCACGGCTCAAATGGGAAAAGCAAGCAAGCTACTTTTATATTGTTTCGCAAATTAGCTTGCCAGATAGAAATAGAGAAGCAGCAGCGGCAGCAGTAGAAGCCTCATGTGTGCCAGCCACCCAGTTTTGGCTTTTATTTTAGGCCAAAACCACAGTGGCAATAGGGGGAAATGGAGTGGGGATGTAACGAGAACATGAACTCTCAATCCAACTGCCAACAAGTTTATAACTTTTTTTTCGGCACGCTCGGCTGCCGGATTGATTCGATTAAAACGTCAACAGTGGCAGGCAAGGAAAAACAATTCGGCAACAACTTCGCCACGTGTGTGTGTGAGCAAGCTCCCCCGCACACAACTGCGTGTGTGTGTGTGTGTGTTGGCCCTGTCATATCCATCCCGATCTGGTTGCCTGCAAAGTTGTCACACCAAATTCGGCTTTACTTTTATTTTGTCATCTTTCTCGTTGTCTCTGCCTTGATGTCGCATCCCCATCCTTTGACATTTCGCCCGGGGGCTTCGATTCGGGGCCCGATTCGGGGGTCAGGGGCCAGGAACAGAGGCCTTAGCCTGTCATGTCGTTTGATCTTTTATTGTGTTTGTTTTACGAGGCGCAGTAAATCCCTTTTAAATTGCAAACTCTTTATGCTCGCATTTTCGGCTCACACATAAACACATCACCAGGAAAACCCAGAAAAAAAAACTCACATGCAGAAGGGCGGCTTGATTTGTATTCGCTTTCGCACTCCCATTTATTTGTGAATTTCATCCGCCATTTTATGATTATTATTTTTGGAGCTCAGCTTTCTCTGTAAGTGAAAGCGAATGCGGCGGACTGTCGCCCGGCGGCGATGGCGACGTTGTCACTTGGATATTTCGCACCTACCACGCCCACGGTGGCTGGCCATTTGCCAGCTACCCCGGTGAGTGATAAAAATTTATTGGATCGAAAACAATAAATATTTGATTTGATTCATTTCGTCGGTTCTCCTTGGCAGCCAGCCCATGATTCACATTTCGATTGATTTTGTGGCGTGTGTCCATTCGGTTAATTGAAATACAAAACTGTTTATGTGCTCTAAAGCGACATCCCGGAAAAATTGCTTTTCTTTTTTTTTCAATTCCAGCCAACAAAGTATGTTTGCGTGCTGCTTTGAGGGTCAAAGTGTAATTAACTTTGAAGCTAGCCGCTCATTTGCAGCCCATCAAGGAGATGAAGGAGCGAATTAGAGGTGCGGAATAAGAAATCCCGCAGAAAGGCAAAAGAAACAAAGAAGCGGCGGTGGCGGTGGCGGCTGAAAGGGCCGCAATCCCCAACATTTCAACGCCTATTACAACTGCAAATGAACCCATAAACCCATTTAAGCAATGCCCGGAACACGAAAACTTTTCTCCACCAGAGGCGCAGGAGGGGATCGGTGGCAGGGGGTGGTGCTGAAAAGGGGGGCGTAGGTTCGTCCAGCCTTTCTGATTATTGCTCAACACTTGAAAAGTTTTCGGGCGGCGGCTTACGGCCTGAAGTTTACTTACACCCACAGCAAGGCCAGCACTTTGAATAAGAGATAAAACTGTTACGTGCCTCGTGTCCGCCTGAATGGAGGAATATTTCTGTTATCGCACTGAAAAGATGTTTCGTGCCCTGCGTGTTTACCTTGGACATTGCTTACGTTTCAGCATTTTTTTTCTATCCCATATTGGGTATATCCTATTCCCTTACGTGTTTGTGACAGGTAGATAAGGGTCGTTGCGACTTTATAATATTTTTGCATCCTAGAACTTAAAGGTTAATACATTTTTTTGACATGTATCCAAATACATTAATATTCAAATAGGTTTTAAATGCTCTTTTAAATTATTAAAATAAAAAATCTTTTAAAAAAAAATATGTTTTTTGGTCGTAAAATAAACTTTGACCAACTAATTTAAATTTTGTACATTTTTTTTAATTATAAAAAACTATAAAACTTATATAAAATATTTACAGAATATAAATAAAATAATAAAAAAATTAAAAAATATAAAACAAAAAATAATAATAAAATATATATATAATAATTGCCTTCTATAAGGAACAAAAAAGTAAATGAACCAAATTCTCTATCCCAAAAATACCCACTTTTTCACCTCCATTACAACGAACAGACTTCTATACAAACCTTATCCTCATTTTCCTTGCCTTGGTATTAAAACGAAGAAAGTGGCGAAAGACAGAGCTGTGGAAAATTCCCTTTGTGCGCTAAGCATATGCAATGGAAATGCCGGATCTGGGAAAGTGAGCCCGGATAGACAACGAGTTTTCTGCGGGCAGCAGCGTCACTCAGGTCACGACAAAGGATGCAAAACCCTTTCCTGATTTCCATTCGCATACCTTTTGCCCAGCTATTCGCCCCCTCTTTGTGCCACATCATCAACAAATCGTCAATAACACTTGACACTCGCTGCCGATTCTCGACCTTTTTCGGTCCGTCAGCCTTGGTGAACTTTTTTAAGAAATTACTTTTTTCGGTTACGCCGATAAACACTGAAGCCGAGGAGAGAAGAACAAGACGCGGTTTAGAGCCCATTCTGGCCTTCCTAATGCCATCTGCCAACGAGTCATTGGATCCGTTGTCAAAGGCAGTCAGGCGAGGCAGACAAGCCACAAGGCAGCATGAAAAAACAAGATGCGGCGAAAAGGAAAAGTTCCGGAACCTGACCTAACCACCGAATCCATGGCGATGGGACACAAAGCAGGAGGCGTAAGGAAGCGCAGAGGCCATCAACGTTTTGACCTTGATGAATTCTTCCTGGCCTGACTGATAAGAGCTTCTGACCCAGCCGCAAAATCAACGTGAAATGAATGAGAACAGGGCGGAAAAGTTGAGAACAACAGAACGAATTTTGAATACCCCTAAATGAAGGTTTTTGACTAATATTTGAAAGTCTTCTAAAGATGGTATATCTACTAATTTCCTAATTTTTATGTAGTAAATCCATTAATTTCCTAATTTTTATATATTATTAATTTGAAAAAATAAATTTCAAATAAATACTGAACATATTTTATTTTCGTTACCATTTTTTAAACCCTTTTTCAAAAAAAAAGGCAGGTCGATTAAGTTAAAGTTTTCTTTAAGAACTACTTCTTTAAAAAATAAATTTACAAAATAATTACTGAACATATATCTTATTTTCGTTTTAGCTTTGTAATAACCTCTCAAGGACATCTCTTTCCAACTAAAAATGATAGTTTTCTATAAAAAGAAGGTCATGTCCCTGAAGTTTAAGTACAAAGTAACCACCTACAAAGATAAAATAAAGTACAACCTCTTGCCAGTGCCCATTTAAAGAAAAATGAATACAAAATAAGCAAACTGATGAAGGAAACTTTTACTTTAATTATTTGTCTCCTTTTGTTGAGCTTGAATTTTTTGTTGATTTTTTTTTTACTGTCCTTGTGTTTGTCTTGCTGATTCCGCTGGATGTTTAGCTTCCTGTTTCTGCTGCTGTTCCTGTCGCTTTCAGCATTTCCATTCCCTACCCAAAAAAAAACCGAAAAATAAAAACACTCGCGTTTAGTTTCGTCTGATTGCGAGCTGACGGAGATGCAACATGTTTGAAATTCCAAGAGCGTTGCTCACGTCCTTTTTCACTTTTATTAGTGTATATCTGCTGGTGTCCTTGTTTTGGGCTATGTGTGTGTGTGTGTGTGAATGTCTGGTAGCTAAATTGAATGACTTGCTTGGCTGGGCCCGAATCGAGGTTAGCCCGCCGCCCCTATATCTCCGTATCTCCATATCTCCGGCGATCCTGTCACCCGCTCCTCCGGCATGTTAATGTCTCCCGATGTTCCGCCCCTCGTCTCGATAGTGACACTCGCATCCGTGAAATGCAAATGTATGCGTGCCTCCTGAACATTATGAATAATTCCGGTTAAGATTCCTTTTCTGCCATTTGCCATTTTTTGTCCCCCGCTCGCATTGTGCTCCTTTTGAGGGGCTCCACCTGAGCATAAGTAGTCGCTGTTGCTTGTTAAGCGACTTGTTTTGCTCCTGCCGCCGCTATAGCTACTGCTCATTCTCATTCTCGTTCTCATAGCCATTGTAGTTCATTCCCGATGCCATTCTCCTTTGCAGTCGTGAGCCGTGACATTTATTATGCAAACCGGAAAGCAAAGCGGCAGACAAGCAGCTTGGGCCATCGGTAATTACACTGCTCCAAATGATTCCCAAGCTACCTATATAATCTTGGCTAGAAGTATATTCTTTAGTGTAAGACTTCCTGCCATCTTTAGTTACTTGACTTATTATAATAATTAATTAATGTAAATTATCAACTGAAGATTCCTGACTTTTCTTAATATCCCATTCTAGGCTTTTAAGTGTCAGAGAAGCAAGACTTTTATGATATCTGTAGAGAAATTTGCACCTCAAATATAAATGTCTTAAAAATAATTCAATATAATATATAACTTAAATGCAAATTCCCTCATTTTATTATAAGCAGTATTGTTTAAAAAGCTTATTTATATATAAATATATAAAACCAATTTTCAATATAATTAAAAAAAATTATATGAAAATGTAATATTATTTTATGATTTATTTTTAATCAATTTCAAGGTTTCTAAAAATTTTTAATTTTGTAATATCGATGTTTATTTGCTATTCTTTAAAAATCAAACATCCCAAGGAAACCCGTGGGAATTCCTTTTTCCTATCCTCAGTTTCTTTTAATATACCGATATTGTTTCCAGTGCATCCAAGTTGGCAAGGAAGCTCCGGCTTCAACTGTGCGATACATTTGCGGTTTAACACCAGGCCGGGGGCGATGATTAAGCCAACTACCTCAGTCTCAGTCTCAGACCGGGGCCCAAAAAGCGAGGCAGCCGTCTGGAATGGATACAATCCGATCCGATCCGGCTCCTCGAGCGTTTCTCATTACTTCCGCTACATTTGCCGGGTTTTGAATTTTGATAAACGCCAGGTGATAAAAAGGTCTTTGAAGCTCCAATTTAATTTGGGTAAATGCCTTGTCTCTTCCTCTGTTTTCGCCACCAAAAAGGCGGCCGACACGTTTTCAACTCGGTATGAAGATGCGGCACGAAATGATTGTTGACTCTGTCTATCTACATCTGGCTGCCTTTGCTTTTTGGCCCAATTCGAAGGCGTCAAATTGATGGCCTGCCATTAAATCGCGCGCACACACGCACGCCAGGTGGGTGGATGGTGGGATGGAAAACCACAGACTTGTCACCTCTTTGCGGTTTGCATTGGGTCAGGGTCAGAATGTTTGTTGGGGGGGGGAGGTCAGGATACATAATACGCTTCTGCCTGAGCTGCTCGAAAACTATGCATCGTGATTAATCGATCAACATCAGCGGGACCATCAAAAATAATTTACTTTCTCCATTGTGAGCCAGCGGGATTGTGAATTATTTCCATCAAACGCCGCTCAATTATACTAAGTGACACCGGAGGGTCGACGGCGAAGCGAGCTCTGCCATTAATAATAATAGACTACGCCCCATGCCGCCCCCTGCCACCCGCGGGCCCCACCCAATTAGCTCGATTCCAGAGTGTATGTGTGCGGCAAATGTCACTGGGATAATTGAAAATTAATTATGTTGACATATTTGGAAAGTGATTGTTGAGATGGCGACTCGTTGATGATGACCGCGCCATATAATTTCCAGCTGCGACCCCGCCCCCTGCCCCTCGGACAGTTGCAGACAGCCAGTGGATGGCCACGGGCCTGTGGCAAATTAGCCAGCCCAACTCCCTAGTTCCCCACTTCCCCATTCCCCATCGGAACCGAACTCCACTCCAGCTTAATAGATGCCTGTCAGGTGGCCATTCATTTGGTGACGGCGCGCCAGGCTTTGTCCCTGAATCCCGGGCCACGTGAATGGGCGTCATACATTTTTTGCTCTTTATTTCCCCGGCGCACGGCACAAAGTATTTGGCTTTAATTGATGGCACCTGGTGACGACTTTAAGCCTGCCCTTCGCCATTTCGCCTAAATCGGGCTTAACCCTTTGTTAGGCGACGCGTTTGATTAAATAAATTTATTAATTGCTATACTTAGATTGACTTTGTACATTTTTTTTTTAAATTCTTTTTTGTCTAATCGGTCTTAATTCTTTGTTATGCAACAGATTAAATTAAATACACTAATAAGTAATTAGTTTTATTTATATATTGACTTTACACATTTTATATTTTTTTTAATTTATTTTAATTTAAATAAGTCTACACAGAAATATTTACTGGAAGTGTGTTAAATAAAATATATTTTCGATATACATTTTTTTATACGAACAACAAATAAAAATCATTTAAGTCGTATTTTAAACTGCATAACTATAAACAATCAATAATATTTTTTTTACACTTTTTATAAAGTAAATAAAATTGTGTGTGCTGGAGCATATTTCCTGAGTTTTCACTGTATTTCCTAAAGTATTTTAAAGGACTTACAAAATAGAGTCCTTGTCTAGAAGTAAAATAATGGTATTTTATTTAAGCAAATGATAATCCCAAAATAATTCACGTTTAATGAAGATTTGGCTCATTCTAGGCGTTATATTACGGGTAAATGGAATTTATTTGGATATTTTTATTCGTATCACAATTATGTAATAATCGTGTTTAACGATGCGTCAAGGGTTAAAGCCATTGGGGCAAAGGCAGCATGCAGCGTGCAGCATGCAGGGTGCACAAGTTAAATGGCAGCAGAAGACGGAAGGAAGCGGGCCAAATGCTCCGGCCGCTCATTATGCGTCTCCACTTCCGTGTGGTCTGCGTCTATGTGTGTGTGCCACCGTGTCTGTGTGCGAGTGAGCAAACATAAAGACGGAAATGCAAACCAACTGGCAACAGCAAGTGAAACAACGGGCCGGGCTGGAATAAGCACAAAAAAAGAACAGAGCAGGCGAATGTGAAAGGAGCGAAATAATAATTTCTAAAGAGCAGAAGTTAGGTTTGCATAAATAACGACAGTTTTGTGCCCATTTTGTTTGCATACTAAATGCATTTTCTGCTTCCAAACAAACATAGAACACGCCCACACACACACACTCACGTTTTAAATACAATCCTTGGGGATTCGGAGATTAAAGTGTTGCCTACATTTTAGCGCTGCAAGTGGTCAGCAGAAGGCGGGCTTAAAAACAACTGAAGTACCATTCGAAAATAAACAAAAT
Source organism: Drosophila mimetica (assembly GCA_037075245.1). Lineage (NCBI taxonomy): Eukaryota > Metazoa > Arthropoda > Insecta > Diptera > Drosophilidae > Drosophila > Drosophila mimetica. The sequence continues at coordinate 13,741,567 of JBAMCH010000023.1, forward strand.
TGTTTAAATTATACAAATTGCCATGCAAAGTTGGCCCGCTTTTTTCTGGCTCGAAGAGCTATTAATAGCTGGCCCATCATAGAAGTTGGCGTGCTGCTGTCCTGTCCCACAGACAAACAACTAATAAAGTCCTGGCAAAAGCGGTCCCGATGTGGCATTTCCTCGCAAAACAAACGCATTTCGCGACTAACGCGCGAATGTCACGCAAACGTTGTTCTATTCCAGTGCAGCCAGTTGTCCTGGAATGCGAAATACCCCGTTTGGTAGCTGGTCCTTCGTCCATCCAGGCACCACCCTCACCCACTCACTCACCCACGCTGCGGATACGGATACGGAGCCGGAACCATGACGCTATCAAGCGGAAGTGGCACATGCAGCCGACCGCGCATTGCTTACTCACTCAATCGCGAATGTGAAATACCAAATGCTCGTGAAAATTCCAAAATAAAACAGAACGAATAAGGAAAAAAAAAGTGAAAAACCGAATTCAAAGCCATCGATGCGTGGATCGACAATTAAGGGGCACCAACAGTCTTTATATGGGGAATGCCGAGAGCTATTAGTAGCACCGATTATAAGACACCCCAGTGCAAATACTCATATTTAACAATCGCTTACCGCCGCCCAAACAGCCGCTGCAATTATCGACTCCAACTTTTCGCATTCGACCGTGGTAACCTTTCAGTACAGTAATTATTATGTGGGTTAAAAGCCCCCTCTCCACCAGAGGCAGGGGCGTGCTGTGTGCGCTTCGAGAGGCAGTCAGACACGAACACGTTCCCGAACACACTGACAAGCACCGACACTGTGCGAAAATGCCACAAAAATCAATAGTCCGAAATGAATTTTATTGATCTATAAAAGGTTATAAAATATACTACCATATTTTCAAAGATACTAACAAAACTTACTTTCGTACTTAATTTATACAACAATTAGGAAATATATTTTTTAAAAATATATCACACTCTATTAATAGTAAAATATGAAATCTTATATTTTTGATAATAATAGATTTTACTTTTTTAATACCTATAGGTAATATAAATACTATTTTGGTGATTCAAACAACTTAATGGAATAGGCGTTCACTAAAAGCAAATATTTTTAAACGTATCTTTTACGGAAGTATTAAAACATTTTATTTAATTTTAAATATTTTTTAAATTTCAAAATCATTAAAGAATTTTAGATCAGAAAAAAATATTTAAAATTTTGAACCTTTACATCGAATGTTTTATGACATAAAATTATAGATCCGACATGACCTAGATTTGTTAGAAATACATTTTTCGGTACATTTTAATCAAATATTTTTCGCTCAGTGCAAGCACGCTCCCCGGCTGACACACTGCCTTGTTTTTAAAGTGTTATTTCAGTGGGCGAGGGCCGCCACTTGGGAGGCACTGAGCCAAGCTGTTGCCCGTGCTGTCGGGAAAGTCAGTCGCCCGCCTGTCAGTTTGTCAGTTTTTCAGTCAGTCAGTCAATCGGTGAGTCTATCCTTTTGTCAGTCACTATCTGACGTCATCGGCAGATTGCGTGGCCGATTCAATAAAAGGGTTAAGTGTCTTTTGCTTTTTATGTTCACTTTTCATTAGTGAATGAAAATCAATATATGTGCGAGTTGGCCATTGAAGCTTTGTCTTAATTGAACCGAGCTAAGGCCGAGATGATGCCTTTGAGTCCTTACCCATGGCCATTCTGGCCGGAATCCACATCTCATCTCTGCTGAGGACATGGCGGCGCACACAAAAGTGTTTACATTGTTGCTGGCAAATCATTTTTGGGCAGCCCCGGGCAAATAAACTTGACAAACATTTCAATCAAAAGTGGAAAACCAAAGGGCCCAATCCCCAAGCCAAAGCCAAAAAGACCAACTGTCGTCGCCAGAAGGGGATTGGGAATGAAAATGGGGATTTGGCTTTAAAGCAACATTAATATTTACCTAACCGCAATGTCGGCAGCAGCAGCAGCAGCAGCAACAGCAGCAGGTGCACAATTAAAATACATTTTCACGCACAGCAACATTAATTAGTTGTATTTTTGGTCGAAAGCAAAGCAGGCCAAAACAAACGGAAAACCGCAAGGCAAACACTCGCAGGAAGCTACCAGTTTATCAGTTGGCGGGAAAACTGCAGCCAAATAGCCATGTCCAACTGCCCAACGGCCACGCCCCCATAAAAAAGGAAGGGGGGCGGCGGTGGGGGAGGCAAACATTTGCGCATTTCTTTCGCGGCTGCGTTTTCGCCACCCCTTCTGTCTTTTTCTTTCGGGAATGAAAGGGACTTGAGGGAATTTCAGCGCGCATAATGTGCCGCATTGCGGTTTTTCCTCAGCGCTGGCAAGAGTTGCTTGCTCAACGCCGCAGGACACAAACACACTGATACAAAAAGACACACAAATACTTGGGCAGAGGCGGCAGCACCTCCACCTTCTTCTTGTGAAGCCAAGGAGTCGCGCATGTTGAGCTGAATTTTGAGCATAAACGGCATAAAATATGTGAGCAATAAAACAGGCGATTGAAATGCTCAAGTCAAAAACTTTTGCGAGAATGCCTTTAAGCGCCATCGGCTGCAGCATTGGTGGGCGGCAAAAAGAGACCGCCCACCCGTGTGCATGTGTGTGTCGGTGTGTTTGATTTATACACCACCCCCACAAATCCTGCCCACATATGTATGCTACACCCCCTTCGAATGTGTGTGTGTGTGAGCTTCTAAGCCGGTGAATGAGCGCCATTGAATCCGAGCTGGCAGCCTGGCTGCCTATGAATTGCCTGTTTTAGGCCGGGCTTCATACTTCTGGTTTCTACACATGGGCAAACAGAGTAAAAAATCAAGTATCTCCTACTTATAGGTAACATTTCAGGGCATTAAAGGCGGCTTGAAATGATTGCAGACTATTTCTTGCAGTATAATTTAAGCATAACTGCAACATAAAGTGTTTCATATTTATGAACTGATAAATGGAAGCTTAAGAGTATCTTGAAATTGCACACATTATAAAGTGAATTGAGTTTCACATTTGTTTTGTGGTTAATAATACTCGTAAATATGTACTTGACATCTTAAATTGAGTATACAACTTAAATTTACCTAAATATCAAGTATGCGACTAGTTGAACAATGGAAATCGAATTAAAATGCCATATTATTTGGATAATTATCTAGATAACAGTAAAGCTAATACTTAAGTAATACTAATGAAACTAAGATTTTAATACATTTATCAAAGAAGCCCAAATTCCTAAACAGGTCAGTCATAAATAGTATCCAAATTGGTATACATTTTATAATGACTTTCCCAAGGCCTTTTCTTGTTTATTCCCCGTACATTCTCCATAAATTTCCTCACAGTGCAGACATCACTGGGCTCGGCTTTCGCATTCAGTTTACCCACTTTTCAATGGCTGCCAACAAACAAGCTCCGATGTTTGGGCTTGTGTGTGCGGCGAGTGCGGCTTAGGTAAAAGTGTTTGAATTGAGAGAATTAGATGACTTTCTGAGGCCGTGCTGCCAAGATTTCGCTTTCAAGTTATGCATGTATTTGTCTGGCCATACGATTTTTGGCAAACAAAATGCCACGTCCACTCACCGCCCACAATTCACGCAAAAGACTCTATGAAAGCATGGACCTTGAGGCCTCCACTTCGCTCCCCTCCGAACCATCCAGTCTCGCTTCTGTGCCCCTTCTCAAAAATTACTCGTATTTTCGGTGTTATATTTTTAGTACAACCAAACGAAACGGGCTAACAATAATAGCAACGCCAGCTAGGAAAACTCAACTCGCTGCCGGCACGTTGCTATCTTCTCTTTATAAATTCGTTGGCATTTTTGATGAGCGCTGAAGAGTATGAAGAGTATGCTGCTATTTTGAACGCTACCCACAGGCAAATGTCTGTAATCTAATTTTAAAAACGAAATTACATATATAAAATGAGGAACATTTTCCAGAAAATTGTTTGATTGCTGGTTGCAAGAGCATAAAGGATACGAATTTATTATGAGTTTGACATGCTGCTGGTTTTGTACACGATTTCGTTGCAATGTTACAATGTTGTTCGTGAAGGATAATAAAGAGGTAAAAAGGGGTTGGGAAGGGGGCAGGTTTTTTCATTTCATCGTAATTACATAGCTAATTAGCTTAACCCTTGTTGTTCTTGATTTTTAACGCATTTTACTGAGAATAAATTTATTTTAAAGATTTAAATTTTGTACAATTTTACTCTTACTTAAATTTGATAAACCCAATTAAATTCCTGGAAACTTCCTTTCCATTTCCATTGGTATTCAATGCTTTAAACATTCTACCAACACTCGGTTCTTAAATTTGCTAAAGTTTCACAACTTTTCCTCTCATGCTATCAAGTTTTAAATCCTCTTACATTTTCTAGTAGTTTAGAAATTCTTGTAGCTGATAACTATAAGGTTAACTTGCAATTAAAAGGGGAAAATTGAATAAAGAGAATATTCAAACTCCTGATTTACTGATTTAAATCCTCTCGCTCCACTCTACGAATGAGGTCAGGACTTGCCACTATAATTCCTGTCGCTGCTTCAACCCCTTCGCTTCGTTTTCAAACCGTGATGATTACCCGAAATTAACGCAGTCTCGTAAAGTGCCACCAACGTGGAATCGTAAAAGTGGAGCGTAAAAAGCTCAAGCTCATCAACTTACTTGGAATTAATCAGCGACATTGGACGCAGAGCAGCTGAATGCATTTTTCATTGGTTCGCTTATGCTCGTAAAGGACTCTATCTGGCGTTCTATCGCTGTCGCTGGATCGCAGAGGTCCTGGGTGTCCTGGAGGTCCTGCGTGGCGCCTTTGAGAGCGGGCACATCGTTAACGGCTTAATTGCTTGCCCATTTACACACTGTTGACGTCATGGGGGTTGGGGGCGCCAAATCCTGCCAGCTTCCTCCTGCTGTGGGTAAAAAGCCCCGTATTCTATACAGGACCTTTGTGTTTTTGCCTTTATGTTGCAGCTAATCCGTAGAGTGTGTGTGTGCGCGATGGAATTCTAGGCCCCCTTCAAACTTTGGCTTACGGCCTCGCCGAGCATGCGTGCTCTCATTTATGCATATAAATCCGGAAAGGAGCCAGCTGCTTTTCTTATCGCCTAAGCACTTGATCCGCTGAGAGGCATAAAGACATTACATGACAAAGCGATTTTGCGCGACACCGATGTGCGTGTTTTGTTTTTTCGCTTTACTTTTTGGAAGGAAAACTCGCGTGATTCGTTATATCCATTCAATTAAATTGCATCCTTCTGCACAGTCGATTTAATTAAAGATTTATTTTGCCACCGGCTTTTGTGTTTTTAAACGCTTCACTTGTTTCTCTCGCTCTTGGAATTTTTAATCGATTTCAATTGCTCTGGGATATGGCTTTAAACTTTGTTGGTTTTAATCAATCTTAGCACTTTAAATATTTCGATATGTATATTGATATTTAATAATCTAATAGTATTAAAGGAAAATCAGACTAACATTGATATGTATCGTTAAAGTTATGGATTTAATTAAATTTCTTCGTTTACATCAATTGCTTTTGGGTTTTATCCTTTATTGGTTATTAATTGGATTTTTTTAGTTTTAAATTGTTTGCTCTACAGTTCACCTGCAAAAAAGTGAAGAAAAAAAGATAATTGAAATTTTTTGTGTTTAAATATAGACAATTATGTGTGCGGTTCACAATAATTATAACGATTTCCCACAAGTGACAGCCCAATTAAACAGTTACACAGGCAAGGCCACTCGGCTCGACTGAAGGACCTTCAATTGGGCCACCACTATCGGGATGAGGTGAGAACCTGCCGCCAGATTCCCTGGCGAGCAGCGGAAAAAAGCAAAAGAAAACCAGGATTAAACCAGGATTCGCAGGAGGAGGCGGCACTCCAGCTTTTTACACGTTGGGCTGTAATTACATCACAGCAGAGATTTTTCTTTGCGCCACAGGCACACAGTCACACAGACACACACACACTCGCACACTCGCCTGCACACATATGGGATATAATTAGAGCATAATTACAGCTCGACTAATACTCGAGTATCAGGCAAAAAGCAGCAGAAAAGAAAAATTAGCAGCCTGCCAGGAAGGGGGAACTCCAGCCGGTCATCTATTAAGTATAATCAACGCCACGGCAAGCGGAAATAGACAGATTTCCGGCTATTAAACGCCCAACAGGGCGGCAAAGACTCTCACGGTCGGCTTTCAGCTGACTGCACTGCAAGAAAAGTCATGGTTCCTAATAAGATTTGCAATTTAGTTGTAAAATTTAATGAATAAATAAGGCATTGATGAACAAGAAACTTAATTAGCAGTTTAAGATAATTTAATCAGAAAAGTCTAAGTAACTTTCAAAATTGATTTAAGTAACAAAATATTTTTAAATGAGTTTCTAAAAGTCTAATGTGCATATTTCAAAACTTTTATTAAGTACCTATACAAATATGATATTTAAAGTGTGGTAAACAAACCATAACCCAAACAAATATGAAATTTGAAATATGGAAAACAAACTTTGTAACTAATCCTAATGTAATCTAATGGTAATGGTATTGTTTTCTGCTTAATAAAAGGAAAAAACATTGTCAATCTTGTCATAGTAGGTATTAGTTAGGTAAGTAAATATAATTAATTAAATAACGCTCGGATTTCGGACTTCCCCCCAGTTACCTTCGACTGCATAAATGTATTTCATTTTCTTTAGTGTATGCCTTTAGAGAATCCTGGCCAAATATCTGTGGCACAAATTGAAAAAAAAGGAAAATGTTAATTAGCTGTAATTTGCTTGCAACGTTTCTGGGGATGCGGGTGGCGCGGGGGCTCTGACATTGACACACACACTGCGGCACTCATCCCCACCCCCTAGGCACACACACTTACACTCACACACATGCTCAGCAGGTGTTGCTTTAATGATGTAATACCCCCCTTTGGGAGTCTTGCCCCACACGGGGATGTGGCATAAACCGGTGAGCTCATTTATTAACATAAACAGTTCATTTGTATTAAACTGACAGTCGCAACATGAGAACACGGCTCTTCAGTCGGTTGATAGTGGGTCGATCGAAGGCGTGTCCACCCCACCTCCTCCACCCCCTACCTTTGGAAGAGGGAGAGGGTTGAATTGGAGTTACATGAATGCAAAACATAAACTTCGATTAGCGGCAGCAAATAGCTAATGGCCGCCATCAAATGGCAGTGGGCCCGTGCCATTCACAACTGAAAGTGCTCCATTGTGCGGGTCGCTATCAGGTTTCTTGTTAGCCAAAACGGTTCACACACTTCGCGGCAACCGGAGTCCATTGTTCCACTCGATGGCTGAACTCGCAACAATTTCGCTTTCATTTACCAAAAAAAAAGGAAATATATATACGTATATATTTCTGTTTTTATTTTTGCTCAACCGAGCACGCGATATGGCAATTGATAAAACACCGGGTATTCGATATTTCCCGTCACTGCCTGCGAAGGCAGCCCCAGTCATCGTTAAGACATTCCGAAATTGTATTTTCCTTGTTTCATATTTTATTATTATGTGCAGTGTGTGCATGTCTCCAGGCGAAATCATTAATATTGTCATGTTATTTGCATTTTGCTAATTTTGAGCAGGAAGAACTTTGATTTATTACGATTTGTTTTTGGGTAGTACCGAAGTAATGGCCTACATTTATGGCAGGCAAGCGAAGGTAGAAACAAATCCAGAATGGAAATATCGTACATATAGGGGCGTAAAAAGGGAAATAGGTGTCTAAAAGTATGCAACAATATTTTTCTTAACTCCAAAGCTGTATGAATTCATACAGAAAGACTAATATTCTTTATTCATTGCATACTTTTAGGCGCTTAAAAAGAAACCACTTAAAAGTGGTTTTGAATTCATACAGGAAGACGACTTTACTTTATTTACTGCATACTTTTACTTTAAAGCCCAGATATTTTTATTTTACCCCTCTATATCCCTGAATACAACTCTATAATCTCCTCTTAAATTGTGTGAAATCTCGGCTGTAATTGCTTAACCCCGAGGAGAAAATGCCAGTCAAAAAGATCAATAACTTTATCTATATAGGTGACCCAGCGAACATACAGAAGGCCGTACATATGCTGGCGTGTTTAGGAGTATGATGCATGACCCTTGTATAAATCATGCGGCTTTTGCTACCTCCTAATGGAGTTTGGCTTTAGTTTTTGCGAAATTTTTCCTGACACAAAAACGTGTATCGGAGGAGCATCGCCAAATGGCCCGCGGCTCGATTTCGACATGGTTCCATTGTTGTTATTGAACACAGGGCGAGAGTGCCACACGAAAAGGATAAAGGCAAAGACTGATGGCCCACTGGATGCTACGGCTGCTGCTGCTGCTGGTGTCGTAAATTGTGATAAAATGCACAGAAATTTAATTACGGATAGGCCCCGCCGAACCGGAGGCGTTGCAACTGCATTTCGATTCGGAAACATGTCAGTTGCAAAGGTAATTTATTGTGGTGCACATACACAGTGAGTTTCTGTGGCAACTCAAAACCCATACGGATATCACTTACATGGCCAGCGGTGGCGATGAGTATGGCGATGGCGACACGTTCCGCGGATATAGGATGCAATCTGCAGGCCGAGATGTGTGTGCATATAGATAATGGCGATGGCGCAACTAAACCGACATTTTTGGCTGCCAGCTCAACGAACCGCGACGCGAACACGGAATACGGATGCGAAACGGTTTACGGGTTACGGGCCACGATTTTTGGATGGACACGGATTTTTCCCGGGCGCGCGGAGAGCGGGGGCAGACCGGAAGAAGAGGGGACCAGGATATGGCGGAGGTGTCAGTGTTTTGCCCGTAGCACGTTGTGAATTCGCAACTAGAGGCTGCATTTGCGGCTTTGCCACAAGTTCAAACTGCGTAGACCGGGTCAAAATGGTTAGGTTAGGTTGTGGTGGTGACCCCGCTTCGTCCACTAGTGCTCATAATGCCACTTTCACACACTCACTATCACTTGTTGTATTATTTTTCCCTTTTCTGGGAGGCCACCTTTTCAATTGACCCTCGAAAGGATCGCACACGATATTGTTATCCTGGCTGAAAAGTTATCCTCGCTGAAATCGCTGGAAATTCAAACCGCGCGCTGCGTGTTCATTGCTCGACTGCGGCAAACTGACAGGCGAGGAAAGCGCGCCGCTTTTCCATTTTCCGTTCGCCTAGGTCGTGTCCGTGTGCCGAAGCCAAAAAAAGCCGAACTCTTGGCCGGATAAAAACAGGCTAAAAGAGCGGCAGAGAGGCTATAAGAGAGACTCCCCCTCTCTTATCTTAAAAACCAACTTAAAGTCAGTGTTGGCTCTGCGATTAAGGCCTGTGGGAATGGCCCTATTTCGGCTTGGGTCTGCGCTTCAAATTCAATTTGGCCACTCTCACGTTGGCTGCTGCAATTTCGGAAAGCCCCAAAAATAAACCCCCCACCCCCCCCTCGTTTTCGAGAAGTAAACTCCACCCACACAACCCCCACAAACACCTCCGCTGAGCTCTCATGCACATGCAAAGTGCGGGAAAAACGGGCAAACAATTGGGTCAATTGGTCATGGCTGTCAAGGTCTTAAACTTTCGTATTTATGGCATGCCATGCATTGTAATTTTTACTTTAATTTGTTAACTCGAAAAAGTGGGCGAGTGGGAAAGCTCCATTCCGATACCGAACGGCTGTTGATGGCATCTCGATGCCATGGGGTTTTCTGGCGGGGAGAAGGGGGGTTTTGGCCGCGTGCGTTGCATGTGCAGCAATTTCCGCCGTAGTCGCGTGCTTCCGCTCGCCACTCCGGCTGGACTTGGCCGGAATGCGGCGCTCGGGGCCGCCGGACAGCACTTAAGTATCTGTTGCCGACAAAGTGACACCCTCCAGATAATATCCGCAACTTGCGGCCGCCATTTGCGACACACACTCACGTTCATAACGAGCGTGGCTCCGCTGAATACCGCCATTGATAATAACTACTTGCAGTGCGAACTGCAATGTGGAGCATAGCAAAAACTCGGGAAGGAGTTCCAGAAGTCTTTAGATAGTTTGCACCACCTTTTGCAATTTATTAAAAATTTTTCCAGGTTTTTATATTTTTTCTAGTCATGGATCTACATTTTTTTAAGCTGGAAATTAAATGTTCTACCTAATTCTACCATAAATTACTTTATATAAGTAAATTTATTGTGCATTAAAAATTAATTTTTTCACATATTTAACCCACAAATTTAACTTTGGACTTTTTAGTTTTATAATATATGTACTTGTTTAACCTACAAGTTGGTCCATTAATTCCATATATTTTAGAAAAAATTGCAGGATTTAAACATCTATTTGTTGTTAAAAACATAATATGTGGTAGTTTTATATAAACCCCTTAATTTTTATTTTTGTACTGAATGGTTTAGTTTTTTTTTTTACATATTCCTCGTTTTATGCCGTGCAATTTTTCCGCTTTCCCATTCAGCCCCTCAAAGCTTAGCAGTGAGGAATCAAAATCCCCGGTTATATATCAAACTGAATCATAAATTCTGCTTACATATATCCCGCCTGTCGAATCAATAATTATGTGGGATGTGTCTCTCACTTTCGGTTCGTGTTTTTATGGCAAACTCCTGGTGCTAAATGTTATTTATTAGCAAACTTTTGCGGCTTGTGCATCTTTTTTTCTCTTTTCGTTTGGTTTGGTTTGTCGGCTACAAATTTCTGTCTGTCAATAAAGCGGCTAACAACGCGCTGGGTTCTTCATCTTTGTGTTGCGTTGCTGATGTTGATGTCGATGGTGATGGTGACGTGGATGTGGATGTAGATATGGATGTGAATGTGGCTGTTGTTGCGCCTTCATTGGTTGCCGGCGAACATAAATGGCCGACAGTAAATTAATTTACGTACATCACAAGTGCGCTTAATGGCGTGTATGGGCGTGGTCGCTGGTCTCCCATTCCCCTTTTGCCTTTTGCGAATCCAGTTGAGTGAGTCCTGCTCCTGCTCCTGCTCCTGTTTCTGCTCCTGCTGCCTGGTGGGAGTCGAGTGTCCAGTCTTTTTGGCATGGCAAATGCGTGTTTGGCCAGAGTCCCGCGGGCGGAGGATCACATACATGCGAACACACTCGTAGCTCGCACTCCGTTTTCGAGCTCTTTTTGCCTCGCATGTTAGCCAGCCATTTTTCCCGCCCTCGGGCAGTCCCGCTTCTGCATCGCTGACATTTTAATTGCATTCGGACAAGGCAGCAAGTGCAGCTGCAACTGTGACTGCAAATGTTACTGGGACGTCGATGACAGGGACAGCGAACCGTTCCAAAAACCAAGGCACAAACGCTCCCAGAGTCACTCAAAAAAATATGGTAATTTTACATTGACATATATAGATCTAAAAAACAATCTTAAGTTAAGGCAAATTATATGCAATCTAAGTTACTTGACTTGAAGTTTTATAGATGGTAATATAACATTGATTTTACAAAGCCAAAGTTAATACCATAAGCTGCTAAGTATAATGAAATAGATAAATGTATCTTCAAAACCACATATTTTTTTTGCATACAAATTGTTATAGACTAAAGGTATAGATAAAATCCATAATCCTTTTACTATCATGAAGTAGATAAATGAAACATTTACATAAAATTGCGTTACCATGTTATCAATTTTAATCTCTTTATAATATTTATTGCCCAATCGAAGTAATATAAAAAATTCCAAGAAAGCTTTACAATTTTTTTTTGTGGTAAAGTAAGGAATTTAATTAAGGTATACATTCCTTACCTTACCACAAAAAAAATATAATGTTTTTTTATGTAATAGAACTTTAAATAAGTTTCAGTGTCTCTTTTCAGATTAAAATCTACTTCTTTATTTTTCAGTGTTTTTTCAGCATTGCAAATACTACTTTCTTTATTTTCAGTGCACAGAACGGGCCCAGTTGTCGATGTCGGTGGTCCAAAGTGATGCCGGGGCACTGACTTTTTGATTTGCTTAATCCCAGATCGTTCGCCGGCCGGGTGAGTTGTTGGGGAGCTGGAGAGACTTGGCTAAAAGAGGCAGCTGGGCAGAAAAAGAAATCCTTTTAAATATTTCAATAGCCAGAAGGAGCCAGTCCGGCACTGGCACCCAATGGCAGCTTCATTTGGCCCGGCAATGACCATTAGGCGTACAATTTCCTTTTTGACGTTGCGCTTTTGCCTCATATCTTTTGTCTGCAGCCCGCCTAAGCAGCTTCCCCTCCGCCCACCGATTTCCCCGGAAACTGGTATATATCTGAGTGCCAGGCCTCCCCTTTTTTCAGTATCTCCAAGATACGCCAGACAATGTAGCTAAATGTTTAATGAGCTCAAGTGCAGCGAGCCGGAGGAAAAGATATAGTAGATGGGGGGCCCGGCAAACAAGGAAGCGGCTGCCGGCTAGGAAATGAAAGCAGCCGAATCGAAAGACAACATTTGGCCGTATAAATAAATAAAATCCAGCTAAGACTACGAAAACGAATTGAAAAAGAATGGGGCCAAGTGTCTGCCACCTGCCATACTTAAACATACATAGGAGTACGAGTGCGACTCGAGTTCCTATGCAGTTATGGTTCAGTGAACTCTTTGGTGGAGTGTGCACCATACATGAAGTAAAAAGGGAGAAAAGGGGTTTTAAAAAGTGTTATATTGAACAGTAGCATGCTCAAGAAAACGATTTAAGAAATAAATCACATTAAATGCTAAATGGTATTAAAAAATCAAGTAATATTTATAAGGATTTCCTTACGCTAATGTTAGATAGCAATCTAATTTTGTTAATAATTAAATCTTACATTAATTCCCACTAGTTAAACTTTATTTTGTGTTCCCAATTAAATTGCATCTAAACTCGAAAAATCTTTAGAAATTTTTGCTTCACTGGCGTATTTTTTTTTTTAAATTTCAGAAAATAATTATTTTATTTAGTAAAATTGATTTATTTTAAGAAAATAAATCTTTGTAGTAGAAAAGTGAACGCTCTTGCAACTTACTATTCATAATTATTTTTAAAAAGCTGTACATCAAAGGATATAATAATAATTCCCCACTTACTAAACTCCATTCTGCATAGCAAGACTATTCCAATTAAATTTCATCTACACTCCTACATCTCACTAGGCATAATTATTTCCCCAAAACCTTGTGTACCGATGGATATATCAATTTCTAGATGCCCATCATACTCCCCAGCTGGCTTAGTTCCTCGCCGACTTAAAAGTTCATTGAACTCCTCTGCTGAAGTCCAGGGATTATATGGTACAAGGCACATCAGAAGTTGCTGCAACTGTTGTTGCTCCTCGAGCGCTTGTTCTCATATGGAATTGTGTCACGTATTTTATTTCGTCAGATGTCAGGGGATCGGAAAGCTAGGGGGGATTGGGATTGGTAAGGACAGCCGGACCAAAACTGTCCGCCTAACTGGCGAAGCTCTGACGTTGCCGCCGCCGAAACTTTACGGAGCACAGTCAAAGTTTCTAATTTAATTGTAAACTCAAAATGTGCAAGGCAGAAAATAAATCCCACGTATGTGTAATGTGATTTCCCACCTGCTACTGCTGCGTGGGGGAGAAAAGGTGGATGGTTTTCGGAATCCAGACTCGGGTCAAAGCTTGACCTATGACAAGTTGAACCTTTCGCATTTCGGTGAGCCAACCAAGCGGTATTTTTAGGGCTTTAACGATTTTAAATGAAATTAAGCCGAGCCAGTGAACCACGAAAATGGGATACTCGTTCGCTCGTTTGGCGCATTAGTTACTATTTTTACCGTTGAGCGGCGTTGCACTTAAAAGCCGAATTTAATTATACCCCACATATCCAAGGGCACGAGATCTCCACATCACGGCACGGATTTGGGCCCTCGGCATGTTTGCCGTTTGTCAGGCCAACAATGCCATAATAACCCCACACTTGGCCTTATTTCGGAGCCACCCGGTGTGCCTTGTGTGCCTCCTTTGGACGGGTGCAATTCACCTGATCCCATTGTTTTGCTCCGACTTGGTGGCACTGGTACCACTACCACTACTGGCTCAAACAGACATACGAGAGCGAAAGTTTATAATGGACTTGGCTTGGGCCCGGCGAATGCAACTTTGATTCCGACCGCTCCGAAATTAGTTGACAATGGAAGGCCTGGAGTTGGCAGCTGAAACAGGGGCTAAAACAAGCCACCCGGTCCCCAGAGCAAGCCAAATGAAATTGGAATGTTTGCCTTTGGCTTCAGCTTGACTCTGCCGCTGCCTCTCCATCGTCCTGCGTCCTCTGTTTGGTTCGCAACCAGAAACGATTCCCGGACACGGACAAGGACCACACGGCTCCGCCGTTTGCAATATCAGTCACCGACTAACAGTGGATCGAATTTTCAAGAAAAATCAAGTCCAATAAATATATCTTTAATGAAAATAAATGATAAGCTAATTTTTAAATAAGACAACAAATTCTATCTAAGCCTGATTTAAGTGTACGTAATGTGTTAGCCCTAATAGACTTACTGATCATTTCATAAAAATGTTTTAAAAATATTTTTTGTATTCCTTTGGCATTTTAAAACCAAGAACCCTAACAATATGTTTGCTATATATTACAATTATATTTACATTTAATATTTTTAGTTTTAACTTTAAGATTCTAAACTAAGATAAATGTATTTTTCATAGATATAACTGAAGTTAGTGAAAAGTATTTCCTATTAATGTTTTTTAAGTGAAAAGAAATTTACCGAGATTTTTAATCAATAAATTTAGTATTTATGATATAATTCTTTTACAGTTCTTATAAACTAATTAAATATTATCAACTTGCTTTTTACTTGAAAGGTCCTTTTGAATTTAGTTGCTTTAAGCCATATTTCAAAGTAATCAATCCACATTTCCCCTATCCTATTGAATGGAATGGAAAGATGGCCCTTGATCCACAGTGCAACAGTTTTTTCCCGCGACTATCGCCCCCTCTCCCCTCTTTTCCTTCCGCTCCTTCGTGGACCGGGGGGCGTTTCAATTGACATTTTAATTGCTACTCGCCGCCGTTGCGTTTGCGTTGCCGTCATCGCCGCACAACCAGCGACGCCTGGCGCTCCTTGCTGACACACTCGAAACTCCAGGAGCGCTCCAGTTTGGCCTCCATCTCATCCGCTCCTGCTCCAGCTCCTGCTCCTGCTGCAGAGCCACTTCACTCGACGGGGCCAAAAGGGGATCGGGATCCCTCAGTGCATAATTTAATGTGGCTTAATGCCGGTTTATCTGCGCCAATTATTTGCCATCAACAGCCGACTGCTGACTGCTGGCTGCTGACTGCCGACAGCGAGGAGAGGTCATTGACTGGTCTAATTGGGAAAGACAAAGGGGTAATTGCCGAGGTGGGTGTAAGGGCCA
Organism: Drosophila mimetica; assembly: GCA_037075245.1. Classification (NCBI taxonomy): domain Eukaryota; kingdom Metazoa; phylum Arthropoda; class Insecta; order Diptera; family Drosophilidae; genus Drosophila; species Drosophila mimetica. Next base: position 13,756,951 of record JBAMCH010000023.1, read on the forward strand.
CCCCTGGGGATAGGTTGCACAAGCGCAGGCTTGCCAATTAATATCTCGGCATCGCAGATAGCAAACCCTTAATGACAAGTTCAAGTCGCCTCACACAGAGACCTTGCCAGATCATTGCGCTGCATAATTGCCTCGATTATGCACGACAATGACGGGCCAAGTTCTGCACACACACACATGAAGGCACACACACACATCAACTTGGGAAGCTTTAAAAGTTACGCGAGAAGAGCCGGTGAAGCCCCAACTGTTCCATCTTAGCCGCCTTATCCCTTGTTGATTCGCTTCTTAGGCGATCCAAGCATTCCACACGGCGTATGCGCAATGTCAGCACAAGACATCAATAGCGAATTAAACACCTGCCATTGCGAGTTGTCTTTAATCAATTGCCAATCGACATTTTAAACTTTAAGATGGGGGCGAAAAGCAGCTGGTGCCACAGGAACAGGTAACCTGATCTCATTAACAGGAAACTCTTCCGCTGAAATCGGAAAATCAATGCTACCAATACACTCCATTTTTTGGGGCTTCGCCGAAACAAAAAAGTCTTGATGGGAAAAAACTTTTTCGGTCTCTATAGCAATATCTGTTTAATTAGCACCCTTTAAGACTCAGTAATATTATTTCACCACAATTTCTTCACCATTTCATGGTCATTTCATCGTCATGTTATCAATAATTTTATCACCAATTTTATCCCAATTCCATCATCATTTTTTCAACAATTTATTATTATTTCAATAACAATTTCATTATCATATCATCAACAATTTTATTATCATTTCATAAACAATTTCTTCATAAATTCATCGTAATTTTATGGCAATTTCATCAATATTTCATCACAATTTTATATTTTTATCTTAATTGTTCGATTGTCACTAGTTTTTTACCACATCAAGAGGTATTTCTGTTTGAAAGATCTTTGTTCTCATTTGTAATTAGTTTTATTTAAAAATACAACCAAAGCATTTTAAAAAAATTAAATAAAATATTTAATATTTAATATTTTAATAATAAAATGGATAAACCTAGGTAAAGATGAAAGAAAACTGAAACTTTCAAATCCCTCTTTCATATATTTAGTATGTATTATATATTTTTAAGACCGACTTAGCTTAAATACAAATTTTTTACAAAAAATCCATATTCATAATGTCCATTAATTTCCCTGAGTGCAGCATCATCATTCCCCTGTTTTTACGCTTTTCCTATTTAAATAGTCCTCTCGCTTGTCTCGCCCGCCCCTCCTCCATCTCTTTGACTTATCCCGACTCCATGCGGATCCGGAATCCAGGTTGCCGGGGCTCTAACGGAATATGAAATTTGCCACTCTCGGCGGCGGATGTTGGGCGCTGTTTGTGGCTCTGTCGGCGCTGCGATTTCGAGTAAGTGAAATGCGCGTAAAAACTTTAATTAAAATGGAAACCTTACAATTGCATTGTGGCCGTGGGGACAGCAGACGAGGAGTCGTCTGCCGTCTACCATCTGCCGTTTGCCGTTCGCCGTCAACCGTCGACATTTTAATTAAATTAAAAAACTCCCAGTTGCCGTTGGTCTTGGCAGACTCAAGATTTCGCCGACTGGCTGGTTGGCCAGGTTAAAGCCTGCCGAACATTTCAATTGTGGCGGCGGCGGCGATGGCGGCGGCCGTAATTAAATCAGTAACACGGCACATGGGCGGTCCAACTGGCGAAGCCATTGAGCACTGATTTCAAAAGAAAATCAAATACACAATTCACTTCAGCTGGTTGGTTGGGTGGCTTTGGCCAAGAGGGCGAGGGCGCCAACAAAACAAACCGAAACTCTGTCGCCGTAATCGAAGACGGGCAAGACACTAATGAAAATCAATAATTCAGGCAAACAATGGCCAATAGCGGAGCGGGCTTTAAAAGCCACTTTCCTGCCGCCCGGCGGAGGAGCAACAATAAGTAAGCCGGACCAGGCCATAAATAAAGCAAACTATGAGGCAATGAGGCACCTTATGTTACTTAAGCTGTGCAGCTGTCGGCCTTTATTCTTTGTTGCTGCCACTGCCGTTGTTCTTCTGGCCAACGTTTCTTTGTGGCTGCCGTCGTTACACTAAGCAAATATTGCTCCTGCTTTTTAATTGGATAAAAAATACGATTTTTAAGTTATTTAAAAAAGATTTAATAAGAATTTAACTTAATAAGAATTTTATAAGAATTTACTTTTTGATGTCTAAGTGGCATTTATTTTAATGAATAATCTATTTTAAAGATAATATTAGAGTATTAGAAGATAAATAAATATGGCCGGTGTAAAAAAATTGTTAATTTGTCTATTTTGAATTACAATTTTAAAGATGCACTCAATCCGTGCACTCAATTAATGTTTTAAAAATTGTAAAAGACAGATAAAATCTAGTTTCCCAAAAATGTATTATAATTCTGTTCAAAAATTGTAAAATGCATCAACTTTGTAAAAGAATAATAACTTTAATATTATTAATATTATAAACTTTTCTGATAAATAAATATCATGCCTTTAATTTTTTCATTTCAAAACGCAGGTAAGAACTTCCGTCATTTTAAAAGAGTATAAATTAATACTTTTCTTACATGTCCTACATGGCCACTGTTTTCTAAATTAAATAGTATAATTTTAACATGTGGTTTTTTGACATTATTATTTTCTAAGTGCTTGAAGGCAATAGGAGCGAAATGGGGCAGAAAGTTGGCCCGAGCAGAACGGCTGCAATCGATGGCGTGTCTATGACAGACAACGAGCTGTTCAAAGGCGATACAGCCAGCATTATAATTGCTAGTACTCCACCGAGCAGCACCCAAGCACCAGCCACCCACCTCCCAGCAAGCACCACCACGTGGCTCCACATTAAAGCCATTCAGGAGCAAACAATTTAAGTTTGTTTCCCTCGAATAAACAAGAACAGATAAAGTTGAGAGCAGGACCTGCAAGTGAAGCTGTTGTTCGTCTGGCGTATTAAATAATTGAGCATATGAAAATGTAGCTGAGTGAATTCCTTGGTGCATTAGCTCATAACACAGCCCACATACGCACTCCAAATAGTGGAGGAGCACACTTTTGGCTGAAACTTTTCAACATGTTGTAAAGCACACATTACATTTTGGGATAAACAAAACAAATCTGCCCCCGAAAAGGCGAGGAGTGCATTAAAATTGCTCAGACCCCAAAAATAGCAGCAGCAGCAATCCTGAGTGTGCAAATAATTTTTTCCTTTTCCGCCTCTCCGCCCGACAGGCTGACACATTGTTTCACACCTTGGTGGCCCACAAAAGGGGGCAAAAATGGCCAAAAAGAAAATGGAAATGAAAAAAACACTGCCGGCGGGCGATGAAATGAAGTGCGGCTCGAATGACATGCAAACTTTTAACTCTCCCTCGCCCGCAGGACATGCACATCCTTTTGCGCCGTTTGCATTTGTCGAGTTACCAATAAAGTGTCTTTGAATGGAGTAAATTGACTCTGGCATGACAAACAGTTCCCGGAATCCACCGTTCGCGGCTGAAAAACTCGAGCATGAAAACGTTTGGCCGCATGACTTGTACTATCCCTTCGAAGTTCGAACAATAAAGAATAATGTTAGTTTGCCTGTATGTTTTTTGGCCCCGTATTTTCCAGTCAGTTGCTTTATGGGCAATTTATGAGCTCACATTAAGTCGAGCCCGTGTGAAGAAAACCAGAAGGTAGTCGCTTAAGTTATATGACTTACGTTGTATAATGCGATATAAATAAAACATTTAAATGACACAAAAAGTTAATTGTATAAATTAAAGAGTTTATATTTTATAGATTTGTTTTACTTTTAAAAATGTAATAAATTTTGAAAATGCCTATTTTATTAGAGTATACAACCTTCGTGGACCCTCCTTCTTCGAGCCCATGAAAGTTGCTTTTCTATTTCCCCTTTGGATGTGCTTGACTTTTTAATGTGCAAATAAAACGCTGCTTAGCCATAAAGGCACATGAGAGGCAAACAGAAAAGCATTTATTATTTACCCATGGGCTAATGAATTTTTCGACATTCCTGCGATTCATTTGGTGGCTCAAATGAGAGTGACGCGGTAGTTCTGATGGGAGAGTTGTTCGAATGATCGATAGCACTATCGATACTATCGATAATTTAAAAATTAAGGTATCATCAGTAGTTAGATCCTATACGTGTTATGATTTAAACAACGATAATCACGTATTTTTTTAGTTTTTCTTAGTTTTCGAATTCTTTGTACATTTTCAATAATTTTCAATACTATCGATAATATCGATAGTTACCACAATCAATAGCCAATCGATAATACCCACTATCGATGTTTTCTTAACCTTATCTGGGTGATGAAATGGGTTATGCATATAGGCGGGAAATTAGTAAGTGATCTGATGTATAATACATGCTCCTGTTATCAGCCACACGTAGTAGCAGTTACAGTTTCACCTCCTCCTGCACCTTGATTAAACAGCCTCGAGAGCCGGGCAAATATTATTGTGTGTAACTATAATTGTTTACACGGAGTACAACCAATAAAATACGCCGCCCCTTCGGCAATTGGCTTACACCCGTGCACACTGTTTGCCTTTTGTTGGTGGCGCTGTCAGGCGCTGTATCTGTGATTAATGGCTGGCCATATTTCTACACTGCCAGCAATTAGTGCAAACGAAATCAAATTTGAGCAGCGGTAATAAAACCAAACTGGCCAACGGGCGGTCCCAAGCAAAATAGCCACCATATCCACCGCCATCTATATATTTGCCTAATAATGGTGTTTAAGTGGGGAAAAAGGAGGAAGACCGAGCGGCGACGGCATATAGTTGCCATTTTATTTATGACACTCGCTGGTGGCCGCCACGCCTACTGGCCAACAAAACAAGCAGCGCTAGCGAGAGATAATAACACGGCAAACATTATTCTTGGCCAACTGGTCTCCGGGGCCCAACTTGCCAACAGCCGTCGACGAGGGGCATAAAGCGTCGAGAGTGGAAATGGAATTGGAATTGGCATCGCCCGGGATGAGCGGCAAGTGGCCAGATAATTATCTCAGTGCATTATCTGGGGCCACCAGCATTTCGAGGCCAAGATCATGTCTTGCCGTTGGCCAACAATCTCAGTCAGCCAGCGAGCGAGTCAAGTGCCTCTGACTTTTGCGCCGCCTGTTGTGTTTGGTATTTACAGGAAAATTATGCTGATTATGAGATTGTTCATGCGGGCCGAAAAAGAAGGTGTGACTACAGGCTTTTTTTTTCTGGAATACTCTCCGACATGTCGTCGCTTTAGGGCTCCCCAAAGATCAATTCCAGTCCCAGTGCAAAAACGTGTCAAGGCCTCCTGCGTCGTATTTCCGTTCCATTAGCCGTGGTAATTTGCTTAATTAGTTAATGAAAAGCTTGCAGCTGGGTGCTGATTCTTTTCCGGCCAAGTGGCACTCTCCAAAAGTCAAGCCGTTGCACTCGAGTGAAGCGCCACTTCTGGGCCGCTAAATTGGCACACGCACATTGCTCATACGCCATGTTGGTTTGGGCGGAGGCGAAAAGGCTTTAAGCACGTTGCTCATACGCCGTGTGGAGCGTTAAATGCTTAAACGCTTAAATCGCCATCAATAACCATTCCGGCAAGCACTTCGCCCCAGCCACAGATAAATGATATACAACAGCCGAATAGTAGACGCTATAAATCCAAAACGTAAACTACATAAATTAGGAATTTTTGTATTTATGTGAACGCCGCTTTGGCTCATCGGCCATGGGAGTCACGTAGCCGAGTTTACAGCCGCAACTAGGCGAAACCTTTTGCTGATTACGACGTGACCAGCCGGGAAAAAGTGAGTAGGTCTATCTCTATGAAGCGACTGCGATTGTCTGGGAGTGTGTGGCTGCGGCACATGAAATTATTTTAAATTATTTTTGATAATTGAATGAAGCACAGGAAAGCGTGGAATGATTTAATGCCATATCTCATGCCGCATGCCAGTGGATTGAGAACTCTTTTTGGTTTATCCGCGCATGCGCCACTCTCAAGGAGAGAGTCCTGCAGGATTCCTAGCTGACGAAGGAGGCGGAGGACGAGGCGCATCGAGCACGTGCACTTTGTTTACACAAAGTAATGAAATTTCAACAAACAAGCAGCTGGGAAATTGCCATGTCTACGATGCGAGTGTGCGGGGGAAGGGGAGGGAGCGGCAAGTGGGCCAACCGAAATTGCGCATAAATGCGGCTAATTGCATTAGGAAACAATGTTGCCAATAAGCATTTGACAGACATCAAAGCGCCCAACAAGTTTTCCCACTCAATTCAAATTCAATGCATATTGATGAGCTCAGCTGGGAGCGAAAAGCGTTAAGCGAGCTAATCCGCTGATGGAAAGCATTGCAGCACAAATAATATTTCGAATTGCGAAAGATGTGTAGTATTACTGAAAGAATAAATCGTTTAAATTCAATACATTTTCAATATTATTTAAGTATTATAATATTAAATAGAGTAAAAGTTTGAATGCAATTTTGTTCTGTTTAATAATAGCTACCGAAATGTAGAAGCAATTTTTTAAATCGGATTGCTCAATGAAAAGTTATGAGCCAATAATTAATTTTGTGGTAGAACGACTGCTTGCATTGCCTTGCTTGCAACTGCTTGCTTTAGCTGAGTAACGGATATTCGATAGTCAAGACACTCGACTATAAAGAACTTTCTTGTTTTTAGGTAAATTAATAGTTATTTCCCCTTGTGAAAAATTTAGAAAGATTTATTTTATTTGTATTTAAATCCATTCTTTTTTATTGAAAACGAAATTCCGAACCCATTGTTCGAATTGAATCAAAAAATCACCCACATTCATATTTGAATATGTAGTTTCAGATATTTTTACATCAGAAGCAGGGAATAAAATATTTACAATGCATTCTCAACGGTGGCTATCCACTTCAAATTGATATTTTTTGTGTGTGCGCCACGGAGCGCTGAAATCTGCGACCTTTTATGGCCATCCAGTTGGAAGTGGAATGCATGGCAGTTGACCTCGGCTGCCGGTAGCGGGATCTTTATGCATTGCATTTATCTAAATCCTGGCAGCCTTGGCCGTTCAACTCAACTTACCTCGACATTTTATGAGCTGGAAGTTGGTTTCGCTCCGTGGCAGCATAAATTATACCGCATGCATTTGTTTGGCCAGAGTTTTCGTGTATTTTTTGCCTTATCCGCTGAGACGGTGGCCTTGAGTGCGGGAAATGCAAACTACCATGTCGAAACAAAGAGCAGCTGCAGCAAACCAGCGAGCGGGAAAATCGAAAGAGGCGGGGTAAAAACTCAAAGATGCAGCACGGCGAATGCAAGTGCAACCGAAAAAACAAGGTCACTGGCTGCAAAGCTTTAAGAACACTTTTGGGTAATCGAAACTGGCTGCTTTAATTCTAATTAAATTTCAATTTCGCGCATTATCCGAGAAGATATCGTAGAAAGTTTCCACCCGGCAGAGGCGGCCCTACAAAATACGTACAAAATACTTGTAATCCCAATTTGCATAAATATTTATGCTGATGGCGCTTAAATTGCTAGCCCCTCACACCATTTGTGTTAATGCGTCTTAATCTTTAATGAGCCAAGTTTCGCGATTCGCGGTTCGGTTCCCGTTGGCTTTTGGCCGTGCCTCTGGGTTTGGGCCCCGGTTATGGCCCCATATCCCCGGGCGTGGAGTGGAGTACGTGTAACCAGACAGCATGACCCCGTGGCGGAGCAAATGGCTGTGGAAGTGGTTTTCGCCATTGTGCAGCACTACTTTCGCCCGGATAGATACGATGAGATCTAATTATAAAGATAAACTGTTATGCTTCCTGCTCCCGTGTATGTGGCGAGCATTCAAATGGCCAACAAATCTCCGGTAGACAGATGCCAAATAACATCCAATGTGCTTGGAATCTCAAAGCGTGCGTTGGTGAAGTGATTATTTAGTAAAATGGCTCCACTCGGTGCAAAAACCATTTTGCCAAATCATTTCACATTTCACAGAAATGCTGTCAATTGATGATTTCAACTGACACTCAAAGGACTTTCATTTCAACTACACGTATTCATGGAGTTTGCCTGGAAGATAATTGACCAAATAACGATTTTGGGAAGTAAATTGGAAGGAATATTTGATATCTTAACAAAAATAATGGGTTTAAATGAAATTTTTAGTCTAGCATGAGTTAAATTCGACCGTAAATTCGATTCTTTGAAAACGGAAATAAATTCCATGCTTGGCAATGACTAGATGTATTATATTGCCTATTACTTAAAAAAAATACCTAACAAAAAAGACTATTTTAGAAGGTACAAACAATAGTAACCATCTTTATAAATTTCGGTAAAAAAAATACACACTTTTTTGTTAAATCACCTTTGTGTTCCGTCAAGCACTTATAATCTTAATCCAAGTTCGCTTCCCTAAAATTAAATTAAAGCATAATTAAATGGTCCAGAATGTGCTGTTTAATCCACTGCTTGCCCCCCATTTCGCATCAGTTAATTTAACCCTCTGGCTCGCTGCGAACTCCGCTGACAGAAAAATCCACACGAAAGATAACAAACCGAAGCAAAACCAACTTCCAATGGCATTTCACTCCCTCGAGATTCACGCTACTTATTTTAATTGCTCGACATTTTTCAGAAACTTTTTGTGCGCGCACATCGGCACGCACATACACGGCGTACGCTTTTAGGGGCATTTGCAGTTCGGTTCGCAGCTTAATCGACTGATTTAGAAGTTTATTGCATTCTGGCATCTCGGGGAAATGGAGCCGGCCACGAAGGTATTTAAAGGCTGCTCTGCGTGTTCCGTGCCGGGAACTCCACTTCATTTGTGTCTCGGCCCGTCGCCGGTTGGCAATATAAATGGACTTCCGTGCATAAAGCGGATAATGCCGGAATGAACGGCCAGACAAAGCGCCACTTCAAATTGCGCTTGAATTTATTGGCCTGCATTTAAATGGCCGGCAATTGCGAACGCCTTGCTGCGACTCGACTCCATCATAAATGCACTCGGAGAATTAAAGAGATCCAACTAAATGCACTTAGCGGAAAGAAAAATGCGATTAAAAGTGATTTTTATCGTGATTTTTGAACCTCGAAACGTTTGAGTTTCTAATATTTTATTAAATAATTAGGTATAAATAGTAAAATATGATATTTTTTTAAATTTTTGGTTACATGTTACATTAAATTCTTCGAAAATTATTATATAATACCTATAACTTTAAAATTCGGATTTATAGGTTTTATATAAAATTTTTAAGAAATTAAGCAAATATATATTTCCAAATATATTTTAAATTATTATCCTAAAAATTAATATAAAATATAAATAGGATACGAGTTTCTAAAAAATTTTATTTTGTCGCATTCAATTCTTTTTTATGAACTCTTTTAAAATTATTATAAATTTCTTTATAAATTTACATTTTAAACAAATTAAAAAATATATTTACTAAAATGTTTTATATCTCTTGAATGTTCTTGGACTTTCTCCAACTGCATTGAAGTAATTTCCACGCAAACTGCTACGCAAAATGCCGACCGCAAATGTGCGGCAACTGGTAGCTGTTGTCCTTGACCATCGCATGAATAATTGCGCAGCACGCGGATTGGCCGTTGTCCTTGCGACAATGCGTACAATTAAGCAAAACCGCAGAAATCACACAATTTATGCAGCAGGCGCAGCATATTAATGGCTGCTTATTGAGACGACAACATGGAATGTAACGAAATTTGCATTAAAACTGATTTATGCATTTGTCGCTGCGGTCGTTATTGCCGCTGTTTTGACTCTTGTTTCGACCCACTTGTCCCGCCAACTGATGTTGATGCTAGCAGCATGCCAGGCGCATGAGAAATTTGCATAAATTTTGCGCAACCAAATGGCACTTTTATTATGTACTTTCGGGTGGGCATCAAATCGGTGTCATAAAGTTTGAGGGCGGTATTCCGCTCAAAAACAACGAAAAAACGGTTAATTTAAGAACAGCTGTCTTAAAATATAATTTTATCATCCTTGAAAATAATTAATCAACCAGGAAGGGCTTTTTCCATGTTGATTAACTGGGAAAAGTCTTTAAAAAATTGTAAGTGGTGTATTTTTTTTTACGAAAATCTGAATGTTTTTTAACTAAAGACTCTTTAGAGATTTACAGGGAATATTTCATATAATTTCCACAATTTCAAAGTAAATGTTATTCGAAAACGACATATTCATTGAATTTATTTACGTAATCATTTCCGTGTCCAGTAAAAAAACAATTAATTTGTTTTATTTTTTGCAACCCATGAAATAATTGCTAGTGTTGATGACAATTGATTTTTTAACTGTTTTATCTTTCAAAGCAATTAATCCGCCACAGACACCGTTTAAATGTTTATCAACTACCGAAAAGCATGCCATAAAATCTCTTACAAACCCCGCAATTATTTTTACAGCGCGAACGTCACCACAAACGGTTATGCAACCCGAGAGTTTCCGATGAAATTCAATTTTGCGTTCAACATTCAGCTTTAATGTGGCTATTGAACATACCGCATGTGTATTGGCCGGTGAAATTAAATTCTTTTTCGCAATTATTATTTATCATAATTTCCGCAGCCACTCACATGAGCAAGTTGATTCTGAGAAGCTTGGGGACGCTTTTGAATTTTTAATGTTTCCGAAATGTAATTAACTCTGGAGCTTCAACTGCCTCGGGCTGAAATGGTGGCTGCAAAAGAGCTGAAAAGTTACCGTACTTTTTGGCCAGAACTTAAACACTGTTTAGGACATTGAAAGCTCGTTGGGCGGCATCAATATTGCATGGGCGATGGCATCGATAAAAGCCGGAATGGCACTGGCACACTCACCTTGAGTCGTGTCCGGTACACGGGTCGTATGATTGTTTTCCCGTGTCAACACAACGTGTCTCTACACACTGAGCTTCCTCTCCTTTCGCTTTCGCCATTCATTCTCTTCGCTTCTATTTCACCATCGCTCGTGTAGCCTGTTAATGGCTTTAATGCGATTACACGACATCTCAGCCCTGTGTGCTCGCATTATGACTTCCTTGCTGAAATGCTCGCCCAGTTCCAGTTCCACTGCCACACGGCAGCTTCATTAGCTTTAAAGGCCATTAAAGCATTCATCTGGGTAATGGAGTACCTCACCTCATAAAGCATTCATCCAGTATGCCGGGCCAAACAAAACGGGGCCAGGCCAAAATAAAAAGCAGAAGAAGCCAGTCGTGAAAGCGAAATAAAAAGCTGCGAAAAAAGTTCACCCAAGGAAAATGCAAATTGCAAATTCGAGATTTAATTTCGTTGGCAAACAAAAAGCATTCCATTATATTTACTCATAAAATCCCGGGAGATTTTTAGCACGACATAATCTGATTAGTTTTCAATCGAGGGAGAGGTAAAAGGTTTTTCAAATTTTAGAAAATATTATTTTGTTGCTTGAAATAATTATTTTATAAAGTTATTGAACCCTAAATCAATCTAAAACACACATAAATATGATAACAAATGTTATTTAATTGTAAAACATGCTATATACATAGACATGGACAAGGGAGACAGAAAATTTGGAAAATTATCATTTATAACATGACTAATCGTCATCGACATCATCATAGCGATAAAAAGGGCCAACCTGCTTTGGTTCGGGCAAATAGCCAAAATGGGTCCTCAGATACTCGAGGCCAATGAACAGTAAAATGGTGTGCGGCATAAGTCGCGTCAGAGAGGGTATATAGCCCTTAAAGAAGGCCAGTGGTCCCTCCTTCGAGGTTTTGATGAACACATCCATCAGTCCGGAATATTCACCGGGAGCAGCATTCATTCGCCTGGTCTTGACCACATCGATCGGTTGCGTTAACGTGGTGGCCACCGTGGCCGAGATGATCGATGCGGTGATGTAGGTGCCCATATTCTCCGGCATTCCCAGTTTCACCAGCTGGGTCTTGCTTTGCTCATAGAAGGCGATCTGACCCACGGTCATGAACATTCCACGCAGCGCCGTCATCGAGGAGCCATTGAACAGGCTGCGCCAGCCTTCTTCGCGGGTTATGCGAACAAGTCCATCGATGGCGTGCTTGTAGCTGAAAGAGAAAATAAAATATATTAAACAATTAAAAAATATTTTGAGTGACCATCTTAACTTTACGGAATATTTCTAAGTTTATCTGAATTTTCGTAATTTTTATGCTTACAAAATTTTGGTTTTTCTATTTTTCCAAATTATTAAATATACTTTTAATAATAATAAATTTCTTAAATATTTTTTTCTTACTTGCGTCTCTTTTCTGGCGGCAGCTTGACATCATTCTGCAGACGGACGTTGATCAGATCGGCGGGGGCGCCCACATAACCGCCGATTCCTCCGGAAACTGCTGCCAGCAGTGTTTTGCGGCTCATGGTGCTGGTGTCCATCATGCCAGAGCCCACCGAATAAATTCCAAACCGGGACAACGTATATGTGTATTGGCGCAACAGCGAAGCCGAGATTCCATTGTACAAGGCCAGAACGCCCTGTTCCCGGACAATCTTTTGAGTGGTCTGAATCACCGACAGTTTCTCTGCCTGCGTCTGGATGAGCACCTTCATCAGATCAATGGGATGTGTAATCATGGCGGCTACAGAACTGGCCACGCCTCCAAAATACCAGCGAGCAATGCGCTTCTGATTATAGGAAATCACTCCACACCTCCGAATCGACATCTTGCTGGTTTAATATGCCAACTTTTACTTTTACACTAAATTTTTGCTAAATATAGAACACGAAATCTATTTGTATGTTGCAGATGTGAAGTAAGAGTGAAAGTGTTGAAGCTTGATGTGACGAGTGACGAGTTTAAAGGCAGGGATAGTATGATTATTATGGAATTTCAATCGTTGGGAAAATCTGAATATAAAAGCAAGGAAATTTAAAATTTTGCAGCACATGTTTTAAATAGGGGGTTAAATGTAGTAGAAATTAGGTCGGTTCTTCGACAAATCCTAAAAATCAATAATCTATCATAATCATAAATATCGTAATTATATTACTCACTCCCATCCTGTATAACAAAGGAATTGAAATGAGGGCTCCGCCAACAAGTATGAAGTCTAAGAATCGTTCTTTGATAACTTCGCTAAGGGTATTCATATACAGAAAGAGGGGAACAGTTCCCGCAATTAGGCAAACATTTAGTAAAATCACCATGATTATAACCCTAAGGGTTTTGATAGGCTCGTTCTTATTATGTGGTGTATTGTCTGTAAAATGCTGGCAGAAATGAAGCAATTTCTTAGTAGGAACCCAAAACTTACCTGATTCAACTAAGTTTATAGACTCTGCTAACCCATCCTCTATAATTCCCAGTTCCATGGTAAATTTCTGGTCCAATTCTTGATCCATTTAGGTAACTTAATTGTTTTTTTTATATGTGACACTCAATTCAAGGCAACTTAAAGTTAAGGCTACACAAAATATAATAATAATATTAAGAAGAAACATGTTACTATGTACATTGAAATGCATGTTTTATGCTACATCTTATGACCGCCATTACGAATGGTATACATTTCAACTAGGTCGCGTTGGAGAGCGTTTTCTTGTCACATTATTCACACCTGATTAGCCGAAAGTCTGCGACTCACTTCCGGCCAGGAACAAAGCGAAATGAAACAAAACGACATCGGCACGCAACAAAGGCCGCCGAGAAACGCCTCAATCACGCACCTCAGATTATGCTAATGGATCTGAGCCACTGTTGTTTCATAAATATTTTGACAGCTCAAGCACCGGAAACGGACGCTTGAAATTGTCCGCAAGTGCCTGTATTTTAATTGGTCATTTGGTTTTGACAGCTGGCAGCTCATAGCCTCTGGCCAATAGCCACTCGAATGGAAAGCTCAGGCACTCTTCAAATATAAATAAATCTGGACGGGAAAGATATTATTTGGCCGATAGTGAAACGCATCCATTGTGCTGGCAGACCATTAAATTTGGAGAAGTTTGTGTGGCCAGGAGAGGAATGCAATAAAACTAGCAAACACATTTTCGGGATATTGGCTCAAAAGCAAAAATACATTTTATGCCCCGCAAACAAATGGGTTATATTTGCTGCGAATAAAATGAACAGTCGAGTCGCTAAATAATTTGCTTTCAGCTCGATGGCCAGGCAAATTGAATGTTATTTCTGTTTAGGCCCCGTTTAGGCAACAATTTCAACGGACTTTCAGTTCGTTCGCCATCAAAATCACCGCTGATGGATGGGATTTTAATTCCGGTGCAGATGTCAGTGAACGCACAAATATTTGCAATCCCAGCCAAATTGTCGCATTGCGTTGCTTTTTGTTTGTTTTCCATGTAATTCTATTTTGCGGTTTGCTTAACTGAAATGCCAGCTCACGTTTATTATTTCACCATAATTGGTTTTAGCTGGCAAATGCCGAAAATATGATTATTGGATTGTCAATTAGCCAACGAATGGCCCCCAAAAATGAAAGTTAACTATGTCAAACTTTTAAATGCCCGAAATCTTCAAAAACTTTATTGGTTTAATGGCCAACTCGTTGGGAGTTGGGCGTCAGTTTAGAAGTTATATGCAGTTAGTTAGTTGGCTTGGCTTCATTTGTTGCTGCAGCACTGGTCCTTGGGTCCATTCTTGCAGACGCACTGGCAGTCCTTGTTGCAGGCACAGTTGTCCCCGCACTTCTGGCTCGAGCACTGGCAATCTTTGGGGAATGGGAATGGAGAACGCTTGTCAATTATCCGGCTTGCTGCTGCTGCTGTTTGGCATCACTTACTTGTTCCACAACCCTTGCACACCATTTTGTATTGGTATCTCTCACTTTAACTTGGCTAAGGCAAACTGAAGTTCACTTGCTCGCTTGTTGGCTATTCAACTGATGACCCAATCCAGCCAGCACCCCCACTTTTATACCCATTCGGATTGCCTCGAACTCGGACGGGTGCAAAATTGCACAAATCCAAAACAAATTTGTTTGTTTGACCCGCCTTATCACGTCGTGTGCAAGCCTGGGGCCGAGTGGTTCGCAATTTATCAGACGATAGGCAATTCTTTTTGCGCACGCGATTGCTCGAATACCCGCTGCACACGACCTCCCCATCACCTTATCAGCTGGGCACTTTGCGTGTACATTGCGTATACGCCGCGTACGCCCAGAAGCACACTAACATATCAGTTAAAAAAATAGCTAAGGTCTGTGTTATAATAAAACAAAACTCAACACTTAATTTAACCAACTCTTTCTCAAAAATTACGAGCCGTAAAATGAAAATGCCATAAAAGAAACCATAAATATATAGCAGGTAAAAAAGCGACTAAAATTAGCAGCGGAACAAAATGCGCTATAAACTAAGCAGAGGCGGTTGAAATCTCAGCGGGAGTCTAACGAGCTGTATTCCATCAAGAAGTATAGAGTTTTGGCGTATTTTGGGATTTTTATGTTTCTAATAAATCATAAACTTGAATAAATTATGACTGAGCGAAATGTTAGTTATTTATTGAAAACCTAAAGCAAATGTAAAACACTTTTATAAGAAAACAATTACTAAAAATTGTTTTATGAACAAAAAAACTATTTGAGTTAGCAAGAATATAAAATCTGGGACTCCAAAAAATTAAATACCTTTAATAATATTATATTAATGTATATTATATCAAAATTGTTTAATATTGATTTATAGAAAAGCGGAAAATATATTTTAAGAATTCTGTTAAACCTTAACAGATATGGCTAACAGCGAATATCTAGCTTTATATAGCATACTTTCGGAAGGAAATATAATAGCCCAACTCAAAATTCACTTTGCATACTTTGTGGATCCATTACAAAAAAAATCCCATAAATACTTGTAATAAAATGCCTTGTTTATTCGCAAAAACACTCGTAGCGAGTGCCGGGAAAGACTAAATGGATTAACATACATAAATATAGACACAATGGTGCGCGTATCGCTAGCATCACAAAAACGTAACAACGACGAAATACTAGAGCACAAATTCATGATGTGATGACGACGCCAAACTGAAACGCTTAGTCCTTCAATTCGGCGGCCGTGTTAACGAAACCGGCAGTTTGGGTCAACTGCAGTTGGGCCTTCTCCTCGGCCTCCTGGGCCTTCTGCTCGGGCGTTTTGGCCCACTCCTGCAGCTCGCCGGAGCAGTAGAACCAGTAGATGACGCAGCCGACCAGGTAAATGCCCGCCGAAATGAAGAAGATGATGCGCCACTCGTCGCTCGTCTGGTTGGTCACCACGTAGCCCGTGAGCAGCGGACTGACGATGCCCGGAATGGTGGCGAACGTGTTGCCAATGCCCATCAGCACACTCGCGTGCTGGGGCGCAATGTCCAGGTGATTAACCCTGTAAATGAAGGAAAGCACCCGAATGAAGGTCCACATCCCAAAAGAGATGTCAAAGCAAAAACTCACGCAAATCCAGACCAGGCGAATGCACCCAGGCCCACGGCTATGGTCAGACTCACCACCGACCACGTGGGATCCAGCAGATAGGCCGTCATCATCATGAACACCGTCTGGGCGAGGAAGGCGCCGCAGTTGAAGTTGCGCCTCACCTGGGTGGTCGTCCAAATGCCCTTCACCTGCAGCCAATCGGCCAAGTAGCCGGACACGGCCAGCAGGATGCCCATGGCCAGGTAGGGAACCGCCGACAGGATGCCCGTTTTGCCCAGGTCGAAGTTGAGGGTATCTAAAATGGAAATATAAAACTTATAAGTATTTTTGAAAAATATTCGTATATCTATATGAGTTTTTATCCTATTAACTAAGCCTAACTTCGTTAAAAATAATCTTAAAACAAAATCCCACAACTTTTTTTAAAGCTTTAGCTTTTTAAATTAAACTAAAATGTAGAATAATTTTTAGAAAAATATTTCTTACAATAGGTAAATACTAATTACTCTATAATCGAATAATTTAATAATAATATTATCTAACAGATTTTTATAGGACGTAGAAAAATGGTCCAAGTTAAAATAAAATAATATTTTAAGATAATCTTGATTAAATTCTTTAGGAAACATAGCTAGATTAATAAAAATGTTTAAAAAATGTTAGGAAAATATACTCAATTTGTAAATTAAATATTTATCTAACTGCCGAAAAAAATACAATATTTTAGGTTTACTATTTTTCCGAATAACTCACCTCTGAGGAAGCTGGGCAGCTGGGTGAGCAGCGTGTAAAAGCCCCAATTCTCCGAGAAGTGCGAGGCCATGATGGCATAGAAGGGCATCGACGTGAAGATTGATCTCCAGGGGTGCTTGATATGCTTGGTTCCCACATATCCAATGCTCTTTTGTATGTAATCACATTCCTCCTTCGAGCAGAAGCGATCCAGTTCGGGTCCAGCTCTGACGAAAATGAGCCAGGTGAGGTACCAGATCACGCCGATGGTACCAAATACGTAGAACACGCTTTGCCAGCCGTATTTGGTGGCCAGGAAGCCGGAGCACGGCATAGCCACCACAGTGCCCGCATAGTTGCCCGCAAAGGCTATCGAGGCCATTCGGGATCGCTCCAAAGGCGGAGACCAGCGGGCCCAAACCGCGTGGATTCCAGGGAAGGTGACGCCTTCGAAAAAGCCCTCGATGATGCGGACGGCCAGGAACATCTCCAGACTGTGAGAGGCGGCCAACGGGGTGAGCAGGGTCAGAATGGCAGTGCTACCAATGCCAGTTCCAAAGACCTAGAAAAAATTTAATAAAATATCAATGTTTTCATCACAATATAGATATTAAAAAATATTTTAATGTTTTTCAACAACTTCAACATTTTAAATAAAATTTATATTGTATTTAATAAAATATCAATGTTTTTATCACAATATAGATATTACAAAATATTTTTATGATTTTTAACAACTTCAACATTTTAAATAGAATTTATTTTGTATTTCCACAGCTCAAATGACACGCATTGTGATTTAATTAATGGCATATTATTTATAAAATGGTGTTTTGAACATGCAATTAACATTTGTTTTTCATGTTAAAAGCACTATTGAAACATCATTAATTCGCTCTTCTGACTATTGACTGTAATTAAGCTATTAAATAATTATCACCTACAAAAAGCTACCTATTAAAACGAATTTAACTTCTAACAAATAAACATCAGTAACTAAATACTTTAATTTGATAATCTAATGAACATGAATAACTCACAATGTTGCCACCGATCTTGGTGCCAATGTAGCCGCCCAGGAACTGAGTGAGGATGTAGCCATAGAAGAAGGAGCTGAGAATCAGGCCCTTCTGCTTGGAGTCCCAGGGGAAGTCCTGCACGTAGGATATGTTGCCATCGGCATCCAGCACTGTCCGATTCTCCGTCATGGCCACAATGGCCACCGACAGGTTCACGCGCAGTGAGTAGACATTGAAGAACCCAAAGAAGGCCAGTAGCACCACAATGTAACGCTGTTTCCGCCAGAATCGCCAGGTGAGTGGTTCGCTCTCGGTGATTTCATTGCTGTAAAGTTTATGGAAAATGTGTGTATGGTCAGTAGGGTTCTTCGGCGGAGGTGAGAGCCATGCAAATGAGGAGCCGGCAGGGTTACTTTCCCTTTCGGTTGGCCCGCATTTGCTGCAGGCGGTTTCGATTAGCTTGGACTGCTCTTTTTTTTGCGTCTAGCCCCGGAACCAGTTTTCGAGTTGTGTTATCGACTGGTTTATTCAACCCATATCGCCCCAGGGAACCGTGGAGTCTATTTACTTCGCCAGCATTTGTATATTCATACAGTGGCGTTTGCAGTTTAATATAATTTATCAGAAAAGAAAATTAATTGATTGTTATTAAACTGATTAATCTAGCAATTCTGTGGAAATTAAATAAATATACATATAAGCAAAACAATTAGTAGATTAAATTTAAAATAAATTTGTACTTCCTAAAACAAGGAATAAATGATTAAATTATTAAAATGGAAACACATAAAATATTTAACATATTTTCAAACTTATGTAATGTTTGAGTATATAATTGTAAGAATGGTAAATATTACAATAATATCTATTTCCTGCACATTAAAAATGTTATCAAAATTTGATATTATTAATAAAAAAAAATTTTTTTTGTAATATTTCTTTTTAAAAAAAAGTAAATTTTAATTGTTTAAAAATTATTCTAAAATAGTAAAGTATTTTTTTATGTTTTTTATATTCCAAACACAATAATTACATAACTCCATGAATGGAACTTGCAGTTCTTGTAATCTAGAGTTATGCGGAACCAATTAGAAACTAGTAGATTGGCCTGAAAAAAGTACTCACTTGTTGTGGTGCACCTGCTCCAGGTGCTTGCCGTTCTTCGGAGACTCCAGGTCGGTCATTGTGCCAGCCGATCAACGTGAGCCTGAAATACATTTAATTTGTTTATACAATACGGCAATTGTGGGGCCTGGCAACTCGTGTGCGTGCTGGCGATTCATTAAACTCGAATTTAAGCTGATTGACCCGGCACACAAGTGCAGTGAAGCCGATGATGAGCCTCCCACCACCCACCTCCCCACACACAAAAGCGTGTTATAATTTCGCGATTTGTTAGATCTCGAGTAGCGCCCCAACTATTGTATATATGTATTTATAGACGGGGATCTGTTGCGTGCCGGTGGAGCAATTGCCATTGACACTGAACGAAGAGCAAACATTTTGCTAAGCAATTTGTGGCCCACTAATGCGGAAACATAATACGACAAAGATTCGAGATTTGAGAGATGAGAATAGAAGTCGGGGCTGGGCATCCGCCACGGGAACGCATCTTAACTCAATTATCCATTTAGCCTATTAAGCGAGTGGTTCGCCAATTGTGGCACGCGAAATCCCGCACAGAACATCATCAGCACTCTGGATGCCATAATCTAATAATTGTGGCGTAAGTGAGCCAAAGTCTGATGGTCGAGTTGATTCGGTTTGATTTGCAAATTGCAGGAATTTTCGGCAATGCCAACACGCGCTGCTTTTGAATGTCATACCAAATTGAAGCAATTGCACAGCACGCACGTGTTGGGAACTGGTCTCTCTGCAATCAGTGAAAGTATTCGATTCTACACTGAAAGAAATCGTATGTTCTTATCAATTATATATTAGAAACAGATAAGATATGATAAAGATCCCATAATCCATTATAAACTGGAATTGCATGAAACTGTTAATTTAAAACTTCTCTATATACTAAATCTAATCTCATTTAAAAACTTGTATAAAATATGTAATACTCATTAAAATGTATAGTACTAATTTTTTTAGGTGTACCAGTACTTGAGGTTCACAGATAACTTCTTACAAACCGCTTATCATTAGAGTTTTACGACAACTACCGTGCAATCAGCTGTCATAAACCAAAGGAAAGTGTTTCCCAAAAGTTTTCCATACTATCAAATATTTCCACAAGGCGTAACCATAAAACAATTCGCTGCTCGGGTTAAAACCCTAATTGATATTTAATGGACTTATTTCTGACTGCTATACTTTAAACTTTTGTTTATGCTTTCAGATTAGTGATCATAAAATGATATATATAGCTTGGTCTTGGCCTTTTATTGCCGCATGGTTATCTTCAGCGACTGCAAATTTCATTTGTCGGACGCAGAATAACAAGAAAACCTGCTGAGATTTTTGTTTTATGGAGTGCCATTTTGGGTATCATAAATTCCTGCCTCGGCTGATAGGTTCGCCTGGGGCAAACCTTTTCGACAGCTCCATAAGAAACCTGTTGCCTCTGATAAGTAGCAGCTCGGGAAAAAAATATTTACCTTTCAGCTTTAAAAAGTGGCTAACTATAAAGAGTTATGGAAAAACATAACACGTGATTGGCATTCAACTAAAATGTCATATACTATCTCCAATAAAAATTCATGAAATATCATCTTGTTCTACAGAAACTTGATAATCCATAAAAACTACATGATAACATCAATAAAAATTTCTAATATTCCCAGCTGCCAATCTTCCATACAAGTCTAATAAAAATACCTGACTGAAAACACAAGCGATTTACAAGAATCAGTTTTGCAACAGCTGCATCCCAGCAATGAAGGCGGCAAAATGTCTTTAATTAAAACTTCATCCCAGACAGTTGAGCAAACAGACGGTTCGATAAACACCAGCACACAACCTATATGCACGAAAACACTTTGTAAAAACTAAAGATACTTTTCAAACTGCGGCCGAAACTTTTGGCGAGGCGAAAAACGAGAGTTAAACTCAAAACGCACCGATGAAAGTTGAAAACTTAGAAGCGCGCTTCTTGGAACTGGAATCCAAAACTGCTTGCTCTGCTCCCAATCGATCGATCCTATCCGTTCGACAGCACTGCTTGCAGGTGGGCGGGCAGGTGTGAAGTCGCCGGTGGCTGGCAGCGGACTGAAATATCCAGCCGCTTTCGATTTAACAGCTCAACTCAGCAGCAGCAGCGGCAGCTCGATCAGATCAGCTGTGCTTTTCGGGAGCGGGAGCTGGGATTTCCATTCCACTCACCGATCCCCGTTTAGCTCATCCATCGTTCATCGTTCAGTTTAACTTCAATTGAGGCACTGGCAGTACCAGTGCCAGGTAATAAAACCAGAGCTAAATCGAGAGAAAGAGGCAGGAACCTTGACGTGATTAGACCGCCAGCACTGATAATAATCGGCATAAAGCTTATCGTTTGATTAGCCGGAATATGTGGCGCTTGTAAAGATAAATTGTTTCGGCAATTTGCGCGACCAGCGAGCATTACGCAGCTCGAGTTTCTACCAGCCTAATTGAATCTACCAGATTTGCAGCTAATTTCGGTAGCTACTTTTAGCACGAAGGGCACGAAAGTGAAATTTAAGATCTAGAAAGGCTACTTTACTGGAAATATGTAAGAATAAGAAAGTACAGAAACTTTATAAAAGCTAAAGTTAATTTATTTGGTTTATTATACTTTTCGAAATATGATTTTAGGGATTAACTGAACAATTATTCAAAAATACTAAGCCAATACTAGAAATTAATAATTTATAATTTTAGCAGATATTTTTAAACATATTTTTAAGAAATTCCCATCTATTTAAAAAGGAAGTATAATTTATTATTTTGTGAGTTAAAAATACTTCTACAATACTACTACAAATTATCATATTCTAAAATAACTTTTTTTCCATAATCAATCAATCATGTTTAACAAAAAAAGTTATTTTTGCAAAAAATGTTTCCCTAATTTAATTAACACATTTAATTGTGTTTATTAGCTGTTTTTGTCGCTGTCAATAAATTAGCAACATAATTGACTTTATTGGCCAACATTCCGCAATGTTAAAACACATTTGACCATAAATGGGTAGGAGGATTTAAATAAATTGAGTTATTTTTAGCAATATAAATAGTATTTCCATATAACATATCTTGACTTATTTTAAATTTCCCTTATTTCTTTGTAAATATCCACAGTGCAGTAAACAAGTCGATGCCAAAAACAAATTAGCGTGCAGCTCACCGCAGAAATTAACAGTTAGGAGTCGAGCACGACAATTCAGTGGCCTACGCCTTAACTAATGTCATCTATTTTCAATATTTTCAATGGCAAGTGTGAATTGTCTGCAAACAAACAAATTGCATAAATATCCAGTTCAAAGTGGTTTATTATATTATCTCAAGATATCCGTTTGATATGATTTTCGTATAGCCACTAATTAGTGGCACCAAGCGGTGCCTGCATGGCTACTTACAGGTATTAATGGGGTATTTTGGACTACGTGGGCGTTGCTGTTGAAATTAACAGCAGCAAGCAGTGCGATTAACAGATGAAAGCAGGTGGTCTTTATCGGCTCTGCTTGACCCATTAAGCATACATAACGTATGCGCCTCGTTGGCTCGAAATAATTGCCGTTATTTGTTTGCAATATTTTTGGAAAAAAACGAAATATAATATACGGAAAAAATACTACAATATATTGGGACAAAAACTGGCTACACAGAGAAAAAGTTTAGAAGGTTAACATTATAAAAGTTGCAAAAAATTAATTGATTTAAATTTCTAAAATGTTCCTTTTTTTTAATAAAATTAACTCTTTTTAGATTTTATTTTTAGTTTTGGATTCCATATTTAATTTTTAATCTTTTTAAATTTTTTATTAAATAAAAAAAATTTTCATAATTTTTCTTTTTCAAAAATTTTGAAAAATATAATTTTATATATTTTTTTAAGTTAGAAGAATAATTTTGAATAAAAGATTTACAAATGCACTTTGCATATTCAAGTCCCCATTCTCTCAGTGGCCCAATCAAAATATTGAAAAAAGCTGCGAATTGAAGTTAAGCCTTCTGCTGTGCGTTTTTTGGGGCACGGACATATCATAAACAATTGCCGCAGTCACACGTGCTGCAGAGCAAATAAACAAAGTGTGGCAGCTCAATTTACATGCTGCCAACGAATGCAGCACGTGACAAAAACACTGCAACATTCTGGCGCCGAATATTGGCGAATACAAGACCAAACAAAACAAGAGCAACATCGCAACACGCCACTATAACAGCAACATGTGGACATGTTGAATTAAAAACGGGAAGAAAATAACCAGAATTGATTGCTCGAATGACAACTGCCGCTGTTGGCGCCAGGATGCCCCAAGGATATGTGTGTACTGCAATTAATTGATTTTTGGACTCCACATCGGCCCAAATACCATATGCGGGTTAAACGAGCGCCCGTGGCGATAATTTCACACCTCAATGCAAATCGAATTCTCACGAAGTTCGCTTCAGAACTTTGGGGGGCCTGTTTGCTGGCCAAAAAGGGGGCCAAAACCCGTTCGCTGCCGAATCAAGGCGAGCATTAAGCATTAAACATGGCCAGAATGGTAACAAATTGGATTCGCAGCTAAAATCTCCATTAAATGCCACCATTTGCCGGGGATTTGCGCTTGTTTTTCACAGCTCCTCGGACCGGGTGTCGAATTTGCTGCTCGGCGAGCGCTTTGCATTCGGCGGCTCCATTGTTTGCGCCTTTGTGTGCCCGCTGCTCTGCCAAATTGCATTTTAATTGTGCGCTCAAAGCAAACGCAGCTAAGTGCAAACAATTTCAGCTGAATGCGCGACAAACAAAACCAGAAAATTGCTCGCAATGCTTTAAGCGGGTTTGGGCTTTTCTATCGCATTTCCCATTCCAAATTCGCTACACCTTCAAGCCGAAAAAATGTCAAAATAATAAAAAGGAAGCGGGCGAAAAACGTTCCAATGCAAATTTGTCTTTTGACTTTGACTACGTGAGCCTTTAATGGTTTTTCTGCTAGTAACTTTAGTAGAAAACTCGAAACTTTTCAACTTCCTGGGCCGTCCCCTTTGATTTCGAGTTGACAAAAGTTCGCAGCGAGTTGAGCGCATATTACAAAGGCCCCTTCTCGGACACGGAAAAGTGGGGTGTGCTGGGAGGAGCATGGGGTCCTCGCTTGTATTCCCGGGATTCAGCAGGATCCAGGATCCGGGTCGTCTTGTGCCATTGCGCTTTTTACCTACTTGAAATGCAGCAGCTGCCGCAGCTAGCGAACTAAAAGCACAAGTCCTAAACCTCTTCGATTCCCAGTCGCCGGCAGTTGGACATTTCGTTTTCATTCCATTTGGACACACGTAATTCCCCGAAGGTTAACGCAACTCTCGACTCCCAGCTCCGCTCTGCCGATGCTGTTTAAATATTTCAGCTGGCTGCATGGCCAAACTTTGCCTAATTGCCAAGCAGATAGCGCCGTGAAGTAGGCTACGCCGGAAGGAGGTCACCAGTCAAGGATTCTCCACGAGCTTTAATCGACCAATTCAAGAGAAGCTGATTGGATAGATGGATATTGTCGCCGTTTAGGACTTGACATAAATTATCATAAATTAAATTAAATTCAGGCAAGCAAAGTGTTAGTTCCAATTAATCCTTGTTAAATCCTAAAAGTATGCAATATTGTATTTTAAGCAGGATTCAAAATGGATTTATTCTAAAAGACCATAATGTATAATTTTATTGCATACTTTTAGGCATTTTTCAAGGCGAGTGGAGCATTGAACACAATGTAAAATAAAGCAAAAAATAAATATGACTTTAGTAAAGTAATATTTGTAATTTAAAATTTATAATTTAAATTATAAATTATAATATCATTATAAATGATATAACTTGTATTATATTCAACTCTTAGTTTCGCTTAAATATATTAAACAAAATGTTTTCAGGATTTACTTTTTAACCATTTTAAGAAATTATATTTATGTAGTAAACAAGACTTTCACTTCCTAATTCACCCAAGCCTGATAAGTGTTTCAACAGGGCTTTACAGACGTTAAAGGCCAGAGGTCATACTCATTTGGAATCATGCATTTGCGTCCATGTTTTAATGTCATTGGATATGTCCACGAGCTGAAAGCTTTTTAATGACCATAATTTAGCTGCAGCGGCTACTGTTGCCGTCGCTGCTGCTGCAGGGAGAACACGCATCCTGGGTCAAGGATATGGCGGGCATACATACATACATATATCCCGGTTATATAGCCGGGCCAAAGACTACATGCTAACCTTGCGCATAATTAAGCTGCGAGCACGCAGCAACCGCAGAAGCAGAGACATCCGCATGGTTAATCATACGCCACGTTGGCTCTGAAGACTTTAAAAAATGTATTCAGTAGGAGCCGAAAAGCCTTTCAGCACTAACAAGCAGGCGCAACGACTACGACAACGGCAAATATTGTGACAATAGCGAAAACAAAAATAGGGGAGGGAGTCTGGCTGGCTGGCTGTGGGGTTGGAAGCGCACAGAGCTCGCTTGTGTAAATATAGAATTTTATAATAACAAAGCACGTCGCAGGTGCAATTAGTGTGCAAATAAGCGTTTATTTGCCTTGCCAGAGACAGACAGAACAGGACAGCCGACAGGGAGTTGGGTGGTAAGGGGGTAGGGGGTTTCGAGATACAACTGACCTCGTTTGCACCCCTCGGCGAAATTAGAATTCAATTCAGTTCAAGCAAAGCATTGTCACCGGGGAGCCATATTCAAGAAAATTGCCCAAGATTATGTCAAGTGAAATTTGCTGGCCCATAAATCAAGCAACGCTTACAACCGAACAACAAGCAGCATTTGCTGCATGCAGCATCCATTGCAGCCACTGATGCAATTGCAGCAACAACGTAAGCAGCAGCTCAGCTCACTCGGAGGCGGCTAAACAACATTACTCAAGGCACCGAGGACACGAGGACATGCGACATCTAACATCCAACATCCAACACACGCCACACGAGGCAGGACAAACAAGAAAACTAAACCCTGACCAGTTGGGGACTTGCTATTTGCTCACATGCAAAGTGCACTGACACTCGCACACACCCCTTTCCTCCCTCCTACACACACACACACACAGCACACACACGGCGCTCAGGAGAAGACTCAATTGACTGCGAGATGGCAACAACGTTTTTATTCTCTCTGTACCACTTTTGCCTACCTCTTCTCGTACATGGAGAAAAATTATTTGAAGGTTATTTCAAAATTATTTATAAAGGTGTCTAAAAGTATGCTAGAAAAATATAACACAGTCCTCAATTAACTAAATATATTTAAACATTATTTTTAGCATTTTAATAAATGATTTTAAAACTTTCAAACTATACACTTGTTTTATCTCTTAAATATATGCGTTGAAAAACTTAAGAACAATTTTTATAACCTTTTTAGATATTTCCAAAAAATGCTATGATAAATATAAACGTTTTAATTAATAATATTTAAGGCTTTCGAAATGTAAATTAAATAAAATATGTGTTAAAATGTGTAATATTTTTAAATGTAATGTAAATGTTTCTAAAATTGTTCTGTAAAAAATAAGGAACCATCTTCAATTGATTAAAATTTATTGAAGCATACTTTTAAGCATTTTAATAAAAGACTTCCAAGCGTTAAATTGTATGCCTTAAAAACACCAAAAACGTTAAGTTTTCAAAATAATTAAGATTTTTAAAATTATAAAAAAAATAAGGAAATTGTTTCGCACGTTCTCCATTTTTTCCTGATTATTCTAAGACCTTTGATATTTTTCCCAGTGTTGCCACCGAGACCGCCGGGGGCCACAACCTGTCCTGGCCTGCTGTCGCCTGCCTCCCCTTGTTGCCCCTCCCGCACCACCCACCTGTGTGACAGTTGGCAGCTGCCTAAAAACTTGCCGAGAAATTTCCAGCGCCCTGGGATTCGATGGCAATCGCAGCAATTTGGCCAGCCTGCCATTCTGGCCAAATGGAAATTAAAATGTTTTTAACCCCGCCTGTGTGAAATTGATTGCGGAGCTGGGAGCTGTGAGCTTGCAACTTGGAGCTGGCCAAGTGCCACGCCCTCTGAGCAGTTTTTTCTCCATTTCTCTGCGATCGACCGCATACATATTTGCATGCTGCGGGCAGAAGTTGCCCTCGGTGAGCGGCAAACTGTGCTAAAATGTTATTAGCGCTTAATTAGTGCACAACTTTTGCCATCACCCAGATACTCGACTCGACCACAAAGGCAAGGTGAGCGGATGGCTGGCTGGCTGAACTTTCGCTGCAGCTTTGTGTGGCAAAGTTTTAATAATGTTCTGCTAAAATGAATTAATGCGTTTTTACCGCCACAGACTAACTGAGGCGGATGAGCTGGGGCTAAGAAGCGATGAGAAAGGCTTATAGCAGGCACTCTGGACGAGTAACAAAAAGCAACGGCAGCACATAGGAAGCACATAGCTAGAAAAAACTGGACACAAAAGTGGCTGGCAACAAATTCATTAAGCATTCAGGACATCGCTTCGGGGACGGAAGGGACGGAACACTGGCCAATTGTCGGCCTGTTCTGAAAGGGGTCAACAAACCTGACAGTTAGACAGAATGTTTCAAACTGAAGTTCATGAATATCTCATTCACAAGAGGAAGTGGTAGCGGCAGCAGCAGCAGCTCCCATTGAGATGCCATCAATGCGGGCCTCTAACAGCTTGTGGCCATATCAATCATACGCACTGTGGCCGCTTATCCCTAATGTCCTTGGCTGCGTGCCAATAAGTGGAGTCTTAAACAAGCCACGACAGCTCACTCATTTAATTAAAAATAAATACGAGGTCGCACATGCTTGCAGGCTAATTAAATTGGGAGCCCCGAAAAAAAATGAGGACCCCGTCAATTTATCGCATGTGCACATGGGGCTATCAACGAAAATTTAATGGACTGCCAGCCAACGTATATGAGATGCCTTTACGAGCGCATTACGAGCATTTATGGTGCTGCAATGCCGGCGAATCCACATCAAACATCGGAGGAGAGAACCAAAAACAGCAAATGACTCAATTCCGAAGTGCGGCACTAAACGCTTAATTAAATTGCATTTGTCACTAAATCGAAATTGAGTTTTCAAAGTAAATGAATCCGAATTCAATAGCTCCGATTTATGCACACTGGCAGCAGGCCTTATTTACAGCTGACCTCCCCAAACCTCCTACCACACGGATATCTAATTTATGGACAGCCTCCTGCCGCCCCCAAAGGTAGGCTATAAATGGAAGCAACCCAGACATCAGCAGCACACAGCAGGCATCCTGTTTGCATACACACACACTCACTCTCTCGAACAGGTGCAAAAATACAAACACATGTAGGAAAGTATGGTTGTGTACACCTTCCAGGTGCTCGTGTGCTATTTAAAGCGAATATATCGCATCTGGCGTTACGCCTCAATAAGTTTTCAATGAACACTTTGAAACTATTTTTATAGCGTTTAACGTTTACACCTATGCAAATCAATGTGTGTGATTTACAGGTTCGAATTTATATGGGTATTTGTGCGAGAAGAACTCCTCTTCATGATCTATGGTTGTTTGGGGTTTTAAAACCTTTGAGATGCAAAGAAGATGTCGAACCACAAATATATTTTGGGAATCAATTTAAATATCCAGGAAATAAGTAATTAATTATAAAATTAAATGAATTTTAAAATTAAAGCAAGTTAATTTTATAAAAATCTAAATGTTACTTGATAATTGCTTTAATTTTTGGGGAATTAAATAAGTTTCAAGAAAATGTAATATTCAAAAGTAATATTCAAAAAGTTGAAGTCTCTAAATTGTTAAAATATTACAATTTTCTTTGGGATTATTATCTGGATAATATGTTTCTTTAAATATTTTAAATTTTTAATATCTTCAAATATTAATTTTTTTCAAGATTAATATTTAGAAAATATGTTATTTTTAATATTTAATATTTTTAAATTTTATTTTTATACTTTAATTTTAAAAACTTTTTTATAAAAATGTGTATTAAAATCCTGAGTTTTCCTGAGTATTGCAACATAAACCCATATATGAAGGATAAGCCGACAGCATGTTTTCAAACGCTTGTCTTGGTGAAGTAACATAAACATAAGCGTATACGCCGCAGTGTCCTTCCGCGTTCTCTTTTATCCACTTGCTGGTCAGCTTCGCTTCACTTTCTCTTCCCAGAGAGCTGGAGAAAGTTCCGCAGTATCCGCACATGCGCTTCTGCAATCGTTTCTCCACTGCGGATAATTTTGCAGCACGTGTTTTTGTTTACCTTCTGCATTGTTGTGCCCAGCGCTTCCGCATGGACGTCATTGACTTGCCACCGTTAGAGTATTTCTTTTTTCCTGTTTAGTGTAACCCAGTTTTGGTGCGTGGAACTGCAGCACCGCAGTTTCGGCTGCTCAAGTGGCTCATCCTGCTGCTCGTCATCCTCCTGTTATTTTGGCTGCTTGCGGCGACCGTTGAGGGTGCTCCTGCCATTCCCATTCCCGTTGCCCATCCAAGCCACGATTGTGAAGTTCGCTTTGCACATTTGTGCTCAGCTTTGAGCACCCTTGAGCAGTTGCAGGGAAGACCAATCCCTCTGTCAGTCGCACTTGTATGTAGAAAACCCATCCCCATCACGATTCCCATCCCCGACACCTGAAATTTGGTCCTTCAGCTTTCGAGGGCAGTCGAGTGGGCGAAATTTGGGTAAATAATGCATGCGCATCGCACGACGTGGAGAAATGGATTTGCATAATTCACTTCAGATTTGTTCGCTGACCCAACTTCTGGCAACTGCTGACAAATGCAGTTTGTTTTGGATTACTGGGAACAGATCTGCAGAAAATAACCCAAGGCTACACTAAAATCCAATTAGGATGGGTCACGTTTTTCTAAGATTTATTCTAGTGTTCATCTGGAAATCTCTAAAAGTCGACGTTTAAAAAAATGACTTATTTTGCAAAAGTAAGTAAAAGTATGCAACAATATATTTTAAGGCCGGAACTACGACGAATTTATTAGAATTTATTCATTGCATACTTTTAGGAGTCCTTTAAAGTGATTTAAAACCTCAAATAAACTTGATCTAATAAATTTTAATAGTTTTTTGTTGTTATTAATTTAATTTTCAACAAGATTTCATACAATGCCATATCTTTAACCTTTCTACTACAAATGAATGCCAGAAAATAGATAAATAAATTTAAGAGCAGGTTGCGTAAGTCAGTTTCTTATTTCCTCTATTACAAAAGAAAAACTCGCCGCCCAGTTGGGCCCACATAAAGATATGGACAGCTGCTCAGTTTGCAATGGGTTAGAAGGAGAACCCACTGAAAACTTAATTATCTACCAACGACCATAAATGTTTTTACTGTCCCGCCCCCCATTTGCAGGGGTCCTCGTGAGTGGCGCCTTTGGCGCTTGCACAGAAAGCATAAAATTTATTGGTTGTGAAATTTACAAAGAGGGAAAATAAAATGAAAACGATTTCGGGGCCAGGGAAAATTATTGCAAGTTTGCATGCATTATGCCCCCACTGAAGTTGCAGTTTCTTGTCTGCCGGGCGCTGGACCCTCGTTTCGGGAGTTTTCTGCTTTTTCTGGTTTTGTTTTTTTGGTTTATGTTTATGCATAATCCGCACCTGGTGCTGAAGAAACTGGAGCCTTCCTTCTGTGTGTCTCATGTGGAAAATTCATTTTCATCCTATGCAATTTGGTCGCCTGTTTTTCTTGTTCCCATTGCGGTGGCTGGAATTTTGTTGACACGATTCTGGGGCCAGAACTGTGCTGGCCTGTAATTACAGGGGAGCCGGTAGCCAGTCGATTTTGCCGCAACTCTATTAATTTTTGCTCCGCATAGAAAGCGGGAATATAACGAGTACATGTCAAAACAAAAGAGAACGCTATATTTGAATGCCTCAACTATCAAATACTCGTTACTCAGCTAAAGTAAGCAGTGGCAAGCAGGGCAAACTGAGCAATCACTTGAAAGTGGCGCCATCTATGTGGCGGAAAATTTATTATTTGCTTATAACTTTTTACTGAGTGCTCCGATTAATTTAATTTTTTTAATGGTGTTTAGTAATCCTGATCAAGAATATATACATACACTTTATAGGGTCGGAAACGCTTCCTTGTACATGTTACATACTTTTGAACAAATACAATATACCCTTTTACTCTACGAGTAACGAGTAACCAAATTCAAAAGCGAATAGGAGGTTGATCTACATTTAACTTTTGCCGCGCAGGATTTAATGAATGAACCTGAACCTGCTTAATTATTCCATTTTGGGGCGAGTTTATTTTCGACACGCGCGTTTTTACGCGGCAATTGAAATTTTTAATAGGAAAATGCGTGGGCGCGTCCACAATCCGCAGTCGACTGTGCAGAAAGATGAGCTCTCCTGGGGCTCGAGCCTCGTCGCTTTGTGGCTTTCTAATTACAGGGGCAGCGAGGGGAGGTGAATCCTAATGAAATTAAAAAACGTCCACAAATAGAATTATAATAAAATAGAGTTGGCCAGAGGTCTGCAAACCGGTGGAGTGACCTCAGCGTGGGTCGATGTTTTCGCCTAATTAATTGCCATTTGCGGTTGGCTCTAATTGCAATTAGTTACCTTTAATTATAATTAGTTTGATTTCACTATTTAGATTATTCAGCTGCGGTTACCGCACAAATGATTAACTAATTAACAATTATTTGTATTTTAATTATGTCACGGTTTTGCCGAATACAAGTGCCCAACCCCTGAACACAGCCATAGTTATTTGGGTTATTTGTATCTATATTAAGCCTGGCAAAAGGTCGTGAGTCGTGCCTAAAAACACTCTGTGTGTGTGTGTGTGTTTGCTGTCAGAGCCAATTAATCCGACTAATCGAGTCGAAGGGCAGCATGCACAGTCGCACAGTTTGCAGAGCCAATTCCCATGCAAAGCGTATTTCAACATTTTTCTAATTAAATAAAAGCCTCGCCGGACTGACATGAAATTCGGAATGTGATCTGCAAACAAACGAAAATTTAATTTCAATTTGTCAAAGCCACACAACCAGTTCACTCCGTCCGTCCACCTATGTGGATCCCAGCCCAGGACATTAGAATTTATCACATGAAATATAATTCGTTCAAGTAAAACGCTTTCACATTCCAGGGAAATGGGAAATGGGAATTGGATTGGATTCCATGGGGTTGGGGGGACAGAAGCGAAATGGGTTATATGTCCGACGACCATTTATAAAATATGCATGGCCCATAGATTTATATTGTATACGGCGATTATAATGCAAATGCCCAAACATTTTTGACAGCTCTCAAAAATGTTTTCCCTACCCCCTCCCCCCACACCCGCAGCAAATGCAAAAGATCAGCCAGGGAATGAAATATTTATGTGTTAAATCCTTTTGCGGTGCGACGCAGAACAATAAATAATAAAATCACTAACTGGTTTCGCCATGTCCAAGTCGCAAGTGTCACCATCGGGATCTGCAGCCACATCCTCATCTACATCCACATCGATGGCGTCCTGGGAGACGCTTACCTAAATCATAGTCGAGCGAAAAGCTTTTGCCATAAACCCCGAACATATTGACAGACTCGCACTCGCTTTGAAAGCTATATCCGCTCGATAGGGGGGGATTGGGGGGTGGTTCTGGGTGGTTGGTGCAAGGGGTGGCTGCTTGGGGAAATCAGCGGTGGCGACAAAGTGAATCGGGATCACGCAGCACACGGATATTCCATATATATATGATTTTAATACGCTGTGAAATGGAAAGAGTCGATTGAATTCTTGGTGATTTTTGTTTTTTGTTTTTTTTGCCAAACTCCAAAAAGTTTAATCACTTAACCTTACACCAAGTAACCACACTCCAATACCAATTTCAATATGAACTTGAGAAATATATATTTTATAAGTTGGTAAGCGATTGATAGACGATGATTGATTTAAAATTACAGAATGTGAGAAATTAAGACATAATTATTGTACCATTAAAATGTTGTTTTATTAAACTACTTTATTTTTTAAAAGAAATATTGGCTTTACTTGTTTAATGAAATAAATTTAAATGCCAAAAAGAAAGGAATATATTTTTTAAAGTATTTTTAACCTTCAATTATATTAAGGACATATATATAAGATATAAAGACATTTTTCCGACTTTTTTTTTATTTTTAAATTTTTTGCGGTTGCTTAGTAACTTAAAAGCAATAACATGTAAAAACTGCAATGACCAAGCATATCAAGCCATATAAAAATTTAATTAAATCTATCCAGCAGCTTTGAATCAGTTCAAAAGCTCAATGTTTTTATTCCGTTTGCTTATTCACCTTTTGGCATTCGATATATTACGCATACGCAGCGTGGTACAGGCCTTTGGCTAAAAGTCGACTGAATATCCACAGTTTTCAGCTG
This sequence comes from Drosophila mimetica, assembly GCA_037075245.1. Taxonomy (NCBI): domain Eukaryota; kingdom Metazoa; phylum Arthropoda; class Insecta; order Diptera; family Drosophilidae; genus Drosophila; species Drosophila mimetica. The sequence continues at coordinate 13,790,624 of JBAMCH010000023.1, forward strand.
TTTCGGCATATTTGCCCAGGACCGTCTATTAATAATTCATGGAGGAGACAGAAAAAAACAGCGAAGAAAGCTCAACCAAACAAACCCAAAGGCTTCAATTATTTGCACTCTAATTGCAGAGCATTTTACTGTACAATCGCGCACTTTTTTTCGTGGGCCATGGCCAAAAGAATTGAAAACTGCCCGTTTGCAATTAAAGTCGCAATCCCAGGGATATATATGTTCGATCCCCCGTCGCAATGCTAGCGGCTCCATTAAAGTTTTCGACGTCGCTTAGCTTTCGGTTAGCTGAGAACTGAGAACTCGCTGCTGGGGCGAAACTTTTGATAATAGCACAGCAGCTGAGCGGGAGTTGATTGTCTATATGTGGGTAAATACATACTATACATACTGGTATAGGGGTTCGTACCTAAGCCATGTGGGTTGGTTTGAAGGGGGGGAATCAAGTCAATGAAGCCAAAACAAATATAGGGAAAAGTTTTCCAATTTTCGATTGCCAATTGTGGGGGATTCGTTTTTTTTTCTCGTGCAACTTGCTTGGGGAATACGAGAAAGTTTCTATGCCATTTGGATACGTGTGTTTGTGTCCATTTCGCTCTCGATTTCGCCACTCCCCCTTTCGCTGCCACCCATTTATGACCAGGAAGCATGCAAAATAATTTTCTTAATTTTATTTAATTGAGACTGGGTCATGTGAGATTTTTTTGACCCCAGTTTACAGCCATTAAATGCTCCTAATTTCATTAATTGAGACTTTCGTTTGGATTTCAGCCATGTTTGGCCAAGTAAATGCTGAATTTTATATTTTACTTTGCCTTATTCAAATGATTTCGCAACGGCTTTAACTTTCGCTTTGACGGCAAACTTTTGCTTTTATACTACAACTAGAGTCGAAAGTTTTTCCTAACGCAATGCAGCAAAGTTTTTCCACTCCAAGTGCAAGCGACCCGACCTCCCTTCTCCGCCCATCCACCCACCACCCACCACTTTTCCAGGACAATACAAAAGTTGTGCAAGTTTTCACTTGCCACGAGAGAGAGAGAGCGAAAGAGGGAAACCCTTGGCGACACAGACTAGTTGACTAAGTTGGTGTCTTGATGTCCATTTTATTTGCAGCAACTGTGCAATTATTTATGCGGCAGTCAGTGCTTATGCCATCGAGTTCAGTTGGCATTCACGAGCATATGGCCAAAGTCGCTGCCACATTCCATATTTCTCGTGCAACGGCGGCGGCACTTTAAACTTGCCATAAGTGTTTGAAATGCGCTCGTTGCATTTATTATTGAGTGGCTTTGTCGCCCGGCAGGCGAACGATGCGATGCGATGCACCCACAGCCGGGATTATGTTTCGCTGGATATACTCCACCCTTTTCCCCCTTTCGGCACCCAGCAGCAAGCAGCGCTCCATTTGAATGCAGGGCGAGAACGATTTTGGCGCAATTCCCCATCACGTTGCCCGTAGCATACTTATCCGGGCATCGCCGCCAGCCACGAAAGTTGTAAATGCATATTTTATATTTTCATTTCATTGAAACCAGCACGTAGCCCAGCCGTCGGTCCAGTTGTCTAGGAGCTGCATGCATTTGAATTGAACCCGTCGGCAAATAATTGACACTTCTTTTAATTAAGTTTTTTGGGCAGCAAGTGCCAAGAGCTTTGCTGTCAATTTCCTTACTTTGAAACATTTCGAATAATATATGATATGTCACCTACCGGAAAACTGGTTTTTTTCTTATCTTTTCTACAATTAGATTTTCCGAAACGTAAAAAAGTAAAATAAAGTAACTTGATATGAAATGATTATCGATTTGAGCTTATCTCACATCAATTTTGACTTGATATTCTCAATTCTATGTGTTCGAAATGTGAACGACATTTTCTTAGCCAGTTCGAGAAAAATCAAAAAATTACGTTTTTTATTATCAATTTCAACAGTATTGCATGGTAAAAACGATATGTGTATAAATGCGCATATCGATTTGATACCTTTTTTTGGTATAGTGATATTGTCCTAATCCGTCTGATTTTGTATTTCTCAATTAAAAAATCTTAAAAATTATTTCAAGTTAAAAACCCATTGACAAACTATTATCTTAAAAAAATATATTGTAAAAACCAAAATGTTCAAAAATATTTATGTTGTGCGGTTTTTATTTGTCTCTACTCTTGTTGTTACAAAAGGTATTTTGCCTAGAGGCATTCAAAAATAATGTTTGTTTCCAGCACCGTTCAACTTGCGAAAGCCTTTCCATGTTCGCACATGAGACGGCGACATCTTCAATTGCAGGCGGCGGAACATGCATTTTTCATTAGTCGGCAGCCGCAGAGAGGCATTTTCGGCGGCACATAAAGACCGAATATAAAGTTTGCACTTGCTGCATTATTTAGTGGCTGCTGCTGGCGAATGAATGAACATCATTTGCCTCCAACGACCACGCAATAAAGCCGCTCGAACGGCGGCCTATCAAACAAAGTCGCTCTGCGATTTGCATTCTCCACATGGATTTTGATATACTTCGGTGGAGTTGGCTCATAAAGCCACATAAGTTTGTATTTACGCTCCGCTTGTCGCGCAGATATTGCACTTTATAAATCATCTGGGGAAAAAGTGCGGCAAGTAGACGAAAAATGTGCCCGGTGCCGAAACAAATATCCCTTTATAAAGCGGCAGCTCTGAAAATAAATTGCGGTTACTCAGCGAAGCCGGTGTTTCTGTGCACTTTCGTGTAAAGTTTATGGGAATTTTTAATGCACTCGAGTGGGTGGATGTTTTTTGCTTCTGCCTGAAATTAGCCCAACATCCCATTGGATAAACTTCTTTTTAGGGGAGTAGAGTACAAAGAAGCCAGCTCGTTGCCGATTCTAGGACACTTTTCCTGCTTCCTCCTCATTTGGCATGGACATTGTGCTTTGCTCCCTCCGCTTCGATTCGGTCTCACAAGTGCCTCCTCGTCCTGCTTTCTATTTGGTTGATCTACTTTCGCCACGGCTGATTCGCCTTTTACTGCCGAGCATTTGGTTTGTTTTGGGGCCGCCATTGTTGTTGATACGGGCCAAATTGCATCCTGTGCAGGACTCCTGGCTCCTCGCAGGGGGGGGGGATCCTGTGGAAATGTCCCGAGTACGTGATGCATGCTTTTTTCCAGCCACTGATTAGAGTGAGGATTCGGCAGAAGTAGACGCCACTGAAGAGTTCAATTTGCCATCGTCGAGGAGCAGTGGCAGCGAGTCACCCAATTGCGGCCACATCTCGGTGTATGCAAATGGGCTTCGTGGCCAGGATTTGTATGCAGCACGGCGGTCGGAGGACTCAGATTACCAGCAGCAGCTCGCCGCCCGTGTTGACTCAACGTGCTGGCTGTTTGGCTGGCAATTAAATAAATACACAGTCACATAAGCTTCCTCGACAACGAAAAAAAGTCACAAGTGGCTTGTGGCTTAGCTTCTCTACACTGCGGAAAAATGATGGAGATAGAGAAATGGAAGGGATTTAAATTATTAGTTTTTGTATTTGAATTATCTTTATTAATAATACTATAATAATAATAATAATAATAATTTTTATTTTCCTTTTCCCAAATCCCTAAATTAAAATAAATTTAAATAATTGCTATAAATATTTTTTAATACAAATAAATTAATTTTTATAATTTTTGTAAAATGTAAAATGCCAGATATATAATCATTTTTAACTTTCTTTATGTATGTTGTTAAAATTAAATTATATGTTGACGAATAAAATAATTAAAATAATAAAAAAATTAAATTAGTTTACCCAAATTATAACCGACAACAAACAATTTTGACGAATAAAATCAAAAATAACATAATAAAAATATAAAAAAGTAACAAATAAAAAATAAATAAATAGAGTTTGCTGAAAATGTCTTCGTTTTTGTTTCTTTTCTTTTGTTTTATAGGAATTGAATTTCTAGATTTAAACACAAAAAATAACAATTTGTAAAAAACTCTCAAGATTTATTATTATTTCCAGTACTTGACCTCTGTATTTTCCCACCCAATCAACAGCTTCAGCTTGAGGACTTTGGGACAAGGACTTGCTCTGATTAATTTATGACATTATCATCCAGCATTGGGCAGCCAAGTCACGTGATTGTTTCCAACCACATTAGAGTGCTTCGCACTGATTTAATTTCCGCCCCGGCTGTCCTCAAGAGCCACTTACAATTAGAGCGGGGATTACGTGAAAACGAGCCCCGTACTTGAGCCCAATCGAGGGTCGTTAAGTAGGCGCAAGAGTAGAGGCAGGAGTTCAAAAATCAATCCCGAAAAAAATCAAAAGTTTGGCTAAGCCAAAACTTTAGACCCCCCACTAATTGGTGTTTAATTGGGTTCCGGGCCAGGAGTGGGCGGGTTGTCCAAAGTTTTCCAGTGGATAGAGCCACCACGAAAATTCTGGTTAACTAAAAGCAAGCATCCTCTAAGCCTGGCCAAGCACTTGCCACATTTGCGCTGCATTAAAAATGCATTTCCCCCTGCTGCTGCTGCTGCTGCTGGCAGCGTGTTTAATAGTCTATGCAACAATGTGAATGGGAATGTGTGTGCTCCATGGGCGTAATGCTGATGGCAATGGCGCTCGTTGCCAGGCAGCCATATAATTTGAACATCATGAAGTGCACTTATCAGTGGCGTTGCTTGCCAAGCACTGCAATAGATAAGCATCAGCTGAGTGAGTGTGCGAGTGTGGGCAAAAACTGTATTATACTTACCCCGAAACTGAAGCAATCTTGGGAGCTGCTGGCTGCCTGAGCACATGAAGCATCCAATGTGCCATCCTCGTGTGCTCCCACTAAGCCATTGCTTATTAAAACGTACCACAACGTCCCCGTGGTTTGACTTTGTTTGCACTCAGAAAAACAAATATTTGCTTATAAAATCTGTAAACATTACTTATATTTATATATATATCCTTTACAGTAGGCTTAATAATAACATTGTGCTTAAGATGTCTCTTACAGTTTTGATCATATACCATGTTTATTAGGTAATTTATACTCAAATTGAACACTATTACCCACGTTTTGAAAACCTCTTTTTATAAAAAAAACACAACTCGGTATAAGTAGAATAGCTTATTCACCGCGTAAAGGCAGTGTAAATTAATTTTGTATTATTTTGTGAATATAATATTATTATTTTTATATTTTTTATATATATATTTTTTTATATTTATAAACGATTTCTATAAAGATAAAAAGATAACAATGTTTTAAGAAAATCAAAAAATTATTCTAAAAAGGGGTTAATATTGAATTAATTTTCTTTATGCCCTTTTAAAATTAAAAAAGCATCAACATTGCCTCACATAAATAATATAGGTGAATGAATAGGTGATGAAAATGAGTGAGGAATAAAAAAATATTAATATTATTTATTTATTTTATAATTTTATTTCTTAATTTATTATTTATTATTATTATTATTTATTTATTTTGTAAATTAAATAAATTAAATATAATTTTTGTTTTATTATTTATTTATTTTGTAATAAATTTTAATCAATTAATGCTTTTGGTCACTATGAAAATCATAATGTTTTATAATTTTATTTTTTATTTTATTATTATTTATTTTGTAAATTAATATAATTTTTGTTTTATTATTTATTTATTATACCCGTTACTCGTAGAGTAAAAGGGTATATTAGATTCGTGCAAAAGTATGTAACAGGTAGAAGGAAGCGTTTCCGACCATATAAAGTATATATATTCTTGATCAGGATCACTAGCCGAGTCGATCTAGCCATGCCCGTCTGTCCGTCCGTCTGTATGAACGCTGAGATCTGGGAAACTATAAAAGCTAGAAGATTGAGATTTGGCATGCAGATTCTAGGGGTTAATACGCAGCGCAAGTTGTTCACGCCGATGTGCCACGCCCCCTCTAACGCCCACAAACCGCGAAAAACTGTGGAACCCGTCTGTATGAACGCTGAGATCTCGGAAACTATAAAAGCTAGAAGATTGAGATTTGGCATGCAGATTCTTGGGGTAAATACGCAGGCAAGTTTTTCTCGCCGATGTGCCACGCCTCCTCTAACGCCCACAAACCGCGAAAAACTGTGGCACCCACAGTTTTGAAGCTAGATTAACGGGAAAAGGAATGTGTATTCGTTTCTTCAATAGCTATGGATTGGCCAAAATAAACTCTCTCCCCCCTAACGACCGCAAACCGCGAAAAACTGTGGCACCCACAGTTTTAAAGCTAGAGCAAAAGTGTAAACGCCATTTTGTTTGGGTTATAAACGCCTACCGAAATGTAGAATAATTTTTTTTAATTTTTTGAAGCGGCTGCTTGGTTTGCCCTGCTTGAGACTGCTGACTTTAGCTGAGTAACGGGTATTTGATAGTCGAGGCACTCGACTATAGCGTTCCCTCTTGTTTTGTAATAAATTTGAATCAATTAATGCTTTTGGTCGTAGTACACATATATTATTATTCTCAGTATTTATTCCACTTAAAAAATTATATTTCTCTTTCCGTTTTTAACAATGATTTTCATAGATATATATATATGAATACTTTTTTTGAATTTTGAGGAAAAACATGCATAAACAAAAAAAACACCGCATATTTAGGCCACATTAATATTAGGTTTTTCCTTTTTCATCACTTTTCAGTGCCTATTTCAGCGCTCAATTCATCACCTTTCAGTGCCTTTTTCATCACTTTTCAGTGCCTATTTCATCGCTCATTTCATCACCTTTCAGTGCCTATTTCATCGCTCATTTCATCACTCTCAGTGCCTTTTTCATCACTTTTCAGTGCCTATTTCAGCGCTCAATTTATCACCTTTCAGTGCATTTTTCATCACTTTTCAGTGCCTATTTCAGCGCTCAATTCATCACCTTTCAGTGCCTATTTCATCGCTCATTTCATCACTCTCAGTGCCTTTTTCATCGCTCATTTCATCACTCTCAGTGCCTTTCTCATCACTTTTCAGTGCCTATTTCATCGCTCATTTCATCACTCTCAGTGCCTTTTTCATCACTTTTCAGTGCCTATTTTAGCGCTCAATTCATCACCTTTCAGTGCCTTTTTCATCACTTTTCAGTGCCTATTTCATCGCTCATTTCATCACTTTCAGTGCCTTTTTCATCACTTTTCAGTGCCTATTTCAGCGCTCATTTCATCCCTTTCAGTGCCTATTTCATCGCTCATTTCATCACTCTCAGTGCCTTTTTCATCACTTTTCAGTGCCTATTTCATCGCTCATTTCATCACTTTTCAGTGCCTATTTCAGCGCTCATTTCATCACCTTTCAGTGCCTATTTCATCGCTCATTTCATCACTCTCAGTGCCTTTTTCATCGCTCATTTCATCACCTTTCAGTGCCTTTTTCATCACTTTTCAGTGCCTATTTCAGCGCTCATTTCATCACCTTTCAGTGCCTATTTCATCGCTCATTTCATCACTCTCAGTGCCTTTTTCATCACTTTTCAGTGCCTATTTCATCGCTCATTTCATCACTCTCAGTGCCTTTTTCATCACTTTTCAGTGCCTATTTTAGCGCTCAATTCATCACCTTTCAGTGCCTTTTTCATCACTTTTCAGTGTCTATTTCATCGCTCATTTCATCACTCTCAGTGCCTTTTTCATCACTTTTCAGTGCCTATTTTAGCGCTCATTTCATCACCTTTCAGTGCCTATGTCATCGCTCATTTCATCACTCTCAGTGCCTTTTTCATCACTTTTCAGTGCCTATTTCATCGCTCATTTCATCACTCTCAGTGCCTTTTTCATCACCTTTCAGTGCCTATTTCATCGCTCATTTCATCACTCTCAGTGCCTTTTTCATCACCTTTCAGTGCCTATTTCATCGCTCATTTCATCACTCTCAGTGCCTTTTTCATCACTTTTCAGTGCCTATTTCATCGCTCATTTCATCACTCTCAGTGCCTTTTTCATCACTTTTCAGTGCCTATTTCATCGCTCATTTCATCACTCTCAGTGCCTTTTTCATCACCTTTCAGTGCCTATTTCATCGCTCATTTCATCACTCTCAGTGCCTTTTTCATCACTTTTCAGTGCCTATTTCAGCGCTCAATTCATCACCTTTCAGTGCCTTTTTCATCAGTTTTCAGTGCCTATTTCATCGCTCATTTCATCACCTTTCAGTGCCTATTTCATCGCTCATTTCATCACTCTCAGTGCCTTTTTCATCACTTTTCAGTGCCTATTTAAGCGCTCAATTCATCACCTTTTAGTGCCTATTTCAGCGCTCAATTCATCACCTTTTAATGCCTTTTTCATCACCTTTCAGTGCCTATTTCATCGCTCATTTCATCACTCTCAGTGCCTTTTTCATCACTTTTCAGTGCCTATTTCATCGCTCATTTCATCACTCTCAGTGCCTTTTTCATCACTTTTCAGTGCCTATTTCATCGCTCATTTCATCACTCTCAGTGCCTTTTTCATCACCTTTCAGTGCCTATTTCATCGCTCATTTCATCACTCTCAGTGCCTTTTTCATCACTTTTCAGTGCCTATTTCAGCGCTCAATTCATCACCTTTCAGTGCCTTTTTCATCAGTTTTCAGTGCCTATTTCATCGCTCATTTCATCACTCTCAGTGCCTTTTTCATCACTTTTCAGTGCCTATTTCATCGCTCATTTCATCACTCTCAGTGCCTTTTTCATCACCTTTCAGTGCCTATTTCATCGCTCATTTCATCACTCTCAGTGCCTTTTTCATCACTTTTCAGTGCCTATTTCAGCGCTCAATTCATCACCTTTCAGTGCCTTTTTCATCAGTTTTCAGTGCCTATTTCATCGCTCATTTCATCACCTTTCAGTGCCTATTTCATCGCTCATTTCATCACTCTCAGTGCCTTTTTCATCACTTTTCAGTGCCTATTTAAGCGCTCAATTCATCACCTTTTAGTGCCTATTTCAGCGCTCAATTCATCACCTTTTAATGCCTTTTTCATCACCTTTCAGTGCCTATTTCATCGCTCATTTCATCACCTTTCAGTGCCTATTTCATCGCTCATTTCATCACTCTCAGTGCCTTTTTCATCACTTTTCAGTGCCTATTTCATCGCTCATTTCATCACTCTCAGTGCCTTTTTCATCACTTTTCAGTGCCTATTTCATCGCTCATTTCATCACCTTTCAGTGCCTTTTTCATCACCTTTCATTACTATCATTACTATCATGATGAAAAGGAGTGAGGAATAGGTGATGAAATTGAGTGAGGAATAGGTGATGAAAATGGGTGAGGAATAGGTGATGGAAAGGAATGAGGAATAGGTGATAAAAATGAGTGAGGAATAAAAAAATATTAATATTATTTATTTATTTTATAATTTTATTTCTTATTTTATTATTTATTATTATTATTATTTATTTATTTTGTAAATTATTATTAATATTATTTATTTATTTTATAATTTTATTTCTTATTTTATTATTTATTATTATTATTATTTATTTATTTTGTAAATTAAATAAATTAAATATAATTTTTGTTTTATTATTTATTTATTTTGTAATAAATTTTAATGAATTAATGCTTTTGGTCACTAAGAAAATCATTATGTTTTATAATTGTATTTTTTATTTTATTGTTTATTATTATTATTATTTATTTTGTAAATTAATATAATTTTAAGAACCTAGAAAATAATTATGTATTATTAAAGTACAGTATCAAAAGGTCAACTTTGCAACCGGCTCATCTAAAAACGCCATTTAATTTTTCTACGATGTGGTATTTCCTTCTTGAGTGAACGCAGTTGACTTTGATTGCCGCTCGGGCCACGCGTCGTATGATTGTTTTTAGCTGGGCGGCAGAAAGGCGAGTCCGGCAGAGGCCAAATTGATTTGTGCACGTGCACGGTTAGTTAATGAGGCACGGACCAACCCAGGACTTCAGCCGGCGGATGGCGAATGGCGGATGGCATTCGGAAATGCTTTAGAATCGCCGCTGACACTCTGCATTTTTCTCCGACCCAATCCCCCGAAGCTCTCGTCCTGCGATGTTTCTCCGGTTGCAACTGACAGGTTGCAGGAATGGCTTTCTAAAAGGGAAGGGCATTGCAGGATGGCCGGATGTGAACAAGCTGGACAGCTGCCAGGTCAGGGCGGTTGCCATGTTCACTTAATTAACAACATTACGGCATTAACACACACAAACGTATACGTACATGTGCGAAAGTTGCATTAAAGTTTTATAATAAATCTAATGGTCAACAAGGACAAAACTGTAATTTTGTTTGTTGGCTCGCCTGACAGGCAAACAGGCGGACAGGCAGGGATTGGGGGCGTGTCTCGGTCCGCCTTTGTCTTTGCAATGGGTGACACATCGTCTAATGGTGCATTCGTGCATATGAAATTGCTGTCAACAAAGGGCAAAGGACTTCCTGCAACCGCAGGATGTGCTGCCCTAATGGGTTTGCTTGGCCTTAGTTATGGCAATCATGAGGTGACACATTTACTGACTGCCCCCTGACCCCTCAACCCCTAACCACAACCCCCGAAACCACGGGACATGGCCTTAAAGTGTTTGGGGAAATCAATGGCAAATAGAAAACTGAAAAAGAAATGGAAAAGTGTAAAGAGTTTCGGCAAAGCGATTGATAAGCGCCCTGGCAGACAGGCAGCCCCCAAGGTCACCCACCCTCCAAATGGTGGGTGGTACAGAAATGGTAAAGGGGCGTGCTTGATTACGCACCTGGGACCTCTCAACTCGCACACGAATGTCTGCCACCATATCAAATCAATGTGTCTGTTGACAGTTTTAATTTTCCAACTTATATGAGCAAACTCATAAGAGGAATATGAGAAATATTTAGGGAAAAATCCAGGGATCATTATATAAATAATATGGATAATTAAAAACAAATCAGAAATCCCAGAATTTGTATACCATATTTAATATTTGAGTATCTTGGTTTATTGGAAAATGCAAACTTTTCTACAAATTCGATTTTAAGCCATTAAATATTAATTAATTTTAAGTTTAATCAGGTTCAGATAACTTTAAAAATAGTTTAACTGACCAAAAGTGTACTATTAGAATTTTTAACGAATAATAATTAATTAATAATGATGAATGAGAATGAATAATAAGTATTTTAAAAACTCCAAATTTTAATAATAGTTAACTTATCAATGAATTTATTATCTGTTTTTAAGGTATTAATGTTACTAAATAGTGTTTACTTCACACATCCATCGATTGAAAATCATTTAAATAAAACCTTTCGAATTTAATTCCTAAACTGTTGGCTTTCGTGGTCAGCCGAATAAAACAAATTAAAAATGAATAATTCATGGTGAGTGTGTGAAACCCAACCAGCCAGGCTGTCCGCTCCCAATGGATTTGGGGCCACCTGACCTGGCCGCAAAGAGGCGGCTGCAGAGCGGAGAGATTTGCAAATTGGCCAAGATTTATAGTGTTAGCCACGGCGGTTGGATCGCAAGCGCACCTCTGTGCGTGCCGTTGGAAAGTTTTCCCAGCTCGCTGGGAGATGGAAATTAACGCAGGGACAACCGGAGCAGCTGAGCCGAAACCAAAACATGGCCACCTGTCTGGGAGCAGTCTGTTTGGGTTTTTGGGGGGCCACTTCCCCAGCTTTTAGGCAGGAGAATTGCTACACCCGCCTAGAAGTCGGCCCGACTAATCTGTTAATTTATGTTGAAAAGTTCAGGGAAGTTTCGAAGCGCTTAGCAAACAAATTGCAATAAATTATTAAGAATATTTGCACACAAAACGGGCATGTGACGACGATTAGGAGAGAGAGAGAGGGTGAGAGGGGGCCACAGTTTTTGTGCATTTCATTAATTTATGTTTCGTTGCCTGCCAAAAACTTCTCGCCACTTGTGTGGATAATTTGATTTCTCCGTAGGAACAACTTTACACTGCCAGCAGGCGAGATTCACACGCAAAGATAAACAGGAGTTCGTGATGGTGACGGTGATGGTGTCCTTTGTCGCCTGTTTCGTATCCTGGGTGTCCTGGGTATCCGAAGTATCCTGAATCTCCCATCCCCTACCCCCTCATCCCTTATCCCATTGAGGGTCGAAAGTGGCCAGCGAAAAGTTAAAATGTTCTTATGCATAAGTGATGCGCTGGCGCCTCGTCCTTTTTCGTCCTTTCAACTGGCGACAAAGTCCTCACGAAGTGCCCGCATTGCAGTTGTTTCCGCTTTGCTTCGCTTCACTCGGCTGTGACATGAAAACTTAATGTCGTAATTAACTGTTTGCGTTTGCGTTTGCGCTTTAAGCAGAATGTCGCGTATCCGCCCCGTGCGCCCTTTAAATCGCGTATGCGCCCCTTAAGCCGGGATTTAAACGCATCGCGTGACCCACTTGCAATGGCGGCTGCAACTTTCAATGGCACAACGTGTCACTTTATCAAAGGCAAAAATCTGGCAAATGGTGTGACACGAATTTCCGGTCGAAAGGCGAAAACAAAAGCAAATAGTGCAAAACAAGGCTGACTGGCATTTCGACCAGGCTGACTAGCTGACTGGCTGACTGGCTGGTGCCCAAATACCGGAAATGGCTGTAAAAACATCATAGCTCGAACCTTCCACCCATATCTACGAATTAACTTTGATGACTTGGCGGAAAAAGCCAAAAAAGCAGTTCACCTGGCGCGATTCCATTTCCGCCGCTTAACGTCATTAAATGTGCTGAAAATTGAAATTGAAAATTTCGGCCAAGCGCAATAGAAAAGCAAATCCCTGGGATCAAGCGGATGAGCCAATTCCCCAATTGGCTGGCTGTGAAATGAGATTGTCAACTGCAATTAGCGCGGGCTTAATGCATCTTTCGGATGCGAATTGACAGCCAGACAGCGTGTCCTTCTCGGCTGTCAGTCTGCCAGCTGCTGCTGCTGCTGCTGCTTACCTCATCCACTTGCCTGCCATCCTGTCAGCCGGTTTGCGGTACGCATCCTGAAGGACCCAGAACCAAGGACTACGCTGGCACTCAGACATGCATTCGCTGCTCACCACTGCAACTTGTGGCCCCTCCAAGTTGCACATTTAAAGACTGCGGCGACTCGAGTGCCCTTCTCAGTCGGCTGATGGCCCTCCAACTAACGCACCTCCACCTTGCAGAGCCAACCACACTTGGCTAAATGGGCCATAGAAAATGGTTGCGAGCTGTTTTGCCCGACTGCAAATTAAATAAACACCGAAGATTATAAACTTATGGCCAAAGTGGTGGCCTGCAATGAAAACGTCCGCCGCAAATGCTCGGAAATTATTTTACATATTTATTCATGAAGATTATATAGCTGATTTGGGGGAAAGTGAAATGAGACTATGATATGACTTATATCAAATTAATTTACTTTAAATATTTAAAATAATAAGCTCATTACAGAAAACCCAACCAATTATTAATTTTATTTTTACTTAAATGTTAGAGCTAATAGCATCGACCATCCTTGTTTAAACCAAAAAATGAAATATTTGTAAAAACGGAATTTATTCAATTTAAATTTAAGGCAAAATTAAAAATCCTTCTTTAATTTTCTAGATTTTAAGTAAGCTTTAGCTTCATATTATTTCACTGCCTTGAATGCCATGAAAATTTAAATTTCATGAATTTCGTTAAAAAGTATCATGTAATGGTATCCCTTATTTACATAAGTCCACAATGGTTAGCCATTAAGTCTTAAGAGATTCCAATTCTAAGACAATTCCGCTGAAAGACCTTCCATTAAAAACATTTTTTTAGTAATTAAAAGAACATTATAATGGATTTTATTTGGCTTCAGCCAGAGATTTGTTATAACTATTAAGTACTATTTAAATTAGCCTAATTTGTGGGCAGCAATCACTTGGCCTGGCAGCACTTGGCTCCCGACTTGCCGGCGCATTGGCATTGGCTGTTTCCGGCGCAGTTACCTCCGCACTTTCCGGCTGAGCACTGGCAGTCTAAGGAAAAAAGAGGGTTAATTTGTTAGAATCACCTTTTAATAGTTCAATTTCCTTCTTAAGGAGAACTGGTACTTACTGTTTCCGCATCCCTTGCAAGGCATCTTGTTGGTTTTTTGGTTTGTTGGCTGTAGTATTACCGAAACTTTGAAGTTTTAAAACTTTGTTTGATGCCTTCTGGTTGGGAAACACTGCTTTTTATACCCGATCGACCGAATCGAAACATCTATGGGCCGTGCTGGCTGATAAGATAAGGAAGCCGTGTGCAGTTGCGCGCGTTCGACGTGCGCAAAAACATAATGCTTTCTTTGGTGCCCAGCGATGATAAGGCTACTTTGCGCACGAACTGATAAGAATAATATGGATTTGGTGGTGCGCAAAGCACTGGGAGAACTATAAGAAGGCTTTGCCTCTCAGCTGCAATCATCAAACAGTGCTTTCGAACAGCAAAGTCAATTAAGTTTTTTTTAATAACTCCAAAAAGAAACAATATACAAATTCAAAATGGGTTGCAAGGCTTGCGGAACTAGTGAGTATACATATATTTGGATAATACATTTCCAAAAGAAGTGCTTAACTTCCGTTTTAATCCTCTCCAGACTGCCAGTGCTCGGCTACCAAGTGCGGCGATAACTGCGCCTGCAGTCAGCAGTGCCAGTGCTCCTGCAAGAACGGACCCAAGGACAAGTGCTGCTCCGCCAAAAACTAAACACCTATTGCCTCCTTCTTAGCCTCATCCTGCTTTCTGTGTGATATACAATCTCTACAACCGTCCTTCATCATGAAATCCAAATAAATCTAAACAATCAACCATGAATTTAATGTTTAAAATCAAATCTTTATTGGCCATTTTGACAAGAATAGTTCTTTAGTTATTTCCCACTTTAGTTTTAGAGATTGCACACCCAATTAGCGTTTGAAATTACATTTAAAACACTTACACAATGTACACAATTAATTCAAGTACACAGTGAGTACACGAGTACAGGACATTCAAATAGTATCCAAATATCAACATTGTTTTTTGGCGAGCTCTTCTCACGTGTCTCTGTGTGCTGTGGCTGCTTGTGTGTGTAGTTTTGGGGAATGTGTGTGTGTGCGGTAGTTTTCACAATTAAACATTAAAAACTTTACATACACAATATTACATTTTGTTTCTCAAAGTGTCGGAACACAAAAGGAAATCCGCTTCCATTCGCATTCAAGTGTTTCAATTGTTTATCGAATTGTTTATTTATTTGGGTGGTGTACTTAAGTCTTATAAAATTCTTAAGGTTCATGTACAAAGCTAAGTGTAGTGTTGTGTTATTGTTGTTGTTGTTGTTGTTGTTGTTGCTTACATAAATGATTATGTTTACGATCTCTCATACAAAGTGTGAGTGCGCTCCTCGTGTCTCTGATAGCTGACTAAAAAGGCAATCGCATTTGGCGCATTTGAAATGCATTGCAAACTCTGCCCTAAATGACTCAAACAAACAAGTATTGAAAAAAAAATATACATGGATTGGTTAAATTTTAGCGCATTTTTCAGCAATGGAAGCCAATAAAGGATTGGGTTATAAAGCAATTCACAATGTTACTTAGATTATAACTAAAGTAAACGCAGCATTTCCTGCGTTGCTGCTCTCGTTGATTAGTTTTTATCTTTCGTTTAACATAGGCTTAGCACGCAAAGTTGTATAAATTTCTAAAATTAGGCGATTAAAATTAAAATCAAAATCAAAAATTTAGATTCAACAAATAGTTACTCACTAACTAAACCAATTCTATCATCATTATCATTTAAACGTAATGCTTTGTCACAGACGAACACGTCAAAGTACAAAAAAAAGAAACTATATGTATACATATATAAATGGTATATATAAAAATATAAAACGAATAACATGCGGACACATTCCAAGGGTTTATACAACACAGAAATTCTAAATTCTGCATAAGTCAGACACAATCATAATCACGATAAGGACAATGTTCTGGCTGTGTGCTGTGGGTGTTTGTGTTTGTGTTGAGGTGTCGCAATTTGCATGCATTGCTCGGGTAGATCTTATTGTAGTTGATGTTGTTCTTGTGGTTTGGCGTTTCACAAAAGCTGCAAGGACAAAGGTAAGAGGTCACTTAAAAATTGATAAAATAAAATTCTATGAAAATAGTTAGTCCTTAGCAGTATGTATGTAAGTATGTAAGGTACACGAGTAACATTTAAAATCTGCAGCTAACTTGGTTTTCAAAAATAGTTTCACCTTACTGCGACGAGAAAGCGCTTGTGTACATATATACGTATATATAAATATATAGATAATCTGCATGTAAATTCGTAATTTCATTTCATTCCCTGTGCTCAGAGTTTTTCTCTTCTCATCGTCTTAAAAAGCTATCGGATCCATGACCATTGAAACCAGCTTACTTCCGTGCCGGAGCTCTTACCCTTTCTAGGGATTTTCCCAGTTTGTGTATAACGTATGTGTAAATAGCGTAAAACGACAATTAACGTTCAAAATACGTTTAACAATTAACATTTAATACGTAGCATAATAAACCTCTTCATTGCAATATAATATATTTTCTCTACATTAACATTTAACCACAATTGATTTCTATCGTTTTCTATCTGACCCGGAGTGCAAAGTAAATGTATGGGAGTGCTGTAATATCAAGAGATGAAATACGTACCAAAACAAAACCTTCCACTACGATGCATTCGCAAATCTAATAATTACATCTAGATAACATTAAATAAAACTTTCGAATAGCACAATGAGTCATGCGCCAAGTCGCTGCAATCGTTGAGGTGGCGTATACATCATCGTCGGACTTCCAAGATAGCGTCACACGTTCAGGTGGTTATCTGATTTCGTTTATACATAGGCTTCTCTACTTCTTATAATTAGTTTCAAAAGTTCTCAAAGTTCGCCATCGAATCGAAGTCCGCCATTCCAAAGTCATTACTAAAAGAGGGTTCGAACGAATTGGTTTAAAAAGGAGAAAAGAAAAACATTAATAAATAATAATAAATCGGGATTAAATAAATCGATATCATGCGGGAATAGGTAGGAATTATGCTTTAGATGTAGGGCAATATCAGAATGGAATGACAAAAGTGCGGCGCTAAGTGAAAATCTGAGTATTTCGAAAATTTAGCATGAGCTTCTTTTAAAGCAAGTCCCTAACATTAAATAATAATAATAAATAAATAACAATAACATCAAATAGAGTTTAAAATGGCAATGCAAATAACAACGAACATGCAAATAATCGAACAACCACCCTCCAAAAGGGCATGCAGGAATATTTGTTTAAATCTAGTTTAGCAATCAGCTTTAGAGATTTTTCAAATATATTAGGTTCCTTTTCTTTAATCTGAAACTTCCTAAATCGGTTGCTTGGTAAGCTCAGATCAACTTAGATCAGATTTACAGGTGCATGATGGTGCTATTCTGCAAGCTGCGTTCAATGCGAAATATAGAAGAGGATAAAGAAGATAAGCAGTTAGAGGGTATAATTTTAAATTTGGAAGAGTTGCTTGATTTGGATCTCTTACAATATTCATCGAGTTGAGGCTGAAAAGTTTAAAAAGATGGCAATACTTTGAACAAAAAGGGATCAAAAAAGAGACTCACACTTAACGTAAATAATTGGTTAGGTCTCTTAGAACTACATTGCAATCTATCAAATAGAGTTAGTAATCTCTTTGGAGAGCCCATCTGAAGTTCATGAATCAGGGTTGACCTTTGGCATGTGCTGCTAATGAGGCGATACAATGGAATGAGCTAATGAGGTGGCCGGCAGCCTATTTTATTAGGGAGACTAAAGGTGATGGTGGTCAGGACGGAGCGATCTGTGAGTGAATGCGGACGAACAGCTCGGGATATGTCAACCAGCGCAAGGGTTGTAGTGATCTGGATCGAGTGATTTGAATGCGAAACTTAACTAAAATGTTATACCTTTCGGTAAGTGGCACAATCAACTAGCACCCCGTATCCAGCCATCGGGTGTGGATAGTCTGAATAAAAGGCGATGGCACAGCGTATGATCAATAATTGTAAACGTACTCTCTATAGGAGCTCTTCATTATGGCATCACTGATTTCATTTATCACAGGGTCGTTGGGTGGAACGCAGTTCAGAATTTGTTCTATGACATCGAACGTTACATTAGGTGCGGAATCTGATTCCTCATGTCGTGGTGGGGTATAGCAAGTGGTGACGCTTTCTGGCGAGTAAGGTACGACGCTCTCTGGCGTGTAAGGAACGACGCTTTGTGGCGAGTAAGGAACGACGCTTTGAGGCGAGTAAGTGACGGCGCTTTGTGGCGAGTCACTGAACCGTCACCAAAAAATCAATAGCCGCAAAAGGTTGAAAATGAAAGTAAACAGAGAGTAGGGTAGGTAAGTTTCTGTGTAAGTACAAATAAGTAAAGTCAACTGACATGGAGAGCTCATCAAAGCGCTCCGACAGAGTTTCCAATTAATTTTATTAGTTCGTTAACAAAAATAGCCCCAATTTTTTGTTAGTCAGGAACAAACGCATTCGGATTGGTCTTTTTTGCCCCTTTACAACGTCTTCTTTCCAATTCAAAGTATTGCAATCTGATTAAACTTTTTGTCAAACACAATCATAAACAACGTAAAGTAAAGCAAAGAAGCAGAAACAAATAAGGCGGATCAGCCATGACATAGAGAGGCTTTATCGATCATCATCTGGGGCCAAGGACTAGCTCTCTACTCAAGCACTCAAGCCAAGGATAAACTCAATAGTTAAGAAATAGATCATTGTTATTGTTGTTGCTGTTGGGAGTCGATTTGGTGTATTAGCTGCGGCGTAGGCATCCAAAACTTACTTTCCCAACTGCATGTTCTCCTGCGCACCATGATGATGCGGTGTTCCACTTGTGGATACATTGTCGCCATTGCTGCAAACGTGGACGTGCAGTGTGCTCTTCACATAGCCGGTCACGGGATCTAGAACGAGCGGTTCAGGTTCTGATAAGGAGTGTTGGACCGTCTTATCTCAGATTGCATTCTTACCTTGACGCTTCGAGTAGAACTCGCCAAAGGCGACATCCCTTTTCACGGGACTCGAGTTACGATCGCTAGGATGCAGCCAGCAGAGCACATCCAGATCACGAATGCGATCGGCCAGGTTCAGGACCTGGAAGTCACGTGCAGTCCAGGGCGCCAACATGGTGACTTCACCCAATGGGTTTACGTATGCGATGGAGACTCCACCTGCAGATCCATAAAATATTATTACTCTGCTAGACCTTTGCAACAATCATTCACACTCACCTAACTCGCTGTCGGAGAAGCGGATCAGGAAGGTGCCGATACCATACGATGAGCGCAGCAGATCAGCGTGGGCCTTGGCCTTGTTGATGAAGCCCATGATGCAGCCAGCCTTCCACATGTTCAACATCTGATCTTTGGTGAGTTTCATGATGGCAAAGAACCATTCCCAGAAGGTGAACGACCTATCGGGCAAGGGCTCCTTGCAGAACTGGTTCCACGTAATGTATTCGGATCGCTCCTCACGCTGAAGCTTCTCGTCTGTAAACACCATGAAAATAATGATCGTCCAGCAACAAATGATGAAAATCCAACTCACATAGGAAATCCAGATTATCAATAGTCAGTGAGCGCCCAGTGCAGGAGCCAAATTTGATGTTAAGCGCGACCGACAGCTGGGCCCAAGTAACGCGATCTGTGATGATGAAGGGATCGCGCACAATCTCCGCGAACGCATTGTCCCAGGTAATTGTGGCCCAGGACTGGGGCTCCTGGTTGCCGTGCACGATCACCACCACGGGCAGTGACAGTGTCCACACCCGGATTTGGAAATCGTTTACAGTGGTGGTGGTGTAGAAGAACAGGGCGAACTTCTCGTCCATAACACTCTCGGTGCCCTTCTTCTCTGCACGCTTGATCTTCTTCAGCTGCATATTGCGGAAGCTGGCGGAGAACACGTGGTTGTTCTGCTGATACTCCATGGTGCTGGAGGCATTCTGTATCTCGCCCGATGATTGACCGGACAGGCTGCTGTTGTCCACCTGTGTATTGCGAGTCACGAAGCGTTGCGACTGGATCTCTGTGAATCAAAGAGAATACATGTTAGTATATGGATCTATCCAGGATAACCCTCTCTCCATGTTACCTGACATAATGATGCATTCGACAGTGGGCGGATTATTGTGGATACCCAGCTGTGAGCCTATGAGCCAGCGCACAGATGCCGCGAACCGTGTGTTAGTCTTCATAACCTGCGGGGGTTGCTTGTCCACAATGAAGGCGGAGCAGACCAAGTTCTTTTGCGCGTTTTGCACTTGGTCAAGCAGAATTGCTAGCTCCGGCTCCTCGGCGACAAGGCGTACGCGCATCGTCTCCTTCACGGCGGCCAGCATGTGAGCGATGAATGTCTCGAGCATCTCAAAGCAGCGCTGAATATCGTCCAGGGAGCCCTCATTGAATGGAGCTCCGTTGCCGGCTTGTGCTTGTTGGTGGCGCCAGTTCTTCAGCTCGTGTATGACCATCTCGTGCAACGACTCGTAGAACATAAAGCTGCGTCGCATTGTGATCACAATGGTCGCCTTCTCGTCCATCAGACTTCTGAAGGCAGCCTCTGCGTTCGGCGAGGCTGTGGAGTTCAGCATGTAGCCGTAGTTCTGGACAAGCAGCTTCAAAGCATTGGCGCAGGCGCCAAAGTCATTGAGGTTCTGCATGATCTGGTGCTGCACCTCGTACAGCTCCACCTTGGGTGTGGCCATTCCGAGGGCTGGCGAGGCAATGCCGCCGGTGTTTTGCACATTGTGTATGGCACCGCCCATGTTCTGGACCACGGCGGTATTGCAGCTTTGGTTGGACACCGCCAGCAGGTCACTGGTGTCCATGTAGCCGGTAACCATCGGCGTGTTGTTCATGTTGTAGGGATTGAGCGGCATCGATTGGCCTGCGGTGGCAGCCACGCTCTTCTCGGTGACCAGTTGCAGCTCCTTTTGCAGGCCGCTGCGCAGATGCGTGTACAGTTCGACGGGGGAGGTGCGTTGAATGAGGGCGCAAAGCTCCACCACCCGGAATTTAAGGGTCTGATCGCTGGCGGTGCGCGTAGAGAGAAGCTTCTGCTGCAGATCCTCGTTGAACTTGAGGGCCACGCGCTCCAACTGGTCAGTGGAGTTGGGTGTGATCTGCTCGGACCTACGAGGGATAGATAAGATTCTCCATTAGAATATGTTTTGTTTGATTGACTTGATTAAAGTTTATTGAAGTAACCTGTTGCTGGCTTACATTACCCCATCATGACCCCCAGCTGCCCACTCTACTCACATTATCCTGTCCTCGATCCAGGGCGCCAAGCAGAGGCGCAGGTCGAGCAGGCCCTTCTCCTCGTAGTAAGCCGCCATACGCTGCTCGCAGTCGCCATGGCTGGAGATGCGCTTCCACAGGCTCATGCTCTTGCTCTACCCAATGGATATGATGATGGTATTGTATTGTGATTTTGGATGCTTAGCTGTGACAGCTGAATGGGTATGGTGATCAGTGCAACGGTTGGGATTTGGTTTCTGGTTCGATTTCAGTTTCTGTACTGGGACTTTTTGACGAGGCTCTTGGCCCGATCAATGTCCGGCTGGCTTCCACAGGCAAATGAGTCTGAGGCGTCCATAAAATGCATTCGCATACATGCGAACGAGATCGTGTTTTTCTGATTTGGTTTGGATTTAGTATGGTTAGGAGGAAACTATAAATACACAAGCATATGAACATGAGGGTAAGTGCGAGGTTTTTGGCAAGATAATGTCTCCTAATATTGGATTTGGATTAATATGTAATGTGATGACGCTATGGTTTCGAGGGCTTCATAGGGACACACATCCCAATGCGATTTTAACAATATTTGCATTGTACCCATAAAGGCAGCCAATTGTTGACTTATCTATCAAGGTTAGGGGTCTCCCCTTGGTCAAACAAGCAAATGCACACAAACAGAATGATGTTTGTGTCACAACGAAAGGTAAAGTAAATGTTAGTCAGTAAGACATCTTTGTTACGCCTTCCCAAGCTATTACATTTTATTAAAACTGATAAGAGTGGTGGTTTACGTTAGGAACTAAAGTTTTTCTAGTAAAAAAAACTAGTTTTATTACAATCTATAATGTTTTCCAGATTTGTTTAGGTAATATTAGGTTTATATTTAGATTGTTTACCTTGCCTAAAATAATTCCAATGAACTTGCAAAGGAATGCGTTCAATTTGGGTAATGGAAATATAATTAGTTGGGAGTTTCAGAGGAGGAAGCAGATCCCCCAGCCGTAACGTGAGGTCATAGAACGTCACTTTATGAGCGCGCGGTAAAGAGCTGAATGAATGCGAGCGACCGAGCAGGCCGGCTTTAGGCTTTAGCCTTTAATTACCATAACAAAAAATTATTGCAAATGGCAAACACAGCGAGAAAAACCAGCTCGCACGCAAGTGAGAAAGTAAACACACAGAAAAAAAACGAAGCGAAACAACAACGCGTGAGGTGAATTCGAGACGCTACGAACAACAGGTGTGAAAATTAATTGCACCGCCGGGCGAGTCCGATCCGTGGGGAATATGACTCTTTATGGCCATGCTAAATACTGCTGATAAGGCAGCCTGGTGGCGGTGGCAACAGGCCAAGCCAAGCCCTTCCTTCTGCCGCTGCTGCTTCTTGGAGGTTCTTGGTTCTCGGCCAGGTTTCTTGTCGTCGAAACGTGACCGTAAATGAGCGGTAACCCAGACGCAGGTCCAGACTCGAAACCAAACTCAACCCGAGTCGAACCGAAGCGTGTTTGCTTTTGTGGTCGATACGCTAATTTCTGTAGTTACCCGGAAAAAAGGCAAGCGCGACGCTCACGTAGCAAATATGAATGGTCCAAGCAAACGAAGAAGTTGAAAGAGTGGTGTAAATAAGGCAAACCAGTCCATTTCCAGACCAGTCCAGGCAAACCAAATTAGATAAGGATCTAATGACCGAAACAGACCCGAAAATGCAGCAAAGGTATAGGGATAGCTATAGCTCAAGGGAGGGAAGGTGGATGATCAAAAAACAGGTCGCGGCGATACCTGCCTGCCCCCAGGAACCGAATTCGGATGTGCGGCTCACTAGGTAAGAGAGTCAGGGAGTCAGTCAGTCGCTTAGGTAGATGGAACCAGATTCAATATATGATTGCGTGGTAAGGTATATACTATATACCCTATAGCCGCAGGCAGGTTTCTTTCTATTCATAAGTTACTGCCGCTTCTGCTGCTGTTTCTTCTTTTTTTTCTGCCCTTCGGGGCAGTTTTTAGTCCAAAGCAAAGTAGTTCAAGGTTCTGGTTCTGATTCTGGTTATAGTTTGGTGCCTCTAATGTGCCAAGTCAGTTGGAAGCAGCAACTCAGTCAAGTTGGCAAAAATGTTTTGTTTGTACTTATTAGGAGCTCTCCGACATTGCGGCCTTAGAAGTACTTTTCCGCTTGTTATCAGCTTTGAAAGCAGCCAAGTTACTACAGCTGCATTGGAGGTGAGTCATCCAGGGTTATCAACTGAAAAGCTACACGGAAAACTCAGACTGACGGATGTTTTGATTTCGCGTATCGATTGACCACAGATTTATTGACAAACCTCACTGATCCCACTTGGGTTATCGGAGAAGATCAGAGGCTGTCAGGTGGCCACGAGCAGACTGTTTACAAACAATCTGCTATCGATACAAATGCTATTGTCGCATTGAGCGGATCACTTAGCCAGCGAAAACAATAACAAATCACAGAAAAATAAACAAATAAAAGTTATATTTAAATGCAATGCGTTTGTTTTTTTTTGTAGGTCTTTACCGATCGATGGAGGGAACTGAACTGAAGACTGGGCTAATTTAACTACCCACTTTTATAGGCCAAAACTTTTCACTTGATAAGAGGCCAATGACAAAGTCAGAATCGCGAGCCATTAAGAATGATATGAAAATTATGCCGAAGTTGTTAGAATAATCAGTGTTTGCTGGAAATTTGCCTTATTCCATATATTATTACCGTGCTCTGATAACGCGTTGACCAAAAGGCATCGATGAATCAATTGCCGTGAAAGATTGCGTATGGATTAGGTGGAAAACTTGTCGAGCAAGCGAACAAGTCGCTTATCAGGTCAATTTGCTAACTTTAAATAGCCCTCTACGGCTTCGGGGAAAATCGAGTGCGGGAGTTTGGCGTTTATTAGGAACTGCAAAACTATTGACCGCGTCTGCCAATAAACATATTATTATGAAATTCGGTCAATGGAATTTATATGTTAATTTACGCACATATAGCCCTCATCGAGGGTCATAATTGGGGGAAACGCTGGTGTATATTATCAACGAAAATAACCAACCGCAGGCCCGTAATTAAAGCCCAAAATGCATGGATGGATGACTGGGTGGCGGCCACCGCCTTTCCTCGGGGGTCGAGGAATTCCCATCAGCACTCTGTATCGCAACAGTTTTTGGGCAAATGTCGTCGTTTGGGACCAGAGCTACATGGAAATGGAGTTTTCTAGCGCCATTATACGAATGCTCTATAAACGTGATAACACACATTTTAAACTAATCGCATTCCAAAGTATTTCTCATTATTGAAACTACGCAAATTCCCTCTCGGGAGTTAGTCAGAACTTCTTGATATCGAGTAAAATCCTTTTTTTTCGGCTACGAATTTATCTTGGTTTTTTGTGATGCTGGTGCAAAGAAATCCAGTTTTCGTTCCGCCATCGCAACAGCGCTCAATGAAAACAAAAACAAAGGCAAAATAAACCAAAGCCCAGACGCAGACGCGATAAAAAAAAGTTTTGCGGCATTTTAAGTTTCGGTATTGACTGTGCTAAAAGCGAGAAATATCTCCAGCCTGTGACGTCAGCAAAGTGCTCACTGGGAAAAAAATTCGATGATAAAAATAACTAACATATAACAATAATAAAAAAAATATTAGAACATTATTTTAAAGAAATAGAGTGTTGGAAAAATTAAAAAATAAATAAATAAATAAGTTTCTTTATAATAAATGTAAATTATAAAATTCTATAAACATAGCCATTTTTGGCTCACTTATCAGGGACTTCCTGTGAAAAAAACCTTAAAAAAATTTTTAATAAAAACGTCAAACATTCCTTATTAATCTTGAATATGCTCAGCAAGAGAAAGTATGCTAGAAGTACATCTAAAACAATTTTTTTTTTTTAATTTAAGCCAGATACCATGTAAATTTCAATGGGCAAAAGTTCGTGTACCAAGCTTTCAACTATATTTCTCGGAACTAGTTGGAAAGTATAGGTTCACAAGAGAAAATGGATAATTTCGAATGGCGAAATATAATGAAACTTTAAAGAAAATCATCTTTATTATAATGCGTGTTTTTTCCCTTGCTTTGCTTTGAAGGTATAACATCGGTCGGCATTCACTTCACCGCAAAAGCCGCGAGATAACCGGTAGTTACCAACCTCCGAACCTCTGCTAAACTTCTCCCCCGCACGTCAGATATTAGCGATTTATAGCGCCATATAGACCAGGCACATATAGAATGTGTGTTAGTTCGGAGGGGCAAAATTATTTACTTAGTTGCACACGTTAGTCGGCGTTATTTATACGCCGTTGTAAATGTTCACACATGTCCACACGGGGGCTTCTGGGCCAAATGAATGGCGGTATGAAGAGGAAACCCCGCCGCTGACCGGCTTCAGGGGGTTAAAAACTTGTACGGGTATACGACGAATACAGACCTCAAAAGCGCTTCGCACACGCAAACCCCAACACAAGTATATTCAAAAAACCACAACAAATGTGTAACGACGAAGCGTATTTTTTTTCATTTTTTAAATGTATGTATAAATTTATTTCGATCTCTCGACGACGGCAGCGAAAATGTTTTCAGTTGCAAAACTTGAATTTGCATTGACGTCTATCTTTTGGGCGAGCGTTCGGAGAATCGCCTTATATCGAATGCATATACTATGTGCTATATTCGAGCAAACAAAAGCTAAACAAATCGCTGGATTTGGCCCGGAAATGGGACAGTTTCTATGCATCTATGGGTAGATTTTTGCAAAGTCTCTGAACTCTGATAATGCAAATTATTTCTATAATCAGTAATCCTTTACTGAACTTCAAATCAAATCATATTAGGCATATTTTTTCTGAATTCTCTGAATTAACGTCAGCCAATATTTTGTATTAGATCTCTGAATTGATAATGTAAATGATTATTCCTCAATAATTAGTGACAGGTTATCAGTGACGCCAAAGTCAAATCTCTCAGTGCCTCTAACGACCTTGAGCCTTGCATTTTCCACAATGAAAACCCGGTGCATGCAAAGAAAGTGGTTTGACTGTGTGGAGCAGTGAAAAGCCAACTGGTTGGGCTGCTTTTTGCATCCGTTTTGTGATCGGTGGGGGTATGTAAAGGCAGTGGGGTCCAAGAAAAATATAAGTCAATTCAGCGTTTGCCGGGGGAAAACCCGCAGTTCACAGTAATCTGCATCCACAATTGAGTGCCAATTGTTATGGCATACAAGCATACATACATTCTTGACCAACGGATTGTTTGCCTGTAGATATAAACACTCACATATGTATCTGTATCGCACGAGTATCTGTATCTGTATCTGAACAAGTTCTCTTGCCGGCCAGCTGCCCACACAAAAATGTTGCTTTTTTTTTGCTGCCCCGCTCGGCAAACAAAAAGCGAATCGCAAACAAACAGAGAAATTCCCAGTGAGAGAGGAAATAGGGAGAATAACAAAATAGCCCAGTTGCACTTTTAGCCAAGTTGGTGTGTGTGAGTGTGTGATTAATGCTGTGGCTCGAAAAAGCCAAATAGGCGTATTTTAGATAAGCATTTGTCGGCTGACTCATCGACGCTATAAACCAGGCAATCTTCTTTCTACCTCGCCACTTTGTTTATCTTTGGATATCTGCGCTGCGAAATCTTTGGGATAAACAATCCGCAGATACAGTTTGAGTATAATCCCCCGAAAAGTAGTATGCACACACAATTTGGCGTGATGCCACAGCGAAAATTCTGGAAAACGTGTTATCTGCAGAGTGTGGGCGGTATAAACAAGATATGGCCACAGATAGAAAAGATCCCAATTTTCAGGTGAATTGAAAAGCTCTAAGGAATCCAAGTGCCGCAAGTGGAAAGTTTTATGGCAGCAGCCCAGCGCGCACTGATAAGGCGGTTTGAAACTACGTATCATAAAACGTGAGACAACTGGCTGAAACAGTGAGACCTCTGTGACATGAAAGGAACTATCTATAGGTGGATAGATCTCATAATATTTAATAGTGTTTTCTTATTTTATGAACATTAAGTAACACTTACATTGAAATATATCTTGTTTTTTATCTGTACGTTGATAAATTGACTTTTTTTTAATAACGTATAACATTGGTTTGAAAACTAAACTAAAAAAAACCTACGATATCACAAAATCTATTAAGATTTCTATGTTTTTCAGAGTACATTTTCTCTGATTTTAGGATAACATTTTTTAAAAAGGTTTTGTAACATGTAGAATTTAAATATATTTTTCGTATAAACCTGATAGTGTCAGTATTATAAATAGAATTAAGAAAAAGGCTAAATAAAATGTGCTTTTCATTCATGACACGCCAATATCCCAATTTAAATATTCGTCATGCACTCGGGTAAAGAAAATTGTAGTTCGTGGGGCAAAGAAGTTGGATGGTATGACTGGGGGACGCACACTACAATTTCCTCGGCCACTTGGGGGCTTCAAAAACCCTCGATTCGAATGCCCAAGAGCGAGGGTTCTGCCTTTGTTGTTCTTTGGCTGCTCATTTTGCTTTTTTGCCTTCTGCTGCTTCGACATTTGTGCCAGCCAGCCGTACATTTTATATTTTTCTTATTCAATTTTTTATAAACAACGCACACAAGCTCACGATTTCCCAGTGAGTAGAGAGAGAGAGCCGTTTGTGGTATTTGTTTTTGCACTCATAAAAGTTTAATAAGCATGCCTCCTCCTCTTCTCACTCAGTGTTCTTTGGCCTTTCGATGTGTGGGTGTACGTCGTACGTCGTACAGTGGAGCCCCCACCGTTGCACTACCCCCAACCATCCCCTAAACTTGCTCCCTTGGCCCGCCCAAGCGTTATTTAAGTAATCATTTATCGTTCTTGCTCGCCTGACATTTGCACGATGTTTGTCGGCTTTCGTTACCTATACCGAGGTTTCGGATCGAATGGGGTATATTGCGACTGGTTGCCAGATTGCCAGTAAATAGTTTCTTATCAGCATATTTCGCCGGAATAAAAAATCCATGTCTGTTTTCAAACAACCCCATATAATTTAACATCATTTATCAGTATATTATAGTAAACAATTATAATATTATAAGCAAATAATGTAATTTCAAAATATTTGTCAAAATTTGTCAAAAAATATGTTTATATTCAAGAGGTTTCAATGTCTTAAAACATCTAGACTTGGGATCAGTGAGGTTATCAAACATGGGTTTGGTCTTTTATAGCTTAATATTATTTAATCGATTTTCTTACGAAGAAGATTTGAAAATCCCACTTCTAGTCAGCAAAATATTTCCTGCGCCATTTTGCTCGTTTAATTTTGTAGCTTTATTTATTAGTTAATTTTATAACTTTTTGAAGAACTTGACAAAAACATTTTTAAATGTCACACCATTTTTGAACTTATTTAAAGGACTGGGATTTTATAAAATATATATATAATATATATTTTTATGATAAAGAAGTGGCTCGCAAACCAATTTTTTTTTTACCAGTTTTTAATTACAAATTTACTGATATGATTTTTAGTTATTCCCCGTTCGGGTAAATTGAAATAGGTATTAATTTATCTAAAAATATAAAATCTATCGATTCTTGAGAATTTGTCATATCAATAGGACACGACAAACTCACCGAACCAATAGATTTGAAGTGCTACATTTTCGCTTCGTTTTTTCATCGCCGGAACTGGGGGCCAGTGATTAACACTAGAAAAGCATAAGGCAACCGATAAGCGGGCGTAATAAGTGTAAGTACAGTAGGCCCCCAATCTATAAGGTCTGTTCCATTTACGCCTGCAGCACCAACGATTAAATGCAACGCAATAAGCGACTTTGATAACGAGGTGTCAATGTAACAAAGTAAATATGGGGGTCCGTCGATAAGAATTCAGAGCTCCGTTTGCGCATGAGGATAGAGATTTGAATAATCGGGTAATAATTAGCACCGCCCATATCTAAGGTCCAGAAATAACTTTAAAAACATATGTTTGGGCACTGGATTTGTGGCGATAAACTGTTTTGCATGTGTTCACATCGAACGCGTGTTAATTCGCAAACGATTTTGAAGGCCAGATGAGGGAATCGAACGTTGGGCCCCCTAGAAGTTAGCAGTTTTACGAGTCTAACGATCTTGATTATTGGGCACATTCCTAGCTTCATGACATAAATATTGGGTGCTTGCTTACTTTTTTATGATTTAAGAAGTAGTTTCAAAAATGCCATAATATCGTTTTATTACTAAAAAAATATAATAAATTTTATAAAATTGTTTTACTATTAAAAAATTAAAATTCTATAAGGGTTTGATTAATTTTTTTTTGCATTTAATTACAATTTACTATTTAAGAATTAAAATTTTATAAGGGTTTGTTAAATTTTTTTCCATTTAATTAAAAATTTTAATACTCCAATCCATTTCTATAGTAAAACAAATGTATACGATCCTTAAACTGTATACTAAGTGATTGAAATAAATGGTTATGCATAATTAAAACCAACCTAGTTAGGGTAATATTAGCCTAAAACCCTTCTGACAACTGTCATAAATCTCCTGTCCATTTAGCCATCGATTAGAGGCCATACTATGACCAATATTAATCTACGGTGCCCACAACTATCGGGTTTATCAAATGTGAAACGCCAAGGGGTTAACGTTGGCGTCGCTGACAATCGTAATTTGTCCGAAGTGGTAACAGCCAGCCGGGTTATAGCCGGGCCAAGAAGTCGTGGCGTGGAGGGGGGAGGGGGCAGGGCAGGCGACGACCGACGACAGTGAGCAAGATAAAAGTGTTGAGCGCGCAGAAGTCGGCGACGTATGAAAGCAAGAGTAGCATGTGAATATGAGAATGATAGGGACCCGTACACCAGACACAGAAAAAAAAATTATTAGATTTGATTTAAGTAAAAATATTGATCCATTTAATGATTTTATTTGACTATTTAAAGGGTTTATTTTTTTTGCTACCAAAATCCAGATTTTTTGTGTGATATTCTATGTAAAAATATATCTTTTTAAGCTAACTAAAAATAAAAATATAAATTAAAAAATGGGGAAAATTTATTTTCATACTTTAAGAACGATTTTCTTTCCATGACCAATGGAGTTTCTCAGAAAATGGAAAAACTATAGGAATAACATTAATATTAATCTTTTATCATCTTTTTTTCTGCCTGTGCAGGAGTGCGAGCGGGACGGGGAGATGGGGAACAGCTAATATACTCGATATCAGTGTTGTTGTTGCTGGCATTTGTGCTATTGCACTCGAAATGCTTGTTGCCTTTGTTTTTATGGGCTTTCCAGGAAACAACAATGAACGGGGGAAGAGGAAGAATGAGAAACGAAACAGGAGCGTGAAGCCCACACACATGGGAATGTTGGTGTATAAATAAAGCCTCAAGTGGAAACACATGATGGTGCATTGGTTTCGTGGCTAAAATGCAAAGAACCTTCGCGAAGCCTTTATACTAGGACCACCCACTAGTGCACCCACCCCCAAAGCCA
The DNA here is from genome assembly GCA_037075245.1 of Drosophila mimetica. Taxonomy (NCBI): domain Eukaryota; kingdom Metazoa; phylum Arthropoda; class Insecta; order Diptera; family Drosophilidae; genus Drosophila; species Drosophila mimetica. The sequence goes on from JBAMCH010000023.1 coordinate 13,821,320, forward strand.
CCCACTCTTTTTGCGCAGTGCACAATTGCAGTGTGGTCCTCCCGCCCACACATGCATAAATACCCTCCCCCCACCCATCAAAATTGTTTTTGCTCTTTTTTTTTCCTATTTTCTATTTACCTTTGGTACACGAACACCAGCACACAACACTGTGTAAACACACACGGCTGGCTGGTATCGACTTGTTTGTGTTGGTACGCCCGCCGCTTCGATATTTCTTTTTTTTATTATGTATTTGCCGTTTTATTTTTAAATCGCGCTCGCCTCACGCACACAGACACACGCAGTGCGAGAGAGACGGGACACACACTCGCACACCCGCGCACGCACCCGGAATTTAAAGAAGTACTGAGTCCTGGCCAAAAGAAATTCTTTCTAGAAAGCGAGTCCTCGGCAAAGTGCAGTTGCAAAAGAATTCAACTGGTTGCGCACTTGAGAATGGATTCCGCTTTTGAACAGTTCCTGTGAGTGGCTAAAAAACGACTGACGCCTTTCAGGTGGGGGTGCCGAGACATCGATTGATCGGTGTTAAGTGGCGCCTATCGATAATGTCTCATCACTAAAATGTTAAGATCCAGTGTTTTTAACAGCTGTTAACCGGCAGAAGCCTCTGCTTAAACAGGCGGAAACCGCTGTTAAAAACATTTCTGTGTTTGACAGTGTTTGTATTTTGCAAAAAAAAAAAAAAGTTTGCTGTTTTCAAATAAATTATGAGGAACAATGATTTTCTTAAAATTCTTTTTCTGCCTTAAAAATGCAACATAAAATAAAAAAATAGGATTTATCAGCTTCTTTCGTTTCAATCAACGCTTATCGAATCTATAAAATTTATACAAAATTCAGGACTTTTAATTTTTAAGTATGACACCCACAGAAAATGTCGATTAAAGTCCCACTGTAATGTAACCAGAACAAAAGGAGACCTCACAGGTGGAGAAATCGGATAGCACGCACACGAACCAATTCCACTCTGTTAACTTAACAGCCATGTTGGCTAATAATAATATAATAAACAATTCGCAAAGCTAATGGCAATAAACAAATATTTGGCAAAAAGGGGTTTACACTTTTTTCCTTAATTTTATGGCGGCGCCAATGAAAGTGCGCATGTTGTCTGTACACACACACACAAGTACATGTACCAAACACACATGGCGGTGTAATTAATTGTATTTAATTGATTTGTCCACCAAAGTCAAGGTTACAAACGGCACAGAAAATCACAATTAGTTGTTGTTTTTGGCTTAGCTTATTTTGTGTATTCTGCACATAAACAGAAGGTCCTCCGATTTCACCTGTTGTGCGCAGCAACAAGCGACTTTTCCCGCGAGGGAGTGGGAACTCTCAGAGAGGGGGTTTTAAGGATGGGCCCCGTCAAATCAATAGGCTCTAAATAATTAATTCCTTATACTTTCGGCCCAGCACTCACCTTCAGATTGGCTTTTTGGTTATGGCCTTTTGGCAATTGCAGGTGGTGCGGAATATCTCTCTTTTACAGTATGAAAACACCGCCTGCAGCACGCGGCCGGTTAAACCGTTTATTTGCAATGCAGCTAAACTTTAATGGCACTTTTTAAACACAATTAAAACAAGTTTGTTGTTTTCGTTTTTGCGAACACGAAGTTTTTGATAGGTAGTTCGATAGGCAGCACCCACGCAAATAAGTTATCGATAAGTCGGCGGCGTTGCCACCTTTCACCGCAAATTGGCGCGCTGATTTGAAACCGTAAATTTAAAACCACTTTTTAAACAATTTTGTAAATTTTTAATAATAAAAAACACACTAACATACAAGAATTACATAGTATATGCATAAGATGATTTCGCTGGTGAACACCCTTAAATTCATTGCAATTTTTACAGTCGCAGCGCATTGACATCGAGTTGGAAATACACAATATACAAAATGTTTCTGGGGGATAAATCATTATCATTAGTCTAGGAGTAAACGAGTGGCGTGTACGGTTAAATTATTGTCCAAGCAACACCATAGAATACGATCCGGACCTAGGAGTAGTCGGTGCCAGGCGAGTCATTATTCAGACAGTTTATTGGCTGATATATACTTTCGGCTTACGGCGATAATAAATCAATTACGGTTAATAACAAAGTTAAGCGCTTTCGGGTGTCTTCTCTTTATCGCATCTCCCTCTCAATTAACAGCTAAAAATATCTAACAATTAGAGCATGTCGGTGCTGCACTTATATCTCCTCCTCAGTTTATCCATCGATCACGAGACTTAAGAACAAAGCAGTGCGTTTTTGGTGTGGTGTTTGTGTGGGTTACAGGGGGCAAGGGCTACTGGTCGACCCGTCTCAGGTTGGACAGCTCTGTGAGCCACGCCTTGATCAGATCGTAGGTGGAGAAGCTGATGCCCACGGCAATGGGTCCCTTGATCCAGTTCATGCTGAGACCCTTGTAGAAGCCGTTCTTGATGCCCTCCTCGCTGGAAGATAATTATAAACTCATTTATAATAGGTATAAACTCATTAGAAAGGTGTTTACGCACCGATAGATCTTTGCGAGCGTCTCCAGGATGGTTGGATACCGATCCCCACTGGCCGTGTTTACCCGCATCGTCTGCATCCTACGCCGCACAATGTCCAATGGATAGCTGGCCGTTTGTCCAGCAGCGCCTGCCGCAGCCCCGAAAGCCAGCGAGACTAGAGTATTGGGTTTATTGCTGCCGACCATTTCTGGAAATAAACAGATCATTAAATTAGTAGATCCACTTAGCATTTGGTTAATAATTTGAATGGCTTGCTATCTTTAGACTTTGAGTCATTATAACATGTTATAATTATAATTTTAAAGTTATGTGTCGATAATTATCAGCCTTAAAAACATGTACATCTGCGTGCAATGACGCAAAATGAGCATCTATTTTGGCACAAAATTGATTTTAGTCGTCTAGCATTACGTAAAAAATAATTGAAAAATATATACAAAATGCAATAATGAAAATTGGTCGTTTAAGTTAAAATATCATACCTAAAAAATAAGAATAAAGATAATCTCCTAATTCTCGGGTAAGGAATGTGTTTCTTGTTAAACTCCCACATTATTTATACATTTTTCTTAACAAATCTTGGTTTCTCACCATAATACTCCCGCTTGAGAGTCTCGTAGGTGAAGAATGAGGTGCCCGCATAGGGAATCACACCCAGGACCGTCGCCCAGTAGCCGCGGAACAACGTACGCGGACCCTCCTCCACCCAGATCTTGGTGAAGACCTGTCTCAACGTTCTATATCCCGTATACCGATCTGTGACAGCCATGCGGGCGCGGGCCAGGTCCAGAGGATACGTCAGCGACTGCGAGGTGATTCCTGCCAGAGAACCAGCCAGAAACCGACGTCCTTTGGTGCTATGGGATAAAGGATTTTATAAGTACATCTATATTTTTAAAAGGGGGTTATTACTCACTTGGAGCCATCCTTGTCCACATGCAGGATGCGACGCCACTGCTCGTGGGCCGTGAACTGTATGGCTGCGTAGGGCACGATCCTGGCCATCGTGGCCGAGTTCCCCCGCCACAGGGCCAAGACGCCCTCGTTGTTGTAGGTGTTCTGCAGGTAGCGCAGCGAGGCGCGAAACGAGAAGGGCACATCGTTGCGGATCTGGAAGTTGATCTTGGTGCGGTCCAGTGGGGCGATGACCGTCTTGGCCAGCGCCCCCGCCGCAGCTCCCGATATCAGACTGATTACCACTTGGTCGATTTTCTGGCGCACTGAAAGGACACGGAAAGCGAAATTCAAATAAGGTATTGCTGTTTTTCATAAGCTATATTCTATGTATAATTCCATACCAAAATGTGCGTCAATTTCATAAACTAATAATTGTAAATACATCAACCTAAATCATTATTTATTCCTACATTAATTATAAAATTTGGTTAAAATAGCTTTTAAGCCAATACAAAACATGTTTCACTTTGCAAATATAATTTTCATTGTGCCTTATATTTTTCTGTATAAGCCTACTACGATATAATTTGAGTTTAAGATGTGGAGTACCAACATTTAAAAAGGGATTTTAAATACTTTGGATAGTTTTCGATAGCTCTGTTTCAAGTCTTTTTAGGAACTACTATATTTTGTAAAAAATAATTTAAATTGAAGTAAAGATTTTCGCCATTCTTAAGATTTACTTACTGGGTGTGACTTTGACATTGGGCGTGACTGTGATGGCGGGTGTGGTGACTACTCCTGACGTCTCGGTTGGGGTCAGCTGGGTGCGAGATGTGTCCGCATCCTCCACGTCCGCGGGAGACGTCGTCGTGGCCGTGGACATCGTGGTCGAGAGCTGACTACCCGTTGACTTGATGGACATGGCGATGTTGGGCTTCTCCAGGAGACGGCTCATGGCAGACTCTGGTTGGGGACCTGAAATCAATTTGCATATCAATCCGAGCCGAGTACATTCTATTGGTGCCACAAAAGCAGGGGCTTATCGCTGCCACCGATAAGAGCTCAATATGGCCAAAACTAATCTAAACCATCCGAAAATTGCTTTGCTTTTATAAGACTTCCCAGCAGAGACTTAAATTGATGTGTGGGCGCAAATGGACAACTGCGGTCAAAATAATAGCAAACAACTATTAGGTATTACTGAAAACTAACTATTAAATAGAGAAAAAAATGTATTATGCATACTAATAATAGGGTAAAAATTATTATATAAAAATCCCTTTAAAATATAGTTGAAATTAAAAAATTATAGATAAATCAAAGAGAATTATTGGCAAATTTTTATAGCTGGTCTTTAGACTCTAAAATCTACTATTAGTAATTATAAGTTTGTGTGCAATTTCCTACAAAAATACCTTGATTTGTTATCAGATCCATAAGAAAACAAAACTTTGGAATTCAGTGGAAAGTGATTTTTGTGACCATTGATTAGAAACAAAAGCAAGCAACAATACTTGACTGATATTGATTGTGAAAAGTAAATATTTTGAGTGCTACTTTTTTAAAAGCAAGTGTATTTATGGTTCACAGAAAAATAATGCGATTGCGAAAAAGCATTTCGCAAGTTCATGCAAATTTTCATCTCTCACAATTGTTTCGTAATTGACAGAAGCATTTCTCCCTTGGCATAGGTTCAAAAATAGGCACTCAAAATGCCTGCAATAATATTGACCAATATATCAAGCTATCAGGCTCAATATAACCCGGCAATTGAACTTTGTTTTGGGCCCCATGTCGAGTCATTCTGCCACTGGAGTGCGAAACTTGGTCACCGATTATCAAGTTCTCCGGGTTAATCAGCTGGCAATTGATAAGATTTTCTTGCCCAGCTGCTAATTGCGTCTTACGCTAGATAGGAGGAGGGTTCCAGAACCGAAAGAAGAGATCGATCGCTCCGCTCTCCGCACTTTTTGTTTGCTCGCACCAAATGCTAAACGCGAAACCGCGAAACCGGTTGGCTCCGTTTGCTCATTATAAAAAGCAAACAGCACCGAATTATCAGCAAAATGGGTATAAGGTATATAGTATAACCTGTCTATGTGTGGCACACACCTCCAAAACAATTATCATGCCGAATATTGAAATGCGAACTGAGGTCGCCAAGTGCGTGGAACTCAACACGTGTGCTGTGGGGGGTGGTGGGTTGGGTTTCTTGGGGGCAGTTTGACGGTTGGGCGGCTGGGCACTTTTCCAAGTTTACCAGCTGAGCGCGACTAAAATTAAACGCTTTTCATTGAACCACCCGGTGCAGGAAACCTTTGAGAGCGAGAGCTAGTGCGTTCATCAACGCAATAGAAAACGAATAGAAAACTGCGGCCTTGAACGTGATTGTGGCGTTTTTATAGATTCAAAGATGGACAGTAGATATTCTCAAAGGGGAATCTTAAACCGGGAGATATCCTACAATTAATTAAAAATAGTAAGGGCTCAAAATTGTTGTTTCATATAATTTTTTTTTTTGGTTTGCCCGACTTTTTGGGTAGGTTGAATACTGAGCCTAAGAATCGAATAAGATTCGAAAGAATTCCAATTATTTCACCAAAATAATTTTTTTTTTATAAAAAACAGAGGTATGTAATATGTAAAACTTTACAGTTTAACATTACCATAAAACATATTGCGGTTTTTTATTCTTCATAATGTACAAAAAATTTTTTTTAATAGAATATTTTTTTTTTGGTATTAAAGTTATAATTTCTTAAAAATTACTTTCGGGATTTTTAAAAAAAGTTTTTTTTTTAAAACTATTCTGGAGTCAAGCCGGTAATTATATGTGATTTAATAAAAATATAATCATTTTTATTAGCTTTAAATATAAACAGTCGTTATCATATTTGATTAAATTATGAAATATTCACTGTACATAACAAATTTTTCTCATTTATCTTGAAAACTTAAGCCTCAAAAGTAGTTTTACAAATATTCCACGCTTTTATTCTGCGGCTCAACTATGTTTTACTGTGATTTACACTAAGCCCCCTGCTATCTGATATCAGCCCGCCATAAACTGCTTTGTGATAAGGAATCTGAGCTGTGGAACGCCGCTATCAACCACTGTGCACTGGATGCTGTTGTTGCCGGCGCTTGATAGACGTAAACAAGCTCGTTAGGCGGTGTTTGTGCACTTTTTACCCAGCTCTCTTGCACTCAGTCAAGGTTGAGGTTTACTACGGATCCAGTTTATCCAGTGTTTGCCAATTCGGTTCTAGCATTGAAAATGGTTTGCTATAAATAGCTCTTGGATGATTGAGGGGGGCGGGGGAGATAGTAAGGCAGCTACAACATCATTCCAACTGGACTTTGTACCCCTTGAAAAACAACTGGGGGCATGGAAATGTATGCAAATAACTCAGAAATAACACTTGCACATATATAAAATTAATTTCAAAACAATTCGATACGCATTCCTTTGTTTTAGTTTGTTGTTTACAAAGTGAGTTGGAAGTCTAATAAGAACCCTACGTGACTTAATTCTGATTGGAGGTGCGGTGGGGAAGGGAGAAAACAGCTGTTGCTGTTGTGTCTTTTATTTCTCTTGCACTTAAATCTTTCGTATAAGGAGAAAGAGGGGGAGGGGGTTTGGGGCACCCGTTTTCTTTGCAATTCATTAATTAGCTCTCTTGTTTACACCGATTAAACACTTGCAACATCTTAAAAACACACTCACACACGGACACCTTATATAATTGGGCAAAACGAGAACAACAAATTATTTACTTATATGTATATGTGAAATACACGCACCTTTGTTTTTGTTAGCACAGATTCTTTTTTCGGCCTCTCTTTTCGCTCCTTCGGCCTTGGCAACAATAACAACAACACTAAACTGTGGCTGGCGTCCCGCACTGATTTTCACTTCTAGAAACACAGGTGCTTGTTTCACTGTACCGCGAGTTGGCTTTTTTCACAATTTTAATAGTTTCCTATTTGTTAATAAACATTTTCCGCGCGATTCTCGACTCCGCCTGGGAAGCTCCAAAGAGCAATTGACAAAAACATCGAGAACGAGCGACGGCCTTGCCAGACCGATGGCGTTGCCAGAGCTGGCGAGCATTTTAACGGTTGCACAGTGGTCAAAAATTGTACCGTGAAAGCACTGAAAAATAATTTTAAAATTTAAATAAACGGTTTTAAAGAAAAAACATTTTAACAAAAAAAATACTTACAAAATTAATTTAAGTATGAGAAAAACAATATATAAGCCATTAAATAATTGTAAAATATTTAATGATAGTTATTTTAGTAAAAAAAAAATCAATGATTCATTTTAAACTTTTTAAGCATATATTAATATATTATTTTAAGATAATAAACATTTCAAATCCCAAGACATCGCCTTCGCCTCCGCGATAGTTCGCGGTCTGGCAACACCATGACTAGCTGCCGCAGCCAACTTCACGCAAGACGCACCGAAAACAAAAAACTGAAAATAATTGAGGGAAATCCATTAAAAAGCGAGCGAAAAGGACCATGAACGTAGACCTGCGATCGTACTCGCGCCACTGGCTCACGGAGTTCATCGAGCAGTACCAGGAGGAGGAGTGCCTGTGGCAGCCGAAGCACAACGACTACAGCAATCACGCAGCCCGGAACAAGTCCTACGACCGCCTGGTGGAGAAGCTGAAAGAAGTGGAGCCCAATCCGGACAGGGCGATGGTAGTCAGGTGAGAGGCCATCTAATAGAGCATTTATTGTTTCCTAAAACTATAAAGTATGCTCCACAGGAAAATCAATTCACTACGCTCTGCATTTCGGCGGGAATTCCGCAAGACGACCAGCAAAAACGACTACGAAACACGCTTGTGGTACTACGACAAGCTGCTCTTCATTGCCGACCACAAGCCCAAGCGCCACGAACTGGGCACCAAGCCCAAGCGGGAGCTGCAGATCAGCTTCGACGACGAGGAATCCATGGAATTCGAGGAGGACTCACATCACACAGGCACCCAGTCACAGCACATGGACTCCATAATTCCCACATCACCGGACGAAGTGGAGGAGGTGACGGCCACGGCCAGCAATGTGGTGGTCAGCAGCCAGGGCGCCACCCTAAGCACCATTTCGGTTACGCCCGCGGAATGTGTGACTCTGGTCAAGAGCGAGGAACACCAGGCGGCCGAGGCGGCGGCAGCAGCAGCCCAGGCGCACCAGCAACTGGTGGCCCATGCAGCGGCCCAGACTTCCATAGCGGCGGCGGCGGCTCAGGGACATGCCGTGAAGGTTCTCGAGATCACCTCCCTGGACTCCAACTCCCAGCGCGAGATACAACAGGTGGGTAACCGCAAAAAGGCAGGAGTTCCTTCATAATTGCTCTTCCTCACGCAGGCTGTAAACCATTTGGAGCACCACCAGCAGCAGCTGCACCTCCAGCAGGCAAACGGTCAACACCAAGGCGTGCCCACCATCCAAATAGGACGCGATCACTACCAGCCTTTGTTTGGCAGCGCCGGCACCACTGCCTACACCACCACAGCAGCTCCGACCACCACGCATCGGCATGACGACGAGTACGATGCGATTGGCGTGAATGTGGCCAGCAAGCTGCGCTCCATCAATCCCACACAGCGGATCGTCGCCGAGAAGCTGATCAGCGATGTTTTATTCAACGCCCAGCTGGACAACCTCACCGTCAACTCGGCCCTCACGCAGTAATCTCCCTCGTCCCTAGGATAAGTTTATGTAGTCTCTGTCTTCGCCACTCCATTCTGTGTCTGTCCCAAGCTCCAGTCCGCTGGATACTGATTGTACCATACCGTTTGTATGTAGTTTTAATTATTCTATACAATAAATAGATTGTATGTCTTAAGCTCATCACAAGAAAGGTTGTCACTCTGCCGTATTTCCTCCGCCCGTCAGCTTGTTCCACACGAACCTGGCAAACTGGAGAAAGAGGAGCGCTGCTGCCTTGAGAGGATCACTTCAGGGATTTGGATTAACGTACCGTAACCGGCGGCATGTCGATCTGTTCCGCCTCCGTGACCAGTTTCCGGTTGCTCTGCATGTAGCTCCAGCCCAGATGGATCCCCACCAGACTGGGGATCATCACGATGGCGACCAGGTTGCGCGACACGAACGAGGGATGCTTGGTCATCTCTATAAAGTGCGTTAAACGAAATTATTATTATTTAACAACTATCAAAAACAACATGGGGTATGTGACCGCATTGGGGAAAGTAAATAATCTTATCAAGAGAAAATACTAAATGGGTCCCGGGCCCCAAAACCCCGCTTGATTTGAATCATGTTTTTATCTCTCCCAGCTTGGTTCAAAGTCCAAAGTTTCGGGTATAATAATGGGAAACTGAAAGACTTTTGATTCTTTGTCTGGGACTCGGCTGGTTTTAGCAGATAAGCATCTGTCATTAGCTCGTTGCGGTTGTTGGCTTTGATAACAAATGTGGTTAGAGTAGATCAATGACATTACCCTGTTATATTGTGGAGTATATTCGTTATAGGGTAATTATATTGCGAATTTTCTTTCCGATTTTGCAGATCTTATTACTTTTATAACAAACTCTGCCTCATCATATGTAAAGTTTTAAAAAAATATTTTTAAAACGTATATATTTATCTAACTTATTCATATTTTTTCAAAAATATCTATCGTTATTACCCATTAAATTATTTATTTTTTTAGTAAATCATAAAGAATTTTAAATGTAGGAATTTAAACTGCAAACATTAGCTACTTAAAAAAAAAAAATAAATAAATTAGATAAATATATAAATCCTAAAAACATTTTTAAAAAATTTTACATATGTTAGGGCGGAGTTTTTTATAAAAATAATAACATATTTTAGATTATAATTTACAGAGACGTAAAATTATTAATTAATTTGTAAAACGGGAGGATTTATAAAACTTTTTAAAGTTCTGGTCATATAAATTATAATTAAGTATGACCAATAACTTCAGTTTCACGCTTCTGGTCACACTAAGGGTAACTAACTAACTGTTAATTGCCAGCCCACTGCGTCGCCAACTAACCTTTCCCCACATTCCCAAATCAACCCATTAAGTGCGAAATCCACACCCGTATCGTGGTCGCGGGGGAGGTCGGGACCGGGGGATTACTGTGGGGCTAAACTAGAGGCTAAGACTCGGATGCGGTCTATGCACTTTGCGCACACAACACAAGAACAACAGCAACGACAACGACACTGCTGCCAAAGCAAACAATCTGTTATTGACGTCGACGTCGGCAGCACAATTGTTGTTATTCCATTTTGGACAGCACCTGCAATTTGAGTTGTAGTTTCAGTTTTAGTTTTTGGTTCTCGCCGAGCGGACGCGCCTTTGGATAGTACAAACCCATATTATTTTCCTTATTTGCGAGTGAGTTTTCCCTCCCATTGTTTTGCCACCAGTCCTCAATCCTCCCTCTTGGCAGTGCTAAAATCGATACTGGCCGTGGTCCGTTTGCACCTGGAGGAGCTGTGGCTCAGGTAAGCGAAGTGCCGGCTGTGACCTTGGTCGCCTAACCATCCTTCCTCCTGCTGCGACACCTATCGGCCTGAACACACACAGAAAGGCCAACCAACCGGCGATGTTTGGGATCAGGATCAAAATCAGGGCTTAGAATATCACTATTATCATGTTCTACGGACGTGATCGTTATCGCCAGGGAGTTCAGTGGGGATAGGAATCAGAGCTTCTCAGGATCAGTTGGTTCAGGAAAGGAAACACAGTCCACAGTTTACTCAGTTTTTCAGGATATTAACAAAGGCAAAGTCTAGTAATCAGTAAATCTACTAATCACTGATTAGTAATCAGTGAGATTTTGAGGTGATTGGAGCCATCTATATAATATTAAAATTTCCCTTATTAGAGTCCAAGTGTTCCTTAAACAAATATAGGTAGCACTTAACATTACTCACATATCAAAATGATATAAGAAATGTTAATAATATTGATCTCATTTTTTGTTATATCATTACTTCCTGAAGAGGGTACTTATTTGATTCAGAACTTTGTAATACATTGATACTATATCATCGTATAAACCAGATGGTAAATATGGAATCAGTTTCTATGAATATAAACATTACTAATGGCTGTATTTTAAAGTACCTACGAAAATCATTTATAAAACCTGTTTGCTTCGCACTCGAAAAACATGTAACATTCATACGTAGGAACTATCAATTCAATTTAGCATAATTTCGATCTGTATACTGATATCTTTTTTGAAGTTTGTTAGCTACTAATTGACAATATTTAAGGAACTTGTTTGTGCTAATAGTTTTGAGTGCTGCCATAACCAGGAAGTAAAACAATAGTTTTCCCAGGCATATATTTTTGCTTATACCTTGTACCTTAGCGGGTTAAAATCACAGTCTTTGAAGTGGCTGCTAATTTGTTGATTAGGTAGGGTTCGATATATTACGACACAGAACTGATTGTGCTGAAAATAATAGGTGCCCTTTTTCTGACGCAAAGTAGAAGCTACTTTTTAGATCCAATGAATTCTCAGGAAATGTTTGCCAATAATTTTCTCTTTACTAAGGTATTATCAATGAAAATTTCTGTAAAATAGAGCTGTATTTGGTATAGTTTAGATTAATTTGGTAATTTGACATATCTCACTTATTTTACTGTTTTATAAATGCGGTGATATCACTAAGAATTGGGATGCCTTTATAAAACTCGTTCACTGAATAATGTTATCCTTCTTCAGCTGGTCCAGCTCCTCCTGACCATAGCCCAATAGTTCGCCCAGCACTTCATCCGTATGCTGGCCCAGAATCGGTGGAGCCGTGCGGGCATCGTTCCGCGCTTCGCTAAAGACCACCGGAGGACCCACCACCTTGACGGTGCCGTCTTTCGGATGTCGCAGGCTCTTGACCAGGCCAATGGCCTGAATGTGTTCGTCTTTGAAAACCTCAGGAATGGAGTTCACAGGTCCCACAGGAAAAGAGGCGCCCTCAAAGAGCTTCATCCAGTTGCGCGAGGTGTCCTCAGCTAGCATCTGCTCCAAGATACTTAGCAGCTCCTGTCGATTTTTCACACGATCCTTGTTGGTCCTAAACTTTGGATCCTGTGGCAAATGTTCCACTTTCAAGCGACGACACAGATCCTCAAACTGAACATCACTGCCAGTGCCCAGAGTGAGATAGCCATCCTTAGTCTTGAAACTCTGATAGGGAACTATGCTGGAGTGGGCGGTGCCCATCCTTCCAGCTTCAACCCCTGAATTCAAGTAGTTACTGCCCACGTTGAGCAACAGGGAGCAGCAGGTGGACAGCAGGTCCACATCGATCTTCTGGCCCCGTTGAGTGCGCGTCCTTTGATAGAGGGCTGCCAAAATGGCTCCGTGGGCATAGAGCCCCGTGGACATGTCCGTCACGGCCACGCCCACCTTGCTGGGCGGTCCATCCCGCTCCCCGGTGATGTACATCAGTCCGCCCACCGAGGAGGCAATCACATCGTAACCCGGCCGCTTGGCATACGGACCCACGGAGCCATAGCCCGTCATGGAGCAATAGATCAGCTTGGGATTCACCTTACGCAGCTGCTCGTAGCCCAGTCCATAGCGATCCAGGGTACCAGGCACATAGTTCTCCACCAGCACATCGCTGATCTCGGCCAGCCGATGGAGCAGCTTAGTCCCCCGCTTGATGTCGATGCAGATGCTCCGCTTGTTGCGATTGGGGGCCAGAAAGTAGGCGGCATCTTTGCTGTTCTCCAGGAAAGGGGGTCCCCACTTCCTCGCCTCGTCACCAAAGTGCGGACGCTCCACCTTGATGACCTCCGCCCCCAGATCCGCCAGCACCATGGTGCAATAGGGACCGGCGATGATGCGCGATAAGTCCAATATCCGGATACCATGCAGCGGGTGTCGCTCGTCCACATTATCAGCACCATTGCTTTTATCGCCAGCGGCTGCAAAGTTTCTCAAGCTCTGGCGGCAAACTCCGTAATTAACAAATCCCCGGCCGAATCGCAAATTCAGTGACAACATGCTGCTCTTTTGTTGTTGCTTGTGGGTCAACTAATCGCTCCAGCTATAGAACTATAATATGTGTGGAAAGTTTTGCGGAGCAACTTGAACCGCGGCCACTTTTATCGTCACTGAAAGTGGCCCTCCATCCAAAAGTCGCCAGAAGCTCGCTGTCTTATCTCTTCTTTCGGAAGGTGGTTCTCTTAAAACTCACCTAAGAGTGGGAGCTTTTTAACTATCTTAACTCTGAGATAAACAAAACTTAAGATCCCAAAAAAAAAGAAGTATAACTCTCTCTTTGATTCACCTTGGGGAGTTTCCACCTGAGTTTGCCGCGAATCCTTTCGGTTTCAGGTTGGGGAACTGCTGACCACAAGATAATGAGAGGTTAGTCATCATCCACGATGGCATATTCATTAAATACAGATCAAGATCAAGGCAATTATCTTGCTGCATTGTGTTGTTCTGTACTCCGATTATATCACCTCGCTGACATCTGGGATAGCGTGATCTTGGGCTAATCGGTGGCTGAAAGGTATTTACAAAGGTATTTATACGATAGCAAAACACGCATTTTGTTTTTCTTGAAAAATTGACAAGTACCGGAGCCTAATGTGGGGCAATTATTTCCTAATGATCAGAACAATTAAAAAGTAATTTGAATGTCGTGGCTGGGATAACTTACGCCTGAATGCTCACCATAAGTGTCAGACGGATCAGTGATCTGTAAATACTAAGTTTAGTGCTCTTAATTGATGGACACAACTGGTTCGTCCACGCGCAGGCGATTAATTAAGATTCATGCACGGAAACATAAATTTATTCAAATGAATTCAGAGTTAAGCGTTTAGGGCTTCCTAATTTGATGTCGAGTAAGATTTTACTAGGAAACTAAATCTTATCTCAATTAACTAAGGGTTTGATAGAGAGTTTTTTAGGACAAAATGATATATGATATAAAATTAAGTAATAATATTATTAAATGCTAAAGTTTTCAAGAAATCTATACTTGAATACTTAGAAATCATCTTAAAACTCTCACATTATAATACTAAATTCAAACCCATAACTCTTATGCACCATTCTTACACCGCGAAACAATTTTCTCTTGTGTAAAATTCTAGCTAATTTTAGATAATACCTGTTTCTGACTAGTCACTCCCCTGTTACCAAGTTATAAAAATAAGTTCAAGGTTCTAGTTCCTTGGAAGTGTTTAGTTCAAGCGCTGGCTTTTCCCCCGGAAACCTCGCCTCGTGGAATCAATATTTGTTTTCAGAATGACGTTGCAGTTACGCTGAGCGATGATCTCAGGTTGAGGAACTGTAACTGGCACCGGTGGGGTCAGCATACATAGCTTTAACTGCCCGATACGAAAGCTATAGCCCATTTGGTTCTCGCCGATCTGTGTAATTAACGATAGGACTCCCTCCCTTTGTAAACAAGGCGATAGCATTGCGGGTCTCGAATTCAATGGTAATCACTTGGGATCAAGAGGCCATGTAATTGACTACGATCTATAAGCATGACGCACTTGCGCTCCCTTTATGGCCACATTTCCTTTAAGCCCGTGAATGGAAATCACAATTATTATGATGCCCACAAGCCGGTCTTAAGAGAGAGCCAAAGAGAACCAGTTTCCGAGAAGATATATGTACATATAGCTAGAGCCATAGAGCTTCGTGTGAGAGTTCCAGAGATCGGAGAGTCGGGCTTTAAATACTCTGTGGCAAGCTTGGTCAGCGACTATTTACTCAGCTCGTCTCGTTCGCGTCGGTTCGGCTCGTGCATTGGACACTGGATAGTATTGCTTATATAGATACAGAAACCGAAAGCGATACCGATTTCGAAGTCTAGATGCAGATCGACATACGAGATAGATAGTGTTTTCTGAGTGCAGCAAAATGAAAGCCGCCCAAAGGCTGCGCATGCGTCGGCAGCGCCTCAATTCGGCTTATTCGCGAGTGCATCCCGCCTCGGTTATGGCCAACTAGTGCAGCCAATGCAGCCAAGACGACGACGACTATTAGCCAACTGACCAATAAGCAAAGAAAAATACGAAAATAAAAGCATCTCGTTGAGCTCGCGGTACTGGAAAAAATTGTGCAAGCCGAAAAAGTCGATTGCAGTCGTCAGCTGCGGATTGCCGATTGCAAATTGCACAATCCTGGCAACCTGTTGCTTGGCTGCTGTGTGTATACTGTGTGTGTTTGTGTGTTTACCGTGTATCTGGCAGATACACCATCCATATAGATTTCCCCCCATCCAGTGGAGTGTCGAGGAAAAAGCCTCAAAATTGCTGTGCTACTCTGTTCCAGGATCCTGGGGTACATCATGCGCCGCTTCCTGCGCTCGGCCATGATCGTCTTCAGCTGGTTCGTGGTTCCCTACAGCCGGTACACCAACATCAAGGTGATCCGGCGCAAGCTGCCGCCCATCCGGAGCCACCTGCTCGAGATACCCGCCGTCGACCTGGCCAAGCTGATTCGCACCAGAAAGGTGAGTGTTACTATCTGAAAATCCTTTTCCATACGACTAAGATAGAGCTCCATTCTCCACTCGCCATTCCTGGAAAATGGGTCACTTACGCAAAAGAAACCTGGTAAATGGGTTGGCCGAAAATATTGCCAAATCGATGGAAAGACACGGCGGCTGCCACTCAGTAGCCGTTTCTGTTTTTGTTTTTGCCTCTGTTGCCACATTTATTAGATACTCGGTGTGCAAAGTTGATTGCAGATGGAAAAGTTCGACAGAAAGTAAAAACCCCATAAAACACAATGACTTTAGTTTTCATTTTTCCACTTAAAGAGGCGCGGAGCACTGGCCCCTAACATTTCAATTAGACAAGAAAGCCATAAAAAAGGTCGGGAGTAGAAGCTTCGGTCAGCAAGCAAAGGGTTTAATACCCTTGCAGGCGTATTAAATTGCTTTATAGAGAATTGGAGAACCATATCAGAGTGAAGTTCAAAGTCAAGTTTCTAAAAAAATAAATATTTTGTGCTTACATTCAAGTCTAAGGCTGTATTAATTGATATTAATAAATGTTAAAGCTTTTTAAAAGTTTTTATAAGTACACACAAAAAAAGTATGTTCCCGTAAATTCGATATGTTCCCATGTAAATGTCAGCTAATTCATACCCACATTGTTTTTACATGAAATACTCATCAAATTGACATTAAATAATGAAATTTTTGACGATGAGGTGAGTTGAAACGAGAAAGACAGATTCGAAATTCGAACTGACGTACTTCGAACATGATGTTTACATTTCGATCATATCAATTTTACATGGGCCCCTATCAAGTTAAAATTGATCTTAAATAATGTAAAATTGACCTACGTTTCGTATGGAATTTTTTTGGGTGTATTATATCATGACAACTTAAATTGAAAGTGTATTTAAAGTTCGGAGTATTTTCTAAGCTCATAATTGGGTTACAATTGCTTTACATTACAGTTACAATTACAATTACAGCAATTTTATAGGCTTAACCATAAATAACGAAACTTTTGGGGTCAATAAGCTTGGTTCAAATGTGTAAAGTTCACCACACTTACAAGTTATTGGTTGTTAACTAAAGAAGCAAAACCAAAGACCTTGTACATTTTTTTTATAAATTCAGATAAATGATCATTAGTTTTAATTGTTGTTGCTATTGGAAGATTTTGAATAGAATTCCTATGGCGAAATTTGCCGAGCGTCTAATGGAAACGTTTTTAATTATAATCCTGTTTTTAATGCGTCTCTTCGAGAAGCATAACAAGCATTATACGATCCCAGGCGGAGAGTCTTACCGTCAGATGAAATCGAAATCAATTTGGGTTTTTTTTTTTTGGTTTCGCCTCCATTTCTACTGTCGTCACAAGCACTTAAGGCAATTGGCCCGAAACCGAGGGATATAGACAGACAGACAGACGAGGCATTGAAGAAACCAGCGGGTTAGTCATCTAAAATATTAACCAAGCGGTTTTATGAGGCGAGCAGAAAAATTTCGCAAAAGCATTATGGTGCACACAAGGCCTAGGCGTCTGGCTCTCTGCTGCCTTATCGAGAGTATATCTATATCATATCGTATCCAAATCCAGACTTTTATGAACTGGGAACTGGGACCAGGCCATCGTTTCTCAGTAAATCTCCACGGGATGTGCCAGATTTCAGCGTTCGTTGGTCCACATCCACATCCATATATCCACATCGTGTGAGGTCACCACTTGAGAGACCTTATCGTGCCACCGCCATCCGCCTTCCAGTTACCATATTTCGTTTAATCGCATTTGCTGCATGCACTTGGGCACTTGGGTAGTTGAGTTTTTAGTGCACGTCCGTCTGAAGTACAAAAGTTTTATTTTATTTAGTTTTGTTTTTTTTCGAAATTTTTTTTAGTGGCTTCTTTAACTGCTTTTGTCTTCATATATGGTGCGTATGACTGCTAAATATTATTATTTTAATTATGCTTTTTATATGTTTTTTCCCCTCTTAATTGCCGGCCGTTTCATTGTCATAGGTTAAGCATTGCCTCACGACGAGCCAAGCGTAATGATTTTGTAATTGGCATTATATCAGAACCCGCATCTAGTTAACCGATCGGCTATGTATATTAAATAATAATCGCAGTCGTTGACGGGTAGAAACTGCGCTTAAGAAAGTGATACTGCTAATTGCCTTTGTCCGTCGTCTTTAAGTGGATTTATTAGGTTTCTTTGTTTCCAAAGAGTGGGAGGGGGGTCTCAAAAGGCACTTGAGTTGATACTTCAGTTCATAGACCGGTACTAGATGGGTTATCTGAAATCTGCCCATGTGAAATTTGTACTTGAATCGCATAATTCGTGTTTTGTTTTCGTCAGTTTGTTTTGCTCTTTTTAGCACGTACTTCATATACCATATATATGCATATATATATCCGAACCCAACGAAACTGTGCCTGTGTGTCGCGATTTCTTTATACTACCATATACCATATCATACATATATGCTCTGTGTGCCACAAGATCTTTTCCACTTTGTAAACATCGCATCGAACGTCGTTGGATGGTATCGGTATCGGAGTCGAAAGCTTTTCGGTCGCTGATTTCGTAGCCCCCGCGGAGCCCGGAGCCCTCAAGACCCCATTATCATTATCCGTTGCATGTGGTTGTCTTGTTGCACTGTGTTTACCTGCTCGGAACACCCCGTCTTGCCGTCACTGATTTATTATTACACTGGAAGTCATTGAAAAAGTCAAGTAGCCTTAATTTTAATTGTACATAGGTATTATGGGTATGGCTTTTATGTACACCGGTGCATCATTTGTGCGTCGCATGAGCCTGTATTACGAAGCGAACCAAGGTATAGGGGTACCCAAATGGCCTCCGATTACCCAGATTAACTGGAAATCAAGTTCAGAGGTTAGATTGTGGTTTCTGGCTTCCATTTGATTGATATTTAGGTATCACTCAAGATCGGTTTCCGATTGCCTCTTATAAAACATATGTCTGATCTTAATTGAAACGTGTTTCTCCCATCAATTAACTAATCAGATCTTTCCACTATCGCTGGCGAGTGAGAATGTGATTAATTATAGCATCCGCTTTTGCTTTCGACTTAAAAAATGATGAAGGGTGATTTAATTGTGGCGTTTGGTGGCATATTAATAAGTTTATTGACTGATAATTCATGGGTGGCCTGCGATTCACTCGGAATCTATTCGAGAGCTACGTGTTTTGATCTATTGATCGCTTTATTATACAAATTCTTGCATTCCTGTTTTGTCGCTATATACATTTTTATCCTATAAATTAATTTGTTTGACAGCCTCTTTCGGTTTCACGGCCAGAAATTCTTTCTTTGTGAATTAATTGTGACACATGAGTGTGGAGAGCAATTAATTGAACAAAACGTGCTTTAGCCAATGGATCAGTTATTTATTATTCATCTTGATTCACACCTGTTTTGTATTTCAGTCGCTTTGACATAATCTATCAAGCCTGCGCTCTCTTGACTAGATCCATTCAAGTGATAACTTGTTTTCTAGCTTTGATTTCTACTTTACTTTGTTCAAACACTCAAGATGTTAGGTAATCCTAAACCATAATACTCCCATTATGATGTGTGATTGTCTAGTAGGCTTCAATACTTTTCTGATTTCCTCAATGCATATTTGAATAATACTTTGTTGATCGGTCAGATCATAAATTCTGCATTGAAGAGTGACGCGGAAATCAACCTGAAGGCCACCGATTGATATCTCAATTGCCACATGTCACTGGCTTATGTAGTTTATGATTCTTTGACCTGTGTGTTGGGTTTGATGAATGAATCAATTTCAAGAATAGTTCACCCCTAGAGCACTTTGTATATTACTCATACGTCATGGGGGCCACTGAATGCAGCGTGAAATGAACGTCACGACTGCAAGTTGTATTTGAGTTTGTCTTTTTATTGATTTTAATTTAACACAAATTGCCTTTCTGCTGCTGTGGCACTGGCACTGGCCGCGGCTCAATAGACTCATGAATTGATTGCTGGGAATGAGTGCGATGTGAATGTGAATCCGGGTGGAATGCGAGCTGCGGAAATACTCAAACATTCTTTGCTTTCCACTTGCAGATTAAAAGCGAAGAAGTCGTGGAAGCCTATATCGAACGATGTCGACAGGTGAGTTATTGTGGCAAATAATTAAGAATAATTAATCGAATAAGTTAATTATTACATAAATCTGGAACTCCATTTATATTCCTATTTTTAATACACTTTTTTCCACAAAAGAACGAAATTCGACTGAATCGTTAAATTTTTAATGGCTGAAACCATAAAGCTTAACGATCCTCGATAACGCGGAGAGAATAAATAAGATGATACATTTTATGGGAAAGATTTTATTACTTATAGTAACTTAAAAACTCTTTTTTTTGGTAAATGAATAAGCATTTTTACAAAGAAAATATTAAATTGTACTAAAATACAGCTTTATTGTGATGTTAATGTGGTTTAAGATCAGTATTAAATAATAATTGATCACTTTTTTGATCTATATGTAATCAAAAGTATCAGATTTAATATAATCTGTGGATCATTATCAAGTGTGTTTTCTAATAAAATAAAGAATCATTTTTAAGATCTATGGGTACTCCAAATTATCCTTAAAAAATATAAAAAAAAATAATAAAAAAAAATATAAAAATAAAGAACATATTTAATCAGAAAGAAAAGTATTGAACAAGGGATTTGTCTCCATTATCTTGCAGGTGAATCCGCTGATAAATGCCATCGTGCAGGATCGCTTCGAGGAGGCACTGGAGGAGGCCCGCGAGATCGACAACGTGATAGCCATGGGCATCAACAGCGTGGACTCCATGGAGGAGCTGACCCCGCTGCTGGGCATCCCAGTGACCGTCAAGGAGAGCATCGCCGTCAAGGGGATGACCAACCAGGCGGGTCGTGTCTTCAAAACGCCGCAGATAGCCAAATCGGATGCGCCCGTGGTGGAGCAGATCAAGCGCTCCGGCGGCATCATCCTGCTGGTGTCCAACACACCGGAGCTCTGCCTGCTCTGGGAGACGTACAACAATGTGACGGGTCAGACGAAGAATCCGTATGACCTGAAGCGCACGCCGGGAGGCTCGTCGGGCGGCGAGGCGGCCCTCCTGGCCAGCGGTGCCTCGCTGCTGGGCCTCACCTCGGACATCGGTGGCTCCTCCCGTCTGCCGGCCATGTTCAGTGGCATTTGGGGCCACAAGCCCACGCCGTATGCGGTCTCCTTCAGGGGCCACCATCCGACGAGTGACTTCCCCAAGTGGGGAGACTTCTTCACCATCGCCCCGATGACCCGCTACGCCAAGGATCTGCCGCTGCTGCTCAAGTGCATGAGCGATCCGACGGGGCCGAAGCTCACGCTGGACCGGGCGATCAGTGTGAACGGCATCCGGTTCTTCTTCATGGACAACGATGGGCCGTCCGGGATGATGCGACCCCTGAGCCGGGATCTGCATGCGGCCATCAATCGCGTGGCCACCGACTTCAATGCGAAGCGGGTGAATATACGCAAGATGAAGTGGTCGCTGGACATCTCGCTGTCGGCCATGCTGACCATGAAGAACATCGAGACCATCTACCACAAGACGGAGGAGGGCGAACAGCCCAAGACCGTGTGCAAGGAGACGGTGAAGTACTTCTTCGGCTGCTCGGACAGCATCCTGCCGTCGGTGATCTTCGGCCACCTGCAGAACTTCATGAAGATTATACCGAATTCGCGGCACAAGCACCTGGCCAGCATCATCGAGGCGCTCAAGACTGAATTCAAGGAGATGCTGGGCAACGACGGCGTCTTCCTGTACCCGACCTTCCCCAACACGGCGCACCAGCACTACCAGATCTACCACAAGCTGCTGGAGCCCATGTACATGGCCATCTTCAATACGCTCGGTCTGCCGGTGACCAACTGCATGATTGGTCTCGATCGGCGCAACTTGCCCATGGGCATCCAGGTGGTGGCCAATCCGGGCCAGGATCATCTCTGCCTGGCGGTGGCGCGGGAAATGGAGCGACGCTACGGCGGATGGGTGCGTCCTCCGTCCGAGGACAGCCACAGCAGCAGCAGCAGCAGCAACAACAGTGGGAGCAGCAAGCAGCGTGGCTAGGTGGCTTCAGCTTTATCTTGTGCGTGATTCAATTGTACTTTGTTTTGTTTTTAGCTAATTGTACACTGTCGAGTAGTTAGGGAATTTCCGAAGAGACTTTAAATGGATCTAGACAAATCACTGTTATCATCCAGAACCTGGTTGAATGGTAGAAAGCAATCCCTAGAGCAACCTCTTGATTCACACTGAAATTCGACACACACATCACACCTCAAAAAGGAACAAACATTCGGGACCTTCGAAATTAATAATCCCTCTTTCTCGCGCCCATTACCCCATTGTATTAAATTATTGTCAAAAACTCCTCAGAGCTTGTACATCGTATTCGTATTCGTATTATCTTTACCTATATGTAAATATTCGTCTAGCAGCTAAGTGTTAGGTTTATGTCGCGTCCGGCAAAGATCGATAAATATAACCAGTATGTGTATATGTACGTTTTGTAGCATCTCGTTTAAACCAACATTACAACTTTACGACTTTTGCAAAGAACCAAATTCGTTGAATAAATACGTAACAGACAAAATATTAACCGAAATTTTAACTTCTGTGGCGCAATTGCCGCCGAAAAGCAGTTGGCCTCCACTTTGCCAGTGGAAGCCATCGAGGGAGGTCCGAGTTCGAGTCCGAATCTGACTCTAAATCCACACGAGTGCTTTGGAATTGGGCCCACCTGAGCAGCGGACCCGAAGTCAAAAAATAAAACAAGTATTAGACGGCTACTAGAGACAATACACGCTCGGATACATGTACCACTTAATAAATGGTTCCACTTCGCTGCTTTGGGCCAGAGAATCTTACTACAGTCGGTGCTATTTTTGGTGGATTTTTAACAATGCTTAGAAGAAATCATTTTAATAGGTTCTAAAAAAAATTGGAATTACATCATAAATCTTTTTTTTTTTCTGAACTATAAACTTGTTTTGTAAAAGTAACGACTTGAAATTTTGCAAGAACCATAAAGATTTGTAATTTACTGGTCGTTTTGAAAAGTTATAGATATAAAAGTGATTAAATTCTCTAATTAAATAAACCTTTCTATACGAAAAAATCCAAAAAACTGAATAGTTCGAAACTGAATAGGTTCAATTAAAAAACAAAATATAAATGTTAACTGAACTGATCCCAAAAATATTTAGAAAATGTATTTACGAAAAAACTCCAAAATAATGGATAGCTAGCAACTGAATAGGTTCAAGTAAAAATGTTAAATCCAAAAAATATTTAGAAAATATTTTTATATTGAAGTTCTACTGTAGTAACTACCTACTTACTGAAAAGACCCAGAGACTGGGAAATCTAATCTAATAGCCTTAATCGTGCGCATGCGCAGCCGTTTTCCCAGCTGCCTGTATGCATTTTTGTCATTCAAGTTGCCGAATTTTGTGCACATTTTATTGGCCCGGCTAAGGCGATTTGGAGATTTCGATTTGGTGTTGTTCGCTAGTTGTTTGCTAGTTTTCTATTGCAAAAATATATACATTATTATCGTGTGCGTGTGTAAGTGGTTAGTTTTCGGCTTTTGGAGTAGCCCAAGGTTGCGCCAATATGGCTTGCGCAATTCCGCTGCTGGCGGCGGTGGCCCGAACGTGGTATTTGGCCAGAAAACTCGGAGGTAACTCAGATTCTTGCCCAAGAATGTGGCGGTCGTTGGCGTTTCAAAGTGCTTCTGGCCAATGCCAGGCGAGAAAAGTTTCGTGGGGCTGGGGCTGAGTTAGCCGACTGCATTGCCTCCAAATTAGGTGAAAACATTTTCAATTGTCTAGAGCGGAAAACGCAAGCGGCATGACGAAAAACAAATGGAAATCTCAAGTCATGATTCGGCTACCTGTCTCAGGGGATTACTGGAAGGCAAAGCCTCTCTTTCGAAGGCACTCAACGTCGCTACCTGGGATACCTGTGCGCTCCAGAGAGCCGAAACTGTTTCGAAATTGAGCAAACTGGACGGGAGCGGCGTTCCAAGAAGATACGAACTGCGGGACGGAGAGCGAGATACGGGTTTAGAAGGAATATATGTACATACATAGATCTATACAAAGGTATATGATTTTTAACATATAAATTACAAAAATACTTATATTATAACTTAAAATAATTTTAAAGATACTAATGTAGTAGAAATTATATAAACTTTCACTAAAAAAGTTTTAACATTTTTTAAATTTCTCTGTTTTTGTACTATTAGAATACAAACCAGAAATGACTAATATTAAAATTTACACACAGTTTAAAAATTCATGGATAAAATTCGCTAATTCCTAAGCAAAGGTTAAAATACTTCTAGAATAGTCTTCTTTTAATATGCCTAAATCTTAAACCGGAATCGAACAATATTGAGCACTTTAAGGGGGCCATGGCAAAGAGTATATTTATGTTTAATCCGTCCCTGATTAAACACTCGAACGGTTATCAATTTTGGCTGCCTGCCTTGTACGCCGAATTCCCCGACCTCAGCACTAAGTCGGTTCGGAGATCGGAGAAGTATATGTTGAGAGGGAGAGCGGAAATATCATTCCAGTCGTCAGCATTCCAGCCTGACCAAACCCAGAGCTCAGCCGTATTTCGGCTTCTGCGGAGCTGTGCGTTCATTTGGAAACTGAATAGAGAAGCGAGCGGTTGTGTCCGTCTCCCAGCTAAGTCCTCACTGTAGCCCCAGTCCAAGTTTGACTGTACCAATTGTAACCTTTGTAATCTGCTCATTTGAGGTGACAAATCAATTGTATATTTGTTTACCGTGATCTAAGCAGAGAGATTAAAACTGTGTCGATTACCGTGTTAAATCAACTAATAACCAGTGTGATGTTAACCCCGTAAGACTCAGACACGTGTTGCCAAAGACTGTATTCTTTGGTCAGCACGCTTTGAACTCAAAACTTGCAATGCCACGTGTTTGCTACATACGCAACGTGTTGGCAAAAGCACTAATTTTATAATATAATACAAAGGTTATATGTATTAAACATAGATTTGGCTGTGATGGACACAATTCTTGCTCGCTAATCAGTTAAAAAAATTACAGAATTACGTTAAAAACTGTCGATATATTTAATACTGGAGCTTCTAGTCCAGAAAAATTATTAAAAGTACCTTTCATAAAACTAAATTCAGGAACAAGGGATTCTAAGTTGTACTTATGCGGGCTAGCATTTAATCTTTAATGCCTTAACATTAACAAGTTTGCGATGAAAGAAGTAAAACGGAAAAACAAAATGAATTGTGAATCATGAATTATGAATTATGTGATGGCAGAAGACGGGGGCCGTATAGCTAGCACTATTTCTCTTTGACGGCCTGCGTCTTGCGGGGCTTTGGCTCTGGTGGATCGATAAGATTGCCGTGGCGCACCACGTCGATGTGGCCCAGGCGGATCATCTTTTCCTCCCAAACGGAAATCGCTTTTCTGCAAGGCATACAAAGATGTGTGGGTTATAAATCGACTCGAAAGTAAAATGGGTCGTACAATTAATTAATAGGTGTTAACTAATATTTGTAGAACTGAAATGAACGGGGTTACTAGTAAATAAACTTTCCAAAGCTTCTAGTCAAATATCCAATAACAAGAGAAAAATCATCAAAAAATCACGTGTGCTTTATAAAGCACTGAGAGAAAACTACATTACAAAATACTTAAAACAAAATTGTTTTAAAATCAGGAAAAGAAAACCCTATATTGGCACTTGAAAATATATAAAATATAATTATTTCTTGAAATTTAAGTTTTTGGACTCTTGGGTCAACATTTTTAGGTAGTTCGAGCTTTGATTCAATTAAAATTTACTAGAAAATCTAACAAAATATATTCCTGATTTAATTTTCAAACCTTATTTTGTTAGAATTCAAACTTATAATGATTATTATTATTATTATATGCCAAACAAAAACAGAAAATTGTTAAGAGATCTATTAAAAAAGCCAGGTTCCACATGAAAACCCTATTCATACGTTATGCATTCTTAAGAATATGCCAAAAACTTGAATCCCCTCCCATAAACTATTCCTAATACGACCACGCACCTGTAGAGTTCCATCTCCTTGCGCGACTCCTGCATGTAGACCTCCTTCTCGGAGTCGGAGAGGCGGGTCCACTTGGCCGTAGTCTTCTGGTGCCACTCGCGATACGTCTGCTTGGCTCCTTGCGGGGTGTTGGTGCGTTCGCTGGCGATGAATCGCAGGAAGGCGGAGGCGGGCTTCTTGGGGCGACCCAGCTCCTTCACCCGCTTGCGCAGCTGGCGGCGCTCCTTGGCGTCGACGAGGTCCTGCTTGAGCTGCTTGATCTCGGCGCGCTGTTCGTCGGTGAGGGTGGCATCGTACTTGGTGCGCTGCTCCAGGTAGATCTGCTGGTCCTTCTTGAACTCGGCCTGCAGGCGCTCCTTCAGCTGGGCATCGGCATCGGACCAGTTCTTGGACAGCTGGCGCACCGCCTCAATGGTGGTGATCTTGGGATTGGCGGCCATCAGCTTGGGTCGCTGCTCGCGCATGAAGCGGAAATAGGGCGTCAGTGGTTTCTTTGGCCGCGGCGGGAGTCCAACCTGCTCCTCCAGCGATTTCGACTGCGCCGCCGGGGTATTACTGATGCCGGCGGCTGCTAGGGGCCTAGGGGGTGTGAGGGGTCTGTGGTCGGTGTCATTGGCACGAGATGGAGCACTGGGTGGCCAATCTTTGGCGACAACTTGCCTGACTTTGTTCATCAGCGAGCCGATGAGGCCGCCGCGCGAGGACAGCAGCGTGGTGGTGTAGATCATGGTTCCGTTGGTGATCCGGCTTCTCCTTGCAGTAAGTTAATCGATCTACTCCAAGGATTCAATTTTATCCAGTTCAACAGCACGGCGAACTTGTTGCTTTTACAGAAAATAAGTTTTACGTAAAAAATGCGGCATTCTCGGCGCAGTGCTGCCACCTGGTGCGTTTCTTTACTTTGGGGCTGCCAGACCGCCATGAGCTTTTGTTATCGCCGCTTGGCCATCTCTATTGGCAGCCCCTAACCTGTTTATTTTTTATTGTTTTTTATCTGAGTAAAAACATAGAAAACATTAGATAAATACACATCAGAGCCTGCGACAAGATGACCAACAATGATGCGGCGGTGGAGGCAGCCGGCTCCAGTCGAGCTGGCGGCAGCAAACAACAGCCCAAGCTGGAAATCACGGAGAAGGTGCGTGTCCTGTGCCTGCATGGCTACCGCCAGAATGGAGATGCCTTCAAGAACAAGCTGGGATCCTTCCGCAAGTTCGCCTCCAAGTATGCGGAGTTTGTGTTCATCTCGGCGCCGCACGTGGCTGCTGCCCTGGAGTCGGCGGCGGAGCCTGTTCCGGAACAGAGGAGCTGGTGGGCCAACAAGGACGATGGATCCTTCAAGGGGACAAACAAAGGGGGACCCGCCTTTGGCTTCCAGGAGAGCCTGCGCCTCGTGGAGGAGGCGTGGCGGACACAGGGTCCGTTCCAGGGGCTCCTGGGCTTCTCCCAAGGCGCCTGTTTCGTGGGCCTCATATGCGGCCTGGCCAAAAAGAAGCGTAGGTCTTGAATATGTCAAAAAGAACACCTTTAATATATCTGAACTACCCACCCACAGTGACCTCCATCCGCCCAGAGTTTGCGGTGCTCTCCTCGGGCTTCCTCTCCGGCAGCCTGGTGCACATGAGCGCCTACGAGGAGGCCATCAGCATACCCACGCTGCACATCTACGGCCAGACGGATGAGATCATTCCCAAGGAGATGAGCGAGTCGCTGGCGGCGCACTTCAAAAACGCCGAGCGGCTGGAGCACAGCGGTGGCCACTACTTCCCGGCCACGGCGCAGCAGAAGCAGACGTTCATCAACTTCTTCCAGGACCGGCTGCAGGAGTATCTGGAGCACCAGGAGCTGCAGCAGAGCGGCAACGCGTCGTTCGTGGACAGCGGAGCGGAGGACGACAACGATGCGGAGGTGGCCGCCATGACGGCCGAGCTGGACGAGAGTGATTAGCCGATGGACGGGGGATTTTTTTTCGTTCGTTTTTTTAATAATAATTAAATCTTATTATTACAAAAATAATGATTTGATTATAAATTATAATATAATTAGAACCCAATATTATTTAAATATTCACTCTGCTTACGAAGGATCAGGCGCGGATCGCGGGGTATTCAAAATTGCTGCACGTTCGCTCAGTTCGCACATTTACTTTTTTATGACTTTGTGTATTTTCTCAACAAATTCGTATAAATTCCATTAAAAAGAAACAAACAAGTGGGTTAGGGTAGGGGTAAAATTAAAGCCGAATATTATAAATCCCATTCCAAAGTACAATTTTGTGTTGGAACCATAGTGAATTGTTCCTTGCTATAAACAACGAAAAATGCATATTTAGCTATTGCGGCTGCGACTGCGACTGCAGTTGTTGCAGGTAGGCCGGGGAATCGCAGACAGAACTCCGATCTCTCTTCCGTCCGGATTTTCGTACATTTCGTTTGCGGGGGACAAGCGAGCGACAGTGGTAGTAGAGTCTCTGGATTTAGCGGATTTAGTTTGTCTCGTTTTGCTGCTGCTGCTGCTGCTTCTGCTGTTGCTTTTGATGATGTGTTTGCTGCTGTTTGTTGTTCTCGTAGGGGGTGATTGACTGACTGACTGATTGCTGCTGCTGCTGCTGCCGCTGCTGCTTTATGCAACCTGCTCCTGTCCGTTCGAGGCCTCTTGGTTTTTCATCACTTCGGGTAAGTCTGGTGGTGCCGAGTAGGGTGTCATGTCCAGTGTCTCAAAGTCGCCCACCTCGTTCCTGAAAGAAGAGAGAGCCAGAAGAAGCGTTTGTCAGCTGTAAGCCCGTTGTAAGCGGTACACGTGCGCCCGCCTTTTGTCCGCTAGATAACCCACAGCCGGCTTATCAGCGACTCTCACCTGAATGTCAAACCCAGCTGCGCCGGAGCCTGCGCCTTGGCCGTGGACACCGTCACGCCGTAGTCCTGCAACGTGCTCTCGTCCTCCATGACGTCGTTGTCCTGATTGTATAACCGCTGGTCCACGGGCTGCACCTTCAGTATGCCTGCAATCGTTGGCACGGACGGCGCAATGGTCAGTTATGGAGTTACCCAATAATGCTTGTGCTCTATAAATAGAAGCGCGGATCAACCAACTCACCCTCGATCATTCGCTTCAGCTCGGCCACCGTTGTGTTCTCCTTGGCGTCCGTGAAGATGGTGGTCTTCTGCCGCCTGATCATGAGGAACACGTCCTGTAAAGAGAGTGCGATTCGCGTTCGGTCAAAGTTCAGTGGCACAGTTTTTCAGTGTGTCATGCTGTTGGGCATGGCCATCGCACGGGCGCTGCCTACGCGGCTATGCAGGGATATCGCTGGCAGTCACCTCTAGTGATGCACTGCATCCTGGCTGGGCTGTACCACACACACTCACCATGTTGCGGAGTTTGTGGCGCTGGCTGGGGCTGCTCGGTTGTGGGTTAACCAGGTGGCGTTGGCGAGCGGTGTGTGTGCGGCAACTGACGGCGTGGGCGGCGCTTCCTTTGGCGGTTGCGGGCGTTCGTTGTGCGAGCCTGGAATTTTCCCACTTCTACTTCGCTTGCACCACCACCGCTTCTGCTGCTGCTGGGCGCTTCTCTTTTCTCTCTGTGTCCCGCTCGACCGGAGTTGGGGGCGGGCGCGCGTGGGCGTGGCGTGCGGTTCGCGGTACGGCTGGCGTGCGTGTGTGTCCGTGTGTTTGTGCAACAGCTTCCTCAGTTGCCCCGCACTTGTAGGTTTTCGTAGTTTTACGATTTTTCCTGGCCTTTTTCCTTTCGCTGCTGCTTTCTCAACCAATTAGAGCTGGGCACTATCGATGGCACTATCGATAGTATCGGCCTTCGTCACTGTTCTCACGACCCTCGCGAAACTATCGATTTGGTTTTTATTCAAAAATTAATTTAAATTGACTTTTTAAATTAGAGGATTTAAATATTTTATCCATATTAAATAATATAATCAATCCAAAATATATACAAAGTATTAAAAAAAATATATTAAATAAATTAAAGTTGTTATATAAAATTAAAAATTTCCAAGAGAGCGTATATATTTTTTATAAATTTAAATTTAAATTTTTTTAAAGTAAATATTAAATTTTTTTTTATTTTCATTTTTAAATCATTTTTTTTTTTTAATATTTAAATAAATACCTTGTGCATCCCTGGTACCATCACAGAAATGTACTAAAAAATCCCGCAACAACTGTCAGTGTCACTTTTCTCGTTTCGCCTGTTTTATTTGCCACGAAATGGTTTTGCTTGATAATTCGAACGTAAATAAATGGAAAACTATGTATACAAGTGGTTAAATAAGCCTATTTCCTTACAGTTCATCCTGCGGCTGGAGAAGATTGCCAATGCGGCCAAGAAGGACTCCTCCTTCACGCTGACGTTCAAGCGATGTGAGTGGTGCCACCTGTAAAAACATGGACTTTGGAGATTAACTAGGGGTTTTTTGATTAATATTCCCTAGATGATGGCCACGATAAACCCGTGCCGAGAGCTGGACGACCCCCGCTGCCCAAACCCGAGACCTACATGTGCCTGATACGAGCCCAGTCAAAATCCCAGAAGGTAACCTCCGATCGACTGAATCCCCAAGTGCCTCTTTAGTAACCCACTTCTCCGGCAGATTTCCACCGTCGTCCGGCAGGAGGATGTGCCTACCATGATGGGCATGTACTCGCAGTTCATGAAGAGCAAGATGGACGGCCTGAAGCGGGTTAAGAAGGTGAAAAGCAAGGCCAAGGCGACAAAGGGTTAATCGGGGAGTAGATCTTAGCTAGATTTTATTTGACTGTTAACAGGTCTTTTGTTTTAAATGCATCATTTTGTACTATACATTTGCTGGCTTTTATTGGTTATACATAAGCGTCCTTAATCTGGCGCAGATCGAGCAGCCACTTGGGCAGTTTTTCCTCACGCAATCCGTAAATGAACTTTGGTTTTATCAGGTCCACCAAACAGTAGAGATTCATATTCACGGTGGTTTCGTCCAAAAGTTCTCCGTCTAAGTAAAGGACATCGATTCCTTGGCTGAGACCACTGTGAAAGGATCCATGGGCCTTGGGCAAGAAGTCCAGATAGTCGGATAGCTGGTCCACAATCACATATCTTGCAATGCCATCTACAAATAGAAATGGTTAGGACCACGAAAAAAGATATAGGCGAATACTAACTGTCTATATAGAACAACCGCGACTCCAAGCCATTTTCGTCTTTTCCCCCTTGTATCAACGTAATGGTGATCTCGGTTTCATCGTACACTATCTGAGTGGGTTTATTTGGCTTGAGGATTTTATAAGAGCACTCCTCTGGAAAGCTGGAAATAAATAGCTCAAGAGCTTCTTGCTCAGTTGCCACAACGAATTGGCACCAATTTTGAGGAATTATGGGATTATTGAAGAAGGACGATGATAAGAGTAACGCTCCACGGTGCTGGAATGGATATAGTGTTGATAGTGTTTTTGAATATAGGGGTAAAATACGCACCTCTTCGAATATGCCATATTCTTTTCCCCTCTGCAGTATTAAAGGCTGTCCAATGTCATTTAGAAACATTATTATTTATTATGCGCCAAGTGATTTGGAAAAATGTCTAATTTTTTGTGTTACCATTGGCGACAATTAAGAAAATCCCAGTTCGCAAAAAGCGATCTTGAACTTTGGGATTTTTGTTTAGAAATCTACCGCAAAATTCAAAAATATTCAATATTTCAAATATTGAAAAAAAATTCGAAAACATTTTTAAATTGGAATAACCTTTTACTAAACATACAAATTAAGAATTATTTCCATATTTCAAAGATCCCAGCATTTATCCCATTTCTCCATATAATAAGAAAAAAACAACATTTTAGCTTTATAAGTATATGGGTTTTCTTCAAACTTTTCGTTTTAGTTAAACGTACATACTGTTTGTTCTATATCTATCACAATGAATATTTGTGTCGCGTGTGTTTCAGTGTGAGATGCGCTTGTCTTTGTCAAAGAATTTGGATCACAATGGAAACAATCAAATTGACTTACATATGCTAGCACTTAACTCGTCACGAACAACTCTTCACGCATAAGTTAAGTGTAAATTTAACCAGATTTCTTTTTGCTTTTAGAACAAAGACAGTCTTTAACAATATCCGACGGGATCTGCAGTTGCGTTCCCGAACCCTGCTGCACACCCGATATTGCGATTTAAATGGTTGCCAGTTACGCGACATTTTGGCCACTGATGAGCAATATGTGCGTAAACGCTGCATAGAGATGATTACAATGGATAACGTAGGGGGAGATAAAGTATATGGAGACGTAAAAAAGATTCAATCATCCCTATTCATGTACAATTGGGTGGATAAACCCAAGGTGCCGGTGTACAACAAGAAAATGACTACAGCGCACGAGAGTGCGCATACAAATAATAACAAATAACTATCACACCTGATCCCGCTTTCGAGTCCGATCGAAATTCAGGTCCAAAACATTGCAGTTTCACAGATCCATTACGATTAAACCCAATTTGAAGGGAACTGGGAACAGGTCTTCATAACTTAGGCGCCGAAATTAAATTAAATTGGTTAATTTGCATAGGTAACCGTGTTCCAATCGAGCCTGCTAAAGGACCTAGTTGAAAGTGTTGTAGCGCAGGTTGCTATCCACATCGCCCACGTTGCCCCCAAAGCCCGGACTGGGCGGCAGGTCCTGGTCCGACATGAGATCTGGGCTGGACTGCGAGTGGCGCCGCTGACCCGGCCACGTCCAGGCATCGCGAATGCTATCGATTAGGCGCTGCGGGAATGTCTTGTACTCCATGTCCACCGACTGAGTATCACCAAAGTTAAAGTCGGCCACCTCAACAGTGAAGCTGTGGAAGAAACAGGTTGTAGAAAGGATTTTCTATTGATAAGTAGCGATTCCTCACCGATTTCCCCGCTGAATATAGTAAGACACGCCGAACACAACTAGAATTACGGCTACCAGAGTGCATGACACGGGCACAACCACGACTGAAAGCTGCGATTGGCGCTGGGCTGCAAGGTGAAATAAAATATATTAATTATATATATAAAGAAAGTTCGGATATGATTTCACCCACCTTCATACATGTTCATGGTGACCTGGTTAAGGGTTTGGGAGACCGGATTGCGTATAAAGAACAGAATGGTCTTGCTTTCGCCAAAGTAACGAACGTACTCATATGAACAATTCTCGATTGGGTCATACCGTTCGCAAGTCTCATTGCCCGTGGAGTTGTAAGGCGCTGAAAGGAAAAGGTATTAGATTATAAATTTGAAGTATACCAATTTAAAGCTTATTTACCCGTATAAACTTGAGTGCACAGCTCAAACGGAGGCGATCCCTTGCAATTGACATTGAGCTTAAGTATCTCCCAGTGTTGCAACCAATTCTTGCCCGTGGTGCCGAAACCGGTGATGGGATCTAAAGGGTATTCAACATTGAAAATCAAGTAGTCGCTAATAAAAGTGATCTGTACAAACCCTTGGATACTATGCGTTTCTGGAAGTAGCCGTATATCTGCTTCGGATCCTGGGCCACATACTTTTTGTTCACACAATCGAAAGGCGGCTGAGTGCCGGGCACCACTGTGAGCTTGGACAGCCTTCGCACTCCCAGCGGATTGACCAGTGCCACGGACACATTTCCGGCTGAATCCCTCTGCTGCTTCAGAGCGTTGATGAGGTTCAGGCCAAGAATAGCGGCGTTGGCGTGCATGGCCTGCACTAAATCACGTTTGGACCGCGCCGGTGGTTTTGGCGTAGTGCTAGTTGTTGTAGTTGTGGACGACGTTGTGGTTTTAGGGGTAGTCGTTGTGGCAGGAGTTGTAGAAGTGCTTGTCGTTGTTGCCGGAGTTGTAGTTGTGGTTGTGGTAGTCGTTGTAGTGGTAGTGGTTGTTGTTGTGGTGGTGGTGGTCGTAGTTGAGGGCGTTGGCTCCGGCGGCACCTCCAGCGAGGCAACCACTAGAGCCTCCACATCATAGTATTGCTCAGCTTTCGGATATGAGGCCAGATAGTCCAGGGAATTGGACATGCCAAGATATGTACAGTTTTGAAACCAATACGTCTGAATGTGATAGCCCTTCTCGCGCAGAAACGAGAGGTCCGCATCGGCCAGCACTATGCTGTGATTCACCGCCTCCTGCGTGGACACAAACTCGTGAGGCCGCGTCACATTGCTCTGAATCAGTTCCAGACTGCCGATCAGCAAGTTATTCAACTGGATACCCTTATGCGCCATGGCCTCCGTTATCCAGAAGAAGATGAACCTCTCCACTTCGACCTTGATGAGAAGTGTCCCTGGGTCCTCCCGTGTGTAGATCGTCGTAAAGTAGCTAGTGGCGTTTTTCGTTTCAATCACCTGCGAGCACAAAGGTAATTGACTAGTATAATTGGTAGCAGGTTTTAGGCCACTCTACATGCAAATTAATCCACAATAGTAACCACCGAATGCCGCTGATATGGCCGCGTACCAGGCACAATCGTTAAAACTGTCGCTGAATAGTAATTGTGTAGAATTACCATTCAAATGACGCCATATCAATTGAAGCCACATGGCTGAGATTAGAACTGGAAAAGCGGTCGTCTGTTTGCAAGCCTCAAGTCTGGCTTAGGGTTTTAAAATAAATGTGTACTAAGTAAAAGTACCCTATCATTAACTAAGTGATATTACGTCTGAACTCGAGAGACTTTCTTGCATTCTAGAAGTTCTAGGAAGTATACTACATATTGTAGAGCCCATAATGAAATAATATTAAAATTAAATTCAATATTAAATATGTAATAAAGGAAATTTACATAAATAATTTGTTTGAAAATTAAATATATTTGCCCATAACAGATTCATCCTCAATTGAAACGGCTTCCCTTTTTTAATAACTGCTGATCTAATTGAAATGAGATTCCCGGAATAATTAATTTCCAGAAACTGTGATAGCCTCAGCTCTTCCTAGAAATGTGTAGTATAACGAATAAGCACTCAATAAAAATCAAAAAAAAAAAGAAGACTAAAATTTAAAATTTTTGAATTCTTGAAACTTTGAGAAATTTGTAATTTTTAAAAATGTATACATGTAGTAAACATATAGTATATATAAAATTTTTAATAATTAGAGATTAAAAAACAAATTTTAACTTTCTGAATATATTTTAAATTTACTGATAACTAAAGGTTTATGTGACCAGAAGCTACTCTTTCTACTTAATGGAGTTCTAGAAACTTTGATAAGCAAGCGGAATAACTCCATTAACCGATAACGAAACCCTTTAAGATAATTGCAGATAACAGATGTGTGAATTCTTTGTGCTCCATTGTGCTTTTTGGTAGGTAGACCAACTGAAGCCAACTTTTCCGACCTGTTTTATGGGCCAGTTGAATGGGGCGTGGACCGTAGACTCGCTTGCATTTGCATCGGTTAGCAATTAGTCATGTCACTCGGTTCAGAGCTTTCTTTCTTTGTTTGATCACGTTCTGGGTGAAGGAATTCGATGTGGAATCCTTACCTTTTTATTGTGGGAACTGTCTGTCCAGGTGAACCTGTAGGGTTTACCCTCGGCAGCCGGTTTATCGCCATCGAAGAGTGTGGCGGAGACATTGATGTAGGATCCGATGAGTGCCTGATCGGGTGCTGTGATGACGACCGTGTAGCAGGAAACTGAAAAAAGTGGGGAAATCGTTAGTTAGTTTTATAGTTTTAGCCCGGAAATGGATTTCACCTCCGCTACTCATTATCCCCCATCCAAATCCATTAACATTAACCATATTTTTCATACCTGTCTGCAGAAGAGCGTAGAAAACCAGTGACGACGCTATTGGCGACATGTTCGCCATGCCGATTGGAATTTCCCGTCCACTCGATGCTTATTATGGAAAATCACTTGGGAGCTCCCCTTCCGCGAATCCCCTCCCTTACCATCAAATCCGTAATCCAATCCAAGCAACAAACAAAACTTATAACGAAAAAAAACAAACACAAAGGGGTGTCTCACTTTTCCCAACCCGATACACCCACTTTCACGATCTATACTCTACGTTGAACACGGTTAATTGCTTTCGTTTCGATGCCGAACTATACGGTTTTATAGTTCTGTTGAATTTGCGGCGGTGATTCTATTATTGCGTTTTTAATTTGTTCTACAATTTTTTTTTGTGAGTAGTCATTAGTGTGGCCAGGTGGTAAGCTTGAAAATGTACTAAATATGGTCACAATGCAGGCACTTTACACTAAATATTCCCGCCTCTTTAGAAATTCAAATTTGAACGTAAAAATAAATTAATAATTATTGAAGTAATTTTTATCATATTTATGGTTTAAAAATATATATTTTTTTATTTAATTATCTCTACAGAACTTTAACATAATAAAGGGGTTAGTAGGTATCAACTTGCTAAAAATATTACCGTTACGTAGATATAGTACTTTCCAGGTCCTTAAACAAATTTCTATTATAAAATAATAATATCTTTAGCACAAAATTCCAGCATTTGCAGAATAAACTACTTTATTTTAGTTATGATTGTATGGCTATGAAATTTAGCAAGACACTTAGACTTTTCCCCCTAAAGAAATAAATAAAATAAAATAGTTTACCTTGTTAAAATACTAAGTTCGATTTATTCGTTAGTTGTAAATACAATAATCATATATGTCTGCGTACATATGCGTGTAGTTGTGTATATGTTAATATTTGAAGTAAACTTAATAGTACAAATGAAAGACAACGAGATGAGAAAGCAATAATTACTTTGGGATTAGCGAACCGCACAGAATTCTCAATACATTGCTCGGCGGCGGCGCCGGATTCTACTTCTTCTTGCTCTTGCCAAGGGTGAGCGTGTGGTGGGCGGTGGCCAACTGCTGCTTGCGCCGCTGGAAGTCGAGGTAGTCCTCCTCGAGCGCCTTGCGCGACTCCTCCAGCTTGCGCTTCTCCTCGGCGTGGTCCCGCTTCAGCTTCTCGAACTTGGCGTGCAGGTCCTTCTCGCTCTCCTTCAGCTCGGCCTCCTTCTCCTTGACCCGCTGCACGAACATCTGGCGCACCTCCTCCTCCTTGGACTGCAGCTCGGCCAGGTGATTGGAGCGCTTGGCCTCGAACGTCTGCTGGAACGAGATCGGCTTGTTGTCGCTATCCACATCGCTGAAGCCCATCTGCTCCAGCCGCTTCTGGCGATACAGCTCGTAGTGTCGCGTGTGCGTCTTCTCGCGCATATCCTCCATGTTGGTGCGAATAAGCATCTCGCGCAGCTTGACAAAGTCGCAGTGCGTCTCGTTCTCCACCTGCACCGTGCCCCAGGGATACTGGCGGGCGCGGATGAGCTTGTTGCCCACCTTAATGAACTCCGTGCTGCCGACGACGGCGAAGGGAATGTGCGAGTTCATGCTGGTGTTCGTCTCGGCCACCGTCTCGTCGTCGGTGGGAAACTGATAGATGTGCACCCCGTTGGTGTTTAGCTCCTGGATGATCTTCGCCTTGAATCGCTGCAGCTCCACCTTGGAAATGGTGTCCGCCTTGGCGATCACCGGAATGATGTTGACCTTGCTGTCCAGCTTTTTCATGCACACCAGATCCAGTGACTTGAGGCCATGCCCGGTGGGGCAGATGAAGTACAGGCAGATGTGGATGCGGCTGTCGTGGCACGTTACCAGCGATCGCTTGATCTTCAGCTCCTCCTGCAGATAGTTCTCGAACTGGGCGTCGATGTAGTCGACCACCGCCTTGAACGAGTCGTCCTTGTTGATCTGGTCGCCATAGCCGACCGTGTCGCAGATGGTGAGCTTGAGCCGCACATTGCTCTCCTGCAGCTCGTAGGTGTGGGCCTTCAACTTGACGCTGGGCAGGGTATGGGGGCTCGGCGTGGACTCGAAGCTGGTGTTGAACAGCGTGTCCATCAGCGTCGACTTGCCCAGACCCGTTTCGCCTGCGAAGAGGAAAGATTTCGAAATGGGGGTCAGATTGGTGTCAGATTTCGGGGGGGATTCATAGCCCAAGTGGGCTCAATTGGCCCTAGAAGCATTGCGGCATTGGTGTCAGGGTGAAATTGTAGAAAGCGGCCGAGGAAATCGATTGCCGGCCACTTTGCATACTAATCGTAGCTGGGCGTCTGGTTATTTCAATTGTTTACCCGCATTTCGGTATGTAGGTGATTCACTTTATCTGAGCAATGCACTCCAACATGAGACACTTGAGTACATAGCACAGCGGTGGCCAAATCGATAGCATTTTTAAAGGAGTTTTAGACTGAAGATATTTTACTTTACTTTGTAAATTAATAATAATAGAGTCTGAATTATAACGTTTTCTATATATTGATTTACTGTCATTAACCTTTTCTATAATATTACTATTATGATTTCACCTTAGAAAACATAATTGAAATAGGAGAAAGCTGATAAATAAATAAGTGCTTATTGTAGTAAAGTGTATTCAATGAATTAAAAAAAATTGTGTATTTTTATTTAAAATATTGTTGTTGTTTATTTTGTTCACTGTTTTGTGTGGCCACTGTAGTCCTTTTAGTTTGGACACTATTAATCTGTACATAATCTTTGAATTTAACGGCCGAGTTTAAAGTTAAAGTCATAATTATTCTATGATTGTTTCCTAGTTTATGATGGGTATTTGAAAAACTTAACTCAATGCTATTCCCTTGGCCGCCACTGTTTTTACATGCAAGCAAAACTTCGGTTGATTCACTGTGCCGCATACACACTCACACACGGAAAGTGCACCCGCATATACACACCTATACACATGACGTTGAAGACGAATCCGTTCTGGACACTCTTGTTGACCAATTGGTCCGGCAGGCTGTCGAAGCCCACGTGCCCGGACTGCTTCAGGTTGCGGAGGTGCACCTCCTTCTTGTTGACGAAATCCACTTCGGCGGACATTTTCCAATAATCCAATCAAATAATCCAATAATCCGGCACAGATCGGATCAAAAGTATCGCGCAAAGGCGTCGCCAGCGAGTGATAGTATGACCAGACGTCAAAATACCAGCGGCTCAGAAAAGTGTGTAGATTTAAATATTCCTGAAAATTAATTTAAAATATTTTTAAAAATTTACTCACGTTTAAAAAATAATTAAAATAATTTAATTATAAGTAGCTTAAATATAAAACATAAATAAATATAACTTTCCCAGCAGTCCGGCAACCTTGGCCACCGATCCGGCAACACCACATTGCTGATGTGTCTACAACTGTCAAAAGTTGCATGTTAACCAAAAGGCGAAAGTTGAACTCCGAAAATTAAAGATATTTTAACTCTAAACTAAACGGCTGATTAACCAGGATGTCCAAGGACGCCAATCCCAAAGAGGCGCTGATCAAGGCGGCCTACGCCGACGTGCACAAGTTCGGCAACAACCGCGAGTTTGACAAGGCAGTCAAGGCAGTGAATCGCAGTATGTTTTGGGGCTGACAAGGGATTTGACCACAAGTTTATCTAATTAATAATCCTTTACAGTTCTGGGCGTGGCTCCCGACGATCCCACGGCTCTGCACTGCAAGGTAGTGTGCCTAGTGCAGTTGTCCAAGTTCGAGGAGGCCTACAAGTTCATCGAGAAGAACCGCCTGTCCTCGTTGGCCTTCGAGAAGGCCTACTGCGAGTACCGCCTGAACAAGCAGCAGCAGGCGCTGAAGACCATCGATGATGCGGGCCTGCAGCCCCTGCCGGACAACCTCAAGGAGCTGCGCACCCAGGTGCTTTACCGCCTGGAGCGCTACGATGATTGCTTGGACTCCTACCGCGACATTATTAAGAACACCAGCGACGAGTACGAGGACGAGCGGCGCACCAACCTGAGTGCAGTGGCCGCCAATTTGGCTGTGGACCAGGCCAAGGAGGTGCCCGAGGTGCCGGAGGACACCTACGAGCAGTACTTCAACAGCGCCTGCATTCAGGCCAATAGGCAGAAGTACGCCGAGGCCGAGCGCAAGTTGCGCACCAGCGAAAAGCTGTGCCGTGAGTTCCTCGAGGAGGAGGGCGCCTCCGAGGAAGAGATCACCGAAGAGGTGGACGTCATCCGCGTCCAGCTGGCCTACGTCCTGCAGCTGCAGGGCAAGATCAAGGAGGCGGCCACCATCTATGCCGACTGCCTGCGCCACAAGCCCAAGGACGCGGCCCTGGTGGCCGTGGCCAGCAACAACTCGGTGGTGATCAACAAGGACCAGAACGTCTTCGACTCCAAGAAGAAGATACGTGCTGCCCTGGCCGACGCCTGTGAACCGAAGCTCACCTCGCGCCAGAAGCAGGTCATCGCTGTCAACAACTGTCTGCTGGCCTTGTACACCAACGCCGGCGACCAGGTGCAACAGCTCAGTCAGAAGCTGGCCCAGACCTACCCGCAGGTGGAGTTCGAGGCGCTGCTGATTCGCTGCAGCCAGCTGGCCAAGGATCGTAAGCACAAGGAGGCCATCGAGCAGCTCCAGAAGTTCGCTGCAGCTCATAAGTCGCACGAATTCGTTAGCAAATTCGCCGTCATTCAACTGCAGCTGCTTCAGGTAGAATCTAAAAAAATATAAGGAAATTTCAAGGTATAAACTTAATCATTTCTCCACAGGGCAATCGCAAGGATGCCATTGAGACACTGTTGTCTTTGGGAGAGGCTAAGTACAAGCCTGGCGTTGTTTCTGCTTTGGTGTCCCTTTACCTAGGCACAGATAACAAGACGGCAGCTTCGGCGCTGCTAAAATCGGCTGTGGACTGGTACAAGAAGAACAACGTGAGCAGTGGCGATCTGTCGGACATGTGGCGCCAGGCGGCCGAGTTTCATTTGCGTGGCGGCGCTTCCGAAACGGCTGCTAGCTCCCTGGAGGAACTGCTCAAGTTGAATCCCAACGACACCAAGGTTTTGGCCCAGCTGGTCATCGCCTACGCCCAGTTCCAGCCCAAGAGGGCGCTCGAGCTCAGCAGAAAGCTACCCAAGCTGGAGACCCTGACTACGGCTTCCGAAATCGATGCCCTGGAGGCGGCCAACTGGGTGATGTCAGCCAAGGCGGCCAAGAAGTCGGCCAATGCCAAGATCGAACCCTCGCCAAGTACGCCCATCGAGAAGAAGAAGAACCACAACCGCAAAC
Source organism: Drosophila mimetica (assembly GCA_037075245.1). Lineage (NCBI taxonomy): Eukaryota > Metazoa > Arthropoda > Insecta > Diptera > Drosophilidae > Drosophila > Drosophila mimetica. The sequence continues at coordinate 13,862,422 of JBAMCH010000023.1, forward strand.
GAAAGGGCAAGCTGCCCAAGAACTACAACGCCGAAGTGGCTCCCGATCCGGAGCGGTGGTTGCCCAAGTACGAGCGCACTGGCTTCCGGAAGAAGCGAGGTGGAGCGCGAGGCAAGGATGTCATCAAGGGATCCCAGGGCATGGCTTCAGGAGCAGCCGATCAATAGTAAGCTCATTAGATAGGGAATCTATAAAGATTATGTTTCCAATTTTATCTTCTATTTACAGCGACATGTCCAACCGCGTTAATCTGAGCAAGAACTCCCCCGTCACGCCGGTTATCCAGGAGACTACTCCCGGACCCAGGCAGCAGCACCGCAAAGGTGGCCACAAAAAGAAGAAGGGCGGCCGCTTCTAGGTTAACAACGACCATATAAAATGCCTTTATACTTTCGAACGCTAATTATACAAACCGCTTTTGCATGTTAACTTATTGGCTAATTTTTTTAACTTATTAATATGGGTTAATTGTTGTAGAAAGCAAGAAATAACTTTGTTTTTATATTTATCTACCATTTTTTATGATTTTGGAAAGTGTCACAGAAATCTTTTCCAACCGAAAACCATTATGGTTCTTACGTACATCAATATACATAACCACCTCTTTGGTTGGTTTGATATTCACATTCAAATTTTCTTGCTTCCTCAAAAATCAACCTACTCCAAATGATCATTCATCATTGTCATCATCCGCAACCTTACTCTTTTTGCCATCCGTGGGAGCCGGAGGTGTGTCATCCTTTCGCGTGTCATACGAGTGATAATGCAACGTTCCTATCCAGTCGAGCATGTTGCGCTGCTCGGCCTCCGTTTTGTAGATCTGGCTAAAGATCTCCCGCTCAATGAAATCCTGTACTTGCGCCTCCTGCGCCTGCCAGGTTAGCGGGTTGTGAATGCCGTCCTTGCCGTAGCGATCGTTGTAGCGCTCGTAGTGCACAGTGTCCAGGACGAGTCCCAGTCCCGGTGCCATCGGCAGGTCCAGGCGCTCCTCGGTTAGTGCCCTCTCCAAGCTCGTCGTGGTCGTGTTGCCTCTCACAATGGCAATGGCCAGACCGACCATCTTGCGGATTTGATGCAGCATGAAGCTCTGGCCCTTAACCTTCAGGGTGACGAACTCTATGCCCTGGGGGCTCTGGAATGGCTCGCTGCTCGTGAAGGACATGATGAAGCGCTTGGACGAGGGATCCAGGAAGCTCCTAAACGGGAAGTAAACCTTATGTTAGTTTTATAATTTGGGTATAATTGTAACTAGTTTACTTCTTGCTGGTGAAGTTGTGAAAGTTCTTCGTGCCCTCGTAGAGTTTTAAGGTTTCTTTAACTTTCTCTAATAGCTCTGGGGAAATGCGAAACGTGTCATGCAAGTCCTCGACCTTTTCTTCGCAAGATGCAAAGGACATGGTAGGTAGTGTGTAGGTGTAGGTCCGGGCATTGCACTGATCCTTGGCATTGAAGCCCTTGGTCACGCGCTCCACGCCAAAAAGACGAATCTGTTCGGGGAGATCGGCATTGAAGGCCTCCAAGTCCAGTTCCTCAGCTGTAAAAAGAGATGTTGATTAATATTATTAATAAAAACATGAGAAAACTCATCAATCCTCTAGAGTATGAACCCCAAAACTCACGCAGCTTGACGGAGCACACCTGGCGGGCGGCGGAGACGCCCTTGTCGGTGCGGGCGGCCCGCTGGAAGCAGGCAATCTGCACCTGCTCGAAGCTGTCCTCCGTGATCCACTTGTGCTTGAGCATGGCCTTGAAGAGCTCCTCCTCGATGGTCTGCATGCCGGGATTGCGCTGCATCCCGTAGTAGTTGGCGCCGCAGTAGCTGAGCAGGATGGCGCTCTTCTTGCGTTTGATCCGCTCGGCGGGATCAAAGGGTGCCCTCTTCACACCGTTGGCCGCATCCTTCTCGTCCTGCTCCTTCCAGTCAACCCACTTTTTGCGCTTCAGCGTTCGCTTGATCCGGTTGGTCTCCTTCACGGCCTCGTCGTCCGCCTTCTTGGCCTCTTTCCTAGCTTCCTTCTCCAATTCCAGTTTGTCCAGAGCTTCTGACATGGCGGCAGCAAAGGATTTGTGGCGATTCCAGGGATTATTGAGCGCTTTTAGGCGAACTGTTTGGGTTACTAACACTGATTAGCCGTTGGATTGGAGGATATAGCAGTAATAATTAACCTGCCTTGGTGTAGTTGTTAATTAGCCGGCTTAAAAACATTAAATAAACAATTCTTAGTTCAAAGTGGAGGAATTCCCACACGTGTGTTGCTGCTGCTTCTTCTTCTCCATGCTCTGTTACAGATCAGCTGTTCTTTAAAAAAATTCTGATTGTCTCTTTAATTGGTTTCTTTTGAAATTCTTAATTTACAATTAATTTATAAATTATTTTTGTTAAACAAATTTATTTTCTGCCTCTTTTAATTCAAGATTACTTAATTAATTCTATTCGACCGCAAGTTAGGCGCCAAAAAGTTTACAGTTTTTATGTTAGGTAACGTAAACGTAATGGTTTAACAGAGGTGAACACGTAACAACGTAAGTTACAAAGTTTTAAAAAATAGGCTTTAAATTCTATAAAAACTAGTTATTTAAAGGCTCTAAAGTAGGTAATAAATACCAGCTATTTAAATCTAATCAATATTTATTCAAAAACTTAAGAAAACAAAGCGTAAATAAAACCGCGGCTGCCACCCATCCCGTTTAGTGTGACCTTCGCGCTTACGTCGCCACGGCCGTGTGTAACGGCCCGCGGAATGCCGACGCACTGGCAACGCCGACATGAATTAATTGAATCCAAAATGGCTGAACATTTTTTGTACAGAAGAAGCGTCCAACGAGAGCAAACGCCGTGAGCCCGTGTGTTTTCGCAGAGAATTACGGCAATAAAAGCGCATAAAACGCGCACTCGCAGCGCGAATAAACAATTTGCAGCCGCGTGCGGGCGAAATGCCGCACAAATCGGTTAAAAAAGTGTCGGCCAGACGGGAAAATAGCGAAATTCGAGCGAACGTGTGTATGTAAAGTAAAACGAAAGTTGTGGATGTCGCTCTGCGCGAAAGAGAGGGCAGTATATGTTCGTACATATATATTTTTGCAAGCCGAGAAGTCGAAGGTGAAAAGAAAATGCATTAGCATCCAAAAACAAAAAGACGTTTATCAATAAATCAGCGAAAAATCGCTTGTGAAAATCTTATATTTTGCTTTTCCCAACGCCCCAGCGTGTGTGTGTGTCTGCGCGCGCCACTGTGTGCGTGTGTGTGTGTGAGCATTGGAATGGATTAACAAAACCAATTACTAAATTCCAAAACAATAAAAAACCACAACATAATAATGCTGTTCTAAGGAAACACAGCTGTTGATTAAGCATTCGGTCGTTCGGTCAACCAAAATCAGTGGCTATAATTAGCACGCCCACATTTACGAACCCCCCAAAGCAAGAGAAACGCCGCCCACGCGGTAAAATCGTAGGATATTGCCGATATGGATATGGATTTGGAGCAGCTAAAGAACGACTTCCTGCCGCTGATTGCCGGCATCAAGCAGGAGCAACTGGACGCCGTGCCCACGGATGTCCTGCCCCAGATGAGCACGCCCAGCACGGCCAGCGGAGCGCCCACCACCTCGTCCCTGAGCTCCTCCTCCCTGAGCCTCAGCAATCCCTGCGACAGTGCCGAGAAAAGGGTGCGTACTTAGTCTTAGTCAATAGCTTACCTGTAATCACCGCTCAATTGAGGTTAACTAAAGCCGCCTAATCACACGTGCTTTCGCCGCTGATAAGACGGCTAATCGGATCGTATATCCCGCTGCTTGTCTGTTTAGTGTAAAGTATTGTTTTGGTTTGATTTGTGATGCGCTCGTGCTGTGTGCGCTCCTTATCAACCGTTTCGAGTCTCGTGCAAAAAGCATTTGTTATCTTTTTCCCAGGCCAAAGCAAACAAACGCCAGCACTCACACAATAAAGCGGGCAGACAAACAAACAGCAGGCAAATGTAAGTGTGTTTCACTTTCGCGGCCCAGTCCCAGATTTTACACGGAGAGAAAATAGGCATGTAATGGTGTATATTCTTAAATGAGATAATTTGACTTGTATTTAATTGTGTTACATTTCTGACATTTTAATTTAAATTTAGTATGATTTTAATTTAACATTGATATGCATAAATATATTTCCAATAAAAAATATGTAAAAATAAGAAAAAAATAAATTATTTCAATTTCGATTTAGATAGAAAGCACAATTTACATAAAGTAAAAATAACTTTTGAGATATAGTTTAAAATTAATAATATTATTACATTTTTTGGGCAGCGAAATGATTAATTCACGAACCGAAATAACAAATAAAAGTTAAAACACTTTAACTTGATGTTTTAAGCTGAATTTTTTGCAGTGTTGTTAGTTAAAGTCTCGTGCCGATGGGCTTCGTTGCTTCTGTGAGTGCGAGCGGAGCAACATGCTGGCTAGCGGTGGAGATGATCTCTTTTCTGTCTTCCATTGGAACTCGAGATCAGCTGCAGCTGCCACTCGCCAGAAGAGTGAGAGTGTGTTTGTGTGCTTTTCTGTTTGCTCTCCGTCATGCTTGAGCGGCTCTTTTAGCCACAGTAGAACCTAACTAAATGCAACCAAATGGCTCGTTATTTTGTGTCACGTTTGTAAGCAGGCAGATGAATTTAAACTACAATATAGATTAAGTCTAGGATGTGTTTATTAATAAAATATAACATATTCCTAAAAAAAAGTATTATTATATTAGAAAAAGTTTTTTAATTAGTATTAAATCTTTTTAAAATCCTAACAATTTTGTTTATTTATAAAGAACTTTAATACTTCTTTAGATATAGATATTTTACTTGCTTAAACAGATTTAATGTATTTAAAATGTACTGTCAAGTCATATTAATTGGCTCACCAAAACTTGAAATATATTTTTTGTACCTACTCAAAATAACTACCATAATTGCTATTCAAATTGGGCAATTTTAAAGCTTTTTATAGACCTTATTACAATTATCCACTAATTTAACATATAAATAAAATGTAGTTACTTAAAAAAATGTTTATCAATCATGAAGACTACTTTAGATAGTACTAATTGGATACTTTTTATCTCTTATGAGTTAAGTAAATCCAAACACGTTTTAATTTAATTAAATATTGCTCTAGCTTAAACTTTCTATGCGGCATGTGATGCCTTTACTTACGGAAGCCTGACTGTATTCAAGACTCGAACTTTTCCTCTTCTGCTGGCCGTGCAAATAAATGTTTGCCTTGAGTGGTGGTGCCTTTTGGAGTGGCCACTCTCTCTCGAACTCAAACAGGGACTGGGAATGACATGCACTCATTCAATCCGTCCGTCAATCATGCAAACGATTGTGTTTACTGCGGTCGGTGGGGGCACTTAAGGCCCCAGACTCCGGGACCCATCGACCCGTCGACCAGTCGCAGTCGCAGTCCCAGTCCCCCAGATCGCCATCGACCAGTTCCGACCTTAGCCCTCTAGCTGAATCCCCTCCGGATCACTTAATGCCCATTTCTGATGTGGGCAAATTGTTTGTGTAACCTATCAAGTGGAATGTACTTCTTCAAGGCAAGGTGTGGAGTTCAGACTGGCAGATGATGTGGATTTCAACGAATAAGTTATAAATTTATAAGAATACTGGGGTTGTTTTATAGATACATGCTTAACACAACATCTATTCTTATTATCTACTTAACTTATCCTCATAAGTGTATTGAACAGGTGGCACATTAGGAACATGTGTTTCTAGCAGATGTTTCTTTCTATCTCTGTAAATAAAGTGGATAGTTTTGAAATAAATGGGTGAAACTAGCGTAGAAACACGAAGAGCTAATAAATATTCATTAAAAACACTCATTCAGGTGATCCTTTCATAAGTTTTGTATGATAATTTTTATTTTAACAATATATTTGTATTATTCATCAAATAATTTGTTTTAATTTATGCAAGACCTAACAAAGCTGACTAGCTATCATCAAAATTATTCATGAATACATTGAAAAGCTTATTAAAAAGTAAGTTTTATGAGCTACAAAATTCCGGAAATCGCTTTAACCCTGGCTAAATATAAAAGCAACCTTTTTAATTTTTAATATATTTCCATATATAACTAAGAACTAATTAATTACTGTATATATTCATTTATACATAGAGATTTTTAATAATTAAAAGCTCTTTATTTATTATTGGTACGATGGGGTACATATATTGAAAGCACTTTCGAAGGTTTTCGGTTTCAAAAGCCATTATACCTAGGGGGATTTTGAGAGCTTCTCGAAACGGCAAACCATTCAAAATCACTGAAGCTTAACCGAAAAAGAGAAACCTATTAATCTTTCGCTCCTGTCAAAATGGCGGCTTTTTTGTCATTAAAAGTGACAGCTGCCCGTTGGCGAGTATCCATATGTCATCCTCCAAAACGCTGCACCTCAATGCACTTTTCCAACCCCCGACGAGGCCATATTTAATACTGCCATAAATACATACAGACGTTCGTTAGTATGTGTGCTTCATGGGGCATGCGACAGGTTGTAATTAAATTGCTTGACACCGTAATAAATGGAAACCCAAAATCATACGACGCCATTTTGTTAGATACCGACGGAACCGACGAAACGAATTCTTAGAATTCGCCTTTAATGATGTACAATTAACTCTAATTTGATGAGAATATGCAAGCAAAGCAAAACGAGGAGAAGGCAAAGTGCCGATGGCCAGACGTCGGTGCCAGGGAGCCCCAAATCCCCTCCGAAATAAAAGTCGTTAGGTGCACGGAAAAAAAGTCAAATTCAAAGTAAAGTTTCTAATTAACTTGATTACCCTGTGCAATCGGGGCGGATAGATCTTGGAAAATGCTTCTCTTTTCACTTTTCACGGGCTACCTGCCTCTCACGGTTAATAAACCTTCACCTGCCATCCTCGGACCGTTTCCGTTGTTGATTTTTTCGAAATGTCTGTCTATTATAGCACCCTACAGTCAAGCATCCCTTCAGTGACTTTAAAAGATCGACCATTATGTTTCTAGACTATTTATTCCATTTTAAAACAGTGTTTCTTATACTAATAGTGGTCCGAATAATATGAAATTTGGTATGTGGTTCGGAAAACATAATCAAATATATCATATTATATCTTAAGGTAAAATATAAAAATCTAGTTAGTTATTCTGATAATCCCAATGGTTGCTAAAACGTTTCCCTAAGGACAGGACACGTATGCAATTTCACTTTATAAGAGTTTTTCCCGATTTTGCCTACACCTGTTTCCTTCCCATTATCAAAAACTACTTGTCATTGTTATAGTGCCATCTGTTGGACTACATGATTACAATTTAGAAAATTGCTTTTAAATCGGTGGAATAATTGAACTTTTCGAACCTATTTGCCGATAATTTCAAACAGAAGGTTGTAATAATTTTGCTTAAAACGTAATAACGTAATAAACTGGATAGGTGGTTCCGTTTAGGGAACTTTTCCTGTTTATCCGAGAGATACACATTTTAATTGCTTTTCCCGGGCAGTCGGTGGGCGTAAGGCCGCCCTAATCCATCCATCGGCGTCCAGTGCGTAATTAAAGTTGACTGCGACTGCGGGATCAGTGCGGATGGATGGCATGAAATTGGGAGTGGTGTGGGTGTGGGTGCGGGTGCGGGATGGCAACATGTGTACGCTGGTCGCACTCCTGTGCGGGGATTAGGTGCTACACAGGACATAATCCGATCACAAAAAGAGGATTATAACGTACAACAACAAAAATTGTGCAGTCTGACGGCAGTGGCAAAAGGAAACCAAATTGACGTTACTTTAAAGTGGAGCGTTTTTCTGCCAGTGGAGAAGGATGAGTATAAGGGCAAATGCAGACGACGGGATATTCATTCGTCTCTGGCAAAGTTTTATAAGCTGCATAAGTCCTGAGAAACGAGAAAGTCTGATTTCCTGCTATCCTACGGCAACAGCAGCCAGCAGATGTAAGCAGATATCCAAGAGCTACGTCAGCTTGTTTGGCTGTTCAGCTGCTCAGCTGCCGCCTCGCTGTCACGCCCCCAGATACGCCTACGCCTACGCCCTAGTAGCATATCGGTTATATGTGCTATGGCTATTCCTGCAACTGGCGTCGTCGTCACGATATTCGGGCCCCCTGCTGACTGGGAAGTCTTACCGGTTTGTGTATCTACATCTCTGCGGGGAGTCGCCATTTTGGAAAACACTCGTACTCGTACTCGTACACTCTATCCAATCTATATATGTATATATGCGATATGTATACGTGTCTGCAGATGCCATGGCCTCCGGGAGCAGGAACAATTGCATCGGGCACAAAAAGAACCGCAAACCGCAGCAGCAGCAACAGCAGCAGCAGCGCCAGCAACGGCGGCTGTGACGGCTTTGGTAAGCTCCAGAGACCGAGGGCCACCGGCTCGTCGGACCAACGCAACCACAACGCCCTGATGCCCCTGCCATGGCCACCAGCCCAATACAACCCAACCCAACCCAACCCAACCCTCAACCGTCAACCGTCGTCTGCAGCAGCCCTGGGGTCCAAAATCCGTGGAGTGGACCAACCGACAGCTCAGTCCGTTCATTAGTTTGCGGTTTCCTGGTTTCGTTTCGGTTAGCTCCACGTCTTTGGTCTCTGGCTTCCCGGCGAGCGATTTTCAATTTTGAATTTATGCTCGCAACATAATTGGGAATAATAATTATTATACCTTTTTGCCTACAAACAATCGAGTTTCTCCAAACCAAAACTCTACATAACCTCACTAAACCTAATATTGAAGTTCATTTAGACTTTAAAATTATAATGATGATCCTGAATTTTCAATTTTGAATTTTTTCTCGCAACATAAATAGGAATAATAATTATTATACAAACAATCCAGTTTCTCCAAACCAAAACTCGACATAACCTCACTAAACCTAATATAGAAGTTTATTTATACTTCCAAATTATAATGTTGATCCTGGATTTTCCATTTTGAATTTATGCTCGCAACATTATTGGGAATAATATTTATTATACCTTTCCGCCTACAAACAATCGAGTTTCTCCATACCAAAACTCTACATAACCTCACTTTACCCAATATTGAAGTTAATTTATTCTTCAAAATTATAATGATGATCTGATGGAACCAAAAAACATCAGACTATCAATGTCTCACAGCTTTCTTCCATTGTTCTCTTGTGTCCTGATGTTTTCTTTTGTTTATATTTAATCTGTTTCTTGTTTTTTAAGTAAACATTTTATTATTGGGCCAGCAAGCAGCTGTGTAAATAGACTACAAATTGCGAGTTTTCCATACAAATGGAGTACAGCTCATTAGATATTAAGCAGATAATGATTAACTGCTGGCCTTGAAGCCAAATCGTAGAGCATTGAACCGCCTTTAAGTTTCCTTTGATCAGAGAGGTATTACGATAAAGGATCCTATCGATCAACCCCACCCTTCAACCCTTGGCTGTCATTGTAATCTCAATGAATCACTTTATTACCGCTCGTTCGGTGTGTCATTCTGGGTAGGAACTTCCACTTATCAGTGCCCCATTATGGATTCCCTAATGTTGCCAACAAAAAAAAGGGTCTGTCAAATGATGACATTTCTGTGAAAAGCAATTTTATTTACATAAGCGCCTAGTCGACGACGACGACTCTTCCTTCGGTTAGGACCTGCAGTTTGGCAGTTGCCACTGCTTTTAATGGGTTCCATCGATTTTCTCGTAAAATAAAGCAAAACTTTTCTGTTCGTTCTGGCGTGCCATTTACGATTTCCATACAATTAAATCTTTACGACTGAAGCGATGTGGCTTGAGACTGAGACATTCGGGCAAAGCAACCGAAGGATACAAAAGTATAATATTTAATGGGTTCCGTCATAAACACAGCACCGTTTATGGGCGGATCTTAAAATATAGATAGCTTTCCGAATTTTCCAACAAAATACGTTTCAGTACGGTTTTCTTAAGAATTCCTTTAAGAAATGACTCAAGCACTTGAAATTATCTTGAGGTATACTGGGAATTCGGGAAATACTACGACGTATATCTAGAACGAAAACTTGGGGATCTGTTGAATTTTTTCCCAATCCATGTGCGTGTGTGTGTGTATCTGCGTTAATCCGAAATCGTGATTTTTATGGAACCATTTTTGTAGCAATTTATATATTTTTTTGGTCGCTTAAATTGCGTTATGAAATGTAATGTCAGGTCATTAGGGTCTGTCCATTAGGTGGGTTTCGGGTGGTGGTTCATTCCACACCCCTGCTCCTCCATCCTCCATCTGCTGGGCGGAAATTGCAGCGACGTTGGCCGGATATGTCCGCGATTAAACCGAATGGCCAATGGCCCAAAATGGCGTTGCTCCTGCTCGTTTCATCCTCCCTTTCCATTGGTAATAGATACGAATCCGATTTGAAGTCCACGCCACGATTTGGTATTCGAATTTGGGTACGGATTCGGATTCGAATGTTTTTCAATGCGTATTGGATATTTACAAATTTGATTTATTTATGTTGTACTCACGAATTGGGTTCTGTTTAAAATGTATGTACCTCTGGCGGTGGCCCCGCCATTAATATTTATCAGCTGCTGCACCTTTTCCGACCCTGCAACTTGGTCGCTGTTCCCGATGGCGTCGCATAAATCGCAACAACTTTTGGCCCGACACGCCCCCGTCCAACCAACGCCCCTGACTTGCTCGGGGTTCACTGGGTTCTCTGGGTTCCCTGTGTTCCTCCCAGGTACAATCAAGTTTTTCGCTTTTATTATGGCGAGTATAATATATTTTATACGGCTCTATCTGCCTCCGTCTTCATCGCTGCTCCCCTCATCGACCTTTCCCACCGATTTATGACGGCCATTTTGGAGATGTGTTGTGTCTTTGAAATTTTAGTTTATTGCAAAGTCTCATAAATATTTCAAGAGCAAGTTTCGTCTTTATCGTTTCGAGGGATTTAATGGGGGATGGATGGATGAAAGAGAAAAGTATCATGAGGTTGATGTACTTTGATGTGCCAGCCTGTCACCTGAGTCCCACTTTCCCGCAAAGAAGTTCGTTTGAGTGCTTTATAGATTTTTCATAAACACGATTGCACACTTAGTTTGGCGCTGAAACAATTTATAGTGCCACTTCATACGTTTTGGAAATACCCAATGGATGATTCAATCGATTCGAATCGATTCCCACTTGTCCCTGATCTATTGAACCTTGGTCGCCATTAATTATCGTTATCATATCTGGAGGCCATAAATATTATGGCCTGGTACCCATATTGAAAATCCATGTCTTGCAGCCCCCGAGAATCTCGGAATTTATGCACTCGCCTGTACATATCTGGGGAGCATTTCCAATTTGATTACTTTGATCAGACTTAATGAAGCGGCGACCATAACGACGGAGCATATCGAATGGATCCGCCGTGCCCAAAACGGGGAACTGTGGCGAATGAACCTTGGAATGGAAAGCGTAGCGAGCTGCGTGCAATTAATTCACATTTGCGTAAATTATAAATTTAAATCATTCCCTTTAAAGGCACCTTTTGGTGGCTTTATCAAAATAAACCCGGGATTACTTTGCCACTCTTGTATGGACACACACTGAAATGATGGATTGAAGATTGCACCATTGTCCGAGCAGAAATCCTAAACGTAATTAATTTTCAGCTTTTGTTGTATCAAAGGATTTTCCTGCTGTCCGAAAGTTCAAAGGACATTCACGAACACGCACATATGTGTGTGTGCGCCATCTGATGCCTGCCGTTTTGCGTTGTAAATTTGCAAAATATTCGAAATTGATGTAGGAGCAACAATAAACAAGCGATGGCCGGCCATCATCAACCGGCATCCAGCCGTCTGAAATCGGAAGAAGCCCAGAAAGGACCAGCAGCATGGGGCTTCGTCTCTATCTGCCATCGCCAGGACGACCAGCAGGACGACAGACCTCCCCTGATGCACGTCTCATATTGCACTGATTTATGGCCTGGCCAGCGGGCGGTGGGAAATGTGGGTGGAGGGTGGAGGGTGGAGACCCCCCCAAAAGTGCAACACGAATGCTGCACTCAGCCACCCACAGAGACTTTCCCCAAATTGCATTTAAATAAAGCTTAATTAAATTTTAAGCCTACCTGAAATTTGAGTGACAAGGAATACCTTTTATCAGGCCCGAACCACAAATGGAGCGATGATTGCCAACAGAGAGGACGAAGTGAAAGCCATTTTGGGGATAATAATGCACATGTGGATTGCTTCAATGAATATATATTAAATATATATAGCAAATAACGAAGCTATGCATGGAATTGAATATAATAAATATTATATTCATTAAAATATAAAAAATTGAAAATTTTAAAGATTCTTTTTGAGTTGGTTCATATTTATAGTTTTAAATAGATTTTAATTTCCAAAGACCCCACAATTAAACCGCAATTTAATTATACTTGCTAATGGATAATGTGAAAACGTGTCTACACAAAAATAATACCTATTATTAGTTTGGTTATTTCTATCAACCTGTTTTCAATCGGCACTGATTTAATGGGAAATTAAATGTTTTCACTAACCAATTAACACGATTTTACAGCCCTGCTTATCTGCATTCAAACTAAAGTGGCAATCACATTTCCCGATAGACTTTTGAACCCGTAGCTCTTCCTTAATTACAAAACTTTCAGAATCACGCAACAGGAGAGTGTGCGAAGCCGCAAAATTAAAATACTGCTCTAATGGCTGATCCTACACCAATTTAAAGGTATCGCAAAAACTAAAAGGATTGCATATCATTGCATTGTATGCTCCGTTTAAAAGTTATACCGAAAACAAAATTTGGGGGGGCTAGTCGAAATGAAAATTTAATTCCGTTTGTCAGTCTGTAGCAAAACTTGTTTTTAAAGTCCTGAAAATTTGATATGTTGTTCAACAGCTTGATAAAGTTTCTTATAGTTCTACTACTTTTGGAAGAACACGCTAGTTTAGCGGGAAAACAGCTATAAATAGCTCGAATTCGGAAAGCCGTAACTTCTGAACTACTGAAGCTACAGACTTGTGCAAGGCATTTTGAAATGCTATATACATGTAATTTGTGTAAATGCAATAGTTAACAAGTTTTTCACATAAAAACACATTTTTTTGTAAAGTTTTTTTTTTTTTTTTTTGTATTGTATATTTAATATCAAAAATATTTTTATTTTTTATCAAAAACGGCTCTGCCGAAAAAATAAAAAATTGATTCGGTACAGCTGTTTCAAAAACTAAATATTCAAATGCACAGACTTTCGCCCTTGAGGAGGCTTTTCCCCTGGGGAGTAATTCCGCCATATCCGAAGATCGCTGGCATTTGACACTGGAGAATTCGTTCTGATGGAGGGCCGTAAACAATTTAATGGAATTATGGCGGCCCCAGAAAATGGATTTCGAATGTGAAATGTGTCTGAAAGTTGTCGGTGTGTGGACTTTTAACCGATTCTCTACTTGTGACAGCGTCAAACCTGTGGAAAAAAAAGAAAAGCTGAGAAAAAAAAAGAGAAAGGGGAGAGAGTGTGCGAGCGAGACGGGGCGAGGTGTGCGAGTGAGAGGGCGGATGGCGAACAGGGGACGAAATACAGTTGTGGAACTTCTTTCATTTAATTTCAGCAACAAAGTTTTCTGTGTGACTAACGAGACTGAAACTTTTTCGAAAATAAATTTGAAATTAAATTTCGCCAAAGCCTTTTAAAGTCCGTTGCCAAGCCAATCGGGAGAGTTTTCTGCAGCGGGGGAGAAACTTTTTTTTTTCACAATTTACTTTCATCAAAATTACATCAATCATAAATGCACTCATTCATTCGTTGTCATGTCGCCATTCCATCAATTCCCATTTCTAGAGCTTCGTGCGGATGCTTTTTGTATGTGAAAGAGTCTAGTTGCCACTTTTGTTGTAGTTTCTGCTGCTGCTGCTGCTGGGCCATCCTTTCAGCAATTTCTAATTGAAATTGATTTAGAGCTATTTTTGCCTTCGACGTTTTTTCCCCCTATTTAAGTTGAGTTTCGTGTGAGCGTGCTGTTTTTCGATGTGCGTGGCATAACTAATGGTCTACGTGATTTCAAGCTATCGTATAATGGAGGAAAAATGCCAAAAATTTTAATGGGTTAAAGATGTAACAAATATGGCTTTGTTTACGTATCTAACAACTTCATCTTAAGGCATCGACTGAATTGCTTTATAATGCTAACAAAAAAAATATATCTGTTTTTAATGATTAGAAATCACAAATCTTAAGTTGGAACTGAATAAATTAGGACTATTTGTGAATTCCCCTACCTAAAAGCTCAAATTTAGAGCTACAGGATGTTTAGATTTTCCTCGGGTCAGCTTCATTTTCCATTCGAGCGACTCGGACGATTGAAAAATCTATTAATTCGCATTACTTGCAGAAAAGCATTCTTTAAATTCTTGCCACATGCTGCCCGGCCATTTATTCGGATGGGATGCTACGGACATAGATATATACACACAAGTTTTTTTTAATGGTATATATAAATATATATATATATGCATCGCATTGTAGGTGCGGGCCGAGAAAACGAGTTTGCTACCCGCTTCAAGTTGCGTCAAGTCATTGCGATGCGATGGAAACATGGGGGTAGCAGCTGGTTTTTCGCCACATTTATAATGGCCTGCTCTCTGTGGGCCAGTGCCGCGGGTCTTGGGCAACTCTAAGTGGGTTGCGCGGCACCGATCCGAACCGCCGAATACTACCCGAACATCGCCGATCCGAGTCCGAAGCAAACCCGAACCCGAACCCGTGGCGAGAAGCTGGCGGAGATGGGGAAGAGCCCATGATGAATGGCTTTCAAGTGGGACGCAGCCTTCCGAGCACCCAGCCGCCTCCACAACGACACGCCCTGCTCACCGCTCCACTGGTCGCCCATTTACAATGTATGCCAAAATAATAGACGTGGGAGTTCTATAAGCCAAAAACCAATTCATTTACCTTAAGAGTGTTATTTATATATTAATATTTTTCATTTAAACTAAAACCAGTTGATGTTTTAAGAAAAAGATGTTTTTTTTCGAGTATCATAAAATTTGTTAAAAATCTATCAAGAGTTGCTTAACTCTTTTTGCTTTTTGTTGAATTTATATTTTATAACGCTCATTTAACACATTTAATTTTTAGTTATAAAGAAAATTCCTATAAATTTGGAAAAATAAAAAAAATAATAAAAAAAAACTCTTGCCAGGTGTGGGGTTCGAACCCACGCTCTCTCACGAGAACCAGAGCTTAAATCTGGCGCCTTAGACCGCTCGGCCAACCTGGCTGTGCTCGTTCCTTTATAAAAAGTACAATATAAGCAGCTGAAAATAAACAAATTGAAATTAAATTCAATTGTTTTAAAGTTGTATAAAATTAAATACTATTTGTATATGCCTAAATTTGTTTACAATCTTTGCTACTGAAAGTAGTACTTATTATATTTTTATTTAGTTAATATTCTTTATATATATATGAATTTTTAAACATAATAAGCTTACCGCAAGTGTACTTAGCCATGAAATGGATGTTTCTTGCATGATTTATGAGCGTCCGCCGAGGCGTTTCGAAAGTGGCGAGATGAGTTGGCAGTGGGGCTCTGGAGAAATGCGAGGCGAAACTTTCTTTCGGACGGAAGATGGATCGCCGGATCGGCTCTAGCCGTGGGATCCGTGTGCGAAAATAATGTGCGCTGCAGTTACAATGCTCCCACCTCCCTCTTTTCCTGCATTGCAATGTCCGGACTCGAGTCCGGATTTCGGTTCCTCCTTCGGCCTGTCGTGGCGCATTCATCAATGTCCATGGCGCTTCCGTTGGTATATGTATCCCATATATATACGCTCTGTACTTTGTACTCGGTGGGGCTGCATGTAAAACACTCGCACACCAATGCAACAATCTTTATCGAGCACAAACATAATCAATCAATTGGATTTATGTGCTCCAACTGAAGATAAAACTAATCAATCTTCGCCCAGCGACATTCGGAGACAGAGTTGGGGACGTCGTCAGGCGGTGAAGGAGAAGGCTATGGAGTTGCTTCTGGTTTGGAATCCCAGTTTTCAGCTCCCCAGCATCGAGCACTATGTTTTTGCTGTTGCAGCCCCTCTTCAAAAGTGGTTGCTATTAATTGTAAAGAAGTTTCGAGGCTGCGACGTTGAGAGATGATCTTGGCCACTTGTGCTGAGTAAATGTAATTTCCGGTCACAAAGTTCAAGTGCAGATAAGCCTTTCAATACAGATAAGGCGAACGGTTTATATAACTCGTTAAATCTAATCTCTTAAAACTGCTTTAGACACTTAACGTATGCAAAGCTGATTAAGGAAGGGCATTCGTTTTTATTTTTATTTTTTTATTTCAGTAAAACACATGTTGAATCCCTAAAATGGTCAAGAAATTCGGGAATTTTACTCCAAAACCGCATTATCGCACAATCAATTTACATAAATGTCCCATAAGTCTGAAGGTTATATGTGGGGTATTACGCTCATAAATCGTTTGACTTATCTGGGCAGAGAAAGATAAGATAAGATAGGGTCACTTAAATAAACACGGTGAAAGTGGCGTCCTTATAAGATCCAGACTTTATTGTATAGCTTGATAAGTCTGCTAAATAAATTATCCTGATAACCTTATCAGGATTAACGTATTTGAAGGTTATTTTAAGAAGATTGGCTATTTCTTTGAGAGGGAGATAATTCTATTAGCAGAGTTATAAGTGTATATCTGTTGCTTATAGATAATCTTTTTAAAATAATAATAATATATTAATAATATGATATTAAACGATTCCATTCTTTCTTTCCAGTCGGAGTCAAACTCATCGGCATCGGCCAAGTTCACCCTCTTCAAGTGCGTCTACTGCGCCCAGCTCCTCGGATCCAATGATCGGCCCAAGCTGCTCGAATGCCTCCACGTGGCCTGTGCCCAGTGCGTGAGCACCAAGTTCTCGGAGCTGGACCGCTCACTCCCGCCACTGATCCACTGTCCGGTGTGCGACAATGCCTCGCAGCAGGAGTTTATCGTGGACAACCAGTTCCTGATCGAGCAGTGTACCGCAGGCGATGGTGGTGATGGTGTCGGCCTTTTGGGCCTGACCGGCGAGGGTCAAAAGAGTTCCGCCGCGGCGAGCATCCAATGTAGCAGCTGCTCCGACGGAGCGGTGGCCACCTCGTGGTGCGTCGACTGCTCGGAGTACATTTGCGACAGTTGTGTGCAGGCCCATCAGCGACTGAAGATCACCAAGGATCACACGATCAAACCCAAGGACGAGGCCAACAACGAGCAGCTGGCCGGAGCTGCCGGGGTGGACAAACTGCACATGTGCCAGTTGCATACACAGGAGAAGCTGTCGCTCTTTTGCGAGACCTGTGACAAGCTCACCTGCCGCGATTGCCAGCTGAGCGATCATCGGGATCACAAGTACAAGTTTGCCCACGAGATAGCCACGGAGTCGCGCCAGGCGCTGTCCACACTCGTCTCCGAGATCAACTACAAGCGCTTCCTGCTCTCCTCGGCCACCAAGGTGATCGATGACCGCCAGCAGCTGATTCACGACAAGAAGAAGGACCTGATCAAGGAGATCACAGCCATGGCGGTGAAGATAACCAATACGGTCAATACCCGGGGCAAGCAGCTAATCATGCGATTGAACGAGGTGTGCGACAGCAAACTCAAGGTTCTGGTGGAGAAGAAGGAGACGCTGCAGCTGCTGTCCGACAATACAGATCACTGCATCGACTTCATGCAGAATGCCCTGGAGAAGGGCAGCGATTTCGCCATCCTCTCGAGCAAGAAGTCGCTGGTGCGTCACCTGCAGAAGCTCAAGTGCCAGCGGGCGGATATTCCCAATCCGGAGATCCCGGTGCGCATTCAGGTTCAGCTCAACCAGGTCTCCGATCTGCAGAAGGTCATCTCGCAGCTGGGCATCATCATCGTGGATGGCAAGCCGTATCCGCCCACACAGTCGCCCAATGGAACACCACAGCCGCAGCATCCACCGCGCCAGCCGCCCAGCCCGAATATGGCCCCACCGCTGCGTCCCGGACTTCCGCCCGGAATGCCAGCCGGCCTCTCGCCAAACGGACCGCCCGTCAACTTTGGACCGCAGAACG
Source organism: Drosophila mimetica (assembly GCA_037075245.1). Taxonomy (NCBI): domain Eukaryota; kingdom Metazoa; phylum Arthropoda; class Insecta; order Diptera; family Drosophilidae; genus Drosophila; species Drosophila mimetica. Next base: position 13,880,551 of record JBAMCH010000023.1, read on the forward strand.
GACCGCCGCTGTACAGCAACGCTGCCCAGCAGCAGTTCAACAATCTGTCCATGAGTCGCTCCTTTCCGGGCGACGGGCCAGGTAAGGGTATGAATGATTTTCATTTTGTATTTGTTATTTTTAATTTATGGTTTGCAAAGTCATCACCTAAAAACTTGATTGAAGAAAATGAAAGCAAGTGTTATGAGGTTTATCTTCTTATATTTTATCAAAATATTAAATTTGTTTGATAGCTTTATTGAAAAATGAACGTTCTTTATTTAGATAGGAACTTTTTCGTAACTTTTTTATGATTATTAACTAGTCCAATATTTCATTTAAATGTATTATTACTTGTAATACCAGAATAAACCGATTAAAACTGTAGTCTTAAATATTAAATCAACCTGTGCTCTCAGGTGCTTTAAGTTTCGTTCGCGGAAGTCAGGCCTTCCTTGTAGTTCTCATGATTTACTGATATATCAGGTGCATAGAAGAGCAGACCAACTTTCCCCAGAAAGACGCCACCTCCTGTTACACAGCTTTTTAATGGGTTTTCGTCTATGTTGCAGTTCGCTTCGGGGGAATGCCGCCAGTGGGCATGCAGCGACACGGCCAGCCGCACGTGAGCTCCTCCACGCATCCGCAAAATATGGGTAAGTGCCGTGAGGCGGCGACCAAACTACTAGGCAAAGTGGAAAATTAATTTTCCGCTCGCTTCGCGTTTTCACAGACATCAGCCTGCGGGGCCTGCTGAACAACCAGGCGGCGCAGAGCCCCAACGCCCACATGGCATTCAATGGACCGCCCAGCTATCCGGGCGGGCCGCAAGGAGCACCGGCGCCGGCCCACCAGTCGATGGGGCCCCAGATGCGTCCGCATTTCATGCCCGGCCAGCAGGGTTTCTCCCAGGGCGGTGGTCCAGGAGGCGGGCCGCGGGACGCCAACTTTATGAACAGCAACGCGCGCTTCCAGTCGCAATATCAACGCATGGCCAACCACGCCCAGCAGGCGGCGGCCGCAGCGGCCATGGCCGGAGCGGCGGGGGGCGGCGGCGGCCAGATCCCTTCGCCGGGTGCACTGCAGCGACCCCAGATGATGTCCAATCCCATGCAGAATGTGAGTGCCATGCAGAATGTGAGTTCACAAAATGAAGTTTTATGATGGCAGAAACGGATCTTTAATTTCGAATTCCGTATTTCTTTCCACAGTCGTTGGGGTTTCATGGGAGCCAGGCTGGCTTTAATGCCGGCCCACCGCAGACCTCCCCGCAGTTAGGCGGCGGCGGAATGCACAGCCTGGCCAAGTGGCACATCCCGCAATCCGCGCAACAGTCGAACAGTGAGTAATTGAATTTAACTAGTCTAACCCCATTTATTTGTATTATTTAAATGATCATTTAAATGGAAATTTATTTTACTATAGATAAAAAGAAAAATATAATAAATTACACCCGAAAGACCTTTAAAATTTATTACACTTCCTAACGTTTACTAAATAATAAATAAATCTAAATGAAATATTCTTTTATTATTTTAAACCTGCTACTTAACATTTAATATCATAGAACTTGTGGATCATTCATTTTTTTGGAATTCGTTTATGATTAGGTAGATATTTCCCGGAAACAAAGTCAAGTTTTGTCAAGTTTTCCGCGAATTCTTATCTTATTATTATTAAATTACGTCAGAGGATACGTTTGTGTATATAATTGGAATGAATGGGCTTCAGTGGAATTTATGAACGACCAAATATTCATAGTTACTGTAATCTTCAAATGCTTCCGACAAGGTTTTTCCATTACTCATTGATTGTTTTGCCTATTATTTTCAGTGTGTTCGCAGCAGGGTCCCCTTTTGCCTTTTGCGAATGGACGCCAGACATCGGAAAATTTTAAAATCTCCCTCAAGTCACCCAACACGCTCAAGAACAGCACCCCGCCCAGCCTGGGGGGCGGTGGTGCGGGTCACCCGGGCCTCGGAAACGGCTCCTCCAGTGCCCAACTGAACGCGGCTGCCCTGGGATTGGGGCCAGCCGTGTCGATACTCTCAAACGTCACCTCGACGAATCCAAAGACGCCCAGTCCCAGCACCCATGAGGTGGGTTTTGTAGATGTCTCTCCTTAGTGATATGGTTTCCTAATCTCTATTTTATCTCTATAGAACACCAAGGACTTCACCGAACCCATTGACAAGGTGCGCGATGACTCGATCAACGATCTGATTGCCACCATTGCCAAGCTGGACTCGAATGGGGTGCAGGTATTGCCGGAGGGTCGCACAAAGACCACCTCGCCGCAGGTTCACAGCTCTACGGATCTGTCCAACACGCAGGAAGGTAAGTACTCCCAGCGCTGTCCGCCTCCAAGTGCTTCATGTGCGTGTGGCGTTGTAGTTTCCGAATCCCATGAACGAGTCATTCCAAAAAGGTGGAGGAAATCAATTTGTTTAAGTCCTTGAGTGGTTATATCTGCTTGTTACCCGCTTATGTTTCAACCATCCGCCGTTAATCCGCTTTAGTTTTAGACTCTGGTGAAGGTTAAATGCTCATTTGTGTGGAGACTTTTCTGTGGTTATGTGGGTACGCTACGTTGCATCATTACCATTAGTTTTGCTTGCTGGCTTACCAAATGAAATTCTAAAATTCTCATAACTTTGCTCTCTTTATTTCTATTTTCAAACATTCCGAAAAAAATAAACTCGTTTTCCAAAATAAAATCCAAAACGCGCGCAATAAACGAACGACACGAATAAATTACTAACAATTGAATCAATTCCAAACCAACACTCCAACACACTCAAACCAACTCGAATTAAACAATAAACAACCAATGCATACACGACACACCCACATGAATACACATCCGAATCATGAATGCGAACCCAAAACTAATCATATCAGTTAATAATAAAAACGAACAAAAAGATGATCCCAACGAGGACTGGTGCGCCGTCTGTCTGGACGGAGGCGAGCTGATGTGCTGCGACAAGTGTCCGAAGGTGTTCCACCAGAATTGCCACATACCCGCGATCAGCTCGCTGCCGGACGAGAGCGAGAGCTGGCAGTGCCTGCTGTGCGTCAACCTCAAGGAGCTGACCAAGACGGAGGGCAGTGAAAAGGCCTCCACCGGCGAGCTGAGTCCCCTGGAGCTGCGCATCCTGCAGCGCATCTGCCTGGAACTGTACTGCCAGTACGAGCAGAGCCTCAACTTCCGGGAGCCGGAGTCGCCAGCCAATACATCCTACTATGAGATTGTGTCCAGGTAAGTTTCAACATGAATCTTTCATAAATAATATATTAAATATTTTTATTTGTCAATCCTTGCAGCCCCATGTCGCTGGATGTGATTCGCACCCGCCTGGATCCCTCCAGTCCCAACCACTACAAGGACATTGCTGGCTTCGTGTCCGACGTGCGTTTAATCTTCTCCAACACATACCTCTTCTATCAGGTGAGGCTTACCACTGATACAGCCCTATTTGCGACCCCTACTAATGCCCGAATTTTCGGCCAGGAGGACACGAAAACTTACTCCAATGCCAAATACCTGGAGAACTTCTTCGAGGAGCAGCTGGCCAAGTGGTTGCCGCAATTCGAGGGCAGCAAGCAGCTGGGCAAGGGCAGCAGTTCCAACTCACCGGCGCTGTTGGGTGTGAACGCGACTGGCTCGCCGTCGCCCATTGAGAATGGACGCAAGAGCTGCGGCTCGGCATCGTTGGGTGACAGCGATTCCGGGTGCTTGCCGGCCAAGAGGCCGCGAAGGTCGGGGCACGAATAGGAGGAGCTAATGCCCGGCGGTAAGGGCACAGACGGGGAGCAGCCGGTGGAGACGGGAGAGCAACGCCATCAGGAGGAAGTGCAGGCGGGGCAGCAGCAGCTGCCTGGATTTTTGGAGGAGATGGATCTGGAGATGCCGCAGCGGCCGCACAGTCTGGGCAGCAATGTCATACAGGAGAGCGCCGACTATGTGCTTCAGCTTTTGCACGCTTACGCCGCCGCCTTTGGACTGTAGATGCCGCAGAAGCTACTTGTCAGAATTCTCCTCTAGCTTCGATCGACCCGTAGGCTTCCGCCCCACTATCATGAGACACACACACATCTAAACAGCTAGACCTAAAACAAACCGCAGATGTGCTCTTTGAACTTCGGTGTCTGGACATATTAAAAAACTCAACTGTAAATAGTAAAGCTAGGCAAGTCATTTGATATGATTTTATTTATACGTACAATGGAATAAATTGAATCCTTGGGCGATCGAGAATTGAAACGAAATATGTTTAGCTAAATTCTAAGTGTTGAATATCCATAAACATTGATATAAATATTAATACCTATAATTATAAATATGTATACCTTTCTGTAGAGAACCACTAGAGATTAAAACTAGTTGTAAGTGTTCAAGCTTGAGTGAAATGGTCATCCTTATTTCACCGATTTGTATTTGAGATATACCCTATTCTGACCCATCTCTGTTGGAATTGTATTTACTTTTGTGATAGCGAAAAACAATAAGATGAACAAATTACCCACTATTCATTAATATTATTATTACCATTTAATTAAACACTGTGGCGAAGTTCTACATTTATTTCGAATTTGACATGTACGATATTTATTGACCGCTAACCATCCATCAGTGGGATCTAATAGCCCCAAGCTCCTGCTCATCCTCCCAAGAACAGCATACATTCGTATACCACGTAAGAAGACACTTGAAATAAGTTAGCTGCATTCTAGCCGTCTAAGTTCCGCAGTTAAATCAAACCCTTAAACTACGAGTAAGCAAAACATTGATGTTTGGATGTTGTACGTTTGACGTAATAGCATACAGTAGGTGTAAGGAGTGACTAGCTCTATTTATTACCAATCGATCGGCGGGGCACGCCACCCGCAGGCGATGTACATATTGATCTATACATATTTCCGACAAAGAATCACCCTTCCATCTGTATCACTAAACATATGTATTTAACCGAGCGTGTATGTAGTTTTGTATGATGCCGGATTGAAACTAAAATAAAACCAAATCAGCTAAGGTCGATATTTTCATAAATGTTTTCAATGCAAGACACGAACAGAATTCACACTGGACAACTACAAAAAAATATATTATACAATTAGATGCTAAAAAGTCAGCTACCTACTCCTAACATTATAGGGGCGGAAACATATTAATGAAATTATATAGCCATGCATAAATGTTTGTACGACACTTCCAATGGACGACAATGTGTGCTATCCTATCAAAAAAAAAGAGAAAAAACAAAAGCTAAGTAGATCATGCATAGCATCTGCGAATGTTTGTATGTTAAATGTGAAACTATGGAAATTATTTTATCTGTTTTAGCCGTAAGTTTTACGATAACTAAAGATTAACCACTGTATATGGATGTACTACTTACTATCGAGTGGATTATAAAATAATAAACAAAAACTTCATGTACTGCTCTCTGATATCGTCATTTAAATGGCAAAGAATCCGTCCTCCCGCAGATATTGCTCCTCGCTCTGGGGCTACAAGAGGAATCTCTCGTCGATGAGTGTCTTGCGGGAGACGTTGCGGCGCACCCAATGGCGAAACACTTGGCGTAGTAACTAAAATTAATTCAGAAATTAGTTACATTTCTTTTTCAATAGTGGTAGATTCGGATCCTACTATATTAAACACACAGGCTGCCGCAGCTGCAATCAACAAGTTCGAGGTCATTAGGAAGATCGACAGCAGCAGGAGCAGTTCCAGCACAAAAATGTGCAAGTGGTTACCCAAAAGAAGAACTCGGGAGAAGCTGAACGAGTCGTCTATGTAGAAGGTTCCTTTGTCTGAAAGTTTAAAAAAGTTGTAATATCTGGAAGAGCATTATCTTAATAAGTACTCACTTTCCGTAATGTAGTTGTCGATTTCGCAGTTAAGCAATTGCTCCATAAATGATTTCTCCTTGATGATGTAATCCATGTCCTTGATGGCCTGGTAATCAAATATGATTTATAAGTATGTGCAAAAATACTGAGAAAAGAAAACTATTTATAAGGATATTTTATTTTTGAACCAGAAACGTGCTTTCTAAAATCATTTGAGGGATCTTTATAGATTTCTCATGCTAATTTTTAATATATATGTAATAGTTGGAATTTCAAAGAATATTTTTAAAAATTGTTATTTAATTTATATTCAATTTTTTATCCATTTAAATTAAATACTCATGTAATATTTTTTGGTTTAACAATATTTTTGTTTTAACTCACATGATCGATGAACGCGCAGAAGAAGCGATTGACGCTGGCATAAGCTATTGAGGTTCGTTCCATCTGGCCATCGATGCTGGGAACGATGTCCTTTTGATAAAGAAGCGTCTGCGAGAGGCTGCCAGTAAGGCTGCGCTGGAAGGGCAGAAGGAGTCTCTCCAGGTATATGCTGCAACATGAAAACCATAAGAACACTATCCCTTTAGTATTAAACCAAAAACTCACTGAAGATTCCTTGGCGGAAGGATGATGTACGCCTGCTTATCCGAATCCATAAGTAAACCCCGTCTTCCACACATGGTCTGGGTCCTCTGAAGCTGCAAAATCATCGAGGACATGTCCGTGTCGGCAAAGCCGTGTGGCGATCTCCCGTGGATGTAGTAGCCAAAACCCGGTTCCGTCAGCGAGAACAGAGAGATATTGGCCAGACTGCAAAGATCGATGAACTTCTGGAGGGGATTGGCCACAAACAGGCTGTGTCCTATGATCTGAAGCAGATATGTGAGCAGATAAACGGCTGCTAGCAAGCAGCAGCGCAGTCCGAGATCCCCCCTCGTGAATCTCTCCAGGAAGTGAAAGGCCGCAACGACGACAAACACCTGACCCAAGGTGGAGTACTTCTGGCTCACGCTCAGCCGAATCCAGGCATTGGCCGTGAAGAGGACCCGCCAGGCGGAAACGCTGCTCTCGGCCACGAAGGTGCGCACGCTGGAGCAGAGCGAGGAGCTGTCCAGGTTCATCCGCTGTCCCTCGCAGCTGCTGCGCGGCCTCTCCCAGTCGATGAGGAACAGTTCCAGCTGGCTGGAGCGCCACAGCTGAACGCCCAGGAAGAGCAGCTGCAGCAGACAGGCGGGATAGAGCAGGATCTTCAGCAGGCGTGGACTGGAGGCCTGCAGCAGAAGGAGCAGCACAGCGGTGGCCAGCAGGGCATAGGCCACATTGCCGGCCAGCTGCAGAAGGAACTCGATCAGGCTGCTCATCTGGCACAGATCGGCTTTCCTTCTCCTTCGCAAATTCTGCAGACGAAAGATGGCAGCTGCGAAGGCCAGTAGAAGGAGCAGGGGCAGCGCCACCTCCAGGACTAACCAATCCCAGCCTCGCTTCACTTGCTCGTGAGTAATCCTCAAACGGAATGGATACAGCTGGGAGAGCGAGGCATTTCCCGATCCCATCTCAATGTGCCGATAACGCAGCCGGATGAGCGGCAGACCCACTCTATCTGGCTGATCCTTGTCCAGGGTATAGTGCAGTTCCATGTCCTCTATATAACGCAATGAGTAGTACTGCTGCAGCTTGTGTCCATCCTCGTAGCGCGGCAATGTCTGATGGAGTCGATTGTCCCGCGGAGTGGCGGAGATTAATTGGAAACGCTTCACCAGCTGCCACTCCTCCTGCTGGGGACGCTGAAAAGGAGGGAAATCAAAGATTTAGTTATAGAGATAATTAATAAAGTATAATGGACTTTTCGAATCAAGAATTTGTATTCTCAATTTTGAGTACTTGTATTCTTAATTTTTAGAATTTTTATTCTCAATTTGAGAACGTATGCCTTTATGGACAATAATCTACTATAAAGAGTAAAAATGTACTCAATTTTATGAACTTCTTTGAATATTTTGTACTAAAAGTGAGTAAATTTTAGTTGAAATGAGATTTTATGTAATTGGCCATACATTGAGTACACACAAAAACAAACATGTTCCCGTAAATTCGATATGGCCATGTAAATGTCAGGTAATTCATACCCACATCGTTTTTACTTGAAATACTCATCAAATTGACATTAAATAATGTCATTTTGCCGAATTTTCTCTCTCGGAGACTCTCTCACTTCGAAAAAGAGAGCAATACGCCATATGGAGAGCAAAATGTCGTGAGTTGAAGCGAGAAAGACAGATTCGAAATTCGAACTGACGTACTTCGAACATTATGTTTACATTTCGAACATGTCAATGGGCTCATATCAAGTTAAAATTGATCTTAAATAATGTAAAATTGACATACGTTTCGTATCGAATTTTTTTTGGATGTACAAAAAATCTCAATTTTAGGGTAAAGTTCTTGGTTAATCTTGGTCAATCCCCACCTGGTTCTCCGGCGTGAGAGTCTCAATAAGTACGGGCAGCTGGTGGAGAAGGAACTGCCAGTTGCTGCTAAAGTTGAGGAAAACCGTGAGGAACTCGTCGTTGGCCTGCTGGTTGGCCAGATCAATCAGTCGCTCCAGGGTCAGCTGGCAGGACACCTCCGATTCCCTCGCAGGCGAAGCCAATCGTAGATTCGGAGCCGGTTGCTGGCACATGTTCAGCATCTCCGGATGGAAGGCACCCCAACGCTTGAGTCCACCGTCCAGACCAAATGTGGTGCTAAAGAGTCGCAGTTCCTGGCGATCCGGCAGCTGGAGCGTCTTCGAGAGCAGTTCCTTGGTTACCCGACCCTTCTTGTAGAACAGGAACGGCTGCAGGGATCGCACCTGTTCGCCGGAGTGGGCGTACTTCATCACCACATCCGAGACCTGGGTGAGCAGGAAGGCGCTGCAGGGCGAGTGCTTCTCCAGGGAGAAGTGCGAGAGCACGCAGAGATTGGCCAACTGCTGGCAGGCGGTATCGTTTCGCAGGGTCAGACAGAAGAAGGCCACGAACTTGAGGTCACCAAAGTGACTGGGTGCACTGGCGTCCGGTTTGAAACTGCTGGTGGTGGTGGCCTGCCAAAAGGCATTATAGTGCAGATAAGGACGGAGCAGGGTGCTGGCCAAACAGAAATCCTGATAGCGGAAATTGTGAGCCAAATCGCAAGATTGGCAATCGCCATTGTTGCTCGCAGGATTCGTCTTGGTCAGGATGATCCCCGTAATGAGCGGATGCACTGCCAACTGGCTGGCGAAGACCGACGTGGAGTTGAGGTACCGATAGCTGCATTGGGTGGAAGGTCGAGGCTGTGGAAGCCACACCGAGGTGCAATTGTCGCTCCTGTCAGGAGTGCAAATCTCATCGCAGGTGGGCCACGTCTTACCGCGCTCATAGATGGATAGGTGACCAATCGGGCATTTGCATGTGAACCCTGGAATGGGAAATATATATATTTACATTTTTACAAACTTTTTATCTAATTTATGAATATTGCTCTCAAAATATAATTTATTAAGTTCTAGAATAATTAAATATAAACTTTTTCATAAAGAATTCGCGTATTAAATATAGAAATTGGTTTAGTTAGGTATTCTATTTAACTATTTAAAGCAAGTTTTAATCAAAATATGAATTATTTGTGTATGATTTCTATAATGTAATGTTGGAAAAAATGTAATACTTTTCTTGTGAACCATAAATTAATTAATTGAATAGAACTAAATAATAATAAAAATTATCCTGAGAAAATGTAGATTACTTAAAGTAAGTGTATTAAAATTATGGAATAAATTAAAAGAGATTCGACCATTTTTGAGGCTAATGAAACTAATGAAACAGGTCAATGACCCAAGAAATAGTAACCATTTCGAAAAAGACCTTAATCTTAAAATATTAGGGGTATAATAGGTATAATGATTGAAAGACCCAAAATGAGAGGTCCTTTCTGGGAAAGAAATGTCGTAGTTCTCCTTGATTAGCATGCAGTTCCTTGCCCCTTCGCCTGCCTCCCCCCCCCCTTGGGTTCTGTTTGATCAATACTACCACTCACTGTCGGGCTGCAGTTTTCCGAGAGCCCCGTCTCCCGCGGCGACCTCATTGCAGGGCACACAGTCGAATAGGTTGAGGTTGTAGAACTCGTTCTTGAGGCACTGCAGCGGATTCTGGAAGCGGAATGTATGGGGCGTTGGCACCTGCGTGGGATTTGGCGTAGGGTTGGCCAGCGTACAATTGGCCATTTGAGTTAGTGAGCCCATCCAAAGGAGGGCCAAGCACCAGTTGATGACCCGGGGGAAGTACCTCATCCTGTTCTAATTGCCGGAGCTGCTGCTCTCGCTTCCAAACTCAAAAGGATACTGAAACCCCCATCGATTGCAGCTGCAATTTCGAAGGCGCCCAGGAAGGCAAGTAAACAAGTGGACTCGTGGTGGGAGCGATGTTGCTATAGCTACCCAACCCCAGGATTTCACCGGGCACGCATGCAAAATGGCCATTATCCGGGGGGGTTGGCCCAGGTGGTTGCTCCCTCGACCGCGAGACCTGACCAGGAGACCGCCTCAAGTGTAATGAGTCCTCGAGACTTGTTACGCCTCGGATTGTCGTGCGTCCCACTGGGTTTCCTTATACATTTCAGCACTTTGCGTGCTCAAAATTGTGATTGCCTTCATTACTTTCTTAGCATTTTGCATACGATTTGCAGGTAAATATGGCAGAGGCTATTTTAGAAATTAAGTTATACGTGATGATATTCTTTATCGGGCAAACCTTTGGCCATCAGTGAGGTTATTAAATTAATATTATAATAATATTATAATTTATAATTCATACTTTCATTAAATAATAAGGTGGAAGAGAAAAGAGAATACTTTTCAACGAATACAATACATTACTCTACGAGTAATAATAATAACTTTGAGAACACAAGAAGTCAATCAATCTTAAAAAAAACGTAATAAAGCTCGTCTATATTTACACTATTTTATTTGAGTTATTTTCATGTTTTTAGATACAAATAAAACATTGTAAATATAGACGAGCTTTATTACGTTTGTTATGAGATATTTTCGTGTTTTTAGATACATGAAAATAACTCAAAACGTACTCATTTTTCTATATTTAATTTTTAAAGATGTTTAAATTTATATTCGTTCCAAAATACGTTATTCGGCCGTTAAATATCACTTAAATGCAATTAAAGCTGAATGAGATGGTTTATTTGTGAAACGTTATATACACATACCTTAATTTAAAAGTTAAAGGCAAACAATTTTAAATTTTAAATTTTGTAACGACATTTTTTTAAGCACTCGATTAAGCCGCCTTTAGCTTTTCTAGGCTTTTGGCTGCGTCGCGCGACGGTCACACTGCTGGCCTCCCCCCCCCCACTTCCTTGCAAGGACAACACAATTAGGCGGCGGACACATACAGTTTTTTCCCCCGATCCGTGGCCGCCAGTTAGCCCAGTCTCGTCCCCCGACCGACGGGTGATTCCCCACAGCGACCGTTGGCCATTCGAATCCAGGATGCTACGCTGGCGTCACTCAGATTAGGAATCCGTAGTCCCAGACGAAAATGAACAATTTGGTGAGTGGGCGGGGGTGCGGGTGTCTCCGCCTCCGATTGTGTGTATCAATCAATCAATCAACATGCCTCTCAATCCCTGCAGGAGCACGCCAAGCACTTTTATCCCGACAACTACAAATTGGATCTGTCCGAGACCATGAAGGCGGCTCTCTCCAAGGGACCCGGAGGCGGTGGCGGCGGAGGGGGCGTGGCCGGCGGGGATATGCTGCCCCAGCCAAATGCCGGAATGCCAGGAGTGGGCTATGTAACGGAGAAGCTCTACATGCTGCTGCAGCTGTATCTGCAGAATAAAGGCTGGAATCCGAGTGCCGAGTTGCTGCAGTGCTTCAGCGATCTCAAGGACAACGCCATGCTGCCCAGCGCCGCCTATCTGCAGTGAGTGGGGGAGTATATCCTTCGATAAAGCCCTCTTAACTTCCCTATTTTACAGGGTGCTGGCCAACAGGCTGACTCTGGACTCCCAGGGACGTCTAATTCTGCGGGACAATGGCAAGATTGTGCTGCCCTTCGAGCACTTTGCCAACGCGGTGATGCTGAAGCACATGTCGGGACCGCACGGCCTGCACCTCAGTGTGGATGCCACGGTGCGGGCTGTCATCGAGTCCTACACCATCGGACGGGATCAGTTTGGGATGGAGAAGGAGTTCATCATTGAGGTGGTGCAGTCGTGCCCCAGTCCCGCTTGCCGTTACTACAAGAACCACATGGGCATTTCGCCGATGCCGTTCATGGAGCAGCAGTATCCGGGCGTCAATACGCCCGAGTTCCTGCAACGTCTGTCCCACCTGCCGCCTGGAGGAGCGGCAGGATCCGGACCGGGAGGCTCGGCAGCCGGTTCCGCGTCCAGTGCGGCAAGTAGCTCGAGTTCGGCGAACGTGGAGATTGATCTGTCCAAGTCGACGGGAACCAAGGTGCCGCAGGTTCCAGTGCCGCCGCAGCTGCAGCACCTGACCAAGCAGCAGCAGAGCAGCATCCAGACGCAGCTCTCCCAGATCAGTGCGGCAGCCGCCCACCACCAACAGCAGCAGCAGCAGCAACAACAACAGCAGCAACAGCAGCAGCAGCAGCAACAACAAGCAGCTGCCAAGCATCAGCAGCAACTGACGGCGGCCCTGATCCAACAGCAGAACCGCGTCCTTGCCCAGCAGAGTCTCGAGAAGCTTAGCAACCACCTCAGCCCGCTGGAAAAGCAGCGCGTCTTCGCCCAACTGGATCCCAAGCACTTTGACCCCATGGCTGTTGCGGCTGCAGCCGCCAATCTTCAGATCCAGGGATTGATGCAATCACAGGCGGTGGCTGCCGCCGTAGCCGCCAATCAGCAACCACCGTCTGCCACAGCCACGTCGGCGGCAGCTGGATCTGCTAGCGGTCCTCACCACAGTCACCATCCTTTGCCGCCGCCCTCGCAGTCACCGCATTCATCCTCTTCGTCTTCCTCTCACTCATCGCTGGACCAGATTACCCACAAAAGCGTGGCCGACTCCTTGCGGTGAGTAGAGTTTGATAAAGTTATGCTTCCATTTTTAATTAAAAATAGTTTTTCCTTAAAGTCTTTTCGAATACTAACCATATTTTTTATTTTTTTTAAAGTTATTTCTTTGAATATTGCATTTTCTTAAAATATATCTAAATTTTCACTGTCTTCAGCTCCAATCTGGATTCGATAGAGTCTAACAAGGATTTGTTGGCGCTGCACAATGGAGCCTGGGCCACCGGCGACGCCAACCGCATGGATCACTTGGCCGTGGGCCAGGACAAGATAGTGCGGATCTTCGCGGAGCTGATGCGGAACATGTCGCGGATGAAGACCTACATACGTCCCTCTATGTGCAAGCCCTACGGCAAGCAGAGCGAGAGTCTGCAGAAGAGTGAGTACCAAACTGGGAACCGGTTCTGTGCGCCAGCTATCTCAGATGCTTACCAACTCCTTATGTTTCCCCCTCGGCAGCCCTCATGGACACCATTCAGATCGTGCAGACGCTTCGCAACTGCCTCCCAGCTCCCCACATACCCGTGTCCTCCTGGAAAAGCGAGAGCGAGGGCAACGTTGGATCTGGAGTGGGTGTGAGCGTGGGCGTTGGAGTGGGTGTTCCTCCAGGACTCAACCTGAGCGCTGCCCTGGGTCTCCCCCCGGGCAGAGTGGATAACATGCACTAGGCGTGGGATGGATGGATCATCTAGTAGCATGCTATACATAAACCCACTCCCACATTCTTCCAGGAGTTCGAGAACACTTAGTATTTACACACAGAAATACGCCTAGATTATAAATAAGCATAGCAGTTTACCCTCGTAGGCTTGGCTCCAGTTTTCCTTTTAGCAATTACGTGCCATGTTCAACGCAAGACTTGATTTAATTTTCACATTTGACTGACATTTAGGTATACATGCATTCACATGCATTGAATCCTGCGGTTGGATTCGATTGATTTCATTCTATACACTCTGTCTTTCCCCATTTGGCATGCAAAATTAACAAGCAAAACGGCAAATTAGTTAAACAATTGGCAAAATGTCTGTGATATTTAAATTATGTTGGCAAAACGAAAAACAAAACAAAATTTAATTTATTATGTTGTGTGCCCTCTGTTGTGACATCTTACAATTTACTTTGTGCAATATCTACTAAGTATTTATTCTTAGCCATTCTCGACGACTTCTCGCCCATATCAAAAACAACTCGAATACAGCCTATTCTTAAACTAACCTACTGATAATCGACATGATAGACGCGTAAGATTTACATTATATTTTGCATTAGAACTTCATAGTAATTGAAGTGAGTTTAGAGAGAGGCAAACAAGAGAGATAACGAGTTGTGTTTAAATTTAAGAAGCAGAAGAAGGGTTGTATTCCGCATGCAAGGCTATTTAAATATATATTTTAACCCGCCCGAGCTCACCATTACCAGTAATTCGATTAACGAGCAAACAGTATTATACGCAATAAAAAGTATTTACCTAGCTGAAGTGTGGGAATTTATCGTAACATACCATATTATCGCTTAATGTTTACCTTCTGGACTTAATAATAAATAAATATTTTATTCTACGACTAAATTTAAGTTTTTTAATTAAAATTGTCAATCATCTTGTGGTTAGATTTTTGCCCTATATCAAATATATTTAAATTAGGAATGAAATTTCAGTTGTTTTTCGAAATGGCTAAAGTTTTGTTTTTTTTGTAAAACAGATCTTAATAGGACATTTTATGATAAAATATTTTTCACATAAATTAATTATAAATGTAAAATATGTAGTTTATTTTTTGAATGTAATAACTAAACTTAACATATTTATTTTTACATTCTTAATGTAGAACCGAAAAAAAAAGTGGTTTTGAAATGTTTATTTCGGTATGAAAATTCGATCTGCTATCAAAGATCTTGTTCTTTTTAAATGAATTAAGCAAGTCAAATAATTGTGAGTTTAATCTTCCTCAAACTCTAAACCATTTCGCATGTAATCCGCATGTGTTTAAGCTCGGCTTAGCTTTTCCGTCTGAAAATGGTATAACGGCCAGTGGAAACGCCCACATTCAAATCGTGAAATCTAAAGTAGCAGTGGAGTCGTGCTGTAAGCTAGCATACTCCCTGGCTTAGGGGATTCCGACGTTCTCAGTTGACGGTCACACAGTGCACCGAGCTGCGTTTTTTCGTTGATAATTTTTAAATTTATTTATTAGTTTATTGGTTGGAAACAGAGCTGCCCCCGCCCCCAACTGCCCGCTAAATAAGTTAAAGTGACTCGGTCCACCGCCCCCGCTTGGCCAGACCATCGGCTATCGATATATCCGCTGACGGTAATTGGAGAACGTTTTTTCCATTTTATCTCCACCTTGTCCGCACTTCGTTTTGTGCTCTCTTTGTGCGCTGCCTCCGCTTAACATTTGGGCTCAAAGAAAACGCAGCCCAGCCGTGTGTGCCTGTGAAATTGGTTAAATACCGCCCCGCTGGGATGACGGGCCAGTGGCCAGGATGCAATAAGAATATGTGTGTGCAATAATAATGGGGATCGGGCACGGTGCCCCAAAACATGAAAATGGTGCTAGACGCTCCTAACGCCGTGCCGAGCTGGCATATTTTGCTTAGCGACGCCGTCGGCGCCGTTTTCCCCGGCCGCGGACTCTGCGCGAGGAATTTACAACAAAAACAATGAAGAAATGGTATTTAAATTGTCCATTCAATGCGGTTTATAAATGCGACATTGCGACGTAAATGTAATGCCCGTTGCAAACGAATGTGTGTTTCTCTTTGAAGGCCCCTGTCTAAATGACGTCACAAGCGTAACAGAGTGCAACAGACAACAATGACCGATGAGCATAAAAGTAACATTAACAGTAACAGCAGTAACTCCAGCAACAACAATAACAGCAGCAACAACAACAGCGGCAGCAGCAACAACAACATTGCACCCAGTAGCAGCAGCAGCAGCAGCACCAACAACAACGGCAACGAGACCAGCAGCAGCAACAACAACTGTAGTAGCATAATTGCAGAGGCGGCAGCCAAGTTTCTACTGAAAAATGGCCTGAACGGCAACAGCAGTAGCAGCAGCAGCAGCAGCTTTCCCCCTCTGCCACCGCCCCTGCCCGCCAACTTAAGCAGGACGACCACGCCCACGTCCACGCCAGCGCTAACGCCCTCATCCTGCAGCTCCACCCCCTCAAATGGCTTTTTGCCGCATGCCAAGACGCCAAAAAGTAGTAGCATCATGGCTGCATCCGCCGCAGTGGCAGCCAGCATCGTTGGAGCCACTGCATCCAAGCCCCCCACCATCGATGTCCTGGGCGGCGTCCTGGACTACAGTTCCTTGGGCGGAGCAGCCACTGGTTCGCTGCCCACCACTGCAGCAGTAGCAGCGGCAGCGGGAACCGTGAAGATCGGCAAGGGCGGCAGCAACTCCGGCGGCAGCTTTGATATGGGCAGGACTCCAATATCGACGCACGGCAACAGCAGCAGCAACAACAGTTGGGGCGGCTATGGCGGCCGTTTGCAGTTCTTCAAAGGCAAGCTCCTCGTGTTATTCACTCTAATCCCGTAGAAATATTAATGATTTACCATTGAAATTAACCATTACAGATGGCAAATTCATATTGGAACTAGCACGATCCAAGGATGGCGATAAAAGCGGCTGGGTCTCGGTCACGCGCAAGACCTTCCGGCCTCCATCGGCGGCCACCTCGGCCACTGTGACCCCGACGTCGGCGGTGACCACAGCGTATCCAAAGAACGAGAATTCCACATCGCTGAGCTGTACGTAGACCGGGATAACCCAATTGGGAATCCATCTGAACAAGTAGCAATGGATTTTAGAAAGCTAGGCGGCTAAACCCCTATATTTCTTCGAAAACATGTGCTTATTTGTGTAAATGGTTCTAAAGACACGTATGGGATAAAGTCCAAATTCGGTGAAACACAAGTTATTGGCGCTAAATTTTATAGAAAAACCAAAATATGATACTACCATTAGACATATACAAATCGGATATATCTTCATAAATATATTAATTTATAGAAAAGTTTTTGGTCTTTAAACGATCAATTCTAAAAACGTATCTTTGATATCGAAGAAATGATGCAGGATATCTAAAGTTTTTCAATCCAATCATATTTATTGCTTTTTTCCGTATTTCCGTTTTAAGTCCCAAGCAAGCTGAATATCAAGTTTGTCCCTTCGGAACGCTATTAAAGAAATAATTATGGGCGATAAAATAAGATAAACATTTAGTATTGATGTTTACCGTTACATAGTAATAATGTGCCATTTCCTTGCAGTTTCGGACGACAACAGCTCGATACAGTCTTCGCCCTGGCAGCGAGATCAGCCCTGGAAACAGTCCCGTCCCAGGCGCGGCATATCCAAAGAGCTGTCGCTCTTCTATCGCCGACCAAGGAACAGTGCTCTCGGCCGGACTGCCCTTAAAACGGCCGCTCGGAAGCGACGGCGGCCCCATGAGCCGCTGACCACCAGCGAGGAGCAGCAGTCCATCTTTGAGGCGGCAGTCAAGGCGGAAAACGGTGACGATACTCTCAAAGCGGAAGCTGCAGAGGCCGTTGAAGGTGGCGCTGAGGCGGAAACATCCACAAATGAGATTAAAACTGAGAAACCGGAAACGATCAAAGGCGAGGAAGGCGCTGATGAGCCTGAGAAGGAGCCCAAAAATGAGGTTCACGACGAGAGTGTGTCGAAAATAGCATCGCCGGCTCTGCAGGTGGATGCACAACCAAAAGAGGAGACTGTGGAGAAGATGAATACGAGCGAGGACGAGGAAACCATGACAGCGGCAACCAGAAGCACGAATCCCGTGAATGGTGACCTAAACGGCGACGTGAAGGGAATTGGGAAACCAAAGCCGAAAACGAGGGCCAAGCTCAGTAGCATCATCCAGAAACTAATTGATGGGGTACCAGCACGCCTAGAGCAAATGTCGAAGGCACCAGCGGTATCCGCAACGACAACGGCGTCAGCAGAGCGCATCGGTGGCGGAGCCATCGGCAGTCTAGGGCACTCCTTGACGCACAAGGTGAGTTTTTCTTTAATTAACATACTATTTCTAGTTTTCCCACAAAGCAAAATGTAAATCGTATTTCGGCTTTGAGTTCTAACGAATTTGTAATTCCCATGTTTAAATTTCTACTTTGGTAAAATGCAAATTCCAAGTCCATCTTCCCTTACATTTTGTAGTTTTTAATCGAATAGGGAAAACTAATTACAAGGCTGTGTTAAAAAACAAGAATTAACCCCTGAATTGTCTTCTTTAAGGTTTCGCCGCCCTCGTCGGCAACAGCAGCCAGCCGTCTAGTCGAGTACCACCACCAGCATGTGTCGCCCAGGAAAAGGATCCTGCGCGAGTTCGAGAAGGTGTCGCTGGAGGACAACGGATGCGTGAATAACGGGAACGCTGGAGGTAGCAGCGGAGGAGCTGGTGGAAAACGGAGCCGGGCAAAGGCTTCTTCGACTTCATCACCCGCTGGCAAGGCGTCGCCGATGAATTTGGCCCCGCCCCAAGGAAAGCCAAGCCCCAGTCCCGGGTCCAGTTCATCCAACACTTCGCCAGCGGCAGCGTCAACGCAGCCAACGCGACTCAACAGCTCCTACAGCATCCACTCGCTGCTTGGTGGAAGCAGTGGAAGCGGCAGCACATCCTCCTCCTCCAGCAAAAAGAGCGGCGATCATCCGGCGGCTATTATCAGCAATGTGCACCACCCGCACCACTCCTTGTACCAGCCGAGCTCCTCGAGCTATCCACGTGCGTTGCTCACCTCGCCCAAGTCTCCGGATGTGAGCGGCAGCAATGGAGGCGGCGGTAAATCACCCTCGCACGCCGGAACCAAGAAGCGTTCGCCACCGTACACGGCGGGATCACCCGTGGACTATGGCCACGCTTTCTACAGGGATCCCTATGCGGCTACCGGTCGTCCACCCACAACGAGCTCAGCATCGCAGGATCTGTCGCCGCCGCGCTCTTCACCAGCGTCGCCCGCCACGACGCCGCGCACTGTGCCCAAAAAGACTGCATCGATCCGGCGGGAGTTCGCCTCGCCGTCGGCCAGCAGCAGCAGCTGTCCCTCGCCCGGTGATCGGAGTGCCTCGCCTCCGGACCGACGACACATGCAGCAGCAGCCGCACCTGCAACGCAGCTCGCCGCTGCACTACTATATGTATCCGCCACCGCCTCAGGTGAACGGCAATGGATCGGGCGGCAGTCCGACATCGGCGCCGGTCACGTCTAGCAGCAGTGCAGCTGCAGCGGCGGCGGCAGCAGCGGCCGCAGCAGCCTACATTCCCTCGGTGGTGTCGCCATCGCTATACCACCCCTACATATCCACATTGGCGGCGTTGAGGCACAGTCCGCTGTGGATGCACCACTATCAGGCGGGAGCATCGCCCCTGCTGCCACCACATCCACAGGCCGGCAGTTCGGCAGCCGCCGCTGCTGCAGCTGCTGCTGCTGCGAGATTGTCGCCACAATCGCCCTATCACGCGTTCGCTTACAACGGAGTGGGAGCGGCCGCTGTGGCGGCTGCAGCAGCTGCCGCCGCCTTCGGACAGCCCGCCCCCAGTCCCCACACGCATCCGCACTTGGCCCATCCGCACCAGCATCCCCATCCGGCTGCACTGACCACCCACCACTCGCCCGCTCACCTGGCCACGCCAAAACTGACTGATAGTAGTACCGACCAAATGTCTGCAGCGTCCAGTCATCGCACCGCCTCCACTTCGCCGAGCAGCTCGAGCGCATCCGCCTCCTCCTCGGCGGCCACTTCCGGCGCCAGCTCCTCCGCAATGTTTCATACTAGTAGCCTAAGGAATGAACAAAGTTCAGGTAAGCAACTCATTATCATGCAGTTGGGAATAGCAAAAGCTACTGTTAAATTGAAATTAAAGTGCTTACCATAATTTTTAAATTTAAATGCACAAAAACACCATTTGAATACCAATTCTTTCTCTCCCTCAGACTTACCACTGAATCTGTCAAAGCACTGAGACATACACACGCCCCAGCTGCCCCAGTTTCTGGGCCAACCATCGAGTTAAGTACATTTTCGCACTAGTAGCGCTTAAGACGACATTCAACTACACGTAATATTATTTAATAAGTTCGCTGCTAGTTTAGTTCTAACCTAATTGTTTTAGCCTAAGCCTAATCATAGGTTCTCAATTAAGGCCGAACATTTAAATAATGCATACGAAAAGAGAAAAAAAAATACGAGGAAAAAATCAAATGTGTTTTTAGACCCGTTCCAGAACTTTTTATACAATCAGTTGAGAAATGGAATTTTCGACAAACATATTAAATATGCAAAGGAATTTTATTCTATGCCGACAAATGAAAAGTAATACTAAAAAAAAAACATTTTTCTATAGGATGTATAAAATGCAAGTCTTGAAGAATCTCAAAAAAAAAGAGTTACGTTTTTTTCATCAAAACATTTCCTTGAAACAGACTGAACCTGAATTTTTTTAGAAAAAAGAAACGAAAAACTTAGTTACGGATCGCAGCACATAACTTTTTAAAGTATATTTAACAAAACTACAAGAACAGATTTTTATAAAATGCTTGTGCCTTTAAAGATGAAAACAAAACTAGGGATACAAAAATTTATATGTAAAACAGAAAACAAATTTACTAAAAAAGAACTATTAATATTCAAAAATTTACTGATATTCTATGGTAACAACTGTAGATATCCTAAATATCGAGGTCCAACAAGCAATCGACAGACATTTGTATTAGGTAGATTATGTACGAATATAAATTCTTAGGAATGTATTTTTGAATTCATTTGGAATGTTCAATTCAAAATCAGTTCAAAAATCAAAAAATGTCTACCATATTTTGAGTCCATTTTTAATTTTTAATTTAAACATTACTGAAGTCAATAATAGTCCACTGAAAATCGATAGTATAAACACAAAGCATACTATCGATTTTTAGTCAACTTTATTTGATTTTTGGCCCCTCTACTAATTTTTATTTACTTCGAGAAGTTTCCCCTTGTGAAGTTCATGCTTAAATCATTAACGGATCTAAGCTTAATCTTCACAATTGTTGTTAGCATCTTAATATTGTACATCTATACCTACTACAAATTCACTGTCAATGCTGTCCAATCAAAAACAAATGAAAATGTACAAAAAGTCACATATACAAAATATTTACAAACAATGGAAAGCAAAAGGATCCTAAGCAGACAATTTCAAACCGGAATTCGTACAACTGAAACTGATACAAATAAAAAAAAAACATATTCCTAACGCAAAAGACAAAAACAAAACGCGGTTTCTCATATTTTCTAAATTATTTATATAAATCAAATGACTATTTATATTTACTGATATGATAATGTGTAAGTAAGTAGTTGTAATTGTAAATACAGTATTTTTACACAACAACAAAGTAAACCGATACACGAGAAATAACCAATATATTTAATATAACTATTTTTATAACGGATTTTAACAAAATACTGTATATTTTGTATCTGACTACGCAGAATAAAAAAGAAAAGGATTCCATGAGAGGTCAAGAAATGTTTGCACAAGGCCGATTGAAACTTGCTTAATATTTTACTCACAGGCAGGAATTTTCAGGAAAGAAAAAAATAATATTTTCCAATGGAAAAATGAAGAGCTTCAGATTAATTTCAAGTCATGACATAGAACCCAGTGCGAAAATTGTTTAAGCAAGTCTCGATCGGCTAACATTTTTAGTAAGCGTTACGAAAAAGATAACCTAAAAGAATATAAATAAATTTCCATGAAAATTCCATACGGTTTTTACTATCTACTGATTAGTTAGCTAGCTAGGCGTCTAGGGACTATTATTTTATTTTTACTTTTACAACGGTACTGTGTACGACGTTTTTGTTTTATTGGATCGTAGTGTTTATAATTTAAATATCGATGTCTTTTGAGAGTTGCTATTGTTAAACACATGTACTACGTGCATTGTCGAACAATGTGCGCAAACCCGAAAACAATGTTGGAAAAACGAGAAATATTAAAAGTAAGCAAAGGGTTTCAAAATACTGCATCTCGTGATGTTGGAATGTGTGTAAAGTAACGGAAACAAAATTAATTTTAAAGAAATATATTTTATATAGGTATATATACTGAAACTGAATACTTGATGTCAATAAAAACTTATACTAAATGTATGAAAAGTAATACCTACACAAACGTTTTGCTGAGTTGGGAAGGTCTCGCTTTGGAGTTCTCGGGTTCATCCGCAAATCCGATTTCCAGTTCAAGTAAATTGTTGACACGAATGCGGTAAACGTAGAAGCACATTATAATTCTTCCTTCCATTAAATTGTATACATTCGTTTGTTTATATATTTATTTGTTTCATTTAATTGTAGTTATCCAGCGATTTACAAAATACGTTACAAATATTAGAGAACATTATAAAATGAAACCGGAACACACGGAAATAATGATTTCTTGCTGGTACAAAAGCAGACACAAATTATATAGTACACAATTAACGTAATGTAGGGATATAAATCGTTAATTTTAAACTTATAGAGTTAAATGTCTCTTAAATTAATATAGCATAATAGGATACAATTTTTTTTTGCACATTCATGCGCGAGTGTGCATGTGCGGGGGTGTTTAAACAACAAATGAATAATAGACAACAAAACAATTCCAGGGTCCAAAGGTCACTGTATGAGGGAGCGATAAATGATAAGGGTTACAAGAATGGGTGAACACGTAAATATACAAATTAACAGTAAAGTATATTGGAGCACTTGTGGGAGCGACATTATCAGCTATGGGTCAGGGGGTTGTCTCTGTGTGGGGGGGCGTGTCGACGGATATATCTCGGCCTAACATAGTGAACACATAGTTTTGAACTTTATGAATTGGATACAAAATTGTACTACGCCTGTAGCGAAGGCTCAGAAGGGCAGGCAGAAAAGAAAAGTGGATCCATTTAGACTGGGTGAGTGGGTTTGTTTTGTGTGCGAGATGGAGCTGACTTCGAAACGATCGTGTTGCCAACTTCTTGATTTGATGTCGATGTAGTTGTCTGATTACTGTTTGTTGTTTTTGGAGAAATTGTGCGAGGCCCAGTTAAGGGAAGTCTTCCAGGAGTTGGCCAAAGCTTCGCTGAATTTCGCTCGGAAATGTTCGCGTGCTTTCTCCTCCGTGTAGTCCAGCACCTGTAACAGAGTATTGCTATTAATATGGTCTCTAAAATCACATAGCTCAGGGACATACTAAAGTTTCACGTAGGTAGTTTAAATCCTTTTCGGAGGAAAGTTCTGGCAGTCCCGTTGAAATCATCATTGAGAACAGCGATAAAATAAGGCAGCCGTGTTTGCGTAAAACTAAAAAGGCCTGCGAATGGAAATAATATTAGTATTCATGCTAACGATTAAATATATTTAAATACTTACGCGCTCGCACAATTCCTGAAAGTGACAAAACTCTTTTGACTCGCGGTCGTTGAAACCCTTGTTGATCACGTACACGAAATCATGGGTTAACACGAAGGGCACTCGTTCCCGACGCACTCCGAACTTTTCCTTGAAGTGTCCCAGGATGTGTCCAAAATCAATGTGAAAGAGCTAAAGAAAAGGTGAAGCTTTAAAGCATTTCCATAGCAAACTATCGCAATGCACCCACCTGTCCATTTCTTTTGACCATTATGTTGTCCGAGTGCCGATCGGCCACTCCAAGCACGTAGGTGGCCACGCAGTAGCCAGCACAGCTGAGTGTGAACTCATTGATGGCCTTGTTTAGCTTGTCGGCGGGCTTGTTGTGCTCCTTCAGCCAACTGAGGAGAGAGCCCTTCTTGAAGGGCGACGTGGCCGAGAACATGCCCTTCTCCTTCTGTATGTTGGCAATGGTCTCGGCGTGCCGCACCACCTCAATCATGCCGAGACGCTGCTCCATGCTGATGCAGTTGTAGATGTTCATGCGGAAGTCCATACTAATGGGAAGGGGTACAATGACTCGATTAGCCAGGTTCTGTTTGGTTTTACTGCATTTTGGCTTACCCATCGCGCTTCCACAGCTGGTCCATCACCCGCAGCATCTGCAGCGTGAGCATGTCCTGTCGCAGATCGTCGCCGTTCTTGAAAATGATGTGCACGTCGTTGGAGTTCATGTCGGCGTTCTCGAACACCACCCACAGCGGACGCATCTTGCTGTCCATTACCTTGCACCTGTCCGGAGTTACGCCGCTACACCGGAAGCTGGGATTCAGTGGGTTCTGGATGTTCTGAAAGACACCCGAGTTGCGCTGGTCCCGCAAAAAGTCCTGCAGCATAGTCTTCACCTTCTCCTTGCCGCCCTTCTTGGCTATCAGAGATCCCTGCTTCAGCTTCTCCAGCACTTGCAGCTGCTTGCGGAGTGGCGCCACGTGATGTTTGCAGCCCTTGAGGTAGACCTCCAGCAGGAGGCCGAACCGCGTCTGCATAGCCGGCGTCTGCATCTCGGAGCGCAGATGCCAGAAGAAGTAGTGTCCGATGCGCTGATTGCGCAGGGCTCGCTCCAGCAGAAAGACTACCAGGTCGCTTTCCAGATACGATTCGTGCTTGATGGCTTGAACCAATTGAAGCAGATACAGCAACAGGTCCTCGTCCCTGTGAGGTGATCGATTTAATAAGTTGAAGATGCAATTGTATATAATAGTAGTAGTATTTCTTACTTGAGAAAGTGTAAGCACCGGATGGCAAAGCGTCTTACGGCCGGATCTGGATACGCATAGTCCAACAGCTCCAGAGAGCGCTCTATAGAAATTAGTGGCCATTGCTTGAGCAGGTACCATATGTCCGCTACGTCGTCGCGCTCCTTCCAGTAGACGCAGTGCAGCAGAATGGACAGCTCTTCGGGAAGCTCGCGCATGATGTCGTTTCTGAAAATATCACAGAGATTGTGTTACAAAAGAGAACTACCCTATTTATTTTTCGAAGCCTTACTTGCGCTCCCAAATGGCATTGCGGTCCTGATCGACCATCTCGTAGATCTTATCCAGTCCCGTATAATTCGCAACCAGGTCCTTCAGTTCTTTAATCGGCTTCTCTGCCTCCGACATCTGCTGCTGCTGCAGTCGACTGGCCAGCGCCCGATCCGCTGCGTACTGCAGCACCACATCCTCGCTGGGGTAGCGCACGCTTCCGGTGCCGCTGCTGTGGAATGTGAGGTCCACCAGGGCACACTCCTCCTTGCGCGGGTTGGGCTCGATGGTGCCCAGCGGATGGAAAACCTCGTCCGACTGGATGTCGTCCGCGTAAGTCCACGTGTACAGCGTCTGGCGACCGGTGCGCAGGATGTCCTTGTGGTCGAACAGCGTTGTGTTGACCCAGGCCAGCGGGTTCTTGTTGTAGGAGACGTCCTTTAGGGCACTGTCCTTGTTGTTGGACGACTTCTTAGAGCGCGACATCTTGGTGACCTCGAAGATCACAATGCAGAGGCGTGTCATCCGCGGCAGGTTGCGCATCTGTATGTCAAAGTCCATGTGCAGGTCGTTGAACAGGAACGTGTCAAAGCTGCCATTGGGCAAGTCCGTTGTTCGCTGGGCGCACAGCTTATGCTCGCCGTGGAACAGACCTACATGGACGCCCACCTTGAAGGCGCGCGCCTTGTCATAGTTCACATTGGAGATGCTGTGCAGCGTCAGCTGGAAGTAATTGCCCATGTCCCACAGCGAGGAGGGCGTCTTGGACAGCGCTCCGACAAGAGCGGGTTGCTTCTTCGACGGCAATCGCTTCGGCACCATGGCCTGTTCGTTGTAGTGGTTGATGTACGACTCCAGGCGGTACACCGATTGCAGCACCACATTCGGCACCGCCGAGTCCGAGAGCGTCTCTTGGATGTACAGGAACTGGATCAGCGGATAGTCGCCGAGCAGGTACTCGTCGCGACCGCTCACCTTGAGTATGTAGTCGGCGGTGCGGTCGTGCATCTTCATCTGCGACCGGTTCATCTTCTGCAGCGTGCTCTCCGTGAGCGAGAAAGGTGTGTCCTGCTCGTTTACCGACAGCGTGAACGTGCTCTGGTCGTTCTCGTTCTTCACCACAATGAGGAACGTCCTGGTCGGATGTCGCTCCCGTATCAGCTCGGGCATCTTCGTCGAGTTGGCCAGTCGCAGGGGATGTTCATACAGCAGGCGCTGCTGCCATGTGTAGACGGAGCGCTCCACCTCGATGTTGTCGCAGATCTGCGTCATGTACAGCCGGAAGTCGTCTATCTCGGGCGTGCCCTGCGTCCGATGGTGATCGAAGGACTTGCCGATCATGCCGCTGACCATCTTGGTCAGTTCGTAGTCGCTGCTAAAGCTGGTGGTGTCCGTGCGATCGCCCAGCCAAATTAGGCCAAAGTACGGCTGCACCTCGCTGAGTCGCTTCGTTTCGTCCGTGTAGGGTTCGATGTTGAAGGTCGAGATGCCGTACACCTGGTACTCGCAGGCCTCCTTGATCATATAGCTCAGCGCCATTTGCTTGGCCTGGTTGACCATCTCCGCCTTGATCATCTGGATGGTGGTGGCCGGAGTGACCCGTAGCCCCAGCAGGAAACCATTGGGCAGCAGGCAGATCAGGTCCACCCAGTCCAGCGTCTCGTTCTTCCACAGATTCACCGAGAAGCGCATGCAGGGCGGCTCCTGTAAAGGTGGCTCGTACTTGGGCTGGTGGGCAACGTAGGCCAGCGAACGGTTGTCCATCATGGCGACGCCGGCGTGGTTCATGGCCATTTGATCTTTGATCTGATCGGGAGGATCACCAGCTCCACCTCCTAGTTAGCTTTCTCTGTGGCGTCTTTTAACTTACTGTGGCCCCCAGTTGTTAGTTGGCATTTCGCTTGATTCCTTATCAACAGATTGTTGTTTTCAAAGTTTTCCATTTAAATCAGCTCGCCAATCTCTGTGAATAAATCGGAAGGTGGCGCCGGGTTACTTGAAAGGAAACATATGGTGATATATGCCGATAATTGTTTTGGTTTCTTATTACGGAAATTACTTAAAATCAACCGCCCACCCGTTTTGATAAGGAGGCAAACCCTGGCTTCCCCCTTGTAGATCTATAGATCCCATAGAGATCCCCGATCCTGAGTCTCTAACCCCCTGGGATGTGAAAATGGCAGTCCCTCCGGCACCATGGTTTTAAATTAGAAAGAAACCTCTGCCTCCAAATCGTTAGTTCTTGTTAATTAAAACAAAAACGCTGACTTTATATTTAGTATGAATCACACAGTCATAAGTTGAAGGGGGCGGGGGGTGGTAGGCGGTCAACTTGAAAACAAAAACAAGAATTCAGGGTGAGCCAAGGCGACCTTTCAATGCCCTAACATTGTTTTCCCGGATGGTGAAAGTCAACTGAACGATTGAGATTAGGGAAATTGGGAACCCATTGTAAGGGTCTGCTGATAAGGAAATTTAAAACTGGGGAACCGAAGCTTTTGAGGGCACACTTGAAAGGCGACGGGTCAAATTCCATGACCGAACAGGTGGAGTTGAACCCGCGGAAAGGGTATGCACAAAAGTTACGCGGCACCGATGTCTCATCTCTAAGTCGCGATGCCACAAAAATATGGAAATTGCAGCTAGGAAGAAAGAGCATTGAAAGCGCACGAATCGCCAGCTTTTTATCCAAATTTCACTGGCCTTTTGGCCTGCGTCGTTTGTTTTTGTTTTTCATCTTCATTTTGGCCCTCGCCTTTATCGCGTTTTTTTTTTGGGTGTGAGCTGCGCAGTTTCTGCTGCTCCTTACTTGCTCTCCAGCACCGGCATTCACTCTTGGCCACTTTCGGCCATCCCGCACTATTGTTGGCTTTTAATTGCACCGTGAAATTGGCTCGCACTCGCGTTTGATTAGGAAATATTTAATTGTTTTTATTTGTATTGTTGAGTTACGTGCTGTTAAGCGTCTGTTAACCTCCCACAGGGTGACTGCGGCCAGCGGTAGCTAGAGGTGGGACAAAGTTCAAATATACCGAAAATTTGACAAACGATCACTCTAAAGTGTCGTGTACACCCTGTATTAGCGGAGGCACGATCCTGCTATTTCAGGGTGACCGTTTGGTTTATTAAAAGCCAGGAAAAGTTCCATCTCTTGCATTCCGTCTTTTATTTATTTACTTTTCAGGAATTAACTAAAGAACATGAACAATCAGTTAAAAATTGAGATGTCAGAAGGTGAGCCATCCGAAAAGCGAATAAGGATGCAATCAGGCAAGTGTTTAATACTAACTAATTACCGAGAAAGCTGTTAGTTTCTAATTGTCTTTGTTTTTACAGAAAATTTTCAGCTGGATTCAACTTCAGAAGATCGTATAATATCAGTCATTCGAGGTATCTACTCACTTTATGAACCTTATCAATAGAGTTAATTATATAAAAACTCTTTACTTTGCAGCTGAAAATCAAGAGCTGAGAGGAACCCTTCAATCCCTTAAAAGGACTGTCACCTTGCTTGCTGAAACAGTGGCCTCTCAAAAGGAACTAATCAAGCAATTATTCAACCGACAGGAGAACGGTTCCCCGGAAATTAGCACTACCAATTTTCCCATAAAAACAGAAGATGATCTATACCTCATAGACAGTAATATGAACCCGGACAATCAAAAAATATACGTGAGTCGACTATCTGATTTAAAATTTACAGGCTAGTAATTATTTTTATTGCTTACAGATTAATGAGATGAAACATATCTTTAGTCAAACGCCTCTTTCGAAATCTTTGCAAAAGGTTCTAGCTGTAGAACTAGTCCTTGACTTCAATGTCGATGGGACACAAAACAAAAAAAGCCTGCGAACATACGCCAATTTCTTTCCTGCCCTTTTAGGTTGGTTATAATATGTTATATTTTACACCTATTTTATGAATAACTTTTACTTTTAGAGGCTGTTCGGTTAGCTGATAGCTCCAAGCCGGCGGAGAAGTCGCTCAGAAAGGCCATGCAATGCATTAAAAACAATGCATGCAAAAGAAGAACGAGATTCGAGAAGAGTTGTCATAACGAATTAGAAACAACACAGGATTAATGATGACAAGAGTGATAATTAAAATGTTATGTAGCTCAATAAGGATTTTCCTAAGTCTGGAACTAATTTACATAAAAAATGTACAAGTTCAAACAACAAAAAATCAATTGGTTTGGTATGAGTCATGGGTGAATCAGTATTGGCCATTCATGCGTGAATCACCCATGACTCATTGCTTGGAGGCAGTGGCGTACAAACGATTTTGTCAGGGGAGATTTTGCAAAATGTGAGATTTACTTTTAGTTTGTAGATTTATTTGATATAATAACGATTCAATTTTTTTTCATTTTAAATATACTTAGTTTAAGAATTTAAATTTTTTTTTAAACGAATAACAGTTACTGCAAAATCACGCCAACTTTGCGCTTAACAGCACTCATTGTGCAATCTGTTATATATTTCTTGGCGTTTTTTGCAAAGCAAGAAATGGTATTACTTCAAAAAGGTAAACAAAGTGAAAATTTCGCAAAATGTGCAAAATAATTAAATGAGACACAAAAATAGGTGCTATAACTAGGCAATTGTCCCCAAAACGCTAAGCAATAGAAAGTGGAAGATGAACGACTGTAGGATCTGCTGAATAACACAATACATAGCAATGAGCGACTCCGATGAAGGTGAGACAAAATCATATGGCAATCCGTTGATAAATGTTAGTTTTGTGCAATTACTAGCCTGGTCAAAGTGCAAATGAACATTAAACGCTGACCTATGCAAATTACCCAAGTTGAGCGCAATTAAATCTCCAAACAGTTGTTATTGGTTTTTCAACAACACCAATTACACGCACAGGGTGACTCCGGCGCAAGAGAAGTGGGGGCGCGCAAAATGGTCAATTTCAAAATGCAGCCACATCTCCCTCGAACGCAACTGGTGCGCTGCAGTCAATGGGCCATGCGACACCCACGCGAGAAATCAAAACAAAACAAGTGCCACGCACCCAATGCCAGTCCTTGACCACGTGCAACAGTTGCCGTGCTTCTGCGGTCTCGACTTGCGCAGTGCGTCCAAATCCGGCCTGGATCAATGACCACAAAAACGTGGTCCGGGCAACGGCCATCGATTTTCCCCAGTTCAGTTTTCGCCAGCGACGCGTGCGGTCCACTCCTCCGATGCCAATTAGATTTTGGGGCTCTGCGGCGTCGATTTGGGTTACATAATGTCTTGGAAATTTAGCATGGAGCAGCCCAAACCTGGAACAGAAACCGCTC
Organism: Drosophila mimetica; assembly: GCA_037075245.1. NCBI lineage: Eukaryota > Metazoa > Arthropoda > Insecta > Diptera > Drosophilidae > Drosophila > Drosophila mimetica. The sequence continues at coordinate 13,910,690 of JBAMCH010000023.1, forward strand.
TCGAGGCCTGCGACTATTTCGTGGATGAGGTCATTGAGGCTTCCTCAATACGGGGTGGGAATCGGAGAAAGCCTTGGGCTGGCTGTTTGGCCAACATATGCCTAACAAGAGAGTACTCTTCTTTCACAGATGCCCGCGAGGAAGTGCGTCAGATCAAGCACGGAGAACTGCGGACTGCGGTGAGCGCCGGAGATGAGCGGACTGTGCGGGTCCTGCTGGCGGCTCTGGGAACCGAGCGACAGATTATAGTCAATATGGCTCCTTCGGGTGCAAACACCCTGTTGTTTATGTGAGAAAATTACCACTTGGTAACTTATGGGCCATAATAATGCCATTATCCTTTCAGAGCCTGCCAGTCCGGTTATGAGAGCATCACTCAGCGGCTACTGGATGCTGGAGCCGATGGCCGCTCCCATGCCGTCACCAAGTACTCACCATTGTACGCCGCCGTTCACAGCGGTCACTTGGGCATCGCCCGGCTGATGCTGGACCGCTTCCCCGAACTGATCCAGCAACCGACTGTAGAGCGCTGGCTGCCGCTGCACGCGGCCTGCATCAATGGACACATCAAGCTACTGGAACTCCTCATCAGCTACAGCTATCCCGACTACCTCTATCAGACATATCGCGACGAGGAGGGTCAGTGGGAGTGGCGCCTGCCTTTCGACGCCAACGCCCACGATGTGACGGGCCAGACCAGTCTGTATATAGCCAGCATTTTGGGCAACAAGCAGCTGGTTGGAGTGCTTCTTAAGTGGCAGCTCCACTGCCGGCGCACGTTGGGCGATTCCGTCAGCTCGGTGAGCACTCCCATCACGCCCACCAGGAAACGCATTTCGTTTGGCATTCAGGCCATCATGTCCAAGCTGCACATATCTGGGGAGTCGGAAGGTCCTGATGAGCAGGCATCGCAAGAGTCCACCGAATGCCAACGGTGTCCCATCAACGTAAATTTACTTTGTGGAGCGGCGAGGGAAACTGCTTTGCTAGCGGCGGTTCGAGGCGGCCATCTCGACGTGGTGCAGTCCCTGCTTCAGCACGGAGCAAATCCGAATATTGTGGCCAAACCAGTGGAGGACCACAACGATCCCAAGTGTTGCGAGGAGATCTACGGACTGAGTAATGTCCCCATTGCAGAGGCCTGCAAACAAAGGTCTCTGGCCATGTTGGATCTCCTGCTAAAGCATGGAGCACGTGACGACAATGGTTCCGCGATCGGAATGGCTATCACTGGCGGCGACGAGGCCATCCTGAGTCGCCTGCTGGCACGACGCGTCCATCCGGACTCGGACTACAAGATCAACAAGAAGGGCCTTCCCACACCGGTGGAAGTGAACGTGTTTTTGCCGTCCACCAGCAACATATCTTACAGCGCCATGTTTCCCAACGTACCCACCATCATCGACTGGCACAGCATGGGCTCCAGTGTCCAATTGTCAGTGGTAAGAGTTCCCTGGATGGTCAGCGGGGTGTTGCTGCTGAATCCCAAGCTGCAGTCGCATCCCCGACTTGATGAGGTTGCTCTGACCGCTATCACGAGAATTGACTTTTCGCACAATGTTCTCACAGCAATTCCACAGGAGTTGTTCCATCTGGTTAGTCTCAAGTGAGTGAGGAACTTTAATTATGAAACCTATCTTGCCAATATAATAATAAACAATTTATTTAAGGTATCTGAATGTGGCTCAAAACAAGATTACCGATCTCCCTGCGCCGTTGGGTAAGTCATATGGTTGTCCGGTTCTGGATGAGCTGTTCCTGCAGGACAACCAGTTGACAACTCTGCCGGCCGCCATCTTTCACCTACCCGCTCTATCTATTTTGGATGTGTCGAATAACAAGCTGCAACAGCTTCCCTTCGACCTGTGGCGTGCACCCAAGCTGCGCGAATTGAACGTGGCCTTCAATCTATTGCGGGATCTTCCTGTGCCGCCAATGCAGACAAGCAGCTCACTGCTAAGCCTAGACAAATTGCAACTGCAGGCCTACGAGGAGACGCCGTCAAACAAGCCGAGAAATGTGACGCAGCAGCGGCTTACCCATCGCAATCTCTGGTCAAGTTCCTTGGACATAACCGACAATGACATGAAGTGGCAGCATGAGCAGGATTTCTGCGATGGAAAGACTCCCGGTGTGGGCACCTCCCAGCTGAGTAGCCTGAATATAGCAAATAATCTCTTCACCAGTATCCCTGCTGCTCTGCCCTGCCTGGCGGTCAATTTAACCCGGCTGAATATGTCGTACAACAGTCTACGTTCCATGGGACATGTAACAAGCTATCCAGCCACACTGAAGCAGTTGGACCTAAGCCACAATGAGATCTCTTGCTGGCCAAGTTTGCCACGGATTACCGAATCGGATCCGCACCTACTGTGCTACAGTTGTGTCCAGCTGCCGGAAGGTCGGGAAGAGGAGCAAGTTTACAAAACGACTTCCTCAAAGGGCAGCGGCTCCTCTGCCACATCCTTCCGTGCCTCAGTGCTAAAGAGCGTTTGCAGGCACAGGCGTCATCTGCGCCTGGAGGCACTTCGCACTTTGATCCTGGCGGACAACCTTCTTACCCGCATCCAGCTGTCAACTGACGACGCCACAACGCTGTTCAACGAGAGCGAGGATGCCGACTGGAGTGTTGTAGGCGTCAATCGATCAAAGGTGATATTTCCCAACCTGTCCATGCTGGATATGACCAACAATTGCCTGAAGGAGATTCCCGCCTCGTTGCACGAATTGAGCAGTCTGTCAGTGTTGAATATAAGTGGCAACGTGAATATCACGGAACTGCCGCCACATTTGGGTCTCCTTTCGAGGCTTTGGAATCTAAACACGCGCGGCTGCCTCCTGCAGGAACCATTGCGTTCGATGATCGAGAGCAAGAAGCACAAGACAATGGACATTGTAGGATATCTCAAGTCAATCTACGAAGATGCACAGCCGTATGCGCGCATGAAGCTGATGGTGGTGGGTGTGGCTGGAATCGGCAAGAGCACTCTGCTCGATTTGCTGCGCCAGGGAGCGGGCTCAGGCTCTAGTTCCAGTTCTCACCGATCTCGCGCCAGCGAAAATCATTGGGCGAAGCGAATGGGACACGCACGCAGCACATCGCGATCTCACCGTCACTCGTCCGCCTCCAGTGCTAATATATCCACAGTAGGCGTTGACATCGGAACCTGGATTTGTGAGAAGCGGAAGCGAGCGCCTGGCTCCCATGGCCCTGTGGTGTTTCGTACCTGGGATTTTGGTGGCCAGAAGGAGTACTACGCCACCCATCAATATTTCTTGTCCAAGCGGAGTCTATACTTGGTGCTATGGCGCATCAGCGACGGTCACAAGGGTCTAGCGGAGTTGCTGCAGTGGCTGGGCAACATTCAAGCCAGGGCTCCTAACTCTCCTGTAATCATTGTTGGCACACACTTTGATGCAGTCGGGGAATCTATCTCTCCTCAGCAGGCAGAACAACTGCAGCAATTGATTCGGGAAAAGTTTATTGCTATTCCTGATGCGGAAAAAATTGGGCTGCCTAGGGTGATTGACTCTATTGAAATAAGTTGTCGGTAAGTGATGATTGATTTCTTGTTTTGTTTATTTAATATATAACTTTTACCATTTTAGAACCCTACACAATATCCATTTATTGGCCAACATCATTTACGACACCGCCATGCAACTGAGATCGCCTGGCTCCAAGGAGCCAATGCTACTGCAGAAGATCCCGGCCAGTTACATAGCCCTGGAGGATATTGTAAATGTAATTGCGTGTAATTTGCGAGCGGCTGGCAGAGATCCCGTCTTGGATGGTGAACAATACAGACGCTTGGTCACCGAACAAATGCGACTGCATAACTATAAAAGTTTTCGGGATGCCGCCGAGCTGCAGCAGGCCACCACATGGTGCCACGAAAATGGAGTTTTGTTGCACTATGACGATGCTACGCTCAGGGACTATTACTTCCTCGATCCGCAGTGGTTGTGCGACATGCTGGCCCATGTGGTCACTGTGCGGGAGATTAATCCATTTGCTCCCACGGGCGTGATGAAGCTGGACGATCTTCAGCTGCTGTTTCGTAGTGCTCAAGTTCAAGGCAATGGAAATCGAAGGTGGGTCTTGATATCAAATTTGTGAAAACCATAACTAAGAGTGTTCCTTCATTTCTTGTAGTTACATCGTTAGTTTATTGAACAAGTTCGAGGTGGCGTTAACCTGGGATTCGAGAACGCTACTCATTCCCTCCCTGCTGCCATTACAAGAGTCAGCAACACCCAATTCTGGGAGCACAGTAAAACTTTCGCAACGTTCCCGCGGTCGTAGTTTAGGGTGCTCCGTCTCGCAAGAAGTGAATCTCAATAATCTGATCTACGAGCAGAGATCAGCGCTTACTTCACCATCTACTGCTACTATGGCTAGCCAGGGACTGCGGCGCATCCTTTTAATGACTTACTTCCCGTCGGGATTCTGGTCGAGATTAATCACGCGGATTCTGGCTGATGAGCAGATAATCGAGGCCATTCGAGGAGCTTATGTGGCTTCTCAAGATGTAAGTGGAGAATATATACTTCTTTGGTGAAACGTATTATTTTTAATATTCATTCTTCAGAAGTATGTGGATTTTGATCTGCGCACTTCGTTGGAGCAGGACACCCAGTGGAATCTGTGGCAGACAGGCCTAGCACTGTACTATGGACCTATTCTTATATTCAAGATCTGGGAAGTGCCTTTTCAAAACACTGAGCGAACGCAACCTTTCCGCACTAATGGCAACCGCTTTAAGCTGAAATTGGACGGTATCTGGAGCGATGTGAATTTGAGCTCCTCCAGCATTCTGGAAGTTTACTTTCCACTTCATGAAGTGAACATTTCCCAGGAAGTGGATGACCGGGAACGTCAGTTGCTGGCCGAGCTGCAGCCGCACATGTCCCAGGTGGCCAAACTGTTGGCCCTCACAGTGGATCACATTGATTTGCTTTTGGAGGACTGGTATCCTTCGTTGGGAACGCGGTTCGTGCACACTTCGGAGGGTCGTTTCCTAATCACTCGATTGGTGTTGTGTCCACGATGTCTTTGGAAGCTGCAGTTGCAGCACAGCAACGAACCCGCTGATCGAGATGTGCCTGCCATGGGATGCAATAGGCCCAGTCGAAGTAGCAGACGCGGAGCGGGAGCATATTTCCTACACGGTGTTGGGGATCCCGGTGAGGATGGCGCTTTGAATGTATTCTCTGCGTATCTCAATGCCACAGCCAGAAGGGAGCGCCGATCGGAGGATTCTTTAGGCGCCGGCTCGGATGCCGATTCCGGTGTGGGTCCTGATTCCGCTGGCTCTTCACGAAACACTTCGGTGGACGGTCATCCTGGCTATCACCTGCCCGATAACTCAAATGTTTGCTACGCCTGGATGATTGAGGAGTGCATTTTGTCGGTTTACAATCAAAGCAAGATCAGTTGTCCTGTTCATCTGGAACAGTCGATGGCTCAGCTAGCTCCGGATGTCATATTCGCCGATATTCCCGATAAACACACTATACCAAGCGAATGCATTATTAAGGGATCGCTGTTGGGTCGAGGAGCTTTTGGATTTGTCTTCAAGGCAAACTGCAAGATAAGGGGCGCCAGATCATTTAAGCCGGTGGCCATGAAAATGCTCCAGCCAGTGCCTCCCGGAGCTCGGGCTAAGGAGGTGAGTACTAAAAATGAAGAATAATCGCTTTTTGATCTAAATAATTGTTTTAATTTTTAGAGCGCATTAATGGCTTTCAAAGTGGCTGTGGGCAAGTGGGACCGTGATCCACTGCAGCATTCCTGCAAAGCCTACTGCACTGCTCGCCAGGAATTGGCAGTACTACTAACCCTCAAGCACCCCAACATTGTTCCCTTGGTGGGGATCTGCATAAAACCATTAGCACTAGTCCTCGAACTAGCACCGCTAGGTGGCCTGGATGCTTTGCTTCGACAGTATCGACGCAGTGGTGCCCACATGGGCCCGCATACGTTTCAGACCCTTGTGCTGCAGGCGGCTCGGGCAATAGAGTATTTGCATCGCAGAAGAATCATCTACCGCGATCTGAAGTCGGAAAATGTTCTGGTTTGGGAGCTGCCACAGCCTCACACCGAGGACACTCCGCGAAACCGTGTGCACATTAAAATTGCCGACTATGGAATCAGCAGGCAGACAGCTCCCAGCGGAGCAAAGGGTTTTGGCGGCACAGAAGGCTTCATGGCGCCCGAGATCATACGCTACAATGGTGAGGAGGAGTACACTGAGAAGGTGAGCTAATGAACTATTTGTGAGTTTATTTATTAACTTACCAATTTTATATTTCCAGGTGGACTGCTTTTCTTTTGGTATGTTCATTTACGAGAACATCAGTTTGCGACAACCTTTCGAAGGGCATGAATCCATTAAAGAGTGCATCCTGGAGGGTAGTCGGCCGGCTCTAACGCAGAGGGAAACGCAGTTCCCAACCTGTTGTTTGGATCTCATGGTCCTGTGTTGGCACGAACAGCCGCGTCGCAGACCCACGGCAAGTCAGATTGTTTCCATACTCAGTGCCCCGGAATGCATCCACCTGCTGGATGTGGTTGCCATGCCGCACAGCGAGAAGATTGTATGTGGAGTGTTTCAGTCGCTGATCGGCGTTGGCGATGACGAACGGAGCGGCCTCGAGTTGTGGCTTCCATCCTTCGGTTCCCGCATAGACATTCTGGATTGCACACCTTCGGGCAGCCTGGTGCAGTGCAACAGCATCAGTTGTTCTCCACAGCCACAGGTTGCTCCGCCCAAGACACCCGAAAACGGGGCCCACTCACGGGCTCGTTCAGCACAACGGTTGCCCAAGATGAACATGCTGTGCTGCTGCCTAGTGGGCGACGCCATCTGGATGGGTGACGTTTCCGGCAACCTGCATGCTTACAGCACCTCCACCTATGCCCACTTGTTCTCCTACATGCTCGATCCGGCCATTAAGTCAGCCGTGATCAGTCTGGTCTACATGGAGCGGATAGCTCGCGTGGCCGTGGGTACACACAATGGTCGGGTGTTTCTAGTGGATGCCACTAAAGTTCCCAGCAACTGCGCCTTCGCCGAGGGCTCCTTTGTGCTCACGGAGATCTGTTCTGGTTTTGTTTTGCATGCAGCTTGCTCAGTTTTTGTCGATGGGTAAGTTGTAAATCTTTACCAGCTCACCGATTCTTTTGTAATGTGTTATTTCTTTAGAACCTACGAACTGTGGTGCGGCGAAATAGCTGGAAAAATAAATGTATTTCCTTTGAACGAGACTGGGGTGTCCGGCCATCAGGCTTTGTGCCACAGTGAAGAGCCTAATTTAATCGAGGACGTCAAGGTGGCCCGTATGTGCAGCAATGACAGTCACGTCTTCAGTTGTCTGTATCCCGGCTGCATGGTGTACCAGTGGGGTGTGGTGTCCAAACGGATTGAGAACAAGCTGGACTGCTCGAAGCTGCTGCCCTGTTCGGAGTCCCTGCAGAGCATCGCGATTGATGAGCATGTAAACCTGATAAAGTGTCAGATTTCGGCGCTGGCGGCTCACAATACTGAGTTGTACATTGGAACCACTTGGGGTTGCTTAATCGTTGCCGAATTGAATACCCTGCGTCCTATAAGCGTTTTCCGGCCTTATGAAAATGAGGTAAGTGAGGCGAATTTAACTTTCTTCGAGCGGATAATGATTTTTGTTTGATCCTCCTACAGATTAAGTCCATAATAACGCTTTCAAATGACAAGGTGCCCCTGATCGCCACGATCGGTAGACGGTATCGCTCTCTAATCTCACGCTACGTGGACTCCGCAGAGACATCCAGCACATGCTCTGCCGTCAGCACACCCACACATGGTGCAGCCAAATTATTGCCACCGGCGGATGTGGACAATCACATCCATTGCCTGCTGTGGCGCGCCAAGCACTGGACCTAAATTCGATCTCATTCGAAGTATTTGTTGACGTATTTAATAATCCACTATCACATACACAAAATTTGTTAGAAAGGGAGCTAGATATCAGGAATAGTCGCTGAGAAGTATTTAGTTGCTGTCAAATTAAGATCCTATTATATTTTGTGTGCCCTTTTTGTAGATTGTAAAAATATTGACGACTTAATATTATTATTTTTTTAATACACGGAGGTGCAATAGAATTTTCAGGATTTTATATCTCAGTTATAAAAGCTACGTATTTATTTATTTTAAAGATTAAATCTTTATAAAGTAGCTAACCGTTTTTGCAAGTGGCGTTCTCCTGCTCTTTAAATAATACATTGTTTAAACATCTATTTAAATGGTGAATAAAAAAATTTCTTTCAAACTAAATAATTCGTTGCTGTGTTTTAAAGGCTTGCACTAACAATTGACAGTAACTTCTGCATTTCGTCTATCTAGCAACCTTAGCATGCGAACAAAATACAAATTTTAATACTTGTTTGATATTAATTTATTTGTATTAATAAGAAAAATTAGTGCTTTACATTCCACAGATCGGTTCAATGAGTATTTAAATCTTTTAATAAAATCTTGCAACGTATATTGAAGAAAATGTTTTTACAATTTTAAATATTAATTTTTGTGGCACCGAAATAGGGAACTCTATTGTGATTCCTGGACCACAGAAGCTACGGACATGGAGGACTGACGGCTGCGCGAGTAGATGGAAGCGGAGTTCTTCAGCACTCGTATATAGTTATTTAAGTCAATAACGAACTGGAACTCTTCTTTGAGAGCGTCGCGCAGCGGAACCTGAAAGATAAAAGCCAATAATAGCTACGGTGTTAGCCTTAAGGAAATTTAATACTCACTCGATAGTGATGAGCTTTCTTCATGACAAACACGACCCAGCTAAAAATCCCGTACATCAGAGCAGAGCAACTTCCGACTAGGAGTACAAAGAACACGCCCGCCAGGTTATTCATGTCTAAGGGCGTGGCATCTGGAGTATCCTCTTTGGTAGCGCAAATACCTGTGCCCACCTCGTTCCACCACTTGTTCTTCATCTTCTCCAGCACTCCCTGCTCCTGCAGCTCCAACAGGGCATTATTAAACTTATCGCGATGCGGCCAATCTATAAGATATCAATTAAGAATTAAGAATCTTCCGGAAGCTATTTTATTTACTTTTTCTCATGGCTATCCCATAGCCTTTTTCGTCCAATGCCTCTCCAATCTTTTTGAGATTGCACTCTCGCTTAGTATTGTACTCAATGGAAGTCGATTCCATGAGGAAGGCGTAGTGGGTGTTGACTTTTACTCGATTTACTCCCTCCATGTTGTCTTCGGTAAGATGTTGAGGGTTCTCGGTCATAAATTTATTCATCTTCTTATATCGGGGGTCCTCAGATGTCTAAAATAAATATTATTGAAATTAATGTAGGATAGAAATTAGAATTTTCAAATACCTTAAAAAAATTCCTGGTGGATCCTGTCCTTTTTGCACCGTATACCACTCCATCTTTGTTGTCAGCCAAATCATCGACGCTATTGATCAAACTCTGCGGGTTTTCGATGGTCAAGAAGGCAGCCAAGTTTGCGGTGTAGGATGACACCACAATTAGGGTAAAAAACCACCAGAAGCTGGCCACTGTTCTCGTGGACAAGGCTCTGTCAAGGATATGATAAATATCGAGATCTATTATTTATAATTATAGGAAGTATTCTTCATACTTGGGACCAATTTCCGAACCCTGCTGTAGCAGGGCGCCAGTGGTAAACCAAATGGAATTTCCTATAGTGAATTGATTTTCCAGTTCTTCCGGTTCCTCAATGCAGGGGTACGGATTATCCCATTCGCTAGGCGACAGGCGACCCAATATGAAGAAGCTCAAGGACACGCCCACAAAGGATAAGCCCAGAAACCACCAAACATCTTCGGCGAAAGGATCCATGAAGGTAAAGAGCTCGGGTGGAGCTTTCTGGGGCTTTAAATAAAGAATTGCAATGCCTAAAATAGAAAATAACCCGTTAATAAATTGTGATTACCGGGAGAAAAGTGTTACATGCCCAGATTCATGAAGGGTATAGTAAAGTCAATGGCCTGTTCACGTTCCGAAGTAATGGTCAAATCCGTAATGGCCAAGTCAGCCCGCTGCAAAAATATTATTTTTATAATATATTTAAAAAATGTTAAAATCTTTTCCCACTCCAATCATAATTTCCCTCAACATTCCTGTGGATTCATTGGAGGTCTTGTTGTACGATCCATAATCATTGCCACCGTTTACGAAGGTGAAATTGAAGCCCAGTTTATCGGCTAGTTCTTTGATCAGATCCACACCGTAGCCCTCAAACTGGTTATTTCCCTCCAGCAACTTGTAAGTCTCCACCAGTTGGGCATATGGTTTGTTCTGCAATTTTTCAATTTGCCACGATTAAATATGGTTCGATTGGTGTGGATTGTGGTCACCTACAGGCACCGAGAGCAAGATAGTGAAGGTCTTGTTGGCCAGCGAGTTGTCGACGCTATCAAATTGGGCGGTGGTCGGTGCCAGCCGCTGGGGTCTGTAATCCCTCTGCTCGTCCCAGGTTCCGACCTTCACGATTCCCGACGGCTGCAGCTCGATGACATCCAGGTGGTATCCCTTGCGTACGTTTCCCTCGAAGTAGATGGGTCCCGTCAGCAGGTGTTCGCTGAGATGCATCTGAAATAATCCGAAAATATATTATAATATTTATTTTATAAAAGAGTTTTTGCATTTCCATTCACCGTTCGCATGTAATTCTTGAAAGAGGATCCATCATCACGGACGCTTTCTGTTCTCTGTGAGCAATTCTGGGGCACCGGTTTGAAGGGCAGATTCTTTAGGGTCTGTGCGAACAACTGAATAGCGTCGTAGGTTAAAGCCATTTCGACGGTAATGGGACAGGAGCCTAAAGATAAAGATTATAATACAATTAGGATAATAATATATCACCAAAAAAGATTACTTACCATTTCTAAACTCATCCTGATCGGTGGGATATCCCAGCTTCATGAGCAGTTCCTTGACGGCCATCTTCTCCGGCGAAAACAATCGCAGCCCAGTTATATTGGCCTCACTGTACTTGTACTCCTCCAAGTCAAAGGAGTGAAAGTCCAGGTTGCCAATGATATAGTTGTAGTCCTCGTTGATTATGCCCACTTGCTGGGCTTGGTTCAGGAACTCTGGCATCGTCTCGCTGGAACCCACGACCACAATTCGATTATCCACAGACTTTCGCACACGCCGGAGGATCTGTTTGTAGTTGCCATTCAGCTGCATGTCGTATCGCATCACCGTGACCACGGGTCCATTCATCCCGAACAAGGTGGTCAGTTCGTTTAAAATGTTCAGGTAATCGGCTGCGGGCGATTTGGAAATTATTAAAGAACCCCATTTATTCCGTTGACAAAGGCAGCTCACCCGATTCGTAGAGGAAAATAAAGCGAGTCCAGTCGAATGCCATGATGAGACTGTATAGCGCTTTGGCCAGGTCAGTTGGATGCGGATGCAGATTGAAGCCCTCCGCATACTCGCTCATGTAGGAGTAGATGTGTGGTATGTCCATGGCATCGCATATGGACATCAGATGGACGGCAGTGTGCCGGGAAGAGGGTCCAAACACGCCCGCGACGCCAGTCTGTTATATAAAAAGTTTTAAAATAATAAAAATAACACTGTTTACATTAAAATGTTTATGAAGAGGTCATTAAAGTAGAACGTATAAAATCATTAAAAACTTTATATAAAGTAAAATAAATTTTAATAAGGATAGGAACAAAAAATGATATTGAAACATATTTTTAAATATTATAGAAACTTTTTTTCGCATATAATCTCATCCTCATAGTTTTTAAGTTTTTCTTTGGATCTTATACCTAGAATACTAATATAAAATACGTATCGCAGCGATGTCTTACCTCCAGCATCCTGCACAATTTGCCGTAGCTCTGGTAGGCATCCCCGTAGTTCACCTCCTCCTTCAGCGACGTCAAGGTGGTGCCCACCTCCTGATTTGCCACATCGATGGCATGGTCAAAGACAATGTTCATCTGCTCCGTGTTCTGGTCGGTGAGCAAACCTGAAACGGAGAAATTCTCTCACAACCACTTTCGGCCATTTCTCACTTGCCGGTTTGTTTATAAACAACAACTTGACCTAATCATCCCATTCGGTCGGAAAACCCAAACAAACAAACAAATACTAAAACCGTTTTTACGAGCTTTCAGCGTTGATGGAACGAACAGCTTGTTCTCTTTATGAGAAATTAAAAATAAATCGCGCGTTGAAAACAGTTTGTTTGGAACTGCACGAAGAAGAAAAAATGCTCACGCGACACACATTTTTCATGAGTTTTTTTTTTTTCTAGAAATTACTTACCAATCGGGACACTTGCGAAGTTGTCGTAGCTGCCAATGGGGTCATACTGAGCACTATTACCCGAAACTTTAATGCAAAAAATGGTCCATAAAATTATAAAATGATTGCTAAACATTTTATATGGTTTTTATTTGAAACATTTACATATATCTCTATATATATATTGAATTCAAAAGAATAAAATCATGTGCTTTCCGAACCGAACACTTCGAGTAAAAAGCCACAACTGACGTTTGCTTCCAAAATGTCAATTTGGAAATCATTTTGAGTGAAATCTTCGAAAAGCTCTTTCGAAACTTTGGAGAGAATATTAACGAAGAAATATCTCAGTTCTAGTCCTCATCCGGCATATTCTCCTCAGAATCCGTTTTTAGGGACTCTATTGACTGCGATGAATTCCGACTGCGGGAGTAAATCGACTGGGCGCTTTTCAGGACTCTTTCGTTTTCCGAGAAGCGGATTACAATTTTGAATTCCTCAGCCAGGGCATCGCAAAAGGGAACCTAGAGTTGATTCAATTTTTTTAGATCGTATTGGAACTGTTAATAGTTTACTATACCGCATAGTGTTTAGCCTTCTTGAAAACAAAAAAGCACCAACAAAGAATGGCGACAATCATCGAAATAATGGATCCGATGGCCAGGACAGCGTAAATGCCACTAAGATTTTCCACTTCTAAAGCAGAGGGACCATCACTATCACTTTTTGCCTGGAATGAGTAGTTCTATGATGAATTTTCTTTTTCGTTCCCTAGAAACTTACACTGCAAACACCGGCTCCCACTTCGTTCCACCACTTGTTCTTCAACCTGGCCAAAACTCCCTGTTCCTGCAGCTCCAGCAGGGCGTTGTTGAACTTATCGCGATAGGGCCAATCTGTGGAAGCTCTGTTATTATGGTATATCTTTAATGGTATATCATTAGTACCCACTTTTCACCATTGCAATGCCGTAACCCTTCTCATCCAGGGCATCTCCCACTTTGGTCAGATTGCACTCCCTAACCGTATTGAATTCAATGGAGGTGGATTCCATCAGGAAAGCGTAATTTGTGCCCGCCTTCACTTTGTCCACGCCATCCTGATTGTTCTCCATCAACATTTCTGGATGAGCGGTCATGTACTCGTTCATTTTCATATAGATGGGCTCCTCCGATGTCTTTGGAGTACAACAAATATGTATTATCTCGGGTTTGAAAAGATAAATATACTTACCAAAAAGAAGTTCCTTGTGGAACCTGTACGCTTAGCTCCGTACTGAACATCGCCTTTATTCTCAGACAAATCTTCAACGCTATTAATGGGACTAGTGGGATTCTCGATGGTCAAGAAGGCCGCTAAGTTGGCAGTATATGATGATACCATGATTAATGTAAAAAACCACCAAATGGCGGAAATTGTACGCGTGCTGAGAGCTCTAAAATAATATAAATTATTGGTAAAACAAAGTACTTGGACAACCATGAATATTTTTACTTGGGGGCAATTTCAGAGCCTTGCTGCAACAAAGCTCCCGTTGTAAACCATAGGGAATTATTGATAGTGAATTGGTTTTCCAGCTCTTCTGGTTCTTCAATACAGGGGAAAGGGTTATCCCACTCAATGGGCGATAGTCGACCTATAATGAAAAAGCAGAGCGAAACACCCACATAGGCTATTCCCAAATAAAGCCAGACCTCCGATGAGAATGGGTCCATGAAAGAGAAAAGCGCAGGTGGAGCCTTCTGAGGTTTAACATATAGAATTGCTATGCCTGGTAAATTTTTAGACATTATCAGACCATGAAATTAAATGTCCAAGTTATAAAACTTACCCAGATTCATAAAGGGTATGGAAAAATCAATGACTTCTTCTCGCTCCGAAGTAATTGTGAGATCAGTGATCGCCAGATCAGCTCGCTGTTAATATATTATATTTCCTTATTAATCAGTAATCACTTAATCATTGTTCTTACCCCCTCTACAATTTCCTTCAGCATTCCTGTGGTAGAATTAGTTGTCTTATTAAAAGATCCATAGTCATTGCCACCATCTTGGAAGGTGAAGTTAAAGCCAAGCTTGTCGGCCAGCTCTTTGATTAAATCCACTCCATAACCCTGGTACTGATTGTTGCCAACTAGAGTGTCAATACTCTCCACGAGACTGGCATACGGTTTGGTCTGTAATTTAGTATAACCATGATTTAAATGACAACCGTTTTAAGATGTGATAATGATAGCATACCGCCACAGATATTAGAACCTTGAAGGTTTTGTTGACCAGCGAACCGTCATCGATGTCATTGAAGTTAACCACTTGGGGTGGACGCTCGAACTCGAAATCCTTGCCCTCTTCCCAGGTGCCGACCTTGACCAACCCGCTGGTTTGCAGTTCGATGACATCGAAGGCGAAACCCTTGCGCACATTTCCCTCGAAATATATGCGACCTGTGATGGTCTTCTCCTTGATCTCCAACTGAAGTTATACATTTCAGTAAGATATCTCTATTAATTGATGATTAGGATTACCAACCGATCTCATGTAGTTCCTAAAGGTGGAACCATCTGGTTGAACATTGTCATGGCGATCGGAACAGTTGAGCATCTGCGGTTGGTAGGGAATACGCTTGGTTGTCTCCGCAATGACACGTACCGCATCATAGGTGAGAGCCATGGACATGGTGATGGATGTGGAACCTTAAAAAAGTAGAAAACATAAGTTTAGGAACCAGAAAAACGTTGTAAGTCCACTTTTCTTACCAGAATTTATGGGTTCACTTTCTCCTAGTTCCTGGTGCAGCTTTTCCACCAGATCCCGCACTTCCTCCTGATCGGGTGAGAACATCCTGATGCCCGTGATGTTGGCCTCACTGTACTTATACTCCTCCAGCTCGAAGGTGTGCAGGTCCAGATTGCCTATCACATAGGTGTAGTCCTCGTTCATTATGCCCACCTGTTGGGCCTGGCGCAGCAGCTCGGCCACGCCCCCTGTGGAACCCACGACCACAATGCGACTGTCCTCCGACTTCCTGATGCGCCTCAGCACTGACTTGTAGTTGCCATTTAGATTGAGATCGTAGCGCATCACCTTGATGACGGGTCCCTTGATGCCATAGAGGGTCATTAGGTGATCCAAAATATTCAGGTACTCAGCTTTAGTATAAAACCAGGAATTAGTTAAGAGTTATTCTGAATAAACGGGAGTACCAACCGGATTCGTAGCAGAATATAAAGCGGGACCACTCGAACTTATCGACAATGTCGTGCAGGGCATGAGCTATATCTTCCGGACTGGGATGCAGATTGAAGCCATCGGGATGGGCACCCCAAGAGAGATGCGGGTAGATGAAAGGTATGTCCTTGGAGTCGCAAGCATTCAGCAGGTGGGAGGCTGTGTGCTTGGCAGACGGTCCAAAGACGGCACCCACTCCACTCTGTTTTACAAAATGTTAATCACTTTCTCACATATGAAGTTCTTGTCTAACCTGCATCAGCCTGCAAAGTTGGGCGAAGGCCTGAACGGAGTTGCCATAGGGCACCTGTTCCGTTTCGCCGGCCAATGGAACTCCCAGCTCACTGTTCACCACCGATATGGCGTGCTCAAAGGTCTGCCGGATTCTATCGGTGGCGTCGTCTGTGATAAGACCTGTATACATTGTTTGAGTAGGAAATTCGGGAGAGGAAATGGCCATAAAATAAGCTCGTGGAACTCTTTCACTCACCCAGACGAATGGATTGACCAGCGGATGAGCCGTAAGTACTGCCACCATAAAACTGCGCCTGCACTTTGTTAAGGCAAACAAAAATCACCACAAGCCAGGGGAGATGCATTGCATTCATTTAATGGAGTCTCGATTGGTTTAGTTTTTCATTTCCCTCCTCTGATTTTCTGACATCCAGCGTGTGATGTATATAAATATATACGTATATTTTTGGATCACCCACTAGCGCGAGGTCTTTGAAGTTCTTCAGTCGCCGAGCGCACGTTCCCAACTGAATGGGCCACTCATAATTGCTTTCAAAATTCCACTCAAAAGTTTTCCAAAATATTCGTTTTTGAACTTGAAAGCTGCCAGTGTTGAGCAGTCACAATCACTATTCCCACAGTAAAAAACATCACTTTTGATAATATACATTTAATTAGAATTATCACAAACATAAATTGCATCAATAAACTAAACTATTGCAAGTTACAAATATAAATAGTTAAGGGCTAAGAAAAATATATAGATTTGCAAGTTAATTTTTGGCACATTATCTTTGTTGTTGGTGTGATGGGAGTGCAAACATCCCATTCGATCGGAGGCATTGTCTTTGGGAATGGGAGCCAGCTGGGCCATCCGTCAATTGAACCCTGAAATGGAGATGGAAATCTTAACAGAGAGTTGTAAATATTTCTGCGGAGATAAGCTATATGTATGTGAAGCAGTGAAGCATCCCAAGTGGCACGCACCAATTGCAGTTTTATTGGAAAGACAATTGGAGAAGTTGCCACTGGGGCGACTGAAACTGAAACTGAGCCAACTGCTGGGCATAAATCACCATTAATTAAGTGAGTGCGCCCCAATTGAAGTGCTATGTCGTTGTTGGCACAACAACAGCAAGGGGATCGAAATGGGTAACGAGCCACAAGGAGCCACCACCACCACTTTCTCCCTTAAGTGGCGCCCAAAGTGGAGCAATTAGAACCTCGACAGGGAGGTTCCTAGTACGCATCCTATCTACTCACCAACTGGCTTGCCTTCGGTCTTTGGTCTTGGGCTGCATGGCATACGTCATGTTTAATACTCTTAGGCTATTACTCTGGTTCATCCACCAGACTACCAAACGCTGCACTTCTTGGAGGGATTCATCGGGGATCCCAGAGGACAGTTGAACTCCCGCGCAAAGTCGTAGGAGTTCGAGAGCGTTCCGATCACCCGGAAGCGACCTGGACTGTGGATGGCCGTGTTCAGCTTGTTCCGTATGGCCTCCGGTCGCATCGCTCCGCACCACACCTGTCCGAAGTTGAGGAAGAAGAGCTGCGGCCCCGTCATATTCAGACCCGGCAGAATCTCGTCCTGAACCTCGCTGGGATGCTCCTTCAGCCAGCGTTGGTAGGCGTGGAAGGCCTGGCGCAGTCCTCCATTGTCAGCGATATTCTCACCTGAAACAGAAATTAGAAACCATTAATATAAAACTAGAATAAAATAGTCAATAAGATTAAACTATCTAATCTATTTTTGTGGATTTCTAGGTATACATTTTTAAAATAAGACTATTTTTAAGGAATTTCCAAGTTCTTTAGTTTTAGTAATTATTGAGATCTGGACTTTTATAAGGTCAGAGAGGTAGAAATGGTATGATATGATATTATGATACTACTTATTATACGATTTATGATATTTTATGATTTTTAATATATCTTTTATTTTAGTTACATATATCAATAGAAAGTTAAATCGACTTACCCTGAGTACTCTCTCCATTCAGGACAATGCCCACCTCCTCCACGGTGTAGTTGCTGTACTGGGCAATGATGCAGCGGGCTCGCTCATCGAATCCCCGGATCGAGGAGTCCGTCCACCACTTGTGGATGTTGCCATTCCGGTCGAAGAGTCTTCCCTTGTCGTCGAAGCCGTGGGTCAGCTCGTGGCCAATGACCACACCTATGCCACCGAAGTTCAGCGACTTGGGGAAGTGGCGGTGGTAGAAAGGCGGCTGCAGGATACCAGCTGGGAACATGATCTGATTCTTGTTACGGCTATAATACGCATTCACGATGGCCGGCGCCGTCTGCCAGTTGGTCTTGTTGACCCGCTCGTGCAGCTTGGCCTGCTCCGTTTTGGCCGTGTGCAGCAGGACGTTCAGCGTGTTCTCGAAGTACTTGTCCGGATGGATCTCGATGCCCGCGTACTTGCCATTTAGCTCACCAGGGTTGAGGATAAAGTCCGGATAGCCGATCTTCAGGGACATGGCGTTGACCTTCTCCTCGGCCAGCTGCTTGGTGGTGGAGTCCAGCCAATCGGTGGTCTTCAGGATGTCGCGGAAGGCCTGCTGCAGATCGTGGGTCATGCGCAACGTGTCCCGCTTGCTGTTGTTGTCGAAGTAGCGACTCACGAACATGGAGCCCACCGCCATGCCCATGTTGGTGTTCACCTGGGCGATGCACACCTTCCATCGCTGGGGGCTTTCCTCGCGACCAAAGAGAGCGTGATAGAAGTGCTGCTTGATGTCATCGAATCGATCGTCCACGTTGTTGATGCGATGGCGTACAAAGCGCCACATCATGTAGTTGGCCACCGTGCGGGTATCTGATTCCTCGAGAAGGGTCACCAGCTTGCTCATGTACTCCACCGCATAGATGACCACCTCCTCGGAGCCCAGGACCTCGCGATCCTGCAGGCTCTGCAGATACGCACGCCACTTGATTTCGGGCACCACCGCCTGCAGTTGGTCCAGTGTCATCCGCTTGTAGAGCTGGACGAGAAATAATAACGAGTTCACGTTAGAATAATTAAAAAGTTAATATGCTTTATGATTTGTAGGGTCTTAAATATAAAAATAGGCACTAGACCCTTATTAACTAAAATATTTCCATTTTCGTACATTTTTTCCTTAATGTATCTTATTTTAAACAATAAAATGTGTTTCCACCTAAAATATTACAGCATCTATAATAATTTAATCAATAAAATGTTTATTCAAAAATTAAAAAAAATGCAATACAAAATATTGGGTTTTTCGAATGACTTTTGTAAGTTAATACAAACTTTAAAAAAATACAACATTTTAAATACATATGAAATATTTATTAAAGGTAAGTGACTTCGGCAAGTCTTAAATTTCTGTCAGTGTAATTTCGAGTTCTTAATTTAAGCCAAAACTGGACGGACTTTATTTTTTTATTGAGACTCTTAAGTATATAAGCATTATTATTGCTTAGATAAAAGTTGTTCTGGGTACCACTCACCTTGGTCACGTTGAGTCGCTGCTCCGCTGGTGCCGTGATCCCGGCCAGCTGCGTCTCGAAGGCCACCAGCTCGCTGGCCACCCGCTGGGCGTCCGCCTTGGAGGCGCCCATCTTGTGCATCACCTCGGACATGTAGCGCTGGTAGGCCTGCAGGTACTTGGCATTGCTGGGCTGCAGGAAGTACTCCCTGGTGGGCAGGCCGAGGCCCGTCTGGTCAAACTGGACGATGTTCTCCTCGGAGTTCTTGATATCGGCCCCCACCCACTGGACAATGAGGATGTCATTGTTGTAGCGCCTCAGGGTGGCGGCCAGCACCTGCCAGTTGAAGTTGGTGTCGCTCCACTGCGGCTCCAGAACGGGCCAGCCGCCCAGTTCCCGTATAAGCGTGTGCAGTGGCTCCAGACCTCGCTTGGCCAACAGGGCACTATTCACACAGGAGCGGTACAGGTTCTTGGCCTTCAGCTGGGCGTCGTGTTGGGGCTTCAGGAAGTCACTGGGCACATGCAGTTGCTCCTCGTTGTCCTTGATTTTATCCTTGGGCAGGCTGCCTGGTGGAGCAGCTTCCTCCTCCTTAGTCCGCTCACGTGGAGTCTCAATCAGGCGCTTCCTCTTCGTGCCGTTCGTGTAGCGCTTGTAGCGCACCAGCACCCGGTTGAGCAACTGCCTCTTGCTGACGATGTGCCGCCGCAGACGATCCGCCGTTAGTTCTGCCGCTGCCTGTTCCGCTTCAGCCTCACCCTCTCCCTCACCCTCGCCCTGCTCGTTCAGTTTGAAGAGGGTATTCCTCACGGGACTCTTGCGCGGTTCCGCCGCCGGTTGCACCGCGTGGCCATCATTCTTCTCGAGGAGATTTCGCAGCACCAAGTCCAGACTCTCGCGCAGCATTTCAAAGGTATCAAAGCCAGCCTTGTCCTTGGGTATAGGATGCAGGCGTTCCCAATTGCCGCAGGCGTACTTGTAGAAATCCACGCAGGGATCCACATTCTGGTCCATGTAGCGCTTCATGGTCTTTGCCTGGGTGAGGCGAATGCCCTCCCGGGTGCCCTCCTCGTTCCAGAAACTCTGCAGGGCGGCGATGGCGTCGCTGATCTCAACGCTGGCCTCCTCCTCTGCCTGCCGTTCGGCCTCGCGTCGTTCCCTTGTCCTGATCCTCTCCAGCCAGTAGGGGGCAATGTCCTGGTAGCGCTTCTTCTGTCGCTGATAGACCTCCTCGTCCTCCAGGGGCTTGATGTCCAGGTCCAGGCCGCTGCCCAGACACTCGCGTGGAATGCCCAGCGGCAGGAAGGAGGTGCGCGAATCCTTCATCAGCGTGTTGCGCTCCTCCAGCTCCATGGCCTCTCCGTTCCCATACCGATATGGCTGGCAGCGACGGGCTCTTTCGGCGGCCAGGAGCTGGAGTTGGGTGCGCTTACTGGCGGGCAGGAGGAACTCCTCGTTGATCAGCTCATTGTAGGTGCTGCCCTCTGGGAGCAGAGCTTCGTAGTCTTCCATGTAGGCGGGCACCTCCTCATGTCGCTCCCGCATCCTTTGCTCGTTCAACTGCAGCGCCGCCAGCATCCCGTCCAGCCGCATGATCAGGATGAGCACCAGGGTCAGCGGCAGCATTACCACTGGAAGAAGGAGAAGCAGTTTGCAGCAGGTCAGGCCGGGACACCATTGCACGCGACCCGTACGCTGATTGACGCCCAGTCCCAGCTTCACAGGACCCTGGGTTTTGGATGAAGGAGTAGCCTGACCAGGAGCCCCGCCGTGAACCGAGGGCATCGCTAGCTTCAGCTGGCTGTGGCGACTCATCCCACGAGCAGCAGCAGCAGCAGCAGCCGTAATTGAGGAGCTCGCTGGCCTTTATACTTTAATTAAACGCAATTTTTCGCGCAACGCAGTTTGCCGAACCGCACGGAACGTAACCCAAACCGAGAATGGAGAGCCGGAGATGTGAGATCGCAGGCGCAGATCGGAGATCGGAGGCTGGCGGCTGGAAGCTGGAGACCGGAGACTGCGGACGAGTCGCGCTCGCATTGCCAACTAAAAGCGCCGCATGGGGATGCGCAATCACGGCGCGCGACAAGCAATTGAGCGGCGACAGCGGCAACTAGCAACTGGCGACATCAGCGGCAGCAGCATCACGGCAGCAACATCTGTCGGCGCAGCAGCAACTAGCAACTGGCAACATGCAATCAATGGATCTCCAGCCAGCGTGGGTGGCTCCGGGGGTCAGGGGTGGCTCTACTTAGGCTGATCTTAAGTGGTTTCTCTAAACTAATCTTAGGACGGGAAATATCCGGTATTTCCTAACACAAGATACCTGCACTGATTTGACCCATTAACCCCAATCGCTTCATTAATTCGCCTTTATATCGCTGTTAATCAACAGGAACGGCAACAAAGCAGATCGTTCAGCAATTTGTGTCATTATCACTGAAACTAGCAATAACAAACGCGCCTCTGTAGCAATAACTACACAGAGAAAACTATTATCTAGATTTAAATAATGGGTTTCCTACGGTTGGATAATTTAGATCAAATGATTTTTAATAAAGAATATATTTTAGCTTATCTTATTTGTACCCAACCCTAGCTTAGTACCGAAATAAAATTGTTATTTCATATAAATCATTATTAGAAAACTATTATCTGCAATCAAAGCCATTTGTTTTCAACGGTTCCGTAATTTAGATCTAATAATCTCTATTAATAATAAATTTCATTTGATCTTATTTATAGCTAACCATAACATACTCCCGATAAAAACTGTAATTTCTTATAAATCATTATGTTTATGATATCTTTTTGATAAATATTTGTTTGATTTATTGAGTTTAATATTATAAAATAGCATTTAAAGATTTATTAAATTGGTTTTATAAAATTATTTATGAACTTATCATACGCTAACATCCAGAAAAAGCTATCAAATTGTCTTTATTAAAGTATTTATTGAATTTAAGACTATTTCATTTAGTTTTATTGCATCTTTCTAGTATTATCGTATGGTGATTTTTCATTTCCATCTTCTCAAATAAATAATTTAATAATATTTATTATTTTCTTTGTGTGCAGAGCAGCCACCCAAGCACCGCCGCATTGACCTCTGGCCGAAGAGCGTCTAAATTCAATCAATTTAATTTAATTTCACAAAACAATTGCACCGACCGGCGACGGACGGCCAGCTGGCCACGGGTTACATACTCGAATGGACCCAGTGGATCGGAACTAAGCTTTTCGACTTGCGAGGAGCCCAAGATATGTATAGATAGCAAGCTCCCCCGCTGAAATCGCCCTTTAAAGGCTGTCGGCAGCACTCATAACTCAGCCGTTAAGCCTGACCATTCAAGTGTAATGGAGATGGCGTCATTGGGCGCCACTAACTACTCCAGTCACACGTGTTTTTCGGAAGGGTCCCCCCCTGCACTCGTAATCCCCATCTCGCGCCATGCAGTGTGCCACTATTTAAAGGGAATTAAAGCTCTGCGAGGCGTAACCGAAACCCAAATTGGCCCTTTAGAAGGGCGAGGGGCGCGGGCATTTGGTTTTGGTTAGTATTACAAGATTATGCGGGTAATTGGTGGCATGCGATGCCATCTAATGTGCCTAAAACCACCGCCCACTCCTCTCCCCTCCCAGTAAACGTTCTCGCTTTGCATATATAGTAGAATGCCCATTTCGCAAGGGGAATTTTCCGGGGGGAGGAGGGGAACTCGGGAGGGATGGCTTTTGTTCACGTCATGTATGAATTTCAGCCTCATGAACACCAAACACGCAGGTGTATCTGTGTGAGATGATGAGTGCCAGTGTGTGTATCTGTGTTTAGTTTATGCTGCCAGGGGGAAATGGCGATGGCTTCATATGCTAATTTTAGCCTTAAACCTTTTAATTAGCGACTATGACCGAGATTAGTCGACTCGTCGTCGTCCATTTGTCAATCTCACATGCTGCTGCACTGTGCAATCTGCAACATATGTGTGTTTTTCGAATGGGGGGAGGGGAGAATGAATACAAAGGGGGATGGATGCAGCCCCTAGTGCAAATGTTATGCAATTTGCCAACGCTCCGATGGACTCTAATTTCAATTGGCTTTTGTGTTCACTTGATCTGCGGTTCAAGACCAACCCGTCGACGCATGACCCACTGAGCCAACATGCGACGATTTACAAACACACACTCGATTGCGGCATCAGGTTTGCGAGAGGTAAACGAACGAATCGTGAATCAATCAATTGGGGTAAACAAATATACCCGGGGATCGAATATACCTACTATATATACTATGTCGATTGCATTCGGTTGCGGTCGGGTTTCGGGGGTAATGACTATTGAACTCGGGCTATCGACACCAGATTAATTAAACCAACTAACTAACCTAATCAACTGATGATAATCGAGAATCAGGATTGCTTGAACCCATTCATTATGACGATTTAATTTGATTAAATGTACTCAATAGCGTACGCAGTATTTTATTCAAATATTTTTGATTAAATGGGATTTAAAATAAAATCGGAATAATATTAAATGGTTAAAATATATTGTAAGTTCTAAAATATTAGCTTTCTTATAAAAGGATTATCTAAAAAAATAAGTCGATAAAAGATTCTACGAATCTATTCTGCAAAGACTAAAGTTATGGAATCTCTAGATTCCAACGAAATACCAACTATATTCATCCTTGCTAAAATTTACGTAAAGAAAATACGAATTTACTACAGCACCTTGCATATAAACAACAGGATTATGCTTTTGCATCAACGGATTCTCTAGATGCCAACCAAATGTCGACAATATTCGAGGAAAATAAAAGCTTTCAACTCAGCTTCATCCACCTCTTTTTCGCATTTCCGTAACTCAAGGTCAACCGAATGCAGGTGAAACAAGTTTCCAACTGGATTGCAACTCATCGTGATGCATGAAAGTGTTTCTGTCTTTTCTCTAGGGTGAAACCGGTCGAAAGGCAGCAATAGATTTTGGCCATGGTTTTTGGCCAACTGTTGCGCTTGGGAAATTGGGGAATTCGACGTCCCGAATAAAGTCGTAAAACTACACACTCACACTTTGTTTCCCGCTGCGGTTGCACCTCACTTCAACACTTCAGAGTCCTGGAATCCCGTGAATCTTCTCACTGGAACTTAAATTATTCGAGAGATTTAGAGCGTTACCGCTGCGTTGCGAAGTTGTTCTAAAACTGATTTAAAATTTGTTGTAAAATTGTCGAGCTGCTTCGCTGCTACCGGCGTGCTTGGTAGTGATCCATCTGCTCGTTATCGCCCCCGGGTTTTTACCACTGAGCTGTCTGCTGTTTTCCGTCGGGGAGATGATATATGTAGCGCCGGTGAGTTGCGACTGGTAGGGTCTAATTCTCGAGCGATCGCCACTAATGCAGGTGATTCACGGCCATTCACCTGTCCGCAGGAGATCGCCACAAGCAGAATTTTCTATGCGTTGACGTTTCTCGCAAAGCAGTCTGCTTATACACTACAAAATATAACTATCAATTGGGAAAAAATATGTTACACACACTGAGAAGATAGTATCTTCAAGATACATATATACATAAATTTTTTAATAAAATAATTTGTTTAGTTAGAGACAAATAATTTAAATATTTCTAAATAAAATTTATAAAAATGAAAATGTTTATCAAAATAAAAAATTAAATTTCCCAAGAATATTAATATATATTACAAAAAATTTTTTCGCAGTGCAGCGCCTTACAAAAATATGTAAATAATTGCGTGTGCCTTGTAGATAAATTAATTCGCACATTTATAATGCCTGTTCATACCCGAGTCATTATAAAAATGCTAATTGAATTCATCAAACACAATGTGCCATTGACAACTCCATCTGTCAGTCGAACGCTTTTATTAATTTAAAGCCCGCTAAAAGATCATAAATCAATGGAGTTGGCTTTGTCTGTGCCCAGGCCCACAATCATTGATTTATCCACTCACGTTGTTTGTTGTCGACTGCCAACAACATTTCAATTACAATTTGATTGGCTAAGACCACACCTGGACATGGCCAGATGTCAATCATGTTTGTTTTGCGATGCCCTTTTTCTGTCATAAAAAGATTTCCTTCATTCGAGTTTCGTCCTTTTATAGGACCATTTAATATTTGAGCCCTCTGATTTAATTAATTAGAGTGGCTTTCCCTTCGTGTGTGTAACAATTTTAGTGCAGTTAATGTATTTAAATTCTTTGTCGCCGCCTTCATTTGGCCACATTAAATATTCACGAGCTCCGCGAGGTGGCAAGCCAAATAAATTTTTTAATTACATTAGTATCTGCACACGAGTCAATTAATTTTGGCACATATACTATACTGCATACTGGAGTCCCACTCACGTTGCCATTTCACTAATGCACTTCCACCAGCATTGCGGCCTCGTTTATTAGTCTAATTATTTGTGAAACACAACCGTCAGCATCGACAGTGGCCAACGTTTTGACTGAAACCGAAAGCCGGCAAATAATGCCGGCATTTTATTAAAGGCAAACAAACCCAAAACAAAAAAAAAAAGAAATCCAAAAATTAATGGGGAAAACTGCTGTGGCGGCGACTATAAATTTTGCACTATCGATCATTGTCGGTCCGCCAGATAATTTACAATAAATCTGCACTCCGTTTTCAGAACAGCAGGCTCGAAAACTGCATTAGAGCGACCAGCACACAACATAAATTAGGATAATTACAATTGCACCCACAAGTGCCATTCGAGCCATTTGTGTTGCCTGATTTTTTCTTGCTTTTCGCCCCGGGAACGGCAAGAATTTTGATTGCATAAACACAAAAATAAAAACAAACTGCAACTTTGTGTATTGCAAATTGTCAGCAACGGGCGTTCGAATGGAAATGGAAATGAAAACGAAAACACCGCGAATACAAAGCTAAAGCTACTAAAATCCAATATCCA
This sequence comes from Drosophila mimetica, assembly GCA_037075245.1. Taxonomy (NCBI): domain Eukaryota; kingdom Metazoa; phylum Arthropoda; class Insecta; order Diptera; family Drosophilidae; genus Drosophila; species Drosophila mimetica. The sequence goes on from JBAMCH010000023.1 coordinate 13,936,862, forward strand.
AAAATTAGCCAAAAAAGAATTACCAACAGTGCCAATTACAACAACAACAAAAGCGAGAGGGTGCCCACAATTAGGAGACGCTGGAAATGGCCGCAAATATTTGCCAACTCCTTTGGCCAGCCCGGTCATGTTTGGCCGAAATTAGTTGGCCAAGCGCTGATTTTGCTGATTTTTTTCTTTGGTTCGTTCGTTTTTGGCCATCCAGCGGTTCAGGCGGGGTGTGAAGCGGTGCGTTTTATGAGCCCAGTTCCTGCAGCAAAGCAAAATCAATTAAAACGAATCGCTGGAGCAAAGTTCCAGCCAACTCCGACTGGACGGGCTCATTCATCCGTGACTTTGCACTTTGCCGGCGTCGACTATTGCGGTTCGTTGGTTTTTTGCGAGTACACTTAGAAAAAGTATAGATCACACGATCATAAATATTGTTAAATAAAATTAACATGATATTTAGCTATTTTATTATTTTTTATTCAAGAGGGAAAGCATGATTATTCACTGCAATTTACTCCTTAAAATACAAAGAACGTCCACTTTTCCAGGTTTTACTTTTAAATATATTACTTAATTTGTATTTTCAGGAATTTTATTATATAGTTCATAAAATTAATTACCAGGTATAGTAATATTATCTATTAATAATATGTAAAAAAAAAACTAAAAACTACATTAATTTTAATGAATAATAAAATAACTACAAAGTCTATCCTGACATAACAGCAGAAGTTAATTAAGTTTTTTAAGTAATAAATTAATCTGTTTGCAATCTTACAACTCAGCTATCTCTTTTTATGAGTAGTTAATTTTAAAATGATTTTTATTTTCTGTGCAGTATGTGTGTTTTCTATTTATTTTGTTGCTGTTGCTTCCACTGACAGGCGGACCACCCGCCAGCGTCTGCGTCTGCAGTTCCCAAGCGCCGTTGCGCATGCGCGAAGGTGTTGCTCAGTTGCTCAGTTACTGAGTTGCTGGTGCTTTTGCCTTCTCTGCTGCTGCCGTCTGGCATTTGATATGCTTTATATTGTTTTGCATGCCGACTCCGAGTGGCTATGGCTGTCGTTGGCCAAATTGCAACAAGCCCGGCTTAGGAAATTGATATGGAAATGTATCGCTTAACTAATTCCGAGCTTAAGAGAAATGTGAAGCTAAGGACTTGCGGCCAATTAAAGTTGGATATTGCATGAAGTAAGATAGATTAAGTTGGGCAATCAGTGCATGTAGTTAAGCAAAAAGTCTTTATGCTTTAGAAATATTGATAGGCATTTAGCATTTAATGTTTTAAATAATATTAGATCCGATTAAAATAGTTATTTATTGAAATAACGCTGAAATTTAGATTTCGGTTTGTACAATATTTTATTTTTTTTGTTTAACAATGAAGAATATTTTATAAATTAAGAGCATAATATTATTATTCGGTTTTACAAATTTTCCATTACAGTTTTTTTAATTAACTAACGTTTTTAATTGTTAAACTTAATGAAATGATAATAAAAGCGTAGCAAATAAAGATTTCTTATGTTTTAGTTTTATTATACAAACAACCAATCCTAAGTAAGGATTCCTAACTTTAAGGAACTTTAATTTCTAATTAATTGATTGTAAAATACTACGTAACTGAATTTATTATTTGCATTGAACCCTTTACGATGCCTAGTTAAAAGCTATACCCAATACCTTGAACCCCGAATACTCCACCTATCAGCAGTCAAACCCCGTGAATAGGAGTTCCTCCATGAACTCTGCGAATTCCGCACATAAATCATTCGATCCGAGGCTGTAGCTAGCCAAACGCGTGTTCGATTTTCACGCACCTCGACATTGTGCTGCATCCATGGCATTGACTTTCAACACGAATTCCCGTTTGGCGGGAAACTGCACAAATGCGACTGGTTTCGAATTGGGGGGGCTGTCCCTGAGATTGCGTATACGCAGCGGTGTGCGACCACGCATGCGCCACCGGGCGCCGCGTAATTGCTGCGCTGCGGTCGACGGCAATTTGCCACACTTGTCACTAATGTGGTTAACATGTTGCAATGCGGGCTGCACTCCGCTCGAATCGATTTAATTCCAATTGAATTGCTTTGATTGCACTTGCAGTACAATTTTTCTGACAGACTTTCACACTTGCTGCTGTTGTGTTGGCCAACTTTTATATTGTGGCTGCGATTGTGCTAATCGATTGCGGCGGATTATGCAAATGGGATTGCAGGCAATTAGCCATCAGTGGGTAAAGTTTTAAATGGCCTGCATCGCCACCTCCAAAGGATCCGAAGGAATGGTTAAGTAGTAAGTTAGCACAACTTTTTGCCGAGGGCATGAAGGGCAATTAGCCAGCAGATAAGTTGGTAGCTTTTTTTCTATCTATATCTACTTTTTTAAATCAAAGGAAGGGATAACTAAGCGCCTGCCATTCTGCGGTTCTTCTTGTTAGCTCTCACTTTACCCTTGCCTTTACGCGCTCGCCTAATTAGTTTTTAATCCCTTTTAGTGTCATGAACCTGGCGTCAAGTTGGCTGCAGTTCACGGGAATGTCGCAGCAGGTTCCCACTTTTTTCCCCCAACTAATTAGCCTTGAAACCACCGAGCCACCCACTCACCCACCCACCGATCCATCAATTGAAAGTCTCGCATTCTGTGACACCGAACGTGACCTTTGTTACTTTGTTTCTCAGTTGACATCTCCCCGAAAGCCCCAATCAAGCCGTGGATTTGAAAGTGAGACGGCTGCTGTCAGATAGCCGATTTGACAGATGGATAAGAGCCCCCGAGAGCCGCACTTGAGTTCGATTCGCTTTTCCCGAAAAAAAAACCGAGAAAAAATATCGAATCGGACATAATGCCAAAGGTCGACATTTGACTAGAATTTCGGGGCGGGGGATTTCGTGGGCGTTGTCGCAGGCGTGACCTTCATAAGTGGGCCATGAATAATGGAGGTGCGCAGGCACGTGAGCCAGGGATCAATTTGAAAAATAGGGATTTGACAGCCCCCAAAATGCGTGGCTTCTAATCCGGGTTTGATGTAAGCATGAAATTGTTATGCCAGCAATAAATTACGTCCTGTGCGTTATCCTCTCACCTATGGCATTTCTGGAGGGCCATCTTTAAAAGTTCCCCATGAACTCTTTATGAGTTTTTCCTCCTCATTCTTTGGGACAAAATAAAATAGACATCAGCGTGCTAAGGTTTTATGGCCCCTCGTTACGCTCCATCCTCGTTGTTTACTTTGTTGGCCAACTTTATGTTCACCCGGCTGACTCCGCACGTTGCCGCTTCTGGGTGGTCAGCTCTGGATTTGGAGTTTTAAGGTCTCGTTTTATGCATGTGGGTTAGCTGCGGAATTTTCTGGCCAGATTGGCGGGTGCGCCTCCAAAAATGTTGGCCATTCGCTTGGCGGATGGCGGATTTGCGTTGTTAGCAAATGGAAAATATTAAATTGGTGGGCCAGCCGAAAACGCGCGCGAATGGCCATTCGTGATTGTGCGACATTTTGGGCCCAGGACACGTGTGTGTCAACTGCAGGAATCCGGCGGCGTTGAGTGGGTGGCAGTGGCCTCCCCCAAGCAGGAGGGGCGATGGTGGCGCCCAGCTGGTGAACCAACCACTCGCTGCTGGCCCAGATGTTGCAAGTGAACAGAAACCCGTTTCTGTGGCGTGTCAAATTGCTTATGGCTGGATGCCTGCTTTTGACCAGTTTCGAACTGGGCCATTAGATCGCTCTGCAGCGATACCGCCGAGAACCCACGCCGACCATCTAGGAATACGAAACTGCACCCAGTATATCTAGGTACATATAGCAGCGGCATCCCAAAGCCAAACTCTGGCTCTGCCCGTTGCCAATCAATCAACTGAGAAATTTGCAATTTAATTTCCCGCCAGCTACGCCCGCAACTCTGGGTTGGTTAACCCCCAACAGCATTCTGCCAATTAGCTTGGCCCGCCATGTGACAAACTGCAGATGCAGATACGGATTTAGACTCAAATTCAGATGCAGATACAGATTCGGTTATAGATACAGATACTTATAGATGTCGGGTTACGCCCCCTTTGGCCCCAGTTCATTCGTCAGCTACACCCTAATAACATGTTGGCCCATGGTCCCTGGTTATAATTTTCGTAATGCCACGTTAGGTTGGCCCCTGTTCATGGAATCAAATTGAATTGAATCGACCACCACTCAACACGATCCCAAAGAGTATATAACTACCTGATCATGGCTCGCCATTCAAGTCAATTCGATTTGAGTTGTTGCCGACGCTTGGCTTTACATTTTATCTGTGGCAATAATTGAAGCCAATTAAATTCATAAATTTTAATGATTTATTTTAGCTTTGCACGCTTAGCACATTGAATTAATTCTTGAATGGCGGTGAACAGGGTGTTATGGAGATTCTTATAGAGGGAAATTCCAGTTAATGGTTACCTTTTATGAAGAAACCCTATCCTAACACCCTGTAACGCCCAAGAAATGCTTGCTTCTCGCACCGTAAACTTATTTGTCTTACGGCCAACAACTGGCGAAGCAATTAACATTTTTAATTCACCACAAATATTCGAAGCAACAGTTTGTGTAAGAACAAAAAGCACAAAAATGAGGCAAAGAATGAAATCGACAAATGCGATTGCTTTTTTTTGCCATTGCCTTCAATTAGCCATTTCCAGGGGGGGGCACTTTTACACCCGCGAGCACACCGACTGCCGATTGCATCCGCCTGGCCAAAAGTCACTCAACGCTTCACTGCATCGCTGGGCAAAGCAGGGCAGACGCAGACAGACTAAATGAATGGCCAGCAGTCATAGCCAAACCAACTGGCCAAAGAATTTCAATGCCAAAGGAGGACGGTGGTAAAAATTCGTAGAAATTGTATGGAATGAGATTTAATACATTTTTTAAAGATTTAAATCGGGAAGTGTTTATTGAAAACTGTGTTCATCTTATAAAAATATTTAAGAAATATTATAAAAAATATTCTTTGAGTTATAGAAAAATATTTGAAAATATCCCTAAGCTGGAATACCAGGTATTTTAAACAAGGTATTTTCAAATATAAATATATTTTGGATAAATCTTAGTTTTTTCGTTAAAAAATATAGATATGACAAATAAAAATAATTTTTAAATCATTTAAAAAACTACTTTAATTTTAAACTTATTAATTTTTGGTTGGTTGATAACCAATATAGTTTATTAATTTTTTTTCGACTTGAGTTCCACTGTTTTTTGACTCAGTGATGCGTGGCCAGGTTAGAAGGCATCGCCGATGGTGTTGCCATGCTAATTCCGATTGCAATTGCTATTGGCCAAGCCAGTTTCTATTACCTCACGCCATCGCCACTGAGAATTTTATTGTCTTGCGGGCAGAATTTTAAATATTAATTACAATTAATTGCTGCCACTAGAAGCGGACCACGCTTCATTTGCCTAATGGCCCGCTGGGTTTGCAAGTGTTCTAGTGGCCCAACTAGTGACCACCACTGCCACCACCCGCTATCCATCTTAATTATGTTGTTTAACAGCTAGTTCAATTAATTGAACATGATTTAGTAATGTGTAAATATTCAATCGGAACGAAACGACAAACGATGGCAGAGCCAACACCTGCCCACACGTAGCTAAGGTAATTCAATGCAGATGCAAATGTTCTTTTCCTGCCCATAACTGTAAATAACAGCAATTAAGCAAGAGCTGAAACCGACCGGGCAATTTATCGAAAAATATCTATGCATCCAGGCTCGATTTGCATATATTCAAATTGATCAAAAGGCAACAAGTTAGTAACTGCAACAAACGAAGGAGGTTCTGCCCAACCCACGCCCACTTGAAATACTCTTTTTGCGACTTGCAAAAACAATTTTGTTAGACATTTTCTAAAAATCTAAAAATCAGCAATGAGTGCAAACACAGAGAATTCTGGGGGTCTCTTAAGTAGTTCAAAATACAGTTTTATGAATATTTTTCCTGCCGAAAGACAGTTTGGCATTGGTACGTGCCGAACAAACAATGAGTAAGCTAAAAAAGGCAATCACTGGAAATAATAGGATTGGTAAAAAAAATTCTTAAACAGAAATGCGTCAGACCAGAAAAAAAAATTGTATATATATGGTTAGGATTTTTTATATCTTAATATTTAAATTACATTAAATAAAAAGACAATTCTAATATAATTCGGTTGGGGTTTGTTATATCTTAATACAATAAAAGCTTAGGCTTAAAACAAAGGAGAACGCTATAGTCGAGTGCCTCGACTATCAAATACCCGTTACTCAGCTAAAGCAAGCAGTCTAAACACTTAAATTTAATTAGGTTAAAATCAAGATGCGTAGCAATATCATGTATGTCACGTTTTGAAAAGTTTGGTGTCATTATAATGCAAATAACCTAATCGATTGCAGATGAAAGGATATCCATTTAAAATGGAAATAATCAGTCACAAATGTCATAACTTCAGAGTCAGCAAATTGACTTTACACTCGAGCCATTGTTTAGTATACTGCAATGTCTGGCCTAATCAAAAGGTTCCTGTACTTCTCATATTTATTCGGCCGCGCTACTGGTCTTTTTAACTTTGAGGTCGATCCTAGAACAGGTCGAATAAAAGTTACTAGAAGAGCAACAATATGTGCTGCCGGCTTGCACATACTCATCTCTATCTCAATGATTTACAACCTTAGTAATGCCAATTTTTTGACCCTTGTGTTGAACCATGCCAATGGACTTCGGAAAAATATATACGTGGTCTTAGAATACTCTTGGATTGCTTGTGCTCTTCTGGCTTTGGGAAGTCGTTGGACGCAACGTAGAACCTTCATACGATTCTACAAATCGTTTCGCCGACTTTATCAACAATATCCTGAGATGGGCCCATGTTGCCAGAGAAGCATCGCCTTAAAGTGCTTCTCTTTAAAAGTGGCGGAAATAGCTAACGTAATATTTATCATTTTTATTCTACGAAATCACCTGACTATTTCCCTGTGTATGCGGATTTGGAGCCTATTTAGCCTCATGGTTATAATGAATGGGATAACTTCGCAGTACTTTATTGCCTTGGAGAGTATTCGAGGGCGATACATTCTTCTGAATAAGGATTTGAAAGCGGTTTTTGCCGAAACTCACTCCCTCAATCCCAAGAAAAGGGGAGTATTTATGACCGCGTGTTGCAGCCTGGCCGATCGCTTAGAGCAATTAGCAAAGTCCCAATCTGAGTTGCAAGTGATCACCAAATGGCTATTAAGCACTTACAACGGTCAGGTCGTGTACATTGTCCTCATTTACTACTTAAACTTCTTGGGGCATTTTTACTTAATACTCAGCTTTATTAAAATGTACTGTTTGGCAAATGTCTCGCTTAACCTTGGAGTAGTTGGCTTAACGGTTTTCACATTTTTTGCCTTCGTTGATGGCTGGATAAACATGTTCCTTGTATTTCACCTGTTGGACGCTCACGAAGAGATGGTCCAACTGCTAAGTGAACGGACTGTGTTACAATTTGGGTTGGATCAAAGATTGGAAGCAGTTGTGAGTCTAACAGTCTCTAAAATAATAATCATTTTTATGTTATATTATAAATTTTCTTTCAGATAGATAGCTTTACACTAAACCTGGCCCGAGACCCGATAGAATTTCGAATTCTTGGCTTATTGAAAGTTAATAGATTTGCAACATTTACCTTTCTTAACTCTTTTTTAGTCCACGTTATACTTTTGATCCAATATGATATTGAATATTTTCGTAACGATTAAATAAAATAAGATAAATGCTCCCCTAATTATATTTTAAGCCAAATTCGAAAAGATTTTGCATGAATCTTTCCAAATCTTATTTTGTATGTCTATATCGGAAACCCACTTTGGTCAATCAATATGTGTTGGAGAAACGAATACACATTCCTTTTGTCGTTAATCTAGCTTAAAAACTGTGGGTGCCGCAGTTTTTCGTGGATTGTGGGCGTTAGGGGGGGCGTGGCACATCCCCTAGAATCTGCATCTGAAGTCCCAATCTTCTAGCTTTTATAGTTTCCGAGATTTCAGACGGACGGACAGACGGACAACGGACAGACGGACATGGCTAGATCGACTCGGCTAGTGATCCTGATCAAGAATATATATACTTTATATGGTCGAAAACCCCTCCTTCTACCTGTTACATACTTTTGCACGAATCTAATACACCCTTTTACACTACGTGTAACGGTTATAAATAATAATATTATTTTAATACCAATTTAACAATTCTTATGATAAGAGTAATATAATATTTGTATGTTATGATCCTAAGCTTTTTCTTTTCTTCTTGACCAACTTCATTTATCTTTTATTGACTGATTTACTTATGATTTAGATTTCCTACCACATAAATTTGATGTGCTTAATGGCGTACGCTTTAAAATACACTCCAGCCTGACCGCTTTAGATTAGAAATGCATTTAGATAAATTGATTCTGATTGCATAATACGTGTTATTACCAGGTAATTAGTTAATTTTCGCCCAGATACCAATCAGAATTTATGTGCCCGACACCCGAGCATACGTATAGCGTTCGGATGGAAAGCCAAGACAATAATTACGCTCGCAAATGGAGCTGGATTGGGTTGGAACCCAACTGAACAGAACTGGCTGAAGGTGGGAACCTCGACAGTCCCCACAAATGTGTGGATTGCACTTGAGCCAGTCAGCAAGCCAAGCAGCCAGCCAAGCAGCCAGCTAGACAGCCCACAGCTGTCGACAGTGGGCCGAGCTAATAAAATGAAAACAAAAGTGGCACCGGGAATATAATTTATAATGTTGCGCATACCGCAAAAATGTCAAACACGCCCCAAAATGATCGCCCGCCCGCGCAAAAAACACATGCGAGTTCAAAAGAGCAGTTTGCATTTGGTTTATTCAAATTAAATTGGCGGCAGGCGAAGGCAAACAAATTAAGTTGCCGATACGAGTACGAGTACGAGAATATGGAGTGTGCCATAGCCATAGAGCCACCCGCTCTCCCGATTTCGCTTATCGAATGCAAATAATCGAAGGCAGTCAGAGTGCAAGCACTCATTATATTGCAACGGACCTCGCTGCACTTGGCGAAAAATATGTTTTATTCGCCTTTCAACAAGAAGTATAGGCAAAAATTCGACAGAAATGTTATTAAGAAAATAATGTGATGACATGATAATATTATAGTTAATATTAAAGTTGTGATATTATCATCTCTCCTTATTTGTAGATAATATAAAATATATAAAATTTACTTTTCAATTCCTATGAACAATATGATTTTTATACCTTTCTAAAATTGCCTAGATCTACAAAAAATATTTAAATTTATTTTCTAAATTTCATGCAAATCTCTTCATAAATCAATATTTTAATCACTTGCTAGGTTTTCTTAATTTAATAATAATTATTTTATTAATATTATGTTCTTCCTAAGTCTTATAAGTCTATGAGTCTTATAACATTTATAATATTCTTTTTTTCGAGTGTGCTTGTAAGTGCAACATCTAGATTAGCGGACTGCAAAGAAATGCTGCAACATGTGGCAACAACAGCAGCAGTGGCCAAAAGTGAATAGAAAATCCATTTTTCTGTCTTTTGTTTTCCCCTTGGCTTCTTTGGGCCGTGCTCTTGTTTTTATTTTTAATTTGCAAACTTTTCGTTTCGTTTTCCGATGCAGTTCAATGATTAAAGAGGCAAACGCCCAGAAATTGGCCAGCTCACATTTCGTTATGGCCCCCGTTGGGGCATGGGCATGTTGCAACCTGCGAGAGCGGCGGCTTAAGAATTTTTTAATTTGATCGCCGGCCAGCTTGGGGCGGGTCTCTTGGGCGTTTTTTGGAAAGGCACCGATCGATAAGATCGGCCTAATCCCGTGGCCAAATAATGAGTGCTAATTGTTCGTTGCGCGGAAGTCTAAGTGTTAGTCCCCCCCCCCCCAAAAATAATAAAAACCATCAACAGCTTTAGCTTGAGCTTAGTTTCCAACCGGCAATTAAAACGCTTTGAAAGCAAGGTCATGGCAGTTGCTGATTTTGTTCGCAGTGACAAACGCCCAACGCAGCGAAGGAAACGCACAAGTACGAACACGAGCAACATGTTGCCGGTGCAGCTGCAGCAGCAACATGCTGCTGCAAAAAGCGATTGATACACATTCTTCGGCTGTGGCTTCGATATCCACTTCGGCTTTGGCCAAAACCCGCTTCGAGCCGCGATTAAAGTGGTAATACGATTACATTGTTCTGCTCTTGCTCTCGTTGCCTTTGTTGTATCGCCGATATTGCTGTTGTTTTGCGGGTGTTGCTGTTGTTGTTTGGCTAGTGTTGCTGCTGCTCTTACTGCTGTTAGCAATGTTGCGCATGCGCCGGCGTCTCAGCTCGGTCTCTGCAGTCTCCAGTCGCCAGTCTCGGGCGGTATATATTAGGGCCGCCAGCCAGCAGTCAGCACAGTTCGTTAACAGTCCTAGTCGTGGTTCTAGGAGGTTCAACCAGCGTCCAGCGACCAGTGCTAGTGTCGTGTCGTGTGTAGTTACCTGTAGTTTTCCATTTCCGCCCATCCCCAGTGTGTCCCCGAAACTCCTGTTCGAAGCTCAATCGCGTGATCTAAACTAAGATGAAGCCATTCGTAAGTATACGCCATGAGATCAAAGGATACCGTCGAAGCCAAAGGATATGTGAAACAAAACGAGTGATAAAGTGTAGAATACAACGACATCTTAAGGATATTCGATTTAGATGTTTGGGTGTTTTGCTTTAATGAATATTTAAAATAATATTCTTAAACTTAAATGTTTAAAAAATTATTGTATTCAAAGATTAGAAATACAAAGATTTCATTTATATTTTTGAGTTAAAAATCTAATAAAATGTTTAAAATATTACCTTGATATGATCTAACAAATTAGAAAGCTCATTAGTCTATCACATCTGAGATAATATAAATACAGTTTGTAGAAAAGGAGAATTCATATGTATTCAGAAAAGGAATTTTCGATACAGAAATGTACATTTTGAAAATATTTCTGTACATTTTTAACCATCACTTGGACTTCACGTTTAAAATGAATGCATTCACAGCATTCCTTTAATCTGTCGTAGGTCAATTATATTCACATTAAGCTGTCATTTATTCTGTGAATCGAATTCGAGCCATTTAAATTGCGCTCCAAATGAAGTGCCACCTGTGCTGCTACCGAAACACATAAATCCTTCTGTTCCATCCGAGAGTCAATTACGCTGGCACGTCATGCTAAGCGAACCACCCAGAAAACCATCAGCTGCCATCAAATTCTGTGCGAAATCCCGTTGATAAGCCGTTGACATGTTGCATGTCGGACAGTTTATTTAACTGTTTTTCCGCCACTTTCTGTCCCCCTCCCGCCGTTTGGCTCACTTGCCCCACTCACCTGCTGACACATAATATGGTACATAATCGCGCCGCATGCGGTAATATCTGCAAAACGAATACATATTGGCCGAAACGAGTATCTCGGAATCGAATCAAACGGTTGCGCTTCGCAGCGCTGGAAAAGCGAATCCAGAGGAAAAGCGGAGAGATGGGCGTGTATCGCTGTGTGTGTGTTGATGTGATTGTGGGCAAAGAAAAGCGAGAGGAAAACATTGGCGCAAGCGCTGGAAAAGCGAGGCCTGTAATTAGGTTAGCAGAGGCGGCTTATAAGATCCCACTGAGTGACACCTGCGATTAGAGATTTTAGGCGGTGGCTACCGCAAGAGTAATTACTGAACCATGGCATAATCCCACATCTAACACCTTCTACACAGAGAGAAAGCGTTAAATTGATAAGAAATATGCTAGGTTTTATTTTGAGGAAGAAAAGAGGTTTTTCAATGCTTATAATTATAATAATAATTCCTATAATTTTCAAAATTCTTTAAAAGGGAAATACAAAGGTAAAACCTCTAAAATATAAATTAATTCGATTGATTAAATTTGTAGTATTTTAGTAACAGGTAATATTTAAATTCTATAATTCTCTTAATAAGAAAATGCCATTAGTTTTCTATATTAAAATAATACTTTATTCATAAAGCCTCAAAAAAATATGAGTTTAATGAACAAAGTATATTTTAATGATGGGAAAAGGTATCATTTTCAGAACCTTATCTGATATCCTTGTAATTTTCTCACTGTAGTTTAACCAAAATATTGGTTTTCTTTACCCAATAGTTTATTGCCGCAGCGCTGCTGGTCTCGACGGTGTCCGCCTCGTGGCACGGAGCCGTCTCCACACAGTATCAGCACCTGGACCCGCACAGCCACACCTACTCCTACGGATACGCCGATCCCAACTCACAGAAGCACGAGACGCGCGGCCACGACGGCACCACGCACGGCTCCTACTCCTACGTGGATGGCCATGGCCATGTGCAGTCGGTGTCCTACACCGCTGATCCGCATCATGGCTTCAATGCCGTGGGCACCAACCTGCCGCAGGCTCCTCACGCCCACGCCGCCCCCGTCTACGCTGCCGCCCACTCCCATGGCTCCTATGCTCCCTACGCCCATGCCTACGCCCACGGACCCATCCACATCCCGGTGCTGACCCACGGCGGAGTGCCCGTCGATACCCCCGAGGTGCAACATGCCAAGGCCGCCCATGCCGCCGCCCACGCTGCTGCCGCCCACAATGCCGGCGGACACCATCTGTACAAGCGTTCGATCTACGGCGGAGGCTGGGCCTACGGACAGGCTGCCCACGTGCCACTGACCCACGGAGGAGTGCCCGTTGATACACCCGATGTACAGGCCGCCAAGGCGGAACACTATGCCGCCCACGCCAAGGCTCTGGGTCAGGTGGCCCATGCCCACGGTGCTCCCGTTGAGACGCCCGAGGTGCAGCACGCCAAGGCCGCCCACTTTGCCGCCCATGCCGCCGCCCGTTCCGGACATGCCATCGCCCCCATCAGCAGCCACCACGGTGGCTACCATGTGCCCGTGATCCACAACGGCGTGCCCGTCGATACGCCCGAGGTGCAGCACGCCAAGGCCGCCCACTATGCCGCTCTGTCGCAGGCCTCCGCCCACGGAGGAGCCTCGCACGGATCCTGGGACGATGGCCACTACGACGGACGCTGGGAGCAGCAGAGCCACAGCAGCCACAGCGGCTATGCCACCGGCTATGCGCACAAGGGACCCATCCACATCCCCGTGATCCACAACGGAGTGCCCGTTGAGCCCGCAGAGGTGCAGCACGCCCGTGCCGCGCATCTGAACGCGGTGGCTGCCGCCGGACACGGAGCTCCCGTTAGCCATGGTGGCTACTACGGTGGCAATGGACACGAGGACGATGGCCAGTACCATGCGCACTACGACCACTACTAAGGTGGCGGTGAGGTCGGCACTGGACTGGACCGATCGACGACGAGCATCTCTAAACACTCTGCCTAACCGACTACCGAAGCCAGCGGTGCGTATGCGCAATCTCGCATTGCGTATACGGACGCAAGTGCGATCTTAAAGCAGCAGCCTTCCCAACTCTCTACCTATCTATCCATCTGTCTGACTATTCTGTTCTGTTACTGTAACTATCTTTCACTATCACACGAGCCACCTAAACACACGGAAAACTGAAAGCGATTACACCACACGGGAGATTGAAGCTCTTCGGAGGAAGACTTCCTTGCCCGCTGGGTTCGATCGATTTGGATTCGGATGGAAGTCCCAGTCACAGCACACACTTCTTCCCCACTTACATCTCTCTGTAATGGCCTTTCTCTTACTTTCTTTTCCCCTTGAAAAGTACTTCCCTATTCTATTCTGTTACTTCGATTGAGAAACGCTGTATGAGTATGTTGTAAATAACTGTTGTAATCTTTATGTATCTGACCAGATATAGATCTATATTTTATATGAAACTGCAAACAGACAAATAAACTGCAAAAATGTATTTGATCACATTTTCAAGTGTTTGGAATTGGAGAGGGATCTGTGGTGTTAGGAGTTATTTATAAAATGAATTTTTAAGGAGAATTATGAGCAAGGATGTTTAATGTTTTTCACAACACTCTAAATTATTTTTGATGCAGTGCGAATTATCATTTAATGATTTTCTTGCATTCAAAAATCAGTGAAAAGTAAACTTATTTTTAATTTATTTATTTAAATTTATTTAAAAATTTTTTTTTAGATACGATAAAATATTTTTTTTTAGATAAACCATTAATAATTTATTTTTTTCCTGCTGACTTTAATATAAAATCTTCCAAATGAATAAAGAGAAATTTTTTATTAGAAATATGTGATTGAACACAAAACAAATATTAGTTATCTTTCTTTTTTCCCCATTGAATCAGCCAGTTTTCTTTGTGCTTGCTTTAATTTAATTTATCCACCCGTATTCCGTTTTATCTTTGTATAATATTTTTATGTTATTTCTATTGTTGTGTCATATTAATTAAAACGGCATCCTGTTATGGAGTTCGTCTGTTTCTGTGTCTATGCCTGTGTGGGAAATTCCATTTCCTTTAAACTCTGGCTCATAATTCCCAGTCACAGGTCAACTGCCGCTCCCCCACCACCCAGAATAACCGCCCACACTAGCAGATCCCCCTTTCCACCCATTTTCCACCCTTTTCCACAGTGACTGCATTGAAAGGAACATAAATATTTGCAATGCCACGATTGAAATTTGCATACCCTCGCATGCATGTATGTTTGTGTGCAGTGTGTGGAAATGCCTCCTGCGGGCCGTTGGGTGGTGGGCGGCGTGCTGTGGGCGTGGCATTTGAAATCCCCCATCGGAGCATAGCTGCATGTGGCACTGTGACACTGAGAGCGAACAAACAATCAATCAATGCGGTATGAGTCTTGTATTTTTTGCCCAGCCGCCTGCAAAATTGTGTGTCTTATGTGGGGGAATTGTGTCACTCGACTTCGGGTGACTCGAACTATTGGCGCACAGTGAAGCTGGGCAAACAATTTGAGTAAATAGATTGCCAGGCATTTGTCAAGTTGGAATTGAATGTGGGCGGGGGCCAAGAACCCTCCCTCCCTCCCCAAGAGACCATAAATTCAAGTGCAACCTTTTGGGGGCCCCAATCAGTGACCTTGAAGGGGCCTAGTTTATTACGCAGGCGGAACCCTGGCAGCTAATTAAAAATTAACAACCCTTGGCCGGGTGGCCAACACGCAAAGGTCACAGGCAGGTGAAAATACGAGCAGCGATTTTCAATTTTCCACGCATAAACAAGCCGAGGGATTGGCTTTCTCAACTTATCGTACATTTTAGGGATGGGTCCCAGTCCCAAATCCCAAATCCCCCTTTGCCATTTAATTAAGCATGCATTGGCATTTCGATTTACGACCAATTGTCGGCCACTAACAGTGGCCATAATGTGAAATCGGTTTTAAAACCCAAAAATATTCGACCTTCGGGGCAGGTGGGACTTGGAACTTGGAAGTTGGAACTCGGAGTGTGTTTGGTCGAGACTTCGATCCGGTTACTGACCCGCCAGTTAATTTAATTACACGCCAGGCAGCACATAAAAGCCGAAATTGTTCGAATTACCCGCCATGCGATTGTGTTTATCCGCAGTTCAGAATATTTGGCTTTGGCGCCCAGTAGCTGACCAATAGCCCCCAAGATTGCTATTGCTATTGGACGCGGAGCCACAAGTGTTTGAGGCGTGGTCGTCGGTGTTCCCGCCGAAAAGAGAATGTGCAACTGCCAACTAATTTTGGCCAAACAATATTATTGCAAGTGCCGGTGTTGATTTGCACTCACTTCTCAATCCGTGCTTTCAAATTTCAAATTTCATTGCGATTGGGGAGAAGAATTGCATTTGCATTTGCAAAATCAATCGAAGCCCCTTTGCGGTTTCTGTTGTTGGCCAGAACTTGCTGTTTGGTTAGCCAGCTTTGTGTGGCATTTGGCCCTGCGCCCAGGGCCCGGATTTCGGTTGTGTAAACACTCGGAAACTCTGAGCCAACACAATCCATAAGCGATTTTCAGCCCTGGCATTCTGAAGCTCTTGCTGGCAGGCAGCTCTTGTCTTTATTTTCCGTTTACTTTACTTCACCGGTGGGCGTTGCACGAGGTGCATTTTGCATATCTTTGGTCAAATGGCTTTTATGTTTTGCATCAATTTAATTTATGGTTGAGGCGTTAATTTATGGCCTAATTGATCTGATTTGAATACATGTTGCAACATGGCAGGAGTGTCGAAATATACCTATTGGTAATTGGTATTGTTTGACGGGGGAAAATATAAATTGCCAGTCGGATGGGAAAGGAACCGTATATTATAATTATTCTGCTACACTGGGGAAAATATGTATCTCTAAGCATTAAAGCAGATTAGAAATATTATCAAATGCAATAGCATGAGAACATTACACTTTCGCCCATAATGTTCTGCACGTAAATTCTCAAGAAATTATTTAAAAAATTATTTGTGGTACTTTTCCTGATGTTTAGAAAAAAATATATTTTTCTGGGTCTAAGAAAAAAAATTTCTGAATTAAAAAAAATCATTTCTTGTTTTAAAAAAAAATGTCTTACTTTAAGAAAAGTACCTTCTAGATTTTAGGAAAAATTCTGAAATTCTTTTTTGATTTTACGAAAATATTTCTACAAAAATTAAATCCATGGCGAATTTCAAAGTTTGTAGTGAGCTAACCAGTCTAAATGCAAGTTCCATTTAATCTTTAAACTTCTAATAAAAGTTCGCTAGATATCCCCAATTGCCAAGCAATCTACTTTAATCTGCGAAAGTGGATTCGTGGATACGCATTTGCTGATACTTTGTCGCAGCTGGTCGATAAGGACTCTTCCACTTTGTGTGTCGTTTCAAAGATATTTGCACAAATAGTGCAAACGCGTACGGCTAAGGCAGAATCATTGTTGCACAATAGATAGTGCAGCGCAGAAAATTCGATTTTCAGCGATTCGCGCAATTTGTGCAACAAAGTGAGCCAGCCACATGAAAACGGGAAAATCGAAGTAATAAGAAGCTCTTTCTGGCGCCGACAAAGATGAGCCAAGTGTGTGGGAAACTGACGTGGAATAGAAAACAGTGAAATCATCGGAGCAAAAACGGTTTGGAATATTTAATAGGAAAGCCAAAGGTAAATATTGTTTCCTCAGGCTTTGACCTTTTCCCACATGAATATTCAGTTCAAAGATTGAACTTTAAGCCCACACATGATACGATGTAAATGCGCAGGTATATCAATGCTTTTCTTTAGCCGGAATATATCTGCGTTTGTCCCTGCTCAAAATTAACATTTACTGATTGACATACAATTAGCATTTTCCCCTGAAAACTCGGCTAGAAAAAAGCGTATGTAAATTACACTGCCTACTTTTAGGCACTTTTATTTTAATTTATGCACCACAAAAGCGTGACATTTGAGAGCTTTTGTACAACACTGTTTCTAATTGGCAGACTCTGATGATATTTCCATATTTATTCAGTTCAAATATAGAACACTTTGGAGATCAAGTGACTTTCAAGCGGAGAAAAGGTTGCCTTTGACCTTTGACCCCGTCATGTGTGAAGCAATAAAAGCACAGAAGCCATTACTTTTTAATCGAATTTTAATATTCGCTTGCCTTAGCTTAGGGTAAATGTGAGCTCCAAAAACATTGACTAGCTTTACAACTAAGTTAAACGGCTACTGGAAAGGGTTGAAGGCAAGTGGCACAAAGGTCGTTGGAGGTCTACACTACGTGACTGCAAGTAAAGTGAGAAAATTGAGAAAGTCTAAAAGATATATATATTACAGGTATTTCAACTTACACTAAATTCAATCTTGCCAAACGGGAGCGGGAACCAGAACGGCCTGGACCGGAAGCCCCGGTGGCGGTGGCTGGGGTGCAGCTCCACCGGCTCCTCCACCGCCGCCGGCTCCATTGCGCGCTCCCTTGCCACCCTTGCCGCCCTTGCCGCCCTTCGAGCCATCCGGACCATCGGGCCCGTCGGCTCCATCGGCGCCATCCTCACCATCGGGCTGAGCTCCCGCTGGACTCGGTGCTCCCGGCTGGCCACTGTCGCCGCTCTGGCCGGATGTGGCAGTTCCCCCGCCGCCACCACCTCCTCCGCCTCCGCCACCGCCTGCGCTTCCTCCGCCTCCAGCTCCACCTGCTCCACCCGCTCCGCCTAGGACGCCTCCTGCCTGTCCCGCCTTTCCGGCCTCGCCGGCTCCCCCAGCCACTGCTGGTGCTGGTGCCGGGGCATCTTGAGCAACCACGGAACCAGAGGCATCTGAACTGACAGCGCCGCCAGCATCGGCACTAACGCTTCCACTGCCGCTCTGGCTTAACTCCACCTCCGGGTACTCACCCTCCAGGCCTGGCTGTGGCTTCCACAGGCCATCTTCGGCGCTCGAAGGCGGCTTGTAGGAGCCATCGTCCTCCGGCGGTGGAGGAGGTGGAGGTGGCTGGACCAGCAAGAGTACTTGTCCCGGAGGCGACAGCAGATAGGTGCCAGCTGCAGGAAGGGCTATGGGCACCACATGACCGGCTGCTTGCTCCCAGTAATTTATGGCCAAAATGGCTAGAAGGAAAAACTATTGAAGAGGAAATAAAAAATGGGTAATCTTCTCTATTTCATCACCAATCCACTCACCCCTAAGGAACGCATTTTAAAGAGCTCTCCGATGATCCCTTCGAGTCCGTGCTCGACTGCTTCCACGGCGGGACTGACTCGGTTGGCAATGCCCTAGGCCGGCTTTTATATGTGATGCAGTGAGTACGGATCGCCCGACTGCAAAGTGCTGATTAATTGCGAGTGGCGGCATTGTCTATACTTGGAAACTTGGGAGCTTGGAAGCTGCTGCCACTTTGCATGGCACCTGCATAAATCAAGTGCTACCAACGCTAATTGCAGCAACAACAATTACGAGAGACAATGATCTGGTTAATGTGTGTAATGTGCACCATAAGTCTGAGGAACGAGCACCGGGCACTGAGCACCCAGCCTCCGATCAAACAAACGCAGTTGGAATTACACCTGAACTTGGCCTTCTTGATTGACACGGGCCAGTCTTTGCAACGTTGGCTGTCCTACAAGAAGCCATAAATGGAGTTTACAAGAAGGTATCACAAGATTTCTTGTCAATCAGATCAGGGTTTTCACTTCTGCAGATAATAATAATGTTAGTTACGTAAGTTATAATACCCTGTATAGCATTAAAAATGATTTAAATCATTTAGAATTCCATTTTTCACTCAATTGTATATAAACCTTAAAACATCAGATGAAAATAGAACCCATTACCCCTAATGAGCTATAAATAAGAAAGAGCTTTATAACAAGAACAACGGGTATTACTCATTTAAAGAAAACCTTTTCATTTAAAGAAAATCTTTCCACCTATTATTGTATTTATAAGTAAAATAAATGAAGAATTTATATTGTTATTATATTGTTTTTTTTTTTTATATTTATAATATTAATTTAATTATTTATAAATGGTATAGGGCATTACAGCACTCCACTTGCCCGAAGCTCTCCCATGCAGTCCAGATTCTTGAAATTTCTTACTGCTTAATCTGCTAATAAATAATTAAAATGGCTTTTTAAATGCGCCAACAGCCGGCGAGCTGTTTTGCCGCGGATTAGATAAAACGCCATTCATGGCTCTGAGGCGTCAGTTGGCAATGCGAGCTTCGCAGGGAGGTTGACCATTGTTGACCAGCGTGGTTGGCTCTGAGTTAACTATGAGTTGACTCAATAGCCCGGCTCGATTGCATGCGACGCCGGTAGTGGCAATGGCTCATAGATACCTAGATACGAGTATTTCCCACAACCGGTTTACACTGTCAGCGCGTCGAAATGTATAACACAGTGCTGGAGAAAATTAAATGCCACGCCAAATAAAGCGAAGAGCTTGTGCTCCTTGTGGCCTGCTCGGGCGCCACATAAATGATGAGCAACTATTAAACTCTGTGCAGCTTCAACTAAATCAATTAAGCCAACAAGCTAGGAACAACAACAGCCGCACGGCCCAGAAGGAGCTGCGCCAGCAGGCAGCTAAACAAAGTAATGGCAACGAGGCCATTATCATCATCGTCCTGTGACGCATTCCCGTTTCCTCATCAGCTCCTTGCCTCGCTGGCTCCCTCGTCATCGTTAGCATTTAGCAACACAAGCAACAACATTACTCACAGGAGACGGGTGGGTTTTAGGGGGGAAGGACCAGCCACGGAGGTAATGGAGTCGTCTAGCTGGTGGTCGGGGCCTTCTGTTGGCCCATTCGTGCGTTTCCCAGCTCAGATAGCGCTGGTGCGTATGTGGGTGTTGCTACACTCATCGAAAATGCAGCTAGTCCATTAAAAATTTCACTTCGATAGTTTCTTTCGAAGGAGCAGCACTTTCTATATTTTAGAAAAAATATTGCAAATGTAAGAAACGAAAATACTTATGAAAAACTAACACAAAAAATTATTTATAAAATTTTATTCTGCTGGGATTTATTAAAAATGGACTGAAGGTTTTTTAAAACTGTAGATAAATATAATAATAGTTTTGAAATAAGTATTAATTCTGATTTGTGGAATGAAAATATATATTTATATTTTAAATATATTTACTTTTTAGAAAAAAACTTTTAAAAATCGCGAGTAATATCCCACCATGTATATTTATGTCTTATACAAAATAATATTTTTACAAGTGCACTTCCTTAGAAAAAGTTTCTGCCAATTAGGCGAGAAAAACTTTGGAACGCGACAGGCACGTGGAATTATGCCAGCAGTGTTTGGCCGAGATTCCTTTTGCTGGCGCTGCAAAAATTCAATGTCCGCATGTCGATTAATCAAGGCGACGACGCACCGCAGATGCAGACAATGCGCTCGAATATGTTGCCAATAAACGCGATGGACAACCGTCAAAGATCCATCCATCTATTCGTGGGTACACCCATGCCACATCCTCACCCACCCAATCCACCAAACCACGCCTGGGGCAGCATATAAATAGTTTCTGTGCGGCTTTGGGGCTTCTCCATTTGTTTTGCCGCCTGACAGACAAGTCAAGTCAAGTTGCCCAGGACAGCCATTTGTATTCGGCTCCCTGGACGGGGATTGCGTTTGCTTGTGCTGTGTGCCTGCCACGAAAGGACGAAAAGGTTTCTCCACCTACATACGTGCCTGGAATGGAGCGAGCAAGGGGGGGCCGGAGATCGAAAACAGTTTACAGAAATGATTACCACTGGGCGAATGCGTAATGGGCAATGGGGCGTATGTGCGATGTGAGAAGTTATACGACTGCACGGCGCTCTGAAGTGTGAAAAGCATGGCCGAGAACTGAATTAAATGGCAGCAAACTTTTATATATTATTTAATATCTGTGGCCTGCGCGATTACGAGTGGAAATTCATTGGAAAAACCATTTTGGGCTGCCCATTGAATTAAAGCGATGGATGGATATTATTGAATATTTTTTAAAAAGTTCGTGGAAATATGGAAGGAATATTGGATTACGTTAAAATAATCCCACAGTTTTTGACAGGTTCCCCTTCCTTTTGGGTCTGGCTAAATGATTTATGGTTTGTCAACGTTTTGGCAATACCTTTACACCTGTCACATCGTGCTGTTGCTGACCAAAGAGCGCGGCCAAATCATCAATAATAATTCAACCACCGATGAACGCACCCCGAGCAGACAGATAGCGAGACAAAACCACATTAAATTCACGATAAATCAAAGGTTTGTTATTAAAGCCGCCCCCCTGCGAGGCAGATAAGAGGGTAGTGGGCGTGGCAGCTGGCTATCAAACCACAAATCCCATTGAACAGCACTCTCACTTGCCCCCCGATAATAACTCATAAACGTGCCGCAACGGGCAAAAAAATATGAGAAAGAGACAAACAAACAAGTGACTAAAGAGCTTACACAGTCAGAGTGTGGCCAAAATGGTTGGCTTTAACGAAAGTTGCAACATTTTTATTATTTTTATTGAGCGCCGCAAATTGGCCCATTGTTGGGACAGCGTGGCCGGCTTTTATGGCCATATCATAAAGGCATTTTGCTTTTGTTTTGTAGTTTTTGATTTGATTGCAATTTTTGTGGGCCTGGTCCCTCTGGTTTCTTTATTTCTTTAGGCCCGTCGCGTTTATTGGTTTTCACGCCATGGCTAATGACCAAAACATTTACGAGCACAGGCGGCGCCTCGGGTCTCCTGCTAACCAGAGGCGGAAAAACTCATAACACGACTGGAGATCGACTTTGCCCGGTTGGATGGTTCTGATTATACCCTTTTTTGGGGGGTGTTATAACATAAGATGTATAAAGTGGGCAACTTACCGAATAAGACATCTCATGAAGAGTCAATAACTCTAGGTAGTTAGTTTAAACTAATGTCCAGTAACTTTAAAAACATTATTAAGATGACATTTAATAAATGGTTAATTAAAGCTAAAACTGTTTAAACATACTTTCTTATCATTAAGACCAGCAAGTTACATTGCCTCTTAATATATTTTAATGACCTTGTGGCCAGTTCTTTTAAAATCCCAAAGGCTCTTCACTTTATACAAAGTGTGGCAATCCTACAGCCTTGAAGTGCTAAGCCTCGGATCCCGATTGAAAGCCTTAGAATATGCCATAAATACTGCAGGCCAACATTAGGCGACTTATCGGCTGCCTGCCGCCAGTTGGTCTGACATCAATTTGCTCCAGTTTATTCGCCTGATCCCTTATCAGCCAGAAATTCCCTTCTTCGGCGTGCAATTTACGCATAGACCATTGACGCCAAGGGAGCAGAAATGGTTTTTCTTTTTTTTTTAGGGGAGATAGGGGGATGTTTTCATAAATTGAGTTGGAAGCAGATAGAAATGTGTATCCCAAGTTGGGAAGGCGCAACTACTTGTACCAGCCTGTCATGTCCTGTAATTGGTGTTAACAGCAAGGACTTCGAGTACGGCTGCCGCAATCCCAGCAGTTGCAGCACCAGAACCAAAGTCATTTAAGTAAACAGACGATGTCGGTGGAAGGGGGAAAAACATACTATAGACAGCAAACCAAGGCCTGTCTTGGCGCAGTCCTTGATAATTGAATGTATTGTCCTCGGAGCAGGCTCCGCATCCGTGCTATTCATAGAGCACAAGACGCCCATTTGCATAAATGTCTGTCGCGACACGAGGCAGACCGTTTTATCTGTTTGCTCGATTCATGGGGATTCACCATTTATGAGCACTGCAGATTATTATTGAAGCCGGAGCCGAAGCGGGACCCACAACGCCCCCAGCCGCAGGAATGATGACGCAAGTGCCCGGCCATCCTTCGCTTGGTCTCGAATTTCGTCATCCATCCGGCAACCTGTTGATATGGCGACAATTCCAGTTATAATTCCGATGAGTCATCGGAAAACGCGGCGGAGCAGCCATATAAACGAGCCCTTTTTTTTGGGGTTTGTATTAGGAATCTTCTACGCATCAGCAGTTGACCTTTCTCTCGTGAGTAGATGACAAAACTAAATTGAAGCAATTTATCCCCAGTTAGTTTTTGCAGAAGCCCCAATAACATTAAGAAGCCGCTTTAAGTTGAATCATTATTTCGGTAAATACAAGCCAATTATTTCAAAGCCCATACTTGTATATGACACTTGATTCCCCTTTTGAGGCAATAAAACCAGAGCGTTGAGTAAAGCCCATAAGTGACATTTTAGGGGGGGGGAACGGCGGCTGCTTCACAGATCCACTTTCGGTTCCGGGTTATTTATTGCCTTATTTGCCCAGCTCGTTCACACAAAACGGCTCAATTTCGTTCCGGCTTTATGCCAGGCCTGCTTTTCGGGTTGGGCTTCAACTCCAGCAGGAGCCTAAGGACCAATCATCGAAACCACAAGAAAGCCAATTTGCATGCAGCACACTAAGCCCCCGAAAAACACGTATACGCATGGGTGTACGCTGTACGACGAACACCTGGAGCAGGGCACCTGGGAAATGTGATGCCGAAGCTGAAGCTTTTGGCTTTTCTATGCCAGTTGTTGACTTTTCACACCGCCGGGCTTTGTTGTTAACAGGCAGGGCCCAAAAAACAAATCATCTTTTATTGTAACGCATTAATCTTATCCCAGCTTCGGTGGTTGCCGCTCTCTATATTGGCCACGAAAAAGTGCAAAGTTCCCCGAATAAACAATAAAGGCACTCCGGAGGTCGCAGTATGAAAACGTACACATCATTTTTCAAGTTTTCACGCCATAGCCGTGCATAATGCTGTTGTTTTTCCCTTACGATCCTGTTTTTTCCCGGCATGCTTTTAATTTTTGCGTTGCCTACCTTTCTGTGCTCGGCCATAAATTATGGCCAGGTATGGGGCCTCTAATTGCGTGATAAGTTTACCAATTCACTGCCAGCCACGTGGCTCTTTTGGCCAGACATCTTTGGGTGATTTGCGTCATTGGCCAGAAACCGCGTGGGTGCTGGCGTACTTGAGATTTTTTCAATCACTACATCTGCTTGGCCTTTTTATGTAATTCGTGTTTACCACATTTTCCACATTTTTCGGAATTAAGTTTTATTTTCTTCTTTACAACTATAGATAGCTTGGCGAAAACTACCTATTAGTATTCAGAAATTACAAATTACCCGAATACGCTCGGTTTAACTTTGATAAACTGCGCATAATTGCCAACTTTCGGTCGCCCTGCCAATTGATTTATGGCCAAAACTTATTAGCAGTCGTTTCACGTGGCCAACGGGAACAGTCGCTTTGTGTTCGCTAGTTGGCAACAACTTCATTTGCGGCCCACTTGAAGGCTGCTTCTGCTGCCGCGGCTCGAATTGTTCCTCTCATTGCGGCGCAAAAACTGAAGCATACTTGCAGGCTTGTCATGCTTCCGCCAGCGAAACACAAAAAGCCGCAACTGCCAACTTTGAGATTGCCGCATTTTTTTGTGCCATTGCCCCAGCAACAACGATGGCCAGCAAGAACCTTGCCTAACTGCACATCGAACCGGAATCGCTGGGCCAAATGGGGGCGGGGGCGAGGGTGGGCGCAAGTGGGCGTGGCACGCCTGGCTGTGTAATTTTCGTTTTGGCAAAACTGCGACAAAAACTCGTGAAAGCGATACGGGCCACGTTGAGCGGCATGCAACTGTTTAATGCCATCCCGGTATTCGGTAGCTACACTTGAAAAAAAATATTCACCTGAACATTTAATTTTTTTTCTCAAAATATAACAAAGTACATTCTATTATTGAGGGCAAAATACTCAATTTCAGTATCATTTTTAACTTTTTACTCAATATGTGGCTTTTTTTAAACTGTTTACTAAAAATCAGAACAACAATTGAGAACACAATCACTGAAATTGAGAGCGCAATTTTACCTGATTAATTTTTTCTGTGTAGGCTTTAAAAATGTTAAAAAACTTAAATAAATATCTACAATGGGCCCTTATTTTTAAATTACTTACTTAAAAAAAAATATAAAAATAAAAAAAAAACATAATAAAGAATAAAGAATATCTGGCAAAATGTATTAAAAGATTTACTGAAAGTGGAGCTTTGATATCTGAGAACTAGTATTACAAAGGATAACATTTTTTTTGCCGTGTAACAGCTTAACGGAGCGGCAGGGCCTCTGTTTATCTGGGTGCTGCTGTCAGAGGCAAGAACTCTTCCCGCTCAATTGTGGACTGACATTTAGGAAAGCCCGGGAGATTGTTGCTCAGTCATTTCGCATTCAAAAACCACTCGAGTGGCCACGGGTGGGCGGCTGAGCAAGTGAGTGGGCGTGGGTGTGGGCCTGTGCTTGAGAAGAATAATTCCAGGACACGCCAGCCCAGACGATTGACCGACTTTTGAAAAGGCCCCGGCTTGATCCGGGTTGAGAACGAAAACACCCCCTCCACTCAATAAATAAATGAGATATTCGGCCACAACGTTGCGTATCACTATGGACGGCAGTCCATGTAGTGACGAAGCGCACCAGGAGAGTGTGCGAAGGCGACTACTATTATATAGCCGCAGAATTGAAAATCTGCTGTTATGGTCCGATCCTCGCGAGTGATACACCAAATTAAAGGTATTCCTAAAACTTAAAGGATTGCATACCAAGACCTCAAGAAAATCAATTGGTTTGGGAGAGAGAGCGGTGAAAGTGTAAAGGTGAAAATTTAGAAATTTGGATCTGTTGGGGCCGGTGGGGATAATCGGCCCCCCGCACTATGTTAGTTGTATTCCTACTGAAAATGCGCTTAATATGAGGGGTCATATCAGAAAATCGGACGCTCCGTTCAAAAGTTATACCGAAAACAAGATTTTCTTCTTCTTCCCAAAATGAAATTTTAATTCTGTTTGTCAGTTTGTCAGTTTGTCAGTTTGTCAGTTTGTCTGTGTGTCCCAAAACATGGTTTTAAAGTCCTGAAAATTTGATATGATGTTCAACAGCTCGATATAAGAAACTTTAGTTCTACCACTTTTGGAAAAACCCGCTAGTTTAGCGGGAAAACAGCTAAAAATAGCTAAAATACGGAAGGCTGTAACTTCTAAACTACTGAAGCTACAGACTTGTGCTGTATCTCGTTTGAAAGGTATTTTGAAATGCTGTAAGCGCCCCCTATATGTAATTTGTGTAAATGTTATAGTTAAAAAGATATGCACAAAACAAATTTTTTTTTAACTTTTTTTTTAGCTTTTTTTTATTTTTCTCAAAAACGGCTCTAACGATTTTCTTTAAAACTTTAAACTGTATAGCCCTTGAGATTCCTTAAATTTTGGTATATAACACATTACTGTAAAAAGTCACGTTTAAAAGTTATTCAGAAACGAAAATGGCCACTTATGCTAGCCCAAAACAACTAACGCTGCCTAAGCATTGAATTTAGTATGTGCGTATCCAAAATGTATTTTAGGGTCAAGAAATCGTTAAAATTGTTTTAAAGCGTTCCATTATACAATTCTTAAAATTAATAAGTAAATAAATAAATAAGTAAATAAATAAATAAGTAAATCAATAAATAAGTAAATAAATAAATAAATAAAAATAAATAAATAAGTAAATAAAAATAAATAAATAAGTAAATAAAAATTAAATGAATAAATAAATAATTAAGTAAATAAAAAAATAAATTAAATTATTAATTAATAAATAAATAAGTAAATAAATAAATTCATAAATGGGCGGTTCTTTTACAAACCGAACACTTTTTATTGGGTCACATTTTTGATTTGCCTGAAACTTTTTTTACGTATACTATTCTGAAAATAAGTAAACACGCGTATCAGGATTTGACCGAAAAAAAATTATTTTTTTAGTTAGAATTTTGGCGTTTAGCTAAGATTAGGGGTCAGAACTGTGTGCTCTGCTTTTTTCAATAGTTAAGCCATATGGGGACGACTCCTAGTCATGGTATTGGGGTACTTCGACTGTGGTCAAAACAAAAACTTCTGATATCAAACAAAAACACCTCTTAACGAGGTATAAAAATAGTGACGATCGCACCTTCAACGTACAAAAGTTCTGATATCAAATTTTGTGACGAAAAATGATTTTAGATGCGACCAAATAAGTACGCTACCTAAAATTTATTCATTCGGCACGCTACAACAGAAAACTTTCGTGTAGATATTAAATATTTGTTAAAGCGGGCCGAAAGAGTAAATTTTAGGTAGCGTACTTATTTAGTCGCATCTAAAATCATTTTTCGTCACAAAATTTGATATCAGAACTTTTGTACGTTGAAGGTGCGATCGTCACTATTTTTATACCTCGTTAAGAGGTGTTTTTGTTTGATTACAATCTAAGCCACAAAACACTTTGAAATTCGAATGGCTAAAAACATTTCCAGGAAGTTTGCCTTAAATTCAAGCATTTAAGATCTACGCATTTACTTTTATTGAATAGTATTTTGTGGCGTTTTGTGTGAATGAAAACGAATTGATGTGAGGTCATGTGGACTTGAGTTTAATGCAATATTCGAGGCAGAGCCCAGGGAATATGATAGATGGCGGGCTGAAAATGCCATGCCCAAAAATGTTTCCATTTAAATATTTCTTAATGCGGCACACAATCTGACACACTCCATTGCTACCTTTAAATATGGTAAAATACATATATAGGATTAAAGTTTGTTGCGAAAAATAAATGAAATGAATTTTATGAAAAGCCATTGGGCGCACGCTCAAGATTTAAATGCCCACCAGAGAATACTGTCATAAAAACATGAAATCTGCGCACAGGTGGGCGAGGTCCATCTGCTCTCGACGGTTTTCCCCGAGCCCCGTCCCTCGTTCCCGGGAGCGATTTATGGGGAAGTCATAAATCTGTGCATCGCAAACACGCTGGCGAACAATAGACAGTCGAAAATTGCGTTCTTTGTGCCCTTTCTGGCAGTAAACTTCCGCTTAATGTCCGCCAAATGAGTTTTAATGGCGGTCCTGTCATCTATTTGTCCCTGTCATCTATAAGCAACATTTGAAATGGGAATTTTAGGATCTAGATTAGGCACAAATAGAGATTTTCTAGAGATTTATAGATAAATTATAAGGTGATTAAATTTTTTTAAATTACACTGACTCTCCTAAATATCTTTTAAATATTTCTCATTTTCCTTCAATCTCAAAAGCATAAACAAAGCTTAATACTGACCTTTTATAAAACTTAAACTTTACACAAAGTGCTTGCGGTCACCTAGCTAATTGGATGAGAAAAACTTTTGTATACTTTTTCTTTCTCATTTTTCCTGCTAATTTCGTTTTCTTTATATACAAATGACCGCAGGCAAACCTTAATTTTTGTACGCTTAAGCCAAACCCACTTTATGGAGGGATTTCCCCCACTCACATACCATACCATGTCAAATCAATGATCTAATCTGCGAAATAGAATTACGTCTGTGTGAAATCCAGTGCCAGTCAGCGATTAGTTGACCTTCGACCTCTGGGGGATCATAATTGAATCGAGCGAAATAAGTTATTGAATTGAGCCGAACGTCTGCTTCCGTCAACAAATTACCAGCAACAATAACTAAACAACTTATCGAGTGACACAAATCCGAGGCGAAAAAGGAAATCGACTTGGCGCAGGCCAGTAAAAAAAACAGTGTCCTGGCTCAAGGATATACTTGGTGTTTTTTGTTTCGCCATAAAAGCAAATTGTTTGCCATTTCTGTGGATTGGCTGCTTGAACGCAAACTCTAACTGGAAATTCCTTTGGCGGGTGCTTTTCTTTTTCGGTGGCAATCGGCGGAGAGGAAATGGGTTATTGAACTGCAAAATGGCCGGCCAGGTGGCAGTTGGCAGGTGGCACTTACCCAGCTGACAGGCGAGCAGCCGCACGAGGGTCCTGCGAGTGGCAGGATGACGGGACGGCAGGACTCGCTGGCTTTTGGCTTGTTCGTTAAACGCGTCACCACCGGACTCTCGCCCCAAGGGGGCAGCTCCACCGTCTGTCTGCGGGTTGCAAAAATTGTTTTTTCGGCTTGTGTGCGTGCCAGGGTATTATGGCATATATTCTTTCCTTTTTTATTCCCTTTACTTGGGAACAAAACTCTCGCCCGAGGGGCCTGTCCGTTGATTGCACTTCAGGCGGCCATAACAATTAGGCGTAAATTAATGGAATTAACGCGTTGCGCAAATTGTCACCACTTTTGTGGCCGGGGAGCCCCAATTAAGTGTGTGTCTCCTTGTATTGGGATAAAAAAGGGAAACATGCAAAGAGTTTCACACATTATAGATGCTGTGAAGGAAAATTTAATAGGTGCTTACTTTACCAAACAATTCCTTAGCGTTATCCCTGTTATTTCAGCGATTTGGAACTTTTTCGAGTTATCGTAAAATGTTAACTAACAACTTGTCAAACTTTTGCACTTAACAAGGCTCGCAGCAGCGGCAGCTTAAAGCCAGATAACAATGTTCGATACATTTCTCCACCGGCCAAATGGCAAACTTTTGGCCCGTAAGAGTGTGTAAACAGTTCGCTGAGTTTGCAGCCCACTAAGCCGTCTTCACTTCTTCGATTCTTGGCCATGTTTCTGCGTAGTTTCGTCTCAGAACGGGAAAACTCTCGAACTTACGTTTTTATTTCCGCTCCATTTGTCAATCCGCTTTATAGTTTTGCAAGCTGACTTATTTGTTTTTGCTGCTGCCTGTTTTTTCTGGCCGCCAGTGGTTGATGCAAAATCGAAGTTGCCCAGAGAGGGCAGCAAGAAAAACTTGGCAACCTCAAAAGAAAATAAAATATATATAATGCCCACATGCTGTTAGGTTATTTTATGGTTTTTATGATGATTCGCCGAATCCTTCACAAAAAAATTAAGTATTCAGCTATTGAGATAGTAAAGTCATATGCAAATATTGCTAAACTTATTTTATTTTTATCTAGTAAAAAATATTTAAAAATCATTAGCTTTTTTGTAAAGAAAGACTAATATTAGGTAATCTTATTATTATTTAATATGCCATTTTTCTATTATTAAATAACGGTTATAATGTCTTTGCTTTTTATAATGTGATGGAAATGTATACTTTAAAGTGGAATATCATATTATCAATCTTTCAGTATTCAAGGTCTTTAACTTTAATGATTTCTTTCGGTCAGTTAACACAATCAAACCGATTAAGGGCTGAAATCACTTGACTCGTGTGCCTTAAAGTACACCCTTCCTCTTTTACCCTTGGATGTTTTTCTGGGCTGCGATTGGATTGTTTGCTCTATCGATTGCCGTAGAGCGTGAGGAATTTGCCTGCCTCTGGCACCGTTCTAAAACCTTCAGTATCCGCTGGCCGGCGTGTCCATCTTTCTGCACCTCGGAGTGCAAACAAAGAGCCAAAGCCAAAAGCACTCAGACAGCTGGTCAGACGGTGAGTCGGCCATGCTTCATTGCCCCTTGGTTATATCTGTGAGACTGGAAAACCTTTCCCCCTCCCTCAATACCTTTAAACCTGGCCTAAACAGAATGGTTTATAGCAGCAGCAGCAGCAGTCAAGGAGCAGCATTTAAAGGAGTACAAACTGGCTGTTTGTCTGTTTGTCCTCTGTTTATGTGTGGTTTACATAATGAAATCAGAAACTTTTGTAATTTATGCCCAGTTTGTCTACCCAGTTGGTTCCCCCATTTGCTAGCCCAATTATCAACTACCTTCCTGCGGGGCCCGTTAACTTTTTGCCATATTTATGCAAATTAGCCATGTATACATGGCAATATTTCATGGCGAACTTTGGCGAATCGGCCAAATTGTTTTTCCTTGGCCCTCTTGTCGAAACAAAACACAGGTAACAGCTATCGAAAATTAAATTCACTTTGATTAATTAAGCCTGCAAAATGAATCTCTACAAGGGCGGCAACGCTAAGGATCTTGGTATATCTTGTTAAGGTTAATAGCTAAACTTTTCTGTATTCTTACAGACTCCTGTAACAATCGACTTTATCTGGAGGCCAACAAAGGGGGCCGAGCGAAACTTTAGCTCCAAGTTAATGCGTTTTATCAATTGATTTCCATCAAATAAAACACTTTCTTGTTGCGGAAAGTGAAGCAAATAAATTGGATTTCCCGGGGAGTGGCTGAGTTACCATCGCCAAGTTGCTTAGTTAGTGGGAATCTTCATTCGGGGCATAAATTAGTGGGCCCCACTCATTTAGCCGCTGTCTATTTTATGTGGCCGCATGGGGGAGCAATCAAAGGGCATACATTTCATCCAGCTATGTTCCGCACTGTACTACGCAGTCTCGCTTCAGCCTTTAATTCGGTTAGCGGAAGTGCCGCGGGCATTCCAGCTTTTAATTTGGCCTTTGTTGCTGGCAGCTCGGCACTTTCTTTGCGCTGCAACTCTTTTATCGCACTCACCTTCTGCGACTTTGTAGCGCCGCGTTCCGAGTACTTCCGCTTAATTAAAAGCATGCTTCTTGTCCATTTAAGCCCAGCCAAACGCCCTTCTATCCAGGAAAACTCAAAGAAACTCTCGCTTTAAGTTGCCGAATAAATGAAACTTCCTTTATTTGTAGCACACAAAACGTTTAACTTGAGGATCGTATATGGGTAGAGTATATTCATATGCCTTTATAGGTTGGTAGGGTTAGGTTCGTTTATTGCATTTAACATGTATTCATGACACAGATATAGGCATCTCGGAATAATCTCTTCGCGGGCCTTGGGGAGTACAACATTAACACTTTACTATGTAGTTACGAGTTTGTTTAGCACTGGGTAATGTTTTATTTGCGTTTCGCAACAATTTGGTTTCTGCTTAGTGGTAACAACCAGATATATCAATATTCATGCGGAAGTTAAAAGGTACAACTCTCAAGTGCCAGCGATATCCTAGCTAGACTATACATACTATATATACACAACTCGTCGCCATTTGGCCGTCTTAGGTTACAATGTAGGTTGAATGTACAATGGTTGGCTTGCGGAGGCCGTTGCTCAAAGCGAGACCGAATCCGTTCTTCCTGCTTCCTTTCAGGTCAAAGGATGGCAGGATTTCAGTTGCCGCTTAAGCCGCCAGTTCAGCTTTCATCTACACTACGGAAAAAGTGGTTTCGGAAAATGAGACCAAGGCTGGCACAGGAAATCACTCATTAGATCTCTATTTTATTTTAAAACTGGTTCTCCAATATATTAAAATAAAAAATGCACTAAAAAAAATCTCTCTAAATATCGGTCTTTAAAAAGGCAAATTTAAAAGAAATTAAATTAAACGGAAAATTAAAGAAACAATTTACATAATTAAATTGTTTCAAAAAAAGAAAAAGAAAATAATTTGTAATATCTTTTTTTTTCTGTAAGCCGGCTTTAAACTTAATTATTTTGAATTCCTTTAATTTAACGCGTCATATTACTAGAAATAATATATTTTTATGCTTTTAAATGGGATCATATTTATATTTTATATTAAATTAGGTCTAAAAAGAAAAGAATTACTATTTAAATGTTGAACAATTTTGTTAAATAACTAATAAGATCATTTCAGAATGCAGATTAATCGGTCAATCTCCATTTAAAATGGCAAACTGTCCCTAGAATAAGCAGTCTTTACTTCCAGAAGACTCCCTTACATTTTTCCTCAGTGTAGCCACCTCAGCTGGCTAGACCCTGGCATCGCTGTACTCGATGCGCACCACGCGTCTTGGCCGCTGCCCCGGCAAGGGAATCGCCCCCGATCCCGTTCCGCGCAGCGCCAACAGCTCCCGCGGCTACAACTGCGTTCGCTTGGGTCCTCCACCTCCACCTCCCACTCCTGCTCCCACTCCTCCTCCACTGCCCACCACGGAGCAGGTGGCTGATCCCTCGCTGGTGGCCTCCACATACGAGTAGCAGGCCGTCTCCATGACCAGCGGGTGGCAAATCTCGTAGACGGGCACCTTCAGACTCGTCTTTCTTAACCCGCCCAAGCTGCTCTGCGAGCTCGAGCTGGGCCCAAACGATCGTCACCTGGGATCGCTGCTCATCTCGGAGTGGTGCAGCTCACTCTCATCCCCAAAGCTGTGGGCCGCCGCACTGGGCGTAATGCTGGGCGTTCGGGCACGGATGCGTATGGCCGACATGTCCGATCCTCGGCGGGAACTCTTCAGGGAGACGGATTGCCGCGAACAGAAGCATCTGCAGATGATCCTCTTAAAGGCGAACCGGAAGTCCTTCGAAAACAAAGCGTAGATCATGGGATTCACCGCCGAGTTGCAGTAGCCCAGCCAGAAGAGCACCGAGAAGAGTAGCGGATCGACGCAGTCCTGGCAGAAGGGCCGGATGATGTACATGGTAAAGAAGGGGCACCAGCAGAAGATGAACATGCCGACGATGATGGCCAGCGTCTTGGCCGCCTTGGTCTCCATGCGGAAGCGCTTCACCTGCGCCTTGATGTTTCGCCTGCCCATCTTCTTGTTGGCCGGACGCCCCGAGTGGCTAATGGATCCACCCGCCTCGCTGGTGTTGCTCTGCCGTCGGGCCAACTCGGGCAGACCCTTGCCCACCTGCAGGTAGCAGGTGCTGGCTCCTCCATGATGCTGCTGCTGCTGCCGGTAGAGCTGTGACTCCGTGGACTCCCGTCCATTGTTGCCGTTGTAGTGGACGGCGAAGAGGGCATTGCCCGATGGTCGCCGCTCGTGATTACCATCCCCATGCCCGGCCAACTCGCTGATGTTTTCGCTGGAGGGATACGACACGGAGATCTTGATCTTGTCGTGGTGGTGATGCAGCCTCCTTGTGGCGTACTTGGACAGCCTCTCTGGTGAGGGGGTGCCCAGGGTGGTGGTGGTGCTCTGGGTGCTGCCGTTGCTGTGCATGGAGTCCTGCTGGTTGGAGCCCCTCCCGCGATGGATGCGCAAGGTGAGACGTTGCTCCTCGAAGCGCGAACCGATGCCCTTGGAACCTGATTTGGTAAAGGGAAGGAAGAAGGGGAAAGAGTGGCAACATCAGTACACAGGGTATTACATTTCGGTGGTGTTGTCGTATATAGCTTGTTTATTTTCTCTCTCTCTCTTGCTCTCTCTCTCTCCCCCTTTGAATATCGCTCATACGCCCTGCTGCACGCACTCGGAATTCGTTGCCTACTTCACGGCGTTTGGCCTTTGGAAAGAGCCCCATATTCGACAGCTTGCCAGCCTGCCTGCACTTTAGCAAATTAAACGCGTAATTATGCAAATGTTGCGCCATAAACGCGACAAGCACTCGACGTTGTCGTAGTCCTCGTTTCGGTGTTTTACTCCTCATTCCCCCCTCCCCACTCCCCCTGTATCTTTAGCATGAAGCGTAGTCCCCTTTAAGCCGCCTTCAAAGCGAACTTTATTTCATTAACACAACCATTTGCATAATCCTCGCCTTCTCGCTCGCTCAGCCCGCGCATATGTTGGCTGCCTTCGCTCTGCGCTCGCTTTGCATTTATTACTCATACGCACGTTTAACTGCTGAATACATTTTCATTACTCGAATACCGGCGACGAGTAATGAATAATCGGCGCAATAATGCAATATTTTACTCGAGCCATCAGCGGCCCTGTTGCTCCTTCGCCTCGCCAGCCGCATTAAAAGCAGGCTTATTGTCAAAGAAACACTCGAGGGCTTTAAGTCTGGCCTGAGTTTATGGACACTCGGATGGGCAGCAGACCATGTGACTCACGGGCAGCCAACTTTTATACGTGGGCGAAGTCCTATTCAATTGGATTGCCATTTAAGGGGAGGTTCAGAAAATCTATAACAGTTGTGAGCCTTAGTTTTATGTCATTCCTTGGAATAATTAATTGGGAAAGTGATAAAAATGGGTATTACTATAAGCCAGAAAGTCTTAAAATAGGATAATTTTATAGTTGTTGGAAGAAATAAGTGATGCAAAGTATATCCCTTTTTCCTTAAGTACAAAAAAAATATTTCCTATTAGCGATAGGGAGAGAAAGAGTTATAAAACCTATTCCCAAGAATGTATTTTCAAATTTATTCCCGAAATTATACGATTTTGTTAATCAAGAGCTAATCATATCCCGAAAATAATACCTATTAAAAGGGCATAAGATCGTCGGTTTGGCTTATAACATTGGCGATACTTGTTTAATGTCACGGAATGTTGACCTCCTGTCAATAGCCGTTAGTTACCCGGTGGTATTTGCCAATTTCTGTCTTCTGGGTCGGCACTTGTTTTTATCTTTTGTGCTTACTCTGATTGCTTTTCGTTTTCGATTTTTACTTTTTTCATTACTTTTATTGAAAATGCAGCCGACTTACACAGCTGCGATACACACATACATATACATTCAATATATATATCTGGATTAACTAATGCGTGTGAGTTGTCCACGGCGCCTAACACATGTACACGTAAAGAACGTAACTGAAAACAATGGGCTTCTTAAGGTCTAACAGGTGTATCTCATGGTGATCCGTATCTGTATCTCATATGGTATAGTAATACGTACATATATATCATAGTTTAACATAGCCTTAGGTCTAGGTAAATACATGAAAATTATTGCCATACAGTTACAACGTCGTTCAATGCGAATACTGACAGTTTTCTTTCATTTTTTTGTTGCGGTTGAGAAGCGGGATGCGTCTGCTGCTGCTGCGTCTGGCGGTGTGCGGCTTACAAAAGTATCAAAAAAGCGAAATGCATTGAGTTTTGATCATATCTCCCCTCTCTTAGAGGACGCGTCCCTTGCAGAATCCACCCCGCCGGATGCGCCGCTGCGAACCGGAAGTGGAGCACTCCGCCTCCTGCGGCAGCGAGGAGCTGCGCTGCAGCGGACTCTGCTCGTAGCTTCCGATTAGTCAGCTGAAGTCCACGCCATCGCCGTCATCCGAGCAACCGGATATGGTCTTGTGGAACGTGGCCGGCGCCATCAGCGCCCGTGCGGCTATCATCTGGAAATTCTCCGAAGCACGGAAGCCACTGCGCGTGCACACGCACCGGCAGACGATCCTCTTAAAGGCGATGCGGAACTCATTTGAGAACAGGGCATAGATCATCGGATTGATGGCCGAGTTGCAGTAGCCCAGCCAGAAGAGCACCGAGAAGACTGTCGGCTGGATGCAGTGGTCGCAGAAGGCCCGAATCAGATACATTGTGAAGAAGGGCAGCCAGCAGACGATGAAGCCGCCCACGATGATGGCCAGCGTCTTGGCCGCCTTGGTCTCCATGCGGAAGCGCTTCACCTGGAACTTGGCACTCCGCTTTCCCGCTCGCTTCTTGGCCGACAGCGAGGTGGTCGAGAGGCCCGTCTCCAGGTCTCCATCGCCCGCGGACGGAGCAGCTGCGTCCAGATTGAAGGTGGTCTCGCCAATGTCGAACAAGCTCGTCTTGAAGGAGGCCCGTCGTCCGTTGGCGCTGCTGATGACCGCATAGTGGGGCGAGGGAGGCGGCGCCTGCTGCTGCTGGTTGCTCGCCGCTTCGAGGACATTCTCGGAGGAGGGGAAGGACACCTTGATGGCCACCTTCTCGTGCCGCTGGCGGCACACGCGCATCGAGGTGGCACGCTTGGGGGTGCCGCCCTGAAGGTGATCCTCGCCAGAGGCCCCTGTTATACCACCACCGCCACCTCCACCCCCGTTGCTGTTCACGCTGAGCGTCGAGGACATCGAGTGCACCGACAGAGGGGTGCGCTGGGGGGTGGAGCAAGGACGTCCGCGGTGGATGCGCAATATCAGCTGGGACTCGTCCACCCGATTGTTGCCCGACTCGCGGGGACTGCCTGCAATTAGTGGATGGGAGCAAGTTGGCGGAGTTTGCTTCGCGGTTTTCGACCACCTCTCATTGGATTAATTTCGGTGGATTGGTGGCTTTTGTGGTTGCTCTGGGTTGTGTAGCATATGGATTGGATGTAAGACATTCAGCTTGTATTGTACATGGACATGTGTGTGGTTAAATGCACGATTGATTGATTGATTGAGTTAGATACATTCGCATAAGTAGATGCAAAATACATTTCGCCTTGAGTAAGGTAAAAAGAATTCGTTGACTGACACTTCACAGAGAGCGGTTAACTAACTACGAACTGGTTACATTGAGATAGGTTTAATGGTGGAATAAACTTACGAGTAATTGTAATTGAGTATTGGAGAATGTTTAATAAAATGCTGCTCTACTTTTTCAAATACAAACATATTATTCATAGAGAGATAAAAAAGGGGGCTCATTCCATTATAAAAATCTAGTACAAGAAAAAACGTACAAATATCGGAGTTGGTCGAATGTTCATTGTTTTTTTTTATTGCGCTTTGTTTTCGGTTGACTAAAACTAGGGCCAGGCATTTCCTAGAATTTTTGGGGGTACGGGGGTTCTATGGATATTAATCACATAATTTATAAATGCAAAATATGTCCAGTTATTAATTGTTATAAACAAATTTGTTAATATTTTTGGGGGTTTTCCCTTCTCTTACGAGCTTTTTTCACCCGTTGGGCTTGGTTTTATTGGCCTAATTTTATTTATTATTCTATGTGGGATAGGTCGAAGGGGTTAGGTGGTCTATAGAGGTCGGGAAATGGAATTGAAATGCTAAATGTACTCCATGGAAATATTGAGAGCAATGGTGGTTTTGATGGATACTCAAATAAATTGTCCCCATCGATTTTGGCCACCTTTTGCTGAACTGGCTTAAGCAATTAGCCAAAGTGGACGAGTTATTAGTTATTCTAGCACGGCAGACAGCTATCATTTCCGAATTGTGAACTGAATAAATATTGACGACGACACAGATGCGTATCCGTATCCCCATGTTGAGTAAACACAGCCTCATTTCGAGCTATCTTAATTTAAAGCGAAGCATGCCGCATTTTCATTTGCATAAACCATATTAAACCTATTGAGAACAAATATGGTTCGCCCATGAATAAGCGAAAGTGGGCGAAAGGAAAATGTGTACAAACAAGAAGCCCAACATATGCAGGATACAGTGAATAAAAAAGGATACACTATTGATTTTCTCCCCTCTTATGGAACCGAAACAAAAAATGAAAGTTAAACAAACAATTTGTATACAAATATATGGCGAAAAAAATATCCTAAATGTATGTAAATATGGCAAAAGATATGAAGGCGCAATCCCGGCGAAAGCCTTATTCTCTGCCCAGGACCTCGGGATGTTTCGCATCCTGCGGCGTTGTTGATTTAAATAAATGTATAACTTTTGTTTTCCACTAAGGATAATCCCTGCACACAAATGCACATGGAAATGCTTGGCCGGATTTCACAATTTCCATTTCCATTTCACATTTCCCATTTTCCATTCCACTGTTTGCTGTCCATTAATTCGGCATTTACAATTCAGTCGCCGCATTTTTGTGGGCGCTTTGTGTGGCTTTTAATTGAATGGCATTTAATAATAATTAAACAGTTTGGCATTCGCCTGAATGTCTGAATGTCGCGGGGTAATTAGCCAGAATTGATTTGTCCGCCGCCAGTTGTTAACGCTCGCGGACTTGCATGTGCGCTGTGTTGTCGC
Source organism: Drosophila mimetica (assembly GCA_037075245.1). Classification (NCBI taxonomy): domain Eukaryota; kingdom Metazoa; phylum Arthropoda; class Insecta; order Diptera; family Drosophilidae; genus Drosophila; species Drosophila mimetica. Next base: position 13,975,678 of record JBAMCH010000023.1, read on the forward strand.
CAGCTTTTGACCTTTGAACGATGGCCTGGCTGGGACAGGAGACAAGTGGCTGCAAGTCAAGGCTCAGACCCAGGCCCAACTGAAGCCCCGCCTGCCAGGGGCAGCTCGCACGAAAGTTGCTCGGACCCCTTCTACTCGCAGCCCTTCCCTTCCGTTCCGTTCTGCTCTTGACACAGGGCCAGGGTCACACTTCTGAAATTTCTAAAGCCTAACAATAACAGAGCGGCCCCCTCCCGGTGGTCGGCGCCATGAACCTCGCAAGTTTTGAACTTGAAACTTGATTACCTTCAAAAGCCACTGAAAAGGCGCGTGGGATGGCTGGTAGACCTATGTATATGCGGACCTCCAAAAAATAAAGAAAACCCCGGACGAAAAGCATCAGAAACGCCCGCATTGTGTCACGAAGAGACTTCAGGCTTTTTGCACGCACAGGCAAGTGGCCCATATACATGGCCAGTGTTCAAAATAATAACAGTGGGCAAAAAAATATTAGTGGCCGGAATAATGAAAAGTTTTTAAGATAAATATAATAAATAAAAAACTTCTGATTTTATTTTAAGTAAAATTAAAGCTTGAACTTTTTTCAAGTATTTTTAATATTTTAAAAGTTTTCTAAAATTTTTCAATTCATTCAGAAATTAGATATTTAAATGATTTTATTTTTATTCTTAATTAAAAATACTCAATTGTTTTGTGTAACATCCAAATAAAAATTGATTAAACCAAATTATAACCTAATATGCATTAAAAAAAATTCAATTTCAAAATATTCATTTCGTGATTTTGCAAAAAAAAAATGTAGTTACCGCATTCAATTTATTTAAAAAAAGTCTTTAGCAAATAGAAATAAAATCAACATTAATATCAATATCAAATTTAAAAAAATTACAATAAAATAAAAGAAATTCAATTATTTACTTGGTTACTATTATTTCAAGCACCGCTGTTTCTATGGAAAAACTATAACGAGCTGGCCCGCGTGTGGGTGTGTCGGTAAACATCCCCTGTGTGTGTGTGTGAGTGCGAGGAGACAAAGCATATTTCAAGGCTGCCACACGCTGATTCTCGCCTGTGCTGGTGGGAGAGTGGGTGGTGGTTGGGTGTTCGTGTGAGCTACTGGCAAATCTGAGCTTTGTGCTCAAAATGGCGCCAACTAACGACACGACAGTGGCAAAACAAAAACAACTGCTGGCCCCGAAATGCACTTGCACTTTCACTTTCGCTTTGTCTTTCCCTTTCTCCTCCGCTTTCCCCTTCCGTTTTCCGAAATCGACTTAACTCCAATATGGCGGCAGTCGGCGCCCCAAAGTATGCAATCACTTTTAAAATGCAATTTTCGTAGCATACATCCCAGAGTCAGCTGGATTTGTGGGGCCAATATATTAGCGGGAAGGAACATCGATTTCCACTGGATCTGACACACACGAATAGCCTGGCTATTGATTTTCAGTGGGTCAGTCCGGTGACTTAGTTACTGCAGATTATCACCATGAATGCGTGCGCCTGCCTGTGGCCCTGGCATATAGATATGTGTATGGGATATACTATCCCAGATATCCGTGTGCCCAATGAGCTGATCACGCGGAAGAAAGTGCGCTGTGGCCATGGCCGAGTAATGTGCACCACACACATATTAAAATAAACACTCAATGCCAGTTTAATGTGGGCCCCGAAGACTTCAAAAGGAATCTGTGCCCGGGGATTATCGCCACCGCAGCACAGTCAGCCTCAGCCTCTGGAGGTCTCCAGTCAGTCAGGCCTAAAATGACAAAACCCAAGAAGATAGAAATTTGCACAGACAGCAAACAGAGAACCGAAAACGGGGAAGTCATATTCCCTATTTTTTTTGTCTTAACCCATGGGCGGCTTTCATGTCTGCTACCATTTGCTGGCTGCCTCTAATGGCTGAATGCCGCTCTCATTTAATCCCGGCCTCCTTTTCATCTAAGCCGATTTGTTTGATGTGCGCTCCCACAGCGCCCATCGATTTTTTGTGCTTCTGCCCATCACGGAATATAATGCTAATTATGATGCGTGACTTCTCCTTTGAGCATGTGATTGATATAATGCTGTGATAATTTAAAATGAACTGGGACATGTGCAGATTCTAGGGGATGATTGAAGAAGTCTTTAAGGAAATTGGACAATCCAATTGGGGAGGATTCGGGTCCATAGCAGGTTATTCACAATTTTAACTTGGTTAATCACACGCCTCCATATGTTCACTTAGATGGGTACACTAGGCTAATTAATATTTATGAGTTAGGGCTTTCCGGTGCTAATTTATAATGACATTCATTTAAATTATGTTAAGGGGATTAAAATTACAAGGACTTTAGTTAAATCCGTATTTTACAGAGTTTTAGGTTTTTATGGGGATTTTATTTTCAGCTTTCCACTTTGCTTATATAAAAATCAGATTTCTATAAAGGGTTAACTTTGTAATGCCTGGGCTTTCGCTAAGTGTATATGCATATATGTATATTTATAGATTTTACTCATTTCCAGGTTATTTATCATGTTTATTTATGTGCAAAACACAAAAACAAAATGCCGACAATAATTGTATGTATACATGTGTCTGTGTGTGTGGTTGTGTGTGCTAGTAGTTATTTATGAATGTAAATTTAGTTGTCTATTTTCTTTTATTTTTTCTTGCCGCCATTGTCGATTTATACAGTTCCTCATGTTTGCCGCGCACCAAGTTGTGTTGTTATTTACTTCTCCGACAATTTATGCTTTTCAGGGGGACGAGGACAAGGTCGAGTAGTTGGTGGGTGGTGGGCGGTGGGTGGTGTTGTGAATCTGTACACTTTTCGGTAGAGGTAAATCGTAAATCTTAAATCGGCAAACTTAAAAACGGGACAAACGGGACACGTCACACTAAGGACTACACGTTGAGAGATTTGAAACTGATTAGCAATCGAGATTAAAGCTTGAATAAAATGAACTAGCTACGTGATTACGTTACTTAGTTGGTAAATCGAACAAATATATATACGTATATATAGAGAGAGAGATGAGTATCAAAACCAAACTGTTAGCTACGCACACGTTAGGACAAATTGTGACAAGGTGACAAGGATCAAACAAATTGTGTCCAAATGAGCTTGAATGGTTGTGGTGGTTTTACTTATATCTTGGGTCAGTTGGCAACTACGGATGGGACTTACCCTTGGTGGTCTTGAAGCCCTGATTGATGGCCCTTGTGGTTCTCACGGCCGCCCTATAGATGCGCCAGTAGAAGAAGAGCATCACGAACATGGGTATGTAGAAGGAGCCCAGGGCGGAGTACAGGACGTAGCCCCGATCGTTGGTCAGCTCGCACTTCCAGGGGCAGCTGCCGGAAGTGGTCACCAGCCGGTTCTGCGGCGGTGCGTTCAGCAGATCGAGATCCATTTCCGTTTCCGTACTGCTGCTCGGGGTTGTCGTACTAGTCGTACTGCTACTGGAGCCCATGGCCGCAATCCGAATCTCCGCCGATCCATCGATGGGGGCGAAATCGGGATCGTAGGGATTGTACGCGTTGCCATTGCCTACATGCGAAGGAGGCAGCGGCGGCGCCGACACTTCGTCCTGTTCCTTAATGCTATCTAAGCCTAGTTGACCAGCCTCCGAGCTTGACATCGTGGTGGTGTAGTAAAGCGTATGGTTTCCCTTTGGATAGGTCGGCTGTATGACCGCCTGGAATGGGTGGATATGGAAGAGATATAAGCGAAATATGGGATGACACTTGATATTCGGGGTCGACCCCATTAAAATTCCACCCTCGTCCTGCGCGCACCCACTTCACTGCGCGCCACTAAGAAGCCAATAAAAATGCAACTTAAAGCGGGTTATATTGCCAGAGATACCCGCCGACGTGTTGCGCATAAATATCACTCGTGCCAAAAGGTGGCGTTAACAAAAAGCCAAGCTGCTGCTGCTGCTCCTGCTTCCCGGCCAAATAAATGCCGCTAGCTGCTTTATGTGAGAACATGTTATGGCCATGTGGCGCACAGCCGAGCCGCCTGAAATTGAATCGAGCGGAGTGGAGCGACGTAATAATAATCGATGCCAACAGCCTCGACTCGCTAACCGGGTTTCGATATTCGCCAGCAGGCTGAATGCCCGATGCCATCCATTCAAACGTGGCCCATTCAGCTGCACTCAGCCGCTGCAGTTCTGAATCGAATCGAATTGAATCGAATTGAATTGAGTCGAGTGGAATGTCCTTTAAAGGATACATGCATTCTCGGGCGCAGCAACGAGGAAGCCATCATATCATCGCCACCTTGAGGCGGGGCAAGCCAAATAACAGCCAACAGGCACACAGAGAATATTCATCAAGCAGATTCGTACTCAAAAACTGTGTAGAACAAATGTTCTTACTTTGAGTTGAATGTTCTCAATATCAGAACAAAATGGAAAGAAGCGATGGTATTTATTTTTCAATTTTTTAATTCGTTCTTGAGATAAACATTAAAAATTCCTCCAATTCAACTTGATTCAAGAACATTGAAAACATTTAAGTGAAAAAATGACGTTATATTTTTAAGAACTTTTTAACGCAGTTAAGAAGGTCAGAATTCTCTCTGTACTGGGCCCATAAACTGTCGCTGGGCCAAAAGGGCCAGAGATCTGATTACCCACTGACTGGGGTGCCCATAAATTCTGCTCTCGGCCTCTTCTTGTTGCCAACGTTGTTGCGGCATGTGTAACACATCATTATCAGTGCCATTGCGTAAGAATAATGCCCAAAAAGGAGGGGGGCTAAATTAGAAAAGGAACGAACCCCCGCGCCGTCACCCGAAAAAGGACAAAACTCGTGTCTTGTTTTACGGTAATTTTGGCACAAATGAGCCGGATTGCAGTCTTTGGCACGAGCCAGTGTCGTTGCCATTGTCGTTGTGGTTAAGCAACCACACTGCTGGCAGCCCCAAAATGGTGTCAATGACAGAATGGCCCTCGGTTTTTGGGGGGCCCCCGAAAAGGCAACTTTCGCCTATCGCCTGTCGCCTGTCTCCTGGCTTTTTTGTTCTTTACGAGGCTTGAGCGTGCTAAAAACAGTTTACCGACTTTCAATTTTGTCGGCCTTCTTTCGGTTTCAGCCCTTTTTGGCAGAGACAAACCGCGCTTCGCCCGTTAATTTATCGCATCGGGTCACTTGCGGGTCAGTTGCTGGCCCAAACTCACCTTTTGATCCTTCCAGCCGACTAGCGGCGGAAAGCAAATAAAAAATGATAGTACCCAAATGCCGGCGATTAGGGACTTGGCCTTCTTCGTGGACATAATGCTGGGGTAGGTGACGGGTCGCGTGACCGCCACATAGCGATCCAGGGATATGGCACACAGGTTCAGGATCGATGCCGTGCACATCCAGACGTCGACGGCCAGCCAAATGCGGCACCAGAGATCGCCGAATATCCAAACCTAAATAATAAATATTAATAATATTATAAAAAATTATAAACAATATAGGAAAGACATTTTTATGTTCACTCAAACTCTCAAATTTTCATTTTGTAGTGCTAGTATTTAAGTAAACTAATTTAAAAATAAATTAAAAAATAATTAAAGATCTAAAAAAATGTATAATTAAAAAGAAGCTGTTATGTATTACAAGTGATGTTCAAATAAAATGTTTAATATTAAAAAATAATTTATAAAACTTTAATAATGGGCAAGTCATTTGGATTCTATACTATTTTCTTTTATCAATCTTAAGATAAGATAGAGAAAAGTAAAAATTACAAAGAATATATTGTCTTATATTTTAATTTTTTGATAAAATATTTTGATAAAATAATAGGTATTAATTCAAATATTATTATAAGTAATTTCAGAGGAAAAAGTAATTTTTTAAAATCAACATAATTGCTTAGAAAACCTTTTATAAAAATCCCATAAAGTGTCATAACTTAAAGACTCACCTTGAAGACCTCCCAGGTGGCCGAGAAGGGTAGCACCGCCAGGCCTACGAGAAGGTCGGCCACGGCCAGGTTAACGATAAAGAAGTTCGTCACGCTGCGCAACTTATTCGAACAGAAGACGGCGGCAATCACAAGGCAGTTGCCGCCGATGACCAGAACGTTGATGAACTCGAGTACGGCCAGGGAGATCAGATTGGCTGGTTCCGTCCATTTCACAGATTTGATGAGATCCTCGCACTCTGTCTCATTCATGGCGGTACTGTTGCGATGGGTGTGTATCTGTGTTCACCACCTGCAACGGACAGAAGGGAGGAAGCTCTTAGCCGGAAAACGCTTGACTACTAATTCGCCTAATTGCTGCCACAACCTGCGGCTCGCGTGCCTAATTAATTTATGAAAAGGATGGTCTATAAATAGACTAAAAATGAATGAAGAGGTCGTTAAACGGAAAACCTAAACGAAATTTATAAATGTGCGTGGGCGAGACATGACCAAAGGGCATTACTCTATTTCGGGAGCAAACTTACAAATTACTTAATACTTGGAAATTTTAGTATATTTCCAAGTGTTCTATATTTGGGGCTTTAAAGAAAAAATAAGAGGTAATAATTTATGGTTGAATAGCAATAAATATTTTAATAAATTAAAGTGATTTAGCCTTAAGCCTTTAAAGATTTCTATAATTAAAAGAGGAATCGCCTTAAACCAAAAATCGAAATCAAAGGAAGGGAAATGTAGCACGAAAAATAAAAGAGGATATACCACAACGCCGCTGGCGCATTTCCTTAATTGTTTTGTAAGACAGCATAAGCCCGACCTTCCAACCTTTCCGTCTTAACCGATGCTGACCTGCGCCAATAATGGAAAATTAAATACTTGCCGATACATAATACCCCCATAATTCCGAGCAGGGAATTTCTGAATGGAATGGAATCGAAGCGAAGAGAAGCCATACACATATCTTGCTCACTTGGTATTCAGCTGCAGTTGCACATTGCAATTTAATTGCCGTAATTAATTGCGGTCGTTTATTTTGTGTGTGCGCATGTGGGGATGTGTGTCTCGAGTAAAATCTATCAATGAATTGGCATGCGAACCGCCACTGACAGCACATTATTCCATTATTAAGCGAACTGAATGAAGAGATGTTCATTCAAATGGCTGACATCGCCGGGCATAATAACCGATAAACTACAAAATCAGCTAAACAAGCAATCAACTGCCATAAACCGAGCTCATTCAATATTCGCGCACGATTTGTGTGCTAATCAATATTTGAAATTATTTTTGACTTTAATGGCTCGGCCGACTGCCGGGCACGCACCCAAAAAAGCAAGAGAGAGTGCTACAGGCGAGTGTCTCGAATAACAAATACCCAGTTACTCAGCTAAGGCAAGCAGTGGCAAGCAGGGCAAACCAAGCAGTCGCAGTGGCGGAAAATGCATTATTTACTTATAACATTTTAATGAGTGATCCGATTTAAAATATTTTAATACTTATATGATCGTTATGATCATATATATGATTCCTGTTCCCTGTTACATACTTTCCGACGAATACAATCTATCCTTTAACTCTACGAGTACAGGGTATGAAAAGTGGGAAAGGAGCCACCGAAATCCACATCCCACGGGTCGATTTTCGGGCTAATTGCCGGGTATGAAATATTCACAGCACGCAACAAATCGATTAAAATATACATTCACTCTAAGACTCTAATCCACTGCTACAAATTGTGTGAACTTTTGGCAAGTTTACCACCCCAATGTGCTAAAGAACACCTGTTTTCGGGTCAGTGAAAGGTGCCTTTTAATAATGCAGCCTGGATCCCATGGAGAAATGGGCCCCAAACAAAAGTCGCGAGCCATGGGAACCCCATTCGCCCAAAGTTGCCAATCAAGCGAACAATATGAAAACGACAGCAGAACCTCATATCGATTTGTAAATTACACTCGACAAATCATTGATTACGGGCTAAGTTCAAGGTAGCACTTTGCGCTCGGCGAGTGCATGGCCAGTGCAACCTTTTGTGGACCGAGCCGCCGCGGGGTTAATCAAAGTATGCCCAACATTTGGCAGCGGCTGTGTGGCTGCGAATATTTCGCAATAATGCCAATCCGGGGGCCAGAAGTGCGTGTACGGGGCCCGCATAAATTACTCGCATGACAAACAAAGTGCAAAGGCCAAAGAGAAGCGCTCGGCGAAAATTGTTGCCAGTTGTAAAGTTTAAAAGCATTTTCGCCCCTGGGGGGAGGTGGCAGGAAAGCCTTCCTCAATCTGAAACTGAAACTCGAAGCGAAGTCGCTCGATGGCATTTTCTTGGCGCACAAAATTTGCATGCCGAAATTTGCTTTGTGGCAGCTAATAAGGAGAAATGCCCAAATTGAGTTGCACGCCGAAATTCGCCGACATTAAATTGCCGAGCGTAATAAATAATTGGCATTTAAACCGAGTTGTGAAAGCTTTTTTGCACCCACGCGACCCACGCGGCGTATACGCATTCCCTCTTGGCTAATACCCTTGGAAAATTGGTTCACGTGGAAATTGAATAACAAACAGCAGCCGGTTGGTAATTTAAACTTCTTACAAGATTGTTGGTTTATGCATTAAAGCAGAAATACATTTTGTATTGTACATAAAATTATATCATCTAAGAAAAGCTAAAAATCACTTAATTTAAAGAGTATTAAAAGTGCGAGCTTGCCGCTGCAACACCGCCTTTTTTGTTCCATTACGCATACGCCTAGTTGACGATGACATACAGAGCACAATTTGAAATGAGTGTGGAGCTTAGGGGTGGCGCTTTGAAGCAAATTAAATTTAATTACCGCAGCATTAAAAAGTTAGCAGAGTTCTTTAGATGAAATTAAAATGTCAAAAGGCGTTAAAAAAGTTGTGAATACATTTTCCTTGAATCATATATATTTACTCATTCATTTTTTACTAATGACTCAATTTAAATCTCTCAGTTATATGGAATTTTCTACTAAAATGTAAATAAATCTTACTGAAATGTAATATTTTTTTTTGTGAAAGCGGCACAATATATTACAAGTTTCTTGAATTTATGAGTAAGTTTAACTACGATTCAATTTTCTGGGAAACTATTTAGAAACCTCTTAGGAGGGCAATATGAAGAATATCCTTTTTCATTCAATTTGCACTACAGAATTTGTTGACTTTTTTTACCATCACTTTAATAAAAGCAATTCATTTCTCTGCCAGGAATTTTTAATGTATATTTACGGAAAAACAATAGAGACAGTTTTGCTGACAGGTCTTGTGCATACAAATTAAGCAAAAAATTCCATTATCGCAAAATAAATATTAAATTACAGACACAATGACCCGAAAGGAAGGTGAAGTTTTGTGAAAGCACTGCACTTTTAAAAGGGGGTGAGAACCTGAATTCAATTTGTGTGGCACAGCTAGGAGGAAATTAAAAGCACGAGCAGGGAAAATAAAACCACAGGAGAAATTGCACCAAATCAGATTTCTGAAAACTTGGCAGAGAAATAAATTGTGAGGTGCCAGGGGCATTGCAACAAGTTGATTAAGGATGAAGGATAAAGCCAAAGGGCAATCCCAGAATCGGATTTCAGCAGCCATCGGAGCATTTTATTTAATTCCAGATTGTTTTTTGGCTAATTTGTAAACTCTAAATTCTCGCAAAAAATACAAAATTAAATTTGAAATCCAAATGAGCTTGAATGAAATCACTTTTCGCATGAAGTGTATATTTCAACAAGTGCATTACCATGATTGAATCCCGTCCGAGGGACTAACAATGCCGCAACATTTGTGGCGCAAAATCAAGTTGCCACCAATTAGCCGGACGCGTAGTTTTGGCCGCTTAATGAGCGGAATTAAATCGCGAAATTCGCAACAATTTCCAGTGGCCACATAGCCGGAAAGCGAACCATTACACACAGCCGCAAAGGCTTTCACCGCCACGCAGATAAAACAATTTTGCGGCTTGCTGATTTCTGCCAACTGCAATTGCCCGACGACAGCAGCGCCCGCAAAAAACTTTTAATTTAATTCAGATAATTGCGCGCGAATGGCGCCGAAAACATAGAGGATTTCAGGGAGGAGACCCACTCCCAGATGAAATAAAGCCAGCTGGGCCTGAACTTTAACATGCGAAACTATCCCGAGGGGTGGAAAATACACTTTAGGCTCTGCTAAATCCCTTGGTGTGCGAGCACAATTGCGTAGTTGAAAATCAAATGCAAATGACAGGCCAAAAGCCTCTCGATGTGTTCGCTGGATTTGTCCAGATTCCCGAGATTTCTAAGCTGCTCCAATGATATCTGGAGTGCTCTTGTCGAGAGGCTTTCTTCTCCGAGTCTCCCTGAAAAGCTGATTTATTATGAAAATTACTTGAAGTAATTAAAATTTAATTAATGACTCGGCCGGCTGATAATGTTAAGTAGTTGGGTCATTAGCAGATCCCCTGCTTTTTCACTTTTCTCGCCATTTTACGAGCGTACGCAGCTTTACGACCATCTGCCGGGGACACATAAAAGTGTCCCCCCGTCTTTGGGCCATATATATATTCATGGGATTTATTGCCGCTCATTTGGACAGCGGTAACTGCAGCAGCAGCGGCAGCTAGGCAAACACACAAACAGACAACTACAAGATAATCAATGTCGGACGCACACACATCATCGTGTCAGAGTTGATTGCAACATTCACGTGTGGACATGGGTGTAGTGGGGGAGTGGGTGGATACAGGATGGGAAGGACAAATTCACCATCGCCGTCGGCGAAATGTGCAGCTGACAGCTGCTGTGCAACAACACAGTCATGGCCACACAACTAGGACGTGCCTACAACTGTCAACTGTGTTCCCTTCCAAAGGAACACATGTACATTGTAAACCAGAACATACTGGAACTCATACTTCTACTCCCACTCCCTGATGAGCAGCGAGAGGGGGCGTGGCAGGACGTGCGTGCCTCTTTGCCACAAAGGCAACACGGAGCAACGGAGCAACGGAAATAATAACAGGAAATGTTGCCAACTAAATTTTTAACGCACAGCACAAGTTCTAGGAGCAGCTTGACTAATTGTGCGCGACATGCATTCCATTTCTCGCAAGTCCTTTGGGTAAATAGAGTCTCAAGCAAATTGTTTGATTGATTGCTGTTTGTGTAAGTTGTCAGAGAAATCAAGATAGGAATGGAAAAGAAAGCGAGTTCCGACCTGGAAATTGGGGACCTCTAAAAATAGAAAAGTTACGTTAATCAAAATACTTATTATGACTTTCAAACAATTCTTGAATTTCTTGAAACATTTTGAAAACTTTTTAAACCAGAAATAACTTTGGTCTATCAATATGTATTGATGAAACAAATACACATTTCTTTTCCCGTTAATATAGCTTCAAAACTGTGGGTGCCACAGTTTTTCGCGGTTTGTGGGTGTTAGAGGGGGCGTGGCACATCGGCGTGAAAAACTTGCGCTGCGTAATAACCCCTAGAATCTGCATGCCAAATCCCAATCTTCTAGCTTTTATAGTTTCCGAGATCTCAGCGTTCATACAGAACGGGTCACAGCTTTTCGCGGTTTGTGGGCGTTAGAGAGGGCGTGGCACATCGGCGTGAAAAACTTGCGCTGCGTATTAACCCCTAGAATCTGCATGCCAAATCTCAATCTTCTAGCTTTAATAGTTTCCGAGATCTCAGCGTTCATACAGACGGACAGACAGACGGACAGACAGACGGACAGACAGACGGACAGACGGACAGACGGACAGACGGACAGACGGACATGGCTAAATCGACTCGGCTAGTGATCCTGATCAAGAATATATATACTTTATATGGTCGGAAACGCTTCCTTCTGCCTGTTACATACTTTTGCACGAATCTAATATACCCTTTTACTCTACGAGTAACGGGTATAAATACTGGCTAAATGAAACTTTTCTCTTCTCACCATTTTGTTATGATTTTGAGAACATTCCTTTAAGCTTAAACGGATTTTAAGAACAAATGTTCTTAATTCAGAAAAGAGTTCATATCTGGGTTTTAAAGACCCAACACAAAATAATATATCTTTTAATTAAAGTATACTTTTAGGAGAATTACTGCGAGATACTTAAAAAACTATTGTAAAGTTTTTAAAGAACTAAATCTCAACAGAAAATTAAAAAGTTTACTTTGCGATATTAAAGAGGCAACCTATTTAAAGGTAAATATCCATTTCATATTTTTAGGGCGTGCAGTATTTAATTCTTTAACGAAAGGTTCCCCCACTTAAGTAGGAGCCACAGAGACCCCCAGTTAAAGACACCTTCCTTGAAGCCTAAAAATAGACACCCCCCGACTAAGTCTCCTCCTGGACTCGTTGACTCACCAATATCAGCAGTCTGTTGGGTAGTTGTAACCATGAATTACAGCTCGCTCGCTGCTGTTGCTTTATGGCCATGTTGTTGATGTGGCTGCTGTTGTTGAAGCTGCGGTTGTGCCTGGCAACCGGTGGCCAAAGCGGCTGCTGATGCCCGTGCCAATAGTGGTTCCGCTGCCGTCGCTCCAGTTGATACCTGTGCGTCTCGTGGCCCCCGGCACCCGCGAGCTGTCTCCATCCAGGACCACTCCGTTTTTGGGGGGCTCAATGCGGGGCCAATAGGTCAATTTGCCAATATGTGGCCCCTAATAGTCGAAACGTGGAGTGCAATATAGCTGTTTACACTATTGTTTGCACGCGTCGCGGTTTACATATCAAACAAGTGTGCAGCAAACACTGTGATGTCAATTATTTGCGCGTTGCGCAGAATATTCCACGCAGATTCCAGCCAGAAATAGCTGCAATGAAAAAAGAGGTGCAAAAAGTTTTTATCAATCACACGGCGTATACGCAATTTCTCGCTCAACAAGTCAACACCTCGTATGCGTTGGCAGCTTGTCAGTTCGTTAGTCTGAGCTTAGGAAGTTATCGAGAGCAATTTCGAACTATTGACAATTTTCTCTATGCACTACACTGGATTTTCTGCTCAAATGTCACGTGGCCAGAGTTTAAATCAGCAGATAGTTCGAATCGTTTGTGGGCGGGATAGGGAGATTTTGGATTTTGTGTAAAAGTTCTGCAAGCCACTTAGATGACAATCAATAAATCCAATCGGTTTTCTCGGGCACATAAAGTAGAGACTGACAAAAGCTATCAGAATTTACTAATTGCCTGGCAGGAAACTTTCGCAAGTGACTGTGCAGAAGCCGTGAAACTTTGCAAGCCCTGCATTCCACTGAAAAGTTATGCGCAAAATAAATAAACAAGTAAGTTGCTCGAGCGAAACTGACAAGTAACTCGATTTTGATTGAGTGAGCCTTTGCAACTTCGGCCCGATGAAGGCCTGAATGCCTGCTGAATGCAGTTGCAACTTTGGCCATCCTTAAAGTATTTCTCGATTAATTTACCCATTTTGCCCCTGAATTTTCCTCCACTTGTATTCCCCGAATTTATTCCATTTTCTCCCATTTCACACGCTGTCAGCTTGACAGGCGAATTCCAGCGTCCAGATGGCCTTTTCTTCTTGGCTCCGAAAATTAAATGTCAAACTGCGTTGCCGCAACTGTGAAAAGATGAGAAATTGCATTTTCACAGGTAATTTGCATTTGCCGCCGTCTTTTGCTTTTCGATTCCATGCCAAAGAGCGTCGCCCACGGGCGAAATCGGAGCGGGAGAATAACAAGAACAGGGATAAAATCGATAGGTAATCAATGTTTAATAACTTGAGCGTGTCCCTTGACCATGGTGTCTGAGCCAAACTGAACCAAACTGAATCAAACTGAGCCAAACTGGAACCGGCACGGCTGTCAACATTGTAAACATTGAATAAGTCATGGGTGCGACCGAGTTCGGAAAAAGCTTCTGGCGCCTTCGCGCATATTTAATGGGAGTATTTTAATAGGACCACGTCTCCCCCGAAAAATATCCCAAATCATTCTGGTCAAGCCATATTCGTTATATTCGTATTTCCTTGCCGAATGCGTCATTTAAATTTTCGGCGCGTTTCGGCCAACAAGGTCAAATCATTGTCAGGGCCTGGCCTTCGCCAGAGGTCCGCTAATAACCATAATTTGTATTTAATGACATTCAGCATTCGCTTCCTTTAGGCCCGGCCAATTTCTATTCATTCGCAGGCACACCCAAAAATCCTGAGTGGACACCTATTAATAAATATATTCATATTTGCCTTATAGCCAAGCGGCACGAGAGCATTGATTCATTTTAAAATTCCTTTTCCTCATTCTCTATTTTTTCCCGGCCAAAAGCCACCGGATTAAATGGCGAATGTATGTATATGCAAATTTAACAGGCTCTTTGTGCGCCATTATGGCATTATCCACTGCCTGAAACGTTGATCTCATTTATGCTCGTGTTCGCTAAATTAAATCAGCTCACCGGCTTTCAGCTGGAAATGTGCACCATGCGACGTCATGTGCAGGCACTTTTATCCTTATCCCTTGCAGGAAAGCGACGAGTGACTTCCCTCAAATTAAGGGGCACAACTGTGCGTTGCATAACCAATTCACTGGTCTGGTAAACTAATTAGTTGACTGCCGAATACGTCAGAAAAAACAGAGAAAAAAGTTCTTCCCAAGCAAACAGACACCAAAGGGTTAATTTCATGCTCGTGGGGTAAAAGTATAAATAAAGAGGCTACCCAAAAGGCAAGGTGGAAAATATTTAACAACAGAATCTCATTAAGTTAAGCAAACAAACACAAAGAAGCCAAGAAATTCTGGCCCCAGAATAAATCACATAAAGACTCATTAAATATGAATTTAATATGTCCAGGTCTCGGTATTAGCATAGTAATAAAGGTTTCAACTGGTTCAGCTCGATAATGATGCCCTAGATGGTCGTAAGGAAAGCAGATAAGGAGCATAAAGGCACCACTTCTAAATCAACATCTGCATACGTCATCGGCCAAGTGACCAAGTGCGCTGTGTTGCCAACTGCGACAAGGCGAAATCACTCGACTGCAAAGAGATTGAGATTCAGGGCCACTTAAGTGTCATTACATTCGCCTTCGCCTCGCGTTTCCTTTTTGTCCGCATTCATTTGTGAACGTGTTTGTTTGTTTGTCTGCCAGTTTTTTCCCCATTGTAGCCGCTCATTGTGGCTCTCGGCTAAGGTAAAAGCGGGCAAAACAACTGCCAACATCTGGGATGGGGTCGTCTACTTTATGCCACCGACTTGTTTACTTTATGCAAAGTTTGTGTTGGCTAAATAGGATTATTGCTAATACAGCGGGTGTATTTATAAGCATTTATTTCTGGCCCATAGAATTAATGAATCACTGAAGGCACCTTTAAGGGATTCAAAATTTATTAATCAGAGGTTAACTCGGTTTAGAATTTAGCTGGGAATTTTTCAAATCCCTTAATATTTTATTTAATTATACCCGTTACTCGTAGAGTAAAAGGGTATATTAGATTCGTGCAAAAGTATGTAACAGACAGAAGGAAGCGTTTCCGACCATATAAAGTATATATATTCTTGATCAGGATCACTAGCCGAGTCGATCTAGCCATGTCCGTCTGTCCGTCTGTCCGTCTGTCCGTCTGTCTGTCCGTCTGTCCGTCTGTCCGTCTGTCCGTCTGTCTGTCCGTCTGTCCGTCTGTATGAACGCTGAGATCTTGGAAACTATAAAAGCTAGAAGATTGAGATTTGGCATGCAGATTCTAGGGGTTAATACGCAGCGCAAGTTTTTCACGCCGATGTGCCACGCCCTCTCTAACGCCCACAAACCGCGAAAAACTGTGACCCGTTCTGTATGAACGCTGAGATCTCGGAAACTATAAAAGCTAGAAGATTGGGATTTGGCATGCAGATTCTAGGGGTTATTACGCAGCGCAAGTTTTTCACGCCGATGTGCCACGCCCCCTCTAACACCCACAAACCGCGAAAAACTGTGGCACCCACAGTTTTGAAGCTTTATTAACGGGAAAAGAAATGTGTATTCGTTTCATCAATACATATTGATAGACCAAAGTGGGAAACCCCCCCTCCCCCCCTAACGCCCACAAACCGCGAAAAACAATGGCACCCGTCTGTATGAACGCTGAGATCTCGGAAACTATAAAAGCTAGAAGATTGGGATTTGGCATGCAGATTCTAGGGGTTATTACGCAGCGCAAGTTTTTCACGCCGATGTGCCATGCCCCCTCTAACGCCTACAAACCGCGAAAAACTGTGGCACCCACAGTTTTTTAAATTTTTTGAAGCGGCTGCTTGGTTTGCCCTGCTTGAGACTGCTGACGGGTATTTAATAACGGGTATTTAATAGTCGAGGCACTCGACTATAGCGTTCCCTCTTGTTTTATTATGGGATAAACAATCCTTAAAATATTTTATTTCGAAAATGTATTAAAATAAAATATTCAATATATTTCTACATGTATATTTTTTTTGTACAGGTATTTAAAAATGTGGTTTATATTTCTTTTAAATTTAGGAATATAATTGTGAATTTAAATCTAACTAAATTAAATTTTTTAAATTCATTTTATAACAAAGAGTCTAATTTCTGCATCTTTCCTTCATCTGACTAAACGTTTTGTGGAAAACTTTGCAAGCTTTTTTAGTAGCCAGGAATTACTTTAAAATGGCGCACATTCGTGTGTAAGTAGTTAAGGGCTTTCATGCTCATTGCCGTCCTAAATGTACACAAACCCGCCCGCATGTGCAGCTCGTCTAACAAAAGGTTTTATGTGCCATGCACAACGAAATATAAAAATTTACACTAAGCCAAACCCTTCTTCCCTTCCTTTCAACCCAGCTGCAGACACAATCCCCCAGCAGTTCCATCCCCATTCCCAATCCCATCCCCCAGCACACATGTCAGGCGTTGTCTTGTCTTTGCCTTTACATACAAAATTGACTGTGAAAACGCTTTGGGCACTTTGGTCCTCTGTTTGCACACACTCTCCCTGGAATCGTCCTGCCATATAGCTATATAGTATAGTGCAGACTACATACATGTATGGCCTGAGCTCACAACTTTTCCTTTTATGCCTGCGTCTGTCCATGCGGCATTATGTTTGTCGGTCGTTTCTAAACATTTGTATTTTCGCAACGCGCTGCTTTGCTTTTTTTATGTGCGAAATAATTTGTGTTTGGATTTTATGCTGTCATAAAAGAATTTTCATGGTAAAGCCTCAGTAAAAAACGGTTGAAAAAGTCGCTTGAATGGGTTTTGGAAGCCCGATGATTTTCACATTTCGCCACGCTTGATCAATTAACTAATGAATGTCACTGTGTGTTTGGTGAATGCATGAACAGCTGCAGGAGTCCATTGATTGGGATTGGCATTGACTTTTGTCAACACGCACGTAATGGCAAACAAAGGCAAACAAGCCAAATGTAGCCCGGCAGCCAAGTTGCAAATTAGATTAATTACATAGTCACACACCCAGGAAACCAATTTGGTTTTCAATTCATTCGATTTGACTTCATACGGGGGGGTTAAAGTTCGGGGCTGACTAATCGAGCATCGAACAATCGAATGGATTATAAAGGGGAGCGGGTAGTGACAAAGTCATCTGGCAGTGACATCGAACAGATAGCTGGCTGCCAGAGCTGCCAAACTATGAGTTGTTGCCAATTCGGGCTGCCAATCAAGATGACAAAACAATTGAAATCAAATCCATAAATTGCTTTACCCAAGAGCACACAGAAATACATTTTATTTTGCATACGATGCAATCGCAAATGTGACTTTATCTACAATATTGCTTGGGCGTGGCTGGGGCGTTGGAATCGAGATCGGAATCGTAATCGGAATCCCAAACATGGCTCGTGTCTGGGGCACTTAGCACGACTCTCGGATGGGGAATTGGACTGACTGACTGGCTCGTGGAGGTGTGCAATTAATTCAAAAGTGTCTGGCTAAGAAAGTTGCAGTCATTAATTAGCATTTCCATAGACACTCGCTCGGGAAAGTTCTTTGCCGCTCCTCCTCAGTTCATTTGGCACGTTTCGACCGAAAAGCAAGAAAAAGAAAATGAAAAGAACCCAAGGACCTGGGAGTAAAGCTCATTTCCGCTTTATATTTAAACACTTGGGGGCTAAAATGTTTGCTCTACTATTTCCACGCAGTGCAAAATCATCATAAAAGGCAGGGAATGAAAAAATAAATAGCCCAGGCCCCAGAGAGAGTGGCCTCTCCGGTCGATGGACCATTGGAGCTCGGAGGTGGGAAACGCTTAGCAAGTGGATTTTTAAATTAGTTTGTCGACTCGACAACGCCGAAGAAGAAGACTCATCGCCTCCCTCGTTGGCCCTCCGATTTCAGCAGATAAAAGCCAAGTCTTGAGACTTCCCAGGAGCGACGGCGTCCTTTTTGGCCAAATGGACTTGGCCGACTCCTTCTTGCTTATTTAAATGAATTAGGTGATTTTTCAAGAGCTAAGCCCGCCACGAGCAGTGAACTCATTTCCGTTCCAGTTGCTCTTGGCCATTGGCAATTGGCCCTTCATGCTTCATTTGGCCCCGCACACTTTGTGGCTGCATTGCAATGAGCTGTTAATTTGCAGGCCACTGCGTGTCAATCAAAAACTTTTACGAGATCTGGACCTGGAAAATTTGATTGCCTGCCACCTTCTAAGCATCAGAAAACACAATCATCTTCTCAAGAAGCCGAAATGAAATGAGAGAAATGCCAAAACACTGGGGGCTGCGAGTCATAAAAAGTGCTCGCTGAGTGTTAAATACATTAAGCAGATACTTTCCCATGCCAAGCAGCTCACTGCTTTTTTGGCAGATTCCCGGCCCACACGCCGCATACGCAATATCGTGTGTTTGCCATTGTTTTCTTGTTTTCTTGTCGCTCCTGTCTGTTCTTACATGCGTCGAATTGCGCATACGACGCGTGTGCCAAGGCACCGGGTCGCGAGGTGAGAGATTCGCAATAATGCTGCAAAGTGGCACACACACAAAAAAGCACCGAGTGGAGGATTGAAAGTGAAAGGGTTCCTCCTGCACATTTCCCCCGTTTTATTGCCGGGTTATTGTTATTTAATGCCAAGTTTAATGCCAACCAACACACACAGCGCGCCAGCGAACACCTAAAACAATTTCATGCCCGCCCCATTAATATATTTCAACTGGTTTGGTTTGGTTTGTTTTATTTCCCAGTACGTGTGGGCTTTCCATTCCCCATTCCCATTCCCCTCCCTTTTCCCCAGTTTCCCTTGGCTTTTTTTTATTGTAAAGTTTTCACCCCTCGGGCAGAGTGGCAAGTCATTTGCTTCGCTGGTTGCACAATTCTATGTTGACGCTCTTTTGTGTTCGACTGGGCTAAAGAATCTCAGGTTTCGGTGGCTTATGCACGTAGGTTGCCATTGTCGTTTCCACTGGACAAGGAAGCAATTTGAATGCCTTCACAGAGCGCTGCACATAACACAGAATTATGTTAGGGCCAGCTTTGTTACCACTCGGAGTTGGCCTTTCCCATTTCCCGGTTCCCTGTGCCTCGCCAGGCGTAAAGATTACCAAACTTGGCTACGGGGACATTGGTCAAAACGTGCTTTTGACACAGAGAAAAATATTTATTACTTTTGGTACTATGTTTTCTCTTAAATTACTTTAAATTTATTCTTAATATAGTAAGAAGCCTATATTAAGAATACAATGGAAAAATCGTTAAAATTAAAAAAGTTTCTCACAAAAAATAGTTTAAATTTTAAACAAAAATTTACAATTTAAATTGTAAATGTTGCAGTAATCCATTGAAAAATATTTTAAAATTTTAAAGCCTTATTAATATAAAAAAATCGTATGCTTTAAAGATATAAAAAATTACTATGTAAAATTGTTATATTGTAATAATGAAAAAAGTGGACAAAAAAATCCCTTGCAATTTATAAAGATTCTGAAAAAAAAGTTCCAGTTCCGAAAACATTTAACTCTTTAAAAAAATTATTTACATAAAAAAACCTTAAATTTTAGAATATAAAAAAAAATACTCAATAAAATATTGATGAAATAAATATTCTAGAGGTAGGATATTGAAAAATTAAAGCCTTTTGTAATATAAAGATGCATATGATTTTATTTTTGAAATTTTTAATTAAATATTTTTACATATACAAATTTGTCGAATAAAATACACTTATTTAAGGGTATGTAAAACTCAGAACGCTTCTATTCAGCCATATTATCGGAAAAGCTTTGGTTTTGAGTACGCCTGGTAATTAATGTCTGAGAGTCGTGACTTCAGTCGCATACGGGGAATGTCTGTTTGAGTGTCACTAAATAAAAGTCGTGCTGCCTGGAATTTCACACTTTAAGTTGAGATAAATGAGGATACATTTAAAAACCTAATTTATTACTACATTTTCCGTTCGCCCGGCTGGCAACCCGTCTTCCTCTGTCTGTCCCGTCTGTCGGCATTATTGGGCCGGTCGGTCCATTGTGGCCCTGTCACAACAACTTCCATTGTTTGCCCCCATTTCACCTGTCAACTGGCCTTTGTGTCTGCTAAGCTTCACACTCGCAGGCAGGAAAACTCGGAAGATGGGCGGCAGAACTCTTGCCAAGAGCTGGGCGGACGGTCGCACTTTGGTTTCCATTGTCAACAAGCCAGCCAATTTAGTTAATTAGGCTACCGAAAGTGAATAAACAAAATCTGTAACCGAAGGCGGACTGCGGGCGACGGACGGCGGGCACGTGCTAAGCTCTGTGTGAAAAAAAACCGCAAAAATGCACAAAACACTTGACGAATTTTTCCGTTTTGCTTCGTAATTTGAATGCCACGCGCCTTTCCCCGCCTGCTAATTGCGTCGTCGCCTTCGTGGCTGTGGATATGGTTATTGATATGGGTTTGTAATTAACTGAGTCTATGGATTTATAGCCCGTTCCGTTTGGCACTAATGCCTTCGCTCAATGCCCGATTCTGCTGGTGGCGATGCATAAGTTGTGTTGAACAAACTCGAAGACGGCTTCCAAAAACCCCTGATCCGAAACAAGTTATTTTTAAACATGAAAATTCAATTTCGGTAGAGATTTCTTCTAAGTAGTTTTAACTTCATTAGAACCAAAATATAATAGGTACAACATATTACGGTAATTAAATTATTTTCTGAATTTTTTTTTATATCTTATGTTTTTAGTACCAATTAATATAAATAATTTTCAATTAATAAATTATGATAAATAGCTAGTTTTAATGAAATTATTTTCTGTGATTTTTTTTTTAAAACATATGTTTCTAGTTTAATGGATATAATTAATTTTCAGTTAATTAAATATGATAAATAGCTAGATTTTAGCACAAAATTATACAAATTGTGTATCTCAAATAGTAGTTATTATTTTTTACAATTTAGTTTAAGTATTTTGTCCGATTTTAGCGTTTTATTATCTTAACAAGTCCATACTGCATTATAAATACCTTGTTGTTATAGTGCAAATACAACAAATATCATAAAAAGTTTATGACTGAATATATGAATAAGCTAAATATACCTTTAACCTAATGGTTTTCGCAGTGTCATTTAAATTAAAAATTATTTTTTTCATTTTTTTTTGATTTAACTAGCACCTAGTATAAGTTTTTATTTTAAAGCCCATATCCTAAGATCTCTTAAAGTATTATACCAAAAATTTAAATGTTTCAGAAATTAGTATGTCTCTAAGCAAAAAATTTCATAAACTCGAGCAGACTCACCTGCATAAATCATCGCGATGTCGATGACGATTGTGAGCGGAGTTTTCTGGGCGGGATTAGCAGGCGGCCGTAGCCGAATCGCTTGGAAAAGCGGTTCCGATGCACTTGCAGGCGTTAAGTTAACCGGCTCCCCAGATCGCTACATATATTTTCTGGGGGTCTCGGTCTCTCCACTCGACTTGTTGCCGCGGGTTGTATTTGCTCTCGCTCTCTTTGGCCAATTAATTGGTTGTCATGCGTTGAATAATTGCACGCATTTTGCCTAAAATCTCCATACTCAGCACTTGATTTTTGGTTTTTTCGTTTTTCGTATTCAGTTCTCTCAGTGTTTTGTTGATCTTTTTCTGATTGGGCGTTGCTAGGCCGGGTTTTCTGCGAAATTAATAGTTTGTTTGCGCTAGAATTTGATTGAAATATGTTTTATTTGTTAATTGCGTAGATTGGCAACATTGCACTGGCAATTTATGGCAAAACAATTATTTGCTGTCATTGCTCAAACAAAGCGGACACACAAAAGCGAGAAAGAAGTGCAGTTCGGATCTGCTGGCTGACATCATAATGCACAGGCATCTAGAAACAGAAATGTTTATTTTTGCATATTGTTGCACTGTGACAGCGGGACAATTATGAAAATTGCACTTTGTCAATGCTATGTTTGCCTTTCGGGTGACAGTTGGGGAAAATTGTTTGCTAATGAGGGAAATTACGAAACGAACTGAAACGAAAGCGAGCGATTTGATTAGCCGCAACGAGCACGGTACGCTGAAGAAAACCCCATTAAATCACATAAGACACATTCACACTCGTTTCACACTCGCGAACTCACAATGAATGCACTCACTCGCTCGTCGCGCTGCGGATTTTTAATAATATTTCGGTTTTTTGGCCAGAAGGCACGTAGCCAATTGCCTCGAACTTTAGCTTGCGGTTATCAATCATGGGTAATCGTTAGAATTCAAATGAATAGTACCCAACATCCTTTTGCTTCTATCGCGAATTCTACAGGAACTGAAATCACAAAATGGTGGAAACAGCTGTTTTTGCGATCACAAGCACTCGGCTCTTCGGTAACTCACACACACACACTAGCTTTGCTTACACCCACACTGCAGCGCTGTTATCTACCGTTATGTGCCGTCGGCAAGAACCGTTAGCCAGTTTTCTCCGCTCGTGCAAATTGGCACAACCGACGCGGCAGAATTTTCAACACGAACTGAAATTCCACTTGCCAACTGTTGGCCCACAGGCCTCGGGCCGCCGAACGAACGGAATGGAACAGTGGGAACGATGGAATGGAACAGCGCTCAGAATAATAACAGAATTTTCCCAACAAAACGCGCAACAGTCGCTTTTTGGCAGGGGGTTGGGTGGAAAATCAGGCGGTGGAAAATCGCATGCGAGTTTTCCTGTCGACGAAACCAAGAAAGATCTGATTAATTATAAGCTCTTGATTCCCTTAATCTGCATTCGCCTGCAGCCAGTTGAAATTCCCTTTGATTTGCGACGCTTTCTGGCTTGTTAACCTTTTTGGCCAGACAAATAAAAGAAGGCACGCATAATAAATTGGCAAATTCGGAGCGGGAGCAGCCGAAAGGATGTCCGTCTTGGCTGCACAAAACAACAAAAAAAAGGACACACACTTGCCCCTTTTTCTTGGCAGCCTTAGCCTTATTCTGATTATACCATTCGTTGATTTCTCTAGCAATTTCGTTTTATGACAAACTTGCTCCGACTTCAATTTGCCCAATTTTCCATTAGAGCTGCGTCGCGTTGATTGCGTTGTGCGTTCATTTTTTACGATTTTCAGGCAAGTTTTTGGGCCTACAATTCCGCCAATGGCCAATACACTGGATGGCGAACTCATTACGAGGGCTCCATAGAAATGTTTAGAAATGTTTGTGGATTGGTTGGCGGGCATTTGCCATGCAAGAGCCGTGGCGGCCATTATTCACTTGATTTCGGCCCGTTTAATCGACTCGCATCCCAAATTTTATCTCACAATGACCTTTGGCCCGTTTTGGTCTAGCCCAGTAGATAATAATGATAAATGAAAAGAGAACGCCTCTGGGGCACGCCCCCTCGCCCCTCATGGCTGTGTGGCATGTGTGTGCTTGTATCGCCTCTAATTAGGATAAACAGATGTTGCCGAAAATTAATTACACATCACGAGCACATGAACAGCCTCCCAGTTTCCTTTGGCCAACTCCTCATTAAGCCCGGGGGCTTCCGATCAAAATGACCGCCATCATCGTGATGATATCCTTTCGGTGGTATTTAGCTTTTCATCTATATCCTGGCGGTTCATAAATCACGGCTGCCGGAGGGGGGAAAACATATTTACTTCGCAGTTAGTTTCACGAGGATTTGCATAGCTAACCAGGTGAATTCACTGATTGTGTCCTTTTTCAGTTGTCGCAAAGGTCCTGTCGCTGCAAGAAGTGCAATTCCGCTCTTTAAACTTTATCTGGTTGCCTTGAAAACGAGAAAAACACAATGAATCCTGGCTGCTGTTGTTATTTTTAGCCCTTCCATATCCTGCACTTGGTACGGGGAATTTTTCCAGGAATTCCGTTTGGTTTTGCATCGTATTTCATCCTTCGCCCACAAATCGGATTTGAGAAATTTCCATCGTCTGGCCAGCTAAGAGATACAGATACACCCACCCGCACCACCTGACGATGCCAAATCAATTTGCCGACACAATCGAACAATGGAGTATTAAAGCTGAAAGCCGAAAGCTGAGTATCCCGCCGTTTGGAGACTTCCTTGAGAAAGTGCCCCAAAAAAAAAAACTAAGCTCCTGCGCCAGATTGCGCCTTCTGTCAGTCAAAGGCAAACACCTGTAATAAATATTCGTTTGTCGTCCTTCGCTCGCTTCGCTCGGTTATCCTGGATTTCTCCTGGCTGCGCTGTCACAGATACATTTTGTCTGCTTTTCCGTGTGAGCGCACAGGACAACGGCAAAGGAGCCGGAAAAGAATGCCTAGCTGGCACATTTTTATACATTTTCAGTTCAGTGTTTTTCTCTCGCTTCCTTCTTCCCTTTCCCCCTTTGAATTTCCATGAGGGTATAAGGGTATCATAAAGAAAAAGCACTCGGAACGATGCCAACAGCCGGAGCGAAACACTTGATGTGGCTGGTTGGATGGCTGTTTGGCTGGTTGGCTGGTGGTGGGTTCAGTGGCCACTTTTCGGGCTCCGGCACTCCACAAGCAATTCACTCAGCCATTTATGGCCGCACAAGTTGCAGCCAGCACTGGCAGCCGCCATAAATCCGCGGAACGCATCTTCTGTTGCACTTAATTTTAGCCCCCGGATGCCCAAGGATGCAGCAAGTGTTACATTTTGCGCCCAGCTGAGCGCTCAGCGTGTGTTATTAATTGCGTAATTTGTTTATTAATACCGGCGGTGGCCATGTGGGCCACTTGGCAGCACCAGCAGCACAAGCACCTGCTGGAGTTTAAGGACAACCCATTCGTGGAAAAAAAACCAACCTTTACTCATTGCTTATTCAGGAAATCAGGAGATGTTTACCCTGCTTTCTCGCTCTCTTCAGCTTGGCGTGTAATCAAATTAAATCTCAACTGCATAAACTTTGCGGGGAACTGTTTGACTTACAATTAAATTGCCCTGCTCCGCCTTTCGAGAGGCGGCATAAATCAATTTTTATATACGCCAGCCTTTCGTCCTTCATCCTTGGTCCTTCCTGGTTGCCTGGCTGTTAATTGCACACACAGAGAATTCTAATGGCAAACACGAGCGGGTTTTTCAGCCAAAAGGCAGGAGGGGAAAGGCAAGAGCAGAGATGTTATTAAATTATAATTACCAGCGCCTTATTAGCACAATTAGAGTCGGTACCAAAACCGCAGCTAAGGACACGTTTTCTGACTTGTCTGGCTTCGCCCCCTCCTGACCCCCCCCCGGCGGTTGAGTTCACTAGAGTTCGATGGCAGACAGACAGTGAGTCAGGCAGATAGACCACTGCCAGTGACATTTGCCGGGGAATCACACGAGTCAAGAGAAAACAAGACGAGATGACATGGCATAAAACCAATCAATCAGAGATCCATTCCAAGATAATACACCCAGCCACAGCCGCATGGCATTACAAATAGGCGAGCAAAATGGATTTATCGCCCCCGTATCGCTGGCAAATGGAGAAAGGCATTTTGCATACCGCACTACTTAATCAAAGTCAATGCATAAAATGAATGCATAAACAAGTCGGGCGGAGATGCGGCACCATCGCTTGCGATTGGGGCTGTCCATATTGCGCATACGTCACGTGCGCCCCCGGTGTTGCATGCGTAATATCGACTCCCACTCCCGCATTGCCGATGGCACATCGATGATTACCATACTAAGTTGGGCACTGAACACACCTCAGAGCCCGACATCCTGCATTCGGTGCTCTGTGCTCGGCATTCTGCATTCTGCATCCTACATCCTTCGTCCTGCAGGTGGCAACACTCACTTAACACACCCACACGTCGCGGCACGGGATTCAATTGCAGCAGCTGCCTCCTGCAGACGCAACAGCAATCTCGAAACAACAGCAGCAACAGCAACAAGAGTTTTCGAAGAAAAATGAAGCTAATGCAAAATGTGTAGGCAGCGAGATCTAAACAAAGGACTCGTTGATACCCTGTCTGAAAATTAGTTAGAGGCATTTACAAATAATTAAGATAAAAAAAATAATACTTGATACTCTAAAAGAGAATATCTTAGTGAGAAGTGAATAACAAGTGAATAATAAGGTAAAACATTTTCCAAAAATTGTTTAACGGACTTTAGAACTTAAATAACTTTAAAAGTTTAATCGTCCGTAAAACCACAAACCCGTGGTCATTATTAAAATAATTATAATTGGAATCCAATTTCAGAAGTAATTTTAGCATTTTATGCCCATAAATATTTTTGTTATATTTATTCAAGAATATTTATTACACCACTTCCAAGCGATTAATTTAAAGCTTCGAATTCTTTATCTGCAATGAAATGAAATATTTTCTGTCTACGATTTTCCTTATATTCCTATTAAATTTCGACTGGCATTTACAGGGAGAATCGAGTGTGTAATTTGATTTAATAAACATTTTAATATCCCACCCTTCACCCCATCGAATATCCCTTTGAATACCCACACCCATGGCGTACAACACGTTGAGTGCATTAGATGAATATTAAAAGCACTCAGCCGCAGCAGCATTTGAAACTTAAAAGTGAATGGCAGGCGCACTGGTCCTTGTCCAGGACCTGCACTCGCCAATAACATCAGCAGGGTCCAAGGAGCAGACGATGGAGTGGCAGCATCATGGTGCGTTGCATAATTTATTGTTATGCAATCAATCGGAGCAGCCAAGTTGAGCGGCCAACAAATGGTTCCAGCTTTTCCACTTCCACCACTCATCCGATGACCGAGTGGCTGTGATGGACCTGCAAACCGAGGGGCCATAAATTAAACATATTTGTTGGCGTATAATCCATGTAATCGAATTACATTTGCACTACCTATTCGCACGTACTCGTGGCTCCTGCGGTTAAGTATGTCGGATCCTGCCAGGACCAAACAATCGTGGCCGCGGCTAATTTGTGCTGCGTAATTTCCCCATTTCCATTTCCACTTCCACTTCCACGCTCATAATCTGCAGATGTGGCAGAAAACAATGGTGCATTAAGTGGCCTGGTTGACCTGTCATCGCCAAGCGGAGCCACACAATCTGTCGGCCAACTGGAGGCCACCTGAGTGCCTGGGCCTCTGTTTCTGATCGGCCTGTTCAAAACCCTCGACGGGCATAATTTTATCGCCTGCTAGATACAGAGCTGAAATTATGTTGTTTACACTTTGGAGACAAATTACTCGCCCTGCCTGGCACCTGTTGCTGCTTCCGTCCCTTTTTTCGCTTGCTAATCAAGCCATGCGACAAACACAATTTATTAAAAGGGACCAAGGACACCGGCATTAACCTGGCACACAGGACACACAGCTATTCGCTTTTGGCCAACTTCCGGCTGCTCGAATGGCGGAAGGATACAATTAATTCAGTTAAGGTCGATTGAGAAATTAGAAATGTCACCTTTTTGGGGGCTAAAAGTGACGAAAGGGTGACCCAAAGGCGAACTTTAATATTTACGCCGCTTCAAATCTCCGATTGCCGTTCAGGGCAGGGCATCTCGTCGTCATCGTTCATCATCCGCCATGGGGTCCCCGGGATGCTCGACGGCTGGAAGCCAGCAGACATATTGTATGAATAATTGCGCACAAGCTGCTCGGGCTGCAGCCACTCATCGCCGAGCAAAGCGGAACAAGCCAAGCAAATTAAAAGTCCTGGCAACAAAAGCGAGAAGTCAAAATGTTTGTTAGACAAATAAATTCAACACTTTACGCACATTTTCATAAACTGCCAGACGGGAACGTATGTGCCTGCACAGAGAGAAAAAGGAAGGATATTAAGTAAATATTATGCATGCTAAAAAACCTATTTGGGGTTTTATATTTCTAGGAATAACTTTTAGTAATAACTGTAGGTACTAAAAGCATTTTTAGTACAATTATTTTCATTTATTTTTTATCACAAATTTTAAAAAAATATATGGGTGTATGCATTGTTTATAAACTTTGCTTAAATGTTAAATAATTAAAAATTAAATAAATATTAATTTTTTGATAAATTCTCAAGATGAACAAATAATCATGTATTCCAACCTTAAAGTCTACATATATTGTCAACAAAATGTTATGAAATGTCATCTTAAACTCCCCGAAAAATATAATATAATAAATTTAAATTATCTAATGTGAAATACAAATAAGTGATTATATCTTTTTCTCACAATTATATTAAAATTGATTGAAATGATGCCTTCTTTTTCCCTGTGTAGGCTGTCTCGAAGGCACAGTTGCTGCCTCCCTCTGTGGGGGAGTGTGTTTTAATCCAACCACAACACAAACACCCAGGGAAGTGTGGGTCGTGCCCCCAGGCAGTACACGGACACTTAAAGCAAACTAACAAGGACAGAGCGGATGAGGGGCCATCGGAGCTAGTAAGTCAAGGCTCCTCAAATTCCTTAGCTTATCAACGACACGCCGGAAGCTGTGTGGCAGCACTCATACATATTTACATGGCTCGCTTCACATTTCCAGGACGAGGCATTGTGTGTTGTGTCTGGGTTTGGTTCTGCTTCTGGTCCCGGTTTTGTTCATGGTTTTGTTCCCAGTCTCATCACATTACGTATTCAGCAGTAAGCGCGAGCTGTACAGGGCATGCGGTTACAGGGCTCTCGAGTCCTTGAGTTCCAACAAGCAAACAAACTGTGTACTACACATTCTACACAGAAATTCAGGACCCATCACTTCGTCAAAAATATTCCATTGCCGTTTTCCTTACTCAATTAGAGCCTGTTGCATTGCCCTCCATTCGTCGTCGTCCTGTGTAAATTGAAAGATTCTCGATGCAAATTCAATTGCTGCGAAAAATGTCCACTAAAAATCGTAATTGAAACGTTAATAATTTAATGCTATTGGCGGCAATTTCTCGAGTCGCCTTTCGTCGTCGGCATCCTGTCGCAAAAAAAATCGATCATAATTCGATAGACGCCAAGCCAAGGGGCGCGAAAAGTTCAAGTTACCATGGCTCTGTAATAGCTGTCTCAGTTTTGCATTTTTAGACCGAAAAACTCTGGATAGATACGTGAATTCCGGGAAATGTGAAATACTTTTTCATGCTGAAAAATAGCATTGTAATCAGTTCTGTGCGTTTGTCAGCGAACCTATCTTGGGGTCTACTCCGCCAAAGAGCAGTTTTTCGGAAATGAGATTCTGGGAAATCCCCCGAAACATAATGGGGACATCAGTTGCCAGCTCTATGCCGAAATCACGACCGAAATTCCCGCCACAATGGCAGGCATCCATCAAGCAAATTGAACACGCCCCCGTCGCATATATTACTACGCCCCTCCCGGCGCCAAAACTCTTTACCCTTTTCCGCTTTTGAAGGGCCAAAGCAATTGCAAATCCCACGCATCTCGCAAAGACCATAGACTGCTCGGTGCCGCCTAATATCGCTCCATAAATAAACTCAGACAATAAGTGCGCTAACCTACGCGTGGGTAAGCTGACGGATCAGTCATGGTGACAGCTCCTGCGGAGCACACGGCCCGGAGTGATGATGGCCCAAACACAGCGCACGACCTCCTTTCTCTGGCGACACGTGTTGACATGTCAGTTAGGCAAATGAGGGTAGACAGTAGCCACACCTAAAGAAAAACAAAGTTTAACTCTTGAAACTCTTTAAACAAAAATATACTAGATTTAGTATAAAAGTTAGGTATGGAAATAATACTAAATAATATACTATCCACAACCAGAGAAAAAATAAAGTTCAACTCTTAAAACTTGTTGCATCGAAAATAATATACTAGATCCAGTATAAAAGTGTGGTATGGAAATAATACTAAATAATATACCATCTTAACTTTGTAGTATTCATTTCATACTAAATATTATAAAGATTATATTTTGTAATGTAAGTTCTAGACAAAAAGTTTTATTAAAAAAATTTGACAGTATTTATGTAATATTCATTTTATGAAGATATTTTTTGAAACCTAATAGTTTATAATTATTGTACCAATAGTTTAGCTTCTTTGATAATTTTTTTCGGTGCAGCTCTGCTTTCCAAAGTCCACTTCTGGCCACAGGCGAGTCATTAGCCAGATCTCTCTAGCGGACTGCCTGTGAGACAAATAGCCCACACCCCGCGTTATAAATGCCGGCCATTTACCGAACAATTGTCCCCGGCAGCTGGACTCCACTCCGAATCTGAGCTTAAAGACTCAGATTAATCAGAATTTGTCCCGGCATTATGAAGCCTGAAGAGCTGGAGATTTTGTGGTGGCTTTAATGTCAGCCGACGGTCACCTTGATTGGGTCACAATGCCACAGCCAGAGCCACAAAGAGCTCGGCACAAATCCAATATGGTGAGCAGGCAGCCGGGAAGGGTGAAATAAAAAATAAATGCAAAATAATAAAAATCGATTTGAAACAGGCTCCAATTGGAATTGAATAGACTCGACTCAACTCGAGCAGCGCCAGCATCCTTCGATCCGCAGGATGTGGCGATGCCGAGCACTTTGCACGTTGTCATTTGATAACCCATTGTGGCAGACGCAAATTGAAAAAAGTGCCGTCCGTCGGGCAAAATGGAGAAAAAAGGAGAAGAGGTTAGAAAAAAAGCGGTAACAAAGACCCATTCTGGGGATGGGATCGGAGGACAACTGCCGGATATGTGTGAAAGTGAGGGCTAACATGGATATAGTGTGCCTGCCAGGCAGCTCAACTGCTTACCATTTCACCATTTCTAATTCCAGAAAAAATATTCATGCAAAAGGGTTCTCAGTTCTTTATTCTGGGTTCTGGGCCATTGCCTGCCTCCATCGGCCAACTGCGAACTTTGAACTTTCCGGGGACAAGCGTCGCCAAACCGCAACAGAAAAGCAATTAACATGGAATGACACTTTGATTGAAACGTCTAATGTGCAGAGGGCAGTCCAACAACCCGTCGGCCAAATGATATGGATTTGGATTTGTTTTTGGGGTTCATGAGCCCTCGCATCGAACAAACGAAGGTCGATGGAACAAAGCCATTCTGGCTGCATTCACACGAGCTTACATTCCAAATTAGTGTGACTTTGGACACTGAAAAGGATTCGAATTTCATTATTTAAATAACACTCGTCATCTGTTATTGGATGAAAATAGAGCTCTCTTTTAAAGGATTGAATATAGGATTCCAAAAATATTCTGCATATTTTTTATATTTAAATAAATGTATATGAATAAATAATAACAAGGGTGTTAATAATAACTTTGATGTATATTTATATTCATTTTTTCTTAAAAATTGTGTCTTATATAAACCCCAAAAATGCCAATATTACCAAATAAAATTATTATACATTATTATAATGAACGATTTGTCTTTAATTATTTTTTATGCAGTTTAATTATGGTATTTGATATCTTAAAATAACACATTTCTTTTTGTGTACCGATTGCAATGCCCCCCGTTCACATGCAACGTCAGTCAGGCGAAGAGATAAGCGTGGATAAAATTGCTTCGTGCCCACCTCGTTTCTGGCCAAAAGCGTAAGCCAAAAATCCGAGAATGCCAAGAGGAGCCCGCACATTTTTCGACCTTGGCCAGCAGCCGGAATTGGGAGCTCAGGAATGGCACAAGTCGAAAGGGATACGTGCCCGGGCATTTGCATCTGCATCTGCATCCGCATCCGTATGCGATGCCCAGAAGTCGTTGTTCATTATCTCAACTGGGCGTGTGCATCTGCTGCCTTGACTGGACTGGGCCACCACTGCGTATGCGTGTTCCAAAAGAGAGATGCGGGAAATCGAAAGAAAACATTCGACTTTGTTCTCCGGTCGAAAGTTTACAAATCGAGATCTTAAAGCCGGATGAACCCACTGAAGCGGACACGTGTTAACCATTTAATGACCTCTCGTAAATACGAAAAGTCGTTAACCGAAACCCAAATCTAGACAAATTAAATGGTTCATCTTCGCCTTTAAGTTCCGGCGACCATCTAATACTCTTTTGACATTCGCCCAAAAGTAGACTTTGCCAATTGGCTTTCAGCTCAGCTGAGAAAGCTGAAATGCCCCCCAGCTGCTGCCTGTTGCCAAATCTCAGCGATTAAAATCCAACTGTAATTCAAGCTAAAGACACCCGCCTCCGCTTTGAGTCCGCACAATCCACACAGTGTTTAAGATTTAATTTAAATCTAGATGTTGGCGTGTGTAAACCGGCATTCCATTCCCGGGCCAACTGGCAAATCCTAAGCACGCTCTACGGCACGGAAATAAACAGAGAACGCCAGCGAACCCTTGCCCAACTTTGTCCGGAGTTTTTGTTTGTGCATAAAATTAAAGGAAGTCGTCGGGGCGATGGGGCAACTTTTATGATTGGGTTGTTTTGGGTTCTCCTGACTGCCGGCTGCTTGGGTTAATAAAATATGCAAAAATTCAACACGAAAATTAAGTTTCCTTTCCGCCGCAGCGACCTTTTGCACTTGCCCCAGCAACATATGTACGTACCGCATCTTGTAGCCTCACACATCTGCCTGTTGACTAATAATCAAATTATTTAATATAACTAAAACTTTTCAGAGGCTGTCACGTTCCCGCCTTCTAATGGGTAAACTGTGTTTTCAGCGCACAAATCTGATGTCGTTATAATTATCATGTTATTGAGTTAATTACACATGCAGAGGGTAAATTGGTTGCTTGCCTTTAGCTGCAAGTTTTGCAAGAATTTGACGGCTTAAAGCTTTAGTTTGTGGAAATTTGTAAGCCACTCAAGATTAACTTTACATGATTACAGGCGGCCATAATTCGAGCCGTACGTGTGCCGCTATTCAAAAGGAAAATTCATTTAGTCCGCACAAATAAGGCAATTCTATTAAATAAATTGAATATGTACACGGGAGCTCAGGAAGCCTTTTAAACTAATGTGTGGGTGGGTCCTCCTCCTCCCGCCACCGTTTTCCTGTTTGCTCAGCACACAAATGTTGGCGGGCAAAAACGCCATAAAGAGAAACGAAGGGAATAAGCCTAACCAGAAAGTCAAGGGCCTTTCATTCCAGTCGATTCGAATTCGATTGTTGTACACGCAGGCATGAATGTGGCCCAATATATCAATACCTGATGGGCCCAAACCCCCAAACCACAAAGCCAGGTATATATTATTTATGGGTGTGTATTTTAACTAAACAGAAACAGAAATCGAATTGTTGTTTCTGGCTGTTTGCTGTTTGCCGTTTGCTATTTGTGCCTGCACGTGGCTTTTCGCCGCCCGACAAAGTCAACAATTTCTTTTTGTGCGGTTTATTTATAAGTGAGCGAAATAAGAGGCGAACGTGTTTATGGGACAAATGAAGTACTTTAGATTCAATTATGCATTCGTCAACAGAACACATAATGGAATCCCAAATTGTGTCATCCTCGTGGGCGGCATTTCTGTTTGTTTTCGCCGCTTAAATTCCTCCCGACATTTTTGGCCACTGGCCGAAAGGAGGATGTTTAAAGGCCAGCCAGCCAGCCAGCAAGGATCTCTCTGTCTGTTTGGCCACAAATCAGATTTGTGGTTTATGCTCCTGCCAAGCAGTCCTGGGGGCACTTAATAAGGGTAAGTGAGGCCGGGGGCCCAAACCGCAACTGGAGATATCTGGCGGCCAAGGGGTTTGGCTTTCACTTTCACGGCGACTGCAAAAGCTGACCTTTGTTTGCACTTGACAGCCGGCCGACTCCAAATCAAAGCACCATCTTCTCTACTTGAGTGTTTATTAATGGATGCCAACCTATTTGGCTTTATTCACTTTGGGCCGCCGCTCTGATTCAAACATTCCTTTCGGATGAAAATCAATACTTTGGCCGACCGTTTTGGCGGCTTACAAGTGTAAGCGCCACATGAGTAGTTGGCTAAACCGGGAGGCGTCAAGAAATCCCTGCTAATAGGCAGTTCCAATGCAATGACCCGACTCCCCAACTAGACAGTCGTAATCGAAAGGAAATCCCGGGACAACAACAACAACAGCAACACTCGCGAACAAAGGAAAACTAAGTGAAGCCGAAATCCTTTGAGAAATTAGTTGGCTCGACCAAGTGGCTTTTCACTTCTTTGGACATTTTCCAGCCGGCGGCAGGGAGGCGTGGCTTTCGTGTCTGCGGTTTAATAAGCTGACCAGGTCAGGACACTACTTAATCTTGGCCAGCAAATCCCCAGAATTCCACTGTCACGCACACCGACAGTAAGTCCTTAAAGTTTTCCCATTCATGTTAGACATATTTACAAAAAGAGAGTTGGAAAATTGAATTTATTAAAGTCAAGAAGTCATGTGGAAATTCGAGATACTTAAGTAAAAGAAAAGCTTTAGCCAGCTAGAGTTCAAGGGGTTCAATGGTTTAAATATAGCATTTTATTACAGAACCACATAAGTACCAACAGATGAAAGCTAAAAGGATATATTTAACTCGTAAGAAAAAACAAGAGGTTTAAATTTTTTGTTATATTCAAAGATCTTTAATAAATATATTTTTTTTAATTTAGTAGGTATATTTAAATTTTAAGTTAAAGAATTCATTTTATTCAAATAAAATAATTATGGTTAATTTTTTTTTGGGCAGTATTTTGGCAATAAATAAGAGTATAATAAATATAACCCCTAAGCACCAAAATAAATTTAAAATAAATCAGCAAAAACCCACACATTAAATGCAGAAATTTAAACATTAAATATATAACAAGTTTAAGTTTACTGAAAAGATCAACTTGTTGAAAATACAATTGTAATAGCCTAGCTACAATATTTCCCTCTTTTTTCGGGAATGCTGAACGCCTCAAGGAGATTTTTGTTACTTTTTATTTAGCAAATTTTGACTTTTGTGATGTCTTTTAGATTGGTACTTTTGATTTACAGCTTCTGAACCGGGTGAATCAATCGTCAACGACGTCGTGCTCGAGGCCATTCGATATGAGAGGAAGTAAAACTTTGTCCACATTTCACTTCCATGTCCAAGCTTTTTTGGCAACCTCTTGGCCAAGTGAGTTAGCTGGAAAGTGCTCTGTGGTTGCCGGCATTTGGCTGCCATTTGTTGCTGCATTTAGCCGAGTCAAAGGGCAGCTGGGAATCGAGTTAACAAGCAAATGCAATTACAAGCGACTAAATAAACTGGAGCTGCACTCTAATTTCATTCCCAGCCGGCCCAAAGACACTTGGCGCAAACAGACAGACGGACGTTGAATGCAAGAAATTAGCGAGACACTGATGGGTTTGTGCCCAAGGCGCAATCAGGCCAATTTCGAGTCGGCTGCTGACTCAATTAGAGGGAGCCAGATTCAAGCAAGGTCACAGTCACAGTCGCAGCACACAAATCGGATCGGATTGGATAAAGAGGCACTATCTCTGCTCCTGATAGCCATTAAATTATTAAAGCCCTGAAGAGCCCTTATAGTTGGCCAAAAGTCATTGCCTCTGTTGGCTTTAATTTGTGAGCCACCTCCACTCAGGATCCGAGTCACCTTGCCGACATCCCTGATTCAATTATCGGCAAGAACAGCCTGCTCCCTGTCGCCCATCTGCTGGGTAAACATTTGCTTAAACTTTACAATGAAATTATCTGAGCGTGTCATGGCTGTGCAGGATGTACTGGGGAATTCGCATTCGCTCCTCCCCGGTGAATCGGCAAAGTAATTGGAGTGTGTTGTGGCTAACAGTCGGCAATAAGCGAGTGAAAGGAAAGGAATGCGGCCAGGTGGCAAGGGTAAACACTAGAAAATCGTCCTAATCCGACTTACCTAAATGAAATTTTCGATTTGTTTGTGTGATTTTATATCCTTTGTCGAATAAATTAAACACTATTTCAAGATTTCTACATTGAAAAGTTTTTAATATTTTATTTAATTAATAATTAAGTATATATTAATTGTTAATATTGGTAAGCGATACATCAATAAGTCTTTCAAAATGTGAATTAAAGTATGTTAGGCAATCGTTCACCCGAAAAATTACCTAATTAATAATACATTTTGTGAAATAAGTTTGGGTTTGCTTTATGTTTGTATTAAAAACATATTATTTAAAACATTCATATAAAAACACTTATAAATCAAGTAATCCGAATTTTAATTTTTTAATGCAAAATAAGTTAATAAAAATGAACTAGAAAATTAGTAAAATGTTTAAATAGAAAAAAATAGTAATTTAAATACAATTTAATAAAGTCAAGTCATTAAAAATATCCTCATATTGATTTTCTCACCTAGTGACTTTTAAAGCGAAGCTTTTTGATTTATTCATAAATTATAATTGAAACAATTGCACAACTTCTTGCCTGATAACTCACCCTTTTGCAGTCAGATCAGAGTTCCTGGCCTCAAAGCTAATCGCCCAAAAAGTGCGTGAAACTCAGTCGCTGGATTAAGGAGCGCAGCAATCCCATTCACCTCACAGCCGGCGAGTCTCAGTGTCCCGGGTATAACTTCTCCAGCCGAAGTGTCATGGCAGCCAAGTGGTCTTTGGGCGCTTTAAAAATTTAAAAGTGCGCAGAGTTCTTAAATTTTCAATAGCTTGGCCCGTGGCAGCTGGCACCCGCAACGAGGGATGGCAATGAGGATGAGGAATGGCGCATTGTGGTCCTCCGCTCTGTGCTCGCACCGTACATAATTTAATTTGCTGACATAATACGCTGAGCATTAACAAAGTAATTACGGGCATTATAGCAACCGCATCGCCGGCGAATCCTCCGCCGCCAATCTGCAGTCCCGCTGCGATTTCCACGATTTCCTCGGTTACCATGGCAGATGAGATGAGGAACGGCCATTGTGGCTTCCACATCGCATACACTCGGCCGCAAGTTCCTGTGTCTCCCAATTAACACCGCCGGTGAGAGTAGTTTCCATTTAAACGTTCGAGAGAATTGTCAAATTTTGTGATGATCCCATAAAATGATACAGTGAAAAGATGTAACATAAATAAGGGTGTTCGGCAATTCTACTTTTCTAAATTTTAAAATTTAATTCCAGGTTATAGAAAAAATCTTATAGAATTTCCAAAATTATTTAAAAAGTTACTTAAAAAGTTAAAAAATAAGATATAAATATAAATATACTAATTTTATGGGGACATATAGATGAAATCAAAATCAAATCAAACACTTAAGAGAATTTAAATATATTTATTTATACACTGGTCGGCATAAGTATTTTGACATGTTTGAGAGCAAAAAGCTCATATTTGAACTTATAATAAAAACTTTTGGCATCTATAGGAAAAGAACACCACAATTCCGTATAAATAACAAAAAAATGTTCTAAACCCATTAACCACCCTTTGAAAAAATAAAAAATTTTTTGAAAGTCAAATTTTAAACTTTTTTCCTGGGGCTTAAAACAAAAATGTTTTGATGCAAAATTGTTCCCCAATCAAAATTAATAATAACTGCAAAAAAATTTCAAAATATTTTTCCTTGTATTTTTTATGATTTTTTGAATGGAAAGATCTTAGTAAATCTTTGTATGAAAAGGAGGAAAAAGCGGCTAAAATGGTAATTTTTAGCTATTTTCAAAAAATCATAAAAAATACAAGGAAAAATATTTTGAAACATTTTTTTTTGCAGTTATTATTAATTTTGATTGGGGAAAAACTTTGCATGAAAACATTTTTGTTTTAAGCCCCAGGAAAAAAGTTTAAAATTTGACTTTTACAAAATTTTCAAATTTTTCAAAGGGTGCTTTATGGGTTAAGAACATTTTTCTGTTATTTATACGGAATTGTGGTGTTCTTTTCATATAGGTGCCAAAAGTTTATATTATAAGTTTAAATATGAGTTTTTTTTTGCTCTCAAACATGTCAAAATAATTATGCCGACCAGTGTAAGTATTATTTAATTTAATTGTATTATTTTTTATTTATATATTTATATACATATTTACAAAATACTTATACTTATTAATGATTTATATTTATTATTAACATATATTTAATTTTCTATCATTCGCAAGTGGAATTTATATTAATGCTTCCTCTGAAATGGTCAAGAATCCCTCAACCATTATTATTTAAGTGCTTAAATAAAATAAAGAAACAATAATGAATTCCGAGAAGTACTCAGTTTCTTTTAATTTCAGGTCTGAATTTATCCCAGAGTCTGGTTGGCTCTAACCTTTAAGCCACTTTCGGTGATTTAATTAGCCCCCGTCAGCTTGACATTTGACGGGTTGAATTTAAAATAAATCTGGCTCTGAATTTTCTCCTTCTATTCCTTTATCCGTTGGTCCGTTTGTCATCTGCTAAAAGTAAATAAATAAAACAAGAAAGGTCGCCGCAATATCTTTTAATGCCGAGCGAACCGAGAGCGCATTGTACAATAGGGATAAGGGAGAACGGTATACAAAGTATGCAGCTTTAAGTGACGAGTCGGTAAATTAAATTCCTCGAAATGTCAGCGAAAATGAGCGGATCGACCGTGTGCATAAACATGAAATAAAGTGAATTAAAATGCGAATTGTAATATGGGAAACGAATGAGCGAATGCCCTGGCTGCCGGCAGATTTCCGTTGTCAGTAGCGACTTTTGATTGTTTCCATCAGCGTGTTTGTGTTTTTTCCCTTGTATTCTTTTTTGGTGCTCCATCATTTTGCTGCTGTTGTACAAACAGGAATAATCAAATGCACGCACATCTGCCGTGTTTGGGAGTAAAGTGAAAGTTAAATATTTTCCCGCCCGCCCTCGGGCAACATTTACACACACATCCATCCGAGTGCCAAAGGAGCCAACACGCCCACCCAGTCGTATACGCGACAAAGGCTGAATATTGCGTATACGCAGGGTGGGCAGCACATTGCATTTTTGTGGCCCCCTCCCTATTAAGGTGCTATTTTGTTGCAGCTCCCGTTTCCGGCTGAAATTAAATCTCAACGAGGAAGATGACGCCAAATGTCAGTTGTTGGCATGCCATGCGAAACGTAACCCAATGCAAATATTCGGGTGCAGAGGTTAGAAAAATACGCAAAAATGGCGCAAATGTGGGCAACCAGCTGAATGGCGACAAGGAGTGGGCGTGGTTCATGCGCAGTGGCTGCCATTTGGCAACTGCCAAAAGTCAAACCCGTCCGAAAGCCACGTTAGCCAAGTCCAAGGACCCATGGGAACGTGGTGGCAATGGGAACAATGGGAAGTGAAACCCCAGAATGTTACGACTATAGAGCGCCTAAATGCTCCCACTTGCATAATGCGCCAAATCTCGTTGTTTATATCTCGAGCTGGTCGTGAACTTTTGAAATGGAGATTTACGGCCCAAGTTGGGGAAGTCCCTGCCTCCACCGCCAGCCTAAAGTTCCAGCAGTTCGAAGAATTGGGCGCTCTAATTGGCAAACTGGCTGCCATGGACCGCTGGTCAGCCATCCAGCGCTTGACGGAAATCACCTGTTGATTTCACCTGCCGTCTGGCCGGGCCTTAATTAAAGCCCAAAATGAACTAAAGCCAGGCGAAAATCTGGCCGAAAACAACTTTTCCTATCTTGGGCACAAAAGTTGGGCTCTAATAAGTGGACAGCACCGGTTGGGGAATAAAACAAATTAATCCACTTTGCTGAAATTTGTCAAAGCCAAGCAACGAGCGACGAGGGCCAAGAGGTGAGGCTAGTAAACTTATCTGATTCAATGTGACAGGCCTAGTAAGATGATGACGAGCAAACTTTGGCCATGATGTGAGGCTCAGCTATCCACTGACTTTGGCAGTTTGCTTATCTGCAAATGGCAAATAAACTATTTTTCTAATTTTCAAACTTGTACCTATCAAACAAAAACACCTCTTAACGAGGTATAAAAATAGTGACGATCGCACCTTCAACGTACAAAAGTTCTGATATCAAATTTTGTGACGAAAAATGATTTTAGATGCGACCAAATAAGTACGCTACCTAAAATTTACTCTTTCGGCCCGCTTTAACAAATATTTAATATCTACACGAAAGTTTTCTGTTGTAGCGTGCCGAATGAATAAATTTTAGGTAGCGTACTTATTTGGTCGCATCTAAAATCATTTTTTGTCACAAAATTTGATATCAGAACTTTTGTACGTTGAAGGTGCGATCGTCACTATTTTTATACCTCGTTAAGAGGTGTTTTTGTTTGATATCAGAAGTTTTTGTTTTGACCACAGTCGAAGTACCCCAATACCATGACTAGGAGTCGTCCCCATATGGCTTGGCTATTGAAAAAACGCGCATATATTAAAATAATAAAAACAATTTTTTTTGTGGGGGCAATGGTTAAACATTTTTTTTAAATCTTAATTTGTTTTTATTTTTAAGAAATTAAAACATTTTTTTTTAGAAAATTTTTTTGAAAGAAGAGGTTTAAGAGGAATTAATGAAAAAGACATGAAGTTAATCAATTCATATAACCGGAGATACAGATTTTCAATGAGAGGGTACTTTTCCAAATTTGACAATTTTTGGCAACTTAAAAAAATTCTAACTAAAAAAATAATTTTTTTTCGGTCAAATCCTGATACGCGTGTTTACTTATTTTCAGAATAGTATACGTAAAAAAAGTTTCAGGCAAATCAAAAATGTGACCCAATAAAAAGTGTTCGGTTTGTAAAAGAACCGCCCATTTATGAATTTATTTATTTACTTATTTATTTATTAATTAATAATTTAATTTTTTTTTTTTTTTACTTAATTATTTATTTATTCATTTAATTTTTATTTACTTATTTATTTATTTTTATTTATTTATTTATTTATTTATTTACTTATTTATTTATTTACTTATTTATTTATTTACTTATTTATTTATTTACTTATTTATTTATTTACTTATTTATTTATTTACTTATTTATTTATTTATTTATTAATTTTAAGAATTGTATAATGGAACGCTTTAAAACAATTTTAACGATTTCTTGACCCTAAAATACATTTTGGATACGCACATACTAAATTCAATGCTTAGGCAGCGTAAGTTGCTTTGAGCTGGCTAAAGTGGCTATTTTCGTTTCTGAATAACTTTTAAACGCGAATTTTTACAGTAATGTGTTATATACCAAAATTTAAGGAATCTCAAGGGCTATACAGTCTAAAGTTTTAAAGAAAATCGTTAGAGCCGTTTTTGGGAAAAATAAAAAAAGCTAAAAAAAAAAGTTAAAAAAAAATTTGTTTTGTGCATATCTTTTTAACTATTACATTTACACAAATTACATATAGGGGGCGCTTATAGCATTTCGAAATACCTTTCAAACGAGAAACAGCACAAGTCTGTAGCTTCAGTAGTTTAGAAGTTACAGCCTTCCGTATTTTAGCTATTTATAGCTGTTTTTCCGCTAAACTAGCGGGTTTTTCCAAAAGTGGTAGAACTAAAGTTTCTTATATCGATCTGATGAACATCATATCAAATTTTCAGAAATTAAAAAACATGTTTTGGACAAACTGACAAACTGACAAACAGAATTAAAATTTCATTTTGGGAAGAAGAAGAAAATCTTGTTTTCGGTATAACTTTTGAACGGAGCGTCCGATTTTCTGATATGACCCCTCATATTAAGCGCATTTTCAGTAGGAATACAACTAACATAGTGCGGGGGGGCCGATTATCCCCACCGGCCCCAACAGATCCAAATTTCTAAATTTTCACTTTTACACTTTCACCGCTCTCTCTCCCAAACCAATTGATTTTCTTGAGGTCTTGGTATGCAATCCTTTAAGTTTTAGGAATACCTTTAATTTGGTCTATCACTCGCGAGGATCGGACCATTACAGCAGATTTTCAATTCTGCGGCTATATAATAGTAGTCGCCTTCGCACACTCTCCTGGTGCGCTTCGTCACTACATGGACTGCCGTCCATAGTGATTTATTTATTAATTTTAAGAATTGTATAATGGAACGCTTTAAAACAATTTTAACGATTTCTTGACCCTAAAATACATTTTGGATACGCACATACTAAATTCAATGCTTTTAGGCAGCGTTAGTTGTTTTGGGCTAGCATAAGTGGCCATTTTCGTTTCTGAATAACTTTTAAACGTGACTTTTTACAGTAATGTGTTATATACCAAAATTTAAGGAATCTCAAGGGCTATACAGTTTAAAGTTTTAAAGAAAATCGTTAGAGCCGTTTTTGAGAAAAATAAAAAAAAGCTAAAAAAAAAGTTAAAAAAAAATTTGTTTTGTGCATATCTTTTTAACTATAACATTTACACAAATTACATATAGGGGGCGCTTACAGCATTTCAAAATACCTTTCAAACGAGATACAGCACAAGTCTGTAGCTTCAGTAGTTTAGAAGTTACAGCCTTCCGTATTTTAGCTATTTTTAGCTGTTTTCCCGCTAAACTAGCGGGTTTTTCCAAAAGTGGTAGAACTAAAGTTTCTTATATCGAGCTGTTGAACATCATATCAAATTTTCAGGACTTTAAAACCATGTTTTGGGACACACAGACAAACTGACAAACTGACAAACTGACAAACTGACAAGCTGACAAACAGAATTAAAATTTCATTTTGAGTAGGCCCACAAAAATTTGTTTTCGGTATAACTTTTGAACGGAGCGTCCGATTTTCTGATATGACCCCTCATATCAAGCGCATTTTCAGTGGGAATACAAATAACGTAGTGCGGGGGGCCAATTATCCCCACCGGCCCCAACAGATCCAAATTTCTAAATTTTCACTTTTACACTTTCACCGCTCTCTCTCCCAAACCAATTGATTTTCTTGAGGTCTTGGTATGCAATCCTTTAAGTTTTGGCAATACCTTTAATTTGGTGTATCACTCGCGAGGATCGGACCATTACAGCAGATTTTCAATTCTGCGGCTATATAATAGTAGTCGCCTTCGCACACTCTCCTGGTGCGCTTCGTCACTACATGGACTGCCGTCCATAGTGATCATTTAAACAGTTTTATTCTCTGTAACGGCTTTAAATTTATATCTCTCCTTGAAAAAATATTATCTACGTAAATTTTTCATATGCATTTTTAATGACTTTTTATTGACAATCCACACTTTAAGCATTGTTGAAAAATAAAATATATATTTATAATATTTTTATAAATTGTATTTTTGTTGAATTTTTTATATGTCTTTTTCTACAATTTTTTTTGTTTTAGTTTTTTAACGATTTTTTGTCTAGAATTTTAATTTTGTTACTATTTTTAATTCTTTTTTTCTGTAAGGAATATCCAGTAAAATAAGGAATACCACTTTGTTAAGCTTTGTAAATTAAATATCAAGTAAGTAAGTATAAAGTTCCTCAACATGAACATTCAAAGGGCAGAGCTTGGCTTCTTTGTGACAATAACTAAATTTCGCCTCTGTCAATCTGATTTTGTGTGGCTAAACCTGAAGTAGCCGTTCCTGTCCATTTTCGTATTAAATTATGCAAGCCGAGAATAAAGCCGTACTGTAAGCAAATCGGAGCGTGATAAACAACAGCAGATAGGCATAGAAGGCGCTCCAAGTGGTCGGGGGCCAAGCAATCGGACGGAGAGACTTTGGCAAATATGACATTTTCAAATGCTCGGTACATGGAAAACCTTTTACTTTTCCCATATTGTTTGTTAGTTAGCAGCGCTGTGAATTATTTACAAGCGGACCAGGGCGGATGAGGAGGGGGCTGAAATCGGGTCACTGTCAATGCAAAGCGGTGGAAAAGTTGGCAAC
Organism: Drosophila mimetica; assembly: GCA_037075245.1. Lineage (NCBI taxonomy): Eukaryota > Metazoa > Arthropoda > Insecta > Diptera > Drosophilidae > Drosophila > Drosophila mimetica. The sequence goes on from JBAMCH010000023.1 coordinate 14,019,516, forward strand.
AACAAGTTGCCGGGACAAGGATTATTACAAGGATTCCGAGGGAGCGTGGTGCGATAAAGTATCTCGCACTACGAGCAAGGTCCTCATGCTGACGGCATTCCCATTGTTGGCGCTAATGACACTTTTATAACTTTTTATAGATTTTCCACACATAATGTGAACTCTTGGGCCATTTATCGTGCCAGCGGCGACAACAATCCTTTTTGTACAACAGCATAATAATATATATAAACGCCGGCGACGTTTATTTCGCCTTTCTTCTCGAAACTTATTTACGAGAATGTGCGAGGAAGAAGCTGCCGGATTTGCAGGGGGGTTTCTACTTTCTAGTATCTGCTGAATAGTATCTAGTATCTGTGTAGTGGTGACTATGTGTGTACTCAAGTGGTTTCCCTCGGGCGGCCCACGGCGCGTATACGCAACGTGACGCATACGAAGCAGGAGCGAAACAAACAAGCCGCAATATAATTTCGCAACAAATTTCAAATGCTAGGCATGAACAACTTTTAAACTTACCCCCCCCCCCCTCCCCCCCCCCCACACACACACACATGGGGATCCGCGTAGTATATGCTCACATAGTAACGTTGATGCGTGGCAAGTTGAATTTAGAGGCGGATAAATACTGCTGGGTATGGGTAAATAAGCAAAATCAAAAGTAATCAGGTTGATATTTGAACAAGCCACACGAATTATCCTCGGTTCTCCAGGAACAGTTAGTTTTGATTGGTCTTAAAGCTGATAAAGAATCGCCGTCATCATCCTAAATCGATAAGTGTAACCTTTTTCTGGGTCTTGTCAAAACCCTAGCCACGTAATCTTATTTATGTCTAAAGATTTGGCGAAGTGATCTTAAATATTATTACATTGAGTAAAGTTAAGAACACATACAGATACAGTGTTATTAAAACGTTTCATTTTTTATTAAATCTCGCATTAGATAACATAAGCTCTAGGTAACATATTCAAGAGAAGGGTAGTCACATAATCCATCTCAATTTTGATTACTGAATATACTGAATTGTGTAAAAAGGCTATTGCCTAACCTACCTCAAAAAGTTAATATCTCTTTTAATTATATTGTAGGTAATTATTAAATATTTCAACTGACTTTTTGATTTATTTTTGCATTGGATTAGAGTATTGTATCTATAATAATTTATTTATAATACTTATACACCCCTTGAAAGTGCCAGACGAACATTGTTCGATGCCATTCGATTGGAATTAAGCCCCACCGCCAGGAATTGTCGCCGTCTCAGTTGACCTGAAATACTCTACGATTGGATACAAACACTTTACAATTCCACTTACAACACAAACGGCTGCAGTAATGAAAATTTATTGACGAGAGTATCTGGAAATGGCACTTTGAAATGTAGCTCTGTTTTTGCACTGCAATCTGTGCACGTGCTCGCAGATGCCAACTTGTAAGTGAGATTATGCCACACACAGCGAAAAACTTGATAATATAAGTAGGTCAAACCAGAGGAATGATTAATATTATTAATAAATATAAATACATTTTTTATTTTATAAACAAAAGAGTATTATTTTTAAGATTAAAAATAAACAAATATATATATAAATATTTATTTTTGAATTTTATTTAAATTACAAAATGTACAAACTTTTTTACCTTGTACTTACATTTTCTTACTTATTATATTAATACAATTTTTTTTATACCAACTTGATAGCCATTTTACTGATATTTTCTCTTAGTTTACATGAAAGGGCATTTTACACAGGCAAACGTTCGTATGGGCTAACATCTGTTAGCGGCATTTGTATTTGGTTGGCTTTTGTTCAAATTACAAGTTGCATTTTTGCCCGCCATTTGCTCCTCCTGTTGGCAGTGCCAGGACCTGCTGGCGCTGCCTTTGCTGCTAGTGTTGTTACTGTTGCCACTATTACCACTGTTGCCAATATCCTGGCATCATTGTTATTACTGCAGCCCGAACATGCGCCTGCTCGTTAGTTGGAAACCAGTTCCAGCGAGCCCTGTTTACTCGCACTGTTGTCCTTGCTTTCGCCAGAAACTTTGACATTTGATCAGCGCCATTAAAGGTTGGCTAGATGGCGGGCTTCAGATTAAAGCTGACCACCGGCAATTGGCATCGTTTGATTGTATTTCGTCCTTCATTTTACTCTCTCCCTTGACGGACAGGGCAAAATGTTAACAGGCTGCTTCCGGTTTCTATGGATGCTTTCCTCCTCTTTCATTTCCTCCCAAGCGAATATCTGTTTAAAGTCTCTGCTGGGGAATTAAAATCCTCCTGTGGGGAACCCACTTTATAATAAACCGCAAACAATTGCTAGCGATGAGTGGAAATTGATTCAATTCATTAACGCTCAATTAGGCATGCTGATTTCGCACTCAGTCGATTGTAAATGAATAAATGCATACGAACGGCCAATAAATATTTTATTCATAATTGTGCGAGTTCATAAATTCTGACAAATTGTTCGCACTCCCCGCTTTTGATTATTTATTTATTCTGAATACACTTAATTGGCCTGCAATTTTAAATTTCGGCCATCGGTATGGAATGGAACTCGCGTAGATAACACGGAAGTCACTTTTTTCAATGGAATTTTTAATTAAAATTACATTTTTGGTTGGGCGCTCTAAACTGTATTATTCATTTACTTTGAATATATATTTAATTAGGTATTTAACACATTTTAAATTAAAATATTGTCAACTTTTTCTTATAATTTAAGCAATTCTAATTTTTATGCATCGAAAGCGACTCTATATTTTTTTAGTTGTGTATACTTTTACGCTGTACTTGGCACTAACAGCTCAATAACTAGATTGTTTGATCATCTCAGTTTTCATGCTTATAAAATAGTCTGAAGAGAGTCTGAATGCCACTGAAATATTGTAATTGCTAAGTTGCGAAGTGCAAGTTTCTTGATAATACTGGAATTTAAAAAGCGTACCGAGCTTTAGGTGTAACTTATAACTGGATTGACGAGTCAGCTTGGTTTCAGTTCACTTATAAGGGAGTCCGTTCTCGCATCACAATAATTATTGCTGCTGCAATCTTATGATCGTGAAGATGTGGGCGCTGACCTTACTGATTTCTCTAGCGACTTTAACTTTTGGTAATTGCAAAGATATAAGTTCATTGGCAAATTAACCTAAGTTATTCTTCAGTTTCAGCATTCCAAGAAGCCTCAGTTGGCCAAGAATGCGGCATATTTAATGAAGAGCTGTTCAAGAATAACAAAAATATTTCGGAGCCAAACGAACATCCATGGATTGGACAGATCTTATATACAGAGGGCGATGAAAAGAATCTATCGCTTTGCGTTGGCAACCTTTTAGATGCTCGCCATGTGTTGACAGCCGCACAATGTGCTTTGCCTAATTCCTTAAGAAATATTTCTGCCATTGTTTTTGGCGACTCGGACTCCAAGAGCACAAATCTTATCAGCTCAGTCACAATTCATCCAGATTATTCAGCTGAAAAACCTCAAAACGACTTGGCCATAGTTAGGCTCACCAAAGACGTAGAGTTCACTGACTTTGTTCAACCCATTTGCTTGCCCTCAGCTAAAAGTGAAGCTCCCGATTCGGATCTTATCGTTGTGGGATTTGAGCTTGATAGACATCGCAGGTTTGATCCCACATATAAGAGGTCGGATAGGCGCTTTAAAGCGGCCTTTAAAAAAGTGGAAAGCAATGAGTGCCATACGCTTTATAAACGTTTCCCGTTGGAGCTGATCTGCGGCCAAGAAGAGAAAGACGCACTCGTTGCACTACCAGGATGCGCATTGGCAGAGGCTTCAGGGAATCCAAGAAAGTTCCACCTAAGTGGCATGGTGACGATTGGACTCAGCACCCAGGATAACGTGTACACGGGATATGTGAACATAAGACCCTACTTAGATTGGATCCAAAAGAATATTTCACAGTAAAGGAGATATATAAATACGTTTTAGTTTACATACATAATATAAACACTTTTGTTGCTATTAAAAAAAGTAACCTTTATTTTGTTTTGGTTTTGTCTACTATTTAAGAGTAAAAGTACGATAATAAATTGTTTTTTGGAGTTAGAAATACAAATTGAAGTTCTGATGGACTTTTTGTGGTTATTTAGGGCCTAGACATGAGTGCCTTCAGTATTGCAAAGTCCTCCGCCCAAAATCTTCACCTCTACTTGGTATAATCTACTAAAATCTAAGTGTGTTTCGTCTCGTTTAACCAGGTGTATAAATTTTAAATTCACGTGAACGAGATAAGTAGAATAACAATACCGCATAAACTTAATCACCTTCCGCGAAATATAGTTGTATGTACTCGATTGAATAATAATTTTAATCAAGTCACTGCTATAACTGGATTGAAAGGTTAGACTGATCTCGGTTTTCCATGCTTATAAAAGGCGCAGAGTAGGCTGAATGTATCCCAGTGCAACTATAATATTTCAATCAATAAGATGTGTTCTCTGAGCTACCTGCTTTCACTCGCTATTTTTACCGTTTTTCTTGCAAGTAAGAGGACTGAAATTAGTTTATTTTAAGTTAAAACTGATTAATATTTAAATTGCAGCAATACATGGAGCCTCAGTTGGCCAAGAATGCGGCAAATTCAATGAAGAGCTGTTCAAGAATAACAAAAATATTTCGGAGCCAAACGAACATCCGTGGATTGGACAGATTGTGAATACGAATAGCGATGGAAAGCATCGATTGCTCTGCGCTGGCATCCTTATAGATGCCCGTAATGTGTTGACAAGCGCTCACTGCGTTTCAAGTGGAAATTCAAATGATATTTCTGGCATCATTTTTGGCGACTCGGACTCCAGCAGCACAAATTCTGTCAGCTCGGTCACCGTTCATCCAGATTACTCATTGGAAAAACGACAAAACGACGTGGCCATAATTAAGCTCACCAAAGACGTCGAGTTTACTGATTCTGTTCAACCCATTTGCTTGCCTTCGGCAGGGGATTCCAAAAGTGAGGCTCCCGATTCGGATCTTGTCGTTGTGGGATTCGAGGGACCTTCATATCGTAGAAATGATCCCACATATAAGAGGTCGGATAAGCGCATAAAAACGGCTTTCAAAAGAATTGACAGCAGTGAGTGCCATAAGCTGCAGGAACGTTTCCCAGTGGAGCTGATCTGCGGGCAGGATGAGAAAGATGCACTTGTGGCCCTATCAGGATCCGCTTTGGCTGAGGCTTCCGGGAGTCCAAGGAAGTTCCATTTAAGTGGCATTGTGACCGTTGGATTCAACACCGCCAATAACGTGTACACGGGTTATTTAAAGATAAGACCTTATCTAGAATGGATCCTTAAGAATACCTCAAAGTGAAAGATACCTCATCTGATTTAGACAGTTTATGAATAAACTTTCAAGTTCTTAAAGACAATTATTTTTTGGGTTATCAAATACTGCATTCGAATTTTTTTTTTAAAATATATTATTATTTTATTACATTACATTCACTATTACATTTTGGCTTCTGAAATTAGTTTCATCATCACTTCAACCTGGTTTCTAAATAATAAATTAAAATCAATCTACAGAAACTTGTTCGCTGAATAGTAATACCGCATAAATTCAATTACTTCCCGCGAAGTATAGTTGAATGTAGGTACTCTATTGAATAATTATTGTAATCAACTTGTAACTATAACTGGCTTAACAATCCATATTCATCTTCGTTTGAAAAACTATAAAAGATCCCGAGAAGACTGAACATATCTCAGTGCTACTATAATCTTTCTATCAGTAAGATGTGTTCTCCGAGCTTCTTGATTTTACTGGCTATTTCTACCGTTTTGCTTTCAAGTAAGAGTCTAAATATAAAATAAAATCGGATTGATTTTAAAATATTAAATTCAAGCTGCCTCATCTGCCCAAGAATGTGGTAAATTCAACGAGCAGCAATACAAAAGTACCAATATCATCGCGGAGCCAAACGAACATCCGTGGATTGGACGGATAGTGGATGAAAAGGATCAATTGCTCTGCGTTGGCGTCCTTATAGATACCCGACATGTGGGCACTGCCGCTCACTGCGTTTCAAATCAGTATGAGAGATCCGTTCTCAAAGTAATTTTTGGCGACTCGAAGTCCAGCGACAGCTATCGGATCAGCTCAATCACCGTCCATCCGGATTATTCAGTTGAAACGTTTGAAAACGACTTGGCCTTAATCGAGCTAACCGAAAACGTGAAAGTAACAGAATTTGTTCAGCCCATTTGCTTGCCTTCAGCAGAGGATCCAAAGGACGAACTACAAGTGGCGGGACATGAGGGACCCTCAAAGAGAAAAATAATTGTACCTGAAACGACGAGGTTGGATAAGCGCATTAAAATGGCCTTCACTAGAACCGATAGCCAGGAGTGTCAAAAGTTGCCAGTGTCCCTGATCTGCGGCCATTCCGAGAGGGTTCCCCTTTCCGGATCTGCCTTGACAGAGGCTTCCGGGAATCCACAGAAGTTCCATCTAATTGGAATTGCGGTCGCTGGCTTCATCCGCCCGAAAAATGAAGTTCATGTATACTTAAACATTAGACCCTACCTAGATTGGATCCGGAGTACATCAGAACCTTTATAAATGTGAGTGCCAGGCTGTAAGATTTTACAAAGCTTGATTTGTAAATAAAAATTATATTCATTTAAAATATATATATTTTTTTTGTTAATTCATAATTTTAATGTTGCTAAAAAAAAACTTGATTGCTTGAATAAAAATATATAATCGTATATAATGTATAATCGCTGTTATAACTGGTTTAACCGGTAATATTGAACACTGTTCCAGATCTCATCAAAGGAAACCCCCATATCTGAATCTCTTTTAAAGGCTTCTGGGAATCTATCCACTGTTTTGGCCAAGGATATGTAAATCTTCAAAACCACCTATTGATTGAATCGGGAAGAATACCTCTAAGTGAAGCAGTCTCCCCAACTTTTCTCATTAGTAACAAGATTTTTAATTTTTGGCTACCAAGCTGTGACTTTTGGCAGGTTGATTTATAAATAAAGAAGCAAGTTGTGTGGTTATCCATTTGCGCGAGTTTAGTTGTTGCTGCTAATAAATTGAAAACGCTTTTGGGTTATTTGCACAAAGTTGCCGGTTGTCCTGACCCAAACCCAAATGCATAAATCACGCGAAGCCCCAAAACACAGTTGGGGTCCCTTTGCTATTGGGTTGACGCCTGCACGGAATTTAATTCCCAGCCACCCACCCACCGCATCCTTCACCTTTTCGGGGTCCTGGCAACTTTTGCCATTAGGCAACCGCCCCACTTCCACCACGACCTTCTGTTTTCGAGGGAACTGCAGTTTTTCGACACTTGGCTGGCGCCAAAAGCCTTAAGTACATATCAACTCGGAATAATTTATGTTTCGACTGGGGCAGCCGCCGAGCAACTAGCTTTCATCTCGACCAGCAAGCAACCTTATCGAGTGGCAGCCATGGAGTATGGAAATGCGAGCGAGCAGCTGCAGCAGCCATAAATTCATTGAAACGAAATGCGAATTGCGAAGTACTCGTAATCGAGGCACTCGGGTGCGAGATTTACACTGCCAATAAATCATGCCTAATTGTCGCCTGAGCACTGAGTACCGATCGCAGCGAAGTGAGTGAAGTAGCAGTGAAGGATTCAGTGAAGTCATCATCATCATCATCATCATCGAGCATACGCCCCGTGGCCCGGGGAATGATTATTGTGCCATAAAATGCGAGCGCCAAAAACATTCACAGCTACTCCCTAAACACGCAAGCAAATCGCAGAGGCAATGCCAAATTAAAATACACATTTTTATGGCGCTTTTTTATTGCAACACGTAAAACACAAATTGAGACAAGATGGAGAGTGTGTAAGCCAATTGCGTGTGGCTGCTACAGGCAATTACAATTTTAAATGCAACGCACATAAAATGCACGGAATGTCTTTTTAAACGATAACGAGCTGCAATTACAGGGGAAGTCCCTCACTCCGCAATTAACTCATTTGTTATCTGAGTTGCAGGCACAACGGAGTGCTAAATGGAATGCAGGGAATATGATTTTATACTGATTCTGATTTATTAACGACCGATTTGTTGTTACCCTAGTAACTTCATTTACAGATCCCTTTTCGGCAAGAAATCCAAGTGAATAATCGAAAATAAAACAAGTGATTTTCGTGGATTATGGCCAGGACCAAGTACAATATTAAATCATTATTAAATTTTTAAACTTACAAATAACTAGGATTTTTTACATAACCATCAACATAAAAAATTTTACAATTTTTCTAGATTCATTTATGTTTTGTATACCAAAAAAATGCGTACGCTACTTCTGAAAACCAACGCCCCTTCTAGTATTTACTTAAAAAAATAAAAATAAATTATAAACGCGGCTCTTTTGGGTGTAAACTGGTAAATGGAAATTTGGCATACCATATTTGAATACTTTTTTTCTTTTAAAGATTAAGATTAGGACATTTATTCTGTTTTTCTGTCGAAAACCTAGTTTAATTTTAAATTCAAGATTTAAATATAACGGCTGGCCCGCCTTTTAAGCAGAGCTGCCACTCTGCCAGACTAATCGATAAATACGGACTTATCGATGTGCGGCACATATCGATGATCTATCGGCGGTTGCGTGTGAATGGCAACAGGTAGCATCACTAAAGAAGAAGAATTTCCCTCCAAAATATCTGGGTTTATTTTGCCAACAGCGAGCTAAGAATTTGTTTACCAACTGAATGAGTGAACCAACTCGATGACCACCATCCTGGACAACTTTCAACGCGCCGAGAAGATCGGCGAGGGCACCTACGGCATAGTTTACAAGGCGAGGAGCAACGCCACCGGCCAGGATGTGGCGCTCAAGAAGATTCGGCTGGAAGGGTGAGTGATCTGGAGCAGACTGTGGATCTAGACACCCAGTTCTCCACAAACCGTGAACAACAGACAATAAGATTATGCACATACGATATCCTGGCATCCTGGGCGTGTCCTTGGCGAATGTCATTCACCTGGACCCCGCAGCCCGGATCTTGTGGGGGCTGCGCTGTTCGTGCTTCCAAAATCCGTAGCACCACATGATTCGGCTTCGTGGTGCAGGACAGCATCTATTCTCTCCGTCTAAAGCTACTTATAAGCATAATTTATTAGACCAATTCAATAGCATTAATATTCTTTTCTAGCGAAACGGAGGGCGTTCCCTCGACGGCCATTCGAGAGATCTCACTGCTGAAGAACCTTAAACACAAGAATGTGGTGCAACTATTCGATGTGGTCATCTCCGGCAACAATCTATACATGATATTCGAGTACCTGAACATGGATCTGAAGAAGCTGATGGACAAGAAGAAGGATGTTTTCACCCCTCAGTTGATTAAGGTTTGATTACCAATTGTAAAAGTAATAAAATATTTCATTTTTATCCCCATTTCAGAGCTATATGCATCAGATATTAGATGCCCTAGGCTTTTGCCATACCAATCGTATACTACATCGCGATCTCAAGCCCCAGAACCTCCTTGTAGATACTGCAGGCAAAATAAAGGTGAGATTTACAGAACTTACCAACTTTATTCTATGATAATAACCTATATTCCCTTTTTAGTTAGCTGACTTTGGCCTGGCAAGGGCCTTTAATGTGCCCATGAGAGCCTACACCCACGAAGTGGTTACCCTTTGGTACCGAGCCCCCGAGATTCTGCTGGGCACCAAGTTCTACTCCACGGGCGTGGACATCTGGAGTCTGGGCTGTATTTTCTCAGAGATGGTAGGGTTGCCTTGCGATTTATATAGCACCTCCGCCTATACTTATCAAATACTAACTTACAGATCATGCGCCGCTCCCTATTTCCCGGGGACAGCGAGATAGACCAACTTTACAGAATATTCCGTACCTTGAGCACTCCCGATGAAACCAAATGGCCGGGGGTGACGCAACTGCCAGACTTTAAGGCCAAGTTTCCCAAGTGGGAAGCAACCAATATGCCACAGACCATAACCGAACATGAGGCCCATGAACTCATAATGGTGGGTGGCGTAAAATTAATTTTAGAGCCGAAATCCACTGTTTTCTATCTTTCAGTCCATGCTGTGCTATGATCCCAACCTGCGCATCTCGGCCAAGGACGCCCTTCTGCACGCCTACTTCCGCAATGTGAAGCATGTTGACCATGTGGCCCTGCCCGTGGACCCCATGGCGGGCAGTGCCTCGCGCCTAACAAGGCTCGTCTGATCGTGTCCAATAGCCCCAGATCTAGCAAATTACTTGTGATCTTTAGTATAGTAAGTTCGATGTCTACCTCAATATCTTTAAGATGAAACTAGTGCAATTATATTCGGATATCTAATCTCTCTTGCAGCTGCCAGCTCCATTTCATGCATTTACCATCATCACTCGCATCTAACACATACGATAAATACACGATCATCCATACGTAAAGAGTTTATTCAAGATAGTTTAGCACGGATCACCAGGCGCCCAGCCGGAAGAGGCGGCGTTGATGATTGCGGGGCGAAACTTTGGCCCCGGTATCAAGAGCTCCTGCTCCATCGCTTGCGAGCCTCTGGCGCTGGCGGGTGTGGCGATCGTCGCGCATGTACGCGCCCAGAGTATTGCGCATGCTCTCGGAGAGCGGTGAGTGGGTTGCGATATCACCATCGTCTTCATCGTTAGTCGTTGCATCGCTCGGTGCGCTGCTGTCGGTTTCCTCAATCGTATCTTCGTTCTCATTGGTCGTCTCTGGCTTGCTTACTTCCGTTAGCTTTGCAGTGGACTGGCCCTTGGTCGAAGATATGGCAAGCGGGCGCAGCAGAGTCACCTTCCTAGTGCCGAGTCTCCTTACCACTGGCGTCTCCTCCTCAGCCTCGCTGTCCATCTCCTCCGGCTCGCGCTGCGGCTGGCCATTGAAGTTGTTGTAGAAATTAGCTTGGAAATCCTGTGGACTGAAGCGCTGCACTCCGTAGTAGTGGCCGGAGTTGGAATCGTAGAAGAACATGGGCTCTGCGGATGGCGGCGGAGGCGGTGGCGCATAGTAAGGATCGTAGGGACTGTAGCTATCATCATTCTCCTCCGACTCGTAGATGGGTCGTCGCTTCTGTTGCTTGCGTCGCTTTCGCTTGCGTTTGTTTGAACTTTGTGAAGCCACTGGTGCGGGTTCCTCAAGCGGCAGCTCCTGATCCTCATCGTAGGACTGCAGGTACACGGGCGAAGTCTCAATGATGTTGGCACTGCCATCGTTAAAGAAGTTGGCCAGTGGATTGGTCAGGTTGCGGAAGCTGAAGGCGGGCTGAACACTGCGAACGAAACTATTCCAAACACGAACCAAAGGCCGTTCGGTGGTGGTTGGAGGAGCAGCTTTGGCCAAGCTGTGGACATAACGCCTTCTGTAGCCACCTCGAGCACTCGGCAGCAAGACATATTCTATGGGATAGTTCCTCGAGCTGGAATTGAGAAAATCTTCTTTATTTAATCGAAGCGAATCTGAGTAACGATGGTCGACTTGAAAGCCTAAATATCAAGGATAGGTAATATTTAAAAATATCATTATTTTAATACTTTAGATTTTGGTTTAAAAATTGACAAAGTAATTTATGTTCTTAATTTCTAAAGTTAAGAAAACTTTTTTGTTTAGAACTTTAAATGTTATTTCAAAATTGCAATATGGAGAAGTAATTCAAAGTTCTTTATAAGTTTTTCTGCCTCCGATGTGCACTGTTTCCTCACCCAATCTTAGCCTGCTTTTGCGGCGAGCGCCGCTCAATTTCTAGAGCGGATATCCTAGCTGCTTGCGAAGGATAACTGCATGCCACAAAAAGCAATACGGCAGTACACAATAGCCACTGCATAGCTAGATAGTTGTATTTTCTTGCGCTACCAATATATTTCGAATGCGTCCGTTGCCGTTCCCGGTCGAAGGAAAACTAAAACTCCTCCGATTCGCGATGTCTGTTGTAAAGAACTCGACGGCACTGGCTTTGTCTCTTTCGACCAGCGCATCTCATTAGAATAGTTTTTATTGGTCCAGCAAACGGTCTAAGCCACAGTCTTAGCCAAATTGATTTGTAATGGCATTGTCCCAAGCCCCAGTTTGTGGCCGTGTTGGTGGCACTAACTCACGCCGACACTAAACCAACTAACCCAATTCGGAGACCATCTCCATCTCTCCCGCGGGGCTCGTTGGCAGCTGCCAATCTCGCCTATACATATGCAAATGGATTTTTATGGATTACACAATTAATACACCATTCAAGGTGTTGACTGTGACTGAAAACTCGTTTGCCTGTGGGTTCTGATTTCGAAATTTATGCTAAGCTGTCGGGGGATGGATGAGTAGTCGGTTTGCGAAATGCTTTCTCCAGACGTATTTGTGTTTATGAGGGCTTCTCCTTATCAAGATTTTACGATTCCGATAGTCATCACATATTGGTGTATTAATGACTGCATTTTCGTGGCAGCTTCGGGTTTTTATGGCATAACAATGCTGATTGTGTTGGAAGCTCCAAATAGACACATTAGATGGATTTGACCAATTTGGCAATCTTTATTGCTAATGAAATTGGAGCATTCTAGAAATTTAGATGATATGTTTTCGTCAAAGGGAAGTCATGGGAAAGAAATGTCACACTTTCTAAAGGCGGATAAGGTTACTTTAAAGTAGATTTAATTGGCATATGAAAAATAACTTATTCTTATGGGTTACTTAAGCATTTTTTTAACGAATTTTTAAATCGATTTTCATTAAATGTTATTTTTTTAATGAAATATAATTATAGTTTCAATCAACGTTTATATACTATACTATATATAGGAACCACTTAAATCTATTTCCATTTTGGTAAACTGAAAAGCAAAACAAAAACCAATTTATTTGGCCACGATAATACCAATTATTTATTTATTATATTATTTATAATCATAATAATTTATTAATTTAGCGCCTTCAAAATACTATCTTAAACTAGCATTCAAACAATTTTGTTTTTAAATTCAAGTTGCAATATGATGACCATGATAATGTTTCGATTTCTTGAGTGAAAATCCCATTTAAATTCAGTTTTATTGACTTGCTATAACTTATTCTGTACCGGCAATCACGAAATGTGGAAATCCTTATCAGCCGAAATCGCAAAACAATTTATTGAGTCCTTCGAACAGCTGAACGATAAAAAAGCAGTACCAAAAACAAAACAAAAGGCAAAGAAAATTCCTAACAAGTGTTTTTCTTTGCCCCAAAACGGATGGGAGAGGAGAGGAAAAGCGTGGCCCAGAAGAGAGCGGGCTTTTTTGGCCGGGAGAGCCGGGAAAAGCTCCGAACATTGGCTTGCCCACTGGCGATGGGCAGCTCAGGAAACCCACGTTCGTTCAGTCGACTTTGAGATTCCTGGCCAGAAACGACAGCGAAAACGGTTTCCCAGGACGGCCGCGCGTCGTGTGCTCTAGAAAAGGAAAGCTGGAAAAACGCCAGCAGCTAACGCCAGAAACGCTGCTGTCACAGTTTCCACCTAAGTCGAAGGAAAACAAGTCAAAAGGCTCGCTCAAGTGGCAGTTGCTTTTTTTGGGCCAAGCCAGCGGTACGTGTGTGTGTGTGTGTGTGTGTGTTAGCCCGTAAAAGCCTTTGTGAAAGTGAGCCCGTGTATCTGCCTGCTGCGTGTGTGCGTGTGTGTATCTGAGTGTGGCAACGTTTTGTGTATCCGTGCAGCGTTCTGTTTCCGTTTCCCGAGCTGCTCCAAATTTATACGCCAGCATATTTTTGCACATTTAATTGAATTAAGTAAAGGGCTCAGCTCAGCCACAGAGACCAGTGTCGCCAGCACAGTTGAGTTCTTTTCAGCTCGGTCCGCTCGCTATCTTTATATAAGAGAGAAGAGCACAAGAAGGCCAGAGAATTGCGTAAAGTTTGTGTACCATGTGGTAGTGGCTGTGCCAGTGCCAGTGCCGTGGGAAAATGACATTAAGTGCTTAAGTAAATTACATAAAAAACATTAAACGCCTCGACGAGCATCCATAACTCGGAGACATTCAAAGCGACAGCTGTGCGGCCTGGAAAAACACTTTCTCCCCTCCCTCACCCACCTCAGGATAAACGGATTCGCCAGGCAATTTCCCTGGCCCTGTTTTCGTGGCGAAATGAAAAATTCAACCGTCCCAGGCTGTCACAACTGTCTGTGGGCGGTGGGCGGTTGGGCTAGATTTTCGACTACTGTCAAGGTGTGCGCCAACCTCAAGGCCTAGTCACTAACCCTAAGCCCAGCCACAGGCACACACATATTGTGTGGCTACGTAGTACGTACACACAAAACAAATTCGATACGAAACGTAGGTCAATTTTACATTTTTTCAGATCAATTTTAACTTGATATGGACCCGTGTAAAATTGATATGGTCGAAATGTAAACATCATTTTGGAAGTATGTCAGTTCGAATTTCGAATCTGTCTTTCTCGTTTCAACTCACGTCATTTTGCTCTCCATATGGCGTATTGCTCTCTTTTTCGAAGAGAGAGAGAGTCTTCGAGAGAGAAAATTCGGCAAAATGACCTTAGTTAATGTAAATTTGATGAGTATTTCATGTAAAAACGATGTGGGCATAAATTTACGGGAACATGCTTTTTTTTCTGTGTACTACGTACGTGCTCAAGTTCAAGCCAGTGAAAAAGAAAAAAAAACATCTTGGCGGGCGTTTTGTTTCCATTTTTAAAAGCGCAGTGGGTGGAATTAAACTAGAAACTTTACATTACTTCAAAGTACACCCAAAATAAGTTCAAAATTAATCAGAAATTCAATAACCATACTGGTATGACCCATAAATAGGCTATTATTTATTCATAAAATGTAGTTTGCTCATGGTTAAAGGCCATTCAACTGTATATACCCTGCATATAGGGTTTGTATCACCAATTTGTTACCGTGAGTCCCAGGTGACTGGCGTTATGTTGTTGTTGTTGTTGTAGGCAGGTGTCTGACTGCCACTGCTTTTGGCGTCACTTTCGTTTTCCTTCTCGCATTGCCCTCGCTCAAGTGCTGTGCTTGACCATAACCACTAAAAGTGTCACATTGCGTATACGCCGCGTGGTGTCCTCGACCGAGGTGTGTGTGTTTGCACTGTTGGCTGTTTTTCCTGCCCCCATTGTTGTTGTAAGCTCGATTACTTTTTGGCCAACACAACACACCACTCACCCACGCAAAGCTGCCAGTTCTCTCTTTCTCTTTGGGGATTCTCTTGGGCTTTCTCCTCTCTTGCGCACTTTCTCCCGTTCAGCTGTTTGTTTTGTTTTGAATCGCATTTCTCCGCGAACGGCGCTTGGAATGCGCTGTTTATCCTCCGTCGGTCATCGTCATCTGGTCACGTTTCCCTGCCCAACTCCATCTCCTCAAGACGCTCATGTCGGGCAATTTAAATTTTATTGTGATTTTTATTCTTGGCAAAAATAAACAGCGAGCGTCATTTTTCTCAGCGCTGCTTTATAGAGCAATTTGGCGCCCAAAAAGAATGCGCCAATAAAAGCGATGTGTCTACATTAGCCAGACGAGACTTTTGGGGGGGCTCAGAGGGGTGTTGATAAAAGACCAAACTTACCAGCCATTTAATATTTAATCCTCCTGGTTGTTCTTGTATGCTTCTTTGTTGCTCTGCCTATTTTATGCACAAGGGAAGTCCTTCCAACACATTAAAATAAGTTTTTCACATAAAATAGAGACCATTTAGTGCACAAAGAAAATACAAATGTTAAATCATCTTAGTAGCGTTACACTAAAAACGAAATATTTTTGAATTTTTCAAAAAAAAAACCTCTTAAAAAAATTTCTTTTAAATCCTGTAAACTTAAGCTATTTTTAAAAATATTAAATTTTACCAAACATTCATCGTTTACCAAATTTATCTTATAAGGTTATTTCCTTGTTAAGCATTCAGATCACAAAGAAAAAAAAAATGTTAAATCATCTTAGTACCGTTAAACTAAAAACTAAATATTTTTGAATTTTTCAAAAAAAAAACTTTTAATAAATATTTTAAAAAAACCTGTAAACTTAAGCTATTTTCAAAAATATTAAATTTTACCAAACATTCATCTCGTAAACGATGAATTTATCTTATAAGGTGATTACCTTTTAAAGCTTTGATATATTATATATCTCAAAAAGCATAATTTGATAGATTCTCCAAGTATAAACCTTATAAATTCGAATTTCTTAGCACTGACAGGACCTGACTACATATTGATGACTATTTGTTGTTCCCATTCGTCTCTGTGTAAACGTTCTCCTCGTAGATTTCCTCGAGTTCTGCCAGTTAAGTCAATGTCTTGGCATTCGTCCAATGGCAAGGCAGCCCATATCCTCGCTTGCCACCCACCCACTCAGCCCCCCAGGGCTTCCGTTTCCGTTCTGCTGGGTATTTGCAACATTTTCGGCTGTCTCCTGTCGACTGCCAGACTTTCGTAGCTCCCCCCAGAAAGCAAAGGGGGACGCGCGGCGAAAGCGATGAAATTTCCATATTCCTCGCATTAGCCAACTAGCGGCGGCTGCGCTGCGCTGAGTGACTGCTCATTAAAATGCTATAAGTGTAGGAACAATTTGCATGTTGCACGAGCTTCGAGCTCGGGAGCTGAATAATTAACACCCCAGCAAGACCTGTTGGCAGCTGACTCTTGTATTCTCTTGTATATTTACTTTATTCAGCGCTCAGGAGCGTACAATCAGTGAGTTGGAATTCTGACGGATGAAGTCCATGTAGTTGCGGATGGCCAGGAAGCTGGACATGACGCGGTCGTTGGCCCAGCCCCAGTCGATCAGGATGCCCACCAGGTAGAAGTTCTGGGTGAAGGGACCCTTCTTCTGCATCCCCACCAGCGGGGCGCCCAGGTAGTAGGCCTCCCGCCGGGTGTGGTAGCCACACACCGTGTTGCTGCTCGTGACCAGCGTTTTGACCTGCGTCTGGCAGAAGGGTCGGCTGAGCGTGTTCACCCAGGTCTTCAGCCGCAGATCCTCGAAGATGCGCAGGCCGGATACGATGAAGGTCTGGGCCACCAGCGTCTCGTTGACCAACTGCGGCGGCGGCATGCAGATGGGCATCACATTCGGATAGATCTTGGCATCTCGCTGAAGTGTTAATACGGCCAGGGGATTCTTTAGGGTTCGCGCATCGTACTCCGGATGGATGGCGATCTCGGCCAGCTTAATCTCCTGCGCAGGTCGCGTGCAGTAGCCATCCTTCTCGCAGACCCGCACTCCCACGGGGGCGCTCTTGTTGTGGACACCCAGGTGAACGGAGAAGGCCTCGGCCACCCCGTTGTACTGCACAAAACAGTGGGCGGGCGCCAAGACAGTGCGCTTCGATATCAGCACACCCAGGCAGCCATTGTCCTTGATCTTGCCCTCGAATCCTGTAAAATTTTTGGGGGGTTATATTCTTTCTGATTTTGGGGAAACTGAGTCTGATCTTACCCTTGCCATAAACAATGCGCGCCACCCACTGGTGCTCGGTGGGAATGGCAAAGTTGTTCTGCTTCAGCATCTGATCCTCATCGAATGATCCGCATTGCTCTTCCTGCGTCGATTGCTCAATCGAGCCAAAAAGCCCCAGAAGCAACGTGATTACAGCGATTCTACCAAGCATTCTAAAGCACAGCTCGAAGTCGACTAATTGTAAGCTGGAGGAAAGTGAAAAGTTTCCGACTAGATTTTACAATGCAATTCATGGGGGGTTTATCCAGAAGTTCATGATATTAATTCTCACATTCTACTAAGCAGCACTGAAAGAAATGAAAAGGGAATAGACTTGACCTATTGAAATTTAATGGGTAATAACTTAAGCCGCTTTTTAAATATCATTATATTATAAATATATATATAAATATTATTATATACTTAATATTTTTTTTTAATATAATCCCTTTTTCTTCGAATTTTAATACCAAGTGGTTAAAAAATCATAATATTTTCCACTTTTTCTCTGTGTTTTTAAGATTTTTGCTAGAATTTCCAACTTGCTCTTCCAACTACCTGTTTTTCTACGTTTCTCGTAAATGTTCTATGATTACATTAGCCAGATCGATTGAAAACCCGTTTTCCATGCGGAACTCTGGGCAGCTCCCATCACGATGCATCGGTGTTTTCCCTGAACCCACAAACATTTGACTTCCTCTTATGTGTTAATTAAATACACATAACTTACATAACACATAACTTTTATTTATTCGAAAAACAAGTTTTCCAACAAGCGGTGAATCTTCTTACTTCGAATTCTCCCTTATCCAGGAGCGCGCACGCCCCACCTTCTGATAGACCTGGGTGGTGGCATCGGTGTCCACATTTCGCACCAGAATGGCCACCAGATAGAAGTTGCTGGGCTTTTCATCCCGCACATCGATGTCCATGAGCGGCGCTCCCGGATAGAACTTGGTGCGCTTGACGGGATAGGCGCACATCTGGTTGGCCGGGAAGAACACGGTGGAGGAGGTCAGTTGCTTGCACTTCGGCGTGGACACCGTCATGGCCAGGCCCTTGCCCCGGTTGTAGCCGCCATGGTTGAAGCCGGAGTAGTGCAGGTTCCGGTTCGTCAGCGACTCCGGCTCCGAGTGGCCCTCCAAGCAGATCGGCTGGATCCAGTCGGACCACTCTATAGGCTTCTCCAGCCGCAGGACGGCCAGGTCGTTGTCCCCCGTGTCCCTGTCCCTCTGCGGATGCACCTTGATATCGATTACTTTGAAGAGTTCAGGACCAGGTACACAGAAATCCTTTTCGTTGCACACAAGCTCCTCCTCGGGCGAGTCCCTCTCGTTCCACACGCCCAGCAGTGCCACGGCTCCAGTTTCTCCGGAACGCTTCTTGAAGCCTTTAACACACGTGGCCGTCGTGAGGACGTGCAGTTCGTTGATAATGACAACGTTGCATCTCATATTTTCGTAATGAGGTCCTGAGAAATCAATGCAAGTTTCATTATAGGATTGTTGCTCTAAGCTACTTCATAACTATAGACCCACCATGATCCTCCAGCAGAATGCCTATCCAGGGATTCTCGGAGGGCCTTGTGTCCTCATCCGTGGTGTACAATAAATTCTCTTCCAGTCGGCCGCATTGGGACTGTGCCATTGCCAGGACTATTAAATATAAACACATTTAAAATTGACTAGTAAAACTTTAAACAATATGGGTGGAACTTACCCCCCAGCAAGGCCAGAATCAGAAGCTGAACAAGTTTTCCGCTTACAAGCATTCCCATGACGATTCGCTCCAAGTGCTCAGAGTGGACTAAGTGTATATATGGCCTAACATGATATCGGTTCGAGCTTAGTTGTATTGGCAATAAATTAGTTATGAAAAATCTCACGCTCTCTCGTTGTTAAAATCACATACTCATCGAAGTTATAGAAAGCGGTGCTCGGAATCTGATAAATTCTTATTCCCAATCGCTTAAAGCATCAGATATTTAACACTAATACCTTTTTGGAATTAATGGAATGTTTTGAATGTTTTTCTAATATCTGTTGAAATCGGAAATCTTTAAGTTTTAACTTAACTGTTTTGTTAACTTTTCTTTCACTATTATACTGTCTAAAAATTAATACTACGATATTATGGTTGATTGTCAAAAACAAAGCGTTTATTTTTTGAATTTATGACCAAAATTCTTGAATGTAAACACTTTCGTAACCTATTTTGGACAAAAAGGTATTCTTAAATTGCCATCTACATTTTTTAAAAATTTTGTCAATTAAGTTTGGTTTTTCAAAAACAGAGGGAAATAAGATTTATTTGTATTCCTCGCGTAGTATTATAAAAAATTAAGATTAAATTAAGGTTTTCGGTCGCTTTAATAGGAATTGTATTTTTCTCTTAGGATCGCACAATCAGTGAGTCGGAGTTCTGGTAAATAAAGTCCAGATAGTTTCTGATAGCCAGGTAGCTGGCCAATATGTGCCCATTGTCCCACTCTCTGTCGATCTGAAAGCCGACCAGATAGTAATTTTGGGTGACGTGCCCCTTCACCTGCATCCCCACCAGCGGGGCCCCGAAGTAAAAGCCCTCCGGTCTGTTTTGGTAGCCACACACCGTTTTGCTGCCGATCAAGATCGTGTTGTTCCTCGCCTGGCAGAAGGACCGACTTTGCGTCGTCACCCAGGTCTTTTGCTTCAGGTCCTCCCAGGCGCTCAGGCCAGCCACCACAAAAGTCTGGCCCACCAGCGTTTCGTTGGCCAACTGGGCTGGTGGCATGCAGATGGGCATCACGTTCGGACCAAACTTGGCATCCTGCTGCAGGGTGAGAACGGCCAGATTGTTTTGAAACGTCTTCGGATCGTACTCCGGATGGACGGCCACCTCGGAAAGTCGAATCTCCTGCGCCGGCCGCACGCAATATCCGGTGCTAAAGCAGAATGGCACTCCAACGGGAGCACTCTTGTTGTGAACACCCAGGTGAACGGAGAATGCGTTCGCCTCCCTGTTGACCTGCACGAAGCAGTGGGCGGGGGCCAAAACAGTGCGCTTCGATATCAGCACACCCAGGCAGCTATTATCCAAAACCCCTTGAATAGATTGTTAATATAACTTCTTTCTCTCTTGAAAAATCGCTATCCATACCGTTGTCATCAACCACGATCCGCACAACCCACTGATGCTCGGACGGAATGGCTTCCGGTGCCAGCATCTGCAATTCGTCGAAAAATCCGCACTCGGTTTGCTCCACCTCGGCCAAATGCACTTTGATTGCAAGGGAGCCTAGAAGTAACGTGATCGCAACCAGTCTTCCAAGCATTTTGAAGCACAGCTGAAAGTCAACTGACAGCTAAACAGATTCCAACCTAGTTCCCCACTGCAATCCACAGACCTAGCAATATTAGTACACTCAAAAAAAAATTAAAATAGAAAACAAAAATTTAAATTCTGTAAAATTTCTATGGATTCATCTTGAATTTCTTGTTTTAAAAAGTCTATAAAAATAATACTTTAAATTTTTTTAAAATATATTTGTTGATAGTTGATAGCTTTTAAAGAGAGAATTGAAGAATAAGTTATTGTTAAGATCATATTTAAACAGTTTGGTTAAGATGACTGAATGCTACTGAAAAACCAGTTTCCGATGGTGATTTCCCCACGATTTGTAAGTTCCAGGAATTTTATTAACATAGGTTACGCAATCAATCACTTCGTTCATATATTCTCCATTATCCATTTGCGGGCGGGTCGCACATTTTGGTAGATATGAACTGGCACCTTTCCGATCACCATCTTCACCAGCAGACCTACCAAGTAAAAGTTGTGCGGCTTCTCCTCCTGCACATCTATGTCCATTAGCGCCGTTCCCGGATAGAACTTATCGCTTCTCAGAGGATAGCTGCACACCTGGTTTTCGGGTGTAAGAAAGGCGGCGGAGGACTGGTCCTTGCAGATCTGCCGCGAGATCGTCATGGCCTGCGCCTTGATCCTGAAATCGTCTGATTCCGTGTATCCGGTGTAGTGCAGGTAGCGGTTGGTCAGCGATTCCGGCTCCGAGCTGGCCTGCATGCAGATCGGGTCCACATATTTGGTCCACTTGATGGGCTCCTCCAGCCGCAGAATGGCCAAGTCATTGTCGCCCGTGTCACTGTCCGCATCTGGGTGCACCCTAATCTCGACCACGTTATGTAGCACTGGTCCTAGCACACAATAGCCTTTTTTGTCGCAGGTAAGCTCGTCGTTCGGTGAGATTGTCTGGTCAAAAACGCCCAGCATTGCCACGGCTCCAGTGTCTCCGGATCGGTTCTTGAAACGCTTAACACACGTGGCGGTGGTCAGGACATGGAGCTCGTTTAGGATGACAACGCAGCATTTCAGATTCACGTGGTTGTTGCCTGGAAAAATTTTAGATATTAAGAAACTAATCATAAGGCTTCCAGAAATCGATTCTTAGCAAGAACCTCCACTAGAGCACAAATATTTAGAAGAAATATGGATATTGTAGCTTTAGTGGATTGGGTTCTTCAAAGGTTCTTAAAATTTTAGGGAGAGTTTTATATAACCTCATAAAAAGACCTAAAAATTTCCATTAAATCTAGAAAAATCCTTCCTGAATTTTTACCAAAGGTGACCCCGCCTTTGTTTTAAGAAATTTTTTTTTAAAAAGGCACCTTTAAAACAAGGAAAAATATTTC
Organism: Drosophila mimetica; assembly: GCA_037075245.1. Lineage (NCBI taxonomy): Eukaryota > Metazoa > Arthropoda > Insecta > Diptera > Drosophilidae > Drosophila > Drosophila mimetica. The sequence goes on from JBAMCH010000023.1 coordinate 14,041,633, forward strand.
TTAAAACTAGAAATGTAATTCTTGTTCTCAGGGCGGTTTCTCCCTCTTGTTTGAAGAAAATACATTTCATAAAACCAGAAATGTTCTTCTAGAAAAACGCCCTTAAAACAAGAAAAAATTATTCTTGTTCCAAGAAAGAATATTTCTTCAATTTTCAGCAGTGGAATCACTGTCATGGTCAGCAGTTACCATGCAAGGAGAACTAGAACTGGTTGGGAATTATTTTTCGCCAAAGCGGAAAAAGATTGATAAAACAAGAAACAAAATTCTAATTTTAAAGGTAGCTTTTTCCGGAATTCAAAAGCGACTTCGCCATTAAAAACGTAGCCAATTTTTTTGTCAGAGACAGCCCAAAAAAATAACGAATTTAAAAAAGAAAAAGAAAAATTCTTTCTTGAAATGTTGTATCATGAAATAATATCTATATTTAAAACATTATATTATTTTCTAAAAACAAGAAATATTAAAAAAAAAAAGGTCTGACCGATTCAAAGGCGAGATTTCTAAAATTGCGAAAGAAATTTTTATGAGTGTACATGTTTAGACTATAAGTGGCTATTTAAAAAATAGCTAATTAATAATCATAGACTCACCCTGTCGCTCCATCAGAATGCCTACCCAGGAATTTTCGTTGGGCTGCATGTATTGTGTTGTAGTGACCAATAATCCCTCCTCCAGACTGCCGCACTGGGGATCTGACATTGCCAAGGCTGCCATTTCAAAGAGCATGTAAAATGGGATAGTAAACATTTCAACAATCATGTTTCCACTTACCCCCTAGATAAGCCAGAATTAAAAGCTGAACAAGTATTCCGCTCATGTCGATTTGCGCTAACGTCTCATGGGTGACTAAAAGCTTTTTCCCAGATTAATACACGACATCAAGTCGAGCTTAGTTAAGTTTATTGCAAAAAAATCCCACTGTCTGGCAGCCAGAGTTGCAGATTCCAGTTCCACTTGAAGTTACGTGCGGTGACGCTGCTCGGAAATCGATAGAATATTATTCCCAATAGCTTAAAATTACTGGCAATTATCAGGACCTTCATTATATAGCCATTAGGCGCTTGAAGTCTCCCTTTGGGCCCTCAGACAGGCATTGGCCGACGACCGCCCACAACTAGGCTGAATAATTAATGTTTCAATTAGAATACTTTTATCGAAGGCAAACACAAGGCGCTCGTTGGGATGCGAAGGTGAAGGTGACACCGCAGGACCTTGTAACTCATCCGGCTCAAAGGCAGGGGGCTCTGGATTTAACACTCTGCTTAAAATGCTTACAAATTGCCCGGCCAGATCCGGTTGGCGGTTTATTGTCCACTCAACTTGACCTGCTTGAGCTGGGGCGTTCATAATTCGCATTGTTATGAGCACAGCCCCCCTCGCCATCCCCCGGCGGCCATCCATCCAATCAATGGGCTCCTAGTCGGGTCTGGACTTTAATGAACGACTGGTTGGTTGGTCATTCGGCGCTGCTCGTAAAACTTGGCTGCCCTAGCCTTGAGTTTGGCCTAGGCCAGTTTAGTTTTCCCCCCTGCCTTTGGTAAAAAAGGAAATGGCAAAGAGAGGCCCATGCAAATTGCTCGGACCTCGAGCAAACTGCGTGGGCTTTGGGTGCGCCTTTCGCTTGTAAAGGGTCGAGAAATGGCCTCCCATTTGCGTGTTCCTCAATCTTTAATCGCTGGGAGCACGTGAGCAGCTCGGCTGAGGCTCAGGCTGTGGTGCAGGGATGGCAAATGGCTGCCCGAATCGAACTGAATCATTGATTAGGTCTCAAGGCTCGAAGAGTCTAGCTTACTTTAAAATGTAAACTTAAATATGCTCGAACTTTAAGCCACCATTTTTAATGTAGGATGTCTTAAGGGAAAAAATTTTTTTGTTTATATGTCTATTATTTTTTTAAGAGTGAATCTTTGTGAAGGCTTTGATATATGTTAAAGTTTCTTTATGTAAACGTGTACATTTTTTATTTTATAGAAGACATTCTTTTTTTAATGTAGGATGTCTTAAGGGAAAATATTTTTGTTTATATGTCTATTATTTTTTTAAGAGTGAATCTTTGTGAAGGCTTTGATATATGTTAAAGTTTCTTTATGTAAACGTGTACATTTTTTATTTTATAGAAGACATTCTTTTTTATATTTTTCAGGATCGGACCACTATGAGCGACTTAGGAGCCCGGTAATGATGATAGCATGACGCGCGACGGCGAAATTCCAGCCATTTTCAATCCGAAACGGGTGCGCACTCCTTCCGTGGTGGTCACCGGCGACTCGTCGACGAATGGCCCGTACAACAACAACACCAACACCGGAGGCGGAGCCAGCAGCAGCTCAGCCGTCGCTCCCGGAGGCCAGTCTGCTCAGAATGGCAGCGGCACTGGGGCAACGGGGAGCTGCGGCTTCAGCAACGTGCTCACCTCGAGCAACCCGCAAATAACCCACCAAGACTCGATCTCTTCGAGCCAACAGGACCCCAATGAGGTGATCATCATACCGGCGGACACGCCCACCAGTGCACCGGGTAGTCACGGTGCAGGACACCACTTTGGCGGAGGCGGCGGGGACTCCAGCGACACGCAGACGGAGCAGCAGCAGGCCAATGGCCATGGTGAGGAGCCAGAGCTGCGATTCCGGAAGCTGCAGGCCTGCAAGGAGTCCTGCTGCTCCGAACTGGCCCGCAAGGTGAGGAGGATTTCGTTAATCTATACCATTCCATACCAAGAAATCGAAAGTAATACCATTTTAATAATAATAAACAAGGATCCTAACCTTATCATAAAAACATTGCATACTTTTCTGCAACAAAAGCTGCCATATCTCCATTAAGCTTCCTTCCCTATAAGAAATTACCTCTTAAATATGCACTAAATTTGGAAACCTAAGCTTTTAATTAAGTGTTAAGAGACCTTATACCACTTGATATTATGATGAATTGAATGCCATTGTTGTTATTATGGAGTTTATTGCCCAGCATAAATTACATTGAAATGTGGTACTAACCATTTTATGTTCATGCTATGCTGCAGATGTACTTCGGCGTGTGCGTGACCATTCTGATGACCGCCTCGTGGGTGGGGGCCACCCACTGCATTAAGTACATGTACAAGTACCGTGCTCCGTACGACGACTTGCTGAACGACGACCAGGACACGTCCTCGAGCCGTGCGGACCTGAGCACGGAACTGGAGGACATCCTGGCCATCAGCGACTCGTCGCTGCACCACGTCGAGGACGCCACCGAGATGTTCAACATACCACCGCGCCAGCCGGTCTACTTCAGCGCCCCCTTCTTCGCCGCCTGGTTCTTCACCAACTTCTCGCTGCTCTTCTTCCCCATCTACATCCTGGGTCTGGTCTCCACGCGCAAGTGCGAGAAGCTGAGTGATATTCTTGGCGATGTGTTGCGCGGATTCCGGGAGCGCGGTTTCACAGTGGGTGAGTTGGCTGATGGGGATTCATTGCACCTTGAGTATGTAGTTTTAACTGGCTCTTTAACCCACAGGTCGCTTCCTCAATCGCTGCCTCTGTTTCTGCATTTTGTGGCTGGTCACCACCTACCTGTACACACTCTCCCTGCACGTCCTCTATGCCACGGATGCCCTGGCCCTGTTCGCCACCAACGTGGCCTGCGTGTACCTCCTATCCTGGGTTATCCTGCACGAGCAGTTCGTGGGCGTGAGAGTGAGTTTTGAACCAACAAATTCAGAAAGTACTACTATAAAACAGGGAAAATAAATTAAATATTATCTAGAAGGTTATAATACCACCAATTCAGGATTACAATTACAAATAATATTCAAAAACAGTTTCAAAAATTCGCCATTGGTATCAAATCCATGATTAATAGAAAATTAATAACTTCAAATATAATTTCTTTTATTAACTAATGATCCTACGAACAGAAAATAGTGTTTATTTTTTGTCAAGAAATCTTTTCAATGACTAGAAACATCTAAAATAATCTTAGAATGGACTTAGATAACCGTATACTTGGTATTCATTAGCTTCGCCTTCATCGCGATCTCCTGCTCCTTTTCCTTCTCAACGATTTTAACCACATCACCGATTACTTTGCTGTCCACCATTCTCAGTGGCTTGCCGTTCTCCATAATGGCCAGCTCCAGGTGGTTTTGGCCCGACTGGGCGACTTCGAGGAGCGCCCTTATGGCCAATTTAATGGTTCCCCAATTGGTGCTTACTTCTTGCTCGTTATAGGCCTTCTCGAAGAACTCGCGCACAGTGTTTGCCGAGCGGCCACAGGCATTCGCCTTGTATTCGTAGAAAATCCCAGATGGTTCAGTTTGAAACAGGCGGGCAGAACCATTGGCATCGTAGCCGCCAATGAGACAGGATATCCCGAAGGGACGGCGGCCATTACTCTGCGTGTACTTCTGCTTGAGCTGGGCAATGTGCCTGGTAATATACTCCACGGTCACCGCATTCTCGAAGTTAAGCCGATGGCTCTGGCACTCCACCTGGGCGCGATTTATCAGGATGCGTGCATCGGCTGTTAGGCCAGCGAAAGCCATTCCCACGTGGTGATCCAGGATGTTAATCTTGCGCACCGTGCGATCCTCCTGCAGCTTGGCCACCAAGTTCTTTTCCGCGCCCAGCACCACACAGTTGGCACCGCGTACGCCGACCGCCGTCGAGCCCTTGCGAACCGCTTCCTGGGCGTACTCCACCTGCAACAGGTGACCATCCGGCGAGAATATGGTCACAGCTCGATCGTAGCCAGAGGACATCTTTTAAATTATTTTTAGACTGATTATTTCTCCTTAACCAGGCAATGTTTGAGTGATTTTGAATTCATAGGCCTTCTGATTGTGTTTTTTAATTTTCAAGAATTTGTAAAAATTAAAATATTGAATATATATAATTATTATAAATATAACAACTTAATTTAAGTTTATTTAGACATATTTGTAATGTTTCTCATTATTAACCGAATTTATTTAATCACCCAGAGGGTTGTTATAAATATATAGATTGCTATCAACAAGTAAATTTGATTATATTTTTAAGTAACTATTTTAAAATTTATGTTATAAACTATTCAAACCCTAGTAAAACTTACCCATTTATTGCAGATCGTGGCCATTATCCTCTGCGACACGGGAATAGCGTTACTGGCCTACATGGACGGCATCACGGAAAGCCGAACCCTGAGCGGCGTCGTTTTGGCCACGTTGGCCGGAGCCGGCTATGCCGTGTTTAGGGTGAGTACCCCCACCCCCGCCCTGCGATGCCCTGCTTTCCCGGGCATTCGTGTGCTGGCCATGTCGTGCTCATGTTGGCCTGTCGCATTTTTCCAGGTTATGTTCCGCAAGGTGATGGGCGATCCGCCGGTGAGCCAAATCGCCTTCATATTCACCGCCCTCGGCTTCCTCAACGCCCTGCTGCTGTGGCCCGTGGTGCTGGGACTCTACCTGACTGGCACGGAAAGCCTCACATCGGAGAGCATACCCTGGAACCTGCTGTTTGCGGCGAGCCTCCTGCTCCTCGGTAGGACCACCCAACTCTGATCCTCCTGCATTCGCTGGGCCGTTAACTTTTATCGGTGTAATTAATTTTGATTGCAGTTTTCCACGTTCTGATGCAGTTCAGTGCCGCCGTAACGTACAACATGTTTGTGACATTGGGTCTGATTACCGCTGTGCCCGTTTCTGGTGGTACGTACACACGGGCGAGCTCCTTCCTGGGGTTACACGGGGCTGGTCGGGACACTTGGGTTAACCTCTTTTCGCTTGAGGGATTCCGTGACTGTAAATTGTTTTAAATTGTAATATTAAAACCAAGCACTCATGTGGGGCACGTAAGAACATTTGATCTTTGTAGTGGGGGCATTGCGACATAAATCGTTACAATAGTGTAGCGTTTGTTCAGAAAGTTATTATATTTGGGATAGTAACTTTTAGGAAAGTAGTTTAATGACTTTTAAAGGAGTTTCTGATTTTTATTTAATTCTTATAAAAATGTTTATGAGAAAAATCCTAATTATACATTTAATTCGATCCCCTAGCACTCGATGTCATCCTGTACAGCGCAAACTTTGCGGGCATGAAGCTGGCCGGAGTCATTCTGATTGGCATTGGATTTTTCCTCGTTATGTTCCCCGCCAACTGGCCAGACTATATAACGCGATTGTTGCGGTAAGTGGGAAATATTTCTCGTACTTACTCATATTGCTAAGAATAATTGTTATGCAATTAATATGCTAATTTTCTTTGTCAGAGTAAAAGACTCGTGCGTGTTTGTTTCGAATATTTTACGGCTTCAGTTCATTTCGGTTTTATATATTTTCTTAGTATATTATTTTGGGATTTTATTTTGGAATTTATTATTTCATGTTGTTGCTACTCTGTAGCCATTAATGACTAAAGCAAACGTTAAAATAAATCATCGAAAACAATTAAAAATTCTACTCATGTTTGATTTTAATAAAAAACGCTGTTAATTTCCTGTATACTCACATAAACTATATATTTAATTTTATATAAACAAACATCTTGCAGAAAGAGCGTTCGTGCCATACTCCGCTACCAATGTTGTTGTGAATTAGCCGAAATTCGCTATGCCCATTCGGTAGGCCAAAAACACAAGCTAAGCCAAAAACCCAAAACCAAAATCAAATACGAATACGATTACAATACCAAATCCTTGATTCAAGACACCATTAGATATAAATTAGAACCGTAGGCATCCTGAAAGATAAAAAAAAAACCTTCCAACTGAACTTGAACTTAACCTTGAACTTGACTTGATGATAATGCTAATATGATAAGTAACAGAAACTTGGCAGATTTTTTACTGAATACAACAACAAAAACTTCTAAGCTATCTATATAGGTATATGAACACAAATATATAACCCACAAGCAACAACTACAACACTTTGGCTTCCAACTTTGCGCTCACCCTTGTTGAAAGAAATATCTAGACATGTGTATCTAACTGTTACTACCTATATATACTTGCCCTTATGTACACCCAATTAACCATATACCGAAATATACCTCTACACACATTTTACGAACATATATCTATATATCGTTACCGTTAAATAAAGCCGTTTTACCGACACTAACTACTTCGGCTGTTGTGCAATTGGTTGACAATCCCATCTCGTTGTTGTTCTTAACGTTTTCTTTGGCGCTGCCGTTACCATAAATGTACTTATACTTATTGTTGTTGATACTTTTGATGATTTCGTTTCGTTTCGGCATATCAGCAACCCCAAAACCATATATGTATGACCCATGTACCTCAGAAGCCGAGGTATAACCATACCCGAACTCAGTGCCAATCTTTTATTTTGCCCATTTGTGTAAGATATATCCTTGTATCTGGATGTTGGTTGCTGGTGCCGAGGTTCTATTAATGTAGTAGTTCCCACACCTGAACAATACACACCCACCTAAACACACACACACCCACCTCAACGTACATATATGTAGTTTGAGTTTCGCTGGTGTTGCGAAAGTTTCCATTTCAAGATCCATGCAGAACTCCAAGAATATGGATGCTGGTGATTATGATAATGATGATGATTTGTTTGGCTGATTGTTGTGTGACCTCTACTGAATTGCAGCTTCTTGTAATTGGGTTAAATCTATTGACTTGGCCATAACCTGTTCGTGTAAATAAATTCGATTTTTGGTTATTTGTTCTTTAGTTACTCAAACTGTCTGCACCTAGAGAGGAGAGCGCAAGTTACCATAGATGTTTTGCCGATGTTAAGTCGCAGCATGAACGAATTTACCCATGCTGGGCATCTAAGTCCCCATCGATCCAAGTAATATCGTTTATCCATTATCATTTTCCCTGAGACCCTGTCAGGATATGCTACCGGCCACAGAGAGAAACCAAATATGAAATACAAAGACCCGACCTTTAAAATCGATTAAATCCTAAATAATGATATACATTAAAATGCATTCTAATTGTTACCGATTGGCATGTTTGAACCGACCTTCGTTTTCTCTTCGTTTTCATTTCGAATTGAGCGTTTTTCGTTTTCCAAACTGATCTTCTCTTGAGTTCCACCTTTATTTCTGTGCGATCTGTCTGCCTAACTTTAAATTCTTCAAGCTCTACTCTATGCTATATACTCTACCTACTTCTTATATATATAAAAAACGTGTCGACATTTCTCAATTGTCTTTTTGCAGAAGCATCATAATGCTGGGTCACAATGCGAGGTGAGTTTCGAGTTTAGGCCGAGCTAAGAATTGAATATGTTTCTTGTACAACCTAAGCATAAACAACACGGTGCCCGAAATCTGAAAGAAGGGTTTTTCGTTATTATACCATATAGGAATACCTTACTCTAAATACCCAGCCCATATACCGAGACAAGCAATCAACAAACTTACTAATATATTTATCCAAATCCAACTGTAAGCGAAGTATGTTTTTTTCATTCGATTTCGTTCTAATCCTTAGTCAACTCTTGCCTAGACTTTTGATAATTCGGGTTTGATTTGGTTTCGTTTGGTTTGTGAGGGATTGCAAGTGATTCTCCTAACCTTACCTCTCGCATCTACGTTTTGATTTCCATATTCCTTTCGTAAGCTAATCCGAGTAACAGTTGATAGCCTTTGGTTAATAAGTACAGTACGACCGTGTAGTCTCGGTCTGCCAGATTTCGGTTAACTCTTCTTTTGGCCCAGTGCTAAGGTAAGTCGATCCGAGGGTCCTGCATTGCCCACCGCCAGCTAAAGTCACCTCACATAATGGGTATCGATCCGATGCCGAACGACAGACTCACCCAAATCACCCAAAATCCAACCACCCACCCACTCACTTTCGGAGCCACCGGAGTAGAAGCAATGATCATGATCTTCCGTTGAACAGTTTCTTGTATGATATTCTTTTTGGAGGCCATTTGAAAGCAAAATGCTGGCTGTAAACGATGCAGCGGAAGACAGATACACACAAAAAACATTCGATACGAAACGTAGGTCAATTTTACATCTTTTAAGATCAATTTTAACTTGATATGGACCCGTGTAAAATTGATATGGTCGAAATGTAAACATCATGTTGGAAGTACGTCAGTTCGAATTTCGAATCTGTCTTTCTCGTTTCAACTCACGTCATTTTGCTCTCCATATGGCGTATTGCTCTCGAAGTGAGAGAGTCTCCGAGAGAGAAAGTTCGGCAAAATGACCTTAATTAATGTAAATTGGATGAGTATTTCATGTAAAAACGATGTGGGTATAAATTACATGCCATTTACATTGGCCATATCGAATTTACGGGAACATGCTTTTTTTTTGTGTGTACAAAGTCCTGCTGTATCGTTTACAGTCAACGTGAAGAGAACTATCAGCTCTCTAGCAGTAGAATCTCCTGATTTGTATATAGTAACACCGCTAATCTGTACTATTGCTTCTTTTTCTTCTTGTTTTTCTTCTTCACCTCTGCCACAACCTGCCTATCTCTATTTCTCTCTCTCTGTGTGTTTCTCTGGACTATCTCCTCTTCTCGAACTGTTCTCTCTCTCTTTCTTCACACACCTACACACACCTCAACACACACACTTTACTGAACGGGACGTGGCCAAATTGATTTAACTCCATACAAAAAATACACCGCAAAAAACGTTTGAACATGACCACACATATAAACCATGTAGCGGTAGGCCAGCGCTTTGTAAACGAGATGCTATAGTCACGGGACCGTCCACCAGATATGCGCAGCGGCACATCACGCGCACGCACCACATAAGCTAAGAGTTTTGGACAAGTCACTAAATTGTACAGAAAACAACAAAAAAAAAAAAAAACAGAACAAGACAAGATATATTTTGTAAAAAGATTTTCGAAAAAAAAAATGTACCAAAATCCAAAGAAAAACTCTGAAACTCAAATGCACCACTTGCCAGAACGGGGTAAGTACGAGACTTGATTTAATCGCTAGCGATAAGTACGAAACCAAGGTACAGTTGCCACTCGTAGAGATAGTACCATAACGGGCATCATCATGATTTTTATACTTTTATCCTTTTTCGACATCCCTTCAAGTTATGCGTTCTCTTTCTATCTCCCCTATCTCTCTCTCTATCGCTCCTTCTGTCTGGACTCTTTTTGGATTTTCGACTCACAGATCGCAGCATATATATGCTACCCATTACAAACACAATCGAAAGTATTATGCGGTCAAGACCGACTCATATGTCGTTTGAGCCAATCGCATGAATGAAACCAATAAAAAACCGGCGTGTGGCTTCCGACTGTTTTTGCTTAGGCCCCCGGCCCCCGGCCACTGCCACGCCCACGCAACTCCCCCGAAAACCCAAAAAGTCTTTACAACTGTTATGCGACTGTTAAGAACACACTTTTGTACCAAACTACGTTAAGTAACATTCAAGTTTCCGACTGAGGAACTCAAAACGGTCGAACGGTGAGAGTCCCATAAGTTTGTTTTTGATCAGCTCTTAGAATCACTAGCTTCACCATCAAATCCTTCCATGTACAGCTCACCAGATCACCAATCCCTACTTCCCCTATATATCTATTCAATTTTCGAAAAGTCTTTAAAACTTGTTTTTAAGTTTCGTTTGCTTTGTAATGTTTACAGCTTGCCTATGTTGTTGAGAAGTATCTTTGCTAATCAAGCTACTTATGAACTTTGGAGAGCACAGCTTAATGTAACTATTTTCGGCACCCGTAACTTAACCCCTGCTTAACCCCCACACACACACCAACAACCACACACACACAGAACCACACACGATAAATTTGTATATAACAAACACAGAACATCAGTAAAAAATCAGTAAAAAGTCTTAGCGCTTAGGCTATTGTATCTATGCACTGCAGACACGAGATCCCATCCCGGGGAGTCCTGTTCCCCTGCAGTGCCTAGTCCCAAAAGATATAGTCATGCAAGCGCTTACTCTATGTAAATGTGAGTGTATGTAGCGCCCTAGAGTTGAACACCTAAGAAATATAATGCCTAGAAAGTAAACCAAACTAATGCCAAAACAGAAGAGAACTTTAATTAGATAGCCAGTCCGGCAGATACTAACATGTAACACTTTGTCTTTACCACCTACCCCCCCCAAAAAAAAAAAAAAAACCAACCCTCTCTCCAAATACAAACTCTAGATGGGGTCGCGGCCCTCGGAGCGGTACTTCAACAGGTCAGCATCCCACCATTATCGACTATCGGACGGGATACATAAGGTCCCATCTTCGTTCACCCTCTGGCCGTGTGAGATGACTGATCTGTCGCCGACCACCACTGGGTTTCTACATGGCCATGGCGGCGCCAACGCACAGCATCACCAGCAACTTTTGCACCACCAACAGCAGCATCCGCATTCGCATCCGCATCAGCAGACCCACCAGCAGCACCTCCAGCAGCAATACCACCACCGGCAGCACTCGCTCCACCAGCAGCACCTGCAGCGCCAGCACTCGCACACCTCGCTGACCAAGATCCACCGCCAGAGCAGCAGCCACAGTGTCCACGGTGGTGCCGGCCGACCGGAGCACCATCGCTCCACCACCACCGGAGCCACCGGGCGGCTCTTCTCCTACTTTGGCAACGAGCAGGAGCACGAGCGCAAAAAGTCGGAGACGTCCTTCTTCAATCTCGGCTTCCGGCGCAAGTCCACCGTGGTCTACTACGCCCCGTCGGACTGATGAGGCAGCATATCAAGAGCACATAAGCAAGAGCATACAATCAGATATTATTAGTGGAACAGATCGGTCATATTTTACGTGTCTCATTATTATATCATAATTATTGTCGTCGTTGTTGTTGATGTAAAGGTTCAATCGGATCGCATGCAGTTACAATTTTGCTCAAATGTAACACACATTTAAAGGCTACAGTTACAGCTACAGAAACAGATTACAGATACAGATACAGATAAAGCACCAGCACGGGGATTAGAGTCTCCCACAGCTACAGTCAAACGAATCCATGCCCCTGCCTCGCCTTGAATCTCAATGTCAGGATACCCAGGAAACCCAATGAAGAGAGCCCGCGAATCGAGCTCAAAAGTGCCCCGAAAGTTAACTATATACGGTTATAATTTAATACTCATAATTATTACGAAATTGTGTAAGGAATCGAAGCCAATTGTTTTAGCAATTATATACATTAATTATAAAGGCAATGAATAGTCAAATATTTTAAAGTGGATTCACTCAATGGCACACCTTAAGAAGGGAAAGATAACGAATAAAACGAACAAGAAAATCCAAGTTATTTAAGGCAAATAGTTGATAGACGTCACCGAGAAAAATTCAATGTTCACCCGGCTAGGAAACAACCCATTAAACTGTAAGCTCATCTAGCGACTAGATCCAAATGGTTTTTCATTTAAACTAAACGTTAGCGTTAACTGTGGATCGGACTTTTGTTAAAGATTTTTAGTTGAACGTGAACTGAATGTGAACCGAGTCAAAAACGAATCGAAGTATTAGTATTTTTTAAATGTTTATGTGTTGTTCGTAATTTGTAATTGAACGTGTTGTAGAGTCGAAATAAATCAACGAGGATATACTGCGGCCGCCTCTCGTTTGAACCGATCTGGGAATCCCCCAAAATGGATAATTCAGATTCGAGTTGTCGCCTGTTATATGAACTAAGTTGTGTAGCCACATCCAATAATTGATTTGTGATAGTTTTTAACAAATGTTTGATAACCAACTGCATACACTACATACTTTTACCTACCCGCCCCCCGAAAAGAGAGGCAATGGTATAGGGGATGTATTTAGAACACACGAAAACCGAACACGAAATAAAAAGTTAATTAACAACTGAACACTTGGAATTTTCTTGATTTTTAAGGGGAACAGGATCAGCAGGCCGAGGGTTACTGTTCATTAGTCCAAAAAATTGTCAATGCTACGAGAGTGAAAAATTTCTCAGTATTAAGACATCAACCATTCTGAATAAATCCCCCTCCAAAAATTTGTTAAAATTCTAAAAGGATCAAAAAATAAGTCAAAGTCCAAATTAGAAATTATTCTTAATATTTCGTAGATTGGACAGCCGACTGAAATCGAATCGATAGCGGGAAACCAATTCAAATCGAGCCGAGCAGTCGAGTGATCGCGAATATATCTAAGATCAAGAAATTGGAGGAGAATTTGCGGCGCTCGGCGGCCTGACGGGCGGCGTAAATACATCTTGGAGTTCCAAGATATTTTATATTCTGTTTTTGTTCATTCAAATATCACTGACCGTGATATAATTTCGCACTTTTATAAAAGCCGAAAAATTCAAGCATCGGATTTTGATTTGTGCTCTTCGATTGTAATACATGAAAATTGCAAAGCGTGTCGAAAAATTCACATCCTGACAAAAACTTACATCGGGAGCGGAAGGCCATTAAATTCGACAAACGTTGGGGACACTCGCAGGCAAAATGAATAAGTTTGGTAAGTGGATTGTTTTACTATAAAATCATATATTTGAACATTGTGTATATGTATTGCTTTAGAATTATTAGACACTTAAACTCTACATATTAGGCTACAAAAGAATGTTGTAAAAGTTGGACGATTTTTCTCAAGGCACTTAACATTAAAATAGATAATAATACAAAATAGACTTGGACGGACGTTCGATATAGTCTGTGTGATATTAAAAATATTCGAGTTCGAACACTTAATTCAGTTTTAAGGCACAATTTACACTTTTGATTGCTACTTTTGTTTCTTTGTACTGACTTACAAATCTATTGCGGAATGTCAAGGGGACAAGACAACCAAAAACAAAACGAATAGCGGACACGGTCGGCCACTCGAACGAGTTTCCGCAGACGCGGGCATTTTTCCAAATGGAAATGGAGGAGTTGCCCGAATGCTGAGACAGTTACTGCCCACCGCTGCTGGCCTGAAATGACTATGAAAAATGTGTGAAAAAGATTTTTTGTGCCCCTGTCCAGCTACCTATGGCTATAAAATTTTTAATGAAAAAAGCTGGAGATTTCTTTTTTGCCCTGGTAGGAGACCAAGTGGCTGATAAACTGGTTCCTGCGGCGCATAGAAAAAGTTCTCAGGGTACAGATAATAAAAATTCAAGCGCATATGATAATCAAGGCGCAAAAAACAAAAAGCGGAAAAAACGCCACAGCGGCAGCAGCATCGGCATCGGCATATATATTTAATTCAGGCAAAAAATCGCAGCCAACGGACCATCGACGATTTAATATAAGAAAAACACCACGGCAGGCGTTGAACTTTTTTTGTGTGCCATCCGTTGGTAGGAAAAAAAGGTGTGCGTGCGGCACAAACAACCCTCGGCTTGGACCTGGACGACCTCCCCGATGGGTGTAGGTACGACTGGGCCTAACTGGGTTCCGATGTTAACAGGTTTGCGATCGCCGCACACACGCACACACAGCTGTGCGACTTCACGGACATTAGAGAGGATCTCCGAAGGAGAAAAAGACGAGCTACAGCTACACGGCATTTCCGTAATCTGAGCGCAGTAGGCGCGGCTGTTTGCGCTTTTCTGCCGACGCTGCCGCTGCCGCTGCCGCTTCTGCTGCTGCTCCTACCGCCTTTGATAGAAATGACAAATAACCAGATTCATTGTAATAGATTATGTCTACAACTTAATCGCCTTGCAGATAAATGATGACAATGTTCAAAGGGAGCAACGGCGGAGAGATGGGCTGGCAGCTCGTTTTGTTTTTGGGTGTCAATTTTGTGTCTGTGTTGCTTTGTAGTTATATCTTTTGTGGAGAGATTTGATGTGAGTTTCGTTTTGGACGGAAGTTTGCGTTAGTTATTTGGCGTGCGGCTGCTTAACTAAATCTATACAGCAGGGTGAGTGTGAGCCCGATCAGGGCGACCACAAGTCCCAAAGCGGATTGCAGACCCGCAGCGCCGGCCAATCGGCACTTGAACATATCGTAGCGGGTCTCGACATCAGCCACGATATTTTGATACTCGGCCTCCACCAGCTGGCCGTCATAGTAGGTGATCAGATCCTCGAAAGGATACTCGTAGCCCTGCAGGCACTCGCACTTGTAGCCTCCGGTTTCATAGCCACGACCCATGATGGGAACGCACTGTAAGAAAGGAATCATTATATCAGAATTGGTTCATCAGTTGTGGTTTCTGAGTAGTTTCACAGATATGTACTCACGTAGGAGGACTGCTCGTCGCACTTGTGCGTGTTCTTATAGGCATTTGGCTCATAGTACCAGTCCGGGCATTGGTTGATGTCCAGCTGCATCATGTCCATGGAGACAGCTACCACACCCCTGCGCAAGGCAAACAAATTAGTCAGTTTAATTGCTCCCATTTGCATCACAATGCCAGAAGTCACAAGTCAGAAGTTAGGTCTTGTCAACACTCCAAAATTAGACAATCAAGCCAAAACATTTGCATGTGAATGAAACTCGGATAGGAATTAGAAGTGGGACTGTGCCCTAAAAAGGGGTTTGAGCGGCCCGCGACGGCGGCACGCAGCGGACCGGCCCAACAAGTCTCACGATCTCAACCCAACCCCTATTCCACATTATCCCCTATCTACTCACTTGAATTCCAGCTTGACTTTGAGGCTGTCCCAGCCGAAGAAGGGCACCGCATAGGTCACCAGCCACTTCTTCACGTAGCCGTCGCAATCGAACTGCGGCTGAGTCCAGTAGCCGTGCTTGATGTTGGCCGCCCTGTACGAATTGGGGTAGTGCTCGTACTTCTGTTGGTATTCACCTGTCTCGTTGTGCCGGATCTTGATCTTCATGTAGAAGGTCTCCAGGTCGTCGAAGTTGGTGTTCCACCGCTGCTTGAGGAACTTGAAGTACTTCTTCTCCGTGTACAGTTCGTGGGTCTTGTTGAGACGCGCCAGGTCCTCCACCTTGAACTTCCGTGTGTTGAGCTCCGTTTTGTAGGCATAGGGTGCGAAGTATGTGCGGTTTGTGAACTTGTTGCGCTCCCAGAGCATTGTGGCGGACCAAACCTTGCTGTCGCCCAGGACAATGGCCAGTGTCTCGCCGATCATTTGATCCTCCGTCAGCGGTTTGTCGGCCACACGTTTGCCCGAGTACACTTCGTTGGGATCGGATACCTGCCAGGGGGAGAATCGGGTTTTAGTTTGCATTTTGGGGAGTCGTTTTTTGGGTTTTGGGAAACTGAAGAGTTTCCCCCCGCCGCTTTTCAATGCTAACAACTTGTGCAAATATGGACACAGAGAGCGAGCTCTGAAAGGAGACTCTCATCCCCATAATTTCCCTAGGTTTTCGTTGCTGCTGCTGCTGCTGTGGCTGGCCTTTAATGAAGACGACGCCTTGTGGCGAACCCGTTTTTCGTGTCCTCGGCGCTCAAACTAATGAATTTAGCATTTGGTAATGGTTTGACACTGAATATTTAATTCACGCCGTGCGGCTGGCAACTCGGATCGCCAAATAGTAAGAGAAGAATCAGCAGCAGCAGCAGCGGTAAAAACCGAGAAACTGGCATTGCAGGAAATTCGAGGAAGTTGAATTACGCGTGGAAAATTATAATTTACACTTGAGAAGTTTTCAAGAGCCGTCGTCGAAGGCTCTTAATAGGTGTCGGGTTATCAATTATTGCTCTTCATTTAGCGTGAAGGCGATGGGAATCGTTTGCTCTGAATCCTCTGCTTACCTGCAGGAAGGCGCTAATAAAGTTGGCCAGTCGCACGGCCATCTTGGCTTCGTTCTCGAACTGCTCCTTGGCGCCGAAGCTGACATCGCCGCGCAAAATCAGATCCTGCGGATGGAAGCTGTCAAGGGGAGAACATAATTGATCAGCATATTGAAGTGACCTTGGTCAGGCAAGTTTGTCTTACTTCTTGCAAGTGCGATAGTTGACTCCATGGATGTACTTAAGGGCCTGGTCAATATTCAAATGCTCCGCATGCAGAGACCTCGAGCCGGTGGTGTAGTTGCGATATTCCGGGTGGCGGTCCAAATATTTTTGGCGAATGTGGTAGGGGGCCTTCTCCCACTGAATGGGAAGCTTTTGGATCCCTATAAAAACAAGAGCAGTTAATTAAGGGTCTCTAAAATAATGATGAACTAAACCTACAGCCAATCTTGAGACAGTCGTACTCGTTGTAGTACTGCTCCGCCGAGGCCCGCTCCACAATCTCGCCAAGATAGGGTCTCCGCACAACGTTAGGCAGTCGCCAACCTGGTTTACAGCGACACTGGTAGCCACCGCGCCTAAAGCCCCAACCGTGAAGTGGTTCACACTCTGTGGTCTCCTTTTTACACCGCGCCGTGTCTGCAAAGTGATTCGGTCCTTTGTTGCCCTCGCCTAAAGGACACTGATTAATGTCTATGCGCTCAAAGTCCATCTCAAGCACCGAAACAGCAGTGTATCTGAGGAGGATTAAGGGGATTAGAAATTAGGAACTCAGGGAATAAGATAGCCTGTATACAATACTTACTTGGGGTATTCAATGTGCCTAAACTGGGTGTGTCGGGGGTAGATATCAGCAATGGGCACAACGGCGGCCACCAGCCACTTGTTGGACCTGCCACAATCGAAGTACGGCCGGGTGAACTTTATGGGACCGGGGTTCTCCTCAGAGCCCGGCGGTCCATGGAATGTGTACGTTTCATTCGTGTTGTTCGCATAGCGAATCTCCACCTGGTAGGTGATCTTCGTGTCGTGCCGTCCCTCCACATTGTCCGGTAGCCAGGCGCGGTACCATTCGTTGATCTTGTACAGGTCGTGGGTGTAGTCCTTGGATATAGATTCCGGAGGATGGGCGCCCAGATCCTGGACATCGAAGGTGTTCCACGTGGATATCTTCTGCAGATGGATGGGGTCGTTGAAGTCGTCCAGCCGGAAGGTTCGTGGCCCGAACCGCGGGAAGGTCTTGTTGAAGAAGCCGCGGTATGAAGAGCTGTACGAGCTGTTGGGCGAGAAGTAGACGGCCGAGGCGTTGATGTGCGGATTGGCGGACACGTCGGCCACGGTGGACAGGAAGTAGTACATCATGCCGGGATCGTAGGTGTCATTGATGGCGGGTCGAATGAATCGCGACTGCAGGATGTAGCTCCAAAAGAAGCTCCTGCTCAGAGCCATGTTCTGGAGATGCAGCAGGGCAGTGCGATTGGGGAACACCGGATTCACGTTGACCTCCTTGATGTCCGGCTTGTGGGACACCGCGTCCAGGGGCATGAACAGGTCCGAGTGGTGCTGGATGGGGCAGTTATCCGCGTTCACCTTGTCGAACTGCCGCTTGATCTCGTCGAAGGCGTCCCTCGCCTGCCACTCGTGCTGGGCGAAAACGCCCACAGCGAGTACCAGCATGAAAAGCAGGTAGCTGCGCCCCAAAATCGACGAGGGGAACATTTTGTCCTTCTCCTATCTCACCCGCGTATTGCGAACCAAACAAGCAGCACTCTTAAGTTAATAAATAAAATAATATAAAAATAAATAATGATAAAATGAGATTCTGGGGCGGGACAACGCCAAGATTCTATTAGTAATAGACAATTTGCTTCACTTGTTGGAACTACGCCCTCAAAGATATCGATATTGATATCGATAGAAAGGTTTGAAGACTACTATTTTTTATAATTTTATAAATGTTAAATATTACAATTGTATTATTTAATTAATTTTAAATGTTTTAAAAATTACTTAAAAGGCTATTTTAAAACATAATCGTTAATATTTCCACTCATATTTACATCGCCTCGAAGAAGCAGTGTTGCAAAGTGTCCGCTTTATGTGGGTGTAGCGGACCGGTTCAGTTATCGATTATCGAACCGGTTGTGCTATCGAACTGGCGGGTCACAAGTGGGGGGAAAGTTCAAAAGTTTATTAAACTGCATTCGAAATAGGCCAAAATTGACAGCAGCAGGCAGTTGGAGCCTGGCCAAAACGGCACATGTGCCAAAGGGGCTGAGCGGAGGTACTAAAATTTGTCGGACGTAAATACTCGTTTTAGTTAGTTTAATGGGAATTTTAGTACGGTAACAGCTTGGACTTGGTTCATTAATTTAATATGGCAAATCTGGCAGGATTTCCACATTGGTTTGAACTACTTCTTCTACCCCAAGATTTTAAATTGGCACGAACAGGGAAGTAGAGAGCCTGTTTCGAGGGGTTATAAGTGTATATCATAAAGAGAATATATTTAAGGGGTTTCAAAATATTTTGTAAATAATATGGAAAATTAAATGATTTTTCTATTATACTTAAAAATATTAAATATGTTCATGTTTTCAGGAATAAATGGATTTCCATTTTAAATAAATGTATTACAAATTAATTACTATATTATACATTTTGAGGGTAATTTTAGGGTTTTAATAATTTAGTTTTAGTATTTTTTGTTAATAATAAATTTAAAAGATTCGTATAAATTTAGCCCCCTTCAAAACCTGGCTACGTCCCTGCTCTGTGACCCTCTTGGGCGACACAACGCCCCTCCTGAATTATTGAATCCTCCTGTGATAGGGATTGAATTAATCCAGATTCGGGTCAGCACCCAGAGCAGCTATTTTGGCAACTTTGCGGCTGTGGTCACAGCTTGTGGCTTTCGTCCCTGGAGCAAGAGCCATTTCCTGGCGCTATCGTTCGGCGTCAATCTGTTGTGGTCGCCCTGCTCCTCATCCTCATCCTGCCATCCCTGCGGCTCCTCATCCTGCTCATCCTTTTCCCTCCTCCTCCGGCTGCCCCCCATGGCTCTTCCTCTGTCGCCACCTGCGCTAAATGACACGAATTAGTGGACAAGCTGGGTGACCCTCCATCCCTGACCCCCTCCCCCTCTCCTCACTCCTCACTCGCATTGCATTGCAGCACTTTCCATTACATTGCTGCGTTCACGTCCTGGCCATTTCGCTTGGGTTATTTATTACACCTGTCGTTTTTGTTTTGCCTTTGTTTTCCCCCGGCTACCTCGTTCTTTTTTTGTTGTTGTTGCATTTGGCCAGTTGGATTACAGGGGGATCCTCTTGGCCGACAAAACTAAAATTCGGCACAAACATAATTTCCAGTTTGTCGACTGACATTTCCGTACGTGTGGGTGTATCTGTGAGCCAATGCATCGGTGTGCGTGTCTGCATCGGTGTGGCATAATGCAGATAAATCTACGCGCCTCCTGCACTGTTTTATTTTGCACGTGGGAATCGCAATATTGCACTAAACAAAATAATTTTTCTTTTAAAGGAATATAAGTTGGAATTTATTAAGATAGGTACTTGAATTATTTTTCACTTTAATTTTAAAAATTTATACCGTACTTATACTGTATATATGTAAATTATAGAAATAATCTACTCATATTGGGTAAAAAAAAAATTTTGAACCAAAAAAAGCTATAAAAATTAAATAAATTTTAAAATAAATAAATTTTAAATGTATGATTATTAGATATTTAATTTTAGTTCCTTAAATATCTTAAATGATTATAAAATTTAATTAAATGTTTAAGATTTATTGGATTTTAATTTTTTTATATATATTGTTTTGTAGTAAGATGCTACTTTATTCTGGGCTCTTTTTAATTTTGGAAAATTATTTCCAAATGGATATTACTCTCTAAAAATTATACAAATTATTTACTTCTAAATACAAATAAAAATAAATTTTATAAAAAAAATTCCGAAACCTAAAAAAATATCTAAAATTTAAGTCCTATACTTATTGGATGCATCATTTTAGTTCTTTAAATATTTTAAGTTAATATTTAATATTAATATTTAATATAATATTTACTTTGAACTTGTTATATATTGTCTTGTAGTGTGATGTTACTTTATTCTGGCCTCTTTTCGCCGGTCTCCTGTGTTTTGTTTTAGTTGGCCCATTCGCTTTTTGTTTTCGTTAGCACCGGCTACTGTAATTGATTGTTGTGTAAATTTCGACGTTGCTGTTGTTGTTGCTATTGCTGCTGCTGTCTGTTGTTACTGCAGTTGTCCTAAATGGCCATGGCAATTGCTTTGTGCCAACTGGCGAGGAGAGAGTTTTTTGGGGGCACGGCCATTGGATGATGTTGCATGGAGAGGAGCCAGGAGATTTGGCAACGTTGCATGGCAGATAACGTTTTAATTCGGCCATGTGCCAAAGCATTAAAACTTTTCCAACTCGGGATTGAACAAGTCGGGAAATTTGAAAGTTTGACAGAAACTGATGGAAAATAGCGAAAGCCTTTAGTCCTTTGAAGCAGTATTTATCGGTTACGAACTTTTACAAAAGCTTAGCCTAAAAATAAAAATACTACAAAAATAAATTAATCTACTTTGATGAACATTTTCAATTTGAACACAAGTAATGCATCATTGTTAAACAAATTAAATGATAAATAAATACGAAATTCCAAATGTAAGAGCATTAAACTCAAAGATAAACGTTCTTTGAACTCGCAACATCCTAAATATACAATTTCGCCATATACTCTGTATGATCATGAAACGTTTGCTTTGCAGAAAATATTAATAGCCGCTCTCTGACTAATTTGCGATAATATTTATCAGGTCCAGGGCCCAAAATGGTTTCCATTTGGCGCACAAACACACACCAAAATTGCCTCCTAAATTGCGGCGAGGGTTCAAAAAACCAGCCGAGAACAAAAAGCGCAACGAGAGATAAACACAGAAGACCAAAATGAGATGGAAAAAAAGCAGCATCTTAGAATGCCAGACAACGACGTACCACAATTTAAACAAAATCAAACAGAAATGCTTGTGTTTTGTGGGGCGTAAATATAATAAAACAAAAGCGAGCGTAGACAATGCCGGACAATGACAAGAGCAGCGGACAAATGGACATACTTAGGGGGTATTTCGGACATGGACATGGACTTGGACATATGCAAAGCGTCTCCGAGATCCACTCCAAACCGAAACGATCCCTCGATCTCCCCCCGAAATCAAGTGGAGAGCGGTGGAGTCCAAATGTGGATGCCTGTACGTCAGCAATCAGCAACAAAGCAGCAGCAGCAGCAACAGCAACAACAGCAACAACAGCAACAACAGCAGCAGCAACACCAACAACAGCAGCAACAACACCGCATACAAAAGCGGCCTAACACAGAGCGAAAATGCTTTTTTGTCAAGGGTGAATGACCCAGAATCAAAATCCACAAAGTCGTCGTCGTTGTCGTCGTCGTCACTGCTGCTGCTTCTGCTGTTGCTGCTGCTGCTGCCTGGCTGCTCCTGCTCTCCTGCCCCTCGATTCCGAATGCGAGTCCTCCATCCTCATCATGCAGCTAAATCGACAGAGTCTTCGTGCGTTTGGCTCGTTTCAGTTTTCGTCATCCTCGAAAAACACGCCGCACCTCTCGCTTTTCTGCATCATTTTGTTTTGTATTTCGCACTGGTCTGTATGGCGCACCCCCTCCGCCACTCTACGCCCCTGGCTGTTATGATTGCCGTTGCCAGACGATAACCCAAACCCAAAACCAAACCAACAAAAAAAAATCGCACAAAATAACAGAAAAAAAACGTAAAAAATATATAGCTAAAAGCAATGAATTTGAACATTTTTGCAGCATTGCACACGCGACTCTCGCACGCTCGCTCAGCCAGACAGTCTGAGAGATACAAATGCGGCCCACTCGCAGATACAACAGATACAGATACATTTGCAGACTCACAGACACATTCGCGGATACAAAGTGTATTATGCGGCGCTCTCTTGATTTTCTAAGGCCCCCAAGTGTTATCGGGCAAACCAAGAAGCGCTAATTGCCGCCGTGTTTGCCGTAGATACACTTTGGGTACTCATTGAACGGAGCTGCGGAAGTTTGAGCAAGCCCCTTATGGGACTTGATCATAGGAAAATGGTGCTTGGTGACCCCGACCCAGTCTGGATTCCCTCTTAACTAAAGTAGAATTTTATAAAAATATTTGGTTTTAATTGTTTTGAAATCCGGTCAGAACTTAACCTTCTCATGATTCGTAATTATTTGGTTAGAACATCTTTTTTTAATATATACTTGATATACATAACTCCCTAAAAATTATATTTTTCTCAAATTTAAGAAAAAAAAAAAAGCATAAATCCATAAAAATCTTTTAAATACCCGAAAATGTATCTTAACCATAGGTATTAGCATTTTAAAACAATCTATTTTAATTAAGACAAAAATCTTCTGTTCCATACTTTTTGAATACCACATTTTCTTTAATCTTTAACTCGAGAGGAGGAATAAATCCCAATCAAATAAGTTCAAAAACTCACTTGCATATATATATGTTTCTGTCGTTTATAAAATGCAAAAAACTAAAATTAAATTTTTTAATTCAAAGAAGAAGGATCTATTAGGCCATTAACATCTTAAAAAAGACATAAATATGTCTATTTTACCTCAGACATTTGTGAGTATACTTTTTCCGAGTGTGCGAACCCGAACAAAGCGGCAATTAAAGTTGACCCAAGACGATGTCGACAAGAACCGAAAGCCCGCTTGTTCGGCTCGTCCTGTCACCTAATTTCCGTTTTAGAAAACATGTCCTCAGCCCCGGCCAAGAGCCACTTGAGGGAGCCCTTGCCCTGCTCCTGCTCCTGCTGCTGCCCCCTTCGATCCTGTCTGGCTGTCCTGCGAGCACTACAACTAGTTCTGTCAGTCGGAGGACGAGTGCGAGGACGAGTGAGAGGACGAGGACAACTTCAGCGACGACAACAGCAGCAAATAATTTTGTAATTCAATTGTTGTCCTTCTGCGCATATGGCGTGTGTGTCGACAGGGTCCTGCGGCAGGTTCCTTCGGCTAGCTGCAAGGCAAGTGGCCTAGCCAGACGGCTGTCTGTTGGTTCTTTGACTTGTCCTGCTCCCGTTTCGAGGACCTACGACAATAGCAAAAGTTGCCAAGCACAACCGGAAAAGGAATGGCCGACAAGCAGCGTCGACCTCGGTTCGTTCCTTCAGTTCCTGTAGAAGCCTCAGCAAATTGCAGTCGCTGGTCTCCCTCCTGCTGACTTCGCCTCACTTTACCACTCTAGCCGACTCTATCCTGTTCTATCCAGTCTGCTTCCTGTGCCTCAGTTGGCAAACAGTTTGCACGTTACCTGCTGCAAAGCCCTAAGTGGCAACATTTTCCTAGCGCTTACAGGGCGGGAAAATTGTATATCAATCGAATAGGTAATATTTCTATGTTTAGTTTAATACGGTTCTATAAATAACACACACTGAAGAATTTTAAGAAACATTATTGTAAAAGATAATCTTATTATTACTATTTTTGGTGATCCAAACCATCATATTAATTTTTAAAAATTTTTTTTAGTCTAAAAAATTTTTGAAAGCCTATTATTATCTATACGGATTTTTTAATTATTTCCTAAAATGTAATACTGTCACTTAATATTCATTATGTTTAAAAATTTCAAAAATTAAATTTTACATTTTCAAAATATAAATATCTTAAAATTATCTTAATTTTTTTTTTTATTTTGAGTCTATAATCGCTTAAAAGCCGATACTATATCATATAATTTTCCAGTGCATTTGTATTTATTTCATGCCAAACTTTCGCATTGTGCGCAAACTTGTGTCGCTTGTCCTATTTGGAAAATGTTTGGATCTGAAAGCCGAGAGTTTTAATTAGGGCCTGGTACAAACTACTTGAAAAGCACCGATGAGATCATTACGGGACTTGAGGTGTCGTTTGCAGACGGACTGCCCAGTTGGGGGGCAGGCACTCATCCGACGACGATGAGATGGCTGGGCAGGAATTTTTCCCATGGCCGCGCTCATCGCTTATCCGCCATGTAATTTATGCGTATTAATTTCATCTCCGGCCTATCCGGCTTCCTGTGCCTGCGATGGCCGCACAATGCAAATTGCTTCGCTTCTTTCAGCGGCTCGTTATGCGTTTTGAATCGCGTCCTCGTTCGATGTCCTCTGTCCGTTGTCCTCCGTTTCCCTGTCCGTTGTCCTGCAGTCCGGTCATTGCATCCCACCAGGCATATTGACCGGCACAAAAGATACGGCGTGGTATATCCACAGAAATAAATCAGGAAAAAAATCAGAAAAAAATAAGGAAAGAAAGGATTCGCTCGCTCGCGCGCTCCTTTGCGAGGACAATAGGAATGCAGAATGCATCGCAGGAACCGCTCAAACCCTGCGCCATTATTCGCATTATAATGCCATTCCGATATGTATGTAAATAAACAAAACAAGAAATAATAATAAAATCGCTTGTGTTCTAATTGCCGGCAAGGACCTGCCTCTGCCTGCCAGGATCCCCGACTGCCCGACTGCCTGGCATCCTGCTAGGCTGGACATGCAATTGCATTGCAGTCGCTGCTCTTGGCATTGTTCCAGGCACCAGGCCGCGCTTAAGGGTTGAGTTTCAAGTTCTGCACTCGTCGGGGTTATCGCACGATTACAAAAGATTTCCTACTCTCTGGTCAGCCTCGGCCTCAGATCCTGAATCGGATTCAGATTCAGATTCCGATTCGCAATCGGATTCCCGGGTACAGCAATGCAAAAAGGCGAAAACTTGCAGCGGAAGTCGAGCGTTCATTTCACCATCATCTCATCAGCTGCCCCAAGGACTTTTTGGAGGGCAGGGGCAGGCGGCAGGATTGAGATTTATCTAGGAGATACTTTATGCAGCAGCTGTTGCAGAGCTGCCGAGTTTGGGGGACATTAATCACTGGCCCCGCTCAAAGTTTGACCTCTTCGCTGCGTGTGAAATCGAAGTCGTTCATCTGCTATATCCTGCCGCAATTCTGATGCTCCTTTTTCCTCTATTCTAGTTGCCTGCACAAAGAGAAATATTAAATACTCACCCATAATTCATTTTCACCAGGAGGTGCTCGAAAACCTGGTTATTTTAGTGAGTTATGACCAGAAGTTTGCAGTTGGTGACCTCACCGTTTTTTTATTTTTTTACCGTTTCAACGTTTAAAAATTGGTGGATTTGTTACCTTAATATCACGAAATGTGGTATAAATTAAGGCAATCGTTTTATTTTGTTCTACCATATATATCTTAATTAGTCTTGAGCACTTAATGCTTTTGGTGACCCCGATCTTTTTTGAGAAAAAATTACATTAAATATGTAGTTCTATTAAACACTATTAAAAATCCTAATTTGATCTCGGATAAATCCTAAATTAACATAATTATTAAACTTTTTTATTGGTGACCCCGATGATTTTCTTTTTAAAGCACTTAAGTAGGTCCTTTATTGTTTGATGGATGTATAATCAAGAGAAATTTGTAATAAATAGCTGCAAGTACTCAGCTACATAGTAAAAATGCTTTTGGTGACCCCGATTTATTGACCTTAGGTCTTTGTGACTCTGAGATTGAAAACCACTGATTATTTTAGCTACTAGTCTACTTTTTCTCCGTGTGTGTACGTGTGTTTGACCTTCTGGTCTGTCATTGACCCCGCTGCGGTGTGCGGGCAACTGCATCGCGGTCATGCGGGAAGGGGGTTGGGATGGTGGAACGGAACGGAAAGGATCGGATCGGAACGGGAGAGTGGTCTCATTATACGTACATAATGTACAGCCGAGTCCTGCGGCACTTATCCACAGTGGCAGCATGTGTGCTCCGCTGCCAGTCGCGTTCCCATTCCGCCTTTGTTTTAACTCGCAAATTATTACAACATGTACACTTGAAACTTAGAATGCACTCGCACAGCACACGGCACACTCGCCTGCACTCGAAAATACTCACTCGGCCGTACTGACCTATTCCTCTGAAAACGCTGGTTGGCCTGTCTGCTGCCAAATGGCTCAAGTAGGGGGCCCAGAACAGAACAGAAACAGAACACTACATAGCAGAACAGAACGATTCTCGAGACCAAGCCAAGCGTAAACGTTTAAAGTTCCCTTTTGTTTTTGTCCAGGGATTAAATGTGGGCGGGATGCAGGAGGTTGGAAACGGCAATTTAATGGGAAGGATAATGAATGGCTTGCCTAGGAACTCGCTCGCCCGATACGCATACTTATATCTGGCCCTTTGATGATGGGTTTGACTAAATGTGGTTAAAAGATCCGAAGCGGAAAACCTTGAGGTTCTTCAAAAATGGAGTCATTCATATTTTCATAGTTTCAGCTTTGTTTGTTAGGCTCACTTATAAACAAGTTGAAAAGAAATAAGTTTTTTAATATTATAATATCAACTCTAAACGAAATAAGAATAGGGATCATATTAGTTTATAATGTGATGATAGAACTTATGTTGATACTTATAATAATAACCTTTTGATAATCTTTAGGATGGGCTCTTTAGCTTTCATCCTTATATTATCTCGTCCAATCGCTTCTCAACTTACTGCAGCCAGAAACTGCAGTATCTGCAGAATGCAGCTCTGTGCCAAGTGAAGCCCAGTGCAGTTTATGCAAATATGATCTCCCGATCGAGATTAGTGACGCTTGATTGCATTGCAGCCGCTGCTGGGGCAATCTCTTACAAAATGTTTTAACACCTCGTTGAGCTTACAATGGCTGGGCGATTGGGATCCCAGCACCTGAAAATCGATATTTGGACAGAAGGTTAAAGATGGAGGCTAGGTAGCAGGGGCAAAACAACAAATATAAAACAAAAACTGGCTGCCAACACCTTGGAGCAGACGGACGACATTTGTGGATGGGGTATTGAATGTAATTAAAAGGAGTTGGATTACACGTGCTGGTGGTGGTGGAGAAGGGGCGGCACAGGGGGACCTCCTTAGAGGGCGGGGGGCTAAAGGACCCCTCACAAAAGGAGCTGCTTGCATGCATGCAAAAACAACACACAGGTTCCTCGCCTCGAAAGCCAAGCGAGAAGCCAGGAAAAAATGGGGAATGCAAGAAGAGGAGGGAGACTTCTTCATTTTTTCTTTCTTTCACTTAACACACAAGTGAAGCTTGAGCTCTCCCGCTCCGCTTCTCTTCTGACTGAGCGACTCTCCAAAATGCACTTTAAATGGCAGTTTCCGGTCACACACACTCAAACAAGCCAGCACACACATCCTTTGGAGAGAAACAATGCAGAAAAACGCCAAGGAGTCGCGCTGTGCCAGGAGCAGCAATGCACCGCTTGGTACATACTGTACTCCACCCCTCGACGTCGCTGTCATGTCCGCCGTCGTCATCGTCATCGTCCTTATAGCCGTCATCCTTGCCGCCGCTGCTGCTCACATCCCTACCTTTCCTCGCTTATCCTTCGTGTGCTTAATGCAGTCTAAGCTCTCCATAGGCCCATGTATAGGCCTACCCCTTGCAGTCCTTGCATTTGCATCGGCTTCCTTTCTTTGTGAAAGGGTTGAATGGAGGACCACTCTCTGCATGCAGTCGGCTTTTATTAATCATTCCCCGCACATTAGCATAACGAATTAATAATCATATTTTGGATTCTGCTTAGAAGCGCAGCTTCTTCCCTATTTTCTTGATCGCCCGCTTGGTTTCGCGACCCACATCCTGGGCCGCCCGCCGCACCTCCCGCTCGCCATGGTGAGCAGCCCTCGAGGTCTCCTGCTCCGAATGCCTCTCCGCCCGGCGCGTTTCCCGCTCACCATCGTGGGTCGCCCTCGACGTCTCCCTGCCCACATCCTCGCCAGCTCGCACCGTTTCGCGACCAATGACCTCGCCCACTCGCTCCACCTCCCGCTTCACCACCGGAAAGGTCATGCTGACCGGACGCTCCAGACGGCGCCAGAAATCGACGCGCATAACTCTGTTGCCGGTTGCCAAATCCTCGAGATAGGTCACCATGGCAATGGTGTCCTCATCGAGAATCTCGCAGAAGTCCTCGTCAATGCCGGTTTCGCAGAATTTACCCAGGTATTCCTCGATCTCCTTCATGGAGGGGCGCTTTTCGGGATCTGCATCCAAGCAACGTGTTATCATCTGCTTGATGCCCTCTGGGCAATCGGTTCTCACTTCAGCTATTGGAGGTCTTTCACCTGAAAGTAAATTATAGCTTTTAATATTTAATATTTGGTATTTGTTAAACAATCGAATTATAGGGAGTTTTGTATATTCATATACTCATATATACTACCTGCAATATGACTTTTGGTAAAGACTTATTCCTATAGCTTTAAAACTGAGGGACTAGTTTGTGTAGACCGACAGACGGACGGACAGACGGACAAAAGAACGGACGGACGAACGGACAGACGAACGGACAGACGAAAGGACAGACAGACAGATACCCTGTACAAGGGTATAATGAGTCCATTGACTTACCTTCGTTTACAGCTACCAAAATTGCAAATTCATTACCAACATTCTCGTAGTGTTTATAGGGCTCTGAACGCGTCATCAGCTCCCAAAGCACAATTCCGAAGCTATACACATCGCTCTTACCCGTATACTTTCTATCCCTAAATGCCTGGAATTAAAAACCACTAAGGTACTTGGTTAAATGGGAACCCCAACTGATTTCACATACCTCTGGGGCCATATACTTTACAGATCCTCGCATATCCGACTGGTTATTGGACATATCCGTTGCCAAGTCAAAGTCGCCTATTTTCAGGGTTTCAAACTGATTATCCAGCAGCAGGTTCTGCGGCTTTATATCGCGGTGGAACAACGGTCGTTCCCTCGCATGTAAGTAGGCCAGGCCCTATAATACATATATTATATATATTGGATGTTGGAGACAACCTACATATCTCGTATCGTACCTTGGCACATTGGTATGCCAAGCGAACGGCTTGCTGCACAGTGTACTCCCACTGATTATCGCCGTGCAGAAAATCGTAGAGCGATCCATCCCTCAGATATTCCATTAATAGGTACTCCGAATTCCCTTTGCTGGCTGTGCCGAACACCTTAACAATGTTTTCGTGGTCAATCTCCGTCAAATGTGTGATTTCCCTTTCTGCATTTTTCTTTTGGGTCGCTGTAAGAAAGTTGTACGCCTTCACCGCAATGGTTGCGTTCTTATAGATGCCTTTGTGCACCACTCCAGCGGCTCCAAAACCAAGTTCCTGTCGACCATCGGAGGGGATTATTACTGGAGAATAATCCAAGTAAAAAAAAATACCTCACTCAGCACCACATCAGCGAAATCCACTCTTTCAGCCATCTTTTAGCTTCAAATACTATTTATGTACTGACTTGCAGGCACTACTGTACTCAATTTTTAAAGGCTGGTTCGGTGTGATAAGAAAACCTTATCGGTATCCGATAAAGCACAAATCTGTTATTCCTCGAATAGCAATTTAGCAGCATTGCTCATCCATGACGTTTTAAGATTTATAGATTTTTTTTTATTTTTATTGCAGTTTCCCACAACATGGCTCGCGATTCATATCGCACCTTCAGTCCGGAAATGTACGCCTCATTATCAAGCCCATTGGGTCAGCATGGAAGAGGTGAGTGATGGATATTTACCTAAGATACTTTAAAATTATGGGGTATAAGGAAAATGCTAAAATATAAAGTTATAATACAAATATTAATAATAAATAATAGTAATAATATTAGTTATAAATAACCAAGGAGCAGAAACTATAAATAGATTCCCTGTCCTTATACTTTATTCCATATTGATGATTTCTGCTCTGTAAGTAGATAGCCCACTTCTTTCCTGGATGAGCTTAGAGCAGCTTCATGCTGTTTATATTGGCAGACCTGCCCATCTGGATCTCGCATTACACGCCGATGCCGTGGCCTGCTTGAATTACACGAGTGTCTACGGTTACATAAAGCGCCTGACAGCAGTTGCTCTCCATTAGTTTATGCCGCCGGCCAAGAGTTCCTTGCACTCCTTTCGTTTTCAGCCAGCTTTTGCCCTTACCCACACATTTGTTGGTGTAGGTCCGGCAGTTGCATTCCCTGGTACTGATATAAGTCCGGGTTCCAGTCCCAGACTTATGTAAACCACATGCCCACTTCACTTGGCAGGCTGCCTGACTCGCTGCTTGGTTGGTTGATGCACACACAAAAAAAGGGCTATTAAAATAGATGTATAAAATAATATTTTAATATAATATTACAACCATTTTTCCCCTTTGGCAACCTTAGCTCCTTACAGGAATATTTTTCCCCTATACTTGAGATAATATTTTTACTGTGTAACAAGTTTGGTTGGTTGGTTGGCCTGGGCCCCAGTGCGTTTACATAATGCAAATGCAAGTACATAGCACTTGAGCATGCTCTTCGCGCCACGTTTCGCATATTTGCCGGCTGCATGTGTTCTGGGTATCTGGGTTCTACTGGGTACCGGGTTCTCCGGCTGTGCCACCGTTTCTGGTTAGCCCTTTGCCATGTCAGCACCTTGCAACATCATTTTTTCGACTACGGAATTAATGGGTTAAGTAAATAGCCATGTAATATGTTGCAGTGCAGAGTGTGGAGAGGGGATGCAAGTGAGGGGGGGTTTTCGTTATGGCATAAAGGACTTCAATGGCAGCGCTCGGATGTCGATGCTGATATCCTTCGGTCTGCAGTTTTTAACCTCCTTTTCAAAGGCCTCCTTTTCGCTGACGAAGCCACCAAAAAGTTCATAAACTTTAAGATAAAAATTAAATAAATATTTGAGTTTCTTACTGGAATATTAATTTATAATATTTTTCGATTTATAACTCTATGGTTTTCTTAAAGATTTCTAACCTAATTTTAGGGAATTTAAAATAATATTTTCCCTTTGGAATATTCAGTTAAATACATAAAAAAACAAAATATTTAATTAATATTGCTACATATTTTCATAAACTTTTAAAATACAAATTAAATAAATATAAAGTTGCCTAATGGAATTTTAATTTAAAATATTTTTTCATTCATAACTATGCCTTGCGTTTTTAAGGAAATTTATATTAATTTTTTCCCTTTGAAATTTTAAGTTAAGTATATAACCAATAAATAAACAAAATAATTCAATTTACAATAAATTATATTTAAAATTATTATTATTAAATTCTAAATCAAAATAAAAATATTATTTAAAATAATTGTATTATTTATAAATTAAATATTTAATCAAATTCTTTAATGAATTATTGTTCAATAAAAAAAAAACAACTTACACATGTAGGAACTTTAACGATGTTATACATTCTTTTCAATTTGTTGAACCCATTTTCTTGTATACAAAAATCCAACGTATGGCACATTATTATTGCACTTAAATGTAGAAACTGTCTGAAAGCAAAAGCCCACCATCTGAAACGTGATTCATGTGTGGAAGCAGTGGCACCTTGCTGGTAGATGTAGGTGAAGCATTTCGCATTCATTTGGCGGCGACAAAAAACGCGTTCTTGCACTTTAGCCATGTTCAAAATATCCGTAAATACGAGCGGGCGAACTAAAAGCGCTCTTGTCGTCGCCATGTGTGCGCAGATTGCATTTCAATGGACGACGAAGGTCTCCCCCTCTAGAAATCCTGGCCTGCATCTGCATCTTTCCCGGTTTCCCAGGCTGCGCCATGTGCAAGCTGCTGTTGCTGCTGCAATGCATTGCTCGTTGCAAGGGTCGGCAGTTGTGCCTTTTGTTTTAGGAGCTGAAAAACAAGCGCGGTGAGAATAACTCGCCCCATGCAGTGGCGAAAGGCAAAAGTAGGCCAAGTTAAAATTGATTTAATGCGTTGATTGCGTGGAAGTCGGGCTCCGTTGCAGTTGCAGTTGCAGC
This sequence comes from Drosophila mimetica, assembly GCA_037075245.1. Taxonomy (NCBI): domain Eukaryota; kingdom Metazoa; phylum Arthropoda; class Insecta; order Diptera; family Drosophilidae; genus Drosophila; species Drosophila mimetica. The sequence goes on from JBAMCH010000023.1 coordinate 14,074,123, forward strand.
TGCGATTGCCCAGATTTATGCCGCGTCAGCTGTGCCTTGTTTCGCTTTCGATGGATCTTAATCTGCTGCCCTGAGATCGTACTGACCCAGAAAAGGGGAAGCAAGAAACAAGACAAACACACACACGCACACACGGGGCGTATGCGCGATATGCGATGGCGAACATTGACCCAGGACCTTTGGCCACCCACTCGGCAGGCTTCGTTAAAAATAATTGCCCACCACCATGGCGCAGGTTGCGTGTCGCAGCGATCCTTGAAGTATATATATACATATTTTCCTCAGCAAACGTCAAGTGTCCGCCGCCGCCGCCGCTTTTCTTTTGACAGCTAATTGGAAAAATGTTTGGAAATTCGCCTCCTATTTATTCGCGCTCTGCCTCGCTTCAAATCGAATCGAAAGGGGATCCTTGGCAGGATGCGGAACAAGGGCGCATTATATTTTAACACCTTCATCCAATTGCCGGCTTTTTGTTCTACTTCCTCGCCCGGCATCGCATAGCATAGCATCGCATCGATCCTGGCCGCTGTCAGATGCGCTGCCCTTCTGTCCTTCTGCCGCGGGCTTAATTTATGGACTTTGGCCATTTGCTGGCGCATCATTCTACTTTTTTTGTGCATATTTTTTCTTCCAAAAGTGACGACAAAACATTCCACAATATGACAAAAAAATTGAAAGAAAGAGAAATCCTTTTTGCAAAAGAATCAAATGCAAAAAAAAAATAGAAGAAGCGCAGAAAAAATGCCATCGACAATTTAGATAAATTTTCCCACCAGCCATGGCCATAAAAACAAAGACCGCGACCCGAGAAGATCAGCGAGGGGTGCTCGCTCGCTCTCTCTCTGCAGGATTTCGGGGTGTCCAGGGTGTCCAGGCCACGGGTGCGGTCATCATACTCATCCCCACATCTTACAGTCACCCAGTCCATTCATCCACAATATAATCACGCTGTGCTCGATATCGAATGATAAACTCCGAGCCGAGAGTCGTATGAAGATGATGTTGACGATGGTGGTGCAGCTTGCTTGCCTCCAGTTTCTGTGTGTGCTCAACGGCTCAGCGCATATCCTTCAGGTACAACTTACTCATATATCACAAAAGGATACTCCTCGCTCCTCCCGTTCTGTGTGTGCTTTTCTGCTTAGCTTTTTGTCTTGTCTGCGTGGTCAGCGGCTCTCTGCTGCTGCCACCTTTTATCCCCTCAATCGTTTCGATCCCCGCTTGATCCTGCTCGTCCTGCTGGCCGCTCGAAGGTGACACCGTGGCACAAACAATGGCCAAGGCAGGAGACACGATGGTCAAGCGACCGCCTCTCGCAGAGCCAACAAATAAAAAAAGGAATAAAAAAGGAAGCGGCGAGCGCTGAAAAAAATTAGACGATACGAACCAGTCGCTGGCCAAATGCAAAACCAAAAAAAATACCTACACATAAAAAGAAGTACGCAAATCAAAATCAACTCATAAAAAACTTAGTTTTATATGTGGGTCTGCATTAAAAATGCAAATGTCGCATTGAGTTTCCTTCCTTCGTGGCTCGTTTTTTTATTTTTTTTTCCTTCATCGTCCTCCTCCTGCGATGTCCTCGCTGCGGCTGGTCATCCACTTCCTGTCCCTGTTTCTCGGTTGGCATTTAAGATTTTGGGTAAACAACGTTTCGCAACGGTGACTGGAGCCTAAAGAACTCTCTTCGATTTAAATATCAGATGAACTTGGAGTAGAAAATTAAATGTTCCTGTATTAAACTTAAATATGATAGTAACCAAAAGGAAAACTTATTTAAGTCTTTGTGGTTTGTGAATCATTTTATATATAATATAAAAAATAAAAATAAAATAAAATAAAATATATACTTATGGTCAGATTTTCACTTTATTTTAATTATTTCATATTATTTTCATATCTTTCTTAGAAATATTTAATATTTTCACAAATATTATAAATAAATATATTTCAATAAATAATTAGTACTTAAAAAATCCTAATTTTCAATTCGACACATATTTTATATTTTTATACTATGTAAAAAGATGATTTTTTATGCTCTAATAATATTGGCTTAAAAAAATCGTATGTTCTAAAAACTTTTTATTTTACATTTAACTTAATAAAATTAAATTTTATTCTCGAAAAGCCAAAAAATTCATTTAAAATCTCATTTTTTAGTTTTCCTAACATATTTTTGAGGGATAACCGTTAAAAATGTTAATATTTCAATACAGTCATTATTTCAATCATAAATAATTCTAAAACTTTTATAAAAATCTGCTTTTAAAAGTAAGAACATCCTTCTAATAATATTAACCCCTGCACCCACACGGTTTGGCTTATAGCTTAACCCCGAAACTTTCTCGAGACTTCAGGAATTATGCTTTTTTCACTCCAAGAATAAGCAAAAGCAATGCTCGCTGATTCCAATTGCGAGAGTACAGCAGCCAAAGCATGAGCAACCACCGGCGATAAAAAGCCGAGCCAGAGGAAGAGCGAACGAAAAAAAAAGTAAAGAACCGAAGGCGAAACTGAAATATCAGCGTGGCTCAATAAGTTTCGGGCCCTGGACATTGTCCATCCTTTTGCGAGAGAGGTTCAGCTCAGGTACATTCGAGGAGTACTCGTACCTCTACCTCAACCTCTACCTACATCCATTTGAATGCAGACAAGTCCTTGCGTCGTGATCTTCCTTTGTGCGGCGGCCAAGTGCGCTGCTGTCTGCCGCCCTCCCACCCCCCCTCTGAAAGCCGCTCGACCCTCGGCAACTCGGCATCTCGAAGGAAATGAAATGAAAAGCATGCAGAAAAAGTTTTATTATGCGCGCGAGAGGGAAAAAAATGCGATTTTTTATATGAAAAATATTTGGAACGGACTGCGGCTGGCGTGGCAGGGGGTTGGTTGATGAGGGGGTTGCTAGGGGAACACACAGGGCATCATCTTATATGGGGGTAGGGTCTTGGTCTTGGTCTTCGTTTTGGTCTTGGTCTCGAGCTTTGTGTGTTTGTGCCTCTCGGATCGCAAGAAGTGTTGGATGTCATCTTATTATTTCGAGACCATCGTAGCGCTCCGATCCGATCCGATCGCCTTGATGATGACCATGCGCCCGTGATATTCCCCTATATTAGAGCTACCATATAGAGCCACCGCCACTACGGGGCCACTGCGTCCCCCGTCAGATGTAAGCCTCGCAAAACTGTGGGAATAAAAACAGGATCGGCACGAAAAACTGCGTTATCGCCGCAGATACGGACATTTTTTGTTGTATATAGTAGTTGTTGGTGCCGCCGCGCTTGATGATGCCTCCGATTTTTGATGATGATGATGCTGCCTCTTCCGCTTCTGATGGTCAGCGCGATCAGCGACGGCAGCGTTATCCTTTCAGCCTCGTTGCCTACATTCGCTCCGTTTGGCTTTCGCTTTCTGCCCTGTTTGCGAGAGAAGAAGATGCTTTCGATCTTCGCCCACAGGAGGCCTTTGTTGCTCCCACAGTCGTACTTCTATAACATGAACCTTGATCTTCAGCTTCAAAAAATCCTTTGCTAATCGAACCTGACTGTCTTGCCAATTTCACCAATGAGGCTTACTTAATTACGAACTAAAAGAATCTATAACTGGGTTTAGGGAAATTTTAGTTAGCGATGTTCCACTGTTTTATAATAAAACCGTATAGGCAACCTTAAATAAGAACTCCTTAAATTTAAATGTAATAAAAATAAAAGTTATAATAAGTTTTAGTAATCTATATTTTTGTTTTAATGTATTTTATATTACTGTGAGATCTATGAATGGAAATAGGTCAAGTTTAATTATTATAATTTTTCCCTGAAAGTTAAGGAACTTCTTTTGAAAAACTTGGAAAACAATTGTACCACGTTAAAAATTTTTATAATATCTCAAATTAACTCTTAAGACAGTCTGTATATATACTTAAGATAGTTTTAAAAGTATCTGCAATTATCCCATTCCATCTTATCCACTGTCCGATTGTAATGCCAGTTTTCCCATCAAACTTTTCGTACTCCCCGACGCGGTCATCGCACCTGCTGGCTGGCAAATTGAGTTAGCGAGTGGCGAAAATCCGAATCCGAATCTGAATCAGAATCGGATTCCGAGAGAGATGGGCACATAGAGCCCATGACAGATCTTATCGGGGGCATCTAGATACGCTTTACTTGTCGCTCGGCCATTGTCCGTGACTTCGAGTTAATTAAACTTGGACGTTCGGCGGGCAGCGAAAGGCGAGTGGATGTGAATGTGGATGGATCATAAAAACGGATTGGCCGGCGGGCAGCAGTGATGGGAGCAGAAGAATTGCAGTTAATTGAAATGTTCCTCAAACATAGCGAGCGAGTGGAAGCGAGAGGGCAGAGCAAAGGGATGAAAGAGACAGAAGACTACCGTATAGGAGAGAGAGATACAAGATACAAGGGCCCCTGGCGACAAAACGCATCGCGACTTTGTTGGCATCTTTGGGCATCGGAATCTCAATCTGAATCTGAATCAGAATCTCTGAGGGGTCAATTCAAAGTGGCAAAAAAACCACAAAAAACCATAGAGAGAGATAGAGAGCGGGGTTCTCTCTGGGCGACAAAAGGTTTGACTACAAGCCGGCAAAAAGCTGGGTGGTTGCTAGCTGGGGCGAAGAACTACAAAAAGCAGGCTACGTTTAAGTGTATCTGTGTGTGTGTGAGAGAGAGCGCGAGAGGATGCAATACCAATGCAAGCGACTGCGACTGCCGCGGCGAATGGCAAAAACAAAACAAAAAGGAAGCGCAGAATGCGCCTGTGTGCGTAGCTTCACCTTTGCTTTGCCGGCAAACTGCCGTGTGGCTCTCGCTCTCTGGCTCTCTCTCTCTCGTCCCCCGGGATGTATTGGTGTATCTGTGTGTGCAACGCAACTACGACTGCAAGCTTTTTTTGTCGCCAACGACGGAGACTCTGAAATTTCGGGCCTCTGAGACTGACTGACTACCACCCAGCCATCCGGGTATCTGTATCTGTATCGCATCGCCACTCCACTCGCAAGTATCGCGGACGCGCAAACGACCATGCGAAAATATTGCAACCACAAATCTGAAACTTTTTACACAAACGGTTAAGGAAACTCTGACCAACACAACATCTTTCGGAATCAAATATATAAAATATATAACCAGCCAAAAAACGAAAAACCACAGCCAACGTTGGAAATCTCAACCATTTTTAGTCAAAATTCTATTCAGGATCGGAGTCCGCGCATACGACGTCTTCAAAACACTTTGGATTATACCTTATATCAACTGCAATAGAGCCAGCAAACTGCAACAAAACCCAAAAGCCACTTTGGAAAAATCTAACAATAGAATCGAACCACACACAGTTATCCATTCATCACAGCAAAACTTGTTAAGTGTTAAAACGTTTAAGCAAAACATTTGCCAGTTTTTGTTTAAGTTTTTCTTTATTTGCTACATTTAATTAACAACGGTAAATCTTTGATAATATTCTCTACTATGGTTAAGTGTACAAACCAATTACGCTTTTAATTTTAACAACTAAATATAACAACGAAACTCGAAACTTGTAATTAAAGCGGGGAGGACGGTATCTATGGCCACGCGTTGCAAACTTTAAAAGCGTACGCAAAATGCAGCGACATGTCTGGAAATGCATTAAAATCAAATACAAAATCTATAAATTTCTAACAAGTGAAACAAACACAACCTAAAGCAAAGTTAAACCAAAACGAAACGAATACAAATACAGAAACAAACAAATTTGTAAAGAAAACAAGCAACTAAAAGTGCATATTTCGTGACAAATTTAGTGACAAATTATGATCATCAAGTGAGGTGAACTGAAAACAATTTCAATTATATAATTAACCCGTTAAGAGCAATCAACTTTTGCCATCAGACATCAGCGACTGCGTTTGCCATTTACCTTTCAGTCGGTTTGGATTGTACCAGATTGGATCGCCCAAAAACACCACGAAACGCAGTCGGCCGAGACTTTCGAAACCGAATCTAAACGCGAAATTCATAATAGCTAAAGGAAATTTAATCAAAATTAGCCAAGATACAACCTGTGAGCTTTACGTAACCCGCAGAGCCAGGGAAAGTGCATCCGAAGCTCTGGATTCCCGCACACACACACGATCGTGGATCGTCGATCGAGGTTTCAAAGCTCCACGCGGGGTATACGCCCCATCTGAAAAGTAAAAACCAAAAAAAAAAGAAAAAAAAATCGCAAAAAAGAAAGAGAACCGAGAGTGCAACTGCATCGGCCGATCGAATCGACGATCGGGAAAGCCGAGCGCTCGTAACTTGTTCTCCGAGGCAGAGGCTTCGTGCACTTCCTGTGCAGCGCTGCTCCGGCCGACGATCTGCAGCTACAGCCACAGCCCCCAGCAACAGGCGATCAGTTCGCTGGCGAATGCACCGCTGATTGCAATTACTGCAGAGCTGCATTCCCATTCCTGGCCAAGAAAGTAGTGCTGAAGAGAGGCGATCGGATCGGATCGGTGTGATCTACTGTACTCTCCGCCGAGCATCGCATCTCCATATCTCCACTCGGCACACAGCACTCTCCACACTCTCCACACTCTCGATTCTCCACTCGCAACGCAACGTGTCGGAAAAGCGCGAAAGTGGCAAATATTTTTTGCAACAAACACCCATTGTAGTCGATAAGTAGTGCGGTCAAGTGAATCTATATCTCTCCAGTGAAGTTCTTGAATATATAGTGCAAAAACGTAACAAACTCAGAAAGTAAAGAAACACACATTCGCTTTAACTCGCATAAAAATATAGCTTAGCACATTTTCGGATTAAATATCTACAGCACCCATTGGATACATCATCATCATCATCGACTGCAGTACACCCCACACACTTGGATACACAGCGCCTGAGATACTCTCTACTCGGAAGTTGCAACAACAATTCGCTCGAGTAAGTCGCCAATTCTGATTTAAGATCGCGTCCACCTTAGTACTGCTGACGGGGCACACCTTTTTGCTAAATAGAACAGATATGGATCTCTGATTTTTTATGGGGCGATTCTACAAAGAATTTCATTAGCCGTCGTAAAGATATCGCAGTTTAGATGGTGACTCAAGGTTGTTGGCCAAGACTTTCTATAGCAGGGCTTTATACTTAGGTTATCTTTTGAAAGAAAAAAAAAACTAAGGGTTTCGTGTATTTAACGTTTTTTTTCTCGCTTTTGATTAATTTAGAATTTTGGAAGAATTAATCTAAATCAAATTTTTTATTATTAACTATGTTTTATTAAATTTTAAAAATATTCCGTCGGATTAAAGATATACTCAATGTTCTATTATTTTAAAATGTACTGTCTATTCACAAAAAAAAAAAAAAAAAAAAAAGTTTATCTTTTTTATATTACTTCTTTCTTAATGAAAATGTTTTTAACTTAACACTTTGTTGAATTTAATTATTGAAAGATTCCGACTTTTTCCATTTAGTTTCAATTTTTATTTTATACCTAGATAATTTGTAAGATATTCGTTGGATAGTTGGAAATACACCCCAGGAATTTCTACCGCTCTTTTTTATCATATTTCAGGGGGTGTGATTATTGGCCGCATACATTCTCACACTTTCCAGGAATTTAGCCAACACACTCGAATTCTTTCACATCGGCTTCTTAGGTTACCCAGCTGTTTTACTGTTAGTCAGCGGCACCCACTTATGTTTTTTAAGCCAACTTCCCAGGGTCTCCGTTTTCATCTCGAAGCCCCAAACTTTCGGGTAACTTGAGAGAGCCTCTAAGTTGGGCCGCAAAATAAATAATTTCTGCATATTTCTGCGATTCACAGGCGAATGCTGAGTGGCGAAAGAATTCCTCTTTAGTTTTTGTTTATTTTTACACCGCTAGGAGAGCAACGTTCGGTATTGAATTGGGATGCGATGTTCACGTGCGCCGACGACCACTTACCTTGGTCGGAATCGGAATCGGAATCTGTATCGGAATCGGAAGGTGGGTGGGTGGTGCAGTGGTTGTTATTGGGGACCGGCAGACGAGCGAAACCCACAAGTTCATGACCAAAGTGCCGGAAAGCCGGTGTGGGCGTCTGCTTGGGTTGGGGTTGGGGGTTCTCCCCCCTGGAAAGCCCTAACCCAAACCCAAAACCCACTGTCCAGTCATCTCTCTGCATCTGCATCTGTGTGAAAGCATCTGCATCTGTGGATGTTCGTGTGCATCGGCATCTGTAAACGTATCTGTGTGTGTGATTTAGCAAAGGCCGATGCAACGGTGTGCGTTTATTTTAGTTAACGATTCGACTGACGATTTGCCCTCATGCCAAAGTTGTATACAAATTTACAGACAGCATCTACGTTTTTTACACTCAGCCCTTGGGCATTCGTTCTTTTTGTTGTTTTCGCTCATTTAACCCCTTTGAAGGAATGTTCAGCAGAGTTCTTTTTTTGCATGGAAGCTTCTCATGCTCGTGAGTTCGTTTGGTTATGTGTGCGTGAGTGTGTGGAACGCATTGTGGAACGTCGACAGTGTATGGGAAAGATACGTTGCACAGAAAGAAAGAATGTCTGAGATTTTATATCTATGAAAATCATTTATTAATTAATATTAATTTTATTTTAATCTGTAACCTATACAATTCACTTTAATAATAGTGGTCCGAGCTCAAATCCCACCGCTTCTTGGTGATTTTTTTTTTTAGACTCTTCTAATATTTTTAAGTACTTTTTCTTAAAGCATTCAAAAGTTCTACTTAATAATACAAAAAATCATTTAAACTTTGTTTACATATCATCATAAATTTTCTCCCTGTGTAGAAGGGAACTTGCTGAAATTCTTTTAGCCTATTTATGAGGCATTTTCACTTTTGTTTGTCTGGTTTTTTGCTTTACTGTTTTTAGTTTATCGAGTTTGAAGATGAAGATGAAAACTTGGCTTCCACACGCGACAAGATTCCCGATTCTCGTGTTTTTTTCCGCGATCTTTCATAGCCCCCAGCAAAATTGAGAACGGGAGAGTTTAGTGTTTGTTTGTGTGTGTTTAGGAGAGAGAGCATGTTTTTTCGCCATTCGCTTTGCTGTGCAAATTCTGCTCGCACTGCTTATCTCTCTCTTTCGGTTCGTTCGGACTTCGCCGCTCAGCTCTCTCTTGCTTGGCTTTTTTTTCTTATTGCGAAACTTTTTGCCTGCCTGAGTCTGAGATACAAACGTATCTGTGTGAGAGTGACGCTCCGTGGGCTCTCCTTTCGCGGTGGTGTGCGTGCACTTTTGTCGCTGCAGCTTTTCCGTGGCTGCGACTGCGACTGCGACTCCCTGCGAGTTGTAGTTGTTTGGTTTGTGGCTTTTGTTGTGCGACGCAAGTGACGACGTGAAGACCAGAATTGCGAGCGGAGCGGCTACAGCCTCAGCTTCTGCTACTGCCAATACCGCTGCTGTTTCTCGATTCCGATTCTCAATTGCGATTCTCAGACGTTGGCGAACCGAGAACCGGTGACGTAGACGTTGCCGTCCGCCATTATATTACAACGCGGCTGCCACACGCAAAAATTGGACATACCCAAAAATAACCATCGCCAACTGCAGTCAGTCGTTCGGGAAAGTGTGCTTGCCAAATACAACAACAACAACAAAAAAATAACCCAAGACCATAAATTCCCATAGTTATATTTATTAAAAACGAAAGAATATGCTGGCAGAGAGCGCGCGCGGCATGCGAATCGAAACGGAAACGTAACAAACGGAACGGCGGGCGGCCAATTGTGATCTCATATACGATACGATCTTAAATAAAATACAAAAAATAAATATTCTATGTAGAAAATGCCAGGAATCTAGCAACAAATTGTGCAACGCCGTGAGGAATACAAAATACACCAATATATCAATATCAATAGTTCAAATTGAACGCAACGAAGGAGTAATATTGTGAATATCTTAGTGCAAGCCAAATACAACAAAAAAAATACAAGAAAAAAAGGTAATTTCAGTATCTTGGCGATACTTTTGCCAACTGCAATTTGCAATTAGTGGCTATAGACACGCTCACACTGACACACCATCCTATATAGGTATAAAAATATAAAAAGTGAGCGAGCGGACAACAATATCGTATCAAGTGCCTTTGTGTGTGAGTTTTCGAGTGCGGTTGTGTGAGTGCTAGTACGTTCCGATGTAGGAACAAAAAGCGACGGCATTTTATTTAATTTTTTTTTTGCTTTCATTTCGCCTTGGTCTTGCTCTCCACCGCTCCTCTCCACTCTCTTTTCTTGCAGTGCAGCCCCAAGTGCTGCCCATACGTATATGCATGTCTCTCTATCAGTGTGTGTGTGTGTGAGTGTTGGTGTTTCTGCAATAATGTGCAAAAATTAGAAACGTCTATATGTATACACTGCGTATGAGGTATAAAATTAAAACGAACGCCAAACAGCTGACGCATGGCGTGAAGTGAAATGAAATGAAACGAATCGAAATGAAATGAATTTAAATGAAATGTATGTGCGTTCAGGTGTTTTTCTCACATACATATTTAATAAAAACGGGCGACAACGACAACAACAACGCCCACGTTTCTTGGCGTTGCTCAACACTGCAGCTCGCAAACACGCACACACAAACAAACAGAGGCCCCACAATGGAAGCGCCCCCAACACAGACACACACACACACAATCTCAGGGAAGAGAGGCATGCAGCATGGCTTTTTTCCTTTTTTTTTGCGTCGCTTGCCTTTCCGTTTGCATATACGTATGTGTGTGTGTGTGCGGCAATGCATTTAACATCGTCACAATCGCATTAAAACGCCGTCGTCTACCTCTTTGGTATCCCCCCACTCCCCCCTCCTTGCAACCGTCCCCCAATTCTTCTTGGGCCACCATTTTGATTTTTGCCTTTTGCATCGTTCGCTGCCTCCCGTCTTCCTCTTCTCCTTCCCTTTCCCTTTTTTGCCCTTCCTTTATGCTCCAATATCTCGTCGCCGCCGCCGACGCCGCTTAAATCATTAAAAAGTGAACTTAAAATAAAGAAAAGTCCAGACAAAGTTGAACCATCGCTGTATGCGTGTGTGGAGTATCTGTGTGTTTGTGGCAAAACCGGTTTGTTCTGCCTCTTTAAACCGAGATTTGTACGCTTTTTGTGGTTAATTTTTTGTTTGTTGCCTTGCCTTGGTCCACTGCATTCTGAATTCTGTTTTTAGCGCAGCCTGCTTTTGCTCCTGGGCTCCAAAACTTCGGCCACGTGTCAATCCGAATGGCGTCCACACACAGATACTATCTCACCCACACACCGACAACTCGGCTAAACCCACACACACTTGCAGTTTTTGAAAACCGGCCGGCGTGCATAAAAGGGGGGAAAATGTGGGGGGTGGCTGGGCGGTTGGGAGAGAGCCCCAAAGCTCGCCTGCAGTGGCCATAAAGCTTGCGAGTGCAATGCGCTCTCTCCAAAAGAGAGAGAAATAGGAAGACGGAAAAGCAGAGAGAATTGGAGCCACAGAGAGAGAACGTAATTATTTGCAGTTTCTTCTTCTGTTGTCTGTCGCGTCCTCAACAAACCCCCTTTCGAAAGCAGCCCCCTTGCAATAACCCCCCCTGGCAACACCCCCCTTGGGCAAAATCCCCCTTTCACCCCACCCATGCGCGCATAATTTGGCGCTTCGCCATGTTTTCTCCTCGCTCGCCTTTGTACTTTCATGCTGCCCCCAAAAGCGACTCTCATTTCGTTTGGGTGTTGCATGATGCATGACTCTTGGCTCTCGGCAAGAACATGGCCGTCCGGCGGAAGGGGGTGCAATGGGGTGTTTTCTCTCTAGAGGGGTTGCCGGCAAACACGTTTTGGCTTTTGCATTCGACTTGGGAGCCGTGTTAAGTAATTTTCTTTTTTTCTTTTTGACGTTTTTACTCCCCTTTCGCCGGGGGAAGAACATAGTTGTTTTGCAAGGAAATACTCCCCCCTATTAATTATTCAAATTGAAAATATACATTAATAAGCCCCTTTGCGGTGATTACAAACTGTCATTTCAACTTAAATGTGCAATTTGAATTTACAAATTTCTACACAGGACACTTTGTGATCAATAATTCTGATTACTTTTGAAGATACAACTAGTTTTAACTAAGTACTTAAACAAATCAAAGGAGTAGTTAGAATTTCATCAAGGGGGTTACAGATTCCCTGATTAAATATGGTTTAAATATATACTTATTTTAAATAACAATTGACATAATAAATAGGGATTTATAAATAGCATAAAATTTGTAATGTCCTAAATCAAGATATCATAAATATGTAAAATAGATCCTTGAATTTCTCCTTTCTTTGAAATAATTTCCCAGCACTGCACACAATTTATTCAGGCCACTTTGAATACCGATGTCGCTGTAGATACGTTGCAATCAGCGGGAGTCGTGCCATCCAGAGCTATCCGCCAGGATATGCCACCTCTTCCCACCCACATACCATACCATACCAAACCATACAATATAGAAAGGCACCACACAGCGGGCAGTACTTGGAGCAGCCTAATTTCGCAAATAATAAAATATGCTAGAATAAAAATGCAAGATACGCGCTCAACGAGACTCGTTTACCGCTCCCCATTCTAGCGTGGGTGTACACCCCTCTTTCTCATTCCCCCCGCCCCTGGAATCCAATGCAATTGAGCGGCGCCTGCAGCCGGCACTTTTCTAATTCGCCAAACTATGGGGGACCCCAGTGGAAAGCAACCTGCCCAGCTATCTCAGCTTAGCTCTTGTCCTATTCGGATTGGGCTGGGGTTTTGTGTCGGATTGGATTGTTGCCCCCGCTTCGGTTGGGTGCTTTTTGTCGGACGGGTTCTGGGTTTGTTTTGGCTTGGTTTGGGTTTGAGTTTTGGTATGGGGGTCGCGTAGCGCACACAAAAGCGCATTTCGGCTTCCGTCGGCCCGTGTGGCATGTGCTTGCCACGTTTTTGCTCTAAAAGAGGATCCTATAAAGTGGTTCAAAAACATTCAAGTTATATTTATTTACAAATTAAATTTTTGGAAAGAATCAATGAAATGGGTTTTCTTTATTAAGATTAGGTAATATTATAGAAATTGTGAAGATGTAACATTTGAAACTATATTATAGAGATAAATATTTTAGAAATTGGTAAAGACTGATCCTTTTTCATATTGATCTGTTGAGGTATTCCTCTTTAAGATACCCAATATTTATGTTTTTTATGTTTAATAGATGTGAAATATATATTATATCAAACTATATTGTAGAAGTAAATATTTGTGAAATCCGTAAGGACTGATCCTTTCTCATATTGACATGTTAGGGTATTCCTATTTGAAATCCCCAAAACTTATGTTTTTTTGTGTATTTTTTTTCTTCTGCCACTGCAAAAGTTGGCTTTCCACTTTCTACAACTCTAGCTGCGACATCGACTCCTGGGGGCATCTTTGGCAGCCATAAAAAAGCACGCCATTTTCTTCTCTCGTGCAAACTTTTGTGTAATTTTCATTTCGAGCTTGTCGCGTGCCTCCCATTTTCTCCGCCTCCTGGCTGCATTTCTTCCCATGAGCCGGCGGCATTATGTACTGTTGCAGGCACGTCGTACGTTTGTGTTTTTCACTCCTTATTTTTGGCAGTTGCACAGTGCAAATACACGGATAGACACAATGCCTCAGCCGCAAAGCCTCCGACTGGCTGTTTGTGCATACATACATACATATGTACATACCGTCCGGAATGTACGGCGAGTGTCCGTCCGTTGTTGTCGCTGCCGCAATGCAGTGAATTCGGCAGGGCCCCTTGCTTTTGGCCTGGCCAACACGTGACTGACCTCCTCGGCTGGGGTTTATTTTCGGTGTTGGTGGGGTTGAACGTTGGGCGCCATTTTCATTTGTTGATGCGGTCGAGCAGCGTCCCTGCACTTTTGCGGCCACAAAATGTGAGCATCAAATATTGAAAACATTTCCCAGGCCGGGGATGCACAGTTTTTATGACCGTGACGGTGGCTGTGGGACTCTGGACCCCAGAAAAAAGAGCTTTTCTGGCTGATATTGCGGAGGCAAGACCCGCCTGATTGGTTTCTTGGCAACAAAACCCCACCGAACTGCCACGTACACGTTGCTGTTTACTCAAATAAACCCGACTTGCAACTTATTGCCATGTTATCTTTGATTTTGGCATCGGATCCTGCAACTGAAAATAAGGGGGGGATATATGAGGGGCCTTGCCACGTGACAGTATTTAAGATATGACTTGAGATTCTGTTGGTTTAAATGTTGATAAAGTATTTTATCTATGTAGATAGCTTATCTAATGTAGATATATATAAAAGGAAGGGGAATAACCTTTAAAGCACAGCTAAATTCCTGCTTTTAGAACTTCAGTTTAATTTGATTTGAAGAAAATACGATTTATTTAAGTACTTAAACTCTCAATAGAGCAACCAAATCAAAATCTTTCAAGAGTAATTTTGCTTAACGCCTAAAAGCAGGCAGCAATAAAGTCTCCCTGTAGATTGCACTTCTAATATTTCATTAAACTTCTTCTCTGTAGTCCTCCATAAATTACAATAAATTTCATTCATTTAATATTCTCTTAAGAGCGGAAGGCCTTTCTCCTATCCCCCTATCCCGCTCCCCCTGCAATCTCCACCGTTGTCTGCCGCCTTTCAGGCGCTTCCATCTAATTTGCTCGGTTTGCCTGCACTTTGCAGGGAATTTGTTCGTTGTCGCAATGCCATAAATTGTGCAACTTATGCGGCCAACTGGCCGCCTTCTAAGCCCCCCTCCCCTGAAACCCCTTCTGGGGGATGCTATAAATTACAAGAAGGCATTTGCCACACTTCCGTTTGGAGGCCTTCAGGTCTGCTACGCTTTTGGCCGCTTCGTTTTGCAGTGTCTGCAGTTTGCTCTCTCTCTCTCTGGAGTTATTTTTGTGCCTTAAATCGGCTTAACTGGCCGGACGGAGTAGTATAGTTGGCTGTGGCTCATCTGGTGGGCGCCCAGGGGGGGCTGAAAATCAATAAACCCAAAGGAAAGGTGGCCATTGTTGTCGCCGTTGTCCATGGCAATAACATTTAAATGGCCAGGGCTTCTTGAAATTCAAATTGCGAAAGCCTGAAACTTTAACACTTTGCTGCCAAACAACCCCAGACTTGGACCCCTTAACTACTTGGTTCCACCATATACCCCATTGTAGTAGTTTCTGCAGTCTGGCTTCAGACTTCAGGGGCGGAGTTACCAAGGGGGTCCTCTTGTAATTCTAGACCAGACTGCTGCCGGTGGCGACGCTTTGTCTGGCAGACAGACGCGCGAGTGACGAGAACAAATGTGGCAAAACGATTTATTTGGCTTTATCAGCAATTTTGATCCTCCTTTGTCTCCCATTGTCGAAAAGAGTCGTCGCATTAAGTGTTCCGCCTGCGTTGCGGCGATTTGTCATATCGCTGATTTACTAACCTTACACCAGGCATTATCTCTTGGCAAAGTGGAGCGTTGGAGTGGTGGAATCCGTTGGCAAACCACCCTTGCTTGCCAGGGGGGTGACTTTTTTCCATGCCGAGGGTGGTCGGTGGTGTATGTAACTAACCGACACAAGTGCACACACAGGATATGCCTGCTGCTGCCTGCCTGCATGTGTATGTTTGCGCATATCGCCGGCATCAACATCAAATTTATTGAGGTAGTTGCCAAGCGGCTCGGGCAAACAAAACGAACATGCAAAAAGGAATGTCCCTTAACATGCAAGCGTTTCTTTGTTTTTCCGCCTGCTTTTTATTTTTTATTACAATTTCTTTTTGGCCAGAGTTGCCACCGCCACCGCCACCCTGTTGCCATAACAAATATGCATAAAAAATGATGATACATAGGGGGAAAAAATCCAGCAAGTGTTGCAAATTGAAAGCGCTTTCAGGCCAGGACCAAGTCACCTGAATAGCTCCGGTTCTTGGCCCTTAGAATGTGGCCAGTTATCCCCTTGCCGTAATATGCAGGACCATGGCAACACTGCGTATGAGAAATCCCCTTTTATCGATATTTCGCCTGCAATCCTAATGGAATTTCCTACGCTGTCCTCTACTCCTTTTGAACTGGCTCAATATCCATTGGCCGTGTTTATTATTCATTTCCTTGCTGTGCCCCCCGATAAAGCGCTTTTCCTGCCGCGTCCCCCGGTGTTTGCCCTTTTGTGGGCTTCCCTGCGGTTGTCGCCAACACTTTCCACTTACAGCTCGCTGCGTTTTCGCGCCCAACCAGCCTAGATATATATAACAACACATATATACCACATGGGAGGGGCCCATAGAGTGGGGTCTGTTATTGTTGCAGTTGTCATAAATATCTAGCTAAATATTTAGTACTACTCGTAGGATTGTCACCTCTCTATAGAGGTGGTTTGAGTAACCCTATTCCAAAACCTTCCCCAATTTCCCATCGTAGTTGGCCCCACTGAACACTTGTCAAAAGTCATTCGATAATGATTTGGCATTGTTGTGTGTCGTCGTCCGCATAAAATTATTTCTATTCAGTTGTGAAAATTTTTAGCCGTCTCTCGAATTGTTTCGGAAAAAAAAAAGATATAAGAAAAGGCAAAGAAAATAAAATTCGGAAATTATTTAAGCAAACACGCACACGATTGCAAGCGAAATTCCAAGTCGTCTAAGGAAAATTACAAATTGGTAATTGGAAAATTCCAAGATGGAAACGCCGGCCAGCATTCCGATGGATAAGGGGGGCGGTGAGTCCCCAAACCCCTTAATCCTCAAGGCCCGCTCTGCGATACGGATTCTTAGCACAATGCCCAGTACCAGCAGTGAGTATTATGCGGGAATTTAGCGGTTCCAAAGCCCCAGATATCAATCGAAAAGTATTTCAATGTCAGCGAAAACGAAATTTAGCAGAGAGTGTGCCAGTGGGAGAGAGCAACAAACAAAAAGCTAGAAGAAATATCACAAATGTTGGGGTTTGCTCATAATTTAGAGGGTTCCGCTCTATCGCTGGTTTTCTATTATACCTCTCGCGTTCTTTTCGCGATAGAGCTTGCTGATATTTTGCACATGTTACGCAATTATCGCTCTCGGCTAGTTGGGGCCCCTCATTTTTTTAGACTTTCTGCTGCCTGCAGCGCTTGCTTTGTTTTTTGTTTGAACGTCAAACGCACACACACACATATAAAATACATCGCTTTATAGCCGAGTGTGTATATGTGCGAATCAAAATAGCATTTGCTGATAGTGTGACAGCAGCGGCTAAGGTAGATTCCTATGCTACGACAACGAGTATAGGTGAGCGTTTGCCACTTGACAACTGCGGGAAATTTGCATTTTCATTATGAGTGCGCCATAAATATTCATTTATGATAAATTGCTGAATGCAGCTGCACTTGCAACTAAAGCGAGCAGCTCTTGTTTCCGCCCGAGACTCGCAGCCAACTGAATTTGGATGCGGAAAGCATTATAAATAAATATGTTGGGATTAAGTATCAAAACACGCAGGTTTACAAATATTTTTACTAACTTTTTACAGTGTTAAAAATGTATATTTATAGCTTACAGCTAACAACCAGTTGTTAAAATCAACATTTAAATAGCGTAAAATCCAGTAGCATTTTAACGGGCCACATAGATTATAGATTTATCAGCCGGTTACCATGGCAACCAATACGTCACGCTTATCTTTCCCCGCTTGGCGTACCACATCGCGTATACGCAACACGTCACGCACAATTCGCAAATCGCGCCTCTTTTCGATTGTTTACATTTTGGCCAACACGTTTTTAACTGCCGCTCTCTCCCTTCTTCTCTTTTTCGCTTTTCTCACGCACTTTTTGGGGGCCTTTTTCTCTTGATTTGGATCGCAAATTTGTGCGTTTCGCATTTTGTTTGAAGTCAATGAACTTTTTCGCTTTGTTGTCTGCTCTCCCATGCTCACTTTATATTTTTTTGGCTATTCCTCCATTTATTTCATTCCACGAGTGCGTGCGGCGGTGCGTAAGTTGCGAAATTCTTCTGTTTCGCACATTCTCGCGACCCATTTTCAAAGGCACTCGCAATTTGTTGCTATTTTTTAGCGTTCGTTGAACTCCACGAGGTAATTTAATAGGTCGCAAAAAAATTGTGGGTCCACAATTTGAGTTCGAAGAATATTAAACGATTTTATTGTGAAGTTATCTATGAGCAATATCCATTGTGAATAATGTTCTGAGAATATTAGTAAATCTAAAATATATAAAAAATGTATTAAAAATATTTAAATATATTTTTTTATATTTATATTATAATTTTTTTATAATTTTTCTCCTTACAGAAATGGCGGAGGGTAATGGCGAGCTGTTAGATGACATTAATCAGAAAGCCGATGACCGTGGCGATGGCGAACGTACAGAGGACTATCCCAAGCTGCTGGAATACGGTCTGGATAAGAAAGTGAGTATTGAAACTAATAGAAACTTAACCATCATATATCCTACTTACCGAAACTCCACTTAGGTCGCCGGCAAACTGGATGAAATCTACAAGACCGGCAAGTTGGCTCACGCCGAGCTGGATGAGCGCGCCCTGGACGCGCTTAAGGAGTTCCCCGTCGATGGTGCCTTGAATGTGCTGGGTCAGTTCCTCGAATCGAACCTGGAGCATGTGTCAAACAAGTCCGCCTACCTGTGCGGCGTGATGAAGACGTACCGCCAGAAGAGCAGGGCCAGCCAACAGGGCGTGGCCGCGCCCGCAGCTGCCATTCAGGTCAAAGGTCCCGACGAGGACAAGATCAAGAAAATCCTCGAGCGCACCGGCTACACATTAGATGTGACGACAGGTGAGATATTTTGTAAGGTATACCTTTAATACATTTTTATATGCGTGATTTACCATCTCTAGGTCAACGCAAATACGGCGGCCCGCCACCGGATTGGGAGGGGAATGTGCCGGGCAACGGATGCGAGGTCTTCTGCGGCAAGATACCCAAGGACATGTACGAGGACGAACTGATTCCGCTCTTCGAGAACTGCGGCACAATCTGGGACCTACGCCTCATGATGGACCCGATGACGGGCACAAATCGTGGTTATGCATTTGTCACATTCACAAATCGCGAAGCGGCCGTCAATGCAGTGCGACAGGTATTTAAGCCAACCACAGACCATCTTTATCCATCCACCTCTGCCCCCCAATAAACCCTAAACCCCGAAAAAAAGAAACCCCAATCAGTTGCCCCCCAACCGCTTCAATGTTTTTTACGTATTGCTAACTCTTACGATATCTACATATCCTATATATACATATTTAACGTATTGTATCCACATATTTACTATCGTGTCTTACACATCGGAAGAAGTAGGAACAGTTATGCGGCCAAAAAACCAAATTCAAATATTAAACGAAAATTCTCCACAGCAAGACCAAAAAAATTACCAATATGATCTACCGATTTGGCGCTTTTAGATCCGACCATCTGAAATTCAGCTATTTTACTTAGTTTTTACCGTATGCTAACTTTACCTCCGCCTTCGCTATAAACTATCAAATTTGAACTATAGGCAACGCTATCTGTCTCACTCTCTCGCTGTCTCTCTCTACTTGATCTTTCTGTAACTTATGTAATGCATGTCCCGTCTTCTATGAGTTGTAATCTTAATTTATGCAAATGAATCTCTGCAGCGACTTAAATCCGTTCAAATTGCAAGTTTGAAAAGAGTTCTCTTTCTCTGCGAATTAAAGATTTGGCCTCCTTCCCCCCCACAAAACCAAACCCCCCTTTCTTCGCTCTATCTGTATTATTTTCTTTTTAGTTAAATTTTCTCTAGTCCTAAGTCCAGCTATGTAGCTATCAACTTTTGTAGTCAACTAAGCAGCGTACGTTTAATCTCACTGTCTGGTTTTATTTAGACGAGCATGACCAAAATTCAGACCGTGATATTTGGTCACCCAAATATCTCCTGCCTTAACCAGTTAACCAACTAACAAAAACGTTTTTCCTTTAACATTTCCAAATCGAAACTCAACCGAAATTCAAACCACGCGGCCCGCTTCGAAATTGGTAAAGAAACGAAAAGTTTAACAATCCTAATCTTATTATTTACAAACCCCCCCTCCCTATTATTCTCATCTACCTTATTTGCCTTAGTTCAAAATTATTTATTATTTATTTATTTCACTTATTATTTATTATTAACATTGAATTGGTATTAAAAAGAATCGTTTTACCTTCCCTTCCACAATTTAGCTCGATAATCACGAAATAAAACCCGGCAAGTGTCTGAAAATAAATATAAGCGTACCGAATCTGCGCCTTTTCGTAGGCAATATTCCCAAGTCAAAGGGCAAAGATGAAATTTTAGAGGAATTTGGTAAACTTACAGGTAAATTGACAAACAAAACGAAATTAACCAAACAAAAAAAATGTATTTTAAATTACCATCACCGGAGTTTGCGTTTTCTCGCAACTTCACAATCGGCATTAAATTGTAAACAAAAATCCAATTGGCTAATACACAACAGAAATTGGCTAATTGCAGAAGCAAGACTATAGGTTACTACAGGTTAGAAAGAGGGTCTTAGGGCTTATAAGTTCTGTTTAATTTATATGTTTTGATTTCAACTCATCCTTGCTATTCACCCTCCACCTCAAACCATCCAAACATCCGCCATTGCCATCTCGACACTTTAGAAAACTAAACTGAAAAGTGTTCTCCCCCGAAAAGAAAAATCGAGACACTCTTTTCAAATGCGCTCTCTCGCCCCATGTTAGTGAAACCGAATCACAAACATCGTCGGATGCATTTCTCAGTTCTATCATATAATATACGTTGCCTCATATATAGCACACACACACTCAGACACACGATCACACCGATACTACTACATACCTACATACATACATAGATACAGCGACACGCCCATTTGTCTCATTGCCATTCGTTACAAGCTTGAATTGTCGTATAAAAATATTTCTTTTTAACTTATTTACATAATATCTCCAGTCATTAACTTTGCCTACAAAAAAAGATCCAACCAAAAAAATATTCAAATTTTTAAATTTTTTACCAAATTGTTATGCATTCCAAAAACTTTCGTTTTCCATTATGTTCTATAATATTAATCACACCGTAGGAAGCAGGCTCTGAAAATTATAAATATTAAGTATACGCCGTGTGCCAGCTAGAAAGTCATTTCACAAAGGTAAGATCGAGTCGCATTTGACTTTCTAGCTGAGAGAGTCTACCTTTTTTTTAATTTCAAAGTAATTATTCCGCATAGTAAGTACTAGTACTGGTAGTGAAAACGAATAATCCACATCGAATCAACTGGAATTTAGCTAAAGAACAACCTTATTTTTGAGTAAATTCCTTTTTTATTTGGCACGCAATACAAAATATAAAAAACCAAAAAAAAAAAACCAAACGTTACTAAAGTTTAGATAATAGAACTCCACAATTTCTCCCACCCATGAGAATTACTATCAAACACGAACACTCATTCTTCCACCTTTTGAAAAACCACCACCAAAACCCGATACCAAATCAATCCAAAATCAAATCGCAGTACCAATGAACTACAAATTTTTCATAGCAAATCAAAATTTTCTTTTGTTTTGTGTGAACTTTTAAACAATTGCAGCTAAATGATTTTGAAATTCGGAAAGGCAAAAAGATTGGTGTTACGATATCATTTAACAATCACCGGCTATTTGTCGGCAATATACCTAAGAATAGAGATCGCGACGAATTAATTGAGGAATTTTCAAAACATGCACGTAAGTGATCCAAAAAAAAACCAACAGCAACCACAAACAAAGCAAAAGACCCCCAAAAAAAATGAAAAAACCAGCCCAGCACAAACCCCAATTGGCTAACAGAATTGGCCAACCCCAATTACTTGTATTTACTACAATCCCCTGTAAATGTTTTTAGGGGCGATACTTGCAGAATTGAAAAGCGCATGGAAGCCTACGAAATGAAGTATCAATTGGATTTTTGTTTTGCAATTTTCGCTTTTAAAATGCTATATGCCCCCTCCCCAAAATCGAAAAGAATCAAATTATAAAACACTCTAAAACTTTCCCCCCACAAAATTGAAACATTTTTTCAAGCGACCAGATTAAAGGACATGGCTTTCGATCTAAAATGAAATCCCTGTCCTTGGGTCGATTGGATTTTAACCCCTTTTGGCATCATTCTCTCACTCATTTTCTGTAGCGTTAAGCGCGCTGTTAGTAAATACAACAAAAAAATAATTGTTCTTTTATTTTTTTTTCATTGTTTAACATTCCAATTATTAAATGTGCCCAATTTGTTGACATTGAAAACCTGTAGCTAAACAATTCGCTAACCAAAAACATTTTGAATATTTTTGAAAAACCAAAAACAATAAAGGGATATATGAACCTACATAGTTTTTGTTTTAGTGCAGACCTATATATCATATACACATAGATAATAAACGGCGCACACAATCCAATAAAACCGAACCGAAAAGCGATCCCGTCCCAAAAAAAAACCAAAAACCGAAATCCAGAATATGAAACAGTAATTCGTCTACTCAAATCGATATGTTTTGGCCTATTATTCACGTTGAATATATAAAATTCATTTACTTAATGACTGGAGACTACAAGCCTTAAAAATGAACTCATTTTACTCTAACTCTCTCTGTATCTATCTCTCACATAAGCGCTACTTCCCCGAGCAATTGATGCAAACGAATCGACGAGAAACTAAGCCAAATTCAAAATCCAATATCCATATTTCGTTGTTACGTTATTGTTCTCTCTATATCTACCGATCTCTCTCTTTGTATCTCAGTGTACACACCGTTCTCTCTATCTCTTAATCTGTCTAACTCTGGCTATGTTTGTGTATAGTTTTCCCGTTATCGTTTCCATTACTCCAAACGAATAAAATAAATCCAAGCTCAATGTGTGCTCTATATACTTCGTGTTGTGTTTTTGGTTATACCTTTTTTTTTTAGTTTTCCTTCTTTAATTGCAACATGTACTATATATAAACAAACAAACAACAACAAAAATAGCAACAGAGGTTTTTTAAGTGTTTTTCTAAATGTGTGTTTCATTTTACAATACTCTCTATATACGTACTACATATCCAAACTTAATGTTATAAACCCCCCGCTCTCTGTAATACTTTCTCTAAATCTCGAACCTTGCATACACAAAAAACCGAAAATGTTATTAGCTTAGCGCATTCCAATTATTCAAAAATATTTCAAAAAGTTTAAGCAAGCAGCAATTGTTGGCATTGGTTTTCAGAATCATCTAATTCGCTCTACATATTATATAGAGATTCAGAATAACGGAAATGCCCATTATTTTACATAATAAATAAAATTTTGTGCATTTCTGTTTGAATATACAATTTATTTATAACTAATCGCCCAGAGTGCGTCTCAGTGTCTTATCACCTGTACTCTCAAACATTCTCGCACACAAACAAACACCTGCCAATACCAAATACCAATACAGATACAAATACTTTTTTGTTGTATTACTTTCGTTTCAATTTTTACATATGCAACCAACTAATCATATTGCATTTGAATTGATAACAACACACGCTATATTTACCGTACTCAAATGACAATTTTCTTTATTTAAAAATAAACCTGATCCCGAATCTGAACCTATAGCTGGCCTTTACGAGGTGATCATATACAGTTCGCCAGATGATAAGAAAAAGAATCGCGGCTTCTGCTTTCTCGAATACGAGTCACACAAGGCGGCATCTTTGGCCAAACGGAGACTTGGCACTGGAAGAATTAAGGTGAGTTTTGTTGATCTACTAAAAACTTGGATGGATTCCTATAAGTGGTATATATGTTATAGGTTTGGGGATGTGATATAATAGTCGACTGGGCCGATCCACAGGAGGAACCGGATGAACAAACCATGTCCAAGGTTAAAGTCCTTTATGTGCGAAATCTAACCCAGGACGTCTCAGAGGATAAACTAAAGGTAATCACTTTAAGAAATATAAGTTGTAATGATCTAATATCATATTTCATCTACAGGAGCAATTTGAGCAATATGGAAAGGTGGAACGCGTTAAGAAAATTAAAGACTATGCCTTTATACACTTTGAGGATCGTGATAGCGCCGTCGAAGCTATGCGTGGCCTTAATGGCAAGGAGATCGGCGCCTCGAATATTGAGGTGGGTTTCGAGCAGTCCTCTAAAATACATCTATCTATAACATCTATCTTGTAATCCTTTCAGGTCTCTCTAGCCAAACCTCCTTCGGATAAAAAGAAAAAGGAGGAAATACTGCGTGCTCGTGAGCGCCGCATGATGCAAATGATGCAAGCGCGTCCCGGGATCGTGGGGTATGTATTTCAAGATCCATCTTCACTTTGAATTCCCCACCCAAAAACTCCAGCCAAACTTGTCCAGCACAGCACTACCTACAAAAACCACAAATTGGCGCAAAATTCAAAAACTAAAATCAAAATGAAATTCATTGGGCACTTTAGATTTCGGCTAAATCCAAATTGACAACGTCTGTTTGCTCTTCAAGTCGCCACCACCACATTTAAAGCAGTCAATTAATTATATTTATATTTTATTATTTTCTTTTTTCCTCTACCAATTGCCACACATATTGCCCGCCACGCGAATGTTTTTTGTTGTCCCCCCGCACACGAAAAACCATAACCAAAACCAAAACCACCGTATCTCACTTTCTCTACGAATATATGCCATATGTCCGTGTGGGATTACCTTGTAAAGATTTGAAACCTTGTCTCCATACAGAAACCTGTCGCCGACACATCCCAGCATGATGTCCTTGACGCCCATGCGCCTCCAAGGGGCGCGCATGCCGCTGCGTACGCCGATACCTCGCGAATACGGTAAGTTTGGCAAATTCGCCAAGTGAATAGAGAGAGAGAGCCGCATCCGTATCCTCCGGATGCGTTCTAGATGTCTCTGTATGTATATGCATAGCTATTGCTAATATCTGCACAGCTATGATAATCATGTTGATGTGTTGATGTGAGGAGAGGAGGCCGCAAGCGCCTTCATTTTTGGGACTCTACACAATTGAGAAAAAATACTTTATAACTTTTGTTAATTTGGTTTAGTTCTCGTAGTCAATTAGCCAAGTTGTTAGGCACACACACTCACACCACACTAACACCACTCATACACCCACACACACACACACACACATAGCGTATTGATCCAGTAACTTATAGGTTTGTTTTTAGTTTCTAGTTCGAAAGTCTAACCGAAATGCAGCAGCTACTGATCCAAGAACCTAACACTAATCCGGTCTGAAGTTTAAGCCTTAAGTTGAACGATATCAATATCATGTCTGCCATCGAACGCAACGTTTTGTTACCCTCTGTTTATCTTGATTATTGTTTCTCCTCGCCTCATCATTTAAGTTATTTAAGGTTTAGAAAGCGCGCGCTATAACCACACTAACATTTGTATTATCGTCCCCCGAAAATAATAACAAACCTCCAAACAAACAACACACAAGCACACCCTCACCGTCACTCTCACTCTCACTCTCTCACCCAAAAGCCCCCAAGTCACGCTTAGCACTGCCCTCGAGTCCCGAGTCGAGTGAGAAAACGTATCCAGCTAGATCGAGATTAACCAACCAAGCAACCCACTAACCTTAAGATCTCTGACCATTGGCAATCAATTGAAGTAACTTGAATATATAACCATTTCTCACTGATTTCGTATTACTTTCCCCATCTTTGACTAATCGTAAACGTTGTTTCTTTCTTTCCGATACTCTCGCATTTGCAAGTTATCTGTCGATGCTCTATTTGTATTATCCTTGGTTTATTATTGCATGTCCGTGTGTTTATTTCCTTATCGATGTTGTCCACTTATGATTATTGTTTTATAACCTATCTTCGACTCTCCCCCGCCCGCCCCCCTCCGATCCGAACTCTCTGTGTCGCCAAGTGCAGGGCATAAAAAATAAAAAAACCAAAACACATACTCTCAATCCATAAAGCATATAGACATTAGACATTAAAACCTTAAACGTTGTCCATAGTTGTTTACGATAATTAAATGTTGCAATTGTGTTCTCTGTGTAGCGAATGTTAAGCACCCTGTATACTGTTTGATGTTATATCACCGGTAAGTAACCCTAAGTCTCATCTACTTAAGTCGCATACCGATTCGCGTGTGTGTTAGTGTGACATCTGAAAAACCACCAAGACCACCCAATAACAACAACAACAACCACAGACAAAACCACCAATCCATCTATTGATACCCTCTTAATTGTAGCGTTACAGTACGCGCCCGATTCGTTGAACCCATTGGCAAAGTGAATTGGCAGCATAATGATAACTCATATGTCAAGGGAGGAGTTTAGGTCTAGGTCTATAGGTCCCTCTTGTTGTAAACCCCGTAACCTAACCCACTTAGAAACCCGAACCTAATCCTAATAACACCCAAACCCCCTCACCTACCAGACTACGATTACGACTATTTTGGGTTCTCGGACTACCGCCAAGGGGCCTATGGCAACGATTCGTTCTACGAGGATCTTTACCGCTCATATGATCAGGATTACAACTACTATGACTATCCAAGTGGCGCCGCAGGGGGCGTCGGGGGCGGCGCGAATATGACCGGCGGCTCGGTGCTTCCGCTCTCGGCCGGCGTCCCCCCAAACTCACCGTTGGCCAGTGGTCAGCGATCGGCCCGAGGATCGGCAAGTGGTCCCAGTGGTTCAGCGAGCATTATGGTGCGTTTTTTGTATATCGAAAAAGAGAAAACTATCTTGTATTAGACCCCCATCGAATCGGAGTACAATTTGAAGAACAATAAGAACACAAACGCACACAGAAACACAAGATTTGTAGAGTTCGTTTTGATTTGAATACTTTGATTTAGAAATGCCCTCAGTTGATTGATTGCCTTCCTATCTTGTAGTTAGTTTATTTCGAATTACTTTTGTATATGATTTATTCCAAAAGAAAAAACGCTTCATCATTTGGCTTTAATTTCCCCAAAAATTTGTTCTCTTTGTTTCGTTTATATGAAGTCAAAATTTGCACGTCTCTTGCTGCCAAATTCCACCAAAACACCACCCACTATTCACCCAAACCCACGCCCACACCACACCACCCACAGACACACAGATACACGTGCACGCCCATTGCCGGAAGAAGGATTTTATTTGTTGCTTGTCTCGCCTTGTTTTCGCTTTACCCATGGCAACATCCAATAATTTAAGGACTCAACGCGCCACAGCGGCAATCGCAAAAATTAACAAACGGTGCTTTATTATGCTTAACTTATGCTTTGCTTGTACGTATACCCCACCTGCTTATTTATTTATAATTTTAATTGCACCATCCATATCGCCAGGCTGAAGTAACCATTAATAATATATTTATGAGCTGAACACGGCGTGCTGACGGTTTTAATTTTAATTAATTTTTAGCCATTAAGCAAAGTGCTTTTTATTACGACTGCTTTATGTTATATATATATTACATTTATATTTTGTATCAACGCAAACGCTTTAATGTTTAAACCAATTAACCGCATTACGCTTATTGTACTCCTTATTTAGTTACAATTATAAAACAAATTTACAAACATGGTAAAGTTATTTTTTGAATATTGTGTCAATCGCAAGAGGCAAACAACTTTTGTTGCTTGGACTTGAACGTTTCAAGCGCCCCAGATCCGTTGTTATAAGTATATTATATAATACCCAATTGACTAGTTAAATGCTCACTCAGTTTACACATAATACAGAGAACAATCTATATACATCTTAGTAATTTCTATATGAATAATACATACTTTATATGCATACATTACATATCGTGTATGTACAATCAAACAAACAGTTTTTACACCAAGAATCTAACGCGTTTATTTCGATTTTTTTCTTTTCTTTTCTTTCTTTTTATGTGTTCTTGTTATATACTTATCTATATACAAACAATTCATTTGTTTTTCGGTACAATATGACAAAAAAAAACAACAAATCTTGAAAAAAATTATATATATGTTCGTCAAAACCAAAAAAACAACCCACATTAAAATTACAAATTCTATCTCTGCCACCAACCTAAATCAAAATCGAAACGAAAATCAACCACCAACCAAACGACCAAATCTAAATCCAAATCGTTAACCTTTCGATTCAAAAAACCAAAACGAAAACTGTTTTTCTGACCCACCTACCCCCCAAAAAAAACACCTTTCCGAAAACGAAAACCGCTCCAAATTCGAAATTCTCATCGATTCGACCATCAAAATTCCAAATCAATTCAAAAACGTACTTTTATTTTGCTTACTCTTTCGTTCAATTCGAAATTTGAAATGACCAAAAATTTGACAATTATCTTGGCGATCCATATATATACAAACACATTCAATTATGTATGAAAAACAAAAAATGCTAATACTATTGAAAAATTGTAAACGCAAAAATTCGAACAAAAATCTCGAAACCTGAAAAACTGAAATCAAAAACGAAATCAAAACGCAAAACCAAAACCAACGACCGATGGATAACCGAAAATGTGATGGAATATGGAAACGAATCTGGAAAATGCATAAAAAACACGCTCTCGAACCACCCACCACCCCACACACACACACATTCGAAACTCACACGAACACACACACCACAAAACGCAACTAATGCATGCAATTATGACGATGAACGATGATGATGATGACGCAATGATGATCACAATGATGTTGTGATGAAAATGTGGCTGATGGATGTGGATGTGTAGGGAGCTGGTCGTGGGCATGGAATCACAGTGCCGCGTGGCAGAGTCGTTGGCCAACGTGGCAGCATCAGTCGTCTGGGGGCCCAAACAGTGCCACAGGTGGCGGCAGCGGCAGCGGCGGCGGGACAGGCGGCGGCGGCGGTAACTCAGCGGGGGGCCACCGGTCAGGGGGCGCCGGCAGCAACCGGGGGGGTCCGTGGGGTGGTGCCAACGCGTCCCAGCGTTCGTGGCACCCAGCACGTCAAGCCGCTACAAAATTTACCAGGTGAGCTCAACAAAAAAACACAAAAAATCATTATACCCTCTGCAAGGGTATAAAAAGAACGTACTCTCGTATCTCAATCTCAAAAATACACCACTACAACAAAAAAATACCAAAATCAATCCAACCAACAAAAAGAACAAACCAATCAAATTCTACTTCAAATTCAAACCAAATCAAACCAAATCGAATCAAAAACAATCCCAACAACCTGCGCCAAGTGAAAACTGCATAATCAAACCAACAACAGCGACAAACTTGAGAGAATATATATATATATATGTGTACATTGCAAATGTCGAATTCATATAAATTAATAAGTAAAGCCAAGTAAAAATGTAAACATGCATACATGAAATTCCACCCACACCCCTAAAAACCACACACACACACACTCATCACGCGCACCAAGACACAGAAACGAACATAACGAGATATTTAAATATATAGTGTGAGTCCCCTACCCAAAACCCCCCAAAAACCCCCCAAAAAAGGTCACTTCAATGTCGTGTGTATCGCATTTGTAACTATTCTAAATGTTGTAAAGTTCTGAACATTATTTTTTTTATATTTCCATTATCCAATTTTAATACTTTTCTTCTTAAATGTTTTTTTGTGATCCAAGTAGTTGTGCTCTTGCTGCTTACGATTGTTATTCCATTTATTCCATTTTTCACTTCCGTTTTAAACGCTGAGATGTATGCTACATTTTTTGATGCATGTCTTGACTTTGGTTTTTTTTCTTCTACCAATTGTAAGCAGCAATTCACAGACACACCCACCCGCACACACACAGACACCACACCTACACACACAATCGAACATCGCCTATGTATATGGAAAGCCATTATAACAAATTATGTAATTGTTTATACGCATATTGTCTTGAATATGTACCTAACTATATATATGAGCAATGTCTGTAAACGTTTATGAATCGATTAGTATTTATGTCCCAAACAAACACCCAAGCACAGAGATCTATTGTCACCTACTAATTAAGCGCCATAGAGAGTCGAAGAGTCGTGTGGGGAGAGCTGAAGCCTTATTGGCACACACACACCCACCCCTCTGTTCCGATTAATCAATCAGTGTTTGTCCCTAACCCCCGAACCGAAACCAAAACGATAATCCCCATCCAAAATTTTGACGTACGTGTATATAATTTTTTGTGTTTTTTTTTTTCTACCCCGCGCGCTGATTTGTTGGCCACCAGCTAATAAATAATATACTTATACAAATGATACGCGTTTCAAGATTGACCTGATCGATTGCGATTGCACAAATCTAAATATATATGAAAACCTTTATTTATACATTACTTATATTCTAGCCCATTACTTTAACAATATATACATATGATATTTTGTGTGATTTTTTATGTATATCGAATTGTGAGTCTTGTTAATTAATTATCCATCATGCTTTGCAAAGCCAAAAAAAAAAAAAAAAAAATTATACAAAAATAGTTTAGTATCCTATACACACATGTATAACAATATGACCTTATATATGTATAATATAACCACCCTTTAACCATTCATACATATCATATCCACACACAGGGTGACACCAATATCAACTGAGATCGTTTTTTATTTATTTTACGTATAAACAAATACTAATCGATTCGTGTATTATGTTTACAACACGCACACACACCAACCAATTTTTGTTATAATTTGTTGTCAATGGAATCTATACTTGTTTATATGTATGTATCTATATACATATAGCGGAGAGCCCCGATCAGATCACGCTTTTGTCCCAGTAATCTGGGTTGACTAACACCATCTGGCAAAAGCGTGATGACCTCGAGAAGCACCTAATCCACACACACACACAAACCAAAGAAAAACACGAAACTCCACCACCCACCGATCACCTGCTTCCGTTTTGAACACGCTTTACATTTCTGTGGCTGTATTCGTAGATACTTTTGTGTGTCTTTTTAAGGAAGACTCGTTTTTATTTCCCGTTAGAATGCTTCACACACACATGCTCATTACCCATATACAAGCAAGCTCATTGAGTCAGCGAAAAAACACCCTAAAAAAAACTAAAAAAATGAATGCAAAATGAAAAACAAACCAAACCAAAAACCTAAATCTGTTTCTAGCTGGAGCTGCACTCAAGACATTTATGGAGGGTAACTAAGCGTAGCACATCGATCACCTCCTCGGTCAGCGGCGAGAGTCGCTCTCCGGCCAAGAAGCGTAAAGTCCATAGGTCCTCACATAGCAAAACCAAGTCACACAAGTCCAAGAAGCATTCCCACAAATCCAAGTCGTCTCGGCCCGAAAAAAAAGCAAAGAAATCCAAGCGGAATTCCGAATAAACCAAATTGATTCCGACCCAAGAAAACGCCCCATACTTACATACACATATTCAATGTGAACATACATCATTTTTTTGTTTTTCAAAATCAAATCCAAACGAAGAAACTCGACATTCGGCATTCGAAGGCAAATTTAAGAACCCACACACACACTCTCATCACGCATCTCTCGTCTTTAAGGACATGCAGCATCGAAATCATTAGCGCCAGATCAGATCAGTTCAGCCCTGCGAACCGCAAACACTAGAAGAAGAAGTTCCTGTCAAATTCAAAATTTCAAATTGGGAGCCGAACTCTTCAAGGGCCCCATATCACAAATGTTATATATCCCACAAGACCACGAGCCTTTCGAGTACAGCGCTCTGTGATCCTTGGATCCCAGGGATCCCACACCGATCTGGCGAACGATTCTTGTTGTGCAACCCTGTCCCGGTTATCGCCATGTTTGCTGTACTAAATGTTCCATGTTCCTTGTCAGGCGATAATATCATGTACCATGTTTTACTCACACACACACAACCCGTTTGGTAACTGTTAACTCCCACACACAAACACGAATTCACACTGTCTGCACCTTTAACATCACAATCAAACACACATTATATATTTGTACATGTAATCATGTCCCCACGTCCCTGGCGTTATGTCGAGTTAACACGATTCCCCCGATTTGTGATGTGTAAAACCAATGATAAGATAAATTAAACGAACAAATGATCAAAATGTGTTTCGTCTTTAATATCTTTTGGAAAACACAACCGACCGACTCTCTCCCCCCATTTACTATAACTACCACTACTACTATTACGACATCAAAATGGACAAAATCATCAAGAAATTGTGCCACTAAAAATAACTAATACAACGTCAAGACAACAACCCTCATTCGAACCATAGACCAGTTGAACTTAATCCAATCAAAAAACAACCAACTACCAAAAACAAAGAAATAATAGCAACAACTTTGAACCATTTTTGTATTAACAACATTTTTAACTCTCTTTCTCTTTTTTTTCTTTCGAAAAACACCTTCACCACCCACCCAAAAACCAAAAACAACCAACACTCAACGCACACCTGAAAAACATCAACCAAATGTGTTCCATAAAACAAATCTCCACCACCGATTGCGGTCACCAATCTGCAGTAGTCGGTAAACGTAAGTTCGATGGAGGTCACCAAAATCCGGCAGATGTTAAGCGACGTTACCCGAGCGGTTTAATAGGAAATGGCGGCAGTTGGGGCAGTTTACCGCTACCACAGCAACCTTTAGGCACCAATGGTGAACAGTGGTACATGGATACGTTTTCGGCATGGAGTTAAAACCACACACAGCAACAACAACAACAACCCAATTGAAATCAATTAAAAGCATCATTAACAACAGCAGCAGCAACACCAGGAAGTTACAACCACAAATAATAATACTCTCCAAGCGACATCCTGGAGAAAAGAATCCTTCGCGTCATAGTAAAAACAAAATAATATTTAAAAAAAGAAAAACCCAAAAATAGCAACCATTCTTAAAAAGCAATACATTTAATTTCAACCAACTATATAAGGTATAAGAAATACAATTAGCCACAATTCAAAAGCATTGTTTAGAGACTCGTTTCGATCCTAGTTTCTTTGCTATGAACGCCGTAGATTGCGTCCCTCTAAATAACTATAATAACACGTCAAGAAATCAGTAAATCAAGAAATCAGCAATAGCAGCAACAAATATGTCGAGTAGAGTATATGTATTGTATGTAATCACTTAAATAGCCTTTGCAGCGCGAGCATTTTAAACGAAAACTCTTCATTTAGCGAAACCAGTTTAGCAGATTTTCCCAAAAACAATTTTTAAACAGCATCAGCGCCTCACAACTTAGATAAACCAAAGTCAAGTCGTTTTAAAATGTTCACAAAACAAAACAAAAAAAGTATAAGGAAATTTGTCTCATAGCGTTTTTAACTCGAAATTGAAACAATAATTGAGCATATATAGCAAAAACTATATGAAAATTACAAACAAAAATATATAAAATATATTTATCTATAACTATATAGAGAGAGCAGTCTAAGCCCAATACAGATTGATTTTAAATCTTAAGCAGCATGTAGCACCCCTTTTATACATTGAAAACCAAGCGTAAGCAACCAAATTCAAAATCAATTCGATTTGAAAAAACCTTTTACAATATTTACATGGGCATTGGAAGATTGCAAGTGAAAGCACATTTTAGACAAGCGATTTCTTCTTTTGTATATAGCCAATGGAAAGCTGAAGCTGAAGACATATGGAAAACCCAGACATATATACTGATGAATTGAAAAACTGTTTAATATGCTAAGAACACCAAGAACACACACAATTCAAATTGAAAAGCAAAGCTTAGTGAAGAAACATTGACTGACAAAAATAAAGAAAAAAAAAACAAAACAAATTATTAATTAGATTGAATGAGTTGATATGAGAACGATAAGCAAATACAAAAATTAAAACGCAGCCGGCATTGTTATATAATGCGACTGGCGACGGCAACTGGCAAGACTTTCTGCATAAATTTGAAAAACTATTTTTTAACAACGTAAGTTTTAGGCAACTTCAAATCAATTATCTGTCAGAAGTAAAAAAAAAAACAAAAATATGTAGAGCTAAGTAATTGCACACATACAAAAGTACACTTAAAACAACTCACTGATAATACTGATAAGCAGATATAAATCGCAAATCAACAAGAAATTTGACTAATGTCTGCAAATCGATGCAACGAATTAGGAAGAAGACATACAGACGCGGAGACAACACATCACAAACAGTAAACGTAACGAAACCTAATAATAAAATTGATTATAAATTTTAATACCAATAACGCATACTTAATATTACCACTTGTAACGAGTACGATTGAGCGAGTAACGAGTAACGAGTACGATTGATCGAGTAACGAGTACGATCGTGCTTAATGTTGGATAAATCGAAGATAACTAAAACTATAAAACAATTAGCCAACGCTCAAGTGCGAATTAGCAGAAAAAACTAAACCATTCACAGCTAAGAAATTCTATTTAAAGTCCACTTATCTAGTATCGAATTCAGATTAAACTCTTTTTCCCCACTTTCCTTTACTCATCTATAACTGCTACGCACACAGATAATACGGAAGAGAACACAGCCCTAAGCTAAACTAATGAATATATCAAGCTGACTTGCGAAAACTTAACCAACTCCATGCCTAAAAATTAAAAATAAAACGCCACACACACGTGTCAAAATACGTTTATATAGGGAAAATTATTGAAACACAAAAACTTGCCCGTGTTTTTTTTTTCTACTTTGCAAAATTTTAACAAGAAAATATGTTTGGTTGAACAGAAATTCTGTCGTTTACGTTTCCGCTATTGCTAGATCTCAAGTAAAGCAAAAAGTTAATTAATATATATGAATGTATAAAACAAAAAAATATATAAAATAGTTTTAAACTAACGAATGAATACTTCCAATTTTGAACTCAAGTATAAAGCAAAATACAAACTGTTGGCAGTTGATGAAGGACGCGTGTGTTTTAAAACGTATCTATGAACATTGTTCAGCATAAGCCTAAAAACAATAACTTTTTTTAAATTTAAAAATACACAGACACAGACACACACACACCAAGCAGTTGCCTAAAGTAAAAAATAAAAAAATGAGAAAACGAAAACGAAATAATGAAAACATGAATTAAAACTTGCGCAAAATTTGCAAACCAGCAAAGAACTTTAAATACATAATATTAGCCACAAACAATAAGAGAATATATACAACAAATTCTAAATGACCATAGTTAAGCTTAAATTTAGTAACACTCACATACATACACTCACACACATATACACATAATTATTAAAGTAAAGTAAACTGTCGTTGTAGGGGATGAGAAGTGTGCGCCATTTTCTAACTACAATAACAAGAGAAAAAAAATTACTAAAATATTTACCCATTTTTTTTTATTTTTGATAAGTTTCCTTATGAATTTTCTTGAACATTTTACTTTTTTATTGAGAGAGCTTGTTGCCTTCGAAAGAGAAAAAGGGATAATAATTTTAAAACTTTTTTATAATTTTTTTTCTTGAAACACACACAAACACAACAAAAATAAATTAATTTGATAAGGAAGTGAATTATACAAATTCTATAACGCCGCGTCTTTTTGCATGCAAAATTTTCGATTTTTCGCCCTAGAAATTTCCACATTTGGTGACTTAAACCCTTTGAACCCAATTCAAATTGCAAATATATAAATATAATTAATTTTAATAATTTGTTTAATTCGATAACTGTACTGATTTTATATTGTTTTAAATTTGTAATTTAATTTGTAAGTTTTTATTGTTAATGTGTTTTTTCTATTGTAAACTAAAACTAAACTAAATCTGTAAACCGATTGGCAAATTGTTACACAATCCGTTAAAGTTAACCGATTTCGTCGATTCAAAAATTGAGTATGAAATTTTTACCAAAATTATGTGCCGTTATTTAGAAACCATTTCTTTGGAAGCCTAAAATTTACCCGCAACCCCCCACCCACCCCTGAACCCTCAGCCCCCCACCCTCCAAAACACCCCTAATTGTGTTAAATATTGTAATTTGTAATTTTTGTTTTAATTTTTCGGGAAAGCAAAAACGTTTGGCAAAATTAGTTTTTAATTTGAATATTTAGTTTTGTTTGTGCGCTTAAGTTTTCAATAGTATGTTATATATATTAAACTATGGATAATAATTTTTAGCAAAATATTTTTACGACCTAACATAAATCACTAATGTTAAATACTTAAAGAACTTATTTGTTTAGCTGTTTAATTGGTTTAAAATTTTTGTGTATTGTGAAGAGGAGCGCAAGCAAAATTTATCTTTGATCTAATAACAATAACAATAACTGTATACGTGTGTAAATTTCAACCATCAACAAGAGCAACACAATACTGAATACTGAAAATAAAATAGAAATAAAGTCGAAAGGAATCATGAAAGAAAGCAAGGTGGACAACAAAATTGCAAACTGCGCATGGAAACTGAGCGAAAAAAATGAAAAACTTTACATGAATTGTGATGATGCAAAGGCAAGATTTAATCATAATTACTAAATCTATATATACAATAAATATATATCTTTCTCTATAAATATATATATTTGAGTATATAATGTATATGTAGGCGTAGGAGTGTATAATCTAACTTTACTTTTAAACAGACTGCGTACGTATTAAAAATTTTTAAAATTAATTTGTGTAAAATGTTTTAAGTTTTGAAAAATTGGCAAATAAAGAAAACAATAAAAATTAATAAATCAAAAACACAATCGTATTGTAAATTGAAATATACACATTATTTCGACCTATTCCAAATTATCTTTTCAAACCTTTTCAGAGAGCAAAATCTTTTCATGTATATTTCAAGAATCGGCTTAAGTCAAGCGCAACTGTTTATAAAGAAAGATAAAGGACAGTGGCAGTGGATGCAAGGATCTGATACCTTTGGAAAGTTTCCAAGATTGTTTCTTCTTTAATACACGAAAAAAAAACGAACATGATTTGTATGACGACAATATCTGTTTTAAACATACACACACGTTAGGATTAACTTCGCTTAGACCATTTTTGTTTTACTATTAAATTTATAGTTTGTGTGTGTTTTCTTTGCTTTTTTAATTACATATATAACCATTTTATAATCGATTGATTTTTAAAGCTCTTTTATAAACTACCAATTGATATACATACATCACAGAACATTTGCATACATACCACACGTATGAAAGGGATTCATAAACCGTGAACGTAACGTCGCCAATTATTACGAGATAAAAACAACAAATGGAAATTAAATAATAAAAACAATCAGAATTCATCGTAGAGGAAGGCCGAATGTGAGAAAAATGGGAGAACAACTTTTACGTCTTAATAAACAATTATTGTTAACGAAGAAAATAAAAGTGAGAAAAGAAGCATATTGTACTAAAATATTTGATATACATACATTTGTTATTATTTGTAATACGAAAAATTAAATAAAATTGCATCCAGATAATAAAAAATGAAATAAATAAAGAATGCAAAGATCGTGGTCTGCTCAATTCTAGACTAAACAAACGAAACACCCGAAGCTTTGGCCCGAACAAATGATTTATTTGAAATCGTTAAAACATGAGGGTATCTAAAAGCATTTACTGCGGGACGAAGACTTGCTTCGCCGGCTTCCATCACTCGGTCTTGTGCTAACGCTAGCGGTGGTGATTCCCATGTCATCTCCCAGCACAGTTTCATCTACGCTGGTATCATCTGCAGGTATTTCCTCGTCGCTGTTCTCCTCACCAACGAACGAGCTGGATGGCGTGATAATAGAATCTCCGTGGAGATCCCTGTTTATCATATTTCCCATGTGAAACGCGGAGTGACAGTTGTTGGCAGCCAACAGGGCCTTCACACGGAAAACCAGCGTCTCAATTGTCTCTCGAAGGCTGGGAATATAGCTGATGATGGCTGTTATCTTAATGGTCTTGGAGTGACAGCAGAGTTGGTGCAGAAACCGGGTCACCTTCTGGAGTTCGTGCAAAAACCGTATTAGTCTTTCTGGATCATCCCGAACAATAGACTCCAGCGCAGACATGCCGTGCTGAAGCAGCAGCTTAAGGAATAGCAGGGAGTGTTTTAGAAACAGTCCGAAATTTCGAGGCTGTTCCACCTGCTGCACAATGCTGAGCAAGCCATTTAACAATTCCACCGTGGACTCCCAAAGTTTGAGTCTATCACCACGTTTGTCCACGCTGACTTGACCACTAAGGGAGTGGATTAGCACCTCGCAAAGACCACGAAATAGCAAGGGGAAATTTGCCCTGCAAACATAGAGCATTAATAAATTATATTATTGACGGGGGGTTTGCTTACTTTTTGAAGTTGGGAAAGGAACTCAAGGCTTTGTCCTTCGTATTAAGAATACTGCACTGTCTAACCAGCTCATTTAAGAGTTCGGTTTGATTTCCGGATGTCGACTTCTTCAGGAATCCCTTGACCAGCTCGTCCAAATAGATGTTACACTGCCCGCCTTTGTCCAAATTACCAGAGTAGTGAAACCATTTACGCCGCAGCAGCTTGCCACACATTAAACCTGAAAGAAGGAAGCGTTTTGAAAACACTGTACATACATTATATGTATTTCTGCTTACGTAATTCTTCGGCTTGCTGAAATCTTGGTTGACTCGCATCGTTTTGCGAACTTCCCACCTTAAGCAAGCTGCCCAACAACCGATGAAGCTGAACCGCAGTGCTAAGACTTAACACAGATTTCTCATACTTTAAAAAGTATTGGAAAGCTAGGGTTGCCAACTGGGGAACACTTTGTTTCTCCAGCCTTTTCCACTGCGCCTTGGGCTGAAGTTTAACCAAAGATTCTACAAAGTAATAAACATTAAATATTGTAGTTTGTAAAGGAATGGAAACCACTTACTATGAAGCAGTTCAGCCTGCGACTTGTCGGCCCACTCGCTCCAGGCGAAGTACAAGGCAAACAGACGAACACACAGCCCAAAGCAGGTTTTAATATAGTTAAACTGCTCCTTAAACAGATCCAGGTTGCTGTACACATGATTGACATTCGTAAGCTCTTTGTCGATGGCTTCTGCCAGGGTGCTTAGGTGATTGTTCACCTCATGTATGCAGGGAAGTAAATCGCATATGAAATCCTCTGGTTTGGCAAGATGCGGTCTAAAGCTATCCGCATCTGACGAATCCTGTTGTCTAAGGACTGCTGCCTCCAGTTTCTGGACCATGTCTTCCAGCAGGAAACGAAGCTCCAGGAGACCCAGAAACTCGCCAACTTGCCCCTTTTCTAGCTGGTGATTCAGGACAAACTTCTGCTCGACCAACAGCATAATGATTTCCACTTCCATTGGCCTGTATCTCTCACGCGGCCCATACATCTGCTCAAAGTCGATCTTGGTTTTAACGGCCTTGCAGGGTCCAACCTTAATCGTAAAGTCGGCGATCGAAGTCTGGTTGCCACTTAGCTCTGGTTCGGCTATAGTTGCATTGAATTTGGCGGCCGTTTTGGCACCGTGACGTTTCTGGTTCACGGCCGAGTGCTTGACGTTGGTAAGGAACTGGTAAGGCGGTGCTACGAAGTCTGTGGGCGCTCTATTTAAGAGCGGTTTTATCCTCTGCTCGATCCGTATCAACTCACCGAGTCTTGACAAGACCCGACGACGAGTGGCGGGGTCGCGTTGCGATGCAAACGCACTAATCGACACCCGCATCCAATTGACGGTGTGAAAATAAATGCTGAGAATGTCCTTCTGCTGCTCCGCCTCGAAATTGTCAAATACGGCCAGATAATTATCATCCTCGAAGAATGAGGGCAATACAATGGCACAGCCCAGCAAAGCATTGATCCCTTCTAGGCTGTCATGGTGGCGGTGTTTATACAGCACCCTTACGCAGTTAAATAAAGGCGCCAGCACATAGATAGAATCACAAGCTCTGCAAATGTTGGGAAAAATATTACATATTTATTAAATATATATAAAAAAAATTAGTGAACTTACTTGGCTTTGGGTGATAAAACCAATTTGGATATATTTATGCCAATGTTGAGCACATCCGATTCAGTGTTGGCATTTGTGTCGTCCAATTCATTGATGTTCATTTGATATTCCAGTTTAATACCCCTGAAAATCATTTGAAAAGTTAGTAGAGCCTGTGTTTAAACGTTACAACTTACTTTATCGTCTCTGGTACATCTTCGGTGACAAAGCTAGCCTGGAAGCGAAAGGTCACTACGTCACAGGCCCAAGCAATAAAATTATGGTCCAAGTCACAGGCAGAAGTTCCGTCATTGCGCTGATTGAAAACCGTCGCCAGTTCTTCATAGAACAGCGCTAAAGACTCGACACTATTTCCAATGGATGACTCAGTACGAACTGCATGAAGAAAATATTAGTACGAAGGTTTTAACAGGATCCTATCTTTTAATTACTTATTAAGTTGGCGGCCATCTTGCCACGTCCATCGGGCAAGGAATCCACGTTTTCCACGCTTGTTAGGGAATCGTCGTGCTCCACAGCTTCGTTTTCGATGCGAGCCATTGCATCGATGAGTTGAACACATCCAATTATGCCCTGTTTTTTTATATTGTCAGTTGAATTGATCAGCTGCTTCTTCACCACCATATCGACTTGCTCTTGGAGCTGAAGGCACGCCGATAGCTTGGGATCAGGAAAGGCCACATGGCACAGCAGGTCCATTGCCACGCGAGTTTGTGTCAGAGTCAGATCACTGATCCTGTCCAACATCGGGATAAGAAGGGTCGCACAATTCTGAACATCCTTAGCGCTCTTGCGCTGCAGTTCACGAAGCAATTCCAATGCCATTGTCGTCAGGTGAGGCGATGATTTGTCACAGGTGAGTTCCAGCAGTTTCTTTAGAATATTTTTCTGTATTGAATTAAAGATCTTAAAAAGAATGCTGAAAAAAACAAGGTGACACGTTTTAAATCAAATTTAATACACTTTTCTGGAGATCTGAACTAACCTGTACGAAGACTTGGCAAAATCGGACACTGTGCGATTTTTCTCGCGCATAAAGTCGTGCAGGATGTTCATCAGAGTGCTTATATGTTGCTCTAGGATGTGTCTATAGTGCAGTTTTACCTCCTCCAAAATATTAACAGTAATATGTTCCAGTTTAATGCGACGACGAAGCTTTTAAAATATTAGAATTAGTAAATTCTCAATTTAAAATACAGATTACTTACAATATTTTCTATGTACAAGGAATTATCTTCATTAACGTGTATCAACAAAAGCAGAACAATCAGATCAAATGAGCTGAAAAATAGGCAATTATTTAAATTTTAAATAATTTATTCTTCAAACTTACGTAAATTCTTCTGCAGACAAACTAGCAGATGACCTTTGGAATGCTTGATAAAATCTTTTAGATCTTATTAAACCAAGTTCCAGGAAGCCAAAAAGTTCAAGCTGCGACTTCTTATTTTCGATTGTTGTCGAATTTTCGTCCCTATTAGCAGTGTGACGCCAATTGAAAATTTCCCGCAGGCTGCCTATTAACTGAATTAAAAGGTAAGCTGAATATAATGACTTTGGAAAAGGAGGAAGGATCTTACATCGCGCACACTGTCATCTGTGTCCATTTTCAAAATGTTGAGCAGAAGTCTAATGAGGTGCGGCAAGGTCTAAAGTTAAGATAGGACAAATTAAATGAGGAATAACAGTCTCTTTATATAGTTACCGTATCGGGACAGTGTCCATTTGTAGCAAATTCTAAAATGCGCAGTCGTAACTTAGCCTGCGTTCTGTCGGAAAGCGATAAATTGCTCAGGGTTTGCACTGTGGTCATGTGAAAGAGGTCTTCAGTGCTGGAATAGTTAATGCTGCAAAGGAAACCAATATAATAGGCTCTTAATAATTGCAAAATACCTATGTATGTTTTTGACTCACATGAGTAGTTCAACAAACTCATCGTGCATACTGGCATCCAGTATTAGCTCGGCATTGGCAATGATGTCCAGCTTGGCCGATTCCGTGGCCCTGTTAAAGACGCCCTCTATCCGACTGTATATCTCCACCTTGTGCGAAACGGTCAAGTAGCGCAGTTGGGTCAGCATCAGGGGCAGTAGCGGCATAGAGATGGCTGCCCTGCCTGAAATTACTCGATCCGCGGTGGCCACCTCCTCGATCTTGTTCAGCAACACCTCCACGCAGGGATCCCGCATGAAGTCGATCATCAGAAAGTTCATGAACATGCTGTTCTGCGACTGGTAGATCTGCTCCTCACCAGCGGCGTCCACAGTGCAGCCGGTTAGCAGCTTCTGCACCAGTTTGGAACTGGACGCCATGGCCGCATTCAGGCCCGTCTTGAAGGTCTCCAACTTATCGGTGTATGAGGAGGCACTCATGAAGATGTCCCGCAACTTTGACACTATGGACACATGATCGCAGGACAGAATCAGGCTGTCGCCCTGGTCCAACTGGACACCGGCTCGTATGAGGACCAGCTCGAAGAAGTTGTTGGGCTGCCGGGAGAGTGTCGCAATGTTCCGACTGGAGGACTGGGTCCGACCCAAAGTGGCGGCCAGGATCGCGCTGTGCTGCGACAGGAAGCGCTGCGTGTGCTCCTGGGAGGCGGGTATGTTCTCCTCGCTCCCCCCGGATGTCGACTCCACGGAGACATTCGTGGTCGTCTCCGCCCGACGCTGAAATGAACAATTTGATCGCGGGAGTTGAGACTTCCAACTTGGATTTGTCGTAAAATCCACTTACTGGCACTTTTATGGTCGTATTCTCATCGATCGTGTTGAGGGCCTTCTGCGTGCGTTTCTTAAACTTTTTATACATCGTAATTAATTAACCAAATGAAATAAAACGAAATTAAAACTAAACTAAACAAATTCCTGGCGCGAAATCATCAGCATAGTTATCGATACTCGTAATCGTTTTGGTGTATGTCCCCGCTAGGTCTGGTGGGTGACACGGATAAGTATCGATATAACTGTTATCGATTTTAAATATTCACAATTTTAAAAAATTAAAATTAATGTTTTTAG
This sequence comes from Drosophila mimetica, assembly GCA_037075245.1. NCBI lineage: Eukaryota > Metazoa > Arthropoda > Insecta > Diptera > Drosophilidae > Drosophila > Drosophila mimetica. The sequence goes on from JBAMCH010000023.1 coordinate 14,116,985, forward strand.
TCTTAAAACAATTATCAATTTTTAACCAATAAATTCACCTTATGGAAATTCAAATTTTTATTCAAACATACTCTACATAATGCGTACAAAACTATTATTGTTATTTTCTAGGTATATAACTTTTAATCATATGTGATGAGTATAAAATGTTCAACTATGCGTTTGCTTAAGTTTAGGATTGATCCGGAAGCATATTCCATATAATGTTAATCGTATAAGTAATGGAAAAGTCCAACGTAACACTAAACAAAATGATTATAAACTTAATTGTAAATTTAAAGCCTTTCGATTTGAATTGTTTAACTTGGGTGCTAACTCTGATAATTTGAATAGTTCCTAATGTCGATTTTCAACTTTTAAAAGTGCAAAAACTCTATTGTGCCGTACATTTTTAAATGTATATAAATATGGTTTATAAAAAGGAAGTACAACATATGTATGTCTTGAAGTGATTATGCCAGAAATTGACTTATTCCCGGGACTATCGCGTCCCTTTCGTACCTAGTTCATAGAAAATCACTAATTTGGCGTTGTTTTCAGTATTGCTATTAAGTATATATAGAACTTGATGCCATTTCTATCACACCATTTGCAGTCCAAAGCGGAAAATTTGCGATTCCTTCACAATACTGTGCTGCTGGAAACTAATTTGGTTTCGGTTTCCCTCCTTGCTTTTCAATTTTCTCAAACGTTGAATTATTGTTTTTTCGCACGTCTTCTCTTGAAACCCGTCATCTGCTTGAGAAGTTGAGAGTTTTCGTCATCGAGATCCATGTTTGGCTCCCAGAGCCTCAGTCGTTTGGGTATTATTATAAGGCCCAATAAAGTTATAGCTATATTAAGAGATAGATTTGTAAAAATTTGTAAGTTAAAGGTTTAATTTTTACTCACAGTTTAGCACACAAGGGAAAATCACGTAGAAGTTGATGGTGCTAGAGCGAAAGTAGAGCGCCTCAGTGGCATAGAAGACCATAGTAAGGGCTAGGGAGCAGCCGCCCATGCTGACGACCCTTTAATAAGAAAATATATTTATCATTTTCAAATAATCTTAACCCATTGGACACTACTTACGGTCTGTAGTGGATGTAGAGGGTGCAGTGGACTAGAGCAATGGCCTTGAGCAGGCAGTACATCCCGATAATGCGCGATATGGTGTAGTCACCTGTTAAAGTATCCACTTTATAGGAGAGAGATTCTATCATTATATAAGGTTTCAGGTACTTACCCTCTATAAACTGTGTATCACTGTGGTCGCCCAAAAAACTGCGCCTTTCTATATAGCTACGAAAGGCCGTTCCCAAGTCCATGAAGGCCACAAAGGCAATCCATCCACGGAAGGCATAAAGTAGGCGTTCGCGGGGTCGTCCGCCAGACTGCATGGCAGCCCTAAAGATCGGGTAAAGAAATAAAGAGCTTAATTTAAATATACTGATTATCTGGATTGGAGAGTATTAATTCCCTTTCAAAAAGGTTTAGAATAAAAAATAGAATTGCCGGAACTTTAATCTTAACCAAGGAATAATTTCACATCATTATAAATTATAAGTTATTTTTGAGAAACATTTTAAATTTTTTTTTAATATTTCTAATGTTATATAGTATAATATGAAGTTATAAAGGTCAAGGTGTTGCCTTAATGGATAATTTATAAATTCCTCCCCTTATAAGCAAGCCATCACAATCCAACATTATGATATAATGTTAGAAGTTTGGGTATTACAAAGCCATTAGAATCAACATCACATTATTGCGTGTGCATAATGAGGCCCTTTATTTAAGGGGTTTCAGCTAAAAAACAGGAACTCCAACTGAGCAGCCGAGTAATGGCATGCCCAGCCGGCTTATCTCCCCCTGGGAATCGAATAGCACTCGGAAGTACAACCCGTACAACCCGCACAACCCACCCCATACCACAAGGCTGGGCAAAATCGATATTATGGCACACTATGCTGGGCTATGCGAGCAATGCAAATATTTGTGCAGAGCGTAATTCCCGTCTGCACGCGACCACGTGAATCGGTGTCCACCAATTGGAGCTCTCCGCCCGGCCGGATTGTTTATTTTCAATCAACATCGCCGGCTGCGTCGTCCGAGCAACGCGATTTGTGGCCCCGGGACCGGCGAGCAGGCGATCCATAATTATTTCCCTGCACTCTGAATGTGTGTACTTATTTTCCGTTGGCTTACATTTTGCAGCGATTCCGGAGTTACTCAGCAATCCCGAATTGCGACACACCCGGCGTATGCGTAATATTCGTAATACTCGCACTCTTTAGGCCCAAGAAACCTATTTTTTATGCTGCAGCGATTGTTTATTTTATTTTCGGTTTTCACAAACGCGACTCCTCCGTACCGCCGCCTTCAACGCCTCGCAATCAACTGAAAGTATTTTCCTCAATGGCAAGCAGCTTTCATGCTTTTCAGAGCTTTGCGAAAAATATACCTGGAGAAATTTGTGTAGAACAAATTTATTACCTTTAGAAAATTAATATTTTAAAAATGATTAGCAAATAAAAAATTATAAATAATTATTTTTTCATAAAATTTTCTTGATATCTGTTTTTTTTCTTATTTTGCACATCAAATTTAAATCATAGAAAAGAAAATCAAAATTCACCCCCGATAGCCTTTAACCTTAGATGTTCATGCTTTGACGATTAAACGACCCATTATCACATACAAACCCTTTAAAATAAATATATTAGGCATTTTCTGTATTATTTTTTATTATGCAAAAGTACAAAAATTTAAAACGCTTCCGAGGCCAATGGAGTATACTAAAATTTAACCATTTGACATTGGAAAGGATCGTTAGGTCTAACAAAATGTATAAAAAGATCAACAATTTGTCAAGTTCTATGGCTCTCGTGGAGTGAAAGTTGGTCTAGTCGTCCTTGCCAATATTGGCCTCAGTCTTGCGGTATTCGGCCCAGTCCACAAATCCATCGTTGTCCAGATCCATGGACTTCAGCACATAGTCGATGGTCTCCTCCAGGGCTTTGTCCGTGTAAACTGATCCGGACTTGTGCTCCTCCGGCTGCTCGGTTTCGCCCTCAACAGGGGGGGTTTTTTCTTTGACTAGAAATGGTAATATGGGTATTACAATATTTTAAAGGTTCACTGGTTCACTGTTAACTTGTTAACGAAGCTCACCCGAAACCACTAAATAATGTTTCTATCTAAAGTTCTACTTGATAGAGGGATTAGATGCTGTCGGCTGTGATTTGGATTCGACTTTATTCGCTAAATCGGCTTTACTTACAAAGAGTTGCATGCGTCTATATAATAGGTTTCAATTTCAAAAGAGATTCCCCATAGACGGGATATTCTTCGATTTCTTTTCTTGCATAGTTTTCGCTTTTTTTTTTTGTACAAAACAAACTTTTACACAATCAGTCTGTTTTTTTTGCTGCTCTAGAGTGGCGCTTAAAAATTAGTTCATATCGAAAAGTAACTAAAATTATGACAATGAAAAACAAAACGAAACGAGGCGGCTGGAATTGCACAAACCACTTGAGAGATTCGTGATCATTATTCGAAAATGGGAATTTTTTGAAAATAGTTCTCAGAAGGACAATAAGTTTGTTCAATGGAGTTCTCCGATGGGAATGCTTGCAGCATGTTAAGTAAATTTGATTCGAAATTATCTAAATTTGCGCTAAAACCGTTGACGTGGTCGACGTAATTTCAGGATGTTTTTGGGCAGAAAAAACAGGAGTATGTGTTGCACGTCACAGAGCACGGGACGAGGACATGGTTATGTATGCAAACTGAACGGATCTGGATGACTACTAATGAACCGGCTGCTGCTGCTGCTGCTGCTGGTCTTGGGGCTGTTGCTGTTGCTGTTGCTGCTGCTGCTTCTCGGCAGCCTTCTGCTGCGCCTTGATGAACTCCGGATAGTCGATGTAGCCGTCGCGCGAGGTGTCGTCCATCTGCAGGATGGGATCAATGAGGGCCACCAACTCCTCGTCAGAGAAGACCTTCTCCTCAACGTGCGGCTTCTCGCCGTTCGGCTGCTCCTTGCTGCCTTGCTCTGTATGGCAATGTGTTGTTATGGCGGATGCGAGATGGATTAGCATGAGATTCGAGCATGACCACAACCATAACCGGAAACAGCCCAGTTTAATTACGCATATGCAAAGAGGGTAGAACAGAATAGTGGGTCAAACAAAACGAAAAAAAAAACAGAAACCACAATAGCAAATCTAACCATTTAGCCAGATAAAAAAGTGGTGTTTGCCTTACCGTGCCAATGGATCAGCGACTTGATCAGCTCGCAGCCGTCCAGTTTGTTGTTGTTATCCGAATCGTGCATCTTGAAGTAGTGGAACTGCAACTCAGCCTCGGACATCTTGCTCGTATCGATGGGCACCTGCATGTGCTCCTGGATATGACTGAGGGTAAGAAAGATGTGTGTTAGTCATAAAAATATATTAATTACAAAATCCATAAAAATACCTATTTGATACACTATACAAGTATCTGCTTTTAATCACCCGAAACATGGTCTATTAAATGAATTTAACCCAGTTGATGGGCTTGACATGACTTTACTTTGACAGTATAAATATGTTACTTTTCTTAATTTATAGACATTTTACGTCATAATTGGAAACCAAAGACTTAAATGGAGGTACACCTAAACCTACCATCACTTTGGTTGGAATAGGTGTCGTTTAGAGTTAATTTATGACATCTATGCCAAAGCTCCCGTGATGAATAGCGATTGCCAGTGGCAGTGATAAGATAGACGGTCACTTACGCGCGCTCCTGCTGGATGTTTCCGGTGTTGAGAACCTGCTGAGGTTGCCCGTGGTGGTGGCCACCTGCCTGCTGGTGATGCCCCTGCTGCGGCGGCTGGTGGTGCACTTGTTGTTGCTGCGGTGGTGGTGGTTGCTGATGGATTGGCTGCTGCTGCTGCTGCACAGGAACTTGCTGATACTGCTGCTGCTGTTGCACCGGCACCTGCACCTGTTCATATTGCTGTGGGGGATCGGGTGAAGACCATATTAGTGTCCTGGAAATGGGGGAAGACCACAATATCCACTCACATATTGCTGGGGAGGCACACCGGGCGCCGAGGGGACCTGTTGCTGGTACACCGGCTGGTGGTGCTGCGGCGGAGGCGGTGGATGATGCTGTGGCACCTGCTGCGGCACTTGCTGCTGCAATTGGAGTGGGCTGGTTAGCTCTGGATGGCTAGCAGAGTTCAATACTCACATAGTGTTGCGGATTCACGCCGGGAGCGACTCGCTGGCCACTCGCCAGGCCAATCAGGATAAGGGGCAGCAGCAGCTGAACTGCCGGCAACTCGGCGACGCGCATCTGCATGGAAGTGCTGGATTCTGGCGGGGATCGGATAGGATCTGTTTTGGGTTTGGTATCGGTTCTGGTGGCTCTGTAATCACCACGTCGCAAAGACAAAACACACACGTACACAAATCGCTGCTTCTTCACCGCTGACCATTCGCAGCGAGCGACAGCTGTTGCACAGGTATCGGCTGCCATTCGCCACGATGCGCATTCAGTCTAAATGTTTATGGGTTGAAGTCACTGCTAAGTCAATTTCAAGGGTATTCAAATCTAACCACATATTAAATATATATATTTTTTCAGATAACTAAGTTACTTCCGTTAAATATTAAAGTTAAAGATTAAAGTTTTATTTTTACCACTTCCTATTTTGCCAACATGTTGTTCATATTTAAATAAATATTTTTAATATTAATATTAAATATATACCATATGAACCATACATTTTGTTAAATATGAAGTGAATAATAGGATTTTCCTAACGGCTTTTTTGTAATTTTTTAAGGCAGGTGTTTTAGTAGAACCTAAGATTATTAGGAGCTGGAAGAATTTACCAAACAATCTTGAGATGCGACAAATACGTTTTAAGTTGATCTGCTAAATAAGTATTCATTACAAATAAAAACAGTTTTTTGTGTTTTAAAATAAATAATTTATTATTCATATTGCTAAACAATTTTTTGCTAACTTAAGACTCGGACATTTTATTTAATACTTTGGATTTTCATTGAGAATATTCCATCGAAACATTCTTATCAGTCTCAAAAACTTAAAATAAACTGAGAGTTAACCCATTGATTAACAAAAACTAGACTTTTTTGCTTTAGTCGACCTCCTCGACCGTGGGTCCCGAGTAGCCGCCGAAGCCTCCGGCTTGCTGGCCACAGTTGGCTCCTGGACCACCAGCTGCTCCTGCTCCCGCTGCCTGCTGATGCATCTTAGTCATAATAGGGGAGCAGTGGCGGGTGAGCTCCTCCAGCTTGTGGTCGAACTCCTCCTTCTGGGCGGTGGTGTTGCTGTCCAGCCACCGAATAATGTCGTTGCACTTCTCCAGCACGGAGGTCTTGTCGGCCTCGTCCAGTTTGCCAGCGGGTGCCTGATCCACAGCCTGCTTCACGTTGAAGACGTATCCCTCCAGGGCATTTCTAGAGGTTATGCGCTGGCGCTGCTTCTCGTCCTCGTCGGCGTACTTCTCAGCCTCGTTGACCATCCGGTCGATTTCTGCCTGCGAGAGGCGTCCTTTGTCGTTCTTGATCGTGATGTTCTTGGCCTTGCCAGTGCTCATCTCCTTGGCGGCGACGTTCAGGATTCCGTTGGCGTCCATGTCGAAGGTGACCTCTATCTGGGGAACACCTCTGGGCGCAGGAGGAATGCCGGACAGATCGAAGGTGCCCAGTGCATTGTTGTCCTTGGTCATCGCCCGTTCGCCCTCGTACACCTGGATGGAGACTCCCGGCTGGTTGTCTGAGTACGTGGAGAACGTCTTGGTCTGCTTGCACGGGATGCGGCAGTTGCGCTCGATCAGCTTGGTCATCACTCCGCCAGCGGTCTCAATTCCGAGTGAGAGAGGGGCCACGTCCACCAGCAGCACGTCCTGGATCTTGCCGCTCTGGTCTCCGCTGAGGATTGCGGCCTGGACCGCCGCTCCGTAGGCCACCGCCTCGTCCGGGTTGATGGACAGGTTGAGGCTCTTGCCGTGGAAGAACTGCTGCAGCAGGCTCTGCACCTTGGGAATCCGGGTGGATCCGCCAACAAGCACGATGTCGTGGATCTGGCCCTTGTCCATCCTGGCGTCAGTGAGGGCCTTCTCCACGGGCTGCAGGGTGTTGCGGAAGAGGTCCGCGCACAGCTCCTCGAACCTGGCGCGGCTCACCTTGGTGTAGAAGTCGTGTCCCTCGAACAAGGCGTCGATCTCGATGGTGGCCTCTGTGCTGGAAGAGAGCGTTCGTTTGGCCCGCTCAGCAGCTGTCCTGAGGCGTCTCAGGGCTCGAGGGTTGGAGCGCAGGTCCTTCTTGTACTTGCGTTTGAACTCCTCCGCCAGGTGGGTGACCAGTCGGTTGTCAAAGTCCTCGCCACCCAGGTGGGTATCTCCAGCAGTGGAGCGCACCTCGAACAGGGATCCCTCGTCGATGGTCAGGATGGAGACATCGAAGGTGCCGCCGCCCAGGTCGAAGATAAGCACGTTGCGCTCTCCCTTGAGGTTCTTGTCCAGCCCGTAGGCCAGAGCCGCCGCCGTGGGCTCGTTGATGATGCGGAGCACATTCAGCCCGGCGATGTGGCCGGCATCCTTGGTGGCCTGGCGCTGGGAGTCGTTGAAGTAGGCGGGCACAGTGATGACCGCGTCTGTGATGCTCTCGCCCAGATACGCCTCCGCCGTCTCCTTCATCTTGGCCAGCACCATCGAGCTGATCTCCTCGGGGGCGAACCGCTTCGCCTCGCCCTTGAACTCCACCCCTATCTTGGGCTTTCCGCTGTCGCTGACCACCTTGAAGGGCCAGTGCTTCATGTCCTCCGCTATCTTGGGGTCATCAAACTTGCGTCCGATGAGGCGCTTGGCGTCGAAGACTGTGTTCCTGGGGTTCATGGCCACCTGGTTCTTGGCGGGATCGCCGATGAGGCGCTCCGAGTCTGTGAAGGCCACGTAGGACGGGGTGGTCCTGTTGCCCTGGTCATTGGCGATGATCTCCACCTTGCCGTGTTGGTAGACACCCACGCAGGAGAACGTGGTGCCCAGATCGATTCCAATAGCTGGCATTGTGTGTGTTTGTGGTTGCTTATTTCTTGGATGGTAATGGATATCTTTCAGGTTTCCTTCTTGACTTCAGTAATAGCTTCTTGATTGGGTTTGCAATTTATTTTACTTTAATCACTTTTACTTGCACTTTGTTGCAGATTTGTTAGCTTTTCAGCTGCGCTTGTTTTGCTTAGCTTTTGCTTAGCGATGTTTTCAGTTTGCTTGTTTGAATTGAATTGGCGCTAAGAGAGCCGAGCGGCCCTATTTATACTCCACCGTTCTCTTCGCGAACATTCGAGAGCGACTCTCTCGAAACACCGAGAACTGTGGGCTGTTGTTGATGCGCTAAAGTGAGATAACAGTTCATTAAGAGAGGGTTGCACTCGAATTTTCTCGACTTTCCCAGAGCAAACAAACAAACCTACCGCAACAAATGGTTTAGTTTTGGCGTTCTCGAGTATTCGCCTCTTTGTTTGTTTATATTACTCTATTAAAGAATAAGTTTAAAAATAGTCGTGAAAAATTGCCTTATCTCATATCAACATACACACTTAACAGTATCTATTAAAATATAGAATAAAAAGATGAGGAAACAAAAGATAAATAAAAAAGATTTTTGTTTAAAAAGTTTTGGAACTAAAATCTAGGCTTTTTTTAGTCAAGAATTAAAAACACAAAAACCTCAATTAAGTTTGACTAAGTAAAATTTTGGAGTTAGTTTTGATACAATTGAAAATGTCCCAAGAAGTGAAAATTTTTACAAGTCTTGATTTAGATCCTTAAGAAAAGGTGCAAGGACTTGGGGATTATTTTTGTTGTACTCTTAACCCTTTTTATTATCGATCTGTGCTTAAATTATTATAAAGGGCACAAATTCGGCAACAGTCAAACAATAAAAATTTGTGCCTTATAGTTTTAATACAGACCTTTTGGTCGAAAATTAATATTTCTTCATTTGAATGGCAATCGATTAGGAATTTAATTACGATCTTATCGCGAAATGACTTTCCATATTCAGACAACGTTTATTTAAATCATAAAAAATATTCATAAATTAAGGACTAATGACAAAAGTAGGCATTTTTCTACGTTTTTTTTATTGGAATTCGTTCGTTAGACAGTCTTCTAACTTTAATATAAACAAACAAACTGGCGAATATTCGAGAACGCCAAAAATAAACCATTTGTTGAGGTAGGTTTGTTTGTTTAGAGAAAGTCTAGAAATTTCTGGTACAACAGTACTCCCTCTCTCAACAACAGTTCTCGTTGCTTCGAGAGAGCCGCTCTCGAATGTTCGCGAAGAGAGCGGTGGAGTATAAATAGGGCCGCTCGGCTCTCTTAGCGCCAATTCAATTCAAACAAGCAAACTGAAAACATCGCTAAGCAAAAGCTAAGCAAAACAAGCGCAGCTGAAAAGCTAACAAATCTGCAACAAAGTGCAAGTAAAAGTGAAATAAATTGCAAACTTAATCAAGAAGCTATTACTGAAGACAAGAAGGAAAGCTGAACGATATCCATTACCATCCAAGTAAGAAGCAAACACAAACACACAATGCCAGCTATTGGAATCGATCTGGGCACCACGTTCTCCTGCGTGGGTGTCTACCAACACGGCAAGGTGGAGATCATCGCCAATGACCAGGGCAACAGGACCACCCCGTCCTACGTGGCCTTCACAGACTCGGAGCGCCTCATCGGCGATCCCGCCAAGAACCAGGTGGCCATGAACCCCAGGAACACAGTCTTCGACGCCAAGCGCCTCATCGGACGCAAGTTTGATGACCCCAAGATAGCGGAGGACATGAAGCACTGGCCCTTCAAGGTGGTCAGCGACAGCGGAAAGCCCAAGATAGGGGTGGAGTTCAAGGGCGAGGCGAAGCGGTTCGCCCCCGAGGAGATCAGCTCGATGGTGCTGGCCAAGATGAAGGAGACGGCGGAGGCGTATCTGGGCGAGAGCATCACAGACGCGGTCATCACTGTGCCCGCCTACTTCAACGACTCCCAGCGCCAGGCCACCAAGGATGCCGGCCACATCGCCGGGCTGAATGTGCTCCGCATCATCAACGAGCCCACGGCGGCGGCTCTGGCCTACGGGCTGGACAAGAACCTCAAGGGAGAGCGCAACGTGCTTATCTTCGACCTGGGCGGCGGCACCTTCGATGTCTCCATCCTGACCATCGACGAGGGATCCCTGTTCGAGGTGCGCTCCACTGCTGGAGATACCCACCTGGGTGGCGAGGACTTTGACAACCGACTGGTCACCCACCTGGCGGAGGAGTTCAAACGCAAGTACAAGAAGGACCTGCGCTCCAACCCTCGAGCCCTGAGACGCCTCAGGACAGCTGCTGAGCGGGCCAAACGAACGCTCTCTTCCAGCACAGAGGCCACCATCGAGATCGACGCCTTGTTCGAGGGACACGACTTCTACACCAAGGTGAGCCGCGCCAGGTTCGAGGAGCTGTGCGCGGACCTCTTCCGCAACACCCTGCAGCCCGTGGAGAAGGCCCTCACTGACGCCAGGATGGACAAGGGCCAGATCCACGACATCGTGCTTGTTGGCGGATCCACCCGGATTCCCAAGGTGCAGAGCCTGCTGCAGCAGTTCTTCCACGGCAAGAGCCTCAACCTGTCCATCAACCCGGACGAGGCGGTGGCCTACGGAGCGGCGGTCCAGGCCGCAATCCTCAGCGGAGACCAGAGCGGCAAGATCCAGGACGTGCTGCTGGTGGACGTGGCCCCTCTCTCACTCGGAATTGAGACCGCTGGCGGAGTGATGACCAAGCTGATCGAGCGCAACTGCCGCATCCCGTGCAAGCAGACCAAGACGTTCTCCACGTACTCAGACAACCAGCCGGGAGTCTCCATCCAGGTGTACGAGGGCGAACGGGCGATGACCAAGGACAACAATGCACTGGGCACCTTCGATCTGTCCGGCATTCCTCCTGCGCCCAGAGGTGTTCCCCAGATAGAGGTCACCTTCGACATGGACGCCAACGGAATCCTGAACGTCGCCGCCAAGGAGATGAGCACTGGCAAGGCCAAGAACATCACGATCAAGAACGACAAAGGACGCCTCTCGCAGGCAGAAATCGACCGGATGGTCAACGAGGCTGAGAAGTACGCCGACGAGGACGAGAAGCAGCGCCAGCGCATAACCTCTAGAAATGCCCTGGAGGGATACGTCTTCAACGTGAAGCAGGCTGTGGATCAGGCACCCGCTGGCAAACTGGACGAGGCCGACAAGACCTCCGTGCTGGAGAAGTGCAACGACATTATTCGGTGGCTGGACAGCAACACCACCGCCCAGAAGGAGGAGTTCGACCACAAGCTGGAGGAGCTCACCCGCCACTGCTCCCCTATTATGACTAAGATGCATCAGCAGGCAGCGGGAGCAGGAGCAGCTGGTGGTCCAGGAGCCAACTGTGGCCAGCAAGCCGGAGGCTTCGGCGGCTACTCGGGACCCACGGTCGAGGAGGTCGACTAAAGCCAAAGAGTCTTAGCATTTATTCCTAGTAGAAGTACTTAAAAGTGATATAATTTATTTAATTGTCATTCTTGATCACACTCATAGATGATTAAGTTATAGCTACAATATTCAAGTCTTAAGATAGCAAATTATTATACGCTTATTTAGTATTATGAAAAATAAATGCATCATTTATTTTACTTAAAACATAACCTTCTTTGCGCTTTTTATTTCTAAAAAGGGGGGCGATTTATGTTAGAGGAACTGTTTTTGATATTCTAAATTAAATAAATAAATCATAATAGAAACTAGTTAAATTTTTCTAAAAACAATTTTTTAAATTTTATGAATCAAATCAGAAATAACTGAATTTTTAAACATTTACATTTACATAAAAGTACTGTTTTAGAAGGAGAGAAATTGGTTAATTATTACTTTTGGCGAAAAGCTTTTTATAGGGTCTTCCCACAGAGAGCCATCCACCATCCACCATCCGTTGAACGGATGGTCCATAAGGTTTTGCCGTTCCGAAAATTTTCCAGTTAGTTCCCCGTTAAAATTTGACGGACTTTGACGGGCTCTTTTATGCGATAGTTAGCCGATGATTTTTCGGTGCAACTCTGAATTCTTCCTCCTGACTGTGAAAATTGGAACGTTAACTACGAAAACATATTCAAACCTATGGCGGGAACAAATTTAAAAATGTTTAAGCTTGTTGATTTTTTTCATTATTAATATTTAGTTTGTTGTAAGCGAAAAGGCCATTGCAAGCAAATTGCTATGGGTGGGCCAAATTTTAAGCTATTCTGGGACCGAAAACATTATTTTTTGCTGAGAAGATTCAAAACATATTGTGCAATACTTAAATAATCACCAATTTTAGTTATAAGAGTAATATATACTCCTATAAAGTTCAATATAGCTTTAAATGCCCAAAAATGCACACAATTGGTTTTGTTTACATTTTTGCTCTATTAATATTGGCTAGACAGTGGCGTAGTAAGAACGGAGTGTGGGGGTTTGGAGGTTAGGCTCCCCCCCCTCAGCAATTTGTATGCAGATTTGTTGTGAGATATGCTCTAACATTGGATATATGTTTTAAACTATTATCGTATGCTATTTATTTTGTTTTATTCTACAATAAAATTAGGAGAACAACATTATACAACTGTTTTCCCGAGTTAAGACCCCCCTTTAATAATTTTGACATGAGCAACTGCTCTTCAAGTCAGCTGTTATCGGATGGTGGAAGGTGGATGGTAGATGGAAGCTCTGTGGGAACACGAATTTCACATTTGTCAAAAATCCCAACCGTTTCACACGGATGGACTCTATGGGAAGAGGCTATTATTTGAATGTTACGGAAACTTTGGCGCCCAACAGCGGAACTTTAGAGCACAAGTTGGCAGCCCCGTAATCAGCTGTTGGCAGGGAGATGCAGAGGAATCCGAAAACCCGCCTACAAATATTGTTATTTTGATACGATTACTGATACGGATTGCAGAATGGAGCCGCCGTACGCCCCGCTAAGTGAATCCTGCGCCAAGGCGCTGGGCGACAAGGTGTACGAGAAACGGAAACTGGCCTCCCAGGAAATCGAGAAGTAAGTATCCCACAACACAGCACTCCGAAGATTCCTTATCCCCAATTGGGAAATCCGACTCTCCAACAGAATGGTCACGGAATTCAACAACAAGAACAACTCGGCCCAGATCCGTAAGCTGATCGAAGTGCTATCCACGGATTATGCGACCTCACGGGATGCAAACCGGCGAAAAGGGGCGCTTATCGGTCTCGCAGCCACGGGATTGGGGCTGGGCAAGGTAAAGCCATTAGTCATTGGATTCATAGGCAAATGGATATACTTATGTATTTTTTGTAATTTTTTCCCAGGACTCGGACAAGTATGTGCAGGGCCTGGTGACGCCCATCTTGACGTGTCTTTCGGATCCGGACCTGCGTGTTCGCTACTTTGCCTGCGAGTCCTTGTACAATGTGGTCAAGGTGGCCCGATCCGCCATCATTCCCTTCTTTCCGGAGCTTTTCGCGGCACTATCCCGACTCGTCACCGATTCCGATCAGATGGTTAAGGATGGCAGCGAGCTGCTGGATCGTCTGCTGAAGGTACTGGAAATTATGAAGTTCCCACACATATGTATATGCTAATATTATTCCTATTTTACACAGGACATTGTCACGGAATCCTCTCAGACCTTCAATCTGCAGGCCTTCATTCCATTGCTGCGCGAGCACATCTATGTGAAGGATGCCTTTGCCCGCCAGTATGTTATCTCATGGATATCGATTCTGAACGCTGTGCCGGACATAAACATGGTCAACTATTTGACCGAAATTCTGGACGGTCTATTTGTCATGCTGGAGGACAATACGCCCGAGATCCAGCGCATGTGTGAGACCACGATCAGTCAGTTCCTCAAGTCCATTAGGAGCGACTCGTCATCCGTGCGGATGGAGGACACCATCAATACGCTGATTACCCATGCTCAGTCGCCCAATGAGCTTATCAAATCGATTGCAATCACCTGGATCCGGGAATTTGTCCAAATCTTTGGCCCCAATGTGCTGCCCTATGCCAGCGGGATATTTACGGCCATATTGCCGTGCCTGGAGTACAACGTGGAGTCTAAAAGAAGTAAGATGGCTTAACTTTTTTCATATATATCATTACATTAACACATTTAATGTTTAGGCATTAAGGAGTGCGCAGTATCCGTTAACAACTCGATGATGTCACTGGTGTCCACCAAGGAACTGAAACCCCAGACGGTGGCCAAAATTGATTTGCGTTCAATTATGGATGTCCTTTCTCAGTACCTTACGCACAATTCCATGCACACAAAGATCGCTGTACTCAAGTGGATCCACCATCTGTTCACCAACTTTCCAAACGAAATGTCTGTGCATGCGAGTAACTTGAATAACAACCTGCTCTCAACTCTGGCTGATAATTCAGATGAGGTGGTTCTCCAAAGTCTATCTGTTTTGGCGGAAATCGTCAATTCACAGGATAACAGGGGTACGAAATTCCTTTTAGACACCGTATAAAAGTGGAATATATATCTATTCTATACATAAATTTTTTTACAGAGAACGACTTTAACAAATCACACTATCGTAAGTTTTTACTTAGCTTATTAAACCTCTTCAACGAGGAGAAACTCATATTGGAGAACAGAGCAAGTCTTATTATAAGGTAACTTCATGCTCATTTTTTTATTCAAGATTTTTAATTAATTCAAGGTTTTTTATTTAGAAAACTTTGTGTTTTGCTGAATGCCGAATACATTTACCGCACATTTGCGGAAATAATAGCGGAGGAGGTGCCAAACCTAAAGTTTGCATCCACCGTTGTGCGCCTGCTGAACATCATTCTGCTCACTTCAACGGAGCTGTTCGAGTTGCGTACCAGCCTACGAAATATTTCCAATGAAAAGTCAGCGAATCTCTTTCAATGCCTCTACAAGAGTTGGGCCCACTGTCCAGTATCCACGCTGTCCTTGTGCCTATTGGCCCAGAGCTACCAGCATGTTTCCCATTTGGTTACATTATTGTAAGTTGTTAATACAAATAGTTATTCTTTGAATTCCATAAGTGCTTATCTTCCAGTGCTGATGTTGAGATCACCTTAGAGCTGCTAACCGAATTGGACAAACTGGTGCAGTTGATTGAGTCCCCCATATTCGCTCCTTTGCGTCTCACTCTCGTTTCCAAGGCAAATAATTGCGCGGATGCCCAGTACTTGGCGCACGCCTTGTTTGGCATCCTGATGCTTCTCCCGCAGACAGAAGCTTTTGATACTCTCCGGAATCGTCTGCAGTGCGTTCCCAACTATTGGGGTCACGATCCCATGTAAGATTTTTTTCATACTTAAAGCCTTTGAAAATCAATTTTCTTTTTATCCACAGAGATGAGCGCAACTCACTCGAGTACAAAAGCGGCATAGATTTCGATGCCTTGGAACAACATTTCATCAAATTACAGAAAGCACATCGCGAGCAGCGTATTGTACACCGAAAACGAAGTGTAATTACTCCTGAAAGTAACTAGCATTCTTAAACATACCTTATTTATATAGCCTGTGATTCAGTGTGCAGTCCTTTTGTTCGCCACATGCGTTTTAATAAATTTGAATATAATATTCCGTAAAATAAGCTCCCAAGAAATACATAAATGATGGACAAACAGCTTGCAAAACCTTAGTTTCCTCAAGTAAACTGCATTATCATGAAAATTCTTCATTGAGGACAAAGCATTCTCAATAAACAAGACAATCCACTTCCCTAACAATATTTTTTATTTAAATTTTCGAATACCTGTTGGCAGCGAGGTGCAATGATGCTGGTACATTTGCAATAGGAAGATAGTATCATCCAGGGTCAGTTCTGCCTTGGACAGGGTCTTAATCCGATTTTTTACTTTATTAAGGATCTCACACTCTGGTGGTGTAAAAGTCTCCACAATCTGAAATGAAATATGCCGGTTAAATATGGATTTACATTCCCTTTAAACTACAAGTACCTCCGCAATATATTCGTCAGTTTCGCCGCGTTCCTTCATTGTTTCAACTATACTGTCCAACCTTTGCGATTTTTCAATGAGTCCCTTGTGCTCATTTTTTTCAAAGTTGGATCTTTCTATTGTGTTATAAAGGGACTTGTAGCTGGCATCCAGCATCATTCGAACGGTCTGAAATTGATGTTATTAATTATATTCCACTGATTTTTAGCCAGAGCTACTTACATCCTTTTCCTTGACTTGAAAGAGATAAAAGGCTTTGGCGGGACCATTACTACCGCCGCCGGGCTTTTTAATAATCTTCACATGTATAAATTGTTCCTGAAACAAGTTATACGCCAGCGACTTGGCCTCTTTTGAGGGGATCATGGCCTCCTTCTGCAGATCCTCCTGTTCTATGTATTTCTTGCATCGAATCACTCGAAATATGCGGGCTGCCTTTGAGCCAAAGCGTTCGGTGATGACAGACTCGACACATGCAAAGGCCAGGGACTCGAAGGCATGTTCCATATCCACCACGTAAACTCCGCCACCCATATCTCCCACTCTTCGGAAGAAACCTAGTGAGTCGTCGGCTTAAAAAATGAGAAGAAAGAGTTAACAAAGTATACATATTTTACAGCGAACTATACCTACTTAATAAACTTATGTACTGGTCCAAGTACTTCATAAGATCCAAGTTGTTCGATTTCCTTTCGATGGCCTGTTTAATTTCCACAAATGTTATTTGGTTGGAAAGTTTCTGAAAAACGATATAAATTAAAATTCAGTATGTCTACATAAAACATATAACATACTCTCTGCCACGGATCGGTTGTATTATACATAATCTTCAATATGAATCGAAAGCACTCTGCAGCATTTTCGCCCAGTTTACGCTCAATTGCATCCACCATGATGGTGTCGCGGAAGTCCTGATGGAAACGATCGTAGTTTAGGTTCCACACCATGGTGCTATCCCTGGCTTCCGCCAGGCTGGCTTCTCCCTTTCGTATCTTGGCCAGCAGCTGAAGATCAATATTGGGATGCCTGAAGAAATCGCACTCGTTGCTCTCGAACTTCGGCACATTCTCGTCCTGGTCGTCGCCCACCAAGAGTTCGGGTCTCTTAATGATGTAGTGATCGGTGACCATTTGGAGGAAGGTGTTACGGTAGGATTCAGGGCTTTCCGCCTTGTTCTCACCCTCTGCCAGACACTTGATCAGTATGCCACTGGCCGTGTCAGATCCAGAATTGATCAGCTCCTCGGCAATGGAGGCACCAACATTTCCGTACTTTGTTTGCACCAAGTGAACGTAGCTAAAACATTAAGTTATTAACGGGTGATGGGTATGGACAGTATTAGAACTCACCGAGGATATCGTAGGAGGCAGAGTATATCCTCACGTCGCAGGGCGTACTCCGCCAGGAAGGGATTCTGCTTGGAGGCAGCAAAGTCCACCAGTCTGTACTTGACGAGCACCGCCAGGGCGAGCGCCACCTCCTTGCGCGAGAACTTGGTGGTACTGGTGATCTGTCCCAGCGTCCTCGTGGTGGCCGAAAAGAGGCAATCGGCCACCGCCTGCACCACCTTGCCGAAGCACTGCTCCAGGATGGCGGAGCTGAGATGCGAGTAGTCCGCGGACATGGTTCCTGGCGGCAGTACCTAAAATTCACCATTAATCTCACTCACTAATTAAAAATAACAATTTTACCTGCTGATAATGCGGATCAAACAAATGGGCCAACCAAAACAAAACAGAACCGCGTTGAAGTCAGCTGTTCATCGAAAAGTATCGATAGCTATCGATAACAAGATATTTTTCAACAGATGATCTGCAAGACATTTTTGAAACCAGTTTGGAAAACGATTTTAAAATTAATTGGTAATTTGAATTTGTAAAATATTTTTTTAAATTAGAAAATGAGCAAAGCGCTCTTGAGAATTCCATGCTAAACCGCTTCGTTCACACTGTAAAATACAAACTTGCAGGTAGAAGTGTTCCCGTTTGCGTATCTAAATAGACTTAATCTTTGGGGTCTTACCAATGGCCACATGTTGCTCCCAGTTGCATGCGATTACTTCGAATTCTGGGGTGAAGCCCGGCCAAGATCAGCAGTACGCGCGGCCCTTTATTATAAGTTCTATTCCGGCCTCCTGCCCGAGTTCCCCATCTGCTAACGGCGACCAGTACGAGTACTAAGACCTTTCAGGTTAGAAATTGCGTCAGATAAATGCGCAGGAATCTATTGTAATGCTTTGTTTTGACATTTGCAGACTAGTTTTACGCCAACCATGTCGGATGTGGACTCGGATGGCGAGGCGCCTGGCCAGGAAACGGCACCAGGCACCAGTGCCCTGGATGAGTTCCGGGAGAACTGGCAGCGGGAACTTCAAGGTCACACGAACAGTGCCGCCAGGAGCCGCCATTCTGAGGCTGGGGATCCCCTTACGACGGCTAATTCCAATCTCAGCGAAGCAGAGCTCCTGCAGGCCAAGGCGGAGAATCTCTTCCGGACCGCTGTGCTGTTGGAGCAACGTGGCAAGGTCTACGACGCAATACCCTTCTACCGGAAGGCCACCCAGATCGTTCCGGACATCGAGTTCCGCTTCTACGAGCAGCAGAAGCAGCTCAGTGGCGATGCCAGCAAGAAGTACAACAATCTGGCCAGCGATTTGGCTAAGCAACTGGATCTGGGTCAGCCGGATGCTTCGCCAGGCGGCGAAGAGGTCGTCGACAATCTGTATGAGAAGTTCCAGCAGGACTTGCGACAGGACAACATCTACAACGGCAAGATGATCGCATCCAGCCGCGATGCCAGTGTCCTGACCACTGGCCTTCACATTGCCGACCTGCCGCCCGAGATTGTGATGCGGATCCTGCGCTGGGTAGTCTCCGCTCAACTGGACATGCGCTCGCTGGAACAGTGTGCCGCCGTTTCCAAGGGTTTCTATGTCTACGCCCGAGACGAGGAGCTATGGAGGCTAGCCTGTGTCAAGTAAGGGAGAATTCCGGCGTACACTAGCCAACAATGGTAGTAATAATCAACCTTTTTCTTACAGAGTGTGGGGCCACAATGTTGGTACCTTGGAGGCCCAAGATTCGGACATCAGCAACGTCTATTACTCCTGGCGCGACATGTTCATCCGCCGGGAGCGAGTGCTCTTCAACGGCTGCTACATCAGCAAGACCACGTACCTGCGAATGGGCGAGAACAGCTTCCAGGATCAGTTCTACCGACCTGTGCAGCTGGTGGAGTACTATCGCTACATTCGATTCATGCCCGACGGCAAAGTGCTGATGATGACCAGTGCCGATGAGCCGGCGCAAGGTGTATCCAAGCTGAAGCACCTCCACAACACAAGACCGGAAATACTGAGGGGTCGCTATCGGCTCTTCGGCAGCACAGTCACTCTGGTGCTACAGAAGTCGCAGTCTCGGGGACCTGGACACATGCGACAAAGGCGCGGCAGTATTATGCCCTTGGAGGAGGACTCCTCGCAGTTCCTCATTGAGCTGCGCATCACAGCGTCCAAGCGCCGCTGCGCCCAGCTGGTGTGGTCACATTACACGCTCGTTCAGAAGCGCAACAAGGTGGACACCAGCTCCGAGTTCGATCTGACGGAGGCCAAATATCCACCGCTGAGATTCTCAACAGTGAAGAGCTATCACCAGGATGCCGATGCACCTTTAGCCTAAGTTCAATAACCTTCTTGCAAAGGGGAAATAAAAATACTACGATTTGAAACCCTTTTAGAGGGGGAGTGGAAATAACGAGATATTATTAGCAACTATCCTTATCGGAGTGTCTAAAAGCTTACAACGTTCTTAACAACTAGAGCATAAAATCTTCCTAGGACAATCGAGAAGCTTAGCTTTTCCTCTGCAGTTTACGTTTAAAATTCGTTGCACGAGTCTGCAATCGTAGCAGCTACAGCGAATGGGTCTAATGGCTTTGGGGGATGGCCGGACGCCGTTCTAAGATTCGGACTGCACCACCACGTGTTCATATCGCATTAGGTCGGGCGTATCCCAGCAGCTCTTGAGGCAGGTGAAGACCAGCACGTTGCCAAACTCGATTGGGGCATTACAGCCGTTTACCTGAAACCGCAGCTTGGGAATGAGTGTGGGCAGCAGCTGCACCTCGCAGATGGTCTCGCCCTTGCAATTCTGACACTTGGGCAGAGGTTCCGTCAGCGGGGCCACCAGCAGCGGCAGCGCATCCCGGGAATACCTGAAGTAGAGCAAGGAACAAACGTAAGGAACGTAAAATAAGAGGACAAAAAGCAAAGCTTACCTTAACAATTGGCCCGGATTCTGCTGGATGGTAGTGATAAAATTGTGAAACACTATATCGCCATGGGCGGGCAGGGCTTTCTCGTATGACTCGTACTCCTCGCCCGGTTCCCCAGAGCCTGAGGCTCCCCCTGTGGGTGAATTAGCCGCATCCCCGTCCCTCAGCTTGTACTCCTGGTATAGATCACGAATGTGGTCCATGCCCAGAGCTCCTCCATAGTTCTCGTATTCCTCCACCTGGGTCTTGCTCTCTACATCCACGGCAATGTAGTATGACTTAAGTGTAAGATCCTTAATCTGAGACAGCGAATTGGAGGTGTGCTTCAGCAAGGCAATGAGGTCGCGTTCCGGCTTCTTGGGCGTGTCGACCAGCACCAGATCCGTTTCGGGGCCCTCGATCTCTGCACAAATGGCCGCCGAGGCTGCACTGGCTCCGGCTCCATCCAAACTGGGAGCAGCTGCCGCTGCACAATTGGCATTTGGATCTTCATCGGCGTTTTGTGGCGAGATCATGTCCAATTGATGGAAGCCCGAGATCAGGTCGTTCTCCAGTGAGGTGCTCTCGTCTTCGTCGTCGTCGTTTTCGTCGCTGCCAACCATCACCTGATCCAGCTTGACTGGTTCATCCAGTTGAATATCTGCCTTGGCGTACTGCAGGGCATTGGGTCGCACATTGCCGTTCCTCTCATTTTGCTCGTCGTCGCCGGTGATGTCCATGGCCTCGTCCAACGCAACGGAATTGGTCTTGGCCACCTCTATGGCTCCATCGCCCCAATCGTCCGCTCCACTGCACCAATTGACCGCCTGCAATGCGCTGGACTTGCTCTTCTTCTTCGAGTGCTGCTTGCCAGTGGGCGTGGCCTTGGGCGACTGCTCGCTGATGACCTCGAACTGATGATCCAGGTGCTGGGTGCGCACACAAGCCCAGCTCTTGGGATTCTGCGAGCAGGCCGGGCTCATGCATCCAAAGACGTAAAGGCTGCGATGGAACTGGGATCGATCCAATGGCGCATACATCTGCACGATCAGCGGACGAACTGCACCGCACAGCGGGCATGACGGAATGGTCACCTCGTGTCTGGGCCAATCCTGTGGGTAAAAATCAATTTCAATTATCAGCTGTCTCTGTGGAAGGTCCATGTAATCGCCGCTCTTACGGGTGTGCCGCCGATTTTGTTGGTGCTGCTGTTCAGGAACTGTTCCTGCTTGGCCGTAACCTCCTCATCCTCGTAGCCCAGGTACACGGTTGACTTATTCTTGGCCATTTTTCATGGTTCTATCCAAATTCTCTACAATTCCGAGCCGAGTGGTTTTTTATTAGTGATGGACGAGAAGCGAATTCCTGGGCAGCCAGTCGATACTTGCACATGGCATTATCGATTTTCGGGCCTATCGAATATTTTTCTATCGAGTATACATTTATAACGGTCAAAATTGGAAATTCAAATTAAAAATAAGTTTTAATTAAAAAACATTTTAGAAAATGATTTCCTAAATTTCTTCAAAATATACCACATTAATCAATCAAATTGCCACATTGAAAAACTCTCAAGATTTCTTAAAATTCGTTATATATTTCTTATAATACTCCAATCTGTGGTTTACTACTTTACAATTGCACAATAGCTGCTTAAAATAAATAAACGCACATATACAATACACACATATAAAAACATAGACAACTACATTACAATTACGGTTTGGAATGCCAACATTAAAATACGTATATTTAGCAACAATAGCGCGCAACAACACTTATCAGTTATTGTCTAGGAAGACGACGCAGTCGCACGGATTTAAAGCACTCCGAGGAATTCAACAAACGCGGACAAGTGGCTAACAAGAACCTGCATCTAATACTCTACAACCTACGAATCCGGGCGGGATTACTTCTCCAGGGCCTCCAGCTCGCGGTGCTGCCTCTTGAAGCCCCACTCGACGAAGACGAAGGCGATGGTGCCGATGGTTCCCATGACCACCAGGATGCCCAGCTGAACGTACAGTCCGAAGTGCGAGGAGTAAAAGAAACTGATGGCCGCCGCCACCGACTGGGTGAACTTGAACAGCGCAAAGGCGCCCACGGCATTGTTCACATACTCGCCGCCCAGCATCGAGTAGATCTGGGTGTTGAAGCAGGCATCGCCCAGACCCAAAAGAAAGGCACAGATCAGGGCAATGCTGGCTCTGGGCGGATCCAGGTAGGATATATCGGTGGTATCTTTGAACGGTGCGCTATTCGGCAAGTTGATGAACGTCATGAAGAAGGCCGCCATATGCATCACATAGCCGGCGATCACGATGGGATCGCGTCCATATCGCGTCGTCTTGTTGCCCAGTATGCCAAAGAGTCCTCCTCCGAAGACCTCGCCGGCTCCAATGCAAATCCCCACCAGCCCTACGATCTCCTTCGGTGTCTCCGCAATTTTGGTGGTGAATCCAATGGCTGATCCAAAGACGCCACTAAAGAAAGATAGCTCTAGACCTGCGAAATAAAGACAAATAAATTAGGTCTCTAATTTTAAAAAGAATTTATATAACATTAAGAAATCAAATTTAATTTGTTATTAAGTCACTCTCCTTTTTTAGGCACTTTTAACCAACCTGTATAAAAGAAGGCCAAACTGAGGAGCAGCATCTTCTTGGTGAGAAACAATTGTCCTGCGGACTTCAAAGCGTAGATGGCCTGTCCGCAGCCCGTGTGTTTCTGCTCCAGTTCGTTGTCGTGCTCGGCATTGTCGGCCATGAACCTCAAAGCAGCCAGGAATACGATGCCAAGAATGGCGATCACGGTGAGCACGCCAATGACCAGATTCCTCGTTTCCTTGTCAATGCGGGTCTTGTCCTGGAACTGATAGTACACGAACAGGTTGCCGATGAACATGCTGCACTGGAGCAGGGCCCAGAAGACGCCAGAGTTGCGGGAGATGGTCGTGGATTCACTGCAGCGTGCCAGGTAGGTTCCCTGGCCCGTCCAGGTGATCGAGGCACCCAGTCCCAGCACTGCGCTGCCCACGTACAGCAACACCGTGGACGGGAACATGAACGTGATCATAAAGGCACTGCAAATGGGTTGTGGGATATCAGTTAATAAACATTATCGACCGCTCAAAAAAGGATCTACTCACGTATAGGTCAGTGCCCCCACGACCATGGCCACTCGGGGTCCGGTGAACGAAATGAACGAGGGTGCCAGCCAGTTGGAGAGCGAGAAGAACAGGTAGATGATGGCCAGACTGGTGTATCCCTCGCCCTTGAAGCTATCATCCTCCTGGGAAATGCTGTCCAGTATGGTTTTCTGTCGGTTAGATGAGATCGGAAGGTGAAACGATTAGCATTTTGGAAACGTGCCAGACACAATTTGACGACTGCATGCCAATGAACCGGCAGCAACGCATTTGTTTATTGTTTTTCCTTAAGCGTTATACGGTAAACGTGTTCTCGGTTCAAGTACACACTATACAGGTATTTCCTGTCCGGATACGTTTTGGAAACCAAATACATCTCCCTTTAAAAAGCACCCACCAAGGTTGATCAAATTATCACTTTGGCTTTTAGCTTAGAATGAATAGAATGTCAGACTCTGCGATCCGTAAACTTATATATAAAGAAACATTTTCTTTTAATATAATGCAGTTTAGATTAAATTTTAAATTTCCATAGGTGTACTAACTGAAAATAAAAAAATGTTGTGCCCCCTGAATTTTTTATGATCTGAAATTGTTAAACAGCTATTGGGAATATTTATAAAACCTCTTTTATGTTTAATCAATCATTAATGATCGATTGATGTTTTCTTAACACAATCCTTTATAATTAAAAAAAAAACGGAGCAGCTTAAAAAAATTAATCCGATGCGACCAGACTTTGAACTCAACTATTTCTGCAACCAGATTCAAGTGCAACTTTACAATTCTTGCGAATGTCAATGGAAAATTACAAGCTGCACATGCGAAACATGTTTTTGGTCCAGTTTAAAAATTTTCCATTCTAAAGAACGCATCGCGGTGAACGACCGTTTGATATGGTTATCGCAGTGAAAAACTCTGACTCTGACACGATTTCGATTTCTATTTGCATTGATTAAGTGGCGCTGCAAATCCGGACCGGTCCTCGTGCCCATTTTGAAGTCCAACTTGAAAGGTTATAATAACTGATAATGCTTAAAGTAGCACTTAAAGTGCTACACAAAGAAATATGTGTGGATAAATGACTTGGGAGCTAAAAGCAAGTGAAAGTGTAGAACTGAATTGTCTGCATTCGTGAAGCGGAACTGATTAGTCAGATAGAAATAATTACATATGTTTACTGCCCTTGAAAATTCAGAAACTATTTATAAATCTATCTATAGAAAGTGGTTAAAGCCGCTTTTGGCATTTCACACATGTTCTAGCTGGCTATAATGTTTCTAACGTAACGTACATATAATATTTATGGTACAGTATAACATAAAAAGCAAAGTACTATAGACGTCTATAAGACGGTGGTGATAAGAAATCTCGAGTTTCAAGTGCAAGTATTCCTTATCAGCACCAATGGAACTCAATGAAAAGTTGTTGATGATCTCTTTATTATTGGTTTTGTGAGACATAAACACCTCCTATCCAGAGAATTGGGTCAAGTTTTGGGCAAACAAGAGTCGAAGAAAGTCGAAATGCAAGAAAGTAATGTGCGTACGCGGAGAGAATTACAGGAGAATGTACTGAACGACTTATTAAATGGATCGTCACTTTGCTTCGTTTATTTGTTACGCAAAAAACTGGCACAACGACTCGCGAAAAACTTAAAAAGTGCGAAACAAGTTTGGTATGTTTTTCCTTGCAGAAGGTATAATAACTATTACGTGAAATTGCACACAAATAAAAGCATGTTCCCGTAAATTCGATATGGCCAATGTAAATGACCTGTAATTCATACCCACATACCCATTACATGAAATACTCATCAAATTTACATTATTAAGGTCATTTTCTCTCTCGGAGACTCTCTCACTTCGAAAAAGAGAGCAATACGCCATATGGAGAGCAAAATTACGTGAGTTGAAACGAGAAAGACAGATTCGAAATTCGAACTGACGTACTTCAAACATGATGTTTACATTTCGACCATATCAATTTTACACGGGCCCATATCAAGTTAAAATTGATCTTAAAAAATGTAAAATTGACCTACGTTTCGTATCGAATTTTTTTTGTGTGTTGTATGCATCAAAAAAATATATTATTAAAACGCTTTATCGATTAAAAAAACGTAAAGAAAATGTTATAAAAATATTGTTTTATTTGTAGCTTTGTTTCTGTATACAAAATGAGAAATCTATCACTTGACAAACTTGATGTTCATTTTGCGGCAGTATGACTCCATATCTTCCAGACATTGTTTTTCTAAATCTTTGAAATTAAGTTGTACTCCTGAATGGGTCGGATGAATGTGTTCACTTAGTTTCTGGCCTCGTGTTATGGTGAACTCGGCTCTATCAAAAAGTTTACGTTGCATCTCAAAGGAGGTCATCGCCATCGATCCACCAGTCTTCGATGGGATTGAGTCAAGGGAATCCTGTTCTTCAGTTGATCCCGAGTCGGATCCTCCATATATAGTGACCTTTTCGTGCAATCTTTTTAGTCTATTCAAAAGAGTTGAAGAACCGATTTTCTTCTGAGCCAAGGGGATGGGAGTATCCGACCTTAATGTCTTCATAAATCCAAAGGTGCGTCGATCCAAGGGCTCCTTTTTTGGTTCAACCTCGAAACTAATAACATTCTTAAAGTATTTACCCATTTTGTTGCAGTGGTAGTTGTGTATTCATATATTGCCAGCTTGGAAGTTAGTGGTTTAGTGACACTTTGGTATTGTTAACTAGATCAAGTCAATTTAAACAATGTAACAAGAAATAAACGTTGAATATAGGTATATAGAAAAAATCTTATGGAACAGCTTTCATTTGGCAACCTTTATGTTCATTCGATCAGCATATGCCTCGATTTCTTCATAACAAGACTTTTCTGGATCTTTAAGGTGAATAACTAAGCCTGCGTTTTCGGGATGGGTGTTATCACTTAGTACCTTGCCCCGTGTTATGGTGAACTCGGCCTCGTCAAATAGTTTTCTTTTTAACTCAAAGGATGTCATTGTTTTTGGGACGGATACCAGTGAAGGCATAGTAGATGGCATTCCTTCAGACTCTGCCTCGCTTTCAAGATTCATAGACACCCTTCCGTGTATGGAGTGCAATCTTTCCGTCAGAGTTGTGGCACTTACATGTTTCTGGACCGCGGGGATCGGAGTATCCGACCTGACGACCTTCATGAATCCATAGGTGCGATGATCGATCTGCTCCTGTTCCCGTTCAACATCGAAGTCAATACTCTTTCTGAAGAACTTTCCCATTTTGTTGGATTGAAATCGTTGGTTATGCTTAGATATACATATATGGTTGATGAAGCTTACGCTTTGATGATCGATTCATTTTCAACAAGCAGATTACCAAAATCATCTTAAAATTTGATTTATTTCAAAAATAGTAAAATATAATATTGGAAAATCGTGCAACATATGTTATATGAGACCATTTGAATATTAAAGAGTATTCCATACACTCGGTGTGGTTAGGCTAGACCCGATTTTCCGCTCTTTTGGCCAGACATTGCTGCACACGACTGCTGGTGGAGAAGGTGGCTTGTGGGACAGGGGGTCAGGTGGTTCGGATTCCGATTTGGATTTGGATTCGGGCAGTGAGTGGTGGGCTCGTCGGCGCACACCCACTTTTTGTTTTGTTGTTGTGCAACCGTCTGGGCGCAGGCGCTCCGCCCGTCGCCACCCCCCCACCGTTTGTCGTTCGCCCAACGTCTTGGCCACATTGATGTGTCCATACATACATACGTACATACATATGTATGTTGGTCAACCTGGCTTAGTTTATTGCTGACGTGGCCTTGAGCCTGACAACTGTGTGGGTTTGTGCAACGAACTTGCAATTGCAATGACATTGAAAGAGTTTAGCTGTTCGACGCGTTTTGCGTTGGGCATTTGATATGGATTGCGCAATCAGGTGGAAAGCGGTTCCAGCGGTCTCTAAAAAGAGTTCTGTGCCACTCCAACGATTGCACCATATGAGCCAAGGCCTCGCTTCAAAATTGCTCTCTAATGGGCATGGAATACGGGCCAAAGACCGGCCGATCGATCGATTGTTGGGGTATAAGTTTGGCTAACTACACTCAAGAAAAATGCATAAATTCTTGAAAACAAAAATAATAATTGCTTTGCTTTTTCTAACTAGAAATATTTCTGAAAAAAAAGTTAGTAGTGTCCATATTAATAGAACCAACTTTTCATGTTTTTTGTTTCCATCTATTTTTATTGGCACTAAAAACATCTCCACAACTGCAATAATAATGGTGGCATAAGCACTCGAGATAAAACCTAATCTCTAAAATGATTTATATATCCTAATAACAGATTTAGTGTTCCCGCAAATGAAGAAAAACTGACAGAATGTTTAATAACCACTTATGTAGATCTATATTTTTCCCCGTGTGGTCTATAAGTTTGGCTAACTACGCCGAAGCACGCCCTGATTGGAATTCCAAGTCACTTTTGCTTTTGTTGCTGCTGCCGTTGTAAATTGTTTATAAAGAGAAACACTAACTGGAGGGCAGGCACAAAGACAGAAAAAATGTATTGCGCATGCGCCGCTTGCCGCGCTGAAAGACCAAAATACAAACCGAAAGAAAACCAGAAAATAAAATAAAACTAAAGGGACAAATTACAAAGCTTCCAACGCAATTTTTGCTGTATTTATCGGAATTCATACAGTGCATTGAACCATAACAAAATGCTTCAAAAAAATGAGCTGTTTGCAAAACAATGACAAAGACCGATTTGGTGGTCAGTTTGGGGACTTGAGTTTCGGGCCATAACAAAAATGCGTCGCATACGTAATAAGACGAGATAAACGTGAAAAAGAACGTTTTTTTCGCATACCCGACAATCCAGTTGGTTAATGAATCCACTCTCACACGAATCGAAATGTTTTGTATATAGTATAAAAATAGGTAAGTCTGTTTCTGTTTTCTGGTTTTGCTTTTGCCTGACGTTGGCCTTGATCTTACGGCTTTTATTACTGACAATAAATGATCAACGAATAAAGCCGTTATAATGCAACCAGTCAATGAACGCGTCCATGGAGTTATCTATTCCTATCATTACCAATAAGTGTAATACACTGTGTTTATTTGCAAAAATTAATTAGATAATCGCTGTCCGCTCATTATAGCCCCCAAAACTGCCTATGAATGGGATTATTATCAGCAGATTCCTGGAAATAATATTGACTCAAATAGAACGGAATTTGTATAACTAGATAAGAGCTAAGGATCACTACGCAGAATTGCTTTATATGTATATTAAACTTAAGTCAAGCAAAGCTTTTCATTGTGTGTTAAAACTTGATTCCATTATCATCTGTGCTAAATTTTATGGCTACATTTTTGTTTAAGAATTTATCAGTAAAATGACAGTTCTCTGAAATTTAGGAATTTGCGTCTGAAATCTGCTGATAAAATAAAAAAATTTTGAATAGATATTATAAAACATTCTGTAGTAGGTGGGTTTATATATCGTTTTCAGCCCATTAAAAAGGAAAATACTTTTCAGAGGGTTGAGAAAGTCGTATTCCCCTTAGTTTTTACTGGATACATGTGGTTTCTACAGCTGTATTTGCTCATTGGCTGATAATAAGTTCTTCATTTTCCATTTTTCCATTGCTTCCAAAGGGGCAATCATAAGTTATACAACAATTTAAGCAGCTGAAAGTGTGTGTTACGGGGAAATCATTTAAAGAAAGTTATGGGAGGCCTATTTACTTATTGGGGTCAACATTTCCAGCTCCATTTGCATTACAAACGACAAGTGCTCTATGACGGATGATGAGTTTCCCAGTGGCTCCGCTCACTTCTTATCAATTGAAGCCCCCCAGATGTGCTCTACAAATGCCCAGCGAACAATGGCCGTCGAATGACTGGTGACTGGTGACCTTTGGAGCAGTACATTAAATCGTAATAATAATAAGCAACTCCTCGCCGCTTTACACCGCCACAAATCAGGGGGTAATTTGTGAGCGGACAATTTGCTAGAATGAATGGCGGCAACGTTATAACATCCTGTGACGCGGGGGCGTTGTGGGTGGTGGGCGTTACGGTGGGCTAGCAAGGGCACTGCGATGTCTATTGGCAAGGACAAGGACGAAGGTCCAATGGCAAGGATGTCAACAACAACGCCCACGCATACATACATAGAGCGAGAGAGAGGGAGAGGAGAGCGGGAAAAGAGAGGCATCGACTTACCTCGATGTTACACATGGTCTGGAATGCCGTGAAGACAAACATAAAGCCGAAGCCCAGGATGAGTATCATCAGGAATTTGAAATCCATCCTGATAGCGCTATATGGTATATGCTTTAGGCTGATATATCTTTCACCGCCCCGCGAGTTGCACTCGAAACACAATCAAAACGAATTCAATTAACTTGCCGCGCGCACTGCATTTGCATTTGACGACGTCACAAGAGAGGCGGGGGCGTGAACTGCGACTCTCTCAATCTCAATTAGCGCTAGGAATCCCACAAAAGGCAGAATCAGAATCAACCGGCCGCATCTATTTCGCACTTCTCGAAAGCAATATAACCCAATGCAAACGGTTAAAATACAACACAAATAAAATCACGCAAAAACTCAAAGCAAAACACTGAGCACAAATGGTAAATGCAATGTTTACGCGTCGAGGACCGAGAGTTGAATGGAAAAAGACTTTGAGAGGGAACGCGCTAATAACGGGAATCCCCAAAAAAGACGCTATGCGACTTTTGAATGCTCTATCTTAGGTTGGTCGAATAAAAAAAAAATTAAAAACTAGTCATGCGCTTTTAAAAATTTATTTTAAATTTCTAGACTATTTGTATTTTCGAAAAAAATCGGGGATATTTTTAAACATCATGTTATCAATATATATATTTTGTATGCGCCTTAAGTATCCCCGCAATTTGCTTTAAATATATATATTTTGTTATCAATATATATATATTGTATGCGCCTTAAGTATCCCCTCAATTTGTTTTAATAGTATTTTTTTTTATACCCTAATCTCTTAATTCTATGGACTCTACAGAAGAGTAGTGAAAACTCAAATCTGAGAGAGGAAATGAAAGAGAGAGCACCCACACACAGGCAAAGGCAAAGTCGTGAGCGAGATTTCTGACAATCACGCAAGCCAACTATCGATAGGTCGATGTTGGCGCGGGTACTCGATTGATTTTATTGCATTCAAAATCATTTATAAAACTCAAACTCGGATGCGCTTCGGCGCAGATTTTGTAAATCAGTCGGTTGTGGTGCTTGGGTATTGGAAGACGTTAAATTTTGGGCTTCGCCTTCGGCCAATTGCAGGTTTTCTTGTGCTATAGTAGACATGACTCCTTGGGAAATGGAACTATTCATATTCAAAGTGTTTGAAGCAACATCAGATATTTGTCCTTGAACATCCAAGGAAGCTGACAATAAATTTTGACTATCTGAGATGTACGTTTCTTTTAACAATGATACAGGATCATCAATTTTCTGGAATTCTTGAGGACCTAGTTCTCGAGGCATGAAACTAGGCTCCTGACGTGGTTTCCTTTGCGCTTCAACCGCTATTGAGGCACGCAAGCAAAAGGGACTACCACAGAGGCCGACCACGGAGGCGTTTTCTACATCGGGTTCCCCTCCAGACGTGGACCCTGCCGGCCGGACATCCAATCCAATAGGATTGACGCAACCACAT
The DNA here is from genome assembly GCA_037075245.1 of Drosophila mimetica. NCBI lineage: Eukaryota > Metazoa > Arthropoda > Insecta > Diptera > Drosophilidae > Drosophila > Drosophila mimetica. The sequence goes on from JBAMCH010000023.1 coordinate 14,148,126, forward strand.
ATCGTACTCGTTGAACCTTTCGAATCTATCATCGATGTGCTGCAATTGTTCCCGGATAATGTAGAAATCGCATGGCGACAGTCGTTACAAACGACTGCTGGCAAGTCCTCAAGGACTCGCGGCTTCAAATTTCCAGATGGTATTTCAATCGAAGCATCACCAATAGTTGATCCTGATGCTGGATCCTTGATCTTTGGTTTTTTATTCTGAGAGCCTTCGCTCTGCTTGGGACCTTGTCCCGGAACGATGACTATTCTTTTCCGTTTTTGAATACGTTTGGTATTGCTGCGCATTCTCTTCCGAATCTTGTCCATCTCATTTCCAGAAAGGGAATCCTCACTTATCATCTTGGTGGCCGGCTTCCAAGGATCCAAGTTTTTGCAACTTGGCTTTCGCCGCTAAAAGGTAGAGATTATGAGTATCCTACGTGCAAATCCTTTTAGCCAACAATATTCGAAACCGAACAGATCGTTGCCATACTTACAGCATTCTGCGCATTCCGTCGCACTGATGGACCAGGATTACCAGGTACATTTGTAGTGGGATTAGGCAGAGCCCTCTCCAAGCGGCCATAGGCTTGATAGCTAAACGAATACTTGGCCGATCCAAGACGTGTCAGTATGCCCATATTTGTCAAGACGCACAGGGATTCCTTAATAGCTCCATCCATATTGGCAACTGGAACGCCATTACGCATTTGGAACTTCACCTGACGAGCTATATCATCAGCGCGAAGAAAATCGGTTCGAGACGATTGGAGGCTGCTGATCGCCTTGAGAACATTACGGTTCACTTTTTTCGGTACTCCGAATTGGTCCATGTTTTAACCAACACGATAATTTTGATTGAGTAAATGTGTTTGTGCTCTACTAGGTTAGAAGTGTGTTGTTCAACTGAATGTAATAGACTTGAACAAAAATATTTTGACTTTTTCAGGTTATAGAAAAGTCTACTGGGATTGGTTTCCCAGAGGCGTTTTCCCATTTTATTCAATAACATTTAAAGAAATATCATATGTATAGGTGAAGGTGCCTTTTAGTTTTCTAACATCGATCGTTTATTATATATTTTATATATTAGTTCCTTGATAATTCTTTTTGTCTTTTTGGCTTACGCTAAATACTAAAATCTTTCATTTGCAGGTATTTCTTTTTCTTTGAAACGGAAAGGTCTTCCTCCATTATTTGTATAATTTTGTATATCATTTAACTGAAAATTTCTCTCGCATTCCAAAGTGACCTCGAGATAACAGTGAATGAAAAGCTCCAATTGCTGTCTATTGTACATCAATATCCAGGTTTTAAGCAATTATATGCATGTATAAATACAAAGTTAGTTTGCGTTTCTCTTTAAAAGCAACGCCAGAGCGAAATAAAAACATTTCCAGAGCTGGTTTAACACAGACGGTATAAAGTTTTCGAGATACAACAAACAGTTATCATCAACGTTTTATCTTAGAATTAATTAAATGGGCTTCTTGCGCTCTGTTAGGAAATTTGTTCCGCGGACATTTGCAAAATGGAAAATTATGTTGCTTTGTTTAACTTGAATTTGATTGATTTCTTCTAAACCCTCCCATGATTAGCCCTAAGCTCAGCCTGTCTATTCACTCTTTTTGTGTGTAATGACAGCATCCTCGATCTCCTCCTTGGGCTGGTCCACGTCTCCCCATCCCCACGTGGCGTGCGTGCCGTCACCGGTGCGCTTCACACGCTTCTTGATAATGTCCGTGGACACGGTCTTCAGGTCGTAGGCCCAGCCGATCTTGGCGAAGAAATCGATGAAGGCGGTGGTGAAGTTTAGCGAGTATTTGCCGAACTCAGCCGTCTTGTAGTCCCAGGGGAAGACGTGGTGATAGTTATGCCATCCCTCGCCGAAGGCCAAAATAGCCACCGAGATGTTCTCCGAAGGGTTGATAAACCTGGAAAGAGTTTAAACCAGTAATTACTTGCTCAAAATATTGTCCAAGTCTTTAGCACTCACTTGTCATAGGGACGGCCACCGAACTTGTGGGCAGCACTGTTCACCAGCCAGGTTACGTTCAGGATGAAACACCAGCGGAACATGGTGGCCACAAACCAGGAGTTCATGAACGATTCACCCCAGAAGTACATGGGCACCACGGTCGGAATGATGAAGCAGGCGATGGGCATCAACAGCATGTAGTATCTGTGCAACAGATTTAAATTAATAAGACAATGCCACAAGATAAATTGTTGCAGTTAAAACCTACTTCTTCTGGAACATGAGGATGGGATCGGCGCGAAGATCGGATAGATCGACTCCCTTGCCCTTGGCCTTCACCTCCGGGTGCTTCTTGCACAGCAGCCAGCCGACGTGCGAGAAGAAGAAACCACGGGTCGCGTTGTGGGGATCAGCATCGGTCTCCGAGTATTTGTGGTGCACACGATGGTCACGGGCCCAGTGGTAGGCGGCATCTTGGAAGGCAACCGTGTTGAAGATGGTCAGAATCACACGCAGGGGCCACTTGGCTTTGTAGGACCGATGAGCCCAGAGACGATGGGCTCCGGCAGTGATGCCCAGACCAGAAATCACATACAGCAAATAAGCTGAAAGAACCAATTAGTTATAAATAAAATATTCTAAGTCTTGATTTTTTATTTATTTTTTAAATTGATACTTTTTATCTCAACGATAAACCTTGAAGTAACTGGTGTTTTGATTTTGAATGAAAACAAGTGTCAGCACGTAAAGGTAATCGCATTTAAGGAAAGCCCGATCATTCGTCTGTGCCATGTTTGGCTGGACACCCATAATAACCACTTCGTGAAGGTTATCAGGGCCAAAGCCGTAGATAACCCCTATAGAGTCGAGCGTCTGCCACGCGACAGGAAGATGACTTAAAAAAATTAATTTAGCAAAACGCATTTAATTTCAAAATTTTCCATGAGTCAACCTAATTTGAGATATTGAAATAATGTTATTCCAAAAAATTGTTTTTAATACCTATATTTTATAGTAAGATTTTTGCTATTTAAAGGTGAAAAAAGTTCACCCTGAGAAGTGTGCTTCTAAGAAAGTGTTTTTATAATTGAGTAATTATTTTTTTTTAATCGATTTAACCTTGACTTTGCCATTATAGTTTAATTTAAAGAAACATTTGAAGAACCCCCTAATATTATTATTATTATTACAGATAGCAGAACCTATACTTTCAAATTTTTGGTGCAGAGAATTGATCTTTGGTCTCACACAAGTCATGAATGGATTTAGATGCTTACCGAAGATAACGGTCTGCCACTTGGCGGAGGCGACCATGAGGTAGGCGCCGTAGAGGGCCGCCAGATGAAGGTATCCGAAGGCGATGATGTTGCGCCAGACGAGCTTCAGGCGGCGCTTCTCGGCCTTCTTCAACACTGTGATGTCCTTGACAAGACCGCCGTCGGTGGTCTCCACATCGCACTCGAAGAGCACTCCGGTGGACTCCTCCTGCAACTTGGTGGGACTCTGTGCCGAATCGGCGGCGGCACTAGCCGCGGCGATCAGCGAGTCCGTGATGGACTGGGCACCGGCTTGGGCGTTGGGCGGCATCTTGCATCAACTGTTGGCTAGAAATAAAAAAGAGGAACACAAACACGACGACGTCAGTGACGAAATAAACAAAAGAGCAATTAGTGTGTGAGCCAACTTGGTGGCTTGGGCAATTAGCCAGCTGAACTTGACACGCTTCGGGGAGGTGATGCCGAGCAGCTCTTTATGGCCAGAGACCCCGAGGTGTCGTCGAGTTGCTGTGATGTGTGAGTACCCTTTGATACTACATAAATTCTGGCCTAATGCGAATTTTGTTTTTTAATCGGCTAATGGGTTAGATTTGATGGCGGAAAAAAATCAATAACAACTGGTCGCGCGTCCTTGTGCAAGGATTCGCACAGCACAGCACAGCATGAATAATGAAAAAGCCGGTGTGGGAATAAAAGCACCAGGTGGATGTGGAAGTGGAACATGTGTTTTCTGGGTCACTGGGAACAGAACAGAACGGAACCTTGGCTCAAGGTTATGAGCCAAACGCCGTGATGACACGTTTCGTGGAAAATTCCTTGTTCAATCAACTCTAGCAATGCTTTGTTATACACACACACACATAGACACAGGCAATGCCCGGAATTTGCCGAATTAACAAGAATTGCAAACTATTCAGCAAACACTTGTACACGTTCGACGAACTGCACTTGAGCCAGCCAGCCACCTTGTTTGTTGTTGTACCTGGTTTACACCCAAAAATATGTTTATTTGCTATATGAAGCCTCCTCTACTGTGCCAGCAATAAATTAACGACAAGCCGTTTTGGTTAACTTGGGTTTTAAAACTGACGTGCCAAAGTTTCGCCCGATGAAGAATCGCGAAAAGCTCGCTCGCAAGCTCTAGATTAGTCGCCGCTAAGCTTTCGCAGGTGTGGTGTAGGTATGTGTGTGTGTGTGTGTGTGTGCTTCTTAGTGGCTGATTAGATGTTGGCCATTTTTTGCCTATTGCTAAGGTCAGGGTTAGATTTGAAGTCTAGACGCGGGTCCGAAATCTAATCAGATTCGCTGGAATTGGAGGCCCTTAACAACGCGTCGCGTGTTAACCGCGTGCCCTTATCGTTAGCTATCCCAATCTCTATCCAAATCACATGTGAATCAGCCGCGAATGGCGGTTGCATCAGACAAAGCGGTTATTACAGAACCGGACAGTCGTCATGTACTTCGAACCCTAACCAATTAAACACGTGAACCTGTGGTCAGGAAAGAGCTTAAAAATCATACGATGCTTATGGGAATAGACACCAGAAAGGTGATTAGAAGAGTGTCACTCAGTGGCGTCGCCAAGGGGGATAAAAGATAAATGATCCTTTAAGATGCAATACAAAAAAAAACTCTTTTACAAAAAAAATTCGGTTGAACTAGTTTATTTTTGGTTTTAGAAACTATTGTTTTTATTTTGTAATCAACATTTCAGTATTTTGAGGTCCCAATACCAATTAGTGGACAATGGAACATTTTTTTTGCTTTTCTATTTTTTCTATTCTCCCTATACTTTACATTTTTAAAGATTTACATGTTTAAAATTTTTTTCTTTAGTAGGTTGTGTGCACCCCTTCTATAAAATGCTCTGCATAAGCCTCTGTTTATGGCTGAAAGAACAAGAATTCTGCTTTCACAAGAACAGCAGATCACAAGCGAAAGCTTTTAACATGGCGATAGAAAGGGCGAACGAAGGAGAGAAAAAGCTAATGCCGCCAGCATGTCAACAAAACAGCGGATAGTTCTGGGCCCAGAGAGAGTCCCATATAATCGAATGTGGCCGAAAACCGGTAAAAACAACCACCAAAAAGGCAGCAAAACAGATGCAAAGTCAGCCAACATTGGCCATTTATCAGAGAAACGCATTGAACTTGAAATTTTGGCGAGGCCTTGCCAGTTTCTTGCGTTTGCTTAGATTTTCTTAATTATTTTTTGCGGGAGCCAAAAGCGTGGGAGCTTACATTAGAGAAAGAGAGAGAGTGCGGTAATAAGAGCAGAGAATATTCTGGGGAGCAGGGTGTTTGACCGGAATAAAATGGGGAGAGTTTAGTTTTCCTCTTGTTATTTTTGCGGCCCGCTATCACGTTGCAAGAGCGTGATGCTCGACAGAAAATTTACACGTAAAGAAAATGTACAGAATGTTCTACAAATTTTAGAAAAAAAAAAAATTTTTATCATTTAATATTTTTTAAATAATTTAGTATTTTTTTTAGGAAATGAAGCTAAAGATCGTTTTTAGAGTTATGGACCAATCAAACAATGGATCAAACAATCAATGATTTGGCAGCATTTCAGATTCTTAAAAAGCTCCCTGGTTTTATTCCCATAAAATAAACATTTCCGCTTATGAGAATGTGGGCGTACGTTATATATACAAACAGTTGTACAGTTCCGAAAGTTCCTAAAATTTTCCACTTGATATTTTATTTAAAAACACTTTCTGTAACTCATGTCGTTAAGTATTTTTTCTAGTACTGCTTTTGTTCTGCTGTCGGCCGCTTTGTAGAGATGTCATATCTGACAATTGAAATATTTGCACTTTATCTAATTTGACAAATAGACTTTAGCTGTAGAACTAGTCGGCCGGACATGCAAACTGTAGCGCAGAAAGAGTGGCAAATGACTTCTCGTAAATGCGAAGCAACAAATTTGCAATTTAAGCGTATCCATGTATAATTGCAGTCAAAGTTCGTTCACCGTAAAAAAAAAGAGAAATTGCCCAGGCTCATTAAAAAGCAAAGAGGAACAAAATTAATTCATATGACAAATCAAATAGAGCACGGATAAAGTGAATGTGCTGGGTACAGAACTTTCGATTGCCCTTGCAAATGCGATTGGATGGTAATTTTGTTAATCTAACACTAAAGTGCAAAACCCGAAGAGCATGTAAGAGCTTTCTTGTTCTTTAAATCACATGGAACCTTAGCATGCATACCATGCACTTCATTTCCGATATTCTGATTTGTAGAACTCGAAGAGTTCGAGTTCTTAGTTTGCTTCTTAGCATAGTTTGGATATCAAGCGGTGTGCTTACGCACGGAATAAATTTAATCACCATAAGCAAGGGTATTGAAAGAAACTGAAATCTAACCTTCCGATAGACACAGTGACCGTTCAACTGAAACCTTGACAAGCGAAGAGTGAACGCTTCATAAACTCGAGCCAAGATCGTAGAGCCAGAGGGCACAGAAAGCGAAATCCACGAGTGGAGATGCAGAGTTGGGGGGCAAATTTGAAAGCTACGAAAAACTCTTGCGTAGAGTGGCTTTTCTCGATTTTCTTCTTGGGGCTTTACGTAAACACACTGGGCCCCAGGAAAGTATTATGCGCATATAAATCCTGTTGCAATGGCTCAACAAGTGGCCAGCTGTAAAACCAACCTGTTTGCTTCTCCAAAAAAGGCAGGCAACAACTTCTTAAACTCGCACTTTTCCACTATACGCACAGTCGGTTGTCCAAAAACTGTGGTCTCAGGTCTCTCTGGTACCTTTTCAATCTATTTGCACTATATTTTTAAGTGGAGGAGTGCCAACAGCACACGTCCACTCACTAGGCGATTTCGATTTGAACTGACCAACCGTTCGCACTCTTGCCAAAACGAAAACAAATCGATTAGGCAAATCGGCGAGACGGCGTCACAGCTTTTCTCCGCCGTCGTGTGCATTTTGTGGCTATTTCTCCCGAGTTCCCTAGATTACCGGCATGCACGTAGCCCAATCGGGCCTCCTAATCTTTATGAAATTGTTAACATCTGCGAAATGGGACCCCCGTCTATCTTTGTTTATATGAATACCCAAAGTGAGTAATTGAAACCGATACAAAACGGTGAAGTTTTGGAGTAAATTGCGATTAGGCATGTCAACAATACAATTACCAGGTGAAGTAAGGTACAAAATAGGGCCGACACATCGCCGTTAAGGTTAGCCTTCGTACTTTGGATCCCGCTGCAGGCTGGGGACTGTTTCTACCCAATCTAATCGATGTTTCCTGCCTGTTTGCCGGCTTTCCATGATAATGGTTTAGCCGTGAATACACCTGGCCTCTCATAATCTGTTTTTAGATCATTTTACGGTTCTCGTACTTTGGCCGGTCCAAACCAGTTGGCAAGACCAACCTCCTCGACCAATAACTTTACATATTCGAATGAAGATGGACACAAAAACGAGGCTGCTTTGCATATGTTTTCTTGTTCCAAAAATTCAGAAGATGAGGCTAAGTGACTCGTGAATTTTTTTTTTAAACCTTCCATGCGCTTAGCTTCCATCTAATTGCATATTTATGTAATCGCGATAAATGACGAAATGCCCAGCCAGACTGCTTGAAAAATAAAGAAAACACAGCTCAAAGCTTAAGAAGGTTAGGTTGAGTTTAAGTCAAGAGCCGTAAGTTCTATTATAAACATTGGTACACCTAAATACATTCATTCAATGTACGCCTAAATACATTATATTAATAAATCAAGCAACAAAGTTTTCATAGAGCGCAGTTAAAAGATGATCTTAGAATCTGTAGAAATGTGTGCATTTCCCGCACATATATGTACATACATATATGTATTTTTGAATTGAATTAATCATTGAAAAATTCACAATCTCTTAATCTGAACACCAGATGCCTTACGTGGTAATTCTTTGGACGTCAATTGAAAAAGAGTAGAATCTTAAGATTCGAGATTAGAAGATGCCATACCCTTCATAGGGTATTCCAGGCTCAACAGTTTACAAAATAATTTAATTAAAAATTATTGTATTATTATTATAACATAATTTACGAATTGGTTTGCACCCTAGCAAAGTTGATGAATAATCAAAATTGTACACTGTTTTAGGCAATGTTTTGATAATTTATGAATCATAACTTTATAAGTAAATTTGTTTTTTTATCATTTATTGATAAAAACTATGAGCAAACTTTTTGAAACATAAAGTCAAAAACGTCTTAATTTTAAATTAAAAATTTGCAGTACATACGTAGGGGAGTGTAGGGTAATGTGACGAGTAGGGTAATGTGACGAACTCGTCGAAACTCATATATGACATCCTAACAAAAATTCCAAATAAATGTAGTCGTCTCCCCTTATCGTGTTGACAATGTATTTATAGTAATATTAAGAAGAAGTCCGGTAATTTTTTTGTGAGGTAATTTTCGCTAAAAATGTGGTGCCCAAACTAGAAAAGCTTTTCAATTTACTTGTGTTTCAGCAGTGCCAGAGCGAAGATGAGTGGAAAATAAAATCAGCCAAGTATATGCACTTATAAATGAGATCTTTATCAACAGTTTTTGGTACTTCGCGTTTTTTTCTTTTGCCCCGTTTGAGTGTGACACCGTGTTTTCTCCAAGTCTACCTTGTAGGGTATCGTGACGAACTTTTTGTAGGGTATTGTGACGAACTTTTTTTATTCAAGAATTTAAATTGTTATGGTTGATTTTGTTAAAAAGACATATAATATTACCAGATAACATTAACTGCTTCAGTTTTATTGCTTTTCCGTATTGTTTTAGACATCTGCATCGAGTTTAATTGTGTAGTCATCAGTTCGTCACCTTATCTGACACTTTTGAAAGTGCAAAAAGGATGGTTCACGCCAAACGCTGTAGGATTTAGCACCGTTGGAATTTCGAATCCTAATTTTGCAGAAATATGCTCAGTAGATGTCAGCAACTTTCTGCTTTTACACTTTTAAAAAATATTGATTTTTGGGGAAGTTACATTAAAAAACAAATCGTTCGTCACATTACCCTACAACTTTTTAAAGTGCAAAAAAAGGATGGTTCACTCCAAACGCTGTAGAATTTAGCTCCGTTGGAATTTCTAATCCAAATTTTACAGAAATGTTCTCAGTAGATGTCAGCAACTTTCTGCTTTTACACTTTAAAAAAATATTGATTTTTAAAAAAGTTACATTCAAAAAACGAATCGTTCGTCACCTTACCCTACACTCCCCTACTGAGAATAACTATTTTCTGAGAAATGTTGGTACACGTAAACTCTTTTCAAGGGTATTAATAAATCGCTCTGATAATCTAATTTCGACTGGGAACCGGTATGCGTAGTTCTGAATGCCCCTCAAAAGGGTTAAATTCGCTTGGGGATTAGGAACATGTGGGGTCACGTCACCGGGGCGTGCGCGCGCCAAGTACCGATGTAAACACATTTCGGTGCAATGCACTGTTTACATCAATAATCTATTAAATAAATTTCCATTTGATAATCGGCTATGTTCTAATCAGTTTTCTATACAAAGCAATAAAATAGATGACGGCGATCAATGAGATAACGTGCACGTCAACAATTTCTCGGGAATGTGTAACACTTTATTTTAATGCCGCGATTGCAGAAAACTTACCCAAATGTTATCCAAGTTTTAAGATTAACTTTATGGTTACAATTTTATACAAATTTAACCAACAAAAACCTCCTGTTTTAGCGACGACAAAGCAGTCCACTCCACGTAGAAATGAGCAGGCAAATATCGATAGAACGTTTTATCGTACCTTATCGATAGCATGTTTTGTATACACAGAAAAAAATGTAAAACAGATCAGAATTTTGTTGTGCAGGTTAATTTTATATTTTTTAAAGATCAAGTTATTCGTATCATTTTAATATCAATAAAGATTATGTTTATCTTATTGTTATTATTTGTTCAAAAACTACTACATTTTGGTAAATTAACTTAACTAAAATAACTGATATGATATAATATCAAGTTAATGTTTTTATAATAAATTTCACATTAATCATATGGGGTTTTTATGGATATGTGTGTATAATTTTAATTTTAGCTACCACTATTTGAGGACTTTTTTAGTGGCCAATAAATAAGGGTTTAATATTGCTTATTTCGATTACATTTTATGCATTTTGAAGATTGTAATTGAGAAAAAAAAAACATTTACAAATTTAAATTTAACGGTAAATAATTTAAAAAGTAATAATGAAAATAATATTTTTTAAAGGCAACAAGTTTGAACAAAATGAAAATTTTCTAACAACGCAGTAGGCGGCGTATTCCTTTTGGTTTTAAAAATAAGTTTTTATTAAAAACTTTTTAAGGCAATCCTTTATTGATCGCAGGCAATACCTGAATTTAAATATTATATAGAGTTACATATTTTATACTAACGGCTAAAAAATCTATTGAATACCAAACTTTGTGAAGCCGTGAAGGATAATGGCGATCGACCCTGTTATCATGGAACTCTACCATAAGCAGGCGATGAGATTTTTGCTGGCTGCACTGGGCAGGATCCTCGTAGTGGCCAACTTTGTAGAGGATGCCTTGAACACCTGCTGGTATTTTATCGAGGAACGGAGTATGCTGAACATGATTTGGCACTGTGGCCATTTGGCGGCTGGAGTCTATTTATGCCTCTTGGCAATGGCACAACTGACTGCCTCCCTGCTAATTGTGGGTTCTAGGCAGAAATTTGTGGCCACGGGAGTCCTGTGGCTGGCGGGCCACCTCCGAATGGCCGCCAATCCGGAGCTGTGGAGCCAGTCCAAATACATGGAGCTGTGCGGTATTATCAGCTCCCTCCTAATGATAATGCTGAACTCACAAGGACACGCTGCTGTCACGTTTATGATGATCACCTACCTCAACTGCCAGGAAATGGAACGCTGGCTGTGGCACCATGTCTACAAATATATCCTCAAATTCCTGCTACCTGCCGTCGTCATGGCTGGCATCCGGCCGATGCTCTGTGTCGGAATGGTGATCCTACTGATGGCCATCTTTAATGGTACGTCCATCGAAGACAGCTTGACAGCTTCCAGGGTCCAACAGCGCTTCCACTTCTGGCACAAGGTGTCGGTTACCGGGGGAGTGATCCTCATTATGGTTTCCAAACCACATCACTTTCGCATGTTTTAAACTGTCAACCCAGCGAACCCTGACGAAATCGGAATAATGTCGCAAGAAACGGAACCGGAAATTGATTCAGAGCTAAAGCAGCGGGCTCGGCCAACCACTGGTAGTTCTGTTCTTTGCCTTCACACATCTTCGCCGCTGCACATTGCCCTTCATGGAATGTCGGTCCTAACCCACACCCGGTTGTCCCCGACGGCCTTTGACCTGTGCCTGGAGCTCTTGGAGGCGGGGGTCAATGCCCAAGCCCTGGCCGAGGTGATCTTGAATGTGCTTACATTCGAGGAGAACATGAAGTCATAATTCCAGACGTCATAAAATTGAAACTTTCCTACAGACATGCCGATTAGTCTTATCACATCCGACCTGCTCAACTCAACCCTCAACCCTGGACGTCAGCGCCACGAAGAAATCCCTTATTCGATAAGCAATATCAGTTGTTAGTAGTGCAGACCATCATAAACCGTTGATAAATGGGCAGCTAAATGGTTTATTTTCAGCAGGTGTTTTTTCTTTATGGGGTAATCGAATTAAAAATAATCACTCCCTGATTAAGATTAAGGAGTCTTTCCATTTGAATGATATCTTCATTCATGATTGAGGCATTTTGTTTTGTATTAACCACCTATGAAATCGCAAAGTCCGACTGGGTGCCAATGCACTGTCAGGAAATCCACAATGTAAATATTTAATTCATTTGAATGTTAAGAAGGGCGGTAGTCAGACTGAATTGCACAGAATTAGAAGGTCAACAAACCTGAATTATATTGATATTTTTATATATTGATATTTTGAGGAAGTAGTATTGAGGAAGTAGTATTTATAGCATCCATCGATTACCAGATGCATGTTATCTTGACATGATGATAACTCAAAATAGTGCGGTTCGTGATCCTTTCTTTTTCTGTTGAGCACAACACTTTGTTTTTTATTTATAAAAGATATACCTAGAACTACGTCAAAATGTAACTAAACTTAATTAAGTTCTAAGGATCGAAGCGATCATTATCTATTTTTATCGATGAAGATCACGTCCTCTGTTTTCAGGTTCTTATCGCCCCAGCCCCACAGTTCGTGGCTGCCGTCTCCAGTTCGCAGTACCCGCCTCTTTATAATATCGGGAGCTACCGTTTTAAGGTCGTACGCCCAGCCGATTTTTGAAAATACGTCGATAAAAGCTGTGGTTATATTTAGAGAGTAGTGACCCCACTCTGATGTCTTATAGTCCCAGGGAAACGCATGATGGTAGTTGTGCCAGCCTTCGCCAAAGGTCAAGGCGGAAACATAGGAATTCTGAGAGGGATTCATAGTTCTGAAAAGGACAATGGTAAATGATTACTTAACTATTTTCACTATTATCCCTCCGATCTTACTTATCGTATGGCCGATTTCCAAATTTGTGGGCCGCACTGTTGACCAACCAGGTCATGTTCAGCTGGAAGCACCAGCGGAACATGGTGGCCACGAACCAGGAACAGGCCAGTGTCTCATCCCAGCACACCACGGGGATTACGGTGGGCGCAATAAAGCAGGCTAGTGGCATTAGGATATAGTAATGCCTGGTTCAATGAAATTAAATTTTATGTTATTTATAAAGATTTTTTTTTATTTAAGAAATCAGATTTACTTACCTTCGTTGGAACATCAAAATGGGATCGGCTTTCAGGTCGGACAGATCGAGGCTTCTCCCCTTCTTCTTTACATCCGGATGTTTCTTACAGAGTAGCCAGCCCATGTGGGAGAAGAAGAAGCCCCTGGTGGCGTTGTGCGGATCGGCATCGGTCTCCGAGAATTTGTGGTGGACTCGGTGGTCACGTGCCCAGTGGTAGGCGGCATCCTGGAAGGCGATCGTGTTGAAGATGACCAGAATCAGGCGTAGGGGCCACTTGGCTTTGTAGGTGCGGTGAGCCCAGAGACGATGGGCTCCGGCCGTAATGCCCATCATGCCAATGAAGTACAACAAGGCAGCTTCAGAGAAAGAAAAGCCATAAGTATTGTCCACCAACAGAAGCTACCTTAGCTAACCGAAAAGTGTAGTGGCGAACTTTGCTCTTGTAAGGATGGCGTAAAAACCATATAAGGCAGCCAGATGAACAAAGGCGAATAGGATTATATTGCGCCAGACCCAGACTAGATGACGATCCTCCGCGCGTTTGTGTTGAAATCTATCTATGGTCAGGTCTCCGTCGGCAGTTTCCACATCATTCTCGAAAAGGACACCTGTCAGCTCCGAGGATTTCGTATTGATCTGTACATTCGGATTTGAAGCCATTTTGCCACGATCCTTTATTACTATATAATTGCAAGAAGGAACCGATCCTATTTCACTTTTCCATTCCGATCTTAGCAAAGGCTATTATACAACTGATATAGGAAATACTAAAGCTTATACATTTATAGGTATGTTTATAGGCAGGGGTGTACACAATAAGTTACTCCGCATTGTTTTGCAAAAATGTAAATAGAACATAAGGTCGAGGTAGCATTGAATATTTTACTTTCGACCGAATGCAGTGGCTACGATTTTGATTTTTTCCAGAGGTACAAGCAAATGCAATAGCAAAAGGCATTTTTTTTCAGTGTAAATAATGGCTTAATTGTCTGCCAAAGCTCTGCTAGCCAACTAATTTACCTACAATAAATTAAAAAAAATGCAAACAATTAAAACACTATTAACACTGGATAAATGAAAATAAAAGATAATTGAGATGAAATGTCAAACTCCAAAGTTCATACTGCCAAGACACATTGTGCGCGTCTTCAATTGTCAAAAAATATGATAAAGATTAATCGTAAGCCTACGAAATTAGAACCACCTTACAAAATAATTTCGGATATTAATTTTAATTTCAGCCGCTTTAGGATTGAAGTGAGTAGTAGGATTGAAGGATTAAATCAAACATTTCGTTTCGATTACATTTATGTATTTCAATAAGTTAGCAAGGTCGAATGGATCAGTTTGGAACTGCTGATGAGTGTTATTTACAAAATTAAATTAAATGACTTGGAACAGTTAATTTTGTTTGGATAAGGCATCACTACTTTTCCTTTGGCTTATTTTTAGGATCTGTACTATCCGCGCTCTCAGCAGGCTTTTCTTCCGCCTTCTTGGACTTTTTCTGCGACTTCTCGGCCTGCTTTTGCTTTTCGGCCTCGGCGAGGGCAGCTTCCTGTTCCTGCTTCAGTTTTTCCTTTTGCGCAGCAGCCTCTGCCACTTCCTCATCGTCCCAATCGGCCATGGAGCGGTCCCGTTTCAGCCACGAGTGCGTGGTGTCCGGCTTAAAGGCTGTGCGGAGCAAGAATTAGCAAAATAAACAACTAGTTAGACTGCAGCAACTCACTCTGGTTAAACCACTTGATGCCGTTCTGCATGTCCTCGATGATCTCTCGGGAAGTGAACATCACCTCGTTCTGCACCGCCTGATGGAACGTGGAGGTCTCAAAAGTACTTGAGTACACAGAGTTGCGATCGTGGATGAGCGCGCGTTGCGGGAACTTGGCCAGGCAGGTGGCCAGCTCCAGGGCGTTGCCCAGGGCAGTGCCCGTGGGCACTATCCGGTTAACCAGGCCAATGTCGTGGGCCTCCTGAGAGCCCACCGGACGTCCTGTGAGTATCAGATCTAGAGCACGGGACAAACCAATCATGGCCGGCAGGCGAATGGTGCCAGCATCAAGCATTGGCACGCCAAAGCGGCGATTGAAGAATCCCAGTACGGCGGACTCCTCCATGACGCGCAGGTCGCACATGAGGGCCAGCTCCAGACCATTGGCTATGCAGTAGCCATTGATGCCGCACACGACTGGCTTCTTGATCTGGCGCCGCGTGGGGCCCACCGAGCCCTCCGGTCGCATCAGGATGTCCACGCTGATCTCCTCCTTCTCGTCGGTGCTGATCTCGAGGATGTCGAAGCCGGAGCAGAAGGACCCGCCCACGCCGTAGAGCACGGCCACCGGCGAGGTATCGTCCGCCTCGAAATTGGAGAAGGCGTCACAAAGCTGCGAGGCTGTGAGCGAGTCGATGGCATTGCGCTGCTGCGGTCGATTTATGCCGATCAGGGTGATGTTCTTGTCCTTCTCCACCAGGATATTCTTGGGCGGTGCCGCAACCGCCTCCTGGGCCACAGGATCTAGAATGTCACGATTACTATGCGTATTCCCACATTATGTCACCGGCTTTTCCTCCGACTTACCTTTATGCAGCGCTTTTGTGGAGGAGAATGTGCGGTAGGCTGTGGTGAAACGTGCTTGCTGACCCACCTGCTGGGCCACCAGTCTGCCGAATTTGCGCAACATTTTCTGTTGTTAAATAACAATCAATTAGAGAAAATATAAATCAAGCGAAAAGCTTACCGGAAAATTAAATATTTGTCAAGTTCTGTAAAAACAATTCAATGGTAATTGTGTTCTATGGTTGCCACCGAGCGATTGGTTGTGTGGCCTTCTAGCTTTTTTCTGCCAGTTTCAGCTATTTTATAGCCATATTTGGCACATGAAATTCCAGGGGTGACAACACTGTTTAGCTAAGCGTTCAGGTGTTTTTTTTAAAGGCGTTAGTGCGTTTTTCTGGCGTCTCTTGAATTTGCAAATTGGCTGAAAGCGATTAAAAAGTGTTTTATCTCAATAAATAAATAATGGGCGTGGAAATGGACACCAACGAGACGGGCGTGGAGCTCACGGAGGCGGAGAACGAGCTGTATGACAGACAGATCCGCCTCTGGGGTCTGGAATCTCAAAAGCGGTGGGTGCCAAAAAGCCGGCTTTTTGCAATGGCGCTGTAAAACATTTTTTGCAATTTCAGCCTGCGCACGGCCAAGATCCTCATCGCCGGGCTGTGTGGCCTGGGTGCCGAGATCACCAAGAACATTATCCTGTCCGGAGTTAACTCCGTGAAGCTTTTGGATGATAAACCCGTCACCGAGGCGGACTTTTGCTCGCAGTTCCTGGCCGCACGTGAATCACTGGACACCAATCGCGCCGAGGCTTCTCTGGCTCGTGCACGTGCTCTCAATCCCATGGTGGACATCTCCGCCGACAAGGAACCCCTGAAGGAGAAGACCTCCGAGTTCTTCGGCCAGTTCGACGTGGTGGTGGTCAATGGGGAGAGCAACGAGGAGCTGCTGCGTATCGACACCATTTGCCGGGAGCTGGGCGTCAAGTTCATAGCCACCGATGTCTGGGGCACTTTTGGGTTCTACTTTGCCAGTCTCCAGAAACACAGCTATGTCGAGTATGCATTCAGATCCACCTTATAAAGCTTACCTTTTCTCATATTTAAATATTGTACCATTTCCAGGGATGTAATCAAACACAAGATCGTATCCAATGCGGATAAGAAAAAGAAGTATGAGACCGTGTCCATTCCAACTCAGCGTGAAGTGGATTATCCCGGCTACTCGGTTTGGCTTGATTTCGATATTTCAGCGCCTAGTTACTCGCGCAAACTGAAACGCGACGGACCGGGAATATTGCTGCTGAGAGTTCTGCAAAAGTTCAGGACCACCCACCAACGCGATCCGAGTTACAAGAGCAGAGATTCTGACTTGGAATTGCTACGCGGGATTCGCGACGAACTGTTGCCCAACTCTGCCCTGGGTGACGAAGCTCTGGGCCTGATCTTTGCCCAAATCTCTCCAGCCGTAGCAGTAGTTGGTGGCGTTGTAGCCCAAGAGGTCATCAAGGTGGTTACCAAAATGGAAGCTCCGCACCGTAATCTCTTCGTCTTCTACCCCGATACTTGTGCAGGATACGTTGAGACCATCGAAGCCAAGTAAACCGCTGCACAAAGGTTCTCCATTAAATAACTGAATTTCAAATAACACCAAGTTGTAAATTTTATTTCTCTTTAATGTCCCGAACTTATCCAAAAAGCTTAGCTTGGGTTAATCTTAGCGGGCGTTTAACGTTTAGGGGATGCTGGCCAAATAGTCCTTGATTGAGGCGGGGTCCAGACGCTGGAATCCGTTCTGATCGCAGATTCCGATCTCAATGTTGTCGGCAGTCATTTTTCCCTCGAATCCTTCTTTCAAGGTGAGGATAGCGGTGTGCACTGCGTCGTCCAGCTCCAGATCTTCGCTGTAGCTGAAGGTGGAAGATATAATTTGTAATTGCCGCGCATTTAGAGAGCTCGAATCGTACTAACCGCTTCTCCAGGAAGGTTTTGCCGTTGACTGCGTTCTTGCCCATGGCGGTGGCCTTCCAGGCGAAGTAGGCACCCGAAGGATCCGACTGGTAGAGATACGGACGACCATTGTCCCAGCCGCAGATCAGCAGGGAAACTCCGAAGGGGCGTACGCCACTGGAGATGGAATTATGATAGGTTATCCTGTGAATTTGCAGGGCAGATCACTTGCTTACCCAGACTGCGTGTACTCCTGCATGAGGGTGGCCACACGCTGCACTAGCTGCGACACTGGAATCGGCTCCTTGTAGGTCAGGTAGTAGGTCTGGGCGATCTTGCGGGCCTGCTTGACCAGCAGACGGTAGTCCGGACCCATGCCCGAGTAGACCATGCCGATGTGCTTGTAGATCATCTCCACGCGGTGCACGCTGTGCTCCTCGTAGAGCGGCGACTTGTGTTTGTTCTCTGTGGCAATGACGACGCCGTTGGAAGCTGCATCGATATGGAGAGTGTTAACTGAATACACCAGCAAGATTATAGTGGATACTCACCCATAATACCCACGGATGGAGCTCCGCCGGATACGGCCGCCAGTGCATACTCCAGTTGGACGAGCTTTCCGGAAGGACTGCAAGAGACCGAAACCTGTAGTTATTGCCCAGTCATGGCGGGAGGTTAAGATCCCCCAAGGGGAACCACCCGTTCCTCAGGGGCCATCTCGTTTCTCTCACCTGAACGTGGTCAACGAAAAGCTGTAGCGTTCGGTAGCCATATTTCCTGGGCCTTGACAGCAATAATTTGATGTGTAAAATAGAAAAGCCGACTTAGTTCGCACAGAAACAAAAATGACACAGCAATTGGCGCAGTATTCAGTGTGACCACAGGCGGAATGCTAAAAATGGCACACTTGGTCACACACAGGTTTTTAAAATGTTTCCACTAACAATATAACAGACTGCTATATACATATAACAGTTTTTAGAATCTTCTGAAATTCATCAAAAATAAGTCCAAATATTATGTTTTTTAGAAAACATTTAACAAAGCAAAACATTTTGATTTATATTACTTTTTTGTGCCATGATTTTTTTATTTTGAGAATACTTTTAAGCAAATCAGCAATGCTAAACAAAATGTTATTACGTACTATTATTTCTTTTATTTTTCTTATTCAGAAACTTTAATAACCGTACGATTTTAGCAACCATTTAAGTGGGGAAATACAAGTAGACCGTGGATTATTTATTAACTATTATTTATTTATAATATAGCTAAATAATTGTCAACTTATTATTATTTATTTATTACGAAACCAAAAAAAAATCAATAGATTTAAAATGATTGAATTAAGGCGCCATACAGATGTATTTGTAGTACAAACTTTGTACACACGCTGACCTGCCTTAGCGGTGACACCCACCTTTTAGAAAGACCGTATTTTTGGAATACTGAAATAAGTTTAAATGGTATAAAAGGTATTTTTCTATATACCGAAGGTATATTTGATAAATAAATAAGCGGTCACACTGCTCTCAACCCTAAAAAAGAAAATAGAACGCTCAGGCGTCGCGAAAATAATTAAAAATTCATCCCCACAGGAATATGGTTCGCGGAGCTCTCCGAGGTGGACGCCCCATGCGCGGGGGCATTCGTCCGCCGTTCAAGAAGACCTTTGTGCCCCGCCACCCGTTCGATTTGACTTTGGCGGAGGTTTTCTTTCCAAAGGTTCCACTTGCCGGTTCCGTTGACGATTCAGCGCTCACTGCGGTAAATCAATAAACGCACATGCGTTTCCATGCCGATTTGAATGGGCTTCCAATTTGCATTTCAGGCCCTGCTGAAGCGCAACCAGGACTTGAGTCCCACGCCCAGCGAGCAGACGGCCATCGGCAATCTGGTGACCAAGGTGCAGGCTGTGCTGGACAACCTGGTGGTGGCTCCCGGTGATTTGACCACTTGTGTAAGTACAAAATACCTAACTATAACTATAACTATATTATATTACCAATCTACAGCAACTGGAGGAGGTGCGTCAAGTGGGCTCATTCAAGAAGGGCACCATCCTCACCGGCAACAATGTGGCCGACGTGGTGGTCATCCTGAAGACTCTGCCCACCAAGGAGTCGGTTGACGCTTTGGCCAAAAAGGTGGAGGCCGACCTGAAGGCCAGCATGAAGACTGAGGTGCTGACCAAGGGCGACCAGCACACCGTCCAGATCCACGAGCGCGGCTTCGACATCGCCAACGTCCATGCCAAGGTGCGCATTCTGATCGCTACCTTGCCGCAAAACCTGCGCAAGCTGGAGCCGGAGATCCACTTGGATCACAAGCTATTGCAGAGCCATCTGGCCGCCATTCGGCACACGCGTTGGTTCGAGGAGAACGCCCACCACTCCTCGATCAAGGTGCTCATTCGCATTCTCAAGGATCTCACCAGGCGCTTTGATGCCTTCTCTCCGCTGTCAGCCTGGATGCTGGACCTCATTGCCCACCTGGCCATCATGAACAATCCCTCGCGTCAGGCACTGCCCATCAATTTGGCCTTCCGTCGCGTCTTTCAGCTTCTCTCCGCCGGACTCTTCCTGCCCGGATCGGCTGGCATAACGGACCCCACCGAACCGGGTCACATTCGTGTGCACACTGCCATGACGCTGGAGCAGCAGGATGTCTGCTGCTACACCTCGCAGACGCTGCTCCGCGTGCTGGCCCACGGCGGCTACAAACACATTCTGGGACTGGAGGGCAATACCAGCATTGTGCGCGAAATGTCCGTCTGGAACGGAGTGTGCGTTTCGCCCCTGAACGCCGTTTACGAGAAGCCAACGGACAAGAAGGAGGGCGATCTCGAGGAGGACATCGAGATGATCGAGAATGAGAACGAGGAAGAGGGCAGTGACGATGGAGCCGAGTAAACCAGCCGAAGCTATTCATTAACAATTGTATTCATATTCCACATTTCGTATTTTTTGAACAACATCGACCCTTACTTATGACTTGATTATACTACTCCCAAGTATGGGTTTATCTTCACCAATATTGTCAGCTATTTCCTTGCCCACCAAGTCTAAGTAGGCCTCCGCAGTCAGGCCGCTGGGCTCACTTACTTTAATGGCTATGTCTGATACCTGCAGTATGTGGCCTTTTTCTAGACTCCTAGCGGCCACAATAGATTTGCCCAGTTTGTTTCGGCAGGGCAACTCGCAAGGCAAAATGGTTTTATTCTCAACGTCCCGAAGTGCGTCCTCTAGATCCTGATCGCCATTTAGTTTTTGTACTATTTCATTGGGAGTCGGAGAAACGGACGAGAGTTCCAAATTATTAATTCCAGTTATGAGAGCTTTTAACTCTTGCGGTTCTAGGGAGCATCGATGGTCGGAGCCCTTCTGACTCTTGTCCAGTGTGAAATGACGCTCCACTAAGCGTGCTCCGAGTAAAACAGCGGCTTGACTTATGACCACTCCGAGCTCATGACCCGAATAACCAATTGTCACATTGGGAAAGCGTCTCTTAAGCATGGAAATCAACTGCAAGTTGGAATCTTTGGGGGCTGTTGGGTATGATGAGACGCAGTGCATTAGTGCGTAGTTTTGTTTTCCAGACTCGGCCATAGTTTGCACAATCCTCTCCACAGTTTTCATGGTCTGCATTCCTGTGGAGATCACCAAGGGCAATTCCAAACCGGCTGCCTTTTTAAGGAGCGGAAAGTTGTTTGCATCGCCGGAACCGATTTTAATAAAAGGAACATTCAGTTCAGCCAGAAATTCCAATGAAATCTATAAAAAAGAATTATCGTGGAAATCGTTAGGTATTAATTTTGGAATAGATAAAAACAAATTTAACTTCATTATTTACTGACTTATAAAAATTATATTTATAATCTTTAACTAATTTTTAGAAATTAAATAGACACTTATTTTTACTTTAATTTCATTTATAAGTTTATCTGCTTTTTTGATATTATTTTATATTAGAGCACCAATAGTATACATTTTAGACAAACTTTTAAAGAAAACACCTAAATCGACCATTAAAAATCTAACAAGCAATTAAGATTAATTAATAGATACTACCTCATCCATGGCGGAAGCTGTAAAGTCCACATTTATTTGATCACAATAGGCCTGCAGTTCGAGATACTCATCCTTCGAGAACTCCAGGTACTCCTTGTGCTCCCCATAGGTTCTTCCCCAGGCGTGTTCGCTGACATATTCCCGATCTAGAGCGGATCGCGTAAACTTTGCAGCCAAATCGGATTTTTGAAACTTTACACAATGGCAGCCGGCTTTCTTGGCCTCGAATATCATCTTCTGGGCGGTTTCCAGGCAACCCTGGTGGTTCTGACCAATTTCCGCAATAATATAGACGGCATCAGCCACTTTTCCGCTTAAAATATCGGTTAAAAGCATTTTATATAGATTTGAACCCGCCTAACTTAACCGTTAATTAAATGATAGACGGGCGTAGGCCGGGAAACTTATCGAATGGCAAATCGATAGGATTCGATAAGAAATAAAATGGGAGTACATTTAAAAAGCAATTCCCTTATTTTTAATTAGTTTATATTTATTGCCTGAATTTCCATAAAGTTAATTTGAAAACCCTTCTCTTAAAAAAGAAATAATATAAATAAATAATCGAATAGATAAAATGGCGTCTGTGGTCTCTCCACATATTCTTTTTCCAGCGATGTGGCCACTCTGCCGTGGTGCACATTCGCCATCCCGCTCGCACCCACGCCGCACAGCACGACGCAGAAGAAGAGACAGGGACAACAAGAGGCGTGTCGGGCATGACTAACTGCCTGTTTCGTTCCTTCCTGCTGCTCGGTCAATGTAATGTGGACACACTGGAGAAATTTTCATACTAGTTAGCTGTGAAAAGTATTTAGGAGAAATAGATTTGGGAAACTACAGATTTCGAGGCTATTTCGGCGCTACCAACCATCGTTCGCGGCAACCTCGACACCCAGTAGCAGCAGCAGCAGCAGTGCACCAGATCCACGGATTCAAGACGCAAACGCAAACATGGGCGACGTGATGAACATCGACAGCATAATATCGCGACTTCTGGAGGTGCGTGGGGCACGGCCAGGCAAGAACGTACAGCTCTCGGAAAGCGAGATCCGGGCCTTGTGCCTCAAGTCGCGCGAGATCTTCCTCTCGCAGCCCATTCTCCTCGAGCTGGAGGCCCCACTGAAGATCTGCGGCGACATCCACGGCCAGTACTACGATCTGTTGCGTTTGTTCGAGTACGGCGGCTTCCCGCCGGAGTCGAACTACCTCTTCTTGGGCGACTACGTCGATCGCGGCAAGCAATCGCTGGAGACCATCTGCCTGCTGCTCGCCTACAAGATCAAATACTCGGAGAACTTCTTCCTGCTGCGCGGCAACCACGAGTGCGCCAGCATCAATCGCATATACGGATTCTACGACGAGTGCAAGCGTCGCTACAGCATCAAGTTGTGGAAGACCTTCACCGACTGCTTCAACTGTCTGCCGGTGGCGGCCATTGTCGATGAGAAGATCTTCTGCTGCCACGGCGGCCTGAGTCCCGATCTAACCTCCATGGAGCAAATCCGTCGCATAATGCGCCCCACCGATGTGCCCGACCAGGGACTGCTGTGCGATTTGCTGTGGTCCGATCCCGATAAGGACACCATGGGCTGGGGCGAGAACGATCGCGGTGTGAGCTTCACATTCGGCGCCGAGGTCGTGGCCAAGTTCTTGCAGAAGCACGAGTTCGATCTCATCTGCCGTGCCCATCAGGTCGTCGAGGATGGTTACGAGTTCTTCGCCAAGCGCCAGCTGGTCACCCTCTTCTCGGCGCCCAACTATTGCGGCGAGTTCGACAACGCCGGAGCCATGATGTCCGTGGACGACACGCTGATGTGCTCGTTCCAGATCCTCAAGCCCGCTGACAAGCGTAAAAAGTAATATCACACACATGCAGCACCACGAGCAGTCTTTTTCTATATAAAAAAACAAATCAATAAGAAAAACCAACCAAGAAACAAAACAAAACAAAACACACCCAACAACAACAACAACAACAACCAGAAATAAAATGCTTTGCAAACAAAAAAAACATCAGATCATGGATGAAACGTAAGTGTAGGCTGCTAACGCAGAACAATCGCCCAATGAATCACACTCTCACCCCAACCTTATCTCTGTTTTTGGTCACCTTTATCATCGGCAGCCGGGGCGAGTCAAAATCCACAAGAAAATCCCTCAACAATTCGGACAGCCAGCGAATGCATGGAGGAGGAGCTGCGCCTCGATCAAAGGACATCATCCTGGGTCCCTAGCAAAATAATGAAGTTTCTCCTTCCCCCCCATTGAGATTTGATTCGCAATTACAAACACATTGACAAATACCATGATTAAAAGCCACATACATATTTATTTTTAATAGAACCCGCATATACTTATATATATATATAGATATGTACCGACCAACCATCCACCCACACACACAGAAACACACTTTGCCACACACAGAAACACACACCTGCGATTATAGGTTTTGTCCAAATTTTAAACACTAGGTAAACAGGACCGTACGAGCAGAGCACCCAGCATAATATTGGATTAGATGTACGGATGCAGAGCGTGACTGGACCTCTCAGTCGGTCACAAAGCATATATAGAAAGGGGGCCCTGTAGCGCTCTTTGGCCTTAAGAGTATAAAGCAAAACAAAAACGAAACGAAAAATCGAAGAAGGAGGGAAATCGTTGAACAGAGGAGGAGAACGCTTGCCAAGAAGTGAAATATAAACACTAAGTTTCGACCTTGAATCAGTTTTTTGTTCGTCCACATTGCCGTCTGACCAAAAGGACCGTACGCCACCCCCACAGAGGAATACCAGCGCCCAAATCAAAGAAATTTATTATTTTGCATTCAACACTCCTTTCCGCCTTTCCGTTTGTCACATCAATCAATACGAACCCCCCTCGCCCGTCATTTTTAAGATGTGTTTTTTTAAAAATTAACTATTATTAATATGTATTATCAATAATCCTTTGTATTAATAAACAAATGATATAAAACGTGTATGAATTATGAAACTGATTTCAATAAACATTTGAAAAATCCATAATTCTCAGCATATTTCGTATTTCGCTTTATTTACATTTACATTTAGGAAAATACTTAACATTTGTTCTAAATGGATGCGTTCTAATGGGATGTCTTTTTGGTGTGATCTAGTGAGCGGCTGGCTTTAGAGATCTACTCCTTGGGGCTGCTGGCCTCCACTTGGACGGATGGGCTTGGCTGAGCGGCGTCTACGGCGTTGGAAGCCACCACCGCCACAGGATTCTCCTCCACCTGCAAAGCTTCCACGGCAGCGGTTACCTCGGCAACGCTTGGTGAACTTTCTCCAGGTTTCTCGGGGCTGGTCTCTCCGTTCTCCTGCGGCTCCACAACTTCAGTGGGCGCTGTCACGACTTCTGGCGCCTCCGGGGTCACCATCGCATCGCTGGGCTGGGCCAGGGACTGGTGGCCTTGGAGCACCTCCGGATTGATGCTGTTGATGATGCCACGCAGCCGCTGGATCTCCTCGTTGGCCAGCTGCAGGTCCTGCTGCAGTCGCTCGTACTTGTCGTGCTGGTGGCGCACCACACCGATGTGGTTCCGGATGTACTCCATCGGATTCTCCGGGCGCTCCTTAATCACGCGTATGAAGATCTTGGTCAGCGAGTCCAGGACGCTGCCGCGCTCCAGGTAGCGTCGGATCTCGTCGCGCTTCGGATCGATTGGCTGTGTCATTGTGCAAGAATGGTGGTTAGCCAGTGGCAGTCAGATTCTCGGCAAAAGCTCACCTTAAAGGACATCTTGGGAAAAATGGAGACAGGCGGTGTGAACGAAACTGCAACTTCGAAAAATACCAGAGTCAAGCCCCCTTCTCATTACATTTTATCCAGGGCTGCAGACTATCCTTAAATCGGAACTAGTTCCGGTTCCAATTTATTTAATCCAAATTTAAAAATAATTTCAAAAAAATAGTTTAAAGTTTGTACACTTTTTATTTTCAAGCTCTGAACACATCAAATATAATTACATTTTATATTTATGGTTCAACTTGATAAGTTTCATTTGACTAGTTCAATACCAAGGTAAACAGATAAGTCCAATTTGAATTTTTTTTAGTTTGATTATTATTTAGTAAATAGTATGTAATATCGAACTGGTAAAGCTTACTACTAAACAGAAACAAGAGGAACCAATATAGCACAACCTTGATAACACGTCTATTAGTTTTAACTACCTCAAACCATAAATAAAGTCATAAACAATATGAGACCGCAAATTCTTTAGAGCAAGAGAAATTTATTTTTAAATTTAACCCGTTTGGAACAGTATATAAATTCTTTAACATAATCAGACCGCAAATTCTTTATGGAAAAATTCAAAAGTTTACTCCCTTACAAAAAGATTAAAAAAGTAGCATCGATTCAAAAATATTTTGGTTCATAAATTAAATGATTATTGTAAACTTAATTGGAAAACTTTTCGAAATGTTTTTAATATAGTAAATATTCAAATTTTGGCGGATTGGGATCTCTGCGCATGTCCAAGAATTGTATACCTCACATGTACATTCACTATTTTTATTCCACTGGATACAGCAATTGGGCGAACGGTTTTTCAAGAGGAGCATACTCAGAATATTTCGATCCAATGATGAACACGTTTGAGAACACCTTTATCCGGGGACCCTCGCCGTCCTATTCCGACGATGCCAACTCGGAGAACGCGCTGTCCGTTACTCTGCCCATCGGAGCAGCGGTTCCGGATCTGGACTTTTGTCGCGACGACTCCAAGACGGATACGGGCGACTACTTCGACGAGAAGTACAACAGCGACAGCTGCTCACGCCTGCATCCCGGACACCAGGGGCGCAACACCTTCGCCTTCTGGACCATCGTGATTCTCTTATTGGTTCTCACCGTGGGCAATTTGATGTTGACCCTCACTATTGTGGGTGTGCTACGGCTGGGCAAAGGAGTCCAGGGAATGGAGGTGATTCCCGAGGTGGATGTGGTCAAGTTTTACGGTTCCACAGACCTGGAACGGGTGCAGACCAACTCGATTGGCCAGATTCACGGCTTCTCCGATGTCCCGGTGACCATCAGCAGTGATGCCACCGACGATGCTGAGGCCGGCGTCAATGTGCGGGTGTTTCGCAATAGCAATGGTGTTACCAGCGAACGCGACAGGATTGTCCTGAACAGCGAGGGCATCCTCGTCCAGGCCACCAATCTGTTTGAGGTCAAGGACCCGGTCGATAAGCAACCCATTTTCACCACCCACCGGCCGCAGTACAACATTCCAGGTGGAGTGGAGGCACTGCAGGCCAAGGTGGTGAGTGCCAGCGGCATCGCCAGTCCCATTGACGAGTCCCTCGTGCTGGAGAGCGACGGACGCATGGCCATCAGGGGCTCCGAGGGTGTCTACTTCGATGGGGCCAGCGTGGACATGCAGGCCGAGCATCACGTCCTAATAAACTCCACTCAGGGCGCCACCATCCTGGAGGCCGGCACGGGCATCTTCCTGGACATGGAGCGCATCCCCATTGTCAGCTCCGAGATGGGACTCCGCACGGGCAGCGTGCAGTACAAGATCTGTGTGTGCATGCCGCACGGAACGCTCTTCCGCATCGCCATACCAAGAGTGCACAACGGTCCCAAGATCACGTGCGCCCACTTTAGCGGCAAGGACGATCCCTGCGAGGTCAACTAAGTGTGGTCCTGCCAGAAATAAAGAGAACGTTACGGATTATCGTATCCCTAAAACAAATGTTACGTAGCACTTTTTATTTTCCAGGAAATGTACAGGATTTTAATAGAGTATGGATGCGAATAACCGATTCTGAACTTGCATTGCAATGCGAAAGATGATCCTGCTTAAGTGCGGAGCGTGGTGGGGTGGGGATTGAAAAAACTAAACATTTCCGATTGGCCAGATATAATACAGAGATGGTATTGAATTCGCTGGATGAGAATGTACACAATGAGAGGCGAGGGACAATTTCAAATCAAGTGTCGTGAATTTCATTCAGAAACTAATAACGATTAAAGGATTAGCGCGCGGGTTAGCCTACTTCCAGTGGGGGTTTCCTAAACACCCGGAGGCGGGGGCGGTGGTGGAAGCGGCGGTGGATGATGCTGGTGGCGGTTCTTTGACGAGCTGGGTGCCACGTCTGCCATGTTGTCCGTCGCCATTCTAAGAAGCTCAGCTTCACTTAGATGCGCCAAGCGACCTTTGCTCTTCGGCTTCGCGGCTGCAAGGAATCATTGATAATACTCGGACTCCAATCGACATCCTAGGCGACTCACCCAATGAACTGGCCGTGGGGATTGCGTCCTCGGGATTGTACTCCTCATCCCCTTCGCCAGCATTGGAGGACTGGTCCGTCTTGTCCTTAATGCTGGCCAGGATCTTCGAAAGATTTGGTGGAATTGATATGCCGGCTAAAACATTCGACGAGGACGCGGATCCCTGCAGAAAAAAATTTCATAAATTCAGGGCTACATTTGGATTGTCTAAATGTAGAACTTACTGAGGGCTCCACTTTCAGCAAGCCGGCTATTTCCAAGTGTTGCGCGGCTATTTGTTTGTCAATTTCATTCATCTGCCGCTCAATATCGTTTGGGATTCGTGGTGCCGTCGGTACCAGTTCGTCGTCGGAGCCGCCAGGCGAGTAGGGTTCGTTATCGGCATCGTTCACCGCCGTTGGCAAGGGCGCCGTTTTTGGTACAGCTGAAAATATCAAGCAATTAAGTGGGCATATTACAGAGTCTTTCCGTTTATACTTACTCTTTTGCAGCTTGGCAATCGGCGCCTTGATAATGGCATCGATATCGAACTCATCATCCTTGGAACTCGTAGAATGGGTGCTTGCCTTGCGTTTGGACGTGAACACAGTCGTGCTTCGAGATTTCTGTAAAGGGAAAACTGCATGTAACACCAAGTATGTAAAGCTTACTGGAAAACAGCAATGCGTACCTTTGCTACCTTATTGCTGGCAGTGGGAACCGGAGAAGGCACTGATGGTGTCGTTGGCGGAGCTTCTGTAGGTCGCCTACTCACACAGCGCACGATAATCCCTAGCAACGTTTTGGGTCGTTGGGCGTCCTCGAAGAAGGGCACTGACTCTGGGGTCTGCAGCGCTGGTGGTATCTCATCGTCGGTGCCCAGAGGGAATATGTAGAAGTCCCGAACCTGATCAGGGTCCACTCCCAAGACGCCCAACCGCTCCCGCGAGTCGAGGTACTCGTAGAAGAGATCAAACTTGCTCGTCTCACTGGGCGATGCGGGAAATATATTCACAAGGACCACTTCTTTTGTGGGACTCTTTTTTAACTTTTTAATGTACTCCCAGACATTCACGCGGGTTATGCGGCCGATTACATCCATCTGGCTGGGCAGTAGGCTTCCCAGTTGGTGGCAGTTGCCATGAACGGGGTACATTGCCATCTCAAAGTCGGCCACGTCGATCATCTTAAGAATACCCGACCACAATGAATTTATGGTCAGGCTTTGCACGTAGCGGGAGTAGCTATCCTGTGGCTCTGGAGCCTTTGAACTTGGAATTGTTGGAAGCGGCTTGGGTGAAGGTTTCGGTTTTCCTAAATTCGCCGCCTGCTCAACTGTTTTCTCAGATTCCAAAATTTGATCAATCAGGTTGTAGACATTTGGCTCTACTTTCTTTTCCGGGATCTTTTTCGGCACTGGCGATTGATCGTTTTCCTCTCTTCTTTTGGGCACTGGCGACGGCACGACCTCATCTCTTTCCCTGCTCTGTTTCTCGCGGGATCGATGCTCACGTTCCCCTCCTCCACCTGACTCCCCATCGTTGTGGTGCCTGCGGTGGCGCTTCTCCACGTTTCGACCACGACTATTCGATCGACTGCGACTCCGTTTGCGGTGATGATGCTTGTGGCTCTTGTGTCGCTTCTCCTTGGATGACCCCGACTTCTCTCTGGAGGCGGAACGTTCCAGTATGGAGGTATCCGGCTCACTGACCAGTGACGTCTGTTTTGTGTCAACCGCAGATGGTTCGGAGACGTCCTCTTCTGGCAGCGTGACATCCACCTTTGTGGCAATCACCTCTTCCCCCTTGTGGGTTTTCACGACATAATTTTGGGCACACGACAGCATATCCAGCTCCGATTTCTTGATCATGTCCAACTGGTGTCGATTCTCCTCCTCCCGCCATTTGGCCAATTCTTGGCTGGCCAACTGCTCCGGCGTCATTCTCACCAGCTGCTTGGGCTCCACCTGCTTGGCACATATCTTCTCGAACAGGGTCCGGTTCTTGCGATCCTTGATGTTAAACATAAGCGACCGATACTTGGCCTTGTACTTGGCTCCCACGTCTCGTCCGAACGAATTGAACATTTCCAATTCCACGTTCTTTACGAACTGATCCACTTCAAATACCGTCAGCCACTGTGTCGCCGTCTGGCTTGTGGTTAGCTCAGCAGTCTGTGCCTCCTTGATTCGCGCTAGCAGCTGCTCCCTGAGGGACCGCCGAATGCCAATTCGAACTGGCTCGGGTTTGCCTGTGCTCCTACTAGGGGTGGCCACCTGCGCTGGAGGCGATGGTCTCTCCTCCTTATTATCCTTCTTGGGCAAGGGACGAACAGAAGGCATTCCCAGTGGGTTAGCCTGAACTGCGATTGGTTGGGTTAATTTGGTCGCAGTTTCAATCGGCTTTTTTGGGACTGCTACTAAGGCAGATTCAGCAGCGTTGGACATCTCCGGAGCTCGTTTCAACTGACGCTTCTAGATAAGGATTTAATAAATTATAGTGCATCTGAAAATAAGCAAGACTTACCTCTGTGTCGCTTGACTGCAGTGTTCCCGAGGGCAATACCTCGAAGGTAGGATTCTCCTGAAGCCATTTTCGGAACTGATGTGCCGCTGGTGCCAAGTGACCCGTAATTACTCGTCCAGTTTTACGCTCAAACACATTGATCTGAAAGGAAAGTGTATATTTTCATTATTCAAGAGGCTTAAAAGCTAAACCCGTTGCCTACCCTATCCACTTTCGACACGGAGTCCGCCTGTCTCAGCATGTCTTCGAACAAATCCTTTTTCTTGTTTTTCTTGGCCTCCAGGATGTTGTTGATCGGCGATTGGACGCTGGCGTTGTGTGGCAACGGACTATCCGGACCCTTGGTCACTGTGTGCGAGTGAAGGGCGCTTTGAGCATACTTTCGTATACACTCTTCGCCACAGTAAACGGAATTAGAGCTCGCCGGTCGCTTGCAAACAACACAGATCGACTCCGAAATTCGGTTACCAGGGGATGGACCCAATTTGATAAAGTTTAGCTGCTGCTGCTGCTGGTGAGGCATTGGAGTGGTTGGCAATTTCTTGGCCGGCTTCATCATGGGAATACGCATCGGGGAACTGGCTACAGTAACCCCAACCGGCAGTGTTCTTCTGGGCGTCGAAGGAGTCGTAACCTGAACAAATTCCGCGGACGACGATAGTACTTTGGTTTCGTTTGGTTTTTCCTCAGCTTGTGCGAAAGTTTTGGTAACCAACATCTCCGTTATGCGTGGTTGGCTCTGAAAAGTTAAGTTAATTAATAATTGTAAGCAGAATTCTAGAAATTAATTTTACGGTACCTTCTCCTCCTGCTTTTTAACACATTTCGGGCATTTCCAGTCGATGCCCTTGTGTTCCATGTCTGTGCCCATTGCCTTCGTCACCCCCACACAAGTTCCGTGGAACCAATCCTCGCACAAGTCACAGCAGATCATGAAACGATTGTTGTGGGGCTGACGACAAATACACCAGAGCCTGTAATAAAAAGATAAATAATTGAATGTTATAAAAAAATAGTATAATAAAGAATTAGGGCGATAATGCTTACTTGTTGGGGTCATCGTCATCCTCCTGAGATTCTGAAGCCTCGGGATCATTGCTCTGACTCGTATTAAGCTTCTTTGATCTTCTGGGCACCGTTGACCGCCTGGCCAGCGATGGCTCCCTGGGGTTCGGTCGTTTTGGCCCAACTCCCGATTGGCTGTCAGTGCTCAGACTACTGCTGTTGGCCAGCTGACTAATGCTTGAATCCAGAGTCGTTTCGCCGAAGGACATGTTGCCCAGATCCCCAGTACTAGTCGTGGCTATTCCCGAGGCTGCGGGAAACTGTGCCCGTCGTTTGGCACGCGTTGTGGGCGCTTCCATGGGAGGCAGGTAAATGACCCGACCGTTGCCACGCACAACCTTTGCTGAACTAGGCAGAGGCGTTACCACGCTCCTCGAAGGTGTACTGCAGGCAATGGGCAATGAGGTCATCGATTGTGGTTCTCCAAGAACAGCATGAGGTGGCAGATTCACTTGTGCCTGAAACATAATTATAAAGGAAGAATTACAATTAAAAGGAGAAAGCTCTTCTTTTACCTGAACAGTTGATGCTTGGGACAAAATTACAGGCTGCACTGGCGTAGGCAATGACACAATGTCATCCAGGGTTCCCGGCTCCGTGCTGGCCAGGACTTGCTTAACCACCTCGGCCTCAAACTGTTTGTCCTCCTCTATCAGACCGACCACGTGTTGAAGGAAATCTGCCGTAATCTCATCTTCGTCAGCCGTGTCCATTATGTCAATCGGATCTACCCCAGTTGGATTTTCCGTCCCCTGCATCCCTGAAGTTGCAAAGTTTTGCTGAGGCAACTGGGACACTGGCGCGGGATTCAGATCCGCCGCTGTGCTTTCCAGCATCTTAACAAGTTTTGGTATATCCTCGTCCGCATTTACTGGCGGCTGTTCCACGAGCGTCGACTTCAGCAGTTCGTCCTGCACAATCGAGTTGATCAAATCAAGCTGCTTGTCGTTCTCCGCCGCCAACTCGGAAGAACTCTGGTGGGTTTCGATCACAATCTGGGCGGGCAACTTGTGCGACTGTGCCGTGTCCACACCGATGGGCATGAACCCCTTGGACGGGGTTAAAGCTTGGGCAGGAGCCGGAACAGGAACCACAATGGGCGTCGTCTGCTGGCTGTAGCTCGATCTTGGTGTGCTGGGCGACATGACAGTCCGGTGTCGCAGAGGATCAGGCGAGGATTTGATGGTCGCATTGTTGTTTTCGCCCAGGAGGCTGTTGAGGTTGGTGAACACACCCTTGGGACTGGCCATGTTCTTGTTAATGATAATCTCCTTCACTTCCTGTGGCGAGTTCATGATCCTACCCAAGTGCACGGCTGGCATACGGCGCACATTGGAATTGGCCGGTGCCGCTGTTGGCAGTGGAGGTTTTTTGACTGGCAGCGTCTGATGAGTGGGTCGGATCTTAAGGAACGACGTGCTTGGAAGACCTCTGCCGAGGGCAAACACTGTGGGCGCGGCTTTCGTGGGCAACTGTATGATTTGGCCAATCTGCGGAGCTTTCTGCTCCACGACGACTTCCTTGCGTTTCTTTACTTCGGGGAAGTGCTGGGGCGTGGATGGAGACTGGTGCACAGGCTTCACTGGTTTGGTTTGCGCCTGCCTCACCACCTTTCTCACGCGCTTCCTCTTGTTCGAATTGCGTCCGCCGCTGCG
Organism: Drosophila mimetica; assembly: GCA_037075245.1. NCBI lineage: Eukaryota > Metazoa > Arthropoda > Insecta > Diptera > Drosophilidae > Drosophila > Drosophila mimetica. The sequence continues at coordinate 14,181,200 of JBAMCH010000023.1, forward strand.
CCTCATATCGAAGTCCATGTCGCTGTCCCGGTCGTTGTCAGAGTCCTGTAAGTCGTCGCTCTCCTCGCTCATTTCCTCCGTATCATAGGACTTGTCGGCGTTCTCCTCGTCCGCCGGATCCGAGCTTTGGGCATCGTCATCGTCTTCGATATAGTCCTGCACAGGAGCAATCACCTTGACGGGAGCGCGCGTTGGCCTTGGTCTGACATTTGAAATGCTGTTTGCAATAATCTCGGGCTTTTGTCTTGGCGACGGCAGTGGCTGCTGAATGGGCTTCCGGATCACCTGCACCTTGGGTTGAAGCTGCGCCGGCTGCTGAACTTGTTGGTGGGGCTTAATGGCCACTCTCTGGACCTTAACCTGCAGCGGACTGAAGGGAACGGCTTGTACCCGCTTTTTGGCATTGATTAGCTTAACACTTCCCGGTGCCTGCATAATGATCTTGCGGCTTTGGGCCTGCACTTCCATGGCCATTTTCTCGGCCCGCTTGTGATTCCTAAGCTGCTCAGGCGATGTAAAGGGTGTGTAGTTGTGGTCGTTGCGGATGACTTCTAGCAGCGCGTCCGACTCCGCAGTCCTCTTCAAGGCGGAAACTCCTGCGAGCTCTGTAAATAGAATACAAATAAGTCAGAAGCTGAAGAGGGTTTATTTTTAGTTGTGGTCCAAATAAGGCGATTGTATTGGTCTATCACTTGGACCACAACTATGTGTGTTATTTACTCAGTGCATTTTTCACAACCATATCAGCCGTGCTGTCCGCATAGAACTGCTCCACTCGGAGGCCCACGATTTGGGGTCGCTCCTTGGGTCGGCGTCGTTTCCGCTTCTTGATGGTCTTGGGCTTTCGGCCAGCACGCCTGCGGGTGCGAGGGGCATCAGTATCCGTCTCCGTGGAGTCACCATTGTTCTCCTCCCCAGTGTTTTGATTATCCTCGTCCTGGGCGTCCACTTCGCTGGAATCGTCGCCGCCACTTTGGCTGCCGTTGTCGCTGTCCAGCTCAGAGTCCGTGGCCGCGTCCATGAAGCTGGCCAGCTCCTCCAGCCGTTCGGCTTCCTCCTGGTCCACCATGCTGGGCGTGGGCGAGGTGAGACGCACCACGCTGATGGTGGAAATCGATTTTTCCTCTGCATGAAACGAGTGTCAGTAAGGGAGAGATGGATGCATGCAGGCGGAGAACTCACCCATGATGTTCCCGATGGCGCGCTCGTCGAAGGAGACTCCATTCTTGCTGTAGACCACCACCAGATTGGAATCGCCATCGGCTGCCGCCGGCCGGGCGCTGGGCGCCTCCGTAAACACCGAACTGGACATGGCGCCAACTGCTCCGGATCTCCGCTAGCGGCGCATTGGGGTCGGCAGGCGACACACACAGCGAGCACTTTATCGGCTCAGAACAGAACGACTCATTTGTTGTTGCATCCGCCGCGTTGTGACGCCGACATTGAATGTCGGGATGGAAACGGGTCACTGGGATTCGGTGGCCGATACGTAATACTGGTAGTTCTTCACAAACTGCTCCCACTAGTTGGCCGTTCGGTAGGTTGCGATTCGGGCGCAGAATTCGCTGTTTTCTCCCTTTAAAATGCAAATTCTGCTGAATTATGAAAATAAAATTTGCAATAAAGCCAGTTCGAGTGTGACCAGACTTGTGGATGCTGCCAATGCCGTAAGTTATCGATAGCTATCGAGCGTCGTTCTGCGGAACCAGTTCACAAAATCTTGCTAATGTTTATTAAGGGCATTCACCTCTTTTTATTTTTATAAATAGTAAATTAATTCCTAAACACTAATCATAATTATTTTTTTAATGCCAATTTTGTGTCTATAAATGTAAGTTATTGTGGAACAAATAAGCTAAAATCAAACTCACGATCACCAGAGAATTTCAGTTTATTTTGGCGTTCTGTACTCGGTCATACTGTTGCATAGCAGAAAACAAAAAACACTGATAAAACCACATAATTTACTGCCTTTGTTTGTCCGGCTATTATCAGCTAATCTTATTGGGCTGAGCACTCGTTGTTGTCCAGTTGTGCCAGTTAAACTTTGTCCTCCCCAGCAACACCATGTCAGCCTACCAGATGGGATCGGGCCATGCCGTGCCCATGACTCTATTTCGGGACAACAGGGATCGCGCTGTGAAGGCGATCCTCAAGGAGCTCCTTCCCGGCCTCAAGTTCGATGCGGGCCACCTGGTGGTGCTCCTCGAGGGCGGCAAGGACAAGAGCCTGTACAACACCGACGTGGACTACGTTTTCCGGCAGGAGTCCTACTTCCAGTACTTGTTCGGCGTTAAGGAGCCCGCCTGCTATGGAATCCTCACCATCGATGTGAAGACTGGCGGCCAAAAGAGCGTTCTGTTCGTTCCCCGCTTTCCCGATGAGTACGGCACCTGGATGGGCGAACTTCTTGGTCCCGAGGTGTTCAAGGACATGTACGAGGTGGACGAGGTCTTCTATGCCGACGAGCTGAATGTCTATCTCGAAAAGGCGTCGCCCAAGCTGATACTCACGCTGAGCGGCACCAACAGCGATAGCGGGCTCACCCTCCAGCCGCCGGAGTTTGAGGGCAAGGAGAAGTATGTGACCGACTGCGATCTGCTGTATCCCATCCTCTCCGAATGCCGAGTGATCAAGTCACCCGAGGAGATCGAGGTGCTGCGGTATGTCGCCAAGGTTTCCTCGGATGCCCACATCAAGGTGATGAAGTTTATGCGTCCCGGTCGCATGGAGTTCGAGGGCGAGTCCCTGTTCCTGCACCACGCCTACTCCGTGGGCGGCTGCCGGCACGCCTCGTACACCTGCATCTGCGGCAGCGGAACGAACTCCTCGATTTTGCACTACGGTCACGCGGGAGCACCCAACAGCAAACCTGTCCAGGACGGCGATCTCTGTCTGTTTGATATGGGAGCCAACTACTGCGGCTACGCGGCAGACATCACCTGCACATTCCCGGCCAACGGCAAGTTCACCGAGGACCAGAAGTTCATCTACAACGCCGTGCTGGCTGCCCGCAATGCGGTATCGGAGACGGCCAAAGACGGAGTGTCCTGGGTGGACATGCACAAGTTGGCGGGCAAGGTTCTCCTGCAGAAACTCAAGGAGGGCGGCATGCTGACGGGCGATGTGGATGAGATGCTCGAGGCAGGCGTTTCCGGAGTGTTCCAGCCGCATGGTCTGGGCCATTTGATCGGTCTGGATGTGCACGACGTGGGCGGATACCTGCCCACGGAACCAAGTCGGCCCAGTGAGCCGTGGCTGAGCAAGTTGCGCTTTGCCCGCATCCTTAGGGACGGCATGTATGTGACCATCGAGCCGGGCTGCTACTTCATCAATTGGCTGATGGACAAAGCCCTGGCCGACCCGAACATTGTTAAGTACATCAACGTAGAGATGTTCAACCGCTTCCGAGGATTCGGAGGCGTCCGCATCGAGGACGATGTGCTAATCACAAAAACTGGCGTCGAGAACTTTGCCATCGTGCCACGAACAGTCGAGGAAATCGAGGCAGCCATGAGCTCGTCATAAATATGAACTGCAGGCTTAAAGCTTGAAAAAGTATCGTACACTTATGCATATGTTATATACTGGTATCATAATCAAATTATGGAATATTCAATAAATAAATGTATTTTAAACTTTATATGTTACTTTGCTTTTGTTTCCTCAATAATTCTTTTTATAAATATTTATTTGTTTTATTATTTCGGCAAAGGAATGCAATGACTATCTGAAAAAGCCGAGCGATAATGCTGCTGACCACATGCTGATACGCAACTTGATTAACTTCGATTCACAGCAAAGAACTTATATCAACTTACTCGTTTTTTTTTTATTGGTCGACAGTGCTAACAGAGGAAACGAGACGGCGGCGTGGCTAAGCGTGAGAGATTCAAGTCTCCAAGCGGTATCTATATCTATTTACAAGCCGGCAGGGGCATGGAGTGCCATGAGTTGATCTCTTCCCGATTCGGGCTACATGTACTTTTTGGCGTGTCCGTTTCGTTGCTGCTGCTTCAAGTGGCTGTGGGCGTTACCATTCTGAGTCGGAGCTGACGGTGCGTCACTGTTGCTGTCGCCACTGCACTCCTGGACCGCCTCTATGACTTCGACGGCGCTGCGGCGTGGAAACCAGCCGCGGATGTGACCTTTGCGCTGGCGCTTCTTGTCGCCAATCAGCTCCTGTTCGGAGGGAACTCGCTCGCCAAACAACCAGTGGTTGCGGAAGCGGGTGACCCTAATCACGTCGTCGGGTCGCAGGCGGATGCGCGGCTCATCGGAACAGGGAGCGGCCACGCAGACCCGCCAACCCTGTGAGAATATCGGCAGCCAGCGACCGGAGACGGGTCTAATGCATCTGAACGTGCGGGTTCTGGCCCGCTTCTCCTCCTTCTGTGCCAGTTGTTCTCGCTGGAAAGAGTGTAGTTTGATTTATGTTTTTTTTTTAAAAGACAATTTCACATGCTCACCGTCAATGTATACTGATCGCAACCCTCCACCACAGGCCATTCGATGCCATCGCCCCGCTTTTGGCACTCATCGTTGAACACCAGTCGCAAATTTTGGCGCCAGCCCAGATCGTAGGGATATAGGAACTCGTCATCGCTGTCGGCATTTCTATATCGTCGGTATATGGCCTTCTCCACTATCCAAATCTCTATGCCCGTCTGGTTGGTGACGATCGTCTTCAGCTGGATGAACAGTAGCATGCTTAGACCAATGACGACTCCAATGGCCAAGCCCATGCCTAGGATGCACATGATGATGCTGGTCAGCGTGAACTGGACGCTCGCCAGGTGCGCCAATCCATGGGTGAGATAGTAGTAGCGGTATATGCCGCGCCAAAAGGAGCAGCAGAGCACCACGGTGCCCTGCAAGCTGCCCAGGATGGAGAAGAGCAGGAAGTAGGTGAAGTAGGCATGGTTGGCCCAGCCAACACAGTGATTGATCCACGGACAGTGGTGGTCCATCTTCTTTACGCAGCGGTCACCTGATTTTGGGAAATAAATAGTAAATTGTCATTAAAAGTTAGTTACCTAATATCTTAAAAAAATCATGAATATTTCGAAAAAAATAATTTTTAAAATTTAGCACCCAATTTTAAATTTTAGCCTACAATATTTTTATTATTAAAACTTTTAATATAACTTTATCTAAGAAGTAAAAATATTATGATATTGCAAGGTACACATTATTCTCCTTAGTTATGTGGTACTTATTTTTTAATGGTTCCAAGCTATCGTTAAAAATTGTATGTCATTAAGCATGCTTTTTGATTTCAAATGGCCTAAATTATTTTTAAATCTCATGCAAATTATTATTTTATGGCAAAGTTTCGCGCAATTTTTTCACGAGTATGTGGACTTACACTTGCGACAATGATGGGAGCGTGGGGCCTTGTACCCCTCACACTTTTTGCAATACTGCAGGAACTCGGCGTCCTTGGGATCCTGCCAAAAATTTAAATTCATTAAAATACAGAGAACGAGCATATTATTCGTGATTTATGCGCGTTTCCCGAAACCGTCAGGTACAACAAAACCTAACGACGCACAGCTCATTAAGTGACCACCTCCCGATGGGCGTCTGCTCCTCCCACCCAACTAATCCGCCCCTCTTGCGTCTGGGCTCGCCCACAAAACATTTATGCAAATTCGGGTAATTGCATTACGGACTTACGGGCCCCGCAGAATGCGTTCGCGTGCAGGGCCCAGGCCCTCCGGACGTAATGTGAGAGGAGTCGCCGCTAATAAATTATATTTGGGTCGCGCCACGGCCGGACAAAATGAATGGGAGTCGAAAAACGTTACAGCCGGTGGTGGCACGGCCCTTGCACGACATCTTTGGATCCACCGGTGGGCCCGGATTCTTTAAAATAAATTGCAGCGTTTAATTGGCGCGGATTATGCGATAAGCAGTCACACACGCCAATGGGCCGGGTTGGCCCATTTGTCTGGCCCGAAACGCGGACAAGGAAACCCCTCAGGGACCGAGGGACCCAGCGCCTACAGAGCACTCGGCACCTTCTCATCGGACGCTAAACAATTGCTTCCGCTTTGGAATGACGATGCACAAAGGGACTGAGAAAACACCCTCGGGACAAAGTGCTTTGGTTCGTGACGCGGCGGCGGGTCGACCGTTTTTCGGGCCAATGGAAGGCATTATCAAATGGTAACAGGTGTCTTGAACTCGAAGGCGGGGGTGGTTGACAAGTCATCGTGTCACAACAAATGCTTCTCTCCCATTCCGTTTCCGTTTCCCATTGGGGTTCGCGTTCTCCGGTTACCTTCGGCTGCCACTGTTTTGGCATCAGTCCGGGACCTGTCAACGTGGCCATGACGTAATTGAACGTGGCCAGCGTGGAGAGGAGCAGGAACAGGGCCTGGTGGGCGAATCCGGCGAATGATTCATTCGGTGGCCACCACATCGAGTTCATGTAGAGCGTCGTTAGCGTTATGCACTTGATGATGCCTGTAAATAGAAGAGGTAGATAAGCATTAGAGTGATTCATGGCCGAAAATATGAAATACAAATATGTATGTAGTTGGAGGGACGACCTAGCCCTGTTTTCGCTTGGACGGGGGTGGCTTTGGTGGCCATGCTTCGCTTGGCAATTGCGTGCGGAGGAAATAAGGCTCATTTATTTAGTTTATTGTCGCTTTTCGAGTTGATTAGCCGGCACCACGGTCCAGTAATGAGTAATTTTGGCCTTTCTCCGACTGATTCCGATCCCAAATCCTTTTCAGAGGCCAGCAACAAGCGGCCGGCGGCCAATAAAGCCATTATGCCGGGAACAATTGTATATCAGTTCAATATCGTTGAGGCCCGGAAGTCTTATGGCGTCTGCCCCGCCGGCGGCCAAACGGCCAATTTGCACGCCATGTTCGGGGGCTCCGTGAAATTCCAGATAGGCTCCAAGGACCACAGAGCCCCGGGCAATAAAAGGGCAAGCGACACACAACTAAAACGCAATTAGCGCGGCACATTAAGCAAATTAAAAGTCCCTGGTGGGTTGACAACCGATTGGAACTCCGTACTCAGTGGTCTTCGGTGTGGGTTGGCATATGAAACACGATATGGCGCAGACATAAAGGGGCAGGGGGCGTGGCCGGTGCAAGAGTCGCCCACACTGCGAGCAGTTCGTTCACTCCAAGTCAACTTTCACCCATTTCGCTAATGGGAGCCCATCCCTTCCAGACTGATAGCAATCTGGAACCGGCGATTAGGATTAGTCCGGTCACTACTTACTCAGGGCCGTAATTGGTCCCCAGTGCAGGAACCGTCGGAAGCCGGATATTTCAGCACTCATTATTTGAATATTTTCGCGTTGGCGTCCAAAATGGTAATGGGGCAAAAGGTAAACAACAAAGGTACCACAAGCGATAGCGATAGGCAATTTATATCGGAATTATCGTTATCGGAGTGACCGTTGCTGGAAGTCCATTAAAAGCCGCGAACGGAACTAGTTGAACCACTAAATTCGAAAGAGGACGGAGATGAACAGGTAACTGTAAATAAACATTCAATTTTTTAAGGAACATATCTCATAAATACTTTTATTTTTATCAAATTAAATAAGTAATTTAAAGAAATGTTCACTTGTTGGCCACAATCTCGAACTTGATGCCGTGCTCGTGCTTCTCCAGCTCGCTGATGAGGCTGGTTGCCCGGAAGGCGGCTCCTGGGGACAGGACTCCGCCGTTGCCGGGCATCTTGTCGCTTTCGGTTAGGATGGTCTTCGCCGTGGAGAGCAGGGCAACACAGGTGGATCCGTAGCCGGGATTGGGACCGGTGATCCTCACAGTCAAGGTCTTCGTTGGCGGAGAACTGTACTGATCCGAGCTCTCGGCTAGTTGCTCGGACTTGGGCCAGCCGGTGGCCTTCATGGTCATCCTGAAGAAGGAGCGCTCCATCCTGGCCTCGCTGGGACCCTCCCGGGAAGCCATGCCGCCGGAGAAGACGCCGGGGTATTTCAGCAGCAGCTGGCGTCCGAAGGAGAACTTGGCCAGAATGCCAATGACGGAGGCAAAGAGCACGACCACACTGGCCGCGAACCACGAGGGATAGGTCATGTAGGCCTGCATCTGGACGGGACGCTTCTTCTCCTGTTCGTAGAGGAATCGCTGCGAGCGCATCACCACCGAGCGATCTGTATCGGGGAACGGCAGGATAACCTTGTTGTCCACCTCCACGGCGCGGGAGAGCGGCGATCGTGGCTTCAGATTCGGCTGGAACTTGGGCAGGCGCTCGGGGAACAGCTTCCGGCGGATGGCCACCGACTCACTCCGGTTGGCAATGGCGTGAATGGCGCTCTCCCAGGTGCCGGTGTTCAGAGCAGCGCTGCCCGTACCCTTGGTGCCGCCCTTGACGCCCATGTGGACAAAGTTCTCCACCGAGTTGACCACTCCGTCGAAGTTCTTCTCCACGAAGGTGACGCCCATGTCGGCGGGAATGGAATCAAAGCCACAGGCGCTGATCACGTATACGCCACGCTCCTTGGCGAGATCGTGGTAGCGCAGCTGCATGGTCTCCATGTACTGGGGCTCTCCGCTGACATCCACATGGTGAGTGCCCGCCTCGATGCAGGCCTTCACCACTTTTTCGCCAAAGAATCGATACGGTCCGGCCGTATTGACCACGATGCGGCAGCGTTTGGCCATCTCCAGCAGCGACGCCTCGTTGTTCACGTCCGCAATGACGATGGGAGTTTGGGAGAGGTCCGTCTTGGACTTTGCACCCATCTCCTGGAGCACCGACTGCAGCTTCTCCTGGTTGCGGCCGGCGATTCCCCATTGCAAGCCCTTCAGCACACTGACCGCCTCGAGCACCGTGTACTTCCCGGTAAACCCGGAGGCTCCAAAGATGATGGCATCTAGTTTCTTGGCCGCCATTCCAGAGGTCACAAATATGCGTTTATACTGATTTGATGACTAGAACCGTCTTATCAGTTCCAGACCCAGAGGTAATTCGGCTGCTCCGAGCGACTGGCAAAATGTTAATAGTGCTAATCGCGCCGACCAACAGTTGTATTTATTTCAGATAACCGTGTCGTGACTCCACAAAACTGAATCGTACAGGTGACGATAGATTGCAGATATCAACAAGTGGTCCGTTCATACGATTACCATTATTGCAAAGTTTGGATTCGTAAAAGGTAGTAATTTAGTTTTATATATATTTTATACAACCCAAAAGCGATTCCTTGTATTAATATATTATAGTTGTCATATGCATTTGTTTTGCATTTGTTTTAGTGCATATTATTTTATTCTTGAACTTTATAACGCAGTATAAACGAAAATAACTATAGAAAATTTTTATATCGATATATTTTATTTACTGCGATATTTTTTCGCGCAATTTATAATTTTTGAATTTGAAAATTATTGCGGTTTTATGCTTAGAGATTTTTGCTAAAAGAATATTTCATATTCAGAACCAAGTTAAGAAAACATTTTGTTTATACGGTCAAAATAAGCAAAAAAATAAATATACCTAGCTTATCCATGAAAACTATTATCTATAATATGCTGGTTAAATTGTTAATTTGAATTATGTGGTTGTCTTTGAACTATTTTATTGGTATGTTTTATAAATACATATGATATAAAAGATTAAATTGATTAGGTTAACAGCCGTCTGAGTTGAAGCTGTCGAAACGAAGCTCTGCATGGAGGCATTATCTCGCAGATCGGAATCATTCATAGTAATGGTTTCAAAGGTATACAAGGCGCGGAATCCAATGGCCACGAAGCGATCATTTGAATGAAAGGTGACTCGAAAGAAGCGCCCATCCGAACGCATTTCAAAATCGGGAAGTTTTCCGCAGTATTTGCTGTACTTTCGATCCGTGCTCATGAAATTGGAAAACTCAATATAGTCGCTGGCGGTCTGGTAGTCACAGCTGTTTGATAAATAAAACATTAAACAATTTTAGAAACTTAAATACCTCAAAAGATCTTACGTTCCAATCCCTTCAACATCGAAATATGTGAAATGAAGCACCACTCTCTCGTCACTGGCTCCGTAAAAGTAATAATTGCACACCACATTTTCCAGATAATAGCCAGGAAAATTGGGTGAGTGAAATAGACCACTTATTCGCTCACTGCTGTTGTAGACGAAGGAACAATCCTCCAGTTGAACGCCGGACATAATGCCATAGTCTTGGAAGAAAAAGTTTTTTTTTGAGGTAAATAAATCAATTTGAGTTTAGATATATTTTCAATATTATTAATACTGTGTCTCAAAATAAAATCAACCAAAACGGATTTTACACAAGTGCATAATTTGAAAAAACGGTTTTTTAAAATTGTTTCAGGAGGATTGTAAAAATGTGCGCCAGTGGAGTCAAGCTATAAGTGAGAGTCAGTGGAAACACTTACTGGTTAAGAAGCGGTACTCTGCCCGAAACCCGTAGTACTGCACCTTGTTGGTCATGGTGGGTGGATACTTGCCGACGAACTGGAGGTGCATCTGCGACCCGCTGGACATCAGGGGCTTGGGCAAAAAGGCGCCGCACAGGAGCTCCTGCGTCTCGTAACGTCCGCGCACCTCGGTGACCACATGCAGTGCGTCTCCCGGCTGGCATCCGGTGGAATTCTCCTGCTCCGTGGGCACGTTAAAGTCATGGAATCGGATCTGCACCCTTTCTGGCGGCTGAGCTTCAAATTCGTAACGGCATTGAAGGACTCTCGAGCCGCCAATTAAAACGCCGCCGAGAGCGTGCTTCGCCATCAACAGCTGATTGGAGTCGAACGTCCCACTTTTGTTTACGCGTGAGTCAAAGGTCTGCTTGCATGTTTCTACGAAATAGAAAAATCATTTTTAATTTGTATCGCAAGTGCGCATGTTGTTGCCCCACTTAACGAGGCAGATCACATTCCTAACTCGACTCGTCAGCAGAAATATGGCCAACAAACGGATGCACCACGAAGACAACAAGCTGGACACCTTCCGGCGGATCTGTGATGAAATTGCCGGCGAGCCGAGTTACCTGAAGAAGGTGGAGAAGCTGCAGCGGTTCTTCGACAAGGGCACCAGTGGCAAGGGCTTCGAGGGCGACACCCTGCTCTGGGTGCAGTTCCTCATCCCGGCGGCCGACCAGCGAGTCTACAATCTGCAGAATAAGGCTCTTCTCAAGCTGTTTTCGCGCATTTTCAACACAAGCCAGCAGCAAATGCAGCTGGACTTGGAACAGGGTATGTTGTAGCCTAAAACAATACCTAAGTTATAACTTAGAAGGAGATTAACCTCTGGTTTCTCGCAGATGGAGATGTTTCGGAAACGCTGCGTAAGCACTTCGCTGCCTCCAGGAAACTAAAGCCCCAGGCACAAAGTAAACTCTACCTGCAGGAGGTGGAGCAGCTGCTCCGGAAGCTGGAGGAGCGCACCAAGGAGGATGAGCAGACGGAACTGCTGCAGGAACTGTGCACGAAAGCCACCGAGCTGGATCTGCGCACCTTCATCCGACTGGTGAAGCACGACTTGCGGATCAATGCTCGGGCCAGGCACATTCTGGATGCCTTTGGCCCCGAAGCCTATCCCGCCTATCAGTCCTCCCGGGATCTGGCGGCCATTGTGCAACAGTTCGCTGGCAAGGAAAACAAAAAAGCTGTCAACAGTCCGGTTAAGAAGGCTAAAAAAGCGAATGCCAGTGGCATTCAGGTGATGACGCCCATATCACCTATGTTGGCCAGTCCCTGCAAGTCTGTGGAGGATGCCTTCAAGAAGAGCCCCTCTGGACTGTACAGCGAAATCAAATACGACGGCGAGCGGGTTCAAATCCACAAGCAGGGCGAGGACTTTAAATTCTTCAGCCGAAATTTAAAGCCCGTTGTGGATCACAAGATACGAGCTCTAAAGGAGCATATACCACGTGCTTTCCCCGGAGCTGGGGAAATGATTCTGGACTCTGAGATCATTCTGGTCGACACTGACACGGGAGCACTGCTGCCCTTCGGATCTCTAGGCGCCCATAAGAAGCAAACGTTTGCGAACGCCGCCGTTTGTCTATTTGTCTTCGATTGCATACTGTACGATGGCGAGGATTTGACCCAGTTGTAAGTGGGATAAGGTTGGGGACGATATTATCTACATATTTACATCATATGAATTACTTCTAATAAGCATCCTTAATCTTTTAGGCCATTCCGCAAGCGACGGGAGATCCTCGAACAGAATATCAAACCCATTAAATCGCACGTACAGCTTTCCGAAACGGAATTCCTTAAGAATTCGAGGGAACTGGCCATCATGACGGCCAAAGTGTTGCATGCCAATCTGGAGGGAGTTGTGCTGAAGAGTCCAGCGAGCACCTATCAGCCTGGCAAACGAAATTGGCTGAAGGTCAAGAAGGATTACCTTTTCGATGGCAAGATGGCTGACACGGCGGACTTGGTTGTACTGGGTGCATGGTATGGATCAGGGAAGAAAGGTGGCGTCCTGAGCATCTTTCTCATGGGTTGCTATGATACATATGGTCGTTTGTGGAAGACTGTGACCAAAGTGCACTCTGGCCTGGATGATGCCACCAATGCGGAAGTACACGCATCACTTATCAAGCTAACCGAACGTGCCGATGCTAATGCAACGCCCGCTTGGCTGCTATGCAGTAAGTCATTGGTACCCGATGTCCTGGCCAAGGATCCGATGAAAATGCCAGTGTGGGAGATTACGGGCGCAGAGTTCACCAAGTCCGAAGCGCATACGGCGTCTGGCATCTCGATTCGGTTCCCCAGGATTACCCGTCGGCGTAGCGACAAATCGGCAAAGGAGGCAAATGATCTGGCCCATTTGGAGGATCTGTATGATGCCTCAAAGAAGAATGTGAACGTGGATCTGCTCTTGGCCAATTGTGGCCAGGACGCGAAAACGCTGAGTTTCGAAGAGACTCCAGAAAAAGGGAAAAAAATTAAAGTCAGTCCATCGAGTAGCATTAAGAAGCTAAAAAGGTGCAAAACAGGCTCCGATGATGAGGAAGCAGAAGCGCCGCTTAGCAAACGCAAGGAGCCGAAAGTCGAAGGAAGTTTGTCGCCATCGCAAAAGGGTATGAAGGACTTTTTTAAGCCCAGCAAGGAGCTCAAAGTACAAGTTAAAAAGGAGCCAAAGGAAGAGAAAAAATCGCCATATGCAAAGAGCAAGCTATTCGCAGGTTTGGTGGCTCACTTTGCAATGGGAAAGGATTCCAGCAAGCTGAGGGAACAATTTTCGGAGCATGGCGGATCGTGTACCACGGAACCACGAAAAGCTAATCTGGTATTTTATAATACAAACGAGGCAATGGACCTGGAAAAGCTTAGGTAGAGTCTAGAGATTCAATTATTCTAAAAATATGTTTTGATTAATGTGTTTTCGCTTTCTTTCAAGACCTCTCTATCGACGCAGCTGCCGGCACTTGAATGTTAGCTGGCTCCAAACCTCTCTCGAGTCTCAGAGTCGTCAGCCTTTCCCTCTATACGCGGTGATGTTAAAACGCTGAGTGCCTGCTAAAATCGTTTTTACTCAAATATTTATACATGCTTGATTAAACCGAATATATGTATATTATAGACAACAAGTATTTTATCAAAAGCGGCGTACATTTGCCTGCATTTAGCAGTAGATCGCAAAGCTTTAATCAAAAGCTCTGGTCAGCGAAAACAAAACGCTCCCAATTGTTTGACGCGCAGTTAGTTATCTTCTGGACGCTTGGATCGCTATACGAAACGCTCATTCAAACATGTTGTGGGAATTCCTGGCACTCTTTGCAGTGGCCCTCGTCCTGTTCTATCGCTGGGCATCTGCGAACAATGATTTCTTCAAGGACCGGGGCATCCCCTTTGAGAAGCCATCACTGTATTTTGGCAACATGGCCGAAATGTTCTTACGAAAGAAGGCCATGTTTGACATAGTATGTGATCTATACCAAAAAGGCGGAAGTAGCAAGTGAGTCTATTTTATTGATATGACTTTAATAAGATAATTTTAATAATCAGTTTGTACTTTAAACCCGTCCAAAGCATTTGTGTATCTATGTTTGTTCATCAGTGCGATGACAATATCGTAGTTTGTCAAGGTCAACCAATCAGTGATCTATGTATATTTATACACATATGCTGGGTGCGGCTGCGTTTGAGTAATTGAATTGTGAAATGCTCTCACATAATTGTGTAAAATAGTTTATCTCCGTATAGATAATTTTATTAGTTTCGCTAAACGCTTTGTTATGTTTATCAGTTGATTTTGGTTTAATCTTATCGATTATACGACAGCTTTAAATGTTGTTTGTTGCGGAGGGCACTCACCGTGTCCATACTAAGATAGGAAAAATAATTGATAAGATTCTAGCTAAATTGTTTGTTGATAACGCAATTATCTAAATTATTCATTAATTTCAAAATGTGTACTGAAATTGCATTTCTGTACCTAATTCCGTTTTTTTACTTTAAAAAAAATCTATTAAATGCTTTTAATATATAAATAATACATTTATTTTACTATGGATAACGGAGATTAGCATACTAAATGGTTAATTCAAAAAGTATACGGATAGGTAATGAATTTCCACTCATCTATAAGGCACCCATGTATTTGTGTTATCGTTTTTTAATCTTTTTCTATGCACTTGAAAAACTTGTTTTTTGACTTATCAGTAAATGAGTCACAAAAGGCTTATCGTCCATTAACATTGATTTTTATTATTTTAGATTTTTCGGTATCTTCGAGCAGCGGCAACCTCTATTCATGGTACGCGACCCAGATATTATAAAGCAGATAACCATAAAGGACTTCGACCACTTTATTAATCATCGTAACGTGTTCGCCACCAGCAGCGACGATGATCCGCATGACATGAGCAACCTTTTCGGTAGCTCCTTGTTCTCCATGCGAGATGCCCGATGGAAGGATATGCGCAGCACTCTGAGTCCTGCCTTTACTGGCAGCAAAATGCGTCAGATGTTCCAGCTGATGAACCAGGTGGCCAAGGAGGCCGTGGACTGTCTAAAGCAGGATGGGTCATCTGTTCAGGAAACGGAACTGGACATGAAGGACTACTGCACACGATTCACGAATGACGTAATCGCCTCGACAGCCTTTGGACTGCAGGTCAATTCGTTCAAGGATCGAGAGAATACCTTCTATCAGATGGGGAAAAAGTTGACAACCTTTTCATTCCTGCAAAACATAAAGTTTATGTTGTTCTTCGCATTGAAGAGTCTCAATAAGGTTGGTGGCGTATTTATGAAATAGCAAAACCCTTATTCACATTTCCAATTTTTTTTGCAGTACCTTAAAGTGGAACTTTTTGATAAGAAGAGCACACAGTATTTCGTACGTCTAGTACTCGATGCCATGAAGTACCGACAGGAGCACAACATTATCCGTCCCGACATGATCAACATGCTGATGGAGGCGCAGGGTGTGATTCAGACGGAGAAGACCAAGACGACTGCCGTTCGCGAGTGGAGCGATCGGGACATTGTGGCCCAATGTTTTGTCTTCTTCTTTGCCGGCTTCGAGACTTCAGCTGTGCTGATGTGCTTTACCGCTCACGAGTTGATGGAAAACGAGGATGTGCAGCAGAAGCTGTACGAAGAGGTGCAACAAGTTGACCAGGAGCTGGAGGGCAAGGAGCTGACTTATGAGGCGATCATGGGCATGAAGTATCTGGATCAGGTCGTTTCGGAGGTGCTGCGAAAGTGGCCAGCAGCCATTGCCGTAGATCGAGAGTGCAACAAGGATATAACCTATGAAGTGGATGGCCAGAAAGTGGAGATTAAGAAGGGCGATGTCATCTGGCTGCCCACCTGCGGCTTCCATCGTGACCCTAAGTACTTTGAGAATCCCCAAAAGTTTGATCCGGAACGTTTCAGCGAAGAAAACAAGGATTCCATTCAACCATTCACATACTATCCCTTCGGCTTGGGACCACGAAACTGCATTGGTAAGAGGATTTACTTCTACTTTGGCCGTTCCTTCATTGTTACTTAAATGATTTCGTTGTAGGTTCTCGATTTGCTCTTCTTGAGGCAAAGGCCGTCATCTACTATCTTCTGAAGGAATACCGTTTCGTCCCGGCCAAGAAATCCTGCATTCCACTTGTGCTGGCCAGTTCCGGCTTCCAGTTGGCGCCCAAAAATGGATTTTGGGTCAAACTGATTCAGAGGAACTAATCTTCATTGTAATATACACAAATCTAATGAACTGTTGTGTTAACTGTGTTGTATTAAATATATTAACATTATTATTTAAGGTGTTATATCCCAAGAAGAATTTTAATGATTTCTTTCAAACCTTAAGGTAGGATTGTTATAATAATTTCCACCTTATTTAATATATGATATCATTTGAAGTCTTATGGAAATATACTTATTTTGTTTTGTTTTTTTTTATAGTGGCTAACATTTATTATTAAAATTTATACTAATCAGATCTGTGCTAATCAGATTATTATAAATACATTTTAATTGTATAAAAAAATTATTCTATTCTAAGTAACTGATTTTAAAGTTGCTAATATGGCTAGCGATTGAAATTGTTCAAATCCTATCCCGTATTGTTGCACTTATCGAAGTTCTTTGTAGTTACACTTTCAAATTTATTCACAAACTAATGAAATATTCAAAAATTCTGGTTGCCCTGCATGACGGTGCAAAGTTACATAATATTACGCTTGGTATACAATGGTATAAATAAATCTAAGTAAAGAATAATTACTCATTTGATAAAGTGAATCCAACAAGTGAATATATTCTTTGTTGAACAAAATGCCGAGTGAAATTTTAAGTTTTTATAAGGACAAAACGGTGTTAGTAACCGGAGGGACAGGATTGCTTGGAAAAGGTGGGCAAAGTGTTAGAAGCCTAGAATCAATATTATCACTGTTTTGCCCCCAACAATTCTAGTGGTCATTGAAAAGCTTTTGCGGTCGACGGATGTGAAACGGATATATTTCCTGGTGAGACCCAAACGAGGCGAGGAAGTGGAAGGACGGTTCGAGGCATGGAGAAGTGATCAGGCGAGTGAAAGTGAAGTCGAGGCCTAGTTTTGTGTAATTCGTGTTCTGTGAAAAATCGCCTTTCTGCAGATCTTTGAAGTTCTCCTGCAGAACAAGCCGCGCGCTTTGGAGCGTGTTACTCCGATTTCGGGAGACTGCAGTTCCTCGGACTTGTCCATCAGTGAGGCGGATCGAAGGATACTGACCGCAGAGGTGCAGGTGGTTCTGCATGGAGCCGCTTCAGTTAGATTTGTGGAGCCACTGCAGCAGGCGTTGAACATCAACACAAGGGCGGTGCGCTTATTGGTTCAGTTGGCCAAGGAAATGCGGCGCCTCGAGTCCTTCGTCCACATCTCGACGGCCTTCTCCAACTGTGTGATACATCAAATCCAAGAGCGCTTTTACCCGGAGCACCTCACTTGCCCCGCTGATAAGGTTCTCGGTTTGAACGATGCTTTCAGCTCGGAGATGATGGAAAAGATGGCACCGGCCTTAGTTGGAAAATTCCCAAACACATACACCTATACGAAGGCTCTGGGGGAACAGGTGATTCAGGAGGAGGCGAAGGGCCTTCCAGTCGGCATCTACCGACCGGCCATCGGTAAGTACATATTCTATCATATTCCTTGGTTAATAAAAAAGAAATAATTTTTATAAAAAATTAAACATCTTTTATCAGAGTCAGATCCAGGTTTTTCAAAAGAAATTTAGTGTTGCATACTTTTTGAATACAACATTTTCTTTTATATTTATTTCTCAAGTACTGTTATGTAAAACTTTGTGGACTTTTAGTTCTATCCACCTTTAACGAACCCATGCGGGGTTGGATTAATGGCCTGCAAGGACTGATTGCGCTGATATATGGCACTGCCTATGGGATCGTTCACTTGATGCTTTTTAATCGTAATGTCAATATCGAGCTGGTTCCGGCTGACTATTGCGTCAACGTGGCCATCGCCACAGCTGTCGAGATAGCCAAGATCTATAAGAGTAAGGATAAAAGAGATGCCCCGCCTATTTACGCTTTTACAAGCTGCCAGTCGAATTTGGTGACTTATGGGCAACTACAGGATGAGTGCTTCCAAAATGGTCTGGATGTGCCCAATAAGAAGATGATTTGGTACCCATTTAACCATAACACCCAGTGCCCGTGGCTTTACGATTTCGGGGCCATGTTCTATCACACGTTGCCGGGGTTTTTGATGGATATCGCCCTGCGATTGAAGGGTGAAAAGCCGACCATGGTGGCCAGGTATCGCAAGATCGCCGAAGGCATGAAAACCTTGATACCCTTTAGCCAAAATAACTTTACCATGGACACAAAGAATACAGACCAGCTGTGGCAGTCGATGTCGCCGGAGGATAAAAAAATATTCAACTTTGATATGGCGACCGTGAACTGGAATGAGTATTTTACGGGCGTTATGGACGGAATCCGATTGTATTTATTCAAAGACGTCCGGACACCAGAGTCTGTTGCCGAGGGCAGGAGAATTTTATTCAGGTGAGTGGTAGTTAGGAGTATTCAGAATGTTTTTTATTGTTTAAATTCGATTTCACAGGTTTTACATTTTGGATAGAACGCTTAAAACAGTCATTATTCTTCTATTCGGTGCCTTTTTTTGGTTTTTGTTCAAACTAGCATTCAGTTAAGTGCCTATGAGTTACAATGTTGGAATGCAGTTAAGAGTTCGTTATAATTAAATACCAAAAAGCGGTAAAATCCAAAAAAATGTGTTTGAATTGAGTATTTAAAATAAGTTATCTCCATATAGGTGGATCTCTAATTAAAAATATAAGTGTAAAATAGAAACCATTACTTGAAAGTGCCAATTTTTTGCGGAATATATATATCCTAACTCAAAGTCTTTGTAAGGTTTTAAGCAAGGTCCAAGTTTGCTGATTATAAAATACGTAAGCGTTAGAAATATATGGATACATATAGAGAATATTCAAATGCGCCATTGTAATCGGAGCGTGGTGTAATATACAATTACGAAATGGCAAATTGAATAAACGCGTCTGCATTTCGATTTTCCATATAAATTAGGCAGTCACAAGCCACTCATTAAGTGAACACATTCAATAGGCTGGAGCAACACTCACTGTCCAAACACTCACACTGCACATGGGTGCGGACCCTCGAATTTAATTACCTATTCCATTCCATTCCATTCTATCTGCCCAACTACCGGGTTTCCCTTCCGTTCCCTGAGTTGCACTTTAGCCAAAGCAACAGCGTTTTCCAATTAGCCAAATGGAGGGATCACAGGGTGCCATGCCACTTGACACCTGAGCGCATCCGATCCTCTGGACCACAAAGTGACAAAGCCTCGGGTTCTAATTTCATTGTAAGATATGCAAACCTAATTGTTTACTCGCCAGGTTAGCCGCAATAATCATGATTTAATGGGCCATGTCAAATGGGCGTATACGTAACGATCTCAGGTGGGGGGGGGATCTTCTCCAGCTTTGGCGGGTAAGTAAATGTTTACGATCCCGTCTGCCTGCGGATGTGTGTGCAAATGTGTGTTTGGTAAGACAATTGGTTATTTGCGATCAGCGGGCGGGTATAAATAACGGCTAAAAGCACTGAGCACTTCTCATTCAAGCATCAGTCGCGTCTACGGATAAGTGATTACGGATTACGGATTATCAGTATATGTTCGCGATAGGGGTCAATATATAAGACCATCGAAAATGGCAACGGAAATGCAATCGTTTTATAAAGACAAAATAGTCTTTTTAACAGGCGGCAGTGGATTCCTGGGAAAAGGTATTCCGTGATTTATTTGTAGCTAAATTACTAGAAGAGTTATGAAAGTGCTTTCAAAATTCCAAAAAAATATCATGTATTTTTAAAAGTGATATTTGATTTGGAATTTATATACTCGTAAATGGATTTTCTATTTAACCAAATTATAAATGCTACGTCCCTTTTGTTTGAAAATGTGATACCCAAAAATAGTGACTCGTAGAATCGGAACAAAAATTTTATATAGCTCAAGATCAAGAACAAGTTTGTTGCCTTTTCAGTGACCATTGAGAAGCTGCTCCGATCCACGCAGGTGAAAAGGATCTATGTGCTTCTCCGATCCAAGCGTGGCCAGGAAATGCAGGAGCGATGTGCCGCCTGGGATAAGGACCCGGTAAGCAATCCCAATTTGAACTAACATAAATGGTACTTTTAAAATAAAAGTAGAGAAAAAGTTTGTTATTTTTTAGGGGTCTTAAAAGTTTGGGATTAATAATTTTAAAAAATGTTAAAATATATTTATAATAACAATATTATAGACAAAATTCCAATTCCTTGATAAACCTTCTTCCAGGTCTTTGAAAATCTTATGAAAGTGGATCCCGGTGTGTTGCAGCGAGTGGTGCCCCTGGCCGGCGATTGCCAGGAGCCGGATCTTGGTCTGAGCCCCTCGGATCGCCAGGTGCTGGTGGATGAGGTGCAGATCGTGCTGCACGGTGCAGCCACAGTGCGCTTTATGGAGCCATTGCACATTGCCTTGGCGGTAAACACACGGGCCACCCAGCTGATGATTCAGCTGGCCAAGGAGATGACACGCCTGGAAGCCTTTGTTCATGTGTCCACCGCGTACTCCAACTGTGTGATAGAACACGTCAGTGAGCGCTTCTATCCGGAGCACTTGACCTGCCCGGTCAAGAGGGTCCTGGAACTGCACGAGAGCCTGAGTCCCGAGCTGTTGGATAACATGACTCCAGCACTGCTGGGCAGGTATCCCAATACGTATACGTATACCAAGGCACTGGCGGAGCAGCTGCTCCAACAGGAGGCGGGGGATCTGCCGCTTTGCATCTTTCGTCCTGGCGTTAGTACGTGAATGTGGTTGGATTGCAAAGAACTCGCGTAACTCCCGTATTCCTTTATCCCCCAGTAATTGCCAGCTACAAGGAGCCCATGGCCGGTTGGATCGACAACACTTACGGACCCATTGCTGTCCTATACGGAGCAGCTTTCGGAATATTACGCGTCACACGGCTGAATGTGAAGGCCCAGGCTGGCATTGTCCCCGTGGACTACTGCGTCAATATGGTGCTGACCTGTGCGTGGAATACGGCACGGGAGAGTAGCATTAAGTTGCCACCGGAGCCGCCCATCTACACCTTGGCGCCCACCGACGACAACCAGATCACCTGGGGCGGATTCCGGGAAAGGGCGGCGCTGCTGAGGTACAACTATCCGCTGTCCAAGATGATGTGGATGCCCTTCCTGCACTGCACTACCATCCCCTGGCTGTTCCGATTCTTGGCCTGCTTCTACCACCTGCTACCCGGCTATGCCATTGATTTGGTTCTACGTTTACGGGGCCGCAAGCCGCGGATGATCAAGCTGTACGACAAGATACACAAGAATATCGACATTCTGGCCCCCTTTGTGGATACTTCCTGGCACTTTGATACCTCCAACACCCTCAAGCTGTGGCAGCGCATGTCTGCCGAGGATCGAAAGCTCTACGACTTTGACATGAGCAGAGTCGACTGGGACGACTACTTTCTGCAGGCCCTGGCCGGAGTTCGCATCTATCTCGCCAAGGAGGAACCAGGACCGGAGGCCTTGGAGAGGAGTCAAAAGATATACAAAAGGTGAGATGGTAATTTAAGATTCCGGAAATTGCTAAGTAAGAACAAATTTCTTAATTTGTGAGAAAGAACAAGCAGAACACATTGTTCTTGAATTGAGAACATTCGTTCTCACAGAAGAGAAAAGTTAAACTAACTATGAAAAAATTTTTCAATTTGGGAGAAAGAAATATCCGAAGACATTGTTCTTGATCTGAGAACCTTCATTCTTGCTAACTAACAAAAAATATCTCAATTTATGAGAAAGAAAATTCAGAACACATTATTCTTTAATTGAGAACATTCGTTCTCAAAGAAGATATAAATTATGTTGAGTTTTTTCAACCTCAAAATACGATTATTTTGTAAGATATGTAAGTGATCTTTCTAAATAACCCTCCTTCTCTTTTACAGATTCCAATTTCTTCATCGGCTGCTGCAGTTCACTTTATGTAGCGGTGCTGCCGCCATTCTGTGGTCTATTTTAAAGCGCCTGTTTAGCCTTTTCATATAAACCATCAATCAACACATTGGAACACACACAAGGAAGTGTTTTAGTAGTTATTAGTTAAATAAATGTTTTGGAGAAAAGTGTAAAGGGGTGGACTCACTGGCGGGCGACGATGAACAGGATGCCGTCGATTGGGGAATGAAGAGGCACCAGAGACCAAGTTTAATGAGTACCGATGCGAAACCAGCCATTTGAACGGCACAACAGTTGGCAATTGACTGAGCCAGGCCGAAAGCCCAAGGCCCAAAGCCATTTACATGGCCAACCACTCAGTCGCGGGCCCTGTGAATTGGCCACATCCGCTTCCGCCTCGGAATCCGGACCCAGTTCCCAGCAGACGGAAGCTGTCGAACGTCGCCGGGCGTGGGTAGACTTAGTTTTGCCGCCATTTTCCATCGATTAACTTAATTCGATTGGGTCTTGGGTGTATAGAAGGGGTAGGATTAAGGACACTCGAGAAAATAGTGTTAAATGATACTTCTGGAAATGTAGCCAGTAAGCACTTTGAAATCAGCATTTTAGATATAATGAACCTTTAGAAATTCATTCAAATTTTTTTAGTTTTCGGTGTAAAATTATTAATATTATTTTTTAAGAACCACAATGATATAGGATTAAATAGGTACCATTTTATATTCTTTATAATTGGAGTTCCTCATATACTTTTAATAGTTCTAAGTCAAATAAATAATGTTCTTTTTTTAGCGATAGAGATTTAGGGATAATCTTAAATTTTTCTCAGTGTGTGGGGGTAGCGAATAAGGGTATTGAGTCGCTTAATCTAAGGCTAATTTATGGGGCGCCAACTCACCAAATGAGCGTCCGGGCTTCGACAGTTCCACATCCGTCGGCAGACTGTTGGCCTTGGCGGCGAAGGCCTGCTCCTGCTGGAGCTTCTCCTGCTTCACCGCCACACTGGCTGCCTCCAAGACCGCCGGCAGTGGGGGCGAGACTTCCGGCACTCCCAGCTCATTCTGGACGAACTTGTACTTGCCGCGGAATCCCTTGGCCGTGCGATTGGAACTGGCGTTGAACTCGAGCAGCAGATCTGGACCGCTGCTAACCAGCCGGCGGGTGGGTCGACTGGAGCAGAGCACATCGATGACGGAGCTCATGTGAGCGGACTCGGCGTCGAACAGAGTAAGTGAGTCCAACTGGCAGCCACCGCTGGCCACCGGTGGCAGTTGCAGCTCCTCGAACAGGATCTCCACGTGGGTGTCCGGACGACCGATGAACTTGTAGGCGCACTTGATGTGCGCCGGATAGTGGGCGGGAAACTGGGGGGAGTGAAAGTAGCCCTGACCCAGATTTCCCTCCTCGCCGGACAAACTGGCGAAGAAGTAAAAGTCGCAGAAGCTGTGCGGCACCAAGCGACCGTCCGTTCGGAAGTTTTCTAAGGAAAGTTTGGAAAATTAATTGGTAAATTAAGAATATAATAATATTTAAATTTATTATTCCTAAACATTTTTTAGTTAAATAGGAATCTTTCAGATTTAAAAACTAAAAGAAAATTGTAATTTATACAATAATTACTCATGGATATAATATCTTTAAGTATGGTGCCCTTTTATCTTTAAATCTATAATCTTCAAAACTGCCTGCAGGAATTTCGATAATTAAAAATCTTTAAAAAATAAGGTGATGAAATACAAAAATTCCTCTACATTGTCATGATATATTTGTGTCATTGAAGTGAACTCACCTCGCTTCAGAAATCGATAGCTGGCGGTTAGGGTCAAGTTCCAGCGGGCCAAGTCCGTGGGCGGCTGCTGGAACCGGAGGCGCAGTCCCAGCAATCGACCCGCGCTATAAATAGGCGTGGCACTGCGGTTCCCGCTGTGCTGGCAAAAGGTGTCCGCCGCCAGTGTCGCGTTCTCGATGACGGGCTCCCGCAAATAGGGAAAGACGTCCATGCTGTCCAAGCAGCTGTCACAAAATTGCACTTGATGAGCAAAAGCAGGGAAAAGCGGAAAAGAACGGAAAAGCCCGAGCAGAGAGAGGAATTCCGCTGGCCGCTTGCATTGGCCAGAGGAGATGCGTAATGATGTCTAAAATTTATTGGCCGATACTTTTGGGGCTGGCTCGTTGGTCAGCCAGCCCCCCTATAAATATACCCGGGCACTCGCAACCAGCAAATGGCCATTAAGAAATAATTCCCAACGCTCGGCTGGTTCTTCACGATTTATTTTGATAAAAAGTCGAACAAAAGTTGGCGTTAAGGCTAATACGATTGTCACATCGGCACAGCTGCTCTAGGACTTCAGGTAATTTTTGAGCAGAACAGCAAACGAGAGCTTATCTAGTTAAAATAAATATGAAGAAAAAGGAGTGTCGAAAAAATAATAATAATATAATATTTGAAATAGAATTTTGTACAATTTCTTTAAAAAAATGTTTAATTTTTTGATATCTGGTTTGTGTTTGTAAAAAAACTAAAAAAACAGTTACAAAATTTTCTGAAATAATTAATAACTAACTTTAAAAATAAAAACAAATTTATAATATTTAATAGCTTTTTGGTAGTTTACTAAGTTCAATAAGATGCCTGTAAAATAAAAAAAGGGGTTCTCGAAGAGAAAATTAAGTGGTTCGAAAATTTGGCAATTTTTTTAAATGTAGGAAATATATTTTTAAACTCTCCCATTCTATTTATTGAACTATTCCCCTTTTCGCTTGCGCATTCCACTGAGCATGCGACAAAAGGCCGGGTAATCAATCATGGGCGGCTCCTCCAAGGTCTTGGGTTTGGCCATAGGAGCATGACTTAGTGCCTCCTTGGCCTCGTTGAGGGTCATTTTGTCGCCATAGTTGGTCAGCTCCTCGTAGATTCTAGGGAGTGTTTAAGCGATGAGTTTCATTCAGTCTACACCATTTTAAACTTCGTAGCACCCACTTGCGTTCATCGATCTTGCCCGTGCCGTGGTCATCCCATTTGCTCCAGGCCTCGAGCAGCACATCCTCGGGGTCCAGCTCCTGGGTGCGACGACTCATTAGCCGGACGAAGGCCTCGTAGTCGAGTGGCTCCTTGGCCTCCTGCATCATCTGCTCCAGCAGCTGCTCGTTTGGCTCATTTCCCAGGGCCGTGTAGGTGAAGCGCAGATCCTCCTTCGAGATCAGTCCATCGCAGTCCGTATCGAAGAGTGAGAAGACCTTGGAACAGCGACATGGAGCATGAACCAGTCTACCATTCGACACACTCTAAAACTTACTTCCTTCAGCTCTGCCAGTTTTGCAATATCCAGTTCGTGGGGCGCCACATTATCGTCGGCACTCATCTCCTCGGGCAGCGTGTAATGGCCACTGGACTCCGGCAGTTTCAGCGTGGGATTGAATATCTCATTGATCACAGCCATGGCCTCCGAATCCGCCAGGTGGGAGGGCGGCTGCGGAGTATGTGATTGCTTGCGGGCGGAACTGGCGCGACGTCGACGCTGGATTGAAAATGGGATAACTGTCATTTATGGACAGTTCAACACCTTCACTTGGTTCACTCACTCGCTCCAGATCCTCTAAGGAAACCGTTGGATCCATCGACATTTTGAAAGTTTTCTTGCACTATACACTTTTTGGACCGTTGAAAAAATAAAGGCTTTTTGCTTGTCCCTCTAACTCTGAGAAAATACCAATCCAAATCACTATAAATTTCTACAGTTTTTATACCGTTTAAATTTGCCAGATTAGAAAATAGAGAAAACCAAATTTAGGGTCCCTAACAGAAATATAAAAAAAATATTTTTAAAAATATAAGAACGGATTTTGATAAAATTTTTATGGAAATAATTTTAAAGAATTATGATATTATGATTTCCTGTGTTCTTTCTGAATATAAACAGTTTTAGAAACACTCCTGAGAATCATTTTAAAATTTTTCAAATGTTTGTATCCTTTTAAAATATATTAAAATGTATAAAAACGTATACATTTTACTGATATTTTCTCTGAGTTTCAAACACTTTTCGGGAGATATTAAAGCATCTTTTAGAATTTGATTTACCGGCGGTTCAACTACGGCTCCTAACGAATTCAGAGCACAAAAACACTTTCAACCACCGACCAGGACACTCGACGCGCGCGATTTTTCAACCTACTGATTTCCCGACTGTTGCACCTCAAATATTACGCATACGTTCCGGCGGAGCACTCGGTCCAAGTTCCACTGAAATGTGCTTGGCTAGTGCTCTCCAATTTTATTGACAAATCGATTCCGAAATATTGTGTGCGTTATTTTTATGGCGCAAATGTGGATGCATACAATTTTGCATAAATTGACACAAATTTGCGAGATTTTTATATAAATAACCAGGCGTGCCGGCGGCCACGGCTCCACCAAAAACCCGAAACGGACCGCCCACATGGCCTTCGCAAGGTATTTTAATTACATTGCCGTTGCGGTGGGGATTTGCATTTGGCTGCTGCCCCATTCCTCATTTGGCCACGGCATTTCCTCGATGGACGCCAGCCTTATCCATCGACGGATTCGATTTTGATGGCTGTCGCTGGCAGCTGTCCGCCGATTTGAGATCCAATCGAGATGCCCCATCCCGTTGCCCACTGAATCGATCCCGGATTTGGCCGGAAGCATTGCCACTCACCCGGGGCGCAGCTGCAACTGCTCGAGCTGAAAGGCCACCAGCTCGTCGTCCATTCCGCCGATGAAGATCATCAGGCAGTTGTTCTTGGCGCCCAGTGCCTGGCTTGCGTTAATGGCCAACCTGCCCCACTGGGTGGCATTCCGCTCGGTCAAGTGAAGGCAGAAGCAATCTGTTGAGGAAAGCAATCAACTGTCTTTAGAATATCTACTTAGAGTGTTGATGAATAAAACCATTTAATAGCTCTAAATTAAGATTTTAATGGGATTCTTTTAATGTGATGTTTACAAAAAACCCAAAAAAAGTTAACTTAAATAACTGAAACCCTTTAATTTAATAGCTCTAAAAAAACATTTTAAATAACTAAACTAACTAAAAGTTTAAAATAAAAAAAATAAAATAAAAAAATAAAATAAAAATAAAAAAGAACAAATAGTAAATACTTTTTTTAAAGTTATAAATTTTTATCTTTAATTTTGATTTAATTTGGAATGATAGGGTTGTAAAAATAATTCTAATGTTGAAGAGCAACTACACCTCGTTAATTTCAACCCACCTAGCCAGAGATGCGACTGTTTGCTGTTGGCCACTTGCTGCTGCAGCTGCTGCTGTTGACCATTTCCGGTGGCCATTAGAGCCACGGCTAATCCCAATCCCAGGGCCAAAGTTGCGGCCGCCATTGTCAGCGGCCAAAGTGAGACTGTGATGCCGGATTCCATTATCCTGCCGTCTAGCTGCGGGCTGCCGATGTCCGGTATAAAAATAGCCCGCTCCACTCGTAAAACGCTGCTCTTCTGCCTGTCTGTGCTGTCGTGCCATTAAATTTGAGTTGAGGTTCAGGTTTTACAGGTGCCGCCATCAGCATCCGCTAGTTTGATGCCCCCATCTCGGTGCCACCTTCCTTTTGATTTGACCACCAAACACACGTTAATACTGTACCATTTGCCTGGAGCCATTTCCGAACAGCATCCTTTGTTTTTGGGTGGCGGTATTTTTAAAATGTGTGTCATGTCGCCTTTTTGTGAGCGACTGGGCGCCAGTTAACAGCTCATTTCAGCCCCCCCTTGAACCAGTCAATTCATCTAGATTGTCACACTTCGCAGACTAAAACTCGATTAAGTTAACTGCCAATTCACATGAAAATTACATTTGAAATATAGTTTTGGACCGGCCGAATACTTATTAGTTTTAAACTTCAAGCAGAAGAGGAAAGAGATTTGGTTTACAAGGTATTACTGTGAACAAAAAAATAGGTGAAACGGGTTTTAAAAAATCTAACATATTTAATTTCCCTTAAAAATCAATTGAAAAACTTTGAATACTCATCTATTTTTCAAGTATTTTCTTTGATTTTTTTTAATAAACTTTAAAATTGGGTTTAAAGAACAACACGTTTATTTAATACAACACTTACACAACTGATACTTTATGTATATATTTTTCAACTTTAAAAAATCTTATGTACCGGCAGATTGGTTCATCTTGGCCTTGAACATATCGGCCAACATATTGGCCTTGCTGACATTCAACTCCTCGTAGTCGAACGGTGCCATGTGCTCTTTGCAGCGATCCAGCCACTGGCGAATATGTTTATAGGGTCTCAGTTCGAACTCGAAGGCCTCCAGCTGGGAAACGGTCACCAGCAATGTGAGATCGGCGATGGTAAAGTGTTCGGCGGCGGCAAATTGTCTGCCCTCCAAGATCGAGTTGAACCAGCCCACAGCTTCCGCCAGTTTGGCGCGCTTTCCCTCGTCCAAGGGGGCTCCAATAAACATTGTGGGAAACTAGAAATGTATTGGAAAATACATAATATTTTTTAAATATTTCTTGAAATTTTAAAAATTTAATTGGAATATTTTGTATAATTTCTATAACTCAAACTTATACTTGATCTAAAAAATAGAACATTTATTTATGTCTTACAGAATAGATAATATTTTTTTGGAAATAATTTTGAAACTCATTGGCAAAATACAAATTAAAACTTTTTAGAAGAAAAAGAAAAAACTGTATATAAAGAAAGATCTAAAAATCTGATATCTATCAAATGGTTATCCATATGAACATCGTAAATAAAACATGAAAAAAGTTTTCTTATTATATTTTCAAAAATTTTATCTTATAGTCATAATATCGTAGTTAAAGACTAATTATTTTTGCTACACTTACATAGTAGTCAGTGAGTCGCATATAGAGGGTCCCGAGATCGAAGTGGAGACGTTGGTCCACCAAGGCCCGCACCCTAATGTCCGTGGGATACAGTTCGTCACTCTTTCCGTAGGCTGCCACTAGGTACGATAGAATGGCTCGACTGCAAGGCAAGAATATCAGATTTGGGTCAAGAAGGGGCTAATATAACTGACTCACCTTTCCCACAACACCAGTCCCTCGTCGTTCATGGTCGGCACACAGTGCTGGGGGTTCATGGCCACGAAGTCCGGCTTCAGCTGCTCCCCCTCCAGGATGTTGACGATCTTCAGCTCGAAGTCAAGGTCGAGCATCTTGGCCAGCAGCAGGATGCTGCGGCAGGGCGGACTGGGGGGCAGGTAGTACAGCACGGGCGGCGACATCTTGCCACCTCTGAGGAGCAGGCAATAAACGAATTCGGTTACAATACGCTTCGTGTCGCTCATTGGCCGCAACTGGAATGCCAAGTTGGCCACTTTGGCACACGCAGCCCCGAAAAACTTGGTGGTCAACGCAAAATAATCAATGCATCGATTTTATTCGTCTACATTTGGTTAATTAATGCCAATTGTTCTTTCGAGCGTCCTGAGACTTTGCAAAACGTGGCTCAAATACTGTGGGTTTTGTTAAGTTTTTTAAAAATAATATTTTTGATATCTTTTTTATAATTTTTTAAATTATTTTTAAAATAAATCCTAAGAAGTATTTATATTTTTCTAACAATAAGTAAACTAAATTCTTTAGAAATATTTAATAAAAGAGTTTATTTTTGGAGTTCTGAGTCTTTAAAGTGTTGTGTTTTTACATTACATTTTACACTGTGAGTGCCTAAAAGTATACATTGCTTTTTTTTAAGAAAGTACATGTAAAATTTAAATATTTGTGTAAAATTTAAATCTTCAAAAACTCAACAAAAATATAATTTTAACTTCCAGAAATAAAAGGAATTAATAGCAAACTCTCAGTAAATCACAGAGGGAATGCGAGCCTTCGAGTCACATGCCCTGGGGCATTCCTATCGGGAAATGGTAATCGCTGTGCTGTGGCCCGCACTTAATTGCACTCACTTATTTATTCATTATGGAATATGCACACAAGGCGTGGGACCTGACTTGACCCGTGGCCAAACCGAAACCGAACCGGTGGCTTACTCCTTCTACTCACACAATTCTGTGCACCAGCTTGTGCTGCACCACGGCCACCGAGTCGATGTCTATGCAGTTCCCCAGTATGCCGTCGAGTGTCGCCGAGTCCGAGTGTCAGTTGAGGACTACTAGCGAGGACTCCTTCCGTGGCAGGACTAACCACTGATGCTGGGGGCCGCAGAGCGGGCGGAAATGCGTGGGATCCTTCTATCCGGCGATGGAATCTGCCTCGGCTGTCCCAACTTGCCGACGTCGCTGTCCACGGATGTATCCGCTGTCTGACTTTTCCAATTTTCAGAGCATGTTGTCTCGCCAGCGTCGCTGTGTTGTCGCTGTCTTTTGGGGGCATTTGTTTTCGTTTAGTTTTCATAACGAACGTTGCTAGGGACGACAGACCGCCCGAGTGTTCACCTGTTCGTCCAAGAGGTGTGGGTGGAGGTGGGCGGACCCGAAAACTCGGCCAAAAGGACTCCCATTCGTGTCTAAAATTATACATAATATCCCTAGCTATGTTTCCCTTACCTTTTTATTGATTGCCAACAGATTTTCCAATTCAGAGCACCTGATAAAGTTCGTGGGGGGAGGGGGGACCTTTGTTGATTGGCATCACTTGAAACTCGACGTGTTTGCATCAAACATTTTTCGACAGTCACGACTTCATCGCGTGCTTGACATTTCTTAGGACCCTTAGCTCAAGGACATGGCCGGTACAGTGGTAATTAGCCAGGACATAAATGTTCCAGGTGACAAGGTCCCACGGCTGCGGCATCTTCTACCTGTACCGGTTATTTCCCCGGCAGGTAAGGTTGGGAAAAATGCTTTGTGCGTAGGATTAGGAAAAAAGGGTCCCTTGGGATTCCAAGGAAATGTCACCTTAATTGCAAAACGGGACAGGAAAATGGCCGATCGCAGTGAGGCTATAAAAGAAACGATCGTGTCATAGTTGGGATCAGTTGTTATTTCAAATTCAAACAAAGATAATGTTCCTGAAAGACTGTAGAACCCATTTGCTGTTAGTCCTGGTCCTAATGATTCGAGGATCGCTTTGCGTGCCAGCCCTGGATGCTGCTCCCTCGGTGGCCACGCCCAACACCGTGGATGAGACAGATAATCTGGTCGAGGGAAGTGGCGAGACGGTCACTACTCCCCAGGATGGAGTTGCCTCAACAAGCAATGAAACGATCCCCGCAGCTACAGAAAACTCAGAGGCAGCGGTGGTAAGTAAAAAAAGCACTAAGGATCAATACTACTAAAAATGTAATCTTAAAAATAAAATGTAAAATTTAGAAAATAATTTTATAACTATAAAAAACTT
Organism: Drosophila mimetica; assembly: GCA_037075245.1. Lineage (NCBI taxonomy): Eukaryota > Metazoa > Arthropoda > Insecta > Diptera > Drosophilidae > Drosophila > Drosophila mimetica. The sequence continues at coordinate 14,212,512 of JBAMCH010000023.1, forward strand.
CAAAAATGAATAAGTACTCTCAAAACTAAATGTTAAAAAACTAAAAGGAATTGTAACTAGTTCCATGTGAATGAATAATAATAAAATAGCATTCGTGAATATTATAAATTTTAAAATATAGCACCACTTGTATTTTTTTTAAGTAGATCGCAAAATTTGTAGATAATCAACAATTTATTTTCATTCCCATAGCCTGACAATGTGGCCAGCGGAAGCAGCATTGATCCCAGCACCATTTACTCCATAACTCCCGAGGCCTTCCAGCAGTACGTGAGCCAGTACGGAGCCTATGCTCCCTACTCGTATCCCACTCCCGTTGGTGGAGCAGCACCTGGCATCTATCCGTATCCCGGACCCATTGTGGTGCAGACGGGCTACGAGGGCTTCCTGATGCCCACGAATGCCGTTGGCCAGTCGGACAGCACCACTGTGGTGGCCACTGCTCCTCAGCCGACCTCATCGAACCCACTGCTGGCCTTCGTCTCCAGTCTGGTGCCCTCAATCCTGATGTCCACGCTCTTCCGCATCGCCGCCGTGGTCCTGTCCGCCGTGGGGATCATCCTCTTTGGTGGCGCCATCACAAGTGCCCTGTGCAGGGTCACTCCGATCTGCGATATACCCGCCCGAGCTGTGAATATCCTGCGCACAGGCGGAGCCCAGGATGTGGGTCGCATGCTGGCCGAGGAGATGACCCCGGAGCGGGTGCGTCGGGCAACGGAGTTCGTGCGCAACGCCATCCGGAAGTACCAACAGCTGCAGAAGATAGTGGATGCCTCGGAGGTGGTGACCGAGTTGACCAATGGATATTAGGTTTAGTGCTGGTTCGTAAATTAGGTGGAATGCAAAATATACTTTTAATGACGCTATAAAACCGATTTCACTTTTCTGTGTCACAGGGGGTTCTTCGAAAGTTGTAAAAAGGGAATTTACAATGGATCTAAAACCTTATAAATGGTCAACTTCAATATACAATTTTTAAAAATATATAAGTAAGAACACAATTACCAAGATAAACAAACCCTTGTTAATTGTCTTTTTTATCTTATTATTTTATATCACTTTGCGAACTTTTCTGCCAACCCTCTTTCGGTTTTTATAGCCAACACTCGACAATGTAAAATATGTAGGCAATTGCATATGTAATTTGTACTCGTTCAATGCCACAAGAAGCACGTTTGTTAGCTAACTAAGCCCGCGATTGTTCTAACAGTCGACCGGTCAACGGCCCAGTCCACGTCCACTCGTAGTTCCCTGAGGGGAAGAGGGGCCCCAAGTGGATTTATATGTAAGTACTGCAAGTGAAATCATCGCGTGCATTCAACTGCAGTGGTGGAATTGCAATTGTCGTGAGGCGCTCGCGGAATTTACTGAGCTAACATCAATACACTCATCTCACTTTTATAAACCATGTCAGAGATTGGAATTTTAAGTAAATATAAAGGCTTATTAATGAGATCCATACATCATTGTACAGCTTGGCAATACTAAGTGATTGCTTTTATTTCAGAAATTAGCGTTTTGCTATAGAGTAACCATCGAAATATACAAAAAAGCTTTCAAAAAATACCAAAATTTGATAACTATACTGGATTCCTACGCCCATCTTTCATACTAAATATAGAATTATCAAATTACCAAGCGAAAAGGCAAAAAATAAACAGAAGTTGATAACTGAATAAACACAACCATAAATGGCAAATGAAAATAAAAGCTTTGATATTTTGTGTTTATTTACTACTTATCTTTAAAAGTATATCTCGGTGCTTAAAAATATGTATTTTATTTGTGTTCATACAATATAACCGTATAAGGCAACAATGTGCTGAGGTATAATATTTTTTATTAAATTCTTCTAATCGAATCAATCTTTCTGGCTGTTTTCTTCGACAAACTTCTTGATCATCTGGACACCCTCCCAGTTCTCCTCCCATCCGGGAGTCACTTCCTTGGCATTCTCATACCACCTGGCCACGTTCGGATATTGGCCAATGTCGAAGTCGACCACCTCGAAGGTCGAAACGGAGGCCAGAAGGGCAATATCAGCCACGGTGAGGCAATCGCCAGCCACGTAGTCCTGGTCCTCCAGGAACGTATCCAGAAGCCCAAAGGCGCTGTCCACTTTCTGCATGGCCTCTGGATCCGCCGGCTGTTTGCTCCTGATCTGAGGATAGATGGCCTGGATGAAGCTCTGGAACAGGGTGCCCATGTCGAAGTACAGTCGCTGATTGACCACGGCCTTCTTTTCGGGATCACTTGGGTACAGTGAGTCGTCCTGGCCGTACTTCTCCACCAGATAAACCAGAATAGCTCGCGACTCCCAAATGGAGAATCCGTTGTCCACCAACGTGGGAATGGTGTGCTGGGGATTGAGTTCCACAAACTCCGGCTTCAGTTGCTCCCCGTCCATGACCTTCAATAGTTTCATATTCAGCTCAACTCCAAGGGCCTTGGCCGTCATTATAACAGAGCGGCAGGGAGCCGAGCAAGGATGATAGTAAAAGTCCATGATGACAGGTCCTGCGATTGTTACCCACAACTGACCGCAGCGGAATAATTCCAACGACTTTTATAGCCAGCGCAAACGGCGCCCGAAATCAAATCGATTTCCATATATAGTCATAGTCATCCAGTGTCGTGCGACTTTCCCGAGTGGCAGCTTTATCGGTGATAACGATTCAGTGTAATTAGAACTGTTTAGCTAATGGCCAGGTAATGAACACATATACTACTTATACATACTTTTAGGCGTACATGCGTGCAAAAGTTCCGGCACCAATTTCATTTTACTTAAAAATGTCAATTCTTTTCAGTGTAGTAATTACGAATTGATGGTGGGTCGTTAGGGCAAATGAAATGTCATGAGAATAAAAGGTCAATGTTACAGCGGTCAAACAGATTAATGATCTAGAATAGAAAATGACTGGAAGGTGGATTAATAAAACTACTCTTTTAAGCTAGCTTTATTAGATAAGATAAGAATAATCTGTGCGCCTATATTTTAAGAATAAAATTGTTTGTCGCTTATGACTTGGCATTCTCAAGTGGTGGATTCCCTTTCCTTGAACAGAAAGTATTGAATCATTTTTATCAGGAAATATATTGCTTTGATTTGGGGTTATTTACTAGTTTAAAAAATTGTGAAAAGCCCCCCGCAACAAGTTCTTGACGATAAGAATTGTAATTGTAATTGTATGCCAGCGTGATATAGCGACAAATATAACAAAAATCTTTTATGCATCCATCTTTATTTATTTACGGTCAATATTTGGTATACAGGTATTACTTCTTTTCGGCCAACTTTTCCTCCAGGAACTTCTTCGCCTGCTTCAGACTCTCCGCATTTTCGGCCCAACCGGGAGTAACCTTCGGAGCATTCTTGTACCACCGTGCAATATTTGGGAACTTCTCGATGTCAAACGCAACGATTTCGATGGTGGATACGGTGGCCAGGAGGACAATGTCAGCCACGGTCAGTTGGCTACCGGCCACGAAATCCTGGCCTTCCAGGAAAGTGTTGAGGACTCCCAGGGCAGAGTTTACCTTGTCCAAGGATTCCTGATCGCCCAGCTGGCCAGTACGGAAGTAGGGGAAAAAGTACTTGGACAGGGCGTCGTACAGGGTGCCCATGTCAAAGTAGAGCCTCTGGTTGATCACAGCCCGCTTCTGGGGATCCGCGGGATAGAGGGGAGAATCCGACTTGCCGTACTTCTCCACCAGGTAGGTGGCGATGGCACGGGACTCCCAAAGGACAAATCCATTGTCCACCAACGTGGGAATCGTGTGCTGTGGGTTGATTTTCACGAACTCCGGCTTCAACTGATCACCCTCCAGAGTGTTCACGACCTTGGAGTTCAACTCGACGCCCACAGCCTTGGCGATCATCTGGATTGCACGGGTGCTCGGAGAACCGGGCATGTTGTAGAAATCGATGGTGGACATGGCGAATACGTAATGTCTGATGCACTGGGGTGGAGAAAGCAAACTAATTTGGCACTGACTGCTGCCACCTCTTATATAGCTGCGAAATTATCAGTCATTACGATGATAATATTCAAATAACGTCTGTCATTCTTAGAACTCAGTTTTTATGCTTTTCGTTTGGGCAAATCAGCAAATTAGCTGTGTCGAGATGAGCTAGAATGGCAATTGAAAGAATGTGGTTTGCGCCTGACGGGTAAATAAATTATCAAATAAAATAAAAATGTATTTCTCTTTTCCCTGAATTATTGGAAGTGGATTTTAGTAGCAAATGAATATGATTTACAACCTGCCTGTCTCTAAAAGTGTTTAGGCTTTCCTATATGCAAACCAAACTTACAACCATTAAGAATTTCAACACAATAAATTTATTCATATTTTTAGTAATATAAAAAAGTTGAAATACACTTAAAAAATTATTCGCCCTGAATTTGATAGATAACGATTTTTTACTTCAAACTAGATACATTTTCTACTGCTAAGATATATATTATTAAAATAAATCAATTTTACTAAACAAAAGATATTTTTCTGAAATAAAAGATTTGTGTTCTGAAATATAAAAAAAATCGCCAGTGAAGCAAATTTCTAAAATTAATGGCGAATAATTTTTTGAGTGTATGATACAAATATTTGTAAGAATATAAGCGAGTGTGGGTGTATTTCGTGATTAATTTTTATTATCATAAGCTAAGAAACATAAAAAATATATGTTTTTATTGATTGTGTAACTTTTGACATATAATAATAATTGTTAAACACAGTTAAATGCCTTTAAAAAATATCTAATAACATTTAAAGCATTTACTACCCATATCATATTCCTAAGATTTATATTCATTTTTGAGTTCCAAGCTATTTTCAAACTGATGCGAGTGAAAAGACAAAAACTTAGCACTTAATTGATAAATATTTTTTTATTTGTTCCTCACTTAAAAGTATCGAAAAGGTTTTGTTTCCCAAGTAACTAACATAAATATATTAGGTATTTAGATTTATTTTTATTAATTTATTTTGTTAAATTTATTTTATTCTATGGTTAAAGCATTTACTTCTTTTCAGCCAACTTGTCCTCCAGGAACTTCTTTGCCTGGTTCAGGGTCTCCAGGTTCTCCTCCCATCCAGGAGTAACCTTCTGGGCATTCTTGTACCACCTATCCACATTCGGGAATTTCTGCAAGTCAAACGTGAACATTGTGACGGTGGAAACGGTGGCCAGAATGACGATGTCAGCCACGGTCAGTTGGCTGCCGGCCACGAAGTCCTGGCCCTCCAGGAAGGTGTTAAGGAATCCGAAGGCGGAGTTAACCTTGTCTAGGGCCTCCTGATCGCCCAGCTGGCCGGTGCGGAAGAGGGGGAAGAAGTACTTGCCCAGGGCGTCGTACAGGGTGCCCATGTCGAAGTAGAGCCTCTGGTTGATCAGAGCCCGCTTCTGGGGATCCTTGGGGTAGAGGGGAGAATCGGTCTTGCCGTACTTCTCCACCAGATAGACGGCGATGGCCCGGGACTCCCAGATGGCGAATCCATTGTCCACCAGAGTGGGAATCGTGTGTTGGGGGTTTATCTTCACGAACTCCGGCTTCAGCTGGTCGCCCTCCATTGTGTTTATGAACTTGGAGTTGAGTTCAAGACCCAAGGCCTTGGCAATCATCTGAATGGCACGGCTGGCCGGAGCCATCGGCATGTTGTAGAGATCCATGTTGGGCATTGCGTTTATAGCGTGTGAGCTGCTCGAGTGGAAACAGTAAACTGATTTCGCTCTATCTGGCGTCCCTGTTTATATAGCGAAATGGCATACGCATTATCGGCCAAACCAAAGATAATATTAATAGTGTTTGTCATTGTTAGAACTCACTTTTTAGGCGTTTGGTATAGTTAACAGCAATTAGCTGTGACTAAGTCAGTTGGAAACTTATATCAAATACATAATTAAGTAGGAAAGCTTAAGGAAATTGTTAATCAATATTTATATATGAGTCAGGAACTTAATAACTGCTTGAAAAAAACAAGGAGCTATGCAGGCGTCATCTTAGTTAGTCGGCAGAGGTAATTCAATTATCCATTTTAAAAAGTATACAATTTGTCATAACATTGGTCTGCAACTGAAAAATAAATGTTTGATAACGATTATTCCCTTATCAAAGTGCCTTTCTTTCCAGAAACATCCATACTACAATTCGAATGCCTTGTTCTTGGCAAAACAACTTATCTAGCCATATAAAACTGATTTAAATAAAGTTCAAGTTTCTATTCCATAGTTAATCATTTAAATTCATTTATTTTGATGTAATAAACACACGTGCGAAAATATGATGAAATAATTTAAAGCACATCTAGTTAAAAAAACTATGCATTTTTGTTGTTCTCTGCCAACTTTTCCTCTGCAAACTTTTGCAGCTGCTTAATACCCTGCAGGTTTTCCTCCCATCCAGGAGTAACCTTCTGGGCATTCTTGTACCACCTGTCCAAGTTCGGGAATTTCTTCAGGTCAAACGGAGCCATTTCGATGGTGGACACACTGGCCAGGATGACGATGTCAGCCACCGTCAGTTGAGCACCAGCCAGGTACTCCTGTCCCTCCAGGAAGGTGTTGAGGAACTCGAAGGCAGCATTGACCTTGTCCAGGGCCTCCTGACCTCCCAGCTTTCCAGTGCGGAAGAGGGGAAAGTAGTAACTTGAAATGGCGTCGTAGAGAGGTCCTATGTCGAAGAACAGGCGCTGGTTGACGACGGCCCGTGTCTTGGGATCCTTGGGCAGGAGGGTATCAGCCTTTCCGTACTTCTCCGCTAAATAGATAACGATGGCTCGGGACTCCCAGATGGCGAAACCATTGTCCACTAAGGTGGGAATGGTGTGCTGAGGATTGATCTTCACGAACTCCGGTTTCAGTTGGTCTCCCGCTTGGGTGTTTATGAACTTCGAGTTCAATTCCACTCCCACAGCCTTGGCGGTCATCTGCACAGCACGAGTGCTTGCAGTTCCGGGCATGTTGTAGAGATCCATTCTTGGTATGACGATTATACGTTCTTCGGCGGTGAATTGGAAAATGTTTACTGATTGGACCGCAGCTGGCCGCCTTTTTATATACCAAAATTGCAATAATATTATCTGTCATCCCATCGATAAAGTTATTGCAATGTAATGTCATCGCTCCGATAAAGCACCTCCGAAAATATGTCATTGTTTCACTTAGAGAAATATGTTCGATTACTTCGATAAATTTAACTTCTTTTTTAAAGAAAATTTATTTGAGGAATACTATAGCATTATTATTACTGCAGTACTGTTGTAATAAAATAATATATATAATTTTTTATTAGCCAAAAATGAAAATAATATACTGTGTTATATTTATATATATTTAATTTTAAATAAATTTAAGTATGCTTATTGGGACATCACACTTACATAGATTACTCTATGAATTATGTCAAAATGTTACATTTAACTCTGGTGAGGAAACGGCATTAATATGTTAATTAGTAAATGCTTTTCTACTAGAAAGTTTCTAGTCCTTTCTAGCAAAAAAAAGCAATTTTGTATTTTGTTCTAGTTGATTCTGTGGAAGTTCCAAATCTCCGTTACTGGCGTTAGCGAGCAATGACATAAACATTTGTATTTTATCAAGGGAATGACATACATTCTTGTTACTTTATCGTAGCAATGACAGATAATTTAATTGCAATTTCGGTATATAAAAAGGGCCACCAGCTTCGATCCAATCAGTAAACATTTTCCAATTCACCAAGAACGTATAATCGTCATACCAAGAATGGATCTCTACAACATGCCCGGAACCGCGAGCACTCGTGCTGTGCAGATGACCGCCAAGGCTGTGGGAGTGGAATTGAACTCGAAGTTCATAAACACCCAAGCGGGAGACCAACTGAAACCGGAGTTTGTAAAGATCAACCCCCAGCACACCATTCCCACCTTGGTGGACAATGGGTTTGCCATCTGGGAGTCCCGAGCCATTGTCATCTATTTGGTGGAGAAGTACGGAAAGTTCGATACCCTCCTGCCCAAGGATCCCAAGACACGGGCCGTGGTCAACCAGCGCCTGTTCTTCGACATAGGACCTCTCTACGACGCCATTTCCAGTTACTACTTCCCCCTCTTCCGCACTGGAAAGCTGGGAGGTCAGGAGGCCCTGGACAAGGTCAATGCTGCCTTCGAGTTCCTCAACACCTTCCTGGAGGGGCAGGAGTACCTGGCTGGCGGTCAACTGACGGTGGCTGACATCGTCATCCTGGCCAGTGTGTCCACCATCGAAATGGCTCCGTTTGACCTGAAGAAATTCCCTAACCTGGACAGGTGGTACAAGAATGCCCAGAAGGTTACTCCTGGATGGGAGGAAAACCTGCAGAGTATTAAGCAGCTGCAAAAGTTTGCAGAGGACAAGTTGGCGGAGAAAAACAAAAATTCATAGTTATTATTATCATTCGGCGGACTTCAATTAACTTGTAATAAACAAAAAATTATGAACGAAATAATTCTAATCTAAATGCTTATTAAAAATCCAAATACTATACAATATGTTTGAATAAAAAGGGTAATTAGAAAATAAGAAAAGAACATTCTTGAATAATACAAGAAATCTGAAAATAAAAACATCATTACCATTTCCAATATAAACTTGTGTTATCTACTTATCATGACAACGGAAATTCCATAGCTTAAAGGTAATTTAATTGGACATAAAAGGTAGCTTGCGCAATTAATTCTGATTAAAGTCAACTAGTATTAACTGTAACTAAAGTATGCACTGTGTAATCGAAATGGTTTTTAAAAAATGTAGTAATAATTTGTCTAAATTAAAATATTTATTATTTTAAAACATTTATAACTTTTCTATTACATTTTCGGCCAAGAATTTTTTGGCACTTTGAATTCTTTTTATATTTTCATCCCATCCAGGTGTAACTTTTTGGGCATTCTTGTACCACCTCACCACGTTCGGAAATTGCTCCAAATCAAAGTCAACCATTTCGGTTGTTGACACGGTGGCCAAAATGACGATGTCAGCCACGGACAACTGACTTCCGGCAACGTAATCCTGACCCTCGAGGAACGTGTTGAGAAGATTAAAGGCAGCAATGAGTTTTTCATAATTCTCCTGAGTTCCCGGCTTCCCAGTGCGAAGCAGTGGAAAGAAGTACTTGGCGATGCCTTCGTACAGGGTGCCCATGTCAAAATAGAGCCTCTGGTTGATAAGAGCTTGCTTCTGGGGATCCTTGGGGTATAGGGAATCGTTCTTTCCGTACTGCTCCACCAGGTAGACAACAATTGCTCGAGTCTCCCAGATGACGAATCCATTGTCCACCAGGGTGGGAATCGTGTGCTGGGGGTTTATCTTCACAAACTCCGGCTTAAGTTGCTCTCCCACGAAGGTATTCACTTGTATCGAGTTGAGTTCGACTCCCACAGCTTTGGCGGTCATCATAACAGCACGGGTGCTCGGGGAACCAGTCATGTTGTAAAGATCCATTCTGAGAAGAGTTATAAATCGTTCTGACCCGTTGAAATGGAGAAAACAAACTAATTTGGCAGTGGCCAAAATTCTCACTTATATAGCAAACTTGTTATGAGCTATCTACCCGGTGATTATAATTATCTGTGTATGTATATATGACGATGTTTTGCATTTCGTATGCTTTTGAAATAAATAACTTTTCGCGATACTTGTTATTATGTTGACATTCTATTATTATATATTTATTTTATAAAGATTTTAATACTTTTAATTAAAATGAAGTTTGTAACCCCCTATTTCCAGTCCTCAGATGATCCAGTAATCCCGGTGCGTAGAATCGGATAATAGTACTTCGTCAAAGAATCGAATACACTTGAGCTTCGAGGTATTCAAAATAATCTTGGACGACTTTTTGTTAGGTTGAGTACCAGCCCTTGTTTTTGATTTTAGATGTGTTAGTAAACAGATAATTCTTAACCAGGTTGTAAACATATATCAAGAAGCTTGCAATTATTTTAAACAATAATAGGGGGATTTTCTAAGTTGTTACTGAGACAATTTTATATGTTGATTCTAATTGATGGATCCTCAAAAACATTATTTTCGGTCGTGTTCCATTTCTATTTATTCATTTCCATTTCATATTTCCAGTCCTATGACTTTTATCTCCATTGCAGTGCGCATGACTACTCCCACTTATTATTCCTTATTAACCGATTCAATCGGCAGAGATTGTTACCAGTTTTCAGAAATCTAAGGTTTAATTTATAATACTGCAGTAGCTGATTAGGAAATCTCCTAGTTTCTACTTATCAGTTTTGGCATTATATTAAATTTTCTAAAAGTTCATTTTCACATTTTTCTAGAATGCATGTCCCGTGATCAAACGACTAACGGATAAAATTTGATGATGATAAAATTAAATAGTCAGAACCTATTGCTTGTCTAAACAAATCCTTATTTAATATTTATTGAACCATCTTTACACAAAAATAAATTAAACATTTTTAAGTACTTATCTTTTACTTGGGTGCCCCGTTTCGGGCCTCAAAGACTGCCTTTAATTCCAAGAGTCCACTCCAGTTCTCGTCCCATCCGGGAGTCACCTTCTTGGCATTGGCGTACCACCTCTCCACATTCGGGTACTTGCTGAGGTCGAAGTCAAAGATTACGAAGGTGGAAACGCTGGACAGGATGGCGATATCGGCCACGGTGAGCTGGTCCCCAGCCACATAGTCTTGACCCTCGAGGAAGATATTTAGGAACTCGAAGGAGGTCGCGATCTTCTTGAAGTCCTCGTCAGATCCTGGCTTTCCAGTGCGGAAGAGTGGGTAGTAGTACTTGGCGAAACTATCGTACAAGGTTCCCATGTCGAAGTTAAGGCGCTGGTTGACAAGAGCCTGCTTCTTGGGATCCTTGGGGAAGAGGGAGTCGTCCTTGCCGTATTGTTCAATCAAATACACGGCGATGGCACGCGACTCCCAAATGGAAAATCCATTATCCACCAGGGTGGGAATGGTGTGCTGGGGATTCAGCTTTACGAACTCCGGTTTTAGCTGGTCACCATCCATGGTGTTCACTAGCTTCTTGTTTAGCTCAAGGCCCAGGGCCTTGGCCACCATGATCACTGTGCGGCATCCACTTCCACGAGGCGAGTAATAGAAATCCATTTTGGTTATTTTTGTGTTATTCGCTGGAGGGCAAGACCAGAACTGATTGTCACAATAATGGGGCTTTTGCTTTTTATAGCAAAACCATTGTGAAATTACATATCTCGCATATCTCGCTGATTATAATTGTTTACTCGACGCTTCTTCAGTGAGTTTGAAACCTTAAACATTCAGGTGATTGAATGTTGTTGTGAAATTCCCTCTCTCTACCAACTTATCTTTTGTGTGTTTAATGGTCAATAATTTACAATATTGTTATTTGTATAATTAAATCAAATTAGCATATTATATATTTTCCTTTAAATAAACATACATAATATCACGTATTTAAATAATATGTAATAATTATTTGGCTGCATTTTTTTTCTCCTCGATTACCTTCTTTAGTTTAAGGGCTCCTTTCCAGTTTTCTTCAAAACCAGGAGTTATTTTCTTGACATTCGTGTACCACTTAAAAACATTGGAAAATTTGTTTATGTCGAATTCGAGGGCATCAAAAGTAGAAACAGTGCCGAGAATGGCAATGTCGGCAACAGTGAGGCTCTTTCCAGCGAAATAGTCCTTTTCCACCAGAAATGTATCCAAAAGATCAAAGCTTTGAACCACCTTTTCGAATTCCTCTGCAGTGCCATAATCCCCAGTGGCAAACACTTTGTAATAGTAATCGGCCAAAGAGACGTATAGAGTGCCCATGTCGAAATAAAGGATCTGATGGATTACGGCTTGAATCTTGGGATCTTTGGGATAAAGTCCTTTCCATATTGCTCAACTAAGTAGACAGCAATAGCTCGTGATTCCCAAATAGATAATCCATTATCAACCAGGGTGGGAATGGTGTGTTGGGGGTTTAGTTTGAGAAACTCCGGTTTAAGGTGCTCCCCCTTTGAGGTATCCAAGTGATTTTTGTTTAACTCAATTCCTACAGCCTCTGCCACCATAAGAACTATGCGACACCCACTGCCGAGAGGCGTATAATAAAGATCCATGATTTTGACGTGTTATCCGCTAGAGGTGGAAACTGGAACTAAACAATAACGGCAGAAAAACCCACGAATAACTCTTATCTCTTGCCATTTGTTTGTGTTTACTTTTCTGGTTGTGAGCAGATTGTGCCGGTAGTAGTATTACGTAAATATGTTTATAATAGTTTATGCAGTTCTTTATTTTTTTCGTGTTTTTTAATTCCAAGAAAGAAAGAAATATTAAATATTAAAACAAATAATTTGTTTGATTCGTGTTTTTGTTTATTAAGGTGTTAGAATAAATATAATAAGTTATAAAACCCTTTTTACTTCGCAGAGGACTTTTGAGCCTCATACATCGTTTTCATCGTCAGCAGGCCCTCCCAGTTCTCCTCCCATCCGGGTGTAATCTTCTTGGCATTGGCGTACCACCTGGCCACATTTGGATATTTGCTGATGTCGAACTCAACCACTTCGAAGGTGGAAACGCTGGAAATTATGGCAATATCGGCCAATGTGAACTGATCACCAGCCACGTAGTCCTGATCCTGCAGAAAAATGTCCAGGAACTCAAAGGCAGCTTCGACCTTCTTGAAATTCTCGGCTTCCCCAAGCTTTCCAGTGCGGATGAAGGGGTAATAGTATTTAATGAAGGAATCGTGCAGAGTTCCCATGTCGAAGTACAGGCGCTGATTGATCACGGCACGTTTCTGGGGATCCTTGGGGAAGAGGGAGTCGTCCTTGCCGTACTTCTCCACCAGATAGACGGCGATTGCTCGGGATTCCCAAAGGGCGAACCCATTATCCACCAACGTGGGAATGGTGTGCTGGGGATTGAGCTTTACGAACTCCGGCTTCAGGTGCTCCCCCTCCGTCAGACGAAGCTGCTTCTTGTTCAGCTCGAGTCCAAGAGCCTTGGCCACCATGATAACGGTGCGGCACCCACTGCCACGAGGTGAGTAGTAGAAATCCATGTTGAGATTACGAACACTGTGTGCTATTCGCTGGAGAGTAACAGCCAAACTGATTGGGACCAGCAATGGTTCTCTCTTTTATAGCGAAATGGTTGTGAAATTTCATATCTCTCTTAGAATGATTATATGTATATAATTGATTTGGTCAATGTTCTCCAGAGTGTTTTTTGGAAATTGCTCGTCATTGAATTTTATTAATCAAATGCACGGTAGATAGGCTTCAGATCTAAAAAAAATCAGGTGGTTCTAAAAATAAACAACAGAAGTGCAATAACCTGTTATCATTGGATTGAGGTAGTGACTATTGGCGTATCGACAAACAAATTAAACATCTGGTTGGTTTCAAATTATAAATAAAATATTATTTAAATAATAAAAAATATTACCATTAATCACTTTACTTTCTTTATGCATATGTACTCTTATGAGCAGCAAAGTTTATAAATAATATTTCAATCAAAGGACAACTTATAAGCATCTAACAATTATTTTTATTTTAAATGTAAAAAATTATATTATTTAGCTGCGTTCTTCTTCTCATCGACCACTTTCTTCACATCCTGGGCGCCCTGCCAGTTCTCCTCCCAGCCAGGAGTGATCTTCTTTACATTTTCGTACCACTTGGCCACATTTTGGTATTTGCTGATGTCGAATTCGAGGGCATCAAAGGTGGAGACGCTGGCCAGGATGGCAATATCAGCCACGGTGTACTGGTCACCGGCCACATACTCGTGACCCTCCAGGAAGGTGTTCAGGAAGTCGAAGGTGTCCTGGACCTTCTTGAATTCCTCTTCACTGCCGTACTGGCCGGTGACAAACACTTTGTAATAGTAGTTGGCCAGCGAGGGATACATGGAGCCCATGTCGAAGTAAAGGCGTTGGTTGATCACCGCCTGCTTCTGAGGATCCTTGGGATAGAGGGAATCGTCCTTGCCGTACTGTTCGATCAGGTAAACGGCGACGGCGCGCGACTCCCAGATGGTGAATCCATTGTCCACCAGAGTGGGAATTGTATGCTGGGGATTGATCTTGATGAAGTCCGGATTCAGCTGCTCGCCCTTCAGGGTGTTCACTAGCTTCTTGTTCAGCTCCAGATTCAGGGCCTTGGCCACCATGAGAACTGTGCGGCAGGCGCTAACCAGAGGCAGGTAGTATAGATCCATGTTTTGAACTGCGATCACTTTGTGTTGCCCGTTTAAGAGGAAAAAGAGAACTGCCTGGGACCCCCATGGGCTTCAGCCTATATAGCCCCCCTACATATGTATGGCATAGCGAAAAAGAGCTCTCTCTGGGTCTGTATGTTTGCCATGTTTTCTATGCCATGTTAATTGATTGTATTCGTGATAGAGAATGTTACATTTGTATGGGTGTGCCCAAAATTATATCAATTTCGTCGTGTTTGTGTTCTCCGTAAAATGAGCTTCTAGAATTTCTGGATGTTCATGTATGTATACCTCCAAATAAACAATTTGGGTTCCACTGAAGCTTGCAATTTAAGAAAGAAAACACTAATTCTCTTTAAAATACCCATTTGCTAGTTCAGGTGCTTGACTTTTTGTGGAAGTGATATGTAATTGTAAGTAATTTATCCCCAACATACCATTCTCTCTCTTTCTCTTTTATTAAAAACTTCTAAATTTATTTTTCAAAGAATATTTATTAAAGTGAGTAATTTTGGTTTTTTATCCAAAGACAACCCAAGTCTTAAACAAGCCTACTTCTATAAATATTAAACCCCTCTATTTTCTAAAATCCGTTCAGTTTCCAACCTTGAACAAAAATTGTTAATATTTAACAGTAACATTTTATTTATTTATTTAATTCAAAAGTAACATAAATAATAATAAATAATCTGAGTACAAATTACTTTCCAGCTGCCTGACGGGCCTCAAGGAATGACTTCATGGCCAGCAGGCCCTCCCAGTTCTCGTCCCAGCCGGGAGTCACCTTCTTGGCATTGTCGTACCACCTGGCGACATTGGCGTACTTGCTGATGTCGAACTCAACAATCTCGAAGGTGGAAACAGTGGCCAAGATAGCGATGTCGGCCACGGTGAGCTGGTCTCCGGCCACATAGTCGTGGCCCTCCAGGAAAGTGTCGAGGAACCCGAAGGCGGTTTCCATTTTCTTCAGATCCTCGTCAGTTCCGGGCTTTCCAGTGCGGAACACGGGGTAGTAGTATTTGGCGAAGGAATCGTACAGAGTTCCCATGTCGAAGTACAGTCGCTGATTGACCAGAGCCTGCTTCTTGGGATCCTTGGGGAAGAGGGAGTCATCCTTGCCGTACTTCTCCACCAGATACACGGCGATGGCACGGGATTCCCAAATGGAGAACCCGTTGTCCACCAGGGTGGGAATGGTGTGCTGGGGATTGAGCTTCACGAACTCCGGCTTCAACTGCTCGCCTTCCATAGTGTTCAGCAGCTTCTTGTTCAGCTCGAGTCCAAGAGCCTTGGCCACCATGATGACCGTACGGCATCCACTGCTTCCTGGCATGTAGTAGAAGTCCATGTTGAAGAATGATATCGTAGTGCTTTCCGCAGGAATGGAGAACGACAACTGACGACCTCCCGCAAAACCTGTTACTTTTATAGCCGAATGCTTGGGAAATTATCTCTCCCCATTTGTTTATGCTTGCTTGGCTCGGTGTTTGTCTTGCGTTTGAATATGCCAGTCATGGTTAGAACAAACTTTTTATATTTCGGGCACTTGATATTTTCGGTTGAGGGACACGTATGTTCAACTAATGACTAACAGGCGGTATCAAAGAAGAGCTAATGATAATTTCAGGTGCATAATATATAATTCAGCTATTATATTTGAGCTAGAGTATTAAACTGTATGATTAGTTTGCTTTCCTCTAAAAAAGTGGATCGATTTAAAAGGTAACATATTATGAGTCATAAAATATGTGACTGATATAGGACAGTACGACATGAATTGATATCAAGATGGCTAAGAAAAAATCAATTAGTATTTTTTATTTTTTATTATTTAGTTATTAGTAATACCTCTATACATACATAGTATAAAAGAATATATAATTCTTTATACACAACTGCCTGCGACTTTCATATTTGATTTTAGAATTTCGTTAATTTTGTATACCATTGCATCTATTTAAAAAATTGTAAATATTCGGAGTCATTTTCTATTTTCTAACTCTCTTCATATTTAACAAAATACATATTTAAAGTTTTTGGAGCATAAACAACAGAATATAGAAAGTTTAGCTAACGAAATTCTTAAATACATGAATACTAGGGTATACTTTGTAGATATGTACATATGTGCATTAGCTTATTAAAATTAATGTTGTTAAGTTTAAAAACAACACTCCCATAACTTTTTACATGGACATCCTGATGTACTGCAATACGTTAAAAAATATAAACCCATATTTTACGTTTTTAAGAATCTTTGCTTTTGTATATTTATTATTTATAAAGGAATTACATTAGTTATATGAGTAAGTTACTTTGCAGCCGCCATTTTGGACTCAAAGAAAGACTTCATCATCTGCAGGCCCTCCCAGTTCTCGTCCCATCCGGGGGTCACCTTTTTGGCGTTGGCATACCACCTGACCACATTTGAGTACTTGCTGAAGTCGAACTCGACAATCTCAAAGGTGGAGACGTTGGCCAGAATAGCAATATCGGCCACAGTGAGGTGGTCGCCAGCAACGTACTCCTGGCCCTCCAGGAAGGTGTCGAGGAATCCGAAGGCGGTTTCGATTCTCTTCAAGTCCTCGTCAGATCCCAGGTGTCCAAAGCGGAACATAGGATAGTAGTACTTGGCGAAGGCGTCGGTCAGAGTTCCCATGTCGAAGTACAGGCGCTGGTTGACCACGGCCTGCTTCTTGGGATCCTTGGGGAAGAGGGAGTCGTCCTTGCCGTACTTCTCCACCAGATACACGGCGATGGCACGGGATTCCCAAATGGAGAATCCGTTGTCCACCAGGGTGGGAATGGTGTGCTGGGGATTGAGCTTCAGGAACTCCGGCTTCAGCTGATCACCCTCCAGGGTGTTCACCAGCTTCTTGTTCAGCTCGAGTCCAAGAGCCTTGGCCACCATGATGACCGTACGGCACCCACCGCTACCTGGCATATAGTAGAAGTCCATGTTGAAGAAAGCTGGCGTATTGTTAACCTCTGGAGTGGAGAACGAAAACTGACTACGACCGCGAATGGCAGGTACTTATATACCAAAACGAGTAAATCAATGTTTGTGTTTGTTTCTCGTTTTTCATATTTCGGGTGCTTATTATCAGGATGGTTCTGGTTTTTGTTTTCGCTATATTCTAAGTTGGGTAAATTTATTTCACGTTAAAAAATTTATTTTTTGAAAGACAATATCAACTGCAAGGGTAATGAAATTCCCTATTACTTTCTAATTTTTCTGAAAGAAAATTAAAGTTTATTTCGAGTAAAGCAATGGAAATTGAAATTCGGAACAGTTTCATATGTTTGGTAGTAAGATACAAACATATAATCACTTTCAGGTGCATACTGGTTGAGCTTTTATTAGCGCGGGCGATAAGTACATACAAATATTATCATAAAGGAAATGTTTTGATTTTAAGTGGTGAACTATTATGACTCATTAGTACGTGGGTTAAGTAGGGCAGAAAGCATTGTCAAATTTATCAGTGTGCAGCTTAGATTGATATAAAGATAAATTTTCACCTTAAGTACAAAATATTTATGATCCCCAATGTGATTCATTGATAGATAGGGGCATTATAATTATTAGCCTATTATTATAATATTAAATTGTGGATAGTAAAGCTATTATACATATATGTATCTATGTTTGTGGTTACTTTTTATAGTGTATTGAATAATTCGGCTTTTGTATTTATGAAATTTATAGAGTGGAGTGCTAAGTTGGGTTATCTATTGCGTTAATTGAAAAGATAATGAGAGTATTGGAAGTGTGGACACAGTGCTGTTCAAACTCTTAGGTAGTTTTTATTTATTTAGAATAAAAAAATTAATTAAATTTGGATAAAACCAATCTGAGGTTATAAACTAAATAAAGTTTACATTAGGTGTTATGAGTGCCACAGCTTTTACTTTTTTATTCCAACCCACAGTCCAATATAATTCAAAAAGTTATTTGACTTTTCTAAAGCCGAGATCAGAGAATGACTGAAGCAAAGACCAGCGCAGCTGTACACAAAATAAGAATTGCCGGCAAACGGAATCATCAAATATATGTATATCGAGTATGAATGTGTTTATATGGCAGACCGGCAGACTAACCCGATGAAATGAAAATAAGAGATCGGTGGGCTCTTTGCCCCATCAATTCTCTTTGGGGATGGGATCTGAAGCTCTTAGCCGTCACTCTTCATCTGGTTTGGTTTGCTTGTGACGCATACTTGGCCAATGCCGTCTAACTGGTTCTCTTGATCTGCAGCGGCAAACACTGTGACCTTTCTCTACATTTTACGCTACTTTTTGGGCCGGCTTTTTTAGTGAATTAACCCAACCAGTTATTGGCGAACTTATTGTGTTTACGATCTCAGGTTTCCCATGATTCAGTGGATTTCGGCATTATGTTCAAATGAGTAAGTCTCGTAGGTCTGAGGGGCTTGGGGCTTTCTGATTTCACAAGCGATTTATGGATTGTTCTGGACGTTAAGAGAGCAATTTGTTTGACGTGTCGCCCACGAAAACGCTCTTTCCATTTTCGTTCTACTTGTTATTGAAATTTTTTGCCTGGTCATGCTGATAGTTGGTATTGCAAATTGTGAAACTGATAAAAAAAGTGTTTTTTTGGGGGAAAATAGACACCCCCAGCGAATTAAAGCAGGAATGTTCGAGTGTGTATTGCAACGATACCATCGAATATTTCCAAGAAACAAAAGCTAAAATAAATATCATTTTCCTTTTCATGTAATGCGACCATAACAATTACTTCTAACTGACCAAGGCCGTCAACACGCAAGCAATCTAACAACAAATCAATCGATATATTATTTCTGCGGTCATTAAAATAATTACATAAATAATGTGTACCAGTAATTTGGTATTTGCATGTCCCTTTGGCTTGTCATTAACTTAGAGGTCGTCCTTTATCCATCGATCTGGGTTATACATTTTTTTATTCATAAATTTTCGAATAAGGTTATATTTTTGTGGACTGATTAGTAAGCAAAGTACTGTATGAGTCGCTTGGGATTTGTTTATATGCGTTCATTTCACTTGGGAATACTCACCAACTGTTGCTTTTGTGTTTGCCTGATATCAATGTTTGCCGGCCGGCTTGAGTTGTTATCTGGTTTCTGTTTGCCTTTTATTTATTTATTTTATTTTTTTCACTTTGAAAGAAGAATTTATTTTTAAGCGCACAGATGTTCATTAGAAATGCAAAAATGTGTATACAAGCAAATTGAGTGCATTAAGTGTGCGCGAAAAAACCAGTCAACTTTAGTAAATCGAAGTTTTTAATACACTGGGTGTTTTGGAAAAAGAACCTTTCAATGAACCTTTCAGTGGGGATCGTTCCATTAAAAACGGAAAAAAATAATATCATCTTGTTAAAATATTGGGAATATAATCTCTAAGCACATGAAATGGTAATGATAATAGTTTTATTATTATTTTTTGGCGGTAATGTTGATATATTTTATTTATTATTATACGAAAGATGATCTCTTTACTTTTCCCCAGAAACTGCTTATAAAAACTAGAATACCCTTTTACTAAGGTATAGAAATATGAAAAAAAAAAATAATAATCAGCGAAAAAAATCTGTTCTAAAGAGAGGAAAAACTCGGCGTTCCAATGGAGGATCATTAGAAAGTTGCAGCTTTCTTTTTGGCGAGGGGTGGTGCGGGGGGAGCTAACTGCAACATCCACCGAATCACACACACACTTGCACACGGCCTCCACATACTCGTATTAATCACGCTGCTAACGTCACATTTTTGCCTGATATTAGTGGGTATGTGTAGGCAAGGCAGAAAATAAAAGACAAAAAACCCAGACACGAAAACAACTAGCGGCTGTTTCTCTTTATGGTGACTCCCCACCTCCCCGCCACACCCCCTGCCCTCCACCGCCCCGCGGGGCGTCAAACAACAACTCTTGTTTGCCGGCATTATGGCGGCAGCCATCGAGAGCTATAAAAGCCGAACCGCTCTCCGGATTCCGTTCAGTACTACTTCTCATTTGGTACAGTGTACATCGCGAGATTTGCAACAAACAAAACTGTAAGTTCCGACCCTCTATAACTATTGTGATGGTGTTGTGTGTGTGTTTCAGGCAAAAAAGAAAAAAAAATCAGAAACAATGTGTACTAGGAATTTGTATGGAAATTTACCAAAAAGCTCTAATGGCTGAAAGAACCATAGCTCAGTTATGACATCATGGCCTGGGAGCCCCAGTTGGCCAAGTGAATTTCTGTAATGACGGCCCAATTAAAGTCCGCTTTTGTCTGAACTCGTAATTATAGAGCGCGTCTAATTACCGCATATCTTTTCTGATCTATTCTGTGCGCCTTATAGCACGCCATATAGGAAATGTGTATAATAGAGAAACAAAATTCTTGCCTTATAAAACAGAAATAAATTATAATATTCATGTGTACCTATAAAAGCAAAACCTTAGTGTGCATTATTCTAATATTTAATAATTAGTTAACGGCTTAAATTATTTTTAATTTCCAAGCAAAATGGCGGACTTCATTTTTTTTTTAAATATATATTAACATAGGAATTTTCCTATTAATTATCTTAAAGAATATATTAAAATTAAATTAATTAGTCGATTAGTCAAGCATATTAGATTTTTAGAATATTTTTTCTTAAAAACTGTTAATACTTTAATAACCTCAAATTTGTCTTGCTCTTTGCAGTAAAATGGCTGACTTCTACTACCTGCCCGGCTCCTCCCCCTGCCGCTCCGTGATCATGACCGCCAAGGCCGTGGGCGTCGAGCTGAACAAGAAGCTGCTCAACCTGCAGGCCGGCGAGCACCTGAAGCCCGAGTTCCTGAAGATCAATCCCCAGCACACCATCCCCACCCTGGTGGACAATGGCTTCCCGCTGTGGGAGTCGCGTGCCATCCAGGTGTACCTGGTGGAGAAGTACGGCAAGACCGACTCTCTGTACCCCAAGTGCCCCAAGAAGCGTGCGGTGATCAACCAGAGGCTGTACTTCGATATGGGCACCCTGTACCAGAGCTTCGCCAACTACTACTACCCGCAGGTGTTCGCCAAGGCGCCCGCCGATCCTGAGGCCTTCAAGAAGATCGAGGCCGCCTTCGAGTTCCTGAACACCTTCCTCGAGGGACAGGAGTACGCCGCCGGTGACTCGCTCACCGTCGCCGACATCGCCCTGGTGGCCTCCGTCTCCACCTTCGAGGTGGCCGGATTCGAGATCAGCAAGTACGCCAACGTGAACAAGTGGTACGAGAACGCCAAGAAGGTCACCCCCGGATGGGAGGAGAACTGGGCCGGCTGCCTGGAGTTCAAGAAGTACTTCGAATAAGCCTGATATTCACATATTTTTTATACGCCCCGTACACTTGATGTAGTATTTATATATATTCACGTTCACAAAAACAATTCCAAATTCGCCTGTCTCCAAAGACAATAAATGAGTGTTCGCTTTTTTGAATGCACAAAATACAAAAGTGTTTTTTAGATGTCTATACTATATGGTGGGATGTGGGTTGTGGGATGTGGGGAGCAACAATTGGATAAATGTGCTCTTGTGGCGCGTTTCTCTCTCTTTCGATGCAAAGGGGTGATTTGGAAAGAGTATTCCCAACTGAATTTCTCTGAATCTGTCTCTTCTGATGTATGTAAAATAGAAGCAATAAAAGCTCAGTCATTTGCCGGCTGTTCGTCAGTGTGATTTTGTGAAGGGAGACAGCCGGAAGACGCAAATAAAAGGCATAGAAATCACCAGAGAAAAGGTGGAAAATTACTTAAGTCAAACCAACTATGTAAATTATAATTTTAGATAGTTGAGGAGCCTAATACTGTTTTATTATACAGACTTCTATATTCTGAGAGAATGGAAAGAATGCAGATTAGGACATTAAATATTGTTTATTAAAAAAAAAAGATTAACTTAATTGATCGAATAATTTATTCGGTGCACTGTACAGACATATTATCACGCCAGTGCTTAAAAAGTACAATGTAATAATAATCTTATCACGTTTATGTGGAGTAGAAAACGTGTAAATATTGCCTATTCATTTCTGATATGCACGGCATTGATAACAAGCCCTTAATTTCAGAAAAAAATTTAGTCGGCAACAAACCCATGAGTACAGCAATAATCAAATTATACAAAAATATTTATCTTAAAAAATTAATATTTTCTATTGTTTTATTGGCACCCCCAGCTGTATCGTTTTCCTTGAAAAGCTTTTAATAATAATATTGTTTGTAAGCCAGTAAGTTCTAGAAATCCGTATTGTAAAGATCAATTTCACAAATCTAGTAATCGCTGATTAGAGCTTCAAGTATAAAAGGGCTTACATACGAAATATTAATTCACTTCGATTTTACAGCTCGTTGAAGAATCATGTTGGACTTTTACTATATGCTCTACTCGGCACCCTGCCGTTCCATCCTGATGACTGCCCATGCTTTGGGACTGGAGCTGAACAAGAAGAAGATCGATCTGGATGCCGGTGATCATCTGAAGCCCGAGTTTGTCAAGCTCAATCCGCAGCATACAATTCCCACCCTGGTGGATGGCGAGTTTACCATTTGGGAGTCGAGGGCCATTCTGATTTATCTGGCGGAGAAATACGACAAGGATGGCTCCATTTACCCGAAGGATCCCCAGCAGAGGGCCGTGATCAATCAGCGTTTGTTCTTCGATCTGGGAACGCTCTACCAGAGCTATGTCTACTACTACTATCCCCAGTTGTTCGAGGATGTGAAGAAGCCGGCCGATCCGGAGAACTTCAAGAAGATCGATGCCGCTTTCGCAATGTTCAACACTCTTCTGGAGGGTCAACAGTATGCCGCCCTCAACAAGTTGACCCTGGCCGATTTTGCCCTCCTGGCAACCGTTTCCACGTTTGAAATATCCAAGTATGACTTTGGAAAATATCCGAATGTTGTCAGGTGGTACGATAATGCCAAGAAGGTGATTCCCGGCTGGGAGGAGAACTGGGAGGGTTGCGAGTACTATAAGAAATTGTATCTGGGTGGCATTTTAAACAAACAATGACTTGCCTATAATTAAGAATTTATATTGCTGCGAATTTAACGCACTGTTTGAATAAAGAGCGTCCATATCTGGTACTATTTTAAGAGTATTTTGGTCGAAGAGTCGTTGACTTTTGGAATGCGATAAGACTTGGGGGTCTCTGCTCTTGTGAAATTCGTTGAGGTATGACAGCTCAAACATTTTCCGTGCGATAAGATAATGATACGTGCTGTTTTTCTATAATACAGGCTGCTGTGATTTTTGTGATAGCAAAAGGCAATTAAATTCAAATGTAATTTGTAGCAAACACCTGAAGTAAATTTCAAATTACGTAAAGCTTATTTCACCTGGAAATAAATAAAATAACACTTTCGGTGAATAGCTAATCAGAATGAAATAAAGTACCCCATTTCGCCTGTTCGATGCTCTTATACAGCTATAATTCTCTTGTTCTGGAACCCTCTCTTATGGCCAGTGGTTCGTATCAGCCAAAAAAAATATTTGTCAATTATCACTTGTACGTAATTGATCCATCAGGCCATATTATGTTTGTGTATATGTGGTTATCTTCAGGTTGTTTGTTTGTGTGTATAAAACGTGGGTAAACCGCAGAGCATTTTTCAGTTGTTTGTTGTGCTTCGACTATAGCAGAGCGCCCCAGACTTTGTTCCTATCTCGTAAGTTCAGCTACCAAATAAAATGAGAAAAAATTTCTCATGGAGATTGCGTCACCAAAATCACTGGTGCCATTAAAGAAAGTGATTAGCCATTCGGTTTTATATTCATACAATGTGACACCTTCTGATCTTGATGAATTGCTGTTTTTTGCAGAGATACCTCGACCGCAAAATGGACCTATACTACAGACCCGGATCTGCTCCCTGCCGTTCTGTGCTGATGACAGCCAAGGCTCTGGGCGTGGAGTTCGATAAGAAGAAGATCATTAACACCCGTGCTGGGGAGCAGTTCGCGCCGGAATATCTGAAGATCAATCCCCAGCACACCATCCCCACGCTGCATGATAATGGGTTCGCTTTGTGGGAATCGCGTGCCATAATGGTTTATCTGGTGGAGAAGTACGGCAAGGACGACCAGCTCTTTCCCAAGGATGTGCAGAAGCAGGCGCTGATTAACCAACGCCTGTACTTCGATATGGGCACCCTGTACAAGAGCTTCTCCGAGTACTATTATCCCCAGATTTTCCTGAAGAAGCCTGCCAACGAGGAGAGCTACAAGAAGATCGAGGTGGCCTTTGAGTTCCTGAACACCTTCCTCGAGGGACAGACCTACACGGCTGGAGAGGATTACAGTCTGGCTGATATCGCCTTCCTGGCCACCGTGTCCACGTTTGATGTCGCCGGTTTCGATTTCAGGCGGTATGCCAATGTAGCCCGGTGGTACGAGGAGGCCAAGAAGCTTACACCCGGTTGGGAGGACAACTGGACTGGTTGCCAGGAGTTCCGAAAATACTTCGACAATTGATCTTTTAAATCTCGCCAATAGTTGCCCTTAGTTCACATTAATAAATTATAGTTTATAAGCTTTGCTGACTAAACTAATGATTGCAATATCTAAATACATTTTATAATTTTAAAGTTGAAAAATCAAGTACCTTAGGTGATATCTGGTATTAGGATCATTTTTGTCTAACGTCACAAGCATACTCCCCCAAATTATGTTTGCTAAAATTAGAAGCCAATAGAATCGGGAATATCAATACCACGTTTTTCATAGATATACATTCATATATATTGAGTCTTCGCGTTCAAGTAATTAGTACCATCATGGAGTACAATCGCCAGCCGTGTCCCATCAGGATTGTGGAGGACTGCGGATGCGCCTTTATGATGGGCACAATAGGAGGTTCGCTGTTCGAGTTCCTTAAGGGTTTCCGTAATGCTCCCTGTGGATTGCGTCGCGGCCTCTATGGAGGCTTTGATTCGGTCAAGATGAGGACTCCATCGATCGCCGGCAGCTTTGCCATTTGGGGAGCTACCTTTAGCACGGTGGACTGTGTCCTGGTCTCCTACCGGCAGCGAGAGGATGCCTGGAATTCGATTCTCAGTGGAGCGGCCACCGGCGGAATTTTGGCAGCACGCAATGGAATTCGGGCCATGGCCAACAGCGCTCTTGTCGGCTGCCTGGTTTTGGCCATGATTGAAGGAGCCGGTGCTGCAGTGGCCACAATTAATGCAGTCGATGGGCAGTCGAATCTATCTATCAATCCGCAGCGACCCCACTGGGAGGAAAATGATGATTTACAACAAAATTTTTCCGTGGCGGAGTTAGAACAGGTGCTGGAAAAATGTAGGTCGTATAAGTCCAGTAGAGCTCTTCCTGCAGGATCCAGTTTAGCAAATAGTCACGAGCGGGAGACTATTGAGAAGCCGATTCACTCGCTGTTGGATATAGTCAAACTGGCCGAGATTATCTGATTTCGCTTGGACAAAAAACTTTTCGTTTATTCGATCGTTCGGTTTCGTGGTCGCTCATCCAAATTATTTGCATGTGCTAATTTTCTGTGTTGATTTGTTGATCATACATAGTCCGCTGTCTAATACTAACAATAATTTGATATGAATTTTTGAATTTTTTTTATGCCGTTTACATCTGTTAACTGGGCTTAACAGGGCTCTGACATGGTCTAGCGCAGCCTCAAACCTAAACTTAAGAAAAAGCATACTTTTGGGCTGAAAAAAAAACAATTCTCTAGAAAAAAACTTGTCTGGTCACTCTGAAATTCAAAAAAATTAAGTTTAAAAATTAGGAAGAAGTCCTTGGAAGTCGCGTAAATTAACTTGTATTTTTTTTAAATTACTTGTGAAACTTTTTTAGAGTAAATCAGTAAGGAATTTAATACATATAAACTGTTAATATTAAAGGCGCAGACTTGAAACGGAAATGGCAATCGGTTCGCATAAGAGTTTCAAGCTGGAATTTATACTTTTTCTTCAAAAATTAAACCATTAAATGGTAGATAGAATACCCCAAGTGTTTTAGTGGCATTTTTCGTTTTATTGTGTTTTCCGACATACGATAACCTCTTTAAATTTGACCTATCGAAATAGAGTGACTGTTTCCTGCTATAGCATTTATTTTTAGGTCAATTTGGTCAGTCTATTTTTGGGAACTCCATTTCTAGCTGCTAGTCACTCAGTTATCGAGGTAATACCTCGACCGGAAAAATTAGCAATTATTTTTTTTAACGGAATATAATTTAATATAAGTAAAATTAGTTGCTTTTTTTTTGCCTTTTGATAACAATATTCAACATCCCAACCTTCGCTTTTAATATTAAATACTACTCTTATGATCTTTATCCCTTATCCAAAGACAAAAAGGTTGTTTGTATACTTAGGCACTGTTAGTTTTCTTGTTGACTCCACCTCTGTAAGCCACGTTTCTTTGTGCAATAATGATGGATAAATCCGTCGCGGTTTGACTTCAAAATTTCCATTATTACACTCGAAGGATTCGCCGTAGTGGTGCAACGACTTTACTTCGGAAATTCGTTGGGTCCTTAAATGTGTCTTTAATTCAATCTTTTATTTCTGTAATGGACTCTGCAAATAATGATACTTTCCAACGAATACCTCCCATTTTCCGAAATCAAAATACATCCTTTTAGTCGTTTCTCTAATGTAATTGATATTTCATTTAGTTTACTTTATTTTATGATATGATACGATATGACTGTCCCAGACGAAATTCAAAATCGTCCTGGTTTTCTTCATCGAAGGTTCCATCCTGAGCCACGTTAATGGCCTGTTATTTACGGCCGCACGGGTCTCACTTCCACCGGACGGTGCCGCGCGTTGCCCAATGCGTTCCAACGCTCTTTCATACTCTTGCCGAGTCCGGTTGAGCTGATCCCGGAGCACATCGTATTCAGAGATCTTCCTCTGCTCCTCGGAGTTGGACTGGAGACCAGTAATGGCCCTCCGGAAGTGCTCCGGGATACTTTACGGGAAGCTTTTTTTCAAAGTAACGTGGCAGACACAATCGCACGTGGGCGTGGGCTGGGACTTCTTATACTTTTGGGGATGCCATTTTCATTGATAATACGTTTTTCAATTTCCAAATTTTATTGTAAATAAGAATTTATTGTGGCATCGGAGACATATTGCCAAATATAGAAAGTTCAGAAAAACATCGAAGTTTGATTAAATACACTTTTTAAAATTTATTTTTTCTACACGCTGCACTCCACAATAGAAAATGTTCGTGTGGGTAACATTCTAAAAACTAGTACAGCCTTTTTCTCTTCATAGGCATTTCATATTCAATAAGCTAATTACCCCCAAGAAACAACTCAGGTAATTTTAAAAATCGTTTCGAATGTTTTATTATAATTAAAGAAAATCATAAATTAATACAAAATTAAAAATTAAACTAGTTGATGAGAGAGAAAAGAGAATGGGAAGGTTGTTACCAGGAAAGGGATCAGATATTATGCAGCAATTTTGCCAGAAAACTTTTTGCCTTTGAAGACAATCGGACAGAAGATACCGGCCATTTATGATCTTTCAGGGCTGCCATTGAAGAGAATATCATTTTTGGTTTTACTTGAAGAGGCGCTTCACCTTATTCTCATCTCATTTTAATCAGATGCGCAGATTGGGATTTGTGTAGCGGACGTACTTCAACAGGGCGTCGTTTTCCTCGCAAACAAACGATTTTTTATGGTGGCAGGCTACATCATGCCAATTGACGCCGTCATTGTAAAACTGATTCAGAAGGGCAACACAACTTTCAAAAGAGCCATTTTGTTTGTATTCACGGTTATCAGGCTGAGGCAGGCCGATTCCGCCGGTGGGAGACCAATCGCCCTGGGAACGCTCAGTTGTGGGTGCCAGCTTCTGCAGTGTGGCGGTCCAGAACCAGCCGTTGATGTTCGTAGGCTGCAGATCGGGGCGGTCGCAGCCCTTGAAATCGCACAAGCGACCACTAGTCCAGATGTATTTCACCTGAAAATGTGAAAAAAAAAGTTTAGAAATCTAATTAAGTTAATGAGTTAAAAAATAGACTGAAACATTATTGAAACATTTTATTACCACGTTTACCAAGTGACAAGCCTTAACCTAGAAATGGTGTCCTCAAAAATAGTCTGACCAAATTAACTTAAGAATAAATTCTTCAAAAGGTTATCGATGGAATACTCCAATTCGATAGGATAAAGTAACGGTGGTGTGCCCAGAAAACAGAAAACGAATCGCTATATCGGACAGTTTGATCATTCTGATTTCTTAAAGCGTTTAAATGAAAAGCAAGCTGCTGTATGTCATTGCTGTAGTTCATTGCCCTGCTCAGATACTTAAAAAAATATAGATTTCCCCAATCAGTCGCGCCTACGCAAGAAAATGCAACGTTGGCATCGAAAAAAGTGGTAGAAATTCCAGCTAGTAACTTATGGGCCTGTCGCGCCCAAACAACTATTATTATCGCTGAAAGCGAACCGATTCCCATTCCCGTTCCAAGTCCGCGCCCTTTTGGAGCTGGCGCACCCGATACTGTCAACATTTCAAGTGAGCAGAAGCAAAAGCAAAAGCCGCGCAGCCGCAGCTTAGCGCTCATCAGTCACTTTCACCTGATGGGCCATAAAAATTGTTTTGTAAAGGGGGCACACAAAGGCCCAGACGACTCGGATGGACTGTCTGCCCTTTTGGAAAACTCCGAAGCGCGTAAAGTTGAAACAAATTTATGGACATTGATTTCGGTTTTGTCGGTGGCGGTTTTTATAGTTTAATTTCGAGGGGTGAGAGGCCTGTGTAATTGTTAAAAACTCGGACAATGAATGCATTTGCTCCATGGCGGAAGCCCAAAATGAATTGTGTTTGTGCACCTGCACCTATACGTTTAAAACGAATGCAGGGCCAAGTTTTCAGAAAAACGAAATGAAGGAAAAATTTTATGGAAGGCCTCAAAAGTTGTCTTAAAATAGGTCAGAGGTCGCGGTGGCCGGAAATGAATATAATAAATAATTATGAGAAAGTTCTCTATAATATGTATACCCAGTGTTGAGTATAATGATTGAAGATTCATCAGGAATCAACAAAATAAACGCCAATAATAAAATATATATGCATGAGTTTCTTTCCTAGCCTTTGGTTTGCCTTCAATTTCCTCTTGGATTATTAAAATTTACTTCAAATAAATTTGTTTGCGTGTTCGAAGTTTGCTAATTTGTTAAGTAATTTTGCTGAGTAGCTTTTCCGGCCAGGCTTTCCCATCGCACACATGAACTTTCGATTTCAATTTGGTTACCACTGCTTTCTCATGCCACAAAAACAGAGACGCGAGGTGAGCAATGAGTCGGAAGATGGCAGGTGAGATGAGCCTGTCTGGCCACAACTCTAAACTTGACACTTGTCCATCTCGAGATTGTTGCGTAATATCAGACGACTCCGTTCGTGTGCGAAATTACAGATGCAACCACTGGAAAGTTTTTTTTTTTGTTTTGTATATTTATGATTCGTATTTTGCCTTTTTGTTCAGTTTTTATGTGTAATTTCACATTGAACTTTGTGGAGATCAGAGATTTCGCCATTAATTTCGTGTGCCTCAGCATCCTCAAAATTAAGGTCAGTTTTTTCTTAACCGCTGTCCGAGCTGCCAAATAAAACGCGCTAAACAGTTCACACGCGGCTAAACGGACGTTATTTAACTTACCAAACAAATTAAAAGAGGTGACATAATGTCATGCAAAACAGGTGGAAAAATAGGGAAGAGATAAAAACTGATAAACGCAGATACAATAAATTATTGGCAAGCTTTTGTCGCAGTCTCCCACTTCATCTCTAAGGTGATATGGTCCATGTGTGTTTATAAATACAGGTGTCGGGTTATGCGATTATGATAGCTTTCGCCGAAAAAAACATTTATTAATAGCAAATGAGTTGCATATTTCAGTGTTATATCGGTCATTTGTTTGATCTATCAAAGCGTAAATATTTATCAAACAGGTGCATTGAAGGTGAAGCCCATTTATTTGGGGCTTACATAAGATCTATTTCGGGGTTGGGTCAATTAATTTATTAGCTTAACATTGATGTAATTAATTAGGAAAGCTGAGCTATGTAGATAACACTTCCTATAGATTTATGTGATATTTTTTGAAAAATCTAGATCTCAGTTTGTTGCTTAAGTTATTCGATTTGTGTGCTAGATTCTTGCCTAAAATTGTTTTTTTTTGTTCACTAGGGAAATAATTTCTCAATATAATAAAATTAAATTGTTAAATTTATTTAACCTAATTTCAAAAAGCATCTTTTTTTTGCTACTTACATTCTCGCGCACAACGTACTGCTTGATCCACTCGTTCTCGAGACTGGTCTCCAGAGAAACGGAGTCCATGCAGCGCCTGCGGCAATAGTTCCTGGCCGTCAGCCAGTCCTCCTCGACGCCCTTCAGCTGAGGATCGCGCCACGAGAAGAAGTAACTGCGGGGCAACAACAAAACAAAAACAAACCTTATAGTGATACCGACTTTTTGGGAGCCTATATCCTGCCGACTCACCCCTTGCCGTCGGGAGTCCTCTCGTGAATGATACGCTGGGCACAGAGCTGTGGATTCGGTGGCTCCAGGCGTCCGTTCTGGAACTGAGCGGATCCCAGGCTCAGCACGCTCAACACACACACTCCGGCGATAATGAAAGCTTTCATTTTTGTTTATTTAACAGTCTATGCACTGGCACTGGCTTTTTCTGCGTATTCGATTTTCTTTTTGGCCTCACGACGCGACCGATCGGCTGGCACTGATCAACTGGAATGTCAAAAACATTGGGGAACCCCGCCTTATATACCAGACGAGAGCCGCTTGGATCCACTCAATACGGCGAGAGAGACAGACCTGAAAGAGCGACTGAATGATGAGTTTTTTTTTTGGTTTGTTTTCAGTTCTACACTTGCAAAAGGTTTATTCACTTTACAGGGTTGTTTTTGGGAAATTAAACCATTTTTATAGAGAAAAACCAATATTATCATTTAAATAATATGTTTTATTTCCATGATTTTTGTTTGAATATTTCGTTTGACTGCTACATAATGGCAAATTGAATAAAAAAGTCGAAATATGTATACTCTTTCGTTAAAAAATATACAAGCCAGTAAAAGTTTTGAAAATATATACAGGGTATACTGAGATTCTCCTAAGAACTTTAAACTATCCCCTACAAATTTTTTTTTGACTTCATATTATATTTATAAGACTTTAAAAAGATTTGAATTGTTTTTAAAAAATGTGCTTTTCTACTCCGAAACCCTGAGATTATAAGATTTCTCTGTGACATCTATGTGCTAGATTACAGCCTACTTAAAAGCCTCTAGAAAATTATGAGATAGCACTTTGATGTTTTCCAGTATTTGCTCGAGAAGATTTGCCTGTTATTTTGAAGAGGAATTTCCAACTTTTTTTTACCTTTTAGGGCACTCTTTGACTGCGCCTGCTTAACATGCAATCGTGAATGCTAAGTGGCTTAAGTGGTGCATGAAGGGGGAGCTCGGTGGCTGATGGGTGGTGTCTCTTTAGCTTGCGCATCATTTTGCACCACTTTTGCTTTGAATAGTCGTTGAATGGATTGGCCTAACTTCCATCTAATTAGCTACACAAACACGCCGCGACTTGAGCCAAAATCTTTTTGGCACGGAAATTTCGTTTTTTCTTTTTTTTGTGGTGCGTCTCCTGTCTCTTTGCATAAATAAATGCATTTTGTGCTATTGTTTGCTTTGTTTCAGAAATATGTATTTGCCAGTGCTTTTGTCGATTCGTTCATTGCATAATCCAAGCTGAATAGTTACCAACATTTTATGTCGATTGAATTCCGCAAGTGTCCTATATATTTGGTAATGAAATTTTTTATTAAATGAGTTCTATGAACTCCATGAATTGAAACAACCAGTATATTTTAAATATTTTAAAAATTTGGGAATTTAACATTTTAACTGCCGCCCGAAACATTACGTAATGCAGTCATAAATAGCCAGAAGACATATCCAAACACACTTGTTATTGCATAAGCATAAGAAATGATGCGAGCCCATCTGCATTATTTTCTCCACAGCTTGGGCTCCAGATCAAGGTCAGCCGCGTTGAGTACGAAAATTTCACCAGTTGAAAGTGAAGAGTAAGCCCGAAAACCCCGACAACCCAAAATCCAAAACCCAAACCCAATTCACGCATTTCAACATGATCGCCTCGATAAGTTTTGTCTCTTCTCTTTTTTTTTTTTTGTTTTTTTTTTACATCTCCACCTCACGTGCAGTCAAGCATGTGGACCCTACAAAACCCAAAAAATCAGTTGGAAAAAATAAAGGTTTTCGCCGCCGTTAAATCGTACTTTATGGCAATCGGTAAAACGGCAAAAGGTACACGAAGGCAGGTGCCGCTCATTACCTGACACATGTATCTCGTGGGACACTTTGTGCGGATTATGCTCAGAGCAAAATTATGCCTCGCCCATTTCCGAGGAATTTCAAATTTTTTTTTTGCAAAAATGTTGGAGAAATTATTATTATAATAATCAGTTGATTGTATTTAAAAAAATTTGAAAGCTAAAATTTATGTTTACATTTTGCCATATTTTAATGAAAACGACTAGCTGTCAAACAATTCACACTTTTTGCCATTACAAACTACTTGGGAAACTCCAAATGTTTTACATTGAGAAATTCCAGATATTACATCCAAAATGTATAGTTTTCAACGTGCAATGTTTAACAACAAAGACCAATAAAAATTATAAAAAATTAGGCAATCCATTTACATGGTCAACACGTATTTATTTAAGTCATCTTTTCGGCAAGCATAATTTATTTAATTTGTATGAGCTCTCTGCATTACATGAATTCCCGTGGGCACTCTCTCAAGAAATTATCATCATAATTTAACGACAATTTTTTGAGGCCATATTTATGTGATAAGGAACCGGGAACTGGGCCCAACTGTCAAGAGTGGCGAGGCCTATTCGAAAATTACCGCATCGCATACCCACATATTTACGCAATGAGTTCCCAGACGGGATCGGGATCGGGGAGGGGGATCGGGTTAACTTATGGTACTGGGACCGAGATGAGACTGGGGAATGGGCCTGGCCAATTTGTCGATGAGTTGGGTAAATATTAAAGGAGAAAGTGCCGCCGTCAGTGGAGCTAAAACTTTTGTACTCGCGTTGTTTTTCTTGTTCGGAAATATTTTTGCACAAGTTACATATTGTTTAATTATTTGCTCAAAAAGAGAGTGAGTTCAGGTGCAGTCGTCCCAATTTCATTGAGTGTCGATAATTTATGCAAATATGTTCACTAATAGTTATGCAAACGGACATTTAGCCGTGTTTACCCATTCGGATTTCCCTTTGAATGGCCCCTCTCAATGTCAGTTTTGGACTGCCCAAAATTAAAATCGAAATAATTCGGCTTAGCAACGACAATTATACAAGTTATTTAATATTTATGTCAGCTGCATATGACGATAAAAACATTTTATAATTAAAGTTTGCTTTATGCTCCAACCGTGATTTGATTTCAAATATTGGCATTCCATTGAAACAAAGTCAACACTATTTGATATTGGCTCCGTGTTAATTTCGCAAACACTCTCAAGATCTAGGTGAACATTTTGACCCACAGACCTTGTTCATAGGATAGTTACTTGAAAAAACAAGGAAGTATCGAAAAGCCAAGTGCCCATACTATAAGATACAAAATATTTTAAATATCACTCCCTTAAAAAATTCTTTCACTGCTTCTTATTTTTCAGTGAGAAAACAAAAAACTTTCA
Source organism: Drosophila mimetica (assembly GCA_037075245.1). Taxonomy (NCBI): domain Eukaryota; kingdom Metazoa; phylum Arthropoda; class Insecta; order Diptera; family Drosophilidae; genus Drosophila; species Drosophila mimetica. The sequence continues at coordinate 14,246,525 of JBAMCH010000023.1, forward strand.
GTTTAATCATGGAATCCAATAATTAAAATGTGTAATGACAGACAGAATATTAAGAATTTAGTCATATTTTCTTTACATATTTTAACTTGAAGGCCAAGGCTCCATACTTCGTTCATTTTTTTTTTGGCGGATGACCAAGCAGCTGGCGCCACACAGTCAACATTTTATGTTGTTTCTTGCATGCTAATGACCAGGGGAAATATTTTAATTACAAGCTGCAGCAAACGTTTATTTCAGCAACACGCATAAAATGCTCCTCCTAAAACTTTGGAAATAAGTGTTGAAACACATAATTCCAGAAGCATTTTCGTATTTCGCTTTTGGTTAACTTTTTGCAAGGTGTCTGTCTTTTGGCGAACGTGGTGACATGTAAGCCCATAGGTGTACATTAATTGCATTTCAAATAGGTTTTCGATGGCCTTGGGAACCGTGGTGTAGTGGCACGTGATCCTTTTTTCGCCGAACTGGGGAAATTTATGGGACGCTCACTTCGCTGAGATGAATAAACGCATATATTCATTTAAAAAGTACACCGGATATTACTTTCTGAAAGCTAATGACAGTTTTTTTGAGAATTTGCAAATTAAAAACAATTTAAATTAAAGAAAAAAGTATCTCAAGCAAACAATAATAAAAAAGGAAATGAAGGTATGTCAGGTCCTATCATTTTTAACTAGTTTCATACATATTTAAAAAAATTTAAATTTACCGGCCAATGATTTAAAAATTTTAACTATGTGGCAACCCTTTGTTTGCCATCACTCGATATTCTAATTGGAAATATCGATAACATTGACTGCCTTTGTATACGTTTTTTCCGCACTCCAGTTTGGTCACACTATTGCATCGTATTTTTTTCTTGCTGGGCAAATTTCGCGTCGTTTTTTGGATTATTTCGTCACAAGCGAAGTGTGCGTTTTCCAGACCGAAAACAATAGAATTAAGTAGTTTTCCCGACGAAGGACAGAAGGAATTGCCATGGGTCGCCGCTGCTGCGTGGCCAACTGTCCGTCGACGTCGCGTCTGGTGGAGCACCACGGCGTGACATACCACTCCTTCCCCCTCGACCCCATCATCCGGGCCATTTGGATCAAGAACTCCCGCATCAGCCTGGATCGGCAGATCACCAAGAGCGTTTTGGTCTGCTCACGCCACTTCCGCCGCCTGGACTTCAACACGATCCGCAATGGCAAGTATCTGCTCAAGCCGCGCGTCTTTCCCACCGTCTTTCCGTGGGGCAAGATGGATTCGGCGGAGATCGAGGCGGATCACCGGGCACTGCAGCACGCCAGCGTAGAAGGAACGACTGGAGCACCGGGTTCCGCTCAATCCTCGGCCAACGAGGATGTGATCAAGGCCACGGTGGACCAAATAGTGGCGCAAATCCTGGCGGAAACAGCCGAACGCAAGGCCACCGAGGAGGCTAAGGCTGAAAAGGCGGAGGAGGAGGCCAAGGCGACTTCTGAAGTCGGCGAAGATGCCACCAAGACTGCTACAGAGGAGGCCCCAGCTGCTCCTGGACCTTCAGCCCCGGAAACTACTGCCCCAGCTGCAGAAACCGCCTCCAATTCCAACTCCCCACTTCCCGGCACTCCGCCCAAGTACAGCAACCCACACAACCTGACTATCGGCGCCCGCTTGGAGGCCCTCAGTGTGGAGGGCAACTGGTTGCCCGCCCGCATCGTGGAGGTCAACGAGACGGAGCAAACGCTCCTGGTGCGTTTCGAGCGCAACCACAAGTTAAAGGTGTCGCCCTCGACGAGCGGCAGCTTCCAGGAGTGGATGGCCATCAAGTCGGAGCGGCTGAGGCAGCGCCTCAGCACCCGAGTGCTGCCCGTATTCGAACTGGAGGAGAAGTGCATGGCCCGCTGGTCGGGGCCGCGCAAGTTCCCGGGCACCATCCGCAAGCTGCTGGGCAATGACACCTACGAGGTGCTCTTCGACGATGGCTATATTAAGAACGTGCGCGCCGTGCATATGAACAAGATGCCGAAGCAACTACCAGCAGCTGTCCAGGCAACTGACGATTTGGCGTCCAAGGCGCCCACACCTGTTGGAACCCCAGTTAGCGCTGCACCTCTGGCTCCCAAAAGGGCCAGTACAGGCAGCGTAAGTGCAGCCAGCGGGTCGTCGAGCAGCAAGAAGAGCAAGAGCACTCCACAACGCAGGGACTGGCCCCTGTTAGACATGGCCAGTTTGGACATTGGTATGTTTAAACAAGAAGGCAATCTATTTCCGCCTCTATGTTAGTCATATTAAAAATTAAGAAAATTAATTAATTGCCTTTCATATTCAACAGCTTCTCTAGGCCTCCCCGAGATTCCGCATGATGGAGAGTGGACTTGTCATTGGGTAAATGACCAGCCTATCGGAACCGAGGGCTTTCTAATTGTGGGCGAGCACCAGAAGCCCACGGTTATCGTGCAGGACTGGCGCCTGCCACCTGGCTGGATCAAGCACATGTACCAGCGCTCCAATGTGCTAGGCAAGTGGGATGTCATTCTCGTCTCACCCAGTGGCAAACGGTTCCGCTCCAAGTCCGATTTGAAGCTTTTCCTGGAGTCACAGGACCTAGTATACAACCCAGATGTGTATGACTTTAGCATTCACCGGCGACGGGCTAAGGACATCAACGCTTATGTCTACACCCACGACTACAATCCACAGCCACCGCCCAAGCCCAGGCCCATGGATGTGTCAATGGACTCCACTCTGAACCAGAGTAATACAACGCAACCATCGTTACCTTCGACCCCTATGCCGGTGAAAGAAAGCCAATATATGGAAGCGCCGGTGGCCTCACTCATGCCTCCGGCAGAGCTTATGTCGCCACAGGCTCAGCTTACCGATGAGACAAAGGTAAAGACAACCCCAGAATTACTGGAAGGCATTGAAGGAGCTCCTGCTCAACTATTGCCAGGAGATCCTCCGCTGGTGGAGAACGGCTTTGGTAAGTAAACCAATCCTGGAGGCATTTATATTATTTATTAATTATTATTACTTTTGTCTTCAGCTTTTATTGGTGGCTTAAAAGTCCAAATCCAGGACAATCTTTATGTATGTCCGCGTGAAGATTGCGGCAAGACGTATCGAAAAGAAGACTTTCTGCTCATCCACATTCGACATTACCACAAGGAGTTTGCCGAGTAAGTACATTACATACAAGGCAATTAAGAAACGTGACTTACTTTGACTTTCTAGATACGTAAGCCACTGCCCAAAGATGCAGGAACTGGCGGTGAAGCGAACACATCCCTCATCCATTGAGCAGGGTGACGCAATGCCCAAGAACCAAATACCAAACCAGCAATTCTTTGCGAAGATGCACCAGCATGATCTGCAGCAGTCGCGATCATTTAAACGTCAGACGGTTACATCTCCTGGAACGCCGACAACGCCATCTGGAATATCGCCTTCTAAGGCTCTGTTATCTCCCAAGATGGAGCCGCCAGGCACAATGACGACCACTGTTGAAGGTGGTATTAATCCAGAAGATGTTTCTCTGGAGGCTGGAGATACCCTCTCGCTAAACCCAGCTTTAAATCGTTCCTGCAAGCGTGCTCGATACTCGCCGACAAAACGTCCATCTGGCTCCAGGAAGAGCAACCGACAGCGTTCTCAACGTCGGGGAAATTTGACGGACAGCCCGGCTGGTCATTCCTTGAACGAACAAGATCCCGAGGAGACGAGACAATCCTTTAACACCCCGACTCCCGATGCACGCAGCGACTCGAAGAAGCGACGCGTTGGTGCAGCTGCAACTCCCATTAGCTCCATTGACTCACCAGCCACGGCGGATTCGGTATCCACACCGTCATCTAATGACCAAGCGGATATTAATGCTGCTCTAGCTCCACCACCTGCTGAAAATAAAGCACCCCAGTACATCAAGGAGAACGGTGAGCTAATACGAATTGTGCGCATGCGGCAGGAGGAGATCATCAATTGCATCTGCGAGTACGGAGAAGAGGACGGTCTAATGATTCAGTGTGAATTGTGTTTGTGCTGGCAACATGGCGCCTGCAACGGGATTGTTAAAGAGTCGGATGTGCCGGACAAGTATGTGTGCTACATCTGTCGTAATCCGCAAAGAGGAAGGGACTCCATGCGTTTTAAGCATGACCAAGACTGGCTGTTCGAAGGCAAGTTGCCGGTGGCCGCGTACCACACTCCAAATCCACAGGCCACCAAGCAATTTGAGCTCTTGAAGCGCTCCCACACGTTGACCGGCAATTTACTCGATGCCAAGCGATCGATGCACTCGTTGCTTGTAAAGATCAATATAGCGCGTAACCGCTGTCACCCAAAGCTGTATTTGTGGGCCAAAAAGTGGGACGAGGATAACGTGGACGCCAATGCTGCGACGCCGGTAAAGCGCCCGAAGACGGAGCATCCTGACCTTCCAAACGTTCCGCAACCGGAGGCCGCCATCGACCCAGAGGAGTGCCAGTACCGTCTGATCGAGCATGTGAAGGTGCAGCAATCATTGGTCGTCAATCGACTCAATGACATCGAGGCAGAAATGGATGGTTAGTATTCCAAAGCTTACTTATATTCCAGAATAATTAATATTTTTTTAAACCTCTTAGAACTTGAAAAAGAGGACAGTTTTGATGACTTAAAAGATGGGGATATCTCCACCACCAAAGAAGCGCTTGCTACATTCATCAAGGAGCTGGAAACCATGAAGCGCCTTGCCAGGCTTAACCAGGTGGCAAATCTGAAGCAGAGCCTTAAAGACTCTGCCATTCACCAATAAATTAAAAATTAATCGATTTCGTTTTTTTTGCAAACTAAGAAATTGAAATGAATGATACTTTAGAATTTTCCGGAGACATACGAATCACTTTTACATTGCTATCCTTTGTTATCCTAGTTGCAGAATATTTCTGGCTCTGCTTAAAAATGTTACCTTACTCTATAAAGTTGCAAAATATGATACAAATTTTATTTCGAGTGAAACCGCTAATTTTTTTACCTTATCAATTTAAAATCACAGAAAATTTTAATTTCATGCCTTATTAGTAAGCAAAGTTCTTGTAAGAAGCTGCACTCCACGATCTAGCCATGGCATTCGAATCGGGACGTGGTTGCAGACATGTGTCGTTGGAGATCTTTTTGCGTAACATCAATGTTTATAGTGCTGTCCGCCGGCCAGGAGACGAGCACCCTGTCCCAACAAATACTCACAACTTCGGCAACCACAAAGGCAATGATTTACCAGAAACCCAAAGGAAAGGATTTTCCACGATATCCTTATGTCGTCTCCATCGGTAAAAACGTCAAAGGATTCTACAAGCACCTCTGTGTGGGCGTGATCCTATCGAATCAGTTCGTGCTCACTGCCGCCCACTGCGTAAAACCGAGCGAGGCCGTGAACAGCAACACGAAAATGTTTATAGTCGGGGGCGACGATTTTATCGGACGTCGGAAACAGACCCGTTTCTCCGTTGTCCGATTGGAGTGGCATCCCCAGTTTAAACCACTCGGGGGCTACGACATTGCCCTGCTGAGGGTCCACCCAAAATTACCACTTGATGGAATCCGATTCCGAAGTATTAACTTCAAGGACAAACCGCAAAAGGATATGGGCGTGAAGGTTTCTATGGTTGGCTGGGGACGGGTGGGCATTGGCAAGGTGAAAAAGATCCAGGAGTTGCCCTTTGAGACGATCGACAATGTTGTTTGTAAGCAGAAGCATCGGTTCATATTCCTCACTAAAGTTGAGATGTGTGCAATGCACTTGAAAGGATCTAAAGGCGCCTGCGACGTAAGTGGATTGAATTCATACCAATTTAGAAAATATCATCGAAAACTAATTTGATATGACTAAACTGAATTCTCTTTTAGGCCTATTGAAAAAAATTTTCCCAAGACTTTTCTAATGATATTGGGACATTCTGGCATGGTTAAATTTCAAAATTTTAAATATCATCATGTTAAAATTATTGTCACTTTAAGATTTATTTTCTCTTGACTTAATAAATTTGTTTTTCAGGGAGATTCGGGAGCTCCGTTAATTGATGTGGCAAAGGAGAAGTTGTATGGCTTACTTTCCTATGGCAAAAAGGCATGCAAACCATTAAAACCCTACGCCTTTACTCGTGTCAGCGAGCACTCGAAATGGATTCAGAAAACTATGAATAAAATGGCGTCTAATGGTATTTACTAGAAGATTAATTATACTATATGTATCTTACATAAACAAATTTAGCAAATATTGTATTTATATTAAAGTATACCCCAACAAGGAGTAAAATATTGTGACCGTTACTGTTTTTTACTTTAACTATTAAAATTAAGGTAAATAGGTAATTTTTATTTCCTGGGATAGGTTATAGGTGGTCTTATAAATATGTTAAATTTTTAAGGCCGATCCATTATTTATTAGGTTTTTAAATTTAAAAGTGAGAAACAGTTAATTCGTGTTTGTTGATGCTAAAGCGTCTAGTGTGAACTCGGTGTTAATCGGCCCACATTTGAATCGATATTTACATTGCTATCGATACGAGCTTTTTGGCCTACAGATGGCGCGGCGACTTGTTCCATCTCTGGACGCTGTTTATCAATAAATCAAAACAAAACGCGAGCAACAATTGTGTATAAATTAAAGCCTTTAACAGCATAATTCTCAATCCGTAAGTGCCCGCTGAAGCAGAAGGTCGCCCTATTGAAATGTGGTCAAAGTTTATTAAAATACTTCGCCCCCCTAGGATCGCTAAAATGCCAGACTCCCCGGCACCGGCAAGCAATTGTGAGGAGGCTCTTATCCAGTTGAAAAACTTTGGATACGCCTTTGACGAAGGTAAGTGATATGGTAAAGCCTAGTGATAGTACCAACATCCTAATGACCTACCCAATCTTCATTCTGCAGCTGGAGTCCTGCGCAAAATCGATCCCGCCACAGGAGAGCCTGGCAAGGAGCTCTTTTCCTACAACGTCAGTGACGATGCAGCCGAAAACGAGAAGCACTACCAAAAGCTGGCCAACGTATGTACCGGAATTCTACATAAAATAGGTTCTTTTAAGAATCAATATTTAGTAATTGTTAAAAATTCTGCATATTCTTTGGCTAACACTTTTTAAAAATAGTTTAAAATATTTTCCCCTATTCTAATAATTCATACAAAGATAATTAATCCAAATGTTCTTATATGTTTTGTATCGTCAATAGCAAATCCCGGAAATTGTCTATGCTCTGTTGGAGAAAAACGGCCTTAGCCGCACGTACATTCCCTTCGACAACCCTCCAGATCGCTCGTCGTTCGTCTTCTCCCAACCGGCAAAGCTGTCGCAGTCCAAGAAGCTTCTAGTCCTCATCCATGGCAGTGGATACGTTAAGGCGGGACAATGGGCCAGAAGGTATGTCTGATCACTAATTAAATTTTATAATATTTGTCAAATTTTTAAGTGAATATTTAAAGTTGAAATCCGCTATAATGCAAAAATGCTGAAAGTTTAGCTTAGTCTGTTATCAGCGTTTCGTTCTAAAGGCCTTTAATGATGCCATTGGGAATTATGAAGCACTTAAGGTCTACATTTTTAATATATTTAACCAGATTTGAACTTATTAATATTCGTTAATAGTTTAATTATAAACAACTCACTGGACCACGGCTCTCAGCTGCCCTATGTGCGACAAGCGCAGAAGCTCGGGTACGATCTGCTTATTACCAATGCCAATGATTGTACAAGATTCTACAATGGAAGAGAAAACCCAATCAAGGGTGTGGAAAGGTCCGTAGAACATATGAAATATGTTTGGAAAAACATTGTATTGCCATCGAACCCGGAAAGTGTTGCTATTGTGGCCCACAGCTACGGCGGCTGTCTCACTTTAGATCTGGTAAGGATTAAAAATCAAAACTGAACAATTTTGTGTATATCATGTACATTTTAATTAATCATTAGGTCGAGCGCTTTGCGGATTTTTTTAAAGAATATGTTTTTGCCATTGCCTTTACCGATGCGGCTATGGGAAGTCCCCAGGCGAAGAACAGGGATTACATGTGCGAAGTCACCTGCGATTGGGTCGCCAGCGACAAACCCTTGGACACTCCTGTCTCACAGTCCAAGAATAGCATCCGAAAGGTGTCTGCTGGTCACACCAAGCATGAGTGGACCTCCTACTCGGCCATCGATTCTGTATTTAAGTTCATTGAGGAAAAATATGAACAGAGGACGAATAGGAAGTGACAGCCTTGAACATGAACTTGTTAAAGAATTTTTGTATTTCCCATTTTTAGAACATGTCTTGAAGATGTGAATATAAATTATATTTTTACCGCCTGCACACATCTGACACTGATCCCTTTTCTCAAAGGACAAACACACACTATCGATTTGCAATGCATAAATCAAGCGAGTGGACGCTGTCCGAATATGTCACTAACACTTATATCAGGGCAATTTAATTTGATTTTCGGCACTTTGGCACATTCCGTGTGAGTTAATCATATTGATGGCTGATGTATTGCCAGCGATAAAACAAAAGTCTCCCGCTTGGCCCATCAGGTCGGTAAAAAACCAGCGTCCGGGACCAAAACAAATTCCCTCAACGACGTCCGGATAAGGAAGGGCTGTCAACTTGGCAGCTGCATCAAATTCCTTGGGGTTGCCTCTACAGACCACTTTCCATGGGCTGTTTACCCCTGCCTGGTGTTTTCTGTGGTGTGTATCGTTTAACTAAGTGCGTCATAAAAAGTGACTGGACTGTCTTGTTCCTGAAATCTATGTAAGTAAGCAGAGGGGAAAAGTATAGTTGTTGAAGAAAATATTTGGAGGACTTCAAAGTTTTTACTACTAGAAAAGTAGTAGATGTTTTTGAATAGTTCTACTCATTTGTTTGAGTGCTAAGTCATCTGAAATCTTTTTTCAGAGCGAAAAGTTAATGCAGTAATGGAAGGCTGTTGATTAATTATGTGGGAACGAACTTAATCCCCTTTGTGCAACTTTAAAGACTTTGCCCCACCTTCAGCCGTACAGTTTTCTTTTAACAGGCTCACAAAAAGTGCAACCAGGATATAAGTGAAAGAGATGGTGAAAGGTACGGAGAAAGAGATGGAGACGTTTGTCTTTAGCCTTAAAACGAACTTAATACCCACAAAGTGAACCAGGAGCCAAACTCAAATACCGAGAACGCTGAGAGTGGGTGGACAGAAGGTGGGATTGAGTCCTGGCAACCCTACAACGTCGCCCCCAGGACCCACCTCCTCGTCGCCCCCAGGACGTGGATGTGGAAGTGGATCCCTCCCCACTCCCGTATACATTATCGCTGTCATGGCCGCAGTCATGGCTTCTGCTCCACCTTAGACATTTTTATATGTATTCAACATCCTTGTTGCCTCGTCCTATGGCAGCTTGCTATCTACACTTTGACTCCACGGGCGCCCTACACACACAGCCGACAAGGATAGCATCATGTGGCTTAGAGCGAGAAGGCAGAGGTTCGTGGCGCCGTCGCCAGCAAAAAGCTTTGCACGAGTTCAGGAATGGGTCATGCGCCTGGAGCCCGTATCTAACATATATAACTCGGAGATATACCCACCGAGATAATACATACATACATTCGACAGGGCAGTAAATAAGCCGAAGTTGCCTATGTAATCGCATTGGTTAAGTAAATAAAAACAAATGTCCCAGCTCTGGTGATATTTCACTTTAAAGTCGAACCCAATTTGCACATAAAATAACCCATACCGTAGGGTCCTCGTGTCCTTAACATCCCACTAAACAATGTCTAGCAATTACTTAAAATAATCCTTTTCCTTGTCGTTATTTGATCAAATCTTAAACGTTCTCGCATCCCATACATGTTTCAAATGGCCAAGGACTTTAACCCCCTAATCCTAAACCCTTTAACTATTGGGTTTCTTGTGCATCCATTGCCTGAAATAAAGTTGCTTAAGATTTTCATTTTAGATTGCATGGGAATTTATTTTGAACTTGGTTTTTGTGGGATTTTCTTTATTTTAAGATTGTGAGATACGGCTTTTGACCCATAAGTTTTGATTTCTTGTAAAAGAGAAATATGTTAAAAAGAAAAATCATGAATTAAAAAAATCTTTCAAGACTTAAAATGTATAATATCATTATGAGCTGACCATACATTCATTACAAGTACACCGTTAATCATATTAATCCCCTCGGTTGTAAATCAAGTTACTTATTTTACGCAATTTCGATCAAGCAAACTAATGAATATCTTCATAAATCAAAACTCAAAATTTTCCTCTTTTTTGTGCGGGTTTTTTTACAGAAAAATTGTGCGCTTGCAATTTCCGTTATAAGGAAATATTATTGTACGTTACTTTATTGCTTGAAAAGTTCAAGCGATGTCATTCAAAAAGCCATAAATAATAATGTTTTCCAATAAATGTTCACATGTGAGTGGGCACACCAGGCGAGTGAGTCGGTGGCTGTGGGCTGAAGCATTCACAGGACGAGGACACACACATGCCAGGATCCCAATCCCATTCGATGGCTCACAGGAATGACGGTCCATCGTTAAGCCACGGGTTCACTTCCCGCAGGATTTTTCCAGACCTACTGTTAAGTCCGGCCCCCCATAGGGTCTCATAACTTACAAGGTCATTTCATCGCACGCAACCATTAAGAATTTTTCCATTTTTTCAGCAAAAATATTCTTGCTTTTTTGGTCGTATAATTTAATACTCGTGTGTGACGAATTTTTATGGCTGACAAATGATTGATGCGATTCTGCCACTTCCTGTAAATATCATTAAAAGTGCCCTTCAAGGCAAAGGGTCCCGCACAGCTCACTCTGCGGAAGTTTAAAGTTTCGTCTCCTTGTTAAGGACAACAATTGCCAGGCCATTGTCAAATGGCAAAGTGCTGAGATGCAGGTTTAACGCAGAAATAATTTCAAATAAGATTAGATAGCATTGTGTCTTCAAGCAATGTCCTTTCGCCGCTGAGGCATTGGTGGGGGTGGCCCAAAAAGAAAAACAAATAATGTTACAAATTGCAGCATTTGCACCCCTTTAGCTGGACGAGTTCAAAAGGGCAGTGGAACAAATTTTATTTTCCCGCTTATTTTGTATTAGAAATATTATATTTTTGATATACCAACTATTTAAGAAAGAATTTTATGATTTTGTGGTACTAAAAGCCTAATATACTATAATATATCTACTTATATTTTCTTGTTTTTTTTTTTAATATAATAATCATTATTTGATGGGTGCATTATTATACAAAAATACAAAAAAAAATACAATAAAATTTAAATTTAAAAGGTTTTATCAATTTTTTATATTTTTAATTATTTAATAAAAATAATTATTATTTTATATCATTAATTAAAGGTATAAAAATATATATTTATTTAAATTTTGAAGAAAATAGTTAAAATAAAAACATTTTAACATTTTTAAAATAAATTTGCTTCACTGTTTGTTACAGGCGGCGGAAAAAAATGTAAAATTCAAACTCTTCCGCCGCCCCGAGAAAACACAAATCACGGGGAAATGCAATAACAAAGGGAACCCTCTGGCCGCCGAGTGTTCAAGTTATTTGCGGTTTATGTCCTTGTTGCTGCTCCTTTATTCATGTCGCTGAGGCGACAAAAAGGACCTTAAAGCCAATAAAACGATTTTTTCGCCTCTATCTATGAATTGTAAATGCCTTGCCGAAAAAGGACAATTGAAGTGGCCGCCGCCGCGTCCGCTGACAGCTTCGCATGGGCTTCGGTCTCAGCTCCTTTCTCGTTCGCGATTTAAGATAATAGTATCATCAACACCACTTCAGCACACCCCAAAGCCCCGCACACCCCGACTTTCAAATGGATTTGTCTGGGTCCGGGGTCCAAGGACTTAGTTGGGCGTAGGCGTTGCTTGGGTCCTGCCCAATGGCTTCGGGATTTGGGTTCGGGCTTCGATGATAACAACTTTGGCGGCTAATTTGCATCTGCCCTTGGGGGGAACTCGCTAAGGAAACTTTAAGCGTTTTTAAGTTCTTCTCCATCGAGTGACAGATTTTTCACGCACATTTAAAAAACATTTAAAAAACCATTAAATGTTTTTTCCACTTTTTTCCACCTTTTTTTTTTTATATTTGTTTGCATCACACCCCTCATTTTTTGGGGAATTCCTTCTTTTTTATTTGTTATTTGGGCTTTTCACAATGTTTCATTGTTATTGTTGTGGTTCCAGTTGCTGCCTTGGCGGTGCTCTCTAATCTTTGCGCCATTTATTTACACTTGACTAACACGCGACTGACATTTGTTTGACTTTCGCTTCTCTCTGTGGAAATTAAAATGCGAAACCCGCTTCACACAAAAAAATATGAAACCTTGGGGAGTACCGAACTTTGAAATACTCTCACAAGTCAACTGGATAAATTAAAAATAATTTAAAATAAATATTCAAAATATTATACAATTTTACAGCAAATATTTTTTTAAAATATACCTTCTATAAAAGATGCACGATATGTTTTTAATACATTTTATATTCTTATAAAAATATAAGTATTTATATTATATATTATTATATATGTTTTTATATATTATCTGCTGACAAAGCTAAACTGAAAAGAATAATACCCAGCTAAATAAAAGTACATAAAAGTTAGTCCCCTTGTGTGACACATTTTCTGTGGGCTTGCCTTTTTGGCTTCTGCCTCATATTTTCCGCTGTACAAAAATTATTCATTTGTGGAAAATTGTGACGTTGGTCGGTCCATGGCCGCAGGCCAAACTGATTAATAAACCAAACGTCAAATGCGCACAATGGCCACGCATCACCGGAGTCAAAGTTTGAGCCGGGGCAAGAGCCACCACTCCGTGGCATCCGGACCAGAATCGGGATGAGAGCGAGGATGAGGATGACTGTTTACCAGGACCATGGCGACCGCAGCTGTCAACTGTGTGTCACCCACAAATGTGGCCGAAAAGGGGACGCTGATATTCATAAAATGAGGCGGAACTTCCTTACAAGTGCAAGTAGGCCTCGAGTCGCATTGTTCTCGACTTGACTTTTAACGGATCCCGGCGACTAGCATTCCTTCTGAGTTCCGTTCGAGGGCGTTCGCAGTGTCATTGTCATCTGCCGGGTCACAGTTGGTTGCCATTTGGCCAGCAAATTATTTGCATATTACAAAAATCCCGAACAATGAAAATTTGATTTTCTTTGTGAGACCTTTTTTTTTAAGGGAATATGGAAAAATATGGCCAGCAGTTCAAGGTCAATATTTGTTTAAAGACCACTTTCTTGACAATAGAGAACATATGGATTTTAGCTTCTTAAAGCAAAAAGGCTTTCCAAAGTATCATTTAGAAAAATATTAAATATATTATATCAAAATTAAGATTCTTATACATACCTAGACTTTAACTTACACATAGTTCTCTTAATTTTCTCAACTATATGATTTTTGTTTGATATCGTAGCCCCACAATTTCCGTGCTCTGATCCCTGGGGGCACCGAATCGAGTTCTGATTTATAAACATGAAGATTTATACCATTACGCCCACATACTCAAGGCGGTCATAAAAATGATAAAAAACTGTGTTTGCTATAGGCTTTTGTTTTGATTTTGACTTGGGAAAACCCTCCACTAATGGGGGCACATTTAATGGTTTTGTTTATGGAGTGTTTAGTGATTTTTTATGCCGAAACAATACAGAAAAAAACGACTTTAGTCCAATATCCTGCAGGCTACTTTACTGGTCAAACAACTGGAAGCCATGACGAATTGCGAACTTCCGTGCGATATGATGAGGCAGAACGATTGAAGGATCATTTATCATTTTTATGGCTACATTTTTTGCGAGGGTAAGAATAGTTCTTAAAGAGTACCAAAGCAAATATTATTCAATATTCCCTGGCCTTCTTTACCCCAATCGCAAATCGAATATTATTCAAAAATGTTGCTCAATTTTCAAATTCAATTTGTCAATCATAAATTTCACGCTCTCTTAAAATAAATTCGCAGGCAATTGAAAAACTTCAAGTGCCTGTGTCAAACAAGGTTTTCCTTTCAATGTGTTGAAACATTTTGGTTTTTTGCCAGAATTTATGGGCAAACTTTTCGGGGTTTGGTCTGTCAGAGTTAAGCATCGGCCTCTGCTCTGACACATGACTTGCATGTCAATGGGCAAAGGACACACACCCCCAATGAACTAAAAAAATAAGGGGAGGGTCCTTGCCGAGAGTCCTGCCTCCCAGACAATGTCGCGTTAAATTTGCACAACTTGACGGAAATTTTGCTACTTGGTCCGCTGCAAATTCTAAACTTCTGTTTCGTTTATTTTAGTTTGCCAACGGGGGGGGTTTCCTCAGCATTTTCCACCCACTCACACCCATCTCACCACATAAATAACAAAATTTAAGGACAAAATATCAATATCCACTTTGCGGCACGCCAACTGCATGCGAATGAGTTTACTTTTCGGCTGGGGAAAAGTGTCTAGATCTGAATTGGACACCGCCTGAGCCAACATTTCGCAATGCAAATTAAATTCTGTTTCTATTTCTTACTTTTGTTCTTCATTTTTTTTTCTTTGTTATTTTTGCATAATTTCAATTCACTCCTGGCGACAACATATTGCAAAGAAGTTGGCATGTTGCAAAATTCGACGCATTTAAGTTGGCTGAATGCAGAAATGTAGCAGCTGAATTTAAATGAATTCTCGGAGAAAGTTTTACAGCTGAAGATTGCTCTTCAAGAATATTTTTCGGTTTTTATTTAGTTTTAAAAAGTTTTTTTGGAAGTATTTTAGAAGTAGCATCTATTTATTTTTTATTATATTTAATTATAAAATGATCTTAACCTTTATATATATTTTTATTTTATTTAAAAATATAATCGACTCCTTGTATATTTAAAATCGCAATATCCGTTTGAACTTTTGTACTTTTTAAGAACTGCAATAAGCTTGCTGACATATACATAAAAACCTTAAAACCATAAAATTTGTATGTCTTTCATTTTTTGAAGCTACGGGCTGGCTGGCTGCCCAGGTCCATAAGCCAAATTTAATTTGTTCTCATATGACATTTACGTTCATATTCAAATAACTTCGTTTGTCATACTCCACTGGCTTTGATGTCCTCTTGAACAGGGGTTGAAGCTTGGTAGCAGAACGGAAGAGGTTTCGCTAGATTAATTTGGGGTCATGCATATAATATAATTTTTTATGGTGGGAGTGTGGATGGAATGGGGGTTCTTTCAAACCGCAATCAAGTGGTATAAAGAAGGTTTTTCATATGAGGAAATTATTTATGGCTGAAAATCTCTTCAATGTGTCTCCAAGTTTAAAGTCCCCAGTGATACAGTGGAAAGTGATTTAATTTATTGCCATCTTTCTGGGAACATGTGTTCGTACAAAGTTTTCCTAATTAGGGGTAATAGATCTTAACTATGAGAGATTCTGTGATGAGGGTGTCGGAAACGTTTTTATGCTGAAAATCTTAAATGAAAAATGTGCGATAACTAATTATTAAAATAATTAATTATATTCACATAAAATTATATTGCATAGGTTCCCTTTTTACTATTAGGTGGTCTTCTGTATGAGGATTTTTCTTTAGAATGAAAAGGACTTTAGGTTCATTTTTATGTTCATGTAAAGGCTCCTCCTTTTTACGGTTCATCCTTAGGATATTAAGAAAGCGCTTTAGGAATCCATCCATATGTTTATTTTCATCTGTTCCTGGGATGATTTCATGAGTAGGGATTTGGCTTACGGATTTTATAGGAACAATTCGCAAAAGCCAGTTCTCAGGCTTTATTTCATTTTTATTGGTGTTAAGGTGATGTCTTCTGGGTTTATCGTGGACGCTATAAAAGTTCCTCTGCTGATTATTCAAATGTGGTTCCTGGAATAAAGTATCCTTATTCCGGGCTGGACATGTTTGAAGATCTTCATGATTTTCTATGAGCCTGTAGTTGTAGCTCAAGCTCATGCTACATAAGAGCACCACAATCGCGAATTGACAGCGCGTTGACATTTTCGCAGTCGAAACTGAACTGTTTTTTTAATACGATCGAAATATTTATATTCAATTATTAAGCCTTGAACTTGAAAGCGGCTAAGTAAACTTGAAGATAACAGCTGGCCACGCTTAAAAGAGTTTCTAGAATTATTTATTTTATTCGCAATATTTACAACTGTGGATATATGAAGAAATACTCTTGTCTGAGGTTGTTTCCCCAATTTTTTCCGTCTCTGCTTGGGACCAGACCACGTAGATGCCATTTGTAGTGGATAGACTGTCTTCCCTCCCACAACCTTTCCCCCGGGGGCATCCCCCTTCCCCGTCCCATTTCCATTCCCAGTGAATCACTGTAAGTGACACGCGTGCCCCTCCACACAATCACCCACCGCGAATTTGTGAATTTCGTTACCTCATGAAACCGAAACTGACACGAATTCGAAAAGCGTTTCGGGGCGAACATTAACACATTTATTTTTCCATTCCGGAGGTTGTCCCCTGTCGCCTTCCCATCAAGTGTGGGCTGAATAATTTTTTAAGTGACTTCTTTTATTTGCATTTAGAAGCGTTTAAAAAAAAGCGTCACCTGGGATTTGTGGGTGCGTTTATGTGAAATATTTGTAGCGATGCTAACAAATTTTAGTTAGTATAACCATTAACCGAAGGTTTTTAGATATAATATCTTTTTTCTTTATTTCTCCCTATTTTCAGGGCCTTTAGGACTACGTTTCCCACTTCTCATAATCAGAGAACTCATCAAAACTATTGGAATCGACCATTTTCAAAGCTAGGTGAGTCGTTTCCATTACCCACTTACTTGGAATTGTTTCGTGTGCATTGAACATGATTTATTATGACACATAAACAACAGCTTAACTTCCGGGTAACTTACACACATGTCGGTAGTGCTACAAAAAATGAAGAAAAATTGCAGAATGCCTGAGATATTGACTAAAAGCCCTGGCAATGGAAGCAACAGCAGCCACATCAATGGCACTTACCTTTTCCGCTTAAACACCCTCAACCTGGGCATAATGGTGACCTCCCTTCCCCGGTCACATTTTCGGGATCCCCGACCAGTGCATTTGAAACAGGTTTGTGCCCGGGTTTCCCTTTCCTGCTCGCCCCCTTCCCCTTTTTTTTTTATTAGCCAGCAACTTGTTCCTTGGCCGTAACGCTGTTTTTTATGCAATAGAATGATGGCAATGGCAACGGAGCTGGGTGTATGTGAATGTGAGTGCTCACCCGTGCGTCCAGTGGTCATCATTTTTCTTGTCCCACTCCCTGCGAGCACCGCCCCTCGTTGTCCTTACACTGAGTAGTTCCATGTCCGAGTCCTCCTTTCTGCTGGCCCTTTACCCGGCCAAAAGGGAAATTTATTGTTTTCGCCAGCAGTTTGAGTCAAATGTCCCGAGTTCCTCAGCCTTCAGGTGCACCGGACAAAGGCCAAAAAGCTGGGGCCGCTGTGGGTTTGCTGGGGTGTCACTTTTGACATTTAAGATGCCGCACAATGGCCTCTCGATGGCGGCTCTAATTTATACGCATCGCCTGCATGTGACACCGCCAACAAGTTTGAGGGCGCATTTGTCGTGCCCAAAAGTTTTTGCCATTTTTTCGCCCTCCCATTGCTATCTATTTGCAATTCCAATGATTTTTACGGCCATCTGAATGGTCCGCCTCCCGAAAAAAAGAGCAGAAAAAACTGTTGCATTGACAAATCTAATAAACAAATGGCAGCCAGACAACCGGACAAACTATGTGCAATTGATCGGCGAAGGCTAAATTGCAAGCACATGTTGTGGTGACGAGGGAAACTTAGTTTGATTTCATTAAATGGATGGGAATGGGTAGCTTCTGGATTTTGGAATCACAGAGTATAAAAAGAGAATCTAAATAAAGTGTGGGGAAAGGTTCCCAAACTATCAAATGTTGAATTAGTTTAAGTAACTCTCATGTAGTAGGGAACTCACTATCTATATTAACTAAGATCACTTTTGATCCTATTCTGACGTACTTATCCTAATCCTAAATAATTTTAGAACTAGTTGCTAATCCTAAAAATTACAAATATATCAATTAAATTGGTATTGTATTTAGTTATTTAGATTTACCTTTTAAAATCTAAATTTTAATTTATTTAATTTCTCGCAGAACTTAAGGAATGAATTTTATATTCTTTTTTTTCCTAGCTGACTTCCCACGTAAATAAACGTTTATGATATCAATTAAGCAGTCAAGCGCCCGCTTTTCACGCGTTCTTCCCCCGAATACGGAAGTCAATTTCCCCTGCCTCGTCTTGGTATCATCTTTATATGGCCTTTTATGATGCCCGGTTGGTGTGGCAGGTTTCTTGGTTAATTGCTGGCTGCACATTGTTCAATTGTTCTGTGGTTCATATGCATCTCGCTCACCGACACTCACTTTGCCTAATTGGGTCGCTCATTATATAAAGGGTTTTGGGGAAGGGACTGGGGCTGTCAACCGAGTTCAGTCTTTGGCAGCATCGTGCAACGCTCCAGTTTCCAGTTTTCCTTCTTCTGGCTTGGATACGTAGACTTTCTTAAACGGTTTAGAAAATTATTTACTCTACTAAGAAAATGTACGAAAAGTATGATGAACATCGAGGTATCCAAAATGTATTTCATACGTATTTCCAACAGTTTTCATAGCAATCTGTACTATATAAGGGTATTTTAGGGTTCGTTCTCATAATTTTGCACTTCTTCGTTTCGTTAGGGCTGTCAAGAAAAGACAACCATTTGACAGCTCCTTCTATGACGCTTAACTGCTTGAGGTTTTTCGGTTAAATGCAGCCCCCTTTCCACTTTCTCCATAAGCCATTAAGGCTAAGTGATTTGTTGTTGTTCCCTGGTTGCGCTTAGCACCTTGCAAATTGCCATCGGAAAGGCTGGGGGAATGGGTTGTGTCTACTTGCCAGGGAACAAACTAATTGTGCGGAAGCGCAGGACATTTTCCTTCGCCTGAAAGAAGAAGAAGAGGTCTGCTCCAGTTTTGGTCCTTTGGGTGCTTTATGAATGTATCCACAATGTAAAGTGTATGTATGTATTTTTGCCCATGCCCAAGTTTGAGGCTCGAGAAGCCAAAGTGTCAAAGTTTATGAAAATTCTGTGCATTCTGCATTGTAGTCGTGGTCGAAAGTTTGCACAAAGTAAGCAAACTTTGCCCACTCAGATACCAAGTTTTCAATGAAAAGTTTCGTGTCTGCCAAGAGTGAGTGTGTCACATGGATATTAAACATTCCATATAAGTATGGACATGGGACATTGGACATATCTGGTCATTGTTGGCAGTCTGACACGCGTGACATTTGCCTGATGAGAGGGAAATCAGAGTCCTGGGTGTGAGGAAAGTGCGACTCTGATCCGAACACGAGCTTGCTGGTTGATGGTTGATAACCGAAGGGTTGTTATGGATTGAATTGTTATAGAGTTTGTCTCGGGAGAGTTAGATTATGGTGAAACCTTTAAAGTATATACATTTCTAGAATTAATTATGGTTTTCTGTGGCGCACTGTGAAATAAATATGATTATAACATAATTTCTAGTCCCTTTTCTGTTCCGTTATTAACCCATCCTTGGCCTCAAATTGCTATGAGGTCGCTTCACCCACCATAAAACTAATTGCCAGTTGTGACCTCAACTAGCGGTTCATGTTCAGAATAACCACCACCACCATCACATCAGCCTCTAAAGTCAAAATGCAAATTCCAAATCTTTTCCGGTTATCCCCCCGACAACTTTTCCTAATCATATGCAAACGTAGGAATTAATCAATGATTTACAAGAACAATACGTGTGCACATGTCGCAGAGTGGGCAGAAGGCCGCGGGGCAGGGCGTTCCGGAGAGTCACTCCCAATGGAAAAGCCAGGACCCAGAAACCGAAGCCAATCTGGATCTGATTCAGAATCAGAATCGGAATCAGAATCACAACACCCGCTTGTTAGAGGTTGCCCAGGCTGGGCCACCCACTGCCCAAGGCTTGGGTTTTTTGGCAGAGACAGGTCAATGGGCGGCCAGGGAAGGGCAGGGACTCGGAATCCCAGGTCCAGTGCAATGAGCAAGAACACAAATAAGGCGTCGGCACTGATCCTTGTCAACCACAACCACCGAACAACAATAATTTCAGGGAACGAGCCAGGGATCCAGATACACACAGACAGCCCAGCATCCCAATATCCCAGCCTGCTAACCCCGCTAATAATTCAATTAGTTGCAAACTCTGGTGGTTGCAGCCACAATAATCCGCACAGAAGTTTCTCTTCTCTGCAGCTTGCAGTGGAATCGGGCCTGTGATTCGGGTTCGGTTCAATAATCAAAATGCCGCCGGCCAAAAGTCGCAGCAGTGCATAAATTTGCCAGGCTGCAGAAAGTGTAAATGTGCTCGAACCGATATGGAGTGGGTATTTTCGGACCTGGAACTTGGTATTGGAAATGGAAATGCCGAGGTGGTTGCGCCTGGCATGGGGTCCTCCGATTTGGGACAATGTGTTGTGTGTGCTTTATATAATTGCTCTCGGCTTATTGTGCAATAAATACAATTGAAATGGACCACAGAGAGCCAGCCAAATGTGCGAATTAAACCAATCCATAAACAGATCGAAAAGAGTTTCTTTTAAATGTAATCAACAAATTCTGTAAATTGAGCTCTAAATATTTTTTAAATTTTTTTCTGGTAAAACCGATTTTGAATAGCCAAATCCCATAATCCACAGCGCAAACTCATCTTCTAAGATAAATTCCTGCATCTTGTCCCAACCTTTTGGTAAACAGTTTACCCGCCACTAAACAACATGGCAAATCCCCAAGTTAAAGGCGAGTAATTGTGATATAAATAAAAGTGGAGATGGCAAGGCCGGGTAGAATCAACATATCAAGATACAAGGCGAAGAGCATGTTGCCGCTTGTACGACATCGCAGGGGGCGTGGCAGGGAGGCAGGGGCGGGCAGTTGGCACATGTAAATTGTGAAATTGTAAATAATCGTAAATAACGCAAATATCGCCCCGAACCGGAGTTTCGGCGACAAAAGGTAAGCCAAGATTTGCCCAGGCTGATTCGAGGTGGATCCGCTGGGTGTGAGTTATTTATCTACTCACACTTGGTGTAATCCCATAATCCAAGCAAATCAGTAGCTGGGAAATGACTGAGCTGCCGCGGGCTGTTCCACCAAGCGCTCGATTCCTTCCCCAGTCAGAAGCTTGTAGTCGTTAGACTCTAACAGATTTATAGGGCAGCACACTACACCACTCCGTGGAATCCACAGCCAGCTCCACTCGACTCTGCAGCATGCAAAGTGAATTTATTGAGTTAAAATGCAAATTTACCAACCATCAGCGCAGGAGGCGGTGGGTGAAATGGGGCGGAGTGGGCGCTGGGGAAAATAAAAAACGATTTAGCAAAGATTTTCAGCATAACACGATGCGTATTTCAGTTTCTTCCTCTCTGACAGATTGCCCTCTGAAGTAAACTGAAGGTGGGGAGGCGAAGTCGCAGTCGACTGACGAAGGCGTACTATTTATTTAAGCTGTCTGTACAAGTGTCTCGGCAATTTGTTAAAGATTAAATGCCATCTTATGTGCTGACAATTTGTTATTCTTGGGTGTGATGGGGGGATTTTATAATTTGCAGAGAAGTTCTTTGGATAGAAAATGAATAAAGGATAATAATAGGGTTTCAGGGAATAAGAAGTAGCGATCTAAAAATCATACCAACTTATGCTTTCAATTAATGACCATATAAGAGAGATACAATGAGTAAAGTTTAATATGTCTGCATCAGTTTAAACAAAGTCAGGCCAGGTAACCCTGCTTCACCTTCATCTGACCCCAAACCCTGTGCCAAAGTGTAGACTTTCCTGGCGGACAGGAAAACCAACGAAATAATTCAAACCGAGGCGCGCTTATCTCACGCTTTATCCTCGAACAACTGGGAAAACTTTACACTTTCGTGGGGCAAACACGAGCGAAATAAACAGCAAGCGAAAGAGCAGCATGCGAGTTGTTTAGTGGCAAAGTAACCTTTATTTGTTTTGTGGCAAGCAACCTTCTCTCAAGGATATCCGCCGCTGATAAGCCAAGCGCCAAAAAAGCCATTAAAAATCCCTTTTGTCTTTAGCTCCATTCCAGGGAAAAGGGATGAATGGGATGTGGCTAAAACGATGTAAACAAGTGCTATGAATGTGGCCAAGAAATTAAGCGTGTCAACATCGTGGTCGCGGCTTGCCAAAAATGCCGAACTTTGTTTGGCCGCATAATGTATGTGTGGCGGGTAATAAAGCAGAAGCCGCAAATTATAATTTTAACCTTTTTGGCGCCCGAGCAGGGACCTTGGCAGTGGGATCAGAAGTGGGTGGCTATGTCACACACGGCTACGTGGGTGTGTAACCACGATAAGCGGCCTTGTCCCACGTCCTCGGTTTTCTAATAGAATTAAAATCCGAGAACGGAAGTGCTCCCAGCCAAAGGTCGTGCTGGCTTTTTAATGGTTACCGCTCAACCCTCGTCCTCTGGCCCCTTTTTTGGCACTCCCCATATGAGTGAAAATAATAATAACAGTAATTTGAATGCTCAACTAGAGGCGTAAAGGTTGAAAATTCATATGCAAATGATTCGGAAACATTTCCGGAGAGGTTTTTCGGTGCGGGGGTGGTGGAGAACCTGAGAGCCCTTTTAATTGTTCGCATGGCGAGCTGTTGGCCGTAAATTGAAAATAAACCATTAAGCATCTTTACTACTGCCAAAAATAATATTTCAGGATTAGTCACAACCCGTTCACCCCCCTTCTCGCTTTAACACATTGCGCCAAGGTTAATTACGACACTCTACCAGGTCGCTGTAGCCAGCAGATAACGTAATCGCTTTTGCAACTGTGTTCGGAGTTTGTGGCTTCCTAAAAAATAAAAGAGGAAAATGGGACAGAATTCATTGATTAAATTTTTATTGCATTAGATTTGAAAGGGTTCTTCAAATAAAACAAATATATTATAAAATCCCAGCGATAATCGAGACTGTCAGTGGAACAAGTTCCCAAGTGGACTCAGAGTGGATTATGAGAAGGATGGATTACCCATTTAGTTAAATAGATTTGGTTTTAAGATGAGTATATTAAACAGTTTATATCCTCTTATAATCGCTGTTACCTAAAATGAGACCAACAGCAACAAACGAAAATGTAAGCAATAGAAATAGCAACACCAACGTTAAACAACGCCCACAACTTCTCGCCACTTTGTTGTTCACTCATTAGCACCTTCTTTGACTTGTAAACATTTTGGAGCAAGCTCAATCAAATTAAATGCAAATTTTGCAACTTTCGAATGGTACGCAATCAGTTGCGACACCCACGCAAAAAAACAAACAGAGCCAGTTGCAACAGCAACATCGGTTGCAGCTACAGCAGCAACATTCGGTCTCTGGCTCTTTCGACTGCCAACAATCAGCGACCACATTTTCACCAGGCCAATGACAACTGAGATCTATCCTCTGTCTAGTGCCATCCCATCTAAACTTTTCCTCCCAACCTTTTTCTGTTAGAATGATTTTCGCTAGCACCGCAAATTGTTGTCAGAAGCATTCTTTGAATGAAACCAACAATCCAGCAAACCAACAAATAACCAGACAAAATATGGGGACAGACATTCGCTGCCGCAAATAAAAAAAGTTAGAGGACAGAGTTATAAAAAGCAAATCTGAAATGGTCGCACGATATGGGTAAAAAAGTGTTTGCAGTTATGCGGTTGCTACTGCTGTCGCAACTGCTAATGAAATGTGGCGCCAAAGTAATTGAAAACGAATTTCTTTTTAAATGAAATAGAGCTTTGATTTTATTTGGATGAGGATAAGCCAAATGTCTTCTGAAACTCCCTCTTAAATGAATAGTCAAAATCAAATTGCTTCTTTTGACATTCTAGCAAAATTAATGGCTTGATCCCACACCTATAACGCAAATAAAGTGTCCACTAATTAATCCGACAGTGTCTCCCTTGGAACACAAATTTAAATAATATCAATGACTCGTGAACAGAAACCGCACAAAGAGCAAAAATTATTCACGCTACATAATTAAGACAAGACGCTGCCAAAAGCGAGCGGGGGGTAAAGGGTTGTGTCCTGGCAACCTCAAAGTAACCGCAGACCATCCTCCACCCACCATCCACCACCCCCACCCATAACTCCTTCTCCAGCTGTCTGTCTACAAAGTGTTGTCATTTGTTTTACAGAGTTGGATTTAATTACACACAATTACCGGGTTTCACAGTGCGATCCATTTACCCGACTTACGCGGCTTGGAAATCGATGTCGAAGGCCCGGGCAACAGGTAAGCCTCCCCCATTTCCCAGGCCATCCACTAAAATTGGACTCCCGCTTATTAACGCCATCATCTGTGTGCGGACTGTTCCAACGAATTTTATGCAAATTGTAAGCGGAAACTCTTTCAAAGAGCGCTAAGCCGAGGTACAAGGAAAATGGCAGGGAATGCTGCCATCGTAAAACAAAACCGTTCCCTTGGGTGTGGGTGCTTCTATTTGGCAACTCTTCCCGGCTGTTTCGCGTTAGTTGAGTTATTATTATTGTAAATTAATTTCTGTTCATTTGATTTTATAATGTCACAAAGTTTGCAGTCGCGCAGCTGCGACGAAGTGCTTTTATTTGGGGAGAGGGATGTTGGAATAATCCGAGTGTTGAAAAAATAATCTGTAGTATAATGATATAAAACAATATTACAGCAAAAGATCAAAACCTCTAGGGAAATAAAGGGTTTGTAGTTACCAATTTTATAATTACTTGGCGGAATAAAAACTCGTCTAAATTGTATAGTACTGAAAACTTTCCATATACTTACATTTTGGACGAAAATAAATTGTTTTCTCTATTTTTTTATTATTTTTAAATGAAAATAAAATATTGAAAAATTCCTTTCTTACAATAACCAATTACTTTATCAAACTGAAAAGGCCTAACACATGTGACAACTCACTTAGGGAAGCAGCCCCAGATCCATTACATCCCTACATATGCGCACAGGACAGCGGTAAATAATCCTTTTTGAAATGGCGCACAAAACCAAATTAATTAATGTGCCACACGGCCGGAATTTATGGCTAGAATAGACACCGACCCAGTGGTACGGGGCACACAGATGTTACAGGTGATTGTGTCGGGGGATGGGACGTGCCACATAGAGGGGGATGCTGACTCGTTGAGCTCATAATTACAGCCACACAGAGCCACAGGACTACACATTGATGAGCTGGAAACTTTTAGCATGGGCCAAATGTTTTTGCATATTTTAGTTGGTAAGTTATGGCCCGGAGTTGGCTTCTAATTGAAAGTACACACAGCTATCTGGTCGAGGGAAAATGAGTGGGGAGTTGCGCCATTATGAACTCGAACTCATTGATTCTGCAGCGATAAAAGTGTGGAAATTTTCAAAATGAAAATGTTTATTATTATCATTTGCGCACACGGGCTCCTGTCGACCGAGATGACAAAGCATAATAAATTGCCCGATTTGGCTCCGGTCTGGCCTGGCTTTTGCTCCCTTTCTCGGTTTCATGGCCACAGTGCAGTGTTTTAATGAATTTTTAATTAGTAGCAATTAATATGGTAATTTGTTCAAGTTCCAATCGCTGAGTGCCTTGAATACGACTGGGCCATTTGGATTTTCGCGATTTTATTTGGAGCTCTATATAATTGTCTAGTTGTTTTAAAAACTTAATAGTTAGCTATAAAGTATATTAGACTCTGAAGATGAATGTTTGTATTTTTATACCAGTTACTTATAGAGTAAAAAGACATTTTGATTGGTTTAATAATACCTACCGAAGTGTAGAAGAATTTTTTTAATCGCACCACTCAGTAAAAAGTTATAAGAAAATATTGAATTGTCCGATGGCGCCACTTTCAAGCGACTGCTTGGTTTTCCCTGCTTGCGACTGCTTGCTTTAGTTGAGTAACGGGTAACTGCACATTCTCTCTGTTTAAAAAGATCTTAGAATTATCCTAAGTCACAGCAGCATTTGAATTCCTGTCAGATAAGGCTGGAAACAGTTTACACATTTGTCATAACTCAAAGTAAAGACGTCACGTCTACACCGACCTGTTACAGTTCTTAACTGAAAACTTGTATATATTTATACTGCTTTTTCACCCCCTAATCACAATGAAGCGCGTCCATGTGGACAACTATGCGCCAAAGTACTACAGTGGCAAGTGGTCGTGGGACTCGGAGAAGGATTGTCTCCACTTCCAGGCGCACAATGATCTGGAGCACGCTCGGGAGCGTTACATAACCACCAACGGGTACAAGTTCCTGCGCACTATAGACCAGGAGGAAGAGCTCATCTACCGGCAGGAGTACGTGCGACCCAGAAGCAACCATAGTGACGTGATTGTAATCTCGGACATAAAGAATCTGGTGCTCTACCTAATGCCTTCGGAGTTTCTGTCGTACAGGTTCGTTGAGTTCATGCACGAGTCGGAGGTTCTCTATGTCATTCACGCCCTGATCATATACTTTGAGTACTACTTGCGCCTGGTTGAGTTCGTCCTGATTCGGCGTGATGAACTTTCGGGCCAGAAGGGTCAAGTTCAGAGCGAGCAGACCAATGATATGAAGCGAACCCTGTCGGTTTACCTCAGTCAGTACCGAATGCTCGTGGCCCGTAATTACTCCGTCATCATCGGGGGGCAGGGCAACATGGCCAAGTTCTATCACATGAAGCCCATTTCCAATATTTCAGCCACCATCCACGACAAGTACTTTCACGAACAATTCTTGGCTGTGGCCATCCAAATAGTCTGGATCTGCATGCATCGCAGGGCGTACTATGTCATTGAGATGGAGATGAATCGTCTCTTCCGCTCGGAATACTTCGTTTCCGCCCATCCTGAGTACCTCACCTTTACGGAAGCCGAGCGTAGTCTTCTCTATGGCCGAAACAAGAAGAACACCAATTACCGCATTCAGGAATCGCCACTGATCCAGGAGCTGAAAAACGTTCCAGTGGAGGATCTACCCATTCTGTGGATAGGGCTGCGCAAGTACAGGGGTACCGATATCCGCATTGCCACGATGGAGTTGGAGTACATTGCGCCTCGATCACAGCTGCGTCTGGTTGAGATATCCCATGGCATCCTCGGACATACGAAGAATCTCTACAACACTCTTCTGAGCCTTGATTGGCCCGCTGTCCGCTTTATGAACTTTTCGGAACAGTACGATCCCTTTCATATTGTCAGGCGTCCCCATCTGGACATTCCCAAGATCGGTGAACTGGAATTGCGGAAGATGTGCGAGACCTATGAGCACTTCTACGAACTTAGTGGCTTCTTCGAGCCATCCACCCACCATGAGATTTGCAAGTGGGTCAAACGAGACATGACCATAAAGTTCTATCGCTCGGGAGGTCTGCTCACAAATGTTATATCGCGATGTGAAAAGGAGCTGGCGACCACCACTTCAGGTCCCAGGGTCGACCAGATCATCTCTAATTACTTTAAGATTATGTCCAAAATACGTAAGGACGAAAGGGATAAGGATAATATTAGCCTTTCAACACCAAGTATTGCATCACGCTTTAGTTTGCGTAAGTCGCACACAAAAAATGCACAAGGTTAAAGATTATTTATTTAATTCTTTAATCTTAATTATATTTTTATAAATTTACATTTTTTCAAAATCAAAAAAAATGTGCTAGCATTAAGAATTTGATATTTTCTAAAATGCTGATCTGCTGTTTCTAAGAAATTTGGCAATTCTTATTTAAAACAAAATTTAAAAAAAAAATGTGTTCCTCTAAAATATTTTACCAAAAGTTTAAAATATAACAAAAAATGTAATGAAGTTGAGTTGTTTATTTTGTTCATCACATAGAGTAATTACTTTATACATATTTACGGTGATATTTACTGGCTTGTCTTGATGTCTATATGTCTTTGCTGATGGTCTTAATGAATTTCTTGATTAGCAATAATCTCAACTTAATCTTAACCATTTATTTACACTCATTCCCCGAACGGGGAATACAAGTGCGCCCCCAAACAAGTCCATCAAGGGCAGCCAAAGGAGTACCGAGTCTTGTATTCAGCCAGCAGATTAATTGCATTAATTAATCGCCTAAAAAGGAACACAAAAAATGGATGGCAAGTACTAAAGTAAACAGATCTCCAGACGGGCTCGCAATGATTCTTGGATAGCAGATGATGATGATGGGAAGCAAGTGGATTTCCGGTTTTCATTAAGCCCAGAACTGTCGAAATCGCTCTGTCCGCAATGCAAAACATTCTTTGATATGGCTACAGAATTATTTGTTTACCCAGCTACCCAGAGTCCAGCCAGCAAATGCGGAGAACCGAAGCGCAATTTCATAATTAACATTGGGCTGCGCAATGATTGTAATGGAACTGGAAAACTGACCGTGCTCAGTCAGCCGAAATGGCATGAAAATTCGTCGCTTTCCCTGCGACTTTTGATTGATCATTCCCAGCGGGCGAGCCGCTGCCTTGCCGCCACCCGTCGAACTTGTAATGTATCCTGTAATCGAGTGTAATCCTGTAAGACCTGCACAAAAGTCGCCCAGCTGGAGGTCGTTCCTTTGTTCGCTTATCCTCGCTTTTCCCCTCCAAAAACGGACTCATAATCATCATCAACGTCTCGGTGAGTGTTCACATTGTGCAGATGGGTATTAGCTTTTGACGGTTTTATTGGTCAATTGAAGAAGCTTCGGCTATTCGCATTGACTGCGGCTGCGGCTATAACTGAAGTAATTATATTGCCATTGTGGTGCTTTTTGATTGAACTTTTCATCACATTTTGGAAGTACTAATTAAATACCCTTTATATTTGTAAAATTTTAACTAATATTATAAACATTATACAATTACGCCTTCCTTAAATTTTAAAATACTTTACATTTTCTAAAAAATTAATTTTTATTACAAATAAAAATTTGCTTTTTATTTTTTTAAGGATGATAAGAATATAGTTCAAAACTTAGATAAAGCAGTAAAAGCATACAAAAGTATCGAAGTTCTTAATTTTGAGTACCAAGTTTTACCTACTTATCCGTTGACATTAGAAGTCATCAAGTCCCGTACCATTCAACGCTATCTGCCAGTTCTTGAACACTGTCCCCTTGCCGTCAAGAGTCGTCTGTCCCATGAGTCGAAAAAATCAAAATCAAATGCCATAGCAAAGTGGATTTTCCACCCTTTTTATTAGCAATTCCTCACCGACCAGGCGCATACGCGTCGGTGGTGCGGCCTGCTCTACACAGGGTGGGTGGGGGTGGGTTTTACGAGGATTGGGTTTGGGTTCGGGCTCTGCGGTAATCCCACAATGAGCTACCATAATAGATGGCAAGCAAATTGAAGAGCTTTGTGGCCTGGTTGCGGTTGTCACCGTGGGTTCGGCTTGGCTTTTTGGGTGGGTTGCGGAATTGACTTGTGTGTTGCGTTTAACATTTGCGGTTTCGCACTTTTGCAACAATCCGAACGCGACGACGCGACGGTTGACGTGGTCGTGTGTCGTCAACATCGACGGGGGAGATCCTGGGCCATCCGTCCGGGTTTTCGGTGTCCTGCCCATTGATTGTACGCAACAGGGTGGAAAGTTGAAGTGCATCCGGGAGTGGTCAGCTGCGTCTGTTGTTTGCTCCTCACCCAAGTTTTCCAGGGGAAAAGCGGAGAGATGTTCTGTCATTATGCGAATTATGAGTGGGATAAAAGGCATTAAACAGTTCATTTTTTCATCACTTTTAGTGGGTGGATTTTAGGCTAATTGCAAAAGGGGGACGCAGGTGTATTTGTAATTTGTAAATGAGGATTTTTAAGGATGTTGTATAGTTTAGTTTTTCCTTTTTGTTCGGCCCAAAAGTATGCCACATGAATTTGATGATTTTTTCAGAACTTTCTGCTCCTATCCCATCCCATTCGAAACCCATTTCTAGCTTATCAGTTCTTCATGCTTGACATATTTCAACATGCATACGTATATATGAATTATCGGAAGTTCTTTTTTGTACATGTCAAATTTTGTGACATTTTTTGGAATTTCAATTTTGACAGTTGATGAGCTGTGTAACACGGGGAGCGTTGGAGGAAAGGGGATGAGCTCTGGGGAGTCACCTGAATTTACGGGGCAGCTTTAAGCTGCGGAACATACGATGAATGTACATCTGATGCCTCTTCCCGGCTGATGTAATTAAATTTGTGCCTGTGACAATTTCATTTGCCCCTCCCCCGCTCCCTTAAGTCATGACCAACCCTTTTGCTGTTCGAAAAACCCCCACTACCTTTTATGTTTTACATTTTTTTTGGTTCGCTTTTGCCAAGAGGTTGAGTGTTGTTACATTATCATCGACATCGGAAAGGGCGGGCCCAGCTTTCGAGTGCGTGTCCTGCGAATCTCCCGACTCCTGCACATCTCCGCGGCAACTGCTCTGTAGTCATATTATGTGTCATTTGCTCTGGAAGTGGTTTGAAATGTGCTCCTCTGCTGCTTTTAAGTGATTTAATGGATTTTGCATACATGAGCAGCCCGGCAAGTTGTTAATTGCTGGAGGCGACTTCAATTAGTGCCATAGCGATGATACGGCAAATGTCGCCATGTCGCATGTCGAGGGTCCTGCAAAACGCATTCAGCCGGAAGTGACTTTCTGG
Organism: Drosophila mimetica; assembly: GCA_037075245.1. Classification (NCBI taxonomy): domain Eukaryota; kingdom Metazoa; phylum Arthropoda; class Insecta; order Diptera; family Drosophilidae; genus Drosophila; species Drosophila mimetica. The sequence goes on from JBAMCH010000023.1 coordinate 14,277,167, forward strand.
CGAGCTTAAAACTTAAAAAGTGCATTTTAATGGCTAGATGAATACCGAATATGAATAAGTTTTTGTATCATAAAAAGTATGATTCGCCTTTTTAAAGATTTTATTGAAAAATCGGTCGAAGCTCATCATTCATGACAAAATTAATCCCTTTCAGCTGTGCATTTTGTTTTTTCTTTTTCGGGCAAATCGTTTAATTAAAGAATAACAAAAGTCTGGCAAATCGACAATTGGCAGCCAGGGAATCATTCCATCAAACTGTCAATAACCAATTCATTTGCAAATGCGTTTCTCCTTAGGGGGAGACCCACAAAAGCGAGTTGAGATAAAGAAAAAAGGTAAGCGAAGAAATGTCTCCGCAATTGTAGGCGAGTCGGTCGGTGTCATTGTTTGTCAAAAAGCTATTTGCAAGTGTATCGAATTTCGAGTGGAAAAGTTTTTCGAAAAGGACTACGAAGTGAAGATAAACGGGAATTGGTTATGCTCTTTAGATTTGGTTTTCACATAATATTTATATTGATTTTTTAATATGTATAAAATTTATTATAGATTTTTAAATAAAAATTAATTTTAATAATTGGCATTGAAGGTACTGTTTCTACAGAACCAATTAAATTTTTACAAAGGAAGATGGTATGTTAAGACTTAAGGGATTGTCCTAATTATTTTAAAAAATATATTCCCTATAAAATCTCTAATATCTCTTTATGTACTTGAACAAAAGATTGGAAATACACCAATTATCATTTAGAAATATAGTAATATTTCTAGCTTTATATGAGGATTTTTATATCTCTAGCTTGCATGAAAATTCCGCCCAAGTAAGAGCATTCAATTTCCGGGGACTCTTCTTTTTAACCAGCTCCCGTGGGATGCCCGGCTGTCGATGCGATTTACCGGGGTGAAGGTGGCGCCTCGTATTCCTCGACAGTGGCAACCTATCGTAGTATCGTAGCGCCCCCATCTAACCGAAGAGCCCTGACATTTGCGCCTCCTCACTTCATGCACAATCAGCGACTCGATTTAATGGAAAAAATGAATTTCACTCTTCTGCGCCGGCTCGCTCTGCGGTTCCGTTCAGCCATTGTCATTGTTGCAGGGACAAAAGAGCGACGGCGAACGAGTGAAACGAATGTGTTTGAATGCCAACCAAAATAGAGGAAAAACGATGGCTCGGTTTGGCTATAAGGAGAGCGTTTAATGAACACTTCCCTCCGGTTTCATTGGCAATGGGAATCCCCTTTCCCGCACAACAAATCGAAAAATCGTAATTGAAGCTATGCCAATGTAAAACTTTTTACTAGAAAAACGACTAGAAAAAAGAGTGTCAATGAATTTGTGGCTGTCAAGAGCGTTTGCCTTGATTAATTGTGGTTTGAGGTTTTGTGTACAACATATGCGGTGAGAGGAAACAGTTTAGATATCCGCTGCGCCAACACTTGATTTAAATTTAAAATTCTCCAGTCAGCAGAGTGTGGCGAAAAAATTGCCAACATTTTTTTTTGTGTCGAATTTCGGAGCACAATGCAAGCGCGATAAGCAGAGTGAAGCGTATAGGAAATTAAATTTTTTCCAATCAAAAACATTTCAATGGCAGTTCACACTCTCAGTTCGCTGGGGGAGGGAGGTGGAAAATCTGGTGAAAAGTGGGAGTTGGGATGGGAAACAGAGATGTGCAATCAGCATTCTCGTTGGCCCGGAGTTCGGGATTTATTTGTTGGCAATTGTGTCAATAAACTGGCAAAAATGAATGGCCAACATATATAGCAAGATGGCCAAAAATGATAGGCGAAAATCAAATTTAATAAAATCTTTCAATTGGAAAAGTTAATAGTTAAAAAATGGCTACCTGATTTTATTTCAGGGGAAATGTCTTTAGTTCTAAACCAAACTTCTCAACTTTCTTTTAATACAGTCATTTTCCATCGTTTATATATTTTTTTGCCCCCGTTCAAGGGTGCGTACAGTGAGGGCGATGGGAAAAACAATAACATTAAATCACTTAAAGTGTCAACATAGCCCTGGTCAATGTACCAAGTGCAAGTCCAGATGGCATCATTCATTATCATAATCTGCAACATCATAAAGCAATTTGGCCCCTCTGCAATGAGTTTGTTTTGCGTCTCGCCACGGATGTGTGGCTGGTGGCTGGTGGCTCTTGGAAATCTTAATTACCGGCCCCCTCTGTTTGGACCAGAACTTGACCTCGACCAGGACGACGAGTGTGGAGTGTTAAGAGCTGTCCCTCAGCTGACCATAATGGGGGTTAATTGGTCTGTGGTGCGCGACACGCATACATCTTGGTAATTAACAAGTGGAGCGAGTGAAAGAGCCATATGGACAGGCTTTCTAGGAGGGGACCACCACTTACTTTCACTCTTCCCCACAAGATATTAACGCTATATCTTCGAGTGCATTTCAAAATTAATATACGGGGCGTTGCCTCAATATTAATTTCGCATGCTTTCTCTACAAACATTTCTCCCCACTGGCAATTATAGAGCCATGTCATTGGACTTTCTTCAACTAGCGCAATTTATGGTTTCATTATGTTAATTATTGGCAATTGCTGGCTATTGCGCCCTTAAATGAGAAATGCGATAACCTCTATGCACTTTCTTAATTTAGAGAAAGGTTTCTAGGAAGGGAGGGAGATACTGTAAAATAGAACCAGAACCACAAAAGCCTGGCCAACAATGGGGACCAGAGACCCATTAGGCGCTTCTATCCACCTGCCAACGAAATATTTCATATCCCAAACTGAAACTCATTGTTGTGCCAGCTCAAAAATCGAGAAAAATCAGCTGAAAACCCACTTTGAACAATGCAACAAAGTGCATGTAGGATAATGGACAGGGAATGCATACATAATGAATGGACTTTCCTCGCTGACGTGCAGAACCCAACACTCCTGAATTAAAGAGAAATTTAAACTGGCATAAGGGAAATTTTAGAAATCTCTGCCATCATTAATCAAGTTGCGTCAGCGTCACATTCCTGGACACATTCACTCCCCCGGATTTTCATTAGCCAACTGTCAGCCGTCAAATGCTGTTAACGATTCCCCTGATCCCGATCCCAATTCCTGATTCCTGATTCCTGATTTCAGATTCCTCCTCCCGCTGGGTGGGCGTTGGAGTGTCCTTTCCTTAGGGTGCTTCACTTGTTGGTTGTTGTTGGCTTGGCCCGAATTGTTATTTGGACAAATTGTTTTTCGTTATCCAGCCAACGATTAATGATGTGGTCAGTCCTTACGAAAAGGGGGAGTTTAACCATAAACCGCATCGGTTGTCTAGCAAATTTATAGGGGTTTCCGCAATTAAATCTGTACTAATTACCAACAATAAGACAATTAAGAAAATATGCCGTGAATCTTGTGGCTGCTCGAGTTAAGGAACTTGTAAAAATAGCAAGAAAAATCCCCCGAAGGAAAAGGGTTAATGTAAATTAGGGGAAAACATTTTATGGGGTTCGACAGGATGATAGCGTAAAACAATTATACTTCTTTGATGTAGATAAAAGGGGTCCTGCATCCTGAAAATATTGTATTTTTAAGTTACGTTTCCATTTAATTAGGTTAAGTTATACTAAAAAGTTATAGAAATGTCTTCAGTTTATTAAGCACCATACATAATAGCGAGTTAAAGCTCAATAAAACTGTCTTTCTATCCGACAACCTTTGTAATTTGTTCCTGCCTGGCATAGAAATCCTTGTCGGTCTCGTAAATAAGGAAGCTCAGACGGGTATTTCGGGATTTGATGGGTGCCCTCGAATTCTCCAGAGCGGCTGCCAGGTGCTCATTGGCATTCAGCTCGCCCATCAGGTCCATCATCATCGCGTATGAGATGCGCAGCACCCAGGATCCCTCATCCAGCCACGTTGTGGTAATATCTTCGTTTTCGATCAGATCCTGATCATTACCTGAGAACAGATACTTCAGGCGACAGCCGCGAAAGCCACGTAACTGCACATACTGAACTGATTTCGTGGGAGATTCAGCTTTTGGTTTCTTTATCTTTTTTGGTGAATCTATGGAGTCATCGCCTGTTGGCGGATTAATGCTGCTGCTGCTCGTATCACTCAGGTGCATCTCGAAGTCACTCTCGCTGCTCGTGTCGGTTTCCATGGTTAGATTAATCACATCCGATTTCGGGTCCAGGTCGGAAGTGTCCAGTTCGGAGCGCAGGAAGTGCAGCTGTTTGGTGTACACGTGCAACTGCAGGTACTGCAGCTGACCATCCGGACGTATGGCCTTGAGGAAAAGTCGGGTCTTTTCCGGACTTAACGGCTCGGCGTCGTGCAGCATGCGGATCATCACTTGGGTGGGCGTGACGTGGCCAAAGATCTCCTCGAACTCGAATGGCGCAGAGGCGTTCCTCAGTCGCAGGGCATCCGCGTAGAGCTGCACGGCCACATCCCTGCCCAGATATTCGCCCACGCACTGCTTGCAGCGAGCGCACTCAATGTTGCGACGACCCTCGATGGTGGTGACCCCGGTGCCCAGCAACTCAGTGCTGATCACCAGGTAGTTGAGGCCAAAGAAGAGCTCCTCCTCCATGGGATACACGGGCACCCGGTTGCGGCCACAGAAGTAGTTCTGCGGCTTCATGGTCGTCATGGCCACCTCCTGGATGCGATGGTACTGCCTCTGCTCAATAACCACGTTCGCACAGTTGCTGCAGTGAAGCGAGCACAGGTTGAATGGGGTAATACGCATTGGCAGCTCCCCCTGCTCCACGTCAATGGTGCGGTGGTCCAGAGTCCGATGTCGAATCCTCTCGAGGGCGAGGCCAAAGACCACGTTGTTGCCCTTCATTTCCGCAAGGCCGTATGGTACCTCGCCGTCATCTGTCTTGGTGGCAATCACGAAGAAATCGTTCACCATGATGCGGTACTCCAGGTTCTGTTCGCTCCAGGAGAAACCATTGGCACTGACCTCTAACTTCTCGCTGGGACTTTCCACCAGGACGGGCTGGAACAGATTCATCGACCTGAGCAGCAGGACATTCATATAGTTGCTGCTGCGCGTGTAGGAGATGATAACTTGGTCCACTGGCATTGTCTCGATTTAGCTTCGGTATGGCTACAGTTTTAAATACTTTTTAATTGGTTAGATTAACAAGTCTATTTTTCGCGTGAAAAATTGTGCTCTCTGAAGTGTCAGGGAAAAGTCGATAGCTGCAATATTGGATATCGATTAAAATAGGGTTGCAAAACATTATCTATCAACACACCTTCCTCTTATTTTAAAATTACATTTAAAATAAGGGGTATTCACCTGACCTTCTTTCGATTAAAAGTTAATCATCTTTTTTATATTCTCTTTGCAGAATTATCCCGTAAAATTGTCCATCTCATTCGATTTTGCCACATGAGCAGATTTTGAGTCCTTTGAAGTTGCGCTAAGTGAACATTCAGATTACCCAAATTGTCCTGCTCTCGGTGCTGCCCACCTTTTAAAGCTCTTTATCGGGGCTTAACTGGGAAAAGTCCCAGTTTTGTTTTTTGATTTCCCGCCGAGTGGGTGGTTGGGTTCTGTGGAGTATCGTTTTTGGCGGAGAGACCCTTTGGCTCTTTTGGACAGCAGATAAAGCGAACGCGTTGCTTTGCGGCCGGAAAAAAGTTTTGCGTCATAATAAATAATTTCAACGCATTCGTCTGGAAGGATTAAGCGATGCAAAACCTGTTTTGGTTTGCCTAACCATTTTTTCATCGCTTTAAGTTGGTGAGGAAAAGTGTTAAAAATCATTGAATTTCGGTATTAATTCTAATTATTTTACAGATAATATTTAAATGGAACAATAATCCTAAATATATTTAAAAAAAAACTATTTTAATTTTGAAATAAAAGTAAGATAAGAATTAATTTGAAAAATGGAATCGCAATTAGATGATTGAGCATACAGTCGTGAACATTTTCGTAAACAATTCTTGATAAGGTTCGAATAGATTGTATCTAAACTTCAGCCCGTGCTGTGATAAAAAGAAAAGATATTTTCTAACTTCCCGACTACGCTTTTGCAATTTAGAACGTAACCAATATTGGGTTATTTTCCAGACCATTTATGTGAGCCTCTTTAGCTCAGTGGCAGAGCATTGGTCTTGTAAACCAGGGGTCGTGAGTTCAATCCTCACAGGAGGCAAGAAAATTAGAGTTTGTTAATTTTTTTTTTTACTAACGAGGGATATTTATTTAATTATGAAAAGCATTCAAAGACCTCGTTAACCCCTTTAAAGCAAAAAAGCTAAAAGGTAAATGTCACCCACGAATGTGTATTCAATTTAGATACCGCCGAACCGTTGACAAAAGTAAATGTTTTACATTTTTAATTAGAAACTCACACAGACCGAGGGCACAATCCACCCAGGAGCAATCATGTGTGACATTATCGCTGACAGGACATCGGGCATGTTCCTTCACCACCACCACTTTAACGGGAAAGCTTTGCGGTTTGGGTAAACACTGGCGACAAGAGTGGCGCGATATGCTCGAGGACTCGTCAAGGAAGCGGCAGGTTAGACTATCAGTTGACGTCCTTGTGTCGGGGGCAAATATTGACACGAATGTTTTTGAATAAGAATCGACCCTCCAGTGACTTCACAACTTTGTCTGCTCTTAATTATTTGTTTATGCTAGCTGCGGCTTCGTTGCCCTCTTATTTGTTTATAATTAAAGCACTGGAATTTTTCTTTACGCATTTATCTTTAGCATAAATCACTTTAATTTTGATTTTCATTCAACTCCTTAATTAAAAACCAACAAAGCGTTGCGCCGCTGCAACAGACAAAGCGGCTGCCTTGTTGTTAATTAATTTGGCCTTAACTTGTGGGCGAAGGGTAAGCGGTGGGTATTAGCCAATAATTCAAACATAATCTCCAGTCACTGAATACCGCATCTTTTATGATTGACTGGGTGCAATTCGCATTATCCTTGTATTGTTTGGCTGAATGTAAATTTATTAAGCGAAAGGAATAACTTCACAATCGATTTTAAATATAGAATTATATTAATTTAAAATTATGGAAAATAAAAAAATATTACTTTTACTTATTTAATTATTATCTTTTATTATAATTAATTTAATTTTTAATTTTTTTTTACATTTAATGTGGGTATTTTTAGAAACCCCCAAAAAGGTTTGGAGTTCTTCTTAAAAGTTGTATTTTATTTTTAAAGGTTTTTTGGTCGTTCAATCAGTTAAGGTTTATAAAGATGTCGTTCGTTTTAAAATAATATAAAATAATAAATATAATAAGAATTCTTTAAAATTTAGTTTAATATTCTGGGAAACCACTGGAGAGGTTTTCAGTTCGTCTTATGGGTTCTTTTTATGTGTAACATTTTATTTTTAACGATTTTCTTCTAGACCGTTTACTCAATGAATTTAAATTGGCTGCGCCCGAAAGTATGCAACACTTTGCTGACTCAGCCAGAAATTTCGCTAAAAGCCAAGTGATTTTGACCACGGGGGATGGCAATTTATCATTTTAGACTGTTGAGCAAGTGTTGACTGATGAGCCCCCGGGGTGGAGTGGGTGCAGTGGTTGCGGTGGGTGGTGGGTGGCCGAAGCGACTTCGCCCCCTTTTAACTTTTGAGCTCAGCACAACACAACTGACAATTGGCCTTGCTGCTCGGCTGCCTCTCGCTCCTTTGGTAATTAACTTTGATGGAGGACACATTGCGCTTAGTTGGCTTAGTTCACCGGCAGATGCGACCAGGTAAGGACAACTTTTTGGGTGACTTTTTCTGTGGCCGGGAATTAATCTGCATCTGGCCAGCAGCTGTGCGCGGAGGACGGTATTTTTGGTGTTTTAATTTTCGCCTGCTGGTCCATCAATGTCTGGCCGGGTCTAGAGCCTGGCGCAGAAGCCAAAAGCTATTAGGGGAATTAAAAATGCATGAGGCTAAAAATGGGTTTTTGCTCTCAGCTTTTCAGCTGAGACTTCAAGGTGCGTGGCACTTAGTTAATTAGCCGTAGATGGAAGAGGGAGGTGAGGTGGCTGCCCCACTTGACTGTGGCATTTTGCTTGACTTAAAATATTTCATAATTCATAGATTCAATTGTTTCCTGAGCTGAGCTAAATTGCATGTTTCTTTGACTGCAATTACGCGGGGCAGACGATCGCATTTAACTGTTTGTGCACTTTGCCTGCCACGGAGGTGGGCGTGGCCGGTCGGACCACGCCCCCAGTTCAATCTCGCCTCCGCGATCTTGCGCTTGATGGTTTTATATTGAGCAGTGCAATGCCACCCGCACCCTTTTCTAATTTCTTGGGAATTAGAGTTGAGAAATTATGAACTGGCAGCCCATGCATTCACCCATTCATTCATTCACTCATTTATTCATCTGGCTTAATTGCCAAAGACAATAATGATCACGGAGATTATTATGCTGATGACGAAGACGCAGAACAAAACTCTTTTATTTAGCTTCTTTGAAAGTCAGTTCCGCATGCGCTACTCATACCCTTTTATGGGGGGTTATGTTAAATTATATATAATTCAGAAAATATTGGATTATAAATTAAATGATTCAACATTTTATTAATAAAATATGTCACAAAATATAATTTTAATAAATAAAATTAAGTGTATTTAACATTTATTCCAATCAAGTTATATTTTATAGTTTATTAATTTTACTTAAGTTCTAGAGATTAAAGAAAACTCTTAAAAATAAAGGATCTAAATTTAAATGAATTTTTGTAACGATATAAAGAATATTATTAGAATAAATATAACCAGTTCATTATATTATTGTGCACTGTGGATATTTTTATAAATACTCCATAGTGCATTTCAAATTCGACTATCTCTCAAATTTGTAATATTCATCTTCGACATCTTTTTGTTGTCTCCTTCTAAGTTCTCGCTTTGCGGTTGCACTTTGCGGTTTGTGTTTGTTGTGTTCATTAATTGTTCTATTAGTTTTAATTGATGGTGGCACTTGCAAATGTACAAAGTTGAATTGCTGTGGGACAGATACACGATACTGGGCCAAGTTTGCGGCAGTCAGAGGAGGGGAAAGAAGGCAGGCATTTTCTGATAACATTTTGAGTTGCTTTTGTGAGCTCCTTGAGGTTTACTTTCTGTGTTTTTTTTCTGGCCAACCTCAGCATATTGGTCATCTATGGGTACGACTTATTGATGCTGCAGATCAGATAAGTGTGGCACAGTTGCCGTTGCCGGCTGTTTCGGCTCGTGATTATCTCCTTTGCATGTTGGGTCAGCTGCCGATGCCTTCGATGCCGAGATGCATCTCGAATGGCTCGCGACAACGATGACGTTGCATGTGGCTTGTGTGACACTTTTCGCCTCGACGACCAAACAACGTCTGCAGACTCAAAAAGTGCTTCCTCATCCTTGGAATTCCTTGAACTTTCCTGAGTGCTGAGTGGGAATTATGGCGATAAGCGATAAACGATATGCGATAAGCCACCCGCTGGCAGTTGCCAGGAGTTCGTTGTGCATACATATCTCGGCACGAGAAGAAGTTGTCGCCGCAGTTTTTGCATACTCGCAACTTTCGGCAGCTGGATTGGCCTAAAAACCCACAAATTACGTTTTGACCGGCCAACGCCGGCCTGGACAATCCGATTATCCGCTCAGTTGGCTGTCCATTTGTAGGGAGAATCCACCCTCATGGTGCCGCAAAACTGTCTGCTAATGTCACACGCCTCTCAGTTTCTCAGTTTCAGGTCCTTTGTCTGCAAAGACGGCGGTCATTGTTTCTCTAACAAATTGATTCGGCAAAAACTGGACAAAACGGAACATCTTGCAGCATCTTACAGGCCACAGCCTGCGATCTTGGCTCATAGATTAGCCCAGAGGTCCAGAGACTGCGAGGTATTGTCATGGAAAATGGTATTGGTCTGGACATTGGCGTATTGGTAGCAATAGTAGCCATAGCTACCAATATCGGAGGCTAATACGGGGCTAGGTAGGGGGGGTTCTCAAAACAAACCCAAACGCATTGTCTCGAATTTGTATCGCCTTTTTGAAATCTGTTTAGCACACAATGGCGTTGAAATAGTCTTATTGCTTTTTGAGTGCTATTTGCGTAAGATTTATGGTTTGATTCGGGTGCTGAGCGTACATGCTTCCAGAATCCAACTTTCATAATTCATCGTGAGCCTAGCCAGCTCATTATGCGAAGCTTTTCACCGTTGCACTGGGCTCAATTACCAACTGCCTGACAGATGGGTTCAACTTCGTGATTTTGCAGATTTTCCGAAACTCAATTTAGGCAACAAAACGATATTCAAATGTTGTCAAAGTCAAAGTCTTCGATTATTCCTGGCCGGGGCTTTAACTACCGTTCCGAGAATGCAGAGAGCTAAGGAAAACAAACACCCACCTGGCGGGAACCTATAGGGGAAACCTGGGGAACCACTGGACAACTCGACACCTCGGATGCCGATGAGGTATCCATCGCACCCACTCCCAACTGGCCCGATAAATTTCACAAATCTCTCAAATCGCCAGTTGCGAGTCGCGACTCTTCAAAGCCCCCCGAATGGTGTTTCGCTGGAAAAGCAGAAAGCTGAAAGCGCTGGAAAAGCAGAAAACTGCGATCCGAGGCAGAAAAGAAAAGAAAACTGCTCGGCACAGAAGGCGAAGATGCAACCGCTGCCTGTATTTATGGCATTTGCATATATTTTGCATAACGCAATCGATGGCATCGACATGGAAAATATGTTGGCCTGGCTTTTGGTTTTCGGTTTTGGGTTTGGGCTTTTCGTTTGGGCCCCTTACTAAGTAAGTATTTTCCTCCTATTCTTAATTCGGCTCGGCTACGAAACACACATTTGCATAGAGATGCGCATAGATTTGCTGGAAAATGATTGTGTGTGCAGTTACAGTCTAAGTTTAAGATTAAGTCTAAGTATAAGATTCGGTGGCCTGGCTGGCATTGCCTGCCATTTCCCACCGGCGAAAGTTGGCCAAAATGAGCGGCAGCGAGCCGCCCTCAATAAGCTAATGTATTTATGTATTCGCGAAAAATGATAATTAAGTCTACTTGTCGTCTATCTGCAAATAAAATCTAAACAAGATATTTTTCATGTTCAAAGTAAAACTTTTCCGCTACAACAAAAACGTGCGCGCCCTCAAAAACCGCAAAAAAAAAAACAAAAACCCAAAGACCAAAACTGAATAACCAAACCTAAAGTAAGGCCCAAAGTAAAGTCAAGAGGGGCGGGTCTGTGTCGCCAAGTATCTGGCTGAGATATTAATATTTAAAATTCAGTAGCAAACTTTTGGCACGTTATTGTTCGACTCTAGAGCATTTTTGCCTCCAGATTGTTATCAAAACAATTTCTGTTCGCTGGCTAAGCAGCGCTGCAGATGCAGATAAGTGAAGTAAAAAAAAGATTTTGTTTGCCCTCGAATGGGGGTTTGTGCGATTTTCGGTTAAATTCAGTAGCCGGCAGTGTCTTGACCCGGCAACTGAACTCAAATTTATTTTTTTTTCTTCTCCCGGCAAATTGCACTGCCAACTGCAGCCCGCCGTTGATTGTCTTTAGCGGATTTCAGCAGCCAGCCAAAAGGCAATAATCAACGACAGGCTGCCACCGAGAGCAAATAAAATAAAGTCATGTTGCGGCCGCAAGTTTGTTCAATTTGTTAGCCAAACAGAGTAGACATTAATTGAACCCGGAATCTCTGGCCAGCGACTAAATGAAGTAATAAATGCGGCCAGTTTTAAATGGTTAGCCTGGGTTTTTTCCCCCACCCGAATATTCTGTTCGTACCTCATGTTGCACGTTGCAACTGCAATAATTTGCTGCACGTACAGCTGACCATCAACGGCGGCAGCCTCATCATCTTCTCGGATATCTTGGATATCTCGGTTAAAGCCCCATGGCATTGGCCAGCGGCGAAATGCAAAGGAGGCTGGTTGGCCGAGAGGGGCGGCAATCAACACCTGTCCCTTTTGGCCAGCTCCAGTCGAACGCATAATTTAAGCCGGCTCTATTACACGTTGGTTCTCGTAATCCGTGACGATCGATTGCCTGGTGATATCCCCGGCCATGCAATTAAGTAATGCTGCTCCTCTGCCTCGCACAACCAGCGACCATGGAGTGCGGCCAATTCAAATTACATTTATTACGATCTGCTTTAATCTGGTTATTTAGTTCACTTATCGAAATCGCCTGTGTGAGCAGTCGGGCAAATTTGTTAAAAAGATATTGGCATTTATGTTGTTATTAGGTTTTATTAATGGTTGCGGTTTCGTTCGAGCTTTTGATAAGCCCTGACACCGCAACAATCCCAGGTCCCCATCCAGAATCCAGAATCCAGGGTCATTTTCACGTCGCGCAATCCCAGAATCCCATTTCCAGCTAACAGAGATCCCCAGTCCAAGTGCATTTATGGCTGCAATCAGAGTTAGTGATGATCTCGTGCGATTTCTTCACATCATATTGAATAGTTATATATCTTGGAGTGGAGTAATATTAGTATAGGTAGTAATAGAGTAATAGGTTTTAATATAACACTGAGTTATATAATTTAACAGTGGTCAAAACTTAAAAAATGTGAACGTTTTCTATGATACCTTGGATGTTTTACTGTTAAAGATATAAAATTTCAAAAATAAAAATGTTGAACTTATATAAATAATATCTTATCAAATACCAATATTATAAAAATTTTAAATTATGATCTTTACTTTAAACCATTTTATATATTATACCTTTATCTGTTTGCTCGTGTCACGACACGCGACCATATGCGATCGAACTTTTTGGTGGATATCGCTGCGCAGATTTTCAGAGTTCTCGGCTTTCAGCTTTTCAGCATTTTCCTTCGGTCTCACACAGCGCGCACAATTGACGCGTGTTGGCGATTGCCATTGCTCGTACCTTTCCATTTAATGGTGTCCATATGATTCACGGCCCTCCGTTCCGGACTCCAGAAAGCCAGCAACAACAGCAACAGCAGCAGCAGAAAGAGCCACGAAAAATTCGTTAAATACAATTGGATTTTTTTTGTGCAGCTTTTCTGCTGCACTGACGACGTGGCCGGGGACGTTGATGATGTGCCTCTGCCACCACCTCCTCGGGATCCCTCCGTGGGCCAGGGAATCGTGCAATCGCTGGCACAGGCACTTGGCTTTAACTTTGGCACTGGGACTGGCACTCCCCCGCGGTGTGGCCTCCTCCCGCCCGCTCCCCCGGCCCCGCGGGATTGCCCCTCCCTAGCCTTTACAAAAACAATTGCAATTTTCAACTAATGCTTATTGCTGGAAATCAGTTTAGGAAAAGCCAAAGGAGTCTGCCTTACCGAATATGTGTGTGCACTGAAAAGAAAATATTAAAAAGTCATAAATGCATTAAATATAAAAGAAGAAAATTAGAAAAATGATGGTATCTGTAAGACTTATTATTATAAACATGTATAAATTGTAAATAAATATTATTGACTAAGACTCTGTTTAATTTAAAAATTTCTTTGCTAAAATTTTTTTAATTGGAGCACCTTTAAAACGAACTTTTTTATACATATGTAGGTAAATGCTTTATACAATATAAAAGATATTAAATTTATAAACCATTTTTATTTCTTAAATATTGTGTAGGTAAATAATATTTAATACAGGTACATAAATTTGTCTAAATTTAGCTATTACCAACAGAAGTGCAATATAAACATTAAAAAAAATTCAAAAAATATTTTTTCCAGTGTAGTGCTGGATTAGGAGTTGGAGCCGGGGTTCGAAGTCATCGACAGAGTCACCGTCACAGTCACCTGGGCTGAACTCTGGCCGAACTCTGTGGCTGCTCGCAGAGCAGAGCACTGTGAAAAGCCGAGTCCAGTCCACTAACAGTCGCCCCTTTGATGAAAACTGTAAATTTACGAACTTTACTTTAATCACCAAACATGAATCGCGCACAGCATGAAGCTGCCGAGGCCCGATTCTGATACCAATCCTGTGGCCCTCTGGCCCCCCCAACAACCCCCCTGGTGTATATACCATACCATACCATATCCCCAGCTCTGGGCCACTCTCTTCTGCTTCATAATCATCATCTGCATCGTCTTGGTCTTCTGCCTCCGCGATGTGGTTGCTGTTTTTTGCGGCTCTTTCTGTTTCTGGTTACTTGGGTTTTGGGTGTCGAAATCTCTCGTCAGCCTGTGTGTAAGTTATTTAACTTTTGTTGCTTTATGAAATTTAATAATTTATATTGTGGATTAATTGGGTTTAATTAAGTGGTAACGATGCGAAATCATGGAGTGGTTATCGGCCAAGAGAAACGAAAGAGGTTTTCTTAATAACAGCAAGATGAAAGCATCTTAAAGATTTTCTTTTTGCTCATGGAAATTCTCAATACTCCCCCCTGAAAAACTCGTTCAGCAAACACAAGCAGCTCCATAAACTAAGTTGAACAACTTTAGCTGTTTGCATGTTTCAGCTGGCTGAGTGAAAATATTTCTTAGCATTTCGACGCATGTTCAGAGTTTTGTTTGCTGTCGTTGTTTCCATGTTTTGATTTGCAACACGCCGGGATCCTTTTGTCCTCTGGTCAGCAGGAGTAGCCAGGGAAAAGGGGAAGGGGCAGGGGAGGGGTAGGAGCAGCAGGCGATAACAGGGAGCAGGAAGGCGCTCATTGACTTTGCCCCGAAGTTGTCATTTGGTGCGTCTGCCGCGGTTGCTTCTGATAACCAAGGGCAGACACACACTCTACACATGCAAAAAATATTTGTCCTAGAATTGCAAAAATTAATTAGATATTTTTTTTACAAATTTTTAAGGGATCCTTAGTGTGGAGGTTTTATAATACGTGAAATACTTGTGTTAAAGTATGATAAATATAAAAAAAAAATAAATATATTTTTAAGAGATGTAAAAAATAAAAAAATATATTTTTTTTAACTTGTTAGGAATTTTTTAATTTATTAAGAATTTTTCTTATGATATAAATAAAATGGAGATGAACATCTTACCTTTTAAAATCAGAAAAAAATTATTTTGTTTTACTAGATAATATTATAGATTCCCCCAAGTGATCCCATATTACCTTATACTTTTACTGTCTATTGCTGGCTAGAAGTGAGCAAGATTTTCTCTGGGTGTAGACCACATACCCATGGATATGGGGCTTCTCCGAGCCATTCCGTGTCGCAGCATGTTGTCAGTGTTCATGTCCATGCTTTTCGGGCATTCTTCTGTTCATTCTGCATTCTGGGCAGCCTCTCGATTTGTTTTGTTTTGCTTCTGATTCTGTTACTTCGGCCGATTCCGATACTGATTCCAATTCTGATTCCGATTCTGGTTTTGTTTTGGTCTTTTGTGTCGTCAATTGGTCGAGTGCGTGCTTTGTTGCCATCTCTGCCCGTCGAGTGTTTATGCCTTTGTTTTGACTTTGGCTTGGACTCGATTTTGTATCTGATAATTTATTGCCCGGCTTGTGCCAAAAAAAAAAAGAAGAAGGAAAGAACAGACACAGCCAGGCCAAAAGGGAAAAGGATATGTCGTGTGCCCAGAGAGATGCTCTCGAACCCGAAGATATGCGGGACTCCCGATTGCGGGTCCTCAGAGGGCAATGGCAACACCTTCGCATCGAGCATCTGTTACTACTTTGGTAGCCTCTGATTTTGGTCACTTTTGCAGCCGATGTTGCTGCTGCTGCTGCTGTTGTTGTAACAACTTTGTTGTGTCCTCTGTTTATGGGCTGCTCCTCGGCCAAACAGAAAACCCCCAACCCCCGTATCCCGAATACCGAATCCCGATACCCGTGAGGGCCCAACAATGGCCACAAATGAAAAATCCACTTCGACTCATTGTGTCGCCTGTCACCTGGAATTAGTAACTACAAGTATGTTAAAAGGTTCATTCATGTTGTGCTTGTTTTGACTTTTGTTTCGCGCCATCCTCTGCCAGCCATCCTCCTCCAGGAAGACATTTGTAGTTCTCGGTTTGGTCTGGGATTCGTTCTGGGGTCCCCGACATCTCGGGGCTTCCATGGTATCAGTTTCGCTCGGCAGCTTCACGGTGTCCCCTTGTCTGTAAATTGATAGCCGGCCAAAATAGTCCGCATATTTGCCATGCACAATTTGTGTTCCAGTATTGCACTTTAAACTGTTTTTTATTTGAGTCGTAGAGTGGGTGAAATTGATACATTGCTCCCATTCTTAAGACTAGAATTTCTAGAAGATTATAAGATACTTTTTAATTTTGATACATTTTTTTCAGGTAAACTTAAATTTTTTCAGGGTTCTTTTAGTTTGTTAAATCGTTTCTTGAGTTGAGTTTATTTATGCTGAGGCCACAACACTCCAAGATGATTCGGGCAATTGTTCCATTGATGAGGCAGCTTCTCCACTCGAGATCTCTTGGTTTCTAGTTATCCTCTTGTGATCTTCTGATCCATCGCTTATAAACTGAGTGTTATACCTGTCCAAAAGGGTAGGATATCCTTTAAGATTATACTCCGAGTACCCGCAAATGGCAACTGCCAAATCGGTGCGTTTTTGGGAAATACTTATGGTCTGTAATAGATCGTTTATCGCTTTGAGGTTAGTGGGGGCCCATGACTTAACTGCAGCCTTTAGAGAGTCGAAACTATTCTCCTGAGTCTGGTTAAGTACGGCTAATTGGTTATTCAAGGCTGATAGCTTTATAATAGAATTTTCAGATATATTTCTAACCAATGGAACATTTTCCAGCTCAACTTGAGAATTGATTTGGGATGTATTTATACTGGCAAACGATTGCTTTAAACTATTTACTTTTGGCTCGATAAATCGCAGAAGTAATTGACTAACAAAGTTAAGTTTGTTGTCCAATCCCTTTGAGATGCGCAGGATTTGTCCTTCGCTGACGTTTAGCTTATTCCCCAGATCATTTACGCGATCCTTGTTCTGTTTCTGTAATGTAATCAATTGAGACAAGGTATCAGTCGTTCGGTTGGCAAATAGGTCAATCTTTTGAATGGAAAATACGACTCCATGAAGAAGCTCGGCTTCCCAAGATAAAAGTTCAAGGGTCTTATTTTGAAAAAGCTTTTTGATGTTCTCAATTAGGTCAAGGGACTCAGATTGACTGACCAGGTCAGCGTCTATATTCAAGTTAATTGTGCTGATAGCATTAACCAATGAATTAGACAGAGTTAGAGCCTCTGAATTTTCAACCAGAAGCGATAGAATTATTTCCTCTTCTGTTTGTTGTTTAGTGGTTGTACTAGGAACAGTTGTGGTGGGAACAGTTGTGCTAGAAACATCTGTGGTGGGAACAGTTGTGGGGGATTCACTCGTTGTGGAATCAGTTGCAATTGTAGAATCTGTGGTAGATGTAGAATTTGTTGATTCTGTTGTTGTTGAATCACTTGTTGTTGAATCTGTTGATGTTGAAGAGGATGTGGTTGATTCAGTTGAAGTTGGAGAAGATGTAGTGGACTCATTTGATTTGGTTGTAGCAGGAATAGAAGACTGAGGGGGTGCTGTGGTGTCTAGAGAAGACTCTGCTGTGACATCTTTTGTGGTGGATTTAGCTGTTGTTGAAGAAACTCTAGTGGAATCACTCGTAGTTGATGTAGACGTGGAAGTCTGAGTGGTAGTTTTAGATTCCCTATTGCTAGATTCAGTTTGAGTAGTCCTGGAATTCTGAGTTGTAGTTGAAGAATCTGTGGTGGAAGTACTTGGTGTAGAATCTTTTGCAGTGAGCACAGTTGTACTTAATGTAGAAACTTTTGTGGTAAGAACAGTTGACGCAGTCGCAGAAGATCCGATGGTTATCGGAGTGGCTGTGATAATTGGTACATCAGTTATTCCATTGGATCCATTTGGAGCCACCTGGTCGGCATCCGAGTTATCCTCAAAGTCCAGAAAGTCATCTGCGGCAAAGGCAGTCACCATGAAGATCAATAGGAGCGTTGCAATCGGAAGATTCATTTTAAGACCACTCTCTATGCTTGTTATTATAAAAGAACTGAGAGTTCAACTGTCATTTGGTGGCCTTCACCCCAGCTTAAATACGATTTACATTGCCGCCCACATTCACGTTTTGCTCTCAGGTGCAGCTGTGCTATCGGCTAGCGCTTTCTGATTCTCAGTACTTTTTTCTTGCACCGTGCACTTTTTCTTTTTATCGGTTTTATGTTGTGCTTTATGGGTCAGCTTGTTTAGCACGAGTTTGATGTTTGAAGAAGCTACCGATTCTGGTTCATTGTACTTGCAAATGCAGACAAAGAAAAGTACAAAGAGCCCAAGACACATGGCTAGATTTCCACGAGCGACAATTGCGGAATATCTGTGAATAGGAAGGCTAACTATTAACCACATAAAAGTCAACGCCAGCCACATGGGGGTCACACTCAAAGTCAAATTTTAATGAAAAAGTGATTCATCATTTAAGCGGCTGCATCAATTAATGGCCAACGGGGTGAGTGGGCCGCAGAAGGGCGGGCCTCTCAATAAGCGGGTCAAATTAGAATAAATAGTTACACAAACAAGCAGACCCCTTTGCTCTCTCGCTGGGGGTAGTGGGTTGGGAAATTATTGCAACAAATCAAAAAATTAAAAATAAATAAAAATGAATTGAATAATTTGGGTCACCAATAGCTGGCTCTCGCCCTGAAATGCACAAAGTCTATGAATGAGTCGAGTCAAGATGATGGTGGTCGCTGCTAGTGGTTGGTTGTATGGGGATTGGGTTAGTTTGGCTCGGTTTCGATATTCCTCATTAATTAATTGCCGCATAATTCATGTATTGCATGCTGCATAGAAATACTTAGAAAAAACTGGAAATGAATCTAACAACAGTTTAAAACTATTGTATGTGTTTCTAGAGATAAATAAATAAAAAATGTATTTATAAAAAATTTTAAAATATATTTGTTTGATAATCCAATGTTCGATTGAACTGAAAAAAGGTTTTAAAAAAGTTTACTCATTTTTGGGCTAAAATGATCGTTTTATGATCATCTGTAGAAAATACTCTCCTTAACTTAGGAACATAAGGTATAAATAATTATGTATTTATTAATATTTTTAAATAAATATTTCTTTCTAACTTTTTCCTGAGTGTATAAGGAAAACTTTCGATTCCTTTTTTATTTGTCTATTGAAAAACATGAAAATATTTGGAGAATTGGGCCTTATTTTCGGCCCCGCTCTTATGCTGGTTGACACTTAAACCCATTTCGATCGGAACACAATGCGGCTGTTCTGATCGGTGGATGGGAAGCCCAGAAGAGGAGTGCTTGGGAGCATGGCATGCAATTATGCATTCATCAA
Organism: Drosophila mimetica; assembly: GCA_037075245.1. Classification (NCBI taxonomy): domain Eukaryota; kingdom Metazoa; phylum Arthropoda; class Insecta; order Diptera; family Drosophilidae; genus Drosophila; species Drosophila mimetica. Next base: position 14,296,406 of record JBAMCH010000023.1, read on the forward strand.
GATTATGACACGACATGCAAGTTCCTCTTGTGTCTTTAGCAACAAATGAATTTGTACTTTGGCTGTGGGTGCTGTTCTTGTCGCTGGTCTCTTCGCCTGCTCTGTTTTGATAGAACAATTTTGCCGCGGGCTGCAGGCTGCGGTGGCAGCACACGCGATTTGGAAGCGGCGCGTAATTAATCGTCAAATGAGTTTAATTGTTTATGTCTCTCGCTCGCGTCTGTGAACTGAACGCGGTGTCTTTAGATGACTTCCAGATAGCAGAGCAGAGCGGAGCAGCAAAAACAGCAGCAGCACATCAAAATTTGGCTCACAAGCACTTAACTAAGAGTTTAACTAATGGCCTGAACTAGAAACAAACTGTGCAGCGAATAAACTTTAATATTTATTATATTTATTTATGGATGCCTGGCATTTTGATTTTTCTTGGTATTTCTTAATGATTGGTATATTTTTTTTTGGTTTACCAGTGGAAAATATTCTCATTACAAGCTCTATTAGTGGGGGAAATTAAAAATTATGTACCAGCAGAAAGAAAATTAGAAAAGCATTTAGAAAAAACAATTTACGCTTTGGGGTGCAAAGTCATCAGGGGCATGGTACAGATCCCAGACCCCAGATTCCTGCTTCCCGGTTCCTGACATACGCCGGGGTTCAACATTCATCACCATCCAAGTGCAACCGCTGTGGAGGTGGGAAATGGCTCTGTGGCTTCCCGCTGATTAAAACAAAAACAACTAAATTAACAAAAAATTTGCATTTTAATACAAAAATTTTGGGGCATGAAAAAAAATATTTCTCCCACCCCTTTTTCCGGCTTTTCTCACAGGGGCTGAAACAAAAGAAGAGCTAATAATTTTATCAGCGACAAACAGTTGACAAAATCAGCAAAATTCTTTTTCCTAGCCAGGTCCTGCATCCGTTTCGCCTGGAAACTTAAATTAACTGTGAAAGAGACCACGCAGCCAAGACATTTGTCTTTTCCCACTCCCGACCAGGATTTTTCCGCGCTTGGTGTGGAGTGTTTGAGAGTCAGAGTCTGTCTCGGAGATTATTAATCATCTTTTGTGCGCAGCGCATCTTTTCGGTTTTCTTATGCCTCATTGCAGGACTTTTCCTCCTTTTGAACTTTCTGTCTAAGTCTGAGCCCTAGCCTCCCATTCCTATTTTTTTGCAGAGGAAATCCTTTTCTGAGGAAATTATTTTGTTTTTTTTTCTCTTCAGCCGAACTTTGTATAGTGTTTTAGAAGCTGGCTAATGAATTTCTCTTGATAAAGAACTTCATAAATTTTCAACTTAATTAAGCTGCCGCGCTTGTCAGTTGGAAGCTTAGAACGTGAGAGAGACTTCTGCGTGTATTTCTGTGAAAAAACGGGGGAAAACAGCTTCATGATGATATGGGAGTTCTTCAGTGGATTGATTTACAGGTGTAGTAGACAATTAAGATGGTTGTAATGGTAGTTAAGATGCCAGTTTGCACAAACAATAAATCTTGTAATTTTAAGGGGTACTTGGATATGATATCATTTACTGTATTATTACTGTATTATCCTCTAAAAAAGATAAAAAATTTAGATAATTTATTTATTTCATTTTTATTTTTAAATGAACTATATTTTCCATTAGGCTGCGATTTTCCGATTTTCTAAGCTCCAGGAAGTGAGCCAGAAAATTGATCAAAGGAAATCTCAGTCGCTGGCGATCATTTCCCCCCGTAGCTTGATCATCTCTTGTTTGGGCTTAAAGCGTTAATTCGTAATTTATGTGTCACACGAATCGAAATTGAATGCCAGGCGAAATTATGGAATATTTATCATTTCAGTTGAGCCAGGAGTTAGCCACCAGGTAAAAGGCGACCGGGGCCACGAAACGTTTGTCAATTCGAATTACGAATTACGACAAAGTGCGCTTAAGTTATGTGCGTGCTGCGTTGTCGGCGGTGGAGAAAGGAGTCAGTTGGCCCTCGGATTGGCCATAAAGTTGGCCTCCCTTTTGGCCGTCTCGTCTCGTATCTCGGGGTGTTGTTGTTGTGGCTGCTAACCGTAAACCGTGCACAAAGAGTGAAATATTTATAACGTTTGCATACACAACATACACACAACGGTCGAGAAGAAATGAATGCAACCCCCGGCGGCCGTTGGCCAATGTCCATTGCCTCCAAGTCCCTGCAGCGGTGGCAAGTGTTAATTGGAATCAATTTGATAATCTCCTCACCCGATCCGGGGATATTCGGAGTATGGGGCATTCGAATGGCCATCGGTTTTGGGTCCGGACTGCTCTGCTGAGTTCATGATAATTTCGCGGATGTGCGATTTTGATTGAAAATTACGCTGTGGGGGGCTGCCGAGAGTCTGGCCGAGTGTTTCCCTTTTATCGCACAAAGAACATAATTCAAGGTGAATTAATTTAAATGCCAATTTATTGCCAAAACACTGCCTCAGTGGTAGTGCCTGTGTGTGTGTGTTAAATGGAGCTGGCAAGAACGGGTCAAGAATAACTGTATATGGGTGCGACAGATTGATCATAAATATGGCTTTACTGTTCGCGAATCCCTTGCGAAATTGTTCCCTTGATAAATTTGTAATAAAGGGAGTATTGCTAAATAAAACAGTTAAGTAAACTTTACAACATAAAATGTTTTTATTTTTTTTAAGGAAATTTTTAAGTCGATTACTTAAATCAAAACATTAAATCGAAAGATTACGTTGTATTGTTTCAATTTAAATTTCATATATATTATACCAATACTTTAAAAGCCTTAATGTGAAAGTAAAATATAATTCCTATATAATATTTTTTTTTAATCCTACACTGAATCACATTTTTTTTCTAAAATTTAGAAATCTCTTCTTTGATCGTCAGCCTTTGCAAAGGAAAAAAAATTGTTCTTGTTTTAGAAAATTCTTCTTTTAATGCAGAAATATTCTATATTTTAAGGAAAATTTACTAAAAATAAACACTTTAAAGGCTGGCGATTTAAAGGCGATGTACAATGTACAATGTCTAAACCTCAGACATTAATCTACGATATGAAGGTGTGACAATAAGATTTCCTTTTTTGGACCGCCCTTATGTACATATTATAAATTATAATATTTACAAATTATGAACAACTTTAACTAATCAAGCTTTTCAAAAATGCTTTTATTACAACAGTATTTTGTAATACGGTAAACATTTTTAAGAATTTTTGTAAATTCGAACTTGAATTATAAGTACATTTATAAAAAGTTGTATTAAGTCGAAGTAATACTACTGCTCTCTTCCTGCTCTTCTTTAATACAAAATGTTAAAATACAAAATATTAAAAAAGAGCAGCGAATAAATCCAGAGCATCCTGAGTGCTCCTCTCTCCGCTGAACTTCTAATTAAGCCAGAGGTGGGGTTCGACACATTCACAACCCAACCAGAAGTGCCACCCACATCGTTGGCCAAAAACCCACCCGCAAGGCTGACATGTGGCTGATTAACATATTATGCGACAAAGTGCCACTGGACACACCACACGGCTAGAGGCAACTGTGGCAAAGGCAATTCAACGCCTGTCACTGGCTGTTTGCGCAGATAATTCACGCCAACGCCAAAACAGAGCGAAGAGTTGGGGGCGAGTCGAATCCGGATTCGGATTTGGATTCAGATCCAGATTCAGACTCAGATTCAGATTCAGATCCAGATCAGTGAGACCACAAAGTGAGTTTCCGTTGGTTTTTCGGGGTAATTGAAAAAGTTACCTCGACTGCGGCTCGTTCTGTCTGGCTAGCGAGTGGTATCTCGGTTTTGGCGATGGCTATCGATGTCAGCTATATGTAAGTGAGAGACAGTCGGCCCGCCTTATGGGCCAATTAAGGGTTAAACATTTTGCATATGCAGTCTCCGTGTCTCTCTGGCCGTGATTTGCATAATTTCGGGTTGCTGTCTCTGTATCTCCGCCGTATCTGTCGTATCTCCTGCGGCCCGGCGATGTTGGTGTCCAATTTCATTAGCAACGTCCAGTCCCCAACGAACCTTTCAATTTGGCTGCGTGTTTTGAAATGGAACTTTCAGCCTATCTGTCACCGAAATGTGTGTGGTGTGTGCTATGTGTGCCTCAGATCCCACAGCCTTTTTGTCACATTTACGAGGATTTACATAAAATGAAATTGAATACGTTGAATACAACATTTTTGGACATGTGGCCGAGGACAGGCAGCAGCAACCCTCTCGCAGTCTCCCCTTTGTCATAATTTAATTAGTAAAGGTAACAAATGAATCGTAACCCCAACCATTCGGGACATTGTTTGACCCCCGGCTCCTTGAGGGACATAATAAATTTCTGGCCATTTCGCACAAGTCATAAATTAGGCAATTGGAATTTGTTTTCCAATTACACATATTTCACACCGCATGCCAAATAATTTAGCTTCACTGTCAGACACTCACGAAGTGGCTAAAAAATATGGATAGAGGGAGCAGGAGAATCGAAAGCTATTTCTATTTGATAATTTATAACGCACGGCAGCCGGGCCAACAAGTACAAATTGTCAAAAGTATTTTGCATCTCGAGAGGCGACCAAGGACCACCCATGGAGCCGTGCCGCCCCCTCCCCAGCCCGCTTTCCTGACCCCAAAGACCGCCACGCGACTCGTAACGAGTCACAAATTCGCATTGCAATTGACCAGACTCGGCGCAGTCTCCCATCATAATTCCTCAGCCAACAACACCTTCCTGGCCCAAAGTCAAGTCCGGTTTTTGCTGCAATCTTCAGCGGGGCAACAGAGATGCGGAGAGAGGTCTCTGCCACCCGCTTCGCCGGGCCTTGGCATTTTGTGCCACCCAACTGGCCGCTTATTTTTGCGTATTAACGCGCGAAATAATATTTTATTTTGACCATCGTCAAAGGATTGAAAAATGCCCGCTAATATCTTAGGGTCTTTGTGACGGCTTTGTATGTCCAGCGAATCGAGGAGCCTGGACTATGGACCAGTCCATATACATATAAGCATTCTCCGGGCTGCAGGCTTATATAATTATTCTTTCTTTTCATGGGAAGTGCAACGCATGTGAATGGTAGAGAAAAACTGAGTGTAACTGGTGACTATATGACAGGAAATTCGGTTATTTAGTCTCACTTTTTATGAAATATTAATATTAGCAAGTTATGAACTTAATATGTTATGTAAGCATTAAAAAGTAAACATCTTTACTTAATTGTAGATTTTTTTTTTTAATTTATTTTTTCTATTTTTTTAATATTTTACCTCTTCTTTGCAGTTCAGTGCACTCTTGAAGCATGAATATCATAAAACTATTGACCTTTAAGAGACATAAAAACCATTTTATGCGAAAAACGTTTACTTTGATTTTAGCTTAGACTAAATTTCATTTGCCCATGTAACATTTCAGCTAAAATTAAATGCTTGCGCAAGTCAATTTTAACGCCGTTAAGATATATTAAAATAATCTCAGTTTCGCAACAGCTTGTCCAAATAATTTAATAGCCATTTTCCACAAATTTTCCGCACAATTTTGCATAGCTCATTTACGGCATCCTAAAGACAACAATTTGTGGTACGAAATATAGTTCACGGACACACCTCCTCGCGCGGAAAATTGCAATTCTTCAAGCCGAATTCCCACGTTCCACCACCGCAAGACAAGACCCAAACGAGCCGAGTGCGAATGCAAATGCAACTGCAGTGGATCAATCATGTGCCTAGAGCCAAGTACTCGGCCGCGATCAGCACCACTCAAGAGCAAATAAGTGCCGTATGGTGGATGGGGAGGAGGAGGGGGAATAGTAGTGGAGGCGACCGTTACCTTCTTGGCCAATTGGTCACAAAATCTTAACACCTCGTCCAAGGCTGGGGATGATCGGAAGATGATCGCTGATCACTCAGTGGCGGCCATTAAAGTCAAATCATTTTTCACATTTAGATGCCGATCGAGTGGGGATCGTACAGTGAAGCCCAGTGCGGCACGGCGGCTTCAATTGATGCCCAAATCCGAGTCCATCCATCTGAAATTGCCCCGATCACGATTCGTGGGGGGGTGGTTGAGCGAAATATATTCGATGGCAATTGCGATGACTTCGACTGGAACTGAGACTTCAACTTCAGACCCAGACGGGGCTTACATAAAAGTAATCAAATCAACACCTCCATCAACTCCTTTGGCTACGCTCCAACCGCAAAGTGCCTTCCTTATTTCGGATCTCGGGCCAATTTGGGTTTGGTAATTTTTCTCTCTCGCAACTTCGGAGCCCCGGCGCAGTGGAGCAGTGGCGATCGGCTGTCGATCAAATTGTTATTTTCGATATCTAATTTGTCATTTGGCAGCGGGCAATTTGGCCATTGCCTGGGTCCCTTGGCCAAGTCTGGCTTTAACTCGACTTGACTCGAATCGAGTTGAGTTGTGCTGGCTGGCTACACGCTGTCTGCAATGCACGATCCTTGAGATGGGGGCCTGGGTTTGCCCGGGGCGAACTAGGGAATCCCGGCGATTATCTTGTCGGCGCGTGAAATTCCCCTGCCCCGAGCTGCGCGAGCTGCGAGCTCCGGAGGAATTGACCCGCAATTGATACCAATCCACGGCAATCCATTACAGAGGCTAAGCGCAAAAGTTGCATGTCTCATTATTGGCAATTTCAGAGCAGTTCGGGTAATTGCCCCCTCCGCGAATGCGGTTTGCTCCACCAAGGTGGGTGCTTCGGCATGACTTGGGCATTTATTCCGGCAACACATGGTATTTGGTTGCATCACGTCCCGCTTAATGCCCAGATATACATATGCTCGCTGTGAGGAAGTTGTCCCGGAAAGTTATGAAAGTTTCGCTAGTTCAGCGGTCATCAGATGAGTGCCTTCGGGTTAAAGATCACTTTCGGGGTGTGTAAATGTTTTCGGTTCGGAATTTCAGTGGAAAATTGCAGCACATGTTGTAGCTGAAAGCTTTTACTTCAAAATTGTTCTGTAATTACTGACAGCTATTGTGATACAAAATAAAAAAAAATGTATTAAGTTTAAAAAATCTTTGGAATTAAACCCTGATTATTTTTGATAGCATGAGAAATTTAAGAATAATATATTTTCGTAATTCAAACTATTTTTTGCCTGTTTTTTGTAATAAATAAACTTTTATTTATACACATTAAACTGAAAAGAAACATTTGTAGGCTTTTAAAATACCTAAATGCATTTCATTGAACGCAGTAATCATTTCGTGTGCTGCTGATATTGCTGTCTGTCTACTGTGATGGGGTCTACAATCAGTGATAAGGACACATATTCAAACACTCCCGATTACTCACACTCTGGCCGACACTTGCCTTTTAATTACAACTGCATTCATTATTTGTTATCAGTAGGATTACTTTATTAAAAAACATTGAAATCACTCTTAAAACTGTATTTACACGCGTTTACGTGATGGATTCAATAAGCAATCGAATTGTTTTTATATTTGTTTAGACTTAATTTGTATTTACATACGCTTTATTTCGATTCATTCTTGTTTACTGGTAATGATTATTTAACACGCATATTTTTCCCAACAAAAGGGAAATTCTTTTTGAGTATTTTTCTTATTTACAGTTTGGCTGCAGTTGCTTCTTACCCAAGGAAAAGGAAACCGAAATGAAAAGTCAAACACAATAAAGGGTTCATTATAAACGCAAATTTTTATTATTACAAAATATAGAAAACTTTTCATACTCTATACACATAAATAAGATAATGCTTAGGCTTACGAAAAAATCGTTTAAGAACTGAAACTTGCACTGAACGTTTTGTGTTTTTACTCGTAATGATTACTAAATAAAAAATTCGCTAAATTTTGCATTCATATTCCAACGAATTGGGCGCCGCACCTCGGGGCATCTTTGAGATGCACACAAGGGAGGAAAACCAGTCGAGAATCGAATTTAATTTTAAATTTTACTTAAAGTAAAAATAAAATTGCTAAAGCACACATAAAAAATTGCCACACATCAAGTAAACATAGCTTAAAATTTTTGGTATATTTCTGCAAACCACTGGGAGTAGAGTTTCATTTATATATATTCATATATGTATATATACGTGTATATGCTACATTACATATATAAATATTTTAACTATCTTTATGTTTTGTCTTTTCAAAGGGCTAAGGAGATGTCTCGTTCCACGTTGTTTTCATTTTCTTTCCTCAATTTTCTTAAATTTTCGTGGTTTAAAAATTAAGTAGAACTCAGTGCCATTTCAATATTATACACATTCATATATATTTATGATTTTTGGGTTTAACTTTTGAAGTTCTCTGGGATATGTCAGCTGAGATTCGTTGCACACAGCTGGGGCGGCCTAGAGAAAAATTTGAGTTTTTCTGGGAGTTATGTACAAAGTTACAACGAAAGCTACAAATGGAAAATTATTCAATTAGACTACGCGGCTCTTCCCTCTTTTTTTTTTACATTTTATCATTGAACATTTTTTTTTGGGTTTTCTGTGCTTTTTTCGGGGCGGGTGCGGGGTATCTACAAGGTTGTTTTATAGCCCCATTTCTAGATGCATAAATAATTACACTACTTGACATCCACAATGAGAGGAACTTCGCTGATATCGATTAAATTTGGCGGCGATTGTTGCTGTTGCTGCTGCTGTTGATGTTGCTGCGGGGCTGTTGCAGTTGCAGTTGCTGTTGGCGTCGATGAGGCAGACGACAGTGAGCCAGCCGAGGACGAGGAGGGTATTGCTGCTGTACCATTGCTATTGCTATTGCTGTTGCTGCTGCCCGCCAGCAACATGCGCTGGTGATGTTGCTGCAGGCATTGATTTGCATTGACTGCAGCAGCGGCCATCATCATGGTCGCGGCATCGCAGTAATTAGACAGCATCGTCGTGGTGTTCACCGTGGATGTTGCTGCTGTCGCTGGTGTCGCATAAGCGGTAGTCGGCGTGGCCATATAATCGGTATTGCTGTTGCTGGTATGGTTGCTGCTGCTGCTGTTGCCGCCGAAGAAACTGGCTGCACTCATATGATTGCTGTTGCTGTTGCTGCTGCCGCTGCCGCCGTTGTTATTGCTGTAGTTGTTGATCGGCTGATTGCAAATGTTGCCGCCGCTGCCGTTGTTACCGTTGTGGCAACCGCCGATGCTACCGCTGCCGCTGATGGCGCTGCCACCGCCGTATGTTGGCTGCATGACAGCAACATTGGCGAGCTGGTCATGACTGGCAGCAACCACGTTGTGGCTGCCACAGCCGGAGACACCGACACCGACGCCACCGCCACCGCCGCCGCCACCGCCGGGATTGATGTTGAGCGTTGCAGCCGCCACAGCTGCGGCCGATGATCAAGTTGTTGTCAATTGGCGCCACATCGTGTGTCACATCGAAGGCAGATAGGGCCAGGAGAAACTGTTGCCGCTCAGCAGCATGTCGCGTATCAGCGTTTCAATTGGCGTTTTTCCGACTAGACGCACAAAAAACAATTGCTCAATGACCTAAAGGGAGAAAATGAGAAGGAAGAAAAGGAGAAGTATTTAAATTAAAGGGTGAACTCTTTGAAAAATATAGCAAAAATATTATATTAGGTAAAAAAATTTAATATTGAAAGTACATATTTTTTGAACAAATTTTAAATGTGTTTAAAAAATTTTAAAAAATATTTTGACCACATTTTTAATTTACATTCCAAATGTCAAATCTTTAGTTTTATTAAAAAAAAAAAAGTTCCCCTAAATTATGGAATTTACTTTAATAATATCTTTGTGACCATTTCAATCGAAAGCACAAATCAACACTACAAAAAAATATTTGGAATCTATTTGCAAAGCTGGAGCTTTACTGGTTTGTCCTTTGTATAATTCTTAAAATGGTAATGTGAGTCTTAAATATTTTATTTTTTTATATTACTTACTTGTGAGGAGACAGTTCGCAGCGATGGTAGTCTGAGCAGCAGCTTGCCGAATCTCGTGGGCTGGTTGGGATACTGTGTCCGGCAGTATTCCTCTAGAGCGCACTGCGACTTTTCTTGCAGGGATTCAATGTGCGTTACATCGGACAGGCCGCAGGCATCTGAAAGACGGGCAGAATAACGAAAGAAAATCATTTTCCTGCGGATTCACAGTTATGAATGCAAATACATGGTCGATACTCTTTAGGGGGCAGTTCACCTGGCGCCGGCAGAAAATTTCCAACTCTCGAGTGCCTGTCACGTCAAACCAATAACCGAACATGAGCCGCTGCCACGCCCACAACGGCTCAGTTCAATTGAGTTTTGTGTTGAGTTTGAGCACACTGAACACGAGACAACAGCAACAACAACAACACCGAGTATCGATGACGAAACTGCGAGATTACGTCATGTCTATTTGATTTATGTTCAATTGAAGTCGCTCTACTGAGAACCGAACAACCAAACAAGCGAACAACACTTGGGTTAATTAAATTGGGGAAAATTAAGCCGCCAAGAGACAACGCCCGGTCCCCGCGAAAACCATACGAAAACCAATGAGTTTTCCAGCTAGCCATGGGCCATGGCATTTAATTACAATTACAGCAATGCTGGATTGCGCATACGCAGCGTGTGCCGTCGAGTGTTAATTGCCAGGCACCAAAAGTTTGCTTATCAATTGCCGCTGTTAAAACATCAACAAAACACAGCGAGCGGTTCTTCTATTTTTTTAATACTCATATATATATTTTGTTTTTTTGTTTGACTGTTTGAAATTCAAATTAGACATCAGCACTTGTAAATTTGCATAGCTTTAAAGCATTTTAAATGGTTGTTGCTGTTCAGAATGGCGTTTCGAAATTGCATATGAAATTTTGTTTGCTTAATTAGTCACTGCACACACGAGGACTCTATTACGCAAGGCAAAGTATATATATATATATATATAGAGAAAACGACCTGCAGCTGATATATCACTTTGCAGGCGAGCAAGCTGAGCTAATGATTGGGCCATTTGCCATTTGGCCACCGATATCATCGTGATTTCAGCTCATATTGCGATTGCCTGGCCAGCAGTCTGAGTTCCCAACTGCATGTCGTTAATGGCTCTCTGGATCTCTGGGTCGCAGTGGCTGCACGCAACGCCGAATCTGAGCTGGCCATAAAAGACGAGTGTCAGTTGAAAGCCAAAACCATGGCTGGTTGCCCGGCCAAGATCTGTTTGATGATTGGCTCTTGGCTCACAGATAAACTGCCAAACTGTTCAAAATGGAAAAATATAAATTTCCTGGGCCTGGCACCCCCCCGCCCACACAAAGCGCGTAAATCAGGCTAAATGATTTGTCGCCAGAGGCAGCAGAAATTCAATTAGCCATTATTAACCATTCGGTTTCATAAACAACGGCCGAACAACGAGCCATGAACGACGAACAAGAGGTAATGGTAATAATCGTGAAGCTCCGGCGATACAAATTAGACATGGTCAGTCCGGCAGGCTCGACGAATCACTTCATTGGCCATGGCCATAATTGTCAATTGACTTTCCATTAGCTCCGACGATCCCGGGCATCCGAATGGGAAATCATAAGCGAAGGAGGAGGAGCGGAGGAGTTTTAAAATTGTGCCAAGCCAGGCCGAAACAGCATTTTGGTTTCATTGAAATGCAGCGGAGATGACGAGGAGCTGTGGGATACTGAGGTCTCTTGGCCGGCGGAGGAGTTGCATGCTCAAAGTGAAAGACATTCCACTTCCAGGTCGGTCGGAGAAATGCACTAACCAGAGATCGGAGCTTTCTCGAGGGGTTAGCCTTTGATTTTTTGGCTTTGCTAACTGTTTTCGGCTTGTAGTTATGTGGTCGGTACCCTACGATGAGCTTGGCTTCGATTTGTATTTGGTTTTGGGTTTTCAGTTTTCGGTTTTGGGTCGTCGCAGTTACTAACTCAGCGAGGGAGAGAGATCGTGACCGCGTGTTTTAAATGCATAATGACCGTAAAGTAGTTGCTTGCCCAACCAGCTCAGCAGACATATCGAAAAAGGAGTCAAAGGAGTGTGGGGGGCTAAACTGTTTAACAAAATTATGAATTGCTGCATTATATTTTATTAGATTTGTGTTCTTTATGGCTCCAGTTCTGGCCGAGCAGTTCGTGCGGCGACCGCCAGAAACAGTTATAACTTTATTTAGTTTTAATAAGGATCTCGGTTCGGGTCGTGTGGGGTCAACTGTGGAGACTTAAGAAGGAGTTCCGCTCTATCGACTGCATCACAAATCTTGAGCAAACATAGACGCTCTCTCATTCTGTCTCCTTGAAGGCAGACAAACCTATAGCGAAACCTAATATCGAAACGCGCCCTTAATGATTCTAATCAACGACGTCTGCCCCGGCCCAAAAGTTACTGTTAATTGCCAGAGTCTCAGAGTCCCAGGCCTCGAGGCACGTCGTTGGCAATTTTCAGGGGAAAAGTAGCGCAGGCGATCAATGAGCGCCACAAAACGATTTGAGCCGCATCGGGGGCTTCGAGACTCCGCTTCGAGCAGCGAGCTGCGAGCTTCGAGCCAAGCGAAAAACACACACAGAATGTTGGTCAAAAAGTGTGGCCAAGACATGAAAGCTACAACTCCTAACAACTGCAACAAACGACAGCAATCAGACGGGGGGCGAAGATGCACTGCGGCAAGGTGGGGAGCGCTCAGCCAGGCAACATGGGCAATGGGCACTGGCAGCCAGAGGAGCAGACATGTCGTCAATGCGCTGCAGAAGATCTAGTAAGTCTATACCCGGTATTTTACTACCGCGATCGTGTCTCGTCTCCCACAATCTTTGAGCTGGAGACCATGGGTATTTGTGGATTGTGCATCGGGGTTTGGGGATCGAGGATGGGGAACCGCGCAGCGATTGATCGGCTGCAGTTTATGGACTCATGCAGCCAATTCAAATGCAATTGCAGCTTGCCAGTCGGTCGAGGGTCTCAGCCAACGAAGCCACGAACTCCGCGCCACACACGCCCCCTCAAGAGTCGGGCTAAGCTGAACTCGGCTTACACAGAGAAAAAATAGGGAAATTATTGAAAAATGTTTGGGTCAGGAAACATGCATGATAAGACTCGTTATCATATAGATTTCTGTAAGAGATCCTCAAGGTAATAATAAAATATATCCACATAGTTTCATAATCATTATATAAACCATAAAATTTTTGTTAAAAATATTTTTAAACTATCCTCAAAACAATCAAGCAAGGAAAAAGCAAAAACGAGTAAAACCCATTTTAGAATCCCTTCAAGCTTCTTGTAATTAAATAAATTTGAGAGTAAAATGTTTTTAAATTTTTTTCAGTGTAGCCTGGCAAAGCGACACACACGGCGTTTTGGAAATGGTAAAATTATTTTCATTGCAAGTTTGGCCAAGGCCTGGACTTGGTCCATTGGTCCATTGGACGACTGGACTGGAGCTGGAGTTGAAGTTGGAGACGGGCTTGTAAGTAAGCGACATAAACGAGTGTTGTATTAATGTTCATAATGTGGTATCTCGACGTCAATAAACGTCGCCACAAAGAGCAGGAGTGGGGTTTTATACTATCTCTGGGCCGGGCTCTGTTCAGATCAGTGGAAAAACAATTGCGACGTGAATTTGGACAGCTGGTTGACACGACACGAGAAAAGGGGGGAGTACTAAATCAAAATTTCAGATTTCCCCCATACCTTCACCCTAACCAATCTTAACATAGCTAACTTACACTTAATTGCAAACTTAGCTTAGGCTAAAGTCAAAGAAAAGCTCGGTTCACTCTATTTGCATACAAAAACTTCAGTGATTTATTTCGCGTGGAACCCAAGTGTCTAAAAATAAGTGTGTATAAGGTATAAGGCTTTAAAAATATTTAAATTATTCGCATATAAGCTGGTGTGATTTATTTGTGTGCGTGTGTGTGCATGTGTTTCAGTGTGTGTGTGAGTAATCCCAAAGTCCAGAGTTTTGTTGCCACGTGCGGATGAGATTAAATTTTGTTTGTTTTTGTGTGAATAGCTTTTGTTAAAAAACGAAATAAAAATTTGAAAAGATTAGTGTTAAATAAATGGGTGTTTTATGAAATGGAAAACTGTTAAACTTGCTGAAATTATGATGAAAACATTCAACAAAATTAAAAGTTTTCCAGTGAGCTGAAAAAATAAATAGATTCCAATAGTTAGAAGTGGGCCTTAATTACTTAATCAGAACTGGTTCATCATTTTAAGGGTTAAAGGCCATGATTATTTGGTTTTTTTATCAGTTTAATTAATTTAAAATATTAATAAGTTTAAAAGTAATTATTTTCTTTTAAATTGTAATATGTTTTTTTTTTTAGAAATGTTCAACTTTTAAGCTTTTAACTATTTATTTGGCAATAAGATGATATGATAAAGTGGATTTCATTTCATTTGAAGGTGAAGAAATGAAACCTATTTTATCATAGTTTAGAAACGTTACTTTTCTATTTAATATTAAATGATGAAATTGTTTTTATTTCCCTGAAGAAATAAAAACAAGTTCCTCATCGTATGTATTACTTTAAGATTCAAAGAATTCAATGGAATATGCTACTCTAAATAAAGTTTAAATATTTTAAAAAATGTTGTATACTTATTTCTTTTGATCAACGACAGATCCAATATAATCAAAATAGCTTTAATTTGTTTTTAACAAATGCTAGTAGGATCTCACTTGGAAAGTTCATGGCTAAGGGGTGGGGTTAGTTCCGTTTAGTATGATATGAGTTAGTAAACCAAAATAAGCAAATAAATAATAAACTAAAAATTAGTCAACAAGCGAAGTAAAGCATTAGTAAGCGATAACGAGTAAAAACACAGGCCAGGATTAGATTTTTGTTTAACAGCAACAGCTTTATATATATTCTTAGTATTCATTTTCTCTCCTCCCTCATCGATTCTTTGTTTTATCAAATTTTTTGGCAAAGTTCACTAAACTAGTCTATGGGATTACGGCTAGAATAAATTATACTTAGTGTAAGGCAATAAATAGGTAGAAACTAAAGCAGTAGGCACTAAAGTAAGTAGATATACAGAGGTTCTCTAGGGTGTTTTTGTCACCTAACGCTATAGATACAAGTAAATTTACAGTACAGGGATGTTTCGATATTCTGTGAGATCCTACAACTGCCATCTACTACCGGCGAGGCTATAGGGCGAATACCTGTAGCTGGGACTGCCGCCCGAGTGGGCGAGGGCGTGAGCATGGGCATGGGCGTGGCCCACCCCCACTCCGAAGGGCGTGCTGTGGTGGAACATATCGAAGGCCGAACCGAAGGCGGCACGCGGTGGCGTTTGATAGTGGAACATGGCTGCCGCCGCTGCCGCAGCCGAGGGCGTCTGATAGGGTCCACCACCCACCAGCGGGGAGGAGGAGGATGTGGAGGTCACTGGGAGGTGGCTGGCCGAGGAGGTGGAAACGGATACGGAAGTGGGAGCGGGAGCAGGAGCCGGAGCCGGAGCCGGAGCGGAAGCGGTTGCCAGCGAAGTACTCAGCGGCGAGGCGGTTAGGTTGCGGGAGGACGAACCGCTTTGCGATTGAGTAGGAAGCGAGGCGCCCAGCCCGCTGCTGTTGTTGTGTCCAGAGGCGTCGCTAGGGGGCGTGGCCTGAGCCTGGGCATACAAACTGGCCAGCAGGTCCATCTCGGACCCCGCCGTCTTGCCCTGGCAGCTGCTGAAGGCACTGCCGGCGGAGGGTACCAGGGGAGCAGAGGCGGAAGCGGAGGCGGAGGCAGAGACGGATACGGATGCGGAGGTAGAAGTGGAAGTGGGAGCCTGAGCCTGCTCCACCTGCTGCACTGCAGCCTCCACGCCGGCCACGCTCTTCATGAAGGCGGCCAAGTGGAGCGGAGCCTGCGACGGCGGCGCCTGGGACTCCATCTCCAGGCGATTCAGTTCGTCCAGGTGCTCGCGCACCACGGCCAGAACATCGTCATTCGACATCGCCATGGAGCCCTTGCCCAGCTGTGCTGAAACCTTGGTGAGCAGCGCCGGCACATCCTTGTACAGGATGTCCAGCAACTTACCGGTGGTGAAGAGCACGATCGCCTTGAGGCAGGAGTACTCCGCGGAGTCGACATGCAGGGCCTTCAGCTTCTCCACCTGCTCCTGGAAGATGCGGATGTGGTCCATGAAGGCCACCACTCGGTCGGCGGCCATCGGGGAGGCGTGCAGTCCGGCGGCGGCCAGCAGTGGCGCCACATGCAGCGGCATGGAGCACTGGCTGGCATTCAGGACGAACAGCTCCGACCAGACGAGCCGCAGCAGGGCCACCTGGTCGGTCACCTGCAGCTCCGGGAAGAAGGGTATGTTCTTGGCCCACTCCACCGCCGAGAAGAGCAGGCGGGCGGCCAGTTCGCAGATGTTGTCGATGCCCATGATGTTGTTGGGCTGCATGCACTGGCCGTATCGGGAGGTGGGATACGGCTCCGCCCGCAGCAGCAGCGAGATGTAGGAACTGAGGTACGAGTGCCCGTTGAAGCCGGCAATGCCCATGGGATCCCCGTTGGCGATCTGGTACTGGCCATGCATGCCGGCCAGGCCGGGCTGGGTGGGTGGAACGCGGCCACGTTGGACAGCTGAAAGGAGAAGAGAAGGAGATCGGGATTAGAATGATTGAATAACTCTGGGAATTACTATAGTAAGTAGGTCACAATATTTAAGTAATAGTACTTTCTTCTAAATCTAAAATTAAATTAAAGGATCTCTAAAACACATCCTTATAAAGAAAGGAGAGGTACACACACCCTGCTAAGAGTTCTCCTGCCTTTGTTGGTCCTATTTTGACCGCCACATCACACTCGGCACAATGCGGGGCATTCAGCTCTGTTGGCAAAGCTGCCACAACTCACAATGCTCGCTATCTGGATATATCTGAATATCTCCCGATCTCTATGCTGTATTCCTCACCCTTTGTTGCGGGCCAAGACATCGTCATAAGATACTTTCCGGCCACCCCATCGAGTACCTTTCAACCCCTTTCGTTGTTGTCTCGACTGCTTAGATATGCAAATTTCAACTAAATACTTTCAACGCATCCTTCGGATACACACACACACGCACATCTATCTTGAAGATACAGCAGCAGATGTGGGGAGAGTCTTGGCTGGGATTTTAAGCAAATGAAAGCAAATAATGGACAGGTTTTATTTTTTTGCAACCAGCGTGGCTATATATAAACATTATAATTAACAATGTAAATGCTTAACAACGGAGCGGCTAAATGGAAAGTGAAAGGCCTCTTGAACTCTGGCCGGAAACGACATTTCCCCGAGACATTGACGTGGATTCGGATTGGGATTCGGACAGGGACATGACTGCGGCGTAGTGGCTATGGATACTTAATATCCACCGAAAGTTAATGCAGTCGAGGCCACTTGGACACGCTCTCGAGTGTTGACATGTGAGCGGGAACTGAGAGCTTAAGCACGTGCTGGCTGGCGGAAGATGCATTCATTAAGCAATCAGCCAAAAGGGCAAGCCAACGCTATCTGGAAAAGCCATTCGCAACCGAGAGTCAGCAATTGCTTGCTTGGCTGCTGTAATCTGGGACTGCTGATCTCGAAACCACAGGCTTAGTCAGATTTCCTACTCCTTTTGGGTTTTGCGGCCAGCAGCTTTTAGGTTCTTCGCTGCTCTTGCGGTCGCCAGATATTTTCCCAGGCGCATAAATAAGGCGCTGGACACTGGCCAAGCGGTCAACCGGTTTGCCGTCATAGATCACCAAGTGCATCTTCTGTGCGAGGGTCCTACGAAAGGACCCCTCCACCCCATAACACAATTACGCAAATGTATTGTGTAAATAAGTCGCCCCGTCTCGCTCGCTCCCTTGCAGGATGGACATTGGTCAACTGGTTCGGGTGGTGCAACCCCCGGCTTAATTGCTCCGGCAAAGGCAATAAACAAACACCTTCGGATTGCCGGGACACACAGAAAGGGATTTCGGGATATGTCCATT
Organism: Drosophila mimetica; assembly: GCA_037075245.1. Lineage (NCBI taxonomy): Eukaryota > Metazoa > Arthropoda > Insecta > Diptera > Drosophilidae > Drosophila > Drosophila mimetica. The sequence goes on from JBAMCH010000023.1 coordinate 14,314,291, forward strand.
GTCCACACTGACCAAAAACGCTTTTGCTTTCGCTTTCGCTTCCTTTGAATATATATGAAAATTGAAATTCCGAAAACCGAAAAGACGTTACGTCTGCAGCCCGTTTCCAGGTAGAGATCGGCGAATCCAGTTCCACTTCCAGCTGCACCACCACTGAGCTTCGATCAATAATAATAACGCTTTGTGCATTTTTGCCATTGCTTTGTTTTAGTGCGGATTTCGAATTGGCCTGGCCCAAGGCTCCGATTGCGTTGGCCAGATTGCGACGGAGCTCTAGGTGTGCCTAGGCTAGAATGTGTGTGTGTCTCCCAAGGTGTGGAGTTTCCAACTGGCCGTGGACGTGGATGCGGAGGTGTTTGGCGGAGAAACCTTTGGCTGACCCACTTTCCTAACCAGCGACCAAGTCGAATCTCGAACTAACCCCGGCTATTGTCTGCCCAGAAATGCGTTCGCTGCCAAGCCCCTGGAATCGCAGCGAATGCAGGTGTTGATTGCATTTGCCAACCAGTGGAATTTCGCTGGTCAAAGTTCACGAGCAAGAGTTCGAATGACCGGTCAGCCTGCACAATCCCTTTAAAAATCTATTATAAATCCCGAATTATTTTACATAATTTTGCTACCCCTAAAAAAACTAGTTTTTGTACCAGTTTCTCAACTACCCATCCCACTTCCCTTGACCAATTGACACTGCAATTTAATTAGAGCGACCCGGAACACTGATTTGATGTTGTTTTTTCAGGTTTTCTGAGGCTTTTTGTGCGCCAAACCCGTACAATTTCTTGACCCAGGGTCGCTCCAGGCACAACCTTTGTCCCGCTTCGCAGCTAAGTACTCCGCCCTTCGCATAAAGAGGGTAAATCCAAAGGAAACCTCCTATGCAAAACTCAGATTTTCTCACGATTTCTCAGCTTTGATAGCGCGGGGACTAGTTTTACGCAGAACTTGTCATTAAAGAAATCTGACTCAACTGGCATAAAAAACATCCGAAGACCAAAAAAGCTGAAAAAACCCAGCTCCAGAATGTGGCAAAAGGTGTTGAACTCCTTTGCGTTTTACGAGTTCTGGGGCAAGTACAGAGTACTGGGTGGGGAAATAGCCGAGTTAATGGGCCCAACAGGTAGATCGGACCTGGGTTCGGACTGTGTCATTAGCCAAAAACTTGTCTTGGCTTAGGTAAATTTGAAATGCTTTTTTCACAATCCGTCGGCGACTAAATAAATGTTTATATTCATTTAATTACAAGTGCATTGAGAGGAGGCTGCTGTGGCTGTAGCTGCATTTTAATTGCCCATAGTCGCCATAAATTAACGTTTTCGTTCTTAACCCAAATCGATGTGTGTACACTGGCCCAGACATCTGTAGCCGTTGCCGTTGCCTTTTTGCTATTGCTATTGCTATTGCCATTTGGTATTGCCTTTGTGGCTGCTGGCTATTAGCATTTTGCGAAAAACCTGTCAATATTAGTGCAAATAATAACAGCTTAGCGTCCGCTAACTGCAGTCAGTCTCTATCTTTTGTATCTGCGACTCCCTGACAGACGCTAATTGTTAATGCTGACAAGTGTAACTGGCCATTGGCGTACCGACAATATGTCAGTCACACAGTCACCCAGTCGGTCAATCAGTCAATCATTGCAGCAGGAAAACGAGTCTCTCACCCAAGTATGCCAAATATTTGGCCTGGCCGTGCTTACAAATTAGTTACACACATTGGGCTGCATTTGATTAGCTGATCAATTGCATTCTGCGCATTCATTTTGCCCAGTGTATCTCAGCTGGCTTCATTGTAATTATGAGACAAGTTTGCATTTGATCTGCGGGGTCAATAGGCTGCAGTCGGCCGCCTAATTGTCTCCTCTATCGGAATTAAGCCAGACTAACTAACTAAACTGGTGGCGGTGGAAAATGTGTGTGCGAGTGCCAACACTTGGCCTGATCTGATCCGATGTGGCATACATAGTTCCTGGCACTGGCACCCAAATAACTCAACTGATCCGAACCGAACTGAACCGCAAAACCCGAAGCGAACCCAATTGTTCAAATTCGCCGCTGTTGAAATTCCTAGCATGTGACATTTAGTCATCGCGATGCTCTACTTCCGTTCTTCTGCCGTTGATTTAATTTATTCTGTTTGCCTCTGGGTTTGACTTTTAATTGACCCACAACACAGCAGCAGCAGTGCCTGAATTTCTTTGTTCTGAATAACACACTTGTTTTTGCTGTTTATTCTATATATTCTAGTTGAGAGAGCAGAGTGATGAGTCTTACCTTCGCGTCTCATGCCCATTTTGAGGCACTTCTTCAATCGGCAATATTGACATTGATTGCGATGATGCTGATCTATGGGACAGTTTCTGCTGCCGCGGCACGAGTAGGTGAGATTGCGTCGCACCGAGCGCTTGAAGAAAGATTTGCAGCCTGCAAAGAAAAGAGAAGAAATCGGGAATTAAATATATGAAACTTACGGGGGAAACAACCTTAAACTTAAACCCATTCTATAGAACTACAAATTCCTTGGCACCCCAGGAAAAAAGTATTGTTACCACTTGTACTCGGCCAAGTGAGTTCCTTGACAAACTCCGCGGCACCAGACCCTCTCCCGATGCCCATGTCAATGGTCATGTTACACGTTTCATGGCTTAACGCCTCCCATAAAATTACCTTTAATGGCTTTCAATTAACAAAGTGTATCTTGGCCTGCCAAGCCATCCCCATCCGCATCCGTGGCCCTATCGAAAATAAAGGAAGAAAACTGGCAGCAAGTTCAAGTTCGGCTCGAATGCCACGAATTTACTGTTAAGCTAGACGGCCAGATCAGCCACGGCTCGTTGGTCTTCGGTTTTTGGCCGCAACTTCAGCAACTTCAGCGCTGGTGGCTAAGTGCTTTGGGCCACAGTTGGGTGTTGTTGTAGGACAAGCCAGCGACACGGCAAGTTAATGTCGCCGACGCGTATCTAAACATGTGTATCACTTGGCTCCGCATCAGCGTTTTCTGCATAAAGAGTTTTCGCTTTTGAGATGGGGGGATGGGAAAAGGCATTGTCTGGTGTCTCTGCTTTTCCTTGTTTTTTCCTCCACAGACCGAAAAAGATTTCTCACAATAACTCAAAACAATGGCATATGCTCATAAAATTCGTTTTAAGCTGTAAAATCATCATCAAACAAAATATGTAAGCGCTGAGCGTTTATGCAGACTCGAACCTATCCTATCCTATCCACTCCACTAAAAAACCCCCAACCCCCACCCCCACCGACTCTATATAGCATGCGATCACAGGCTATAAAAGATCTTTCAATGCTTTTTGCCAATGCGATCGTGTGGCTTCAGCCTCCCACCGAAATGGAAACAAAACGTGGTCGGCAAATTGAAATTGATTGAAAGTCGATGGCTTAATGCACTAGCAAAGGAATCATGAAAGCTGGAGGATTAGATGAAGATCAAATGAAATGGAATTAGCTTAGGACTTTTTAGGTGAATCCTAAAGTAAACCATTTAGTAGCCAATAATGATCAGAGTTCAGTGATTGAGTAATCCTGCGGAGTAGTTTCATTTCCGCCACCAAAGGGCATTCAGTATTCCTCACTTTCTGGCTCTTTTCATGCAGACCAACCCGAGAGACAACTACGAACACATCTAGAAATACCCACTCACACACTGCCGGCTTTTACACCATATGATCTACGAATAACGATATTGTACCAAGTCACGATTTCTGCCAAAACGTACCGTTGCCTTTTGGCCCCCTCCTCCCCCTGGTTTCCTCCAGTTGAGTTTGGCCAGTCTGTGTTGGCCACAAAGCCAAAGCAAGCCAGAAAGGCAGAGGTAAATAAAAGAATTTGCAACAGAGGCAAACTGCCCATATGCGCCTATCGCAACTCTATCTAGAGCTGCAGCTCCATCCCGAGTATCTCTGGGTATCTTGACTTTGGGAACGGGCGGAAGGGATGCCGATCCCGATCCCGATCCCCAGCGGACTTTGCGATGCGAAAGATGCGCGTCGTTATTGATGAAGATACGACGAGTAAGAGTCGGAGTACATGAGGCTGCAGATACAGATACCGTAAACAAAATCTGAGACGGGGCGGAGTGGATATCGTGTTATATCAATAACCGAAAAAGGGTGGATCGCTCTAGCGAGTGTGGGAAGTCCAGGCGAAGCCCTAGAGTCCTTGGCTCCTCTTCTACGGCTTCGGCTTAAACGGTTGGCTCTTAGTTGGCTTAGCCAAGTTAAAGCCAACTCGTAGTTTGCGGTAGTTTCAATTACCGCTTCACCTAATTGCCAGCAGGCGGGTGGCTGAGGAAGCAGAGGAAGCTGAGGACGGTAGTTGGTAATCGCGTGTGCTACGCGCCATAAAGCGTTCAATACAGTTAGTCGGGGTTCCAGGTTGCAAGTTCCGAGAACTAAGCAAAGCTAAGCTAAGTTAAGCTAAGCGTTTTAATAATTGAACTTCCTGAAAGTGAGCCGCAGACGAGGGGCCATCTATCTATCTGCACCGCACGAGATCCCCTTGCCGCTTGGCTGGGCAATTTAAAGCGTTAAATTAGCTGGCCATCTCTGTAGCTGTAGCTGTATCTGTATCTTTTGGCACATGCACTCGGGTGGCAGATGGCCCAATCAATTGCACTGGACCTGGCCACCACCACTTTCCTCCCATTTTTCCACTTCGCATTTCCCATTTTCCATTTTCCAACTCCGGTCAACGATCGCTTGGCCCAGAGGAAGCGGAACGGAGAGCGGAGAACGGAGCGATGCAAAGTCAAAGTCGCCTTGACTTTGGCTCATTTTCTAATTACTAATGCACACACACAGAGGGCAGCCGGAGGGGGCGGTGGGCGGTGGGACCATCATTAAGGTGCAATAATTAAATGTTAAGCTTACACGGAGAGCAGCCAGCTCTAGTCAAAGTAATTAGCACAAGCGGCAGCGCCAAGTCCAGACAAAATATCTGGAGTACAACCGAAACATAATTACAGCCCCTGCCGTTCAGACACGAAGCTACAACTACTGGCAACTCGTAACTCGGCTCATGCACTTGGGGTATCCACAAAATGCACTGATTATGAACGGGGCCTCTGGCGGAATGGGGGAAGATCACAAAATAAAAGAGAAACAGGTGGAACTCCCGATATCCCACCGGGCCCAAAGACTTTATGGCCCAATATGGGTCAACTGTAAATCAAATGCCAATCTGGGAAGTGCAACTTTCGCAATTGTTTCGTCTCGCCCTGGAATCGGAGCAGCGTCGTCTCAGCGGGCTTTTCATTTGCATCTTCCATATGTCACGTGGCCCGCGGGAAAACTCAAGGCAAAGAAAATGCCGCCTCAGATAAGCGATTTGGATTTGATTTAACTGATGCTATGCGGAGTTATGCGGCCTCTAAGCCGTGCCAACGAGCTGGTCATGTACTGGTTATAAGCGGGGTTATGGCCAAAGCTAAGTTCTAGCCGGGTTGCAAGTGCAAGTTGGACTGTTGTGCTTTTGTACTAGCCCTCGAAGATGCACAGAAAACGTGCCGCATTTCGCTGGGCCTGATCGATTAGCCGAACTGGGTTTGAAAACGAAAATTGCGCATGAAGTGGCAACAGAAAATGCAACAGAAAGCACAACAAAGCAGCCAGCCACAGAGCTCTTTTGGCCCAGAGCCCAATGTTCGGGGAGCCGGTCTTAACATAATTAATTAAACCGTTACATTATAAAGCGGATCAAGTCGGTAGTTCACGATTTCCCTACCCCAAAAGAGAGGCTCTTTTATTTCGGGGGCCTTTTTCGAAATCGCATCGTGTCAGGATGAATTTTTTGCGCCTCATTTCAAGAGAGCTCCGTTTCGGGGGATTGAAATTGGGATCGGTAGACTGGTAGACTGGCAGACTGGGGCTAGCTGCTGCTGCTTTATTGGCTCGAACATTTCTTCTAAGTACAACGATTTGTAGTACAAGCCAGCTTTTAATGATTACAATGTCTGCCTGCCTGCAGTTTGCAGTTGCAGTTGTTTTCTTAGCTCAGTTTGTTTGTTTGTCTCCTCTGTCCCGGCAATATCTGTACAATTAACTTTTGTTTTTGGCTGATTTTCCATGGGCTGCCTTTTAATGAAGGGTTCAGCTGTGGGCTCATTAATGTTGACACAACGTTGGGCAATAAGCTATGATGATTGCATTGTGACAGCGTCGTTAACCCGATAAATGGCCGGGAATATTTGCCAGTGTAAACATAAAAATTTGTCAAAATAAATATCGAGGCCATAAGTTATTCCCCTCACATAAGGAGAGAAAGAGCTACCGAGTTGTAAATCATGAGGCCGCAGACTGCAAATCGCACGGAAGTTATAAATGTTTATCAAAAGGCGATTTATTTGATATATGTTATGGGCAAGAAATTGACTCGGGCCCCCTGGTAAATGCAAATTTTAAATACAAGCCTCGAATTTATTTTCGCCTCTTGCTAATTAATAAATAAGAAATCCGCTGCCGCGGGCGTTATGACCACGCCCACTCCCCCCAAAAAAAAATTCGAAAAAAATCAACAAAAATGCCCAAAAGTGCAGCGTCATAAATTGCAATGTTCGGTGGGCGTTGTTAATTTTCTGCATTCGTATTTACTTTGTTGCTTTTACTTTGCTCTGCTCTGCGAGGGGCGGAGGGGGTGGTTGGGGGAGGGGCAGGTCGTATCACAGACAGCAAATTGATTTATGTTTGGCTTTTGTTAAATGCTCAAAGTGGAATGAATTTCCACAGCGAAACGCGAATTTCAGAAGAGCGCCATTTAACAGATTGTCAAGAGGTGCAAAGTGAAACGCAAACATACTTTGAAAATTGCTTTTCGCATGGGAAATTATGTGAAATAAATTTAGATATTATTGGTTATCAACCCATAAATAGGGGGTATTTTTGAAAAAATAATATGTATTTTTTTTAGAAATCTCTTTTGCATTTTCTTGTTCAGTATTCTTAATCTCCTCCCTCGAGATATTTGTCCACTTCATAATGAAGTTAATTAAAAAGCCACACATGTTGAATACAATTCTTCGCAAAGGAAGAAGACAGAGGAAACGCGATTCTCCCTCTGAAGAGATACAAAGATAAACTGACCATTTGGCGACATCAAAAATTTCGGACATTTTCCCAAGTCAAAAAAAAAAATCATGGGATTTGAGAGCCTGAGCTTGGGATTTGGGGTTCTGAGCCTTAATTGCCCAACGTGGGAATCTATTTAAATGAGTTTGATGTAAGCTCGTTCGCGGAAAACGTTCATACATATCCGTAAATGGAACAACCCAGGCCGGGATTATTTATGCTGCTCCGAGTTGACAATCTGTGGCCGGCGGCTGCACTTCACACACATTATTTGTGGCAGCTAATGGGCTCGGCTGGCGCTTAACAATTACTTGGGATGGCAATTTTTTACAGCTCTTTATGGCCTCCCCACCGCTGCTCTCAACTCAATTCGGTCCTGCTCTGCTTAGTTGATGTTTGTTTTAATTAATTGCATGCCAGGTACTTAGTAGTTGCTGTAATTTTTCGCAAAATTTATTTGTCATTGTCATGTGTGTGCGCGCTCGAGTCTAAGTTATGCTAATTCACTTTTGACATGGGTGCTGAGATAGTTTTCTTGTAAAAATTGGAAATTCAATTGGGTTCCTAGAAAAGGAATATGTTTTGTGCAAGCTTTTTGATTGATGATGCAGCGGTAGATACGGCGAATCTCAGCTTTTGGCCGCACCACTAATAGCCATGACAAATAGCCAAATTAATAGGCGAGCTCTTGCCACATTAGAGCCCGGCGCACTCATCGTTAATATTATCGAGGCACTTTTATCAGCGCACATTTTTCAACCGCCACTAAACCGTGACTTTTTGAGGCGGCTAAAGGTTACTGCGCTCGCTGCTGATGAGCTCTAGACTTTTGGCCGCTCGTCCTCCCAATTTCACCAACAGCTGGGCGCGAAATCAAACAAGTTGCCACCACAATGGGAGGATATGGGTGAGCAAGGAGAAGGGGGAAGCGAACAACACGCATAAGCTACAATTAATCTTGCAGCTACGAAGGTTGGCGGGGTGTCTTGGCATAAATTCACATACCCAAAGCGAACCTGGAACCTACTGAGACCTGGAAACTGGACATACGGATAGACGTGTGGACACACAGACGGACTGAAGGACAGAAGGGACCTCGAGACAGACGGACAAGTGAGCCTCACACACACACACGCGAGTTTAGAGCTCAGACAGGCCGAAAAAAAAGCAAAACGAGTTGCCGCGACTCGCAGTGGAGTGTGTTTCTCTTCTAAGAGCCACGAAAAGTATCTGCACCTCAAAGTGAATCAGCTGAAAGGACCCGACCCGGGCACATTCTCGCCGTTCAGGGGTTCAGCGAAAGAAACAAGAATAAAAACCAAAAAAAAATAAGAGAAGTAAAGCCCTGAAAACGCCGGCAATGATATGGGCTCTATGCGCTTTATTATGATTTTTCCTACGTTTTATTTCGCCAGCATTTGAGTGAAGCTGAAGCTGAAGCTACAGCTTCGTCTGGCGATTGCATAGAACAAAATAGATTGCTATCGTGGCAACATCATCAACCAACAGGCAACCAAGAGATACTCGCGTACCCGTGCACTACATAGCATAGTATACCATATGGGGGGACTCGGGGAAACACCTTCAGAATGCAACGAGGCGGTCACAGAGCCGCATATCTTCTGATTGTTGCTGTTGTGGGTTGCGCATGCGTACAAAATGCTCGGTGATTAATAATAATAGCAGCGCGCCCGCGACCGAACAGTGGGATCTCAGCCAACCGAGTGCCAAGTATCTGGGAATCTTTAGGGCTGAGGAGTATCTAGATAGAGGGACCACTGTGCCAGCAGTCATAGTCACTTCTTCTGCTCCAGTGCCAGAACATTTGAAGAGATACGAGTATGACAAGTTCAACTTGAAGCTGCACTAAATGCCAGAGCCTATCTCCCTCTATCTCTGAATGCAGTTGCCCATCTTCCCCGCCTTCCCCTTCCCTCTTCCGGAACTCCAGGTGAGGCTCCCCTCTGCCAACAGAGGGAGAGAGACAATAAGAAGGTGGGCGCTTCATTTAGCGGCCGCCGCACAATTTGCATGTTTGCACAACAATTGTTTGGCTTAGGACAAAGCACGGCCCGTATTTTATTTAGATAATAATTTTTTTCTGACGATAAGACTGAGTGCGTGCCCGGATCGCTATGTATGCATGAGTGTTTTCCAAGAGCTCTTGTGCTGGGAGTTCGAGTGTAACGGAGTGCTGACCAGAGATACAAAAGTATCTGGGAAATAGATTTCATAGCTAAATGCAGCTCTTAACTTTAGTTATACAGAAAACTATATTTTAACAACAGACTATTATCCAAACCTAAATCTCTGTCGATCATAAATGTATTTTGTGCTCGTAAAAAAAAAAAACCTTTACATGATTTGGGGCTAGTTTTGTTACCCATGGGATATCCAGGTGCATTTTGACTACCGCCAAGATTTGCATGGCCCTGGGAATAGCTCACATTCCCAATTCCGGCGCACACACACCCACACCTGGCCGGCGGTTTATTGCCAACTCATCAAACTGCCATAATTCACCGAAACTGTCAAAAATCAGCGGCTGGCAGGCACGCTTTTGTGCCCGCTTTCTATTACGTCGAGTTGGCCATTTCTGTTTGGTCATCCCCCAGTTCGAACGCGAACCCAAGTACGAAATCAATTGACCCCCAATTGCACCTTGGCGGTAAGATCGCTACTCAGCATTAAAAGTTGTTATGATACGATGGTCCTCAAGAAGATGCTATAACACTTCACTTTGACATTTGACATTAAAATATGCAAAAAGAAAAATAAAATAAAAAAAAATTTTTTTCTTTTAAATTTAAACCTAATATATGTTTTAGGGACACTGTGGAATTTCTTTGGCCATAATAAATACAACAAATTGTATAAAGCCTTTCTATAACTTTTTTAAATATTTTCTTTCACTATTTTTTTTTATTAACCCACTTTATTAATTTTTTGCAGTGTACTCACCTTCGCAGGTAAACTGTCCGTAGTGCTTGCCGGAGCTCTTGTCCCCGCAGACGACGCACTCGATGTTCTGCTTGCTGTCGATCTGGGAGCCGCTGTTGCTGCTCTGCGAGTGGGAGCTGTTGGCCTGGGAACTCGGCGTGGTGCTTCCGCAGCCGGTGGGCTGTCCCTTGATGCTGGTCAGCATGTCCTGGCCGTGGCCCTTGATCAGGGGCAGCATATCGGAGCCGTGTCCAGAGTTAACCCCCGAACTGGAGCCCGAGCCGGAGTGGTGGCCACCGGCAGATCCGCCGTTGGCGCTGGGCAGGCTCGAGAGATCCTCCTTGATGCCGTGCGGATGGCCACCCGACTGATTGAGGCTCGGGCAGGAGAGGTCCTGCTTGATCACCGCCGACTGTTGGCTGGCCACGCTGCTGGGGGTGGTGCCGCCGCCGCCCGTCGCCACGCTGCCGGCGGTGGTGCCCGTGCCCGGACCCGCCGACGCGGCGTGCAGGTGACCGCCCAGCGAGGTGGGCGGCTCGTGCCAGGCGCTGTGCGGCGGCACGCCCACGCCCAGACCCATCGAGCGGGACAGGCCGAGGTCGAAGGCCGACAGCTCCGCGCCGGACTGCGGGCGCGGATTGAAGAAGCCGGGAGCCGTGGACGGGGAGGCGCACATGACGCCGCCGCCGTACACGCTCAGCGAATTGTGCGTAATAATTTTGGCGGCCGGGTCGGAACACGTGGGATAATTGCTGGAATACACTTTGTACGGTTCACACTTTGGGCAGAGTTCTAGCTCTTATCCTTGGATGCTTGGCAGTAAATACTTGTCAGCCGCGTTATTTTATTTTTCCTCTTTAATGAATTTTATTTTATATTTTTTTCAATGCTGTCTATGCTATTAGCATTTCAGCATTAGTATAGAATTCACAAACAAAACACTCGGTTTTTCTTTTTTTTTGCGCTTAATAATTTCCCGCTCGTAGCACACACACGAAAGATATAATATCTTAAAGACTTGAAAAATTTTTCAATTTCTGGTACTGAAGTATCTTTGCGTCATGCGGAGCAGCGAAAATCTCAGCTGTTCTCGTAAGGCCTTTTAGAGCCTGACTGGCACAACATTCGTGGCAAAAGGTACACGACCCGACCCGACTCGACTCGACCGATACGACCTAACGACACATCACACAAATCTCTCTCCGATCCCCATTCTCTGCTCACTTGGGTAGTACTGCCTTCTCGCTCGCTCCTCTGTGTTGTCCCATCACCCGGGTGGTTGAGTGAAATCGCCGCTCTCGCTCGCTCGCGTTGGTGGGGCAAGACCTTCGACGCGTTTGGCTGGTTTGCCACCACCACTTGGGATAGCACACCACCACCACCACCACCACTGCTCTCTCTCTCTGAGCGCTTTCCGCACTCAACGAAACCCACTCCAATACAATACCACTCGCCCGATTATGTAGAACCCGTTTGCTCTTATTAGCTTGCTGTTGGGCGCATCTGTTAGATACTTTTTACCGTTAAGGCTCTTTATCGCCGGGTTGCGGTCCCAACTTTATGGCAATTTGTTTAAAATCAGTCTCCACCCCGAAAAAAGTTTTGGCTCACTGTTTGTCTTTTTGCTGGTGATGCGAGTGGTTCCTCTCTGGTTGGCTGGCCGCCTTAAAGTGCGTTCTACATTCTGCGCTTTCCACCAATTTCCGTGGGGCTTAAAGTTCGCTTTCTTATCTGGGGGAAGAGTTTGGCGGCCATAATGCCCGTTCGCGGCTAAATGTTTGCTTTAAAGCTTCTTTACCATTGGTTGCTAGCCAAAGGAAAGCGAGATAAGCGGGCAGTTTATGAAGATAGAACGATGATGGATGGCAGGATGATGTGGGATATTACTATACGGTACAATATTCTATTAAAAATGTTTATTTGGACCCAAGACTAAAGTTTACTGATCACATTTCGTCCCTGATGAATGATCTAAGGGTGCACTTAGCTTTATAAAAAGGTGTTGTAAGGAATTTTACGAGTCTAAGTGGTATAACCTGGAAAACAAACCTCATTTTAACTACTTATTATAATAGATTACAACAAATATTTAGATGTGAAAATTTCTTATAAACATTTGATGAGTAAATACATTTAAAAGTAGGTAATCCCCAAGTTTTATATTTATTTAAATATTAAGAGTTCCAGCTGTAAAAGTGGAACTGTGCTTTATTTTATTAATTTTTATTAGATTGTTGCTCAAGAATAGCAAATCCAACTTTTTAGTGGCTTTTTATAGCTTTACACAAATCTATGATAGCAATGTCGTTAAATGGGATTTACTTGCCTATTGATGGCTTTCGATGAGAATGCCTATAAAAAGCACATATGTATACCAACGGTTTATGTAACATTGGCACTTCGATACTGACCCCAATATCGTCGCATAACGAAAGCCCATCGTATTATTAACGCTCAATATACTCGGACTGCCCCTAAATAAAACTCTACCGGCCGTGGCCAACTGAAGCCCACTGACTGCCGTAATATAATTATAATAATTTCCCTGGGCTAATTGGATCAGGGCCTGGCTCCTCGGCGGCAGCGACTTTTACCTTACTTTGTTGACTGTGTTTACGTGGCCGGGGAAGTGGCTGTGGAAGTGCCAAAACATGAAATCATAACGATAATTGAATTCACTCTTAACGAGGACACCTCGCGCAACCTGATATGTCCATTTGCCGACTGTTATTTCTTGGTTTCATTTAGAATTAGCATTTAACGACCGCCAATTTGCACGCAACTAAGTTGGAGGAGAGTGAAAATCGCTGGATGCCATGCAACACTGTCGGCACTTTATTTTTCAACCGCTGAATGGGTGGAAAGGTGGCGATGTGGGAAAATGGGAAATGGAAAATATTGGAAAAGTGTCGTCGGCTGCAAAGCCAAGAGTTGCAGGCCAGTCCAAAGGGCCAAATTGTGGCCACCGCACTTTGCACTCACCATCCCCCCATTCCTTGTTTTTGGCCCAAAAGGAGGGCGTAACGGGCCACGGAGTCTGGCGCCCTCTGGTGTCGGGATCTCTGGGTTTTCCGAGGGGTGGGAAGGCCATGGGAAGGCCAGAGCGAAGTGCAAACGTACAATTGGATGATGAACGATATGCCACCCCAACTTTGCACTCGAATAAGAGCGAACAGAGCGAGCTGCCTCCAATTGGACTCGGTTCCACTCAGCCGCCGAGTTTCGTCAAGTTTCGGTGGCTCTCTCGCGAAGGCCACGCCCCCTTCTACCACCATATAGCAATCTCACTCGCGCCGTAGCTCCATCTCTTTCGGCTCCATGGCTTATCATTAACTGTATCGGAATTTCGCTCGTCTGTGCTTTTTTTTTCCTCTTTCTGCCCCACAAAAGCGGCCGAAAAGGAACAAAAAGCGCTGGCTGGCGTTTTTATTAACACACACCGCTAGATGTCTCTCTCTGGCAGCCCCGTTTAGGGTCTAATTCAATTGGCAGCGTCTCTCTTTCTGGCCATATGACTTATGTGTGTGGGGTCTCGGTGGCGATGATCTCCCGATCCCCCGAACATCCTGGTGGCCCAGCTGCCTCTGCTCTCAACCTAATCCTGTGCTCCTCGGCACCTCTTGTTAGTATGTAACCCACCCACCCACATTGACCCACCGCCCCCACCCCCGCTCAACTTCTGCGGAGTTCGCGCAGTCAGGCGGCACCTCCAACCCCTGTGGGTTAAATACTGACAACCCCATTTGAGCGCCTTTTTGCACTCGCTGCCACAGAGGCCCCAGTTTCCCTTACCCCCTTTGCTCCCTTTCCTTACCCACCCCATCCCCATTTCCACCTCCTTGTTGGCCATTTTTTGTGCTCTTTTGCTGCTTTGGACAGTTCATTGAAAGTGGGCCCAGCTGGGCGGAAAAAGCTGTATGCTGAACTACTGTTAGCAAGATTTGAATATATTCTGGGCTAGCGATAAAAATAAAAAAAATATAAAATATCCAACAACTGACGGTAACTATTTAAAAGAACCAAATCTGTTTAAGCTTTAAAGTATACAAAGAGTGGAACAATTTAAGCAAAACATTATTAAATAAAGACTTCAAACAATATTCTAAAAATATTAAAAATTTAATATTGGTTTATTTTTAAAGGATTTAATAATAAAATCCTACTTTTATACTCAATGACTTTATGATAAACAATTTTGAAAACTTTTTTGATTGACTAACCAAAAATGATATAATTTCAATATTTATTTGTATTATGTTACAAAACTAAAACTAACAAAAGAACTTATAGTTATATTTGCAGTTAAATCTCACAATAACTGCAACCATTACATAATTTTCCAGTTATGTGGAACATTGTGGTTTGCAGCTTGGCTTGCCACATATGGATGCACCACTGCACTCGAATGCATTCTGCTCCTGATTCCAAGGACTTTGGCTTTCTCATAAGCATATGCTGGGGCGGAGATTTATATTTTCGTTCCCACATGGATCTGCTCCCATTCCGGGACAAAGGCGAAGCTGTGCTGCAGCCACTCGCAGTCCGCACCACCCACCACCCCCTTTTTGAGGGACCCCCTCTAAAATAGCAAACCAACTGGCATATAATTTACATTGTTGCTTGTTTCCTGCTTTCCAGCCACCCCGCCCCCGCTCCAGCAACCGACCAACTTTTACATTGATAAATTTTTAGTAATTCCTCTTCTCTCTGGCGTTTTTTCAGCTTTTTTTTTCCTTTGCCTTTTGTCTTTCGTTGCTGGCAAGGACTTTATGAATAAGTGCTAAAATGCCAGAGACCAGGACCGCAATGGACCGGGCCATGTCATGCTGGTTAAACTGACGAACACGCGCCCACTTCCCCTCTGCTTTCCCTAACCTCTAGCCCACCCCCTAAGCCATCTATGCACCATCCTCTCAGAGGGTCTGTGCAGAAAAAGTTCCCTCTACAGCCAGCAGTTGTTTTTAGCCCGATGATTCATTGTGAAAGTGGAGCTGGTCGTTGCTGGAAAATGCTGAAATTGTATTCTGTTGCAGGGAGTCGCGTACACAAATGTGAAATTTACCAGCCACAAAGAAAGAAGAACTCTCGTTGTTAACAACTTTGTCAACCCAATATGCTTGAGGAGGATTCGTCACCGGTTGATGGATCCATTTTGCAATGAAATCCACTGAAGGAGGTTTTTATTCACATTAATTTAAGGTTTAAAATGTTACGTTGCTAAAATGCAATTTTTAATAAAGTACTTTGTTCATGCTGCCCTCTTAAATTCTTCTTGTCTTATCTTGATTTCTATTTTAAATCAAAGAAAATAAAATTCAAGGAATTCCAAAGAAGCTTAACTTTTGAGTGCTTCTCTCTTTTATTATCTCAACATTTATTTATTTCTAAAATATATTTCTTGCGTGCTTTCCAAGGAATCATTTAAAAATAATTGCAATTATTTGGTCTTGTGTTTGTCCATTCCAAATTGCATTTGGTCGGAAGCCTTGCCATGGACTCCCCTTTGACATGCGAGCCACAAAGCAGTTAAGGGTTCGTTTTGGCCAAAGTAGGAGTACACTCGAATGGGGGGGACCCATGTGTTTGTGCTCCACTCGAAATGTATTTCGAGAGCGCATGTCAAAGGTCAGCCACTGCTCACATATGTCAGCCGCTGTCGATGTCTCTGCCTCTGCCTCTGTATGTCTTTCGCTGTGTGTATGTAATTACATGCGGGCCTCCCCCTTTTGGGGTTTTTTAGTACGAGCTACTATAATGTACGCTCCGCCTTGTTTATGTGCCTCTGTGCCCCAGCCGCAGCCATGAATTAAACATTCGCCATAAAAGCCTTTGGCTGGCCTGCCCATACTGAAACATGTCACAAATCATTAGCACTTATTCAAATTCGACGATGGGAGGGCGGCCCTGGCAAAAACACACACAAAATAGCCCAAGAAAGCGGCCAACTGTATGCAAAAGATTAATGCAAAATATTCAAATGGAATATGTACATTGTACATACATATATTTTTGACCCCGGAAAGTTTGCCTAATTGCGTGAGACAGCCAAAGGTCAGAGGCGGCAGCGTTAACAATGAAAGATCACTGGACCAGATGCCCGGATTTCTTCTTGGCGGCGCAGCCTCCCAGGTAGCCAGGACTGAGCTCGAGTTCGAGTGTCCAGCGAGATGGACTTAACCTTTGCCAGAGGTACAAGTAAAGGTAAGGGGAGCGACGGTGACAAGCTCCGATCGCTGCGATAGCAACCCCCGAAAGATCTCTGGACATTGTCCCTAAGAATTTTCCAGTCGATTTTCTCAAAAATTTTACAGCATATTATGGCAGCGCCAAAAGGGTTCCGCTTGTCCACTCCGATTACCTGGGTTTTTCGCCCAAGATTCCGCAGACTTTTTGGGGTTGATTTTGGGTCGAATTTATACGCATTTCCATTTTAATTCCATCGTCGGCGTCTTGCGTTTTTGCATACGACCCAAGACGCTCGGGGATTTGTATTTATAGCCCTCGTGGCAGCATCGTGGGAATCGGACACTGGTCAGCCATCCCGGGGACATTGGTCAGATCAGCTGTGCGTCCTTCGGCAGGACTCCTTATAGCCGGACCATAAGCCGATTTTAATGAAGCGCAACGCTTGCGGTCGTGATCGCATTTTCTCGGTTACGGTCAGCCGAAAGAAAAACGCAATTTTGGCTTAGGATTGTCGAAGTACAAAAGGGTGTACAAAATTATTTTTGAAGTTCCTAAGAATATTACATATTTTTGAAGTTTTTTTATAGTCCTCTTTAAAGGTTTTTATGTTTTTTACACTTTATTTATTTTTATTAATTTTTTTATTTTATTTTACTTTTTTTTTTTTTGAAAATAAGTATTAAAAATGCTTATAACATATATTTTAAATTCATACTTTACGTTGGTAGATGGTCTTTAAAACAGTAATACAATTTGCTACCTAATACTTAGTTAATTAATAAAATAGGTATTTTTGAAGACCACTATTCATTTTATAACTCTGCCTGGCAATAATTCGGAAGTGGCATTCAATTTCATCCGACTATCCCATTTCACAGCCGTGTTCCCAATCCAACACTTTCTCGCGGCTCCATGCGGGTCCCCACGATCCGTCTGCTTCTGCAGACCCATCAAAGTGATAATTGAGCAGTCAAACCGAAATGAACCCATGCCAAAAAAAGACCACAGGAAAGAGGAGAATCTCCTCCAGGTCCGAAAATCTTTGTTGTCCGCACTGCAGCCAGCAACAATGGCAACTCATTTCACTCAGGTTACTCAGGTGGTGATGAATGATCTCATCAGCGAGGTGTCGACCAGAGCCACAATGATTGGCCCCGGCTTTTACCGCGGAACAGCTCCCAGAATAGCCCCCGATGAAATGGGCCTCGTTTGCGGCCAAGTGTAAAATTTAAAATTTAATAATTAACAATTGTTTTTTAATTTCCCAGCGGCAAATCGTCCATCTAAGCTGGCTGCCCAAATTACTTTCCCCCCTTTCCGCAGCCGCCTGTCAATCTTAGATCGCTCTGGACGCGATCTCTTTGTTAAGGGACATGATTAATGATGCAAAATTATGAACTCGCTTGTTCTGAGGGCGGCGGACTGACTGACTGACTGAGCCCGCCAGTTGTAAGTAGTTTTGTAAATCGGTTAAAGAAAAATGACTTCATTAAATTCATTAGCGCCCATGTGTGAAATTCGTTCAATTGGTTTCCGATGCATGGCTTCCTCTGTGTGGAGTCGTAAATGGGGAACTCTGCTCTTCTGATAGCTCCATTTAAAGAGGGCAATTTGAATTCACCTAATGACACCTTACATGGATATTCTACCCGCTGATTTCAGCAGACTTTTCCGCGCTGCCAAGAGCTATTTGTTTGGCCTGGGAAAATCAATAGCCAATAGTCAAGAGTTAGGGGCCGTCGGAAAAGCCAAGATAATCAAGGAGAGCTGCAGTCAAATGTGCCACATAGATGGATGGACTTGCCAGGTTCGCTGGCTCGACGAGTCTGCGACTTGCCGGCCATAAGTCATCGGCATTGATAGCCATCAATCGCGCACCGCTTTCCACATTGCCACGACCACAAAGCTCTCCAAAGTGGCGCGAAATCTAAGTACAATTAGTTGGGGGCTCAAGTTGAGGCTGTTGCTGCGGCTGAAGCTGAATCTGAATCTGAAGTCTTGCCTCTGCGACTGGGCTATGGAAATCCATCCACATGTGCCTGCCGTTGGGTTCGTTACCGACTATTACTCCAACGCATTTTCCAAACTTGGCCATTTTTCTTGGCGGCGGCTGCCCCGGCAACCGCAGACCCCCTCAGTGCCCCCCCCTAAAACCCTAAGTCCAATTTGGCTTGTGGTCAGTCACTTTGTCAGTTGCCAGAGCCAAATGTCTTGGGCCCGGTTTCCTCGCTCAGTTGGCTCGTTGAACCTTTTTAACCGTTGCTTGGTCAAGAGTTGTTAACCATATTAAAGTGTTCAATGATTAATTACACGCGTCCAAGATTAATTGAAATCAATCAAAGCTGAAGTTAACTAATGGCAACACGTTTGTAATCCCCAGCGCAAGTCCATTCTCATCTCTGGCTCTGTCTGTCTCCGTTTCTTTTCCATTTTCTGGTAACTGGTATCTGGAATGTCGGCACCCTGGACTCGCACTCCTACTCCTACTCTCACTCCTCCGCAGCTGAGGCAGTAACCCTAGACTCATAGACGTTTTATTGGCCACATTACTCGGTTACTCCGTTTCGGTTTCCCAAGTTCTACTGTTGCGCATCTTCTGTGGATTCCCATACTTAATTACAATTAGGGAATTTGTGGGCCATATGCATTACGTGATGGATGTGTAGTTTCGGGAAAAGTAAGAGTCAAATTTGGTAAGGGAGTGATGAGATATTGTAGGAGATATTCCAAAGCTCTATTCTGAGATAACAAAACGTTCTACAAAATGCTGTAATCCTTTATTGATAGCAAAAGTTCACCCACAGGATCACAATCTGAAGAAGACGGAGTAGGGACGTCTAGAGTCTCTGTATCGGGGACGTCCATAGTAATAGGGACGACCATATGAGGCAGTATTGAAGGATATAGTACGCTTAAGTCTCACTAGAGGCTTCACAGTGTGGCCCATATTCCTCCTTTTGGTCGGTAAATTATTCATAGACTCTTCGTGGGCCGAAACCAGACTGAGAGCCAGAATCGATATTACCACAAATAGAATCGTAAAACGCATTTCTAATTCCGATACGAGATACAAAACTTGCGATAGCTTAGAACTTTCGTCTTGACTGATACACAGCAAACCCTCGAAAGGGCTTTTATACTTGGTGTTTAAAATAATGAGATTCATAAAAAAATATAAAAAAAATACTATGACCAATTGGGTAGCCTCCTAGAATGACCTGTATCTTTCAGAAAATCGTATGGTATTTATTATATGGAGAAAAATATCTTTTATATTTAAAATTTAAATCTTCCCATTTTATTTGACATCCCAATCTCAGTCTTTTCATGCTCCAGTCCCCCAACCGTGTGCAGCACTAATTAAAATGAAAATATTCCCTTTTTAATTACGAGGTGACTCGACTGGGAAGTTGTATCAATTGCCTGACAGTCGGCTAAGTTATGGATTATGCCCCTGGGGTTGGGGGTGGACTTCCCTCAGATCGCTTACCGAGTTACACACGTGACACTAACGGGAGGAAGTAACTTTAACCGACGAGCGGAAGCAGTCAAAGGACATGCTAAACCGCTTCCCCCGTTACACACACACACACACATGTGGTTAATTATAATTACGCAATTTTAATATCAAAACAAGGCAGCCACAGAAGGAGAATGGGAAGCATGTCCAAGTCCTGCTCGTATTCGGATTCGGATCCGTGGAGGGTTGGTTGGTTGGTCGCGTTGAAAAGGCGAAAAGTGATGAATGAAATGCGATGATTTCCAGCTAGCGAGCAACCCCCAACAGACAGGTTGAGGTTGGCCACCTCACACCTCCTCCCACACGAACCCTCCTCCACCCACTGTGAGCTTTGATTGAGCATATCCGGTGGGATTAGAGAGCGAGGGGTTGTTGGTTTATTGCCCAGGCTTGTTGTCAGTTGCCGGCTCGTCCAGCCAACCGAGAGTTATTAGCTTTTATGATATTGATAGAAGCCGATGTCTATTGACAATTAAACAATGACAGCAGACCCACTCCCCTCCACCTTGCCACTTCACCACTCCTCAGCCCGGAATCCTCAATCGAGGGCGTTCTATGTTTTGGGGTAAGTCAGCGAGCTGGGCGTTTTGTTTGCGCGAACCCCTCGAACCCTCGATAAGGATCTATTGGTGGTTTTGGGTCGCAAATTAATATGCACAAGCGAGTCGAGGATAATTTCCGTGGCTTTCATGTTGATTAGAATGGGATTAGTCCATCATTGCGGTGAGCCAATAAAACTCTATGGGATATTTAACGCATATGCTGCAAATTTGATTAGCCGACCGCCTAAATGCCTAATTGTTAACTTGATTAATGGTTGTAGCTTGGCAGAAAGTCCCCAAAAAAAGCGTCAGCGTCACTTATGCCAACTTTAGTCGTATCGCTCAAATATTTACACATTTCCTTTCTTCGCAGTCGCTTCTGCAGAAGCAGAACAAAGAGCCATCCATCCAGACAGACGGGCTGAGATTGGCCCAGAGGTCCAGCTAATAAAATCCAAATGATAATTATGACAATCGTACGTGATAATTGCTGCAAGGCAAACGACAAACTCCCACACAAACGGCCTAATCTGGAGCAGGAGCTGCAAAGTGCCCGAGAAGAAGGCAAACAGATCGTGACAGCGCGTGGAGCATAGACAAACACACCCTCCTGGTCTTATAATTAGCATGGCTCAGGAGCAAGACCCCGCCGACGAACTAATAAATAAGTGGAGATTTTCGGTTATTTATTTTTAAAATATTCCCCAGCCGCCAGGTTGCCGGTTTCGATCACGTCGCCGCTTTGGGTCACACACATTCGTATGAACGAGGTCAAGTTGCGAGATAATTTTGGACTCTGCAGATCCCGAGCACTGGGGAAAGTACACACACAATCTAATACTTCAGTCTTCGTTTATTGGTGGACAAAATATAGTCGAGGATTTAACCATAGAAAGGAAATCCGTAGCCTCCGAAGTGGCGATGTCTGTGGCCATATCCGAAGCCTCCAAATCCTCCTCCGTAGCCACCTCCGTAGCCACCGTATCCAAAGGGACCACCGAAACCGCCATAAGGTCCGCCAAATCCACCGTATGGTCCCCCGAATCCGCCAAAGGGACCACCAAAGTACTGACGTTTAGCGCGCACCTCGGACTCCACAGCCTGGCCAATATCCCTTTCCACAGACGATAGATCGTTGGATTGATTGACGGTCTCCTCGATGGCCAAAACCAGGCTAAAAGCCAGGCAGACAACCAGACCAAACAAGATCGCGTAACGCATTTTCAGTTTCGATACGAGAACTTCCAATGACAATGAAATTTCAGACTTAACTGATTTAAGCCGGCACTTGAGAAGAGCTTTTATACTCGACTTGGGACGCAGAATCCAGCATTTATCGTCTCGATATTAATGAGATTCAAGAACAATCTAAACAAAATACGATGCCCAAATTTGGAACCTGTTCTACCCAGGTGACTAAATACAAACATCAGTTAAGAATCTCTTGCGGTTTCCTTTTGTGCATTTCACAAAAAATATTCCCAATTTCGATGACGAAATAAATAAATCTAATAACCGGTTCTCGCCGACATCTCGTGCAGGTCTGCTTAAATCCAATTAATGCAAATTTATATTCCCCAATATTTGTTTAAAATGTTTACAAGTTCCCAGGGGGATTCCTTCCAATGGAAAGTACCTAATATTTTGATGCATTTTAAATTCTAAAGGCCAATATATCTTGTATCTAGCACAATGTGATGCTAAATTTAAGTCTTTTTTTTGCTAGTCATTTAAGAAACTAGTTTTTGGGGTGTGAAAAGTTCGTCATTCAGCGGCTTGTAAACAAATATTGTTTTTTTGGGCAAAACCACACCGATGCGGAAGCCGGGAGGTGTGGAGGCTGGTAGGCTGATAGAATCATCTCGATTCTTGATTCTTAAGTAGGTAAACAACAACAAGTCGGTTGTATGTTTTTATTGACTGGAAATACCCCAATGTGGTCGCACAAACAGTGATCGGTGATCAGTGATCAATGATCGATGATCAGTGCGGAGAACAAGCATATGAAGTTACCAGGGCATAAAGCTCTGCAGACTGTCTGATTTGCTTTGATCTCGAACTGTTCAGACTGTCTGATCTGTCTGCCGTTTGCATTGCCATAAATCAGTGGGACTGCCAAGGGGAAGCGTCGATCGATCGGCTCGGTATCAGTATCATTGTCATTGTCCGCCTCCCAGTTCGAGCCCCACCTTCTGATTCCCATTCCCAGTTCCCCAGTTCCAGATCCACATCTAGATCCACTTCCACATGTGCTGCCCAGACATTGTCATCGCATTTGCTCTTCGATTCTCGATCTGTGCCGAAACTGAGTGTGGTTGTCATGTGATTTAAGGGTTCCGTAAATCACGCTTCTTGTCTAATTTTGTCTCGCTCGAGATTCCCGGCATAGTTGCCAGCTCAATGGAATTATTTCTTCGTGTCAAGTGCTCCCAAGAGGCAAAAAATAAACACGAAAGAAGGCATTTTGCACATGATCGCGCCACTTCGATCGCTGGCAGCTGCACATTTGCAACTGTATCTGCAACTGCATCTTCATCTCGATCTCCATCTCCATTTCCATTTCCATCTCAGACCGAATCTGCATCCGTAGCCGAATCTGCCATTTCATGTTAACTCACTTACAATGTCTTCTGCTGGGGATCCTCAATCGAGCATAACATTTACACAGACCCCATTGAGTTGTCTCCGCCACTTACGAAAAAGGCCTTGCCACATGGTAACTGAAGTTGTCGATTTGCATGCCGCAACTAGTTGGCCAAAAAGGCAGTGAGTTGCAGTTGAGGGTTTGGTACTGCACTGGGAGGTGCCCCTCCCGCGCCACCTAATTAATTTACATATAATTGCCGCAATCGGAAAGCCACATCAAATGACATAACGCTGTCCCCCACGAAGAGCTGTAAATTTGTGATTATTACTGCGCACCGGGAAATATTGTGATATGGAACATGTATATGGCCAAATGGCAAGCGCCACCTGACACACCCCCGTCATTTGGCCGATAATTGTGTGTTCAGGTTGCCGTCCATTTGGCTGACAGGTGGAATGGTCTTCGAAACAGAAACCATTTGGCGTGTCATCAAAACAATGGCCGCAGCAATCGCCACGCAATGAAGTCGCCGCCCCACGACTTTTGTTTGCGGCCCCCTCATAATTTGGGAATGTCACCGATTTGACTGACGTCCAATATGATTTAACTAACTTTTATGACACCAATTATCGTGTTGGACTTTTTTTTTTGGGCCACTCGCTTTGGACAGGTGATGTCAGCCAAACTGGATAGCTGGATTGTCGGCTCATCAACTTCCGCCGGACAATGTCGAGAATTTAAACATTCACTTTCAGCCAAAGAGATTTATGAATATTCAGAGTACAGAAAATCGGAAAAATTTGCACATTTCGATACGCAAATAAACATTTGAATTTCTCGCCCTCCTTTCCGCTTTTCCTTTGTCCGGCCAAGTTTAATTTCGGGTCTTTCCCTGGGATTATGGGGTAGATTTTCGCACTCGCATTTGTTCGCTCCAGTTTGCACAAAAGATCTGTCCCAATCGAGATCGTGATGTGGGTCTTGCAAGCAGCTGGATATCTCCCAAGTCTCGAGATCGGTGGTTGCATTCTCGATATTTTCTCGGCTTTGTCTTGGCTGCGCTATTCTGGGTGAAAATTTACCTAGATTTCCGTTGATTGCATGTGAATATTTGATGATCGGTTTTGCTGTATGCAAAACATGTTTGCAAATTTTTTAAGTGTTATTTTTTTCTAGACGGTCCCGCTGGGGTGGTAAAATTTGCTCTGTTTTTTTATTATTCTTTGTTCGCATGGTCATAATAAGGCGGAACGTGTTGTAAGGCTGTTTGTTAGGGAAAAAATGGATGGCTGGGATGAAAGTGACCTTAATTAGGAGATGTTGACCTCGTTCCTTGGGAGACTCTTGGGAGAACTTCTAAAGAACTTGGGAGAATCCTAAGTCAATTTATGTTTTTTTTTAAATTTAAATAAATATTAGCATTTCTCTTAAAGAACTGATGAATTTATGGGTGCTTAATTACAAAACTTTAGATTAATAGAATTACAAAATAAATAGCTAAGTATTTATTTCAGTAGTTTTAAATATCAAATTAAACTTTTGGATTATTTTAATAGTTTTTCTTAAATTTTGGAATATTTTTCAAACCCTTCAACAGAATAAAAATAAAAATATATTTTACTAAAGAATTTCTCTCCATTTTCTTTGATTCATTTCAATCTTATTTTTTCCCGCCAAAAGAAAGTAACTGCATTCTGGCACCCAACGTGAAACTCTTATTCAAATCCCAGACTTCACGCCTAATCAGCGAACTGGACAATGGACAAATGCAAATGCTGCATACATTTTTCAAAAACGAAATCAGAGCATTAACACAGGAAAAGTAGGGAATTTCTTTAGAAAAACTTCCCTCCCTTCCCTTCGCCGTTCGCCCCTTCCTCAAAACCGTTGATCTTTTGACCTTTACGCTTGAGTTCCTTAACTCGCCAGACATGCAAAATAATGCATATGAGATTGCATATAAGTACGTACGGTTGGGACTCTTGGGCGACAATTTTTAAGGGTGGCAACCGCCTGAAAGGCGCGTACAGCACAATACTGACCTTTACTTTTCAGTACAGTCCTATTGAAAGAATTTCTACTTTAATCTAAAATGCAATTATAAAGTTTCTTTCTACATCTTGGGGATAAACCAGCTGTTTGAGCCATAAATGTCATATTAATTACGATTTTCCATCAAAACGATCGTAAAACTTGAGATATAAAGTTTAAGTAATTTGGAAAACCATTCGAAATGAATTGTTCCTATAGCTGATATAGCCAACTCAGGTGCCAGATCCTCCCACTTGAGCACTATCAAATTTACGAGCCCGAGGCATGAACCCTTTTAGGGCAATTTCACTCGAACAATTCATTCGTGGAGGTGATAGAGCAGAGAACCTCCTTTTTGAGGGTGGAATCGGAATCGAAATTGGGATTGTCAGCACCAGACTCAAGTGGCGATCGGCGGAGGATCTATCCCTATCCGCTGTGTTGACAGAATACTCACGAAGATGTGGGCGCAGTCGGTCCGCGGAGCACGCGCCAACTTCAAACTGCAGGCCGGGCCATAACTTCTCCGGTTGTCAGGCGTTTAGCTACTTAAACACTTAAGACATCATGCGGGATGGTTGGGAGGCTCTTCGGCCCTCGGTTCTCTAGATGATTTGGCTGCCTTAATTGCATTTCTTCGATTCCACGCATGCCACTCAGTCAACTACTTGGCGCTCCATTTCATGGGCTCCCCCCTCTTGGTGGCGTATTAGTAAATTTATTTGGTTTTTGGCAGAGATTTCGTCTCTGGGAAATTTATTAGCACATTAAGATAAAATGAAGTCGTTTGTGCCTCCACGCTCCACTCGATCTCGCGGCTCCCTCGTCTGGCATTAAATTTTATTGCCTTTTTTGCCCATCGTCGTCGTATTATCGCCCTGTCCAACGAGCGAGCAGAGCTCCAGCTTCTCCACCGCCTTTGGGCAGGCATTTCGGGAATTCTGTAGTTTTGGTATTTTGAATAATGTCAAGCATCTTTATGGTAGATTTATTCCGGCTAAGCATCACTCAGCGATTCTCTGTGGTGGGGCCGCAGAGTGGTGTGGCAGCAGGTGCGGTTTGGTTTTGGGGCATTAGCCATGATTAACAAATAACGAGGGTGTCCGAAGGAGCATATAAAACAGGTCTCCGTGTGCCAATAATGAAGTGGGTGTTTCAAATTGATTGATCCCAATTCATACAAACTATTACTCTAGGAATTTTCCTTTTTTAGTGGCTTAGATTTTGGTAAAAAAAATCATATCTGAAGGAAACACCCTTTGTTATCCATCTGTATTATCAACTTTATTTTCTTCAATGATATTTACAATCTAACTTTGTATTTATAAAGACAAACTTCTGATGCTTTTATAAAACTCTTTCACCCAAACCAGCATAAACTGCATTTAACTATTGTAGTTCCCACTGAATTCCACTCCACAGAAAGTTGTTATCAGTGCTGTACCAATCTATTCCCAACTGAAGTATCAATTAAAGGGTTCCAGTCACAGCACGCAGCTAACTGCATCAATTAGGAGCTGCCAGCATAAACCACAAAGAACCGCTGACTACAAACTTTGGTCCTTTGGTCCTCTAACTGCAGTTGCCACCCCGCGAGTCCTGGCATTCCCATGGAAGGATAAAGCGGCCAGTTCCGCTTAGGAAGTCGGACTTCCTGGGCGGCGAGGGGCGAACTAAAAACTGCACTTCATCGAGGGGGTGGACTACAGGACCCTGGGCCGCAGTGTCCTGCCACTGATTGAGTGCATGACTGACCAAGTTGACGGACTCTTGTTGACTGACTGACAATTAAGTGACACACAGCGGAAAATGCGCTGCATGCAACATCAAAGCGGCTGCAGTTGTCAGGCGGCGTGTGAAACGCTGACTAGGAGATTTCCATGCTACAACAGGAAGTTGATGTTGCCACAGGAAATGTGATTTGTAGTTTTTCCTCTACTTTGCTCTCCTTTTTTTGCCTCTTTATTTTGATTAAAATTTTTGTGTTTGTCCTGCGACAGGTGAGAGGCAAAAAGGCAAAGCACCCGGGCGCAGCTGACTTCTCCACATCGATTTCCGAGCAGCTTTTTAAAGTCCTCGCCGGGCCAGACGCCATTTTGATGGCAGCCAGCCAAGTCAACGATCCAGCTCCTCTTTTCCGCCGGCTGCCGCTTTTATTTGACAACTCGTTCCAAATAGCACAAAAGCCAAGCTGACATGGATACACATGAAAGTTGCGAGTCGCGAACGGATTTTTATTTC
Organism: Drosophila mimetica; assembly: GCA_037075245.1. Lineage (NCBI taxonomy): Eukaryota > Metazoa > Arthropoda > Insecta > Diptera > Drosophilidae > Drosophila > Drosophila mimetica. Next base: position 14,341,410 of record JBAMCH010000023.1, read on the forward strand.
ATTTTTTTGCCCGCTTCTCTCATTTCCTCGGCGGCTTTCATTTCGTTTTTTATCTTTTTTTTTTTGTATTTTTTGGCGCATGTCCTTTGGCGGCTGCGACTCAAAGGCGGAAGCAGCGGTCTCATATGTCCCACTGTACCGCTGTTGTTGCTGCACTTGAAAAAATACTGTTAAATTAGTTGGCAAAATAAGAGAGTTTAAATTCTATAAAAATGTAAAAGCAAGGCATACCTACTTTTTAGTTGGAATCACTTATTGATATAATTTTTTAAAAACTTAAAAAAAGAATATATTAGAAAATAGTATTATTTCCCTTTTAATTTTTTCGAGTTTACAAGAGTATAAATTATAAGACTTTTTATAATATATCAAATATTTGATGAAAAAGAATTATTTTTAAAATAAATTCATATTGATTCTAACGAATGTTTTTTTGTCAGTGTGTTATTGCCACTGTTTTGGTGGCTGGTTTTCCTTCGCTGGCTGTAATCAACATTTTTGCAATGCTTCTGTCTGCTGTCTGTTTGTTTATCAAAAGAGTCAACTGTGGCAACCTGGTGGCAGCCATCCCCCTCCCCCTCCCCCTGCCGCATCCACACCACCTACCTCTGATTCTGTTGAAATTTTCAATTTAATTTTCCCCGCTGCCATTTCACTCTGTTTGCTTTGACTTCGTTCTTTTCTGGCTTTCAACTTCCTTTCATTTCTCCTGTTTTTTTTTTTTTTTTTTTTGATGCATGACAAGACGCATTTGACAGACGACGGCTGCACCTACGCAAACCAATCTACAGCACAGATACACTCGTATGTACGTATATCCTGCTGCCAGGATATTCGCATGTAACGCAATGAGGAAACACACGCGCTGCTCATTTGTCTCGTGTTTTTCAGCGAGCACAAGAAATTGAAGTGTCAAAAATTTTGACACCTCCGATTGTGCCCTATGACGGATCGGGGCTAAGAAGGAACGCATATGCCGGGGATTAGCTCATGCCATTCATTGGAGCCCAGATCAATTGGTATGCCACCGTAAGCCGAGAATAGAGGAATAACTCTAAGCCCATTAGATAGAAGTCAATGGTATTAAACGATGGATTTTTAACATATTTACACCCAAAAAAAAGCATGTTCCCGTAAATTCGATATGGCCTATGTAAATGGCATGTAATTCATACCCACATCGTTTTTACATGAAATACTCATCTCTCACTTCGAAAAAGAGAGCAATACGCCATATTGAGAGCAAAATGACGTCAGTTGAAACAAGAAAGACAGCTTCAAAATTCGAACTGACGTGCTTCGAACATGCTGTTTACATTTCGATCATATCAATTTTACATGGGTCCATATCAAGTTAAAATTGATCTTAAAAAATGTAAAATTGACCTACGTTTCGTATCGAATTTTTTTTGTGTGTAGTTTTGAATCAAGAATCTTGGTAGATTTATTTTATTTAGATTTCTGGACTTGTATCTTCTTAAAACTTTAATAAATAAATAATTACAATAAATGTAGCATTTGGAAGTCATGTATCCTGATTTTGTAATCATTTAAGTCCAACTCTTTTCTTCGATTCGCTGACATTTAAGGGAAAGTCGATGCCGAGCGACTCGATGTCCCTAAACCGGGCAAGGGTTTCCCTCGGGTTGGTGCGAAGAAAAATTATGATTTTATGCAAATACTGGGCGAGCGAGTGTTATGTTGTGTAAGGGAGCGACAAAGATTCATTCCGTGTCATCAGTCAACTTGATGGTGTAATTATATAGCATTACCAAAAAACACAATAAGAGGAACAACCCGAGCCGAGCAGCCGAGTGAAGTTCAAGTGGCGCGTCCGCAGCCGTGGAAAGTGTTAATAATAATGATGATAGTGATGCTGCTGCCGATGTGGAAACTGGATGCTGGAAACAGGATATTTTTGGGCCGAATAATTGACTGCAGTTACGCGCCTGTTACGGCCCAAAACTCGCTGGCAGTTTATTAATTTAAATGTCACCGTGGCCGCAGCTTCGCTGGGAAGTCACCAGTGCCGATGTCAAAAGGTGAAATTTCAAACCCAAACAGTTTCCCATTCGCCTAGCCCACCGAGATCGTTTCTTGGCTTTGGTTAATGAAAACCAACTACGATTTATCTTCATTAAATTGGGGATTTTAACGAGCTGGGACTCTTCCGGAAGTGCGCTACCTGTAAATAGTTCTAGAGAGTGAGTTTAAGTCGGTCTAGTTCAAAGTTGAAAACTGTCCAGCAAGAAGTGACAACCTTAGATTTTTCTTATGATCCAGATCCACAAAGGTAAAGCGACGAAATTGAGCTGCAGGTGTCAACAAACCAACTAAGGTGGCCTGGTCAAGTGGGGGCCCATTAAAAGAGCGTTGGGCCAGCAGTTAAAAGACAATAAAAAACCCGGGAAAAACTTTATGTGGAATGGCTGTTTTGTCGCAAAGCATAATACCGTTTAAATAAAATTATAAAAACTTGTTAATGGTCCACACGAGTCAACAAAGACAAAGTTCATTCGAAGAGTTTATTTCTTCGGGGAGAAAATACTTCCCCACCGGATATCATAATTACTTTTCTTTTAACTTCCTCCAAAAGTAATAGAAAAATAATTTTTTATGAATTTTGTTTGGGCATTTTACAGAAACTGGGGATAAATTCTTTATAAAGCTTTTAATAAACTACTCTTTAAAACTGTGATCCTTCATTTAGATACATTTATTTCGGTTGGTCCTGGCTACAAAATGGCCACCCATTCCAGGACTCAACACATGCGCCCTGAACATCAACTGTTGCCCTTTCGCATTGACCCCTTTGTCGAGGCCAGCGAACAAAGAGTTGGCAGTGATAAAAAGCGAAGAGCGAACATGGGACATTGGCCATTTTGGATGGGATTCGCACACAGCTTGACCGATGGGCGATGGGCCAATCCTGCCGTCAGCAGGACACGGAGTCCTGCCACTCGACGGACACTCCCTTGGGTGCTGGGCGGAAGTGGCCAAACTGGTTGGAGCAATCCGCATTTGAATACAAAAATCATTAAAATTCATCGTGAAAACGTCTTAAGTTTCCTGCTGCTCGGACTGTGAGAAGAAACGGGCAAAAGTACGGTGGTGACCTCTGAACTCTGCCTATCCCGTTGCGAGTCGTTGTCCCGAAGGGGTAATACCAAAAATTACGTGCGTGACTGACCAATGCGCTGACCACTGTCCAGTTTTCGAGGCGCCGCGACCGCATCCTTTAAGGATATAACGGCGCAACCCCGTTCGGCACTCGCACCCGTTGTCCTTCAACTGTCCTTTGGCCATCCCGTCTCGAAAGCTGTCTCCTTAGTCATTAATAAAGTCTAATTTATGAAAATAATCTGTTTGCTCTGTACGCAGTCATCGGTCCAGCAGTCCAGGTGTAATCCGAATCCATTCTGGGCGCCCAGACGCAACTGACAAACATGAACAAAGCGCCCATCAATCAACAGATTTTCGAGTTCAGCTAGAGGTTTGCCTTTCAATCTTTTGGATAAGTAAATTCACAAATGTTTGCGTAATTAGCCTAATGGACAATTTGCGTAGCAGCGAAAGTTGAAATTTGGCTTTGGAGAACAATGAATTCGGTTTGAAATGTGCCAAAAATAGCTTGATGCGCAGCAATTTATCTAAAGCGATGAAAACATAATTATTAAATTTAATAAATTATTTTTAGAAAAATCCAACAACGAATTTCTGTATATTTTTTTTATAGGAAAACATTTTTATAGAGGTTTACCTCATTAAGATCACTACAATCTCTCGGCACGTGCAGCAGCCCAAGGATGAGAGTGCAAAAGTCAAGCCAAATAAAGGGCAGTCCTTAAACAGCATTCGACTGTCCCAGATCGAGATAGCCCTGCTTGCAGATAAACAAATAAATAAATCATATCGGAGGTAAAGGCATCCTCGCCATAAAAAAGAAGAAACGAGATCAACAAGATCAACCCTTCGACGCAAACATTTTGATCTCGGGCATTAAGAAGGAACAGAAGCAAGGAGGCAAACAAAGCATCCGAAAAAAGGATAAAAGGCGAACAAAGGCCAGCGGAAGCTGAGTGGCCTAATTTGTCGGGTTTCAGTTGCCAGTTGCGATTGCGAATGGCAAACCCCGTCACAAATGGGCCAAACACCCGACGAACCGCACTCACTAAATGGTCCACAAAGGAGTTGCTGCGGAGGCTGCACGCGTAGGTTCCAAAGGTCGGATCCTGAATATGCGCGGCAAGGGTTTTCCTTATGATCGGCTTAAGTGGCGCATTGAAAGGATTATGGGTATCTCAGTATCATCCCATTTCTGTTTGTTTTTTAGTAGCTTCCTTAGCTCCTTAGAGCCTTTGTCCGGACCCTTGGCACTTGAATGTTCATTGAGTTTTACGCATCTGACGATTAGCATGGGCAATCCGCCTCTGGCGATGAGAGGATCTCAGCCAGATCCGCAACAATTGTGTGTACTCATTGTGTTTTAACACTTTCATATTGTGTGAGTGTGTGGGAAACGAGGGTTGCTCGAGGTGGGCGTGCGCTGACAAGTGACGACGATTTTCCCACATTAAGTGCGCCCAAAGAGCTGCTCAGCGGGATTCCCCTTTTTGCACTATCTGTGATTTTCCCTGTTTTGCGGCCAAGTGCCATTGAAAAGGCGTTCATGCGCGCAATTTCGCATGTTATTTTCGCTAAATTGCGCTAATCGCTTAAACTTTTCAGCGAACGGCCTCAAAACCGCATTGTTTACGGCTTAAGTCGCATTTTAATATGTTGTCATGGCGAAAAAGGTTTATGCCGCCTTTGAATTAGGCTTTTCTTTGACACAAGTCACTGATGAGCTGGGAAACTTTCCACTTAATTTCGATTCCCTTCATATTCCACCCACACCCCAGAATGCCTTTCTATGGCCACTTGAGGCTTTCTGCCTCATACACATCCTTCTATTCAAATCTGAACGAAATTACATATTCATGTGCGCAAAGACGAGAGGTTCTCTCGTAGAAAAAGAGTCTCAAGTGGCCGTTTCAATTATCCTTTCAGGGCTTTCAGCGGAATATGTGAAAAGCTGACGACATCAGTTCATACCCTGGCCAGAATCAAGCCAATCAGTAGTTTCCCAGTGCCACTAAATCCTTCTCGACAGTTGACGCTGCACATTTGGGGTCCTAAACCCTTGGTTTTTTAGAGCCTGACATGAATTGCGGAAGGAAGCAGTTAGGCGGCGGTTAATTCAATCGATTATCGAGAACAGCGACTTGGTCAGCAACACTTTGTGGTCAAATCAAACAAAGCCGGGTGCATAAAGTACGGAGAGTTATGGGCCACGGAAACCCGAAAAAGGCAGGATGAATAGAATGGATTTCAATGAGAATAGGCAGCCGGCCAATATCCATCCTTTGAGTGACTCCCTACGGATAAGAGATCTGAGAAATAGTCAAGCTGTGTGTGCGATCGAGCGCCTCATTAAACGGTATTTTTGTGGCCATTCGTATCTCACAGTTGCATCTTGTTATCTTGTCAAGAGATTTCAGTTTGAGTGTGCGTGGGTAAACCCTCGGCTTGGCGACAATTTTGCGTCATTTGCGGTTGGCCAAGAGGAGCGGCGGGGGAATCGAGCGAGCAGAGGGACCCTGAACCCATCCATCCATCCAACCATCCAGCCATCCAGTCGAGCCAACAAAAGGCGCCTTTGTTTGGATCCTAAGTAGTCGTATCTTGAAGAACGTGTATCTGTGTCTCGGGCTGTTCAACTGCAGCTTGCATGTGTCGCTGCTCCTGTGAGTGGGCACCCTAATGCGCTTCTAATGGCTGCGACAGACCGCATGAGTATCCACCTATTGTCCCATCGCCAATAAACAGCCTTTGTCTTTCGATTGAGGAGCGTGGGAAGTAGTAACTGCTCCCCGTTTTCCATACGCAGCAGTTGCAGTAGTGCGGAATACGCAAATACACAATACAACAATTGCATTATCAGAAACTATGTACTTGCAGTGGCTATACGATGTTAATGTTAATCTCAATCGCGGTTCAACGTGAACCTAATTGAAATTGTTCACCCTAAAAATTGATGTCGCCAAAGATCAGGGAATGCGGCTGCTGTCGCAGGACAAAAGTTCAGTGCTCAGTGTAAGGCAGCTGAATTAATCTCAGAACTCTCGCCTGATGTGGCCATCACTTTGGATCCTCAGCGGACTGATAAGCTGAAGCGACATCTGTATATATATTTAGAGCTACTTATTTGCTCGTTAAAAGCGTGTGCAAGTTTTTTAATATTTTTTCTATGCTCGGTTTGTTTACATTTTCGGCATGAAAATTGACAGCCCGCCGGACGACGGACACTCGAGGGATAGATTAGCGAGTTTGGTTTCTGGGTTGGCAGGGGGTTGGGGAATGGGGGATGTGGGATGGCAATCTCAAAAGCGCTTTTTGATGAACGGACGTGCACAAGTCTCTGCTTAAAAGCAGGTCAATTGACCTCAGACTCAGTAGCTCTCTTAAATGGCGCTTATCAGGCACTCGTAGAAACGAAATGCTTCTTATCAACAACTGTCTGCAACGACACTGATTCTCTGAGTGGAAACATCAAGAAGAAAACAGCTTGTGGAGCGAAAATAAAAGCAGAGGATTCTTCCCCTCAATTAATTGGAATTGATATGTATTTCTTTGCTGAAAACAGTTCTTTGTTTCGTATGTGAGAAAAAACCATATTGCGTGGAGTTCCCCGCTTGAATTTGTTTTCTTTCAAGTTTTATTTATAAGAATAAAGTAAAAGATTTTATTTTTAATTAAAATATTTATATTTTTTCGAGTTGCGTAGTTTGTAATCCCCAACGAAACCAGTTCAGTTGGAATCAAAGGTCCTGTTCCCTTAATAGCCATCGATTAGATGGTCAAAAACCAGATACAGTTACCGTTAAATCGGATACATCATTAATTATTTGCCTAATCCATCAGCATCCGTCAACAGCTTGGGCCTCTCACCTCGCCCAGTCTCACCTTTGCCTCCAACTTTCTCACACTCGTCCATGGCTGGATATTAATTAACCATGCCAAAATAGCGAAACTGACCATTAACACAAGAAAAGGTTGCGGAGCCGAGAGAACTATTATCTCTCTAATGGGCGAAAACACACGCGTTGTGTATCCTGTAAGGGGATACTTTCCCGGCTCATCAGAGATTCCGGCACGGACATTTCCGAACTTCCACTGACCGCTGTCCAGTTTCGGAAACAGCAGGCGCAAGAGCAAGAGCAACCCCTTCGCCCAGCTTGAGACCGCCTTGGAATCCTTTCTTCTCTTTGCTTAAGCCTTTGTTTTTCCCGGCATTGTCCTGGGCACCGGGCACTTTGCATAATCAATAATCCTTGTCGCTGGCCCGCCATTGTCGCGCTGACCAACACGTCTGAAAAGATAAATTATGGTTTGTAGTCAAATTGAAGGCAAACAATCCCGGACAAAGACCAGACTGAGGGAATGCAATGGGTTGGAAGAGGTGGGATGGAATGGGATACGATGGAATGGGGTGGGGTGGTCATTCGATCGCCCCGAAGACAGCTGCCGTGTGCTTGAAACCGGACAAAGTCCAAAGGGACTCCTGAGCTATAAAAGTTTGTCTTGATATTTTTGGATTTAAGATTTCATATGATGGCTTTTAAGAGAGCCCAAGCATTTTGTGTAAGATAGATTGTCTTCAAAATATTAAACATGTTTACTTAAATGGATAATATTTGGTTTTATAAGTGGATCAATATTATCCTTGTATTTTCGTTAAAATCTAATCAAGGTAGAACTAAATATGTGGAAGGTTATAGTTCACATTGTCGCTTGCAATAAATCATCGATGTTTAATGTAAAATATAGTAAATAATCCTTTTTAAATATTTTATTTTCACATTATATTTAGCATCGATTTCAACTGAATCCCTACCTTAAGCAAACATAATTACACATTTATTTAAATTGCCGACATCATTGGACGAAAAGAAAGCGGATGGTTGACCTTTTTCGCTCGCTGAAATGGCCAATGGTCCTTAGACAAACGGCCAGCTGTGTAAATGTCAAGACGTAAGTGTCAAAATGCTCATTAATAACGTCATCCTTAACGGACCACAGGATCGGAAGGAAGCGCAGGGAAGCGAGGTCCTTGCTTCCTTCGCACAGGACAAACACACATGGGCAGCTATGGCGAAAGATGGTATCGATGAGAATGCAAAAAAGCAAAGGTACGGCTAAGCCATCGTCAAAGCGAAGTCTGGACAATGGGCAAAGTTCGTCAAAGGATGTTTGCGCAAGTAAACATTGGAAACTATACGCCAGGATACGGCGTTGTCTTCCTCTCGGGATGTTTGTGTGTGTCTGTCCCGAGTGTATGGCAGTGTTAAATTGAAAAATTATGATAAATAGCACAATGGGAGGGGGGGTTATAAGTTGCACAACAGCCAACACACAGCAAACCCACATCCCACTGAGAGGAGAACGTCTTCGTCTTCGGTGTGAGTGATATGCAAAAGGATATTAATATCCAAAGGGGTTGGGTTCGAGCCTCGCGAGAGTGTTGCTAAAGTGTGCACTGGCCTATAAGGGAAACCCATTCGCCACGGGATATCATTTTCGCTGCCGTGTCGTTTGACCGCCCAACGGGACTCTGGACCATCTTAACCCCTTCTTCTGCCTTCTTCCTTTGGCAGCTTCCGGATCGAGGTCTTTTGTTTATCTACCCGGCAATAGTTCACATGAGCTTATCGTCCGCAGCGCGAGTGTTTGCGAAAAAAGTTTGCCAATTCGTGGGGGGTGTGCGAAGGGGTTAGCCTTTCGCTCTGTCCTTCTGTTGACAATTGTCGTAACTTTGGCTTCGTCTGGTCGTCTGGTGGGATATTCTCGGCTTAGTCGTGTAATGCCCCGTTTGTCTTAATGGTCCGCCTTGGACGTTGGCTGGTGATTACAGGGGACAGGGATTTGGTGGCCGTTATCACAGGGCACATAACTTTGGGTACTTTATTAGTCAGCGGGGTAAAATCATCAATCGATGTAGATGTTTCGCTTCACAAAGGTGGTCTCTGGCTTGTAGCCACACTTCTGGCGCCACTCCTCCACCTCCGTTTCCCGGATCATGCGTCTCGTGGTCACCGAATCTATGGTACAGACGGCATTGCCCTCCAGCTCTTCGCCTATTTGGTCCAGTTGGTCCAGTCGATCGTAGATGATGCCCAGTACTCCGTGTCTCCGCAGTTGATTGCGAATTTCCAGGTTGATGGTGATACAGCCATAGGTGAAGGCCTCCAAATGGAGCTGATGCAGGATGGCCATGGTGGCGGGCTTTTTCAAGAGGGAATTGGCGTGCAGGGTCAGACCCAGGAACTCCAGGGAGTGGCTGAGCTCCACGGCCCTCTCCAGCTCATTCACCCTCTGATCTGCGTACTGAACCGGGGAATTGGGATCCTCCACCAGCAGGGTCACCGGGTAGAGATTCTGTTTGTATCGCACCATGGCACAAATATCCGCATCAAAGCTGCCAAAGACAATGCGCCGCTTGCCGGCATTCTTCAGGACCAACTCCAGAATGGTGTCCACATAGAAGTTGCGATCGAAAGTGGGCTTAAAGCTGCCGCTTTCCCAGCGCCGCGAGTTGGTCAGCTGGGGCCATTTGATTTCGATAAGGAAGCCCATGCCCACGGGTAGATTCTCCTCGCTCAGAAGATCAAGGAGCAGCGGGAATGGGCGCTGCTCCTGCAGCATCCTATCGCAGGACATCTCGCAGCCCTTGCTACCAGCGAATCGCAGGACTTTCACCTCCTTCAGCTGCTCATAGGTGAATGCCTCAAGGGGCACAGCAACGAAATCCTTCCGCTTTGCGCCACCCATCGCCAGGAGCATCAGTTTGTTCAGTTTTTCGTAGGCGAAGATCAGCAGATCCACATTGTCGAGCAGCTCCTCGTAGCTTGGCATCCGCTGCAGCAGAAAGCGCAGCACAAAGTCGTGGTATACCACCACCTGGGCGTCCTGTGTGAGCTGCACATCCATCTCCACCATGTCCGCATTGGCCAGGGCAGCCTGCTTGAAGCCATACAAGGTGTTCTCCCTTACCAAGTCGCTGCCCAATCGATAGGTATTTCCCGATCCCTTGTGGCCGATGTTCATGCACAGGCGACTCTTGCGCCAGTAGCGTTCGTAGCTGCGACTCAGATCGCAGTGGAAGGTGGCCAGAGGTCGTATCAGGAGGTACCGCACACACATCTCCATCAACGGTCGGTGGGTAGAGGCGCAGGTGATCTTCACCCGGGCGCAGCCCTCCGTGTCCAGCAGCTGATCGGGCATCAGAAATCCATAGCCGTAGTGATAGGCTGGTTCATCTGTGCCCGCTTTATGGGCGTAGGTGTAAAGATCTAGGCGGTAGAGCGTGTCCGCTGGAAAGGCAATGGCGCAGTGGAACAATTGCATGTCCTCCAGACTGCAACGCACTCCAAATTCTGGCTGAAAGGCCAGTGGTTTCTGGGAGCACAAATTGACCACCTCGACTTGGGCCAGTCGCAGATGGAGGTCATCGGGGTTACTTTTCCGGGTGTTCAAGTAGCGCGACAAGCGGGTCACCGAGGAACCCACTTTAATCGGTTCTCGCTTGCCGAAACAAGGATCTTCGGGAACTTCGTACATGGGTTGCACACGAACATACAGAAGCCTCTGTTTCTGATGCTGCCAGATGAAGGGAGCATTGAAGATCTTCAGGTGCACAATTGTCTCCGTGGTGGCCCATCCCCTGTCCACCTTGTTGTCCTCGTCGTCATCGTAAGGTTTTCCAAAGGTGTCGCACTGCTTCAGCATATTCTGGCAAGTACGGATAACCCGGGGCTTGAGCTGTGTCTCCCAGAAGCGGATGTATACCTCATCGGACTTGGGATCGTAGGCCACCACGCAGTACCGATACTGGATGTCGATGTTACGAGGTATTTCCAGGGTCGCCTCGAACTGGTAGCACTTGCAGATGCAATCGGTGCACTCGTTCTTCGTCAGGAGGTACACCTCCTTGGGATCCCAGTTGCCCAGAGAGTCGCAGTTGCCACTGATGGCTACGTACTCGTTCCCCCGGAGCTTACGGTGGAGTCTCACGCAGAAGGGCCACTCGGTTGTGGGAACTGGTGGTGGAGTCGGTGGCTCCTCGGCATCCAGGGTGTTCCCCTGTCCATCTTCCTGGATCTTGGGCTCACACTCTTCCCGCTCGGTGGCAAAAAACCAGCGATGCATGGCTAGGTGTCCTTATACAAAGAGAATTTCTCAGAATGGCTTGAACTACTCTTGTACAGAAATGTAATTTTGATATAAATATTTCAGTGTGTTTGACAGATACCGATTTTTATTTGTATAATCTGACTAACACAAAACTAATTAATTATATAAATAAAAAAAAAATGTATTTAAAAATATATTTAGAAAATCTTTTTTGTTGATTAAATAGCTTTTACTCTCTCGTATTTATGCCCCATCTATCTCTGTATTTTTGTTTACAACCCAATGGAATCCAGAAGTTCCCAGAATTTAAAGATCCCCAAGTAGAAATTCCAAGTTGTTTCTATCACATGACAAAACATATCATTAGCTAACCACAGAAAACCACACAGGACTATACTTTGGGATTTTTACCAATACGTAATGAAACTTTCCCACCAAAGTCAACTAAGCATCCTGTCATATTTCCCGCAGGAAGTGATCTTTTGATCCGGAAACTATAAAATTGGTACACCAAGCCTGGGGAAATCTCTGTGTCGCGGAAAAGGCACGCAAGTCTTCGCTCCCCTTGAAAACGGAAAAAACTGAAACGAGCCACCTGCGACAGGATCGGGGGAACGAAAACAAGGATCGATGCAGGGACACGCCAGGAACTCAAACAGGGGGTTGTACTCCTGCACTCATGCTCAAATAGGAAAATTAGGCGGACTTATAGTCAGGGGAAAAAATGAACATAATTAGTGTGGGCTTTAAAATTAAATTTTAATTGTAGCCTCGCCCAAAACTGTTTGGTAAACTGTGGGAAACTTTGAGTCACCGAAATGATTCCAAATATAGAAATGTCAGTCGGAGTGTTTTGCGTCCGCAGCGGTGACAGTTGTCAATGAAACCATTTCGGGCACTTCCCAATTTGAGTATCTCACCTTACCCAAATCGGGGCAACACTTCGCTGGCTTCCAACTTGGGGCGTTCTCGAATTTCTCTGGTGCCTAATCCGCTTGTTTACTAAACAAATCAGCCGAAAAGGGGTGTCACTGAGCGGCAGGGGTGGGGTGGTGGGGGGTAGGTCTCCAAGGATGGATCGAAATTTATGCCCGTCAACAGCGATTAAACAGCAAACGAGGCAATCAAGACGATCCAGACACATGCCAGAAGACTCAACCCCAACCGCAGATGCTGCAACTCGTTAACTAATTCTTCTGAAACTGATTCTTGATGCAACAAAGAAAATATATGCTAAGAAATTGTAAAATGTATTTATTTAGATTTCTGTTTTTTTAAGAATTTATAAAATGTATCCTTCGGGTAGCCAAATTACTAGAAATTTACATATTTAAATAATTGTTTCTTGTCCTTAAAGCCTTGCCTAATAAACAAAGCTTTTAAAAATAAATGAATAAATAATAAATATATTACAAAATAATTTAATTAAAAGAGAATTAGGAAAAATATTTGTTTGGTATTGTTTTCTTTTTTTTATTTAAATACATAGAATTCTCGCCGCATTCAATCGATTTTTTCTGGCATTGATTTGCTTTTTATTTGATTTTTATTTGCTTATAAATATAATATCACGCAAAATGTATTATTATATCAGCTTGACAGGAACCAAGTAATATTTTTTAACCGCCTCCAACCCTTTATGTGGGCACATCGACCTCAGTTTTGTCGCAAGCGGGCTCTCGATTTCGTTCAATCCTCCTGCAGTGACACAGCACAAAATTTGGACACATGTCCGCTCGACCGCAGAACGGGTGCCAAAAGTGCTGTCCACCAGCCATGTCCCTTTTCCACTCCTCGTCCTCGTTGCCGACCTCGTCCTGTGTCCACACAACGGCAGCTGGAATGAAATCGAAACCGAAACTGCCGCGCCTGCGCCTTCGACAGCAGGTAGAATAGAAGTCCTGCGGATCTATCTGTTTGCGTGCAGAAACACTTGACTCAGATTGTTTTGGAACCTGCGGTTGAGATTTTCATGGGTGTGTGGTATTGTTGCAGTTGCAAGTGCAATTAAAGGGCAAACAAAGCGAAACCGCAGCTTGTGCCCAGGTAGATCGGGGATCAACTGTCAACTGGCTGCCGCAATTTGCTTGGAGCACTTCCTGGAAACCCAATATACGATCGTAATTAAGCATAAAGAGACTAATTTCTCCGGTGCCCATGTTCCCCTATGCTCCATTGTGTGGGAAAATCTAATTGGAAATCTGTGAACAAAGTCGCCTTTCTCGCGGTCTTCAAATTACGCTCATTGCTCCGAGGTATGTGCGCAGGCGCTCGAAAACACACGGGAATCGGGAATGGGGGGATTACTGTGGAAAATTCGGATTTTCCGCTTTGTTTTCGTCGTGTAGTTGAATATCCTTGGGAAAGCCGGCGATCAGGATTTCCTCGATGCCAGTGTGGGAGAAGCGGTAAGTAAATAATATTTTGTACAATATTTACGTGATTTTGGAGCAGTCCGATTTCCTGGTAGAAGTCCTGAGGCAAACACGGATACAGGATGTACGGAACAGGTTGGACAGGATATCCCCAGGATAAACAGGTGTATCGCGACATTTTCCCAGGATAGAACGGGGATCAATCCGAAATGAAATGGTAATGTTCCCCCCTTTGAAACGGTAAACATGTCAATAAATCATCCCAGCACTTTTATGTCATCCATCCACTCGATGGAAATCAATAGCCGGAAAATAGTTTTCCAAGGCAAGCGTAAAACAAATCCAACACCGAAAACACCAGAAATCACAAATTAGCTACACGAAAACGATAGTGTGAGAAAAAACCCACAGGCGACAGCATTTAAATACGGGAAAAATCATTGACACATGGGACTCCAACGGCAACCTTATAGCGACATCTGGACAAGTATTGAAAAAACAATAACAGACCCTTAAGTGACATCGACTGCGTCAGGATCTTTAACGGCAACTCGCCCGTGGAAGATTACAATTTACGACTGAGGCTGATTCTCCAAATATTTAACCAGCGGTTGGGGGCACAACGTGCATTTCTGAAGCCCATCGGAATTTGTTACACTGCCGTGGAGATGGAAAAAAAACGAGCGGGAAAAAATGGAACAAATTCTTGAAGATTTCCGTGAGAAACGATACAGGATGTGGGCTCATGTAAATGAGAGTGGGGCCAAGCTGAACTATTTTAATTGGACTGGGGGGAAATCTTGGCAGAGAAACTTAAAAAATCCTTTTTCTATCTACTACTGCTGATTTATTTACGATTTTTACGAGCTGTGATCTGAAATTCGAAACTGGACTATCTCTACGCCCTGCTCCAGTTATGATTCCTTCGCCGCGATAAGCCTTTATCGCCGAACAGAATAACACTGAAAATTGAGCAGTTCGAATGTTATTTACGAGCCGAACTGGCGTCCAAGATAAGCCAGCTGAGACTGAGATTACATGGGATCAGAAGTGCCACGACCAACTCAAATTTCACAGCCAACCGAAGGGCGAAGGAGTTCATATTATGACTCAATAATACTTTCAATATTTATATCAATTGTTATTAAATATTATTGGCCGGCAGAACAACCCTTACCTTTACTCATTACCGTCACCCTCAACCCTTTTGCCAAGCGTTCGATCCCTCCTGGAAATTGGAAACCGCAAGGAGCAATCAAAGTCAGCGGCGAATGTGAGAATTATTGGGTTTCGGCCATTTAGTTTCACCCGAAACGAGGGTGATTGTACCCAAGTGTTGGGTGTCAGGGTTCCGGTGGAGTTGAGCTTCTGTTTCTGTCGCAAGATCAACCCAAGTGGTCACTCGAAGGCAATTAACGGGCTGCGCTAAAAGAAATCGTATATCACGGAACCTAAGCGATCCCGGATGTGTCGCCTGGAATTAGCATAGGGCACATGGAGGTGTGGAATATGCAAAGCGAAGCCACAGATGTTTCCACATCGGAACCACTCTTATCGCTCTGCCAGACTTCCGCTCTGCCCACCCAATGAAACTAAGAGATCTCTACTTGGTTCCCACACCTGCGGATCTGGGGGTAAAGAAACTATCTCGAGATCGACCCGACCCAGATGCAATGTACTCATCACTATTATCGCATGGCTAATATTTACCTTCCCAGATAAACCACATTTGCCTGCGGTCCCCGAGAGCCATTCTATTCATTAGTTTCGTTAGTTCGGTTGCCTTGTTGACTTGTTACTGCATTACGCATACTCGCACTTCCTTCGGCCCTCGACTAAGTTGGTTCATTCATAAAATTAGACTCATGCAATCCGAATGGCATCCCACAGATCTGGCACTATCTCCCAGATATTCGGAATGCCAAACAAATGTTGCCGCTAAGTGTAAATAAGTTTCGGGCAAATTCGTTCTGTTTGCTCCGCCGTGTTATCTCAGTGTTCTTTTGATAAAAGTTTTGTCTCAAATGCGGTAAGCAGCTGGCTAAGTTCGAGAATCTTTCCCACATTCTATGTTCTAGCAAAGACTGGAAATATTGGCCCGTTCTGGATTTTTGGGCTAAGTTCAAAGGTCACGCCCAGAGAAAAACCGAGCAGAAATTGGTAGTTAAACCCGTTTTTCCATGTCCGAAATCGAGTTGGTTCCTGATTTATTTTTGAAGCCCCGAACTGACCCATGAGAAGTTTTCGTCCATTTTGACCTTTGACACCGAGCGACCCGAAAGCACTCACCCCTAAGCGAAGCCCGCCAAACGGGATAGTTGGAAACTAACCGCTTCTGGGACGGAAAGCCAGGAGATTAGTGCCCCCGGGCAGTTCCGCTCTCCATCATTTGATTATGAATTAAAGACACAGACTCCGCTCTGCTCGGCGATCAGAGTTCAATTGCTCAATTAGTCGATCGGAACTCCTGTGCCGGGAGTTGTGAATGAATGGGATCGCTCATAATTTGCCCAGTACCACGCAATCACAATGCGGAGACATCATGCGGAGTGTGGAGTGGAGAGGAGAGAGGCAGTGGCCCCCAATTGGGGGGCTCTTAATCATGTTAATGCTAATGGCATTAAGCAGCTTAATCGACGGCAAAGATCTAAGCCCTCGCGTCGATAATCAGCCACAGAGTGGAGCGGCGACCACCCAGCCAGAGTTCGACTCCTACTCCGAATGCGACTTTGTCTAATTAAAAGCAAAAGTCCGCCGCCTTGTAAATGTCAAGCGATTGCCACAGATCACGAACTTCTGCCTGCGCTGTTTTGCAGTTGCAAAATCAAAATGCATTAAGCAAAAAGCAAAAAAGCAGCCACAATTAGCCGGCAGACTCGAAGTCGGCAAATGACAAACAAATGAGCAGTTGAGCTGGGGAAACCAAGAAAAAAAGGCGCAGAGAGGAGAATCATAATAAAATAATTGACGGAACTGGGGAACTGGACCCCTTGTATTGACATTTGCCACCGGGGGCTGACACGTTTGTCCGCCTGACATTTTAATACGACTGCTTGCGAAAGCAGAGTTTCTTCTCGTGTTTTTGTCAAACGATTTCATAAAAGAATATACCCAGGCAATTGAAAGGGGTCAAGCTGACTGGGGGCAGGGTTGGGGTCCTGAGTTGGAGCACAGGTTCGGCTCATGTAAATATTTATGTAAAATAGTGCCGAAATAGTTGGGCCTCCCCATCGTAAATCTTTGAATACCTTTTTTGTGCCCCTGTTTCTCACACTCGGCATCCAAGCATCTGCTTGGAATGAAGACAATGGACGCCCAAGTTGGAACGCCCACAAAATGACCATGAAATTGCTTACGGAAGGAAGTTCGGGTGCCACAAAAACACCGCCTAAAACAATTGCTTGGTCATTTAGCACGCGGCACGGGAGGCAAGAGTGGAAAAACTAGACTAAAATAGTTGTCCTCCCGAATGGGAAGTGGAAAAATGGGAATCCAATGAATGAGCCCCGAATGAATGAAGACATAAAAGGCTGAAATGTCCATAAATATGGTCAATTATTTTGGTAGCCGGACAAACACAGGACCTGCGTAGAAGGCGGCCTCCTTTCGTCAGCCCGTAAATCAAGGAAAAGGACAGAGAAGCCAGAGACAATGGGCTCCCGGGTTGGTGTGTCACCTTGCATAACAATGGCCAACACCTTCTGGCCATCGAGACAAAGACATCATCCGACTGACCGGGACGCTAAACTATTTCCCATTCGGTCCACACCCACGACAGATGTCCGTGTGCCCAGAAGTCGAGGCTGATGCGGCTAATGCGGTAATTAGATAATACCTGAGCTGAGGCCCGAGAAAAGGCACGCGGCACTTCCCCTTTTTTTCGCCGACTTTGATTCTGATTGCCCGGAGGCTGACAAATACGGGTTAACAGATTGCAATCGGCTGGGTAATGCGATACTCGGGCTCGTCAAGCGATACAAAAGAGAAACAAACAGAGAAACTCGGCAATTGTCGCGACTCAACCTCAACTCGTTGCCACAGTTGCAACCCCTTGAGGGCAGGAGATCCAGATCCCGCCCGGGATCTGTATCAATTTCGGTGACTTCGGGGCATCCCTTTAGCGAGCATCCTTTGAAATCAAAACGGCAAGCATTAGTAAGCCCATTTTTTTTGCGACCTCTTGTTCGCTAGCCGCAATTGTAATTTTATAACCCAATTTGAGCTGATTTTACCCGGCCAGAGGCAATTAAAAACGGTTATGTTGAGCAATCCAGCTCAATTGAAATTGCGAAAAGATATTTGATACTTTGCGCTAGATGTTTTGATTAGGCTTTAATTTAGTGGGAGCGGAAAGAGGCAGACATGTCAGTTTTCCTCGCATTTCCCAGCATCCCCGAGAGCATCATTAGGGCTAACCCTTTCCCATAAACCGAACTCCGAACTTTGAGCTGGCCAACCCTTTGGCAACCCAGCTGACCAATGGTCAAATGTCAGTTACTCGTGATCTCACTGCGACAAGGGCAGCTGGCGTTGATCTTTTCTCAAGATGCTGCTGCATCCCTGCCTCCAATCCGCAATCTCCAGTCAACCCCCGGGGTTAACATCTTGTTTCGCAACTTTGTCAAACACAATTAAAAAACACACACGAAATCATAATGGAATTTTGATTGAAGTGCCAGCGAAGTGTCAATCACAACAAAATGAGGATGTTTTCCAAGGATCAGAATTCGCAATATGGTATTGTAATATTAATTAAGTAGAGTAGGGCAGGGGAAAAATAAGAATCAAATGGTTCACTAAGCATTCTCGGTGGCTTGCTCCTTTTCTTGGATAAAACCCCTGGGATTGCTGAAAAATTCCGTTAAAAAATCCCTCGATTTATCCCAAAAAAAAGCGAGTTTTTCTTTTGAGGAAAATTATACAAATCATGCACCCAAAAAAAAACGGAACACAACTCCTCGAAATGATGTATGCAAATGCAGAAGCCGTTTCGGGGTCATCGGGGTCAGTCTTGGCCAAGCCGAAGGGTTGCTCGACTATTTGTCCAGGTGTGTCCCAAGGCAGATCGCTCGCTGATGTGATTTTTCATTAGAAATCCATAAAACTGAAATCGCAAATTGCGCTGCCGGACAGCTTATTATGCGTGACAGCATTTATGGCCATGACAATCGTATCTACATTGGCATATGATATCTTCAGGGACTTGAGATAGTCGTATGTTCCGCGTTCGAGGCAGCTGCCGTTCCATCTGAATCAGATACTTGCCCGGATTCAATTAGCTGCAGATTGAAGGAGTTTTTGAGGGAGGAAGACGGTTTCTAGGGTCCCCGACTTTTATATACTTTTATGGTGCTTATCAAATGGGCCCTTCGATTGCGCAATCCTCAATTGGTTTGTATTTCAGACTTTATTAGAGTGTGATAAATTTATATTTCGTTGGTTGCTAATAAAGTAAATTACTGGGCTATTCAAGTCTTGAGAGTTTTTGGCGGGATTTCTCCATATATTTCAACCAGACTCTGCCATCGAAATTCGATCAACAATCCAATTTCTTCTATTCATACATTTTACTTTAACAGAACCTTTTTAAAGGTGCCAAACATGTAGCATAATCTTAATGAAAATTTGGCGAAAATCTCCTTGGCTGGCAATCGAACAAAACAAATCCAAAACAGTCCATTGTGTACGGCGGATTCCGTTTTGAGCTGTCAATAAATATTTATGAATATAATAAAGTCAACTCCGGGATAAGAACAAAAAAACAGTGATGCCACGCGGCTTTTCTTTTCTTCCCTCCGCGAGGGAAAACAAATTTGTTTGCTTTCAATGCTGCTGAAATGTTCAAAGGAATCAAGACGCCGGCTCATGAATATGCAAAAGGTAAGCAAAAATATTTGCAGAGCCCAAGGAACTGGGTCAAAGGTTACTGCACACGCACACACACCCAACTTCGCAGCCGGGAGATTTTCTCCGGGGTGTGATTTTCAATGAAAAGGCATATGCAAAAACCGCGCTACCTCCCCTTGCATTTTTTCCCCCTCCCGATGCTGTCTCCTCTCACCACGTTCCGCTTGACAATTATTTTTGGCACATTTTCAATGGATTTTTCGTTAATTTCCGTTTGATTTTTGAATTGTATGCGCCGCTTTTTTCACCCATTTTTTCGTTGGCCGGGAAAATGGAAAAGCGAAATGCGAAAATTTCATAGTTACAGTCGCTGTTCCGTGGCCAGTATCATTAATTATGATTTTCAATTTGATGTGTCGCCGGGACTAATTCGATTTTTATGTTCTGCTTGTGATTTGGCGAAAAAGTCGGTTTTATTGTGAAGCCAATGGTGATGCAGAGCTTGTTTTCAATCTATGGGATGACCACATAAAATTAAAAAAAGAGCTGTTGAAAATTTCCGTTGGATTTTAGTTTTATCTCAGTCGAATCAAGGCGCTCTGGTTTTTCCTGTAAATAGATTAAAGTTTCCCATGAAAATCCTAGTTTTGGTCCAGTTCTAACGGTCAAATGTCCATCAGATGCCAGAAGTTCAGTTGTTTAACTGGACCAAACCGCTTGTCACCTCTGAACCCCGCCCCATGTCAGCATCAATTAATAAAGAAAGTTCAACATTTTACCCTAAAAAAAAAGGAGAGAAGTGAACACACTTCTTGATTTACCTCCTTTCAAAGGAGTCAACGCTAAAGGGCCGAGCATCTTTGATCTTCCGCAGATCGCCCTATGAACCCCTCCTCAGCATCATCCCTTTGCCCACTTTTTACCCTCTCCTTTCCATTTTTCTTGCCTCGCGGAGAACTCTTTAAAAGAAATTAATTTTTTTCGGGTATTTTGCACCCAAAAATTGTCGACGAAAAAAGGGGGAAACTAAGCATCTTTTGATGAGGCAGCATCTTGGTGGTTCCAGTTCAAGGATCTCGGGTTTAAAGGGTGAGAAGGGTGAGAGGTTCGTTACTTTATTGGCAAAACAGCCATTTATTAATTGCGCCGATTAGAGGTTTTCGGGGGCAAGCTAAAAATAATGCGATTCGAATTTCTGAATCGAAATCAGTCGCTGTTTGGAACTATCTTCTTCTCGTTTTCGTTCTCGATTAGGTCACTCTCCATATTTGTTCTCAACTATACTTTATAGTCAATTTTAATACGCTCTGCTGATAAGGATTCCCGGAAAAATAATAAATTGTTGTAGCAACCAAACCGAATCGAGCGGCACTAAAAAATTAACAATCCAAACAGTGATAAGCGACCAAGAAATCGGCCAGATAAGCCGCACTATATTCGAGGGGAGCGTTTAAAAGTGGAATATTCTGCCGTATCCGTGAGATGCCATCGATGCTTTTTGGATGCCGCGTGCGCTCCACTTTACTGCTGCCTTTGTGGTCGCCAACTGGGAAATTCTCTTGTTTCGCCGGTTTCCTTTACAAATTTTCCAATTTTCACCTCCCACCCCTAGGAACGTTATCTGCCATCTCGCTCAAGCGGTGGCAAATTGGAGAAGGGGGAGTTCGGGGGCCCAGTATTTGATTAACAAATAAAAAAGAGCTCTGCTCCGCTCTCAAAAAATATAAATACCCTGAGTTGCTCAAAGGGGGCGTGGCCACGCGTTGAGTGAGTCCGCTTTGAGTGGAATCGAGTTTCGTTAAGAATGCTTCTGATTGCGACCCGTCGTTTCAGTGGGTAGTTTTCCAGTTGGCTTATCTAACAGAACGAACTGGCTGTTATTTTACAGTCTGTAGTTCATATTTATAGGAAGGTTGGGTAGCATTTATGGCAAACTGATCAAAAGGGAATTTTTGATATATTTGAAATTTATATTTTCAAAAGGATTTTGAGGATTTGTGCATGGGTTTATATATGACTTAAATAAATAAAAATTTGAGCAGGTAATATTTTTAAAAGAAAAATCCTGAATAATTTCCACGTTTTTTCTTAAAATTTACTATTAATATTATTTAAAAGTTTATAATTTGGTCAAAATTATTATGTTCATATAAACCAAATATTTAAAAAAAAAATTTATAACAGTCCCAGATAATATTTTTTATCGAAAACAAGACAAAAATCCTATTTTTTAACATTTTTTTGGTTTACTTGCATCAACACACTTCTTTGCCACATCCCACAGCCTCGTTTTTTCATCAATCAATAAGAACTGGCATCGATCATCATTCCCGTTAAACTAATATAGAAATCGGCGGCCACGGAAAAATGTAAAATTGCGAAATTCCACAGCGAGAATTTCTATCAATTAACAACGTTTTGAAGAAACTCTGGCAGGCTGGCAGTCGAATCCGAGCTTCATCCACTCCCAAGAAACCTCGCAGCTTGTGCCCGAAATAATTAATGATGTGGCGCACTGCGTGTCTCAACTTTGCGCCGCTGCTGTGCAAATATTAGCAAATTATTTTAGTTTTTAGAAAATCTCGCTTCCCCCGGCTGTTTGCATTGCGCCAGCCGTTTGAGTTTCCGTTTGCCAGAAATGTCAATTTCCTTAAATACAAGGCCCAAGAGCGACGCTCCGTCTTTGAGTTTATCCTTGAAGGACGAAAAGTCGGGCACCGCATCCCAACCCAACCCCTGCCTGCCTCTTTCGTGGGGGCACTAATGATGTTCTGGTCCCGGTCCTGTGTGGGTTACATTCACTCTCACACTCACCCTTCTCCTGAAGACTCTGGCAATATTTGCACTTTTCCATTTGGCTAAATGCTGTCCTGAGCTGTCCCAGTTGAACCTTAATTGTTCCTTTGTCAACTACTCGGAGTAATTAAAAACACCTTTCAACTGTCGAACGGTAGAGCGTCCAAGTGAAAGACGTCCTGCCAGCATTCTGTTTGATTAGCAAAATTTGTCAAATTTGCGGAGAAAATCCATTTATCAATCTCCTAATGATTTTCCCCGCCGAGAGAGAAATCTACAGCTGTACTCCAAGACTGACTTTCTAAGATTTTTCCTAATTTACATATGTGCGTACTTTTGGCAAACAAAAAAATTAATTAAAACCGCAGAAGAAGGAGCAGCCGGAAAACCAGCAATTAATTTTCAATTTGAGCCGCATAAACATTTTAATTGTTTGTCTGCAATTTAGCTGCCACAACACGAGTGAACAAGCAAACATATGTTAGATTTTTGAGAGGGGGTTTCGCCTTGGCCATAACCATCTAAGCCCATATGTACTCTGATTCAGATTAACGCTTCGGGCACGCTCCAAGCCCCGAGATTGGGGGCCTGCTCCATGAATTTCAATTCGCCCTGCCTCCCTTCCATACTTCCTACGGGGCTCATTTATGCCACAAAGCGTAAGCAAACTTTCGAGGCGGCAATAAAATCGCAAGACGCCATGTTTAACTGCCGCACAGCTTCCGTAACCACTAAATTCACATGGCGCACATCCTTCTCATACATTTAGCATGCCATTTGCATATGTGTGCCTGCCTGCCTGAAGGATGGAGCGCGGCTTCCCTGTCATATTTCCATTAGCATTTGCCATTTAACTCATCGTGCGGGTGCGTGTGGCGGCGGATAAGTGTATCATCTTGCCGTGCCGCATTTATTACCCATATTCGAGCATCCGGCTTTTATCCTTTCGTCCCGACGCGCTCCGTAATTGCTGCCTTTTGGCGCTTCCTCATTCATTGTCATGGTTGGGCTGACTCCCAAACTTTATTACTGCCATTGTTTGGCGGAGTAGCTGAGTAGCAGGGCGTATGGGTAATGGCTGCTGCCAAGTGACAAACTTCGATTTAATATCCCACATCCTCCAGAGCATTTAAATTAAACTTATCTATAAAAGAAAAATATAAATTCTGTTTATGCATAGTTAAAATAAAGTTAGATATTAATGGAAATTCAAAACTGTTAGCAAATTTTAACAGTATAGTATTTCAAAAAGTAAACAAAATCTTATAAATATTTTAATGGTTAGAAAATATAATCATATAAAACATTAAAAATATTTAAATGATATTAATCCCTTATTCATTTAAAATTAATAAAGGCAACATTTTTTAAAGCCCATCTTACACTGATTATAACATTAAAATACATATAGAAGACCCAGAAGTCCCATCCACTTATTAATAAAACGAACTTAGCCTCCAGAGCTAGCGAAATAAACGCAGCCAACAGAGCGGCTTCTGATTGTTGACCTCTTGAACTGTATCGGGACTTAATAGAAACGCAATCAAATAATTGCGCAAAGTGTGCCACAATCAAATATAGCAACAAATTAACCAAACGCCAACACCACCGACCATTTTCCAACTGCAAATCGATAAAGGCCGGCTGGCCGCGTCCGAGGAAACCGCAGAGAAAATATTATAGAATTATCCAGTTGGTGGATGGATCGGCAGACCGAAAAGCGATAAGTTTACAATTGCTTATGACTTCAATTAATCTGTGAAAGCGCCTACGCAGGCAGGTCTTCTGCAGTCGCCGGCGCGGAGGTTCCGGGGCATTGGATGCTTAGATGATGCGGATTCTCCGCTCGCAAGCACGAAAATGCGAAAAACAGAAAACAACAGAGCAACAGGGAGAAAAAAAACCAATTGAACTGGCCAAGAACTGGCTGCGGTCTATGTCTGGTTCTGGTTCTGGGTCCCAGGTTCGGGTTTGGGTTGGGAGTTCGGATCCCAGACCGCAAGACGCAAAAACACCCAAACGCAGCGGCCGCAAGACAATTGACCTGAAATTTCATTGAAGATGTGCCCGGGGTCTGGCCTCAGAAATCTATACCCGGCTTAGAAACGGTAAATTGCTTAGTCATTGGCCAGCCAGGGCTATATAGCATCTCTCCCATCGGTGATTGTGATCACGATCATTATAATTATTTGGCAGTGCTGTGCCATTATTATCAAAATGAAATCGCATGCATGTCCATGTCCACGTCGCTGGTTGGGCGGGTGGATGGCTGGATGGGGATATCTCGGAAGTTAGGGTCTGAACCCGCACGCATTTGAGTTAGTAAGAGCTTAGCCCTATTTCACACACCCACAAATCCCTGGGAGTGGGCCCTCCACCTCAAATAATTCCCCACCAACTGTTTCTCTTGTAATTTCGCAGGTGTTTGAATCCTTTTTCCGCTTCATTTTCAATTTACGCAAATGCACATCGATTCGCGGCGCTGTGGAAAACGGAAAATGATCTCTGAGAGTGCACACATGAGGCCCGCCAGGTGCTCAAATTGCCGCAGGTCCAATCCAAAAATCCAGCGCTCAATGGCAGGAAGGGGTTAGGCGAGCAAAGTTCATGGCCAGCGGACGTGTGTGCTCCCCAGATGCATCTTCATCTCGATTGCAGTTGCAGAGGCAGTTGCAGTTGCAGCTGTGCAGTAGCCACGGTCATTGTGGAGATCCAGTGGAGAAGCGGCATTATTTTGGCCAGCCACTGGCGATGTGCGGATGTCATTTGGGCCACCTTTGAACTGCTCACGCGCCTCCTGAAAATGATGAAAGCGCCGCAGCTAATAGGAAAAATGGTAAGACACTTTTTTGCTTTTCATTTGTTTGCTCAAGGAAAATTGAAAAGTTGATTAAGTTCGAGGATGCGAGTGGAAAGTGCATTGAAAGTTATCTCTTACTATTCGATTGTAAGCTATGACCCAAGAAATATTAAAAAAATATAAAAAATCTAAGAAATTATCTGAGAACCGCCGACGAAGTGTGAAAGGCGTATTATTTTTAAGTATGGTATAATAAAGATTTACATATTATGACCTATGTGCACTCCCTGCATTTATTACAACAGTCGGTTAGAAAATAAAAAGTTTATTACTTAAACAAAGCATAGATGTCTGGAATTACAAAAATGCAACCAATAAAATGTGTTCCAGTTCTTTTTTATAGTTTGATTACCAAATCAAGAACATGTGTATGCATGAGCGGTAATACAAAAAATAAATTATGTTTATAGGCTGATTATAAGTATAGTTAGCACAAGAATACTGTTTTAAAATATAGAAAAATATATAAAAGAAATTCAATGGTCAGTGCTAGAACTTAGCAAAATATCTGCCATGTAAATCATTTGAAGAACCATTAAACAGCGGCAAAGCCCGAAATGAAAACGAAAACATGTCATTGCGAGCGGGGCAAAGTGGAGCTGAGGCATAAAATTAAAGATTTGTGCCCGGCGAGCGGCTTCCAGCCATCCCGGCTGTACGGCAGAACCTGTGGCCAGGGTCCAGAGCACAGAAGCAGCCATAAAGAAGCTTTTACGGCCACCGGACTGGAGGCGAAACCGAAGCCCCAGTCGAGATGATAAATTGTCTACCACGGCCAGTTGGCTTGTTGGACGTTTGTCGATTATTTGCCTGTTTATTTTTTCCTCTTTTGGCTTCACTATTTACTATATTTCGCCAGTGCAGGTCGACAACTTTTCACTGCCGACGACACTAACGGCTACCATAGATCAGTTCCGACCTGGCTGCAGGACCACAGCGACCACGAACGACCATGTCCTCCTCTGGGTTCCAAGCTGGGCATTAGATTAGACAATTTGTTGGGGGCTCCGGCTCCGAACAGTTTGTGCCTGCAAGCGCCAGGGTCGCGTCTCGGTGGAATTTATCACCGCTCCCCCCGCCAGGTTCCCCTGCGTGTTAATTGAAAATTGTACGGTAATGTTGCTTATCGCGCGGCTATCAGACGTCTTCCCAGAGACCCCCAATCCCCCCCCCACATCTCTGGGGGGCTTGTGTTTGCGTGTGCCGAGTCCATGTTCGTGGGCAGCCTGCCACACCTTGGGACACCTTGAGGCACCGGAGCATCGACTCGCATGCCTCCCAGCTTGCGGTGAAAATTTCTAACACTTTTTGACAACTTTTCGGGGAACGCACTTAAAAAATAATTTATCGCCGCTGACATTTTTCGTGACTTTAATTGCCCCGCACACACTTCGATAGTGATTTACCTGTTGCGGCCCAGCAGCTTCTTGTCTATCGATTTCGGGCTTAGCCAAGTAAGCTTCGCCTTAGACTCGTAAGCGGTTGACGCGATTCGGGCTTAATTGCTTTTTCACCCAATACGGATGATGGATCGTGGGGCGATTGAGGGTGATCCAAGCTTTCGTGGGGTAGCCTCTTAATATCCGGAAGTTTGCCAACCGCAAACAGCCTCACCTACCTTTAGCCGGCTGGCTCTTGACCTAATCAGAATCTTGGTTATGTAGGCATTTACCAACCGAACAAAGTCGAACAAGTCGTTTTGGGTAGATTAAGCCGAGCTTAAACTTTCGTAATTAAGTACATCATAACACTTATTTGCTTGACCACAGAAGCACTTGTACTTTAAAGACTTACACTTTTCTATAAAAACCTGTGCCAAAACCGCGAAGCCAAATCAGTGTTTAAAACTACTCCCGGGTGTTCGTTAATCCAAGCTTAGAATAGAATATTTACCATGATCACCCTACAATTACTTTTTACCATTGCCTTATTTTTTTGGATATACTTCCTTTGGAGTCGACGCAGGCTCTATGGGCTGCTTCTGAAGCTGCCAGGACCCATGGGACTTCCCATTCTCGGCATCGCTGTGGAGTACCTCATCTTCTATAAACGTAGATACCGAAACTAGAACATGAACTGACAGTGGAATATTTGAAAACCCCCTTAATCACAGGTAAAATGAAAATCAGAACCAAGTACATGGACATGTACGGCCCAACAATTCTGACCTGGCTGGGTCCAATGCCATTTATAATGACACGGGATCCGAAAATTGCCGAGGAAGTCTATATGGCACCGGAATGCATCAACAGGAGTTCGCAAGTAACTGTTCCTATTGCTAGCAGTGCGGGAGATGGACTGCTCACACTAGAAGGTACTGATTATGTTTAGTTACCTTCAGTTATCATTATACATAATATATTTTGTGTTTAGGACATAACTGGGTCGAACGTCGCAAGCAGATGAATCCCACCTTCAGGCATAACATCTTGCTCAGCTTCCTGCCCATTTTCAATGCTGAAGCGAAAACCTTGGTGACCTCCCTAGAATCGCACGTTGGACAGGGCGAAAAGAAAATCCTCAACGATATAGTCAGATGGTCGCTAAGAGTGGCCACTCGTGAGTGAAATGATCATAAGAATATTCCGATTTGGTTCTAACAATATTTTACACACAGAAACCACAGTGGGAACCGATGTCAAGCAAGATGAAACCTTCAAGGACGATACGATTTTGAGAAGCTATGAATCGTGAGAGCATAGAAACCCAAAAAATGTAGACACTGATACTCACAGTAATTTACTTTTTGCAGTATTTTGCATTTGGTCACAATGAATGTTATGTTGCCCTTTACGCACAACAAAATCATTTCCACGCTATGCGGATTTGAGAAGCAGAGAGTAGGATCCGTGAACCACATTCAAAGCATGATAGACAAAGTGAGTGTGGACTGTCGGAATAAAATGAAAACATTTAAGCCTGAACTTTTCCCATTTAGATCATTGCCAAGAAGCTCAACGCAAAGCCAGAGAGTGGCGCCGAACCAGAACTCACCTCTGTGATCAACAAATCCATCGAACTGTATAGGAAGGGAGAAATGCCCCTGGACGATGTGCGAGGCGAGTGTTCCGTTATGGTTGTGGCTGCCTTCGAGACGACGGGCCTTACGGTCACCCACACTCTCACACTGCTGGCCATGTTCCCCGAGTGCCAGCAGACGGTCTTCGAGGAGCTCAGGGATCTCTTCCCGTCGGCCGGGGACTTCGAGGTGACCTACGAGGACGTGCAAAAGATGGTCTACTTGGACCGAGTTCTGAACGAGACCCTGCGACTGATTCCATCCGTTCCGTTTTCACCGAGGGAGACAGTAAAGGACTTCCGGCTGTCGAATGGAATACTCATCCCCAAAGGAGTCACGATTGGCGTCGATATATTCAACACCCATCGCAACAAGGACTATTGGGGCCCCGATGCGGATAAGTTCAATCCAGACCATTTTCTGCCCGACAATGTTCGCGAAAGGCATCCCTACGCGTTTATTCCCTTTTCGAAGGGCAGACGGAATTGTATAGGTGAGACCAATTACCTTTTATTTCAAGAACTTTTTTTCATATTTATTATTTTTCTCAGGCTGGAAATATGGTCTGATGTCTTCCAAGCTCGCCTTGGCCAAGATACTCAGGAACTACAGAGTGAGCACTTCTTTTCGGTATGAGGATCTCGACTTTGTTGACAACGTGGGCATGGAGCTGGCCCAATCGCCTGGTATAGAATTTCATAGACGTACTTAAAATACTGTTCACTTTAGATTTAAGACTTTTTGTCAGAGTTTTCTAGATACAAATTCTAGAATTTGTTCTTGATGGTTACATTTTGCAGTTAACAGGTACTGAGAATAATATTTTAGCTTTTTCATAAAATAATAATAAATTTAAAAACTGTTAAAAAGTGCTTTATAAAATTTATTTCTTAGATTGGTGCATTTGCAAGCTGTATACCTTTAAAAGGTGTCAATTTAAATGGAGGCGCACATACATTTGAAAGTTGAAAGGTAAATCTGTTTTAGAGTAATTAAGCAGCCATAAATAGGTTCCTACTTAAATTCGACGAGCTTGAGCGTATAAAAGCCAGACTTCAACTCACCAAATTGGAGTAATTACCTAAGATATTTAACAGCTCTCACACATAAAATGATTTCGGTGCAGTTGTTGATTGTGGCGCTAATCCTGTTTTGGTTTCGCTTTCTGTGGAGTCGACGGAAATTATATTTGCTGTCGCTGAAGTTGCCAGGATCCTGGGGACTCCCTTTTCTCGGAGTTGCGGTGGAATATTTTCTCTTCTATAGACGTAAGTGAGCTTAAAAGACCAAACAATAGAGGAAATATGTAACGATCCTTTATTGGCAGGTAACATACGTATACGTAACACATATATGAACAAACACGGTTCAACAGTTATGTCCTGGGTGGGCACAATGCCAGTTGTGTTTACGAGAGATCCCAAAATTGCCGAGGACTTCCTCATGTCCTCTTCGTGTACCAACAGGAGCTGGCAGGCAGTCAGTGCGATGCAACTCTCCTTTGGACACGGATTGTTAACACTACAAGGTACGGTGCTCTTAAATCTAGTTAGCCAAATTGATTTAAATATTTTGGATCTCACCAGGAGCCAAGTGGATGGAGCGTCGGAAGCAGATGACTTCCGCCTTCAGACATAACATTTTGCTAAGCTTCCTTCCCATTTTTAATGAAGAAACGAGTTCGCTGGTGAGTTTACTTGACTCTTTTGTCGATCAGGGTGAAAAGGATGTGCTTCCACACATACTCAAATGGTCATTTAGAATATCCACCCGTGAGTATATCCACTATTCCAACATTTTAAATCGCCTCATCAACTATTTTCCCTAGAAACCACTGTGGGAACCGATGTGAAGGACGATGAAAACTTCAAAAGCGATATAGTATTGGAGAGCTTTAAGACGTAAGCAAAACAAAATAGGTCCTATTCCGCCAGCATAACTGAATTTATTCTTTGTAGGATCTTAAATATTACCACACTTAATATTTTAATGCCGCTTTTGCAAAATAAAATGATTTCCAAGCTAATCGGATTGGAAAAAAAGCTAACAAGTGCCATTGCAACGATTGAAAAAATGACCGAGAAGGTGAGTTTAGACGGTGGAGCCAATATTTATAATTACCAATTTTTCTCAACCAGATAATTAATAAAAAGCTGAGCCCAAAGCCAGAAAGTACGTACAATTGGGAGCCTGAGATGCAAACTGTTATCCACAAGGCAATCGAACTCTTTCAAAAGGGCGAAATCAACCTATTGGAGTTGAAATCCGAATGTGGTGCCATGGTCGTGGCTGCCTTCGAGACGACAGCTCATACGGTGTATCACACCCTAATGCTGCTGGCCATGTTTCCCGAATGCCAGGAGAGGGTCTTCAACGAGATTAAGGAGCTCCTCCCAATGGCTGGGAACCTAGAAATCACCAACGAGGATCTGCAAAAATTGGATTACTTGGATCGCGTGCTGAATGAGACGTTGCGATTGATACCATCCGTTCCTATCACCACGAGGGAAACAACAGAGGACTTACAGCTTTCGAATGGAGTTACCATCCCCAAAGGAGTTACGATTGCCGTGGATATATTCTGCACCCATCGCAACACGAATTTTTGGGGTCCCGAACCAGAGAAGTTTAACCCAGATAACTTCCTGCCGGAAAAAATATCCGATAGGCATCCATTCGCCTTCATTCCCTTTTCAAAGGGAAAAAGAAACTGTTTAGGTGAATTGAGCATTTTATATAACATTACCATAATAATTTCTTGTCATGTTTTGCAGGCTGGCGATATGGACTGATGTCTTCGAAGATCGCTTTAGTTAAGATACTTGCCAACTACGAAGTTAGCACTTCATTTCGTTATGAAGATCTGGACTTTGTTGACAACATGGTCATTAACTTAACTAAGCCACCACGGCTAGCTTTTCGACGACGAACTTAAAGTAGTTTTTAAAAAGCAACAAGTTGATTGTTAAAATAAAACAAAAAAATTCCACAACGACGAAAAATACTTAAAAAAATCCTGTAACTGTAATTGCATTGTAATATACGAAAA
Source organism: Drosophila mimetica (assembly GCA_037075245.1). Taxonomy (NCBI): domain Eukaryota; kingdom Metazoa; phylum Arthropoda; class Insecta; order Diptera; family Drosophilidae; genus Drosophila; species Drosophila mimetica. Next base: position 14,372,588 of record JBAMCH010000023.1, read on the forward strand.
AAACAATAATAATTTTACAATTTAAGTCAATTAACTACACCTCCAACACATAATTCCCAATTACGATTCAGAAAGTACTATATTCTTAAATTTAATTTAAGAGTTCCATCGTTAGCTTTTTGTTTAAAAGTGAAATTGTCAGAGTTAAAAAATCCCATTAAATGTTATGTACTTTTCGTCCTATATAAAGCTCGTCTGAATTACTTACTTTATCTTACTTTAGTATAGAGGAGCAGTTGAAATGCTCACGTTACAATTTTTGAAGGCCGTCGCGATACTTTTGTGGATATATTTTCTATGGAGTCGACGCAGGTTTTACATTATGATGCTGAAGGTACCTGGACCAATGGGACTTCCCTTTATCGGACTTGCCTACGAATATATTCGTCTGAAACGTATGTAAACCAGATTTGGAATGTGTCAATATAACTTTTACGGAAACGTTTAAACAGGTAACATAGGCTCGCGAACAAGGTTCTTCGAGAGTTATGGACAAACCGGAATGACGTGGATTGGTTTAACACCAGTTTTGGTGACCTGCGAACCGAGAATCCTCGAAGATATCTTCATGTCTCCCCATTGCACAAACAGGAGCTCTGTCGTAGACAAAGCCATATCATCTTGTGTTGGCTCGGGACTTCTGACTTTAAGGGGTAGGTGGATAATTTCGACAATACTTTGAAGTTTCAATTTATAATATATACTATAGATCCGCATTGGCACGAACGACGAAAGCTATTGGGTCCATCATTCAAGAATAATGCTTTTCTAAGTTTCGTTCCCATTTTAAACAATGAATCGAATTTCTTGGTGACCATGCTTAATGAGTTCGTGGGCAAAGGAGAGCTAAACTTGCTGCCAGAACTAAATAAATGGTCCTTTAAAATAGCTGCTCGTGAGTAGTAAAATGTAAAAAATCTATTGTTTTCTTAGCTTTATGATTTTAGAAATAACAATGGGAAGCGATGTGAAGAAAAAAGAGAATTACAACAACGGAAATCTGATGAAAAACTACAAGTCGTAAGACTATTTCCATTATAAAGCAATAAGATAATAAACCCTTTTATTACCACAGCCTCAATGAGCTAATACCTATTGGAGTTGTGATGCCTTGGCTGCGAAACAAGTTCATTGGAAAACTGAGTAGCTTTGAAAAAAGAAGACTAGAGGCCACATCTCAGGCGAATGCCTTCATTAAGGACGTAAATCAAATGTAGTAGCTTTTAATATCCAACTAAAACAATATTAATTTTAGATCATTGACAAAAAGTTGAGCAGCAGCTCAGAAACCAGTGTGGAACCTGCACTAATCGATCGTATTCTAGATCTTGTTAGGAACGGTAACCTTTCTTATGACGAGGTTATGGGCGAATTTTCAAATATTATATTTGCCGCATCTGACACTACATCTGTAACAGTCAACAATGTGCTTAGCCTTTTGGCCATGTTCCCAAAAGTCCAAGATAAAGTATTTGAGGAGCTGGCAGAAGTGTTTCCTCGAAAAGGAGAATTTGAAGTCAGTCATGAAGATTTGGAGAAATTGGTGTACTTGGATAAAGTGTTGCAAGAGACGATGCGCTTGATACCTGCTGTTCCACTATTGATAAGGCAAACATCTCACGACATTCGACTTTCAAACGGGTTTTATGTTCCCGAGGGTGTTACTCTGATGATCGATATATTTCACACTCACCGCAATAAGAACGTTTGGGGTCCCAAGGCTGGGGAGTTCAATCCCGATAACTTTCTGCCCGAAAATAAGCGAGATCGACACCCTTATGGATATTTACCATTCTCTAAGGGAAAGAAAACCTGCTTGGGTGAGTGATTTTTCACATAACCTATCCGAAATTCATTTTAAATCTACTCACTCAGGTTATAAACTCTCACTGATATCTATTAAGTTAGCTCTAGCCAAGATATTGCGAAACTTTAAGCTGAGCACAAGTTTTTTGTACCAGGACCTCGAATTCATTGATAATGCGACTATAAAGCTGGCTAAGCAACCATTATTGAAAATTGAATCAAGGACCTAAATCTCCATTATAATAAATAACAATAAATTCTGCCGACTTATAAAATATTTACAAAAAGTAGAAATATAATTTCGTCAATAATCAAAGTATACTTTTTACAATTTGTCGCCTTCTGTCACATTTTCAACTGATCAGCTTAGTTGGAAAACATCCTCGCAATGAACACCATTTAGACTTTCTCATCACTCCAAATTCCAAGTGTCCCAAGATGTTGGCTCTGGCCAGGAACTCGTGGTGTGGCCAAGTGCTGGGTCGCCGTTGCCCCTTCTCGAAGGCATCCTCCGGCGGAAAGCAGGCCGAGAAGCAGGGCAAGTACCGGATCGTGATGGTGCGGCATGGGGAGTCCGAGTGGAACCAGAAGAACCTGTTCTGCGGCTGGTTCGATGCCAAGCTCTCGGAGAAGGGGCAGCAGGAGGCCTGTGCCGCCGGCAGTGCCCTCAAGGCGGCCAAAATGGAGTTCGATGTGGCCCACACCTCGGTGCTGTCCAGAGCCAAAGACACACTGACGGCCGTCCTGAAGTCCAGCGAGCACAGGAGGATTCCGGTTTGCACATCGTGGCGCCTCAACGAGCGCCACTACGGCGGACTGACGGGACTAAACAAGGCCGAGACCGCCAAGAAGTTTGGCGAGGAGAAGGTCCAGATCTGGCGTCGCAGCTTCGACACCCCGCCGCCGCCCATGGAGAAGGATCACGAGTACTACGCGTGCATAGTCGAGGATCCGCGCTACAAGGACCAACTAAAGCCGGAGGAGTTTCCCAAAACCGAATCCCTCAAACTCACCATCGAGCGCACTCTGCCCTACTGGGAGGAGGTGATTGTGCCCCAGATCAAGGAGGGTCTGCGCATCCTGGTAGCCGCCCACGGCAACAGCCTGAGGGGCGTGGTCAAGCACCTGGAGTGCATCTCTGATAAGGACATCATGAGCCTGAATTTACCCACTGGTATACCCTTTGTGTACGAACTGGACGAGAACCTCAAGCCACTGGCCACTTTGAAGTTCCTTGGCGATCCGGAGACGGTGAAGAAGGCCATGGAGTCGGTGGCCAACCAGGGCAAAGCCAAGTGATCTGTGATTTCGATTTCTTTTTTGGGCATGTAAACTCTTCTGCTAAGAAGGTCAGAGCAATCAGCTCAATGCACTTGCATGCCAAACAAAAACAGCGTATCGAAAGTGCCCAAAAGTGAGAGAGAGAAAGCCATGGGCGAATGTCAAGCAGCAAATAAATTTATTTGATTTTAATTGACAATGAAGAGTCAACAACGATGGTCTGGCCATTGGTCTCAGGGTCTCTTCGACTCCATCTATAGCCGTGGCTCTGGGTCCCAGGGTCTGGGTCTGAGCCAAAGTCCAGCCGTATTTATATGTGTTTCCATTGCGCTCGTTTAAGAAATCAGGGAATCGAGTGTGTCGCGTCAATTTTAATTGCTGCGGGATGAGTCCGCGCAGCCTCTGGCATTCCGAATGGGTCGAATTTTAATTTGTTTAAATGAAATACTCATTTAGGGCTTATTGGCAAACAAATTGAATTGATTGATCTAAATGAATTTATATGGTGAGCAGTGCTGCTCGAGGCACTCAGATTGCCTCTGGATGAGATGGGTTATTTGCCATAGATGGGTGGGCTTAGTCTTCTGCTGTGCATTTGACCCGCTGTTAGCTGTCTATATGGGAGTTCAGAGGAGGCCAGATTTTCCATGTTAGACCCGCAGAGCGTGGCGAGCTTTGATCTAGTAAATCGAGAGCGTGAAACGAGCTCTTCGGCATTCTGCAGTCAAATTTGGCTCCTCTGCAGGAGGATGCTCCTTTGGAGCTCGCTAAATAGCTTGAGCTCCACATTATTTGAACTTAATTATACAGTCGCGACCGAAGTTAAAGCTAGAGTCAAAGTCGGCGCCCCGTTAAATCGTTTCCACTACACATAGCAAACCAAACCAAACGCAGCATAGAAACGGCGGGAACATAAAAATGTTTGCACTTCGTATTTGTCGCGCATAAAATCTAATATCGAATTACAAGGCCCGGTCTTTGGAGAGGAGTTCGCAGCCGTGTGCGTGTCAGCGAAACTTTGTGGCAGGCTCCACCATCCCCACGTCCGCGTCCTCATCCCGCTGCCATAAAGAAACTGAATTGAGTTAAATGCGCGATAAATTGCTTTTTGCATTTATCATGGTCGCCCTGGCAGGCGGCAGCCCAAGTTTCTCGCTGGAGCCGGGCCAAGCCTAGACCATGAAGATGGAGCGGCGACTCTGCGACTCTGGAGCTCTGCGGACTCCACCCAGACTCCTCCGCCTTCCCTCTGGCTGTGGCGAATATTGAACAAGATTTTTAATTAGTCGCCAAAAAACGAAGAAAAGGGGAATGGATAACCAAGAACGCAAGACTCTTAGGAATTTCAGGCCAGCCATGGTTTATTTATGCGCTGCAGGACGGTATTTATTGGGCCAGATCCTGGTTGATCACCTGGCTGATGTAGGCCAAAAAGCTGGACACGCGTGTGTAGACATCGGGACGGCCCTGGGCACAGGTGGAGGAGCCATAGGAGACAATGCCCACCAGATGCGGCTGGGGACCGGGCCTAATAAGCGGTCCACCAGAGTCTCCCTGGAATAAAGAAATCACAATATTTAGTTCTTAATTAAACGATAACTGGAATTGATCATAATTTTGAAATTAAGAAGGAGTTAGAATCGAAATTCATCAATTTTAATCCACTGATTTTACAGATTTTTGTGCAGATAATACTTATAAGATTTCCAGGAATACTTCGACTTACCACACATGCCCCTTGACCCTGGACAGCCAGGGCGCAGATCTCGTTCCGTGTGACCCGAAATCCCTTTTGGTTGCACTCCTCATTCGAGATGGTGCGATAGTTCAGCGCCTGCAAGTGATCCGGCAGAGTTGCCGCAGAAGTGGATGGACTAGTGGAACCCCAGCCAGTGAGGCGGACGGAAACCTTTTCACCAATGCGATCTGCTCCCCCGACCAAAATAGTGCTGATATTAGATCGCTCCAGACGAAATGGTGGAGTAACCTTAACCAGGGCGATGTCATTGATGATCCTGGGGTTCATGGAGTACTGTGGATGGACGTACTTGGTCACCACCCGGTGACGTAGTCCACCTGATTTCCAGTTGAGTGTACCAACGACCACGCTCACGTCCTCCACCTTCATCTTCTCCATGCAGTGAGCTGCCGTAAGGACATGCTGACCGCTGACAATGGATCCTCCACAGAAATGCTGCCAGCGACCACGTCGTTGCATCTGCAGGGAAACCTGGAAGGGCACCGTCTCGTTCACCAGCTGCCCACCATTAATCCTGATGGGTGGTTCGATAGTCGGGGTCACCACATCAGCTAATCCTTGCTGGAGGATGAAGAAGAGGCATAAGAGCTTCAGAGCTGCCATGTTCGAATACAATATCGCTTTTCCACTGGTAAGTGAGTGAATGTTATGGCAGTGCAACCCATGCATTTTATACAGCTTCGGTAAGTGCAAGTCTTATCATTTTTTTGGCGATGCAAACATGTAAATGGTGGTGATCTTGAAAAAATTTAATGTGGGTTAAATTGGGGTAACCTTCTGCAAGTGTCTCCTATAAATAACATTATTGGTTTTATGTACACTTAAAGAAAGGGAATGGAAAGTTTAATGAGAAACAACAATTATTCATATGATCGAGATTATTATTTAATTACTTACCTGTAGGATTAACAAAAAAAATTCTTAGAAAAATCCGAAAGCAAAATGTATATGGCATATTATTGATATTTCTTGATAAGCAGGCTGTTTTATTTCGATATTTCATTTTTTACATATTGAAGCCGAATTATTTAATACGTAGAAATACACCATTTTCGAACACATTCCAGTCCAAACAGTAGTTGATTCGGATCTCCTGCTGCTCCGCTCCTGGCCGTTCAGTTGTCGCCTTGCGTGCCTGGTTATCATAAGCTAGCAGGGATCCGATCCTCCAGTCCAGCGATCCCATCATAAGCCTGCGCTTGACAGAAGCGCCTACCTGTTGTCATCAATTAGGTAACACGCTCACGCGACCGATAAATATTAAGCCAGCTCTAGCTGGATACCGTTTCGGTATCCGTATCTGTTTTTATCTGGCCACTGCTCAGTGCCGTGTGATCTCTTATCTGATTTGCAAATAAAAATCTGTTTAATTTGCCCAATGCTCTCGCTGGGCACAGAGCCAATGCCAGATCGCTGCATGTGCTGGGCTCCAGAGTCATAATTTATAGAGCCAGTGGAGGTGGGGAGATTCGAGGGAGATTGGAGGCTTAGGTGCACCACCTCGTGGTGCGATCCTGAGCAAATTAAGTACTAAAATAAACGACCAATTTACTGATTATGCAAAACACGCCATTAATTTTCCACTTGGAAACGAGTGCAAAAATTAATTGCCTGCGAAGCGGAAAACTCAGTCGTCCAACCAAGCTGATCCCGTTTGCTTATGTTGGCATCGGTCATAATCATTTGCATACAGGTCGAACCAGAGGAATATTTTCTGTAGTTCCCCACCTGTTCTTCTTGATGCTCTCGATTGACCCCTAAAATCAGCAGGGTTAGCCATTCCCTTGCCGAGTTGCTACTGGATTTACAGACCGGTATATAAACTGCCACTTCTCCCACTCCGGACAGATCATAAAACCAGCGGCCTGGCCTTATGAAGTTGGCCAATAAATCAAGCCGAAGACGTTGACGGCAAAGAGACAAACAAGAAAACGAATCCCGAAAACAAAAAGCCCATAAAAATTGCACCGAGAATGAATGCTCACTTCGGTTGTGGCCTGTGTTCCTCTGCTGGGCCACACGCACAATTCTACAGAAGTTGGCTGGCGAACATGGCCAAGAACGAGGGCATCGGCGGGGCAGGCAATCAACCAAAATGTCATAATAATGATGGCGTCCCGTCGGAGCAGACAGGCAGGATGCTTATCTTGTTAACACCGAACCGATCCGCCGAGGAGGATACGGTCTCGGGAGCTCTGCTGATGAAATGATTAAAGTGCATTTTATTAGTGAGAATTTTGAGCAACGTCTGCGGATTCACAAAGTTGTCTTTTCAGTTTTGAGTTTGCATTCAATGAAGCTTCTTAATAAGAAATAAAGAAAAAATATTATTTAGAAATATTTTAAAAGACAGATCTTGTACAGACTTTAAGCTACTATATATTAAATTCATGAAAAATTGAAAAATTAATAAAGCTCCTGTCTAAAATAATCACTGAATCCAATGTAAATTTTGTTCTCTATTGTAAAGAATATTTTCTGTGTGTCCCTGTGCCTGATTAAATTTCCCTTGCTAGAACAAAACCTAATGAGTTAACACACGGATTAACCCGTCAACCTGGAGGCGAAGACACACCAAGCTCACATGCAAATTAGAGGCAGGAATTAAGCATAAAGTCCGCGGATAAGTCATGCCTTGCCAGGGTGGTCCAATTAACAAACGGCGCCAGAGTGGGATATCCAGATCCACAGATCCCCAGACACATCCTGTGGAAGGGGCAACTGCCTTGCTGGCGATATAATAAAGCCATTTCGGGTTCAAATCGGTTCGCTGGCCGGCAACTTCGAGGCGCTGCAACGCGGCCCAGGACAATTAACACAGAAGTCCAAAGATCAAGACCTCAACGGCAGCCAGGATGCCCAAATGGAGGGGGAGGTGCTGCAGTCGCCAGTCGGAACCGAGAGGTGTGCATAATTAATTCGCGCCAGTGCGCCACACACAGCTACCAGAAGTCTCAGCTACAGCTACAGCCAAAATGATTCATTAGCTGGATGCAATCAGGCCCGGAACTGACACATCTGACTCCGAATGTGGACCAGATAGCACTTTCGCAGCCCGCCCATGGCCGAGGGAATGGAATTGAGGCAGAACGCGACGTTGCAATGGAGCCTGATTTGCATCGAACATGTGGATGGCCGGGAGCTCCTGTCTGGAGTCGAAGCTGCCTTCGAGGTGTCCAAGGTGTCCGAGGTGCTGATTGCCAGCGGCAGGTCTCCTTGTCTCCCTGTCCGCACGATGAATTAAAAGAAATGTCCGCTGCCGTCGCAGTTGCTTGTTTAATCGGAATATTTAAATTATTCGCTGATTAAAACTCTGAAAGGAGCTCCATCCAACTGAATCTGTTGGGGAGTTTGCTTCTTACTCCTTTGGTGAATCTGTTCTGCGTAGGTGTTATTCCCTGGAATTTCAGAAGCTCGCTCATCATCGATTCTTGTGTCCCAGTAAAATGATGTATGGCTTGAATAAACAGAAGGTCTTAAGAATCACAACCGTTCTATTAGCTATCTCCTGGCCAACTGACTGTGTGCCTATCGCCTAGGCCTCTGCTATCGCTGCCCAGCGACCTTGTAACCCAGTACTACATGAGGTGGGACGACCGCCCACAGCTGCACTCGATAAAATTCAAATGAATCGAGCAGAACTAAAAAAAAACCCCAATTAATTGGGGTTCTGCGTGGCGTATATAAACCTCTGATTCTCGGCTAGTTGCAAGCGCAGTCCTACCATGAACGGAGTAACTTACTTTCTGCTGTTTGTGGTAGCCTTCTCTTCTCTGGAGTTGGTCCACAGTAAGCGCATGGGCAATGTCATCGACTGTAAGTTAATATCTGGGAAATAAATTTATAACTTAACTAATAAGTAAATCCAAACTAAAATCCATAATTCCCTTCAGTGGACAAATACTTTGAGGAGGCAGACACCAATTCCCAGGAGCGCGTGGTTGGCGGTTATGATGTGCCCGAGGACGAGTATGTGCCCTACCAGGTGTCCATGCAGTTCCGAACTCGCAGTGGCCAGCTGAGGCACTTCTGTGGCGGATCCCTCGTGGCTCCGAATCGCGTACTCACCGCCGCCCACTGCGTCAATGGCCAGAATGCCAGTCGCATTAGTGTGGTGGCCGGGATCAGGGATCTCAACGATAGCACCGGCTACCGATCGCAGGTGCAGTCCTACGAGATGAACGCCAACTACCAGGAGCTGGTGACCAGCGACATTGCCATCCTCAAGATCGATCCGCCCTTCGAGTTGGACGAGAAGCGAGTGGCCACCATCGATGTGAGTGGCTCGGAGTTGGTTGGCGCCGACCAGGAGGTTCTCCTCACCGGATGGGGCTCGGTCTTTCACTTTGGCACAGGTCCCTTCGCCAAATACCCCACTGTGCTGCAGAAACTCAACTACAAGACATTGAGTAACTCGAAGTGCAAGGAGACCATGACCCAACTGACGGATACTGAGATATGTGCCTTGGAAAGATTCGGCAAGGGAGCTTGCAATGTGAGTATATTATTGGGATTATATATGGAAGAGGATATTATAGGTTCTTATTCGCTTGCAGGGTGACTCTGGTGGTCCTTTGGTAATGAAGAGCGGCGAGTCCTACAAACAGGTAGGCGTTGTTTCATATGGCACCGCCTTTTGCGCCTCCAACAGTCCTGATGTCTACACCCGAGTTTCCATGTTTGATGACTGGATAAAAGAAAGAATGGCTTAGATCTTAAAAAATGTATCGGAAATCTTCAATTTAATAAAATCTCCTGCTTGAAAATAATAATCCTTTGATTGGTTTCATAATTAAAAATTCGCATTACCTTCTTTAGAAAAGAACTACAAAAAACATCTCCCCACATTCGCAATTAGATATTTGCAAACCAGCTAACTAGGTTGCGTTACCAGCACAACACCTCATTATAATTTCAATTTCAAGATCAAATTTAATGGCATAACCAAGTAGCCAAAGTGCCCCAGATACTTGCGATACATATGCTAATTCTTTCTCTAATGGGGGCCCGACTTTTGTTTAAGTACCATGGCAGATGCAAAGCCAGTGACATTAACCAACGAACGATGGATCTAACTGCAATACTCGTAATTGGAGTTTTAACTGTGGGTGGAGTGTTCGGAAGGCTAAATTGTAAGTGGCAATTGGATTAATTTGAGATGTTTAAGGTTAATAAAATCTATGTTTGACTAGCACGCCAACCCAGTGGCTATACACCCCATCGGATTGTAGGAGGTGCTGATGTCCCACCGGGCGAACATGTGCCCTATCAGGTTTCCCTGCAATACAAAACCCGCGGAGGTCAGATGCACTTCTGCGGTGGATCCATCATCGCACCCAATCGCATCCTAACTGCAGCCCACTGTTGTCAGGGACTAAATGCCAGTCGCATGTCTGTGGTGGCCGGAATCAGGGGTCTGAACGAGAAGGGTTCCCGCTCCAAGGTGCTATCCTATAGTATTCATCCCAAGTACCAAGAACTTGTGACCAGCGATCTTGCCGTGCTGTCTATTGAACCTCCATTGAAACTGAACAATGCCACCATTACTGCAATTGAGTATAAATCCCAGAAAAGAAAGTTTGTGGGGGGTGGAGTTCCTGTAACCCTAACGGGATGGGGCCTCCGTTTACCAGTGCCCTTTCCCTTTCTGGACGAAGTCAACTATCCAAATGTACTCCAGCGAATGAGTTACCACACGATTTCGAATAGGGAGTGCCGGGATGCGGGCATGGAGAGCGTCACGGACACAGAGATCTGCGCAAGGGGTCCTTTTAGAGGAGCCTGTTCGGTGAGTTGGAGAATTATTAAATACCAATTAAGATCTTTTTTCTATACATAACTATTTGTCTTTAGGGTGACTCTGGCGGACCTCTAGTAATGCAAACGGAAAGTGGTCTAAAGCAAGTGGGCATCGTGTCCTATGGCCTAGTTGTTTGTGGTCTATACTTGTCTCCGGATGTCTACACCAGGGTTTCAACCTTTAGTGAGTGGATAGAAGGTCAAATGGAATCGTAAAGGGAGAGGATTTTTTAGATCCTTCAGATCATTTTATTCACTTGCAGGTAAAATCAATTTAACAATTAAGGGAAAGCTAATAAAGAAAGTAGTGCTTCTTCTACTCAGCGGCTTCCTCGGCGGGGGCTTCTTCAGCGGGGGGTGCGGCCTCCTCCGCCTTTGTGGGTTCCTCAGCGGGGGGTGAAGGTGCTGCCTCTTCAGCAGCTGGTGGTGCAGCTTCCTCGGCGGGAGGTGGTGCCGACTCCTCTGCGGCTGGTGGAGCAACCTCTTCGGCTGCTGCCTCTTCCACTGGAGCTCCTGGTGGTTCTACTGCATCCATTGGAGCCTGATCTGCTGGCTCTGCTAAACCGGTGTCCGAGGGTCGAGCTGTAGCCGGAGCAGTTGCAGGTGCAGTGGCAGCAGCTGTTCCAGGTGCAGTTGGCGGAGCAGTTGGAGGAGCAGTTGGAGCGGCAGTTCCCGCAGTAGTTGTCGCTGGTGTCGCCACGTCAGTATCCCCATCGTAGCCACTTTTTGCTGTATCCGGCGAAGAAGAGCCTGCCGCCGTGGCATCCGAGGGCTCCGCACAGGGATCTTCGATAGGCTTGGTGGCAGCGCGCTGGAGAAGAATTTATAGGAAATTTCCTTTTCTTGAACACTAACTTTTTCTTTACTTACCAACATGACCTTGCGGAAGAATCGTTGCAGGATGCTCGCTGCCTGTTGCTTGCGCTTCTCCTCCTCGTCGTCCTCCTTCTCCTGAAGAAATCATAATCCCAGATAATTTTAGAAAGAAAACCCCTAAAGAGATCCAATCACTTACCGCCGCGCAAACACAGACGCAGACTTCCTGGGGAAACTGCATGCGGACCCAATAGCCACGCCAAGCAGCCTGAATGGTGATGGCTGCCTGTTGGCGCATCGCCTCGTTAATTCGCTTCAGCTCCCGATCGCGGAAGTACTGGTAGAGCAGCTCGGTTCCATCGGCGCCACGCTCCGCCGACATGTAGGCCTCCACAAAGCGCTTGTAGGCACTCTCGATGGCCGGACGTGACATGATCAGCTCCTCGTCGGAGAACTTGCACTTCTGCAGCAGCTCCTTCAGGATGTCCACGTCCTCGAAGTTGATCGCCTCCTTGCCGCGCCGCATCTCGCAGCGCCGTCTCTCCAGGAAGTTGCGGAAGCAGTCCTCCAGAACGTGGGCCATCATCTCGGACTTCTCCTTGGACAGGTCGCAGACACAGAGGTCCGATATTATGTTGTCCACCTGACGCAGAGCCCTGTCCAAAATGGTCTTGGCCACTGCAATAGGAGTTAGTAAGGTTAGTAATCCTGCATCCCACGATTACTCACCCAATGCCTTCTCCCTGGTCACGATCACAGAGTGCAGATAGTCAATGATGAACTGGCAGAGGCACTCCTTCTTCGGCTGACATCGCAGAACCTCGTGTGTAACATCGGATAGAAGTTCCGGCAGACCCTCTGGAACATTTATAGCCTGTTGGCGCATCTTACCGCGTTGGATCAGGTAATTCATATTGGTTTTTAAAAATATATTTTGCAAAAAAATCTACAATTTTGATCGGTTAACAGTTCCGTTGGGAAAACTATTCGGTAATCTGACAGTTTAGGATTATTTTGGGTTACTAAGATGGGAGAAAGTGGAAGAGAAATTGATACAAAATTAAACCTTCACTAATACGTATTCTCATTATATATAAAAATATTTGTGAATTTTTTTATACTACATTTCTTTTTAACATTTCACCTAATTGGGGGATTTTTCCTAACTTGAAGACAACTTTTGATGAGGAGTTGACCCCAGAGCAGCTGGTCAGGTGGGTTGTATACCTACGTCGTTTGTATATACTATATAGTATACAGGGAACCTAATCTTTAATCCCACCCATTTCAGCCTTCCCAAGGACGACTTACGAAGGGTGGCTCAATTGGAACCATATGTAATCTAAGCCAAATAAAAAAGGCGCCAGTCCAAAGGCACCATCTGCCGTCTGAATTCTAAACGTACAAAGTGTATAATTACTTATGTAGATAAAATTTATGTCAAGTTACACAAAATATACATTCTACATTGCCACTTTACTGAGACACCCTGTGCTGCCCAGCGACCTTGTAACCCAGTACTACATGAGGTGGGACGACCGCCCACAGCTGCACTCGATAAAATTCAAATGAATCGAGGAGAACTAGAAAAAACTCCAATTAATTGGGGTTCTGCGTGGCGTATATAAACCTCTGATTCTCGGCTAGTTGCAAGCTCAGTCCTACCATGAACGGAGTAACTTACTTTTACTTACTACTTTTGGTCGTCGGTGGTGCCGTGGCAGCCATTGGCAGTGGATCGCATCTTGGTCAGATCTGTCGAGCCTTGAGAATACCGTCAACCAACTAAGATGACCAGTGTTGAGGAATGGCATTAGCCTATCAGCCTCGATGGCATCTATTATTATATTTCTAAATCCTTAAAGAATAAACCTTTAAGAAACAGCGTGTAAACTTCTTTTATTTTATATTTACGTTGAGGTACCGGAAATTTTGAAAATTCTCAAAGAGGATAAGTCGCTCCGGCCTGGTGTTTTTGCGAACAGTTGTGGTGCTCCAAGTCCTTTTTGATGGTAAAGGAGACCAGGCGGGAGCTGAGGCCCAAGCTGAAGCGTAATTTGAAAGGTTTCTAATACAAATTGTCAAAGGAACTATATTTTCATGGGCAAAATTCGCTTACAATTAACCATCGAAACCTAGCAATGTCAAACCCTTATGTAACACGTGACGCCTATAATTTCCAAGTCCATACTTAGTAATGGTAAAGGGCAATTCTTTGAAATTCCACTTGTATATTGTGCAGAAAAAGTGCTAGGACTTTGTACCTCTCGCCGAAAGTGGGTGTGTATCGTGAATTTAAATTGCGTAATTATTCAGCCGGTATCGGAAATCAACAAGGTTCTTGATGGTTTCTCATTTTCAGAAACCATTGAACCGCTTTCCTTTTCTTCCATTTCCAGCTGATCTTTAGCCTGGCTCCTCGGTAATTTTACAAAGATAGCTTCAGGGCAAATAACTTTCGATTATGGAAGGTAGGAATATATAGTTAAAATTCTATATTTAAAAAACAGAGGCGTAAGCTAAGGGGGTTGTATTTCTAAATTAAATTAATTTTCTAAACAAAAAGATAATGTTATAATATAAATATTTAAAAAAAAACTTGTTTCCTTCTCTTTAAGTTACGGTTAACGATTTAAACCCCCTAAACCCCCCAATTGACGCCCCTGCCTTGGATTTCGCTGCCAAAAGCTACATATAAAAGCTGTTTTCCTCGGCTATATTCCGATCGCGAAAGCGAAAACTGCGGAGAAAGCTCCGACAACCTCGATCGCAGCTGGCACTACGAGCCCTACGACGGAATGCAGCAGCTGATCAGAGTGGCGCGGACGTTGGGTGAGGAACTGGGTGATTCACGGCCACCTGGATGATCGATTTGCCGCCTTCCCATTCGCAGGTCAACGATCGAGCGGCGGCGCATGGAGGGCGAGGAGAATCGGAGGCGGAGACAGGGGAATCGCCTGCCTAGCCGCTCTCCCCGAGACCCACCAGATTCTGCAGAAGACCTGCCGTGAGTTCGCCAATGCGGAACTGGCGCCGAAGGCACGCCACCACGACCGAGAGGAGCTCTTTCCGGCGGAACAGATCCGGCGGTTGGGGGAACTCGGTCTGATGGCGGTGGCGGTTCAGGAGGAGTACGGTGGGTCTGCTTTGTCGTGGTTCCGTGATCCAAAATAGTTTAATCAGATCTTTAATTCTCCTAATAGGTGGTTCCGGACTCGACTACCAGGCTTATGCAATCGGCATGGAGGAAGTGGCTCGCGGCGACGCAGCCGTATCGATAGTGATGGGCGTGAATAACCTGTACCTGGGTGCAGTGCAGCAGCACGGAACGGAAGATCAGAAGAGGGATTTCCTAGTGCCCTACACCCAGGGTGCTAACATTGCATTCTACGCTTTGTCGGAGCCAGGAAACGGATCGGATGCAGGAGCTGCCAGCACAACGGCCAAGTTGGACGGCGATAGCTACTTACTCAACGGCACCAAGGCATGGATATCGAACTCCAAGGAGGCCAGTGGGGGAATCGTCTTCGCCACGGTGGACAAGGCGCTGAAGCACAAGGGAATCACCGCCTTTCTCACGCCCAAGGATGTCACAGGACTTTCGATAGCCAAAAAGGAGAGCAAGATGGGCATGCGGGCCACATCGACTTGCCAGCTTGTGCTGGAGGATGTCCAGGTGCCACGATCCCGAGTCCTTGGAGCTCCAGGGGATGGCTTTAAGATCGCCATGCAGTCCCTGGACTGCGGAAGGATCGGAATCGCCGCGCAGGCCACAGGAATCGCTCAAGCTGCCCTGGAACTGGCCGTCGATTACTCCCAGAAGAGGGTGGCCTTCGGGAAGCAGCTGGCTCGGATGCAGCTCATCCAGCAGAAGCTGTCCGAGATGGCCACTCGGGTCGAGACCTCCAGGCTGCTCACTTGGCGCGCCGCCTGGCTGAAGGACAACGGACTGCCCATCACCAAGGAGGCGTCGATGGCCAAGCTGCACGCCTCCGAGGCGGCCACTTTCTGCGCTCACCAGTGCATCCAGGTGCTGGGCGGGATGGGCTACACCACCGATCTGCCCGCGGAGCTTTACTACCGGAACGCCCGCGTCACGGAGATCTACGAGGGAACCTCTGAGATCCAAAGAATCGTGATCGCCAACGCGGTTCTCCGAGAATTGGGCAGGGAGTGATTTTACCTTTGAATCTACAAACCAGAATTCTTGCATTTACTCATTTTTGAGAAGACATCTTTTTAATTTTCGAATCTTAAATTACATTTAATTTTTTAACAATTGTCAAAATAAAAAAATTAATCTTGTAACAAAAGTATATATAAAAAGAAAAAAATTCAAATTGGAGTAAAAATATTTGAATTCGATAGGTTAATCGGTACTATCGATAGCAACGATAGTTCCTAAAGTGACCGTTTGGAATATTTATGCAAACATCATATCTAAAACTGCAGTACGTGGTATTTTTTCCCTATCGCCTGTGGTCTTTTGTTATTGTTTTTGAAATAAAATAATTTTTCGGATAAATGACGGCCAATTTGTTGAACCTGAACGTGGACACGCTGTTCGAGCAGCACAGCGTGTCCGAGATCGACGCGGTGCACAAGAAGATCCAGTCGGTGGTGGAGAACAAGCGCGAGGAGCTGCGCACCCATGTCGGGTGAGTGATGTGGATGTGGCACCTCCGGAAGAGCCCCGATTAATAGATGCTCCTTTATCCCACAGAGAGCGATACCGGGACCTCCTGCAGGCGGCGGACACCATTGCGGCCATGCAGACCTCGGCCGGCACTCTTATGGAGCAAGTGCATCACGTGCAGGCCAACTGCCGCAGCCTCAACGAGCAGCAGCTCCTGGGCTTCCAGTCCACCACGAATACGGGTGCCAAGGAGGCAGCGCTGCAGCAGAGGAATGCCGGCAGGAAGCTGCAGACTTACTACGGCACCATGGCCCAGATCAAGCTGCTCACCGCCCTGCCGGAACTGATCTGGACGCACCTGGACAACGACCGCTTCTACGCTGCCACCGAGTTGTTCATCTTCAGTCGCCACATCAGCACCGGGCTGCAGTTGGACGGGCAGAGTGCCCTGATGCAGAAACTGCCGGTGGCCCGCAAACAGTGGGAGATCCTGCGTCCCTTCCATGTGACTATCAAACAAGCCGTGCTAGCCGCTCTGGAGAGGGAGGAATTGCATCCCGAAATGGCCGTGGACTGCCTGCAGAGCCTCCTGCTGCTGGACAAGAGCGACCTGGGTGCTGTTCTCAAGACTTTTTTGAGCCTGCGCTCCTCCGCCTTTTTGAACTGCCTGCAAAGCAGACCTTCGGATCCGCGTCGCGTCAAGGAGCGCATCCTGGCCAGCCTGGGCGTGCTTAATAGCACCGTGGAGCTGCTGGACAAGTGTCTGCTAGGTGAGATACTATTTATTGACGTAATCTGTGGAAAAGACACACAAGCAGTGAGATAATGAAGATTATCAGGAGGCACTCCCATTGCAATTGGTTGGCTAACGAAGTATCCACACTCTGGGTCGCATCGACAGCCCGGTAATGCATTATGGTGATCATTGGCTGGGGATTGGAAGACTTGACCCCACACGCCTCCAATAAATCGTCTGTGTATGTCGACTTGTGATGCATACAGGTGGCAAAGTCCGTTTTTCCCAGATCGACCAGCGTGTAGTTCTTGTCAATGCCGTCGAAGCACTGGAACTCAGTTCCATTTGTGGGCCACAGGGCGCGACAATGCCTAGTTGCGCGATTCTGGAATAGCACAACATAGGTGCTAGGTTGTTTATCCAGAAAGTAGATACCATAGAAATCGCCACTCTTGATGCGACTGTCGTGTGACTTCGCCTCCAACTGGGCCGTGTACTTGTTGGAACAAAGGAGCCGCAGGGCTCCTTTCACTTCGACGCCACAACGTATGGCTATTCTTAATGACGATTCTGCCATTTTTATATTAAAGGAGTATTAATCGATAGCCACAACAATTCAAACTGAGCCTACTTATAGGATTTTTACAAGACTATTTAAGTTAAAAAAAAATATGTTCTTTCTTTCAGGTGATAGTCTTCTCTTCACCCGCCTAGCGGACTGCGCCTCAACCACGTGTCCGCCCAGCATTAACCGGATGGAAAGCAGCGAGCGCCAGTTGGCGCATCTTTTGCCCGATATCATCGCCGGCTTTAAGCCGCAATTTGAGGTTCCTCAGCTTACACCGGAACAAATAGGCTCCTCACTCCAACAGTGGCTAGACAAGATGAACGCCCTGGCAGCGGCTCACCTCCAGCAAGTCTTCGCCTTAGTCAGCAACATGCAGACTATTCAGGACATTAAGTCGGCAGCCAGGACTAACGGTCGGCCGGATTTCGTTCGCCTAGAACAGCAACTGCACCTAAAGCACAGCCAGTTAGACTTCTACGCCCGAAAGTACGTTCCGCTAATCAATGCCAGAGTGCGGGAGATTATCCGCAGCAGTTGGGCGGCAGCCATGAAACAGACCTACGAACAGGTGCTCCTACTCATCGAAGGCGGTCAATCGCAGGCGCCGCAACAAATTTGGCGAGAACAGAGCGACGACTTGCCCTTAAGCTTAGCGGCGGCGCTTAGCGATCAACCGAAACGGCTGGCTAATCGGACAAAAGGTTACGATGGCGCCACAATGGAGCTGTGCAAACGTTTCGACTCTCAGCTAGCGGATATCGTCCAGGAGCTCAACGTTATGCTGCAGGAGCAGACGACGCGCACGGAGGACAAACATTCCCTCATTCAGTTCCTCCGTGAGACGGCCGAAGAGCAGCTGACAGAGTATCTGACCAACCTTAAGGGTCTGCAGCTTAGGGAGCGGCCTGCTCTGCTTCTTGCTTTGCGCAACAGTCTGGCTTTGGTGGAACTTTGCCCCAATTTAAAGCTCTGCTTCTGCCAGCCTTCAAGTTGGCGGCAGTGGACTGACAACTTGACAGGAGTGGGTATCGAGCACTGGCAGCGCATTTGCGGCCTGATCGAAGAGGAGATGCTATCCTTCTGGCTGCTGATCGTTGACGATGTTTTGGCCGGACACAATTGCGAAGATAAGCTGCCGAAAGTGATTAACCATGAAGTAGTTCTCAGCGACTTTGCGGTAATTAAATTAAATGTTTTTAAAGTTGTGTGGAAGGTAACATAACATAACTAATTTACAGCTTTGGCAGACCTTGACTCTGGAGCAGCGTGACGAGGATCAGGAGCAGAGTATTCAGTCTACTATTCGCATTCCCAGTCAGCCGCGACTTTCGCTGCAGACATATCTCCATCAGTTGATCCAGGCGTTAAACCTGGCTGTACCCCAAACATTACCCCCCAAGGTATTGCAGGCCTTTATCCAGCGCCTTTTAGGAAAACTACTCTCCCACTACAATGGTTTGGCCCAAGCAGAGTGCACCAAATCCACCCAGAATATTGCCCTACAGCTATACTTCGATCTGAAGTTCCTGGAGCGCGTGTTTGCCATTACGCGGGAGGAGCGGGCTCTCTACGATCAGATTCACGCCCAACAGAGTGAACTGCGCGATTGCATAGATCCTTTTGACTTTGAGCTTTTTGCCGAGCACATAACCGCGCATGTGGCTAGAGCTTCTGGACGACTTCAGGGCGAACTGGGGGTGCTGACACCCGCGACAGCTGCCCCAAGTCAGGGCACAACGGCAGCCACTTCATTAGCCCATGAAGCAGATCCCAATGTGCTGTGTCTCAGCTCATCCGGATCCACGTCGCTCTGGTTCCCCCTGCTGCCCATTGTAATGCCACAGGCTGCCGGAAGAGCTACTGGCATCGAACGCAAATCCGTTGCCCAAGAACCTGCCGAGAAAGTGAGTAAAGGGTTACAAATATATGAAGCTGGGGCTCACTTGAAAAATATGATTTGGATTTCGATTTGCCTATTTATTTCAGTCTTTAAAACACCTATGGTTTTGTTCCTCAGAAATACCAGTATTTATTGCTTAGTTAAACAAAAGAAGGGAGCCCCCAGCGCTAAGATAGATTTCTTATCCAGTTATAATTGTCTGTTCCCATGTTTCTTTCGTAGGATTTCTATCGATTGCAATCCTAGGTCAATAGTTTCAACATTTGCTCTGGTTGGGTAGGAATGGTATTTGATAGTTGATATTTTGTTATCATTTCTCGTTTGCATGCTGCATGATATTAACTGTTTAACCAATATACTTACTTAGAGTGGGCTGAGTTCTCCTCTTGGCTCTTATTAGATGCTTCATTTCCGAATTTCGAAACCTCTTCAAACTGAAGCAGCAGTTTAATTAAACTAATTTGGTCCATCCAGCAATAAATAAACCAGAATGCCGCAAGACAAATTTTAATTAGGTGCAACTTTCCGCCACCCCTCTCTCCCCAGCCGCCCTTCTCTTCTCCATTTACACCACTTCGCCCGCAAGTGCTTGGCGAAAGTTTCGCTTGAAACCCAAACCGAAATTTCCAAGTGGATGGCCAGAACACCGGCAGAATGATTGTGTATATATTATGAACGCGTGTGCGAGTGCGAGTGCCTTAGATGCTAATTAATGAATCGCTGCAATTATTGAAATCAAATCGCTGGGCAAATGTTAATTTATGGCAGTGGCTACTTGGCCGTTACTCGCATGTTTTGTAATTAGCTGCGATCTCCGCCGGTATAAATCGTTCTCTAATTATGTCTGCTTTCCGTTTGTTGCTGCTATTTGCTGCTCGCCATAAATCCGAGAGTCCAACCGCAAATTAACAGATTAATCAGACAAACTACCAATTAATAGTCCTAATTAATTAATAACATTTCGCTATATCCCTCTATCTCTGCTTTCACCCTTAGATGGCGACAGCGACATCGACACCGACGCGGAAGTCGGGGGGCAATGGTGTCCGCAAGGGAGACGGCAGCAAATCCAAATCGAGCGCAGCTTCCTTTTTCGGGATGTCCCAGGAGTGGTTTCGCTAGAGGAGACGAGTCAAGTGGCCTGTGAAGTGCATCCGAGTGGAACACGCAGTACGGATGGGAACCCTCTTTTCGCTGTTCCATTGTTAAAGCGAGCATTCAAAATGTTTAACCTGTATCCCAGCATATTTGTTAACCCGGCGGCCACCGCCTCTTAATCGTTAGAGAGTCAGGCACATACATTATAGATACATATTCCCTGATATCACTTTTAATTTCAACTTAACTCTAAATTTGTAATTTTTAATGCGCTTTGATGTCGATGCCACCGTTGCTATTTCTTGCCTCCTTTCTTGCCACCGCCCGCGGCTGCCTTTTGGTCTTGTCCTTTCTTGGCTCCACCTTTGTCACCGTCGCCGCCTTTGTTTTTATTTCCGGAGCCGCCTCCGCCGCCACCTCCTCCACCGCCGCCGCCCTTTTTCTGTGGGCAAAGAAACACGGAAAGATTTCTCTTTGAGCTGGGACTGAGCAAATAACGAGCCACGGTTGTTTAAAGTTGCGCAGCCAAGTCAGTAAATGAGAAAAAGGTTAGTTGTGCGAGGAGTGCAATGGGGAGGCCCTGAGTCCAAAGGGTTAGGAAGTTTTTAATTACATTCAACATTAATTATTATTTCCGTTATCCATTTAAAAATAAAGCAATATTTATTCTTCAACGATTTATGTCACTTTTAATAAAATAAAAAGTACAGTCTAAAAATGTATATTAAATTTGCTTTAAATTATTTATTTATATTTAATTCATTGCACAAAAATATAGGAATGATTTGTATGTAAAAAGTTCCGATAATAACTTTCTTAGTATTGTGGAAATTCTTGCAATCTGGTTAAAACGATAAGTTTTTATAAATAGTTACTAAAAAGTTTCTAATGAGAAAGCGCCAAGTTTGTTGTAACTGAACTAAGCAAACTGATTAAGCACTAAGATGAAGATTACAAGTAGTTAGACTCACAATTAGTACGCAAGTTGCATAACACAAATATTGCTTACATTGCCGCCACCGCCGCCTCCGCCCCCTCCTCCACCTCCTCCTCCTCCGCCGCCGCCTCCTTTATTTTTACCCATCCTATCAACTTCTCAGGACAGCAATTATTAAATTAATTTGGTTTGGTTTGTGGGGCTTGCTGTTGGTTTTCGGCTAGAGCAAACTTTGGCCGCAGCTGGCAAATTGCGACTAATAA
The DNA here is from genome assembly GCA_037075245.1 of Drosophila mimetica. Classification (NCBI taxonomy): domain Eukaryota; kingdom Metazoa; phylum Arthropoda; class Insecta; order Diptera; family Drosophilidae; genus Drosophila; species Drosophila mimetica. Next base: position 14,394,187 of record JBAMCH010000023.1, read on the forward strand.
GCATCGCCATTGCCGCAAAGCGAAATGCATGAAATTAAATCATTTGGCCAGAAAAAGAAGGCCAAAACAAACGTTGAGAGCAAAACACAAAATGTGCAACAGCCAAAGGCAGAAAGCGGATGGGAAGGCACCAATGTTTTTGGGTTGGGATTGCATGGGGATGGGGATGGGGATGGTCGGGGGATTTGGCCCCGGGTCTGCTCTACCCGGCTACCTGGCTACTATGGCCAACGGCTCTTAACTGATTTAATCACCTCTCTCTGCGGCCGGAAGAAATGGGAAGTGTTTCTCTCGCGGCGCCCGTTGGATTATTTTGTAGTGCTTCCCCTCTGCCTTTTGGCACTTTGGTTCTGATTCTGTTTCGGTTCTCGCATTTGCATTTGGCCATATCCGCCCATGGCCATGGCATTGACATTGGTCACCTCTCTCTCGCTCGCCTCTGGTTTGTGGCCAATTGAAGGCAATACGTTGATAATCCCATGGCTCAGTGGCGAATCCCACGGATACGAACGTTGCAGCAAGACGGTATTTATAGATGCAACGAGAATCGATGGCGATAGCCTGGGCTAAGAGAGATTTTGGGGATTTCAATGAGGGGAAAAAATTGCCATCGATTGAAAACGATAGAAGGCGTTAATGTATGCAAAAAGATTCGAACATGAAGATGGAATGAAATTTCTTAGATATACCAGAGGATAACGGAATTGATTCTCGGTTGAAAACGAAATAGCAAATTATCCTATAAAAGCGGTTTAATATAGTCTAGTGGAGGATATAGGACTGTTGCATTCTTTTTGAATACCACATTTTCTTTCACTTTTCTTTCGTCTCGGGTGGGGGTGTGACTCATTACCCAAATCACTTTCATGGATCCCCTGTAGTTTAGACTTAACCTTCTATCTCAACAGTATGACTATCTTGAGGGCTATATCATGCTAATTAATGATTCATAAGATATAACCATTTTAAGAACTCGAAAACCAAATAAATATAAATCTGCAAACTTTAAATTTTAAAGTTTCAAATAAATGTAATAAATACCTTGAATAGCTCAAAGCTCAGCATGCTGATTTTCTTTACACCTTATTCTGTAATTACTAGTCCTGTCCACCAGTTGGACTCCTAATTGGAATGGAATACATTCAACGGCTTTCCACCTGTCTGCGTTCCAAAGAAAACTGTCCAAGTCTGATTTTCTTCATATGCTAATTACAGTTATCAAAAAGTTTCTCTGTCGCTGCCACCGGACACTGGAAACTCAATGCATACATAATGAGTCCTTCTACTCTTCCTGCAGCTTTGCCTCCCCTTTTTCCCCGCCGCAGATGTTGGAAAATGGGGGAGAAGAAAGGTGAAGGAGACACCCGTTGGTGTGTCAGCTAATTAAATTAGATGTTTTATATGGTGAGCCGTGAGTGAAACCGATACCATCCGATGAAAATGAAAGCACCAAGCCGGGGAGAACTCAACAAGTCGAAATCTGCACATGGCAACGAGCCTGGAACCAAATTAGAAGTGAAAACTATGAAATAAGCTCATAAAATTACGCTCACACGTGCTTAGGGAGGGGGGATGAGGCTCACCCGTATCCGGAGGCGAGGCTAACAAAGTCGCAAGTCCGGACATTTGCTGCAGGTGCGGCAGGGCAGGCGTAACTTGCACCTGAAAGATAAACCCCCACCTAGCGGGGGCATGTGGAACTGGACGGACACTTTGAATTTAAGCGAAATGGGCGGGCTTTCTGGGACTGGCTAAATACATACGGAGAAGCCAGAGAGATAGCCGGGATAAGTACGGAGTTGGCTCTGTAAAAGTGCGGAACTTTAATTAAGTTTTGGTTCTCCCAGCTGACTGACATCTTGAATTACAAATGAAAAACTTGTGTGCAGCAGCAGAAGGAAAGGCGGCCAAAGGAAATGGGCCAAAAAGAAGCGACACAGAAAAGGGCAGAAAAAAAATATATAGAAAAGAAAGAAAAGTGAGTGAAAAAGCAGGAAAAACCAGTGCATAATAACACACTGAACTGCAAGAGGTGGGGCTGCAGCAAAAAGCAGTTCCTGCAACAGAATGCGAATAAGTTGCACAGCCAGCAATTCACGGAAAGAAAATAAAGAAGGGCGAGCTCACTGGGCGGGAAATCCAAACAACTACCTTAGCCAGTTAGCTGGTTAGCTGGTTAGCCGCTATAAGAATACCCAACTCACTGGGGCCGCGAATATCTTCCAACTGGCCGGCCCTTCAAGTACGGGTATCCCGAAAATCGAACAAGAGCCGCAGCGACAAAAATAGTTTCATTCATGGCTACTCAAGAAAATACTTCCTCGAAGGTCTGCCCACGGAATACCCTAAGATAACCCTGTTCCGATTATCAACTTCCATTTCCTCTGGTTCCACGTTATTCCCGCCCCTGATGACGATAGTTTTGGCTCGGAAAAATTAATTCTCTACTTCAAGTCATAGCCCGATAAGATTACTTAGAGCCAAATCAAAATGCAGTGTTTGTAATGTGAGATATGCACAATCGATACGAAACGTAAGCCAATTTACATTTTTTAAGATCAATTTTAACTTGATATGGATCCGTGTAAAATTGATATGGTCGAAATGTAAACAACATGTTCGAAGTACGTCAGTTCGAATTTCGAATCTGTCTTTCTCGCTTCAACTCACGTCATTTTGCTCTCCATATGGCGTATTGCTCTCTTTTTCGAAGTGAGAGAGTCTCCGAGAGAGAAAATTCGGCAAAATGACCTTAATAATGTAAATTTGATGAGTATTTCATGTAAAAACGATGTGGGTATTTACATTGGCCATATCGAATTTACGGGAACATGCTTTTTTTTTTGTGTACATAAGTCCCCCGAACTTTCAAGCACTTCTTTTTAATTACCCATATAAACTATAAATACAGCCTACTTGGAATTGAAAGAATTCACTTTCTGCTTTGATGATCCGATCGGAACATTTTTACCCATTTTCAGAGATTATAAATATTACTTAGCTTAATATTAACGAAAGGAAAATTTAATTGCTTGTATTCTTCGGACTACAAATATATTTTAAACCAGGTAAAACCCATTGCTGGTTAAGGGCAACCGCACGTCTGCTGTAACCGGAACTTCAGCCACAGCCGAACTTCATCATCGGCAGCCTTGCCACAGAATTGGGTTTTAGTTCACGTGCCACCGGGAACGGAAAGTTGATTTTCTCTGCCGGCTGCCATTGCTGGAAAATCAGGAAACAGATGTTTGCAAATATCTTGCGAGCGAACTTTTTCGCCAAGGTATTTAAATAACGTTTTCGCTGCACCAACTTTTTGTCAGCCGCAGCGCAGGAAAACGTAAAAAAAATAAGAAGCAAAAATGTAAGGAAAAGCATTGAGAGCTGGCCGAAAGAAAACCCATTCAATTTCAGTGAATTGGGTAGATTTCGTTTGAGGGAATTTCCCGAATTATCATGGCTCTGCTGAATGGGGATATCATGTTGTATTCATATCGAATGGCGGATAAAAATATACGTGAAAATAGCCTCGGGTAAACACTTTAAGAGCGCGTGTCCATATCGATAATCCACGGGTGACTAATTAAAAGGTGGGAAAAAAATTCCCAAACTTTCCATTCCGCTTCTGGTATCACGCATTTGGTAGTCATGAGGTATTCCCGGTTCAAAGTCCAAAGATCACTAACCAAACTTTTGGATAAACCATAAAACAACTCGGGGGGGTTTTGCTATATCGGTTGCCAATTCGTAGCATCGACCAAAGGGCTAGTGTTTATAAATAAATAATATTGCCTGACTATACCTTCTTCCTGTGGTATCCCCATTACATAAGCTCCCCACAGATAAAGGGGAATCCAAAATCCGGAACGCAGATAAGGCACTCAAGCAATTAGGGATGGTCGTTGCCATTGACCGGCGAATGGCTAAAATTTAATAACTCTTATCACCACTAAGGACACCCTTCAATTAAAGAACCCAACGCACGCTGATAAATCTGATAAGTTTCAATAAATATATGCATAGATGGGGCTCGTGAAGGTGGTCAACTTTGGTCAATGCCTTTTATCTTTCATTGATACCTTGCACTTAACCTAGGCCATGCTTATCGGCGCCCCAGATAAGCCACTTGGGGATCCGTGTCTTTATAAGTAGCCCCACCGAGCGAGTAGTTCCACAGATAGTGGCCGATCTTTCGGGTGTGCATTCAAACTCTTTTGCAGCGCAAAATGTCCAAGTTACCGTGCAGCTATGATGCGGAGAACAAGATCTGGCGGGGAATTCCGCAAAACAACCCCTTCAAGCCGGATGTCTCGCTGGGGCGCATCATCTTCAAGAACATGAGGAACTGGCCCAAGAACGTGTGCCAGGTGAGTGTGTTCGGGAGTGAGTGTCGCAGGATAGCACCTCTCTAATGGCCTGTGGCTCCGCAGATTTCGGACACCGAGGGTGTGGAGGTCACCTTCGGGCAGGCTCTCACCTGGGCCATTCGCATCGCCCAGCACCTGAAGAGCCGCGGTCTGGACCACAAGGATATCATCGGCATCTCCGCCAGGAACACCACCTACATTATGCCCACGGCCGTGGCCTGCTTCTTCCACGGCACTCCCTTCCAGTCGGCGAACCCGATCCTCGAAGAATGTAAGTATTATCATCTGAAGGCTTATAGATTTTATAATTGTATTTCTTACTTAACAACTAAATATTTATTTTCCTTTAGCCACTCTTAAGCACTTGTACACTATCTCCAAGCCAAAGATCATCTTCACCGACGCTGATCACTATGAGAAATTGTACTCGGCCACTAAGGAATTTAAGCCTGAGATTATTCTAACCACCGGAACTAAGGATGGTGTCCTCAGCATTCAGGATCTGCTGCATCCCACAAAGACGGAGTTCTTCTACCAGTGAGTGTGGCAACGTGGATATTTCTATGGTTCAAGGATATTTAATAAAGTTCTATTCACCCTAGACCCACTCCGCTAAAGGAGGGACCCAAGCAAACCGTTGCCATCCTTACCTCTTCGGGAACTACGGGAATGCCCAAGGCTGTATGCATCTCCAACGATATTCTCACCCAGGAGACTATGTAAGTTGTCTTTTGATATAATATTGTTAATACTATAACATTAAACTAGGTAATAAGAAAAAAACTTTATTTAAAGTAATTTATAGCATCCTAAACTGTATAACTTTCATGGAAGAGTACTCAAAAAATATAATTTAAATATATTATATTATGTATTCATTCTATATTCTTAAAAATCCTTCACAGCTTTGTCAATGGCTACGACACCATCTTCATCTCGGCTAGTTTGGACTGGATCACTGGTCTGTGGGCCACCATCTTTAGCACGGTGAACGGATGCACCCGTATCATCAGCAGCAAGCCCTTCACCGCCGACTACTTCGTGTACTTGGTGAGCAAGTACAGCATTACGTACGCCCTGATTCCGCCGGAGCACTGCTGCTCCCTGCTGGACTGCCCCGATGCCACGCCGGAGAAGCTGGGCAGCTTGACGAAGCTGAACTTTGGAGGCGGTCGGATGACCCAGGCCACCGTGGAGCGGATCAAGAAGCTGGCTCCCAACGGAGTGCTCAACTCCTCGTACGGCATGACCGAGGTGGGCTTCATCGTCTTCAACCACGGACACTTGAAGCTGACGGCTGCCGGCAACCCACTGCCGGGAATCCAGGTTAAGATCGTGGACGACGATGGCAACAAACTGGGCATCAACCAGACGGGCGAGATCATCGTGCACAATGGTTTCAACTGGAACGGCTACTTTGCCGATCCGGAGGCCACCAAGGAGATGCAGGACGAGGAGGGCTGGTTCCACACCGGCGACATGGGCTACTTCGACGAGGACGACTACCTGTACATGACGGACCGCAAGAAGGAGGTGCTCAAGTGGAAGGGTCTGCAGATGTGGCCCGCCGAGGTGGAGGCGGTGATCGATGAGCTGCCCGAGGTGAAGCGCGTGTGCGTGATCGGGGTGTACGATGAGACGCAGGGTGATGTCCCTGGAGCCCTGGTCGTGCGGGAGGATAATGCCACGCTGACCGCCCAGCAGGTGATCGACCATGTGGCCAAGCGACTGCCCGACATCCAGAAGCAGATGCGCGCCGGCGTCCAGTTCGCGGACGAGATTCCGCAGAACCACAACGGCAAGGCCGTCCGCCGATACGCCCGCGATCTCTTCGTTGCCCTGTCCAAGAAGAACTGAGTTCTGCCATAATTTAGCCTCGATTAAGTTTAAGTTAGGGAAACTTTCTGAATTGTATCTTTTATCTGTTCTTTGTCTTTGTCTTCAAACCTTCGCTACTCGATGTGCACTTATCAAATAAACAAACTGCTGAAGTATAAATTGCGTGTTTTAGATAAGTGACAAAATCAAATGATTTATTTCCTACAGCTTTGGTAACAAATCTCTTGCTGTTACTGTGAACAAATCCACCTAGTAGCATTTTCCTGGGTCAAGGGCACAAATCCACAGGCCGAGTAACGTTCTAAAAACAATTGCCGACAACATTTGATTAACGTGGCCCATCCCCCATCAATTTGGTTATAAAAATATTGTGCGAGTTTGGGCGGGGAATTTGGGCCATAACTCAACGGGAATTGTGTCGCTGTTTCTTTATGGCTAAACACTTTCATTGGGTAAACAAAGAATTGCCATTTTGCGTCAAGTGCCGTGACTTCCACCCCCCAATCTCCACCCCCCAATCTCCACCCCCCTCCATTCGTGGAGTAAAAAATCATTTTATTTAGTCATAAAAATCGCACGCATAGAATTGGCCAGGAGGTGGAACATCTGGTGGGTGGGGGCTGCGGGTGCCAAATCACGGGGGCCGAACAAAAAGAAGCTTTTCACGAAATTAAAGGTAAATAAAATGTTTATGAGTGGAGAGCAAGCGCTCATATGATTTCACATTCGATTGAATAACATTTACACACGCAAGCGAACGCCACACGAAGGACTCGCAATCTGTGCCCGGATCTCAATCCTCCGCTTCCTTGGCAGGGGATCCCTGGAATTCGCGGAGCTGGGAGGCTGCAGGAATGGCAATAGCAGGCACCCAAAGACGGGCAATAAATTCAAACATGTGCACATAAATTTTTATTTCGATTTGCTGAGCCGCTGTCAGTGGTGTCCTTCCCCCCGCATCCTGGCCGCCCCTCCACGCTCCCCACTCGGTTTTATGAACTGTGAATATGCGCATGATGAAGTTGCCAAAGGATCTCGGCGGAAGTGAATCGTTCGGCATGCGGTTCGCTCCCTGTGCGTGTGCGTTTGTGTGTGTTTGCGGGCGCCCGTCAAAAGGAGGTGGCTGTAGAGGGGGTCGGTAGGGGGGATGAACGTCGACGGCATCACAAATTATTGCATCTCGGTGTGTCGGGAGTCCGGTGATGGGAGAAATGATACATTCATCAAGCAAAAAAATAAAGATTTCTCTTTTCTAATAATAATAATAAGACAATAAATATGAACGATTTTCTTATTATAACTAAAAATATCTATAAAAGACCAAACTTATAGAATCTTCTGTAATTTTATTCAACTTAAATAATTACAAAAATCTTCCCTAATTTAATCACAAGCGAATTTGTATTATATTTTAATTAAGACTGGCTTGGCCGAGATTTTTATTTTAAATTTATTTCTTGTTAAATTTATTTTCCCAAAAATCACCCGTTTTTACCACTGTTTCGGTGGCAAAATCAGTGGAAACAGCGACACGAGGCGAAATCGTGGCCGTCAGTCAATTGGGTTGTCTAAGCGAGGGAATGGGAATGGGTTTTCGGAAGTTGGCGGCAAGCGATCCCCTCGCCTGCATAAGTCAAATATCGAAAATGTCAACTCCTGATTGAGGACCCCCAAAAGCCGGGCTGCAGCAGTTCAATCAAGCTTGAAATATGCAGGAATCAGCAAATAGTTTAGGGCGGCAAAACAAAAAAAAGAAAAGGTAAAAATCTATGCAAAAAAGTTGACCTTTGCCTCTTGTGAGAATTGAACTCACGGCCCCTGGTTTACAAGACCAGTGCTCTGCCACTGAGCTAAAGAGGCTCACATTTAGCGGGCGGCGAAAAAGTCAACTTAAGCTACCTTTTTTTTGGGTAACTCTTCCACCGAAAGATATCTCGCAGAATCGAAATACAAACACGTGTTTAAACAGTTGTCAACTGATAACTGCTCCAGTTTCGAGCGACAGCGAAAGGTGCGCAAGTATCCATTCATTTGGGCAATCACTCAGTTGCGTTGGCTAATTAAAACTGTGCAGATGGAGCCCAATTAGCAGCTGCCCGAGGTGCAGTTCTCGATTCTCAATAGCCAACTGTCTGTCTAGCGTTTCGTTGTTGTATCGGTAATTGATAGACTGGCGCACTGAGGCAAATACTCGTATTCGAATTCGCATTGGCATTCACATTCGCATCCATGTGCAGCACTCACTCGCTCGAGTCTGTTTATTTGGCAAATTGGCAAATCAATTGCCTGAACTGAATAAGCTGCCACACATCAGCAGCCTCATCGCCACCTGAGATGTCGCGTTCGTGTATGCGTATCTCTCGAAAATCACCAAGAACCGCAAAAGTAATTGGCACAATCAATGAAATTAATTGAACGCATCGAAATCTTGAAGGATCTTTGCCAAACTCATTTGCGGTGACATCCTGGGGGCTGAATATGCAGATGGGTGCAAGAAATTGTATGGTAAACCACTGCCAGCTTAAGTATTTGCTGCCTCAAGAAATCGATTTGGTCTACCCGACACACATTCTTTCAGTTCAAATATTTAGACAAGTGCCCAACTGCCCCGCATTACTCCTTAAAGCACTCACTTAGTCAGGGGTCATAATTCACTCAAGTTGCTTATCCCTAAGACCGAAGGCAAACACTCTCGAGTGCAGAGGAATGCATTTCGTTGCCAGTTGGAGCCACTTATAAAGTGCTGAAACACGTATACGCACCGTTGCGTCAGTGGAACTCCCCCTCTGGGCGGATTATCTGGCAGCAACAGCAACAGCATACTTAACAACTATTTATCGAGTTTTTCAATATTTTTAATGCCACTTTAAATACTTGACGCGATTATTTTCCACCGATTTTCCTTTGCATACACACACAAATACTTGTGGGTATATATACGCGGATATACCTATATTTAAGGCCCCGTTCCTCCTCACAGCCAGCACTTTTTGATCCCGCGAAAGTAAAGTTTCAAGTGCCAAACACACGCAAACTTTTTGCTCTGTTGCAGCAGCAGCATGCAAGTTTGCTGCCACCGAGAGACATAAAACTTTTATAGAAGTTATTAAAAGTGCGACGAAATCAGGGAGGGGATGGGAAGGGGGTTCAGGGGGGAAGGGGGCGAAGATCTGGTAGCAAGTTTCAGCGCCAAAGAGTTGAGAGAAAGAGAGAGAGAAATGATTCATTTGCCATTCAATAAATCTCCGCTTTACTTTACTACAGCAGCCAGATGGCCGGCAGTTCTCACTTGCCCACACTCGAAAGAAACTAGCTGTCAGTCAGGGAAAATATAGTTAAATAAACAGATAGTTGCTTTAAAAATTTAAATAGATTTTGGTGGGAAGTATATATTAAAAAAGGTACAATGTATACCTGAATACTTTATCTGAATGATAAGAAATAAATTCAAATGTTAAGTAGGTTTTAAAATTATGTTTGTATAAAGGAAACCTTTAAAGCATATCTTTTACACATTTTTTATGTGAAAAAGCAGGAAATATTACAAATATATTTGGTCTCAATGATTTCTATATTTCCGTAAATTCATTACTTGTAATTATTCAACTAGATTCACACTTTTCTTCAAGTTCATTCGCTGTTCTCGGCTTTCGCGTTGCTGCATCGGACGGACGCTTTAAGTAATGACCATCAACGGCTGGACGCCGACGGCGCCAGTTTGTACATTGTTATCTGCTAAGGACTGCGGGATTATACGCCGAGTTTAAGGTGCGAGGCGCAGCCCATCCCCCTTCCCTTCCTATCCCTTCCCGCTGCCATTCATTATTCAAACGCATTAACAGAAGTTGTCCGGCTGCAGCAGGACAATTTTCGTGATATCCTTGACTTGGCATAACTTTGTCCGAGGTGCCCAGGGCTCGGCTGGCTGTTCCTGCTGTTCCTGCAGCTACTCCTGTTCCTGCTGCTCCTTTTCTACCATGCACTCCCCTTGCTCCTGCTGCTCAGACTCCTGGTCCTTCGAAAAGTTTCCCTGCTGCACTCGAACAATAACAGAGCCAAGTATTTAAATGCAAATTAGCCCCAAATGATGCAATCATAATGCAAGTGGCTGCAGGGACCAGACCCAAAGGCTCCGGGGGGCGGAGATGGGCGAAAAAGGATGCGATGGGGATAAAACGGTTAGGCGACTGTGTTCCTGTACCGGGTTCGCTTTTAATTTCCACTTGCCTGGGCTCATTTAGCACAATTTGGCAGCCACTCATAATTTCCACTTCTTTTTCTTGCGCTCAAATTAATTTCCACCTCTACTGCGTGTTATCCTCCCTGCGCTCCTTGGTTTTCAGCTTCATCCTGCTACTAAACTCAGTTTTTCCGGGGCTCGTTATGGGTGCGGAAGATAAATGCATTTCAACACATGTTGTTGAAAGTTAATTTCCGAAAACGTTGCTCATTTATTGTTAAATGTGCATTTAGGTTTCTTTTCTCCCTCGCTTTTTTTCCACTCCGCCTGCGGTAATGCCTTTTTGATGGTTGGATTTGGATTCAGGCATTTCTTGCCCGATGCCTGATGCAGTTTAAATGAGCTGAGTTGGTCAAGCCTTTGAAGTGGCCCAGTCCGGAATTATTCAAATGCTCGCACTCGCATTCCCACGGCATTGTTGGACCAGAGTTCAAATCCTTAGCCCACACAGCCGCCCAACTATTTCTATTTCTATTTGTATTTGCAGCTGCTGCAAAAATGGCCAAAACTTGGCAATCGAATGGCCGACTCGGCCACAAACACAATCAGCCAGCCAGCTACCGAAATGAGCAACTTGAGAGTTGAGCTCGATGCCAGAACAAAGAACAGACAATCCGGACAATCCGGGTGGGAAGGAGCAACTTTTGGTGTTATAATCTGTACCAAATTTAAGTGCTCTTGATATTGCTAATTAACACACAACCATTCGCACATGCATGAAAGCCATTTGCGAGATTGGAAAAACAAAGACAATGGGCCACCAAAGACTTTTTGCGCTCCTCGGCTGGCGAGTGTAATTGTGATTGGGTTTCTGTTGCTGTTGCTGTTTCTATTGCTCTTGGCCAGCAGTTCATTATTTGGCCAGCTGCTTCGGGATCGGATATTTCCCCGGGATTTCGGGGGACTGCACTTGGATCGGTTCCAGCGCGTTCCGTTCGGTTTTTTTGGTTCACTGTGCCACTGCAACGGGGCGTATGCGTGATATGTGCGACAACAATGCAAGCCGAGACATTTGGAATTTCGAAGAAACTTTTTAGACAGCCAGTGAGTCGGTCTTCGGGGCGGAATCTGGCAATGAACGCTTGAGAACACACTTTAAAGTCCATTAGCGTTGAGTGGCCACAAAAAGGAACCCAATCAAGCAATTGCAAGTCGCATTGCATATTTATTTATGTACATTCGATTGTATTACAGACACACATATATTTAGCACAATTTATACAATTCAGTCAGCGACATTTGTCACATGAAAATATGGATGGCAGCAGAGAGAATGAATATTTGTCCATTATTTGTGTTACTTTGCGGTTGTCAAAATATTGATCCCGCCATAAAGCAAAGGAAAAATCTTTTTCGCTTTTTATTGCTGCTACTTTATTGAAGTTTTGTGGTAAGAAAAAAAGAAGCAGAAGAAAAAGCCAAGAGATATTCCATGAAATATTGTAACTGCTGCAAATTATCGTTCTTCGCTGCTAACATAAAACTTTTACCACCACCACCAGCTACCAGCTAGCAGCTAGCAGCCACTCAGGCAGTCCGCCCTCCGCAAAACCCTGGAATAACTCTATGCAAATGACTCAGACATTTTGCAATTGATGCTGCTCGGGGGAATGGAAATGCAAGACTGGCGAACAGGCTTAAAGTCCTTTAAAATACGCAAAATGCACTCGCAACAGCACTGTTCTGCTCTTAAAGTTCCCAATTAATAATGGCCATGTGGCTGCGACATGTAAGGAAAATGCTTTCAGCTTAATTCCATCGATTCGGGTCGCAAAATCATTGGTCCCAGTCGAAAGCATGTCAGGCATTAGCTGGAGACACGACTCGCCATTATTCCGGAAATCTTCGATAATTTCACATAATCCACAGGCTCCCCCACATACGTGTGTGTGTGTGTGTGTGTAGTAAACCCCACTAGACAACAAACAGAGCAGAACAATGCGCACAATGGCATTGGCAATCAGCACTTGAGACTCGAGTACACTGGAAGAAAGTAAACAAATCATAATAAAATTTTTATACAATGGGTTTTCTAAGTAAAGAAGATTCGGTCTTAAAAATATTCTAGGGGTTTTCAGTGGTAGTTAAATAAAGATTTCTTTAATGCGTTTAAATAAGTTGGTCTCAACATTTTTTTAATCCTAGGAGCTGAATGCTTTCTTTTAAATAAATATTTCATATTTAAGAAGCTCTCTAGAAATATATTAAAAATATTACCAAAATGAAAATAAAGTTACATTGTTGGAGAGTGAATATTTCAAAGATACTCTCGATATTAATACAAACTTAATGAAGGATTAATATGAAAGTATAATTGAAAGTTTAGTCCATCGCTTCTAAGTTTTGTAAACATAACTAACATTTCATAAATAAAATAATTCAATTTGAATTTTATTAAAATTTTATTTTGATATTTTTACTTAAAGATACTGAATTAAGTCAATATATAAAATTCCACGTTTAAAAACCAGCATTGAAATTCCTTTGTTTTTTTTGGCGTGCAAAGTATGTTACTGTGAGATTGTGGCTTTAGAACAATGTCTCACTGACTGACTGAGAAAATGAGTGGGAAACTAGCTGGTGAATGGCATGGGGGGTGGGGGCTGTGAATGGGGCCGCAAAAGGGTTCATGACGAGACATTGGCATTGGCCGACAGTTGGCTGGCTACAAAGTATGAAACACAGAAAAAGAAACTTTCGCCATTCCCAGTGCAAACACGATGCGGGGAAGCTTCAACATTTACTGCTCGGTGGCTGTTGTAACAAAGTTACAAGTAGCATTTGAAACTTGTCCTGCGAGCTGAGAGAGCTGGGAGCTTCCTATTGCCGCTGTCCCCCATTGCGTATGAGTGATTTTTATGAGCACCGCTCCACGTCATGCGTGTTTGTTTGTTGTCTTGTCTGCCCGGAGTTCTTCCTCCACTCCCCCGCCTAGTTTTCATCTGCGAGCCCCCTAGGTCAGACGCAATTATACGAACATGACAAGTGCAATTTGACAGGGGCCCCGAACTTCATCCTCTTTACCTCGGTTATGCTCTCGATTTGGCTTCTAATTCCGGCCTTTTGTCTGTGTTTTGTTCTGCGCACAGCCTAATCAAATTAAATCACTTAATTGCATAAATTAGCCCTCGGTCCGAGGAAAAATCCAAACTTTTCACTTGAAAGTCTGTATTCTGTAACTTCGAGCCAAACACGCCTAACAGGTCTCTGAATTACCCAGAATTATTTTGATATTTGCGCTTTCGTTGCCCACTGAACCGAGACTCCGCCAATAAATTAAGTCGGCATTCGAGGCCCACAAATGTTTTAATAAAATCCCGGCCCAGTTAATTAAAATCCCGCCCGGAGCCGAGTGCAAAATCTGGCTGCTGACTGGCGTAATTAAGCTGTCAGCCCGGATTCCGACGCGTGAGGAGAGATCACACCTAAGTCACAACTCATAACTCATGTGGCCCTCGGGTCGAGAAGGAGCCATGTGTCAGGATATTAGCTTTGAGATGTGCATATGACAAATCTGAAAAGTTTCTAGCCAAGATTTCAGCTCGTTCCGCAAAAGTTTTGCGGATGCAGAATGCAAAGTAATCGAGGGAGCGGCCTTGGCCGGAGTTTCAGCTTTAAGTTGTTTGACTTTGACTTTGGACAAAGGAAGTCTTTTGACTCGCTGTTTGCTGCTCATTTTTCCCACAGCTAATTGCGCGGTGTCCCAGAACGGAGAGCTGGAAGAGGAGCGCCGAGCTGAGCTGAGCTGAGCCACTGGGCACACAGGGTGGTGAGAGTAGAGCAGCGGGATAATGTCATAAATCACCATGGATATATGCATAAATTATCGCTTGAGCTCTTCCAGCGACCAGCGGCCAGCCGAAGTCGATTCCCAGAGAAAGGCGGACGATGCGAAAGTTAAAAAACAAAGCTCACGATAAACGAAGCGACATTTAAGGATTTAACGAGAAAAAATCGCTGTCACGAGGACGCATCGTTTTAATCAGTGGAAGACAGTCACTGTACCGCCCAGTCCTTCGCTGTATTCAGCACCATCCGTTGCACAGTGGTTGCAAATATATGTTGCCTCATTATAATAAAAATACTAAAAAATAAATATTCATAATTTAAAAAATGATTAATATCTTTGTTCTATTATTTTAGAAAATCATGCAGATTTTTTATAAAATTCTAAAAATTCTATACTAACCAATTCCTCTTTTGCATAGGGGAACTCTTGTAGTATAAAATATTTTAAAACGAAAAATCCTAAAAAAAATCTTAATAAAAATAATTTCGTTTTTTAATATTACAAATTTAATAAAATTATAATTAAAATCTCCCCCTGTTTATTTCCTTCACCCACTGTCCTCCGGCACGTGCTCATGTCCAGCTGCCCCGGCTTCTCTTCTCCGGACGCGTTCTGCGCGTCTTCGACTCTGAAATGGTAGCAATATTTTGTCAGGCCAAAGTCAACAGCCGGCAGGCGGCAGGCAGCAGACGCCAGGACCCGAAAGACAAAGCTCCTCCCGGCGGGACGGGGAGGAAATTTACATTGGCGTTGCAAAGTATGCAACGCATATTTTTACATCACTTCTGTTTGCCTTTCTCCCAGAGCCACAGAACACCCGAGGACCAAGAACCAAGAACGGAGAACTGAGAACCGAGAGGGGAGTTTTATACATTTAAATGTATTTATTTTTCCCGGAGCCAAAGGCAGACCGAGAGCCGCAGGACTCTCGCCGGCATGAATATGCTCCAAAAGGTGTGGGCCAGCGGACGTGCCGGGGGAGAGGCGAAACGGGCTGGGGCCTTAAATTATTATATTGATAGCTTATGGGTGGGAAAGGGCTAATCTGGTAATCAAGTTAAGAATTTATTTGGCTTAACACATTTGCGTTTAAACTTTAAAATTTATTTGAGATCCTAAAGGAATTTAAAACATTATAAATTTAGTAAAGCCGCTCATCATATGCACTTTTCGCTGAACTTTGGCAGCTTGTCAATCTGAACGCCGACCACGTTTAGGATCTGTTGGGAGGCGAATATACCCGTGCGGATGCAGTAGTCCAGGGGCATCCGTTGCACGTACATGGCCAGAAATCCGCCGACGAAGGCGTCGCCACAGCCGTTGGTGTCGAACACCTCGCCCGGCTTCACCTTGGGCACGGGATACTCCAGGACACGATCGTTGTCCTGGAAGACCAGCACCGGACACGTGGAATCGGTGATCATCACAAGGCGCGGACGGCAATTGGCCTTGGGTAATTTCTGCAGCCGAGAACCAATCTCAAAAATGTTCTTCGTCTTCCAGTCGTTGGTGTCCCCGAACGCAATGGCCTCTTCCTTGTTGCAGATGATGATGTCCACGTACTGCAGGATGTTGGCTAAGGCTTCCCGCTGCATTTGCAGCACGAAGACGGCACTGAAGTTGAGGATCACAATTCGCTTGGACTCGCAGCACATCCGCGCGATGCGATCCACGACAGGTGCGCAGACGGCCAGGAAGAAACCGGTAAAGTAGAAGTACGCCGCCCGACTCAAGGCGCACTCGTTCTCCTCCTCGTCCACCCAATCCTCGGTGAAGAGCGAGGCGGCGCCCAAGTTGGCCACCAAGGAGCGGTTCTTGCCATTGATGATCACCGCACAAGATCCTGGGAAAGGGAGTTATTAGATTACATTTTTTGGATATTTAAATTAGCTAGTCATACCTGTGGGAAGTTCATCCTTCAGCTGGTAGAGCGTTAGTATGCCATCGGCTCTGGCCCTCTTCTCGATGCGATCGCCCAGCTTGTCCTTGCCTACGGCACCGGTGAAGACGGCTCGAAAGGGCGTCTGCACGATCCACTGGAAGATCCGCATCGAATTCTGGCAGGCTCCGCCCGCCGAATAGATGACGTTCTCCATGTTCATCAGCTCGTCGAACAGCGCGTCGTGCTTCTCGTCGGCAATGATGGCCGCATTCGCGTCCAGGCCATACTTCTCCAGGATCACGTTGTCCTCGACGGTGCAGGTGATGTCGAGCAGGGGATTGCCGAAGCCCATCAGCACTCCCTCGGGCAGATCCATTCTTCGTGGTTCGTTGCAATCGCAGAAACTCCTAGTCCAAAATCCCTTGTTACAATTCACCTGAAGTAATGAAGGGATCGGCGATCTTTGCAGCAACGGAAATGACTTTATGCTCAGGTGTAAGATACGTTTGGACATTCCTGAAGACAGTACCGCCTCGATTCTTGCCACTTCCGATGGATCACAGTGCCCTCCTATCCAATGTTCATGCTGTTTAAATAGCAGCACAACTGCTCGCTTTGATTGATGTAACGAAATTTTCGAGTGAACGAGAACAGCCCTCCCCCTGCGTCGAAATTTATTTGCCTCAGTTGCTTAATATGTTAATTACCTGCATAAATCAATCAGAACAATTAATATTGTTGTGGCCCAATTTAATGTGCTATTAATTACGAATCCGTCTTCCCGCTGGAAGTATGTATAATTGCTCTGCAATTACGATGGCCTGGCTGCGCCGCATTGGAGGTGGGGCTTTGGGCGGCCTTTATTTTCATTTTTCTGCCGGAGATGAATGAATTGAATGTAAGTGGGCTTGACAAGGAGGCAGCGAGTGGCGGGGAGTGAGTGCAGCCACCCAGAACGTGAATGTCCTTCCGCCGCCAAAAAAACATCATCAGTGGCGGCGGCATTGGGGTGGAGGTGGATGTGGAGGTGGGTGGGGAATGAAAAACAATGGCATTTGCAGTGCTTTGCACAAGTTGCCTGGCATAAATTTTAATTTTTATGCAACACAAAAGCTGCAGAAGCAGCCCGAGCTTCCGACGCGCGTTGGAGCCACACGAAATCAGAAAAGATAAATTAGCAACGAAATCGGGATACCCTGGGTGAAGTAATGAGATACAGAGATTTTACAGAGTGTTGTGAGTAGAGTTATGATTTATCCTGATAAATAGAATGCCAAAAGATTGAATATAAAATAAAATATTTAAGAATATTATATCTAGTATATAATATAAATATGTGAAAAAGATCCTTAATATCGTATTGCCATTCTTTAACTGATATTTAGTAACGGAGGTAATACATCTAAACAGTTTACTTTATATTAAATAAATTAACTTTATATTAACTAAATAAATCAATAATTGTTTAGCTTAAAATAAGTACTTATTCACGGAAAGTCCTTGTCTTTGCTATTAATACATCCATGTTTAGCATGGCACCCTTTTGTCTCAATAAAATTACCATCGTTTTCTTATCAATACTTGTGGCCATAAAACTGCAAAACACCATCAACTGTGTGCATTAATTCGTAGTAATTTTGAAAATAAATTGTGCTGTGAAAATGTGTTTTTAATTTCGCTTTCAGTGGGGATCCCATGCACAGTATATGGCATACCCTTCTCCTGCAGGACGAAGATGAGGTGAGGTCTGTGGCGGGTGGCAATGGCGTCGTTTATCGCTCGCGAGCTCCGCAAAGTATGCAAGCGGTTTTTCACTTTGCTTCTCCTGTTGTTATTTTTGTTGGGGCAGCACATAGTAGTTGTTGTTGCTACTGCTGTTCTTGTTGCTTTTGTTCGCCGGGTAAGTACTTACTTATGTGCCAGGGCATTATTCTTGGCTCTGCTCCTTTCGCTAAACCGCTGCCGCTTTTTCCTACAAGATCCGGCAGTAGAAAAGCTTCAGCAGCAGATGAGATGAAGATGAGAGGAAGGATCAGGGAGTTGGCGAGGGGGAGGGGGCGGGGCAAACCGCAGCGGTGACGTGGCAATGCAGCTGCATAATGTGGCATGCGGTTTGCATTAAAAATGATATTGCAACACGAGCCGCACATCTGCAGCTGTGTGCAGTTAGGCGCCGCCTGCAGTCACTGACAGCCGCATGGCAATTATAATCCACACACACATGCAGATACACACACTGCAGCAAGCACACTCATCCCCGGCTTAAGTCTACACTGGGAAAAAATATTACATAATTGAATGTACAATAAAAAAATAATGAATTTACCTGTGTATTATATTTATACCTGTGTATTATAAAACTAGTACACCAAATGAAAAGTGTAATATATTTTACTAAAAAAAATTTTTTTAACTATTGAAAATTTATAAAAATCGTTTTGGATATAATAGAATGGATCTTGGAATTTTTAGAATTTTGTATTCTTTAATTTTGTGGTGTTATTGATCTGTATTTTCTTGTTTCCTTTCAATCACACCGGCCATGCTTTTTATAATGTCCCTTGCTTCCTAGTAGGATGTAGCTGCGTTCGTAAAATTGTATTAGGGATAGAACATATATCTATCGATACCTTATAACCAGGGATCGCTCACATAATATATATCCGGGGATACGCAACATAATATAATTTAACTAACTTAAAACTAATTTAACCATGGTTAGACCAGGAGTGATTGCTTTGGGTAGCAGCTGCAAAAGGATTGAAACGCTTCTTGCTAATTTCATATAGAGCATTCCATTTTTGGACCCAACTTATTTTCTCTGTGTATTAACCGAGAAGTGCGAGGGAATCTGGAGCTGGGCCATGTAAGCAGCAGCTGCCAGTGACACACACATCAACATGACACCCTGTCGCTTGACAAAGCTTAGCTCAGGATCTGGGAGGTGGCACCACAAACGCACGCCCGTTCTCATTCGAAACCACCTCCACACCCCATCCCCCATATCATTTTCCACACATCCAGGCACATTCACACGCTCGACATGTTGCTTTTTGGGGATGAGCCGAGGGGCAGGATGTCCGCTTCCTTTTTCGCCGCCTCGCACGTTGTTATCTAACAAGCTTTTTATGTGATTACCTTTTGCCTTCTGTTAGTTTTACTATAATTTGGCCTTTACGCTTAACGAGATTGTTGTGAGGTGCTTCCAGCCAAGAATAAGGAAACCGAGCCGGAACGAGGTGAGGGTAGTTGACCAGATCCTGCATACACAGGACACTCGCTCCATTGTAGTGCACTCGGCTGTTGTTCCTTTGCTTTCCTGGAGCTTGGAAACGAAAACGAACAATGCCACTGAGTTGGAGTCATACATGCGAATGGAGCCATGTCGATATGAGCTTAGGTGCGTTGTCAAGTGATAATCCCGTCACAGGACCTCCGCATTTATTCGTGAATGATTTTTTAAAAATATATATTAAGAAGCATGAAGTTATCGGATCAGCTCAGCATGCGAAGGAAAAGGACAATCGCGGCCAAGGAGAGCAGCAGGACGTTGACGAAGAACCGATAGACGAACAAGCAATTACACATTTCTTCATTGCGGTTGCGTGACGAGGAGCCTCATCATCATCTGGAGGGCAGCGCGTCCTCTTCCGATTCATTCTCCAGGCTCCTACTTCTACTCGTAATGTTCTTTAGTCAATTTGTTTGTTAAAGGACGGGAAACTCAAAAACTCCTGAGCCCTGAAAGAAAATTACCGAGAATTTTGAGTTTCGAGAGTTAATTAGTAGGTTTAAAAACATACCAAAAAATTTTTTTTTAATTACAAAATATATATTATTTTAACAGAACATTTTTAATAAAATTCTATAAAATTCTGATTGATTTGATTTGTGATTTTTTTTATAAGAATAATCATGATTATTGATCATTGTTGTATATTATAAAAAATCACAGTACCCCAATTTTCAACACTATTTTTGGTCAGATTCATAGAACAAGTAGCCCTCGCTATTCCTGTCAACGTTTTCCCAACCTGTCAAATCGACGTCACCCTTCGTTTAACGAAATCAGCTCAGTGTAATTTATACGCCGTCAAAGAACAGTCGTGATTTTTTAAATTAATATAAGATTTTTTCTGGTTGATAAATCTTTTGCGGTGAGTCATGTCCAAATACGCGCCGTTCATAAAGCCGTACGTGGAGTACAACGAGCACGGCTGGGGTCCCTGTGAGGTGCCCGTCCTGGATGTGCCCTACCAGCCGTTCTGCAAGAGTGATCGCCTGGGCAAGATTTGCGACTGGACGGTGTCGCTGCCCGAGAAGAAGTACCCCAATAAGTACGCCTCGTCCTTTGGCAACAACAGCCAGTACGCGTACTTCCACGAAGACGACGATGACACCTTCCACTTGGTGGATAGCACCGGATCGAAGGGTTTCAGGTCAGGACATCAGCGGGGACGCTTCCGCCCAAACATTCGCAACAATGTGCGGGTCAGGGGTACGTACGGGGGTCGTACGGGGCGTGGCAACGTCCTGATGGGCGCGGCCGGAGGAACCTCCGCTCTGGGCGGAATGGGCAACACCATTAAGTACGGAAAGTCGGGACGCGATACGCGCCGCAATGTGGGTCGCCGATTCGGGCGCAATGCGCCCACCAGACTTCGCGAGAGCTCCGTGATGGTCCGCTCCGATTGGGTGTCCATCGAGGAGATTGACTTTCCACGACTCCTCAAACTCACACTGCCCAACATCAAGGAGGGCCAGGACATCACCACCTGCGGCTCCCTGGAATACTATGACAAGCTCTATGATCGGGTGAATCTGCGCAACGAGAAACCCCTACTTAAGATGGATCGCGTGGTGCACACTGTCACGACCACCGATGACCCGGTCATCCGTCGTCTTGCAAAGACCATGGGCAATGTCTTTGCCACTGACGAGATCCTGGCCACCATCATGTGTAGCACTCGCTCCAATTACTCCTGGGATGTGGTCATCGAGAAGCTGGGCACCAAGGTGTTTTTGGATAAGAGAGATAATGCTCAGTTTGATTTGCTGACTGTCAACGAGACTTCTCAGGAGCCGCCAATGGATGAGGAGGGTTCCATCAACTCGGCTCATAGCCTGGCCATGGAGGCCACACTCATCAACCATAACTTCAGTCAGCAGGTATAACTTATAAATATTTTTAAGGAAATTTTAGAGAACTACTTATGAATGAGTATATTATAATATAACTACTTTTATTAGGTTCTTCGCATTGGCGACCAGGAGCCGCGCTTCAAGTTCGAGGAGCCCAATCCCTTCGAGGAGTCTGGTGTGGATCTGGCTTCCATGGGCTACCGCTATCGCCAGTGGGACCTGGGCAACGACATAGTGCTGATTGCCCGCTGCAAGCTGAACGGCGTGATCCAGGGCCCCAACGGGGAACTGCAGTTCCTCTCGATCAAGGCGCTCAACGAGTGGGACTCGAAGGTGGCCAACAGCGTGGAGTGGCGCCAGAAGCTGGACACCCAGCGTGGAGCAGTCTTGGCCTCCGAGCTGCGTAACAACGCCTGCAAGCTGGCTCGCTGGACCGTGGAGGCTGTGTTGGCTGGCTCCGATCAGCTCAAGCTGGGCTATGTGTCCAGGGTGAATCCCCGCGATCACCTGCGCCACGTGATTCTGGGCACACAGCAATTTAAACCCCAAGAATTCGCCACACAAATCAATCTGAACATGGACAATGCCTGGGGCATTTTGCGCTGCCTCATTGACCTTGTGATGAAGCAGCCGGATGGCAAGTATCTGGTAATGAAGGATCCCAACAAGCCGATGGTGCGGCTCTACGATATTCCGGAGAACGCATTCGATTCGGAGAGCGATGAGGAGGAGGACTCCAGCGAGCCCTTCGCCATCTCCATCGACAACTAATGTTTGCACAAATTCATTTAACTAATAGTTGTTCGAGTAAAGGGATCCGTTGACAGGCGACACATGCCGCACTGACAGATGCGCTGCGAACACAAATGCAATTTAAATTGAGTTTTTGACCAAATACAATATATGTATGAGGGCGGAGGGCGAGGCGACATGACATGCAGTCACAGTTATTTGGGGATCGGGGATGATAACATGGCCACATCAATCACTGCGGTTCCAAGAAATACAAAATGAAACCCGGCTAAATAAATATGCATTGTGCAGGGCATTACCATCAACATTACCAACTGACAATCACAATAAGTGAACGAATCGGTGGGCAGGGGGCAGGGGTGCCGATTGTTTGGCTGACAAACCTCAGGTTCAATAAATCACCGAATACGGCATCAATCAATGCAAATTCTGCTCCTGCTGCTGCTGCTGCTGCGGTGCTGCGCGTGTGACAATTTAAGCAAAATGTTTTCGTATTCAACAGCATTTAATTAAATTCATATATATCGCATTCATGTATGAGCCCAAATTTCATATGCATCCTGCACGCCTTTTTGTTATGCAGCAATTCAATTTGGGCAGTCAGTGAGCACAAAAGTGCAGAAATTATTCCCCAACGGAAATGCAAATCGCTCAACTAAATTACCAAAATGTTTTGCACATTGCCGTTTTTGTTTTTCCATCCGCCAATTTCTTTTTGTTGTGCGCCAAATTGAATTTAGACCTATTCAATTTGCATGGCTAAGTTCGCACACTCTCCGGGCGTGGAAAGTGGGTGTAAATATTTGCCAAATTTTGCGTTAATGAAAATTGCAGCAGATTAATTTTAATTCTCTGCCAGCGGCAAATTTGATTGATGCCATTTATTTAACCGAGCCAAAGGGCAGAGATTAACATTGGGACCCATCACGCATACGCACTGTTGGCCAGCGAAGCACTTGAACTTGCACAGTAAGCAGCAGTGAAACACCAAAGTGTTATTCAATTAAAACATTTTCTTTGCTAAATCAACATGTGCGACGACGACTGTGTGACTGTGTGTGCAGTGAAAAGTGCAGGATGCAGGACCAACTTACGGAATGACTTTTGCGGAATGGTTTTTTAAAGCGTTTGCCGCAGAAAAGTTTGCTCCGGCTGGTTAGCTGCTCGAGTGGCTTCACCTACCATGTACTACGAACTACCAACTACCATCCAGCAGCTTTGGCCACCAGCTACCAGCTTTAGCTTCTGGCCAGGACTGGTTGGCTATATGCGCCGCATGGCATTTCAAGGTCTGCGCTTGGCTAACCACGCCGTTGAAAGGCGTTTAACAAACTGGCAGGCTGGCTGGCTAGGGCACTTGCCAGCGGCAACAACTCCGAGCCCAACTCAAGTGGGGCCTTAACGCAAAACTTTGTACATTTTATCGCATATGCAGGGCTGCGGGCCATTCCATTTTCAAGGGGAAACTGGGGGGAATAGGTGAGGGTTAGAGGGTTAGAGTGTCGGAGGGTTAGGGGCTCGTGGATGGCCAAGGCATTTGCATATGCAACCGCAAACACCGCCCGAGTGAAAAGTTAAGCGTTGAATGAGGGCGACAAATTGCAAATTAAACTCTTTTGCATTTTGCCCAGCATCACATCACATGAGGAATAGTTGTAAATAAAACTGCCACACCCGCGTCAACTTTTTTCCACCCCAACCCCCACCCAACCATTCCATCCCCCTGCTAAATTCAATTTCATTTCAATTTGCCCCACGCGTTTTTTACATGGCATGGGAAAGCCCGGGAAGCCGGGGAAGTCTGAGCCGCATTAGGAAACCAAATGCGACTTAAAGTTGCCGCCAAAGCATTTGGCCTCGGGCCCTCTAGCCGTTTAAGCAACGGATTTTGCCATCTTTGGACATTAGTTGGGATCAGGGGGCAGGATTTTTGGGTGGGGAGTGGCTTGCGGGCCGAAGAGTTTAGGAATGTTTGTAAGCCAAAAGTTTTGTGTTCTTTTGGCCAGCTCGGATTTCGCCTTTGCCTTTTGGCATATTTAATTTGCCGACTTGAGACTGCTTTTTTTTCGCCTTCTTTTCGGAGGATCCTGTCAATTTTGTGACATTTGCTTTGGGCGCCGTTCACCGTTAACTTTTCAAATGCAGCTCATTTAAATATCATTTGTCAGGGGAAAAGTTTGCCACGAGTCAGTTAATCGAGGATAAAGCTCGGGGCCAGGAATATAGGTAAAGGTTCAAGTTAAGCAAAGGTTACAATCGTATGAATGTGGTAGGATAAATAACACTAAAGTCATCCCAAGTATAATACTTATATTATTTTTATATCTTCGAATAATAATAATAGTATTTCTAAGAGAGTTTTAAATTCATTTGAAAATTGTAAGATTTTTTCATATTATTTTTAAAGATGAAATCAAATGGCTCTTTAAATATCCTTTTCTTTACCGCAGCACACACCTTATGGCCTTGGCATCCTTTTTGAAATGCAAATTCGTGAAAGTTTCTCAGTTGAGTTTACCCAATTTGATACATTTGAATTACCCTTTTTGTGTTTCATACGCACGACTGGACAGAGACGAGTGGACACTGTTGATACCAACGAAATGAGAATTTGGTATCAGTGCCACCAGCACCTCCATCAGAAACAACAGCGAAAACAAATTTCACCGTCACCTAACAAATCTGCAACAATAGTGATAATTTTTTCCACTTCTTCAGCTCGTCTCGCAACGAGTTCTGCTCTGCTAGAAGTTTGGGCAAACATTTTGACAAAGTTATTTTTTTCGCTCGCCCGCGATTTGAGCTAAAACTTTTTTCGGGTGGCGAGAAAGAGAATAATGTCGGAAATTATGTAGATGCAATGAGGGGTAAATGGAGCCCGGGAATGTGCACATAATTCGATGAAATGAATTGGTTGCAGTTGCAGTGCCAGCTGCGAGTTAACTGACAATCCGCCCAATGATTGCATATAAAAAGTTCTCGGATCCCGCAGAATTATCACCCTGGCACATCGCATCCCATCTCAGTCCAGGCCGGAAATCATTTTCCTCTTCCGGCCAGGCGAGGGGATTCAGTTCAGGACTCAGTTCCCGACCCGATTTCCATCCTGTGGAGGCGCAAAAAAAGGGGAATATTTTTCACGTCTCACTGGGCTCCATGGATCCATGGCTCCTTAGCTCCTGACCAACTGCGGCTGCGGAGCAACTTCTGTTTTACACATTTCTAATTCGTTTCCTGCCTGCGAAAGTCTGACTGTCTGGGGCCACAAATCTCGAATGAAATTCATTGAATGCTTGTCAAAAATATTCCAGTGGCCCACGTAATTGGATTCTTTCTTGCCGTTGTCACCACAGTTGGGCACATGTGCACTTTTGCACTCTTGAATATTTTCCAGCAGCTTACAAAATCGAATAAATGCATCGTACCTGGGATTCGGATTTAATACTAGCTTAGGAATCACTGAATAATTCTAGGCGCTTGCAGATAAATTCAAAGTGTTTATTTGCTAAGCCAACAAGTCAAGGAAAGCTTTATTCCTGGAAAATTGTTACTTAGTTTATCACTGGAGTTTGTAAGCCTATGTGAAGTTCATAAACACAGGAAGATTGAAGAAATGACTTTGATTTTAATACGCTATCGTTAGGAATCCAAAACGTTCGAAGAAAAACCTATTCAAAAGTGGATTTTTCGTATGCAAATCACCGCAAAGATCAAAAGCGTAACACGATCTTGAAGCGTGATTATTCCAGGCAGGTCTCACTTTAAATGGCAGGGAGGAGCGGAAACACTGATGTGGTTTAACTTTCGCCCCGGAAAGTGGGGCGAAAAGTAAATCAACAAGTTGGATAAACTTGGCTGTCAGACACCGATGGAATATTTTAAGCACGACGAGCTCTTAACTGCTTTAAGTTTTCAACATAAATATCAAGTATACGCACCGGATACCCACATCCCAAGGCACACACCTACCCACGCACATGGCATAAGAATAAGGTGGAGGTCGTCGAAACCCAAATCCAGCTGCCGAGGGAAGAAAACATAAGAATGAAAACAAACGAAACAGACAACAAAGTTGGTTTACTTTTGGGTTCGTTTCAGTTCTTTTGTACATTTCGCCACAAGCATGAAAATCGATTACCTGTTTGAAATGGAAAAAATATTCCCATATATATAGATTTATCTTTGAGTGGGTAAGCTGATTGTCTGACTCCCCAACCCCCACCCCCCCTTTAACACGCAGCTGGGCAGACTTTGCATAAACGAATTGTAAACACAGCAAAAGGGAAAACAAAGAGGAAGGTCCTCGCACCGAAATTATGCGAAATGCGTTTTCCAGTTTCTAATTTCGGCATCGATCCTCGATTGCAATTTCAGAGGGGGACGATGATTCCTATTTCTCGGACACCAGCAGACGTCGAGTGGCAATTTGCAACGAATTCGCTCAATTGCTCCTGCTGATGGTGCAACAAGAGGGGCTCCTTGTGTCCATTTGCTAGCCTGCTTTGTTTTTTATTTTATTTGCAACAAATTGGGTTTTATCAGGCAGCCCAATGTCGATGTTGAGGGACAGCTGATGCATCGCCGATGACAACCATGTCCTTCTGTGTGCGCAAGCTGGCCAAGTTTCGCACAAAATTAAATTCCGTTTCGGTCCTCCACCCCCCTGTAAACTGGCATTGTTGGATGGGCATCATCGAAATTTTCATCACTCACCCCACTGCCAATGTCCAAGCAGAGAGGAAAGCAGCGGCGGACGGTCGTTCTTGGCCCTTGGCTCAGTGGCACATACTCAATCACAATCTGAGTGCGGTGGCAAGTGGCAAGAAAAAGATCAAGTGCCACACTTGTTGGCGTCGCAAAAAGGAGACTGATTATTCGGATGGGGCCAGCAGAAAGCGAAAAGTTATCGAAAGACAGGAAATACGGAATAATGAGACTCAGCTCGATGTATTTAAAATTGGTAAATAAATCAAATTTAATCTATTAAAAATATATTATCAATGAGCAACATATTTTAAATGAAAAAGTTATCTAAAACAATAATTTTTCTAATCAATTGTGAACACAATTTGTTATAATATTTAAATTTAGTAAACTTCAATTTTGTTTATTAATAATTTATTCTTTCTATAATGCACATCAGCATCAAGCAATGAAAAAATAAATCTATTTATGCAAATGTTCGAAAAAGGAAACAAAGATGAATTATTCTGTGCAATAATTCATACCCAACAAACTATTTAGCTGACTCATAAATTTCAACAAATGACTTATATAAAAAATAACATTGATAATGATCTTTCGAGATCCTTGACGACAGTAATAAAAAATTATCTGCGCAAAAAGATAATCAAATTTTTCGAATGAGCAGGAAAAACTAACGAAATATAAGGCATTCTAATAAACGGAAGGAACTGTCTTATTGACCGCTGTAAAGTTTCTCTGGGGTCGCCGTATCTGCCCCTTGGAGCCATAAAATATATCTCATGTTCTGACTGCCATCTCACTAATATATCATATTTAATGTGTCTGACTTTCACGTTGTTTGTTCGTTGTGGTTTTTTGCCAGCTGCATTTTTAGTTTATTTTTCTGTGTTTTCTTTTTTCGGTGCTTGGTCCTTTATGCGCCACTTACTTCCGCACTTTAATGTGGCTCCATAAACTCTCCTTTATGACGGTTCCCCTCACCCGAAAACAGAATGTTTTTCGTGTCTCCGACTCCGATTTATAGGACCTCCTTTAATAGCTGCCCCCAATGCAGGATGTGTGTGTGTATGTGTGTATCGGTGTCGAGTGCGGTAGGCCTTTAATGAGCTGATTTCAGTTAAATTTTATGTGGTTAAGCGCATTAAGAGTGAACGAACTCATTTCCAGAGCCGGCCACGAATGGGGTCAACTCCCCGTACTCCCATTTCCATTTCTCCAGGTTTTTCCACCACACTGCGCGTTTGCCACTCGACACACATTCGTTCACTTCAAGATGTTCCACTCCCTCCATTTGGCCGAGAGAGAGAAAAAAATTATCAACCTTTGCTGCTAATCAGTGGCACAGATTCTATTCCTCCCACTTTCCATGCTCCGCCTTCTTGGGCGACTTTCTTGTCACCAGAACTGAACATGGCATTCGCCTAATTTGAATTTAAATACCTTTCCGAACAATGGCAGCTAGAAAAAGCGTATAAATCTGGCGCACAAGCAGCAGGTCAACGCAGGACGAAGGAGAAAATCATGCGAAAATAGCCCAACAACAAACAGCGGAGAAAGGTCACAGCTCACAGCAGGAGGTCCTCGGTGGCGCCTATCACCTGGTGGCTCTCTAAATAAGAAATTATTATGAACATGCAGCGGCTTTGCCGCCAGTTGCCGCAGGAGTCCTTGTCGTGATCACACACACACACCCACACAGCCTTGTTTAACTTCCGCTGAAACTCACTCACACAAACGTGGATGAACAGGAAACGCGAGCACACACACATCCAAACACATCATGTTGGTCAACTTTCATAAACAGCCCAAAAACACGAGAGGGAGAGGACGCCTTACAGAGGGTAGACTCGCAAATTACTCGTGACTTGTGGAAACAAGGATTTAGGGATCCTTTCTGATATATTCTTTAAAAATACTTCATAAATTTTAAATAAAATTTAGCATGGGATTAGTTTTTTTACGAGATTTGAACTTTTTTATTTAAAAATAGATATTATAGTCCTAAGAAATAAAATATATTATTTTAAATTATTAATAATTAAATTATTATTATTAAATTTAGAATGGGACTAGCTATTAGATATTATATTCTTATAAAATAAATAATATTATTTTAAATTATTAACATATAATAAATAGGAAAGCATTCATTGACCTTAATCTTATATATTTCAAACAAAAAACCAGGTTTTTGTAGTTTAATTTGATATATGTATCTTATCTTACCTTAAGTATAACTGTAATGTACTGCCCATTTGATACCCTAGAAATCACTCACCCCCGAAAAAACTTTAGCGTGCCAAAACACGAAAAGGGAAGTTGACCGCTCGCTCCATATGGCCGCCTGTCTGTCTGTGTGAGCCGGCCACGCCCCCTTTTGGCCCCCATGTTTGTGTTATTTAATGTATCCTGGATTTATTGTGCTGTTTCCTTGTAGCCCGCTGCCGTGCATTAAATGTACATAAACTTTTTTGCCCAGGCCTGTTTTTTTATATACATACGTTCGCATAGTAAGTTACATTTTTTTCGAAGTCACTGCTGCTGCTGCTGCTGCTGCTTGTCAGGGTCTGAGTTTGGCTTCCGTTTGGTCTTGAAACCTGCTACAAAAAGCGGGGAGAAGAAAATGTGCACATGTGCATATCCTCTGGCTGCATTTTTGCAATTTACAGCAGGAAAAAGACGTCGCCCATCGCTGACATTATTATGCGGCGACGACGAGCAGCGGCGACTTTTGCCCTTTGGCCATCGTGTCGCATGCGTTTCCGGGGGAAAACCATCCCCCTATCCCCCCTCCCAACTGCAGCACCCCGCCTGGAGGTGCCTAGAAGTGACACAAAGAGCCTAAAACTTTGTTCCCCTCCCCAAATCCCGCAATGCCATTGCCACCCACCGAGTGCATCTGTGTCTGATTGTGTTTTGTAATACAAAACTTTTTACACAACCAAACAATGCAAACGGTCGGTAGGGAGGGGGTCAGGGGTCACGGGGGAGGGGTCGCGGGACAGGAAGACAGATCGGGCCATGGCAACGGTTGTGTCATACGGGGCGGCTGATTGCTCATGTTTTCCCCAGCACACTTGTTTCGCATTTACAAAGTAATAAACAAGCGGGAAAAGCCATTGAAAGCGTGTTCTCGCCGCCAGTTTATGAATTCAATTTCAAAAGGGTTGCGCAGAGAGGTTCATTTGGATCGCTGAAAATCTGGAAATCAATGCGAGCTATTCGAGTATTTTATTGAAAATTCAGTTGAAAGTGGAATGGCATGGGATGGAGTGGAATGGCTGGCAGCCGAAAATAGTTAAGCGAATCATTCTATCGCATAAGCGGCCACATTACACGCTGCATTGAGGGCCGGCTAAATGACCGCAATGAAACGCACACCTCTGCCCACCCGAGGGGGTCGCAAAGTACACCCAGGCACCCCCATTAGGCCCACCCCCTCCCCCTCCCGCGTGCCTGACTTGGCAACATTCAGAGCAATTTGTGTGTGCGAGCATGTGTATGCGAGTCGAAGTCTGCAGGAAAGCAAAGTTTACTTTCGCTTTAAGTAGTCAGGCAGCCGAGGCGCAGCAGGGGCGGCGAGTTCGGGGGAGGGGGCAGTTGAGGGGCAGCTGCGAGCAGCATGCCATGGCATCTCGACAAAGGCATCCCAAATGCACACACAGGCATCCAAGTGCAAGTGCAGCCACCCACATTCCGACCCGCGGACACTGGTTCCCGTTCCTGTGAACCTAAGAAGTAATCTGTCTAAGAACAAAAACAGATTTGTAAAAAAATGTATCTAAAAAAGGATTTAATCGAAAAATAGCTGACCCTCACTAATATTTTTCAATATTTTTCATTCTCATAGCACCGTCCAAGTATTTGAATTATTGAAAATTCGAAAAATATACAACTTTTGGAAAAAAATAACTTTATGCCCCCCTCGAAAAATGAAAAACTCGCGCTGCGTAGGAACCCCTTCACAGAAAAAAATGTAATATTTCTAAAGGATCAAGCCATTCATATAATTTTGATATGAATAACGAACGATTATGTTCAACTTCATTTTCATTATTAGTTTGAAAAATTCTAAGTTTTGTATTTTAAAATAATATAATTGATATGATATAATATCAAGTTGATATGTTTAAATCATAAATTTGACATTAATCATATCTCCTTTTTATTGATATGAAATAAAGTTGAATTGATCTTATTTGATATCGGTTTTTTTTCTTTGAAGAATCTGTATTTCGAGTCTCAGCGTTCACACGGACAGACAGACATTCCCCGAATACAATATACGTTTTTACTCTACGAGTAACGGTTATAATAAAAACAGAAAAAATTATTTGAAATCACATAGAATACTTTCTTAGACAGACTCACAATCCTGATTGTTTATCACAACCCTCCGCCCACTGTGCCCCAAACCGGATACAGCTCGCTTGATGGGCACTCCAACTGTTTGCATTATGAGGCACGGAGCTTCCCGTTCGGCCTGGGCATCGGCATCAGTAGCAGGAATCGGGAGCGGCATCAGCCGCAGTCGAGCGGCCTCAGCAGTGGCTCGATCATCAGTTGGCCCCCTGGCAAATACAAGCAAATTGAGCTGGTCGCCCGGCACCGCCCACCGCCCACTGCCCAATACCCACTGAGCCATCAGCCTTCATCCTCCATCCACCATCCTTCAGCCCGTCAGCCCGACTATTCCGAACATCCCGCTGCCGCTTTGTGTGTGCAACTGTCAATACTGGCAATGAGTGAAATGGAATTTGTCTTGCTTGCTGGTGACGGCTTCGAGTGGCGCTCGGCAATTTGTTGCATTCGACCTGCGACCCCGATGGAGTCCCGTCCTCCAATCCCCATCCCCCCATTCGCAGTCATCAATTGTTGCCGTCTTTGGCTTTGGTAATAGTTTCGAATCACTTTCCAATCGTATCCCTCGCTTTAAGAGGAAATTACTACCACTTAAGAGATACAAATCAGGTTCGAGATTCGGGATATAGATAGATATTTGCAATACTCTTAACTATTTTAAAAGTGAATAATATTCCTCATATCTTTTTGACGTTTAATAATATCTACTATATGATTTTTTAATACTAAAACATGTAATTTTGCTATTAATAATTTTAAAATTATCTGTAAACCTATAATTTACTTCCAAAATAATATTGAAAACCATTTCATATAAGTCGAGGACCAACTGTAACCTGTACCTATACCAACTCGCGTAATTAGAGGCATCAAATTAAACTGGGGTATATTTATACCTGCTGTTTTTATGTGCTTCCAACTTTGTGTTGTGGCTTCAGTTGTGCGGTTTTTGGCCAAACTATGTTTGAAGCGCTATTATGCTGAATAAATTTGAACCCTTTTCCGGTTTGCCGAGTGTGAGTAATTAAGTTTATTTTGTTGATACACGCGCTCATGTAATTCTGGATGAATTTTAATTAGGCAGTTTGATTAGTTTAGCTGGGAATGCAGAGTGGTTGGGCATCAAAACCAAAAAAGTGATGAATAATTTTTAGGGATACGATTTCACATAAATATTTTCCTGACCCCCACAGGAGTTTTTCAACTTTTTTGAATTTATTCAGCGTTATTGGAAATATCATATCGCTTTCGGACTCCTATTTGTCCGGCTGGGAACCCCGCCGGAACTTGACATTGATGCGCATATCAAATCAGAGAAGTGTAAACAAAGAGCCGAAATGCACGACTTTTCGTCAATTCATTTGCATTTATTACAGCTTCAGTTTTCCGAAAGAGAGAGGGCCCCAAATGGCTCTGTGTGTGTGTTTGGGTGGCAAAAAGGTAGAAAAAAGACAGTCGGAGACCAAACCGGATTCGCACGCTGAATTATTCATATTTTTGCAATGGCCAAACTTTATGGAGAACCGAAGGGCGGAGGGGGGTTTGGCAAATCAGCTTAGCAAATGAAAAATCGAAATTGGGCAAAGGAAGCAACGCAGGCAGAAAAGCAAAAGTTGCACTCATTTGTAACAATTTATTTGATTTCCAGCATAGAAATTTCCTCAGTCGGGTTCCCATTTGTTGGCCTTTTTCCTCCATTCCCATAGAAGTGCTCGATGCAAAAGCGTTTTTTATTCAATTTTCTGCTCACGTAATATTGACAAATTATTAGCGGGGATTTTTGATGGTAGTGGGGGTCGCCGGGCGGACGGCGGAAACAGCTGGCAAAGCGATGTGGAAATTTTTTATTGTTCCTTCGGACGAAAGGTGCAGCTGGCAGAGGATTTTCCCAAAGGCCAGAATGACTTTGTTTTGCATTTTTTATTGGGATCGGTGGAGAAAACAAAACGATAGGCATTTTTAAATTGATTATGCCCCCGCAGCCGCAGCTTCAAAATGAGATTTGGTCTGAACTCCCTACCCCCCTCATCGATGCGAATTTCGCAGCCCCAAGCAAACAAATTGTTGCACAAATATTTGCGATTAATTTCCATAGGCAACATTTTGTGCCCCCAAATGAGCAGCCATGAGACTAGAAAGGCTCGTGGTAAGGGGATGTCGAGTACTGGGGCGTGCCACGCCCAATCGTGAAATACCAATGAAATTTCAATGTATTAATTGACATAAATTAGTCCAGGCTATCGCCATTTAGTCAGGCCATTTGACAATTTGCCACCTTTAGGCTTTTTATTGCACTGGAAAGCGAGGAATCTCGTTAAAATCTTTGCCTCAATCGTTTTGGCTAACAGAGGGGATAACAGCATCCTTACAGGAGCAGAGAGCACTCCAAATAAGGAGCAGCGCCTGCGTTCTGCCTTCGCCCAGCCGAAGGACCTCTCGCTCTTTATGATTTATGAAAGCCAGCAGTTCTCTTCCTTGGGCCCAAATGGCAGAGCGGGGGGTCTGAAATGGTATCTGATATTGGCCTGTTGACATATATTTTCTAATTGGCATTTCCGCTGCGTTCCAGACTTGTTCGCTCACCTTTAGATAGCCTACTAAACCCTCTGACGACGTGGGGATTTAAACGAGAGTTAGGAGATAAGCGGTTGGTGAAATGGCAACGGAACATGTTTACTGTTTTTTATCCAGTCTTGATTTAAAACTTGTCATAAGATTCATGAAAAATAGTTCGTTAGGAGATATTTTAAACAGAATATTATAAACACTTATTTTTTAACCCTTTGTTTCAGTGTAATTAACCAAACTAAATAATTATTTTGTAAATAATAAGTTGAAAAAATTAATATTTAAAAAATCTTTTGTAAAAAATGAACAAACAATGTTTCGATATGATCGTAAAAATATAGTTTTAGATCTTAATATTTTAGGAAATAATTTAAACAATTTTTTTTTTATTATTTTTAATAAAGGGTATTTTAAGAGACAGACGTTTCAAAATATCCAAAAATTATTCCTTAAGCTTTGCTAAAATATTAAATTTATTTTAAACATAGTTTGAAGAGGGCTCACAATTAGTTTCCTGAGTTGTCGGCAATCAAGCTGAATGAGCAATCCAAATACTTACTAAATTTGGGTCAAGTATTTGGGAGTTCTGCCCTTTGGCCATCAAAAGCCACAAGATGTGCAATTTGATGGAAATCTTTTATCGAACTATTAACCGAACAAAGCGGAAAGCAGGAAAATTAGCGAGTCAAGTATTTCCATTTGGAGCAGGACACGTGCCAAGTTTTTGGTCCAAGTGTTTTGCCTGGCTAGTTTCGACTGAATGCACACGGACGGCTCAGCATATGGCCTAATGCACTAAGACATACACAGGCACAGACACAGACACACCCACACACACATCGTAAATCTTTGTGCATTAACAACGAAAGGGTCGGCAAAGGTTTGGGGCAAGGTTAGAGCCAATATTCTAATTAACTCATGCATAAACGAATAATAACAAACAAAAGTGCTATAAATTTCCACTTGACTTGATTGATGGCCTCTAAATTGTACACACATGTATATACCCTAACGAATCGTTTGGCACACTGTGCGTGTGTGTCTATGAGTGGGCATGTGTGGGTGGATTTGACCTTTTCACATTTGACATTTCCGCGGTCATGTGTGTGCTTAATGGAAAACTTGAATCAAATTTAATATTCGGTTAATGAAATTTCCGAGTTTTTTAATTGGCGAATTGTTTATTTACTAGGCATTTTTATGAAAACTCAATTAATCGTAAAATGCAAATAATCTAAAATAAATTAATTTCGTTCAATATCAATATCGAATATCAGTTAATGCTTTTTTTGATGGTGGGAAACTGTTAATGTTTTTTTTATTTATTTATTTGTACTTTAAAAACTAATAGGGCAATCAAAGCACAAACGTAAATCCTGTAAAGGCTCTTCAGCTAAGTATTATCCCCTAGTCCTGAAAAGAGTATTCAAAACCGCTTGAATTAAGCACCTGGCAATTTTCAAACAGGTAAGAAAAGTCCTTCGGCCTTCGGTCAACACGTTCTACATTGTCTGGGCACTAAATCACAATTTATGCTGCTCTCACGTAAAGCCCATTAGAGGGACATCAAAAAATTATTACTATGGCACTTTATTTACGATTATTTGATCAAATATGGCGGCCATGTCTGAATGCCATTTGCGGTGTCCTTCCCACGGCAACAAGAACAACAGCCAAGTGGGCGTATAATGTTATGTGTTAAGGGTCATAAAGTTAATGCAAGCCAAACACTAGCAACAAAAGCAAATATCAAACAAAAACGTAAAAAATGCGAAGGAAACGAGGCTGTCTGGCTTGCTTGGCACGTTCCAAAGGTGGCTAGAAATGCAAAATTGAGGAAAATCCAAATGGCACATGTTATCTAGATTTTAAAGTGGCTTTGGGAAACTCAAGTTTCAGATCGTAAAACCTGAGTTTATAAACCTTGTTCCATATATTAATTTATTTCCAGTACTAATTAACACCCTCCTGCATGCAGGCCCCGCTATTTGTTTAAACAAATCAAAGCGAACTGCCTCATCGAGATGCATTAGATCCTTAAGACATAATTTGAAGCGAGACCCTGGCCAAACCGATCCGAGCTTAACCAAACTGAGGCATCAGGTGTGTGCATTTGGGCTGCAGCAGAATGTAAACACGTTTTAATTAAAATACTAAGACAACAATAATGGGATGGCACAGGTTCGTATGTTACCAGGAAGGATGTCAAAGTCAGCAGCCAGGAGCAAGGAGCCAGTAGACAGTAGCCAGGAGCAGCAAACTGAAGCGAAGCCAGTTCAAATGAATTTGCGGTGAACTGGCCATCAGCAGAGGGAGCAGCTTGGAACATGGAACAAATCTAATCGCATTCAACGAATGGTTTTCCTACGGATTTTGTTTGCATGTGCTGGACATAAACAACCGAAAGCTGTTGGGGAAGGAATGCACTGAAAGAAAGTGAGTTTGTAAACTAATTATTTCAGGAAGGCCTTGATAAAAGCCTTCAATATATACTAAGGCCAATTTGTTAGAATTTTATTTAGGTTTAAAAGATATCTAAATTAGCATACTCACTCCCCATTTCTCTCAGTGCCCGTACGTGTATGATACGTGCATGTTGGGCACCCAGGAAGTAAGTCAGTTATGTGCGAGTGTTCTGGACTTAAACAGAGTTCCTGGCCTAATGGCTGTGGCTAATGAATGATGACAGCATTTAATGTCTCTCCCACTATTATTTCCTTGACCAGCATCATTAATAACCCGCCCGGCCGAAAGTGGCAGCAGTCCGAGCATCAGAGCAACACCTTGACCAATAAAATCAAATTAAAGCCAACGCCAGAGCAATGAACCCAACACCCCAAAAGGGGGCCAGAGCAAACTATAATTGCTAAGGGGGGGTTCGAGCTACCCAATACACCCACAAATGGATGGCCAAAACGTTGACCGCAGCCCATTAAAAACTGATGCCCATCCCGGGCAGTTAGGCGTGCTAACAATGGACCCATCACCAATATACCGCACATCGACTGCTCGGTCTGGCCAACTGTCGGTCGTTTGTAATGTATCCTCGGATGCGCGGCTGTCGGCAGAGTTGCGATCTCCATCCGCCGGATGCATCCTGTTGCTGTGAGCTTAGTCCAGGGCGTATACTTAATTACTCTTGACTCGTCCGCAGCAAATTAATGATGCTTAAAAGCAGCGGGAGAGCATCGAGTGCAGGGGAGTCACAGAGTTTCATCTCTCCACACATCCAGAGTGCGTGCGGTGATGTGTGACCGCGGCTGACTGCATTACTCATACGCACCGCTGCACAATTAACTCAGTTAGCTCGAAAGGCCGCTGAAATCGGCGGTAAAATTATTAAAGAAGAGCTATGCGAAGTGAAAAGTGAGCAGCCAGAGATTGGGGTGAATTATGAAGCTTATCCCTCACAGCCGCAGTGATTTAAAGACTCCTTAAGGATTGAAGAATGTCTGAATAAAATGAAAAATGTTTACAATTTTTGTAATTCTTACTAAGATAATTCATTAATATTAAATTATGAATTTATGGCCTTTCTAAAGTAGTACAAGAGGTTTCTAATATTTTTTCCATATTTTTTTATTTGGTAATTAAATAACCTCTTCAAGCTTTTAAAATAGAATACCGTTTGTTTGCTCTCATTACACACAGCTTAAATGGTGCTGTGAAAAAATAGCAAATGTTTAGTTTTGATATTTTATAATTGGCCTTTTAAATGGAAACTGAAATAGTTGGGTGACATTGGCTATATGGCCGCCCGCCGCTGACCCAGAAAACCCCCCGCAGATATTCGATAACCGGTGGAATATTGGGGGTCTGTCGCCATTATAGCATCCGCTGTGTACTGCTGATGTTGGCTTAGTTGCGGAGCCGGCCAAAGCCAAATGGCAAACATCGGCTGCAATGGCCTGGCCAAAAGCTTGGCCCAGGCAAACAAAGTGCTGCAATCTGCACCATGCCCTGCAACCCCTTCGAACCCCTCTTGTTGGCCGGACTCTAAATGGCTTACCCGAAAACGGGGGCGCTACACTAAATATAATTGTAACATTCAAGTGGCAAATCGCCGGCCGTTCCGTGATTATTATTATTTGTTGTAGCCGCATTAGAACTTTTGCAAATTGGTTTCGTTTTCCCGGGCCGCGCTCATGTGCCAAGTATCGTGTTTTCACACACTGCATACGGGCTGCAACGCCGCCTGGCCATGGTAAATAATTATGCAGGACGCTGGCCGAACTCCAAAAAATGGTACGCATATATCATTTATTTAGGGGAATACATAAATACCGAACGCCGGGCAGACCAAACAGAAAAAGGTACCATATGCGAGGGTCGCACATATGTGGGTTCACATATGAATAGATTTGCATTCGGAATGGCATCGCTTAGGGACCTTTGAGTTGAGGGCTGTTATTACACGGAATTATTTTGTTGGGCATGTAGATTTCGAAAATATTCAACTTGGTAAAGGTGCCCCTAAAGCGGTTTCCAAAAAATAAAATGTTATGAATACATAAACCTTTACGTATTCAATGAAGTTTATATGACAGTGGGTTGCATTTCAACTAATTGACTAGAGAAAAAAAGGTTTAGGTACCGCGTAACAAAATGTTAGGAATTTATTTTTATAATTTTTTAAATCTGGTCAGTTGATACTTAAGCCATATACAATTTGTTTCATCTGGTTTTTCAAATATTTGAAATACCAATCAGTGTTACCCTTCTTAAATTGTATCATCTGGTTTTTCAAATATCTGAAATACGAGTTATCAGTGAGAAAAAAATGTATCAGTATAACATTTTAGGAATTTATTTTTATAATTATTTAAATCTGGTCAGTCGATACTTAAGCAATATACAATTTGTTTCATCTGGTTTTCAAAATATTTGAAATACCATTTATCAGTGAGTAAAAATTTCTTAAATTGTGTCATCTAGTTTTCCAAATATTTAAAATATGAGTTACCAGTGAGTAAAAATTCCTTAAATTGTCCGATTTATCAGTATAACATTTTAGGAATTTATTTTTAAAATTTTATAAATCTGGTTAGTCGAAACATAAGCCATAAGCAATATGTTTCATCTGGTTTTCTAAAAATAACTGAAATTTCTCTTATCAGTGATTAAAAATGCCTTAAATTGCCCGATTTATCAGTATTCACTGACCTCAGGCACTTAAGACCACTGAGCTGTTTGGGATCCCAGCTTATGCGGACTTTCCCGGCTTTAAGATACCTTTGGCGACCACTGAGGCATTTCCTGATGCGGATGTCAATGTCGACAGCGACTTGGCCAATGTGCGAGTCCTGCAGTGCCAGCATATGCAATAAAATTGGGAATCTCTCGACTCGACGTTTTTCCATTTTATAGCACACTTCGCTGACAACGGTCTCGAATTTCTCGAATCTCTCGCTTTATCGAGTTTATTGTGGGTAAATGCGCTGCGAAAAAATCAACAATAAATGCGCACAGATGCAATGTATTTTAAATGTATACACATATGTATCCACAAATGGGATGTACTGATGTATGGCTGCCTGCAACACGCAGCCCTGATTATTTGGTAAACATGGCGAATTTACGTAACCAGGACAACTGGTAAATGACCATCGACACATAAGGCAGTGGGAGAGTATACTATATATGGAAAGTGTTTTCATAAATTAAAAGCTATTCAATAAAACTGTTATTTGGTTTTTGACGCCGCACTTGCTTGATATTTTTGCAAACTCACATTTTATCTGTCCCTGACATGAATACAATTTTTTTTAAGAAAGATTGAGCATCAAATAAATCGAGGAAAGCACAAGCATATATTGATTTATATGCAATTCATAATTTATAGAGCCGAAAAAAATAGTGTAGATTGGAGTAAAGTGTGAGCAAAATGTTTTTGCTTAAAGGAAATTGATTCGCTTTAAGGGTATTTAAAAATTCAATTCAAATAAGAAGCCCATATCAAAATATTCTCTTGGCTTTTGGCTATTATTGGAAGTAAAAAATATCACGGAAAACACATAAAATCTCTACTGTTTAGAAAACCAATAAATTCGTTAAACTTCTCAGATTTTTATAGTTTTTTTCGGACGATAACAAGTTTATGTGAAATTAAAAACTTATCCTGGTTATCCTCCGTGTTTAGCTCCAAATACGAAACGGGCAAAGAAGTTTTGGCAGCTTCATCCACAAACGATCGACAGACGGCCCCGCAATGCAGGCAATGCAGGGTTCCGCCTGTGAGGTTAGATAATAGCCATGGGGTTTTGGGCGGCTTGCGATGAAAGGGTGTCGAAAGGGGGTTAGCTTCACCTCAGTGCGATGCCAAAAAACCCGTTCGCCGGCCGTAATCAGAGCAGCCAATGCAAAAATTGTTCACGAAATGAAAACTAATCGATGGCGCGGGGTGGGCGGAATACCGCAAGGAAGGGAGGGGGGCTGCTGGCCAAAGTGGGCGTGCCCGGCTTGATGGCGTTCCTTTAGGTGTTTTACACGCTGGACGTGCATAAAATTGTGCGCAGAACGGCGTACGTGGCAGGAGGGAAAACGCAGCAGCGGATACGGAAACGGGAAGTCGAAGGGGCAAAGTGGAAAGGGGGAGGGCGGCGCCTTCGTTGGATTCCCATCACGTATCGCAATTTAAATTAACACTTTGATATTTTTTGCTAAACGTGTCGCGGTTTTTATGCCCCATTCGCAGGACGTTTGCAGGAGCCGGAGCTAAGCAGTCTCAGGACTTTTGCCGCCGTATAATAGCGCATTTATTATTTTAATTAAGCGTTTAGTGCCGCACAGCTGGGTCGTGCAAAATACTCACACATTCGGGAGCCAAACCGCAATCACTCAGCCGGATTGACAGTCTCATTTATTTATGCATTCACCCTCTTTCGTTCGGTTATTAAAATGCATTTTTTTTTCTCATTTCGATATGGGAATTTCACGCCTCGCCTGTCAGGAGAATTATTTCTGGACCCAGACTACAATAGAGTGGGTGGTGTCCGACCGCGAATCGGAGTCTGTGGGTGTTATTAATCACGGGGGAAATCCCTTTCCTTGTAGCGGACCAACAAATTAGTTGCTTGTTGGTGAAACTCCGTGTCAATGCAGTTGCACACAACATCCCACCCCCTTTCAGTGAACAAACAAAGAAGGTGCAGTGCAGCAAAATGGTCAGGATGGAGCAAAGGAATGCATAATTATGGACAAAGTTCTCATTTATTTTCGCGCTGAATTAATTAAAAGTTCACTTATGCACGGAATTTGCATAAAAATTACATTTTAATTGCGCTTCATTTGCGAAGAGGACGCCAAGTCGTCTCCGACGCTGCCTTCGCCTTGGCGTTATGAGAAATTCCCCTACGCTCGGAAGGGAAAAGGCAAAGGCTTGGGTGCCAAAGGACGGGCTCTAGTGCCAGGAGACGCAGCCAGAGCGTCGGTGGAGTGCACTCGAGGCAGACAAGAACACTCCGAGATCCACTACAAAGCGCACTTGCCAGTCGTAATGAAAAAACACATTTTCCTGTTAGGACTTGCGGGGTGGCGGGGGGTTTGCCAAGGGCAGAAGGTAAAACAAATATAAATATTTATTAGGATCCTATGACTTTTTCTCAGCTTTACTTTGGCGCCACTAATGTTGATTTTCCTTTGTGGAAAATATCATTCTTCAAAAACGAGACTATTAATAAAAGATTAATGATATGAATGGGTTATATATTTTCAGATATTTTTATTACCTCCAATAAAATTTTTTAAAAATATATTGCAATGATAGGAAAAGGTAATTGCATTTATGTGAACATTTCAAGGACTATGAACCTGAACTCCTTGAGTCCCAAATTCAGCATTCCTCCATTTTGGCAGAAATCTCTTGCAACGGCTGTGCAAATCTTGTGCGACAGTAATTTTCGGTTCATCGCATTAAATGTGCCCCTATTAGCTTAACAAGTACCTGACAAATAAGTTAATTCCCGTACGTAAACATCAGCGAGCATTAACGCCTTCGGTGGAGCCCCGCCTACCTCCGAAGCAGGAGGATGGTGGTGGCACCCCCTGCCGAGGGTGTGAAGTGCTCGACTCGGAGTTAATGGGGAACCGCCCACGCCCACGAAGAGGGAAAGCTGCCAGACAACACCCCTCGGCATTTCATCAACTTGGTCCAATGCACAGAGCCAACTAAAGAGAGCGGGACGGACTGATGGAAGGCAGGGGGCGAAAAAAAGTTGCCCAAAATACTCTCAAGTTTCGGCTGGATTTGGCTTGTTCTTGTAGCTGTGTTGTACGGATTTTTGCCTTCTTCTTTTTTTCTGCTCATTTCCGAATACGGGCAACCTGAGGTTTGTTTTAATTTGCCGCTTTTCTATGAAGCAGAGGGCCTCCATTCCATGCCATCCCGCCCATTGTCTTACCAACCGAAGCAAAACTTTTGCATTTTCTCATTTTCGGAAAATGTGCAAAGGGATTTGTTTTCATGTCTGCCACTGGTATGGTGCTGGTGCTCCTGCTGTTCCTCCTTCTGGTCCTTATGTTGTTGCCTGATATGATTTCTGCCCTTGTCCCACTTCCCTGCCAAAAAGAAGCGAGCGAGCGAGCGAGTGTGTGTGTGTGTGTGTGAGGGTCCTTTGAGATTATTTTTGTGATGCGGTGGCACAAAAGACAACAAGCGTATCCCCGATCCGACTCCCCTAACCCAGACTGCAAATAAATAAAGCCGAATACATCTGTTTTCCCATAAATTGTACGAGCATCTGTATATGAGCTTGGGCTGCTGCTGCTGCTGCGTTGGGGAGTGAGTACTTTTATGAACAAGTACCAGCCACGAAATGATATCTTGCTTTCGGTTTGTCGTGCCACAAACTTTTCCGTTTGCTCCTGCGGTTTCTTTGGCGATAATCTCGAATTATCTTCTGCGCACTCGATTCTAGGGGAACCTCAACCCGGGGATTACAATAATTCTAAACTGTTTACAACGAAAATAATTTCGCTAATTAATCGAAGTTCTGTCCAAAATTAAGCTCTAGATTCTGCTTTGTTGCTATTTTTGGTCTCAAGAACTCGCGTCCAATTTCCCTGATAAACTTGGGTAAGTGTGTGTGTGTGCGTGTGGAGAGCTTCCTTTGTTGTCGAACATTTCCTCGTGTGCCAGCGGCAGCAGCAGCAGGGCGCATTTGCCTATTAGGCCACGTTCTCGGCTTCCTGTGGTAAATTACATTGTTTTATTTGAATTACGATTTGTCCCGGCCAGAACACATAGTCCCGGGACAAACGCCCAAACGCCCACTTGCTCTCTAGCCAACGGCGTGGCCTAGACATGAAAGCGGCTTTGGTGTAATTTAATTTGTCCCACTCCGAGGGAAATGCGTGTTTATGTGATTGTCTTTCCGGGAGGGGGGTGTGCAGCTAAGGAGGTCCTGTAATGGAAGCCGGAATATCCCTACAGGACACTTGGTGTCTGCTTGCCAGCTGCCTTACGAGATTATACGTTCTTCAATTCGTCATTCGAATTGCATTATTCACGCGTGCCGAAAGTCACGGCGTGTCAGGACCCTCATTATAATTGAATAAATCAGAGCGGCTCGTAAAAACTCCATCGCATTACCGCATCGTACGTGCGCCGTTCGCGAATCAATTAAGCGGCGCAACTTTGGAATCCCCCAGCTCAACTGGACTCCAAAATGCAGTGCCCGGCACTTCCCGCGACTCCATTGAGCTCAACTCTTTGTTAGCTCGTTTATTTCGCCCGTGGACATTCTAAAAAGGCTCCGTCGACAGGAAGGAAGAATCTCGAGCTACGTGGAATGCGGCACGTGGCGAATCTTTCGTGGCGCGAAACAGGTGTAAATACCTGGATGATGGCTTACTCGTCTTTTCTGGCCAAGTTAATAAATGGACAAGGGTTGTCGCTGTCCTCCTGGCTGACTGCCCGCAAATTGTTTCCGGATGTTCTCTTCCTTGGGACCTTAAATCCCTTAATGCACTTCGGGAATATTAAGTTTTCAGTATTTTTAGTGACAAAAATATACAAAAATATATACAAATATACTACGTTTGTAATAAATTCTTTAACAAACTATAGTGTTTATTATACAATCTTTGTAACTCAACAGTTTTAGACGTTTTTTTAGTTTCCATCAAGTTTATATTTTTGAAACATCAAATGGAAAAAACATCAAAAAAAAAGATACCTGAATGTTTGGTTTCCTAAGACATTTTCTCACAGAGCCATAAAATACCTCATAAACTTTTTATTATTATAAAGTCTGTGCGAAGAAAAGAATCCTTGGCATATTATTGATCTACTAAGTGAAGCAAAACTAACAAACTCAACGGAGTTTTCTCTCCAACGGATAAAAGTAAAAATTCCCTAAAAATAATCAAATAAAAACTGGAAAAACAGAAGATGCGGGGCGGGCAGCGAAGAGGATTACATGAAGAACTGGACGGTGGGAAGACATTAGCACTGCAGGAAAATCCGATGCCAAGCAGGTGGAAAAACTGAGCTAAAAACTTGTGAGAAAGCAAAAAGGAGCGAC
The DNA here is from genome assembly GCA_037075245.1 of Drosophila mimetica. Taxonomy (NCBI): domain Eukaryota; kingdom Metazoa; phylum Arthropoda; class Insecta; order Diptera; family Drosophilidae; genus Drosophila; species Drosophila mimetica. The sequence goes on from JBAMCH010000023.1 coordinate 14,438,360, forward strand.
ACTCACGTGTGAATGTGTCTATCTGCTTTGTTGGAAGACATATGCTTGGCACTTAGGTGCCCTCGTTCCATTCTGGACTGGATTCGGGCGCACTCTGCTTACCTGGCAACGTTTTTCGAGCTCTTGGGCAAAAGCAAACGCTTTTCCTGCATTAGTTTTTCTGCCCAACTCACGGCGCTTTTGCTGCTTTCGAGTTTCTTGCTCCTTTTTTGGCATTTTACATCGTCCTCCTACTCGACCTTCTGCCACCCATTTTCGCCTCACGTATGAGAATCGTTTTGTGGTAAATGTTTTTCAATTCTATCCCCGAGCGAGGGTTTTCGGGACAGGTTTTCAACGCAGCCGCCAAAAAGTACACAAATTTAGCGTTTTATTTGCACCTGCTTCGGCCGCCGCTCAATGCGCTGCTAAGGTGTGTGTAAGTGCTGGCAATTCGGCGTGGAGAGGCGGAAATAGAGCTTATTATGTGGCCCACTCAGCTCACACGCCTGCTGGCCAAGGCGAAGTCAAAGGCGAGGGTTTTGGGCCAGTCCGATTCGCTCATTTCGCTGTTCACAGCTGGCTTTGAATCGAGATTGAATGGAATTGGAGGAAGTGCCATAGAATTCAGCCTGAATGGGAACCTCGTTTACCACATATTCTCAAGAGTCATTTGCCCTCCACCCACCGTACTCCTAAGCTTTGATTGCCAGGCTCCCGAGCATTTTGGCCCATTTGCGGCTTCTATTTATGAGTGTCAGTGGGGGAAACCTCTCTGAAGAGCGAAAATTTAAGCTATTTAGACCGTTTCCGATAAGGGAACTTTGATTGCCATATGCTAGAGTAGCTACATCATCACTATGAGATTATCCTTAAATCAGGACCACAATACCTAAATCTCCATCTGATTAATTTAAATATTGTGGGGTCTAACCCATCATTAATTTTAATTAGATGTCACATCAAATTATATTTTCCAGTTATAAATACAAAAAAAGGTTTTTGCTTTATGATTATTATTATTATATATTTTCATCTTAAATATTACTTTTTTATTGGTTTACCGTGCAAGAGTGAACAATAGTAATTGGCTGAATGCAAATACAAATGCCAGTGAAGAAGGCCAATATAAATGGTAAATAAAAAGAGTGCACATCAATGCATTCAATTTCGAATAGAAAACGCAGCAGTGGAAACGGAAGTGCAGCAGGTGAGTTGGCAGTGGAGCGTGGCAAATGCTTTTGTGGACCCCTGAAAAGGGGAATTTCAGGCCAACTATGGCTATGCAAAAATATTTCTAATAATATTGTAATATTTCCAAAGGTAATCGTAAACATTCTTCAATATTTTCCCTATGCCAAGCGGCTGCAAAAGAATAGTTCCTAGTAAAAATATTATTGCCTAAGTGACCGCAGAGTGGCTACCAAATCAAAGGGAATGCTCTCCGAGACAAAAGTTTGGCGAAACAATTCAAATGATGATGTGAACAATGCTGCAATAAAGCTGTTTGTGTGCACATTTGCTGGTCGGTCAAACGAGCATTTCTGTTAAATTAAAACCTCAAAGTGGAGAGCAGAGTGTGTGGAGCTGTAGCAGGAGCTGGATAAGAAACATGTTGCCAGGCCATCTGAGTGAAAAGTTCATAAATTGTGTATGTGCGTGCTGCTAAAATTGTCTGAACTTTTGTCAAGGCCTTCGGTTGTATGTGAGTGTGAACGGGGAGTGTGGGGGAATAATTCCTTGTTCCCCAAACGACATGTGCCGAGTGCCCACAGCCGTTCTGCGTTGCGGCCTCGGCAGCTCAACAAATGTCACTCTGCGTTGAATGGAAACCGGGCTAGAACCCAAAAAACCCTTCCACTCCACACAAACCCACAATGATATTTCAAATTTCAGCAGCAACAATGGCAGCAACAACAGCAGGAATGTCCACATCGACAAATGTAATTGACATTTCTTTAAGCGTTCCTATGCTCACATCTTGAAAATATCCAAAAACCAGAGACAGGACAAGAGCTGCCGGTTTATCCTCGTTCTGGGCACATGCCGTGCGAGTACGTGTCCGCATCTGGAGAATGGGCCTGCACTTGTATCATCGTGTTATTGTGATATCTCTCGGACAGCATGAACCTGAAACACGTAGTCCAGCCGATGTCACCTTATCTGCAGCCGCATTCAAAGTATCTTGTAATTCTGACAACCGCCTTTCGGGCCGTGAAAATTGGCCCAGCAAAGTGACCGCTGGCCTAATGGCGCAATATACCTAACATCAACCCATAAAATCATGAAAATAAACCCAAAGAAGCGGAAGAAAATATAGTAGGGAACCCAAACCCGTGCCCCAATCCAAACCCGAACCCGAACCAAATCGAAAAAGTTTCCGCTTAGGCCTGGCATTAAAAACTTGGCAGCTTGTTAAGCCCGACTGAAGACCAGATTGTAGTTCGCAGCGCTGGGGGCCAAATTAAATCCGCAAACTGTAGACAAAATGCAATAAAATAAATTGCAACAATATCCGCAAAAACTTCCTTATAAATGATGCTGCTAACCTGAGTGCCGCATTTCGAGTGAACATAATATAAATTTTCAAGCGAGCTGAGCAGGAGCCAAATGAAAGGTGACAGCTGGGATGTGGGGAAATGGGGGGAAAGGGGAAGCAAGCAGGAGCTATGGCTAAACAATAGTTCAGCAAAAAATAAGTTGAAAACGAGTGAGAAAAACTTAAGTGCCCGTTAAATTTCCCAGCGGACTAATGATAAAAGTTACGCGACTCCTGGCCCCACCTTTCAGCCCCTTCATGCGCACTTTCCCACCCACCTTGGCCGCTTTCCCGCCTTTCCTGCAGCATTTCTCCTGCTCGGCTTGTCGGATTTGTTTGCTCTTTAACCCTTTCCATTTGGAGCCTTTCCATTGTTTTTCCCTTTAGCCATATTCTTAGTTGTTTTTCCCCCTGGCCCGGAGTACCGGTAAATACATTGCGGCATTCAAGTTAATTTACCACAAGAAAGGAGCCAGCAAGGAGTCGCAAGGAGCGGAGGAGTGGAGAGCCTGTAAGGAGCTGCAAAAAACAGGGAGTCATGGAGGGCACAGGCTGAAAAAATGCAATGAAAATTATGTTGAACCAGACCAAGGATCGTAATTAGTTTACTGCCATTTAACTTGCTACATTAGTTGCAATTACGCAGTAAATATTGCTCATTTATTGTGTAATTCATTTGAATTTTTTAAATTGTTTGCCGGGGTTTCCACATTGCGGAAAAATACTACGCCAATAGAGGATTTCATTAATTTGTACACCGTGTCTGAGATAAAGATATTATTTTATATTTTTATTTTATTCAAATGTGTCAATTAAAATAATACCTGTATTCAGCTAATTTAATTCATTTATTACTAGGTAAATCTACAAAATATCTAATCCTATTCCAAATCTAATCTTAATTTTTTTATTTATTTGATTAAATAAAATTCAGTTAATCTTCCAACAGAGATAACAATTTACATGCTCACATCCCTAACAAGATTGAGCACTTAATGCGAAATATTTTAAGTGTCAAGAGCTTTTTGGCATTTAGCCACTACGGAAATCTTGAAAAATCATTCAAGTGGCTTAAGCATTCCACAAAATTTAATTGATGCAAATTGTTGTTCGGCTTTTTATTTAAAATTAAATATTTCACTTGTGCCGTCGCTGTTGATACAGTGTGTGTGCGTGCGTGCCTTTCGATTTGTGTTTGTTATGTGCTTTGCATAATTTAACACTTTGCCTTAAAAACAATCAAATTGTCAAGTGTCAAAAGTTCGTGTCAGGCCAGGAATATTTTCCCCCGCTCAACTGGCCCGTGTTTGCGCTGCCATGTAAATGTAAATAAAAATGCATTAAAAATGTAGCTGTAATTTACACACTCACACTTTCCCGGGGAGGTGAAAATTGAGTGAAAAGCGGCGAGGGGGCGACCGTAAGTGGGTGCTTGTGTGCAATATTTTGCATTTGCCTGCCAGTTTTTCCGGTTTGCTCTGACCACAAAGTGTTGGCCATTAACCGAGCGCAGACTGACCCACTCACTGGGTCATATCATGTTTATACTAAGGATTACGAGAACATTTAATTTTATAGATCTTAAAAATATGTAATAAGCAATTTAAGTCGAAAAAAATGGGATGCAACCTTTTGAAAAGTTAATGTAAATATTAAAAATGAATTAAGATCTGGTAAGATATTTTTAATGCAGAAAAAACGATGTTTTCTTCAAAAAAATTTAAAAAAAAATTTGTTGTGTTTAATTTTAAATTTTGTTTTTCAACTTCAGTTAGTTGAATTCATGAAAAGTCCTCCGCATAAACGGAGTAGCAGACACTAACGCAGTGCAGCAGAAAGGCAGGCTGACGCGTGTTAATTTGAATAAATTATTAAAGCACGTGATGAGCGCGACCTTTCAACCAATTGGGGCAACCACCCACCTCCTCCCACCCCCACAGATCCCAATTGGATGGTCAGAATCGACTCCCCCTCTTCTCCACCTCCCGCAAGCCATGTGCAATTAAGCACGAAAAAACCAATCAAACTGGAAATAAATTGCGCCATAGTTGCAGCAGCCACACAGCGACCAGGGTTGCCATACGGCGCCGATTTTTGCGAAATTTTTTTTGCCTACCCAGCACTTTGTGTGCCTCTTCTGCGTGTGTGTGTGGGTGTTTGGGTTTTTTCCGCTCGCCGGGGGTTTCCCTTTTTATTGTGGCCGCTGGGTGAAAATTGTTTGCATTGCATTCTCTGCTGATGCATGCGAATTGAGAAATATTTGCAATTTAGCAAAATACACCCGGAAGCGGCCCCGGATTGAAGCTTGAGCTCCTCTTGCCACATTTCGCAATTTCGATTCTCGCCCCGCATTTGTATTCATATTTGTATTTGGGTTTTTCCAATCGTATTCGTATTCGCAATCGGACCCGAATTTTAACACGCCCGCAGTGCGTGCAAAATGACGGCAATTAGGTTTATGTGTTGCACGGATTTGTGTTTTTTTTTCAGTTGATCCCCTCACCTGTGAAAAATGGCGGAAATGGGATGTCAATAATTTAAGCAATTAATATTTAACTAATGTTTGTATAGGTCAATCGTAGCATGCTCAAACCAAATCGTACAGCCTTTAATCCCACTTTTTTGATCAGATAAAAAAACCAAGCCAACGATCCTTATACACTCAAAAAATTATTTATTCTGAATTTTTGTAATTTGCTTAGCCGCCGATTTTTTGTATATATCACAAAAAAATGGTTTTATTGTTTTTATTAGTAATTGATTTATCATAATACAAAAAGTTCTTAAGGGTAGAACATTTTTTTATAAAAAAAATTTTTTATTGTATCTTTAAAAAAAAAAATGTTTTTTTTACCAAATTTTCAATTTAGTATTTTTTGTTTTTCTTAATAATTAAAAAAAAAATGATTAGTTATTTTATTAATAAACAAGCTACATAAGTATTTACTATACATTATCGTTATGGTAAATCTAAAACATATATTTTTTCCGCTACTCAAACTCTTTTTCTGCTCAGATCAATTGTCGGGCTCAGTGATGCAGGAGAAGATAGAATAAAGTATAAATACAATTTGTATGCTTGATGTAATTTCATTTCCACTTATCTTGGTATTTTCTCTGCATTTTGCTTCATGCGATTGATTTATCGCACAGAAAATAATAGGCAGCCAATGTCTGTGCATCCTGTGAAAGGACTCGCTCCTGGTCTCCTGGCCCTCCGACCATCCGAACATCCAAACCATTCAATCCCTGAGCCGGGTTCAGTTTATATTCAAATGCTTACGCTTAAATGTCAATAATACGTGAAATTGAACTGCCAATTCAATCTTCACAACTACTCCGTTCGCTCCTCCACGGCTCCAGTGAAATCATTTCCATATAAGCGTTTTCCCATCTCGTCTATTTATATATATGTATTTCTTTTCTTTTCGCTTGCATTTTTTTTGTTATTTTTGTATTTTTTCTTTATTTTGTAAGGGAAATTCTTTCTGTTCATATGTGGAAAAACTATTTGCAAAAGTCTCAAGTGTGCTCGCTTCCCGGCCAGCAGAGTTTGCGGGGTGCGGGGTGCGGCGAGGTGTTGGACTTTTTTAAACGACGGCTGCAAATTGTACGCAGATCACATTACACTTGCTCCAGCGGACGGCATGTGCAACTGCCGGCTGCCTCTGTGGATTGCTTTACATTTGGCTGCACTTCCTCCTAGCTGTTTCCCCTCTCCACCTCCCCCCTGCATTCACTCGAAAAAATTGAAAGATTTATTTCTTAGTTCTTTGCGATTACATTTCCACCGAGCTAATGTGTTCCGATCCAACGGCTACGTAGTGGCAGTTTGTCAACTGTCATTGCATCAGACATTGAATGGCGGACCGAAGTGGATGGGGGCGGGGGCGGGGGCGGTGCAATCGGCAATTGGTGGGGGACTTGTCGCATTTTGTTGACAACTACATTGCAAATACGGCAAAGTAATCAGCATTGTGTAAATAACCGGTTATGTGGCTCCGAGTGCAGCTGACAAAGCGAGTGGTAAGCGATATGCAATGGAGCCGGAATAAATCCTTAAAAGGGTTTCCATTTGGTAAGATGCGAAACCGAATCAATAATACGAAAACATCACTCATACGTAGTGTTGAACGCGAACGCATGTAGCATACTTTTTAGCGCAAACCAAATGTTTTCTCGTGCGAACCGGAAAATATTTAATGCTGCCTAAGGTCAGCTGCTAAGCACCTTAAAGTGGCAGCGAAAAAAACGCAAAAGCACTTGAAACTATGCGTACAGTTCTTGTACTCAATGGGCAGTTGTCAGACTTCTGAACGAAGGTAAACCGATGAAAAGAGGTAAAAATGTCCAAGAAAATTGAGTCAACTGGCCAGTTAGCTGCGGGTTTTCCCATCGAGTGGTCGGTTGTTGTGAAAAAATAATAAACTGTTTGTTGGAATCATTGAAAAACTGCAAAAGGAGGTGGGCATTGAGGTCGAACCAAAAGCAACCTCAATTTTCGGCTCAGATCGCAAAAATAGCTTCACGGATACCTTTGTCCTTGCGAATAATTTATCCTACATGTTTCTTCATCTTCAGCTTTTATTAATAGAGCAAAAAACAATACCCAGAAAATATACAAAAGGCTAAAATAAAAAAAGAATTCTGACTTGGAATCATATTTAATCTAGGCTAATTTATTCCATTGGTTTTTGTTTGAAAGAATTTGTTGAAAGCATGACGAAAACTTATTTTGAATTCTTTTTGTTTCTACCTGCCTGCTTTCTCATTGATTTTAATTTTACTTAAGGCAATGTTCCAATTCAAGGCCAAAGTAAGGCTTATCACGTCTCATGTTTTTCACGTTTTCGTTCCTCTGCTTTCAGTTGCCTATTGACCATGAATAGCTGGCCATGAAACTTTTCTTGCACTGAGCACTGGAAAAGTGAAAGCCTAGCAAAGAGGGACGAACGGATTGACTTTGAGGTGAAGGTGGACGTGGGCAAAAATATAGACATGGAACCGGCAGCAACTCCAGCACCTGTTTCTTCCCCCGTGGCGGCGCCAGCGGCTCCGGCAGCAGTGACTACTCCTGTCCAAGTAGCAGCTCCTGCGGCAGTGTCTCCTGCAGCAGCGGCACCGGTTGTGGCAACACCTATTGCTGCTGCACCTCCCGTTGCAAGTGTGCCATCTGCAACAGCTACTGTCCCCGTCGCAGCTGCTCCAGCACCTGTTGTTGCGACACCCGTCGCAGCTGCAGCGCCTCCAGCTGTTGCGACACCAACTCCTGTTGCAGCTCCCCCAGTTGTAGCACCACCGATTGCAGCACCAACTCCTGTTGTAGTTCCACCGGCTGCGACACCAACTCCAGTTGCAGCACCAACCGCTGTTGCAGCTCTACCAGTTGCAGCACCAACTGCTGTTGCAGCTCCACCAGTTGCAGCACCAACTGCTGTTGCAGCTCCACCAGTTGCAGCTCCACCAGTTGCAGCTCCACCAGTTGCAGCTCCACCGATTGCAGCGGCTCCAGTTGCAGCACCAACTCCTGTTGCAGCTCCACCGGCTGCAGCGGCTCCAGTTGCAGCACCAACTCCTGTTGCAGCTCCACCAGTTGCTGCACCAACTCCTGTTGCAGCTCCACCAGTTGCAGCACCAACTCCTGTTGCAGCTGCTCCAGTTGCCGTAACTCCCGTTGCTGTCGTCGAAACTCCTGTTGCCGTAGCTCCCGTGATCGCTGCACCCCTTGTTGCTGAAATTCCTGGTGCTGTTGCACCACCTGTTGCTCCTGCCGTTGTTGCAACACCCACCCCGGTTGCAGCCACTCCAGTTGTTGCTCCAGTGATCACAGCTCCTCCAGCTGCCACTGTTGAAACTCCTGTTGCTGTTGCACCACCTGCGGCGCCTCCCGTTCTCACAGCACCTACACCCGCAACAGAAGTTCCAGTTGCCGCTCCGGTGATCGTCTCTGTTGCAACACCTGTAGCTGAACCTGTACCCACAGAAGCCCCGGCCAAGGCTCCTATCGTTGCTCCTGTCGTCGCTGAAACTCCAATTGCTACTCCTGTGATAGCACCGCCTGTTGTTGCTGTTACTGAAACTCCAGTTGCTGCAGTACCCGTGGCTGTTGCAGAGACCGCACCTGTTGCTCCTGTGATCGCACCGCCAATTGCTACTGTTGTCGAAACTCCGGTCGCCGCAACTCCCATCGTTGAAACGCCACCAATTGCAGCACCAGAACCAGTGGCCATTGCATCACCTGAGGCGTCTCCTGTTGCTGCAACAACGCCACCTGTAACAGAAGCTGCGAATGCAGTTGCCCCACCAGAGGTGGTTCCTCCTGATCCTCCCGCAGTAGTGGCTCCCGAGATAGCTCCAGTTGTTGCACCATCAGAGATTCCTGCCGTGGCTGAGACTCCGGTGGTTGTTGCAGCAGTGATACCTCCAGTTGATGCAACACCTGCTGTTGTTGAGACCCCGGTGGCTGTAGCTCCTGTGATCGATGCACCACCAGCCGTTGTTGCTGAGACACCTGTGGCGGAAACCCCAGTGGTTGCTCCAGTCGTTGCCGAGACTCCCGTTGTTGCAACGGAGCCGGTTGCCATTGTACCTCCTGCCGTTGTGGAGTCCCCAGAAGTTTCTCCTGTGATCGCTCCACCAGCCGTCGCAGTTGCTGAGACTGCGGTGGCTGCTCCCGTAGATATTACACCGCCAGTCGAACCCACAATAGAAGCAGCAGTTCCCGCATCTATACCACCTGTGGCATTTGCGGACACTCCTCCTGAGGCAGCTGCTGCAGAAATTCCCGAGCCAGTGGAAGCTCCAGTTGCCGTTCCAGAACCAACAGTCGCTGCCGTGGAAGCCTCTGCGGAGGTACCAGCCACACCTGAAGTTGCTCCTGTGGAACCGGCCATCGTCTCAGATGAAATTTCAGCACCTACACCCGAAACGGAACCACTAGCAGCCACTCCTGTAGAGCCTTTGCCAGTGGAGACTCCAGTGCAGGAGCCAGCGATTGTGAAGGAGGAAACCCTAGCCGAAGTTCCCGCGGAGGTACCAGAAGAACTTCCAGAGATTTCCAATCCGCCCGCGGAAACAGTTCAGGATCCTGCCCCAACGGTTGTGGAACCAGAGGTCGCCACTATCATCGAACCTTCAGTTGCTGAACCTTCTGTTGCCGAACCTTCAGTTGCCGAAGCACCAGTTGCCGAAGCACCAGTTGCCGAACCTGCTGTAGCTGACGTTGTCGAACCCATCAATTCTGAGCCTGTTGTGGAATCGCCAGTACCGGCAACAGAACCCTTGGTGAATGTGAATGCTGTAGAAACTGTAGTTCCAACTACTGAACCAGAAGTCAATCAGACAACCGTTCCGCAAGCCCAAGAGATTCCTGTTGCTGAGATTCCTGAGGCGACAACAAATCAAGTAGAGGATATTGTAGAACCAAAGGCCATTGAGGAACCTGCTGCAGTTTCTGAAGAGGTACCAACAACTCCAGAAGTAGATGTTGCTGCAGTCGAGCCGACTCCTGACATAATCGCTGCAGACGTTTCTGAAGCTCCAGCTGCTGTCGAAATGGTCGAATCCTCACCCGAACCAGTCATTTCAGAAACGACAGCCGTCGAAGAACCTGTTGCAGCTGAAAAACCAGTGGAAACAGTGGCGGAGACTGCTGAAGAAGTCCCAGTTGTTGCAGAAAAAGCGGTGGAAGAGATCCTGGTAGAAGAAGTCCCCGAGCAATCACCTCCCCCGCAAGATTCTGTTCCCGTAGCAAAGATAACCCCTTTGCTTCGGGATCTTCAAACCACCGATGTTTCCCTGTTGGCCATTGCAGCCACTTTGGATGCCATTGGAGAGAAGCTGAAGGACCAAAAGGACAGAAATCAAAAAGTTATGGACAGACTTTGCGAAATAGAGAAAATTCTGGGTCCTCCCAAATAAAATTAGCTTAAGCTGATATTTATTTTAATAAGCATAAATTATAAATTAAAAATCTAATGCTAATAAACATGAGATAATAATCAAAAGTTGTAAAAGGTTTCAAACATGTGAAAAGGGGTATTCGCTTCTTTTTTAACCTACTGTAAAATTTAGTGAGTTCCTTGTAAAATTCATGAAACCAAAACAAATCTACCACTTGCAACTTTTGGACACATTAATGTGGCTGATTCTAGCACACCAGCCGCAGAACCTAATTTGCAAGCGCGTCGAAAATTTCCACGCGAGAAATTAGCATTCCAAAAGGGAGCGAGACAAAAATAGCGACGATTGTAAAAGGTGCAAATGAATGAAAATTTCCCCTCCATTTTGTCAGCGAAAAAAACAACATAAATTAGAATTATCGTTTCGTAGCGAAAAAACTGGCAAGTTCTGATAATTGGAAATTTATCAATGAATAATTTAAATGATTGCTTGGACCCACAATTTTTTACCCTTCTTTGATTTCATTTAAGAATGAGCTCATGAAATTTACTTTGATCGGAATAAATGAAAACGGGCGCAAAAGTCAATGGGGAGAAATAAAAGGGTGAAATGGAAACTTTTATGGCGGCAAACTGAAATTTGTGTTTATGGGCAAGTAAGTCCGGGTAAGTCAAACACCTACGGCGATTATTCTAATCATTTGCATTGTTTTGGCTGGCCAGCTGGTTCGATTCTGTAGCCTTTTTGGCCCGCTTTTGCCCATATACGAACCAAAAAGGCCCCAGAAACATGTTCGACAGTTCAATCTAAATCTATCGGCTACTCACATACATACATACACACTGGGCCGAAAAAGCAGAGCTAAAAGCCGAATTCCCATTTGACCATTTTGTCTGGAAACAATAAAATGACCTCTCGCACACACAGATCCAGATACACCCGACAGACAACACAACATACGAGAAATCCCATAAATGTTGCAAATGGAGCAACAGAGTGAAGTTGTCATGCAGAGGATGCCGTGCCAGAGGACCAAAACAACAGCCACAGCCGTAGACTGAAAAAACGAATTTCCTTTTTTAGACTTTTTGGCACTTTTGGGGGCTGCGAGCTCCAAGGGGGAGGGGGATAGTATTCTCATGCGACTGGGATGAAGGTTACACAACCTAACCGCATTAATGCCAGCACAGAGCAGCTCGGTCCGAGTCGCAGCCAAATGTGTAATTGTTGCCTAGAGGATTTGCAAAAAGATTTTCACTGTCATTTGAACTCTGTTTAAGGCTTCATTTGCTGCTCCTCTCCGCACTGTATTTACAGCTATAAATGCGTAACAGTATCAAATTGAAATGATCCTAGCTGGAGAAGCGATAGGAGAGGCTTTTCATTCACTCCTATTAAACGTGCATGACCCATATAAGTAAGCAGGGAGCTGGATTTAATAAAAACGGAATGATTTTAGAATGATTTTTAGGGGAGTAAGCCCTGAAATGTTGTCAAACATTATGTTGATCTGGTTTATTCAATATAAAGTGATGTTTTACAGAAATAGTTCAAGAAAAATGTGTTCAGATTCCTGTAGCAGCAGATAAACATCTGTTTTAGACACACAAAAATAAAACAGAAATACTTCTTACTCACCTAAAGCAAGCAGTGGCATGCCGGGCAAACCAAGCAGTCGCTTGAAAGTGTCGCCATCTACCGTACAATTCATTATTTGCTTATAACTTTTTAGTGAGTGGTCCGATTTAAAAAATTTCTTCTACGTTTCGGTTGGTATCAAAAACCCAAAAAAATGTAGCTATTGATCCTGATCAAGAACATATATATTTTTCCGAATACTCTACGAGCACCAGGTATAAAAACTTTATATGAAATGGTGATCGATTTGAGATTATCCCACATCAGTTTTGACTTGATATTAAACATCTCAATTCAAAATTAAATTTTTCAATATCGATTTCACTGTTATTTCATGGTAAAATCGATGTGTGAACCATAAATTTACCATTCGCATATCGATTTGAACCCATCGTGCTTTTTTGTGCAGACTTCATTAAATGAACTATTACACTGACATATTCAGTTCGCTTTTCCAAGTGCAGTGATCAACACTTCGGGCCGGAGTTGCTGTCGACCGCAGGAACATTGGTTGAACATTTACTTGACTCCCTCGAGCTGAGGGGCTCCAGAGTGTGCCAAATCAATCAGTCGGCAATGCATAAATGACACAGTCAGGCCGGCATTCTCCTCATATGCGACATCGTCCAGCTGTCACACACGGCCATTGCGGCTAATGCGGTCCCTTGTTGCAGGTCCCCCACGCCGCCTGCCCCCCCTTCAGCAGCAAAATTGGAATTATCCCTTTACCGTCGAACCCCTCACCGCACCCCATCCCACCGCCCATGGGCTCACATTAGCCAGACACGATGAATGTGCCGGGCTGTGGACAATGATGCCTTAGTGCTTGACTGGCTATAAATTTTGAATTAATTGGTGGCTGCTGAAATGTATGTTTTTCCTGGCTCTTCCTCTACAGAGATTATAGGCAGAGATTTTAGGCAGATAACCTGGGCAACCTCTTGCGATTTTGGTAATTTATTTTAATTTTCAAGCCACTTTACTTGCTCTATTTTCCTCTGTCACTGGCAATCTGAAGGTAATTAAGATCCAGTTCGTGACAAAGGGTTTATTTCCCTTTCTTTTCCCTCTCTCTATATGCACTTTGAACACTTTGTATGAGAACCTGGAAAATCTGTTTTCGATCTTAATTTGACTATCTTTGTAATCGGAGCAGGCGTTTGTCCAACTTAATCGCATTAATTCCAGCGACCCATTTAAGAAGGCGCATTCTTATCGCATTTTTTATCTGCTCCTTTGAGTAATTTTTTAATTTTTACCCCTGCCCTTTCCTTCAACGACTGTGATTAATGACTTGTGAGAAAAAAGTGAAAGGTGTGCAAAAGGCAAGGAGAAATTCATTTTCAAGGGTCTTGCATGATTGAGTTCTATTGAGTGAACTGCAGAGCTAAGCGGAAAATTTTTCTTCATTCGAAGTGGCAGGGATAATTCGCTCGATTGTTTATAGAGGGCAAGGGCAACGAAATGAAAGCGTGATGAGAATTAAAGGTATGTTGTCCTTGATGGTACTATTTTCTATAAATATTATTTCACCTGCAAATGAGGGCTCTAAACAGCTAACTAGTTACAAATATTTTTCAATAAACCTGCTAAACCCTTATAATAGCCCTATAATTAACTCTCATCGTGTCTGCGCTGTTGGAAAATGTTTTTGAGTAATTCCTTTGGTTATTTCCATTTTATGAAAAACAATTAGCTGCGGGCCTTTCAATACAAATGCACGGGCCAAAACAAAAGAATATATGTGCAGAAATCATTTTAATTTGCCAATGATTGTGTGTGTGTGGCCATGGGTGGTTCAATTATTTAACTACATAAACAATAAAAATATTCGCAATTGTGTCTGAGGGGGTGGGGCCGTATTAAAAAGTGAATGTGTCTTCTGCATATATGCAGTCATTGTTTTACAAGCCTTTGTGGGGTTTTGCAATGCCTGGTTGTGGGTGCTGCTGCTGGGATTGGATGGGAATTGCACTGGGTGGGGTTGGGTTGCGATGGGGTGGTTCCAGATCCGAAACTGTCAGTGACAGCACTACGTAAGTAATTTCGCGCATATGTTACGCCCAGGGGGAGGCCCGGCCCGTCATCAGGTTCGGCTTAAAGCCGGAGTTCGGCATATTCATGGCTGCTGCACACGACAAATTGAATTTTATGCAAAAGCTTCCGTTTTTTCCGGCTTCTGAAGCTGTTCCTCTTCCAAAAGCGGGCAACTCCGCCCTTCAAAGCCGCGAATGTCTTGGCAATTTGCGGCGACATCTATGGCTAGTTCGTCTGCATTATAATTTGGTCCTTTGTCTTTCTTCCCGTCCGCCATATCCTCGGTTATCCCTGTGTTTTGCACTTTGCCATGGCATATCCGGCCAAGATGCGGTTTTCTCTGGCTGCCGCGTCTGCTGCTGCCCCACTTTCGTTCGTATCCTTTTCATCCGCTTTGTTTTTGGCCACCGCTACATTTTTTTGGCCAGCCCTTTTTTTCGAGCATTGTGCAGGCGCCTTTGGTTCGACGTTAATGAGGAATTATGTTATCGCACTGTTAAGCTGCTATAAACGGCGTTATGATTGCAGCCTTCTAGTCCCCCTGAACCTGTGTCCTGGAAATTAACTGGGCTTAAACGATTGTAATAGGAGGTGTCTCATCCTGGGTTTATGCACCGGCAGACTGAAATTTACATATAATCCAAATGAGTAATTTGCCTAACTGCTCAATGCATAAAGCAGGGACAATAACAATGGAGCAGTTTACCCGTGTAATTGCATTTGTTTCGTTTGCAGAGTGGTCGGAGTTAACATCCCATGTTGGCCGGCATTGGTGCAACAGTGAACTCTCGCTTGAGGCATCGCGTTCTCTTCCGCTGTTAGCGAGCATTGTGTATACGCCACCGAGCCGAAGGCCTCGGCTCACTTCGGGCCCGATTGGTTTGGCCTGTTAAGGTGTCGTCAGTTGGCTTAGTTTACTTTTAGCCGGTGCCAAGCGTGGTTCGCTTCTCGCTTCACAGCCGCCGAACGCAGATGAAACAGCCTCCGCCGAGTGCCATAAATGGTTAATACTGAAAACGATCTTGGACATTAACAGTGATCTCGTGTGCCGTAATTTAAATAAAATATTTATGTGAATAATATTAAAAAAAAACAGCAAAAGCGACCATAGAAACTAAATACAAAGAGAAACTCAAAAAGAGTTGTGATCTATTATTATAAAAAAGTGCAGAAATCAAATATTTGGATTTTTGGAAATACTATTAAAATAGAAAGAAAATAATCTAAAATATTTATAAATTTTTTCTATGTCAGCAGAATGTATAAAATATCTTAAAAATTTATAATCATGGTGCTAAGCACGGTGTCAAATCAGAGATAACTTTATAATGACTTCTATATCCAGAAAAATGTAGTCCTGGCAAACCCAAAATAGTTAAAGCAAACCTACCACAATAATCGTCCTAAAATAACCATATAAAACAATAACGAGTTAATGACACAGTTACGAAATCGAATGGCAATCAAAATAAACTAAATTGCAAGAGATGGGAATTTCCCGCTTTCCACGCCGTCGAGCAGGGACCAAATGTCTGAGTGCTTGAGCAGCAGATGGCCCAGACCATAGCAGAAATAAGACCAAAACCGAGACAACGAGACGGACAACAGTCAAAAGTCGAGGATGCGGAATGCGAATAGAAATAGGAATTGTGTTAAATCATTTACACTTCCGCTGCTGTTTTGTTTGTGCAATCAATTTAATATTATTTGTGTTATCCCAGCACGGGCTCAAGGTCCTCCACCAACTCGTTCTCCTCCTTGAGGAGAAGAGCTGAATACGACCCAGTCGTCCGGAACATTACATTTGTTTAACATTTGAGTTAACGCTTCATTGGGCCACCTACTCCACTGCCATTACTTATGTATGCCTGGCATTTCTCAAACTCTGGCTGCCACTCGTAGTAGTCCGACTGCGAGCCCATCTGTTGGCAGAGACAAAACAGCATTTAAATCATTATTCCCGGCCAGACTTGGCCTGCCCGGCCCTTCCGGCCAGTCCGACTCAGACCCACCTTCACCTTGGCTAGCCACCGAGAATCCTTTCAATTCATCCTGCGCGTGCCCTGCATCCGTAAGTCGCTCCAGTGGGCGTGTTCGCCCGCCCGGATGGCCATATGTACTCCTTTTACGCCCCACTAAACACCCGCATAAATAAATTTCGTTAATGCCAAATAGTCTGGGGCGTAAAAGAAAGATGAGGTAACACAAGCAGCCGCAGTAGCTGGCAAGCCGAGCAAAAGACGGCTGCAGAGGTTGGTCAAATGGAATGCCCCAGCCCAGGCTTACACAACAGCATGTGTGTTTCTGTTCCAAAAAGCAAATTCGCCAGGAAATCTGTTGGAATCGTCTAGGGACTTTTTAAAGGATACAAAGATTGCATAATTTTCGGTGGATTTCCCATGACATCAGTTTGGAAACGTAAAAGATCCTTTGACAGAAATATTTATGATTTGTTTTGATTAATTTATTTATTATTTTATTTTTTTATTTCAATTTTTGTATCTTAAAATCTTACCATGTGGTCTGGGAAATTTTAAAAAATAATCAAATATGTATACGACAGATGTTTTATAATTTTTATCTCATAAATTATTTGTATTATCATTATTTTGTATTTAATAGATTCTTTTTTTATAAAAAAAAAAAAACTCAAAATATCCTGCATATTTTTTCCAATTCCGTCGGGAGATTCGAGACGTCCGAGGGATCCAGGAACACGTTAGTTGGGCAACTAATGCCAAGAGCACCCACATTACCCAAGCCATGCAAAAACTTACACAAACATATCAAAAACAGGATGCGGCGCAAAACGCCGGCCATAAAGTGGAGCACGGGCCAGGGAATGTATTTATGTAGGTAGAGGAGAACAGAACCTAAAATGTAGGATGGGTCCCAGCTCGACGGGCACATTGTGGGAATATTTAAAATTGGCCACGTGTTGTTCTTGCCGCTCAGCTGAGCCATACGACATTTTTAGCTTTTAGTTATTTTAGATTGCCCCCGACAAGCTTACCGTGCAAGTGCAATTTGAAAATATGCTAACCCAGCGATTTTGTGCGCCGAAGAACCGCCAGCAACGCGAAGCAGCCGGAGATATTGCAGCAGCATTTCGTGTCAAGGCGTATACGCGATATTAACAAGAGCAACAGCCAACGAACAGCGGAAACAACAACAACAACACCAGCAGGAATCCGGAATCCCCGCCGAGGCAGGGATAAATTTACACAGGCTCCAAGCGGCCCAACGCCGCCAGACAGCCAATGTGACCCAGTTAAAGCCAAAGGATTTAGCTGGCCAAGGACCGCGCGAGCCAAGGAACCGAAACGGCAGCCCGAAACGCGATACGCCGCTTATACGGGAAAAAGCGAAGCGCGGAGCACGGGGCGCGAAACACGTCCAATTCCAGACTCGACACGGAGCAAGGATTATCAATTTGCTTGGCACTTTAATGGAGTTGGCCAAGATGCCGGGGAGATGCCTGATCCTGCTGGCCCTGCTCATCGGTTTGCCGGGTAAGCTGCGTCAAATATGAAATTATTTCTCACGATACATTTGTCGCATATTAAATGACCCGTTTCCCCCACTTCGGCGGCCCTTTTGCCGAATCTTTTTCTCATGTTTTCATGGAAAACAATTTGATATGCGCGGCTTAAAAGCATTTTGTGGGCGAATTTAAGGCATTTGCCTGCCGTACATCTTTTGGCCTTTGTGCATATTTTAGCGCAGACTGTCTGAGGTGCAGGGAGAGTAAAGGTGCTCATGGGGAGTGGGGATTTACTCGGGATTTCTTGCTCGGCTTGTCAGGGTCAATTTAAATTATGTTGGCATTTTTGCAAACGGCGCTTATGGCGGAGGAATTTTATAAAATTTTTTTGCTCATCCGCAGATTTTCACATCGTGAAATAACATATGTTTTCTTTAAAAGTAATTTTTAAGATTTTAAAAGCAAATTATTTATGTTTTTATTTACCAAAAATGTTTTTAATAAGCCAATGCCAAAGGATTCGCCTTTTATAATTGTAATCTCGAATTACCAGCAAACTCCGATAAATAAAAGTAGAATTAAGTATAGAAAGGAAAAGAAGGACAATTAAAACCATTCGTTTGGTAATGGCAGCCAAAATCCTCAAATGGCAATCTTTTGTATCCGTTGAGCGGTTAACTTTTCACCATCAATTAATGGTTTTCCCAAATTGTCCACGACTGCTACTGTTTTCTTCCAAAAAGGAATTCAAAGCGAGCGAGTCCTTGAGCCACAATGTTCGGCAAATAAAAACAGGGAAAAGTGCACGGGAAACACAAGAGAGAGAAAGGTAATTAAAATCAAAACGGCAACATGAAAAGGCAAAAATTGCTAAACTAAAAGTTAAAACTAAAGCATAACGAAAGTGACTCTCGACATTTTCATCAATGAACCAAACTCGATCAAACGCTGCACTCCTGCCCTATCACAATTTTGTTTTTTCGATGGAAAACTTTGGGGGGGTAGTGGAAAAAACTGCAGCAAGGCCGAGCGATTGGGCGAATTTTCCAGGCAAGAGGCAGGCAAGAGGGAGGGGCGATTTGGATGCTTTAAATTGTGTTAAAAGCTCGCAACTTTGCCATCCACCTCGTTGCTAACCCCCTAGGTTTTTTTTGTTGCCCTTTGCCTCCTCTCGCAAGCTGTTCGATTCTTTTGGCCATGAAAGTGATTGACGAAACGCTTGAGGAGATTCAGCCAATTGAACGGGAAATAACAACAATCTGGGTAACAACAAGCGGGGCAGGGGGAAAAGGGGTTCGCGAAAAGTGGAAGAGCGAAAAAAGTTAAAAACTTTTACTTTTGTTTAATCAAATTCAACTGCCCAGTTGAGCATCATTGAATGCTTGTAGCGAAAAGTGAAGTTACTCCCATACAAATCGGACCCAACTCAAGCGCAGGTTCTGACCCACCCACCACTTGAAAACCCCCTTTTGTTGGCTTTTTGGCCGTACAGCCTTGCGGTAGCGATAAGTTGCCTCAAGTCTCGGGTTATTTTCCCACGAGATGCCTCTTGGTTGGCCGCCAAAGTGGCACGCCCGACTTAAACGCTTAACAACAATTATTACACAAAGTTACGGCCTGTTTTCGGCCACCGCCTCCCCCCCTGTGTTGTCATCATTATGGGCGAAAACTAGGCTGGCATTTTGATGAGAGTGTCCGGCCGAGAGTCCTCCTGGCATCGAGTTAACTCGAGGTGGCAGGGGCAGATCCATCATCATCATCACCATCAGGCCCAGTATTAGCCTCATCATCCCGGCAACATGCCCATCATAATTAGGAAAAGTGTCGAAATGTTGTCAGCCCGAGACGGACACCACGGAGGCGCGTCCCGGACATCAGTCAGCCTGCAGGGGCGTACACTGAAAGAAATTATCTATTATAATGCAATCCAATTGGTAACTAAACTAAAATAATTTTAAATGGTTTTAAATAATATTTAATATCTTAAAAATAGTTATTTTAACAAAAAAAAAGTATATAATATTTGAAGTTAATTGGTTCAAAAATTAAAATGGAATTATTAGTAAATCATCTATCTCAAAAACCTCTGAAACGCATTTAACTCCACCCAAAATAATTTCAATTAAAACGTTGTATAAGAAGTTTCTAAATTGTGGTAAATAAATCTTGATATTTATGAGTTCTAAATAAAATTTTGGTTCCATATCAAGCTAAAGACATTTGTCAAGTCCAGTTTCTATAAGCTTATAAGTCAAAACACCATATTTGTTGCCAAAAAAGTGTGTTGAATAACACAGGATTTAATTAAATGTTTGGTACAAATAAGAGTAGATTTTAAGACTGCCAAACCAAAGTTTAGAATTATAATCATGAACACAAAAATTAAATTATTCCCAGCATTGACTTAATAAATTAAAATTGTTTCGTTGCTCAGCTGCGATTTTTCGCATAGTTTTTCTTTTGCTCGCTGTTTTTTATTATTGTTGCCATAACAATAACAGTGGCAAGCAAACAAAAACAAGCAACTACGCAACAATAACAGCGGCAGACGAACTTAGACTCCGGCGAACTCAACTCGCTTCCGGCCGATGGAAGTGTAGAGAGGCGTTTGATTAAAACACTTTCGACTAAAAATGCCCGCGGGACTTGGGAGCCTGCTCGGTAATTTTAGTGTAAGGAGGCGGCGGCAGCTCAAGTTTCCCTGCAGTCCCAGCAGCTTTTCCTCCGTTCCCGAGTCAATGAAATTCTGCATGATGAGGCTCATTTTATGTGTGAGAGTTTTCCGCTTTTCCCCTTCCCCCGCTCCGCACCCAGGCTCATTACGCAAGTTTTCCCCCGTCCTCCGTCAAGTGCTCAACTTGATTTCCCTCTTCCCTCATCTCGTTGTGTCTCCTTTTTATTTTTTTTATTTTCTACTCTTGCGCACAATTTGCTTTTACAGTGGCGTTGCTGCAGAGGGGGCTGTGTTCGTGTCTGTTTTTACAACTTTTTAGTTTGCGACTTTCCCCTCTGTTTTGGCGCGCAAAGATTAAGCAAATTTTTTTTAAGGCTTCGCCAGTTGTCGCGTGTCCTTCCTCCCAAACATCCTTAATAACCCCCATACCATGTTGCCCTAAATGATAATTTTTTTCGTAATAATTTCAGTTTATTATTTTGTTTTCATTTTTTCTTTGCACTCGTCTCGTGGCTCGGACTTCCAAGTAATTCGCCTGTTTTATTGCACTTTTTTATGCTGTTTTGATTTGTTTCATCGCTGGCTGACACGCCCTTCCCTTCGCCCACTTACAGCCGCGCATTCCTCGTCCTTTGCCGAGTCCTTTTGCCTTGGACCGCCAGACGGCAGCTGCTGGTTTTTATATGTTTCGCGGGCAAATGAGTTGAGCCATTTGACAGTGGTCTACGAGAGACGAAACGCGGAAAGAACATTTTCATTTAATTACTGTGAGAACCATCATAATATTAATAATACTAGGAATAATGTGATAAGAAAATAATAGTACTTCAATTATATTTAACGGATTAAATTAGAAGTAAAATATAATATTCCCAAATATCATTTAAATTTAATGTGTAAATTAACTACTAATTGTGAGAAACCTTTTTAAAACAAAGAATATTCCCTAAAAAAGTTTAACCGAAATAAATAAGTATAAAATATTCCAAATACATAAATAATTCAAAAAATAAAAATACTTGTGACATTTTATGGGATCCATTTTGTTCCCTAATTAAACCCACTCTCCTCTGGACTTTTGCCCACTGTACTCGTTGGGAAATGGAATTTTTGTAACTTTATTATAATCAAGTTGGCTGCAGTGCATCATTAGTGCAGGCAATTAAAAAGTTTTTTATATGCAATCGCTTTATCTTTATTGCACGTACACGAAGCATAAACATAAAACATGATAACGCACACACACTCTCCCGCACGCACACAGGCAAAGGAAGCCTGAAGAGAGAGCCACATAGACATAAGCACGACTTGGCCGGAATCGTTAAAAGGGCTTCCAGAGTTTTGCATTTACTTTGAGCCCGGCAAAATACGCTGAACTTGATTAGAAAATGCCGGAACCCTCGACTGCTCTCTCTTTCTCTCTCTGCTTTGCTCTTCCCACTCGAAGTTCAATGGCTGTCGAAGAGCACTTGATGACTCTCATTTCTCTCTGTGTATCTGTGTGATCTCTGTTCATTAGTTAATTAAGACCAAGTTGCACACACTTGTATGTTCGCTGGGAATAGAACAAATAAGAGAAAGCTCGGCATTGTGGAAATATTCGTTGCATATCCCCAGGCGCTAAAGCACCTCATCCGCAAAATGTATCCAAAATAAGATAACTTGTGGATTGTCTGTTGGTCTTTCTGGCAAATTAATATGCATGACAAAATTGTATTCTTTTACTTCTTAAATAAAAGCTCATTGTTAATCCCCCCACTTTTTTACCCTTGTTTAGTTAGTAAGTAAAATGCATAAAGTTTCTTTCAATTTAAATCATAGTGGAGCAAGTTATGGGCAACCTTTGCGACTTTCTTATCAGCATACTGCCAAGTATTTCGCAACCTTAAACCTCACCCACGCACTTTTACTTTCGCTTTCGCTGGCTGTTTCTATCTTTGACTTTCGCCAAAGTTTCGGGCGAAATTTATGGCGCCAATTCGGCAAAATTTACGCGTTGCATTTGTACGGCGGAGCTGCAGCCAGCAATCTGCATTCGGGGAAGCCCCCAAAGCTTTCGAATCGTATGTCAAAGACATATAATTTATAGTCGATTTTCGTACATATTTTATTGCGCTTTCAGGTGCAGCGCATTGGGGGCCTTGAAGCAGTTGTTCTCCCCTCTCAACAGTTGCCGTCCAACGAGTTGCCAGGACTACCAAAAAGCAGTCTAATGCCAATTATCAGCTTTTGGCCTCTGCCAAATACTCCACGAAACTTTGTTGTCATTGAAAACGGCTCTACACTCCACTCGTCGCCACTCCATTCCATTTCAAGTACATGCAAATCAATTCAAGTTCGTAATTAGCTAATTAATTTCACTTGCCCCGAAACTCAACTTCAACTTGTGCCTATTTTCGAACCGAGGTAGGCAGCCGAAAAATGAAGATTAATTTATTGAACCAAAAATGTCGGGGGCCGTAAATCGTTTTAATTGTCGTAACGAGTATTCCAGATAAATGGGGATCATGGCATTTGAAATATATATAGATCTGAGCCGCTGGTTGGGGGAATGGAAAGGGGAAGGGGAAGGGACAGAAAACAAAACACTAAGTCATTAATTTCCACTCACAACCTATTCATTTTCCTTTTCTCTCCCATTATCCAGCCATCAGAGGGCAGTCGGAGGAGACATCAATATTAAACAGCAATGGAACAAATGGGCGAGCATTTCAAAGGACTCAATCAAGGCGCGAGGCATTAATTCCGGCGACAACGCAAATGGCCCAGACGCTGGACAAAGCCAGCGCATTTGGGCCAACAATGGCTGCAGCTTTGGATGCTGCAGCTCCGGCTCAGGCTCAGCCAAACCGCTCCCGCAACAATGTAGCCATTAATAACATTAGCAACAATGGCGATCAGCGGCTGACCGCTGCCCTCGAGGCGAATCTGATTATGAGCAATCGGAATATCCAGGAGCAGCACAGCTATAGAATCACGCAGGACAACGCCACGGCTTCTGCAGCTTCGATGGCCCTGAATGCAACGCCATTTGGGGATTCCCCCCCATTGACAGCAGCAGCAGCAACAACGACAACAACCACAGAGGCTGCCACAACGCTGCCAACAACAACAACAACGAGGCGCACAACGCGTCGTCCGGTGGCAACAACAACGCTGAAGCCACCGCCAACAATAGATGATTACCAGACAATAATTAGCCAGGCCGGCACCCATGCCTATCTGCCATGCAATGTAAGTTGAGCAGCTGCACAGAGCGAAAATATGACCCTGTCCTGGGAAGGTTTGCCTTGAAATCCATGAAGGAAATGACTCAGAAATCTCAAGGTTTTTAAAATATCCTATAATGACGTATACAAGAAAGGTGGATTTCTTATATATTGAATACTTTCTCAAACACCTACTAAATTTATCATTGAATTCCTAGAAATCGAAGTTGTAGCTTAAAATTTAAAGCATTAATCATTGCAAATACAAATCAGGGGTAGCTACCTTTAATAATTTGTTAAAAAAAAGTCTGTCCATTTTCACTTCTATGTTTCTATATATTTCCAGCCAATTGCAACATACTAAATGATTCAATAAATGTAATAGGATTTTCAGTCAAACATTTTATCTGGGCACAAAGAACTTTTTAATCTTTAATATTTTTCCATTCTCATCTATGAATATTTAAAACGCAACTAAGTACGTAATAAATTATTTTGAAACATTGTTCGTTGTGTAAAATATGCCAAATATTCTATTAACAGGTATAAAAATATTGCTATCGTACGTTTTTTTTCGTGTGATGCTGCCCATGTCATTCCCTTTAATTAGGCAGTGGACCCTGATTAGATTTCCCTGCTTGAATCAGAATAGAGCAATGTGAATGCTGCCCAAACGACCCATAAGCCAACAAATCTCTGGCAAGACATAATTGGCTGGGAAATTTGAGGTAGAAGTGGCTGGAAAATTCCCTGAAAATTCAATCAGCCAGCTGAAGCAAACTCTTTCATGCTTTCTTGCTCCTTTGTTTACCGACCAATCCATCAGAGAGAACTGGCACGGCAAATTGTTGGCTGTGCAAATATTTACAAAAGCATTTTTATTAATCATTGATAATTTATAATAAGCAGCTGATACTACAGCTCTTCGCGGGCTCAATCAGTTCGGCTCAGTTGGGTTCACAAGGGGTAGTGCGGGGACGGGGAGGAAGTGGAACCCAAGGGATGTGGCATCGATTGGCCCGACTTCCGCTCTTCTTTTTTTGCGCCATTTTAGAGCTTTGAACTAATTTACGCTGGCCGCTGTCGGAACTGAGCGAAAACAAAACCGGAAATTGCCGATGCTGATGTCGATGCCACGCCCTGGCCAAAGGGCATACATAAGCAGATGGCTACACTTGAATATATATTTATAAAGTTCCAAAAACTATTTATAAGAATATTTGGGAAAATAATTTTAAAAGTGCTCTGAAAATAAACCATTGCTAACTTATTCCTTTTTATACTATATCACAAAAATGGTTATGATTACGTCAAAATTCTTTCCCAATAACTTCAGTTATAGCCATAATGGATTAGTTAATACCTATTTGGAGGATTTGCATAATAATTTATAGGAATATTCATAGTTATGTCTTCTTTACAACAAGTTTAATGCCCTAACGAAGAGTAGAATGCAGAAGGAGCTGAGAGAGACTAATTTTTGTTTGGAGCTGCTCAAAAACGATGACCCAAATACTTGTCACTATATACGCTTATGCATCCGCCCGTATATAAGTGAGTATATACTTATGTACGCGGAAGTCGAGGGAAGTGCGAGGGGTCGAGTGAGCTGCCCTGGCATCCGCTAATAACTTAGTTACCCGTCGTTCCTTGGCGCTTTGCCTGCTGCATCCGCACATCCGCGTTTCGCATTGCAAATTATAATTGGCGCTGCAGGATTCTATCGCCGACACTGCCAGAGAGTTACTATTTACTGGTTACTGTTTGGACAGGAAATTACTGCTAAGGCGTGCAGCAGGACTTAAAGTTGCAGGAATAAATATTCCGTCTAACTGTCGACTGCAGATGCAAAAAAACAGCAACGCGAACATATATTCCCTTGAGATGCCTTTTCAAAGGATGAAAAACGGCGGAAGGATGGGGTGCCGAGTTAATTAAAAGGTGCAGCAGAGCGGCGAAGGGTTATATAATATTTACCCACCTTATAAACGAAAGCTTCCGCTTTATTTTAATTTATTTGTATTTTTATTTGTACTCAATTTGGAATGGGAACCTTATTTAATCTGGTCTTTGATTAGTCAAGTGAAATGTACTGGAAATTATTGCAAAATAAAAATCATGCAGTATTTCATTCTAACAAATTAAAATAAAAAAAAATGTTGAATTCTAACATATTTTAACAAATATATTACCAGCATGTTCTTAATATAACTTTCCAATCTTTGGCTTCATTTCTAAGTAAAGTTTCCGAATCCCCGGCGGCTAAATGTTCCCTCAAGCATGAAATCCCCCTGCTGAAAAGCGAAAAACAATCTACTATAAAATATTTATCAGATAATTTAAATACGTACACACAATATCGGATGTCGCATATTCGCTCTCGGCTGTTAGCTGTTGGCTCAGCGCATCGTGTATATATTTATATGCCCGGAATAATCTCAAAATCTGCTTAAACCT
This sequence comes from Drosophila mimetica, assembly GCA_037075245.1. Classification (NCBI taxonomy): domain Eukaryota; kingdom Metazoa; phylum Arthropoda; class Insecta; order Diptera; family Drosophilidae; genus Drosophila; species Drosophila mimetica. Next base: position 14,464,279 of record JBAMCH010000023.1, read on the forward strand.
AATCAATTAATAATACATTTTGGGACCGTGGGCGTCACAAAGAAAGCAGCTGAAGGATAACGAATCGAAGGGTCCCGCAAATCGAGCGGGGGGGAAGCCACAGAAATGCTTTGCCTGCAAGCACTTGAATGTTTTTTACCCAGAATCGACAGACGCTCCCTTCCACGGCGCTGTCATTCTTTTCTTGCTTTTTTTCGGCAACTCAGCGAAAAGTTTTCTCTCATTTTTGTATTTTTTTTTGTATTTTTTTCTTGTGCTTGGCTGTGTTATTTCGCCGAAGATATGAAAGCAGGCACTTTGAGGTGTATTGTTGTGTGAAAAGAAAGAGGAAGACGCGCCACAGAAGACAGAGGAGAATCAACAAAATAAAAGAAATTATTTGCAAACAAGTTTAGACGAAAATTCGCAATGTTATGAGCAAACTTTGCTGTCTGCTCGACTGTGATGGAAAACGATGCTCACGCGGAGTCGCAATCGGGATTCTGGAACGACGACAGTCGGGGGAACATAAAACCCATCGAGCGGAGGAAGCGGAAGTGGATATGGCGGTTGCTAGACCTTGAAGGCGATGCGATACGGGGGCAGTTTGAACTGCAGCTAAAACTAATTAACAATATTTAAGTGGCAAACACTCGGGCATCCAGATAAGAGCCGTCGACCCATCACTTTACGGCCGAATTAAGCACACACTCTACACAGGCAGCGAAAATTTAAATTAGCTAATGCCAGGCGAAAAACCTGCTCAGGCCACACACACACACAGGGATATTTGTCAGCCGCAAGGACACAAGGAGGCGGAAGGGCGACGGACCTACTTACACTCGCCACGTACTCCAAGTCCTGACTTGGCTGCCTGCCCAGGCTCGTCGGCCCCAGTGGATAAGCATCTTCACTTAATACCGAGTATAATGTCGATGCTCAGCCCGATAATAATGTCCTTAGAGCCGGGATACTCCTGGCAGCGACTTGCGGCGCAAATTTAATAAACTCTCACCCCGCACAGTGGCTTCCGCCGGCGACTTCTTTTCGATTTTTTCCAGATATCTGGGCAAATCATTTTATACGCAAATTCTGCATGTATCCACAGGGAAGTGATTAATTAAATGGGCTTGCCAATGAACGTCAATAGGTAACGCATTTAATTACGGTATTAAATAAAGGCAACTGAATAGATTAACGGATTACACGCGAGTTTAAAACAGGAAAGAGATTTATATGGAGCATTTAAAGCACATTAGTCAGTTGGTAGAAATCAGCGTGAGAAACTTTTTAATTTTACATTTAAATTTTAATTCAGCATAAAATAATATTTGAATTTTATTCTAGACCAACTGAATTCACTTTAAAACGTCATTCCAACATTTAATATGGTTCATAAAGAGAACATCATTTTATTCATAAAGCGAAACTTATTCTCGCAATGATTCACTTCTGCCCCTGCAGGTGTCTGAGCACTCCACTCGAACGAGTTGATTTGTCGACGAAGCGGAGATGTTCATATTCATTTAAAGGCTATGGTTTCTGACAGCACGTGCTCAACCGACAATAACAGCTCGAATGGGGTGGTGGCCGTGCTCCCCCAGCTCCAGCGCCACTTCCTTGGCGACATCCACAACAACAATGGCGGCAACAACAAGCACATAAAACGCAAATGATTATAGTATCTAATCATGACGTTGTCGTCGTCGCCGGGGTCCTCCGAGTTCCTCGTTGTCTGGGCCCTGACACCGACAATGTAGTTGATGACAGTGGTTCAAAGACAGTCATTTGCCTCTGTCACGACGCCTTCGTTTCGGCCAGTTACCACAATAGTTCCCCCTCCGATAATTACACTGAGAGAATGGGTTGTTGGTCGGGGGGCACTGTGATATTTCCGAGATTTCTGTTTGCCCTGCTCAACTGGTTGTCTGTTGGTTTCGGGGTCAGTGTAATTAGAGAGGAAGTCAAGCCAGCCATTGAGCATCCATATCCGTATTTAAATATAGACATACATACCTGATGGTTGGAGGGAATGGTTTTGGGTTTCGATACTTCCGTATCGATGACTGCCCGGGCAAATTGCCACTAAATTATTATTGCCATTATTGACACAAATTAATCGTCGTTTTGTTATCGTGATTGTTTACCGCCCTAGCAGGCATCCAACGGCCCCCTTTCGGCAAAAATCTTCCCGTAAAGTTTACCCAAGTGTACCCAGCTGAGGTAGGGCAGCGCAAACAAGCCAAAGTTCTGCTGACATCATCATCATCATCATCTTCGCACTGACCAATCTCCAGGGTCGGGCAGCTGGGATTTACGCTTTGAATTGCTTTTGTGCGGGGATAATTGAATTAATTTTAAAAACTGAAACCCGAATGATTTCTCGATAATTGAAAGTAAACTTGCTGTCTCATTTGGGCAGGTCAAGCAGCTGGTGAAGAAGCCGATATCCTGGCTGCGGATGAGAGACGGCCACATCCTGACCGTGGACCAGACCACCTTCATCGCGGATCAGCGCTTTCAGTCGGTCTTCTCCCCGAATCCCGAGCGCTGGTCCCTGCAGATCAAGTATGTGCAGCTCAAAGATGAGGGAACATACGAGTGCCAGGTGTCCACGGAGCCCAAGGCGAGTGCCATAGTTCATCTAAGGATTGTAGGTGAGTAAAGATGTGGTTGGAAGAAATGTGTAGCATACTTAATGGGGCAAACAGTAAATTTGTAATATCTGGTTTAAATAAAATAAAGTAATTATCAGTAAGAAAATGGTACAATAATTATCCCAAAATATAACCTTAATCAGTGATTTACTTTGCATTTCTGCTGCCAAAAGTCCAAGTACTATAGTACTATCTATGTATGTTCTGAGCAAACCCACTCCCCGTCTAATTCACTGAGCAAACATTCTACTGACCCATTGGCCTTCGGCCGCCAAAGTCGATGCCAAAATCGGAATCCAAATCAAAATCGAAACCCGAACCCAAACCCAAACCCAAGCTCTTACCCCCCGACCACACCTATAAATCTGCAATGGCAGAGACAATAAATCAATGACCGTTGCACTTTCGAGTGCAAACTTGGGGGTATCTCTGTGTGTGTGGGTCCTTGCTTTCACTACTACAACCGTCTCACTTTCTCCCGCTGCCTTTGTAGAGCCGAAAACCGAATTAATTGGCGAGTCAACGCGACATGTGAAGGCCGGAAGCCAAGTGAAATTGCGTTGCATAATTAGCCAGGCTCTGGAGCCGCCGCTTTTCATTAATTGGTTTTACAATCAGAAGCAAATCTATTTGCATAATCGTCGCGGTTGGCGCACGGAAATTGAACGCATCGATCTGCCAGCGGAAGTGCCAACCACCAGCACCAGCACCACAACAACGACAACCACTAGCACTACGACAGCGACACCAGCGACAACAACCACAGGATCAACAGGAGGAGCAACGTCCTCGGAGGCGGTTAATGGCGTGGTAACCATAACACGTTCATATATTCTAGATGCCATATCCCAGAATGAGGTATCCGAGTTGGGGTCTCCAGCAGGAGGAGGAGGGGCTCTTGTCACGGAGACGTCAACAGCTCAGCTGGCTGCTGAGGTGGATGCAACATCTTCGACTTCTGGGACGACGCCGGCAGCAGGAGGACTCCCCGCCTCCACCAGCGCGGCAGCGGGAGCAGCAACCACTGCAGCAGCAACTGCAACTGCGACAGGTGACTCCGCGGCAGCAGCAACAACCAACACCTGGCTGACAACGACAGAGGAGGCAGCAACAACTGCCGCCACAACAACGACAACCATGCTGCCGAGCAGCAGTTTCATTAAGCAGATAACAGTAAGTGGCTTACCGCATTCCGCCCCTGCAATTTGGCCCCTGGAAAATGCGCCCCCATTAAACGCCTTTTCATTACGCAAATTGGCGTGAATGCGAGGCAGGTAAAATAATTTTTATTAAATTCTTATTGTCAACGTTTGTCAAATTATAATTTTTAATACGGCCCCAGCAGTTCGCGCCTGCCACACGCGATCTCGTCTGACGGCTGTCTCGGCTTTTGAATAATATTTCCGTACATAAATACAGGTCTGCTTCCTTAAGAGAAACTCGAATACATATAAGAGTGTATTTATTATAAAAATATTTTTATTTTTATTTGTAATATTCTGTTGACAATACGAATTTTTAAAATATTTTGGAGTATAAGAATTAGAATTCTAATTTAAAAATTATATACTCTATATCTGTCGTACTTTAGTAAAGTATAAAAACAAGAAAAAAAAGTTTATGTCGGCCAGCCGAAGTTTATATACCCTTGCAGATCATTCCCAATATATTTTGAATTACAAAACTTAGATTTACTTACGTACAAACAAGTTTTTGCCTTTTTTCTTATTATTTTAAAATTATTTTTCGATTAACGAGAAACGGACAAACGGACAAAAGGACAAACGGACATGGCTAGATCGACTTGTCTAGTGATGCAGATCAAAGATATATATACTTTATGGGGTTTAGAGGGTATTAATTTACTTTACCCTCCGAAGGGTATACAAATTTTTATAAAATAAATATATATATTTTCTTATTAAGGAAGCCTTACTGTATACCTATATGTATGTTCATCTCCGAATGTGCTCTTATTATATCATTGCAGACGGCTTCTCTCATCATTCCGGCCGTAGTCAAACTGGATTCCGGCAACTACACGTGCAGCCCCTCGAACAGTGCCCCCCGCACCATTGTGCTCCACGTGCTGAACGGTAAGGGGGTGGTGGTGTAAACTGGGTGGCTGGGTGATTAAGTGGGTGGTGGAGGTCGTTGGCGGGGCGGCTTTAACTGTTTGTCTGTCTGCACGGCGGGGCAATTGAATTAAGTTTTCATTTAGCTTAATTGAATTTTATTCGGATGCGTTTGTGTTTGGTTTGACTTTTGATTTTCGCGAAATATCCGCACAGTGAGGCAATCACACCGATATCATGGCCACCAATTATGAATGTAAATTCAACTTATGCTAAAGTGAAAGTTTCGCAACAAATAGCGGCAGAGAATACAGGAAAGTTTAACTACATTTTTCTTGTTTACATATCTGTTAAATCCCTTTGGAGACCACTGTTCTGGTCATTTGAGAGGTTTTTATTTTGTTTACACAATTTTCTACAATGGCAAACACAATGGCAGCGAAACGAAACGAAATGAAACCGAATACCAAACCGAAAGAGTCGGTTCCAGCAAAGGAACAGTTGCAGTTTTATTGTTATCTCGAAATGGCCACAATTGCGTTATTTGCTCAATGTCCGCCAGGCAGCAGGGACACTGTTGAGTCCGAGGACCAAGGACGCCGGCAACAATGACAGTGATGCTAGCTGGAGAGTCTACGATGACTGACCTATAAATGTCGCTACGTAATGGTTAGCTATCTGTCCGGTTTTTCATCCTATTCCACTCTATTTGTCTCTCTGTTGGCTTACACAGAAAAAAAAGGACTTGAAAAGACCCCCGGCTGAAACTCTGCCACTTTATTAAAATTTTCCTATTATTAAAAAAAAATATATTTATATTTTTTTACGCCCAATTAAAGACTATTATGTTTGCTTACCACTCATTTGTATTTGAATTATATTTTTTTAAATTTCCATATGCAACATTTTTTTAGCAGCTACTGCAAAAAAATGTCATCAAATTCATTCTCATTCGTTTAAAATACAAGGACTCTAGGAATTCTCTTTGTGACTTATTTTTTAAGCCGCGAAAAAACGCAATCGATATTTGTTTTATATAATTTCTGGCCGTGTGTGAGCTTGTTGCCACAAATTTCCGCATGCATTTAAATCGCTTGCTTGACCATTGCTGCCGCCGGCTGTGTTGTCGTTCCTATTTGTGATCCAGTTCCTGTTCCTGGCTGTCAACTGCGACATGTCCTCGTCCGGGTCCTGTGTTTGTTGTGCTTGCGTTTGACTGCTGTTTGCTGCCCGTCGCTTTCCGTTTGGAGCACGCTACTTAAAGGCCACTTCAGCACATGACAATGTGATTCGACAGCGCCGAGTGTTAACTCGCACTCGTCTGAGATCGGGCAAAACAAATGCCGAGCGCCTGTGACTGATGACACCTGACGGAGGACAAGGACTCGCAGCAGGATTTTTTTGGGCAGACAGGTACAAGTTGCCCGTCGGTCTGTCAGGCTACAAATAATGGCCATAAAAACGCGGGGGGTGTTTTCAAGGGGCCTTGTGTCTAGGCCGGAAAGGGCAAACAATCGTCAAAGAATTTTTGTGCCGCGATTTTAAAATTAAATTCACAATTTAATTTGCTGTGAAATGGCCGCAATGTGCGGCGTTGCGGGGGGAACGAAAGCAAACATAATTTATAACAAGGAATTAATGTATTTTTAATATTCGACTAATTGACGCAGATAAAAGAAAGGCTCACAGCCCACTTGCCACGAGTTTTTTGCTGCTGTTAAGCCGGGCAAATGAGTGAAAGGACGCCAAAGCCGAGGATAATGAAAAACAATGCTCCAGAGATATGTGGGCGTGTGTGCAGGCGGGCATGTGAGCCTGGCTGAGTGCCAGACAATAATGAAATTTCAGACAGAAGAGGCCCCTACTTTGCGCTTTTTACATAATTTTAATAACATTTTCCACGAATCGTGTGCAAGTGCGAAAAGGTTAATAAACTTAATGTCATTTCTGCGGCCCAATTGTTGTGGCATATTACAGTTTTTGTTGCCACTGGCGCAGCGTTGTTGTGTCATGACAAATGATTATTAATAACTTAATGATATTATCATTTATTTATTCAGGGATTTTTATTTTAATTGCACTCCTCGCACTGATTTATTAAATCACCCAGCCTGCTCCTAGCCCTTTTTCCGGTGGCATAATTAATTTGCTTATTCAACTCGCAGTTCGCCCCTGCGCTTTGTGAAGTGGCAGTGTCAGCGTGCGGGGGGCTTTTAAATTTATTCAAGTTTAATTATTTTAAATAAGTAATTTCATACATATTCGACAAGTTGCCCACCCACACACACGCACTTTGCATAACTGATTCCGCAGACCGCAGCTCGTTTTAGGCTCATTTTCTGATGACTCGCTTGATTTTGTTACCGTTGCCGACGGATACAAACAGTGGTTATGGTAATTGATATCAGGAGGATACTGGGAGAGCCAGTGCTGCGCAGCTCATAATTAGTTTGGCCTAATTGTGGTTAACTTGTAATACACTCCTTATTGATATGATAACTATAAAAACTTCATAGAGAAAAAAATGTAAGCACGTTGTTCTTGAATTGAGAACAATCGTTCTTAAAAACAGATTCGTTCCTGTAAGCACAAGAATATTCGCTCTTGAAAACCGTGTAAGCACGTTTTGAGATCAATATAAGAACAAAAAGAAAAAAATACCGCCAATTTAACTTGATTCAAGGAATTTAAAAATCTCGTTCTAATCCTTAGAACATTTTCAACTCAAATGCGAACGTCAGAATTCTTTCTGTGTTCAAGCTTTGAAATAAACTATTCAAGTTAAATATTTTAAATCACAATAATATTTCAACAAAATAAGTTGCATTTTTATTATAATTTATTATTTTAGGTTGCTTTTCAGAGCTCATTGCAAATTTGCGACTCTAATGAGCTGGTCGGGGATCAGGGGCTGGTATTATTTACTCCAAAGCTTTCAGCTCATTTCGGGGCAATGACCATGCACTCTCAATATTTGCCATGTGCGCATTTCACGCGGATGCCACAAAAATCCATCAGCTGTATTAGCCGTGCACGAAATTCGCGTGGATAAACCGCATGCATTCACATTCACATCGACACCCACTCATGTTTGCCGTTCAATTTTTGAATAGAAATATTTAATTACAATGGGCACTTTATTTATCCAATCGAACACGGGAGAGTTGAGCCAAACTGGAGTCGCGTCTGGTTGGGTTTAATTTTTAGTCAAAAATTGATTGTGATGGCTGCGGATTGGGTGCGATTTGGGTTTGCGAAATTGGGCGGATTGCAGTGTCATTATTGAATTAGTTTTTGCAACCATGGCGGGATTTATGCTGGCTGCTGGTGGCTGGAAAAAAGCCGCAACATTCTGTGCTCTCGAATAACTTGTTCCATTTCGTTCTGATCGGCAGGTGAATATTCCGCTTCGGCCATTAAGTCGGGCAGTGTCAGCTGGAGTGCGCTAATTGGATGTCACGGCTATTTGCACTGGCGGAATGTTTCAACGCTTCTGACACTTTTGTGGATTATTAAATTTGCACTGGCCAGGGACATCTGCCAACCGAATGCCAGCAAAACCACCGCAAGGACATCGCCAGCAGGAGCAGGAGCAGGCGCTGTTGTAGGAGGTGAAACAGGAGCCAAATCAGGGGCCAGCTTCATCAGAGTTAGCAGCTCAATTAGTGCCACCAAAGTGGCAGAGGACAAGACTTGAGTTGTCCTCGGGCCCTCGCCCGGCCACTTGGATTTTACGCATTGAAGGAGGCTACGAACTAGGATTTTACTCGATTTAAATACACACTAAAGCAGCGTAAGGAGGACACCCATCACCAAGGCAATATCCATAACCATACTCGATTCTGATTTGTTTTTCCATCTGAGTGTAAATTAATATTGGGAGTCACGCTTAGGTTCCGGCATATCGCATGTTTTGATTGAAATGTTGCAAGAATTGTGTAAATAGAATGCACAGTGTTCGCCTTTAACAGATAAGAACCCTCTCCTTACGTTAATCAATTGGGATCTGCCATGGTTGTATCATATATAAGTTAATTAATCGCAAAGGATTTGGAACGATTGCGATTCCAAGCATGAATCACTAATAAATTTTATGAAGTAAAATCAAATAGATCAGCAGACGCAATAACTTCAAAATGAGACGAAATTAATTTAGAATTTCTTTGGTTTCCTTAAGCTATAAATTGTAAATATGTACGTATAACTTCTGATATCTGTATGAATACCCCTCATTTTTGAAGACTAAAGATCCATTTTTATGCATAAAGAATAATTATAAATGAATATTTAATACAAGTGTAAATAAACGGGTGTTACTGCGTTCCATTCAAATAAATAACCAAAGCAAGCCAAAACTAAATGTAAACATTAGTTAGTATATAAAAGACTTACTAAAATTTTAGACGCAGCCAAGCCGAGAAAAAAACCCAAAATGAAACCGAAACTTAATCAACTAAATAAACAGAATCGTAAGGAGTTGCTCCAACGTTGCGTATACTTGATTTGCAACATAACATTTTATGGGAAAGCAAATGAAAAATGAAAATGAAACGGAAAATTAATTGAAATGAAATGAAGTGTTTGCGATAATTCTTAAGCCATAACGAATAAGAGAAATACAAATAAATAAAATACAATTTCTTCGATGGAGTAAAATCGATTATTTCTTTAAATCAGTTTACATACAATTAGGGAATCCAGCTGCTTGTTACTTTCGACACTTCTTAACCACTTGAAAAACCAACAATTTTCTAATTAAATTCTGGAAAACGTGAAACCCTTTCCTGAAAAATGCATGCCACCTTTCCATCTCGGTCAGTCTGCTAGCCGGTCAACTCACATATTCAAACGTCTCCTCAGAATTGCAGACAAGTTTGTTAAATATTCATTCATGACTTTACCGTCACACTCACACACATACCCACACTATCCGGAAAAATCGGGGAGGCAAAAAATAAGAGAGGGACACAATTTATTCGCACTAACATCGTATTAAACTGATGCGAAACCGGGTAGCTCGGCAAACCAAACTGGATGTCAAAATATTTCCACCCACGGAACAGCAGGCAACTTTGGCCTTTCAAAATAAATTCAACAGTAATTTTGTGTGGTTATTGGGCAGGAAGGGGGCGTGGCCATGCATAAACCAACTGTGCAAGTTATACGCTGGGATCCAGATTATTAGTTGTGAATTTAGTAGTCGATGGCCTTTTGTGAATTTTAAATTATGTCATCCCACATTTCATTTAAATTAATTTTATTAAATGGAATTCACCCCTGAACATTTGGAACAAGCTCTGCTTTTTTAAGCCAAATTAATGCTAATTGGTTTCAATACGATTATAAAACTAGCCGGGATTATTTATTTGATTATTCCTTTTCCCATTTTTTGTGGCTGATAAACCAATTACTCAACTTAATGGCCACATTTTTCTAGCAATTTAGGGATACCTATCTTTTGTCAACTTGAAAAATTGTTATGAACCTAAAAGCTCTTCAGCGCCATTTAGTGCACAACATGACAGTCGGTCTTTAAGGAAAAAGGGAAATCAAAACGAAAATGAAAATGAAAATCGTTTGTGGCATTTGTTTCAACAAGCGCACGCAAAGTGGTTGACGAGCCGAGAAGAGCGGTGTGATGAGATGCAGGTGACGACCCCAGAGCGGTGAGATGAGCAGGAATGTGGCATAAATCAGGCTGTACACGGAGATGGAGATACCATCCCATGCCTCCACCTCCTCGTTGTCAGCCAATCATAGTTTTCACACTCTAGTTAACATCATTGTCACCGAGTTTCACTCACTCCCAGCTCCTGTACATGGCAAAGTGGAGGGGAAAAAATTGGTTGACGTTTGCAGTTTGTCACCATGCCTGCCTCTGCATCCCTCGCTGTATTTGGTGCACAATTCCGACGAATTTCCATTGCTGCCATTGCCGCCGACCGAGTTTGGCACCCTTTTTCGGATGGAATTCTGCGTTTGTCGTTTTTAAAATTTTACCAACGTTGACATTTAAGTTAATTTGCATATTGCCGCACAAAATTTGCCTGATGGCGGCTGGCAAGGCTGCCTACGATGATTATGACAATGAGGGCAAGGAAATGGACCCTGAACTCCATGAATGTCACAGCAGCAGCAGCAGCAGCAGCCTATCCACCTATCCATGTGCTACCTCCTCGCAAAAACTCTGTATTTGCATTATATTTGCCGCCCTTTTATCGTGCCGACTCAGTTTTAAAAACTAAATGTTGGCCAATTACACAAAGGAATTAACATAAAGTTCCCATTCAAAGAAATGCTAAAATTTCCACCATCTGCATATACAATTCGTAGCAGAAATATATATATTTCTGTTTTTATTAAACCGAACGCTTTCAGGAAAGTTAAAATGGAATATTTAAGCTCTCTGCCAGCTTAAATTCGTTCACATGAAATCGCTGCTGATTGGGAAAAGAAATTTCCATTTTTTGTACCTAGCCAAAATTTCCGTAAACGTTAATTTGGAACCCAAAAGAGTTTAAAATCTCAGCCATACGAGCGGTAGTAAACCGCAGCTTGCCGAACTACGTGCACGTTGCATATTAATCAAATCTGCTCCGCAGCAGCGAGTTGTTGCAATTTAGCTGGATTCAGAGCGCCATAAAATATGCCAGCAGAAACCAAAGAGTGCCCGCATCCACATCCACATCCACATCCGCATCCCACGTCCTCGCCGGCATCCGCAGGGGATCACACTTGTCTATGCGCGTTTAGCACGATGGCTGCCACAAGGCTTTATGGTTGCCCTGCCACCCAGCTCGTGGCACCCAATTTCCGGTGCTTGCGTAAATACATTATGCAGCTTACAACTACTTAACTGGCGGCAAAGTGCGGGGAGCTCGCGGCATAAAGTGGCAAATTCAAGGTGCAACTTTTGTCGATACAAGCTCCTGCCGCTGCCTTTGCTCCTCGGAGGAGCCGCCCTGAAAGGATGCAATAAAAGTGCACGGGAAAACTGTGAAAAAGGTGAAGATTACGCACTGAATAAGAATACGAGGCTTTCCGGCAGGGTATGCGTGCACTGGAAAAAAACCTGTGATCTTAACTTCTTTGCTTCTTTAATTTATTTTATTTATTTCATGAAAATTTCCCACATTTTTAATAGAATTTTTGTAATATGATCTTTATGGCATGATATAGTTTTTTAGTGGTATTTTAATTGTAGTTTGAGACCAAATGTTTTGAGCACTTAAAAAGTGAGGTATTTATTAAGATTTAAATAAAATAATAACTTTCAGATTGGAATGCCAATCGATAAGAAATTTAAGACATTTAGTTAAGATTTTCGGAATAAATATGGGGTATTTATACCCTTTTGTTTGGTAGTAACAAATTCTTACAAATGAGATATCCTTTTGCCTCCGTGTAACTGATGGTAAGTTTGTATGTGTATGGTGTAAAGTTCTGTGAGAGAACTGGCACTCAACCTGAATCCAGACAGACACTTTGAGGCAGCGCCATTCAGATGACAAACATGTGTGATACGCCACTTGCACCCAGCCAGTGCTATCTGCATTTGCAACAACAGTTTTTCTTCGGCGGCGCCTTTCCCGCCCTTTTCTACCGCTTTTCCAACCCTTTTCCGCCCCCCCTCATCAACACACAAGCCCCCCGAACAGCTCGTCGTCTGTCAGTGTGGCATACTCATGAAAGTTAAGGACTTGCATAACTTCTGGCATTTATGTGCGCTTTTCACCTGCTTGCCAACAGCTTCACCTACTTTCACTCCCCCGCCCCTCTGGCGACCACCCACTTTTCCATGCTTCATTACGCTAATGCCGTGTTTTCAAATTATTTTACAAGCCCCCACCTGCTGGTTGCTGGTGAGTAGAATTCTTTCCGCTATTTGTTGCATACTAAATGGGGGGTCTGATTAGCATGTGATAAACTAGTTTAGGTGCTGTGACATAGTTGTCGTCCCAGGATATAGGCATCATTTGAAATGCACAGTAATGGGGGATTAGTGTTGGTTAGAAACCCGAAGGGAAGACCCCATGAACTTATTACATGGACTTTAGTTGGGTACAAATATTCAGTATTTAAAGTAATAACCTCCCTTTGAGCACATCTTATGACCAAAAAGCCATCTAATTAAATGCATAATAATTAAGATTGGATATCATCAAATTAATGAAAGCCAAAGGCAAGTCTCTGCGGCAAAGGTGATGGCCAAGGTGGGCATATAACGACAGGTTGTTTGCTTTACATAATTATTTCATTAAGTGTTTTGTGTGCGGCTTTGAGACCGAGGCTGTCATGAGCCACCAGTCACTAGTCACCAGTCGCCCCAAGGAGAGCCCTGCTTATTGAGGGACCTTTTCACTTTTCCACTTTGGTAATTCCAGCATTTAACAAGTCGGAAAGCAGCAGGCAGACATCCCGCAGCACTCGCCTTGACCTCAGGCAGTGCCAAAACCGGAGGCGATGCTAGGATGCCAAGATGCGGGGATATGCGGAGTAGCTCATTAACAAACATTAGTTGCAAATGTTGTGAATTACTTAAGGAATTAATATTCCATGCTTCACACACACACACAGTCTCCCTTGGGGGCCAGGAGACGGTAGAACTGGGGGGTCTGGAACTTAATCTCCCCGAGGGCTTCTGGCACTCTACGTCGGCAGCCAAATGAGCGAGAGTCATAAGTCCTGCCTGCACACTCACATTTACTTCTTAAATCCAGCTCAGCTTCGGCTCTGTGTACACTGCGGCGTATACTTAATGCAAACTAATTCATTTCCACATACACATCCACAGCCACTCACACTCCCAATCGGTTATCATCGGCTTCATCATTAGAACGATGCTTGTCTGCTGCGCTAGTTAATGATAGTTGACCTCCCCCGTAAGCATATTGAATTAATGAAAGCTTTTTGTCTGTTGACCAAGATATATTCACCGGCTTGTCCCAGTCCATGGACAAGGGCTCCCGGCTTTGTCCGCCCTTATAAATTGACTTGAAGCCGTCTAATCATCGACCGCATTGTTGTCATTCCAGATGAAGAGTGTTAAGTGATTAATAATTTAGTCCTTTTCCGGGTTATGGGACTTCCGGTTCCGTTCGATTTGCTAATATTGTTGGAACTTTTAAATTTCTTTGGAAAGTATGCAGCATTTTTTTTGAATTTTTTAATTTAATGCTTGTTTTAACAATATTTTTATCAAAATTATTAATTATTTAGCCAAGTAAAACCCTAATAGAACGCTATATTAAAGTGTACCCACAAGAAAGTGGCTTAGATTTAAATCTCTATTTGGGCTAAGGTGTTTTTTGCCTATTTGCCTTAGCCTTGCGCTGTTTTCAGTTTTCTCTGCCTTATCGCATTACTTTCTGGTAGTGGGCAATGCTTCGGGCCAAAAGCTTTCAATTTTCCTTTACACATGGCGCTGGTTTTAAGCAGCTTTCAGGCCACTCCTGCTGCCATTTTCATGCCCACTCTGTGCACATTTTCCAGGCAAGGTTTTTTTAGCCTCCCAGTTTTCGGAAACGAATTGGTCGGAAATGCAGATTTCGCATAAACAAAGCACGCACAACAAATTAAAACAAGTCATAAATGTGTGTGTTCCAAAAACGGAAAAGAATTTTGGCCAAACAAAAACGGCAAACTCTTTCAATGGGCCAAGGGGCGGCTGGGTGGCGATGGGGGAATATAGGAAACTGGAATATTCAGCGCGTGTCTTGAATATTCTATGGCTGTTAATTATGTTGTTGTTGTCCTGAACTCCGGCGATATCTTTGTCTATGGGGCAAACATTTGGAAATTTCTACGATTTATTTGGTTTGGGTAGGAAAATTAGCACAAAAAAGGGAATGATAAGAGGTGTGGCAGAATATGAAAAATAACTTGCGCCTTTTTATGCGCAAAATATTGAAATATAAGAGGGGCGGGGCCAGGACTGGCATACTGGCAAAGGCAACGGCAACAGCAAAGGATACCCTTGGCTTGCCGGACCCAAAGGATTCATCAGCGGCAACAGCTGTTGACTGCCGGGGCTGCCGAAAATGTTAGCATTTTGCGATGATGTATCGTTGGCATCATTATAACAGCTGCCAAAAAGTGCACAGCAAGAAATATTCGTCGCAAATGTAATTTTCAATCCTAAAATAAAATATAATTTATTTTGTAAGGCATGAGATTATATGTAGCTTAAAATTATGAGTACCAGAATATTATTTAAATGATTTTTTTTCAATTAGTTAAACAATTGTTTAAAAGTTATGATTTATTTTCCAAAGATTATGTTCAATAAATAGTTTTTTATATATGAGTACAATTAAAAGCAGATTAAATATGTTTTTAATTTTATCCAAAAATAAAATATAATTTATTTTTAAAATAATCAGATTTTATGTAGCTTTTCAATATTGTTTTCAATTAATTAAAATATTTTATAAAAAATTTCATTTATTTTCCAAAGATTTATGTTCAATAAATATATATATACCTATATAAGTACAATAAAAATCACATTAAATGTATTTTAAAGTTAAAGCATAGTTTGTAATTTTAATAGATACATCATTCAGTTGGATTAGTTATTATTATCTAGTTTCTCCCCGTGCACCACCCCTTTGATGCCACCGCCCCACAAAAAAGATTGGGCATGAAATTTTGGATGCGTTTGCACCCGAGCCCTGATGGGCCCTTGTGCGTGCCTTGGGTACTTGTTGTTATATTTATCACAGAAATGTACTTTATCTTTGCCGGTGCCCAATGCGCGGAGCGTAGAGCCGGAGATTTGGCGGCAGGATCGGGAGCGGCGGACCCGTAACCCTATACCCTTGGGCCGGGGCATTCGTATTCGTCAGCAGCTGCCGCTGTGCGGAGGAGCGCTCCCCGGATCCGGCGGTAATTTTGCCTTTCCCATCTGTCTATCAGCGGATGTGGCGCAGATGTCCGTGCAAACTAAATTTTATAAAAATATCGCCACACATTTTGTTATGATTAAACTTGCATTATAAGCCCACAGCGTGTGAAAGTTGTGTCGTAAAGAGCGTAAAACACATGTTTGATTTTCACTTTTAAAGGCCCAAAGAATGTTGCCAATGTTGTATTTTTAATGCTTAAATACTTTTGATGGATGGCAATAAAAAATTACATTTTATGGTGGTCGTTGTTTAAAGTTTAAGTTTAAATAAGCAAAGCATTGGAAATCTGATAACGTTTTAGCCCAGTTTTCGAAACTCACAGTTGCCCGGCTTGTCACTTACTCTCCTGCTTTTCAAATGTCCCTAGCCCACCGGTTCCAAGTCGCTTATATGCAAATGCCAGTCAGACTCCGGGATATTGATTGAAATGCAATATTCTGCGCGCGGTATAACTCACTCATTTGCATAAGTTCATTACTGGCCGAAACTGACCTGGCCTGTATTTGAGCCGGCTGTTGATAGGTGGGCGGGATTTATTCCGTGACATTGATGGCAGAGAGAAATATGCGAAGAGGTCGGCCCATTTTAGGTTCTATGAGGGGTTTAAATTCAAAGAGATAACGTGAAGTGAAGGAATTTTAATTGAACAGTTTAAATATTCTTTAAATCTGACTAGTTTTGAATTCATATTTTTAAATTCAAATTTATTAATGGGTAAAATTCTTCAAAAATTGTCTGCTATTGTTCCTCAATTTTGCAGAGTTCGCAACCTTTCCTCATGCAAAAAATTAACTAGCTCTGAGCCCGCTCGTTTAAGATTATTTATAAACTGACTGGCAAAGTTAAGGAAAAGTCTTTCAAAAGCTGATTACTATTGAATCTGGAAAATAATGTGTGTGTACAGCAAAGTCCTTTAGTCCTTTTCCAAATCTCATATAATCGCTGCTCTATTTTATAAACTTATCTTGCCCCCTTTCAATTTTCGTTGCCATGACAAAAAGGCATTCACTCCCAACTTATTGTTTAAGGAACACAACTGCAGCAATATACGTGGGGGAGAAAGGCATATTTAATATGAAACATGACAATATTGTCTTGGCCTTTGCCCACAGAGTGACTGTTCCGTTTGGGTCTGTTCTATTCAGTGCAGTATTCTGTTGCCATTGCCATTGCGTTGTTGGACCGGTGTTGTAGTTGCTGTTGCCCCTGCCGACATGGCAGACATCATTATTTCTCGAGTGGTTGTTGCGCTGATAAACTCGCAGAGCGTGGCAGTTTCGCTCGCCTTACTTCGCCTTCGCAATCGCAATCCCAATCCAGACCCAGTTAGGACAGCAGCATCATCGTCTTTGGCGTCTTTATCCTTTATGCAAAAAAAAAAGAGCGAAAGAAAAAACCCAAATCGAGTAAATAAAAACACACAGGGCTTCATCGTTCTTCCCGGGTCCGGATGGCAATAAAAAAAATGCTTACAATTTATTGATTTCATATTAGTAGACTCGCAGCAGCAGCACACATCATGATCACAGAGGCAAAGGAGAGGAAAGTCCCCCGAAGGTCTGTGCATAAATTTCCATCAGCCCGAAAGCGTGCAACAAAGTCGCTCGCTTTCTTTCCCACGCAATTTGGCTGTTGACGCACCACTTTTTTCTCTGCCGCCGCATATTCTTGTATTTTTTGCTAATGCCTTGATTTCGATTTGTCTGCAACGCGCACCACCGCCCAAATGTGGGTCAGGTTTTTTTTTCTTTACTTTACTTCACTTTGGTTTGGCTTGCTAATTTGGACCCAGAATTTTGGGCCAAAGAACTTGCTAATTGAATTAAATTGTTTCCTAATTGTTGTCGAGTTTCGATTTCTTTAAGCTGAGTTTTTTTCAGTATGTTTTGCTAAATATGGAGGTGGAAAAAGTTTCCATTTCCTTGAGTTTGAGTACTGTAATAACCGAAGAAAAATTCAATGCAGAGTTTGAGATTGAAATTTTGGGAAACACGACCTCTTACTGTCTGTTTTAAATTTCCATAGTATTATTTTTCCTACAGACTCTATAGACATTCGATTTTCTATCTATAATTATAAGGAAAATTGTAGGAAAATGATAACTGTTGTATTCCATATCGCTTTCATTGTTCTCGGCTCTTAATGTACGGCATTAAAAATGTATTTCAAACAAAATTTCAGCAAATTAGTTGTTCCCGGATGCTGCTCTATTGGGAATTATCTGATAATACCACATCACGAACACACAAATACTGGCACAGGCGCTCTGGTTAGCGCAATATTCCGCAAACAATTCATCATTTATGCCAAATATTGTGTTGCCTGTACAAATTATAAACCGAACTACTGAATGCCGATTTGATAAGCTGATTTATGCTTCATGTTTAGTCTGCGGCGGGGCACCCCCTCGCCACCTCCCTTGATTTCCACTCTCGGTTGACAGGGAAATCATTAGGCTAATGTGATTGAGGGGTGAGTGGGTGTGGAGTGGGGTGAAGTGGATGGAAATGCCAAATGTAAACACAAATATTGGAATTGGCAAACAAAAACGAGCTGTGCACATAAATTAAACGGGAAATCGGTAATCCCACCGAATCCCGGCTCTGGCTGAAATGGCCCGATATGCAAAGTCAGTTCGCTTGGCGATAACAAATGCGGAGCAATTATGGCCGCATTAAGCATATGCCCAAGTGGTCATCCTCTCCAGCGGCATGTGGATGTGGGTTCTGGAGTGCATCGCCAGGATTTGCATAAATCCCACCACATTTATTCAATAAGCAAGCCACACACACACACACACACATCCTCTTGAACTGGAACAGCAGCAGTAGCTGTAGCACTTGACTCGGCTCTAAGACCACTTAATAATCCAACCGGACGGGTTAAAAGAGTCCCTCCCCAAATGCTGATTGCCCGCACAGCTGGCATTGATTTACGGATGGACTAACCCCGGGAACCCAGCATCCAGGACTCCCAATCCTGGTCCCAATCGGCTATGCAAATCGAATACAACTAAATGTAAACACATACAGCTGCAATGCAAGATGGCAACCTTCGTTGCTTGTGCCATTTCTACATTTCTACTTTCCGATTTGATTTCGCAGGGGTTCTAATGCCTTAGTTTTTGAGTAGGGGGATGGAGGAGACGAGGGGACTTCTGGCCGACTGGATGTCTGGCAGACATCCTTGGCAAACTTTTGCCTCAACGGCTTAACTTTTTTGCACGTGTAGTTGGCCAGCAGGAGCTACAAAGGGGGACGCACTTTTAGTTAAATTCGAAAAAAGACCCCTCTTTTGTTGCCTGACAATCCCCTGAAATGTTTTCTTTGCCCAGAAGTTTCCTAATTTACCAGAGTCTCCAGATTGAACCAAGCAATCGGCTTAAGCCTAATGAATCACGCTGTTGTTGAATCTTTAAAAACAATTCAAGATGAGCTGTCCTAGTTGAAGGTCCGAGAGGAACAAAAGCACTGCACCCACAACTAGGGAAACGATCGAGTGTTCAGCGGTGGAAAACCTTGAAGGCAGATCAACCAGGTAGATCACCGCTAACCGTTCTCGCAGACAGCCGACAACAATGGGCCATAAACGCATTAAGGTAATGGCAAACAAAACGGCGGATATCAGGCAAAAGATGGATCGTGTCGAAGTCACACCTGCGGTCTGCGATGTGCAACAAGTATGAGATCGAACCGCGCTTCAAGCCTGGTTTGTCAGCAATCTGCGCAGGCGCCAAGACACGCCTGCGATCAGTGATGCCAATCTCGGGTTTTTACCGCCAAATCTACTTCGAGTTTACTGCTTTATCCAAACATGCGACAAAAATGTTCACATCTTTATAAAATCAACAGAAAATAATTTCTTTTTTGAGGTTTAATAGTATTCAAAAATAATTTAAATTTAAGATGTACAAGTTTTGTATGCCAAGAAACCTTTTGTTACTGAATTTTAAAAATGTAATAATTTTAGAACATACCTATTATTTTTTAGTTAACCATCAAACCATCATCTAACAAAAATGTATTTTAAATTATCTAAAAAATAAAGAGATTAAAAATGTAATAATTAAATATAGTGTGTGAAACTATCGCCGCCTTCCAACATGTTCGTCTTCGAACTTCTGCGGCTGCACTTCTTTCGGCTAGCTTCCAGGCCCATCGCGAATGCAAGAAAATGGGTCAGGCTATAAAAGCACAAGTTCAAGGCGATCGCCGTTTCAGACAACTTCAGCAGCAGTCGCAGCAACACCTCAGTTTTTAACCAAGCAATCAGCAACGGTGCCACGAAAAATCCGAAGTCTCTCGAAGATCGAAGTAAACGAAAGTTGCCATCGATCGACTGTCTCAGAAAAAGAGAGAGCAATTTTCCTGTGCAAAATTTTTGGGTGAATTTTTAAGTGAATTGTGTGCTTGACAATCGCGTGCTGAAACTTGCAATTTTTCTAGTGCGACCAGCCAAATCGACTCAACTGGAACTGTAATTATTTTTTAATTGCTTCGAACTCGACAAACTAAACGACTGCAGATTAAAAGACAGGTAAGAGAAATGGTTCGGTAAAAAAAGGGGCAACTAAAAATATGTATGGCATTTAAAAGAAGTTTTAAATTATATGTAAACTTAGAGTAACAACAAATGACATAGAGATTTTTTTCATATTAGGGATTCAAATCTTTTTTCGATAAGAAAAAAAATTATTTTATGGGTGCTTTACCATTTGCTGTTATTTTCAGACTTAAATAAAGTCTGGAGCAAAAATAATAGATTTTTCCCCAATTATTTCATTTATCTACAAACAATTTCATTACTCGCAGTTGATAGAAATTTTTTAAAAATGAAAACACATCCATATCCGAAATCGAAATCAATTGCTACTAATCCGCAACGCAAATACTGCAATGATTTCAGCTAGAATCTGGCAATAGAAAGTTACTGACAATTGATCGACTGCCACTATATGGCCTCGAGTCGTGTCGTGCGTTTGTTTGTCCAACAAATTGGGGCTATATGGCAAGAGCCAAATATTTGGGTCAGTCGAAAAGAAATAACAGAACTCGGGGCATAAATCCAGTAGTAAAAACAACAACCGTAGCGGGGAGCAGCGGGAAAGAGAGGAGAATTTCTGTTAAACGAGTTAACAACTTTGCATGAAAAAGCAAACAGAAACCCATCGACTGGACGGAGGAGCATGAACATGTCAAAGCGTTCGAAGAGGGGGCCTTTCGTGGCGGGGGGAGGTCTCGTTTTTTTGTTGACGAGGTGCGATGAGGTGTGGTGTGGTGTGGCGGGCACGCACACACGCAGATGTGCATTCAGCCAAGTTCTTTTCAAGCCAAACAAGCAGCGTCGTGCACCGATGATGGCCGCCCACTGACCCAAATGGGCGCCTGTTGACTGCCGCTCCAAAGAATTTCGAATTTCGTTTTCGAGTGCTCAAATGCTCGGTAGGCAGGCGAGTGTGTGGGGGGGGGTGGTGGCACCTTTTTCAGGTGGAAAGGCCTTGCGGCCGTTTTGTCTGTGGCCTTGATTCGATGTGGGTCTCCGCCTTCGCCTCGCTCCCGGATCGGCCAATTAACGCCTGCCTTTTGGCCAAGTCTCTGGCCGAATCCCATACAGAATTTATTTATTTAATTGCCTGCAAAAGGTCACGATTGTCTGCTATTTGTTTACCCATTTGCCTGTTTGCATTCCTGGGCTCTCTGCCTTGAAGCAAGTATTTTGATTTTTTTCTCTTTGTAACTTTCATTCATTGGCCGTGGTTGCTTTTGGCATTTTGCGGTTGTCGTTGTCAAGCTGAGCGAGGTGAAAGTTTTTTCTTTGGAGCCGTTAAGTCGTGTTTAATACAATTTATGCTTGGTCCAAGCTAAACTGAGTTGGATTTCATCTCAATTGCAGGCCAGAGAATGCGATTTGTT
Organism: Drosophila mimetica; assembly: GCA_037075245.1. Classification (NCBI taxonomy): domain Eukaryota; kingdom Metazoa; phylum Arthropoda; class Insecta; order Diptera; family Drosophilidae; genus Drosophila; species Drosophila mimetica. The sequence continues at coordinate 14,485,809 of JBAMCH010000023.1, forward strand.
TAAGCAAACTGCATAGTGGAGTCTTGACAATGGCACTCGCAATTTGTCCATCAAATGCAGCTGACTAATAACCATAATGGCTGTGGAAATTGCAAGTGCAATTTGTTCTGCTTTCGTGCAGCTGTCATTTTGTTGTCTTCTGGCGACTGCTTTTCGGGGTCAGTAAAAGTTTCGACGAGAAGTTTTCTGCTCAAAAGTGGATCGCCGACACTGGTCCTGCCCTGCGATTGCATCACCGCCTAGGCTCTTATGCAATAGGTAATCAATAGTCGAACCCGGTCTCATTAAAATGCCGCACAGTTAGTGCGCGTTTGGGCCTAACGCGACAGTTAGCCAGAGGTTGCTGACCAGCGGCGCAAACGAAAGACTTAAGGCACAAACTCGCTGGAAAGCCGCTGGGCATTCCAATTAAGGTTAAGTACTTGGCCAACAAGCAGCTATTGCAGCGCATAAACACTTAATTAAATTTTTCTGCTGCTTTTTATTGACGTCTCTTTTTCTTGGTCAATAAACCTTGGCTTGATTCTCGGCGAAAAGAAAGTGAAATGTGAATATTCGAGGCCGCTTGAGTTTCTCTCAGCCGGAAACCCGTCCGTGACTGTCCAGAATGACTCAGGGCCCTCCAGTCGGAGCCCAGCCGATGCGATCCACTCCCAGAAACCGAAGAGCTTTGCTCACTTACCGCAAATCACGAACGTTTTGCCGCTTTCTCATCTCTGCTCTGCTCTGCGCCGCTCTGCCTTTGACTTTGACCAGGGATCCAATCGAGAGCCAGTGGAGCGTGCCTTGGCACGAGACCGCAAACGAAAATGAAAATAAATATCTGGGAGACCAGCACATAAATTACAATGATATTTCTCGGGCACAGAACTTGGTTATTGTTACACCCCCGCCTCCACGGCTCGAAAAATGTTTCTCTTTCGGCCCGCTTGCGGTTTCCACACTTTCTAATTTGCGACTTTTGACCAACGGCAAGTGTAATTGCTGCTCTCTTTACTTTTGTGTTATTGAAATAGGTTTATTGCCCGTTGTTTGCGAAGACGATGTTTTAATTGCCGTTTTAAGCCAGGCGGCCATGAAAGTAAGAGTTGCGTGCGAGGCTTCCAATTAGAGTTGCGTGCTTTCCTTTGAGCCCGAGCTGAGCTCTTCGATGGAGCATAAAGGCAGATGATAACGAGCCAGGCTCGAATTATGTCATAAAAGACCACAGAGGAGATATCGATGTGACTAATTTGTCCATCACAATTTCCACGGCTAATTTCCCACTTCACCAGAGAGCAGAGCAATCGATGAAATTTCTCTGCCACACATTCCGGCTATTAATTACCATTATCTTAGCCACTAATCGCTGAATCACGTTTAAAGAGACTGCGCCTCCCGCTCTAACAGCTTTCTAAATTTACATGGCCACCATAATTTCCACGGAACTGGGTCGCATTGTGTCACAAACAATCAAAAGTCCATCGGAGCCGTGAGATGGAGATGACCAAGCGATTAATAACCCCACAATCTTCAACATTTCCATGCTGACCCATTCTGGAGAGCCTGTTCTGCGGCCGGCAATTAAATGGAAATCAATGCAATCTCACAGCCATTGGCATTCCGCAGCCTCGTTGGCTTTATTAATTGTAACGGGAACCTGTTGCATGACATCTGAGCAAGAGAACCGCTAGTTAGACCGGTTAACTGGTTGTGTGGCTATACGTGATACCATACCACTGAAGAGATCGCGATGAAAAGAAGACCCAGCCATTCACATCCCATTCGATACCATTCTAATTCCGACTGTGAATGGTTCTCGATGCTAATATCGCTAATCCAGCGAACCGATCGCCGTGAGGAAGTCGTTACTAATTGCCGGTACTTGCCACCTCACCTGTGGCGGCTGCTTTCTATGTTGCCCAACCTGCCACTCGGTTAATTTCCCTGCCGCAAGTGCTCCTCTTCAATCCACTGGGGGAACTATCAGCCGGGGAACAGGTTCGGTTTGACCGACACCTTAATTGGGAGCAGTTAGACTCGTTTCTGGATGTTTCGGAAGCGAATGAAGACGCCTCGCCTTTAATTACACGCCGCTACAACTTTCTTATCTGGTTTCCATGGAAATTGTAACATATTTAATGACTCGGCAATGGGAAAATTTTGAACTGGATGTAAAGCACTTGATATTAAAATGGAGTTATATTACAAATTAGAACTAGATGATTAGATTAAAAGATAGGGAATTAGATTAAAATAAATTATTTTAATAAAAAAAATTAAACTATATTTAAAAACCTAGAAATAATATCTATAAAAAATATTGTGAAATTTATAACATATTTTGGTATTTTAACTCCAAAAAAAATTTTAAAATTATTGACTAGAAAAAAACAAATAATACAACTAGAATTTACATTCATTCACATTTTATTTTATACAAATTACCAAAGTTTGAAATTTTTTACTAAATAAAGTCTAAAACTGCTAGTTTCGTGATTTTAATCATATGTAAAATGCAAACCTAAATCGGGTTAAGCATGTGCCATTCAAATGGGTCAGCCGTGTTTAAGTTCAGGAAACTCCCTCGTGCTCAATTGGGCAATGTGAAAGCGTTGTTATGCGAATGGCTTGGGTTTGGGACCCCTTGATGAATTTCAAACATTTTTAACCGACTTCGGTCTGTTTCAGTAGTCATGTGGAATCAACGGAAAGTGCACGCCTACCTGCTGCTCTCCATAGTGGCCAGCAATTGCCTGCTGATGACCTACGCCTTCCCGCAGCAGGAGGTTTACCAGCGGCAGCACCAGGTGACCCAGTCGCCCGTCTACCGGGGGGAGGAGGGCGTGGCCCGGAAGTTCGCCGTGAAGCCGAACGCCTCGAAGAAGGTGGCCCTGGACGACATCGAGGATGATCTGGAGACCAACCAGATCCAGGAGAGCGTGGGCGGACCCGGCGGATTCACCTGGTCCAACATGCTGTCCACCGTGATGACCATGTTCTTCAACAACGCCGTCAATGCGCCCACGAAGTCCGACGATGTGGATAGCTCCATTGGACTGGGTGGCAGTCCCTGGGCCAATGTCATCTCGATGGGTAAGATTTTTAAAGATTAAATATTTCCCATAAAATATAAACCAAATATTCCCATAACTGATGATCTCTCTCTATTTCTCTACAGGTCTCCGCATCATCAACACCTTGCTGGGCGGTGGAGCCCCTAGCGATGGCATCGATAAGGTCGACAACGGCGGATCTCCCATGCAGGTAATCTACCGATCCATTAGCCCATAACATGGTATACACTCACTGATTGCTTTTGTGCCACTTTTGTTTTGCTTTATCGTAATTTTGCTGTTCGATTGTTACCGTTTCGTTACGTTTTGTTTTATATCTTACGTTTTATATCTTATGTCTTATACTGATACTGATTCTGGGTGCCTGGCTCTTCTTATTCTCTTGATTATGTTTGCTTCCCGCCTACCTCCTCTACCTCTACCTCGCTAATAATCGCACAGGGCATATTGGTGGCTGTGATGTCTGCCGTTTTAGGCTCCAGAGACCCCGACCAAGTCAACTCGATGGCCAAGCAAGCTGGCGAGGTAAAAAATCTTTATTGCTTTCACAACACCGAGAAAAGCACCGGGCAACAAGAATTGGGCATTAAGAAGAAGTTATTTGAAGAGTTTAAGAGCTAATAAAAAATAATCATCAAAATGAAAGAAATCATAAATACTTTCAAATTAAATCTATTTTTTTAGTAACAAGCAACGAATCCTATAAATTTTATCTTAACTTAAAAATTTATAAGATATTTTAATTATATTATTATTAACAACTATAAATCTTCGAGTATATTAATTCCATGATCTAAGGTTTCGGGATCACAAAAATAATTTAATTCTAAATCGAAAAATACCTTTTAAAATACAGTAATAGTTAATAATTGCTTTGTTGGAATTTAACAAATATTTTTTAATTGGTTTTTGATTGATATATGTTAAAGCCAGTATTTAGTAGTTAGTATATGGTATCAGTTGCCTAATTAAATGATTAATGCCCGAATATTGTTGCCCAGTGCTGCGAATGTAAATTGTTCCTGTGCACACCGACAGACACACAACCACAATCACACGCACACACACCGAAACATACACACACCACTCTAGTATTGGCACAGCAAATGCATAACTAATTGACTAATGCTTCCTTTACCCCCTCCACCACCTTCTATGCCCCCCCATCAACACACGCACACGCCACACACTCCACTCCACTGAACAAAACGCTCCCCCTTCCGCATCCACAGTTCATTCAGATCGTGATGAACCTGCTGGACGCCCTGAAGACCTCCTTCTCGCACCGCTCCCTGGCCGCCCGCTCGCTGGGAAAGCGCGACTCGGTGAGCGACGCCGTCGTCGCCGGCATCTCGCTGATGAAGGGTTACGTACGCACGTACCGCAGCTCGGAGGACAAGTGCACGCAGAAGTACATGTGCGACGCCAACACGGAGTGCGTCCGCGAGATCGGCGGCAGCAGCATCTTCTGCCAGCTGGGATCGTAAGTATTGGGGGCCAATGATCCAGAAATTCAAATTTCTCAAAAATATATATTCATTTTAATTTGTAATATTTTTAAACTTTTTAAAAATATTTACTGAATAATTCTATATTTGAAATATTTGAAAATATTAAAAAAAAAATAAATAAAACATAAAATAATTATTTAAAGGGAAAATACAATTTCTATAATACTATCATTACTAATAAACCTTTCATTTTTACAGTTATGCCACCAGCTATGTCCTGGGCCGCAGCAGTGGCAGCAACTTCGAGGAGCTGTATGACGCCGGGCGCAGAGGACGCTCCGGATTCGACTGTCGCCAGATCTATCTGGAGTGCAACGAGGTCTAGACTTCCCAGTGCCCGCGACTGGACTCTCTCTAAACTAATTTAAATTAATTTATGACTTCCACCTAGACGTTAGCTATTTATACTATTTATTTAAAAATTCTGTACTTATGTTCGCCGGCAAATGCGACTGGCTTGTAAGTTGAAAAACAAAACCTTAAAAAATAAATGCATTAAATGACTTGAAAAATCTGTATTAAAAAAATCACTGAAAATCGTTACTAAAACATCTGAATTACGTAAAGAGACGCGGTAACTAACCCAATTAAATTGCAAGAGAATTTTTTATTGCCTTCATTTTAGTTATAATTTTAAACATTTTTTAACGCATTTTTGTAAAAGCTTTGTTTGGCAGCTTTTGATAATTCAAAAAGGTGACTGCTATGAAACTCAAAGCGGACCAGAGCTGAGTGCTATGGTCTAAGCAGTGCAACCGGAAGTGGAGTAAGCAGTGAGTAGCCAAGCAGTTTACATTGCACTGCTTGTATTTACATGTAAAAATAACGTATACGAACTGTTGGCCAAATAAAAATTAATTTTCTTTGAATAAGGCAATAAATAGTTTAAAAATTTATATCATATATTTCAAAAAATATTAAAAAAAAATTTCACAAGGTCAAGTTTTTATATTAAAATGGTCTATTCTAGAAGACGTAAACGCTTTTCTAACAATCGAACTACCAACTTCCGTCTGTCAAAAAAGTTGCCGCCTCTTTGCAGTTGTTTGGATGCAACAGTAGTTGTTGTCTCGGTTCCTATTGCTTATCAACATTCAGCAGCAGAATTTAACTTTCATTCATGAGTGATGGCCACGTGAGTAAATCGTGACACTGAAAATTAAAATTTGAGTACTGAAAAACATAGTAATAGTTATTAATTAAATCCAAAATAATTTGATTTTCCATTTTCAATGTAATACTTAATAATTTCTAAGATTTATGTCTCCATGCTTTTTAGTGCATTGTAAAGTCAGCCAAGACGGGATAAGGCTGCCCCAATTTGAGGGCACGCTTTCAGCTCCGGCTGAAAAGTTTCCGGCAGGCAATTTGGGGAAAACAAACAGGAAAACTTGAGCTGCCAAAGGCAGGGAACTTGTCTTGTCTCGTGCCACTGCGCAGCTGCAGCCGCTCGCAAAGTTTTCGCTATTTTGATAAATGCCTCAGCACAGCTGAAATTTATTGGACAGCCGGCAACGCCGACGCAAAGAAAATTGCAGCATGCAAATGCAATGCGGAATGTGGGGAAAGTTAACTAGAAGACTTCAGACTCGGGACTCGAGACTTGAGACAGCATATCTGCAGTGGGCCTAACCCACATTTAATGGGCGGGGCGCGTGGCAACATTTTGTCCAAGATGAAGGCAATGCTCCTGCAGCAGTGGCAGCGCCTCCAAAGTTATGATTAATTTGTGCGGCCAAGTTTTGCTAGTGCTGCTGTTGCCGCCACCCACCGAAAAAGTTGCTCCATACACCGGACTGTTTGCTGGCACTATCTACAGGAGCAGGAGCAGCAAAAGCTCTGGAGCAGCAGGATGGGGAGCCTGCTGCCTGTAATTAAAGGCGCTTTGGCCCGACTTGCAGCCGGCAACTTGCAACTGGCAACCGGCAACCGACAACCGGCTGCGATGCATCGCTTGAAATTCCATTTAATTACGTTGAGTGTTGAATATCTTTAGTGCGCTAATTAGAACTGTGCGCAAAACTTTCCTCGGACACCGAATGTACTCCCGGGAAAACGGGAGGAAAGCGCAGCGAAGAGCTGCAAGTGAAACAATCGAATTTGGACAACGATCTAATTTGCACCAGAACTTCCGCTCTGGCTGGCCATCGTGGATGCAGCAGCTGCAGCCGGCTGTCTGGAGATGACATTTTTGTCAGACTGCTTAAATTGTTTTACGCAGATTATAATTCACTTCTTGTTTTTCGGGGGGAATTATCCTGGTTGCTAAAATCTTGGAGGGTTTTCGACGAAAGTTTCAATTGCTGCAAATGGCTTATTGTTCGTAATCGGATTCGGGGGAGCTGCAAGAATAATTTGTATATTCTTCTTGAATTCGAAAAAGTGTGGCATCTCATTATGATTTAACAAATCCAAGCATATGTATTAATCTTAATGGGCTATTAAATTAAATCAAATTTGTGTTAAAAACTGTAATTATTCTTTGCCCTAAAGCAATTAAATTTACACTTGATGCGCTTTTAATTGGTTTTCAATGCCATGCAACGATTAATGAAAATCATAACAGTAAATTCCCACAATAATTGTCATGGCATTTGTAAATTCAACCTACGATGAATTTTATTTTCTTTGAAATTAGCTTGGTTCACTTGATTTGGCATTTATTACATTTATTTACATGTAATAATTTTGGCCAAATTATTCAATTTTGGTCAGGAATCGCATTTTATTTCCTATCAAACACTTACGAGAAACGAAAAACATTTTCCTTGATGACCCATGGACAAAGAGTCATGCTGAACTAATAACTTTTTCCAAACATTTAGCCTCTGACATAAGCCAAAGAGTATTTACGGCAAGCACCCCAGGGGAAAACCAAACCGCAAATCAACACACAGGCAAAAGCACACATTGAAACACTGTCTCACCAGCACGTACAGTCAGGTACATAAATGTCCATCAAAGTCACTAGCAATTATTTTGATATTTGCGCCAGCATTTTTTGATTCTATTTCCTTGTTGGTTTTGTCCAAATCAATTTATTCGAATGGCCAAAGTGCGAAAATCTGTTTGATAACCTCAGTTTAAGGCCGAAAGCTGCCGGAAAAATAACTGAGCGACAAGCTGTAAAGTGGCCAGCGGACAAAAAGCATGAAAAATCAGGCATTGAATTTGTTTTGCAAAAATATACTTTTGCCATTGGCGTTGAACCGAAATTGACCTATTGAAAAATTTAATGTTTGCATACAACAATTTCCCGCACAACAGAAATAACAATGACAACAGCGACAATGTCGGGTACAACGGGTACGTGGATGTTCTGCTGATGCTGACAACTACAACGCGCTGCGGGCTGAACATAAAAATACAAAAAATACAAGAAAATACACTGGAAAGCTGGAAAATGAAACCCAAAACAAACCACAGCCAGGACAGCGAGGACAACCGGAGGATCCGCCGGAGGAGGTCGCTCCACGGGAAGCCGCGCGGGCAGTTAAATCGATACACTGAGCGTGTAAGCGAAACAAAACCAATACCAAAGGACGGTGGCACACTGCCGGAATTTGCATTTGGCTTTCACCTTGCCCCGGACCCCCACCCAATCTGAGCCACCACCCACCGGGGGGTGCCCTGCGGCAATGTGTGTGGGGCATGTCAGTGGTTGTCACCATCAGCATCACCATCAGAATCACCAGCGCCGTCAGCGCCGACGATATTGGCTTTTTTTCCGGGGCATCAACGGGGGAATGGGGGCATTTTTCGGGGGGCGTCACTCTGGAAAAATCAGAAGGCGCGCCCTGACATCCAGTAAACGCATTCTATGCCTGCTTTGCCCCCCAAGCAGTCGCGCCCGGAAAACCATTAAACGGAATGAAATTCAACTCACTGCGTTTTTTAGACCATTTCCCACACTCGCTTTTTAATCATGTGGCAGCCCACTGTGGGAGTCGCGTTTTTGTCCATCAATTGACAAGCGATTTTCCGTTCAGTTTCGGACAAGTTGGAATTGCTAAAATTTGCAGAGCATTTTTCAAAAGGGGGAGGGCGAAAAAAACAAAAAACTAAAAGCCAACTGGGAATTCACCCACTTTTATTCGAACTATTTTGCAGGCAACTTTTTGCATTCATTATTGAGACTTTGAGGGCGTGTGAAACATATTGAATTATTAACAGTGAAAAATGTGTGAAATATTTAATTGGAGTGCCAAATTTGGCAGCCGGCCATCTATTCCTGGCATTTCACCGGCTAATTTCAGTTGCTTCCTGTTCGAGGGGGAGGACGGAAAATATCACCGAGCCATTTGGCTACTAACTGCATTCCGTTATGGCCAAAGGGCGGGCATTTTTGGCCAGATAGATAAGCAGAGATGTCTGGGCCACAAAGTCACGGGCTTCTGAGTTTCCATCCGCCATTGATTTGCTTTAAAAAGTAATGTTTTCTCTTGCTACCCTTAAGGGTACTACACATCAAAAACATTAATTAAAAATTATAAAAAATATATATTTTCAAGTTATTTCCAGGAATAAGTATTTTACTGAGCGGTTCAATTTAACTTAAGCCCCAAACAATTACGCTTAGCTGAAAAAGTAAGTGCAGTCTAAGTTTTAATCCGCTCTTAGTTCGCACAGAATCTGGCTTAAAGTTGGCCCGCTCAATTGGCTCGAATCGGTTTACCCGCTCCACATGAGCGGAATTCGATTTGGCCACTTTAATTACGACCGCGTAGGGCATAGAGAAACCTCCACTACCACTTCCACTGCCACTGGCCAGCGGAGCATCCGCCGAGTGGCGATAAGTATTTGGCCAGTGCTATCTGCGCTCCCGAATCGCAACTCCCCTGCGCCGCCGGACAGTTGGAAACTCGGGTAGGGCCATGTTAGTGATATTTTCCGATACAAATACACCAACATATATATATACTATATATATTCGGCTGTTGTATTTCCGATGCCTCTTGCTCCCGACACACAAATTGCTTAAAGTGGAAAATTGCTGGCGCTGCATTTGTTTGGAGCGGGCAAAGGGGAAATGGGAAATGGAAAATGTGTGTGTGTGGTCCCGGCCTCACGATTTTCCTTTTGGGTTGTGCCTGCATTTATCTTTTATTGGTTTCTTCTATCTCTTCCGCTCGCCAAGTGCCGCCTCACATCCTTCCCAATCAAATCAATATGCGATTGATGCGAGCGCTATTATCTTTTTATTATGAGCATTTATTTGCCGTTGGCTGCTCAATTTGCCAGCTAATTTTCATGCTGCTCCGGGGCCAAATTAGTGCGACTCCTCGACTGTGATTAATTGATGGGTCTGCAGCGAGCACTTGTCACCGCAGCGATTTGCCATAATCCATCACGCATCCTGCGTCCCAAGTCCCTTATCCTGATCCTTCGAGAGGAATAGGTTGGGGGGATAACCCTTTTTCGGCCCAGGCCATCAACTGATTTCTTTATCGCCATCGATATAAGCCAGAGATGTTTTATGGCAAACAAATGCCCGGCCTGCCTGACAGCCGGCCTCCTGCATCATCAGCAGTTGCTACAAAGTACGGATCACTCGAATATTTGCTTAAGAATGCCATAAAAAAGGCAAACAGGGATAAGCCGTAAAACCTTGTCTAGAGCGATGGCTACTAAACATTTCGCTCTCGATGACCCCGCACAATAATAAATATGTTCGGGCCATAAAAAAGTTTAGCCAGAGTTCGTTAGGCCGAGCCAGCTCGACTTTTTTAATTGTGCTTTTGGCCAATAATTTTTTATGGCCTTCTAAACGCCGCCCGACGTGCGGAAAATTACAACAATTGTCTGCGCTTTCTCCGCCTGCCAGGCAGCGTCGATAAGTTGGCAAATAAAATGGAAACGCGAACGCGTACCACAAAATTGTAAACAACATATAATTTGATTGTTCGCTCTAAAAGGCAAGGGGAGCATTTTATAATTAAAATTTGTACAGCAATTGCTTTAATTAAAGCCGCAAGGTGAGTGCCAAACTTTACGACCAATACAAATTGAAGCCCCAGTTCGGTGCTCGTATAATTCGAAATAAGTTTCGGGCGGACAAAGTTTTCTTTCAAATTTATGGCGCTCTCTTCAGGGGCAGACTCTAATTAGCAGAAGTCTCAGTCTTGTTTTGGCATCTAAATGATAACTTTAGTTTCAAGGAATGTCAACAAAATCCAAATAATGTTGTAAAGGATGGGGATGATTTTATCTTGAACTACCCACTTACATATATGAGGTGTAATGAAATAAGCAGGATGTAAGCTTAATGGAATTTAAATCCCAAGAAGCTTGCCCTTATAAGAAAAGTTTACTAAGATATTTAATAACTGAAAATCAGCATAATATTATCTTACAAAAGTAAATAAGAGATTTTTGCAGAATTTATTTACGAAAAAATATATATAAAACCAGAAGTTGGACTTGTTAGGGTGTGTTACCTCGGCCTTTGTATCCCCTCGGCAACTTAGCCCCCTCGACATGACGAACGAATTTGCTGCGAAGACAAACTTGTTGTTTGCTCCTCAAGTTGCCGGGTTATCTCCAGTCGAACATCATCATCAGCGGCAGCACATCAGCATCCCAGCAGCGCCGCCATCATCATAATTTGCTGGCTTCGCTTATCGAACTCAAAAAAAGTTAAGAATAATGTACACTTCAACATTTGTGCCATAGTTTGAAAAGAAAAAAAATCTGCAAGAGATTGCGGAAGGCAATGGCTGATGGCAGTGACAGTGAAAGGGGGGTTGTGAAGAGGGGAAATGGGACAAAGACTGGGCCGAAAATAGCAGACATAACTCGGTAAAAGAATTTCCTTCTTGGTGAAATTTGCAGCTTCTTTGTTTGCCCTTGGCTGAGTTGCACAACTCGGGTTGGCCGAGTGTGTGTGTGTGAATGTGCGGTAATGCAAATGAAATGAGCTTTTGCTGGGTGGCGGATAATCATTAAAATCCTCCGCATTTCAGGCCCCCAAATTGCACTGGCTGCTGCTGGCCACTCGGACTGCGAAATGTGCAAATATTTATAACTGCAAACTGCGCGCAAATTCATCAGCCCTAATAGCCTGCCAGTTGGGGAAACAATGTGCGGTTGCCAGGCGTCGATAGTGAACCCATTCGGAATCCTCTCTGGTCCTCGAATGGGAAGCCCCAGTCTGCAATCCCCAATCCCCCACTTTTCGTATCAGAACTCCCTGCTTGCCAGGCCATCCCATCATCGATGCTGCTCAATGCAAATGTTGTTGATAATGATTTGCATTTACGCGCATTACAGCGAACCCATTTCAGAAATGGCATAGTGGGTGCGGGTAGAACACTCGAAAAAAATGAAAGAATAAAACAACAGCTAAATTAAAAAAAAATATGATGTATACAGAAGATTATGATACGAAGCTTAGCATTTTCCAGATCAAATAATATACTTATTTTAACTGAGAGAAAAATGTCGCAAAAATTACAAAATTATTACATTATTTTATTACAGCTATAGGTCCCATAAATAAAATATGAGTGTATCACCGGTTTCAGCACGCTAATGCGAAATGATTTGAATTCTTCGGACAGAAATTTCTTGCGCAAACGCCATTTATCTTCCTCAAATTGAACCGTTCCAGAGATACGTGTCCGATAAGACTTCTTTCACGTCTATCAGAGGCCGAAATTCGGAAAAAATGGGGATTACCCCCAAAACATAATGGCGTGGAGTGAGGAAGCGGAACCATACTTTTGTGATAATTTGTTGACTCCGTCAATTGCCTCGCTGTTCGGCTGGTTCAATACAATTATCTGAAGATTTCTACTGATTTATTTGCTCGGGACTTATTTACTTTTTGGACAGGATTTCGGTGCTTGGGCTGTATGCCTTCGCTTTGGCTTGTTTACTGTTTACAGAAATGCGAAACCGCAAACACAACTACCAAGCTCGGTTCAAATAGCCAACTTAAGACAACAAAAAATACTTCCGAAACCTAAGTGCTTCAAGAATAAGAAGAAACTGTAGAAAAAAATGTGTTAAAACCCCGAGCAAAGAGAGAGGAACCAAATTTGAGCTGATGGAGCGAAGTGCAAGGTAGAGCAGAGGGCCAACTTTGGACATCAAAGGATCATAAAACGCAGTCGCTCCTCGCCCCTCGAAGGGAGGGCGGTACTAAAAGGGGTCCTGTCTCGCAGCTAACCCAATTATCGGGTCTTGGGTCGCCACCAGACGCAGCAAAATTTGTTACACGACAAAATGGTCAAGTCTGGGCCAGATGTCATTGGGTGCACTCGCCTCTGTTTCTCATGTAGTCCTTTGGTCATTATGGGAAAAAACTGAGAAAATTAAGAAGTTCCAGGAAAAAACAGAATGGTAAAACACGAAAGAAGTGAAAATGTTATAGCAGGAGAGGTCAAACTGGCTTGAAGTATTCTAAAAGAAATCTTTTCCATGTCTTAGGGGTTTTACATCTTGTTTTTCAAGGCAAAAAGCTATCTTAAAGTGGTAACATTACCCTATCCTGGGGTATGAGAAAGTTAGGATCATAAACTGTAGATAGTTTAAAAATATTTGAGGAATAGATTAACATATGTATTAGTTTCTTTTAGTTTTAGTGGTAGTAAATAATAAAATATAAAATATTAAAAAAAACTATTTTCGAAATGAATACCAAAATACTATTTAAAATAGTTCCCCATTTATTTTCAAGGCTTTTAGTAAATATTTTACCAGAATGGTGGTAAACTCCCAACTCTTTCAACTTGCTTGGCTTGAATCTGGGGCAAATTTGTAACTTTTCGTTGGCAGAGTATCATATTCTACCCGCTGCCTTTTTGACGGCAATCAAGTTGTCCTGCTGCGAAGTGTGGGACGAGTTCAGTAATTTGATTGCCATCCGCAGGCCGGCTCAAGTGAAAATTCAAATAGAATGCCTTTGGAAATCCAAGCGAAGACTGGCCATGTTTTATCGGATATTGAATATATTTAGCAGAGAGAAAGAAATGTATAAATGCTGGATGAAACTGTCACTTGAAAGTGCTCACTTTACTTTCACTTTTACTCTGCCTTCTTTTCTTTCCATGGCTTATCTTAAAGTTTTATTTTTGGTCTCCCTTGTTGTTCTTCGGCTCTTATTTTGCCGGGCGAGCAAGGACATTTCCAACTGGCTTCATCTTGTTTGACTTTTCCTGCCTTGACGCGAGCCCTGCTGAGTTGTTGGACTTAAGCCAGCGGGGGCTGGCCCCTCCCCCCTTTTTTCCCTCTTTCCCTGTTTTCCCTCTTTTCCCGGCTGTCGTCGGGCGAGTCAGTCATCAGCATCAGCAACATAGTGAAAAATATTTACTGCCTTTCGTCGGATCTCCATCGCGCCCCGGCTCCCGGGCTTTGTGTTTCTTGAAAATTGCTTCGCTTACGTCCATCGCACTCGCTCGAAGGAAATTCTCCTACTTGACAGGACAACGACAAATTTTACGTGTTGTTTCTTATTTTTACCCCATACTTTTTGTTTGTTTTTTGCCCCTTGCCCATGTTTTTTATACAGCCGTGCCGTGCTCTCTGGGAAAACGGAGATGTGATTTCCGCTGCAATAAAATAGACTGGCTACCTTAAAGGCTTTATGACCCTTGGAATTCGCCAGTTTATGGCTTGTGTTATTTTTATGCACTCTACTTGGCTTTCTCCCTTCTCGGCCAGGCCATAAGTGTTGGCTCATCTTTGTTTGCCTTTCGTCACTTTGATGTCGCAAACAAGGTCGCCGGCAGTTGGGAGTCGGAGCCAAATTACCATAAAATATTAAATTATTTATGCATATCCCCATTGAGGAAATTCGTTTGCTGGTCGCCGCTCTTTTTATCGTCCACGTCAACGGAGGGTCAGCAGTGAAGATATTCGTGAAAAATGGGTTATGCTTGGAGTTACTTAGGGTTATTTTGGCTTCAAGTTGTCAAATACTTAAGTTCCGAAAATACCAACGTAATGTGTAAGAAAATTTCAGCTATTTTGGGTTTCATATTTAAATATGAAAAGAAATTAAATTAAAAGCAACCTTTTCCTTACAGTCTGGACTTCCAAGAGATAACAATAAATCCTGTTTAAAATCTTATTTTTGCCAGCCATCACGAATATTTAAAGACTACTTTTTAAACACGAATCCTTAAACTTAATTCGCTTAGCAGCAGCGAATAACTCATTGAATGCATTTGCGCATTTAGCATGAAATGCAGATTTATAGCACTGAAATATATTTAAATTAAACTTTTTCCAATTTTAATCAATGGCTCGCCAGAGAATACTAATACGGCCAATCAATTAGTTAGGCCCGATAATACTCATAAATGATTTACCATTCTGATGAACCGAAAACCGAGCGCACAGAAAGAACACAGATTTAAATAAAGTTTCACATGATTTATTGAATGCCTGTTATTTATGATGGATTTTTATGATTCGGTTTTATTTTATTCATTTAATCATATCTCTCTCTCTGGCAATAATCTAATTATTGATTCGATTTCACAACTTGAAATGGGGTCTGCTTAAATTGAATTGTACATTAGATTGAATTCAGTATGGCATGGGGGATAATGTGAGACACGCAGACATGAGAGTTATGGTAACGTTTTAACCTAATTACAGAGTCGTCAATCCTGCTTCGACGGGGTTTCTGCTCCTCCTCCAGCTCCTGCTGCTTCCTTCGCTATTTACAAGGCCGCCTTTAATTAATCTCTAACCTAAATTACGTAATACGTAACTGCAGATGGCGCAAAAGCTTACAAATAATTGGAAGTCGGACGCCACGACCAGGCGTTCAATAGGCAAGTCACGTCTGGCGAGCTACTGCTGGTCGTGTGTGCATCGCTCCCTGCATCGCCCAGAGCAGTCCAAGGATTCCCAGGAGTCCCAGCATCGGGCGGTACGTGCTCCTTCCGCCCATCGTCGCCGTGGCCGCCGTTGACATGATGGCCGATGCGGAATATTCACCTGTTGGCCATCGCAATTCGTCGACGGTGGCGACAGTTGCGATTAATATGAATCATTCATTTTGCCGCACACACATTCAGGTAGATGGGATAGTCAGGATAGTCAGGATATTTAAGATAGAATGGGACTCGGTCCCCGGGGCTGTTAACTTACCGCTTAGCACGTGCAGGTCCACGGATACGGAGACGCTGTTCGACGGCTGGCACGTATAATTGCCGGAATCCTCTTTCCGCACGAGCGGTATAATTAATGAGCCGATCTGCAATAAATGTTGATGTTCAGTGCCGGCACTCAACTAGCCAATTAACCGGCGACAAGCGGCCACTCGTAAACACCCAACTAACCGTGTTCTGATTATCGCCCACGGTTCCGAAGATGTTCCGATCCAGCTGCGTGTACCAGCCGGTTCGCTCATCGCTCTCGCTTATCTTCTTCTGGCCCCGGAACCAGATGATGTACTTGGGCGGATCCAGGGTTCCCCGGACGATGCAGTGCAGCGCCACCTTGCTGCCCGCCTTCACGAAGCGGCTCTGATCGCCAATCAGCTCAGTCTTGGGCTCTGCAGAGAGTCATTAAAATAATTCAAGTTATGGGAGGTGAATCTTTAAATTAAATTATCACTTATAAACTATTTAAGTGGCCAAAAAGTATATATTGTTTTGTCAAGGGATTAAAAATCATGTAATTTTGTATAAATTAAAAATGTATAAATTATTTTTGAATTATTAACTAGTAAATTTTTCTAAATTCTAAATTATTAATTAATTTATTTTTTAAAAATAATTAATTAATTTATTTATTTATAAATGATTAATTTAATTATTTATTTAGACAAATTAAACATTTTAATATATTTATTTAATTTTATTGTATTCATAATATTCATAAACACTCACTGACTATCTGCAGGTGCACCTTGGCACTCAGCTTGGGCTCCGTGGCCATCTGACACTCGTACCACCCGGCATCGCCTGGCTCCACGTACTTGATCTGCAGCGACCAGGTGTAATCGTGATCCTCCTGGAATATCGACTGGAACCGCTCATCCGCTATAAAGGTCGTCTCATCCACGCTAATAATGTGATTATCGCGCATGCGCACCCACGAAACGGGCTTATCCGACAGTCGATGTATCTGAAAAATCAATTAATTCATTCAATAAATAAATCTAAGTTGAGAAATTTATTTACATATAATATTCATTACCCATACAACAGATTTATTCACTTTAAGCCCTTAAAGAAAATCCCCTTCTATACGGTTTCTTCTCCAAAATCACTCAACCATTTAAACATCAAAGCTCAAGGCAACCAGCATTTACATAACTATTATTATGTTAATCTTTGCCAATCTGCCGCTAATGAGCTTTCACATTACACAGATTGCATTCGATGTTGACTAATCCATACATGAATAATTACCCCGGCCCGACAAACTAATCCGGCCACGTTTGCCTGTCGTTTCGGTGTTAAGTTGCAAAAAGGAAGGCAAAAGCAAAAAATCGGATGGCTCAAACGAGTGAATGGACGTTAAATCTGAGATCCAAGTGAATGTCTGAGGTCCGGAAATAGAAATGAGGTCGCATCTGAAGGCGGAATCTAGGATGAGGGGATGAGGTTGCGCATCTTTGTGCTAAAATATTCTCACAGTTGGCGCTTTGCTGTGGCCCTGCTTCCGTAGCATGCTTTGCTGCTGTTTTAGTCCTGTTCGCTCTGCTCTCGCTTGCGGTCCGGCCCAGATCAGCATAATTTCATTTGCATATCAACAATTCATTCTGTTTACGTTTATTTTTTATGACGCAAACAAGCGGCCTGGCTCGGGCTTCTATTTGCCGTTTACAATTCCGCACAATTTATAAATATATATATATATATTTATTTTTTGCTCGCCTCTTTTCAGGACTAGGTCTTTGTTAAAGTCCATTCAGCAGATATCACCCTACGTATACCTAGATATATTTCGGGAGAAAGAAACACCTACGAACGCATGTAAATTTGATGTCTGTTGTAGCCGTATGCAAAGTACACTGTGCAATATGTATGCATGCAAATAAGTGTTTCGCTTCTCCCCAACCAGATGTATCTGTATCTGTATCTACTGCTGTTTCTCCATTTGTATCTGTGTCTGCGCCCGAGGATGTGTGAAGGCGTGTCTGTGTGCAATATGTAAATGCTAGTTTTATCTCCGGTCCGTTGAAATTAAAAAGGAATTCGGAAGCAGAGGGAGGGACACCGAGTCAGTCTGTCTGTCGCTCGCCTGTCTTCGCTCGGCTCAAGTTTCGAGGAATCCGTAAGTGAGTCAGGGTCGTTTGCCTTGAGTGGTTAAAGTTAAAGCCAAAGTCCTAATGCTGCCAGCTAAATCCTTGGTGACGTGTGTGGCCTTAAGGTCTGGCTAATCCGTTAAAGTTGCCCAGAGGAATTTACATTTTTGGATAACCTCATTTTTTGGATGCCGAATAAAGCTCTGCAAAAGGGTAAATTACTTTGTGGAATGTAATTGGCAGAGATTATGTCTTCCTTTGGCTCGGATTAAAAAATACTTTGTGTAAGCAAGCGTAATAGGTCCTTTTTATATATATACATATATGCTTGGTTAGGATATAGTCCTTTCTGTCCATAAATATTTAAATTAAATTACTTCTTAGCCTAACAGGGAAAATTTCTTTAAAAATTATATCTTACTTTCTCAAAAGCACTATTGATCTATGTGGGATTTTACTTTTTTACAGCTCCCCTAATTGGATAATCCTTTAAGCAGCTTAACATGTTGACAGCTATTTATGACACGTGACATTTAATTCAAATATAATATTCGCAATTAAACGTAATCTCGTATTAAAACCCTTTTCCTGAGCGAACCTTTAAGGCTTAACCGACTTATGTCACAATTGGTGGCGCGACCTACAGGCAAACTCACCCAGCGGATTTGCCTACAAACAACAAAGAACTACACCGAAAAGAAAATTGTTACAAGTACAATTGTAACTATTAATATTGTGGATTTTTATCTTGCAAATAATATATACATCGCATACGAAAATGTATTCAAAATGTTTTATATTTTACGGAAATATTTTAAAGCATTCCAATTCTTAAGAAAAACGATTATGTAACCCATCATTAAGTTATTTCTATTTAAAAATGTGTATTAAATTCATCTTACAGTTCATAAATACACAAATAAATACATTTTTCATACAAAGATTCTTGCTTCACTTTCCTTTAGTTCAAAGTTCGATTTTCGTAGCATACTTATGTGGGCTCGCCACTCTTCGAGTGTACTCCTCACTCCGCTCGACTCACCTGACACGGCATGTAGGCGTGGTTTCCCATCTGGGCGGTGATGTTTAGCACGGGCATTGTCATGTTACGTCCTGCCCCCGCAGCACCCCCTTCCCGGTGGGCGGCCAGGTAGGAGTGCTGCTCATTAAAGGTTTGCCGGCGCTGCTCCTCCGGCGACATTGTCACCGCTTCGGAGGATGTTTTGGCGGCCTGCTCCTCCGCCCGCGCTGCCTCCGCCGCCAACTTGGCCGCCGCGGCCGCATCGGCAGCGGCTCGGTAGGCGGGCAAATCCGCCGCCGCAAAAACGGGAAATGGCGGCAGGAAGGTCGGGATGGAGAAGCCCTTGGTCAATGAGTCGGCGACACCCGGATGCACAGCGTTCGCCATCTTGTTACCTCGCTCAATGGAGTTGTGCACATCCGTTTCCGTTGATGCTGGATAAATTGTTGATATGAGCATCTCAGCCGCGGTCTCTGTTGCTGTTGCTGCTGTTGCTGTTGCTTCTGTTTGCCCCACTGCGGCCTGAGTAGTTAGCCCAATTTGTGCTGACTGGCTGGTTGCTATCGTTTCGCCTGCCACATCTGCTGCTGACGTGCCCCGGGCCGTGGCAATGGTAGTGGCCCACGAGCTGCTGGGTGCCTCTGTTGCTGCCGTTTCTGGATTTTCTACTGCTGCTGCTGCCGCTGCGGTTGCCTTTTTTGCTGTCGTCAAGTTGCTGGCTGTCGTAATTAGATCGTTTTGTGTTGTCATTGGCCTATCTGGCAAAGTGGATCTTGTGGCGGCCGTCCCAAGCTGTCCCTCAGCAGCTTTCAGTCCCCGTGTCAGAGCCACTGGATCTGGATACGCTGCTCCCTCCGGACTGCTGCAGGTGACTACTTCTGTGGAAGAGCCAAAATAAAGCAGAGTACGTTTGTTTAGAACATGTTTGGGGCATACAAACTAATTAGAGGGGTTTTGTAGTTGAAGTTGGTAGTAAATTATTGTATTAGACAGCCTGATGTATAAAATATAAGAATTCAGGAAAAAGAACCATCAGTTGCAGGTGAAATTCAAGCATACACTTATTTGTAAATATTGCACTTTAAAATGAACAAATTTCCTTGAATTTTTATATTTTAATAAAATGTAGAAGGTACAAAAATTGTAATTCTCTTCATGGATTTTCTTGGTTTAACACGCCTGCACACTTTCAACTGAAATTAAAATATAATCATCAAGAACATGAATATTCTCGGTCGACAGACAGAAAGTCCTAAATAAATAAATTTAATAAATGTTTGTGCCGCACATCAAAGCGCCGGGAAATTGAGAAAAATTATTGCAATCGGCTTATGCAAGGTGAATGAATTAAAATTCCGCCAAAACAAATGGGACTCGGAAAACGAGTGTGGGGCTGTCACACACACACAGACTCTCACACACACTCGCAGAGGCACATGTATTTCGTTTCAGTTAATTTTCAATTACGCTTTTATGCTAATTAAAATCATAAAAATTTGCCGCTTAATGTCACCGCCCGTGGTGGCTTTCATTTCATTTTGTTCTCTGTTTCCTTTTCACTTTCCACTTTTTTTCCCACACTTTTTCCTGCTAAAAGTTGTTTGTTTTTGTAGCTTTGGCTGCCTTTTCCTTTCACCAGTGCCGGTCTCTGTTTCCCTTTTAAACTTTTCCTTTTTATGTTTTCGACTTTGTGCCCTAGAGGAAAATTAAGCATAAAAAATAAATGGTAACTTTAGCTTTAACCATAATCATTTCACAAACACGCGCCACTAAAGTCCTTGGCTGAAGTAAATCAAATCCACACACCTGAAACTGCGCTAGTTAATCAAATGAAATGCAACCGGGCTAATAAAATTGCATGTTTATTTATTGTTTGCAGTGACCTGATTCATTTTTATCCCATATGTGCGATGTTGCTGCAAAAATATTTACACAACTGATGGCCAAACTAAATTCCAATTTTGGTTGTGCCAGTGATGTACAGACCCATCAATTGGGAAGAAACTTTATTAAAAGATTACAAAGCTAATAACTTGAGGCAATAAATTTGTAAAAAAAAGTAAGAGAGAGAACATCTTTTCGACTAGGAAAAGGCAACACCATTGATTAGCTCAACACACCCACTCATAAAAAGTTATTTTGAGCAACTTTCTGCCCCAACACTCTGCCAAGGACACGTTGCCCCAGGACACTCATCCACTAAACGGAGGGGCGGGCGGGCAGTGGGGAGAAGTATGAACTTGGCAGTCCAAGTCATTGAAAAGAAAAGTTTTTAGCCAACCACAGAAACAGTGAACAAGAAAATGAACATGTCCATCTGCTGTGGAAACAGTTTTATTTCAATATTTCTGCTGCTCCAGGTTTTCACTTTCATAACATTGTTTAAATGAAAAACTTCACTTGCTTGCCAAAAAATGTTTCAATTAGATATCCACTGGTAAGTTACTTCACACAATCACCCATTTCACAGTTTCCATTACTCTTCCTGCCAAATCCTATAAAATCAAGAATATTCGTGAGCGGAAAACCAACTCATTTGCGGTTAACTTCCCACCAATGGCTGCCAGTTCAATGGCCAGCACTGTTTTCCAGGGCCAAGATATCAGTGGGCTGATAACACGGAATTTGCATTTTTAAATTATTTCATTTCACGTGCTTGTCAGAGCCTTGATTTAGGTAGAGCAAGAAATTTCAGCCGCTCTCGTTACCTTTCAGCTGCCCAGAAATTCTACGTGTCTGGTTGCACACCCAAAAAAAAAGAAGAAAGCCACTAGGAAAAAAGCCAAGGGAAAAGTGAAAAAAGAAGAGAATCCACAGGGCAACCGCATAAATTTCCCCCACGAAATCATTTCGAACGAATGCGTGTGATTCGGTTGTGTTGATAAGGTCCACCCCAGGCCCATTTCGCAGCCCACCGAAAAAGGTTGCAAGCGAATTTTTGTTAAAATGCAAATTGAAAATCTCACTCTCAGGAAAATAGTAAATTTAAAATCCACTTCGGTCGGCATTCGGTTTGTTTGGCGTGTCAAGATGGGCGATCCCAAAAGGGGGTGGCCGTAAGTAAACCAGGAACGGGTTGCTCAAGGCAGAGTTTGCATTTTCAATTAAAACCGATTTAGCCGGCAATCAAATCGGTTTTGATTTCCCTCAAAGGAATTTGCTTAGTCAAACAAAAAAGGGGGGAAATTTATTTTTGTGGTGCATTGGCCATTTGTAATTCCTTGCGTTGCGAATGGTAAGGAAAATGCAATGGGTACCCTCTCGTTTTGGGCCCAAAAACTATTCCCCCAAAGCCGATTAATTTACTGGGCTTTTGCCGTGTCCTCGCTTTGTTTGGCTTACCAAAGGGGCAAAAAAAAAACTCCAAGCCAGAAGTGTGATCTAGCCATTTAGAGCACTTCACGACAGTCGGCCACACACACGAGGCAGAAAGAGCGAAACGTGCAATAACACTCAAATTGTTTTCTTGTTTTCCCCAACCAGAATTGCCCGTTTCCATGGATAGTGGCCCAAATCCGTGCCCCCCTCAAATCCCTCAACCGTTTGCGGGCCCCAGCGGGACTTGGAGTTCATATTTTAAGCCGGCTCGAGTTGAAACGCCGCCGGAATAGTAATGCCCACAAATTAGCCTGGCGGCTGACGCAAAAATTACCGAAACTGGCATTCACTCGACCGGTGGCAGACAGAAAAGCACACACGTTCAACATGGCCGACACTTATGTAAATTCTGGAATTGGTTTAGGCCACTACAAAATGAACAGCCACATTAGGCCAAAGCTCATCAGCACCGCCAATGTCATCAGAAGTGGCGGCAGTCAGACAATGGGTTGCAGGTACAGGGGTATAAATAGTGAACAGGGAGTATCTAAAATACCAAAAAAACTTGTAGAAAACAATGTAATATTCTTGTAGAAAATCTTAAAAGAATTCCAAATAGCTTATAAAACAAGAGAGTGGGGTATCATCGAGTGACTCGACTTTCAAATACCAGTTACTCAGCTAAAGCAAGCATTCGCATACAAAGCAAAGCAAGCAGTCGCTTGAAAGTGGCTCCATCTGCCGGACAATTCATTATTTGCTCATTACTTTTTAATGAGTGGTCCGATTTCAAAATTTCCTCTACATTTTAGTAGGAATTACTAAAGCAAACAAAACTGCATTTGAAAAATCTGTAAAGATTTGGGCACTAAAATGTATTTGATGTCTTTTAAGGCGTGAAACAAACTTGCGCTGCGTTGGAACCCCAAGAATTAGTGTGGTGAGTCTCAACATTCCAGCTTTTTTAGTTTTCGAGATGTCAGAGTTCATACAGACAGACAGGTGGATATCGCCCAAGAATACTATATACTCAATTTTTACTTAATTTTTCTTGATCAAAAACCAAATCCTATAGTTAACTACCTGCATACTAATGTCATGAAATAATTAAAAGAATAGTGTTTATTTCGTAAACCCATGCCATAGCCCAAGGCAGCTTAATATATGCGTACATGCGTAGGTTTTCCCACAAAAGCTATTCCAAAAACTATTCCATTTTAATGCCCTCAAAAGTGGCTAAGCCCTCCCATTGTGCAGCTGCCTGCCCTGTGCCATATGCCATGTTTCACTTTGTTTGCTGCAGCCCTGACTGGCCAATGACGCAGTCACCTGGAGGATGACAGGATGGGAGTATGGGAATGTGGAGATGAAGGACGGGACTTTGGTCCAGACTGGCCCATATGGTGTACTCGTCCTGGCACTTTGACCCCTTAGTTAATATTTCATGGATTTTGCCTTTTATGGCGCAGGATAAACGGAAAGAT
The DNA here is from genome assembly GCA_037075245.1 of Drosophila mimetica. Lineage (NCBI taxonomy): Eukaryota > Metazoa > Arthropoda > Insecta > Diptera > Drosophilidae > Drosophila > Drosophila mimetica. The sequence goes on from JBAMCH010000023.1 coordinate 14,509,409, forward strand.
GGGAAGAGATAAAGGGAGGACATGAAAAAAGATTGGATTTAGTTGGTAGCAAGATTTTTTTTGCCTTCGGTATCGATTAACTGGCGAAGGGAAAAACTGAAATTTAATTAGCCTCAAAATATTTCTTGTGCAAAAAAAATGCTTGAAATATGTTTGCAGTACTTCATGGTCCAGCGAATACCTAATTGCAAATTGTTTTTTATCAGCCAACGTTTTTGTGTAAATATTAGTTTGGCAAACATTTAACTTCAAATAGAAGAGCAGGAAAAAATATTTAAATTAAAATTAAATTCGGTTCGTGCCCTTAGAAAATGATTTTTAATTAATTATTTTTCGTTTTGTTTATATATTTGCAACGATTACAATATTTAGATAAGATCCACCTATGATTTTAATGAAGCTCCGATGTTAAAATTCAAGGCTTTTTCAACTTCAGCCTCTCGCCAAAGGTCAAGAGGTCTTAATCTGCGCAATCTTCGTGGCACGTGCATCATTAGCGTGGCATCAGGACACTCAGGATGCTTCATTTTTCATGTAATTATAAAAAATATGCGTGGGCCAACGAGCCAAAAAAAAACCACGCAGTAATTACATGTCCAATAAAAAGTCATGGTTGTTTGGAAGGACAAAATGGCGGCGACGCCACAGAGGCCGTAATTAAAACGCCGAGCGCTTGTGGCCAAAGGAAGACGACGAGCCACTTGACTCGTGGTCATCTGAAGCCCATCCGCACCTGTAACGGCATCCAAATCCGGCCCGCATCCGCCAGCGCACTGGTGCTTACGAGGATTGGAGCGGCGGAGCAACCGACACACATTCTCGCATAAACCAGAAAACTTTTCACCGGGGAGCACTTTGGATTATAGCCGCCTCGAGTGCACATAAAACACGAGCCCGAGGACTCAGATTGCTGCATCTATCTAACTCATGAGTAACTTCGGAGGGGGGAGTGTGAGGTGGTTGGTGGCCTGATAGTTGTGTCGCCGGATTTGTGTTGCTCCAGCTGCGGGCTGGCAAATCTTAATGAGTCCCCTTTGGGGGCCGCCAAGCAATTAAAGTTCAAATGAGCCAAATTACAAGCTGCGAGTGACATCAAATGGCGGCCCTTTGGGAATGTATTTGTGCAGAAAGCAACTTTCAGGGGTTAGAAATTGGAAAAATCAGAAGAACCAACTCAAAGAAGTTGTAAGTAAAAGTATGTCGAATTAGATATTTTACCCTTTCATAAAGAAAGTGAATGAGAATATCACAGCACCAAGTTTAAAAGAGTGAAGTATTAAATAAGAGTTTCTATTAAAAAAAATGACATTTCACATTCACTTTGTCGGGGAGTTCTCCTAAAACATATATATATTGGGACATAAAAAGAATACGTCGCCTCAGCAAGGCCATTAACAACTTTACTTTGGCGCAGGGCTGGCGAACACGCAACGTGCAACATACAGCGCACAACAGTGCGTATACGCAACACTGGGCAATGCTCCAATTTCAATTTACTGCGAAACTGAAACTGAAATGAACCTCAAAGGGGAGACAACGAGTGCTGCTGCTGCTGCTTTCTTTGCTGTTTTACTTTTGCCCCCGTTTGCTGGGAACACGTAGACCGAGGAACACGATGCCATAAAAATAAATTGAGCCAGGGCAGAACACAGTCACCGAGAAAAGTGGGTGTGCCGACAAAGAGCCAAGTGGGCATGGAGCGCAGAGTCTGGGCCATATTGAATACCCCCGGAGCTGCGTTCATCCGTCGGTTGTATAATTTTCACAGTGACACCCAACATATGTTTCAGTTTTGAATGAATCCTCGGATAATGGCGGTGGAGAGCAATTTCACACTAAACACAAACATTTCCATTTCCCTCCCGCACGAAAGCCACTCAAATAGCAGAATGCCATTGAATATCATCGCAGCCCACACTCATGCAAATGTATCTTTAATGCGTAGACAGCGTTTCTGTTTGCCAACTCACATGAATACTCGCACACACACTCACACACAACCGCCTCGATAAGATTCCCAGTTGTGTGTGCGAGAGCTATTTATTTATTTATTTATTTATTTATTTGGCAAGCATTCGCATTCGGTAATTGTTTATTGATCGATTTGATAAATGCCACTTTAAATACAATTTTCGACCCCTTGTTTGGTTTTTTACTCAAATATTTATGGGAACGCCAAGCACTTGTGATCAAATGTCATCGCAATGTGCATAAACATAAATAATTTATGACACAAAAGGTTCAGCTTGATGAAGATGAACCATTGGGGGCGGGGATGTTAAGTGAGCTGTGGTCGATGGGCAAAAACCTTTGGGAAATTAAAAGCCAAAAAAGTCGGAAATCTGAGTTTAGATGAATTTCAAATGGATGAAGGATAGCTTTGCCTTTCGATTTTATAAATAAACTTAAATTTGGGGAGTGGGTTAACTGAAGCCTTTAGGTTGAATAACAATGGTTTCTAAATAAAAGTGTAGAAATCTGAATTTAAAGTAGCCTTAAGTGACCCATTTTATAAATTTTCCTTTTCGAAATACATTAAGAATTTAAAGAGAATTTTTAAGGGTATATAAATAGCAAACAGGAGTGTTATTTACATTGGCTTCACTTGAGATATGCCTTTTTCGGTTTCTACTTTTTTCTACTATAAATCAAGGGAAATAATTATGCGAAATCTCAGCATCATACAAATATAAGACTCCTTCCTTATCTAGTTGATTTTTATGGCTTTGTTGGAAAATATTTAGCCAGCCCAAGTTTTCCCGAGGAAGAAGAGGAAGTGGGCGGCGGCAGCTATAAATAAGTGGGCAAGCGTTGACCAGAAATACAATAATTTTTCAAAGGGCCTCCTGCCAGCACATGGTATTCCCCTTTCTGAGGACCTCCTGCAGCGATTCATAAATTACCACAGAGGCTTCTTCCTTGCTTTGTATTTTCTTCACCATTTTTTTTTTTTTGGTCTTTTGGTGGTTTGTCTTGTTCTTTTCACACTTCGGCAAGGAATGAAGACAAGGCTCGTTGACTGCCGCTGCACTTTGTCATTTGTGGGTCATTTCTCGCCACGTCTTTGTTGCGCACCCCCTAAAACCCCCTTAACCTCTTCCCATTGCCATTCTCCGAGCAATTAAATGGCCCATACACACACACTTGTTGTTGTCTTTGATTGCCCAAAGCGTCGACGCAGCTGCAGATTCAGCTGCCTCTGACCCCAGAACCTCTGAATAATTTAAGCTCACATTTTGCGAGCCAAAAGCGCATCAAGGCCATTCGGCTTACATTGTGGACGTGATTGTGTGTATGTGAACAGGAAATTGTTAGTTGCATGGCGAATGAGAAACAGTGGGCCAAGTTGCGAACCGAAAGTTACTCATCCGCAGCGTGGGATTCAGTTGTAGGAAATTTAAAGAGAGAAAGAAGGTAAGTAAAACAAAAAAGTAGAAATACATTTAAGTTAGTAATTTTAAAAAGGGTCTTTAAAACAAGGTAAACTTCTAGTGAAAATAAATTCTCAATTTATTCTGTAACAAATTTGCATACCCACCACAGAAACTATTAAATTCGGGCGTACAAGAATTCGCCAACTATTATTTGTCAGGAATGTTACACAAATCACATTGGGGGCCGGCATTATGCAGGACAATTAAAATTCCGAGTAAGACATTCCAACCGAATGGCACCGTAGCATACGCGAATTTTGCCGGCATCTAATAAACCCGTGTGGTACAAATTATTCCACCGTTGGACAATTTGTTGACCTGCGGCCCTGTCATGTGCCCGCCCCAACTTTGTGTTACAATATTTTCCGTCATCACAGGACCTGCCGAGGCTGAGGTCAACTGACAATGTGTGTGCGGCACACACTCACAGGCCGCCTAAGGGATCCTGATGTTGTTGTTTTGGTCTCTCCGCAAACCCATTTATAATTTATGAAGGTAAGCAAACACTTTTGGCCCTCACAGCGACGACCGCACAAACGACACGGCACGACAGGACAGAAGGACACGACTTGACGACCCCAGAGCAAGGCCTTAAAGGATTTCGGCCATTTTAGCCAGGTGTAACAAGACGGTTGGGGAGGGAAAGGTCAGGCCAAGTCAACCTGTAGGCCGCCTGGATTAGGGGATTCCGGGGGCCCAGCAACTTTGCCGGCACATTCCCGAAATTAGCAGCATGAAGGCAAACAAAAAACAATTGCATAAATCCCCAGAAATTTTTGGAAAAATTCGGAATGAGGTTTTTGGGAGAACAAAAGCCGGCCAGCAGCAAAGACAAACTTCGGCCGCATTATATTTTCGAAGTTTGAGTTGGCTTGCATCTGCTTTGTTGGCCCATTCTGCATTTTGGCATAACGAGTTGCACTCAAACTTTTTGAAAGCGCATTTTGTTAAGAGTTGTAATGAAGGGGGCAAAGGAAGGACCAACAGAGTGGGGAAAGCGTGTAAGGGATTTAGCAAGGGTCCGCTCCACGCTACCGAAAATGTGTTTATTAAACATTTTTTGGCAAGTTTTCAATTTCGTTAATGCTTCTTTGGGGCTGCAACGCCAAGCGGGAGGATGAGCGAAGGGCTTTTAAGGGAGGTACAATTTATTGTTTTGTTTTTGCCTTGATTATCGGGCAGTCGAATGAATGAGCAGCTGCTTTCCTACAGGGGCAATGGGGTTAAGGACCTGGCAAAACTATTTTTCATTCTCACAACTTCCGGAAGCGGTCGGGAATCATTTTTAAAACTTTCTTACTCTAAGAGGTGCGTATAATTGTTCTGAAAGTTAAATAAGTTATTTGGTATTTTAAAGTTTAAAGTGGAAAAACAAAAAAAAATAAGCTACAATTATGATTTTTCGAACGCTCAGTGTTCAGGTTTACAAACAATATTTCAGTAAATTTTAAAGTGTTTAATGTTCAATGTGGAACCTAAAATTTATGCAAACAATTACGAATTAAGAGTAAAAATTTACCTTTCTGCAGATGTTATACTGATATCTGTCATCTCTACATCACTATTCTCATATAACACCGATGAACAACTTTCATTGGTTTTTGTACTGATACTTGACATATTTGAATCGTTCTGCTCATCAAAAATTAAAATCTCTTGGTCACCACCAGTCCTTGCTTTAAAAACTAATATCTGACATCTTTGAACATCTCTCCGATTGAGCCATGGCAATAATCTCCATAAGGTCAGCATCTCCAGAATTTGTCTTGCTTGGGTTATTCTTCTTATTTGCTACAACATTATACACCACAACATCTTCGTCATCAGAATACGTTAAAACCTCTATCAAATTTTCTGTTTGATTTAGAAATGATTCATCCCGGGGGTAAAAAGTAATTCGATCCACAAGTTTCATTGGGCATTGGGTTTCTTTTATTTGTTCTCTCTCGAAAACTAAATCAAGTGCAGATTTGATCTCTTCGTCTGGTAATGCGTCTTGCACGAAGAATAGGTTTTCAGACTGATGGATGAATCCCCAGGAAAGGCCAATCAGCAGGGTTTCCATTACGTTCTCCTCTATGTCGGTGGTCTTAACATCAAGCTTTCTGGCTACATGTTCCAAAATAAACGGGAAAGGCACAGGCTTTTGTTCTTTCCAAAGAGCTTCGAGAATAAAACCTCCGATAGCAGGGTCACAAGACATTTTTTAAAACTTATTTACTACGAATTTGGGCTAATTTCTATAATTTTAAAAGTTATTTTCGCTCTTTAATACTGATCGGGTGATAAAATAAAAATATTTGAGTTAAAAATCATAGCTTTCTTCTAACAATATAGGAAAACAAAAATACAAATAGTTAATTCGTCAAAATAAAATCAAATTGTCAATATAATCGGCTTAGTCAGGTTGGCATATTTACGAAATTTATTGCAGCCTCAAGCTCTTAATTATTAAAGTGTTTAATACCCAAGTTACTTATTTCATTTATTTAGCAATTGTTTATCTATTATCTTTATTTTCCCGGGATTTGCATAAATTAGATAAGTAACGAAGAAAATTGCCTTTAAATCCTTATTACTGGTAGGGGTAGATTAAATGAACTTCTCATTAAGTACACTGAGGTTGCCCTAATTGTGTAAGAAAATCGAATTAAATTTTGTACAACAATAGAAGAAAGAGACCGAGTCTCAAAAACCATTCCCTAAAAAATCTTCATTGCGGAATAGCGCACATTTTGTCAACTTTTATGGGCTATTGTTTTCCTATTTCGCTGACCCCGTGGCTTGTTCTAATCTAATTTCAGCAAATCAAATGAAACAATGGGAAGCTCGGGGCCCAGCTCAACCTCCGCAATTTCCAAGGACCCGTTACGCAAAGGACAGTTGCCTCGGTCTCACTCCCCCTGCTGATCCAGAACTACTAAAATAATTTGCCAGCAGCCATGTCGCGTCTTGGGATCCGCTTACGAGAGCCATTATCCATGTGTGCGCTGCCAAGTGTTTATGCGAGGTTGTTTTACCCGGTATCAGGAATAAATTCGAGGAAAGCTTGAATTGTTCTTGATAATAATTATAAGATAAAACCTTTTCCTAAATGAACTTAAACACAGTTTCAATATATTTGGGAATTATTTAAGATAATACTCCTGATATTTTAATCTGAAAAGGTAGGGAAAATAGCTTAGTGTGCGAGGTATCCCACCGTTTATAGAACTCCCTCGTCCTTCGAGCGTGTGTTCGAGTGTGCGACGAGAATGCGTTAAATTAAATCAAAAATGTATGAAAGTCACACGCACACACCGAGAGTAAGGGAAACCTCCGAGCTGTACTTACGTATCCCCAAGCCAAGAGCCAGGACCAAAAGGACGGAGCCGATGCTGATGCGCGGCCAAGACGCTTGTCGGGATGTATGGAAAAATCGGCGACACAGCGACGCTGCTCCTCCTGTTCGTCCTGCCACTGTCATCTCGGCTGTCAACGTGGCTGTGCGGGTCCTGGTTCTGCTGATTCTGGTGCTGGTCCTTCTGCTCCTGCTGCTCCTTCTGCTGCTCTTCTGGCGAAAGTCCTGCGTGGCAGTCCCAGTGGCCCAGTTCCTGGCTGCAATGACACTTACAGCGCCTTTTGTGCGCTCATTGTCCGCCTGCCTCCAATTGGGACTCGTTTGCGGCATCGAATCTGGCTCCTCTGGCTGCTCTGGCTCCTTTGGACCAGAGACAGGATCTGCTGATTGCACTGCGCCGTCTTGGCTGGCAAACTTTGTCGCATTCTCTGCTCGATTCTCCAAATCCCAGCCGAAGTCCCAGATAAATAGGTTTATTGAATTAATACACTTGGGGTTTGGGGTCCTGGCTTGCCTCCATTTGGATTCTATCTAACCACTATCCTATTTCATTTTATTCCATTTTATTCGATTTCATTTCGGTTTTTCCACAAAAAACTGCCACTTTTCTTTATGGTTAGTCTGCCGCAAGTTTTTCGATGCGTTTTCTCAAGCGATTTTCTTGCAGCCTCATTGTTTGCTCACTCGGTCGTCTGTCCTCTCGTTTTGCACTATTTTTGCTTTGCTTGATTTATATATTTATTTAAGTGTTTTCGCCTTTGTCAAGTGGTAAACTTTTATTGCCGCTGCAGTGGCACCAACATACACAAACAAACTGGCATCAGAACTCGACTTTATTGTATGGTAATCCAATTTGTTTATTTGGCTTTCTCGACTTCTCGAAAACTTATTTAGTTGAACATCACAAATCCGTTTAAGCCCTAATAAATAAATATACCTAACAGCCTTGTTTGCCATACGGTTTTATTGTGCTTATTAAAGTGGTTTTGGACTAACCAAATAATAGACTGGCAAAAGCACAAAAAGTAAAATGAATTGAATATGTAAAAATACCACAAAAACTAAATCGAAAAAATATTCATAAATAGCTTAAAGGGTAATTAAATTTAAACTTTTGCTTTTTAAATTGCACAAGTTTAAACTAAACTGCATAGTGAAAACTTTTTCCAGAATAATTCATCTTCTGGAACTTTTATTTCAACAGCTCAATCAATGAAGAAGCCAAGTGCTTGAACTTGCCAAGAAATATAAATCAACTTATTTCCACTTAAACTTTCATAATCGTTTTGCAATTAATAACATAGAGTTTTCTTTTCCGCCGCTCCTCGAAAGTTAATAACTTGCACGGTTGCCATGCAGAACTATCACACAATGTTCTCGATGACTAATGGGCGAAACTTTCGGGACAAAAAACCTGAAGAACTTGGACCATTTATAGTGTTTAACAAGTTTCACATTGCCTTTCGATGGGCTTTCTTGCAGTTTAAGTTCGTGGTAATAACTTACAATAGCCATATGGCCGGGTTCTAGAACAATTGTGGGATGCCTTTGTGTGTATCTTGGCTGGCTTATATTTAATGATTTAACACGTGAGAAAACATTTACACTTCAGTAACAATTTATCGCATAATCCGACTTGAGAATATTTTTTCCTTCGCCTTCTTACGCTTTTTTTGTTGTTGTCCTGGCGCCCGAAATGATGCACAATAATCCCTTTTTTACGTTACGGCAGACGCTTACGCATCCTTGGAGAAATCCTCTGTTTCTGCTTTTTGGCCCTGTTTTTGCTCCTTGGGTCTTCGGTTCAGCGCGGCATTCTAATATCCATTTGAATACGGCGAGAGCAAACAAATTTTAAAAGTGATTTCGGCAAAAGACACTCGACAGGCGGCACTGCAGGACACGGAGACACTGGGACACAGGGACACAGGACACCCAAGGGGACATCAAGTGGTTTAACTTTGTCTTAATTTTTCCTTTCTTTGTTTCCCCACTTTTGCATATTTTTCCTGGTTTTTCTTTTCACATTTCCATTTTTTTTTCGTTTTTTTTTTCCTTTTTTGATCACAAGTCCCATTCAGACATCGCGTAAATTGACTTCTGGTTGTTGGTTTCGGTTTCCTTCACCCATCCGAGTCACGTCCGCGCGCACCGGATTCAAATTTTCGACTAAAACGCGTCCATGCAGCGCCATCCCACTGATTTCTTAACATTCCGATTCCGTCGAGCGTTCCACATCGGTTTCTCCTCTGTTTCATGTTCGGATTCCGGTTCGTATCGAGGTTCCCCAGCTTTGTGGCGTTCTCATGCCTGTGGTTTCACTGGGTTTCTGGAATCGAACCTTCGGCTAACTTGCCGGCTGTTTGTCTGCGCCTGCGCTCTAAGAAACTTTGGCAACAGAGGATTGAAGATTTATTTTTTTATACCACAGATACTATTTGTAGATGACCAACAAAACGCTGGTTTTCGCCGTCCAGTTGCGTTCTTTTGTCGCTTATGAATATCAATTGGGTAGCTAAACGGGATCAACAGTTGACCTTTGTGCGGAATATCAATTGTGATTCTGAAATCTGAAAAAAATACATAACTCTGGATAGTTTTTAGAACTAATTTATCCGGTTATTTTATAAAAAAAATACTTTTCTAAGCAAAATAGTAGAAGTATTTTTCCCTAAAAAAAATTTTTAAATATTCAGGAACAGTAATACTTTCAGTAAATATCTAGCAAAATAAAATACTTCAGTTTTCCGAGTTTTTCTTGTTTTTCCCACTTTAAAAAATATTAAAATATTTTTAGGTGTTTTTCTTAAATAATTCTTATTGTTAATAATTCGGAAAATAAAATATTCGAGTTTCCCAAGACTTCCTTTCCGGCTTTTTATCAAAATTATAGCAACCTATGCATATTTTTTTAGCTTCACCTTTAAGGAGAACCAAGCGGATATAAACTCTTTGGTCTTCGTTATCTTCCTCTAAGGTTAAAGTCACAAGTCAACCAACAAATAATTGGAATCGTGCAAAATGGTGACCCCGTAAATTACATTGGTGACCGCGTTGGCATTCGGTCACTAAATTAGCTCGATGTCTGTTGAAAAATCATCGCCTTTAGTGGCCGGAATTTACTGCCAAGGAGAGCAGTTATCTGCGGTCTCGACTATGGCGTACTATGTGACAACATGCCATTATGTAAGGGGGGAGTGAGCCAATATGCGCGACTTGATGAACGACGGCCTAGGACTGAGTATAATCTGGTGTGCTTTGTTGCCAGAGAGCAAGTAACAAATAAATATTATTGAACTTTTAAGTCCCCAGAGGGTGGCCAGCAGGCAATTGACGCCCGAGTGCGATAACGCAGCCGGCGGGAAGATGGGGTGCTGAGTATCCTCATTCTCACACAGGGCCAACATAAATTCTGGCACAGTTCAATTTATTGTGTATTGACACAGCTTACGGAGAAACAAATAAAAATGTTTTCGAAAGTGCGGGTGCTTGCCCTGCCCTGCCCTTCCCGTGTCCTGCTCTCCTGCACAGGACTCCTCTCAAAGGCTCCAGGAATGCGGACGAGTTCTTTGGTTACCACCCCCCGCTTTTCGTCCAACCTACGAGTCCTCGAAGTCAGGGACCTCGTTGGCATCCATTGTTATTACCTCTTTGTTGTGTTTACACGCCATTTGCGGTATTTCACCCACTACCACTTCCATGTGGCTCACCTCGTCTGGCCGGAGGCAAAAGATCCTGCGGGAAGGTGTTGGGCGGCATGCGGGCCAGCGGTTAGAGGGGCTAGAGGAGGGGCTGTCGTAAAAGTATATATTTGAAATGCAAATGCCGGCGGGCCTTAAAATGCTCAACTTCTGGCTCACAAAATAATCAAAATATACTTTATGTCGCCTTTGAGCCAGTGAAAACAGTTGGCCCAGCTATCGCAGCCAAAAGCCAGGCAACAAAAACCAAAAGCTGCTAAAAGCCCCTGAATCGAGTTGTGAAATAAAACAAAAGATCAAAATGTTAATATGCAGTAAAGCGACTGCAATGTACTCTGCAGTAAGGATGCTATGAAGTTTATTTGAGAGTAAACATTCCATTATTCTGGATTTGCAAGATATTATGTGTAAAAAAAAATATTGTTAGCTCAAAAAACTAATGTGTTTGAACAATATATGAAAATGACATATATTAAATTTGAAAAAGTGTTTTTATCACTAGCTGCTAATCTGTTTGAATAATATAACAAAATTAAATATTTCCAATTTTAAAAGCCTTAACTTAATATTCATAACATGATAAAGTGCCCAAAGTCAGTGGCAAATGGTATTCTATAGACCCCACACAAAAAAGTACCATTTTATCACAAGCTGCTGGCTCTGCATTAGCTAAACATTGCGCAGCTGTTAATTTCAACGTTTTTACAAGAGTCGTAAATAAATTAAAATGTTTTGTTCGAGGCAATCGCATCTGTGCAAGGAGCTAAATTGAAACAAACACAGGGGAATTGGGTTGCTCTTTTCGGGGAGTAACTCTCAACTTGTTCGCCTGTCAATATATCTCAGTATTTACAATGTGATTGCTTTTCTCAATTTTTTCAGATTTCCTCAGACTTCAATTTTCTATACGTGTGCATATAAAAATATTTTTCTCTTTGTCCATCTACTTTCTCGTTTTGGAAGGGTGCCCGACTCAACGCTCCGAGTATGCGAATTTTCGTTGACATGATAGACAATTTTCTGATAGATAGACACATATGCATGCATGGATATATATGGGAAAATCTGGTTTGATTTCATCCTTCGTCTGCAACGGAAAATGCATCTACGATATTAAATATTTGTCAAGAAAAGCTACATGAGAGTTCAAGGAGATGGTCTGGAAAATGCCAATATTCATAATGTTATGACAATTTAATAGCAATTTATGCACTTAAGCTAAACAAGGAATAGCTAGTAAGGCTTGCTCATGTTGAAAACGGAGACTAACAGAATAATGAATATTGTATTCATTTTTTAAGCAGCTGTTACAGATTAAAGTAAGTTAGTTTCAGTCTTTGTTAAGTTGCTTAAGCATAAATGGAAAAAAATAAAAAATTTAAGAAAAGCTGTACAATTGTAAGCTACAATATAAAGAACCAAAGTCTAGAACAAGTAATGCAGCAGCGGTTTGGGCAGCTAAAGCTGTGTTTATTGTTATAGGGGACCAGTTAGAGTTCGACAATCAATGGGTTTTTGAGTGCAACCACCAGCTTACAATCCACCACACTCGATCACAGTGTTCAGGCAATCGAACAAAACGCACTTTAAGCTTCACGCTTTCCATTTCAAATGCCATAGAGAAGGAAAACCCATGGAAAATGAAACGCAAGCAGCAAAGTAAATTGCACTTAATCGAATCTATGTAAATGAACTACAGATGGAAGCGAGTAAAAACGTAATAGTCGAGCAGGAGATACCTAGTATTATTTTATACATATCTTCGTTGGACTTTCATTATTTTAAAAATTATTTAATTTTTGTTATTTTATTTAAGTAATAGAAAAACATTTTTTAAATTTTTAAATTGTTTTTTAAGTGTGTTTTTCTATGATTTTCCGTGCTGTGGCATTTTATTGGAGTTCAGTGAGGTTGATTGTAACCGCTTTAACCCACTTTTAACACCAGCAAACCTCCGCTCTACTAACGCTCTTTGTTGCATTTTTTCCTGTTTAACTGTCCACCCCTTTTTGCCCTCTTCCCTTTGTGGTGAATCAGGATTAACGGTAAATATAATTACTGCACCCTTTCATCCGGCGATGGCAAAAAGGTGAAGGAGACACAGGCAAAGCGACGTGACGTTAATGACATTGTCGGTTGGGGTTGCGAACCCCCAGTGGATGTGAACCCTTGGCTAATTTGTTCTATGTTCGACTTGTGTCTAATTAATGAAGATTGTCTCGCATAATCGTAACGGTTAAATTTATATTAATTGTTGTGGGTTTCGGTCGACTTCTTAAGTGGTAAGCTTCTTTTTTCTTGAACGACTTGGCCCTAATGGGAAATTTAAGGTATTTAGTCCCTTGCGTTTTGGCTTTTAACTGTTTATAATGTCTAGGTTTTTTTTTTGATCTGAAAATTGAAAGATAAGTATTTATAATTATACCCGTTACTCGTAGAGTAAAAGGGTATATTAGATTCGTGCAAAAGTATGTAACAGGCAGAAGGAAGCGTTTCCGACCATATAAAGTATATATATTCTTGATCAGGATCACTAGCCGAGTCGATCTAGCCATGTCCGTCTGTCCGTCTGTCCGTCTGTCCGTCTGTCCGTCTGTCTGTCCGTCTGTATGAACGCTGAGATCTTGGAAACCATAAAAGCTAGAAGATTGAGATTTGGCATGCAGATTCTAGGGGTTAATACGCAGCGCAAGTTTTTCACGCCGATGTGCCACGCCCCCTCTAACACCCACAAACCGCGAAAAACTGTGGCACCCACAGTTTTGAAGCTATATTAACGGGAAAAGAAATGTGTATTTGTTTCATCAATACATATTGATAGACCAAAGTTGGAAACCCCCCTCCCCCCTAACGCCCACAAACCGCGAAAAGCTGTGGCGCCCATAGTTTTAAAGCTAGAGCAAAAGTCTAAACGCAATTTTGTTTGGGTTATTAACGCCTACCGAAATGTAGAAGAAATTTTTTGAAGCGGCTGCTTGGTTTGCCCTGCTTGAGACTGCTGACTTTAGCTGAGTAACGGGTATTTGATAGTCGAGGCACTCGACTATAGCGTTCCCTCTTGTTTTTAATATTATTATAAGCTGGGATTGTCTTTTAAACTGATCGTCAAATTTTAACCAGTGCTATATTATTTTGTTCTCTGGGTGTTCGAAAAATCAGCGCTCATGGGAAATTCCAAAGAGAGCTTGCAAGTCTCGAGCGAAATTAGAGGTTTACTGTTCAGTTAACTAGCCCTAGCTTTTCCAGCTTTAGCTTTTTCCCAAGACCCCTAGTTGGCAACTCGCGTTGGCAACACCAGTTAACGCTTATCAGTTGGTAAGAAGAGAGAAGAAAGCTCATTGCTCGAGCGAGCGAAAGAGAACGAGCTCTCTATGGCTACGTATAGCTCTATAGCTCTCCATAGCATAACTCTCGTGCGCTCAGTTGGTACTACGTCGCCGAGAATTCGCCGCTTCAGTTGTAATCCAAGTTTTTGACGGCGCGGTCGTATGGTCGGTAAAAAAAACCCTATTTTATTGGCCGGATATATTACAGTTCTTGGAAAACAATCGGGTCCAATTCCTGAGTTCTATTTAGTTCTAAGTTTCGTTCACATTTTTCGGTTCTTAAAAAATTTATATAGCGCCTTGCAAAGTTATATCAAGTGCAAACAAAGCAAGTATTATACAAAGCACATGCAACAGCTGCAGTATTAGCAAAAACAACATCGTCAACAAACAACTTTAAACAACAGCGGCAATTTCAAAAGCTTCAAAGTCGACGCCGGCATTAGAGTCTCAAGCTCGGCTTTACCGCTCACTCCAGGAACCCCCGATTTCCCCCCTCTCATCGGGCTTCTGCCGGGTGAGTTTTTGCTGTTCAGTGCTGCCAGCATTTTAGAAGAAATATTCTGAGCTAAAACCATTAATCACTTTTTTGAAAACCATTTAGGTTTTAATAGGATTAAAGATTTAAGATACTTTTTACTTTTACCTGAGTGAAAATCATAAAATTCGTGTAAAATAATTTTTTTACAGATGATTTAATAATTTGGTCGAACTTGACTTGTAAAATAATAATTTGAGTATTTACCATTAATAAAAGATGCATAAAAAGAAAAACTTATGTGCATTTCAGTGGTTTTCTCACATCTCCAAAAAAAAAACAAAAAAAAAACGTCAGCACTGATGCTGCATTTTTGTTTTTCCAATTATTTTGAGTGACTTATAAACAGCTGGCGCAATATGCACAATCTTTCCTCTTCGCCCGCCTCTCTCTCCTTTGAATCTGCCACAGTTTTTTCTCAGAAAATTTGCAACTCGACTGAACGGCCGGAGATCGAGCTAATCTGTTGCAATCTCCGTTTTTATGATAAACACGCAGACTGACACCTCATCATCCGGAAAGGTGTATAGTAGGGGTGTATAACGGTCTCTTTAAATTCCGGCCTTTAATGGGTGGTCAGTGTTTTCTGCCCAGTCATGTTTCTAGTGACTGACATTATCCGGCGATCTTGGTCATTGACTTTAGCCAGGCGTCTACCATTGCTGGTTACTAAAAACATTGAAGGGTTTGGTAATAGGGGTAATATAGAGTGTGACCCAAATACGATAGTCTTCTTGACTTATTTCGTTTTTTAGATCAGATTTCTAAAAAGAAAAGACAATTTTCCATAAAAATGTAAGTCTCTGCTTAAAACACATATCTCCTTTTGCAGCACAAAACTTTTAGGGAAAGAAAACATTCACGGTGGTTCCCCTTGTAACTTTTCTTACATTTTTGATTTCACTTTGTTAAGAAATATTTCTCAGTTAAAAAATAATATATGTATGTGCGTATGAAGTTAGCCAAATAAAGAATGGATTAGGGAAAAATAAATTGAAGTTTTGATTTAGGCAGACACGTGTCTTCAGTTTTTTCTCTTCTTGATCTTTTAGCGGCAGCGGCACCAAAGTGATGTCATCTCCGGGTAAAAAGTTTCGTTCGAAAGAAATCTCCAAAAGCGAGGCAAAAACTAATTTCTGGCATTTCCCATTCCGCTTACTTTTTCTTCATTCCTTAGCGGTGTTTCTAAGTGTTTTTATCATCTTTTTTACCTTTTTGCCGGCAGTTAACCCTCGACTTCTAATAATAATCACTATGGACGGCAGTCCATGTAGTGACGAAGCGCACCAGGAGAGTGTGCGAAGGCGACTACTATTATATAGCCGCAGAATTGAAAATCTGCTGTAATGGTCCGATCCTCGCGAGTGATACACCAAATTAAAGGTATTCCTAAAACTTAAAGGATTGCATACCAAGACCTCAAGAAAATCAATTGGTTTGGGAGAGAGAGCGGTGAAAGTGTAAAGGTGAAAATTTAGAAATTTGGATCTGTTGGGGCCGGTGGGGATAATCGGCCCCCCGCACTATGTTAGTTGTATTCCTACTGAAAATGCGCTTAATATGAGGGGTCATATCAGAAAATCGGACGCTCCGTTCAAAAGTTATACCGAAAACAAGATTTTCTTCTTCTTCCCAAAATGAAATTTTAATTCTGTTTGTCAGTTTGTCAGTTTGTCAGTTTGTCAGTTTGTCTGTGTGTCCCAAAACATGGTTTTAAAGTCCTGAAAATTTGATATGATGTTCAACAGCTCGATATAAGAAACTTTAGTTCTACCACTTTTGGAAAAACCCGCTAGTTTAGCGGGAAAACAGCTAAAAATAGCTAAAATACGGAAGGCTGTAACTTCTAAACTACTGAAGCTACAGACTTGTGCTGTATCTCGTTTGAAAGGTATTTTGAAATGCTGTAAGCGCCCCCTATATGTAATTTGTGTAAATGTTATAGTTAAAAAGATATGCACAAAACAAATTTTTTTTTAACTTTTTTTTTAGCTTTTTTTTATTTTTCTCAAAAACGGCTCTAACGATTTTCTTTAAAACTTTAAACTGTATAGCCCTTGAGATTCCTTAAATTTTGGTATATAACACATTACTGTAAAAAGTCACGTTTAAAAGTTATTCAGAAACGAAAATGGCCACTTATGCTAGCCCAAAACAACTAACGCTGCCTAAGCATTGAATTTAGTATGTGCGTATCCAAAATGTATTTTAGGGTCAAGAAATCGTTAAAATTGTTTTAAAGCGTTCCATTATACAATTCTTAAAATTAATAAGTAAATAAATAAATAAGTAAATAAATAAATAAGTAAATCAATAAATAAGTAAATAAATAAAAATAAATAAATAAGTAAATAAAAATAAATAAATAAGTAAATAAAAATTAAATGAATAAATAAATAATTAAGTAAATAAAAAAATAAATTAAATTATTAATTAATAAATAAATAAGTAAATAAATAAATTCATAAATGGGCGGTTCTTTTACAAACCGAACACTTTTTATTGGGTCACATTTTTGATTTGCCTGAAACTTTTTTTACGTATACTATTCTGAAAATAAGTAAACACGCGTATCAGGATTTGACCGAAAAAAAATTATTTTTTTAGTTAGAATTTTGGCGTTTAGCTAAGATTAGGGGTCAGAACTGTGTGCTCTGCTTTTTTCAATAGTTAAGCCATATGGGGACGACTCCTAGTCATGGTATTGGGGTACTTCGACTGTGGTCAAAACAAAAACTTCTGATATCAAACAAAAACACCTCTTAACGAGGTATAAAAATAGTGACGATCGCACCTTCAACGTACAAAAGTTCTGATATCAAATTTTGTGACGAAAAATGATTTTAGATGCGACCAAATAAGTACGCTACCTAAAATTTATTCATTCGGCACGCTACAACAGAAAACTTTCGTGTAGATATTAAATATTTGTTAAAGCGGGCCGAAAGAGTAAATTTTAGGTAGCGTACTTATTTAGTCGCATCTAAAATCATTTTTCGTCACAAAATTTGATATCAGAACTTTTGTACGTTGAAGGTGCGATCGTCACTATTTTTATACCTCGTTAAGAGGTGTTTTTGTTTGATTACTAAAGAGTTTGGTTGTTGCAAAACTGTAGATATTATGGCGAGGCTGTGGTTACTCCATAAAATTTGTTTGTGTTTGTCAAAGTTCAGATAATAGAAGCAAAAACAAATTAAAGATAAAAGAAGTATCTAGTTCAGTGGAACTTAAGGAAATTAGTAAAAGTGTGGTTACGCACCTTTAAACTGAAAATAAAAGAGTTGCAATCCACGATTCAAAACATTATTTTCAGTGAAATATTTTTAAAAAGAGAGCATGCGATTTAAATTCAGACAGAAAACTACCATTTGATGACTCATGCGAACGATGGAAATATTTAGTGTCCACACAACATCTGAGACAAAGATAAGGCATTGAGAGATACAAATTGCTTCTACCCACAGGTGAGATAAGTGCAGAGAACAATGGAAACCAAGATTGTCAAGGCAAAAAAATTACGAAAAGCGATTTTAAACGTCAGAGAAGCAAAACATAAAACCTATATCGTAAACGAATATGAAGAAGAAATACACTTATTTAAATGTTGAATCTATAATAAACCATTAAAGGCAATAATGGGAGCAATAAAGGTCATGCATAAATATTTAATAAATGCAATTTTGGTGGTTTTAAGGGCTACTGTACTTCTATTTTGACAACACATTGTCATTTTGCTACATCAAAATAATTGACAGATTATTTTAATAACCATAACCAAAATTTAAAGAAATTTAAACTATTAATTATAATAATAAATATCTAATAACTAAAATAAACTAAACTTAAAGTGGTCCCTACTTTCTCAGAATGTAGAAAATATTACTATAAGCATCGACATTCTAGAAAAATTATGGAATACAAATACATAACCTACTTAACATGCCAGTCAGTGCTTTCTCGAGAATATTTGTCCCAAGTGATTTACTATTTGTGCACCTAACAACGAAATAACTCTCCTGCAACCTTGAAGATATTTCTGCCACTTGCTATCTCGCCCGATATCGATACACAGTGGAGACACTTGTGGCACTTTTGATTGACACACTTGGGACTACAACTCAATTTTTAAGAGAGCCCTGTCGAGGAGCCCTGTCCGCAACTATCTCGGAATGTGTACAGCCACGGTCAAGTCGGGGCAGCTCCTGTACTTGTTTGTGGCCCCACAAAGAGCCCCGCCAAATCCGTATTCCCCTCGCCAAACAGCGCCACTGTGGGGCAGACATTGGACAATCGGTCAGTCAGCTATAAGTGCACGCCACACGCCAACTATCCGGAATACGGGGGACCACGATTACGACCACGACCACCAACAACATCGACGACCAGGACGACGGTCACTGTCAAAGGCAATAGACGAACACGCAAAGGACGAGGACGAGGACGAAGGGCAGGTGAAAGTGGCTACAAAAAATGGGCATTGGGGGCGAAGCAATCTCGCGGCCAGATAAGAGCGGAATAATCGGTTTGGTCGACTTCACCGACCCAAATTTACCCGGCAAAATATTTGACACAAATGACTATGAATATATCCTTTTTGCTCATATTTTTTTTGAATTTTATAAGAACGAACTACTTTTGTTTCTTTTTATGCCTGGACATTAGTTAATTTTTTAAAATAATTAAAAAAAATAACAATAGAAAATTTTATGTTTTTACAATTTATGTTAAGAAAGTAATATTATAATAATTTAATAAAAAATTAATAATAAAATATAATATACCCATTTACTCGAAGAATACCTCGCATTAAAAATCGAAACCCATGAACAACGTCGGGCTTTTAAAATCAGCGAAAGTAACCAACTGACCAACTAAGAAAAAAGTTAAAATCTGCACAGGAATTGTTCCATTCATCGAATCATGAAAAAATTGCATGCAACTACTATATTCAAAAAAATTCCCTACACCGTAACCCACCAAATTATAGTTGCTATATACACGAAATACGTATAAATCAGGGTATGGGCAAGCACTCTAAGGGAATAGTGGGCCACTGAATTGATTTACCTCAACTCCAACTGCATTTCATATGGGTCCCCCGAAAGGCCAAACAGCGATAGACAAGCGGACAAAAAGGGAAAGCTTGCAAGCAAGAGATAGAAGATATAGGTAGAAAAAGAAAGGTAGTGCCAATACGCCCATTGGGGTATATCGTCCCATTAACATTGCCACAAATTAGCCGGACAAGGTACGCCGTGAAATCGGTTATGTGTGGTTGTAGTCGGGGCTCCTCCTGGCACGTTTATAATCAGCATTGTCGGTCATCGCTAATGGATTGTTTTGAGTTCTAGTTACAGCAAACTGGAAAGGACTGATTTCAAGCACAGGAGAATTTTAAATTTGAAGATTCAGATCAAAAATTAGCTACTAATCTAGCAGCTAGAAGTTAAAAATGTTTGTTTTTCAAAGCTCTAAGATAAGGTAGGCTTCAGTGAATCACCACAACCTTTTTCCAAGAACTAACATTAATTACTGTTTTTGAATAGTAAAAGTATTAACTTGCTACCCACTTTAAATAGTGACTCATGGTGCTTAAACTGGTTTACTCTCAAAGGGATTTCAATTAACCAAACTTTATCTAACCCAATAAAATGTGCGAGACCCGATATAAATTCAATTAGATTTCAAAATATCCAGGCCAGGAATATCTCTATTAATTTTTTTCTTTTCGTAATCCAATATGCGAACTATCCAACTATCTGCCAAACTGCGACCCAAACCCGCATTTCATTTTGCATTCCTAGCGTCAATTTGGCTTTAAGCGTTCCTCTTTCCCCGCCCCCCATTGGATACATAATTTCGCTATCTAGCGATGGGAATCGTGCGAGTTGGAGAAGCGATTGGGTGAGGTGTTCCCATCACGCAATTGCGGGACACGCACAGCCCACCTGGGGTAACCCAAATTCCCCGCTCGTCACTCCTCGCTCATCGCTCCTATTGAAGTGACATTTTCGCCCAAAGACAAACCGCCGGATCCGTCGCACAATGGAATCGAGAAATCGACGGACAGATGTTCCCACATGAAATGTCTCGTTGCGACGCCAGGCTCAACAAGTCAGGAGGGGATTTCAGAGGGGTTGAAGGAAAACGGGAACCTTACGATTTCCCACACCTGGTCGAGTCCCACTTTACCACGTGTCACCAAGCCCGGGTTTTTCAATAGCAAATACATTTTTAATGCAGCACACGGAGCACGCACTCCCACGAGTCCCGGGATTAGTGGGCACTGCATGGTAATTATCTGCGATGAGTCCTTTTCCCGACCACGAAGACGGCTAAATTATTGATTGTCAATCTAAGGTTGAGGGAATTTACTGCCAGGGATTATAGTTTGGCTTAAGATGTCTCCCCTGACACCTAGACACCAGCTAATGGATTTCTCAAGCTGTCAGGGTGATAAAGCGAAACAAAAACAGCTTGTACTTATCGGATACATGTACTCGTTAAGGTTTTATCTGAGTTCATCAGCGATCTGCAACCTTAATACATCGTTGGATTAGAACAAAAACATTCCATTCTGCAAAAAATATTTAAAAATTTAACTTTGAAGAAGAAAACATCTTTAACGACCCAATAATTAAACCAACGATTTTGCAAAATAAATATTTTGCTATTACTTCTAGTAAGTTGTTTTTCAAATTTATTATTCAGCCACTTAACTTTGTAAAATTTCCACGCAACTTAAGAATTCCGAACTTCTAATTAGCCCCCATCCACTACCACTAAACTTTTTTAGCACGGAACCGTTAAAAAAATATATAGGTTCTTCAAGGAATTCATAGAGTTTTGCACGGGGGTAAAAGCTGGTAATGTGGGAAGCATTGACCTTGGTTGCACATTTCCATTCTGAACCGCTCGCTTCCTCGGCGGTCGCGTCATTTCGAGACTATGAATGCAGGCTAAATAATTTATGCGGCTTTTATGGTGGGACTCGAGAGGCGCTAAGCGCCACTGCTCCACTGACCAAAGACCCACCGATTTCCCGCCTCACCGCCCACGAATCTGACCCGGTCTATATTGAATTTGCACGTGGGTGTTGCCACTGCCCTTCGCCTTCACTCCCTTCCTTCATAGTTGCACTGCTGGTGCTCTAATTGCGCCAAATCAATTGAAATTGATGCTCCAACATTCAATTGCATTGATTGCCTTTCATTTGCAGTCGCTCGAGTGAGTGGGCAAGTATCTCAGGCGATTTTGTATCTGCTCTTTGGCGACGGTCAATGGAGAGCATTTTACCCGAGAAACATTTTAGTTTGCATTTGTTTATACTTCCATATATGGTGCGTTTAAATTAAATGAGCTTGTCTTGCTGGGGCTGTCTTATTAATTATTCCGAAATGATGGATTTGGTATAGATAAAAAGCTATCTGCTACTTAAACTGACAGCTGTTAAATTCTTAAGTCGTTTATATTTCTATTTGTCTGATAATGAAACATATTATTTTGTTTTCCAATGATAAAACAATAATTTATTTTAACATAATAAAGTGGAATTAATATCTGTTTGGTAATAAAGCACTCGATAAATAAAATTATTTCATTTTCTTTTATGGTCATTTAAAGAACTAATACCCAATATATAGACTTAAATCTATTGGTATATATAAAGCCAATATACTAAAATCAAATTATAAAGTCGATAAATATTAAATACTACCACCAAACAACAAATCGTATTGCTCCTTTTTAGTTCAAGGTTCATTAGGTTAAAACTTCCGGGGTGTCACCAGTACAATTTTTTCAAGGATTTCTGTAATGATCCATAAATAGATAAGGAACAATTATATGTAAACTGGGGAAGGGGAAACAAGGAAAACAATCGAAAATATTGTGGATGAATATAATTATGCATAATTCATGTATCGTTCATCCATAACGACTTCTGCGACTGTTCGGCTAAGTTGGTTAAATATTTTTGGGTGCTATGGGCTATTTTCGTTGATTCATTCGTTTGGTCATATTTTGATGACTGTTTCGGGGGGAAGAAATGTAGGTTGAAGATTATAATCGTATAATGTTTCAAGCATCAAACAAATTGTATATCGATTAGCGAAAGCTGAAATAAAATCTGTAATAATGGGTGATAAATGAGGTTTGGTTTTGGGTTTCAGTTTGGTTTCATCAACTTCCGGTACAAAACTAATTGCAACTTCTTTCAAGCCAGCTGCAATATACTTGAAATCGCATACATAGCTATAAACAGTTTAGTTGGCTTTTACCACTTAGTCACATATGTACGCTTGAGCTTGAAGGCGAGGGGAAGGTATGCGAAAAGTAAACGATCAACAAAGGCTGCCAATCGAGTGACCTATTGAGGCTTGCGATCGACACACAAATCGCTCGTTTGTTTATTATTCATGAATGGGCTCTTATTATTCGCAATTAGCATACGGTTTAGCAACTGCAGTAGATTACTTTATTGATCATCCGCTTGGGGTTTTCTAAGAGTTGCAAGTGGTTTGCGATCGACACACAAAATTCGCCTTTATTATTCATGAATATAGTAATTAAATATTTTACTATTTAATTTATACTGCCAACAATATTGCAAATATGTGTGAAAAATTCTTTAAATTAATTAAAGTATCATTTAAATATCAAATCCATATTACTAAATGTATAGAGAAAGAGCATTCACAATTCGAATCAATCTCGGCTCTGATTTCTGCCGGGTTCATGTGCACTCGCAACGTTTTTCATCTGCTTTTGTACTTCATTTTCTGCTTTGTTTACGATTCCCCGAGTGAGTCACATTAGGCAAATCGTTTCATTGTATTTATTTTGGCTCGGTTTTGTTTGCTCAGTGCTGTAATTGCTTTTATTAATTTTCGATCATTACTTTGCCTTAGTTTTCGTGCATCCGGTCGCAAATGAATTATGAAATAATACGCCAGCATTTAAGGGAAACCCCACCCGCATGCAATTAATGCATGTAACATTACGTATCCGCCCCGTGGCAGTCCTTGCAATCTCCTATAACCGCCAAGGATACCATCCGGCAGGGGGCGTATTTGAGTTTTTATAGCGGTTACGCGACGGGGACAGCTGCTAATGGACACATTAGACCCCCGACCCCACGAAATCAGCTCATTCGTGTGACAATTAGCATGTGAACGCATCAAATTTTTAATACACCCGTCCAAGACCAAGCCCAAGTTCATTTGTTTGGGGCGAAACTTTTCATCCAGCTGGGCGGCAGACAATCCTTTCCCACATCCTGGCCCCTCGCACTACTGGCCAGCTAATGGTGGCTCGACCTTCTGGGTCACCAGCTGACAGCATTTAAAAAAGCTTTATGGTCGCCATTAAAAATTCAACAGAGAAATCTAGAAAAAGCAAAACTTTTCCCCCGATGACGAATCATTTGAATGCTTACTGAATCCACATACTCCCGTGCCCTCTCCATTCCAGGCAGCCATCGGCGGCTCGACAAGGCCGCCATATGGAGGAGGTTGGCGGCGTCCGCTCGGTCCAATCAGTCCGCTCAGCCACGACGACACTCGAAACCGAGACCGCCATCGCTAGCCGGTCGCAGTTCCATTCTCAGTCGGAGCCGGAACCGCAGTCGGAACCGGAGTCGAGCAGCCCCGGATGCCGCCAGCCGCGTGAGTCCTGCTGGCCCCATCACATCAGATAGAAACCTGCTGAGGACACACATCCCCGAGAGGCTCCTCATAATGGGCACAAAAACCCAACCGCAATTGGCCAAAGGTGAGTGGACGAGGAAAGCATGCCATCAAGTGGTCACTTTTGAGGAAAAGTGAGTGAAGATGAACAAGCTAATATAGGAAATATTGCCATCAATTCAATAATCAAATATGAAATGCCAGATTGCATGCATTTGGCAAATAAACACCTTCCTAATATTGTTTTCCAGATCTCTCACATTTAATATTAATTCTAAACCGACAATTGACCACTTGTACTTTTCAGCTGTGAGACACAAAAATTAGCCACTTATTTGTGAAATAATAATCTCTTAATTAAAAGGCAAACGAGTTTCAATTTTACCGAACAAGGATAATAGAAAGTAGTGATTTTATAAGCAGGCATAAAGTGGTCTAATTATTATAAAACACTAAAACAATCATCAATTATTTAATGCGATGTATTAAAGTGAATTTTCTTTGGATTTCTGTTTCATAACAAAGATCATGAACTTTAAGATGTTAAATAACCTTTTACAGTATACAAAGATACTATCCAATTCGATCCTAAGTATAATATTATAACTTAACTTACTTTTGAGCAGTACACACGACTGTAAATACGTTATTTTGATTTTCTAGATTGGTCTACAGAAAACACTCACAATTAAATAACCATTAATACATTAAATGATAATACAGCACACCTCTCGAATCAATAACCAACATAAATGCGATTCCCATTACAAATTGATTTTGCTCAAAGCCTTTGGCCTTTCAGATTGGGAAATCTCGCTGCTGGGGTGGCAAAAAGTTGAACAGTTGTTACTGATTTCGGGCAGATAGTGACCCAGTTCTTTGGCGTTACTAAACCAATTGCTGCGAGAGTCCGCGAGAAACTCTAACAAAAAGCCGCCCGCTGCTCGGTTTTGGCCATGACACTATTCCACAAAGGTACTGTTAACCAATGAGTAGTGTGCGAGTGTGTGAGTGCGGGGGAGTGTGCGTGAGTGCCTTGAGCTTGGTCAAAACGGCACTTCGATTTATTAGGGCGCCTTGTTTTGGCCGCTCAATGAATGAAATGAATGAATGCGAATTATTACTTATTCCGATAGTAAGGGTGGGTACTTGTTGACTTGTAGGTATGTACTATAGTACATATACATATGTAATGTAACACACTAGTCAGCACAATTAGAAAATAGTAAATACGTGTTTAATATTTTCGACAAACTATTAGGAGAGGGTGGTTCTGAATGCTTAATATATCATTTACTTTCTCCTCCTTATCCGAAAAATAAAAATGTAAGTGAGTTTATGTTTAATAAATGTTCAAGACCTTTAAATATTTTTTAGAGACTTTCAATCCCGATTTAAGAAAGGAATCATAAAGATCTGAAAAAATCCGAAGCAAAAAACGTTTAAAATGTTTAAACTCCATTTTCTTTAAACATAAAACAAATTGACAATGCCAAATAACAAGGAAAAGCTCCCATAACATAATTTAAATAAATAAAACTCTTTATTTCTTTGTGTGAACTTAATTGGGTAGTAAATTAAGCGCTATTTCTCGGTGTTTTCCAATAGCTTATAATGATGGAGTTATTTCGTTAATTACCATAAGCTCACCTGTTGAAATCTTCAAAGGTATTCTGTGCCCACAAAAACCGCACAATAAATTTACACAATCTATCATTTTGAGTTTCTTTATTGAATGGGAATTCGTTTTGGCGTTTGTTGCTTCGCTGATTGAGTTAGAATTGTTCTGAACGCAAAAAAAAACTAATGCAATGTGTATGGGGTATGATTACCGTTCTGCGCCTCCGCCCCCCGGGCAATCATTCATTAACCCATATGCGGCACTTCTTCAAGCGCCAATAATACTTTTTTTTAGGTCTGACATTGACATTGCTGCCCATTTGAATGAAAAGAGAATGCGGGAGAAAGAGAGAGCACGCTTTCTCTTGTTTGCTTCATTCATTCACGTGTGCGAGAGCGAAAGAGCGAACCTCCAATTTGTTTGCCGCCACTCTCGTTCTCTCTCTTGAATTTGTCCCGTTGTTTTCTTCTTGGGGTGACTTACGAAATTTGCTCATTTTTATGCTTGACAAACTTGGGAAATTGTTGACCGACTTTTGGCCACCACGAACTGGGAAATGCCCTGTCGATTCCGATTTTGATCATATAATCCTCATCTTTGCACTTGTAGTTTAGTTATTTAAGAACATTTGGGTTTTTTATACAAATAATTTTTTGAAACTTGATTTTCCCAAAGTTTTGAAAAATATTACTCATACGACCCATTAGCCAGTTACAATTTATTATTTTTACTAATTTTTTAGTATGTACACAAGTTTTCAAAGCTCTGCTATGAATTCTCTGCAAGAATTTCCCCGAAGAATTCTTCAATTCACTTTCGACCCATAGATCATTGATCATGCTGGCTCAAACAAGATTATGAAAGCTTTTGTAATGATTTATGAGGGCACCGTCACTCCAACACCTTTTAAAAACACCATTGTGAGAGGCAATAATCAAGTGTTGTGCTTTGACCCTTTGAACCGTAGATCACTTTGGCCTACTGAAATAGCTGGCATTGAAACTTTGAATTTTCAAGCTTTTTCCGTAGCTCTCTTTTGAGCCAAGCTACTTTTAACCGTTTGCAACCGCTTCGAACCGTTTCCCGTTAGGCAGTGTGTGTGAATCGGTTGCCAAGTTATAGCTTTATATCCCGCACGGTTGCCTTGGCAGCGCAGTCGACGATTTGTTGTCATCATTTTGCTCGCACTTCGCTCAACCAACGGCACTGCCGGCGTCGCAGTCGCCGTCGCCCATTTTGGCCGCAGTTTGCGCGGCAGTTGGCCATTTGGCTTTGGCGTTAGCCGTTTTTGTTTATCGCGCTGCGGACTGCCTCGCATTTCGCGTCGCCTTGGGCCAATTAGAAAATCCCTGCTCCGCGAAAAACGGGAAACGGAAAACTCGAGAGTTGCAGTTTCGTTGCAGGGTGAACTAAAGTGTTTCCACGAAGAGTTGCAAGTAAAACGCAAAGGAAAAAGTGAAAATCCAAGAGAAAAACGAGAAAAGCAAACGCAAGCGGTGCAAAATAAGTGCAAGAAATGTGCTAAAAATGTACGAAGCTGGGTGGGAGGAGGAGAGCGAGAGGGGAAGGGCAGCTGAGAGGCAGATGATGATGCATTTGGCACCTGGCACCGAAAACATGTTCCCTTTTATTCCCCTTCCGTTTTGTTGTGTTTTCTTCGCTCTCAGCATAATTATTGAGCCTTCATCGATTCTTTTGGCCTTTTCTTGTAGTTAATTTGTTTCCACCACCACCCCTCGCCCCTTCGCCACCTTGACGCCCCACCAAAGGTGACGCATGCGAGAGAGGGCAAGGCGAACAGTAGAAACAACTCAAGAAAGCGATACAAATTGAGAGCAAGGAGCATATTTACATTCACATGCATGACTCATGTTCACAGCAGGATATCGCAAAGGAGAAAGGGAGTGGGAGCGGTGAAAGGGGGCCGAGAAAGAGCGCGACAGAGCTTAGCCGGCTTTGTTGTTGCTACACAGAAAAAAATATTCACATTAATATACGAACTAGAAAATTAAATGTAGAAAAAAAAAACAATCGTTTTGTTTTGGTATTCAAATATTGAGATTAAATTTTAAATTTAAAAAAGAGGTTATAAAAAAAAATTTTTTTTTTAATCCGAAATAACTTCTTTAAATAGGGTTTTATATAAGTTTGATTGGAATTCATTTTTAATAGGGTTTTATATACATAAGTTAAATTGGAATGCATTTTCAACGATAAAAAGATCATTTTTTTTTAAAATTTTTTTTTAACCTGGAACAATACAATTTTTTCCCAAACCAATAGTTTTCTTTCAACATCTATCTGATTTTTGTCTGTGTCGGCGAGAGAGTCAATTCGGGAGAGGCATGTGTAGGAAAGAGAGAGCGCCAATCAGCTGTGACTGCACAAGTCCTTGAAGCTCAAAAAAACCGCTTGTTTGCGGAGCAGCGTGAATCGAAATCGAGCGAATGTGGGCTCAAACTTTTGCCGATTCCCTTTATTATCCCTTCCAAAGAGACAAAAACTTTCGGCTCAACTTTTCGTCTCAGATTCAATTTCCGCTTTCCGTTTACCGTTACGCCTGCACTCACAGGTGGCCTTGACAACAGTATTGACATTGACACCCGCCCCCTCAGCCGCATTTATGAACGGAAAGAGAGTGAAAAGAGAGGATTTTCCTTTGCTGCAGCTTCCTTTTCATTGTTGTTTTTGTGTGGCCCGAATAGCAGACACCTGTTGAATGCTGAATGTACACAGTTAAACACACACAGGGGCAGCTTAGTGACGTCAGAGCGCCCTGCTTACTACAGATTTACTCAATCGGGCATAAAGCGGAAAAGTAAACATAAAGAAGATATTTGTAGTCCAGTGCTCAGGCATAATGCACCCAGATGTACTCACATGAAAATTCCGAGAAAATTCTAACAAAACAAGGTGAAAACGTTTGGCATTGCTACTTCTTCAGTAAATACACTGCTCACTTTTAATGTGAGGAACTAAATAGAAAACGATCTGTTTAAAGGCCCTATTGAAAAATGTGTTGCCAGACTGTTAAAATATTTAACCAAATTATCTATAAACATTACTATATTATAAACAATTTATTTTTTACGATTGGCAAAGACTTGTTGTTTAACTTTTAAAAATAATTTGGAAAAGTTTTCAATCTAGATGGGAAATCTGAAATCTTTAGGACTTATACATGATTTCCAATGTATATGGGTTTCAGCACACTGATTTGAACATACAAATCGCAGAAATTCCCCAATTTGTGATTTCCATACACCAAACAATGCACTTACAAATCCAATGCTCTGTATATAATCAGTGTAATTAAAATCAAGTGAAAAGCAATTCTAAATCAATTATCGGCTCTCCTAAAATCGGGTGGGTTGCTTTCAAATTTACATCTCACACAATAAATAATTGTTGGAAGAATTTATAATTGATATATACCAAAACGATTGTGTAATGATTTGCCTTGCGGGAAATGCAAAACGCCTGCTGGGCCAATCAACCAGTTTAGAACAACATATATTGCATTTTGGAAGTCGGCATTTAAACATCTAAACCGATGAAATGTGTGATTGATATCAACATGATATTTATACGCTTTAATTATAGGGTAGAAGGGTATAATGTATTCGTGCAAACTTGTCTGACTGGTTAAATACAATAGTAGTTTGATTCAAATAAGTTTTTACTTAGGAATATAAAATCACTGGATATATAAACAAATTTTGAAAAGCATTTTCTTTACAATTTAACAAGAAATACCCCCTAGTTGATTGATTTTAAAATCTCAACAAGTATCTAGTACACCCTTTAAAAACAATTTCCCCCGGGGTATCCAAAAATCAAAGCGAACATTTGTTTATTTATTTATTGCCCAGACATATGCGTGCAAGCAGCACTCGCAGTACGATGAGAATCGTTTCCAGCTGTCTGGGGCTTTTCAACCAGGGGAAGGGGAACAGTCTATCAAAATGATGGATGGAACAGTTTCATTGAGCCAGCCCCCCCATGGAAGTTGGTTCGGTGCCGATGGGTTTTCAATTGCATTTTAATCTCCCGGGAGTTGGCAACACGTTAAACTTTCGCTTTCCCTCGCAGAAGAATGAGGAGTAATGAGGAGACCCCATATCGAGATTGCTCCATCTATAGCCTAAGCTGGTCATGATCGGGGGCAGGAGATGCAGCGAGGCCGCCCGGCGGTTGCGACGGCGTCCCGACACTCTGGAACTTTCAGTTCTGGGCGCCCAACCCATGGAAACGGAGCTCCAGGAGGACAGTGAACGAAGTCCAACAACCGGACCCGAAAATGTTGATGGATCTGGAAACGAAAGTGCCGAGGCCACCAGCCGCAGAACTCGCTGGTTTCAGTTCGCCAGGAGCTCGAAAAACCGCAGGAAACGACTGCAGTGCGATGATGATGAGGAAATCGAGGAGCAGGGCGAAAGGAACTCCGATGTGGAGGGCAGCCGAAGGGCGTGTCTCGCCCAACCGGAGGGCATGAATATTGGCAGCTCAACACAAACCATCGCCACGCCCCTGATGATGGGTGACAGTTTCTACAGCCTTGCGCCCGGAGGAGCCAATCCATCAACCCATAAATCCGATGACCAGGAGCTCTACAAGCAGAGGGATCCTTCGGTGGCCTCCGAGACAAAGTCCTTGCCGAGTATGAGACGTTTGTCCCAGATAAGAAGGCGCCGTAGCTCTTACTACTTTTCGGGTAATGAAGAATATAGCTGGGGAATACAAGTTAAAAAGCTTTAACATTATAAACACATATTTTAAGATGAATGTATTGTATAATAATAATTAAAAGAAATTATAAAATTGTATATTTAATCAAATCTTTTTCTTTCAGAAAACGAACGCAGAATCCGCGCCAACGACAAAGAGTTCAATGCCCAGTTCAAATATCACGTAATACAATTTTTAACAAATTCTCAAACACCTTTGATTACCTATTCTATTCTTAGAACAACTACATCAAGACCTCCAAGTATTCGCTGTTCACGTTCCTGCCTTTTAACCTGCTGGAGCAATTCCAGCGGCTGGCCAACTTCTATTTCCTGTGTCTGTTGGTCCTCCAGCTGATACCGGCCATCTCCTCGCTCACGCCCGTGACCACAGCCATTCCCCTGATAGGAGTGCTCACGCTGACGGCGGTAAAGGATGCCTACGATGATATAGTAAGTAGTTTCATTGCATATTAATATATCTATTAATGGTTTCACTCTGCCTTTCAGCAACGTCATCTGTCCGACTCGCAGGTGAACAATCGCAAGTCGAAAACACTGCGCAATGGCAAGTTGGTGGAGGCCAAGTGGTCGGAGGTGCAGGTGGGTGATGTGATCCGGCTGGACAACAATCAGTTCGTGGCCGCCGACACCCTGCTGCTGTCCACGTCTGAGCCGAATGGCCTGTGCTTCATCGAGACGGCCGAACTGGATGGGGAGACGAATCTCAAGGCGAAGCAGTGCCTCACGGAGACCATCGAGCTGGGCGATCGTCATGACTCGCTGTGGAACTTCAACGGCGAGATCATCTGCGAGAGACCCAACAATCTGCTGAACAAGTTCGATGGCACCTTAATCTGGAGGAGTCAGCGGTTCGCCCTGGACAACGAGAAGATCCTGCTGAGGGGCTGTGTCCTGCGGAACACCCAATGGTGCTATGGCGTTGTGGTCTTCGCCGGAGTGGACACCAAGTTGATGCAGAATTCCGGAAAGACGCAGTTCAAGAGCACGGGCGTAGATCGCCTGCTCAACTTTATTATCATTGGAGTAGGTTTCCTATCAAAGATTTATTACATGTTATTTAATTTGTATTTCATCTAGATTGTTCTCTTTCTGGTGTCGATATGTGCCCTCTTTGCGATCGGCTGTGCCATCTGGGAGGGCTTCATTGGCCAGCATTTCCAGCTGTATCTGCCCTGGGAGCACATCATACCCAAGGATTACATACCCACGGGTGCCACCGTCATCGGATTGCTGGTCTTCTTCTCGTATGCCATAGTCTTAAACACAGTTGTGCCAATCTCTCTCTACGTTTCAGTAGAGGTAAGTAAACTTAAGTATTTAAGTGAGGAACTTATAATCATATATGGATACTTATTTACAGGTAATACGCTTTGTACAATCGTTCCTCATCAACTGGGATGAGGAGATGTACTACGCGACCACCAATACCTATGCCAAAGCCCGCACCACCACGCTCAACGAGGAGCTGGGCCAGATCCAGTACATCTTCTCGGACAAGACGGGCACCCTCACCCAGAACATCATGACGTTCAACAAGTGCAGCATCAATGGCCGCAGTTATGGCGATGTGATTGACCTGCGCACCGGCGAGCTCATCGAGATTACGGAGGTGAGTGCCGGATTGTCTGGCGGGGGGGTTTTCGGTGGTAGTGGTGGGTCCAATAAGCCGATTTAACCTCTAACTTTGGGTTGAGGGAATGTTGTCTTGTGTGTGTCGGTGTCCGTGTTTCTTGCACTGTCAGCCTCTGGCGAGGCTGGTTTAGGTCAAACTTCAACTTTGATCCTGACCCCCTGAACCCACTGTGTGTGTGTCTCATTGTTTATTTGTGCGTCTGGCAAAGTAAAGAAAAAAAAAGTAAAAAATAGAGAGAAAAAAAAACAACAACTCACATTACTCGTTATAGCAGCAAACAATTTTCCAAAATAGCAACACCAACAACAGACCCAGTTCCGCAGGTGGAGCTGCGGCAGCACCACCTGCACCAGCAGCCGCACCCCCTCCCATCATCCTAGTGCACACGGCCGAGGTGCATGCCAAGAAGAGCTCCCTGGTGGTCACGTCCTCCGGGGAGGCCATAGCCTCGAGATCGGATCTGGAGCACTCTGCTCCGCCGCTGGACGGTGGCGAGAGGAGGCCGGGACTCAAGCATGTGCGATACTCGGCGCCTAGTAGAAGTCAGGACGATGATCCTGGTGGCTTGTCACCCAGGCTGGGCGGTGGCATTGGCGGTCTGACGCCACCCCTTAGAAGTGAGGAGCGCAGGAGCAGCGGCGGCTTCAAGCGGAGCGGAGCGGGATATATGCAGCGACAATTGTCCCGCACAAGCAGTTGCGACAAAGTAAAGATTTTGCATGACCCTGAACAGACAGAAGCACACAACATGCATCATCCAGAGCACCCTCGCAAGCGATTAGTCAAGATCCGGTTCAAGAAATCCCCCTCAACAGTCACGCTGGGTGGTCCCGGCAGTCCGCTCGAGGACTCAAAATCCACATGCACACTGCACCCGAGCGACTCGAGCACCACACAGCACCGCCACAAAGCATACGCCACCAATTGGAGTTCGTCGCCTCACAGAGTGCACGTATGCATGCCGCATGTCCTTCTATTCACACCCCAAATTACCCATTAGTGTCGGGCTGAGTGTTATTTATGTGCATATTTAGTGTGTTAGCTTGCTTAACTATTAAACCATATTTCATTTGATTTGGCAAATCTGAAACCTTGACTAGCATACTATTGTCATTTCTTTAATATGCTTATAAAATTTAAAATTTGAAAATATTTTTATTATTATTGAAAATGTTAGTATATTACTAGTTTTTTGTAAAAAAAATATTGAAATAACTAGCAAATTTTAAAAAAATATTTCTAGTATTAGTTTAAACCTACAAAACCTTTACAATATCATTCTTTAGTTTTGTTTTTAAACTTATTGTAAAAACTTATGTGCCTTTTCTGTTAGCTTCATTCCCATTTAGCCATCACTTTTTACTTTGTATTTGAATTATAAACAAATAACAGCTTCGGAATTGCTAAAAGTTGCCTTGCAACACCACAACAACAATTAACTAAGCATTATATACTTTGGGACTAATTTTAATAACTTTGCTTAAAATCGTATACAGCCGAGCTTAACGTACAGTAACCTACAGATAAAACTCTCCTTTATACACTACAACTTTAGATTAACCATTTAAAACAAATTCCTTTCGCAGGCCCTTCAAAGCGTCGACTTTTCGGCCAATCCGCATCACGAGAGCGACTTCCGGTGGTACGATCGCACGCTGCTCGATGCTGTCCGCTCGGATGAGGAGCACTCCCATGTGTTTTTCCGCCTGCTGGCCCTCTGCCACACGGTCATGGCCGAAACGGTGGACGGGAAGCTGGAGTATCAGGCCCAGAGTCCCGATGAGGCCGCCCTCGTTGCGGCCGCTCGCAATTTCGGCTTTGTCTTTCGCACACGAACACCGAATAGTATTACCATCGAGGTGATGGGTCAGTTGGAGGTGAGTGAATTGGTTATTCTATACCTTTTAAATCAGGAATCATATATCTCCCATCTCTTGTAGGAATACGAGCTCCTAAACATCCTTGACTTCAACAACGTTCGCAAGCGGATGTCTGTGATCCTCCGGCGCGGTGACTCCATGGTGCTCTACTGCAAGGGAGCGGACAATGTGATATACGATCGTCTGCATGGCGGACAGGAAGATTTGAAAGCGCGCACCCAGGACCACCTAAATGTTTGTTGTTGCCTTAGGTCTTTAGTTTGATTGAGTATAAATTTTTCTTTTTTATAGAAATTTGCCGGCGAGGGCCTGCGTACTTTGGCCCTGGCTGAACGTCGCTTAACCGAGCAGTACTACAACGACTGGCGGAGTCGGCAGCAGGAGGCTGCCCTCTCGATGGACTCACGGGAGCAGAAGCTGAACGAGATATACGAGGAGATCGAGAGTGAAATGCAGCTGGTGGGGGTGACGGCCATCGAGGACAAACTGCAGGACGGTGTGCCCAAGTCTATAGCTAATTTGCAAAATGCTGGTATTAAGATCTGGGTCCTAACTGGCGACAAGCAGGGTGAGCTTTGAGGGAAAAATATTTTAAGGTTTGTTTTTAATATTTGAGTTATCAGAAACGGCCATCAACATTGGCTACTCCTGTCAACTGCTCACTGATGAGCTGGCCGATGTCTTTATAGTAGATGGCAACTCTGTGGAGGAGGTGGAAAAGCAGCTGCGGCAGTTCAAAGAGTCCATCAAAATATACAATCGATTTCGACCAGGCGGTGAGTAACTACATAGCTTAAGAAATGTAAGAATATTAAATGTGGTATTATGTTATTCCTTTTTTCAGGCTTCGATGCATTCGACCGGCTAAACAGCGACAGTAATATGGATCCACTGAGTGTGACCATGACCCAAACATCGGCCTTCATGCAGGAGTCAAACCTGCCGCCCACGCCTCCGCCACCGCCTGCCATTTCGGTGGTTACCTTTAGGTGGGATGACAAAATTAAGGATAATAAGGGCGGACCGGACAGGTAGAGGGCAATCCTTAAAAATAATCTCAATAGTTTAGCTTTTAAAATAAATGAATTTCCATGCATATTTCTAGCTAAAGTGAAACTTAACCTCCGTAGAAGAGCTAGAATATATTTATAATATTTTCTTATTTTACAATCTGTGTTAGCTAAATGTCTAAAACTTTCCTATGTATTTTTCGTTGTACCTAAAACGCTCTATAATTTATACTTTTTTTATTTTCCTCTATGTTATACTTTTAATTTTATTTCTTTATTCTTCTTAGAAATCGAACTAATATTTTCTTAGGACAGTTTGACTTTTATAACTAAAAATATTTCGATTTAGGCATTTAATCTTTATATTTTCGTGTTAAAAAATGTTAGGAAAATAAGGTTAAAGAGAACATTTTAGTACTACCCACCAAAGGATGTAACCCTCTATTGGTGCTTGTTCCGCCCGTCAAGTAAACTATATTTATTTATTGTTCAAACAAAATATTTTCGTATAAATTAAAACCACCCAGCATCTGTTTGAGTTCTGTCTGTTCCTCATATGCCTTGTACAAAACAGAAACTGAAGAATTAATTTGAAAGAAAAACAAAATTCAGAATCACAAAAGACAAACAGTCACTGTCCAGTAGTGTTCATCAACTTGAAAGCTATTCCTCTTCGTTGTCTCATCCAAAGTAGTTGCTTGTCTAAATCTCTGTACATATAACTCATTAAGCCGTGTTCCACTCTCTACACTAAACTCTGCTTGATAACATTTTATCCATTCTGATTGTTGAAGATCATGTCAAACGGGAGAAATTAATCTGGGATATTGTATTTCCAAACAGTGCTGAGTGCAATGACTTGTTCGGCGATGAGAAGAGGAGCGAGGATGGGGGCACAGCCTCTATTGTGGTGGACGAGAACACCGGATTTGCCCTGGTGGTCAACGGCCATTCGTTGGTGCACTGCCTTTCGCCGGAAATGGAGAACAAGTGGGTGTTGGCCTGTCTGTAATCAACGGGTGGCAATCAATAACGGAACAATTTCGGTACTTCCTGCAGATTCCTGGACATTGCCTCGCAGTGCAAGGCGGTCATCTGCTGCCGGGTAACGCCGCTTCAGAAGGCGCTGGTCGTCGAGCTAATTAAGCGTGCCAAAAACGCCGTCACCCTGGCCATTGGCGATGGCGCCAACGATGTGTCCATGATCAAGGGTGAGTCTGTTGTGATATGACAGTTAAGTTGAATATCTATATATCATTCTTGTATAGCTGCCCACATAGGCGTTGGTATTTCCGGGCAGGAGGGCCTTCAGGCTGTCCTGTCCAGTGACTATTCCATTGCCCAGTTTCGTTACCTGGAGCGATTGCTGCTGGTCCATGGTCGCTGGTCCTACTACCGCATGTGCAAATTTCTACGGTACTTTTTCTACAAGAACTTTGCATTTACCCTGTGCCATTGCTGGTATTCGCTCTTCTGCGGCTTCAGCGCTCAGGTGGGTTCGTCTACAGGTGTTTGTCAGTGCCCAAGCTCATTTCATCTCAATCGCAGACGGTGTTCGACCCGATGTTCATATCGGTGTATAATCTGTTCTACACATCCCTGCCCGTCTTGGCGCTGGGCGTCTTCGAGCAGGATGTCTCGGACAAGAACAGCGTGGAGTTCCCACGCCTCTACACGCCGGGTCTCAAGAGCGAGCTGTTCAACATTCGGGAGTTCATCTACAGTGTGTTGCACGGTGCCTTCACCTCGCTGGTCCTGTTCCTGATTCCTTACGGCGTCTACAAGGATGGCGTGTCAGAGAACGGATATATTGTGAGCGATCACATGACCCTGGGTGCTGTTGTGGCCACCATACTCATTGTGGATAATACAGCGCAGGTAACTACATAGCTAATTATTATTATTAAGATTCATATCAGATTGTGTAATATCTTAAATTTAACATTATTTTTATACCTCATAATCATAATCGGTTAATCGTATTTCTTCTATAGATATCTTTGTACACCTCTTACTGGACCGTTGTCAATCATGTGACCATTTGGGGTAGCTTGATTTGGTACTTTGTGCTTGACTATTTCTACAACTATGTCATTGGAGGGCCCTACGTGGGCTCTTTGACCCAGGCCATGAAGGATCTGACCTTTTGGGTTACCATGTTGATCACTGTAATGGCACTGGTGGCGCCTGTCCTTGCCTACAAGTACTATCTGCTGGATGTTCATCCCAGTCTTTCGGATAAGGTAAATGTCATTAAACCACAAAAAGAAAAAATGTATTAAATTTATTCCTCTACTACAGATACGTCAAAGGTCCTTGAAGAAGATTCACTCGAGAGCCTCTAGTGATGTCAGGCGAACGGCTTCATCGCGTCGCGGTCGTCGCTCCGTAAGATCTGGATATGCTTTTGCCCATCAGGTAAGGACTACTAACGTGAACTCCCATCGAATATAGTTAACCCATACTTTTTCTTAAAATTTTCAGGAGGGCTTTGGCCGCCTCATCACCTCTGGCAAGATCATGCACAAATTGCCGCAGGACTTTGCCTTCCCGCTGGGCTTGGGCACTAAGAAAACACAGGTGCTACACAACAATCTTAGCTCGGCCGATGGACCCGTCTCCAAGAGCAACAACGTGTCGGGCCAAAATATGGTCAATAACAACACAAATCTGCGACAAAATCAGAACCACTCGTCGATGGCGGATATAACTGCTGATGGACGCGGTGCTGGGGGAGAAGATGGCAGGGGGAGCGGAGGCACGGATGACATGAGTCCTCGGGCTCCCTGCCAGGACCTGGATACGATTAATCTCTAAGCTTTAGATGCAGGTGCTGGATCGGTAGCGGGTTGCGTAACAAACACCAAAAAACTTTAATGAATTTAAGTCAGCAAAAATAAGGTTTAAGTTTAAGTTTTAGTCAGAATAGAGTCGTAGAATTTATCAGTGTGAATGTGAGTCAAAAAATGAAACAAGTATTATGATGAATGTTTTTAAAAATCGCGTACTTATTT
Organism: Drosophila mimetica; assembly: GCA_037075245.1. NCBI lineage: Eukaryota > Metazoa > Arthropoda > Insecta > Diptera > Drosophilidae > Drosophila > Drosophila mimetica. The sequence continues at coordinate 14,547,346 of JBAMCH010000023.1, forward strand.
TATTTGTAGTTTTAATTTTTGTCAGTAATTGTGTTGAAAGTATTCTTACCAGAAACCAGTGAGCCATCATCCAAAGACAATTGTTTACCCGGGGCTTAGATAAAATACCCTACCAATCAAAAATATATATTTCCTTGACTTTACCTATCATAATAACAAGCAAGTCCCAATCCTTTCCTGTGACAATCCAGCTATATTGTATGCCTACTCCTAGTATCCTCAAGAAAGCACAAAAATCTCTTCTTTCGCGTATTTATATCATCGTTGACTGCATTTAAGAGAGTGAGCCCCCCTGAATGATTGAACGAGTGCTTGATTTTTAAGATGTAGTGTAGGCTATATTAGATGTAAAACTGTCTTTGGGAAACTGAAAGTGTACTTAATTGCTTAATGATGTGCTGTGTGCTTAGCCAATATAACAGAGTAGCTTATCTACCTATAGCTGAACGAAATCTCGTCTTAAGGTCCATTGCTATATTCTTTATACTCCCCCGACAAAGACACAACAACATGTAGAAAAGTCCACACGTCTGTGTTCCTAATTAGAGTTGTAGAATAAAAGCCTGCATATGCCTTAGAGAGTCCTTAGCGTTAAGTCCTTTTAGCAGTATCGGGTTTTCTAGTTAGGACTCCCATTATTTTTCGGTTGTTACAGATGGGCATTCGAATAAGCGGGTTGTGGGTTTGAAGAGTAGGAAAGGTCTAAAGTGATTTATTATTAGCGAGCAGAGTTTTAAGAAAAGTACTTAAACATGGCTTTTTATATAGGAAATGAAAAAAATAAAAAACCCGTAATATATACTGCAAAATGTTTTAGGACCATATTTTTGCATGACAAAAAACAAACTATTGCTAACTGGTGGAAAAAAATATAACTTTAATGTGCAAATTGTTGCTACACAAGATGAGAACTAAAGAAAAATTAGTAAACCAAAAAAAAGAAGAAAATTTTTATTTTTATCTACAATTTTAGCCAAGGAAAATAATGTTTGCATTAAGTACATTTTTAAATGATAAAATAAAAGCGAAATATTTTCAAAAAGCATAACCTTTGCCATTTTATTTTACTGTTAGACAGCTCTATAAATTAATTGTAAAAAAAATGTACTGTTCATTCCATTCTTAAATTTTTGTATTAATTAACCTTAATTTAATCCACCATTTTTTTAACATCACCGCTTTTGTATATCTCCTCTTTGTCGGATTGTGCTCAATTTGCGTAACAAATTACATTTAATTTGTTAAAAGAAAAGTTGAAAGCACGCCAACCCAAACCCGTGACTTGTTTACGCCTCATTAGCTGGACATTAAGATTATGCATTTTTATGAACTTTTTGGTCAAATTTAACACACGACTTGGTCCGAACTTTGTAATTAAATCTGTTACAATCAAATTGCTTGCCCTTTTGTTGGACCCACTTACCCGCACTTTTCTTTTGCATTTTCCTCTTGCTTTATCGGGCAAAAAAAATTGAAGATGCTGGGTAAATTTAAGGCGTTGAAATTAAGTCAACTTAATGTCGCTTAAATATCCACTTTAGAGGGAGGGAAACAGATAAAAGAGATGGAGCACAACAGCAGAAATCTGAAGGAAAAAAATGTGATGCCATTTATTTTAATTTGCGAGTCAAAATGTCGAGACTTAAAGTGAGGAATGAATGCGGCCGAAATGCGCCACAAGCCAAGGAAAAGTGAGGATTGAAAGAGAAATGGCCGAAAGCTGCCGCAATGACGCAATTCTTCCGACCAAAATTGGCCTTCTCCTGATTTTAGGGTCAAACAATTTAATTGACTGAATTATACTCAATACAAAGTTCGTAGAAAAATCATCATAAAATAGGCAATTTTATTAAGGTAACCAAACGAAAAATCGTTCTGAAAGTTGTTCAAAATCTTAACATGCAGATAAATAACTTCAAATGCCAAAAGGGATCAGCGAAAATGGGACCCTTGGGCCAACTAGAATACCAAAGATATGGCCATAAAACTAAATTGATGTGAATCTGTAGTATTCAAAGCGAAGGGTACAGAAATAAAAAAGAAACAAAAACATACAAGTTATTTGATGAGTTATTACACTGGTAAACATGGATTAAGTTTGAAGCTTTAATAGCACCTTATTATAGAAAATGGGCTTAAAAGCTTTTTCGCTATGCGTTAAAATAATATAATTCATACATTACATAATTTGTTTGAAATTAGAGATTATAATTTGTGGCCAAATTATCTTTACATTTTAAAAGTACTTTTGATACTCACAAAAGTTTGCTACAAAATCAAAAATAATATTTATAATTTTCAGCACTTTAATGCCCTCACCTGTAGAATAAACGTTGCTAAAAGTATACACATTACATCAGCATGTCTGGTGTTTGGTGAGGTTGTGGGTGTGGAGTAGTCATCAGTCGGAAAGTTCTGAAAGTTGGCTCTGGCTACTTCTGGTATGTTGAGTAATGTGAGAGCTTCCGCTTCCGCCTGTCTATATGTGAGTGTGTGTGTGGCCACTTCCTGCTGCCGCATTCTCTTTTCAACGTTGCGTTTTTATTTCATTTTACAAAAAATTCCAAAATACTTAATACTCAATTTGGCCCACAGACCCAGAGCGAAATGCTATGCCAGACGAGTGCCGGAGGGCTTGAAGTGGGACGAAGTGGATGGAGTACATGTGTGTTGTGTTAACTGCTCGCCACTTGGCCGCATTTCCTTCTGGGCTCCGTCTGTTCTGCGCCGCAAAAGCGAGATAAAAGCGTCTTTAGCGAGCTGAATAACTTGTTGGATTGGATCCTCCGGTTGCCTGGTTCTCTGGGTTCTCTGGGTCTCTGGCACTCCGGAGCAAACACTTGCCGACCAAATGGTGCTTGAATGTATTTCACTTTGATTTGCTTTTATTTTAAAGAAATCCATTCAGTGCGGCCTGCGCTTGGCATAAATCTGCGGGGATTGCAGAAGAAGACGAAGGCGCGGGACTTGAGGCTTTTATGCACGGCACTTAACCGCTTAATTACTCATTATCCAGCCGAGTTTATCCAGCCATTTAATCGGGCACTCAATGCAAGCAAGAAAGGTAGCGGCGCAGTTTAATGAATAATTGAGTCAAACGGCAATAAAACTTTAATTAACAATCCCAGCTCGTTGTGCTCCCTTTCGGAGCCCTTGAGTGTAATTTTGCATTGATTCAGGGCATTCGTCTGTTTGTTGCTGGGTAAACAAAACTGTAAAATTCAGGACCTTATTTCCTGTGTATAAACATGTCCTTATCATATCATACGCGGGAATTGAATGCACTTTCCGAGCCTTTAATTTCAAGCGATTACGAGATGAAGTGGGTAGTAATGTAATGCCGTATTTGGCCATTAAATGTTCTGGTTTTTAGCGACCTAAATTGCACAGTGACATGAAAGACATAGTCTTGAAATCCTCTTAAGCACCTAAAGCTCTTTGAATATCTACTTATATACCAATTATAATTTAAATTCCCTTGTTAGGACTATTATATTTCTGATAGCCAAACCAATTTTCCTAGATTACCAAGTGCTTTTAATGCCCACCACATAAGTGCATTAAATTACATTAGATTTGAGTACACAAAGGACACTTGCACAACTTTCAAGTTTATGTTAATTTGAGGCCTTTGAGATGAATCTCCTCTTCGCAAAAGGAATGTCAAGCAAATACTTAACCAATTTATATTTATAGATGAAAAGTACACTGAAAAAAGTGATCTAAGAAACTAAACTATTCGCATGTTCAATTTAAACTATTAGATATCTTTATAAGATGATTAGAAGTGTTACAACTAAGCTTTTGGTATAGAATATGTAGTATGAAATTAATACTACAGAATTCAGACATGGTATTATTTAGTATTATTTCAATATCACATTTATACTGGACCTAGTATATTTTTAATAAATTTTAATTTTAAGAGTTAAATTGTGTTTTTTTTTCGGGTTAGTGATTATTAAAAAATGATTAAAAATTATTATTAAAATATACCTACATAATCATTTGTTAATAATCATTATTAAAATATACCTAAATAATCATTTTTAATCATTTTTTAATAATCATTAAGGAATTAATGATTATCTTGTTACAAGCGGTTATTAAATATTTTAAAGTTTTAGGCAAAAAGGAGTAACCTATAAAGCTATTTTCTCCCTTAAACGTCTTAAAACCCCCTGAAAATGTTGTGACCTCAGGGGTTGGCCACGTCCTTGTTACCGATTTGTCAAAATCATCGACTCACTGTGACCTCAGACACGTGAGTTTCGGGTTGCAAGCGAAAAAATAGGCAAAATCGAGCTGACACTCGTAACAGGTTCGACGTGATGTCAACAAAAGCCAAGCAATATCAACCTAAGCTAAGCGAAAACTCCTTGGCACTCCCACACACACACATACGCAGACACACGCACACAGATACACAAATACAGGCACGCACGTACATAAGTGGGCGAACTTTCATTAGTGGAAACGTCAAAGTTCCCGAAGAAGCACCTCGAGCACTCACTCACGTATGGTGCATATGCGGGTATAACCTCCACCGAGTGGCGAAATGCAGAGCCATCGATTGGTTGGCATTCGGAAAATAAGAAAGCGATGCTGAAAGTGCTGTAATTGCATTTGCATATGACATTCCGCTCAACTTTAAGGAATCCTTGCCACCTTTCTATAAGTGAAATTCAGCTTAAGAATCACTATCTCTGAAAAATCAACCAAATATATTGTCAACTTAAAATAACGTTCCATTTTCATTTGACCGCCCTCGGCCTCTTTGACTCTCAGAGTTTGCACTTTTTGTGTGTGTTGCCTTTGGTGGGCAACAAAGTTAAGTTAATAAAATCATTTTAAAGTTTGGCTGTCATGGATACGACACTTTGTATTATGCATTAAGGCAACAAAATTGTTTCCAACCTTTTCGCTCCTATGTATTCAGCTTGCAACTTGTCCACGATGCAACTTTCAGGGCGTACAGCAAAAAAAGCAGAGAAGGCGGGGGTCGAGTGGGTGGGTGTTTGGGCCAGGATAGATACCGTTGCTGACAGCTGCTTAAGTGCGAAATTCGATTTCGCATTCAAGGGCGTTGTCCACTTTAAGCTTTGCTATTGCTTTCGCAATATCGGGCAGAAGCGGCGAACAAAGGCCAGAGAGGCGGTGAGTCGAGGGAAATTATTTAAACTTGTAATGAAGCAAACACCGAAGGCAAAGCGGAAAAATCTCAGACCGGGAAATTTATGGAGGACAACATGGACGTAAGAGGGCAGAGCTAGAATCAAAGGCACTCAGAAAAAGCTTCCTTTGAAGTATATTAAGTATACGTACATTTTTTAGTGGTCTCAATACTTACTTATTTTATTTATTTTTATTTTTATTTTACAAAACTAAAACTAACAATGGAACTTGTAGTACTAGCAGCCAGGACCATCCTCTATTAAAATATTAATTTTAAAAAGTAATAAAAATCTGAAAATATGGTTTCCAATATGGTTATAAATTCGATTTGCATTACTTCAAAACCCACGAAACTGTTATCTTTCAGTTGACACATCACCCCATTTCAATTATTCAATTAATTTCGTATTCATTGTTGTTTTCAGTGTCGAGGCAGAAAAAGATTGAATGCTGCAAACTAAGAGCACCTGAAAAAGAGATAAAACTAAAACTGTGAAAAAAGCGAATCGCATTTTACAGAAAAATGTTGAATTGGGCAAAGCAAACGCTATTTGAATATCTGAATGGCCGGCTTACAAATTCGTGAATAGCTTAAATGCCACTTGAATGCGGCACGGCCACAATCGTTTTCGCTAATTGAATGTTAATTAATAAAATGCAAAACTTACTGGCCGAAAAAAAAATGGGGGGATAATGAGTGGGTAAAGTCAAAGTGGAATACTTGTTGACTGAATGCCCATTTGCAGGGGATCCGCGGACGGGAAGGGAAGGCTCACAAAAAGCGAGGCTAAATCTAGCGAGCGATAAAGTTTTAATTTCCATTTGATGGCTGTTAGTGAAGCAGTGCAAAAATATTTTCATATTTATACGCCTTTTTTTCAGAGCCCGCTGCATGTGTATGTAAAATATGTTTTAATTAAAAGCAAAGTTTAAAATATATATTTTTTTCTCACTGCGGCCTTTTTGTGCGCTGATTGCCCCAAAAGCTGGACAAAATCAGAACGGCAAACAAACAAATATAAATTGTGCTGGGCAGCAGGAATGGCGGCAAAAACCGAAAAATTCCCCAAAGTGCAGCCCAATGGGCAATGGCAGATGAAAAACGCTACCAAAGTACCAATTCCACTCACTCACATCCACATTTCCCATGTCCCATCCGAAACAAAAGCGCTCTGTTTTTGGCAGATGAGCCAAAGTAACGCAAAATTCCCCAATGCCCGAAACTACAAATAGATATTTAATTTTTTGCAATTTCATACAGACTTTCCCCAGTCGAGAGCGAAAGTGTGTGCGAAAGTGGGTGGGCTCCTGTGCTCGTTGCAGTTCGGCTTTGGCGCCACACAAATGACCCAAAAATTTCGTTAAGCGACAAACAAACAGGAATTAATTTTGGTTGCAGCTTAAAGTTAGTCCCTGGGAACATACGACAAATTGCAAACAACAATTTGGCCTCCGTCGACCACATTGAAATGCGATAGAATAATATTGCAATTAAATCAGGGTTCACCAGGGACTACAAGAAAATCATTTGCTCATGAACGTCTGTTCGTTGCTTTGTACTTTCTTAAGACCATTAAATAACTATAACTTATGTTTAGGAATAAATGATTTTCTTGTATTCTCTGGTGAACACTACTTTGAGGAGTGTTTTGTGTTGTGTTCTTAGCCTTGGAGTTCATAATGGATTGTTATAAGGGTTTTCAATCACTCGTTTGTATGTAGAAGTCTCTGTAAAATATTTCAATATAATTGATTTATAAAATTTCGTTCTCTTTCATCAAAATTCTAAATTTTCTGTAATCCTACACGCTTTTCGTCATGCAAAGAACGACCAAATATGGATGCCACAAAAGCTTCTTAAAGGTATCGCAAATAATATCTGTAAACTTTGCAGTAATAATATTTTCCTCTTTTTTTAAGACCCTTCTTAACCGTTCCTATGCTGACTGTAAAGATGGCGGCTTTAAAGGCATGAAAGCCAAGTTGGCCAAGAAAATACCCGTGGAGCGAGAAAAGTTTTTGGGCATCAAGTGTTTGCATGGCAAAAAGTCAATTGGCCAGATCACCGTTAACAGTGTTATTGGGGGAATGCGAGGACTTCCGCTCCTGTTTTGCGAGACTTCCAGGTATAAATCTCTTAGAATATAAGGTTATTGATTAATAAAAACTTGTACCTGTTCCACTCATAACTCCCATTTGATCCTTAAGTTTATTTATTTAAATTATATATTTCCTAAGTATAAATATCCTATCTTGTATGATCTAACTAACATTATCTAATAATTCTCAATGATTTTTAAACATTTTTACCTTTACATTACCAGCTTGGACAAAAACAAGGGCATCTACTACCGCGGCAAGCTGCTGAAGGATGTGTGTGCCAAGCTGCCGCGAGTGCAGGAGGGCTCCCAGGAGGGCACTCCGGAGGGCTGCTTCTTCCTGCTGACCACCGGGTCGATGCCCACCAAGGAGGAGGCCGCCGAAGTGACCAAGGAGTGGCTGAAGCGTGGCACTGTGCCGCGCTACTGCCTCCGCATGATCGACTCCATGGACAAGCGGGTGCACCCGATGGCCCAGCTGTGCGCCGCCTGCGCCTGCCTCAGTCCGCAGAGCCAGTTCGTGGAGGCCTACAGCAAGGGGGCCAGGCGAGGGGTCTACTGGGAGTCCATCTACGAGGATTCGATGAACCTGTGCGCCATGCTGCCCACCGTGGCGGCGGCCATCTACAATAATGTTTACAAGGACGGCGAGGGTTCGCGGGAGATTAACCAGGAGCAGGACTGGTCCGGCAACTACTGCCGCATGCTGGGGCTGCCGGACGAGGATTTCGTCGATCTCATACGACTCTACATGATCCTGCATGCGGACCACGAGAGCGGCAACGTGTCCGCCCACACCTCCCATCTGGTTGGATCGGCACTCAGCGATCCCTTCCTCTCCTTCTCGGCCAGTATGTGCGGTCTAGCTGGCCCACTGCACGGCCTGGCCAATCAGGAGGTACTCGTCTGGCTAACGAAGCTCAGGAAGGCCATTGGCGACGAGCCCACTGATGACCAGCTGAGGAAGTTCATTGACGACACGCTGAATAGCGGTCAGGTGGGGTTCACTTTAGGGATATATTCTGGGTTATCCCTTTAACTGAAGTACCCCTTTCCGATTGCAGGTTGTTCCCGGCTATGGACATGCCGTTCTGCGGGACACTGATCCCCGGTTTGTCCTGCAAAATGAGTTCGCCATGAAGCACTGCAAGGATGACGCCGGCGTCAAGCTGGTCACGCGTCTCTGGAAGATCATACCGGAAGTGCTGAAGAAGCTCAACAAGGTGGCCAATCCGTATCCCAATGTAGACGCCCATTCGGGTGTCCTGCTGCAGCACTACTGCCTGAAGGAGCTCAAGTACTACACCGTCCTCTTTGGAGTTTCCCGAGCTCTGGGAGTTCTAGCCCAACTTATTTGGTCACGAGCCTTGGGAGCACCCATTGAGCGGCCCAAGTCCTTCTCCTCGTCGGAACTTTGCAAGTTTATCCAGACAGCCGACAAAAAGGCGGAAAAAAATAAGAAAAAGTGCTGAGTTGAGAAGCTTGGGCTTGTTTAACAAACTAAACTTGACAAAATACGTATTTTCTTGGTTAACGAATATCCCTAATTTTGGTTTTTAAATAAATTTGTACTTGGTATTCCTACATTCAAATGTTTCATCTGAGCTAAGTATTACAGTGGCATTTAATACACATTTGTCATTAAGATATGCATGTGTTTGGCATATTGTAATTGCCTTGGCTGACTGACATTTGTCGGTCTATTTCTGACTTCTTTGATATTCGGGGAGGTTCGGGAGAAGGGGTATCCCCCCATTTCGTCCTGGGAGAATTGTAATTATGTCCTCGGCTGGAATAAATCGCATTTCTATTGCTTTGATGTTGGCGCCTCCAAGAAACGTGTCTTATACCCAATTCGAGACCCTAAGTGGATCATAAATCAGTCGCGTAATCCGAGCTCTGCACAATTAAAATGATTAAATATTATCAGTTTATCATATGCTTAGCTGAAGGTTCTGAAAAAGGGTTGAAAACGCAATAGTTTGGCAAGAAATTAAATTTGATTTGCGTTTTATGCAGGCATTCCCTAGATATTCGAATTATTCTGGACAAATCAAGGATATTAATGTGTGCAATTCCCCCGCCACTCGCCACGAATTTCATTGGATGTACTCGTGATTATTGTAATTTTTTTAAAAGCATTCCATCAACTGATTGATTTCTGTTCAATTTCTCCCTTTGTTTGGTTTGGCGCTTCGCACTTAGGTTCCGATTGTATTCCCCATTTTTTCGTTGCATTGACACGGGCCGTTGTTTCTATAAGTGATATTTTATTGTTATTTTTATTGTAGCCATCCCCCCGTGGGGTCTGGTCCTTGGGGTTGCCTAGGCCAGGTCCCCAGTTTCCACTCTCCTAGATTTGTTATTCATTTTTCAACGGGAATGAATACTTGGCCCAAATAACAAGTGACCTAGTGAGAGCTACGAATGAAAAGGAGTGTGGGTAAGGTAAAAATAATATTGAGAGTAATTTTGCAATATCCATATTGAACTAGAAATTGGTTCTTTATAAATATTCCATTATTCCTAAATAATTTTTAGCATTTAACCATATTTTATTAACATATCAAAAATCACGCAAAAATGAAAATCCCTCCACATAAAAGTTAATTAATCGAATTTTAATTTCACAGCTACTCACACACATGAATAAATTTAAACTCTTTTTTATAAGCATAATAATATGATCATGAACTACTTTTTCCCGCCCGGTCCTTAACTTATTATTAATTGCTCTGAGCACGAGAGGTTTTTCGATGGCAATGAGTGTAGAGCGGGGAAGGGAAGGGGGAATGTAAATGATAAAAGTTGAAATATGTTTACCCAAGCTGGTGGGAAAAATACGCTGCAAAACGTTTTAATAAAAGTATTTACTATTTTTCCCGCACAGTTATTTTATTGTTGAGGGAAATCACGAAAACTTTTTTTATTGCAATTCAGTGCGCAGCTACACGCTGCTGATTTTTTGTTCCCTCTCTTTCTGTTTTTTTTTTGTATAATTTTTTTCAAACATAATTTGAAACTGTTTTTGGGTGGGCGAGATGCAGAAGCACGCTCTGGCTTTATATGTGCTGCTTCGGTGGCCTTGGATGCCAGAAAAGGAAAGCGAATCCCCCTCAAATTCACCCACTTGAGCACGCACACACTCGCACATACATATAGGGGGGGTTTAGTCTGTGGAGGGGAATAAAACACATCCGCATCATCCGCATGTTCCTGTCCATGTGGCCGCTGCTGTCCCGCCGCCTGGCCAGACCCAAAAATAAAACAATGGTCGACTTCCATCTGGGTGTGGAGAGCGCGTATACGCGTGTGTGGCAGCAGTCATATAAAATGTTCGCACATATGCCAAGTTGCTTTCAGCCATTTGCTGCAATATTAAAACAAAAGTAATGCGAAAGTGCTTTCCAACCCATCGCCCTCACCCACCGCCCACCGCCCACAGCTGGCCCTCTCTCCTTGTCTGCAAAAAAAAACTAAACTGTAGATTAAAAATTTTTCGAAATTGTGTCTGGCATGAAACTATGTGGGGATATTTTAAAAACTGGCCAGCCCTGCCCTTCTGCAAATTGAATTCCCCGGGTGTTATGGGACTGATGGAAAAGTTAAAAATAAAATGTAAAAACTAAAAATAAAATAAGAAAAAATTATAATAAATTTTTATAAAGATTTTAAACCTAAGGTTATAAATTCCAATTCAATCATAAAACATTTAAAAGGGTAACTACCAAGCTGTTCTTAGATTTTAATTCCCTTTTCAACACAAAATATGTTGGGTAATAAAACACTCTCGGTTGCATTCTGGAAACTTTCGCTTGAAGCTTCGCTCTTGTCCTCTCCACTTTGTCTGTGGTCTCATTTCATTAACTTCCGGCTAAACTTCAAGAACCCATTTTGAGTGACTCGTCCAAGGACTGTTTTCCGAAACCCCTATCTCCATAATCACTTTCATTGCCTGAGAGATGGAGAGAGTAGCTGAAATTTAAAATATTTTCCTTTTTCTCTGTGAGCGAGATGTGGCTTAAAAGGAAGCAGATGGGGGAATGCAATAACTTCCTTATAGACCGAAAACTTTATGGCTGCGACAGCAGCTGCACTCGAGTCGCTATCAAACCCCAGAAATAAACCCCTCCGGCTCAGAGTTCCTTCCCCCGCCCCAAATGTTATTGTATTATAATGGTCTCTGGCGCGGACCAAGGCTGCTCGGGGATCTGCGTATGTTCTATTTTTTAAGATATGCAAAATAAGTTGCAGTTGCTTTCGGCACAAGCAACTGGCAGACAAACACATCAGACATTGTTGAAAATAACTATATATGTATGTGAGTACTATGTACTGGGTTGAGTGAAAAGTTTGCCGGGTACGCAGGAAAATTATAATTCTTCCTCTCTAAACAAAGACTGGCCCAAGGAAGAAGGGACACGCTGAAAGAGCAGCAGCAGCAACAGAAGCAGCCACTGACTGAGTGGCAGTAACTGTTGGCTTCTATTTGACAGTTTCCCGGAAGTTTGTCCCCTCCCTCGATACTCAAATAAATTGCCCCAGATTTTTCTTTCCGTTCATATTTTGCTTTTAAAATTTATATATCTAATGAGTTTTACGAATTGTCATGGTCTTGGAGTGCAGCTCAAATTAAATGCGGATAATTGAAACACTCATTTGATTATTTATGCACCATGCGCACCACACTTGTACCAATTATTTGTTTAATTATTTCAATATTTCCTTTCAGATTTATTGGCCATTGAATTAAATCATTTTTAATTACAGGTTAATGAAAACAATGCATTCTACTTCGTTGTTGGAATAAATGGCTGTTAATATTATGTTCGCTGCTAATGAGAGATGCGTCATTGGGCTTATTTGTATGAAACTAATGATTATTTAATGTTCCGAAATGTTTGCCATTTTTGCATTTAAATGTCTATTGATATCTGATACTCGGGCAAAAAATGTTTTGTTCGCTATAATTAGGACAAAAACGGTGTTTTTCAAATTTTAGCATAATGATAACCTAGTTGCTGTATAAGATTACACAAAATAAACAGAGGAACAGTTTTAAGTGTTTCTCCCTTTCCAAAGTTCCCAGCTTTCTTCCACCCATTTTGCAGCAAGGTCCCCTTTCTGGTTCTCTCTGGCGTTCACTATTTCATTTTCCAGTCGAAGAAATATTCGCACATAGTTTTGCCCGGCGGAATGTGCTAAAAGTGCCGGCAGGTAAAAATAATTGCGATTATACTCGCTATTTTTCCGCACAGCAGCGCTGGGCCAACACCAAAAGGGAGTGGAGATGTGGATTGTAGGGTTGGTTAGGGAGTTCCCCACTTCCGGACAGACAGAAGATGGAGTGAATGCCATTCAGGTTGTTTTAGCGCAGAATCTCCCACTTTTGTGCGATTTTGTTTTGGATTTTTCACGTTCCGCTCACCATGTGAAATACGAAACCGCTAAAGTTCTTCAACCTCGCTTAGCTTTTATTAGCCTAAATATTTTTAAATAGTTTAAAGCATATAAAAAATAATTAACTGTCTTTTTACGTAATAAAAAGGGGTTTGTATAACACATAACATAACAAAAGGGCTTTATTAAATCAATATTATTTTTCATTGCATGAAAACGTTAATTAAAACAATGCATTTAACATCGCACGTAAAACAAATGGTCTTTAATATTATTTGTTATTCCGGTGTTCAACAGGCACAATGAAGAGGTTTTGACCCAATTACAGGCAGCTTTTAACCGATTTATATGTTTTTATAATTCATTTAAAGCTACCACTTGACTATTTGCATTTTTTGTTTGTGTATATGGCTTTCATTTGGAAAAACACTGAGTGACAGATTGATTGGCAATAAAGTGCGTACTACGTGGCGTATGCGTAATTTGCAAGTCGACATGCAAGATTCGCATGGTCCTTTCATCACTCTGGTACCTTTTCCCATTTCTTTTGCCTTAATTAAGAGCTCTGGAAAAGTTTGCCGCATTGTTTGCAATTTGGTTTCCCATTTTTGCCGTCGTCAACATCATCAGCATCGCTTCGCTCCCATCTGTTCTATTGTTCGTTGGCCGAATCAACTTTGGTGAATGGACTGCAGTTGTCGCTTATCCTTATCTGCTTGTCCTTGTAATTATCACCAGGCGACCAAGGTGCCCCTGCCACGGCCCATTGTTGTCGAGCACTCAAATCGCGAATTATGCTTTCCACTCGGCTTGTTCTGGCCAACTGGCCACCAGAGATAAGAGATAGGAGCTCAAGTCGAGAGGTTTGGCTTTAAGGCTGTGCTGCAACCGCTTTAATTAGTGATTACACATTTGCAGCACGTGCTGCTGCTGGCCCTTTGGGCGGCGACTCGAGTTAATTAATTTATTATTGTTCTGGCATTCGTTTGGCAACAAATTTTGACACAATACAACGGCCGGGCCGCAATAAATTCACTCCGCCACTGACCTCCTGTGGGGTTTCATTAATAATTCAGCTCATACGAAACTAAGCCAAACTGCTGAATTGAGTAACCGAAACTGGATAAATTAAGTTCATCTCACGCCGGCAGCAGCAACATCTGTTTCCCGCTTTACTCCAAAGCCCGAGTACTTTTTCTCCCAGTCGAAAATCAATACATTTGGCATTTGTCTGATATATTTCCAGTCATTTGTTTCAATTTGTCAATCAAGATGACACACACCGGGCCTGAAAAACAAAGGAGAAAATTAAAATTAAAAACATTCAGACAGCGTTGATCAGGAAAAATGTGCCGCCAAGTTTGAGTGTAATTTTTTTGGCTGACTTAACACGCACTTTTGTACATAATCCTTGCTTTGTCTTACGGCTTACAGCAATGTATATAAATGAGCTGAAACTGGCTTTGTTTTGCGGTAAAGTTCAATAAACTTTGCTTTGTTAATCTGCAGAAATTTCTTGTTGCATACTTTTGCGGTCGAGTTGAATTTTCATTTGATTTCGGTTGGATTTGTGTGAAAAGATTTTAAATTCGATTAGGAGAATCTTGGCATTTTCGGAGTGAAATAATGTAATTTATATGTCTGAATTTTACGCTAATAAAAGCATTTTATCTTCAATTCCTTGGATTAATACCCTTTAAATGCTAAGAGATGTTTGAATTTAATCAGCTAAATTTATTTTTCCCTTCTATAAGCTCTAAGCTTTATTTTACTCTATTAATTTTGCTGCTCAATTTGCTGCGTTTTAATTGCAAATTATTGCTTTGGGCGCAAATAACGAACATGTGTGTTCTTACGTTACGAATATTAACTAAACACCATTTTTGACTCGTTCTCAGGAGAAACTCAAATAGTCTGGCTGACCTTCACTTTAAAATTTTACTCCCAACTTTGTGCTCGCTCTAATTGCATTTTGCATGCTGTGGAAAGTCTGGTGTGCATTTATTCAAGTTGCCAACCATATAGAAATATCTGCAGTCTAGCTGTCATGCGCCCGTCAACACACACAGAACATTTTGCACACACACATATCGCATTCAACTATTTGAACAGCAACTGAAATGCGCATAAAAAGTTTTACAATAAATCAGAAAATTTGTAGAACATTACACACGCAGCCATATACAAGTCGGTCTGGGGCAGATTTGTTGCGAAAATGTTCAGCACCGAATGGAAATTTGTTTACCATGCTGTTGATGCTGCAGACCGTGCTGTTTTATCTGCCGCTGCTGTCGCAACAGTTTACATTATTTGGCTACAGTAATTTTCAAAATTCTGTCGCCCCTGACGACTGTGATAAGAGCCACATGATGCTGCCAATTGAAGGCCCTTCTTTGGTGGAATTTGTATACCCTTGCAGAGGGTGTAATGATTTCAGTCAGAAGTTTGCAACGCTGTGATGGAGATGTTTCCGTATATATATTCTTGATCAGTATCCCTACTCGAGTCGATCTAGCAATGTCCGTCTGTCCGTCAGCCTGTCCGTCTACGCAAAAGGGATGCAAATTTCCCCAAAAGTTTCCTTTCTATTGCAGGTAGTATATAGGTCTGAACCAGCTGGACAACTAAAAAACAATGAAACAAAAATTATAGATTCGATATTTTTTGGTAAGAAACCTAATACTCTTGAGCATATTATTTTTTAAACTGTTCTGAATTTTAAATTAAAATTAAAAAAAATTTATTATAATACTATAATAGGCCAACCGAAGTTCGCTTCCTTTTCTGTTATTTCTAAGAGTTAATCTTTAAGCTCATTAAGGAGTTCGTTGTCCTTTATTAATCTCTTGACTTGCCATAAATTCGTCTAACGATATATATGATTTTTGTAATGAAGCACGATATGGTTACTTCCCAGAGGTTTAAGCGGAAGTTAAGTTCATTGTTAGCCATGTTGGTGGAAGCAATCAATGTGTCCGTGACGAGTGAACGATTTAACGATTATGGCGATAAAGAGATTTATCGACGAACGAATCAACTGAAGCCAAGCAAACACACGCCCACTCCAGCTAATCCACTTCCGGATTGAGAAAGGCCAGGACAAAGGATGTTGCGGGGCCGGACTTGCGTGTGTTTTATTGAGCACTAGATTGCACTCACTTATGGGAGCGATTAAAATCGATTTAATCCATTCCCGGCATAAATCAAGCAGCCAAAATCTTCTGCTGGCGAAGGTCAAGACAGCCCCCCAGTGACCCCTTCGCAAATTGATGGACTGGAAAATATACATACATCCCTATATGCAAGAGTGTGTGTTTATCTACGAGTGGTCTTTCGTTGACACAATTTATAGGGGGGAAGTGTCATTCATCATCTGTCCTCACAATACTCGCTATAAAAAAACACTATTTGCCAACTATCATTCTGATCGGAACGATGAAAAGCCTTTTAAATGCAAATGTTTTATTTATATTGCGGAAAAAGCAACGAAGAAGAACTTGTTATTGATGTTCCCTATTGTTGGGTTTACTTGAACAAAAAAAATTGCAGGCCCTGGAACAACAATGAGCAAACAAGAGTCTCTCCCTACCAGCATTGAATCCGAAAACACAGTTTAACAACCATGCCAAAACTTGCAGCCATAGCTATTCATGTGTGAGGTACTTGAATACTTTTAGAATATTATTCGATTCACACGTATTTAAGCATATTTAAGTGGTTCTCCAAATGGCTGGATCTTGTCACATCTTGGAAATATGATTATGACCATACGGAGTGGAAGATTTCTGCGCTTGTTGCATTCCTTTCAACTCCATTCCAATCTGCAGCTGCATCTCTATTTGAGTTCCGTTCTCGTCGCGTTCAACCATAAATATTCATGTGACCTAATCGGTTTATGACAGCCATAATCGCCTGCACTTTGCACGTCTTTTGGTCATGAAGTTGGATACACGCTTTCCTCCATTTTTTTCACTTTTCCATTTTTTTTTATTCAGTACTGACATATGTCCAATATGGGATATAAGTTAATCCGAAAGAAGCTGTCGAGCAACGTGAATCTCCGTCTCAGAGTTTTTGCTTATATAAAATTAATTACGATTATTTTCTACATTTTTTTCTTTTCCGTAATCTGCACAAATATATAATTTTTTTTTTTGGCTGAGATTTTCTTTTGTGCCACTTTGGCGTATACGTAATTTTTGAAAAGCTTAAATTTATGTTGTATAAAATTAATTAGGAAATATTTTTTAGATTTTTTTCCTTGGCCTTAATCTGGATTTTGCCACTTGGGCGTATACGTAATTTCTAAACATCTCAATTTTGTTAAACATTTTTTAATTACCTTTGCTATAAAGTTGAAATTTTATTAAATTTTTAAATGGTCTTTTAAGACACCAAAGACTGCAAACTCTTTGGGATTTCTACCACGCAATCGTGAATCTCGTTCGAAACATAAAAAATATTCAATAAAAATGGAATACGGGTTACATATGGCCCCAGCCAAATGTCAGCGAGGCAAAGGAAAAATGCGTATATTTACGCGACATATTTACGGCGTTTTAAATGAAAGCACGTGTTTAGCAAGGCAAACGATGTCGCTGATGCCTCAAATATCGCACCTAACTCGCGCCACAAAAAAGCCAGGGCACAAGCGAAAGTGGCAGGAGCATCAGCATCAGCCAAACCAGGCAACCTGAAACGAGACCATAAAATGGCGAACGTTGGCAATAAAAACTAGAACAACTGCCAGTGGGCCAAAAGGAGCGGGAAAATGCGCCAGGAGGGCTGGCGGGCAGGTGGGCGGGGTGGCATGTTGGCTAAAACGCGGGCAGGTGGAGCGCATTACTTTGAAAGTACATTGAGCTTGAAAATGACTTTGTAAATGGCGCTCGACAAATATTTTATTACTAGGGAACAGCAACAATTTACTTTGTTCCCCCCCTCGCCACGACTTTGCCTTTGCCTCAGCTTTTCTGCCACTTTTCTCCTCACCCGCAGACTCTTTGCCTTCAAGTAGCGCTTTAATTTTAAATCAAACAATTACTAGCACCACCGGTTTCTTCCCTAAGTTTCACTATTCCTGTCCAAATAATTGGGGCTTGTAGTTCTTCAGTTACTGCTTAACTTTATAATGGTGAAAAATCCTCTATAACAACTTAGCAAAGTAGGAAACATTCAAGAAAGTGTATGTTTTGCGACATTTCTTAATAATTTTAGAAAAAGGTTTAATTTTTTTCCAAACAAATAATGCAATCTACATTTTCTATGAGGAAATTGATTATAAGCATGCTTTAATTTATTTTAAAATGTAATAAAACTAGAAATAAATTCCTAAATAAAAAAGCTATAGTTGCAAATCCAACCCGAACAGCATGCATAAATCAAAAGGATATTATAATCGTTTTAATGCAAACTTTTTAATCGATGACACCGAAAATCCCATTTAATTCTTTCTTTATTGGCTAAAATTTGTTGTTCGTTTTAGCGCCTGCTGTGCAAAATTCATTAAAAATGATCAAGTTAATTTCACAAATTTTTGTGTATTTCACTTCCTCCGCAGGGGATGGCAGCCCCGTGCGGCTGAGGCCCCGAGGGGGAGCGATGCTATGGAACTACTATATAGCTGCGTATAAAGGGCGTGGCAGCGAGGGGTAGAGTTATGGAATGCTGCCAAAATGCCAGCGGGTTAGACCTGCGGTTGCGGTTTGCCCTGTTCTGGCCAGGACGACGAGTCCCGGATCCTGGGCAGCTCTGGTCCTCTCCGTTCCTGGCTTTTGAGTTATCCTCTTCGCGGTTACCTTTTGTCGCTGGCCATTGTTTTAGCTGGTCCATTGTTTAATATGCCGTGGTTCGGGGCTCCGAGGAACGGGTTTGAGTCCCGGCCATTGTTGTTTTTGGGGGGCCTAGTGCCTAGTATTTTTTGGTCCCGCTGTTTTCACTTGTTGGAGTGTTGACTTTGACGTGGTCAATGCTTGGGCGCCATAACAGCTTCATTACCGCGGCCCGTTCCCAGTTGATTACAATTCGCAAAATTAACGCCCATGTTGAGATTACTCCTTAATGCCTCCGCCAAGGAGATAACGCCGCAGTCTGCAGCCCGCAGGACTTTCTGGAACTCATCCTTGGGCTGCCGCGCGTAGTTTGCATTAATTTCGCGTTAATTTCACGCGATAATCGTATTTCTTCGCATAATAGTCGCTGGGCGGGAACTTCCATATTGCTTTAATGGCGCCTAAAATGCTCTTAATGGCATCTATTTGAGATTTTATTTATGCACTCGAAAATCACATTGAAGTCTGGCTACTTGTCTTTTTGCTCGCTTGGCCGCGGATTGAATGTGAAAGTTGGCGTATATATTCCACAAAGTATCTACTGAAAGTGAAGAGGAAGGCAAGCCAACCAGCCGGGAATTTCAATGTCGGATTAAAGTGTGTTTAGACTTGGCAATTAGATTTTATTGGGTAAAGGAATGGAATTTATATGTATATGTTGATTTTAGTAGCTAACTTTCATCTTAACTTAAATTTCAAAGGTTTTTTTACAAGTAAGGTTAACTACAAATTAAAGTTAACTATGGAAATTCCACTGGCATCACTGCTAAAACAAGTGAAATCAAGTCAATAACCCTGATATAGAATATTGGCAATTTTATTCTTATCTAGCCAACTCCATTTTTAGATATTGCAAGCGAATTTCGAAGCGCTCTTTTATTGTAATCCCAAAACGCTTTTGTTTGATTTGCTGTCCATGGCCGGCAAATTAAAAGTCGCATGAATTGGCCCCAGCAAACAGTGGCGGGGCTTATAGCACGGGTGTTTAAGGGGTGCCAAAAAAGAGAGGGGGGAAATGAGCAATGGACCTTCAACGAAATTCTAATTATTCATTGTCGACGCGCCGCTCGCTGACAGCGAAAACAATGAGCGCACTCAACTGTGAAAACTGCAACAAAGCGCATTCCAAACGCAGACTGAAAGTGGGGTTTGCAAAAAGCGGGGAGTGACGCATTTACTGTCGCACTAAAAATAAAGCTTCGGGCCAAAGGATTCGCCAGCCATGAGAAACATTGTCTACATTTTTTACAATTTTCTAGTCGTTATTTACCATTGTTTCAGCTCTGACCATTGTGCAGATACAGATACAGATAGAGGCAGAGGCAGAGATACAAATACAGATACAGAGATACATTCCCTGTGTCCTTAGATACGGGTGGTTGTATCCATGACTGCTGGCTATGGCAGCAATTTGCAGCATTTAGTCCAAGTCCATTTAACTTTAATGCACTCTCCCTGTCGGTCTGCCATTGGAGTTATCGCAGCTTCCTTTATGGAAGCGCCAGCAGACGATCTTTGATTTATTGCCAGCAATCAGAAATGCATTCAACTTGGAATGTCCACTTATACGTAGAAGTGGGTGATTTGGGCTTTTGGATTTTGGTCACAAGGACAGTGCATCCTTCCTGTGCCTCGGGTCCTTCGTCCTCCCTGGTGCCCAATTACAAACAGTTGGCATTACGGCCAAAAAGATTTCTGCCCAACTATCCGACCCACGCCCAATTAATGAATGCTCGGCCCAGAGCCAAAATCCGCTTAGACGCAATGCGACACGTCCGGAAAAAGCAGAAAAAACAAAGCAAGGTAGAAAATGCGAGACCAAGAAATACAGAATTTATTTATTTTCACTTTCACGAGCTGAAGTCTCTGGGTTGGAATTCTAAACTTGGCAACTGAACAAATAAAAAGAAAAAAAATTTGAAATCAATATTAAACCTTATTTCATATGTAAAGAAAGAAAGAAATAATTAATGCTAAATTTTGGATTCAAATATATCAACTTGATAAAAGTAAGGAAAAAGTATCTTTTCAACGTTTACCCAAAAAATACTGTAAGTAATGTGAATAAGCTATTATGACATCAAATATTCTACTTTAAAATACCAAATGTTTTATTTTTTACAAATAGAGAAAAAAGACAAACATAATCTTTATTCAAAAATAATAAATAATACAAATAATTAATAAAAAATTAATAAGATGTTTTAGAATACTATTTTTAAGCATTACCAAGGAGAAATCTTAGTTTCAGCAAGCCCAGCATGCTTTGTCAAAAAAAAAATTTTCGATTTGTGGGCTAGAGTAGGCAGTGGTTTTATATTTGTAGAAAATTTCAATGAAAAACAGCAAAATTCTGGAGTAATTTTATGTGTAAGTATGGGAATACAACTCCAAGTATAGGGATAGCTACTTACTTGTTAACCCGCAGCTGCATATTTTTGAAGGTACCTCTGTGTAGCAGACGAGTGCACTCAAAATCCCAGTAGTTCCGATATACGGAGACAGGAGAGGCACCAGGTAACCGATGGCCAAGCCAATCGTGGTGAACACAACGTCGCCGATGGCGGGGCGGCGCCTGCACCGGGATGTTAACCGGCTGCTGACCTCCGGTTACCGCACCACCGTGGACGACGACATGGCCAACCTGGACGTGTGCTTCGAGGGGCCACTGGGCACCGCCTACGAGGGCGGCGTGTGGACGGTAAATGTGGCCATGCCGCAGGAGTACCCGCTGAAGGCGCCGCGCGTCCGCTTCGTCACCAAGATCCTGCACCCGAACATCGAGTTCACCACGGGCCTCGTCTGCATGAATGTGTTCAAGCAGGCCTGGTCGGCCAGCTACGACCTGTTGAACATCTTCGACACCTTCCTGCCGCAGCTGCTGCGCCATCCGAACCCCCACGACCCGCTGAACCACCGGGCCGCCTCCATCATGAAGCACTCGGAGGAGCTCTTCCGCGAGCAAGTCATCCTCTGCCTGAGGATGTACGCCCTGCCCGTTGTCCCGCCGCCGAAGGACCTGGTGGAGGAGGGCCTCGAGAAACGCTCCTCGGACCTCAGTCTCTCCGATCTGCTGTCGGACGACGACGAGGATGACGACGACGATGGGGACGAGAACGGGCACGGGTATGGAAACCACAATGAAGCCTCCATCGCACTGCCAGGTGATGGGGTAGAACATGTTGGCGATTGACTAATTGGATGGTCTTTTTGTGTCTGTGTATGAGAACAGTTTGTATATGGACATATATATTGAAATTTGAAGTATGATAAAGAATTATCTAAGTCCTTATAACATGATGTCGCACTCACAAAATACATACCAAGTTCAATGCAATTATACATTGTTGCACACTTTTTGAATACCACATTTTGTACTAATAATCTTAAAACAAATATTTTGTTCTAAAACAAATTGTACAAATATAGATTTAATTGGCGTTCAAACTTGAAAACATTTTAGTATCTCTTTAACGGAGTTATAAACATGTTTGCCTGTAACACAGTACTCTTAAAGATTTTCTTGCTTATTTGCCTAACATTATACTTGGCATGATATTACTTTCAACCATTTTAAATTCATGACAATTAACAATTTTATTGCCTGCCCAATGTCCTGAAGGGATCTCGGCTATTTAATTGCGTGGCTTAATTGTGTCGAGAGCAAGACGCAACCAGATTGCCGTAATGTTCCGATAAGAAATTAATTTTGCCCCATTAAGGATAATTACGAATTCACTGGACATAATTGAGGTTGATGTCAACTCCACTCAACACTTTCAAGAGGCTTTAGACAGGTGATTTCCGATTAGTTTGTTTGATTACGCTAAATGTGGGAGAGGGATTGAAAGTTTCATCAGCAGATCGACTTCAAAAGTAGAAAACTATACCATCGAACAAGTGCAGTCGTGTGCAAACAACAATTTAATTACGATAATTATTTAAACAATTGTTTTTGATGGCCCAGGGGGAACAATCTGGTTCATGGCAGCTCAAGGTTAGAAAGCCATAACAAAGGCGCTAAATGTTTGATAAATCGTATTTGATGGGCCTTTGGGAATGGAACAAAACAAAAGAAATCAAGTGAAATTTAAAGGCTGGGCAAACATCCTTTAATTGGTCAGCAACTGTACAAGTTTTCAACTGTCCTGTAGCCGAGATTTGCTAGGGAAATTTTGTGGTGCAGACCAATCAATATCTCCGTGAAGAAAATAGGATAAGTGATAATTCACAGAACTGACAAAACGAATTCGTCTGCCTGTCCCCAAAATTGGTTCAATACCATGAGGTTGGGGAGATGAGAGACGGGGGTTGTGGAGCACCTAGACGTGAATTTGGCTTTATTGACGCCTGCTGCTTGGCCTGGTCTGATTCTGTGACTGACTGACTGACTGAATGGCTGGCCACCTTCCTTCCTTCCTTCCAGCCATCCTGCCAATCCCAGAGACCATGGCCAATGCGAGTGCAGTGTTCCAGACAGTTGCGCAGACAATTCTGCTGAGGATGAGGAGGTTTGAGGGGCTTCAGGGGTTCTGGGCAGGTCGCATGCCTGACTGTCTGCGTGTGCTGCCATCGAATTAGAATACGATGTGGCCCACTCTCCGTCTCTCCGGGTACGAATTTATGCAATAGTCGTTGCCATTTTCGACTTTGAATGACTTTATCTTCACATTTCCACAACGAAATGATGTCTTTAGTGAGACATTCGATTGAAACTGATGTTGGGAGGGGGGTTGAGTCCTTGGGGTCCAAACACGTGGCGTGCTTTAAGATGGTGTCATCCCAACAAATAGATTGCAGGGAATAAGCTTTCTTCTCCCCAGGAGCATAAAATTAATGACAACGAGCTAGCTACACGCTTGGCAAACAAAAGTGAGAATTGAATTAACAGATTTGTGTGCGAAAACCACCAAGGAACTTAAAGTATCCCTTGAGATTATTAGGAATGAAAACGATTTGTATGATAGTTCATAGAGTTATTCTTTAAGTTGCTTTCAAGTCCTTAAAAAAATAACATTATTATTAAATAATTAAGGATTTATTTATTATATTATTTAATTTATTTAAGAACTTTGCAATTCTTAGCCTTCGTTTTTGACCTTTGATCTACCTTTATATACTTGAAGCCAGTTTTTCATTTGAGTAATACAAAATTTTCTTAAGGCAAAGGTATTTAATTTGCCTGCCAATTGCAGATAAATGTTTCGCGGTCATTGGTAGATTAATATTTTTTCCGCTATGGCCATACCTTGTTCATTGATACCACTGAATCGGAAAACTTTATCGTATATTGCTGATCAACTTTTTCTAATCAATTGTAGTGTGAAAAAAATTAAAAACCCGAGTGTGGTACCAATATTGCTCATTTTCCATTTTGTAGTAAACGATATACAGCTTTTAAAAAAGCGTGTATATAAAAAGTTTAATTTCTTTCAGTCTGAAATTGTAAAAAAAAGTATGACTTTTAATACGAGCATAAAAACGAACAAGTGAATTTATTTTTTAGTGCAAAAAAATAATTTTTTCCCAACTATTTAATCAAAAAATGTCGGTTAAATATTTAAGTTTTTACTTTTTGCATTATTTGGAGTCTAGAAGTTTGTTTGCCAATGAAGGCATCTCCGACTTAAAAGGGAATACTTTGTGCACGGCTCTCTGGAGTGACTTTTCAATGCCCGGCTGGCTGGGTCAATAGACGGTTAAGGCCAACTGTCCCAGGCATTGGGCCTGCATCCGCTAGCGCTAATTTATTCAAGTCAATTGACTCGCAGCGGGGCGAGCTCAGTTCAGTTGGCTGTGCACGGTAATGTCGGTCGGAGGCTGGGCCGGTCTGAGCTCATTAGCATATTCTAATTAATTTATATTATTCCAAAATGCACAAAACTTAATTGGTATGGAGCACTTAGTTAATGAAATTGAAGCTCTCGCCATGATGGGACTTTCTCCAGCCCTTTTTTGCGGAACACTTCTTCTTCTTCTGCTATTCATTCAAAATTCTTAGCCGTTGACAATTCGCCGTGAGTGGGAATGAAAGCCAGGCACTCCAGGCTTGTACTTGATGGAAAGTTTCGGCTGTACGGGGTTTTGCCAACATTACATAACAATCTCTGGATCCGCCGCCCCCCCCAAAACAGAAGCAACCCCAGAACCCCACTCATTAAGGAGCAGCTCCCGCTTGTCGAGAGTTCCAGCGTTGTTGGCAAACAAATTTCAGGGCGCCGTCTTCGCCGAGTTAGTTATGACTGCCAACTTTCCGACACACAATTTGCATTTCGGTTTCCCCTTGCCTGTCCAAGGACTTTCACAGCTTGCAAGTTATTTCTTTCTGCCTGTTTGACAACCAAAGGACATGTGTTCCAGTTCCTCGAATGGCTTCTCTGCCAGCTAATTTATGCCAAGACAGTGGTAGTTTGTTGATGCGAAGATGCGGATACGATTGCCGGAGACACACCTTTGTGTGTGTCCCCGCATAAATGTCTTGTTAATTTCACAAGACCCCGGCATTCGACATTCCCCGGGAATACCCACACTTTAGACCCTTGAGAGTTCTCCGGCGGTTTGGCTTTCCTTGCTCTCCTGGCTTTCCCCACACCCAGCATGACCATTGTTTGCCCACACAATTGGGTCCTCGTCCCCGTTTCCATTCCCTGCTTCCACCTTCTGATTCCCCAACTGCTGGCTGGGAATGTGCAATGTCAGGATTGGAGCCATCTTTGGGCATACGCCGAACAATGCAGCTTCAATTACCAGGCGGCTTACAGCTTGTTTAGCTGAGAATGTTTTTGTTCGGATTGCTTGGTGGTTAGGCTCAAGGAACCTAATTCCCACTGCCAATTAAATGGAGTGGGTCACTAACGCTTAGGTGGATTGTTTACCAAAACACCCAATTTCGACGGGAAAGCTTAAGTTCAAGCATTACTGGGGACATGTTATAGCCTCTAAATTTGGAGTTGAACCACAAATTAGCTGTATTTATTTACTATATAAGATTTGTTAAAATTAACCTCATTATTATTATAAAATTTATTTAAATGGCTTTATTAAAGGCGATTAAATCTCATCAAAGGACAGCTTTTCCACGAAATCGAAAGACTCTTCGAGACTCACAAAAAAGAATCCATCAATCTGAGCTGAAGATAAACCTAAACGGATGTAAGACAACCCCCGACCAGCCACAGAAAATCGCAGCCAACCTTGAACCGGAATGCGAGTGATAAAGTAAGGCACTGAATACCACTCAGGTCTGGCCCATTCAAATTGCTGGACATTAAACGGATGTCGATAAATGAGATTGACAATGACAAACATGAAAGCGAAAAAAGTAGCCAGAAAGGAGAGAGAGAGCGAATTCGTATTCCCCAACCCGAGTGAGTCAATAAAATCCCCCAAAAAGCCAAATCCCGCCCCTGAGGTCACTGGGATAAACTAAAAAAGGAAATGTTAAACCAAAGCGGAGAGATCTGAGTGACAGCTGAACCTCTGCACCCGTACCCTTTTCCATGGATCCGTCTCCGGGTTAACAGATGGCAGAACATATACGGTCACAGTGCCACATATGTCAACCGGAGCCAGTCCGGATGATTACAGGCCAGTCGAGGTGCACTCGAAAAAATCAGATACATTTCTAAGAATATAAAAAAATATAAAATAAATAAAGTAAGTTATAAAGTATAAATAAAATATTATTAAGATCAGTGATGGATCCAGGGTTTTGTAATGGGGGAAATTCAGAACGAATTTGTTGTTGTATACTTTTTGAATACCACATTTCCTTTCACTTTTTAACCGAGTGGGCAGGACTTAGCCCCCACATTCCCCTGTTAATCTGCCCATGATTAAGATATAATAATTAATTATTATATTATAATAATTTTCAGAGAATTCCTTAATGTCACGTATTTTCAAAATGAATTCAGGATGGATTTAGGATTTTGTAAAGGGGGAATTTTTTGTTGCACACTTTTTGAAAACCACCCATAATCCCCCTGAATACGCATATGATAAAGATTATATTATAATAATTTACAGATAATTCCTTAATGTCTTGTATTTACAAAATATAAATATTATTTTTCCCAAAAATGTAATAAATCTAATAGTTTCTGAAGCTATAAAATAGATCCCAGTGCATGAAAGGTTTAGGGAAACCAAGGGAAATGGTCAACTGAAATGAGCAAATGTCAAGTGCAAGCCTGAAGATGGAAAAGAAAAACAAATCAGAGCCAATGGCATAGCCGGCATTTGTCAGCGTTTTGTTTAAATGTGAATTAAAGAATCTCCGCCTGGGATGCAAGCGAGGATGCGGCTGAGAATGGGGACTTTGTAATTCCACATCCGCACACTCATATGGGAGATTGCTTATTTGGCTGTTGGCTGTTGGCCACTTGGCGAGAGTGGCAAGTGCAAACATGGGTTCCCGGGAGCTGAGCGCCACTTTCGGCTGCTGCTGCTGCTGCATGTGCCATTTGCATAAATCAAATTTGAATTTGCATTGCTGCCTGCAACGAGCAGATGCAGTGGGTGAGAAAGAGCAGCAGCAGCAGCTGGAGTCGCCGGGCTCAAAGCGTTCTTCGCACAAATATACAGGCAGCCAGGTGTGCCAGCTGGATAAACACGTACACGAGGGAAGGATGAGTGTGGAAGGATCCACCTGCGGGGTTCGGCTGTGAGTGTGAGTGTGTGTGCTCGAACACGCACAGGGCAATGAGCACGCAGGAAAACTTACGCACGCTCGCCCGCAACACAAGCGCAAAAACAAATGCAAACGCAAACGTAAACACACAAACAAGCAGCGACTAAGCAGCGCCAGAAACTCACTCCCGACAAAAGACGCTCAAACGATGTGCCATTAAAGGCTAAAAGCCAGTCGAAACTCCGGAGTCAAGGGCCTCGAGGTAAAACTTTCTGCACTCCCTATTTATAGCATACTTTCCTGCGCTCGTGAGAACTTCATTTCACTGCATTCGAATGCTGTCTTTCAAAAGATTTCACTTTTTTAACAACTGGAAAGTAAATCAATTTATATTTTTATTTAATTTTAAAATCTTATCGATTTTCAAAGCTATTGAAGTTAAAAAAATCCAATTATGCTAAAAATTTTTTTATAATTTATTTTTATTTTTTTTATTTTTTTTATTTTGTTAAAAAATAACTTTTTATACATTTTTTTTTAGGTTTATTTTTTTGATATTTTTTTTATAAAAATTATAATTTATCTGACAACTCAAATTTAATGAAAATACATAATAATATTTAATATATATATTTAATTTTTAAGATTCTTAAATTTTCGACGATGTTAAAGCTAAAGAAAATGCCAATTCCGCTCGACATTTTTGTAAAGAAGTACATCTTACATTTTTTCCTCCATCTTTTATGGTACTAAATAGCTAAGTAAAGTTTTTCCATTACATTTAAATTTTTTAATAATACTTTCTTTTCTAAAAAGTTCAATATTTAATAGTTGTCAATACTTTTGGCAGCCGACATTTTTGTCGGTTGTTGCCCTTTTCGTCAGGCTCACATATCCTTTGATTTCTTTGCCATTTCTTGCACATTAGCTCAAAAACTTTCGTTGCCAAGTTACGGTGCGCACACATACACACACCCGAATTCGTGCCCACACACACAGAAAGTGCATTAACATCCTGCCACGCCCAGCCCACTTTGTGGCAACTTTTTGCCTTGTCCAAATTAAATAATAAATGCGTAAAGTTGAGCAAATTTATAATGTTAGGGCAAAATTGCTGAGTGACTTTTGAGTACATTTTTGCTGTCTGGAGTAATTGCGAGTTAATTGGTTACGCTAGACTATTGCTGATTTATGAAGGCTGGGAATCAGAAGTATTTGAAAAATAATTAAATGGAATTATAACTTTAGACCTTGTGACTTAGGTATTAGTTGTCCTTAGGTGACCAGTTTTTTTTTTAGATGAGAGCTTAACTATATTTTATCCTGGCATTAAAGTATCGACTCGCAGCCTTCCAATTTATTAAAAGAGATAAATTGCCATCCGAGAATCCATTCTCACCGCGAGTGAAAAATACCAAAAAATTCGGTCATTTTTTATCGTGTCACAAAAACCGCTTGGAGGCCATTCAATGGCAGTGTCAATGTCGCTCCAATGTGGATGTGGCTGAGGAGCGAGGATAATGCCCTTCAATCAAGTTTGTGGCCCCATTGGCTGACGTGACTGTTGCTCATTTCACGCTTGGCCTTCCCATTGTCCTGCTGCCAGGAGGCTGCCAGCCCGCCGGCTGATTACCAGCGAGTTCGGAGGAAGTCCCGATAAGATTGCAGGTCCATAAACGCCAGGCCCCCTGTTAGACACGAAATTCGGGACATGACAAAGGTTAGAGGTAGTAGGACAACAAATCACTTCGTTTTTCTACATCACTCGCCTATTCGCTGCGATGAACTCCGCTTGGGGGTCGTCGTGGCACTGTCATCGCTTGAGGTAAATTCTGTTAAAAATATAATTTAAGTGGTTTGATTTATAAATAATATAGTTTATATTTTATAGAAAGTAAATATTTAAAAAATATTTCCTTAAAGAAGAAAAAGCGAAAATTAATGTCTTAATTATGAAATGTAAAAATAAATCTAAATAAATAAACGGAAGACCTTTATATTACAAATTTAGACCATACTTGCAGGACTCCTTTTAACACGCTCCATCCCATAGGCGACATCTAGAAAATAAATATGGTAAAATCAATTTATATAAATAAAGTATAGACCATTTGATATACTCTCACATGTAGGTCTCTGATTTTGTTCATCTCTTCTTACGTGCCAACTTTCAGTTTTACTTATATCTAATAATACAGCATCACTTTGAACTTTCGTTACTCTCTTTGAGAAGCCAGGTTCATCAGCATCTTCTTTAATATTTGGTTTCCCCTCATCTTTACCACTAAAGAAAAAATTCGACAGGACTCCGCCACCACTATGAGCACCACCTTCCTTTCTAGTTTCCTTGCTACCTCCTGAACCACCTCCATCTTCTTCTTTTCCAGTATCCTTGCTACCACTGGCGCCATCATCGCCGCCATCTTTCTTATTTTTCTGATTATCCTTGCTACTCATAAAGGGCTCCATTATCTCCAAAGGAATGGGGTAAATTATCCTGACACGTCGTTCCGAGGCGATCGATGACAGGATCTGCAGGTGCCTTAGCTGAGCAAGAAGGAAGGCTTTAGTGTCTAAAGCTTCATAAACCGTTGGATTCTACCTGAAGTGTAATCCTGTTTTCGGACATAACATCAGAGGCCTCCTTCAGAGCCTTTGAGGCCTTGAGCTCGCCCTCGGCCAAAATAATTTTGGCACGCGCTTCCCTCACAGCCTCAGCCTCGCTGGCCAGGGATCTTTCCAGGCTGCTTGGCAATATGATATCCATTCTGAAGTAGTAATAATTACTATTAAATTATTAGTTTATGATTTCCCTACACATCCACTCGCTCTACACGAACTCCCCAGCGTGCTGTGATCCCGGCCACCGCGTGCTGGATTTCCCGGGAGAGTTGCTGCCTGGAGGTCAGCAGGACATGGAGTGTCTTGGATCCCACGATATTACGCAGCGTGACCTGGGAGATCAGCTGCGTGGCCTGCTGGGCATTGTCCACCTGAATGATCGAATCAATGGGACTGTAGATGGAGTAGTAAACGACTGCGTTCACGGTGATCGTCACCGAGTCCTTTGTGAGCACATCCTGTGGCGACACATTAGCGACATCTGTTCGCATATCAACCTCGTGAATGTCGTCGATGCACGGAAAGTAAAACACCAAACCAGGACCTCGAACGCCCTTCCTGTTGGAGATGGAATATAGTTTAAGTTATCAGTTCGCAAATAAGCAAAGAAAACTCCACTTAAGACGACCCAGGCGAAGGATAATTATGCGATTGTACTCGCGAACTGTTGTCACGCAACAACACAAGGAGAAAGGGAAGGTAACGACCAAAAGGATCCAGCAAATGGTCACCGCGCACTTTTCGAAAGTGGTATCCTTGTGGTCCTCAGCTGAAAAATATAATAGTTTGACCGATCAGCAAGGGATCTCTACATACGCTTGGGTTTGTCTTACTGGTTTGAATATACCGACTTGGAGGGGGCTGTCGACCTTCACCCCCTTGAGCTGAAGGTCGTTGGAAGTCCTTTGGTTTCGCTGGCTCTTGGTCAGTTCCCTTGTCTTGCTTCTGCTCGTTTCGATCGCTCATAACGATAAATTTTAAATTATTAAATTGAAAAAAAAACCACGTGACTCGTATGTATGTGATGTTTATTTCAAAGCAAACACTACGAAATAACATAGAACACCCCACATTCTCCTTTGAATTTTCTCATTTATTTCCGCCATGCAGGCGAGTTAAATTTGAGCAAATAAGGAGGGGACGTTGAATTGCACATAGCCCGCAAGAGCTCATAAATTTCCCTTTTGCAACTGGAAAAGCTCAACTACAACCCATTCACTGTCAACCCACAAAAACCCCAAAAGTGCGCATTACTCTGCTTATAAGCAAGCCACTTTTTTCAGAACACAACGCGTCGCTGACAGCAAAGGGGAAAGGGTCAGAATTCGAGATGAGGAATCGGAAGGTGATGGAAATGCATATTGTGCAGAGGACTCACTGTCAGTTCGGTTGCCAAAGAAAAGCTGCGGTTACTGCTTTCAGTTGGGAAATGGTACTAATGAGCTTTGCGAAACATTCAAAGGCAAATTTGTATAGCTAAAAAACGAAAAGGGTCCTTTTCCAAAAGAAGAAGGAAAATTAATCAATACTGAAATCAAATTTATCTGAGTATCTTAAAGTATGAAAAGTTACTTATGTAGTATATTTTTAAGTGATACAAATTTCAGAATATTTTAATATTATTGTTTAGTTCAGCGGCGGATCTAGGATTTTGTTGTAGGAGGGATTTTAGAAGACATTTTTGGTTGCATACTTTTTGAATACCACATTTCTTTGTACTTTTACCAAAGGGAGGGGGATTTAACACCCACATCAGCCCCCGTGGATCCGCGCATGTTGTATTTCATATACAAATACATTTTATTAAGAAAATAAAAATCTTAGATGTTTATAAAGTTCTTCCGTGACCCTTATAGCTTCGAAACGCACTGTACTGTGCCGCCACGAGAGCCGCGGAGCAAGTGTCAAAATCTGACATGGAAAAATGAACCCAACACGAAGAGCTCCTAATTTTAGTAACAAAAGCCGGTTGGCGGGCTTCTTGGCTCCCAGCAGCCTTTGTGACGCGGAAAATCCAAGTGGGGAAAGTTGGAAAAGTGGCCGGAAGAGGAAGACAAGAGGCTGGCTGCTGGCTGACTGGCTGGCGAGAAGGCTTTTCCGATGATAACACCTGGCGGCGTGAACGTGACGATGACTGGAACGATAACATTGAAATATTACCTTGGCCAAGTCGCCGCTTTGCCCTGCTCCCCGTGGAAGATTCTCCCAGTGGCATTAGGGCATGCCCATCGTGGGCAATTATAATTAGATGTGACTGACGGCGGGAGCTCAATTAAAAGCCACGTGGCTGGGCGAACACCGAAATTGGGTTAAAACGTGCAGCGGCAAATAGTCGTGTGCAAAAGTGCAGCGCCCAAAAAGCCGCTTGAAATTGTTTCTATTTCAATTTGCCAACGCGGTTTTCGGGGTGCGGAAGCGTGACATTTTGGCTGCTGTGCCGATATTTATGCTTTCCCGAACTCAAATCCCCACATTTACACAACTTTCGGTTCGGGGGTCCAAGGGCCCCGTTTTAGGAGGCTGTGGGTGGCAGTGGGAGGCAGTGGGAGGCCAGTGGGTGGGCGGTGGAAAAGTTTTCGTTTTCATTTTCATGCCAAATTTCGACACACACATCCGCGTCTGCGGTCAACTCCGGATCCGCCCGGCCGGAAGCCTTCGGCAATGCGACGATAGGAAATTGGTTTATTTTATTCCCATCGACAGTTTGCTGCGGCCTTGGGTGCTTTGTGGGTGGCCTTTCGGTGGGCGGTCGCTTTTCGGGAATTTCCAAATTAACATGAAAAACGATTTAACGATTGCGCTCTGAAAAATCTAATTAAGAAAAAAACAATTTCCGATTTTATTGCGCATTTTTTTGAGTTGTCGAAATACCGAAATAATTAGAGCACCATTAGTTGCACGATTGACTTTTGCTTTGGGAGTGAGCTGCCCCAGCTTTAAGCCAGCAAATTGACTGGTTGAGCCCGCTTTTTGGCGGCTGGGTAACAGGTCACTCTGCCAATGGCCTCAGTCTGGCCGCGAACTAATGAAAACGTGGTCCAAATGAAGTTAGAGTCAACGGCGAATAGCGGATGGCGGTAACTAGGTCGAAATAAGTAGATGGTCAGCATATGGAAAGGATTGCCTTTGGCAGCGAATGTGCAATACACTTTTTTCTTAAATATAAACACACAGAAGAACAACAATTAATTGAATGAAATATATAATATACCTAATGGTGAAACTGATTTTTAAATGATTTTAGAAACATTATCTCATATATAATTTCATAAAATATTTTAAGTAGAAGTAGGTAATACAAAATAAAATAAATTTAATTGAAATTTTTACAAAAATAATATAAATAATCTTACCTTTTATCTGCTTGCTTATTTACCCATTAACTTCCCTAATTTACTTCCTATTAAATTCGTGTTAAGGACTCAAGAAAAGGACTCTTTAAGTTCCAACTTCTGGTAATTGTATAAACACGAAAACACTCGCAACACTCCAAGCCAGCTAAGATAGCTCTCAGCCAGGGTATAAGAGGGTCTTTGACCCCATATTCACTAGCATCCAGCCCCTTTGGCCAACTTTTCCGCCCAGTCACATGCAGCTGCAAATGCATTTGGAGTGTGTGACCGCAGAAACACCGAAAACCGAAACCGAAAACGAAAAAGGACGAAATGGAGCGGCCAGAAACCCAAGAATGAATGAAGTGGAAGACATGAATGGCAATGGGCGAAACAGGAAACAGGATCACACTCGTGTGGGCCAACAAAAAAATGTAGGCGGCAAAAAATGCAGGCTAAATGTGCTCGTTAGTGGTTTTCTGGTTGAGTTTTCCCTGTCGATTGTCTGTGGACGGGTCCCCTTCCAGATTCATATCCGTATCGCATAAATTCCGTCTCCAGCGGCTTCGTTTAGCCAGTTATTCAGGCCTCTTCCGGAATTCGTTGGCGAATGTTTGACTTTTGGGCAAAGTCAACACGCAATTTAAATAACAATTGGCCTTTCTTTCGCCCATGGATGAGTGTCATTAGCAAGACATTTATACGCCTCCGTTGAGCACCCAACACATGTTTATGCATATCAGCAACCTTTTGCCGAGCATAAATTAAGTCAAGGCCAGGATTTTGCTGACAAGGCAAAACATTTTGCCAAACATGTGCGACTCAATGCTCAGCGAAAGCTTTCTAAGAATTCTTTGGGGTTTAAGGCTGCTAGGGGAAAGTTACTTAAGCAGTTGGAGGGGAAAGTGATGAAGGTGACGGACAAAGTACACAGAAAAAAAAATTGACAAAGGGAATATCAAGTTACTCATATCATATTGATATGAAAAAAGATTATGTTTATCTTATTATTCAAAATTTCTTTAAAAACAACCCTTAATTTAAAATAAAAAACTGTAATATTCAAATATCAGGTTGATCTGTTTGAATCATAAATTTGACATTATTCCAATAGGCTAAGGTAGAATTGACCCTATTTCGTATCGAAGTTTTTTCTGCGTATAGAACGCATATCTGATGATATAAAAATAGTTATAAACGTATTTTCTACATATTTGGAACCAATAAAATAAAGTTAACAATTTTAAAATTAATTTCAAATATAATATTTAAATTTTATAAGGCTTACAACAATATTTTTTTTGTAAATTTTCTTTAATTCAACATTGCTGATTAAAAACTGTTAAGTGAGTTGAGTAATTCACCATCCACATTAAACAGGACATGATGAGTTTAGATGACCCTGGTCGTGCCGGCTTTTTGGTCACCTGGACATCCTTATCCGCTGCCGGTGCCAATGCTTTTCTTCTGTCCTCCTTATCCTCTTTGCATTCCTCGTTTTATCTAAGCTCAGCTTTGGCATTGTTAATGCCAACACATTTTCACATTTTTACCCACTCTGAAATTTACGTATTTCCCAGTACCCAAGCCCCGATGTCTGGAGTCCCCGTACCCCCTTCCCCCAACCAGCTGATGTCACGGCATTTGTACTTTCCTGCACTTTAGTGGGGCGCACAAATCCGCATGAGAAACGGAGAAAAAAGAGGGATTTTATCTTTTAGTCGCTTGTTGCTTTTGGCTCCTTGAAGTCGCCGTGCGGACATTTCCGGCTGGAGAAATACGTATGCTCCACTCGACCTGACATGGACTTATCGCTGGTCCAGATTTATGCCGGTGCCAACAATGCCGCTGCTGATTGTGGGAATTAACAGCTCCGTTCCTATGCAACATTAATTTATGGCCTAAAGAGCGAGCGAAAACAGTTCGGACATGATTGAATTTATTCGAAACTTTCGCCGTCTTTTCCTTTTTTTTCAGACTCCTAGGGATTCTCCACTTTCCTCCTAGCATCCTCCTAGTCCATCCTTGCCAAGTCATCTGTACTGATTTCCATGGCGAATTTCAGCTTTCGCACCATTCATTTCCATCGCCGAACAATGGATCCGAAAAAGAAGCCGAAAGTGGGAAAAAGTGTCGGCATTGAGACAAATTTAATGAAATTTCAAATTGCCATTCGCCGTCTGTCTAGATCTCAGGATGCTTTCGTCTCCTCTTCGTTTTCGTAAATGCTACAGGAAGTTGTTCTGGTTTTCCTTTGGAAAATTGCAAGAAATATTTTGAATTTTTGTAAACCAACTTGGGAACATTTCTAATAGGAATTAGTGATTTATATTTAAGTTAATTTGTTAACTTATCTCCAGAAAAATAATTATAATAAAATAATAAAAATAATACAAATATAAATAAGAAGAAAGATAAATAAAAAAACCTAAAAAAAAATAATATAAAACCAGTAACATCACCTTACTCTATAGCGAAATTTTATTAGATAAATATCCTTGAGACCGGAAGGAATTAGGCGACAAATCGAAAACGGAATCGGAGAGTGTGATTATCGGAATCGGTTCCGTGCGTCCTTTCTTCTGCGGCTCAGTCACTGGCTTTGCATGTTGGACACGAGTTGACTCAAGTCGCCTCGTTCAGGGTCTCTTTTGTGCCGCTGTGACAGCTGCTCATTTCACGCTTGGTAATTTCAATGAATTTTGCGGGGATCCAGCAGGACATGCCACGCCAACCAGCGCCACGGCACGCTATCCACTTGTTTGTATGCCGCTCATTAATTAAATTTTCTCATTTATATTGGCTACGTTTAGTTCGAATAGTTTTTCTTAGGTAGGTGAGGGAGTCGTTTATATAAAAAAATATGTTTCGTAAGGAAGTTATTTAAAAACGTTTTTTTACCTCATGTAATTCACCTCAATTCATGTAATGCCATTCTAAAACTTTACCAAGATAATATTTTCTTTTTTCTAAGTTTTTGTAACGTACATTCTACATTTTGTAAATCTTTATACAGTTTAAAACTGTTTAATCTCCAAATGTTTAATGACTATTGCAAACTGATTTATTATTTCAAGGTAAACAAACTAGATTATATTATTATTCGCATCTTTGTTATGTAAAATAGACGGTACTACAAATTTGTTAACAAACAATTTAGCAACTTAGAAATAGTCTTGTCCAGGATTTGGTTTTGCTTATAAACAGGATGCCAGATATTCGAACTATCCTATCTCAACATATCTGCGTAGCGAACTGGCAGATAGGCGAAGAAACTTCTGAGCATGGAGGAGTTCCTGACCAGGTGGGGATTCAGGGCCTGCCAACAGATGCGGGTGAGGGTCAGGATCTTGTCGTTGAGCGGCTGTCGGTAATTGGCCTTTAGTTTCTTGGCATGCGCCTCCAGGCGTGCAAAGTCATCGAAGGTGTCCTTGGCCGAGAATCCCTCGTGCTTCATACTGGGTGCATTGTTTAGCTGGTTCTCCACGCTCACAAAGGTGCTCAGGCCCTTTTGGATCACCTTGCCGATCTCCTCGTGGCTGTAGGTCTTCCCATAGCGCCGCTTTATCCACTCCTGCATCACGAACGACTTGTGCGAGTTGGGAAAGGCGGCGAAGACGCAACGTGGATCCCGCCGCAGGATGGCGAATCCATCGCGCAGCAGTCGTTCCATCAGCTGTCGGTTGTCGGGATCGAACTTCTTGATGTCCTTCGTCCAGTCCAGCTCATTATCCAGCACACCGCCGCAGATTGGTGGCGGTACGAGTTTTACCGGCTCATCCGACTCATCTAGTTTATCTGGTTTTATGGACGCCTGATTGCGTTGGTGGGCCTCCAGGGAGCCGAACCACATGTCCTGGGCGCACTCCACGATGGCAGCCACCACCTGCTCGCGCGGATTGATCCTTCCGTTGTACTCATCCTCGCTGGAGGGGCAACTGGGCTCCCTCAGCGAGCGGATGGCCTGGCTGCGCATCACGTCCTTGGGTGCGGGATTCTGGTCCCGCGGCGCAATCTCATGGTAGTGGAACACAAAGGGTTTGTGCTTCTGGGCAGCCGCGAAGAAGCGTCCCGGCTTGGCAGGCTTCTCACAGGATGGCGGTAGCCTCTCGTCACCCACCTTTGTCTGCGTGATGATCACCCTCCGCGGCCGTTTGACATGACCGAGAACGGGGGGCGGACAATTGGTGAGCTTCTTCTCCTCGGGCAGTGGCAGTGGACAGGGGATGTCATCTTCGGGATCAGACACCCTCACCGTACTCAGTCGAATGACGGTGTCCTTGCCGCTGATGACATGCACACCCAGTGTGGGTTTGGCACTCAGTCGCCCGATGTCCGCCTCCTGGCAGAGGTGCTTCACCCTGTCCGCTTGCACATCCGTGGGCACCTTGCCCATCGAACAGAGCTGATCGTGATCCTCCAGCAACATGACATCCGTGTGGTGACGCTGGCGAAGCCTCTGCCATCGCTGTGTGTACTCCTCAATGTCCTGCTCCAGCTGCGCCACTATCCTTTTCCTGAGAGCCTCGTCCTGGCGCGAAGATATGTCCACCAGGGCCAGACATTGCTTGTGAGCCTTGACCATGGCTGCATCCTTGACCAGCTGCTCCCTTCGCAGTGCCTCCTTGTGGAACTCGCACATGGGCATCGCCTCATCCGCCGCGGTGGCGTCTATCCTCGTCCAGTAGTCGCCCATTATGTCGCCCACCATCTTGAAGAGCATCCGCTTCACCGGCTGGAACTTGTACTTGGCGAACCAGCGGCTCTCGTCGTTCACCTTGTAGTTGGGCCTTTCGCCGGCGGGCCAAAAGGGAAAGGAGACGACAAGGCGGGGTCGCTTGGAGGCGAATTTCTCACCTCCCAGCGGCATTTTTGGCTTGGGCAGCGATGTGAAATAGGGCGATCGAACGCTTCGGAGATCCGATATCCTTCCTGTTGGCGAGGGCGGCTGGGAAATGGAGGTGGCCGCCACCGGAGGTGGTGCTATCGACTTGGTCCTGTTCAAACGCTCCACTCCCGGCGGCAGGATGCGGTCCAGTTCGCGCAGCGTCATCTCCAAATCGAGCCACATGATGGCCGACATCAGGATCCTTTCGCTGTATGCGAAGCCGGCTCCTTTGTAGCAAGCCTCTAAAAGAAAGTACAGGAAGGCCAAATCGCTGCCGCGGCAAATCCCCAACAGCTGGCGCAGCATCTTCGCCTTCACCATGGGAGTGATTCCCAGACGATTCAGGCAGAACTGGGTGCGATACACGGTTGCCTCGGCGTGATCGTCCCGAATCGAGAACTCGAGGGCCTCGATGGCCTGCACCTGGAAGTCGGACAGATTGGTGAACCACGTGGCCCCCACCTGTGCTGGCTTGCCCCGCATGGTCTACTTTTAGAATTTTTTATATGGTATCGCGAATTATAGATTTAAAAAGGTTTGGTAAAATCACTTTAAATTTTGATTGATGCTGGGTTTGCAAAGGCTTAGGGTTTAGTAAAAACTGAACTAAGTCGTAGTACTTGTGCCATGAAGGTAGTTTCAACGATTGCTTATTTTATTATTCGCTAATTAAAAGAAGTTTTCCAAAAATATTTGGATAATCATATATTTGATAAAAAATAATAATAAACACGATTAATAAGAGCCCATTTATTTAAATAAAGTAATCAAAAAGAATTTCGAAGAACCGGACCGAAGCGGACTTAAAGGCAGTGAGACTTTAAAGAACATCAATTATTTTTTTGTTTTTAATTTTTTAAATATGAAATACATATTTAGTTTTACGAATCTTTATATTCAATGAATATTATTCATTATTTTAATTTTTTTTAAATAATTTATCTCCAGTAGTTTAAGTGAATTTTCTCTTCCTATAAAAGAAGTTCCTATTAGAAACAAATAACAACACATTTCAGGTTAATTTATAACTGAGTGCAACTAAAGCAAAGAATAGTCATTGATCAATACTCATTCACAGCCATCGCTCAACCCTTCCACACTCAATTGACACGCCCCGCACTTATCGGCGATGATTGAGGCAATTGCATCGTTATCTGAGACTGCATTGAAATGCCATTAATTTGCCACCTTCCATCAGGCAACAGGTGGAATCCCCGTGTTGTTGCCTTCGCCATTGCCTTTTTATGTAGCTCCCATACCATACGATAGCGTATGCAATGCGAAGGGATGCCCATTTCCCGTCCTGACAACTGACAATGATGGATTAGTTTATCAGAGCGGGTCGGGACATTCATTTGCTCTTTGTTTCGCAGCACTCGCAGGCAGAACTCACACCACGCCGCCCCCAAGGGAACTAATAACTTTATCCGTCATCAGAGCGAAATATAATAGAGTAATTTTCTGTGTGACGCGCCAGGATAATTGGCTGGACTTGGACTCGGACCCGGACCATATGTTGCGCTGCACTTGCAATCAGATAAAAGGCGGCAGGAGGTGAGGATCCAGAAAACATTCCGCAGACGAGGTCCGAGGTCACCAGAAGAATGGGCAAATCACATAAATTACTTTATGATGGCGCTCGGGCCATGAATCTGGTGAGAGAAGAAAAACTTTCTTTCACTCCGGTTCTCGGCGGGCACATGTGGTCACGGAAGGCAGCAAAACCAAAAAGAGTGGCAACTTCCAGACTGCCGCAAGGAAGCAACAAAAGTCATTTCGAAGTTATTACCCCCGCTACCCCCGGTCCCCATTTATATACGTATATATATAGCATTAAAGCCCGGTCAGTCAGTTGCCATTTGTTTGTCGCTTCATAAAAAATAGCAAAGAAGGCGAGAAAACAAAAGTTTTCCTCCTTTTGCTCTACGAACTTTTGTCAGCTTCGCTCTGCGATAAAGTTTTCCCCTTTTCCATTTTTATTTTTTGGCCAATTTTTATTTGTGACTGACCATTCACAGAATTTTTTGTGCCTTTCCTCCTTTTTTTATTTTTGGCTGCCGCAAAAAAGTTCTCCATTCAAGAAACTTGCATGAAAAATGCAATTTGAAATAAAATTTAAGTTTTTCAGTTACTCCTGCTGGCGCAATATGCAAATGATTAAATTTGAAAATATTAAGCTCTGGGGAGCTTGAAGGAAGTGCAAAGAAGTAAGTGGATTGTGGTGTTTAAATTGGTTTCGAAACAAAATAGGTTACTTTTGAAATAGCATTCAATGAAACAATTATTTAGGGTCGAACAAAAAATTCCGAGTAATGAAGGAGCAATATGCAGTCCAAGACGAAAAAACTGATAAGGTGGAACCTTCCCCAGGTGCGGGTAAGGATTGAAGGACCTTTAGAAATACCCATTTCTTAAAGTATTTCCCTATAGATAATACCAACATGATGTTCGAAAAGGCAGCTGTGGGTTTGTGCTGGCTTCTTGTGGTCTTATTTTTTCCCTTCTCGCTATGCTGTTGCATAAAAGTAGTAGTCGAGTGCCGGAGGATTGTAATTTTCCGGTTGGGCCGTCTCAGGTGAATTGGCATTACATTTATGATTTATGATCTATGTATGATACAAATCCGGTTTCAGAAAATGCGCAGGTCCCGGTCTCGTGTTCTTGCTGCCCTGCATCGATTCATTCAACACGGTGGACATTCGCACAGATGTGATCAGTTCGGATCCCCAGGAGTTGCTCACCAAGGACTCGGTGACGATAACAGTGAACGCGGCTGTATTCCACTACGTCTACAATCCCATCGACTGGTTCATCAAGGTGGACGATGCCAGTGATGCCCTGAAAAGGATTGCTCAGGTAACTCTGCGCAACATTGTGGGATCGAAGAGGCTGCACGAAGTGTTGACCTCCAGGCAGCAACTATCCCGGGAAATCCAGGAGGCCCTGGCCGAGATCACAAGTCGTTGGGGAGCGCGAGTGGTGCTAGTGGCACTGCAAGATAACCTGTGATATCTAGCAAACTCTACTTATGATCAAGCCTTTCCATAGGACGGAAATCTCGTTGCCAAGTAGCTTGGAGCGATCCTTGGCCAGCGAGGCGGAGGCGTCGAGGGAAGCACGG
Source organism: Drosophila mimetica (assembly GCA_037075245.1). NCBI lineage: Eukaryota > Metazoa > Arthropoda > Insecta > Diptera > Drosophilidae > Drosophila > Drosophila mimetica. Next base: position 14,588,446 of record JBAMCH010000023.1, read on the forward strand.
GCCAAGATCATTTTGGCCGAAGGCGAATTCAAAGCGTCACAGGCCCTAAAGGAATGCTCTGATGTGATGTTGGAGAACAAAATTGCACTACAGGTGAACACACAATATTTAGTTTATAGTAAGGATCCTAACATTCATCCTATATAGCTGAGGCATTTGCAGATCCTTTCGTCTATAGCAAAAGAACGTCGGGTGAATGTTATTTTCCCCATTCCCTTGGAAATAATGGAACCTTTTATGAACGGAGAGGAGTCTTCTGCACCACCGGAAGATGAGGACGATCGAAGGGATGAAAATAGAGAATCCGATTATTTGAATTTAATCTCACCAAAAGTCTACATCATGGGGTCTCCACCAGATCCCCTCCCGGATCCCGTAGATGTTGATATAGGTTTTAGGCCTCCTCCCCAAGAAACCAATCCAGAAGAAGGAACAAATAGGGATGGGGATTCAAGACCTTCTAACAACCAAGGCACCAATTCCCAAGAAGGAACCAATAGGGATAATGTGGATGAGGCCAAACCAGTCCGCTCCTGGCAGTTGCCACCTTTTTTTAGACCCTCGCGAAGATCTGATGATGGCGAACAACCATCTGGCAGCCGAAGGGTGCCCATTGAAGATGGTCGACCACCCTCCACCAAAGGACCAGATGGAAACGAACCTTATCCACTGCTGACTAAGCCCCCAACTCGGTATAGTTCTCCCAGTAAACCGCTTCCTCCGGTTCCACCTCCTCCAAATCCTCCGGCACTTCCTCCAGTTCCTTCTCATCCGACGCTTCCTCCCATTCCTCCTCATCCAACTCTACCCCCTCTGCCCGAAAGACCCACACCTCCTCCCAAAACTACTTCCCCTCCGGCAGAAAAAGATCCAAAAGTAACAGAGCCCGACAAAAATTATTATTTTTAAATGAAATTTGTCTTAAAAAAATGTTTATAAACATAGTTTTAGGATAATTTTAAAATGGACGTCATGCTTTTTATTTCATTGTGAAAGCTACAGAAAATCATTTTTGAAAATCATCATCAAACTTAAACATTTTAATAAAATATTGGACTGTAAAAATGTCCAACTTAAAACCAGAATGCGGTTCTGAACATGAGCCAGAATGGAGCACAGAAAAAATCATCTCTTTCAAGCCTAATAATAAAATGATTACATCCCAGGAATGTTTGCAGCTGAAGCGAGATTTAGAATCCGCCGAAAGTGAAGATGAGTTTGAAGTTAGTCCCATGATCCTTTGCCTGATGCTAACATTTTTGCTCTTTCTGATTGGTTTCTGGATATGGCTAATATCGAGAAGCTGTATCTTTGCCCAACCAGAGGAATCTGAAAAAAAGGATGGGAAAACACCTCGGATTTCCGGGGGTACAACTCCAAGATCAAAGTCCCCAAAAGTTCGCTTCTTGGATGGACAGGCTCGCAACAAGGTGCCGTCGGCTAGCAGACTAGAAGAAGGAAGCACTAATATATTACAGGCAGTTAATATATCATCGGGATTCTATCGGGATATTTCGTACGGAGAACCCAACCAATGCATTTTGAAGGCTAAATACTGTAATTTAATGGAATTTCCAAACTCATCACCGATCTTAGTACATCCAACTGCAGAAACTGAGTCGGGAGCTGTAACGCAAACAATTTCCAGAAAGTCTTCTCCAAATTCAGGAACCTCAGGCAAAATAGATAGGAGGGATACTGATGCGCCAACTAGCGAGGCTGTAGCAGGATCACCAATAAACTACGACAGTTTGCCCTCGAATTTCGGAAGGGAGAGTCCTGCGCCCAAACGAAAATACAGTATTCAGTGGGCCAAATTGATGAGACGCGGTCGAAAATGTCTCTCCGAAACTCAAAAGCCTTAGTAATCTCATAGTGCTTAAACGATTAAAAGGTTAATTGTCTTTATAAAAATAAAAATCCTGATAATACTGATTCGGTCTTAACAATATGTATTTAATTGTTAGCCTTAAAAATATTTAGAAAGAAAATATATTAAAGATTTATTAAAAAATTATTAAAAATATTACGTTTAGATCATTTACAAATTCTTTTATTTGGGTATATTTTATTTTTAAAATTAAAAATAAAAAGTAAGATTGCTATGAAAAAAATGTTAAAACTAAAAAGTTGTCTCCATAATATTCGTGCCGAGTGATAAGAATGAATCCAGCGTGCAGGGTAAACCTGGAGGGCAGGGAGTGCCAGGATTGGATGAACGAGGTGTGTGCCCACTGTGCCCACCTGCTGCCCAGCTTGGAGCAGGCGGAGCTGTGGGACAAGTGGTGGGCGGACGAGCTGCCCGCTCCCTTCAAAAGGCACGTCAATCTGATGTCCGCCTACGACTGCCACAAGCTGCGCAAGGAGGTGGCCCGCCAAGTGCTCGCGCACGGGGATCAGGAGTGGTACGAAGACGTAGGCAATCCCGTCTCCTGGACCGTCTGCCATCTGATCCTCATGATCCTGGTGATGGCCTGCGCGCTGATCAGCATGGTGTTTGCCCTGAAAATGCTATACGATGGCGTACGACGATGGTCAGGGCGAGTGAAATGTGTGCCACCAAGGGAAGTGAAACCCGAAAAGAAGCCACCGTCACCTTCGGCGCCTCCTCTGCCGGTTGATGTGGAGACGCCGCCCCAAAAGGATCCCTGCAAGCTGACCAAGCAGCCCAAGTCCTTCATCTCCTTCGGCCGCAGCAATGACCCCCGCACCCGTTTCGGTCCCTACAAGAACCAGAAGCTGCTCAAGACCGCCTCCATGTCGGAGTGCCAACCCGTGGTGGAGATGCCACCCGCCAAGTCCACGTCCAGGTCCAAGTCGAAGTCAACTCCAACACCCCGAACGGCCGAGCAAAGCGACCAGCACGTCGCACGGCAATCGGCGAGAAACAAATCGGCCACAAAATAACCGTCCTGGGAGCCCGGGCCAAAAAATCGAAAACAAATTCGAAGGCTGTCGGGGATGTGCTCAATCGCGGATAAGATTTATGAAATGTGTTCCGCCCCGATTTGTTCTCTTTTTCCTGGTTCGCTTCTAGTCGATTTCGGTTTCCTTTTTATACCCGTTACTCGTAGAGTAAAAGGGTATATTAGATTCGTGCAAAAGTATGTAACAGGTAGAAGGAAGCGTTTCCGACCATATAAAGTATATATATTCTTGATCAGGATCACTAGCCGAGTCGATCTAGCCATGTCCGTCTGTCCGTCTGTCCGTCTGTCCGTCTGTCCGTCCGTCTGTCCGTCCGTCCGTCTGTATGAACGCTGAGATCTCGGAAACTATAAAAGCTAGAAGATTGAGATTTGGCATGCAGATTCTAGGGGTTAATACGCAGCGCAAGTTTTTCACGCCGATGTGCCACGCCCCCTCTAACGCCCACAAACCGCGAAAAACTGTGGCACCCGTCTGTATGAACGCTGAGATCTCGGAAACTATAAAAGCTAGAAGATTGAGATTTGGCATGCAGATTCTAGGGGTTAATACGCAGGCAAGTTTTTCTCGCCGATGTGCCACGCCTCCTCTAACGCCCACAAACCGCGAAAAACTGTGGCACCCACAGTTTTGAAGCTAGATTAACGGGAAAAGGAATGTGTATTCGTTTCTTCAATACATATTGATAGACCAAAGTGGGAAACCCCCCCTCCCCCCTAACGCCCACAAACCGCTAAAAACCTTGGCACCCGTCTGTATGAACGCTGAGATTTCGGAAACTATAAAAGCTAGAAGATTGAGATTTGGCATGCAATTGTAGGGGTTAATATGCAGCGCAAGTTTTTCACGCCGATGTGCCGCGCCCCCTCTAACGCCCACAAACCGCGAAAAACTGTGGCACCCACATTTTTGAAGCTATATTAATGGGAAAAGCAATGTGTATTCGTTTCATCAATACATATTGATAGACCAAAGTTGGAAACCCCCCTCCCCCCTAACGCCCACAAACCGCGAAAAGCTGTGGCGCCCATAGTTTTAAAGCTAGAGCAAAAGTGTAAACGCAATTTTGTTTGGGTTATTAACGCCTACCGAAATGTAGAAGAAATTTTTTTAATTTTTTGAAGCGGCTGCTTGGTTTGCCCTGCTTGAGACTGCTGACTTTAGCTGAGTAACGGGTATTTGATAGTCGAGGCACTCGACTATAGCGTTCCCTCTTGTTTTTTACGTAGCCGTGCAGCAGCGAAACACAAAAACAAATAAATATTCAGACGGTGGCACAGTGGTTTTCCAGTGGGCCAAAGACTTATTCGAATAATTCTTTGCATTTGAAAAATAAGGAACAGATAACTCATATATAACTATTATTTTTATAATTATTCAGGGCTTAAGTTTTATAGCATTCAAATTTGAAATATTTATTATACATTTGTTAGTAATACAACTAACCGAAACTTAGGTTACTTCGACTTCCCAAAAACCTAACCTTAAAATTCTTAATTCTTTTGGAGTTTCTATAGATTTTAATCAACTTATTTTACCCTTCTCAACATTTTTAAAAAAAATATATAATAAATAAAATGGTCAAAGATTGTAATATAATTAAATATTTGTTATACATTTTTTTAACCCGAAGGAATGATAGTTTTATAGGGAACATCACAAGAATCTAAGTCAATTTATTTTCTCTCTTCCACAGGAAATATAAAATTGTGTTTATTAAATTGATAAGTGCAACTTTTGTTACCTTTGGAAGTTACTTTTCCGGCCCACTGTGGAAGTGCTCTTTTGGTGGCCCGCTCGGGTTCGGGATACAGACCCAAAAACATGCATGCCCCTACAGTTGGCCCGAATGACCTCAGAGAAGTGGCTGGCCAAGTGTTGTTCCTGGCAGCGTATCAACATTTTGCCTATAAATACGGCGGATGTCGTTAATCTCAAATACAAGCAATTTTTAAAAATGCATGGGGTATTGTTTATCGCATGGATGTGGATGGAGGTCGCAGTACGGAGTCCCAAAAGCAGAATGAGTGAGTGTCAGAGTGCATGAGATTGGCAATAAAAAAACAATTGAATTTAATTTCAATTGAATGCACACTCAAATCGAAATTGTAGCAAACAATTTAGACAAAATGCATTTGAATTTACGTTATATCTAAATGATTGCTCAAATTATGGCTGCCCGTTGAGATTTATATGCCTTTTTCCGCCGCTCCGACGGCATTTGTTTTTTATTTAATGAATTTATTTGTGGATCGAGCGTGGGAATGGGTATGGGATTCGAATCGAATCGTATATATTCCGAACACTGGTGTGTCACAGCAGGCGTGGCACTTAAATCACGGCCGCAACTGTAGCGAAATTGAAAACTTTTACTCTGCTGTATGTTTGTTTTGGGTTGTTTGTTCGTTTGTTTGTTATGTTGGTCGGTACTTTTAATTCATTCGCTGCAGCTGCCGACCTAGAGGGAAAAAAGTGAAGAAGGGAATGGCGACCCTTGGCTGACTTTGATTTATTTGTTGGTCCCGTCGCGCTATCCAAATGGAATTAAAAGTTTAACAGCCTCGCAATGCGCTTTAGTGCTTTAAAAACGCATTGATTGCTATTGACAAATTGATTTTCTTTCCTGCCCGAATGCCAATTTCAGTTCGAATCGCTGCGATTCGATACGATTCGGGTGCATTAACAAAGGGCCCGGCGACATTATGACAGACTGTCGTCGTAAATCAGCAGCCGCAGACCACAAACGAGCTGAGGCCTCCGTTTCTGGTCGTGTGAAACCCTTTTGATTCCACTTTAAACGCTCGAGTGTCTGACATTTAATTTAACCAAACAATTTAATAGTAGGTGAGGTGTGTGTGTGTGCTGCTTCAAGTATTTGCCATAATTAAACTTGAAGGCAATGCAATATATTTGCAACTTCTTGACTCAAATTAGAATTCGATTTGCAGCCGCTTGTCTAGTAAATTTATTTATCGAATCAATCACCGGGCCATTTGATTGAGGGCTCGTTCACAAATTATTTACCCACATTGATTTGTCCCTTTGGGTTCGCTTTGAAACATTGCCACATTGTTTGCCCCTCCTTTGAGCTGAAATTGATGGAGCAATGTTTTTGATCCTGTGCTGCATACTTTGCTGCGTCGTCTCCCATTGTGGGTTTTGACCAGAGTTCGGAGTGGTTCCTGCTCCTGTTCCTGCTACGGCTCCTCGGGCATGTGGCATTCGACAGAAGGAAGGAAGGAAGGCACACACATCCATTGCACAGAGCGTCGACAGCTGGCGGTTTCAGGGGGTGGCTCGAATGGCTGGGCAGGCATATTAGAATTTGATAAATGTGCAGCACGAAACCAGGACGAAATGCAGTGGGATGCACGTTGCACTGCGAGAATATCCTGTGGCCGAAGGCCGTGATGAGTGAGAGCATTGTTTGACTGCGGTTAAGTCAGCAATTTGATTGAACTCTGACAGATTTTAATATAAAGTTTACAAAGAGCCAAGGTAATAGTAGAATGTATTAATATCTTGAGAACTATAAAAGCTAGAAAAGCATGATTAAATAAATAGTGAACTTTTATAGCAGTTTCTTCTGTTCCTCTCTATCCCTCTAAATTAATATTTTACCTTATCTTGTAAAAGGCTTTGATTTATTCATACACATATCTAATGTAAAAAGTTCTCCAAAACCTCTGAATTTTTAAACGTGATTATATATTGATAAATTTATTACTCTAACCAAACTACAAATTTTACAAATCCCTTTAGGATTTATGCTTGTGTACATAGAAAAAAATTCGATACGATGTAAATTGTATCCTATTTTATATCAATAAAATATGATTAATGTAAAATTGATCATTCATAAATAATAATATTTTAGTATTTTATTACGTCAGTTATTTTACTTTAAAATACCAAATGTAGTATTTGTTTAACAAACAATAATAAATAACATAAATATAATCTTTATTTACATCAAAATGATATGCACATATCAATCTGATCTCCTCTCAAATTTTTTCTGTGTAATGCAGCCTGTTTTCAGGGTTCAGGCTTCATTCTTTACACGATTTAACTCGTTGATTTTGTGGCTTACACTCATTAAGCCAGCCTGGCCCCCAATGCCATTGTTTGTATTGTGAGTTTGAGGGAAGCATTCAGAGGATGGAAAAGCTGCTAACCGAGCCTGGACAATCACCAGAGTCCGAGCCCTCTTACTTTGGCCATTTAAGCAAGCTGCACAACGGCTCTTTGTTTGATTGAGACTCGTAGTTGCCCTCCACGCCACGGAGTTGGATTCGCATGCGGTTGCTCATACGCCCCGTGAGCCAGCGCCATCTGAGACCACATATCCCTCTCATCGCCGAAGATGTGGCCTGCATGTCGACGCTGATTTTCATTCTCGGTCTAGGACTTGATTTATTTCCATGCCCTTGCACCGCCTGCAATCCCCAGCTGGCCATTGTGCGGCGAGTCTTACTTTTCAAGAACTCAAACAAAGTATTAAATCGCACAAAAGCGATATGGAAAATATTAATAATATGCCTGGCCAATGGCCAGCGATTCTTTGGCCACAGTCTCGGAATTTACGATGGGCCATCGGCCATCGGACATCGCTGATTTATGCCGCCCACGGACGCGCCCCCTCGATTTGACCTCATTACATATTCAGGGGTCAGCCGCGGCGGTTTTAAAGAGTACGCTGGAACATCCACGAGGGCCTGCAGATTGTTGTACTAATTTTCTTTCGAGTTTATCGCTGACTCTCATAAATACTGCATTATTCAAAAGGTCGTGCGAGTCATCCACAAAGCTGTGGTAGTCACAATTCAGATCGCATAATATGGCAATCGACATGCGAACAATCGGTAAATATGAATTTTAGATTTGATTGAATTCGAATTACATTTCCTCCCCAGTGGGCGGATATGTGCGCATTTTGAACGCGTAAGCACCCAATTTTACAAGGCGTATTATCGGATATCAATAGATTTGGGTGCTCTATTAGTGTTGGGCACGAATATCAATTTTTGCTAGTCATTACGGGGCAGCTTAATTAACGTTTACAGAGGCTTTGTTTTTCGTCTTCTTAAATTACTTGAATTCAAACGAATTAATAATTAGTTTCTACACAATAATATCATTTTTAATTGTTATAAAAGCTTACAAAATTGTAATTTGGGGATTTTATAACAAATACATATCCCTCTAAAACGAATTATTTGTCTCACTAACATATATTATATTACTTTTTTTTATATTTTAGGTACATTTAAATATAATAGTCAGGTTCCCGTAACTCCGCCAATTAAAGTTGACTCTTTAATTTATTAGCAGCTTTTAAGATTGCACTCAAATACACCAACTAACTGACAACACACAAAGCAAAGGTGGCTTTATGCACTGTTAATTATCTGAATCGTTGATTGAATGAGCTCACTTAAAATAATTGTTAATTAAATGGATTTTATGCAAAGTCATGCGGCTTTTGTAAACTTTAGGTTGTCATTATAAATCCACGTTGAACGACAACTCGGCGAGTCGGCCAGAGAGAATAATTAAACAATTTAATGATGGTTAATAACAAGTCTATGTGACAGCCTTAACCTCAATTGTGGAGCTTTCAGAGGGAGACGACCTTTTTGATTATGTGCAAATCAGTTTTCACAGCAAATTAGGCAGCCACACATTATAACTTTGACAGACAGGACCAAGCGAACACCCAAGGGCGTCCTCGACCGCAGATCCACCGCCCTTTCGTCAAGTCAAGCAGCCCCCCCTCCCCCGATTTCGACGGTTTTCGTAGACAGTGGAAAGTAGAAAGTTCGCCCGGAGGCTCTTAAAAGTACACATGTAGCATATGTATGAGGAGCGTCAAAAGTTTTAAAGCAGCTGCCGACGAAGGAGAACGGGGTAATCCTCCAACCCCAAACCACCTACTCACCCATAAAGTCCCTCACAAAAGTCACACAGAGGCCATCGCATAAAAAAAAAAGAACTTTTCGCGGCCACGGGAGCATGAAAGAGCCAAGAAAATTCAAACAAAAGTGCAACCAACTTTGGGGCCAACCATTCTGACTCCCTTTTATTTTTGCGCCGCCCGTGGAAAAAGTTTCCTTTTTTACCATTACTTTTTCCATTCGAAAGACATTTAAACACTTGCCGTGTAATTTATCTGATGGCAGACAAGTGTGCAATCAATAATAAAAGGATATAAAATATGAAAAACAATAATATGACTCAACGAAATAAAAGGATACAGCAGAATTGAATTTTCAACAGAGTAAGGCACACACCACAAAGATTCTTTAATAGCTTTTCAAAATGGTAACAAAATCTTAACCTTAACATTAAAATTTTAATACTAAAGCTGGGCAATTATTTCATTTAAATATTTAAAAAAGTTTTCAACATCCAAAAAACTGCATCCTTTGGACGATTTAAATGTATGCTTAAATGCCAACAGTTTATTTTTTTTGGGAGAAACCATCAGAAAACAATTTAATGCGGCGAGATAAACAAGCAAATATGTAAACATCAGCTTATATTTCAGTTAGCAAATATTTACCGACTTGTATTTTTTGATTTCAGAATGTTTTTGTGGATAATATTAGTTCTAGAGGAGATCATAAAAAAAGGATAGTTTATATAAGACAGCTTTTGTTATAAAATGAAAAAATTAAAATTATAGCTGTTTATTCTAAAAATGTTGAATTTTTAATAGATTTTGTCACCCATAAGGAGTAGAGATACAAAATGCATCCGGCTTAACTCAAAGTCCTATTCCGAGCTTATTCCTCCGGTCACATCCCTTTCATTGCCTTATGATGTAACCAGCATCCTTCGACTGGGAATGGTTTGTTTCAAATTTCGCCATTTGTAACTGAGGATTCGGGCGTATTTCGTTTCATTTCCATTCCCAAAACGGCATTTATGAGGGGATTTTCGTGTCGGCAAACTGTTGCATGCTGTTCCCATTGCAGACTGCGCATGACTGTTCCCACATCCGTTCACTGTTAACCGCTTCGACTTGTAAAAACTGTGCCCAGTTTTTAGAAACACTTATTTGAATGTTTAAGATGTAGTGAACAAATAATAACAAAAGTAATTTTTTGTTAAAGAGTCTTATTAAGTAGTTAAAAACACATTATAAAAAGTAAAAAGTATTGGAATTTTAGCTAGTTATAGTAAAAAATATAAATTAGATTATAAAAACTGGTTAAATACATTTATTAAATCAAAATATCATTAAATTCTGAGGTGTATATAGTGATTATAGTTAACAAAGTTGAACTCATACATCGAAATTAAGTGTATAGCTGAAAAGGTAACGTTCGAAGCTTTGCCTTTATACTGTAATGTGACTTTGAACTACTAACTTTAGACATCAATTAATATATGTATGATGCGGTTCCAGACCTATTCAGCTTATTTTCAACACCTATGTCTTTGTCACTTATTGAGGTGGTAAACAGGTGCGTCAAATTAAATCGTTGCTGAGTAAGTAGGTCAAGTACTTTGATATTTCCTCCAATACATAATTGTTCCTGCCACTTAACTAATTAAATGAAGACAATTTCTTTGTACTCCCACCTCGACTCTTCTCACCTGTCGTCCACATGGGCACCCAAACACACTCGCCGCCACTTCCCCGTGCACTTGGGAGTGCTGTGACCATGAATGCTGTGCCACCAATGACAATGGGATGAGATGAGAACGCCCCCAGGTTATGTTCATAAGGCAGACGGACGACAAGCGGAATCGTTCTGTTGGAGGCGTCTAATCTCATTCATTTTGAATAAGACCGGCTCCAGCGTATTTAGCCTGAGTACTTGTGTCAACACAATTCAAGGCGGTTTCAAATTAAAAGGCCGTGTAATATGCTCCTCTCGGAGACTGTTTTTGTTTTGGTTTCACTTTTTTTCTTCCTTTCGTTTGGTAGGTCCTACTTGGTTTGTGCCTAGGCAACTGTCAATAGTCTCGGAGGCTGCCATCGGGACAAATTGCCTCGGGCTGACGTCAGCAACTTTGTGAGAAAGTGAAAGTAATTAAAAAAGTTTAGCTGAACGGATTTTCAAAAATATCCAATTGCTTAGCCAAACCAAATGCAAGTCTCTCAGAACTAGATATAGGATGGAGAAATGCGAGCACTGGAAAATGTTATTTAATTAACAGTTCCCTTGGGTAAAGTAAATGATATTTACTAAATATATCTAATTTATTAGATATAAGACGTTTATAAAAATACCACTTCGAGATCAACGAATTTAAAGTTTTCAGGTTTCGTACATAAGTATCATTAATTTTATAAATCAAAAACAAGAATTTATCCGAAAGGTTGTTATTTTATATGTCGAAAAACAGCTTTAAAGGAAATATGAATGGATTCAATCTTTAGTTTTCCTGCAAGAATAAAATATTAAAAAATGTACTTAATTTGAATTAAAAAAAAAATGTTGTACATATTTAAAAATGCATTTTTAAAGCATGAACACTAAAACCCCTTAACAAGAAGATAAAATAGCATAAAAAACATTTATGGAAATTATGACTTATTTTTAAATTAAAGAGGTAAGAAAAAAGTTGATCACTCAATTTTTTAGCAATTTTTTTTATTCAGCAAAAGTTTTCCAAAGAAGATTATACCTGAAGTGAGGTACATTTTTCCTGCAATAAGACATTGAAAGACCAAATGACCATAAGATAAGATAGCCATATTTACATATATAATTTGTTCGCCCTGTTTGCTCTTTAAGGACGTTAAAGGGAACTCGGATATAAGGGATTGGGGCATATTGACTTTACGCAGCCTGGAAATTGGCTACGTGACTTGACAATACGAAGAAATGACGACGGCGAGCTCCACGATGTTGATGATGATGGCGGTCCTTATGGGGACGAAGCGAAGAGCCGCATGAAATGCAAATTCGGTAGCATTAAGAGTGAGAGTGAAGAGAAAGTCGAGTGGGGAAAGCAGTGCTGAGGCAGGGCGAATAGCACAAGGACGACAGAGAAAAAGAAACAAGTTGTTGGCTTAATTTCGTCACAGGCAGCTTGTTTTCATTAACTGGCCATCGAGGACCTTCTGACTTGGTTCCGCTGCTCGTTAGGCGTATGAGCAATCGATTAAGAATAATGTGCCGATGGATTTACTGTTGCAGCAGAGAGCAATCAACATTAAGTGTTTAGTCAGCTTCGTTGAAAATGGGGAGGGGGATGAGATACGGAAAATAGGTATGGTAAGTAGTGAGGGATGATTCCACCTGCTTTGCATCCACAACCTGTAAGAAGAAAAATGTAAGCTTACCACCATTTGTCTAAAAATGAAATGTTTTTCAGGATGTCCTTCCTTGATAATAATAATAAAACTTAAATCTCTTTTTAAAAAATCTCAAATGTACCTAAAAAAAAGTCAGTTTCAATGGATTAAAGATACTGCAACATCATATATCTTTAATCATAATTAGAAAAAAAAATATTTTAAAATTTTTTAAGAGAGTTTAAGAAGCAGATCATAAATTTCCCTTTATAAAACTTAAATGTACCTAAAAAAATTTAATTTTAATCGATTAAAGATATTGCAGTATAACATTTCTATAATTATAATTAGATTAAAAATATTTAAAAATTTTAAAAGAGACAGCTCTAGAAGTAAACCATTTTTGTAATAATACATGTAAGTATAATAGTTATTCCTAAAAACGCATCAGATTGATTTTCAATCCTCTCCCATTTCAGGAGTAAATGGGAAACGACATCTATAACTGCTGTATGAACCACACTCCTTTATCCTTCGTCGTTATGCATGCCACACACATTTAAATGCACAACAGGAAGTTGATTATTAAGTGCGTTCGCGAGTTGCTTCTCTTAATGCCTTTTGCTGCAGTTTCGCACTCCTGCAGCATCCTTGTTGTTGGTCCTTGTTGTTGCTCCTCCGCACGTGTGTGTGCGCGTCAGTCGGCAAATTTCTTTATTGCGCTTTTATTTATCTGTCGGTGCCAGTTTCAACTTCGTTTACCGCTTCAATTTATCGGCTCCTATGAGGATGATTTACTGGCCCGTAATGGGTGTGCGTTTTTCTGCCACTTAGTTCCGACCTCAAAAGCCAGGAGAACTATCTGCAGATACCATTTAACTAAGGAATAAAGTATCTGACAATGAAAATTATTTTATACAAGAAATGAGACTAATTTAGGCAAGCATATTTTGTTATTTTGTTTAAAAAAAAATGTGATATTCAAAAAGTATGCAACATATTGTGGTATGTAAAAAAATAAAATTTAGTCTTCTATAAAGAAACATTTATGATAAAGACGAAGCTAAGTCTAATATAAAATTCTTTTTTATTATTTCTAAAAAATGTAAAGGCTTTTTCAAATTAATTAGTATAGTAGATTTTATTAATAAATTCATAAATTCATTAAAATCATCGGACAGAGCATATGTTGAGTTATTATTTAAATGTAACAAGGTATAGATAATGGACAAATAATTCATGCTTCAGATTTATAAAATCAATACTAAAGTAAACTAAAGTGCAAATATAATAAAGTCCTGGCTGATTTTAGCAAGATCTCGATTTAAAGTACGGTACAAGTATACACAATAACCGTAGCAGAACTAAGCATTGAAACTTTATAACAAAGAACTTAAATAGCTAGAAAACTGCGTCGGAAATCGATGTCGCAAGAGTTGCGATAGCGTCCAATCTTCCGGTTGCTCATTTGACGGAAGCGGCGCATGGCCTCGTGGATTTCCGGCACGCTGATGGGCTTGACCACCTCCATGCCGCGACCTTGGGTGACCTCGGGACAGACGTGCATCATGGCCGGACTGCCACCGGCGGAGGTCACTCGGCTGTAGGGCTCGGTCGCGCGGTTGCTCGAGTTCAGACGCGTCAGGATCGAATAGTCGACAATGGCGGCAATGGTCTCGTGCGCCAAGTAGGCCAGAATGTTCATTGTGGGCGTGGGAATGCGCAGGTCGGCGGGCAGGTCCAGAAAGCGCCGGAACTTGTTCTTGATCTTCTCGCCGTGGCGGCAGTAGAATGAGGTCTTCCGCGCCTCGTTGAACTCCAGATACTGCTGCCCTGTGAGGATCTGCGAGATGCGATCGGCGCGGAAAAGCCTCCGCATGCGATCCTCGTCGTGCAGCTCATGCACATCGATGGCCAGCTCCTCGTCCTCCTCCTGTTGGTCCAAGTCGTCCATAAAGTCCTGCGGCCTTCCCGTGCGGATGCTAAGAAACCTCTTGAGTATGCGCATATCCTTGAGATGCTTTCGCATTCGCGCTATCTTCACCGGATGGTTGCGCATCAGGAACTCAAAGTCCGCCTGCGAAGGGCAGGGATTCTGTTTACGGCGCATGGCCACCAGGGAGGCCTCATTGAAGATGCCTCGCAGCTGCTGCTGCAGGATCTGCTCCACCAGCTTGACGCTGCCTGTCTTCGGCTGATCGCTGTCCCCAAAGCTTCGCATGATGTCCGCAATCTCCGTAAGAAGTGAAACGGGTGCATCGTCCGGAATCTGTGCATTGGACACGTTGCTACCACTGGCGCCACCAGCTGCATTCTGTCCAGCTATGTTCACCTGCTGCTGCGGCGAGGGGTTCGGCGGAATGCTGGCGCTCTGCAGCAGGATCACCTGGCGCTGCTGCACATGAAGTGGCTTGATGTCCTCCGTGGTCTGCAGCTGCGGCGTGGAGGGCGCCGAGGGCGGGGCAGGTCCCATCATTATCGGTGACGAAGCCAGGTCGTTGGAGCCACCAACGCAGACCGAGTTCTGTCGCATCACCCGCTTGGCATTGTAGTTCATTTTTTATTTACAAACAAAGTCACCACTTTAATCGCGACAGCTGATGGAGAGAGAATACAAGAGTTCCGGGGTGACAGAGATGGCCTATCGGTTGAGCAAACGATAGTTGTGCAAATTTGAGAAGGTGACACTTCGTTTCTAACTAAATCAATTATTTACTTTATTAAATAAAAAATAATTAAAATAAAAAACTTAAACATTTTCTTATTTAAAATTTTGTTTTTAATGTAATTTTGTAATTATTTTAATTAAAGTCCTAGTTAAACTATCAATTGTTTTTGTACAATAATATTTCAAAATTATAATATTTAAATCTCTTTCAAAAAATATTTACAAAAAATTTTAAAAAAATTTAGACATATTTTAAAAATATTTTCTTTACAATATATTAAAAAATATGAAATTTATTTCTAACTATTACTTAACGCCACCTTCGAAATCATAATATTTTAATATCTTTCGAAAAATATAAAATATAAAATATACATTTTATAAAATTTTGAGAAAAATATAAGATTAATTTTAAACTATCGGCAAGTGCCACCTTCCCACTATCGTGCATTGGCGAACTATCGGTTCACCTGGGTTGGCCGCGGAACCAGTCGCTCCGCTCCAGTCTACGCACCACCATTTTTGTTTGCTTGGATGATAACTAATAGAGTGAAAGACAACAAATCGGATTAAACAATCGCCTCAAGATGTTCAACGGGATGGTGAGAACCATCCGCGACAGCGTCGTGGGCACCTACCCGTCCTGCCACGTCTCCTCGCGGCTGGAGGAGCGTCGGGCCAAGCAGAGGGCGATGCGCCAGGAGCGCAGGAGGAAACCGGACAAACCGGACGACTTTGTCACCTACGAGGACTCGGGCAGCGACGAGGAGACGCCCCAGCAGCAGGAGGAGGTCCTGAACACTTCGTACAACCTGTGCGACTACCTGCGCAGCCGGGAAAGCGGCCTCCGGGATGTGGGTACTTCCTCATCAGTTCCATTACTTGCATTACTAACGTGAACTTTGTCCCATCTTTCCCTGCAGCGACGCAGCGTCAATGTGGAGTACACCAGCCGCTATGTGCTGACCCACGACATGCTACGTGAGACGCAGATCAGCCTGGGCTACATTAACAAGGTCTTTTGCTCCAAGTGGCTGAGCAGCCGACAAGTGGTCTTCGGGACCAAGTGCAACAAGCTGCTCGTCTACGACGTGAATATGCGACGAGTGGACGCGATCCCTACGTTGTCCAACAGCCGGGCAAACCATCCGGAGGTCCAGGGTGGTCTGCACGCCATCGAACTGTCGCCCAGCCGCTCCTTTCTGGCCACAGGAGCACGCAACTCCTCCGACATCGCAGTGTACCGCCTGCCAACGCTGGACCCTGTGTGTGTGGGAGAGGGCGGCCACCGCGACCTTATAATGGGTATGTGCTGGCTGGATGACCAGTTCCTGGTGTCCGGCTCGAAGGATTCGCGCATGGCCCTGTGGAGGATCAACGAAGACCACATGGAGTTCCCGGATGGCGGCGAGGAGGCGTGTCCCACCTTTGCCACAATCCATCCCCTTAGCGTCAAGGAAGTTCGCACTGCCCAGAGGGTGAGTACAGTAACGAACTTCAATGAAGGTCATTTTAATCTTAATCATAATCCTTTGCAGATCCGGTCACTTTGCTTCAACAAGGAGTTCAAGGAGATCGCCGCCCTCTCCCTAAACGGATACATTCACATCTTCAACGCGGAGACGTTCAAGCAGACGCTCTCCCGCAAGCTGCCAAACTGCCAGGACAATGTGAGCATTGCCTACCACAGCGACGGTCTGTATGCCGTCGGTTGTCGTTCCTATACCATTCTGCTGGACGCGCGGACGCTGCAGACCATCAAGAAGATCACCTCCCGGTACAGTGGGTGCGGAATTCGGGCCACATCTTTCGAGGGCAACCTCCTGACCGTTGGCACGGGCCTAGGCATGCTCCTGTTCTACGACATACGCGCCGGAAAATACCTGGAGAGCAGTGTTAATGCCTCGCGCACCGTGGCACTAAAGTGCAGCAAGGGAATTGTGGTAAGTGAAGATGTTGCGGTAGAAGGCGAAGACGATTTCAAGCCATAAGCTTAGCGATTTGCATGAACAAGACACAAGACAGTAGTAACTAACGTCTGTATTTTGTGTCTACTGCAGTATCCCGAGGACGAGATGGACGGCTTCCAGCAGGTGAAGTACGTGCCCGCCATCTACACTCACTGCTACGACAGCACCAGGATGCGGCTCTTCGCAGCGGGCGGACCACTGCCGGCCACCTTGGTGGGCAACTATGCGGGCGTTTGGCAATAGATTAGCAAAGGATGCGATCCGGGCTCACATTACTGATTAGTCTTTAGGTAGTTATTCGACTTGTGATCTTAAATCTTCTGGCGCATTTCGATTCAAAGCGTTCACCTGCATACGTATTCCGCCAAGTTCGAAGTTTTTAATTTAGTTCGATTACACAGTTTTGGTTTTAATAATCTTTATGTTAAGGTTTATGTTAATGATATTTTATTTATATTGTGTGAACAATATATACACCGTTCATAATTGTAAATGTATGCATAATTACCGATCCTATTTATATATAGTACATACAATACAAATAATGGAATACTAATTTTTAGACAATGCAGCTGATTTATAGTCTGATCTATATGGTAATAGAATTTCAAATTAAAGAAATCATTGAAAATCTTTTTTTTCTTTTTAATACGTAGAATGGTTTCGATCTGCGTATATTCTCGAGAGGGCTGTATAGGGCGCTCAACACACAACGGATATGAACATATATAAGGGTGTACAAAGTACGGTGTGCCAAACAGCAACGAGCAATTTTAAAATACATTAATATAAAAGGAAATTGTACAAGATTTACAGAATGTATGTTATGCAACTGTCCAACGACTGGCGACTATTCACATCCAACAATACCAATAGTTATGTATGTATATCTTATGATGACAGCTAGTTGTTGTTATTGGGGCTGCCTCCTCCACTCCACGCAGTCAAGAATCCCGTCCAACTGCGACTGCTGCCATCTGGAGACACTGAAGAAAAAATTGAAAGGGAATATAAGAGAGGCATTACTAAAATGGATGTTGTAAGCTTATAGCTACCCTTCTGTCCTTTGGCAACACAATTGAGCATCTCCATTTCGTTGCGACTTAAACGGAGAATGGTATTCAGCACCGGAACCAAACGCTGGCGCTCATCCACATTGTTTAGTGTAAGGAACTGCAAGGCGATATAAATGTATTATAAAATTGTTGCGACATTCTAAGGGTAATTACAATTCCCACCTTTAAAAAGACGTTCTTCAAATACTCGGAGTTGTGCATGTGCTGCTCCCGCTCCTCAGAACGTTCTTGGCGGCGCAATTCCTCCTTGAGCATGTCATTCATTTGGGTTAGTTTGGCCAAATCCTGCTCATTCTCAGCCAACAATGAAGTCAAGTGCTTGATTCGACTTTCCTGTTTACCCAGCCGTTCCTTTGTGGCCTGAAGTTGAGCACTGTGGGCGGAAAAGTCTTCGCGAGCGGCCATCTCCGCGTCTTCATCCCCCTGCTGAGAGATGCTGCGCCCAAAATTGGAGATGGTAGTTACAGTGTCGCTGGTTATTTGGTTCATGGAAGTGTTGAGCAGCTCGTCAAGCGGCATAAAGTCGTGGGAGCGTCTCGAGGCAGTGGAGATCTTCCGCTGTGCGGCCAATTGCGCCAGGGAGGCATCGCCAGCATGGTTTTCCAAGCTTGGTTCGTGATCCATGAGCAAGTAATCGATCTTCGCCTGCTCTGGACTCGGCTCTCCACTCGCGGCCGAAGTGGCGCTGTGCTGTGACACGTTAATCTGCTTCTGCTCCGCCTCCTCCAACTGTTGTTGCACCTGCTTCAATTGCAACTGGTGGCCGGCGTCCAGTTGATCAACTTGTTGTCGATGCTGTTGCATCAGATCGTGCTGGAATTGCAACTGGCGTTGGTTTTCCAGCGACAGCAGGTCGTTTTGCTGACGCAGCTCGTCTACCAATGATAGAAGCTCTTTGCTGCGTTTCTGCAGATCAGCGTTGTCCTGTCGTAGTACCTCTATCTGACCATCCATCTGAGCTAGGCGTGCCGCTCTTCCATCGTTGCTGGCCCGCAGGTTGCGTTCACTCTCTCGAAGCCCAACCAACTCTTCCTCCAGCTCCTGCTCTCGGTTTGAGCCCTTGCTTTGGTTTTTGCGCAACACCGACTGAGCCTTCAACTTGTACTCGGTGTACTCTACTCGGAGATCTTCCTGGGCCCGTTCCGCATTCCGGAGCGCTGTCTCCAATCGCTTTTGCTCTGCCAAGTGCACCTCCAGCTCCTCTGTTCTGGTGGTCAGCTGGTGGGTGGCCGTGCTCAGCCTGGATTCGTACTGCTGAGCGCTTTCCGCCAGCTGAAGCCGCAACTGCTCCGCCTCCAGCTTGGCCTTCTCAACGCCCTGTTCCAAGTCCTTACTTTGAGTGAGCGCCTGCTGCTTGCTGTGCACAGCGTCCTTGACTTGGACTTGCATGCGATCGATCTGCTCCTTAAGCTCTAAAGAATGAGCCGCCTCTCCGTTCTTGGCCTGCTCCAGAATGGCGATCTCCTTGCGCAGCTGGACGATAGTGTTCTCCTTGCTGGACAGCGATTCCCTTACTGCATCCAGTTCGCTGCTCTTGGCCGCCAGTTTTGCGCTAACTTCGGTCAGAGATTTTTCGGCTGCTTCGATCTCCAGATTAAGAACACTCGTATGCTTTACTTTCTCCTTGGACCTTAGCTTCTGGTTCTCGGCTCGGGCAGCATTTAGATCCTGCTGGAGTTGGACTTGGGCCAGCTTTACAGCCTCCAACTCTTCTTTCAAGGCCCCGCCCTGTTCCATTTCCTTCAGCTGCTGCGTCTGCTCCTGCAATTTCTTTTTGAGCTTGGCAGCTATGGCTCTCAGTTTGTGGTACTTCTCCTCGTAGCCCTCGTCCAGTTCACGTAGCCGGCTTAATTCCTCTGCTCGTGATATCGTGGATGTGGACAAGACGTCACTCTGGGCATCGACATTGGCCTGTTCCAATTCCTCGACACGACTCTGGAGTTGTTTTATCTTCTGTAACTTCTCCTTCGCTTCCTGCTGGCTGCCGGAGAGTTGCGCCTCCAAATCCCGCTGTCTCTTGACCTCCGCTTCGTGCTGCTCCTGAAGGCGGGAGATGGCATCGCCGCGTCCCTTCAGCGCCTCGTTCAATTCCCGCATCTCAGTCAGCAACTCACCGTGCTCCTGCTCCTTGAGGTGGAAGCGCGAGAGTAGGTCCTCGTTGTGTTGACGCAGTTCTATGCAAATGGCCTCCAGATCCTGTAATTGCCTCTGTTGATTATTGCGCTCGTTTTCGATGACTTGGACGAGGTTTTGCATTTGATTAAGTTTGGTCCGGAAAAGGCTTTCATTTAGGTTGCTAGAATGGTTCTCAATCTTCTGGTGCTCCCTTGTTGCATTAGCCAGTTGCTCCCTGTCCAGTTGTTGTTCCTTCTTGACAATAGCTGCCAGCTGTTCGATGGCATTTAACTTCTTTAGAAGACGCTCCACATCCAAATGGTTTCTCTGCTGCTCCTGCGTCTGCTTCACCGTTTTGGCCAGACGATCCAGTTCGTTAATTCTCTGCAGGAAACGTTCGCGGTCAATTCCAGTGTCAGTATTGCGTCGGTTATTGTCTACTCTTTGCGTATCCTGCTTTAGTTTTTCGTTCTCAGCCTGTAGGGACATCATTTTTGCGCACAGGAGCTGCGAGGCCTTGATGATCTCCACCTGCCATTTGGACACGGAGGCGGCATACTCGTGCTGCGTCTCCAGGAGCACGCACTTGCACTCCTTGAGGTTCTTCAGCTTGCGGTGGACGTCGATGAAGCGATCCTTTAGAGAGTTGAACTTCTTGCGCTGCTCAGAGTTGATTTCCTTGATGCCCTGGTACTTTTGCTGCATAAGCGTCGATTCCTCGGCCGCCGCGACAAGTTGCTGGCGAAGACTGGCGTTTTCCGCCTCCGCTTCCTTGATTTTGGCAATGTCCACCTCCAAAAGTTCCAGATTCTTGCGTTGCTCATTGCCCAGAGCGTTGACCTGCTGCATGGCCTTCTCCATGCGATCCACATCGGCCAGGAGGTCATCGTTCTCGTCACTCAGCCGGCCCAGCTGGCGCTTTAGACTCTCGTTCTCGATCTCGAACTGCGCCAGGCGATCGGCATCCTCCTGGGTCTTTCGCTTCAGGGAGTTCACTTGCTCGGTGAGTATAAGGTTCTTGTCGGTGAAATCCTGGACCATCTCCTGCATAGCCGGCAGACTGTTCTGTTTCTCCGCCGCCCGCTTCAGGGCCTCCTTGAGACGGTGATTCTCCTCGGTGAGTTCTGTGGGTCAACAAAATTACTTTGCTTTTCTGGAAGATTCCCCGGAAGGCTTTAGCCACCAAACTTACCATCCTTCGCCTGCTTGGCCTTCTTGGCGATGTTGAGCAGGCCTTTGTATTTGACGATGATTTCATCTTTGCTGAGAGACTCGATTGGATTGGTGTTCTTCTGGAAATGCAAATAGCAAGATGAGACGTCATCATCCGTTTTGGTGACACCATTCTACCGACCTGGGTTTCCCTCGGTGATGCGGTGTCCATGTTACTTGCTAACTGCGTGTCCTTGCATTTAATCGCGGTCCAACCATCTAAGCCTCAGTTCTTGCAGATCAGGGTTTTTTCTATTAGCCAGTTAGCTAGATTATTGGGAAATGTTTTTGGACCCTAATTCGGACCGAGTGAAGAAAACACTGGAGTGCCACACTAACAGCTGATAGGGTTGTCATGGTTGTCGAACTAGTGATGGGCGTCTCTACGTGGAAAGGTGACACAAATTCATTAAGCAATATTTTCCTAAATTAATTTTAAAATTAAAAAAAAATTAATATATTATATATTAAATTATTAATATATTATTTTATGTATAGATTAATTTTTAAAATATTTATTTAAGACGTTAACAAAAACTCCAACTTAAATAAACTATATATTTTTTAATATTTATAGTTAATTAAATTTAAATTCTTCCCTATTTATTTTTTATAATGGCCAACTATCGGTTTAACTATCGATAGTTGTATCGCTATCCGCCCACCTCCAGCACTGCAGTAAGCAAACAACACTTGGCATCTCTACTGTGTCCTTTATCATTTTTCTTCATCCGCGGCCGTGATGGATTTGAGTGATAACAGCCAACTGGAGGATCAGTACTTTGTCTACAAGCATGATCAGCTATTCGGCGAGAGCTTCCCGCTGTTCAAGGAGATCCGCCGGATGGGCAAGCTCTGCGATGTCACCCTGAAGGTGGGAGGTCGCTCAGAGAACGGAGCAATTAGAGATACGCTGGCCATTATCTAGTGTCTAAATATATAATCCCGTCCAAAATTATTACAGGTTGAAGATCAGACCTTCTCCGCGCACCGCGTCGTGCTGGCTGCCACCATTCCGTACTTCTATGCGATGTTCACCAACAACATGGCCGAGAGCCGGATCAAGGAGATCACCATGAAGGAGAGCGCCATCGAACCGAGCGCCCTGGAGAGCCTGATCAACTACGTGTACAGCGGCCAGGTGCGCATCGACAACCAGAACGTGCAGAGCCTCATGGTGGGCGCCTCGTTCCTGCAGCTGTCCAACGTCCGCGACGCCTGCGCCAGCTTTCTGATCTCACGCTTCCATCCGCACAACGTCCTGGGAATCCGCACCTTCGCCGACTCCATGATCTGCCGGCAGCTGATCGACGCGGCCGACAAGTATATTGACCAAAACTTTGCCAAAGTCTCGCAGTCGGAGGAGTTTCTCTCCCTGGACTGCGAACAGCTGCTGGAGCTGATGCGCCGGGACGAGCTCAACGTACGCACCGAGGAGGTCATCTTCGAGGCCTGCATGAAGTGGGTGAAGTATGCGGAGGACAAGCGCTCAGAGCTCTTCCCCCAAGTACTGGCTGCAGTACGTCTGCCACTGCTATCGCCACAGTTCCTGGCGGATCGTGTGGCACGCGAGGAGCTCATCCGATCCTCGCACCAATGCCGTGATCTCCTGGACGAGGCCAAGGACTTTCACCTGATGCCCGAGCGCAGGGGGCTGCTGCAGAGTTTCCGTACTCGCCAGCGCTCGGGGGAGTTCTTTACTGGTCAAATATACGCCGTGGGAGGACTAGCCAGCACCGGGGAATCTGTGAGCACGGTGGAGATATACGATCCCATAACCAAAAAGTGGAAAATGGGCGAACAAATGTCCATGATGAGGTGGGTGTTTCGCGAACTTATATTTTTCTTACTTCCCATACTAATTATCAAAATTGCCGTCAGATCTCGCGTGGGCGTGGCCGTTCTGAATGGCAAGCTGTACGCCTTCGGTGGCTTCAACGGCACCGAACGCCTCTCCACCGTGGAGGTCTACGATCCGCGCAAAAACAAGTGGTCCCAGGGATGTGCCATGCTGTGCAAGCGCAGTGCCGTGGGCGTGGCCGCCCTGGATGACTGTATCTATGTGTGTGGGGGCTACGATGGCGTCACCTCGCTCAATACCGTTGAGGTTTACTACCCCAAGTCCAACACTTGGAAGACGGTGAGTCCATGCCTATTTCTCCAGAAAGAAAAACAAACTGATCCATCTTCCCTATTTCCCTACTCGCAGGTTGCTCAAATGATGAAGTATCGTTCTGCTGGTGGCGTGACCCAACTGAATGGCTACGTTTACGCCCTTGGCGGCCATGACGGATTGTCTATATTCGACTCGGTGGAGCGGTACGACCAGAACGAGGATGTGTGGGTAAAGATGTCGCCCATGCTGAATCGGCGCTGTCGACTGGGCGTGGCTACGCTGAACGGGAAGATTTATGTGTGTGGCGGCTACTGCGGGAACTCATTCCTGCGCTCCGTTGAGTGCTACGAACCCCAGACGGACACCTGGAAGCTGGTGACACCCATGAATTGCAAGCGGTCGCGTGTGGCTCTGGCCGCCAACATGGGCAAACTGTGGGCCATTGGCGGCTATGACGGCGAGTCCAATTTGTCCACTGTCGAGGTGTACGATCCGGAGACCGATAAATGGACCTTTATGCCGCCCATGTGCGCTCACAGTGGCGGCGTCGGAGCCGGGGTCATCCGGATCGAGTAGCCCGCTCGGTTTGCCTGCCAAATACGTTTCTCTAGCCACTCTCGTCTTAGGTAATTTATGTGAATTGAAATGATGTAGTCTAGCCTAGATACGATTGTTGAGTGTAACCAAGCTTTAGCGGCTCCTCGAGCGGCCGCCTCGTGTGCAACTCAGCTCAGCTCCTCCAGCTCTATCGAAATTGTTCATGTATTAATCACAGTTCTTTAGTGTTTGTCATTCCAGTTATGTAATTGTTTAGTTTCTACGCCTAGCCTTAAATACTCACTAACATTTTAATCCTCTAAATAAAAACATGTTTAATTCATGTTCTGTGAAAATTAATTTGTGGTTTTTGTAATAGCTTCGCTGCTAGGTAGCTAAATAAAAAGCTATGGGAAAACTCAATTTAAAATAGACAATATTTTATTTCTGTAGGCAGAAACATTTAATTCGAGTTTAGTAAAAAATCAAAAGGAACCGAAACCGTAAATACTCTTTGCCGGAAACATATGGTTGCTATTATGGGAATAAGATCTAAGGGATAGTTCTTCACTATAACACAGTTGAATTAGAAGCGTAACATAGAGCATTCCAATCCTTAATACTATCATAAATATAACAAAGACTATCTTGTATTTGTAATATGTTTTTATATTTTTTGTATCCAAATTAATCATTTAATAAATATTATCGGTCCATCGTATCATGTGTCTTTAGGACACTTAACAATTGCTATTTTTCTTTTAAAGGGTAGTTATAAAAATGTATCCATCAATTTTTTTACCTTTTTTATACTCTCTTTGCTGTTTTCAATATCAAAATTCGCCCATCGTATAAATCAATTGTGCTTCGACCAGCCATATGGGCGGCGGATACGTTTTATTTGCTCAATAATAAATGGTTGACAAATAACAAAGCAATCTGAACGACAAAAAAGTGGGAAAAGTAACGAGGGCAGTTTAATCAGTTGACAGACAATAATAAAAGCTATATAATGTTTACATATTTTATACAATTAACTATGCTATAATTTATCTACAATTGTATGTGGTATGTGAGATTATTATCCATAGGGCTAAGAATATAATAAATAGTATAAATAGGTCTAAAAAGGTCTTTTACAGTCTTAAAGTATAAAATCAAGGTGCCTGTAGTCAAAAATGAATTTTAAAACTTGTTATCACATAAAAATAAGCCTATTCCTAGGTTATTCATAATCTCTTATATATAAAAATTTCTTAAAAAATATTAATTGCTAAACAATTTGGAAAATCTATATAAATTAGCTTTGGATTATTTCTGAATCCGCTAAATCTCTCGACTTACCCTCGTTGTGTCTCAGTTGAGCGTGTTGTGTCCCCCATCCCTTAGTATTTGCTCACCTCCCACGCGCGGAATGCAATTTTAAATTCAATTTGCACCACCTGCTCAAAAAGTGCAGCGCCAGCAGAACAATTTCCGAGCAACAGGTGGCAAAACCGCATCCAAAAATAGAGAGCGACGCGACCAAAACAAAATCAATTTACTGTCTATCACTGACCCATAAAATGCCATCCGCTGCAAAGGGCCATAATCCAATCAATCGCACACTTAACGTCCATATTCCGCAGTTATCAGCTGGTTCCAGCGCTCCGAGGACCTTATCTCGTCCTGCTCCCAATTCCCCAATAGCGGCGCGGCGGCTATTTGCACAAGCCAACGGGCTTTGCGGCGGTCTTATTTGATTTCGATAATCAAATCACAAATTGCTTGTCTATCGATGGGCCATTTTATTTTAATTAAATGCTAATTATGTTTACCAAAATGGTTGGAGCAAATATTTGTTACGTCAATTGAAGTCGTAGTGGGAGTTTTACCACCGTTTAGTTGGAAAATGTGCTAATTGCGCAGGGGTGGGGAATTGGCTATTTTCCGCCCCCACCCCCCCGAAATCAGTTGCAATTTAAATGCAAATTTTTGGCGGGCCCTGTACAGTGTACACTGTAACTTTTACGACCCAACGGCGGCAGAGCGGAAGGATATCTCGCGACTAAGGATGCGCAGATAAGATGGGGCCAGCAGGAAGCAGCGTTTCCACGTTTAATTTTAGACCGAAAAACTGGCGCTGTAGTGGCTGCAAGTTGCAACAAGCTGGCCCCCGGATGTGTGTGGCATCCACTTGGCCTTTCCGAGTGGCGCGTGGGTGTTGCGGGTGTCTTATCTTGAATGCCGCGACCTCGCCTCAAGTGCATTGTGATGGTCGGGGCTCGTTTAATTCTGGCAGAAACACATTTTCCGGCTCAGCTCGTGACGCATTTGAGATAATTCCGCTTATCCGCTTTAAAATTGTTTGAAAATGATTGATCTACAGGTAACGTCAAGAACGTCCAAGAATTTTGTATCTCTATTATAACTAGAATTAATATCTTTGTTTGTTATAAAACAAAATGCAAATAGGGATAAAGGAAGCCACTTAGTTTTTTCTAAATAAGTAATACTTTATATCATCGTTCTAAAAATAAGGGTCTCAATAAAAATATACTGTTAAACAATAAATTCCACAGAGAAAGTTATTCAAGAAGAATGACGTTCTTAAATTAAGTTTTTGTATTCTCTATTTGAGGATGTACTGATTTTGTAGACAAATTTTTGAAAAAGCCTAATACTTTCAACAATTTTACCTTTGTCGTTTAAAACGACTCGCTCCCCCCTTATTTGATCCAGTTTTTTTAGACTTAATTCCAAGGTATATTATTTGAAAAATTGGTACAGAAAGTGAGTATTTTGCACTTAAGGCAAGTTATATTTTGAGTAAAAAATTATCAATTTGATAATAATTCTCTCTGTGTACTATTTCTGTTTATTTAAACTATATTTATGAGACTACTCAAAGAAATAATGTTACTTTTATTCTTTAAAAAATAAATGTTAAATTTTGAAAAACTGTGCTAAAATATATTTCCTAATATTTTTTTATGCATTTTTTTTTCTTTTTTTCTTAATTTTTCTTGGAAATTAATATTTTAAATACCACTTTACGCATACTTTTTACAATAAATCCCTTATCCTTTTGTTGTTGGTAGGGACATCCCGCCTTGTTTACTTTATAGCCGCCACATGAAAATAATTTTAATTACAAATTTTTTGGACAAATAGCCGGGGCAAAATCAACAGAGTGCATAATTTTTATTTGGGCATTTCGCATGCATAAGGTAAATCATAAATATTTAAATAAACCAAAAACAAAATGAGTGCGGAATAAGAGAAATCGAAATTAATATTTCTTTATATGAACGTATTCCTCTGCCAGTTGACCAGTTGGTCGCCCATTTTCTCCCTTTTCCATTTTCCATTCTCATTTCGCTTTTCATTTTTTCCGCTTTGCCTTTTTCGCATTTCGCCTACTTTCTGCATATGTTTTATTCACATATGCAAACAGAGTTTCCGTTCAATTCAATTGCTCGGCGAGGAGCAATTTTTTATTCCACGGTGAAGTGGCGGCCACATAAAAGAGCACTCACACACACACAGAGCACCCGCTACACACAGTCACACCTCGTATCGCTTGAGATTCTATTCGACCAATTGTTGATATGCACGAGCACACACACACACGGCACTCGTGTGCCGTTCGCCTTCGTGTCCTGCCGGTCGGGCTTCCTGTTTCGGCTTTATCCTGCCTCAGCTTTTATAAAGGGCCGTTGTCGCTTCGATCTGTCGCTCAGTTGTTGCATACTTCTCGGCGCGAGCAGTTAAACAATCGCATAGGTGAAACCGGAAGTGAGAGATATTTCCAGAGCAGTTTGGACATATTTGTAAGTGCCTTATAAGCTTACATATTTAAGAATAAATATTTTTTAAGTTTGGGCTATATTTTTTTAATATTTTTCGAAAGTGTCTTAAATTTTCAAAGTGTGCAATCATAATGTTAAGGATCAGTTTTCCCTAAAATATGCAGGTTTTATTAAATGTATTTTTTTATATGATATGACTTGTTTCTTAATACTTTAAAACAACGGAACAACCAATTGTTTAGTGACAAGAAAACAATTAGGTTTAAACGTTCACAAATTATAAAGATTTTGGAACAGGTTTCTGTTAAATTTCAAAATATATATTTTATTATTTGTATTTTTTTTTTATTTATTAAGATTAAGTTAATAATTTTCCACTTGTTCCTTTTAGCTTTAAATATGCAATTAAAAAAGTGTCTCTAAAAAGAAAAGCAATTGTCAAAAAAAAAATGTGGAAAAACAAAACATTTAACATTTTATGGTTCAGCTTGTTTAGAGCAATAATTCAGCTTGCTTATCAGATTTAATATCCTATTTGATCTCTGGGGTCTGCTCAATATCATCAACAAGTTTTTATGGCAGCACATTTGACCATCTCGCCATTAAACTTCTTGGGTGGCCTTCGCCCAATTTAAAGAGGATAAAACGAGAAATTTTCACTTAATCCCCACAAGCGCCTCACATTAAAGCTGCAGTTTATTTGATTTATTGCTGGAAACTAAAATTTTCTCCTCATAATTAAATTTATTGCAATTTTCTGAGAACGTGTTAATTGGCCTGATTAGCTGACGAGATCCTCATAATGATGGCGTGATAAAAACACACGAGAAAACTTCTTGGGAATGCTCAAAGTCAAGTTCCTTTTGTTTTACATATTTCGGTCCGGCGAGAGCAGAAACATTGTTTATGGAGGATGGTCGTCATCAATTGGCAGCCGGCGGCCAAAGCTAATAAAAAGCAACATCAATGCAGGGGTCCAGATTCCGGATTGGGATCGGGAATGGGGACTGGAGATGGGGATGGCACACATCCGGTGGCAGCACGCAACGCCATGCCATTTGGGAAAGCACTCTGCCCAAAAGACACTACCGAATGGGATGTGCGATGGGTGGCCACGGGTGACATGAGGTGGCGCTTTAAAACTGCCCCCGGGTCTTAACTTGTTTTATGTCAACTTGGACAACGAGAACAGGGCAATTACAGCATGTGTAGCCAGCAAATACACAAATACTTGAGCTGCAGCTGCGCCTAAAAGAACCTTTAAAATGTAAGCCACTGCAGGCGAGTGTGTGAGCCAGGACTAATTAACCCGGCCAACAACTGTAGCTGCCGGACTCATTACGGCATCCAGAGATGGCCGAGTGGGGAGTGATTCTCCGGCCCGAAACACTCTGAAATAAGTAGCAATGTCGCTTACAGGTAGAAAATTTAGGTAAATATTTTTTCTTAAAGTTCAAGGACAGTTTAGAAAACTTAAATGTGGTTGAAAGTGTTATTGAAGAGAACAAATTGGATATTTTGAAAGATTCCAAAAAATAAAGTTATATTTAGGGTTTTTAAATGGGTCTCAAAGTCCCAAAACTTTATAAAATTCCTTGTTCAAAAATTTTCCCAAAAATCTTCCCCCAAAATTATTCCTAAATTCCAAAACATGCACTCATTTATAAATCAAGAGACGAAATCCAACATGTTTTTGGGCAACTTTCCGGGAAAGAAATGGAGAGGGATTTTGTAGCTGTCATAAAAAACTTTTAGCTACCTAAAAATCAACGAACCAAGACGCAGCTCGTTTTTCGACCCGCCTTTGACTTACGACTCATCATCAGCGCATTGCTGTGGATTTCAATTTCAATCATTAGGGATTAATTTGGCCAAGGCACAAAGGTCACACATGCCAGGCCTCCTGCCATTCCGCCTGCCCCAGCCCCCCCCAGCTTTAATGAGTCTCTTTTACAAAAGGGATAACGAGGCAGACAGGACGCGTCCGTCTCGGAGTCGCTTTAATGTCTCACAAAGAACTTAAACCGCATAAATTTACATTTAGATCTACATTAACGAATGATGCATGATGTATGGCTGTATGGATGCACGTCGCGAAGGCCCTTGGGCGCCTGAGAAGACGGTTAAACGGTTCTCGCGTTCAAAATGGGGGTGTCCCGGAAGTGCAGCTCCAGTGAGGTGGGTGTCTGCTGGTACTCCACCACCACCAGACGATTGGAGCCCACCTTGAGCACCGGCGACGGGACGTACAAGGTGACTTGCGGCCCAACGAGGGGCCAATATCTACCGAGATTCTCGCCGTTCACGAAGACAATGCCCTTGCCCCAGCCGGACATGTCCAGATAGGTGTCGGCCAGATCAGCCTCGTTCTGTATGTCCAGCTGACCATAGTAGATGGCCGGACCCGAGCGCAGCATGGTCCGCAGCTTCTTCAGCTCCTGGAAACCCTGACGCGCCGCCTCATCCGACTGGGTGATGAGCTGCTCCAGATGGTCGTACGATTCCAGCGGAAACTGGGTCATGTTCCAGTTGTTAAGCACCTGCTTGTCCAGTCGCACATCCCGCAGGATGCCCTTAAAGTCGTTCAGCTGACGACCATAGTTAAGGCGTCCCTGGTTCTCCACAATGATCTGGAGCTGGCGACCGGCACTTGCACTCAGGGGCAACTCGAATATGGGTGTTTCTCGCGCTAAAATACCCACAAACTCACCGTCCACATAGACGTAGCCGCGATCCGCAATTCCAGGAACATTGAGGATACTCGGATCGCGCTGGAAGCTGGGCAGCCAGGTCTCGTAAAGCACAAGTCCGGAATACTGCCCCAAAGCCTCGAAGCTCTTTGGTTTGGCCGACTGCACGAAACCTGTAGAAAGACGTGTCCTGGCCTCCGGGGAAAGCAAACTGCAACAGCTGATCAGCCGCACAGTTCCGTAGGATCTCTTGGGAACTGGTCCGGGCACGGGTGTATTGGGCAGGGGTAGATAGCGGGCAATAATACGACGCAGAGCCTGGTACTTGGACGTGGGATCCCCCGCCTCCGTCATGGGTGCATCGTAGTCATAGCTGGTGATGTCCGCCATGTAGTTCCCGGGTCCAATCTCATTGGCACCAGCCGTAAAGCCGAAATTGGTGCCGCCGTAGAACATGTAGAAGTTGACACTGGCCCCATTATCCAGCATGTTTCTACAAGGTAAAACGGAGTTATAAGTAAGACGTATTCTTTTAAAAACTATTTTACATAGTCATTAAGATAGTTTCAACTCATTAAGGTAATCCATACAAAAGTTTAGTTCGTGTGAAAAACCTTTTATGAATATTACTTTACTGTAGAAAATCAAAATTGATACTACTTTCATCTCTAGCTGAAGATTATATCATCTTGAAAACTCAAGTGTACCTTCGTCTCGATTTTAAGAACGTTTCTTCTTAAAAAAAGGAAGAAGACAATTTCTCAAATTCTAGAACACTGGATCTTCTCTTTTTTTTCGATCTGAATTTTTCTGGGTCTATAACCCAATATTTTTAACCATGTAATCCAAATTTCAAACTTACATAAAAGTAGAAGTAATCGATCGCGTGCTCACATTGGCCATTGGTTCCGTCCAGTGGGTTAACCATCCCGGATAGTATTCGGCGTTAACCAGCGGACCCGTGGGCTGATACCTTCTTAACTTGGCCCAAACGGGCTTCAGATCGTTGGTGGCACCAAAGTCCATGGTGGCCAGGACACCCTCGATTTTACCACAGCGCAACACACTGGGTCCGTCGTTGGTGAAGAGAACCGCCTGACCTTTGACATGACTCTCGGTCTCATCGCGAATCCAGTTGCGGTAGTTCAAATCGCAAGCGAAATAGGAGCCGTATTCGTTCTCCACCTGCACCATGATTATGGGACCTCCATTGCCATACAGATATTTGGACATCTTGGCAAACAGTTGGGCATACCAAATGCGTACTTCACTTAGGTAATCTGAGGGAAATTGAGAGTTAAATAGTAATTCGGCAAAATAGTAATTACAATCTTTCTTTAAGTTGCTCCAAAAACCAAAAGTTCGTAAAAATATGTAATTACTTACTGACATCAGCTGTGCGGAGTTGAATTCCCGGGTATTTGTTGAGCAGCCAGTAGGGAAAGCCTCCCATGTCCCGCTCGGCACAAATATAGGGACCCGGGCGAAGAATGACCAGCAGATCCTCACCCACAGCCAAGCGTATAAAGTGCTCCAGATCAGCGATTCCACTCCAGACATACACACCATCACGGGGATTGTGCAATGACCATTCCACATAGCTAGTAGTTACTCAATATAATACCAATTAAAAATGAATAACCCGGAAACTACTTACGTAGTCACCGCATTGAGACCGGCGGCCCTCATGGTCCTCAGATGCCGCTGCCAGGTGGCTGGATGTGCACGGAAGTAGTGGAAGGAAC
The DNA here is from genome assembly GCA_037075245.1 of Drosophila mimetica. NCBI lineage: Eukaryota > Metazoa > Arthropoda > Insecta > Diptera > Drosophilidae > Drosophila > Drosophila mimetica. The sequence goes on from JBAMCH010000023.1 coordinate 14,620,550, forward strand.
CCGCAATGAATCGAAAGGATTTCCCATCCTTCAGGAACTGATCGTTATCGTAGTCTACCGTGAAAGTGCGATTCGCTGAAACCGCTCCTAGTAGCGACAAAAGTGTCACCAGGCCCACTAAACCAAACTTCATTCTGGGATTAAAGGAGAAGATAGAGAACAATTTTTATAACAATTATTATTCTTGTTTTATATGAAAATTTAAGGTTATAAATATTTAAGCTTTCATAGAACATTCCTAAACAGACCTGTAGGTAGTAACTTATTTAACTTATGATCCCCTTAGAAAACAATTTATTTTCAAAATTCCTGTATCATGTATCGGTATCTTAAAAACAATTTGAATTATTGGAATTGGAATTGTAGGTACTTTGTATAAATTAAATAAAATACATTGCAATGAACATAAAGATGGGATCAAATGAGTATTTTGACTTTTCATACAATTGTATTCAAATCCAATGCAAATTAGAGAACAAATGCAAGTGATGCCTCGTGAGCATTATTTATTTAAAGATAAATAATGAACTTAATTTCTTAAAGTGTTCTGTTTTCCCGATATCCAGACCTGGGACTTTTCTTCCGGCTAGTAAAGAGTCTTAACCCGTTCCGCTTCCTAAAGAATCAATCTAAATCATCTCGGTTCAGCTCGGCTCAGTTGAGTTCATCGCAGAGCACAGCTTGTCTCGTTTCAATTGAAGTTCACGGCTCAATTGCTTAGTGACAACAAAACGATATAATCTTTTGTTTGTTCTGCTTATGAATTGTTTGAAATTAATTTCATTTACCGAACTTCCCTCCTGAACTTTAGTAAAGAGGGCTCTTTTCGGTCTGCTGTTGCATTCCCATCGGGTCTCATTAATTAATGCAAGCTCAGCCTAAGTCAATTATTTAATCTGGTTTCTTCCTCTTCGCAGTGTTGAATTTCATACAAACTTTTGTATCGCCGCGGCAGCTGTTCGACAATAATAATGGATTGTTATTTCAGCACTCGGACACTTTATTATGAATTCACTCTTATCGCCACAAATTTTTTCTTCGCTTCAACGTCTTTATTTTATGCGATTTGACATATGTATGCTACGTGTGTTTGTGTTGTATTTATTTTTGTTCTCAATGCGGATTCTTTTAATTACACTGAACCATGATATATTTTTCCAAGCAACATAATGTTTTTTCTGCACGTGAAGAAAACATTTTAGTGATTCATTATCCTCTGATGCTTGACTGCCATCCAAATAATTTTAAAAACTTTTTCCGCTTGGAGAGGTTTATTATATTGTATTATGATTCATAAATCATTGGTTTTCCCCATTCAATTTCAACTATTTTAGAATGGTATAATTGACTAATTTTGTCAAAGAGTTCATTGAATTGAATTTTTTTTTTTTTTTGCTGATTTCAATGACATAAAAATTATTTTTCTGAGTCCAATAAGCTTGCTATTATTTTTTAGTAATTTTACTTGTTTTATTTTATTTAAATATTAATATGAATTGATAATAATAAATTACATTTAATTGATAAACCTATTTGTACTCCCGACTGTGATTTACACGTTGTGATTCCCTTCTCCTTATCTTTATATGATTCCTAGCAAGATCATTAAATTCAGTCCTGATAACCCAAATGCACCTTTGTGTGCCAAATGAACTGTGAAATACCAGCCCTGATAGTGCAATTAACCTTTAATAAATATAAATAATCCCCTTATGTGGATACCCAGAACGAGAACGCTAGCGAGGGCTCAAGTTGAGCTCTGTACATTTTAGGCATCTGACCTAAATAGATTATTTCGCATGCCCCTTACCTAAACTCCAACTCGATTTTACAAACTCGGGACCCCGTTGCGTGTTCCATTTTTGACTTTGCTGACAATTAGGCGAGAAAGTCGCCGATTGCCCTTTGTTTTTGTTTCGAAAAGGAGCCCAGTTTTAGTGGAAAAAGCCAGCTGATCAAGCTCAAATTATTCAGATGGCACTCACCTGCAACTACACCCAGTGGAAGAAGTGTTTAACTTTGGCGTTGAATTGAAGTACAGATCAAATAAAAGCACGGAATGCGATCGCGACGGTTAGAAGGTGGAAAGTGCGCCAAGCGTTCCGCTTCAAGTCCGAATTCAAACTGATCGTGCGTTGAGCAGAAACCCCGATTATTAAGTGCAGAACAGAACCGAAGACGCGACTGGCAACATGAGGCCAGAACAATTGCACCGCAACAGCAACATTTGTTGGGGAACATTTCGATAGTTTAACCAAAAATTCCGGAGAATGACGAAAAAACACTCATTAAATAATGCGCTATTGTAAAATATTTATTTTTTCCAAGAACAAGATAAATTGTAAAATTTAACTCCACAGTTAAGATTGGAAGTATTACCAAACTGAGTTCCTTTTAAAAAATTTGTATTAAATATTAAGTGAATATTATGACTTTTTCAAGAAATGTTTAAGCTGGAAATATTTTTATATACACTTGAATAAGTTATACTGCAAAGTAGTCATCTGAAAATTTCCATTAAATCTTTTAAGTAACGATATATTAAGAATATAATACAAAATATGTAACATAATATAACGTTATACATTTTTTAAATATTATTATTATTTTTGTTAAGCCTTTTAAATTACATTTCCACAAAATAGATATTTGCTAAACCACCAGATAATATTTGACTTTTAACCTATTGTATTGAGACCTCCCTTATTTGCATTAATCTAGAGCTTTACAATATCCGAAGGCGTTCCCCAAAAAAAATAATAATGTAAATTTATTTAAAATCCACACGCATGTCCTGCTGCCGGTGGAAGTTCGGAAGTGGGCTGCAGCTGCTAGTAAAACAGGGAGTCGATTTAAAAATACAGTCACGCCTCATTTTTTATGCATTAACCGGGTGAGTGTTTGCTTTGGCCTAAACTCTTGCTCCAACGCATGCAAAATAGGGTGACAAGGGAATGCAGCCGCAGGCAATTGGCCAAAAAGTGAATTTTCCATGTTGTTTTATTATTAATTTCATACGTTTCTGCTGGGCTTCTCAGTCGTCGTCCGTCGTCTGTTGTTGGGTCACATTCCGTAGGGCTAATGGACCCATATTACCCACCCACCGAAAAAAAGACCCACACACATGAGCCCATGTGCAGAAAGACGAACACACAATGTGTTGGCCAAAATGTAAATCTAGGCGTAGGACTCCTTGGCACGTCTTTAATCTCACACGCCTGTTGGCAGTTTAAAGTGTCCTTTGGGATGCACACACACACAGCCAGCGGCAACTGGAAGTGAAACTCATCCACACACACACACACGTTCGGGGACGGAGACCGACCTACATAGACAATTAGACAACAGACATGGCCAAGTTAACAGCTTATCCGCAATCCGCATTAAGGCAGCGGAGGGAGTTGAGCCCGGACTTCTAGTACAGAGCTCCATTGTCCGACTGCCCGCTGTCAGCCTAATGTCCCGATGTCCTGCCAGGGCCAGGACGTGCCTTGATGAGCCGGGCCCAGGTAGCTCGAGAACCGGAAGCCGCCACATTTGCACGCTGTTAATTTTGCAGCAGCAAACTTTAGTGGCATTAGTGGGACACGGTACAGTGGAATAAGAGTACAGGTTTCTTTATAAAAATAGGAATTCCATTGTGAATTAAATTTGAAAAATTTTAAAACATTATAATAATATAATACTATTATAAAAATTGGAAGGAGAATGTAATAAGATCTACATTGTAAGACAATGTAGATCAGGGAATTATTTATAAATATTATATATTAATATTATATGTATATTCCAAGATCTACATTTTAATAGATAATTCTATATTACCCCGTATAAGATTCAATTTTTCACTTGAAAGTCAACTCAGACGCATCAAACAATATTTAAAAAATTAGTAACTCTGAACAATTAAGTTTGTGTAATAGTTTACAACTCAATTTTTTTTAATTATCATAATTTTTCAACATTTTTTTGTATTTTTTCAAAATAATATATCGAATAAATTGTATCCTTACTCCACTGTTCCTTTAAAGTTCTACCGACTGCGTTGATGCTTTGACATTTCAGGTCCATTCCTCTGCTCCTTGATAATATTATAATTTAAGCTTTAAAAAGCAGGAAACTTTTGGGCCTTTAGCACCTAAGCTCCACTCCAACTAGAAGCAAACAGAGTCGCTTGGAGGCGTCGTAATCATAACAGTGATGTGCCGCTTAAGTGCCGAGCAACCTGTTGATTGTGGCAAACTCAACAGCAATTCAATTCAAATGCATTTCGCTAAGTTCAATTGAATTGCTGCTGCTCTTTTCCACTCGAGGCACCAATGTTTGCTTGTTTGCGGTTGACGTCGCCGGTGGCAATCAATTGAATTACATGTTTGTTGTTTCCTGCGCGCATCGTTAGACGACGCCACAGTTTTTACATCTATTGCTCCTGTTGCAGCTTCGACACCATTTCCCCTTAGTTCTGGCCAGCATGCCAGGGGCATTTGCATGGCAATTTCACTTTACAAGGCGTGGCATAATCGTGCGTGGCGTCAACTCGTTACAGATACTCGTGGCTTGGGATGCTGCACTCTCAAATATACCGCGAAAAAATCTTATATCAAAAATATTTATTCATCACAAAATACTACAAATTATTAAAAATTTTAAATGATTATTAAAATTGATAATTAAAAAATTTGCAATTTGCATTAGCAGAGATAAACATAATAGTATTTATTAAATATTATTAACTATTATTATTAAATACACAAAAAGGGTTTCCACATTTAAATTTTAGTACAAAATTATTTTTTCATTCTTCATTTCGAATAAAAAAGAATTGAAGGAATCCAAAATTGAATGAATAGTAAGTAAGTAAGTTTAAAGTTTAAACTTTAAAGATTCACTTTATCACCGTTAAGCTGTAACTCACTTTATAAAATGTTTTTTATGCACTTTTGGAACTGAATTAGAAATTCCAAGTGTATCTTCCTACATATCTCCCTCTGTGTTTGCATTTGGGACTATAAATTGCAGCATCAGCAACCGTTACATTTGCACTCGATTGCATCTCGCCAAACAAGCAGCACCCAAATGGCTATGGATATTTCCATAGAAATTTTTACAACTCCAAAGAATACAGAGTTTTGGTTCTCGCTTGAAGACGGACTTTAATTCTAAATTTTTTTTAAAGAACAATTTTAAATCAAAATTCATTCCAAAACCAAAAACTTGTATTACAGAATTATCCATAAAAGCCCTATGGAAAGGCCCACATGCAAGTTGAAACCATCCGCTTTTCCTACTATGCCCCTTAACCCATTCAAGCCCCTTGCTTTCCCTGAAACACGACTACAAAAAGGTCAAGTAGACGCCGCCGCGGGGAATTTGTGAGTCTAAGTGCACTAAAGCAAGTGTATGCAAAAAAGAAACAAAATCAAAACAAACAAAACAGGAAATGAAATGAAAAACATTTTTGAAGGGTTTCTCTTTATATGTTTTTATACTTTATGAAATGGGTAATGCCTTGCAATACGAAAAATTAAGAATAAGTTTTTGTTTTTAAAGATTAAAGTACTTGTTTTCATGTTCTATTATCCGTATTATATTTTAACCCTTTTTCTAATAAAATCAGTAATTTTACAAAATAATCCCATAATGATATTTGAATGTATACCTAACATTTTCCCTCTCTTCCCCAGTTTGCTTTTCATTTCACGCCCGCCCAAAAGCTCGCTACGTCCAATGCGCACTCAGAGCAGTTTGATAGCGGTGGCGCTTGTTCTGCTGCTCCTGCTGACGACGCCTTCCAGTGCGGCGGATGTGGAGACGGAGTCCTCCGCCAGTCCACTGCCGCCAGGAGGCGATGAACCGCGCAGGGTGGTGAAGCGGGCGCCCACGTCCAGTTTCATCGGGATGCGGGGCAAGAAGGACGAGGAGCGGGACACATCGGAGGGTAACTGGCTGGGATCTGGCCCAGGATCCGGACCAGATCCCCTGGACTACGCCGACGAGGAGGCGGATGGCTACTACTCCGAGAACGGGCGGCGGCTGAAGAAGGCGCCGATGGCCTTTGTCGGCATGCGCGGCAAGAAGTTTATCCCGGTGAATATTCGCCTCAACGATTTGCTGCAGAACCTAGATGAGGAGCGTCTGCGGGAGAGCCTGTTGCAGGACTTCTTCGAGCGGATAGCGACGGGCGATGGATCCGCTGTGGGCAAGCGGGCGCCCACAGGATTCACGGGCATGCGGGGCAAGCGTCCCACTCTCCTGGCCGGAGACGATGATGCGGAGGCGGATGATGCCGTGGAGCTGCAGCAGAAGAGGGCGCCGGTCAACTCCTTCGTGGGGATGCGCGGCAAGAAGGATGTTTCCCACCAGCACTACAAACGAGCGGCTCTCTCAGAGGTAAGTCGACTTACCAAGCAACTACAAAGGTCTTCTTAGATAAACATTTATCTTTTCCATTAACAAAATTTTTTATCGAAACATACGATTTTTATTATCCACCATGAACTTAAACTTAAATACCTCAGGCAGTTTTAAAAATATAATATAATATGAAGTGCATATATAATATATATTATATATTTTAAAAAAATATTTCAAGCCTGAAATTTATTTAAAATTGTAGTTCCTAAATTATTTTTATTGTCGACACACACTCTCAAGTGATTCGAAGATCTAATAGCCCCCAGTTCTTGCATAATTTCTTTAAAAAGTCCTACGACTTGAGGGGAAAACAACAGCGCTTCGCCGACTTCAACAGTAAATTTGTGGCTGTGCGCGGAAAGAAGAGCGATCTGGAGGGAAACGGAATTGAAAACGGGGAGATTCACCAACAATCTCTGGTTCATCCATGGCTCTACCTCTGGGGTGAAAAACGGGCGCCGCACGGATTCTTAGGCATGCGAGGCAAACGGTCAGGTAATATAACTCTTACCTAAAATATTTCCATATATTTCTTATAAGTACTGAAATCTTAAAAAGTAAATGTAGGTATTCCATCACATTTCCAGGAATACAATGTATGTTTTTTTAGTGGGCGTCTAATTAATTTATAATTAACTTAATTTGAATTTCACGTACTTGCTATTTTTTTTATTTCCCTCATCAGCTTGGGAATCCCATTTCATTAATTCACACTCTGTTTTCTTTCATCCGTACAGCACTCTTCGAGTAGACATTGTTGAGTTATTTGAATGATCTTGATGGAAGTTCCTCTTAGAGCTACGAAACTAGGAAAAACATGGATGGATGGACGCAGGGGACCGGGAGCAGAGCAGATATGGAGTAAGAATGGATCACAAGGGTGTTTCAAATAATCACTGGGCTGGAGATTATTTCAAACACGGACACACAAAAATAAACACGGATAAGATTCACTCTGTTAGTCGACACAACATTTCAGCTTAATGTATAACGAGACTTGCAAATAATGTTTTGTAAATGTAATTGAAATTGAGTGGGTTCAATTATACTATTTGCATATCTAAGTGTAAACTTTTAATCAAAATTATAAAGAACATAATACTAGATCAAATTGAAGAGCACAAGATAAACAGAAAGAGGGGAAACATTTATTTATTTTCAAAATATATTTAAAGAGTACATTTCATTGTGGTACATCTACGTATACAAGAGATATATACACCTACATAAATAGCACAAATAAATATTGTAAATAATGAATAAATATTTATTTCGAAAACTGAACTGAGACTTTTGAATGAAGGGGTATTTTATATTCGATTTTCCAAAGTTCACTTTCTTTTTGCTAATATCTTATAGTCTAAAATCAAAACAATGAATAATTAAATACAAGAAAACATTAAAAAGTCTTCTCACAGTTCTAAGAAATTCAATTTCAACTACATGCTGACATCTTGTTTATACAAAACAATAAAAACCGAACGGAACAGTTTCAAAATATGAGCAGACTCCTAATAAGGTGGCACGGACCCGAAAGGCCACAGACCAGAAACAACAGTGATTGATGGGTGTTAGAGGTTACGGGAATATCCGAAATTCAAAGTCCGCACTTCAACTGGCTAACAATTTCAGGTAGGACATCTTCTTTGCCTGCATTTTTACCTGAAATAATTTCTGAGAATTTAAAATATTTGTAAATATGAGTTTCAAGTACCACCAATATATTTAAATCTTTAATCTTAATTAATCACCATCCGTTTTTCTGGGAGATGTACTTAGGTTCATTGTTATAGAACCTTACGCATGATACCATAATTATTTATTATGTACTTATACCAAATGTCATAATGTTTTTATAAGTCATATAAAATTGCTCCATTTCGCAAACTTTCTTATATAGTGCATTACTCGCTGGCACTTTCACAAATCATTCAGACCTCCTGCCACCCGCATCAAACACGGGTATGTCCCATCTCCAAGCCTCCCCAAAAGTTCTCTCCGTTCTCCCAAAGCTTCCATGATCACCATGCGCTGCTATCGGCAGAGGCTTCGAAAGAGGCATCGGCATCGACAGCGGCAGCGACTGAGGCAGAGCTGCTTATAAATACCAGATGCTCGACGTTCTTGGGCAGTTAGTTTTAAACTGCGACTTGTGGCGGCAACATCGTCGGATCAAGCAACCTACTACCACTTCGTGAGTGCCTGTTTTTGTGATCGTGGTAGCTGATAGCTGGCTGGAGCCAGGAGCCAGAGACATTTGATAATTGAGTGTGTGCCAATTTGTGGTAAAACAAGACAATTGACAATAATTACATACGAGTGACAGGCGCAATCTATATTGGCAATTAATGCGTGAAGACAGTGGAAAAGTTTCTTCTTCGGCCGTCGCTCTCACTCCCAAAATCAGTCACCTACATACGCGAGTGCAGCGCTGCGTGGAAAACCTGTATTTTCTGGTCTCCACTGGCCGCCTCAGCTGTTTTTCCATCGCAGTGAAAATTTCTCGGATCCATCCAGCCATTCAGCTTCAGCTACAGCTACAGCTCCAAGCTCCCTTTTGATTACAGCAACCTCAACTTTCTTACTTATTTAGCTCCCAACTGAGGCTTCAAATTGTGATACCAACCATGCTACGGCTGTGGGCATGCCTGCTCCTCTTGGGATCCATCCAGATCCAGGCGGTTCCCTTCTACGGCGAGTGAGTATTACTTCGACTCTCTTTTTTCGTGCTGTGTAGCGTTCGTTTCATGCACATTTCACGTAGTTTGAGTTGTTAACGTTGCGGTTTAACTGGTTAACATACATCGACATTCTTTGATAAGGCATGAACTAAATGTTTGATGTTATCGGAACACATCTAAAATGATCAAAATGCCTGTACACTTAATGGGTTCTTAAATAGAAAACACTAAACCCCATACAAAAACGAAAATTTGTCGAATATAACCCATGTTGTTTCATTAATTCATTCAATAATTATTGAATTCGTATCCTCAGTTCATTACAAGTCCTTTATGGACGCATACAATTCTTAATAAGTTCCATTTACCAATTTAGATTTATTTTATCAGGTATAACAACACCAAAAATTCACTAACTTGATTCCTAAATTGATTCAAAAACTATGTGTTTACAAAATTGATGTTCACATTAAAATATCCAAAATTTTGTACTGATAGATCATGTGGTAAAGGATCCACACACATTGCGAACTGCAATCGCCTCGATTTTAGATGCCTAATTCCTGTAGCACCCCTATAATAAGCCTATCCCAATAAAATAAATGTTGATTTCCAGTTCGAGTTCTGATGAGGTTGCTGAATTCGAGGAGTCGGCGGGAGACTCTTCCGAATCCTCTGATAAGTCCAGGTGAACTATAAGTAAACCCACCACCCGAAATCCCTTCATTCCCCAGTAGACTAGCCCAGAGACCCATTCACGACTACTTACCAAAGCAAACACACCGCAGCGGTTTACATGTGAAACAACTTTAAAATTCTTTACCAGTCTCAATATTTAAACGCTTATGTTTTACGATCCTCACGGGTTCCGTGAGCCCAATGACACCACATAAATGTTGGCTAATACCGGGTTCAGTAATTTTTATGAGATTACCAAGCGCAGACAGCGAGCCCTGTTTGTTCTTGGAGAAATTTTTCGCCCGCTAAACGAAACTGCAAATAAAGTTGACCGAAATGTTTATGGTGGTGGAGGCGCGCTGAAAGAGCGAAAAGTTCCCCCGGAAAGAAAGAAAGAAAGTCCAAAGCCCGGCGTGTATTGACCTCAATTGATAAAACCTTAAACTGAAACTGTTGAGTCGCAGAGATTTTCTGGCGATGATTCGCCACGGTCGGTTCATCGGCGCAATTGGGAACATGAAAAAGGCCACGATCTGAGCCGACTTTGCCGTCTGTTGCATTTATCTTATTTTTGCGAAAGATATTGCATCGCCGGAGAACAATGTGCAACCTAAGTGGGGCAACACCGCGGGACTTGGGCAACCTCCACATCCAATCCGCATCTTCTTCTTGCCGCTCCACACTTGGCTGACTTTGCAACCTTTGGGTTCAGGCCGCCGGAGGGCTCATCTTTGACACAGAATTTTTGTGGCCCTGAAAGCAATTGGCATTTGACACGACATTAAGTGCTATGTATAGTATTTAGTGGGCCGGTAATGCGCCGGCTAAAGACTACCCCAAAAACTGTATAATCTGCCCTCGAAGTGGGTCACCCACAATTGTTTGGTTGCTTTTTTTTTTTTGCTTTTCGGTCTCGTATTTCCCCCTTTTACGCTCTCGAAATGTTTTGATTCTGCCTGCCACGGCTGCGCTTTAATTAAATCAGGCAGCCATTTGGATGGATACATCTCTGCCCTCGGCGTAAACATTTCCCTGGAACTTTCTGATTCATCATCTGGCCGGCTGTGGCCAATGACTTTCGCTGTGGCTTCGAGCGGACAGAATTTCGTTTGTTTACAAATTTTATTCGTTATACAGATTGGTTATGCATTCTGGAGATATCACAGAAGAGCTTGAAAACTTTTTTCTACGAAGGAAGTATTCAAAATATTCATAAATTATTCACAAAGAATTTGAAGATACTTCTGGAACCTAATACCATATTAATCGACAATTTTATTATTTATTTTAAACTAAATATAAACTAAAGAGGTTAAAAATTTATTATTAATCCAATTCAAAATATTCATAAATTATTCACAAATTAATTGGAACCTAATCCCATATAAATCGATCATATTATTATTTGTTATAAATGTATAACTAAAGAGCTTAAATATTTATTTTAAAAAAGTTATAAATATCATGTAATCCAATTCAAAATATTCATAAAGTATTCACAACGAATTGGAAGATATTTCTGGAGCCTAATACCATATCAATCGATCTTTTAAGCTGAATATAATATAAAGAGGTTAAATATTTATTTTAAAGAGATTAGAATTATAATATAAACCAATTCCTAGTTATAATGAGTATTTGAATTGAGAATTATTTCCATATATAAGAACAAAAATCTATTATTTATGTGGATAGATGAATTGTAATGTGAGTGATCAATTGATTGATGGACATGAAATTGAATTAAGCTTTAGTCTGAGTGCACTTCTCCTCAGGCAAAATCATAGAAGTGATTCCCAGCAAATCTGGCATCTCATTCATCTGGCAACTGGCCAAGCCTCAATATTGTTCTGTCGGCTTAAATCCCCTATAAATCTGGCAAAGCCGCCTTGAGCCCTACTGATCACGTCCCAAGTGGATGAGTCACCTTAAGGCAGAACTCCAACCAGAAGAGAATCGGATACGCAGAAGTACCTCAAAGTCAGCAACCGAACAAATTGTTTACGTTTTGCCTTTTCGGGCATTATTGTTTTATTATTTATTTCCAGCTAGTTTCGTTTCGTTTTGTTTTTTTTTTCCATTTAGCACTTATTATGAGCTTTTTTTAATTAGCTACTGCAAAGCGAATCTTAATGACCCGCAGCAGAAAAAAATTTGAAGTTGGCTAACGCTTCAGTCTTCATAGAAAGTGTCTGACTCAGGTTTACTTGCCTAGACTTCGAATGCACTGGGAGACCCAGAAAAAAAACCAAAGTCCGTTGACATAAATCTCAGTTGATGGATGACAAGTGCAGGAACATTTCTCAAGTTTTGTTGGCCTTTTTTCAGCGATTGTTTCGGCACTTAAAAAGTTATTTCCATTTGATTCTATAAAGAGTTTCGACTGAGAGGTGCTTAGTATGCGGCTCAGGTAAATGCTGCGCAAAAAACCTAAACAATGAGCACGATCAGCATATATTTACTGTGGCATAGAGATATATATTTAGTTTTGTAGGGGTAGAGTTGAGCTTCTTTTTATGCGAGGTAACAATGAAGGCATATGAATTATTGGGTCCCGGTTCCGTTTCGATTCGTTCCGCTCACCATGGAATTTGCATGAAGAGAACACACACAGATCAGCTATCACCTATACAGCAACACTAACCACATCACTCCACAACGACCACCACCCACCACCCACCGCCCACCGATCTGCAGCTTTATGCCACACCTAACCCACCCATTGCCGCTGCATCGCAATCTGTTTGCGCCCCTGCCAATCGCACCACTCGCACCGCTCGAGCCCCACGATCCGATGCATGCCCAGGCCTCGCAGCGGATGGCGAGCGTCTGGAACGGACCCGCCCCGCTGGCCCCCGTCCACCACTCCTCTCACCTGTTGCCACTATTCAGCAGCGGATTCGACACCGAGTTCGTGCCCCTGGAGCACCAGCAGCCGCCGCAGGGACGCCAGGAGGCGGCAGCCGCCGTTCCCGTTCAAACGCCAAGCGGTGTGGAGCAGAAGCCCTTCAGTAAGTGGTGCAGACCTCCTTACTTTTTATTATAAGTTTGGAATTTATCTCTTACTTGAGTAGTTAAAAGTTAATCTAAAATTAAATCGGAATTTAAATCTAAAATTAAATCTATAGAGCGACTAAAAAAATACAAAAAACTTCATTAACTTTGATATCCTATCATATAAGGCAATAACTAGGTCGCATATAACGCCAGTCCTTGGACACAATTTATTTTAAGTTAATTATGTTTTAAACAAATTCCTTGACATTTAGAACATAACTTAAAAGAAAACTAAATTAATTTAAGTAGGTACCTAAAATAAAATGGTAATGGATTATTATTTAATACCTATATTTTTCGCACTAAAGCCATTTAGTTGATCTTTAAAATATGCGAATATTTGTCTTAAGATATAAAAATATTTTAAAAGGCAAAAAATAGTTTTCATTTCCGTATTATAATTTAAATTAAAATTGGTTCTTTAATGGCATAATTGTATAATTAAATTGCTCTTCCTTATTTCGCAGATGTGGACACCATAACCACGGATGTGAACGCACCAAATCCGGCCATATTCTTCCAGCAGTCGTTCCCCTTCTTTGGCAATGAGTTCTTCAACTCCTTTGGTGGCTTCGGCTTTGGCGCTGCCCAGGAGCCCTGGTGGAAGGGGTAAGTAGCATCGATCTTGAGACATTTTCCCCCCACTTGGTTTGCTGAAAAATCCCCCCAGTTATGGTCAGTAAGTTTCGCGTCTTTCCTAATCACCGCACACGAGTGATTTTCGCTTCTAACTTGGCCGTTCTTGGCATTTGGCAATTAAGAGAGCACAATGTCAAGTTCATACGACCTATTAAATACGAGATTGTGTATAGAGTGTATTGTGTCTTCAAATAGTATTCTCTAATTGTGTAAAGTTGGCCGGCTTATCGCCATTGTAGAGGCAATCGAGCATATCAATTAAATAATAAATACCTACTTAAATAATTTTCCATCCAAGATTACTAGCAGCTGAGGCTGCTCAATATTTCTAGGGCTCGATTGTTGCCTCGATTAATTGTCCAACCAGCTGGGCTCTGTATATAAGGAATGTGAATGAATATATATAGTGCCGACTATATTGGATAAGTGCACGAATACATCGTTTGTACAGCCGAGCTTGCACTTTTCTAAATTGTGAAATTAACTCGTCGCCGTTTTCGCAGTGTGCGATGAACTCACTGTTTGTGGGCTCAGTAAAATGAAAGTCAGAAATGTGGCAAATTGAAAAATTAGCTGCACAAAAACCTATATGTATATAGTATATACATCTATGGTTCAGTGGGAAATTTCTAAAATCTACGCACACAATGAGTTCGCATTCAAAAACAAAAATACGGAGAGTCTCATCGCAGTCATAATTGAATTGATGGACTGGCAAAGCTGTTAAGCCAACACACGAGTGCTTTTTATATAGGAATATGTTTGCACAGTACAACTATGCTCTCTATGACGGATCATTGTGCAAATCCATTGGGCAAACACCCGGTTAGCGAGTGCTGATGAACCAACTAAGTTTGATTCGTTTCGGAGATATGAGCTAATAAATATCTGGCGTTGAGGCAGAATTATAGGCATATAGTGGGTACATTGACATTCGAATTGGCACTTTGGATATAAGTATGACTAAGTTATTAGCAAGGAATTTGTGGGTTGGCCTAAAGAAAGATAGAATTTCTAGAAAAATTAACAAGTGAAATATTAGTACCTTAATATGAATTTAACATTTATTTATTAATTAAACTCTTTTAAATATCGTATCTATATAAAACATTTACCGAAAAGGTTAGATCTTGTTTCTGGAAGACTTTCTAAAATATTTTTTGTAACAATTATATTATAGCCCTGAACCATTGATCCGGCCAACGATTACCACAACAATCAGTTAACCAACAGCTAATTTTCGCTCTTTTCAGTCCCAATGTGTGCACCGAGAAGGAGGAAGACGAGACCGTGGCCACTGAGACGGAGGCTGAAGAAACCGTGGACACCTTTGGCCAGGAACGTGATGGTGTTACCAACGTGGTGCGATCCCCACTCTTTGGTCAATTCCAGTTCAGCGTTAACTCCTGCGCCGAGAAGCCCAACAAGCACGTCTGCACCAAGATGTAAGTGGATTACCGGGGGGATTGTTACCTAATATCAACCGACTTATGGAATATTATTTTTTTCCCTGCAGCGTCAATCAAAATGGCAAGAAGAAAACGCTGACGCTCACCCGACAGTGCTGCTATGGATACGGACGCCCCAGAAACGCTGACTTCACAACGCCTTGCGAGAAGATCGACATCAAGGACGTGGAGGCCACGGCCGGCGACATGGGAGCCAAGCAGTTCCTCGAGAGCGCCCGCACTGCCGGCGAGCTGGCCGAGATGCTCGGCGGAGGCAGTGGCAAGAAGGTCACCCTCTTTGTGCCCAACGACGCCGCCTTTACGGAGTATCGCAGTCACCACCAGCAGGAGAATGTGAGTAGTTGCTTAGTCATTACAAAGTTGGGTAGTTACTATAGGCTTTGTAAAGAAAGTATATTTATAGTTCTCCGATTTGTACAGATTCATAAATATCGTGGGGGAATTTCCCCGATCACTATTATTACTTAAAGAAACTCCCTTTCTAACATCAAACCAATTTTGACTTAGGAAATAATATAAGATAATTTATTAGGGTTTTTGCAATTTTATTTGAAATGTTTAAAAACATTTTAAAACTCAAAAAAAAATCACTTACTGGGTTTTGTAATTAGAAATGATAAATGAAACAGTTATTTTGATTTTGAAGAATTTTTTTGGATTTTAAAAAACAGTTTTCAACTAATAATTTAGTATCATAAATCGAATTAAAAAGTATATTAAACCTTGAACAATATAGATATAGATCCAGAAAATAATTTAATAAGTGTACAATCAAGTTCAATTTTTTTCCATTTTGTTCTCCAAATACAATAGAATGTAGAAGATGCCAAATCGGAGGCCTCAAAACCATCCATTTACAAACTGCACGCTGTCCTGGGCGAGGTTCAGCTGGAGGATGTGCCCAACGAGAAGCTGCTGCAGACGGAGCTGCCCGACCAGAAGATCCGTATCAACAGCTACCAGCTGCCGGCGGCCTTGAACCTGGAGCCCTATCGCTATGCCGCCAACTGTGTGCCCATCGAGAAGCACGACAAGCTCTCGGAGCAGGCCCTCGTCCACACCCTGGGCGGAGTGCTCAAGCCGCTGACCAAGAACATCATGGACATCATCAGGGAGCGGGCGGATATGTCCATTATGCGCACCGTCCTGGAGAAGACCAACCTGAGTGCCATGCTGGAGGATGACAAGCCGGTGACCATCTTTGTGCCCACCGATGCCGCTTTTGACAAACTGGAACCGCATCTGCGTCGCGCCCTCAAGGAGGGTCGTGGTTGTGCCTCCAGTGAGTTTCTCTGAAAAGTAATCCAATCCTTAAAGTAATATATTTCCCATTTAACCCATAGATATCCTGAAGAACCACCTGCTGGACCTCACCTTCTGTTCGGTGGCCACGGTTCCGGGTGCCAAGACGACGGCCTACAATCTGCTGGGAGAGCCCCTGCTCCTTAACCGCACTCACCTGGCTGCGAATCAAACTGGCCCTGCTCCGATCTACATCAATAATCTGGCCAAGATCATAGATGCCGACATCATGGGTACTAATGGAGTGCTGCATGTCATTGACACCATCCTGCCCACCGAATCGGCATTGCCCATGACCTCGCTTATGTCGCAAAAGAACCTGACCATTTTCCAGCGTCTGCTGGAGGCCTCCGGCTATGACGATCAGTTCGATGATCTGGACAACGTGACCATCTTCGCTCCCACCGACAAGGCGCTGCAGCACACGGAGTGGGCTCGTATGCTCAAGGAGCAGCCGGAGCTGTTGGATCACAATCTGGATCTGCTGGAGTTCCTCAACTACCACGTGGTCAAGCCCATGATCAAGACCTGCGATCTGTCGGAGAAATCGTTGCCCACTGTGGCGGGATCCAGTGTGCGTCTGAATCTCTACTCCACCCACGCCCTCTTCTCGGATGTGATGAACCGGGCCACGGTCAACTGTGCTCGCCTGGTGCACTTTGATGATGAGAGCTGTGGTTCCGTCCTCCATCAGGTGGATCGTGCTTTGGCTCCTCCTAAGAATGTGAGTTAAGGAAGAGGATCTAACTGAATAATATCCTTAATAATTTGGTTATATGACCCACAGAACATGCTCAAACTGCTGGAGGCCAATCCCAACTACAGCAAGTTCCTGGAACTGGTCCGCAAGGCCAATCTCACCCAGCTGCTGTCCAACGATTCCAGGAGCCTCACCCTGCTGGTGCCCAAGAACGATGTCTTCGAGGAGCTGACCGAATCCGGTGAGGGCACCAAGCCCAGCGATCCGGTGGCCCTGGTCAAGACCCACATCGTCGAGGATGTCGTCTGCTGTGCCGGCATCATCCCAACCAACTGGCCATTTGTCCGCTCCATCGAGTCCATCTCCGGCCAGCATCTGCGCATCACCCGCGATCGCCGCCCCAAGATCGAGAACGCCGGCGTCACCAAGTGCGATGTGGTGGCCACCAATGGCATTCTCCACGAGATCAACGACATCATCGTGCCCCGCCCGCAGCGTCAGAACCAGCAGCGACCACAGCTGATCCCTCCCGGAGCTGGCTACCAGCCACAGGGAGACTTCGACGTCTTCTTCTGAGCGAAGCGGAGTGGAGTAAAGTGGAGTGCTCGTCCGTATCTCATGCATATGATATATAAAGCATATATTTATATTTACTCTTAACGATTTGTCAATTGATTGGAAGCCACAAACAGCTCAGAATCTTCTCTGATAAATAAAATAAATAGTATTAAAAAAAATGAACTGACTTTTGGGACACCTAGTAATAGAAAATATTACCTTGAGAAAAATATGTTCTTAATTGTAGAAAATTTAAAGCTTTTGTAGAACTTACAACTATAAATCTTGAAAAATGTTAGTGCTATAAGACTATAACATTAGTTGTGGCAGATAGAGGCGATACCTAATCGAAAATGAGAGAGATAATACAATATGCACCTAAGTATGTACCGGTACTGGTAGTAACGTACCTTATAAAGAATTCTGAATTTATGAGTACCAGAAGTATACAAAAAAGAGTGCGAGTTCTCTTTCCTGGCTTATCATGAAGAGAAGCTTGCTAAGAGAGACGAATCTATTTAGGAACCCCACTCATACATATAGAAAACACTTTAATACACAGCAAGTTCTTATCTAGAACTTAAAACCCAGAGCTCAGAGCGTATAAAAGCGCATTACAGCTCGGCATTTCGACTATTTTAGTTCGTCAATTCAACTGTAGAAGATGTCGGGATCATTGCCAGCCACTTTTGTCAAAGGCTTCCACAATGAGGAGCTGGTGCGTCGCATGGAGTACCGCCAACTGGGCTCCACGGGACTGCGAGTATCCAAAATTGCCTTGGGTGGCGCAACCCTATCGAAACTTTTCTCCGACGACTTTGATCGGGAGGAGGGCATTCGGACCGTCCAGGAGGCCATCAGATCCGGGATCAACTACATAGACACAGCACCCTTTTATGGGCAGGGAAAGTCGGAGGAGCTGCTCGGCCAGGCGCTGAAGGATGTGCCCCGGGAGGCCTACTATATAGCCACCAAGGTGGCACGCTACGAGCTGGATCCCGAGAAGATGTTCGACTATACGGCTGCCAAGGCCCGGGAGAGTGTGAAAAAGAGTCTACAGTTGCTGGGATTGGAGAGGGTGGACATTCTGCAGGTGGGTTTGGTTACTTGGTCTATAAACTGATTAAATGATTAACTTATTCGACTAATTCCACAGGTTCACGATGTGGACGCCGCACCCAATCTGGACATTGTGCTGAACGAGACCATTCCCGTTCTCGAGGAGTATGTGCGTGCGGGAAAGGCGCGGTTCATCGGGATCACCGCCTACGACGTGGACGTGCTGAAGGAGTGCGCCGAGCGGGGCAAGGGTCGCATCCAGGTGGTGCTCAACTATGCCCGCTACACCCTGCTGGACAACACGCTGCTGCGGCACATGAAGGCCTTCCAGGAGCTGGGCGTGGGCATCATCTGTGCCGCCGCCCACTCGCTGGGACTGCTGACCAACGCCGGACCCCAGCCCTGGCATCCCGGCAGTCCGGAACTGCTGGCCGTGGGCAAGCGGGCATCTGAAATCTGCCAGCAGAGGAACGTGGAGCTGGGAAAACTGGCCATGTACTATACCATGCAACTTGACGGGGCGGCCACCTTCCTCATCGGTATCCCCAATCGAGAGCTGCTGCGGATTGACTTGGACGCCGTCATCGATGGCCTCACTCCCCACGAACAGGAAGTGCTGCAGTACCTGCGCGAAAAGTAAGTTGGCCAACAACTGGTTGGCCATTAAGCTGGTTAGCTGGTTGGCCTGAACAGGGAACTGTGCAAGTCGAATTTGGTGTTAGCAATTGCATCACGGGCACGAACTTGGCCTCAGCCTGGCCAAACTGGTTAATGGTCACCCGATCCAGTCCAGACTGCTCAAGTCCAATCTCCATTCCAATCGCCAAAATTCATGGGTTTCTTTTCTATCTTTGCTTTCAGCGTTTTCACAAAGTCCTATAGCTGGGGCTCCACTTTATCCACGGTTAACATGTTCAAGTGAGTGGACACTCAAAATGGGCAATCGAACTTGAGCTTTATACACCAAGGAAATCATCGGAAAATGCAGGAAGAATGGTTTTAAAATTTAGTTTATTATATGTAAAACGTTATGGAAATAAAGATTTATAAAAATTAAATAACAACGAAAATACAAAAAAAAATGTAATTGAATTTTTATTTTTTAAGGTGCTACAGAAATCTATAAAGATTTTAACTTCGATTTTGACTACAGAATTTTTATTTTGGGGTTTAGCTGGAAATAAGTAAATTTTTCGGTAAATTTTTCGGTAAAAAATTTTTTTTTACTGATTATTATGATTTTAATTCTTTGGTAGACAAATCTTTAATATACATTTTTTTAACACCCCATTAAAAATGAATTTTATTTACCTCTATAATTATAATTAATAAATATAGAAGGCAAAACAAACAATTTGAATTCCAAGATAAGCTCAGGTCAGGTGTGTGTATACCTGGTAGCAGTAATTTATTGGATTATACAATCACAACAAGTGCTTATATTTCTATATTCGAAGTATTCGAGCATTTGTTTACACAAACCCTCAAATTGATAAATTACTATTTGTTTGTAAAGAGTAAGATCAGAAAGAGAGTGAGAAAAGAAAGCTAAGAAACCCGATTATTATGCTTGTAGAACTCATCATTCTTTCCAACCTCCCTTTCCAGGTTTCGCTCTTCAAGAAATTCTGTCAGTTTTAGCATAAAAAGAGAAGTCTTCAGAGCCCGCTTTCCACTCTTTATTCTTGATTATGTATGTACTACACATATCATCTGTATAAACACTCCTGCATTCGAAGTATAGTATTATTCGTTGTTCTCTTTCTTTGATAAAGGAGGCACTCTTTGATTTCCAGAATATAAGCTAAATATATGACAATCTCTAACCAGTATTGCTCTGACTGGCAATCGAATTTCAACAGAGTGCGAAATAAACAGGGATTATCAAAAATGTCTGGAACATTACCGGCCACCTATGTGAAGGGATTTCACGATGAGGAGAAGGTGCGCCGCATGGAATATCGCAATCTCGGAAAGACCGGCCTGGAAGTCTCGAAAGTCTCTTTCGGAGGCGGCGCCCTGTGCGCGAACTACGGGTAAGAGAAATCTACTCAAATTAAATTAGACACCTACACGGAAAAAATCGTTTAATTTTCTAAAAAAAAATTTAAAAATAAAGTCATATTTAATTTTAAGAAATTTAATCATTTAACTTTAATTTCCTCTAAAGCTTTGACCTTGAGGAGGGAATAGCGACAGTGCATGAAGCGCTTAAGTCGGGCATTAACTACATTGATACCGCCCCCTGGTATGGTCAGGGTCGCTCTGAGGAGGTCCTTGGCCAGGCGCTGAAGGGTGTACCCCGGGAATCGTACTACATTGCCACCAAAGTGGCTCGCTATGAACTCGAATACGAGAAAATGTTCGACTTTAGCGCGAAAAAGACCCGCGAAAGTGTGGAGAAGAGTCTGAAACTGTTGGGCCTGGACTACGTGGATGTTATTCAGATACACGACATCGAATTTGCCAAGGATCTGGACATTGTCATCAACGAGACATTGCCAACTCTGGAGCAGCTGGTCAAGGAGGGCAAGGCCAGGTTCATTGGAGTGTCAGCCTATCCGATTTCGATACTCAAGGAGTGCCTGACCCGAGCGGCAGGAAGATTCGATGTGAGTATATAAGCACACAGAAAAAAATTGGTAAAAGATCAGATTGATATGTGCTGATTGATTTGATGTTATTTAAAGATCAAGTCATTCATATCTTTTTGATATGAAAAAAAAATTATGTATTACTTATTTTTCATTAATTGTTTGAAAAATACTACATTTAGTATTTTAAAATAAAAAAAAACTGATATGATATAATATCAAGTTGATATGTTTAGATCATAAATTTTATATAAATCATATCGGCTTTTTATTGATATAAAATAAAGTGAATTTGATCCTATTTCATATCGGTTTTTTTTCTGTGCAAGAAATATAAATGGGTAATACACAAAATTACTATATACGTTAAAAAAATATTGTTTAAGATAAATCTATTTATTTAGTTAGTTTTAAGTTATAATTTTTGAATGGATTATTTTCCCAGACGGTTCTCACCTATGCCAGATACACCCTGACCGATGAATCGCTTCTGGAGTACCTGGACTTCTTCAAGTCCCAGAACCTGGGAGTCATCTGTGCTGCGGCCCACGCCCTTGGCCTGCTGACCAATGCTGGTCCCCAGCCTTGGCATCCAGCGAGCGATGACCAGAAGGCCATTGCCCGGAAGGCATCGGAGGTCTGTAAGGAACGCGGCGTGGAGCTGGGCAAACTGGCCATGTTCTACACGATGAAGGGACTGCCCGGGGTGAGCACCTTCCTCACGGGCATGCAGACGCGCCCCCTGCTGCGGATCAACCTGGAGGCCTTCGAACTGGGCCTCAACGATAAGGAGCAGGAAGTGCTGCGGTACCTGAAAGAAAAGTGAGTGTCCGACTCGGAAGTTGGCCAAAAGCGGCACAGCGAAAATTGTGCAACTCGGATACAATGTTACCATTACATCATTTCCACTTCCCTGCGGTTGGGGGGTTAGTTGTACATACATATACATACACATATGAGTGTGTGGCATGATCATTGTCAATCTTGGCCATCGGTGCAGTAGGCACCAGACAACCTCCTCTCCGTTTCCACTCCCCGCCAATTACTGGCCACTTCCCACTGAGCGGGTTTCCTCCCCTGATCCGAGGTTGAACTTGTTGGTCTCTTCACTTTTGCGTTTCGTGCTCCACAGCGATTTTCCTCCTTTTTCCCCAGCTTAATGTGTTGGCTAATTTCACGATCCTCTCTATCAAGGTATTATGTAAATTGTTTGTGTTTCCTTTTCAGTGTTTTGACCAAACCTTTCGATTGGGAGGGCAACGAACTGAAGGTATATTGGGCAGCCTTGAAGAAGAAGTAATCCCACAGGAATATCCAACCAACAGAATGAGATCAATAAAGACTTAAACTCTAAATTATTTGGTGGTTTCTTTTCCATGGAGAACCTTTTAGTTTTATATTGCCCTAGAAATGAACTTGAGGGTGTGTGAAAAGGCAAAAATCAATTTATTTTGCAACTGGAATTTGATAAGCGCTTAATCAGGTGGTGATAATTGTTGCAGATAGCAAATAACAATAAGTAATAACTGATTAGTGGAGAGCACTTCAAACAAAAATCACAAACGGTGGACATAAATTATGGGTAAGGTAAGTTACACACTAAATAAAATTTTGAATACGGTTTTGTAGGGCTATTTAGACGTTTGATATTATAATTAAACTTATTATAATCCCAAAAAAGGGTTCAGAACTTTTAAGCAGGACACACAAACCTACAAATTGTAAATTTACCATATAATTAAAAGTAAAATAATTACAATAATTTGTATTAAACAGTAATAATACAGAAATCAATTAGTTAGAGCCAGTATTGGGCATCACAATCGTCAGGAGGCATAACAACTTAATCATGTTCGGGCAGAGTTTCCACGAATATCCCGAAGTAAATGCATTTTTTGGCCAATATCAAACACGACCACTTCCACCTTTCGCTGGCATGGCCAGACCGAATCGTTAACTAATTACACTTTAATTAACGCAATAAACGAAAAACAAAAGATGCGAGTAACAACAAAAGGCAGGTGGAAAACTAACAAAAGCCGCAAGACGAAAGCCACTACTCAAATTATTAAATTGGTTGCATGGTGGTGGAGAACCGAAACCGAATTGAGCCGTAGCTAGTCGCATAAAAAAACGGGGAAGTTTAATAACATTTTGAATAATGAAAGGCAACAAAAAAAATCGGTTGAATGCAGCGCTAAAAATGCGAAACGAATGCAACACAGCAGAAATCCACATGCCACACGCGAAAAGCGGAAATGTCTCTGGACCCATGCAGCATTTTGTTTTCCTTAAACTGACGTTTTAAATAAATATTGATACCCTGGCAGAAAGTGTTTTGTATTTATTCAGATCTTTCCTTAGATTTTTGAAAGAAAGGAGCTGATAATTTAGACATTTTTTGAAAAACTTTCAGTTAACATTTTAGAAACCCCTAGAAAATTCTCGAATTCAGCTCTTCATAAATAACATTTTAATGATTTTTCCCATTTAATAGCTCAGTTATTATATTTCCTAAAGCTAAGATATTTTAATGGGTATTTAGTATTTCGATTTCCTGAAACCTGTCTAACTCCATGGATTTATTTCGCTTTTCCACTCGCCGAAGCCTATAAATTTTCGCCTTATCAAAAGCGCAGTACAATTAAATATTTTTGAGCTCAGCTTTTGACCAAATTCTCACTGCCTCTCTGCTGAATCGCCTCTTTCTCTCTTAAGCCGCCTCTTTTTCCAGTTTTTTTCCCCCCAATGTGTAGTAAGCGGAGCTTTCGAGACGCGCTTATATGCGCTGCGCATGCGCAAACGCTTCGTCAGTTTGAATCTTGGCTTGCAACTGTAAACACATCTCCGAAACTCAAAAAACTCCGCTAGTTACTACATCGTTTTGTGTTGGATAATACTAAAGTGCAATAATATGTCGGGATTACAGAATGGCATTCTGCTTTTGTTCGCCTGCAACTTGTTGTTGGCTGTCTACGTGTCGGCCAATAAGCAACAAAAACATCAAAATCAAGGTAATATTGTCGACTCGGGTTAACAAAAGAAGACGTTGACTGATTCATCCAGGTTGGGTGGAGAAATTCTCAACGCCAAGTTCTTTTGCTGCGGGTTGTTCTAGCCAGACCAAAATAAACAAAAACCGGTTAGCGGAACTCAATAATGCCGGCTATCTGAAAGATGAGGGAACTTCAACGGTTCGTTGGGTAAAATGCCTTGAAATGTTAGGCTCAGGTGGAAGTAACGGTTAATTCTATAAAGAAAGCCTAAAGTAGTTAAAAGCGTGTAACAAAAGAAATTGAGAGTAATGGGTTCAAACATTTAAAAGAAAGTTTAAAAAACATATGAAATTATGGGGTCTTAAACTCTAGATAATGGTAGGAAACCAAAAACTGTTTTTAAAATTTATTAGTTTATTAAATTAATTATAAAATATAAAAAACGTATGAAACTGTGGTGTCTTAAACTTTAGTTCAGGATAGGGATAAAATCTAAAGTTTATTAAATCTAGAAGACTTCTCCAGACCTATTAGGTCAAGAAAATGAATTTTTTTTTGTATTTTGTTATAAGCCTCATTAAAGAAATACAAATATAAAGCAGATAATTTAGATCTTACTAAAAATAGGAATAAAGGTTATAAAACACTCTGAAAGACCCTAAAAATGCGTTACACAAACAACACAAAATGTCACCCAAGAAATTGTCTTGCCCCATTGCAGAAATCTGGGAACAAGACCTTTCGGACACCTTTAAAATCGAGGGCAGCGACCAGGGCATTCAAAAGGTGAACCTCAAGTGCGGAGCCGACTCGATGAACGTGGTGCTGGAGACGGAAAAGCCCTTCACGGGTGTCATGTACACCCGTGGCAGTTTCTACAAGCAGACGGCTCCATGCTTCATGAAGCCCTCTTCGAGTCAGGGATCACGCTCCATGGAGATGAACTTCCAGCTGGATCAGTGCCAAACACTCCGCGACGGAGACCTGTACACGAACATCGTGGTTATCCAGAATGACCCAGAGCTGATCACGCCCGGGGATTCGGCCTTCTCGCTGGAGTGCGACTTCCGGCAGCCGCGCAGCCTGGACGTGGAGGCCAGCATGCAGGCCAGGGACAGGTAAGGTGGCGGATCCGAGTCTGAGTCTTTGATTACGATCTCTGATCTGCAATAGAAACCCACAAAAATTGCGCGGAGCACGCGGTGGAGCCCGCCAGCGCCAATAGAACCTTCCAACCACTCTCAGAACTTTTCTCTTCGACTACAACCACCTCCAAAAGCTGTACATAAGGTACAAGAGAGTTGAAGCCATTTTTTTACTGCCCTTAAACTAATATCAGCCAAGTAGCGCTATACTAACCTTGAAAAATAATATTAAGGGAACACAACAAAGAGATGTGGTCAAAATAGAACCTTGTAAGGTGGACGATGATAGAAGGTTTTCCTACAAAACTCTTTTCTCCGTTAGAATAACTTTCTTCCTCGCGAATTCTTCAGGCTTATTATTTTGACCACAGCCTCTCACTTGCCCACAAAAACCGTACATTCCACAGGGTGGCCACTGGCTCCAAAATCACACTTACTAGTCCCGATCCTGCGGCACCCACGGAACATCTACACAACTCGGTGGTTAGCAACAGCGACTCGGTCGCTTACATACCAAAGTTCAGCCGGCCAAATAGAACCATACACCTAGGCTCCGTCGAGGAGGTGACTCTGCCATCGTCCTCGCAATCCCGAGACGAGCTCTAGGAACACCTACACTGCACGACACTCAAGATACTCAAAAACATGATCACAACACTTGAAAAACACTTCAGAATACAGGTGAGACGACAGGACACGCTTTTAGTTGCCATTTGTGTTTATGCCTGCTAATGCTTGATGGAAATATTCTTTACGATTATATAATATACAATATTATTAACTTTTTTACAGGAAAATAACACAAAATGCGACGGAACCGTCAACGCAGAAAAATTGATGGCAAACCGGCGATAGATGCACTAACACCACTTCATGTATTTTCATTTAAATGGTTTTTCATATCCTGTGATATTTTTTAAGTTTGCGTTTAATAAAAACTTTGCAAAAATATAGCCAAATTATTTTTGTTCCACTTTATAGATTATTTTTAGGTAGATTAAAAAAATCTATAAAATAGAAAATGTTGATCTAAATATATTTCTTTCTATGCTAACCTTAAATACGAATCTAATACAAATGAAATGTTATGATTTCCAATTGACTTCCAAATTACCTCCAGAAAGCCCGCGTATTTTAAAATTCAAATAGTTGCTAAAGTGTGACCCCCTAAGCTTGTGAATTTAATCCCACGTTATAGTATATTCCAAAGAATTTCCGGTACAATACGCGGTCACACTGTTGGCAATAAAAAAATAAACAAAAGTCCCGTAAAATCAAACTAATACGCATTATTCGAGCGAAAATTGCCAGTTAATAAAAGGTTTAACCTTGAAAAAGAGGGAGTTACGGTTACGTGGCTACAGTAACTCGAGTGCATGATATAAAACTGGGGAAGGTCAGTCAATTATCAACCTGGCCGCACTTTTTTGCACTTATCACTGCGCAGTCACAATAATTGCGAATTGCACAAAGAACGTCAATATTTGTAAATCGAATTAACGAGAACTGCACCCAGGTTAATTTTCCGCCGCAGAATGGATCATCGGGTTTTTCTGTCGCTGATCTTTGTGCTCAGCGGCACCTTCAACGTTCTGGTGGTGAAGTAAGTACCGAAAAATCTTTAAAAGACACTCGAAAAAAAACATCTAAACAAATATGCACCCGATTGTGTGTGTGCGTGTATTGCAGGTGGGCCAATCAACAGCAGGTGATTGGCAGCGATGGAAAACTCCATGGATTCCAGCACCCGGTGGTCTTCACCCTGCTCATGTTCCTCGGCGAGTTCCTGTGCTTCGTGGTCTTCAAGCTGATCCGCCTGATCTCCAATCGCCGAGGAGTAAGTCCTGAAGCCGGCTATAAAGTCGGTCTATAATCAGTCTTGATTACAGTACATCGCGGTTTTAAAAAGTCTATATTTATATATGTCGATGATGTAGTAGAAGAAAGGATCTAGGGTTCGGTTTTTAATGGGATAATTTTAATTTAGGAACTCTTTTTATTATATCAAGTTAGTTGAATAGCCTTAGGTGATCTATTGATCATCTTTTATTAGTTTTATAGTTATAAAGATAGGATCATATATTTTAATAGTCCAATGTGAAAACTCATTTAATCCGTTTAGAAATTACCAACTTATATTAATAAGCATTTTGCAATTCCAAAGGTCATTGCCGATCTAGACAGCATCCTGACGCAGGACAGCGGTGAGTTCAGCCCCTTCAGCATGATCCTGCCCACCGTGCTGGATACGGTAGCCTCTATTCTGCTGTTCACCGGACTCTACTTGACTTATGCCACCAGCTTCCAGATGATAAGGGGTATGTCTATTAGCCCCCGCCTTAGCTTATCTTGACTTACGTTGACTCATCCACCCTGCAGGCGCCGCCTTGATCTTCGTGGGTATCTTCAGCACCATGTTTTTGAACCACACGCTCACTGGGCGTCACTGGCTGGCCATCTTCACCATTTCCTGTGGCCTCTTGGACATCGTCAGTCTGGACGTTCAGCGCGTTGGCTACGACCAGGTCACATTGCCGTACACCGACCAGAAAGCCATTTTGACCGGCGACTTGCTCATCATCATCGCCGAAATTCTGCACGGCCTGCAGTATGTTTACGAGGAGAAGCAGCTAAAGACCTCGAATGTGGCCCCTCTGCAGGCTGCCGGTTGGCAGGGAATTTTCGGATTGGCCATCACCTCGCTTTTGGCCATTTGTATGCACTTCTTGCCTGCCGTGAGTCCATTCAGCGAGAACTCGCGTGGTGTCTTCGACGATTTGAGTGATTTAATTGAAGGACTCAAGGAGAATCCCTCTCTGATTGTGGCCCTGATTGCCTTCACCATCTCTTGTGCTCTGTACAACTTTATTGGTCTCTTCATTGCGATGTACTCGTCTAGCGCCAACCGCCTGTTGGCCGATGGCCTGCGCGTCTACTTTATCTGGGTCTTCGTGATTGTCATGGAGTGGGAGTTTATGAATCTGATCACGATCATGGGCTTCCTCATCCTGCAAATGGGCATCATTCTCTACCGGCAGGCCCTTTTCCTGGACTGGTATCGAGCTGCAGTGGAACACTGGCATCGCACTCGTTACGTCGACTTGAATTCGGAGAATGCAGCTGTTCCAAACAGCCGACCAGCGGATGTGATCTAAGGAAGCGGAGGGATTGCAGGAGTGAAAGGAGTCCTGGCATCCGTACAAGATGGATTGTGATAAGAGAGATGGGCTGCAAATCAACCCTGGGCTGATTCTTGAAAATTACTTATCGATTATAAAAGTTTAACATGTAGATCCATTAAGCAAATACACACATGAAATGTTTATTGAGCTTGTATTATATTTATTAACATCCTTTGGAAGTCTAAAATACCTACAATACTTAAATCAAATTTAGGGTCGGTTACTAATAATATACTAGTCAATGCTATTGACAATTTTTATCAATTAACATTGGAACGAATGGAACCGACTGAGATAACAATCTGAACACTTTATGTGAAGTATTTTAAATTCGGCATAAAGTCTTTACATGAGACAGCAAACAGCTCACAGTAGTCCATTAAATTTTAGACAGATTTCCTTTGTTCGATGCCCAAAATCTTTTCGCCCACACCCAAAAAGTAGAACATTTGCGCAATGCCAAAGAGCGGAGCCACTACCATAATCCGGCATAGACCGCCCTTAAAAAATGCCCTTACACCCTCTTTCTTAAAGGTCTTCTGAACGCAGTCCAAGACACCCTTGAACTCCTTCTCACTATCGCCCTGCACCCGGGTCTTGATCACATCCAGCGGAGTGACCAGAAGGGCGGCCGTCATCCCGCCTATAAGACCGGCTATGAGGGACCAGTAGAAAACCGCTTCTCCAGAACCGTCAGTCTTTCGGGGCCCTTTGTCGTTTACAAAAGCCATCAGCGGAAAGTATATCATCGAGAAGGTGATGTCCCGTACCCCGGTGGCACCCACTCCCTTGTACAGCCCCAGGATGCCGCGCTCCCGCAAGAGCTTCTTGGTCAGACCCATAGCTGTGACCTGTTCTACCTCGCGTCCTGCGGCTCGGGCGGCCGATGCCACGCGCCCAGAGTCCTGCATTTGAATCTTGAGCAGCTCCATGGGAGTGGTGACCACGATCTGGAAGAGTCCGGCCAGTCCGCCGGCCAAGGTTGCCCGTGTCAGCGAAAGAGTTCCCTGCTCGGTGGCCAGTTGGTAGCGGAAGTAGTCATTAGCCGCCAATTTGATGGCCTTTTCGGGTGTGATCAGTAGGATATTCACAGCGGAGCCTTTGTACATCCCAAAGAATCCCTCGCTGGCGATCGTCTTCCGGAAACAGTCGGCGCTGAGGAAGGAAGTTAAACCACCAGGCTGACGATACCGCAATGTCTGCCCAAAAACCACTCACATGCTGGTGTACATGCGCTCGCCATTGGGACCGATTGTCTGGCTCTGCAGTCGCGTCTTCACCATATCCAGTGGGTAAACGCATGTCACTCCGATAATTCCGGCAATTCCGCCGTTTATTATTTTAGGCAAAACACTGCGATAAGTCCGGAAGTTAATATAAGATGGTATAGTATCATTAGGATAGATACAATGGGCTTACTTGAACTGCGCTGGCTTTTTTTGTTCTACAAGATCCATTATCTCTTCAAGCTGGGTAATACCAAATATATACGCACAAATTTTAGTTCACATATTATAGAATATATTTCGTTTGTTCATTTCTGACGGTTTACATAAAGCATACAATTGCTTTAGTCATGTTCTTGGATGCTACTAAAAGTTAAACTTTCGCCTAGCAGCAAAGGAAAATGCATTACTAATACAATTTGAGGCAATTATTCATGGCTAGCGGATTGCTCGGGAAACAAGATTAAATAGAGAGAGAGTGCCCAAACACAACAGTTATAAACTATGATATAAAACAAAACATTTTGCATAATATTAGCGTTAATGTTGTTATGTCTTATTGTCATTGGAGCATCAGTTGTCGTCTGCCATGGTCTAAATTCATATTGTATAATATTCAATAGATTTATGGGATTGGAGAAAACTTTAACAACGGCATTTCGTACTCGACTGGCTAGCGCACCGTTTGATTACTTTAGCTTACTTTAGAGACTTTACGGATTACATTCATGGACAGCTTTAACAACATTTAAACACGATATACATACACATTCAATATTCAGAGAGTAGACTTAAAATGCTTCGGTCTTGTCAATCCGCGTTGGCGTCTATCGATGCCATTCCCCCTACTTCTTCTGAACGCCCAGCAGACCCTCGGCCACGCCCAGATAGTAGACCGTCTGAGCGATTCCGAACAGCGGAGCAATCACAATCATTCGGCACAGACCGCCCTTGAAGAAAGCGGTGGGTCCCTCGTGCTTCAGCGTTTTACTGTAGACAAAGAGGCAGTGATTAGTTAGGATAAGTGCACTTGCTGCTGGTACTCACGTAATGCAATCGGATATGCCCTTGAATTCCTTCTCGCCATCGGCCTTCTTGATCGCCTGCAGACGCGTCTTGATCACATCGAATGGATTAACGGCGAGGGCAGCGGTTGAACCAGCCGCCAAACCAGCCAGGAAGGAGCACCTATAGAATTTATATTTATTATAAAGTTTACAATATTTAAAAGATATTTTCAAAAGAAAATCTCACCAGAAAACGGCCTCTCCAGATCCATCATTACGCCTGGGACCCAGATCATTGAGAGTAGCGAACAGGGGGAAGTAAATGACTGAGAAGGTGACGTCTCTTAGTCCCGTGGCTCCGATGCCCTTGTACAGCCCAAAGATGCCCTTGTCCTTGATAAGCTGCGAGGCCAACTGGGTGGCCGACACCTTCTCCACCGTTTTGCCGGCCAATTTGGCCGCCGCAGCCACTCGACCTGCGTCCTGCATCTGGATCTTGAGCAGCTCCATGGGCGTGGTAACGATTATCTGGAATGCACCGGCCAGGCCACCGGCGACCATCTGGCTGGTCAGCGGAAGTTTGCCATCCTTGGTGGTCAGCTTGTGGCGGAAGTAGTCGTTGGCCGTCAACTTGATGGCCTTCTCAGGAGTGATCAGCAGGATGTTCACGCCGGAGCCTCGGTACATGCCAAAGTATCCCTCGGCCTTGTACGTCTTGCGGAAGCAATCGAACCTGGGATCGAAATGGGATTACAATTAGGTATTGGATATAATAAATAAGGGTTATTACAAACACTTAGGGAACAAGTTAAAAAATTATAAAATTCAAATATTGGATGCATTTTTTTTAGAAAAATTTTAAAATAGTAATACTTTAAAATTATTATTATTATTTTAAAATTCTACATTTTCTTTAAAAAAATCTATATTTCCAATATCATTTATTTTATACTTTTTTTGATATTTAAAATCCCACATATGGTTTTCCGAATATTTTGTATATTAAGAATTCGGGATATAGAATTCTTTCGTTACTTTATAGTATAAAGTTTATACTCACATGCTGTTGTACATGCGCTCTCCATTGGGTCCGATTTGCTGGTTCTGCAGCCTCGTCTTGACCAAATCCAGCGGGAAGACACATGTTACTCCAATGATTCCAGCAATTCCACCGTTGATGATCTTCGGTAGCAACCTGCAATTAAAATATAATGATATCAGGGCATTTGTTGGTCGGTATCTCATTATGCTTGGCTAATTGACAAATATTTGCACTGCGTTAACTTTGCATTTTCCTCGCATGTGTAGAGGCAACAACAAAATGTAAACAATTGTCTTGTTGGCTTTGAACTTGGCCCACATATACCATCACTGTTCTTAGGGCTTTCAATTAAAGCAGAAGAAAGGTCAAATGGGTTGGCCATTAATAAGGAAGAAATATTTGGTGGTTTGCCAACAATACACTCGGTCTATATGTACCATCAAATATATCTAGTCTTAGCATGGGTCTATTTTCGGTTTGCATTTTTTTTATAACAATCGCGAAAACAAAAACAAAGTGCAAAATGCAATCATATTATGTCACAGTATCGCTATCTTTGTCGCTAGATTTGTCCTAATTTTATTGAAAATACATACATATACGGGGTAAAAGTGGGGTGAATGGGGAAAATTTCTTTTGGCTGAGGGCAAAACACTTCAAAATGAAATGTGTATAAATGTCTATTCAAGTGACGAGTCTTCAACGATGATAAACCCGAGTACAGTGGGTATTTGGTAACAGATACGTATCCTAAGATTAAATATTATTGATAACCCCTTAATAAATCGGTTTATAATAATGTGAAAAATATTGAAAATTTAAATATATAAAATGTCAAAAAAGATTTTGCTTTTTAACATTGATTTAAATCATTAAGGGATGACAACTGTAGACCTATAAAACTTAAGCTTTAGTTTTTGTAACATTTTCAACCAGTTTTCTCTCTGCTGTTAGAAACTGGATAGCTACATGATTTTAATCTACCTATTTTGTTTTTGTTTGACCGTGGTAAAATACATTTGTTAAAACAAATATGTTTTGTTTGCCTATGAGATTATATTACGCAGGCTAATTGAAATGTTTATTGATAACTTACGCGAATTGTTGGTGCTGTGGCTGCTGCAGCGGTGTTTTGTTGGTTTCACTGCCCGACATTCTGCGAAATACACACATTTGTTAAAGATATTATGTGATATATATATGTATATGCATATAAAGAATTGGTGCAAACTGGTTTGTTTATAAATAATTTAAAAATTACAAAGAATATTCATTGGTGGATATTATATGGTGATAAAATACAATAAAGTTTATGAACCATATTTTGAATTCTCACATCTGATATCGCAATTAAACAATAAATGTTTACATTTATTCATATTTAACAACTGATAGTACTTAATATAGGGGCATTTATTATAGGTCGGTGATAAGCAGGGAATGGATCCAAAGTTTATTGACATGATCGAGGGGCCCCACGGAGATTAGCAGCATATCAATGGGTGCCATTAGGCTGCACTCGCGAACAAATGTTAAAATTGCTTCGTTAGCACAATTACCAAGATGTGCGAATACAAAAAGTTTATCATATCATTTTTGGGGCCCTAACTATGTACATATATCTGTTGATATGCTCTATTGGCAAGGCCGAATAACGGGTTATCCACAGTGCGCAGACGATAAGACCGTCTGAACTTGTTATCTCTTCTTTTTTTTTGGCTGAATATTTTAGGCATAAAGATATCAAAGTTTCGCTTTTTAATAATAGTAGGTGGATGGTTGAGTTAAAAACACCGCACGAGTTATAAAGTTTTATAAAACTGATAAAAAGGTATTTTAGATTGCGGCTTCAAAGGTAAATGGCAGGCCAGTTATTGATTATTGCCCAAAATGGACGGGAATTCGGGTCGAGGGGCTCGACAGTTTATGGCGAGCTGCTTTTTTTCTTGCGCTCCGCGTGCTTTACCTTTCGGACAGGTGATACACCCCCTCGATACTAGATTATTATTATTGGAGGCGCACTTATTGCGATTGGGAGCAGTGGAGCACTGGAGCAGGCAACCACTTGTGTGTGGACTTTACGTAATTTGTCGTGTTTACCACTAGGATCGAGCACCTTTATTAAATTAAATTGATTGCCGCACTCTCTCGATACGATTCGTACATATGCGTTCGCATGTGTCTCTCTCGCAGTCCATTAAATGTTTAAATAAATTCCTCCGCCCCGAACCCCCCGTCAACCCGCGATATTGAACTCACTTTTCACTGGATTCCACAAAGCTCGATTAATTGACTGGGTTTCCTTAAACTTAACGGTTGCCGCGGCCAGCAACTCCTATTTTCGGGCAAATTAAACCAAATTAAAACTATTTATTGATATTCTCTTCGCGCGTCGCCGTCGTTTGTGGGCCGTCGAGTGACCGTGATAGCGCCTTTTGAAATATATCTTCGGCTCGAATCGGCTATGATATGTATTGGCAAACCGCTGAGTGGCTGGTCACACCTAAAGGGTTACCCTACTATTTGAATTTTTAAACTTATTGTTTAAAAATATTTTAATTTTAATTTATGTTGTATAATTAATGCCCTAATACAAGTAATGACAAATTATACACATTCTTTTTCTTTCACACACTTTGAAAAGTACTTGTAATTAATATTATTTAACTAAATTTTTGGAATATCTTTCTTTAATATATCCAATTTAATTATAATAACGGCGTTTACTAGTATAAATAAAAATTGAAATAAAAAAATTCGAATCGAGAATGCAGAATTCAAATACCGATAGTACAGTGCATCGATAGTTTTGCGCCCATCTCTAGCACGCTGTCATCTCCAACACTCCCGCATAAGCAAAAAAAAAACATTCTATTCTTTTCCTGCAAAAAAGGTGTAATTTGCCCATTTACTATCTTAAAACGGGTGTAAAATGAGTTCGGCTCGTTTTGCGCGTTCCGGACGCGTCCGCATCTGCATCCTGATGAGCATGTTCATCGTCCTCATCATGATGATAGTGATCTACCAAATGTCCCAGCACCAATTGGACGAGAGCCGCGCCTTCCAAGAGGGCCTCAGTGTCCAGATGCAATGTGAGTCTATTTCGTCATGTCCTTTCGATTATAATCACTGATTGATGTGAAATCCACAGCTCTCAATGCCGAGAAACTGACCGCCGAGAAGAGGATGAGCCTGCTGCGCACGGAGAAGATGAGCCTGCAGGAGAAGTACGAGGGTCAGCTGGCGGAGGCTGTGCAGAAGCAACAGGAAACGGAGCGCGCCCTCCAGGAGAAGTTCGACGCCCAGGTGGAGAAGTACAAGGTGCTGGAGCTCAAGTACTCCGACCTGGAGGCCGAGTGCCTCAAGAGCAAGAAGAAACACATCGAGGACACCAACGCATTCGATCAAAAGCTACAAAAGGTCCTGGCCGATTTGCACAAGGACAAGGCCAGTAAGGAGCACGAGGTGGCTGCCTGGAAGGTAATCTTTCTTATTAGCTGCTCCTCAAACTTTTCCCTAACTTCCTGCTTATTCTCCAGGAAAAGCTCGACAAGCTGCAGCGCGACGGAGAGCACAAGGTCCACGCGCTAGAGGCCACACTCGCGGAATTCAAGACCAACTGCAACTACGTACCCAACGTTCAGCCCGCCGAGGCCCCGGCCCATAGTCACCAGCAGCAGCTGAACAAGCCCGCCGACCAGATGCCCACTACGCGCCACTCGAATACCGCCCAGCTGGCTCACAGCATTGAAAAGCCGCGCAACGAGAAGTCCTTTGATGCCCAAGTGCAAGTGAGTGACGGCCTCTACAGGATCGGCGGCGGGGTAAATCTGCTAGCAACTAACCCAAACCAAAACCAAACAACCGCAGCTACTAACACCACAATTAAGAGTAATGGTGACGGAATCCAGGAGCAGCCACCGCAGCTGCCTCTCCTGCCCTTCGCCGTGCGCAACAACCACAGCCTCATACTAAACTCTGTTGAAAACTTTCAGATTGTGCCCAAATCGCTAAATGAGAAGCAGCAGCAGGAGGAGCCTCAGCTGTCCGGCGGTCCCGTTTCCCCGCTGAGTGCTCCCCGCAAGAGCAGCACGCAGTCGTCTGAGGGCGGTGCGGCCGCCAAGAAAGCCGGCAATGCTCCGAACGCATCGGTGGCTCCAAAGGTGAGCAGCAGCAGCGGCCTTCCACCTCTGGCCGTACCACCAGCCAAGCCGGACCGCAAACTTCCCGAAAACGTGGCCCCCATACCCGACAACTTTGAGGACAAGGCAGACACCAAGGGCGACGGTGTCGATGTAGACACCGCTGCCGAGGAGCTGCCCAAGAACGAGAACAACAATCGTTACGCAAACGCCGTAAATGAGCTGGAGAACAAGAACCTTGGAGTGGCACCCAAACCCCTGGAGGATTCGGGCGCCCACGAGGTGAAGGACGCGTTAAACGAGCCCAGCTTTAATCTACCCGCCGCTGGGGGCGGACAGAACTTCTTTGACGGCGAATTACCGGCCCCTGGTCCCGGGCCCGTGCCCGATGAGCCGGCCAAGCAGATGGCCGAGGCAGCCGGTGCTGGCGGAGGTGGTGAAGGCGACGACGACGACGATGTGGGTGATGTGGCCGTTAAGCAGCCACAGCATCTGCTCGAGTCAGACAATCTAAACAACGAAATCGTGGCTGACCAGGGCAAAGAGTTTGCCGAAGGCATCCATCTGGAAGATGGCATGGATGAAGATCAAGATGGTGAGTCCTTGAACTGATGTTTAATGGGAAATAGTCATCAAGCTTTGTTTGTATTTGCAGAGGACGACTACTCCAATGTTGCGGCACGCAAGAAGGGAGGCGAGGTTATTAGACATTAAGTAAAAAAATTTTATATTAATATTGAGCGGCATGTGTGCAAAGGCTTAGAAAACCCTTTATATTAAAGCCGTGCTCAATGATCCATAGATTTTAGGGATACGAAAGGTGATGGTGAGAGAATTCTGCAAACCAATCAATGAATTTGTAAGATAATTGGAGATTATAAATCGAAATCTATCCTGGGTTGAGCACGCCCTAAGCTACTTAGTTTATAAGTAAAGTTAAACGTCATGACTACCATCATTTCGTTAATAGCAAATGAAAAAGATAATATGAAAACTCGCAGGAAATACAATACTCTAAAATGGAAATGGGATTACGGCAGATCCAGTTCAGTGTTTGCACTGGAATTGGTTTAAAATTAAGACTGGCTCGGTTCAGCTTTACAAAATATTGGTCGCAAAACTGGCAACACTAGTTACTGTTGCTAAATCCTAAAACTTTTTATTGATAATTTCGCCAATCTAAAAATATACTCTTGCGCTTTCCATCTGCGTACAATATTTCCTTGTACTTGGTTTTCTGTGATAAAAATATCTCGCTTCACTGCATTTGGGCAATGCTGCCAGTGTTTTTGTCGCTGCCTCAACAATTTCCATTTGCATTTTAACTCCGTCAACTCATTTCGCTAGAGATTAGGTAGCCACATAAGATAGGAATGTACACACCGACACACACACTCGCCTAGCATTCGAAAACACACACAAACTTTATTGATAATAATAAACTTAATTCATAAATGTTAATTTCTCGATTCTGGCTAAATGAAAATTTAAGATGCCATAATTAAATTACGCGGCGAGCCTTAACTAAAACTGTAAATTAAAAGGAAATAACTCAAAATGAAAATGGGATGGGTTCACTGCGTGTGCGCCAGGATCCACGGGTGAACCATCACCTGATCCAGCGGCAGGCGGTGCTGCGGATTGAGGACCAGCAGCTTGGAAATGAGGTGAGCGGCTGCCTTGGAGATATGCTCCGGCAGCTTGTAGTCCACCTTGAGGATCTTCTTGTAGGTCTCATCGTAGACCTTTGAGTAGAAGGGAGCGTGGCCAACCAACAGCTCGAAGCAGAGCACTCCCAGGCTCCAGAGATCCACGTTTTTGGTGTGCGGCTTGCCCTGCACCATCTCCGGAGGCAGGTAATCCACAGTGCCGCACAGCGTCATGCGCATGGAGTTGGGTTCGTGCACGGACCAGCCGAAGTCGGCGATCTTCAAGACGCCCTTGTGGCCAAGCAGCAAGTTCTCCGGCTTGATATCCCTGTGGATTATGTCCCGCTCGTGCAGATAGAGCAGGGCCGAGCACAATGACTGAATGTAGGTGGCCGACTGCCGCTCATCGAACCGCTTCAGCGGCTGTGCCTGCAGGGCATTGAACAACGTTCCTTGTGGTGCGTACTCCAGGATCAGATAGATGCGCACGTCGTCGTGAAAGTAGGCGTACAGGCGCAGGATGTGCGGATGGCGCAGGTGCGACTGTATCTCGATCTCACGGCGCACCTGGTGCTCCACATTGGACTCGCCAATCTGACGCTTGAACAGCACCTTGAGGGCCACCACGAACTGGGATTCCTTTTCGCGCGCCAAATAAACGTTGCCAAACTTGCCGCGTCCCAGCAGGCGACCAATATCGAAGTTGTTCAGCTCCCAGGTCTTCTTGGGCTTCTGTGGCTGTCCATCTGCAAATTGCACTTGAGTTATTGATTGGGAGAGGATTAGAATGGATAGGATACCCACCAGTCTTGGCTTTGTCTTTGTCGGTGGTGCTGCCTGAGCTGCTGGCCCCTGCAGCACCAGAGTCTGTAGAAGATTCTCCGCCTGTAGCTGGGGATTTCTGTTTGGGAACGACTTCGGGCTTCTTGATAGATGCCACTGGAGCGGGAGCCACAAACTCTGAGGTGGCCTTCTTTACGGGCGGCACCAGAGGCTTCTGGAACTTGCTTCCTGCTGCAGGCACTGCGGAATTGGAGGCTCCTAGACCTGGCTTAGTTGGCGGTCGTACGGCAGTCATCGCACTTCTGATCAAAGCGCCAGAAGATCCTGGCATCGGTTTGCCAGCTCCGGCTGGAGCTACGTTTTCACTAGTGGGCTGCGTTACAGGAAGGATTAAAGGATCACGAGGACTTCACCTGGTTTCCAAAGATCTCCACTCACCTTTTTGCCCAACAACAAGTTTTTTTTCTGCATGTTGAGAAGGGTGGCTGATATTTCCGGCTTTCTGGACGGAGCATTTTCCTTGGGACGCAGCACATGGTCGGATGGATGGGACATGGCGACACGAGCACAGGACAACTAACAGATTGCAAATTTGGTCAGATAACAAAGGTAAAAAGAAACTAATGGGTGAAACATTCACGATTCCCGGGTCCTGTGAAAATAAAATGCCGTTCGTTTGAATTGTGAAGCGGTTGTGTGCGCGATGGGGAGAATGGCAAAAGTGCGATAGTATCGGTTAGTGAAGGAATCCCGTGACTTTTTAGTGTTACCAGCCAGTACTGAGTATTTATTCAGAAACTTCATTTTTGAAACAATACTTTCGAAAAGTATTATCACTTTGATATTTCCCGCTTAAAATACGTCACTTTAAAAGCAGAATAAAAAAAAAATAAAATACATTACTATTTATTATTAGTAAAAAATCCTTCTTAATTATTACGCCATAATAACTAATACATAAATAAATAATTCATTAAGTTTTAATTTAAAGTAATCCCAAATAAATTTGCAACAGAAGAACTTATCAATTGATGGAACACAAAAGGTTTCTTTTGAATTTAAAATAGCTGTTACTGAACTTAAATTGGTAGTGACTTTCTAAAATAAAATATATAAAAATAAATAACCCAATATTGTTTCCAATGTTTCACCCTGAATCAAGAAAATATTACATTTTTTGTTGTTTTAAATCGAATACCTTCTTTTTTTATTATATACATTTTTTTTTTTTGAGTAAGTTTTATTTTTGTGTGCTGTTTGCGGAACGCAGTAGATCTAAAATTAGGAAAGACTTTCATAAAAATAACCGTTTTTCTAAAATTTCTAAATTTTATTTTTAATTTTTTGTTACAAGAATTAAAAAGCCAATGCTTGCTTGTTATAAATTTATTAAAAAAACTTTCAAATACTTAACATGTGAGCTGCCTTTGGTGAAGCAAAGCCAGCATCCAGATGGCATTAGCGACTAGCAAATAAAAAATACATTTACATGTGAAATGCTATGAAATAAATAATAAACACCGCTTGGTGGCAGTTGTGGCACTTCCATGGCTTAGCACTCTTTGTTAAAGATGCCCTGTCTGCTGAGGGCCAACTGATAGGCCACTTCAAAGGCCTGTCCCAGGGTCATAATAATTTCCTTGGCCAGCTCCTGTGAATGAGGACTCGTTAGCCAAAGAAGGGTTTTATCAACGAAAAGTTACGAACCAAGCTATCCACCATAAACACATGGCAATAATGGAGGTCCTGTTCTTTGGTTATGTATGCAAAATAGCGCAAATCTTCCGAATCCTGGCAAACACAGTTGATGTTCTCAATGTCATGGCAACAAATGGCAGTCTATAAAAATCAAGATATCATATTTGTATACCAAAGGAATGATGAACAAACCTTTTTCTCCTGATCTATAAACTTGACGCCGATGCAGGAAACGGCAATATCCACATTAAGCCGAGTCTGAAGGTTTGCAGCCTTCAGATACTTTGTGGAAGTTGTGCAGTTTTCGAGCAAGCTAAAATCACTAACACTCGCTGCCGACTTTAAGTGCTCATCGATCTTTAATTTCTGGATGGATTTGCGCGTTGAAAGGGTTCCCTGCAGCTTGCGTATTACCGTCGAGCCGAGATACTGTAATTAATAAATTAGTTTAATAACATTAAAGATTAAATGGAAAATATACTTACAAAAAGAGAGTATCGTATTTCGCCATAGATCAATGTGTATGGCGAGTGGCACCAATTGGAAGCGGAACTCTGTTTTCTGCCCAGCAAAAGTTCCGCTGGATCCCTTATGTGCAAGGATTGTCGAGAATCTTCTAAGGATAGACTTGGTGTGTCGTTGATAAGCTCCGCGGCCTCCTGCTCCACCGTCAACACTTCGTTGCCAATGTTCTCAAAAATGGTATCGATCGCGGCCCACTCACGAGAGGCGCTAAAGTCTTCTCCCAATGCGGAGCATCTCTGCTTGGATAGGCTGCGACGGTGGTTTTGAGCGTGTGCCGATCTGACCATGCTTGGCGATCGCAGAAACTCCCGATCCCCTGGCAAAGAACCTTTACCATCCACCACATCCGAGGACAAGTTTAAAGTGGATCCCTTAAACAGTCCAGCAAAGGGACTGTCAGCCACGTACTCCTCCACTTGGTCAGAACTCACCGAGTTGGTGGTTCGCGGAGATTCGCCCGGTTCCAATAAGCTATTTTTTCGCAGCGTAGCCGGCTGCATAAAGTTGAAGATCGTGTGCTCCGCTTCTGTGACCGTGGGTGGCGGATAATCCGGTGTGGGTGAATGGCGAACCAAACGCAACTTGCTGCCATGTCCATTGCTGTTATTGTTACTATCCACAGCTGTCGCACAGCTGCCTTCTTCTATTGGCACCAGATTCGCATAGTCGTTGTATTCGCCGTTTATTCGAGTGCGTGGCTTGGGAACTGGTGGAGAAGGCAGCGT
Source organism: Drosophila mimetica (assembly GCA_037075245.1). NCBI lineage: Eukaryota > Metazoa > Arthropoda > Insecta > Diptera > Drosophilidae > Drosophila > Drosophila mimetica. Next base: position 14,661,821 of record JBAMCH010000023.1, read on the forward strand.
CATCTCCACGTACGAAGCCACCGCTTGTTGACGCACCGCAGCTGTAAATGGACACAAAAACATATGTTTATTTAACTGACTCACTGGCTATTTTGGATCATATTTTTTCAAAGAACATATTTACTTACAGTTGCTTCTGGTGCTGGCGGAGTTAACATCACTGGCGGAGCCGTTCTTCAGCAGATTAATGTACTCATACGATCTTGAAGGAACCGACCCATTGGAGATGTCGCTGTCAGTCCTAAAGCTGGGCAGGATGGGTTGCTTGTACACCGGCTTGTAGCTGGTCCACAGATCCTTGCCATCCGACCGAATGTCGATCATGTTGTCGCAGGACTTCTGCTGCATAATGGGCTTCATTTGCAGGTAGTTCTCCGGCGCCTTGGCGAAAACGTCCAGCGAGCTTAAAGAGTGCGAAAGTCCGTTGGCTTGATGATCTTGCTTTCTACTTGGCGAGGGGTGAGTAGGTGGTTATGGAAGAGAGACCAAACGAGACCAGACCAGTTAATTGAAGAGACGCACAACCGATTCTGAAGCTGATTCTGATGAGTGCTAGGGCTAGTGGGCGTGGACATGAGAGTGGGTACGGGTGCGAGTGGGGATGAGTGCGCTTTCCGAATGACATGAGCTGCGGGCTAAGTTAATTAGGGTCAGCAAAGATGTGGGTGTGTGTCTCAGTGTCGCAGTGCATGGTGTTGATGGGCTTACTTCCTCTGCCTGGGCGGCAGCTTCTGTCGCTGCGAGTTCTTCTCGTACAGTCGCTTCGGCAGCGACTGTGTGCCGTTTTCCACGACAACTGCCTTCTGCTTTTCCCTCGCCGCTTGGGTAAACTCTGCAAAAGATCGTGGGTGTTGGAGGGTAAAATTAGAGCCATTAGAGTCCGAGAAACTTGTATAAGTTTCTTAAAAAGAGTCAGTTGTTAAATGTTTAATAAGTTATATGTTGCTTACCGATTTTTAATAAGATTAGGTATTGTTAATATATCTTGAATATTTTATATAATTTGTTTATTTATATTTAAGGTGGTTAAGGTTAGTTCACAGTAGTATAACAGCTAAATTTAACAATAATAACACAATAATTAATAAAGCTAGGCAATTGCAAGGATAAACCATAAGTAAACTGCATACTATTTATGTTATTATAATGTGAAATTACTCATACGCACCGTTGATGGCGTTCACAATGTCGTAGGTCACATGTGGCGGATAATCGGAGAGAATGTCCAGCGCTGTGCGTCCGTTTCCATCGGTAGAATGCACGTAGATCCCGGCTTTGAGCAGAGTGACCACCACGGATTTTTTGCCACAGAGAGCGGCCTCGTGGAGGGCGCTTCCCGCGTTGGTGAGTATGTTAACATCGACGCCGGCTGCCAGCAGCGTTTCCACCACCTTCTTGTGCCCATTGCGGCTGGCGAGATGCAGGCAAGTGTGCGTGAAAATATGCTTGATGGGCAAGCAGCCCAAAAGCTCCTCCTCTTCCGGCTCCAAGCGTTTGTACGGCAATATCAGGTCGGGATAAACTCGGAGCAGGGTCTGCACCACCTGCAGGCGGCCAAACTGGGCAGCCAAATCCAAAGCCGTTTGGAAGCTATTGTTGCGTATGGCAGGATCGGCTCCGTAGGACAGCAGAATGGCCACCACGGCATTGTGACCGTGCTGGGCACCCGAGTGCAGTGGCGTCTCGTTCTCGATGGTCTGGGCGTTGGGATTGGCACCCGTGGGACTGTGCATCAGCAGCATCTTGACGATGTCCTGGTGGCCCGCCCAGGCGGCCAGGAAAAGGGGCGTGGAGCCACGGATATCGGGGACATCTAGTAGGGCGTTGTGCGACAGGAGAAGCCGCACGATGCTACTGTGGCCATTGAGGCATGCGTGGTGCAGCGAAGTGTAGCCATTCATGTCCTGGCAATTGATGCTGGGACTGCGCCGAAAGCTGCAAAAAAGATTAGGTTAAAATGGTACATATACAACAGGTGCTGGTGATGACTCACCTGGACAGCGGTCCATGGCGTTTGCTCGAGTGCTCCAGCAGTTTGTCCACCGTCTTAATGTCGCCGCCTCGCGATGCCTCCAGCAAATGCTGATCCTTGCCCATTGCTCCTCCGGATCCTCAAAGACTAGATAGCTGCAGGGGCGGAAAAACACATGTCAGGTTGTTCTTTCTGCTGCTCCGATTCCAAGAGAATGAGATCATCGCGATCGCGATCGCAAGCATACAGAATACAAGAGCCCCACCCCCAGCCCCCATAATCAGGTGGCAGCCAGGCGAAATCAGCTGTTTGGCCCTAGCCCACACACACACACAGACGCACACGCACGCAAATATTTACACCTAATCTAAATAAACATTCCAGCTAAACGCACGAAACTGTTTTTGTTGATTAGGGGGCTGACTGCCCCGCCTCTTCCAAGGTCACTCAACGGCATTGGGCTGCTCCAATTGGAATTTCTATCCCGCCAACTTTGTTTTATCTTTTAGTTTGTATTTACCGGCTATGTCCACGTCCGTTTCGAAAGTGCACAGCCATAAACGATTCACTTATTTGCCTCCGCGATAAGCAATCAAAAAGGTGGCGGACCAAAACTTTATTTACGTGGAGCCGATCGAGTTGACTAGCTAGTGGTGGAAAACAATTGTTCGTTACTAATCGTCTAGAGATGGGTGCGTGAGCTGATTCACGGCAGTCACGAGTTGTCACGAGTCACATTTAGCTTGAAAAAGCTAAACTACCACCACTAGCACAAGCCAAGCGATAGTTACCACCGCCCATCTCTATCTGCACAAGCCAAATTTTTTTATATTTTCCCTGGCAAAGATTCACGTTTTCCCCGAAAATTTGACCCACAGAACTATGGAAACGACCAGCTCCAGTCCAGTAAAGCCCAGGCGAAAAGACAAGGACGAAGGTAAGTGGAAACACTGAGAAATCCGCCCCAAACCGAAAAAGCGAGATGTGCCGGCACATCGGGTGCCCACTCACCTTTGATAACGCGTGTGTCAGTGCTGGTGTGCGTTAGAAGCAGCCAAATTAAAGTTTAAGGTATGCCCCTGTTTGCCCCGCTTAATGCCAACCCATTCACTATGTTGCCCTTGCAGATGGCCACGCGGAGCAGGAGGATTCCACGGACCTGGCGGGAGAACCGCAGAGGAAACTATTGCGACTGGACGAGTCTTCCGAAGTGAAGGAGGTGCTCCTGAACGAGGCCTACCAACAACCAGAGCTCACCCAGTGGCTGCAGAATGCCTGGACGGAGGAGAAGAGCCAGGGAACCAAGGAGGCTCTGACCGGAGCCCAGGTGTTTGGCGATCCCTTCCAGATCTGCCTGATGCCCGGCATGCTGGAACAGGGCCAAAGCCAGGCGCTGGTCGCCGAGATCATCCAGAAGGTGCAGTGGTCGCGCAAGCAGATGGATCTGTACGAGTTCTACCAGAGCACCGACCTGTCCAACATGCCCACCTGCCGCCTGCTGACCAACTTCCTGCAGGTGCTGCGAAAACAAGTGCGTCCCTGGCTGGAGAAGGTGACCAACCTGAAGCTGGACTACGTGTCCGCCTCCTGCAGCATGTACACCTGTGGCGACTATCTGCTCGTGCACGACGATCTGCTCAAGGACCGGCAGGTGGCCTTCATCTACTACCTATCGCCCTGGGAAGGAGCGGAGGAGTGGTCGGAGTCGCAGGGCGGCTGCCTTGAGATCTTCGGCAGCGACGACCAGTGCTACCCGCAGTTTCCAGTGCAACGCAAGATCGCCCCCAAAGACAACCAGTTCGCCTTCTTCAAGGTGGGCTCGCGCTCCTTTCACCAGGTGGGAGAGGTGACCACATTCGACTACCCGCGTCTTACTATTAACGGCTGGTTCCACGGCGAGACCAACGAGGCCTTCGTCGCCGACTCCATGCGCGCCTTTCCCCGTCTGAATTACCTGCAACCCGACAGCCTGAATAAGCCACCACTTGGCCTGTTTCTTAACAATGTGTATCTGAAGAGCGCCACACGCCGAAGCATTCAAAAGCGGATCGAGGAGAACTCTGAGATTTGTTTATACGAATTTTTCAAAAGAGAAAAATTTGAATTGGCCCGGTCGCAACTGTTGGCGGATTCGGATACCCTGAAGTGGCGAAGACAGGGACCAGCAAACGCTCACAACTACGAGGTGCTAGATTTGACAACAGCCAGAGGCACCATTCTGGAACTGCTGCAGCTGTTCCGCAGCCATGCCATGTTCGATTTGCTGCGCGATTTCACCGATCTGGATTTGTCAGGCGTCGATGCCAAGAGACCAACATGCAGCGTGGAGCTGCAGCGCTGGTCCCACGGCAACTACACAGTGCTGGGCGACGGTCTGGCCAGCGAGGAGAACACTTTGGACCTGGTCTACTACCTGAACGCGGCGGAAGGGGCAGCGGTGATCACATACCTCTCGCCGGACGCAGAAATGCCGGCGGCGAAAGCACCTGCGGATGGCGGGCGATCGGACTACGATGGCGAGGAAGAGGACGATTCCGTTCTGCTCACCATCACGCCCGTGGACAACGCCCTGAACATAGTGTACCGGTGCGAGGGCACCACCAAGTTCACCAAATACGTGTCGCGCAACACGCCCCTGGAAAAGGGCCCGGTTTTTGTTATTTCGTGCAGCTATAAGGAGTAGCACGTGACTTTATTTCACAACACCCGCACAATTACTCCTCAAGGACTATTCACATTCATACCGTTCTATTGTACAGAAACTAATTTACACAATAAAATCTTATAAAAACCAGAAACAAAAAATATATTTTTGTTTTTACAGATTTATATATTATGCAGATTGATAGAGATAAAAGGATTTAACGCAAGAGAAACGCACAGGCTCGCTTAAATGTAAGAACTAATCTGTTACTTCTCTTTAACTTTTCAGACAAGTTCCGAATCGGGGCCACAGTAGCATTTATCGTGGTCATCATTGGAATTGGCGTTCCTATGTGGTGGCACACAACCACTGTCTATAGGTGAGTCAATGATTGCTGGCGGCGTTTTCGGAATTATCCATAATTGTTATATTTGCAGAGTCAATTTGCCTTCGTCGGACATTCTTAGTCTAAGTGACACCCCCATCAAAACGGCTGTGCAGGTGTCCATCTACACTCAGCAGACCAATCGAGGCCAGTTACTCATCAGCGAACTGCAGAGTGCCTTCGGCGAAAGTGGTGGGTACTAGCACTCTACTTGCACGCCTATTTAGCACTTTATTTTCCAATACTACGTTTCCTTTAGAAATATGGTCCGTGGAGTTCAAGCAACTGTCCCCAACGGTCAAGACCCAAGTGGCTCATACTCCTGCTGCTTTGGAAAAGCTGCTGCTGGAGGAAAATGCCCAGAGCGTTGGCGACTTCATGTTTATTGAGTGGCCCAAACTGCAAGAGGAACTGCTACTAACCACAGAAAGATCGGCCCTGATGCGAAGCGATACAAGTGAGTATATATAATTTATTAGGTGTACTTCTAGAAATGTTATTATTAGCTATTTCGTGACTAATTAATTTCTAAGCGTTCCTAGTTCTAGCATAGAAACGTTTGTTGGCTTTATATGTCGCGCGATTTCAAGGTCCTCGATAGTATAGTGGTTAGTATCCCCGCCTGTCACGCGGGAGACCGGGGTTCAATTCCCCGTCGGGGAGAAATGTAAATATATTTTTTTATAAATATTTAAATATTTTTTTTTATAAATATTTAAATATTTTTTTTAATACATATTTAAATATTTGTTTTGGTTTGTTAATAATGCCGAAAATTTTAAGTATTGAAACCATTAAAACATCTGAATAATATGGTTTTTTACGAATCTCTAAATTAAATATTTAAGAATTTTAATAATCCACATATGGTTGTTAATTATAATTTTCTCTTAATTAAATATTTAATTTAAAAAATTTTAAGAATTGTAAAATTATAAAAATAACAAATTTTATAAAGTAAAAAAAATTGACGTTACGTCTCCCCGACGGGGAATTGAACCCCGGTCTCCCGCGTGACAGGCGGGGATACTAACCACTATACTATCGAGGAAGATGAGCGCTATGAACAAATTTTCGAGTGAAATGAAAACCTTTATCCATACTCCTCCGCAAAATTAGGTATAATTAATTAATTAAGTAAATTAAAAAAAAATTAAAAACTAAAAGGAATACAATTTAATTAAAATTTTGAATGGACAGACTATGTTTGTAAATTCCGAAGTATTTTTTAGAATCGAGTTAAGTTTTGGCTAACAAAGTAATCTTCTTTATAAAATACTTTTTAGCTTCTAACAAAATCGCTCAGCTGCTGCATGCAAAAATCCTGCAAACGTATCGCATCAACCAAATTTTGAGTACAGATGAAAGGATGGGAGCCAAGTCGGAAGCTCCGCAACCAGCTTATGATGTTATTGTTTCCGTTCTAAATCCCAAGCCCCGACTAACCCATGCCCAGTGGAACATTGCAATGGCTGTGAAGAGTAAGCATTAAGGAATCTTAGAAAGTCTTTCCTAACTCATAAATAAAATATCCCATTACAGCTTATATTGAGCCCTGGTTAGCTAAGGTGTCGGGTGTTTCCAACTACACAGTGCGATCGCAGTGGAAGTATAGGGTGTCAATCGAGGCCGATCTCAAGCAGGTGCGCGATCAGAGCAAGTTGGGACGACACTACGCCCTTCAGGAATCCGCTCTGCCTCATTTGCTCACTTCGATTGCCCAAAACCTGAGCGCCAGCACCACCGATAAGCCGGCCATTAACCTGGTGGTATACATTCCACCCTGCCACACGGCTCCCCTGCACATCTACAACAGCAAGGATCAGCGGCTGACTCGGAACGGTGTGGATGCCTTTATTTCGCCGCCCTGGGGTGGTTTCATCATAGCCAATCCGCCGGAACGTGTCTGTTTGGCGGCCATGAGTGATCATCAGCCTATGCCTTATCACGTCAGCACCACGGATAATATGCAGGTGATGCTGGACCAACTGCACAAGCTGCTCGACATCAGCAGTGAGCTGCAGATGGAGGGCGTTAAGGTGGTAGACATCGAACAACTGGAGCCTCGTCGCTGGGAGTACGAAGCATACTTAAGACGCAGTGCCATCCGCCACATTGCCACGGCAAGCAGCACGCTGCAGAGTCTCATTAAGCTTCTGGGTAAGATTTAGATTTCTGACTTATAAAAGAAAAAAACGTATACTTAATAATCGATGCAGTTGAAACACGAATTAATAAGTCATTATATCATTTTAATCAGATGGTTTTTTATTATAAATAATTGGATTATATCAGGATAGGCAAACTTAAAAGGTTCTCTAAAAAAATTTTAACATTAGAAACGGAAATGATGTTATTATAAAACAACTTCCGTGACCTTTAGCCCTCTGTTAATTATAGACAAACCTTTTAAATGTAGCATTTAATAAGTTTTATGCATCTTTTATTGAATGTTCTCTGCTTGAGGAGTTTAATAACCAACTTAATTGGACCATATATTTTAATACTCGCTTCCTCCCTCGTTTAGATCAAATCAGCTACATTGTGATAGACGACGAGGTGGGTGCCGCCATAACGAATTCCTATGCAGACATTTTGGCCGCCAAGGCTGCCCTTCTGGAGCATCGACTGGCAGACGCCTCGGTGCTGGCCAAGCGCGCCTTTGTGGCCTCAGAGCGCGGATTCTTCGACGCCAGTCTGCTGGCGCAGTTGTACTTCCCCGACGAGCAGAAGTACGCCATCTACATTCCACTCTTCCTGCCCATCATGGTGCCCGTGCTCAGTTCGTTCAACATGCTGCGCAGTGTGCTGCAGGCCAGGCGGAAGGAGAAGCAGTCTTAAACGAGCCATAACCAAATAATATCACTCCTCATTAAAACTATATATATTCTTGATAAGCTGTTACTTTTGCGGTTTATTGGTTCACTTCGGTTTAATGTAGTACATCTCATCGTCAAGGCCACGGGGCTTATTATTTTTATCAGCTTGGTAGTGCCCCAACATGTTTAAGCCGTAGACACTCGCACACAAGAGATAGCTGAAAAGTATTCGTGCGGCCATCATGTTGGCCTATGGAATAGTCTGAAATTTGATGGAATTGGATAGAAAACTGTGAAATTTTGATTTGTCGTTAGGAGTTGAACATTTGAAAGCTAATCCACGTGCCACTATTCTTTATTGAGGTTTTATGAGAATGGGTGTGCTGCCAGTTGATGTCATGGCTGCTGGGGGACCAGCACAGTCCGCTCAGCGTGTGAACGCGCGTATAGGTCAGGTTCAGCGGCGAGATCGCTGCCGAATGAATGTCAGCAGTGACAGGAGGCCAGACACGCAGTCGGTGGCTAAGTTATATTCAAATGCTCTATTCTGGTGGGATGGCAATTATTATAGATTAACTGATGATACTAGTAGTAGAAAGTAAGATTATGATTATAATATTTAGTTATTTATAATACTAATTAATCAATATGGTGATGTGACTAAAGGGGTGATTAGGATGACTTCGGATGACTGATTTTAGAGGATTTTGTTTGCTCTTTAGATAATATGAAAGGGATGTGATTCTTTTTAATCCATTACTCTAGAGAAAATATTCGATAGCCTATTCTTTTTTACAACGGAAATAAGAAAGACCCAAATTGTTTCTTGAAAATTTTTTCTGACTTGTAGGTCTTCAGGTATTTGAGGTACACCCTCTTTAGACACTGCCATCACAATTGCATGCCATTGCAAATGAGCAGATGAAGGCAAACGTAAAAACGCGGCTGTCAAAACTCGTTAAACATGGAATTCAATTGGTAATGGACCCCCGAAACTTGAGGGAGGGGCAGGCGGCACAAAAAAGGGGGCGGGGTCGGCGTCGGCGTCAAACTTTGCGCATTAAAAGTAAATAGTTAATTTTTAATTGCTCACGGCTCGCTGGCTCTCGACAAAGAGCTGCTCGAAAACGAAACGTAAAAGATCTCTCGGCATACGAACATATTCAACAAGTATTTGTCTTCCCAAAGGTTAAATATTATTTTAATGAGCCGCGCAGAGCGACAGGGACTTCAGAAGAGACAGAAACCTTTTCTCCGCGCGGCCCCAAGACCGCAAAAAGGTCAACAATGTGACTTTTAGCGATCGCCAAATGCCGCCGCCATCCAGCCAGCCAAGTGGCTTTGTGTCATGGTTTTTGTGCCATGGCGTCGGCGGCATATGGTGGCTTGGAATCTTTGGTAGGGAAGTCTGGAGTCTGTAGTCTGGCCGGGATTTCGGTGGCCGCAAGGGCCATCTGCATTTCCGGGCCCCTGAATTGCCCCCTAAATCTTTTTCCCACACGCACTCAGTCACGGCAAACCGCACGCACGTAAAAAATCAATTGAAGCGTAGTCGATTTTCGAGTTGAAGTTTGGAGTTGGCCAGCCGAAGGCTAACACAATAACGAAACTAATTTTGATGCGGTTGTTAAATGTTGCCAAACACCTCGGCCGCTTAAAGTGGAAAATGGGCAGAGGAGATTCGTCCGATATGAAGATGTTGCAGACAATGGACATGGATGGACTGCGGCTATCTGGCACTCTGCCACTCGAATACAACAAGGCGTATAATTAATAATTGATTGAGCCGCGTTTTCCACAAACAATGAGTGACAGGCAGCTGCAGTTGAAGAATTTCTTGGCCCAAAAATGGCACAAAGTACTGGGCTTTCGAGAAGTTGGGGAGCCTGAGCCAGGTGTGCCTGTGTGCCCATAAGTTGCCTATATGGCACTTTGGCTGGCGAACGTAAAAGCCACATTGCCAAACGTTTACGGCCGCAATTGTAATCACTGCTTGACCAAAAGCGCACTGCTCGTTGCCGCTGATGCACTTTTTATAGCTCCGGTGCATTCCCACCGCTAAGTGAAATTAATAAAAATCGACTGCACCAAAAACGTCAATGCGTCTGCGCAATGCACATAATTTGTTTAATTAATTACGCCAACACATTTTCATTGCTGCTGCTGCTGCTGCCGCTGCCTATTGGGCAATTTTCGTTTGGCTCCGATGTGATGTGATTTTTCACATAAACCAGCAAAAGAAAAAAAAATAGAAGCGAAGGCTCGCACTGAAACTATAACAGTCATTGAAAGCCGAACGGATTTGGCAGCTTTCGAAAGATCCAGCAAAGTGGAAGTGGATGCTGCAGTTGCCGTTGCTGCCGCACTGATGTTGCTGCTGTGCCACCGTTCATGTTGCTGCTGCATCAGCAACATTCTCAGCTTGCGCCAAGGCCATTGGCATTCTGTCTGCACACGCTGACTCAAGATCTGGTATTGAGAATAGGATCTGCCATCAGCGATTTGTGAGCGGCAACTGGCTGGGATTCTGACCAGAAATGCTAGGCCACCAAAGTTCAATGCGGCTGGAGAGGAATAATGAGTGATTTACACCGGGCCAGGCATTGCCAAAGATGCAAGTGACTGTGGAACAATTAACCAATTTGTTTCGGCTCAATAAAGTCAAAGCGAACATTAAGCGAATTTATAAAAATAAATTCCCCGGCCACAGCATCAAAACTATCATCATCATCATCGTCTGATGCGAGTGGCAGCCATGGGAAAGAGACTCCAAGTTGGAAAAGTGTCGAAGCCGACAAACCCCAAGGACGCTGGCTTATAAAACAAATAAAGCGAAATGTATTATACAAAATATTACTTACCCTTAGCGCGGTTTGACATAAATGCCAATTTAAATGCTGCAAAACGCATAAATCAGCAAACGACCAAAGCTGGAGAGCTGTGGCTGTCGTGCACTCAGAAAAAATTAGCCCCTAAGTTGATAAATTTGTAAAAAAATGGTATTTAATATTTTTGAAACTTAACTGAGGGTTTTTAAACCTTTGCTTATTTGAAACAATATTTTTTAGTGAACTTAAATTATGGCAATGTTTTATAAAAATACAAAACAATATATTTATCTTGTTTTTTCGTATTTTTGAAACTTAGCTTAAATTTTTTAAGTATTTAGGTATTATTTCTGAGTGCAGTTGCTGTTGTGTCGCTGGATGTTGCTGCTGTTGCTGCCTGATGTTGCTGTTGTGCCTGGCTTTGTTGTCGTCGTGTTTTTGGCAAACAAACGATCAGCAAGTGGCGCTCCTCAAAAACGTTTTTGTGCAAAAATATTTGCAGTACAGCAAAGTGAAGAAGACCCATCGTTGGGTTTACCAGAGAGTTTGGAAAAAGGCAATGCTGCTGCTGCAGGGTGACAAAAGTCGCCGTCTAATTGAATTAACATAAAATAAAAGTTGTCTTGGCAAAGCTCTGAGCTCAACATCCTGGTCAGCGAGCGCACTAGCCATTTGGCATTTACGCTCAGAATCTCTGTCCAGAAGAATCACGAACAATGAAGACTGAGCGGCGGAAAAGCTCATTAACATGATCACAATGAAGATTCGACTGCATAATAATTCACACATATTCCGACATTACGAAAAGTGCATTTGTATGGGCATGCAATTAGTCACAGAGACCGCAGCATCTGCAAGTTGGAGCGCCGGATTCTTTACCGCCCGCCACTATCCACCATCCACCATCCATCGTCCACCGTCCTCCGTCCGTCCCATTCATTCCCATAATTTACCAAATATTTCTTTTTTATTTTTTTATTATTTATTTTCCTATCTCGCCTCTATGTACACGGCATAGCAACTGCAGTGACTATAACATTTTCTCACGTTTCGTCGTGCAGATTTCGGCACAAGTTGCGCCTTGGTGTGGCCGATCCAATGCCTGGGATGGTATGAGATCTCGGTTGCCAATTGCAGTGCGGTGGCTCTGTGGCACTGTGCTTCCATCTAGCCCCATCGTTCCATGGTTCCATGGTGATAATGATGATGGTGGCGAGGTCGCCGGTTCGGCGGAGGCGGGCGACTAATGCACATTTTATGCAAATTTCGGCTGCGCGATCCCCCTGTGTTGGCTTTGCTTATGGCAGCTTAAGTCGGTTTACGAGTGCCAGTAAATGCAATTTAGAATGCTTGAATCTATTGACAGTCAATAGGCGCAGGTATTAAACCTGTTTGCATTTATGCTTTGTAAAGTTTAATTCGCAAATTAGATTCTTTTGCTGAACATCACATAAGTAGAATTTGTTACCGGAAAACCTTTTTATTTAATTTAATGGAATTTTCATTTAATATATTTTCGAGTTTATTCGGTGAGCAATTAAACCTGTTTATGCTTACTCGGTAAGTCACGAAAATTTTAGGCTCAGGAGGATGCTTTTAAGCTAATTGCAATTTATGTAATTTTATTTATGCGGAGAGTGCAATTTAAAATTTTACCGGTTTCGAAAGTGTACAATTTTACAGTTAGTTATAAATAACTTATTTTTTTAAAAGTTTTTTGAAAGTACTTGGTTCTCTATTTATTACAGGGAACAGTTATAAGTTTTATTGATTCAACTCGCAGTTTTAAACTTATTTCCAGTTTTTATTTATTTTGCTCAAAAATTATGATTATATTGGAATTTGTACTATAAAACTCAGGCAATAATCGTTATTGATAAGTAGAAAAAAAATCATCAATAACTCAAAATTAAAATAAATAAAATAATAGGTAATAAATACATTTTATTATTTTTAAGAACGACCCAAAAATATACACATAAAAAAGTAGTGTAAAATAATACTTATAAAATTCAAAAAGCGACATATATAAATGTGTTGATGAAATCAAGTTCGCTGTCTAAGTCATTTGTTTTTATGGAGACTTCTTGCCGCTTTCAGGGTTGCAGAAACTGAAAAATAAAATAATAATAAATACATTTTATTATTTTTAAGTACAATTAAAAAATTAAAATCATTTAAAATTAAATATGTGGATTGGATCAAGTTCGCTGCCTAAGTCATTTGTTTTTGTTGAGACTTTTTGCAGTGCCGCTTGCAGAATTGCAGAATTTACAAATGTGCCGCATCACGGCAGTGCGTCAAATTAGCCAGACAGTCCGCTCACCGACCACTGTCCGAGTGCCTGGCTGACCCACTCCATTCCATTCCAATCCAATCCCAGCCAGCCGCTGAGCTTTGGTTTCGCAAGCGGCGTCGCATCCATAAAACTGTAAATTGCACAGCTGCGTCTCCGTCTCCATTTGCGGCTGTCGCTGCCACGTGCAATCCCCGAAAACCAAACACCGAATATGAATCCGAATGCGAATCCGAATCCTCAACCCCCAGTCCGCATCCCAATCACAGCCAGCCAATGCGAAATTATATGTGTGTAAATACATTTATATGTACCTATGCAATTTCTTATTATGAGCGGTACGGTATGCTGCCATCAAAGGTTTTCCGAGAGCTGCACTTTATCAACGGGAAAATCTGCTGGCAGCCCATGCTCATTGCTGCACAATTACTCAACGACCTGGGTTTCCAATTCCCGCTCGAGTCCCAATCGCAATCCTCGACACTCGTTAGTGCACGGAGGAAAAAAAGGGATCGTTGTTAAAGGGAATCAAGTGAATCTTCTTTTGATTAGGTTACTTTTAATTTATTTTATTTTTAGGGACTTAATTTTTTAAGATTTTATAAAAGAGTTAATGCAATTTTGTTAGGTTTAAAAATATCTACAAAAAAGTAGAACAAATTTTTTAAATCGGAACACTTATTAAAAAGTTAAAAAACAAATATGCATTTTCCGATAGGTGGTGCCTTTTATATATTTTATTTATTCGATTTTTTTTTTCTGTGCAGTGGCCCCTTAGGCTGCACCAGCTTCTGCCAGGTTTTTGGCATTTTTTGGCGCGTTGCTGGATGGATGGGATGGGATCGAGATTCGCGGGTCGAGAGTCGAGAGTCTGCTCAGGCGCATCTTCAACTTAATTGAATTTTTGGCTGCTGTTGCTGCCGCTGCCACTGCTGCTAGTGGTGAATGCATTTTCCATTTTCCACCGGCTCCCATACGTTGTGCAAATGCTTTCGGCACTTTTACTGCATCTCAGTGCTTACATAATGAGTAAAAATTAAATAATTTACCCCCGCCAATGGATTCTGGCGTGTACTTTGGCTTGTAGCTGCCAGGTGGAACACCGAATTCGTGTCTCTGGTGGCGAGCACATTCATCAATGTCAGGCGTGGAGTCCGAGGCCGTTCGAGCAGCGAATAGATGGCTATTTAATTGAAAGTGGCCGCTAATTAGAATCCAATCCGCTTAGCCTGCCTAGGTGCTGTGTAATGCCCAGCGACAGATCGTGTCGGGCCTCATCTTCGGCTAACAATTGGGGATTATTGGAGATGGGTGCTGGTACTTAAGAGCTGACACTTCCTTATTGCTGGCCTTTCCCACGCAGAGGGATCGCGTGAGTCATTGGCGCACACACAGGAGTTGGGATCGTAAAGCGAACAAACATTTATTACAAACAGCATTGCTGGCTATTGCACAATCGCAATCGGCAGCAAATTAGAAAGATGGCGGCCACTTCCCACAGCTTTTTTGGCAGATGGCTACGCTTCGCTCAGCTCCACTCAGCTCCGCTCCGGGTTGAAAGTCATCCTCCAGTTGACATTTTTTAGCCAGCTGCTGATCTGCATGACTTTGGCTGCCTGGCCTTTTTCCGGCAGGCAACCTCAACTTTGAAATGCCAAGCAGTCGAGTTGATTTGAGTTTAGTTCACTTCGGTTCAGTTCCAGGTAACATGACAGCTTCAGGTTGTTTGCCACCATTATTCCTGGCCAGCAAATATAGAAAATCTAAGCAGCAACGCCCAAGATCCGCCAGAGATCTGGCCAAAGCAGCAGGCGTGTAAATTCCCACACTGCAGCGCAAATGCCGTGCAGCTCCCCCCGCAGTCGCCCGTGCTCCACGGAGCTCCGTGCCACACTCACCCATATACACATAACCGGATTGGCGGTGGCACCGCGACTTTTGCCCCGACATGGCAGCCGCAGCAGCGGCGGCAGATGGGGCAGCAAATGACAAAGCCCCGCCACGGCTATGACATAATACCCAGCGGAAGATGCAACCAGCGACGAGCGAGCTGAGAGCTGCACTCACACGGCAAAAATCGAGATCCTCGAAGGGCGGGATAAAGTTAAGAAATTATAATACTATTTTGTGCTTAGTACAACTAAATAATATATTATTAAATATTTTATCATACGAATGTTCAAATATAATAAAAAAAACAATTTAACAAACTACAAATTTTTGCTTCTCACCTAAAGAATATTTTTAAAATGATAAACTATAAATCTTATAATAATTTAAATTTCCCTATAAAACTCAAGTTTTGCTTCTCACCTAAAGAATATTTTTAAAATGATAAATTATAAATCTTATAATAATTTAAATTTCCTTACAAACCTCAAGAATATTTTTTTAAATAACAAATTATAAATCGTATGACAATTTAAATTTTTCTTAAAATTGTATTCCAATTTGGTATGCTACAAACTTCAAAAATCCCTAAAACTAGAAGTTAAAATTTCGTCCAGTGTGCAGCGGGTGAAATTTTATGTGGGGGTCGTTTGTTTGACGGGCGGGGGAGTGCTTGCCCATAATCATGAGCAGGCCCTGCGGCCAGCTGACGTAAGTGATGAGCGCCAGCGACTCCTGGCATCGCGTACAATGCAACTTGGTAAGTGTCATATGGTCACACGCTGCGTATGCGTAATTTGCGTTAAGCATACGACAGCGAGCCGCGACCAAAAAGGCAGCAGAACCAAGAAGAGGTGGAAACACAAAACACTGAAACGAACCTCAGACGACCACGAAGATGCTAGACGAAGCTGGAACGCTGCTGCGCTGCTGACGTAGACGTTGCACAGTGGGCCTTAGGTGAAAAATGAAACTTGGAAACTTATTTGTGTCAAAAAGGGGAAAGATACAAACTTCAATTAAGAATTAGAAAAAATGTAATTTAAAAGTCGATGATTAAAATTTTGCAGATTTTGGTAAAAAAGGAAGTATTTTTATTTTGACTATGAAAAAAGAATTTTTAGATGCAGGAGGGAAAATGCGTAATATAATAATGATTTCTGAACCAAGACAAGTATTTAATTTCCGATTTATTGTAAGTAATAGAATTTTAAACTAATTAGAATATATTTTTTTATTTACATTTATTAGCCAGCATCACATCGAATTAGCAAAAACCTCTAACACGTCATTAGAATATTTAAAGTCTCTTCTTTATAAATAAGTAATTTTCAGCATTTTAAGGCCACTGTGCTTCACTGCTGCTGCTGCCTTGTGCGACGCGCTGCGATGGGCTCCAAGTGGTTTTCCTTTCGCTTTCAGAAATCATTTCGCTTCGACAACGTGGACGATTAAGTCACAGATCGCGCATCGCGAGCCCGCTCTGTCCGCTGAACTCGCCTGGTTCGCCTGTCTCCTCCGGTCGGTTGGTGGTTGCTTCTCAGTGGTTGCCTTCAGTGGTTCAGCTGGTGGTTCTTCTGCCGCCGTGCGGTGCAGCTGTGGCTCTGTGCTTTTCCGCTGTTTGCCCAGCCAAGTGCGGCAGACGCAGACGTCTCTCAACGTTTCGCTGCACCTTCTAAATGGGCTTTCCGTAGTTTTCGCACCTTGCGAAACACATTTCGTACGCATTTACATACAAGATCGAAGTTTGAAGAATTTTGCCCTGGCGTCTGCTCATTTCCTACATGACGGACAACTTTTTGTGGCATATTCGCCATGGAAATGAGTTGCTCGATGGTGATGATTTTCGCGTTGAGTTAGTGAAAAAAAACGAAAAACCTAAAAAACAAAACAAAACATAACGTAACAAAGAAACAAACATCTTGTGCAGCTCGGGGGGTTTTGCAATCAAATCCCTTTCAATACTCATAAGATCTCTGGTGTTGTGCCCTCTTGTTTTGCAGTGCGATCCATGTGAAAATCGACATTTACTATCAGCTTAATTGCTCTGGATAACTTATTGGATATCATCCTGATTTTGGATTATAAAAACTAATACGACATGATGAGCATTGAAAATGCTATGATTGCCTTTCTTTTGGGTGAGTAAAACACTTGAATATTAAAAAAGGTCCTTACAGGACATTTTTAAGAGTCAAATAGTAATTTTAAAATATTGACAAGAACGTTGTTTTATAGCTTTAAGGCTGGGTGGAAAACGATTTTATTTTTAACTTTTTAGGTCTGCAGGGATTTGTATATTTTACCTTTTTTTGTAAATTTTTTTTAATTTTTGGAAAATAATTTTTTGAGAAGATATTATTAATTGCAGTTCCTGCTTTAAAGTTATATACATTTTTTCATTAGATGTATACTTTTGAAGCATGGATTTTTTTTTTATATATTTCTAAAATTCTATGGGTAGTCTAACAAAAATAATATTTTAAGAATGTGAAAACGCAAACAAAAATTTGACTTTAGTTCGAAATACCTTTTTAATAAGTCTACAGTTTAAATGACTTTTTAGATAGTCCTTCCTTCGATTTATAGTTTCCGATTTTATACATATATTTTAAAATGTTCTTATCTTGTATTTAGTAGGTAAATCTTTTAACCGGATGCGTTAAATGTTAGTTTCCTTCATATTTTTTCAAAGATATATAATTACTTAATGTTGTGTTAATTTTAAAATATTTTTCAAGTAAAAACTGAAGAGCAGAATATGGGTTAGGCGATCAAAAAAACTGAGATATTAGCTATCGATTATAGGATCAACTTTCTAATCGTTTTCAACCCACTAAAAACCCAATGCTGCACACATTGTGTTTTAATATAAGAGATGCCATATCGGTAAAAATAAAAAATCGCATGCTCATTAGTTTTTGTTTTTCAACATGTTTCATATAGAAACTGTGCGCTGGCTCAAGGTCCATCGCGAAAGAAATTAATGGGATTCAATGGGCTTCATATCGATCACATTTGAAATCAAGCGTAATTTGCCCGACAGCCCCCGCAGCAGGGCAAAATGAAGACAAGGCTGAGAAATGGCAATTACGGCTAAGAGTGGGTCATCAGCGAACATAATTACCATACTGTAAATTATCTTTATCTTTTCGGTAAGAGTTGGAGTGGGACAACGCCCAAAAACGGTGGCTCGAGGGGATTTGAACTGCGTGAGAGCCAAAGTTTTGACCAATTTGTAGCTTCACTTCAGCAACCGAGCAATTGAAATCGGAATCGAACAATCTGCAGTGGAAAGGGGGCAACAAAAGAGCTGCCTTGGATGCCTTTGCCTTTGGTTTGCCTTTGCCCCATGCCTACTGCCATCTGCCCAGTCATAGTTCACTGCCAAACAATGGACCTCTCTGCTGGGGAGGAAAGTCGGATTCGAAATTCACTTGAATTAAATGCGAATCAGAGTCGAGTTACCGCCGCAGCGTCTTTCATTTCTTCGAACTGTGCTGGGGATGGCTTGTTTTCTCTTTGTTTTGCATTTGGGGTTTCCTTTAACAGTTTTTCTTTTTCGGATCTGCTATGTTATTTTTCTCGGTTTTTTTTTTTTTGGTTTTGGCATGATAAATGGGGGCGCACTGGAGGATTATGCAACCTGCGACTGCAATTTACGGCCAGAGAAGAGGAGCTTTGTTCTGCAGTTCGCCATGGCAATTACACTTGCCTTAATTGCAGCGAAGCCATCTTCCGCCGTCTTAAGAACAGCAGCTTTGAAGAATGGCAAAAGATATGTATATATAAAAAATCATAGACAACAATGATACATTATACAATCTCGCGGGGTAATTAGGCACTCAGTATGTTTTGCTTTTAATGCTTTGATGTACACATGTAAGACAAGCGTAATCCGCAATATTGATTGACTTGGCATTTTAATTGAGCGACCCCCATATGGCATATGCCCAGTGGATCCGTTTGTGACCACAACAAATACCTATATGCGATCACCGATCATATATCGTCTGGCCGAAATGTTAATGATGTCGCTCGGCATCGCAAATACCAATCGATGCTCCGAAAAAGTAAATAAAAAGCCGTCTCGAGCACTCGCAGAACCGAGCTGGTGGCTCTAGTTGGACCTTGGACGGCAGCAAGTGCTCCATGCTCCGTGCTCCGGCACACATAAATCACGAGCTCGTCTCGCAGTTGTAAGCGAAAGTGATGCGGCCCGAAGGTCACTTGACCACCAGGTCACCATCGCCATCACCACCAGCAGCAGCAGCAGCTATTGGTTCCCACTAAATACCCATTCGTCTCCATTCTGGCACTACTTGAGGTGCCATTTGAAGACCAGTCCTAACCAGATCACGATCTCTGATTTTCTTGTTTTTGTTTTTCTTATTTCCACTCTTGCAGCGACGACACTTTGCTGTGGATACGGACTCGCGCAGGCCCAGTTGCTGGACGAGGACGACGACCTGGCCTTCGGCAGACCATGGCCCACCTACAGTCTGCAGAATATGCCCAAGACGCAGTTCACCTGCCACGACAAGATCCTCGGAGGCTACTACGCCGATCCGGAGACCCAGTGCCAGATGTTCCACGTGTGCGTCAAGCTGCCCGGAGTGGGGGTGAGTGTTGTGTTGTGCCCGGGTGCAAGTGCTTATGGCCGGGATCAAGGCAGCAGTGGGTTAAGGCACTGAATAGCTATTTCAGACAGTCTTATATATATTGTGATTATGTGTAAAACATTTACTATTTTATTAGGATTTAGTTACTTAATTTAGTACTCTTAATTTAAAGTATTTTTTTCTTCTCCTTTGTTTATCTCTAAAATTTATTGGGCAAATTTTAACTAATATTACTATCTAATATTAATCTACACACTTAGGAAGCATAGATAAGCACTACAGTTCCAGACAATCATATATATATATAGTTATTTATTATTTTATTAGGATGAATTAAGTTACTCTTAATTAAAAGGTTTTTTTTTTCATAATAATTACTATTTAATTTTATTATGAAAAGCATAGAGAAACTTAACTGAGCTCAGAATTTTGGGCAATTGTTGGGATATTTGATAGTGCTAAATACTTGGGCCAGAGATCTTTTCCATGACACTCCACCCCCGCAGTCGCTCTTCCAGATTTTACAGCCTCCAACTGGCGGGCTAAACGAAAGACTTAGGCAACGAACTTGCCGACAGCCATCGTTTCGGTTCCGTCGCATCGCGCCAGCTAAATGGCAAAGTGGCACAGCCAGATGCGCTGGGGAATGTGTGAGATGGCTCCGCTCCGAGTGGTTCGATGGTTCGTGACTGGTCCGGATGGACTGGCTGACCTTTAAGCGGC
This sequence comes from Drosophila mimetica, assembly GCA_037075245.1. NCBI lineage: Eukaryota > Metazoa > Arthropoda > Insecta > Diptera > Drosophilidae > Drosophila > Drosophila mimetica. The sequence goes on from JBAMCH010000023.1 coordinate 14,682,000, forward strand.
CGATTCGCGTGGCCTCTTCGCTGGGAGCCGAGTGTCAAACAGCTAGACTCTAGGATCTTCTGCGACTGGAGCAGCCTGCAGCTCTTTATCGTCCTGCTGCATCCGGGTTGCCTTCCTGGGACACCACCGATTCATCGAACGGCATATGGTCTCATACATTTCGCACAGCTGATGCCGCTGGCGTTGCTCGTGCTTTCGGATGTCCTCGCTCTGGCGTTGCCACATACCCTGGAATATCTGCGAGTACTCGGCCAGCTTGTCCTGGAACTTTCGCTTCTGATCCGTCAGCTCCATCTGAACGGATTGCAGGAGGTAGCTCTGCCTCTCCAGCTGGCTGTTCTTTTCGCCCAGTTCCTGCTCCAATTGATCTATGTCCACTTGGAGATCCTGCAGCTTTGCAATGGACTCCACCGCCTCTGAGCGAATCTGCAGCATTTTATGCATCTGTTCCTTCTCGCGGCAGAAGGAATGGTCGCCCCTCTCCAGGCTTTCGAGAAACTTCTGCAGCTCTTGCTTCTCCATCTCCCCCACCATTCCAAGTGCCTTCTCCCTCAGGCAGAGGTACCTTCGTTGCTCCTGCCTGATCATTCTCCTCCAGACTTCCGAGGGCAGACCGACTTGGGGATTGGGCGAGGGAGTGGAAGCCGGAGCCACCAGGTCATCCCATCTCTCTGGCGGATCTATGAAGTTAAGAAGTATAGTTCTGCCATCCCTGCCGATCAGTTGTTTGAGCAGCCTGGTCAAGCGGATGTTGTGATACCGAATGTGGCTCTTGGAATTGTAAGCCAGGGCTTGAAACACATTCAGCAGCGTAGCCAGGGGCTCCTCCGACTCGAGGGGCGGCGAATCCTCTGCCAGTTGATGCAGGTAAACCAGCTGCAGTTTGCCGCTACTCTTCCGCAATCTATCGCCATCCGACTGAATCACGTAGATATTGAAGATCAGGTGAGGACAATCGCCGGCCTCGCCCACTTTGGCCATGACCCTCTCCATGTAGGTGTGCACCTCACGCGACGTGGCCACAAAGTGATCCTGGTTCATCAGGCGATTGTAACCCCTGAGGCTGACCACAAGGTCGTGGGACTCTCCGCTAAGTTGGACATGCCGCACCGAAACGTGCACCTCTGTGTTCGTCTCCATGGCGTAAACGCTGGTGAAGAGTTCGCTGAGGATGCGGGTGACCATGTCAGACGGATCGTCTCCAAACTCTGCGCTACAGCTGAAGATGGTGCTAATGCGCCCATTGAGGACTTGGTCCAACACCTCGGCGATCGCGGCCTCGCAAAGTTCGCGTTGCAAGGCGCTGGGCGAGGTTAGTAGCTTCCGGAAAAGATATACCCTCATCTCGCCGGGATGGGGCACTTCATCTCCATGCTGCATAACGTAAAACGAGAAGGAAACAAACGAACAAAGTGAAGGAGAACGGGTTTCGTGTGACGAGTGTGTGTTTATGGGACAGAATGGATTTCGGCCTGTCAATTAGCCTACTGTGCACAATGGTACTCGGTAGTCGCATCGAGACCAAGATCGAGAACGTTCACTTCGTCTGGCCTCCGATGCCTTCCCTGCGGCCCCACGGCAAATGCCAAGTGGCAAGTGGAAATGCCAAAGTTTGCGACAGGCCACCGAATGCTTCTGGCTGCTGTGGCATTCAAGTCGCCTCACAAGGAAGCCACTGATTGGTTATGGATATGGATATGGGCATCTACACTGGCAATTATAAGAAATAAGCAACAAATTTTTGGGGAATTCTTTGAGAGATTTTAATCTATTACAGAAAATAGAAAATATATAAGTATGTTCTTCTGAGGTTTTATTTTATATTTATTTTATTCTATTGAAAACATCGATACAATATTGTTATAGATAAATTAAAATATAGACATTTATAATTCGTATTAAGTGTATCTTTGTATTCTCAGGATAAAAAATTAAAGTAATATTGTTAAACTCTTATTAATAACTTTTTTCAATAGTGCAAAGTAAGCCAATGTTGCCCCAGTTTATTTAACTTTAGTTTCGTTTATTTCAGTTAGGTTTAGAGTTAACAATCTATTCATGTGACTGCAGCTGCTGCCTGGTTCTTGTTGGCCTTAATGCTTTTGGCTTAATCGAATCCACTTATAACATTGAATTTTGCATGTTGCTCTGCCTATCTAATGTTGCTGTTTTTGGTGCTTTTGATGCTTTCGCTTGCTGTCTTTTGCGCAGCTCCTTCACCGAAGAGCTAATCCGTTTGTCCCGCAGGTGCAGGACTACCGCTTCCTCTGTCCCAACACGACGGCGTTTGACCAGGAGCTGCAGATCTGCGCCAACTGGGTGGACGTCGACTGCGACAAGGCCACGTCCTTCTACGACAACGGCCACCTGAATGATCTCTATCGCGGCGGGGACGACAGTAAGTCCGCCCACGAGGAGGAGGCCACCTTCCACCTGCAACGCGCCGAAACGGGTGAGTAATGAGATTGGACTATAAATACTACCTTATATACTATACCCTATTATACTGTAGGTTATATATTATTATTATTTGTGGGATTTAATGTGAAATTTCAGCAGTTTTTTAAAATTGTTTTTCAAACCCAAAATTAGATTGTAATTAAATCAAAATTAGATTTTGTTAAAACATTATTTAGCCACAACATAAACTCCAAAGTAAATGTAATATATTAAAAGGGTATTATAAGTGGATTAATCTTCTGTTTCAAAAACAACAAATTTATCATAATTTTCGTTCTCTGAAAAACATATTTCCTAACTATAAGTATCGAAATGAAAGTTACGACTTGAATTATTTCAACCAGGGTTACATGTAATTGCAGGTGATGTACGCCGCTCTAAGGAGAACCACAACCACAACAATAACATCAACCATAACAATAACAATCGTGGCGGGAAGCAGAAGCCACGATCTCGTCACAATTACGCACAGACAGGTGGCAGCTCCTCCATCTCCAGTTCCAGCTTCAGTTCCAGCTCCAGTCCCAATTTGGAGATCACGCAACCCACCAAGCGACCCATTTCCACCTATTACACGCCGACCACCACGACCAGCACCACCACATCGACCACATCCACGACGGAACGCAGCTATTACAACAACAATTACGGCAACAATGACGACTCGAAGCGTAAGAAACAATAGCGACTCACTATGTATGGCCCGAAATTAATCATGCCTCCCATTCACAGAAGACATAGATGATATCTTCAAGGGTTCCCACAGCTCGCACTTCTTCTCCAATCGCCACGGGGGACGGGAGTACGATGAGGAGCCCGCGCGTCCCAAGCCCAATGACTTTTCCGATTACCAGCGCAAGACCACAAGGGTCACGCCCACCCGAGGAGGATCAGGAGCTGGTCAGCGATCCTCTACCGCTCCGAGTAGTCCGAGCACAGTTGCTCCCAGCACCAGCACCACCAAGAGCCTGAAGAAGATCACTCTGCATGCCACCTTCAACACGGACTTTCTGGACAAGAGTCCCTCCTACAGCGCAGTGACCACTCCGCGTCCCAGCAGCAGCATCACCAGTCGCTTTAGCTTCGGCTCCAGCGACTTCGCCACCCAGGAGCGCATTCAGCCCACCACCTACAACCCGAACAATGGAGCCTATCGCTTCAAGACCACCTCACCGCCACCCAATTCCAGTTCCACCAAGGTGACGGGCAAGGGATTGCAGGACTTTGAGAAGCGCAGTAAACCTACGACGTCGGCAGTGCGCAAACAGAAACTGGGTCCCCAGGAATCGAACTACATCAATCAGAACGAGTTTGTAGATCTCTCGAAGGGTCCCAAGCTGCAGCAGCCGCAACCCTTCCAGGTGCAGGTGCAGAACAAGCCCAACCAGTTGGAGCCGCACTACCAGCGACACAAGCCGCAGGTGACCCGAGTGGGTGGTCAGGAGCCAGCTCCCTTCTCCGCTCCCAGCTCGAAACCAAGGTCCTTCACCAGCAGGGGAAGCATCACCTACAAGGCCACCACCGAGCGCTATGTGGACCAGGAGCTGTACTATCCCACCACCAGTGCAGCGACGACGACGTCGAGGGTGAGGGAGCTGGCACCCTACACACCCACCACCTTCCGACCCACCACCTACAAGAAGCCCTACGAGCAGACGCAGCTGACCCACCGACCCACCCACCACAAGGCAGCCACTGCGGCAGCATCGCCAGCCACCAGCACCACCACAGCCAATCCCCACTCCACCGTGGACGAGGACGATGGGCAGTACCACCCGGAGCTGTACGAGAACGATTTCCCGCGCAATCGCATCCGTTTCCTGCGCAATCGAGCCACTAGTTCCACCACCTCGACCACCAGTGCACCAGTGGTTTCCAGCCGGCAGCCACATGGCTTCCAGCAGGCCCACAGTCACCTGAAGAGCCAGCAGCAGTCCCTCTACCAAAAGGAGCGGGAGAGGGAGCGCGATGCCGATCTCAGCGACGAGGAGGAGCTCTTCAAGACCGCCCAGTCGCTGAACTTTGGGGCGGCCAGCATCAATAAGCTGCGGGCGGACATCTACAAGGCGGAGAAGACCTCGCAGCAGTACAACTCACAGTACAGTCCGCAGCTGGTGGCATCTAGTCCGCAGGCCAGCAGTAGCACCACTAGCTCCACTAGCACCACCACCACTACGACCACCAGACGACCAACGACCACGGCCAGAAGCACCAGTACCATTACCACCAGTGCACCTCCAGTGGCGGCCAAGAAGTCGGTGAAGAGCAAAAAGGAGCAGCAGCAGCTGGAGAAGAAGGAGCGACCGGCTGGCAAGAGGCCTCCGCACGCGGACGAGGACACCAGCTACGATTACGCCTACTACGATACGGACTGAGCCGTAATCCTGCCCAGGACTCGCACTAACTACTTGCATTAAACCACAGCCCCCATCCAGAAATAGGTGCCACAGTATTTTAAAGATCCCTCCAACCATGCTCATCAGATTTCCACACATAACCCACACATATCTTACTTACGAACACCCGCTTGACACCCGTTAACACTCGCGTACATTCATTCAATCAATCAGTTTCAGATGCGTTCTAATGAATTTCCATGCGTGTATCTAGTTATTTAAATAAAGCGAATATATGTTTAGTCGTTAGACAATTGTTGAACCGAAGCGAATTGGCAGAGGAAAACCGTATCGAGGACCGGCTGAGGAACTTTTCCCAGAGTTTCCATTGAAGTATTGAAGTGCTTGTTGTCGTCTGATATTCAATGAATTCACCACGAAATTGTATTAGTCTTAAGTTTTCTTGTAAATAAAATGAAATGTAATTCGTAAAACGATTGATTTATCTCTTTGTTTTAAAATACTGATTAAAATTAATTGGGATAAAATTAAGTTAATAATTTGAGAGAGTTTTTTATTAAATTAAAATAAAATCTAGAAAAAACTTAGGGTAATTCCTTAGTCCTTGAACTTTTGGCGAACACAACGCGGCATGGGAAACAGGTAGACCAACATGTTGAAGGCGGCTAAACCCACGGCAAAGGCACAAGAGGCGGCCACATCGATGGTTTCCTAGGCAGAGAATTCCATTATATTTGTATACAATTTCATTTATTTCATTATACTTACATCGGGATCTGGTAGTCCCAGCCGCTCGTGCATAAAGTCAGCTGGCTTGGGACAAATCACGGAGGCGGTGGGAGTGCAGTTCAGTTTCCGCGACTGGAATGCGATGCTGTGCAGCAGGGAGGATGCGTAGCGAGTGTGGGTGCCCTTCGTGTTGTCCTGCAGCCAGGGTTGGAGTCCTTTGAAGGAGCTAAAAGGTAAAAAGATGTTTGTTAGTGTTAAAATATATGGGTATCCTTTAAAAAATATTAAAGAAGCTTTGCTTTAGAATATATGTGTTTAAAGTAATTAATATTTTTTAAAGTATCATAGCATCATTTTAAAGAATTTAAACAATCTTAAGCCTTTCCTAATTTAGACAATTTATGGCTTTAGACACATAATTCTAATAGGTTTTCAAGCCTAGTTTAAATAAAAAACTTATATAAATAAGACCTCCCAACTCACCGCACAGTTCCACTGGCCAATGCAATACTGATGACCAACACATAGGTCACTGCAATGGCTGCATTGAAAGGAACCTTCACCACCAACAGAAAGGCGATCGTGAGTTGCTCGGCAAGGACAAAACTGGACCAAAGGGCCACAAACAAATACGCGAAGACAATGCCATTATTGTACTTAACATCCAACAGGAGACTGTAATAAATGAAATATTATTTCAAAATTCATTACCTATTATATGAATAACTTACGGATAGATAACACAACTAGCGATCACAGCGGAAATTGCGGAGAATGGTATGGAAACGGAATTGTAGGCAATCAGCAGAGTAGTTCCCGAATAGAGACCCTCTGGAGTGTCCTGCGAGAACTTTTTGCGCCAAATGGGAACTACAAAAATAATTAGGATTTTTAAAAGTAAACCTTGACAATGTAGCCACTACTTACATAAGGATATCGTGGTAAGGATTCCGCAGGCGTAAGACAACCCCAAAATATTAAGGATCATGCCGTTTTTGGTGAAGAAACCGTGGGCATCATCCTGGAGTGTAAGCATTAGGATTTGCTATTTTAACTATAATTTGGTATTATAATAATCTGACTTACCCCCACATCTGTGTAGAACGCCCACATCATGCTCATGGCCAAAGGAAGTAGCAGCATGCGCAGGAATAGTGTCTTCATGCCCACCAGGCCGCAGGAGAAAGTGGATGCCAGTAGCTTTCTAAAAAAGTATGTTAAATATATATTATGGAAACTAAAGTATTTTCCAGCTGCACTTACAAATACAACATAACCCAAACTTTGAGTTCTCCTGGCTTTCCATAGGCCAGTGGCACCTTGCCGGAACCCATATTGTTCAGGGGCGCATCTGAGATGGGCGTTTCTCGCGAGAATCGCTCCACCAACGCCTCGATCTGCTGGCTGGACTCCAGGAATCGATCGCGACTGCGACGATCCACGGTGGACAGGCAGAGATAGTACATCAGGGGATTCTCCAGCTGGGGACAGGGGAACCCAATGCCATGGAAGTACTCCAGCATGGCACGAGTGCCGCCGGAATAGACCACCCCTCCCAGGCAGAGGAAGAGGGCTCGATCCAGGAAGGGAAAGACATCGGAACGAGGCTTCTCCAGCGAAAGTAGAATACCACAGCCCGTCTTCTTGGCCGTGTTGGAAAGAATGGATATCAGCAGATAGGCACTCAGGGGATCCAGGCCATGGGTGGGCTCATCCAGCAACAGCATAACTAAAAGGAATCTTAAGTTATTAAAAGCTACCTCATGATATATGGCAATCTTACCGGGATCTCTGACCAACTGGATGCCGATGGCCAGACGTCGTGCCTCACTGATGTTCAGGTATTCCACTCGCTTGTGGGCCACTTGTGAAAGTGCCAAATCCGCCAGCACTTGTCGCACCTTGGAGCTCTTCAGATAACCACTCAACTGCAAAGGGATTACGTATTATAGCACAACGAATAAAAGCTATACACCTATCTATATTGATATACTGATAAAAAATTATTCAATTTCTATTAAATTAATTTAAGGTATTTTTTAAGGATTTTAAAGGTTGCTTTTATATTGAACCTTTTATTAATAATATTTTCTATGTTAAATTCAACTTTTTAAAAAATATAAAATAATTAATTTTTCTTCTATTAAATATCACGTTCTTGTATGTGTACCATTTTTTCAGTGTACACATTTCCACCTTTCAATTAAGAATAATATGAGTAGCGCCTTATACGATTTTAAGAGGCTCCATATTTGTTTCTAATAATCTTTTGAAAAAATCAAAACGTAATTGAATCTCAACAGGCAAAAAAAGGTTTGGCAGTGAAATTGTAAGCTTTTGAAAGAGAGGAATTTCTACTTGTAACAAGTAGTAAAAACAATTTTTGGGGGATTCTGCACTTAAATACCTTTCTTTGATTCTACGATTCGTTTAAGTTATACTCACGATTGTGGGCGTATAGTGAAGTGTCTGGGCCACTGTAAGACCGGGTACAAAGGTGCAGGACTGGGTGACATAGCCGCATCGCTGTTGGAACAGTGCCTTCGATAGAGGGGATCCATTGAGCAGCACCTGACCACGAGTGGCTCCATCGGCGCGTCTTGAGATGACATCTAAAAGCGCCCTCTTACCACTGCCTAAAAATACCCAATAGAGTTATTTTTTCATGTTTTACATATAATATTATATTTTGTAATACCCTTTGATCCCAGAATAGCCATAACCTCGCCGCTGTGCACGGTGAGATTGACGCCTTTGAGCACCAGGGCCGAGTTGCCGGCTCCATTGAAACAGCCACCACCATCCACCTGTTGTCAGAATCAAAAGAAAACAAAGAAGGTTTTGTAAGAGGGGGTTTTTCACGAGTCCGAAGAGAACCCACCTCGGTGGTGTGGAAAATGTTGTGGGCTTCCAGTACGTAGTCGCTGCCGATCATTTTCATAGCCACCACTGAGAGCGCTGCTTTTGTTTGTTTATTCTTCTTGTGCTCTTTTGGCCTTACACTCTGTTCGTGGCTCAAGAGTGGCTTTGGTAAGAGCTGATTTCCAGTGAGAAAAGAGAGGGAGAGAAAACAGAGAGTGGTTTATGTACAGATAACATTTTAACACAGAGAGATAGAATAAAAGACAAGTTTTCTTATATTATAACGAAATTAAGGATTGTGAAGCTATGAAGTAATTATTTTAAAATAGCAGACTAATTTTCTCTATATTTTTTTGAAAACTTATATATTTTAAAAATATTTTTAAGCGAGAGTAAATGTGTAAATGTTTTGAAGATATTTTCTAGAGAGAGGGAGAGAAAAAGAGACAAACTATAGAGAGTGTTTTAAATAGGAAGGAAATATCAACACTTTAAAACAGGGAAGACACTTGTTAATAAAAAATGTTCTAGTTTTAAAAGTCTGAAATACATTTTTGAAACCTAAGATCCCATTTCTGTATTATTTTTTAAAAACTTTAATATTATCCAGATATTTTTAAGCGATAAGTGCACACTTCTAACCTCCGCGAACACGTCCAAACCAACTGAGCGCGCTGTTCCAACTGAACTGAAATTGTTGCTTGGCCGGAAAGGTATTCCAATTGGCAGCGGAAGAGGCACAGATCGCTCCGACTGGAAATCGGCGCTCTCTGCTGGCAAACACTTCCAGCCAAAGCAAGCGGGCTAAGATGGCGGCCGAGGCCAAGTTCAGATCAGTTCGCTGCGAGCCGAGCTCCGAGAGAGTTGCCTCCACCGATCCGCGGTTCGCGTCGATCGCTTTTTTTTCTGGCGGCGCCTCAACTAATAATTCCCAGCAGAAAACAACAAAATAGAAAACATTCAACGCTTATGGAAATCTAATTGAAATGTTTACGGCTTAGCGGTGTAAAAATATACCTGTGCAAAGGCGTATATATTTGAATGGCCAGCGGGAAGTGCATACAAATGTGGTTATTTGTTGACTTGCGGAATATCCAATAGATACCAAAAAAAAATACAAGAGAAATACAAGTGGCAAAAATACAAGTGGCGTGTGTGCGAGTGCAGTGCGAGTGTGTGTCTATATGGTCTATATGAAGTATGCAGACATCGGTGTAGCCAGCAGATCGACATTGTAATGTAAGTGCTGTTTCCAAGTCATGAATGAGTGTCGCCGAGCCGCTAATTAGAGTCCAACTGGCCAACTGGTATTTACTGTTAATTGTATTTGAGGCAACGGCAGGCAGCACTTGCCACCGCGCGAAGCAAATGAAACCGACGAGTATCCACCACGCTCCACGTTCTTTCCCTATAGGTATACCCCCCATAGCCCATACCCATACCTATGCCCATATACCTTCTGCTTCTTTTCGTACTCCTCTGTTCTGCTCGCGCGGTCGTCACCATCGCAGGTCAAAGATCCCGCGAGCGGGTTTTGTCTAGCAAATGTATCTTAGCCTCCACCATTTCCAGCACTTCTTGGCCGCTCGCTCTTGGCTCAGCGCCCTGCTTTCAGCTCCCTGCTCCCTGCAGAACCGAACGAGCCAAGCCAGAGCCAAAGCCAAAAACCAGAACCCAAGTGCCAGCCAAAGCCGGAGTCGCACAAGCAGCCAAGTGCCTTTAGCTCGGCTTGTCTTGTCTTTTATTTTCTCTGCAGCTCACTGCTTCGCTGCACAGGGAAAAACGAGCAGATCAAATAAATAATTAGCTATGTTTGATATGAAAATCGATATTTTTATTATTATTTCCTGGTATTACTTTCCTGAAAAAAATTATTTAAAAAAGCATGCAAAAAAAAGTTGCCTATCTTTGAAAGTAAAAAAGTGGCAAAAGATTGGATATAAATTTCCTAAAATTTTTACATATTTACCTTTTATATTATAATGTTGTTTTTATCTCAAACATGATTTCTAAAATCATAGAGTTGATCTTATTAATTTTTCTGACTGTATGCGAGTGTGTATCTCACAGATACGAGTTTCAGTTTGTTTGTTTGTTTGGCCGGCTGTCTTTGCCTTTTGCCATTGCAGAGCTGGGTTCTTGGCTCTCCGGGAATCGTTTGCTGTTTGCTCTACCCGCAGATGCCAGCATCGTCTTGGTCTGGTCATTTCCTCGTAAAAACAGCCTCAAGCCTCTGATAGAGCTCTATCGTTATTTGTTTTTATGTTTATAGTTTAAGTACGTAAATATATTTTTATGTGCCCTTAGATCTGTTTGCATAATTTATGGGCTCTTATTTTTGCACGTATGCAAGAGTTCTAGCGTAATAATGCTTTAAAAACCTTACAACTTTATTTTATTTTAATTAAAGATAGCTTTTTACTACTTTTATACTCAAACTTATAGATAAAAAATAAAATGTATTAAGAAACCATCTTAAAAAAATCCTAATGAACAGATCCGACTTCTCAGTCTTTTTTCGAGTGCTGAGATATATTTTTTCCCGAGTGTACTTCTCTTCCTATATATCGGCTCATAAAGAATAACCACGCGGCTAAGCAACTTTCACATTCATTTTGCAATTTCGATGCAGCTGCCAATCTGCGCTTACAATCACTTTCAAAATTTCGTGCCGCGAAACTTGATTTCTCATCGAAAATGAGCCGCGGGCTAATGGCGATTTGGCCATCTTGAGGGCTTTAGCACCATTCTCAGGGCCCCTCAACTGCAGATCTTTGTCAACCTAATGCCTTTGGCCCTGCGCAATGCAAATTCCCAGCCTCCGTTTTGGCGACCATTTCGAAAGAGATATTCTCGCACCTAATTAGCCCTGTCATGTTGGCCATGCTGACCGTTAGAATGCTGTTAAAGCCATGGCCGCGCTCATTGAAAAAGTTCCAAAATGATTTCTGGTTCTTGGCGCTGACTTGCTGGATTGTTTTTCTTGATTTTCCCATTGTTGCTTTTAGCTGCCGCGCTGCGGCGTAAATTAGTTAACAGTATTATTATGGCTGCTAACGGGGCTCGATGATTTGTGGCTGCTGTTTGGGCCCTCTCCAAAACAAAAAAAAAAACAAAAAAAAAACTTCACTAAACAACGCCGAAACATAGAAAAAAATATCGTTTAGAAGCGGACCGACAGGCAGTGACAAGATCTCCGAGCGGTCGTAATTCAATTTCGACAATTTCAATTCCAGTCCAAAAGAAAACAAATACCGAAAAAAAACAGAAACAAATCAAAAGACTTAAGACAGCAACGCGGAGTCTGGACAACAACAACGAAAAACACAGAGGAAGGCGCGGCAAAAAGCCAGCTTAAGTTGAATTGATTGTCAGTTATGGCTTTGTGGTGAGTTCGGATCTGGAGTGGGGTGCTTTGGTATCTGGTTTGAGGTATCTTTGGTCTTTGTCTTGGGTCTAGGCGGGTTTTTGGATTGGTTCTCCCTAGGTGTGGCTGCATCTTGCTGGCCAAAACTTGTTCTCTCGGTCCCTCGAACCCGGTGCTCAATGTATATATATCTACCCATATACCTACTCATGCGCTTTCAATTGAACTTAGTCGCTGGTTATTCCGAGACGCATGAATCATTGCATTTAATGATCTCCGCCGACTGGATGAAGTCAGCGGCTGGCCAATGAGCCTGAAGAGACTGAGACCCTTGGCCGCTGGCAAAGTGAAAACTCAACGGGCAGGAAATGCAAATTCGAAATTCCCCAGATGCAAGGGGGCCATCTCTCCCACTGCGTGGGGCCATTAAAAGCTGCGACCATGAAAATTGTGGGCATTGATAGATACGCTACGGGGCCACAGCGAGTTAATTTACTTTTTATTGTAATTAAATTAACACAGCATAGCCGAAGAAGAAGCCGCCGCAGCAGCAGAAGCAGAACAGCTGCATAATTAGGCGAAGAAAGTACATTTCTGCCGCCGCTGCTACACACACTTCGTGACTTTTATGGCCGTAAAAAGAGAACTTCACTTCATTTCACTCCAAGTTCACAGACACGGTTCAGACATGCCGCTGACATAGAATCATCAGAATAGTTGGAGTTGGAGTCGGCGATGATCTGACATGGATTCAGCCAACGTGAGCCGAATAAATCGCTCTTAAAATCCATGTCACACACTTGGCCTCGTCATTTTTCACGTGGAAAAAATTAACTTTTCCTCTAAAAAAATATTGATTACACCAACAAAAAGAAATGCCTAGTTTAACTCTTAAAACTCGTTGTATAAAATATATACTAGGTCCAGTAAAAGAGAGATGTATAGAAAGAATATAATATCTTAGCTCTATAGTATTTATTTCATAATAAATATTATGAAGTTTATATTTTGTAAATTCCATACCAAAAGTTAAATTGGACAGTTCTGACAGTATTTGAGTAATACTCATCTTAATAAGACTTTTTGAAACTCAATTAAATCAAATTTTTATTTACAAATAGTTTAGTTTCAATTATAATTTTTTTCTGTGTATCTTAAAGTTACTAACGAAATTTTTACTTTGTAAATGACCTAAAAAATGGTCTTTAAAAATATCCAAATATCCTATTTAAGTAGTCATATTAGACTAATGTCTTAATAGAGAAATATAAAATATATTAAATTAAAATCAAGTTAAGGCGTATAAATCGTTTGTTATACTTTAGATTTCGCACTTACTGTTGGCTGAATATCATTTTTTTGAGTGTGCAATTGGCGCCTAAGACCAGGTCTTTGGGTCTCTGGGTGTGTTCGGGAATTTGGCCAAATACGCCTGTCTGTCGCATTTTTATGCATGCAATGGCAACGCAGGGAAAAATTGCCATTTTTCTGTTTTCGTTTGGCTTGCCATGGAATTTATGTCAATTAGCCCGGTGGCACACGTGTCTTTCTGCGCAGGAGGCGAATGGGGAGCGGCGGGATTGGCTTTAGCATGCAAATTTTACCCACAATTGTTGGCCACTTTCACAAGTCGTCTGTTGCAATACAGGAAAGTGTTTTGTTTCGTTTCGTTTCGTATCCACTCGTTTGGGTTATGGGGGGGATTTGTTTTGGTTTTCTGCTCACCGTTAATTGCCTGTAAAGATGCCCGAAACTGAGGCAAAGTTTCGTATTCCGTTTGGGCAATTAATAAAACTGACCTTGCCTGAGTTTTCTAACCACAAAGCGAAAACTGAACGCCGAAGCGCTGGAAACCGAAAGCCGATCCGCTGAAAAGCGCTGAAAATGAGACCACCACGGTGGCGTTTGGTTTTAGCGGTGGCTTTGCAGCCATGACGAATATTCGTTGACGGCATGACATTAGCTCGACTTTTTGGGGTCACAGTCAGAGCGACGTCAGCGGAATTCTTGTGCTCGCATTTCTGCCAGCTCGTCGGTTAACTCATTTCTGGTTATGCCCCTGCCCCCGTCGCGGAAACTCGGATATTGCCCAATTCGATGGCGATTTGTGGGCCAGATTCATTAGCTTGGCTTACAAATCGGGTCAGCTTGTGCGGCTTTTGGATTCCCATTAGTCAGTGTTTAATTAATCATTCTCCTCGTCTAGTTCTCGCGGCTTTTGCTGACAGTTTATATGCTTTGTAGAATCAATCAATGGCTAACGTAAATAACTTGAAACTGATGCATCGAAATTTGTCATTCCTTAAATATTTATTGACCAAAAAGGTCATTTTAGTTACTCAGAAAAGTACTTAAAATTCACTAAAATCCTAAGCATCAAGAGCAAGACAATTAAACCTTAGAAAATTAGAAAAAGATCTTTAAAATACTCTTGTAATATATTTGAAAGATTTGAAATTATTTTAAAATGTATGTAATAATTTAATGAAATTGTTCATATTGGAACCAAATAACAAATACTTTTCTATACTTTCTTTTAAGGTTGTAAAAAAAAAAAAAAATTTTTTTATAAATAATTTGTTTAACCATTTTTCTCGCCGTGCATAATTTTATTAACAAATACTTGTCTATACTTTCTTTTTAAGTTGTAAAATAAGAAAATATTATTTTTTTTATAAATAATTTGTTTAACCTTTTTTCTCGCCGTGCACCCATTCACCTGCTGGGCTTGGACCCATCGCTGCTCGTGTTTCGTCGACGTTTACCCACTCATAATCAATTTACGCAGCCGAAAAACTTTCACAACTCGTAATGCTCTTTCAGCTTGAAGATTTCCTCGCTGCGTGCTTGTCGTTTTGACTGACTGTCGCTCATCCGCCATGGAGGCCGGCAAAAAGCGTGAGCATCTATCGCACAACGTGGCCAGCAATTTGCATACTGGCTTACTGCCCATGCGATACGATTCGGCACAAAAAAACGTGCTAAAAATCAAACAAAAAAAAACTCAACAAAAATCTCTGGAACCCGAGTGTTCAATTAACACACACACAAGAAGTCTCAGCGAATGCGAATGCCTTTCCTCTCGAGGCATAATAATCACAAAAAATTTCATCTTTTCAAACCGGACGACGACGACGACGAGCAGGTTCAACAAACCGCTTTGTCGCCGGAATGAAGCGAGGAATGTTGGCCACGGGCTGGCGATCATTTAATTTGTTTGTTATTAATTTGCATCTGGCAATGGCATTAGTCAGCCGAGATCGGCTATCATTTGCCGCCCCTTCTGCCGGCCACGCCCCCTCTGCGGGTCCTGAGAAGGGTATTTCGACTTTGACGATCGGCATGTGTCTAAATTTACCAGCTTACGTGATCCCATTCAGGTTTCTGGCTTAACACATTAGTGACTTTCTGTTTTGCGGTTTCTTTAAGAATTTTGTAGATTTTTAATGACTCACGAACGCATTAAATTCTTATTTAAGAGAAATCATCTCAAATAATCAGGATTTCTCATCTTTATTTCGGTGGGTTTTTATCTCGACACATTCAATTGTCATGTAAATCTTGGTCATAAAGAGGTTTAATTTATAAGAAACTTCCAAATTTTGTAAATTAAATAAATTTCCCTAATTAACAGCAATTAACTGTATGTTTGATGGTAGATTTTATAATTTTTCCAATCAATTAAATATTTAAAAAGTAAAATTGTGCTTCCAACTTTCTAAAAAATCTGAATTTCAAGAATTGAAAGTGAATTCTTCTTTTGGCCTTAAATTGTATGCATTTAAGCTTTTGTCTTCTCGCGTCAACATGATTTTTCCCAGTTAAATAAAATGTTTACGACTCTGAGTGCATTCAAGCTTCGTTGTGTATGCAGTTTCCCTTGTTTTATTAATCGCAAATTACAAAACTGCAACTGTGACCCACTTTTGAGGCAGTCGCAAAATATTTTGTAGGCATTTATCATACGCCCCGTGTGCCGGGGGAGCAGCAGCAGCTACAAATTATGCCACAAGAGTTTCACTTTCTCAGCGAGATCTTCCCAGTCCGTCAGTTAGACACTCAGTCATTCAGCCAGTTTGTCAGTCTGTCAGCGGCAATCAGGGGCCAGCTTTTGATATGGGAGGTAGGCTGACCCACCTGTTGTCTGCATGTCCAGGTAACCAGTTTTGGGCAGTGAAATGAAGAGCCCAGCAACCCAGTTTAATTGGCTTTTGCGTGGGAATGAAGGTGGTTGGGACAAGCTGGCTGAACCGCAGGTCAGGCCTCGTTTGCAGCCCAATCACATCAGCAACAATCTTTCAAGCCGCAAAGCCAGTAAAATCCGCCAAAGAGAGAGCAACAAATTGTTATGGCCGGGACCACTTGAAAGCCACTTGGGCGCGCTCCATTAAATCATAAAATGTGCGCACAAGCCGGCGATCAGTGACCGAAAAACCGGAGTTAAAGTCCCAGTCCCAATACCACTTGTCGTGGCCACAGCTCGTGTCTAACTGCAGTTTTGCATCAATGGTCATGTGAGTTGCAACTGCAACTGCAACTCCTCCGGCAAACGGTTCTCGACTTGTCAACTGACGCATGGCTTCTTGGCCAACGGGAATGCAGAATGACAGCAACGGGACTGCACATATGCAACATCTTGGCCAAGTCAACCGACGGCAGCTGCCTGCCAATTGGCCTAATCGGCCAATAGCCTGCTAAGCTATTGCCAATAACCGTTCGGTAAGCAATTACTTAGCGCATTGTGTGATTTATTCACACCAGCAGCAGCCGGCCTCGTTGACAGGCAAATATCCGCTAACTTCGGTCTTGGTTTCTGCCGCTGACCGATCATGCAACGATCGGGTGACCCACTTGGCCATTATTAGCTGTGTATATAAGCCATAAGCTAATCGAGACTGTGATATAATTCTGCAGCCAGTCTGCAGCTGTAACTGCAGCGGAACTTGGCCAGGCTTTTTGGCACAGCTGCATCCAGTTTTTCGTGTTGCCAGCTCAGATATTCGGGGCCCGCAATCAGATAAAGGCAGCCAAGGCTTGGCTAATGGACAGATAACTGTGGAATGCCACCCAAAAGCCAAGGAATAACAATAAACTAGTGATACTTTCAGTTATGGGAACTAAACAATCATATTTGCCTTTAAGCTATAGATAAGTATCTAAGAAAAAAAGTAGAACAATTACTATACATCATTAACACTAATATCATTCATTTTAAAATATTTTAGTTATGTTCCCATGAAGATCATACCTCACATTAACTGAACTTATTATAACTTTTGACCATGTCAACAATGAATTTTCTTAATTCCAAAACGTGCTGAGACAGAAGTTTACCTTATTGTTTTTGATAATGAGCTGGTAAACATCTTAGTAAGCAATCTCAAGTAATCATCACATACTCAAGTATATTGTACTTTCAAAAGTCTTGCGCCATTTAAGCAAACAATTGAATCAATCAGTGGTATTTCTTGTATTTATTCAATTTCCAAGCCATTTGAAACAATAATAAGTCTGTTTTTTGATAGTTTAAAATGCAAGTGCGAGGCTTCGGCTAAAAACTAAAAGTCACTTTAATCATTTTTTCACTTTCCTTCGGCTGACAGCTGTCGGTTTTTAACAACCATTCGCAATGTTTTTGCTTCACGCACTTGTACGAACAATGGACAGAGATATAGATACGCGCACGGTGAGATACTTAGATATCGGCTGCGACGTCCACCGAGCATCGTGATCACATAAATCAATGCCGCTGTCGTGGTCGCAGCCGTATCATTGCCCCCAATACCATTCATTCATTACAGGCAGCCCAACAAAGCGACGCTTTAGATGCCGCACATCTCTTTCTTTCTTTGCGGCCCATTTAGGCTGCCCAGTTTTCCAGTGTGGATACACTCGGAAATATTACTGGGTTCCAAAGAAAAGATAAACAAGAGTGTCTCGACTATCTGATACCCTTTACTAAACTACAGTAAGTGCGAGGAATATGGAAATATATAAGCTGCAAAGCGTCAAGGCAGCAAAGCGACACCTATCGGCCAAAATGTTTATAGCTAACTTTTCATTTAATGATCCGATTTTAACCATTTTTTAAATTTCACAAAATTGGTAATAATATTAAGAAGAGGCAACAGTTTGACCTACAAATTTTAAGGAATACTTTCCACCGCAACTATAAAAAAATAAAAGTAAGACATCCATTTCATATAGGTTGTAAACTCCTGGTTGAATTATTTTTAGTGCATATGTTAAGTACCAGTGTCTGCAACTGCAACTGTGTGTGGGTTTCCCTGCATGGGTGATGGGAGGTCTGAACTATATCAGGCTCTCGCGGGTATTAAAGCCACCTTCCCTGACTTCCACTTTCACTCGGTGCCAAGTGCTGGCTAAAAAGGCCCCGGCAAAAAAAACGGTTACAGCTAAGAAAAAGAGCTACAGCTACAAAGAGGCAAATAATTGTTGGGTGAAAGAAATGATAATAATAAACAAAAACGCTGGCAGACAAACAAAATCGAGTAAAATGCGTTGAACTGCGAGGAAAATCCGTTTATGCGATTATGGCACAAGTGATTTTAATTAAAGCGAATTTAACACGCAATTAAAAGTGTTAATACACCGGCCGAGTTCCGTGGCCAACAATGTTTGGTATCGTAGTATAGTAATCTGGCAGGCGAAAGCATTTGCGATGGAATGCCGTAATCCGGGCGCCAAGCTTTCATCTTCTGGGCACCGCCCCCCCCCCAAACTCCAAGCCCAGCTTCACTTTCGGCGACTGCCTGGTGGAGCATGCAAATGCGAATCTTATGGAGCTGGAGATGAAGTACCTCAAATACCACTCACTTTCGCCGCACTCGTAGAACACTCGACTATGGCTACGTAATCTCTGCGGCTGGCAAAACGGAAATCCGCACGGCTCGCTGCACTGCATCCATTTGGAGTCCACCAAATGCGGCGACAGCGTTGCATTAGTTTGTTTGCCTTTCGTTCGTTGGTTGCATAATGCAAACAGCAGTTCATTTGCATGGATTTTTTTTGGGTTTGCATTGGCAATTAAAAACCCAGGGGCCGTGTCCAAATGAGCTGCGCTTTGTTCTGTGCCTGCCATGGATCTCCTCAAGATTCATAGCTGGAAATCTGAAAGACAACACCCGATTAGGTATCATTGTCTTGGAGTTTTGGGGTTCTGTGCACTTGCTCGGATTAAGACTCCCAAAAGAGATATTAAGTTTGCACAATGACAAAGGAACACCATAATAATAATACAAACCCAAGATAATGATACAAACTACAAACTTTTCTTTTGTCTAAAGTTAAATTGACTAGCAATAATATAATATAAATATAATATAATGGTCACCATATAAAATACAAATTAAGTGGTTAACCAACTTTGATTAGAATTTAATCTTCGTAAAGTGAATCTTAAATGGAAACTTGTATTGCTTTTGCATTAAAAATAAGGAGGTTTTATCGAAATCTGTAACTTTTAACTAAATCCAAAATTTTTTAACACTTGAAATTGGAACTTTTTCTAATGTCTTAAAAATTTTATAATATATATGTATTTTTTAAAAAAATGTTGGAGGTTTATTTTTTATGTTGCTTTAAAATGAAAATGATTTTGATTACCTGATTCTGATTCCGTCTCTATTAGGGTGTCTCAAGTTCGCCTCGTATCAAATCCGACACAATTTCCGCTTTTGTCACGACAATGGTTGTGTGAATGTGACTCCAATTCCGAATCCGAATGCGACTTCGACTTCAACAGACACTGCGTGTGGATGTGTTGCTATGTGGCTATGTGTGGGCATTGTCATTAGGCTAATTCCCGCCAATTATGAGTAATAATAGCGCAGCCATTCTCGCCGCATTCTTGACCCAGTTTAGCTCGGAATTAGCTTAATATTTTGGCCCGAACTCTCTAACCCGAACTCTCTGATCGTGTTTCCCGCAGATCATGGAGCTGAGCAACTTTTCGAGCGGCAAGAAGATGTCACGCGAGGAGCGCCGCTACTCGGTGCCCCACGGCCCCAATACTCCGCTGCCACCGGCGGCCTCCGAGGATCTGCATGCTTGGTCCATCTACAGGTGAGTGGTTAAATGGGGGAACCCCGATAACCAGCTATCCAGCCATCCAGACATGGGTGCGGTCACTGGGGAGCGGGAGCGGACAGCCGCACCTGTCGATCGGAGTTTTGACGGTTGATTTAACCGCAGCCAACGGAAGTTCAACTGCCATAAATGGCTAATTGAAGAGCCATGGCCAAGCCCACTCCCTCCCATCATGTCCAGCTGACCGCAACTGCAGCCGCCATTTACCCGTTGCAACTCTCTATAACGCTTTCCATCTTGTTCAATAGGCAAAACCTGAACTCTGACTTCACCGATTCGGCGCTGGGCTCGTCGGACAAATCACCGCTGCCATATGGAAACTTCCAGCTACGCGATACCACAGTTCAATCAATCTTAAACCATCCGCGCTACGGACCCAAGTGAGTAATCCCAGACATTATTTGAATAAACCATTATTAAGCATAATCAAGCGTTAAAATGTCATAATGGTGAGATCAGCACTCGAGAATTTTAGTACACCCAGCACATATATAGGTATATAATAGATTTTAAGTCTGGATTGGAAAAGATTAGACAAAGAAAAAGAATGATCAAAAAAGAAGATAGTGAACAGAAATATGAACAATTCTTTAACACTGTTTTTACTTTTCAACGAATACTAAAATATATTTTACTTCACAACCTTATCTACTAGGAACGGGTGTAGAAATATTTATAGATTTTTTCTAAAAATTTAAACTTAATTATAATCGTAAATTATAGTCTTTAAATAAATAGATAAATTAAAAAAAGATAATTTATAATAATTAGATAGGTACGTAAAAGATCGTATAGCTCAACTTAATATTATTATATTATAAAAAAAAAAGAATGAATGAGAAAAAGAATGATTTAAAAAAAAGATAGTGAACAGAAATATAAGCAATTTTTTAACACCGTTCTTACTTTTCAATGAATTTAAAAATATATTTTACTTCACAACCTTAACTACTAAGAACAGATGTACAAATATTTATAGATTTTTCCTAAAAATGTTAACTAAATTATAATCCTAAATTATAGTTTTTAAATGAATAGATAAATTAAAAAAGATAATTTATAATAATTAGATACGTAAAAATATTATTATATTATAATTTTCAGTGTGTTAACCTTATATATTTCATTCTATAAACCTATTTTAGATCTCCCTTGGGCTCAAACATGTACACATACTTGAAGTTCGGTCTGCCGCGTGTCTTTCCACCGAATGCCGGATCGCAGCGCTCACATCGTCCTGGTCCGGGTCCGGGATCGGGACCGGGTCACGGAGCCTCCAGTGCCCTAGGAGGAGTGCGTGGCCGGGTGAACCGCGCCTTCCGCGACAGCTCGGGAGCACCGGCGGGAGCCGGCAGCAGTGGCTACGACAGCAGCGACAACGAGACGACCCGCAGCCGGGTGCCGCCCAACCTGCGGAAGTATCGCAGCGAGTCCGACTTCCGTGCCATCGGCGGCATGCCGCACTCGCGTCCCGAGTCGCGTGCGCAGATCGGAGGAGGAGGCGGTGTGCCCGCTGCTGCACTGCGTCAGGCCAACAGCAGGGCTAGCATTGCAGTGGGTCAGCACCACCACCAGATGCAGCAGCACCAGTACATGGGCAATGGGAAGCACTACGGGCACAGGTCGCACAGCGAGGCGGATCTCCTGGGAGCCGGAATGAGCCAGGTGGATGGCGGTGGTGGTGGCCTGGGCTACGACTATAACGAGGCGCGGCTGTACGGCAGCTCCAGGCAGTACGGAAACGGAAATGGTCACAACCCGGGCAGCCGGAAGCAGTCGGGCATGGGCCTGATCTACCCGAACATCCAGGTGCACTGCCTCGATGTGAATCCCTGCCTGCGCGGCGTGTCCATGCAGGCCAAGGCCGGGGATCTGTTCGCCATCATGGCCACCTCGCAGCGCGAGGGAAGCGCCCTGTCCGAGTGCTTGGCGGGATTGAGTGAGCGTCTGGGCGGCGAGATCCTTATCAATGGCCAGCAGGTGAGTCGTCGCGGCCTGCGCGAGCTCTGTAGCTATGTGCCGGCCCTGGAGGTCTCCTCCCTGGATCCCCGGATGAGTGTCCAGTGCACCCTGAACTTCCACGCGGCGTTGCGAGGCCCCCTGGATCGCAGCGATCTGGAGGAGCGCATGGATGTGCTGATCGAGGATCTGGGCCTGAACACGGTGCGCGCCTCCAATGTGTCCACGCTGACGCACTCGGAGAAGCAGCGCCTGAGCGTGGCCTGCCAGCTGCTGGCGCAGTCCTCGCTGCTCATCCTGGACCAGGTGACCAGCAACATGGACATCTTCGACACCTTCTTCCTGGTGGAGTACCTGCGTCAGTGGTGCAGCGGTGGCCGCATCGTGATCATGACGCTTCAGCCGCCCACCTTCGAGATCCTGTCCATGTGCTCCGGCGTGCTGCTGCTCTCCGGCGGCAGGACCGTCTTCTCCGGCAGTCGAGCCGATCTGCCGCGTCACATGGGTCAGCTGGGATATCCGTGTCCGCCATTCAAGAACCCAGCGGATTATTATTGTGAGTAGTGGGAGGTTACCTGAAATTCAAGTAGTTTTTAATGCATATTCCCCTAGTGGACTTGGTCACCCTTGATGACCTTTCGGCGGCCGCCATGCTGGAGTCCTCGGCGCGCATTGAATCCCTGGCCAACGCCTGGGATCAGATCAACTCGGAGCCCCCACTGGCCGCCCCGCCCGCCTCACTGCCCAATTTCACGCTGAAGGCGGGCTTCTTTGGCCAGATTAGCGCTCTGATCAAGAGATTCGCCGGCTACAAGCAGCCGGGATCACTGCTCACCTGGATCAGCAAGCTCATCGCCGCCGCCGTGCTGTCCCTCTGCATCGGCTGCATCTTCTGGGATGTGCCCGCCTCCGATCCGCAGCTGAGCTACCACGATCGGCTGGGCTACCATCACTGCGTCATGGTGCTGGTCTACTGGCCACTGGTCATGCTGACCATCAGGGACACGCAGGAGGACCGGCGCCATGCGGAGCGGGACATCCGCCTGGGACTCTATACGCGCAGTCTCTACATCATTGTGCAGGTAAGGATATTTTAGAAATATAAAAGTTACAAAAGGTAGTTATTATATAACTAAATGGGGTAAAAAAAATTGGTACTTTTCCGCTGACGAAAAATGTCAATAAAACTCCTGTTTTTGTCTTTAAAAATTAATAGTAAAATGTCCAATTAATGCGGATTAAAATCTAAAAATTTTTAATTTTAAAATATTTTTTGAAACAAAATTTAGTGTAAATAGAACACAAGTTTGAAAAAAATATTTTTTAAAAGGCGGAGGTGATCAAATTATTAGTTTGTTAGCTGTTCGAAACAGTACGTATTTTCGATTTTTTTAAAATTTTTTTTGCCTAGTTACAGAGAAACAATACTACGAAAAATTTAAATTCTACAAATACCTTGATAATAAGTTTCCAGACTGATATCTAAAAAAATATTACTTTTTTTAAGACAAACTTAGAACATTTTTTTATGAACTATTATTACTACTAGAAATCATTTTTTTAATATCTTTAAAAATCCCTTGCTTAATTTTCTTTCAGAGTCTTCTGGGCCTATTTCCTAGCCTGTGTATATGGCTGGCTTACTTGCTGCCAGCCCACAGCATGGCGGGACTCTACACCTATTCCAACAGCAGCGATACGGGCATATACCTGTACATGGGTAAGTTAACTGGGGAATCATCACTGGTAAATGAACCATCCTGATAAGGGCTTTCCTTGATCCGCAGGCTACATGCTCCTCTACTTGACGCTCATCCAGACACTGGCCCTGTTCTGTGCCCACCTGCTGCCCTGCAAGGTATCGGCGAGCATTGTCAACGGGCTGATCAGCCTGGCAGTGGCGGCAGTGGGTGGCTACGTGGTGCATCCCCAGAACCTGGCCGACTTCTGGTCCTGGCTGCAGTTCGTCTCGCCGGAGCGATGGCTTCTCCCTGTCCTAGTGCAGGATGAGTACAGTGCCGAGACTTTGTCCAACTCCGCTGGACTGCAGTTGTGCCGCAACAAGCAGGTAAGTGTGCCTAGAAAGGATTCATATATTTAGTATACATTTAACTAATAAATTATGCAAAATTCCAGGTGCAGCACCAGGAGATCATTGTGCAGCAGCCCTGCCCGCCGCCCAACGGCACCCAAGTGCTAGTCGACTTTGAGCTACTGCCCCAGCAGCACGTGCTGGATCCCACGCCCAGCTACGACCAGACCACCTCGGTGGCCCTGGTCCTGGGCTCGGTGCTCGTCTTCTTCGTCACCTTCATCGTCTTTTTGTGCAATTGTCGCGGCGCCTGTCGGAGGCAGCGCAGCCGATAGGCCAACACCGCCACTTGGAGCTGGCCAGAATCTGGCATTCAGATGTACATTCCATAGAAACTAATTTTTAAATAAATAGTGTTTAGTCGAGGCAGCGTTCGTTTAACTAACTAAAGGCAAGTGGTTTTATTTATACTTGGAATGGACTTGGGGCAGTTTAAAGGGGTGTTCTTTAACAAGGATATTGTATATCTATAAAAGTTCTTAAAACACTAAAAACATTATCAAAAAGATGTGGTATAAAAATGCAATTATTGCAGATATAAGCTTTTGTTTCTAGTTTGAAATTGTCTTTTCACTTAGCTTCTTAGATTGAATTATTTGTAAAGTTCAATTTATGATAGACAAACGTATAATATTAGTTTATTATAAGAGATAATATTCGACTTGCGAAGTGTTGATAATAATTTGAATATTTTTGAAACCGAAAGTAAGGAAATCGTATACTCAAGACAGTCTTGACTTTAATGGTGGAACAATCGCAGATTGGTGTGGGCCATGATGATGCCATGCTCATCGCAGGCGGCAATGACACCAGCATCATTGGTGGATCCTGCAGGACTGGCTATATAAGAGACACCGCTCTGGAAATATTTAAATATCCAATTAATATTGTAACTTTAAAACGCCACTCAACTAATTACCAAACTGGCGCGATCGATGTTGTCACGGAAGGGAAAGAAGGCATCGGATCCCAGGGCCACTCCCCTGAGTTGCTTCAGCCACTCGACTTTCTGCTCGCTGGTCAGTTGGGCGGGCGCCTTATCGAACCTTTTAATAAAACAAGAGATTTAGAGACAAATAGTGTGGAATATATCCCTTCAACTTACATTCCCTCGAACTGCGATAGGGGCATGTCCTTGCCAACTGTTCCATTCACGTAGTTGTCGATCGCATTGGAGATCTCCGCCCGCTTGACGCCCGCCTTGAACTTCATGCCGGCCACGCTGGGATGCTGACGCAGCCACCAGTTGTCCGCCTTCTCACCCGCCAGACGGGTGCAGTGAATCCGCGACTGCTGCCCGGCACCGATGCCAACCACCTGGCCATCACGGGCATAGCACACCGAGTTGCTCTGGGTGTATTTCAGGGCAATGGTGGCCACGATCAGATCACGCACAGCCGCTTCAGGCAGGGGACCGCGCTTGCTCACCACATTGGCAAAGAGCGGAGCGCCAATAACGGCATCGTTGCGCTTCTGCTCCAGCGTCAGTCCGAAAATGGTCTTGCGCTCCACCGGGGAGGGTTCATAGTTGGGGTCCATCTAAAAAGTTAATCAATTCAATTTAATATCCAATGGGGGTATGTAACAAAACATTTTTGTTACCTGCAGAATGCAGTAACCGCCATTCTTCTTTTTTTTTAGGATCTCCAGAGCTTCTGGCTCGTAGCCTGCGGCAATGATGCCATCCGACACCTCGCGTGAGATGATCCTGGCGGTGACCACATCGCACACATCGGACAAGGCCACAAAGTCTCCGAAGGAGCTCATTCGGTCGGCTCCACGAGCACGGGCATAGGCTGTAGCCAGGGGCGTCAGCTGCTCGAACAGATCGTCCACCATGCAGAGCTTGGCCTGAGCCGCATTAAGGGGCACTCCCACAGCTGCTCCCGCAGGCGACACATGCTTGAAACTCGTGGCCGCCGGCAGCTGTAGGGCTTTCTTGAGTTCCCGCACCAATTGCCAGCCGTTGAGGGCATCGCACAGGTTGATGAATCCCGGAGAAGCATTCAGCACCGTGAGCGGCAACTTGGCGAGCTGTGTGTACAACTGGGCGGGCTTCTGGTGAGGATTCATGCCATAGCGCAGCGGCAACTGGGACACACCCGATCCATACTGCCGCCTGAAATAGTCCGATATGGCGTCATCGTAGCTGGCTGTGTGGGTGAATGCCTTCAGGGCCAGCGCCTGTCGCGTCTCTAGAGTGGTATCCCCTGAAGCCTTCAGTTCCGCCAGCACACGATCGTAGTCCACCGCCTCGCAGACAACAGTGACGCGCTGATGATTCTTGGCCGCCGCACGGAGCAGGGTAACACCACCGATATCAATGTTCTCCACAGCATCGGCCAGCGTGACATCTGGCTTGGCTATGGTGCTGGCGAAGGGGTACAGATTGCAGACCACCAGCTGGACGAGATCATAGCCCTGCTTGCGCATGTCAGCCAGATCGGAATCGCTGGTGCGAGACAAGATGCCAGCGTGCACGGCGGGATGAAGTGTCTTCACACGTCCGCCCAGCATCTCCGGGGCTCCCGTAATCTCAGACACATCCTTCACCTTGAGGCCTGCGCCTCGCAGGCTGGTAGCGGTGCCTCCACTGGCCACCAGGTCAAAGCCCAGGGCAACCAGACTCCTGCCCAGGTCGAGCAGACCCGTCTTGTCCGACACACTGAGGAGAGCTGAGGGAATGTTAAAGCCTTGTTAGATTTAAACCAAGGATTATGCTTTGCTGCAGACTCACCAATCTTGCTGGAGCTCATGGTTGTTGGGTGGATTTTTTGCTGAGTGCGTGTGAACCGCTGGGCAACTGAAATGCAAATGAAAGACGAGAACAGTCAGTGGGCAATTGCGAATGTGGGCTCGGTGATCGGTGCTCGATGCACAAACATGTTTACGCGTTTTCGCTTTTCTGGCTAGGCAACGACCTCCCACTTGCGGTCTATGGTCCCCATTAGCGAGGTGTAGGGTTATCAGATACTCCTCCAACCGCTTGCATCAGCAGCTTGTCGGTGGGATTGGGTTTTGCGATTGAAAACAACAACAAATGACTCAAATTTACGTAGGTTCATTTATTGCCAAGCCGTGTCTGGTTTTACAATTCCTTATCAGTATCATTGGCTTGGCTGGGTGGCAGCTGAGCCTCCTCCTTCTTCTCCTCCACCTCCTCCTCCCCCTTTTGCTTCTTCGCTTGAAGTGGATCCGTTGAGAGCTGTATTCCCTGCTCCCTTTCCCTCTTGCGCTGCCCCTCCTTCCGGCGCTTGTGCTTGTTGGACTTGAGATGCAATCCCCATTGGTACTCCCCGATGAAGTGCCGCTCGCAGGTGGCGCAAAAGTGGCTGGTCTCCTCATCCAAATCCGCTCCAGGATGCTCCCTCTTGGCCATTGGCTTTATCTCGCATATCTGCTCATTACGATAGCTCTCAATTATGGTCTCCGCTCGCTGATACACGGTCTCCGGCCAGGAAGCCACATCACTGGTGTCCAGTTCAAACAGATCTGGTACCTGACGGTCCTTGCTGGCCAGGAACCGATTGTTAATCCACTTCAGCTGCTTTTTGGAGTAGCGCCGGGTAACAAGCTTCAGTTCCTCGCAGCAACTGCGCAAGAGATCCAAGCCACCTGGAAGTGCCTCGTCCTGCAGCTCTTCTTGACTGGGCAGCTTGTAACTATGAGCCTGAAGGTATTCCTCTATTTTTTCGTCCTGCTGCTGGTCATATTTCAGCAGGTAGGGAACGAACTCCTTGTAACCGATGGTCTGCAGGACACCGGAGGTGTAGGCCTTTACGGTGGTAGACTGGTGGGCATTGTGAAACTGTCGCAGTTCACCAAGCAGTCCTTGAGCTAGCATTCCATCCACTCGGGAGTCTAAGCGGGCGTTTAGCACATCCTGCTGGCAGCGCAGCCACAGAAGGATGATATGGGGATAGCGGAGGGGTCCGCCTAGGCGGTTTCCACCTGGTTGTGCTCGCTGCTCCTCCAACTTCTGTGTTAAGGTCTGTCCCGTTCCTTGATAGACTTCGATGGCCCGGATGATCTTGCGCCGGTTGTTGGGATGGATACGATTGGCACTACCCGCGTCAATCTTGGCCAGGTGATTATGTAGGTCCTGGGTGGACATGGCATCCATATCCGAAGCCTGTAGGTGGTCTCCCAAGGCGTTCCCGTCACTCTGCTTGCCCTCCGAGTCCACTAGGACATCCCAAAGCAGGGATTCTATGTAGTAATTGGTGCCGCCAACCACAATTGGAGGAGTTGCCTGGGCGAGCAGGCGTTCCACGATCGGCAGCGCGGCGTTGCGGAAATGGGTGACGGTGAAGGGTTCCGCCGGCGTGGCTACGTCCAGCAGGTGGTGTCGTGCCCGGGACTGCTCCTCCTTGGTGGCTTTGGCGGTGGCAATGTCCAGGTGCGTGTAGACCTGCATGGAATCTGCGCTGATTATCTCGCCGCCGAAGCGTTCGGCCAATTCCAGGGAGAGCTTCGTCTTGCCCGTGCCCGTGGAGCCGAGAATCACAATCAGCGGCACCTTTCGAATCATCTCGACTTGATTGGAGCCAATTTAAATCAATCACGAAACAGAGTAAACAAACCACACACGTTTTCGAACACGTGTATTCCTCTGGGGACCAAACCACCTGTTGCCGCCAGCTATTTTAAACGGTTTTACAACTCTTAAGTTCTATTTTTTCAACTTTCTTATAGTTAATAAATTATTCTTAGTTAATTATCCTATTTTGTGCCCTAAACTTGGCTGTTTAAACTTACAAATCGCGAAATAAACGAATAAATTGAAGGTAAAAGTGTGACCACCCAAGATTCCGCTGTAAACTGAAAGAATCGCGTTGCCAACTACTCATTTGATAAGGGAAACAGTGTTGCCCTAAGAAATTCAGATTGGGCGCGAATTTTAAAAAACCTTTTGATAGAGTAACATAACATCCTCCAACTTCTGTGTTAAGGTCTGTCCCGTTCCTTGATAGACTTCGATGGCCCGGATGATCTTGCGCCGGTTGTTGGGATGGATACGATTGGCACTACCCGCGTCAATCTTGGCCAGGTGATTATGTAGGTCCTGGGTGGACATGGCATCCATATCCGAAGCCTGTAGGTGGTCTCCCAAGGCGTTCCCGTCACTCTGCTTGCCCTCCGAGTCCACTAGGACATCCCAAAGCAGGGATTCTATGTAGTAATTGGTGCCGCCAACCACAATTGGAGGAGTTGCCTGGGCGAGCAGGCGTTCCACGATCGGCAGCGCGGCGTTGCGGAAATGGGTGACGGTGAAGGGTTCCGCCGGCGTGGCTACGTCCAGCAGGTGGTGTCGTGCCCGGGACTGCTCCTCCTTGGTGGCTTTGGCGGTGGCAATGTCCAGGTGCGTGTAGACCTGCATGGAATCTGCGCTGATTATCTCGCCGCCGAAGCGTTCGGCCAATTCCAGGGAGAGCTTCGTCTTGCCCGTGCCCGTGGAGCCGAGAATCACAATCAGCGGCACCTTTCGAATCATCTCGACTTGATTGGAGCCAATTTAAATCAATCACGAAACAGAGTAAACAAACCACACACGTTTTCGAACACGTGTATTCCTCTGGGGACCAAACCACCTGTTGCCGCCAGCTATTTTAAACGGTTTTACAACTCTTAAGTTCTATTTTTTCAACTTTCTTATAGTTAATAAATTATTCTTAGTTAATTATCCTATTTTGTGCCCTAAACTTGGCTGTTTAAACTTACAAATCGCGAAATAAACGAATAAATTGAAGGTAAAAGTGTGACCACCCAAGATTCC
Source organism: Drosophila mimetica (assembly GCA_037075245.1). Classification (NCBI taxonomy): domain Eukaryota; kingdom Metazoa; phylum Arthropoda; class Insecta; order Diptera; family Drosophilidae; genus Drosophila; species Drosophila mimetica. The sequence continues at coordinate 14,711,711 of JBAMCH010000023.1, forward strand.
GCTGTAAACTGAAAGAATCGCGTTGCCAACTACTCATTTGATAAGGGAAACAGTGTTGCCCTAAGAAATTCAGATTGGGCGCGAATTTTAAAAAACCTTTTGATAGAGTAACATTTTTTAGACACCAAATCACCTTCCAAATTTAGTTAAAAACCTTAAAAGGAAAATGCCAATAATTTAAGGAACTGTTTTGAAATATAATAAATTCAGACATTATAATCGTCAAAGTTAGTTAAATAAAATACGTATTATTTTAAAGATTCTTTTGCTTTTATTTAAAATGTATTTTATAAAATTAGGTAGTTAATTTTTGAATTAATTATAATTTTAATTTTTTAATAATTAATTTCTGCCCATTCGATATATCGCCGCAATGATTCCACAAAATTTCGCCCATCCCTAAGCGCTCGTGCCATCTCTGATTCTCCGCAAATAGTGTGACCAGAAGCTTCGGGATAGGTCAATCCCTCACGGCACCTAGTATCGTATATCTTTCGTGCATTCTTTTAATTTACCTGCAGTTCCGCTGCGAACAACAAAATTAGATCAATCAATTCGCTTTGATATTGACCACTCGCTAGCACAGCGGAACGCAGAGCGGACAGAAAGCTCAGATCGGCTTCTTTTCTACATTAGCCGCACGGTGCGACTTTCACTTTTTACGATTCGCACAAGAAAAACAACAACGACAGCAATAGCAGCAAAAACGACAACAAGAACAACAAGGGCAGCCAGCAGCAACAAAAAGAAGAGACAACGAAGACGAAGAGCGATGAGTGTGGAAAATACCAGAGCGGACAACATCAGGCCACAGAGTGCAGCGAGAATTGTTTAAAAATCGGTGGATTGCACGGCAAATGCAAAGCGAAATAACAATAACAAACCAGCACAACAGGGCCGCCTGTGTGTGTGTGCGTGAGCGGTAGAGCGTGTGTGTGTGTGTGTGTGCCCCCCTGTGCGTGTGAGTGCTCCAGCGAGAGTGCGAGTGTGTGAGTGAGTACATTGAGTACATTTTGGGGGCACCGAAACTTTGTGTGTGTACGTGGTTTGGATTGGATTCGCTCGTAGAATTGGGTCAGCTCGTAGAAATCCACCATGGAGAGCAGGACCCAAGTGAACCAGGCCAGCCAACAACAGCAGCAGCAGCAGCAGAGGAACCGCCTGCCCTCCTCCCCGAGTCCACCGCTCAGCGTGAGTCTCAGCGGCGGACCGAATGCGAACACCACCTTGATGGGCCTGGAACAGGAGGCGGGGCCCGCCTCGCAGCTGGCCAGGAATAACAACAATGGGGGAGGCGGCGGGGGCCACCATCGCAGCCACAGCATCACCAATGCGGCGGCCACATCCTTTGTGAATCTCCTCGACGGATTTACGGCCCGCGTCTCCACAGCGGTGAGCGTGGCCGGCGGCACCAGTGCCTCCAACATGCTCATGGATCGCAGCAGCCAAAGCGCCGCCAGCACACCGGGATCCACGCACTCGATAGCCAGTCTGACCAGCATGGGCTCGCTGGGCACCACAGCCAATGCCCTGTACTCGTCCATTGGCAGTGCCCTCAACTCCATCACCTCACCCATTCAAGCAGCCGCTGCAGCGGCCACGGCCACAACCACCGAGGTGGTGGTGGCGGCCGCCTCTGTGATCACAAACCACCTCAGCTCACCCACCAGCGGCACTCCGCCCCACGGCCTGGATGCGGACGAAGGCGACGATGAGTGCGACGATTGCGAGGAGGACGAGGACGATCCGGTGGACAACGACGGGCACATTGCCGCGCCCACGCCCAACAAGAGCTGGGCCGAGAACAAGATGGTGGTGCAGGAGATGCGCAAGAAGATGTGCAACCTGTCCTCCATGGTGCCCACCAATGTGCAGTTCCGCCACCTGTCCGATGGTCGCGCTCGGTGCTACTTCCTGGGCACTCCGCCACAGAGCTGGGAGACCACTCTGCTCTTTGCGGACATCAATCTGCTGCAGTCGGAGGAGCAGCAGCTGTTGGTCCAGCGCCTGGAGGCGAGTGAATCGGGTGCCGGGAGTCCCACTTTGACTGCAGGATCCCCTACGAGCAGCAGCCAGCATACGGCCTTCCTCTTTAACTCCCTGCTCAGGCCTAGGTGAGTTCTTTCTTTTATCTGCCAAGGTTTCCGCCAGAACTAATGAAATATTTTGAATTTTTCCCACAGACTCCCGTGGAGTCCACTGTTGCAGCAGCCCATTCAAAGTAGTGGTGGCAGCGGAGGCAGTGGAACGGCCAGTCCCTATGCCCGGGAGTTCCAGCTGCTGCAGGAGCGCAAACGCCTCTCCACCTGGGGAATAACCTGCTACGAGTTGCACAAGCCCTCTGGCAAGCTGGTATTTCCCTGCTTCAACGACCTGTACCAATGTCTGGACACAGGATACAATGTGAGTATACGAGCAGAATTAAAGTTGTAATAAAACTTATTACTTGATTTCCCATCGACAGTCTGGACTGCTGTTTCCCACGCAGCTACGCACCTGCCCCCAATGGACTGCTCTGGATCCTCAGATTTGTCCACAGAACTCCGACATGATAGCCTACATTAGCGACTGCGACTTGTTCGTTACCCACACGCTGAGTGGACACGAAAAGCGTCTAACCTACACGTCAACCGGGCGGCATTCGTATGTGGATGATGCATTGAGCGCTGGCGTGCCCTCTTACGTGATGCAGGAGGAGTTTAGCCGTTACCAGGGTTTCTGGTGGCAGCCACATTCCAATGACGGCATCTACCGCATTGTCTACGAGGAGGTGGATGAATCGGAGGTCTCAGTGTATACGTTCCCCTCGTCGACGGCCGTGCACGGTAGGGTAGACGAGTACCGCTTTCCACGCACCGGCAGCCCCAATGCCAAATCAAAGCTCAAGCTCGTCCAATTCGTACTGAACGAGGCACTGCAAGTCAGCGAAATCGCCATCAAGGATCTGCCATACTCCCTGCTGGCCGTCTTCAGCTGGCTAGAGTATATTGTTCGTGTCGGCTGGACACCGGATGCTAAATAGTGAGTATCATTCATCGTAAAAAATGTATTAGCAACTATAATGTATTTAAAAGTGGTACTTTTTTGAAGAAGCTAGCCAGAATTTAATCTATATTTATCTCCTCTTTGTTTTCACTTTCCAGCGTTTGGGTGCAGGGACTGGATCGGAAGCAACAGCGTCTGGATGTAATCCTAATACCGCTGGACAACTTCTGCGAGTCCTACAGCAGTCAGGTATCCACGCCAACCGACTCCATCGGCGACCACAGCTGGCGCAGCCTGTATAGTCGCACAATCACACCTCTGCAGGTGATATACACTGAACGTTCGGAGAGCTGGATCAACGTGCACGATATGCTTCACTTTCTGGAGCTGACTGAGACCAGCGTCACTTTCCTGTGGGCCTCTGAAGAGACGGGTTTCCGACACCTTTACTTGGTCACCGCCAGCCTGTTGTTGAGCCAAGCTAATGGCCAGGCGGACGCGGGATCGGCAGCTGCCCAGCCCAGTTTCGTGGAACAATCGGCACTGCAACCGCGCATCCTCAACAAGGTGGCATTGACCAGTGGAGAGTGGGAGGTGCTGGCCAGAAGTCTTTGGGTGGACAAGGTCAATAAGCTGGTGTACTTTGTCGGACTGCGCGATACGCCACTGGAGAAACACCTCTACGTTGTCAGCCTGGAACGGCCCGAGCACATACGCCTGCTTACGGAGCCAGGGTACTCCTACCTCGTGGAGTTTGATGATGTACGTATGCTCATATTCGAAGAATAATTTAATGATATGATGCCCATATAAGTATGCTATATTATAAGTCATAGCTTAATATTAAGCTTAAAGTTTGACCATACTAATGTCCTGTTTTCTGATTTTCCACAGCAATGCCAGTTAATGTTGCTGGTTTATTGCAACATCCAGCGACTGCCCAGTTGCAAGGTGATGCGAGTTAATCAGACATGCTCAAACGGCGGAGTCAACGGCATTCAGATATCACTTGTTGGCTATCTTCACGAAGGCGGAAAGCCGGAGCCGCAGTACTGCCCACAAATTTTCCGACCCCAGTTACCGTCGGGAGATATCGTTTATGCCATGGTCTTTAAGCCGCACAATTTTGAGCTGGGCGTCAAGTATCCCACGGTGCTTAATGTTTACGGAGGTCCCGAGGTGCAGACCGTCAACAACACATTTAAGGTAGGTTAACAAGATCCATTGGACACTACTTTTCTAAAGCTTCTTTTTATTTATATAATTTCACAGGGAAAACATCAATTGCGAATGCACATGCTGGCTGCCCAGGGATATTGTGTCATCTGCATAGACTCGCGAGGATCGCGGCATCGGGGCAAGCGATTCGAGAGCCACATCCGCGGTCGGATGGGACAGGTGGAGCTTACTGATCAGGTAGACGCTCTGCGCATCTTGGCCGACCAGCTGGGTTACATTGACATGGATCGCGTGGCCATTCACGGGTGGTCTTACGGTAAGTTTTATCGGTTATTGTCCTATGATAATAGAGCTTATCTATCGATAAATTTGCAAATATTTTTATAGCTAATTGAAAACGGCTCCATTGATAGTAGATTTTCATAGTTATGGGGGGAACTATACTGCAGATTCTATAATCTAATCAACAAGCAAGTCATTCTGAACTTGCAAAATGATACACAGAATGTTTAGGTCTTATCTCTTAATGAACTTGAAATATCTGCATTTTATTAATATTTGTTAGTTTTAAGTTTAGATTACAAATTCCTCTGGCTATTTGAAATCTTTTAATGTGCTTGTCATTCCTGCAGGTGGCTATCTGAGCCTGATGGGCCTGGTTCAGTATCCGAAAATCTTCAAAGTGGCCATTGCCGGGGCGCCGGTCACCAACTGGGAGTATTACGACACGGGCTACACGGAGCGCTACATGGATCTGCCGCAGAATAACGAGGCCGGCTACTCGGCCGGATCGGTGCTCGAATACGTAAACTCTTTTCCCGATGAGTGAGTACAAGACATTCTATTTACTTGAGAGAGTTTTTAATAATTTGCGTATTTCCTCTTTCAACCAGGGACAAGCGCCTGCTGCTCATTCACGGCCTGATCGACGAGAACGTGCACTTCTGCCACACTTCCCGGCTGATCAGTGCTCTGAACAAGGCCAACAAGCCGTACGAGGTGCATCTGTTCCCCGAGGAGCGGCATTCGTTGCGAAACCTGGAGTCGAATAAAAACTACGAAACGAAATTACTGTCCTTCTTGCAAAACTTATGAGATTCGTAAATGCCGACGGCCGAAACAAGATCGCTTGCTGAGGCAACACAACTAGCCCCGCCCCCCGCCCTCGCCCCTTCGCAATAGTTTTTTACAACATTGTCTTTGTTTTTATTTAACTTTTTGTTGTTCGAACACTTGTTTTTATTAGATAAAGGAAATGAGAGCAAAAGAAATTTGTATCATATTTTTAGCATACTTAATTTATAAAAATTCGCAGTTGTAAGTATAATGAAAAGTTGAATGAATGAAACTTTTTCAAGTGTCCCCTATATTAGACTCTCCAGACCAAGCAGCTTACTGTAATTAATTTATACCTTATACTTTCTCCCACACATCATACTCTTAATTATGTTGTTAATTTGCGCAAGTGTACATTTCTCCTATCTCTAATTATAAGTTGTGTTTTAGTGCGTCTGTACGAATATGTGTGATTGTCTGCGTAAGCGTTTCCCCCGATAATGGAAGAAAAATACCTTAAACTTGTCATGCCTTTGGGGCAGGCCATCAATTACTGTTAGTTCTACGCATGCATATAAAGATATATCTCTTCGATAAACCATTAGCAAGACATATACATACTTGAATGAGTTTTTAGAAACACACGTTTGGCTGAAGCAACAAAAAACTGAATAAACTTTAATATTAATTATGCCTATATATAATCATTAGTTTTACAACTGATACATGCAAACGTATATATATATTTTGTTTAACAATTAAATAAACAGTTGTGTGTAAAATCTGGTGGATAATGTTTTATTTGCTTTTTTCGGAGGGAATGAGAAAGGTTATTTTTTTTTTACAAGAGTATTTTTTTGGTAAAAATATAACGACCGGAGAAATATGTCAGGGCCTAAAACCACTTTTAAGCATCTCCAGATTAATATTTAATTTTTTATAGACGTACCTTTACGTCATCTTCAAATGGCTATCTAAATGAGCGAAGTACTAAACTCGGAAATGCGGTTCTAGATCACTAAATGCTTTTAAAGGGGCTAATATATATTAAATATCTATAATAAAAATAAATAATAAATATACATGATAGCTTATCTTTATGGCTATTTTTCTGACAAAAGAATGATTGATTTAAAAATAAACTTACTAAGAAAGATGGAATCATTTAAACGCTAGCATATAATCGAGAATCTAAGAATGCATCTCAAATAGGTATAAGTATAGGTTCAAATGAAATAGCACAAATAATATATAATTTTTGAATAAACCGCGCTCCGTAAGCCTACCCCAAATATTTTCCCTTACGCCAGAGGTGCATTCCAGTCGATTTTCGTTGCACACTGGAATGCCGCGCACGGTCACACTGACTATCGCAGCTGCATCTATCGCTGGGCGACTGGCGGTGTTTTTTCAATTTTTTCTCAGTGCTCTTCATCTCTCCGGCCAAGCGCCATAACTCCACAAAACTCCAGCCGGAATAGAATTGTGAGTTTGTGTGACTACACGCTTGAAATTCAGCAGCAGTCTTCGCATCGAGTTGTAGCCGCCACAGACAGTGCAGCAAGGACGCCGCTAGCGAAGATCAGACAGAAAGCAGAAAGTGGAGGAGGACTTGAGCCGCCGCACTCGCAAGAACAAAAACAACACACGACGAGTGCGCTCGCACACAAACAGGCATCCGAGGCATTCAAAATGGCGCCCACAAAGGCAACAACGCGCGCGGCCATCGCCGGCGGGCATCATCAGCTGCAGCAAGCGGGCGGCGGTGCGGGGAATCCGCTCCTGGCCCTGGGCGCCGCCACCAGGAAGGGCCTGAGCCGGAGGGCCGCCGCCACGGGCAACATCGACCCGAACGCCGAGAACATGCAGACGCGCGCCAAACGCAAGGCCGACCACAGTCCCATCAAAAATGACAAAATCAAGCGCTCGGCGCTGGGTAACCTGACCAACAATGTTAAGATCATGACACTGCATCCGGGACAGGATGAGGAGCAGTCGGGCGTGGGCAAGAAGCCGACGGCCCAGCAGCTGCAGGCCCTGTTGGATGCTAAGAAACAGGATAATCTCGCCGTGAATGTCTTTGCCGCCAGCAAGATGACGACGCGCGCCTCCAGCAAAGCGGACGATTCCGTGGAGCACTGTCACAAGGTGCTGGACAAAATCGAGGAGGCGCTGGCCAGACCCAAGCCGCGTCCCAAGGCAGTGCCCGCCGCAAAGAAGACCGTTTTGGGGGAGATGCAGATGCCGAATCCCATTCAGATTCCCGTGCTGCTGCCGCCCATGCACAATCTGGTCGCTCCCCCGGTGGCCGCCATCAAGCCGGTGCGCCGGATCTCCAATGACTTCAACAAGACTGAGGACAGCCTGTACATGTCCGCGCTGGAGGATGTGTCCAGCTGCGATTCCATGCGGCTGTCCGGCAACTTTGAGGCCGCGCGTCGTCGCTCCGCCAAGTTGCAGCACAAGACCGATCAGCAGCCGCAGCCGGTGCTGCTGACACTCCCAGAGACTGCTCCCAGCCAGGTGATGCCCATCCTGCCGGTGCCCAAGGATGTGGAGGACTTCGACCGCAAGAACTGGGACGATCCGTTCCAGGTGTCGCACTACGCCATGGACATATTCAACTACCTGAAGGTGCGCGAACCGGAGTTTCCCATCGCCGACTACATGCCCAGACAGATCCACCTGACCACCTGGATGCGCACACTGCTGGTCGACTGGATGGTGGAGGTGCAGGAGACGTTCGAGCTGAACCACGAGACTCTCTATTTGGCTGTTAAGATCGTGGATCTGTATCTCTGCCGCGAGGTGATCAACAAGGAGAAGCTGCAGCTCCTGGGAGCCGCTGCCTTCTTCATTGCCTGCAAGTACGACGAGCGACAGCCGCCTCTGATCGAGGACTTCCTGTACATCTGCGATGGAGCCTACAACCACGACGAGCTGGTGCGAATGGAGCGGGAGACACTGCGGGTCATCAAGTACGACCTGGGCATCCCGCTCTCCTACCGCTTCCTGCGCCGCTACGCCCGATGCGCCATGGTGCCCATGCCAACTCTGACTCTGGCCCGTTACATCCTGGAGTTGTCGCTGATGGACTATGCCACCATTGCGTTCAGCGACTCGCAGATGGCCTCTGCCGCCTTGTTCATGGCCCTGCGCATGCACGGCGGTCCGGGGCAGCTGGACAAGCAGACTTGGAGTTCGACGCTCGTCTATTACACCGGCTACCAGCTGGCGGAGTTCGCCGAGATTGTGCCCGTGCTCAATGCAGGCCTGCACCGCAAGCCGCGGGCCACCATCAAGACGATACGGAATAAGTACTCGCACAAGATATTCCACGAGGTGGCCAAGGTGCCGCTGCTGACGAACAAAGAGCTCTTCCAGAGCAACCTCGACCTGAACGAAAGCAATCTGTCGTAGGATAGCATCAAAGTTTAGCCAAATTCACCACGAGCTGCAAAACGTTACGCTTCACTTAGGCTCTAAGACACTTCAGTTCCCCATAGCAACCCCTTCTCGGCAGAAATCGGAATAGACGAAACAGCGAATCCCCGCCCTAATTGAACACCCAGCCCCTGATCTTAAACGTAACCCTAGTCCCTGGTCCCCCGCAAGTCCTCACATTCTATTATATTTAATTATTATTGTGACCTTTGCATTATTGACATGTTTTTGCATAAATATTGTGTTAAGAGTGCTTTTTGTTTCTTTTGCCATGTATTATTGTTTAGTTTTCACATACCGCATACGTACACCCACATACTATCAATCTAAAACAGGAAAAGCGAAATTATCTCTAACACCCAAAACCCTCAACATGTCTCCCCGTTCGCAAAACGATTCATGTTTTAATATATATACGCTAGTTTTAAGAGATGCCAGCATTGAATAAACCTAAATCGTAAGCCACCAAAGCAGACCTGGATCGCCAAGTAACTTATTCAACACAGATACACAAGCGCAAGGATGCGAAGCGACTAGCAAAGGCACGTGTGTCCTGTACAACCTGGAAATGCGCCGCGATCAACCCTCGTCCTGTGTGTGCCATGTGCATCTGTTCCTGTAGTCGTTATTAATGCTGTTATTTGTTAAGCCGTCCATGGACTCCCCTCTTCACATCCTCAAACCCCCCGGCCCTCTATTTTCACCACGCCCCTCCATCCCTGCCCCTCCCTTTCAGCTCTCCATGGACGTTGATAACGTTGCATTGTTACAGTAACTAGTTATGTATGTATTCAGTGTTATGTATGTATCGTTTTTGCCCAGAGAAAACCAATAAACATTTTTACATCCGTTCAAAAATAATTATAATTTCTTAATTTAAGACCGGGAATTTTGTGTCAAGAGAAGATCTTTCTTAATCTAAATTTATATATATTTTATTTTATATGGAAAACAAAAATGTATCCATTTCCTGTAAGCATAAAGCATTCAAAAGGTAAATCTGTTATGTATCTGTTTTTCATCTGTGAAATCTTAGATCGTGTGATCGCTTTTCTTTCCCGCTTTAAAAAACAGAGATATAATTTTTCATTAAATGAAGGTATTAATTCAAATAGGTGATAATTTTCTCAAAAAATCCCTTTTCAAATATTTATAAAATTATCCCTAAGAATAAGTTAAACTGAATTATAATTTTCATCTTTTTCTTTGAATCCTTAATAGCTATTAAGATGTGTCCATAAACTATTAGAGGTCAAAGGTTATTGGGAAAAATCTGTAAAATCCAGACTATATTTTGGAGTGAGTAAACCCATCCCTTTCCATTGTTTTGAACTCCTCTCAGCTGTATTCTGTATTTGTATTCTTTTTTACGCTCATCCTTGAACAGCTGATAGCCGATGATGACCTAAGGACATCAAACCCTGTCTGGAAACTGTTCGATTTGCTACAGGTAAAACCCACCGATATCAGCCGACCAAATCATTCACGTTTGTCTCTATACTTTGTTCTCGGTACGAGTTTCCTGCGGTTCCTTGCTTTTGGCGCGCTCTTCTGTCATTTTAGCGCCAAAAATTTGTTAAGGATTTGCGCGGCAGGCTGCGCATGCGCCGCAAGACATCAAGACGACGTCGTCCTTTGGATGGGCTTCCTTTGCCCTTCTCTGCCGCTCGTTCGTTCGGCTGCACACCAAATCCCAGCCGATTTATGTCGCTGCAGTTGGGCCTTGCCTCGCAAAAAGGTACCAATCGGTCTCCCTCTGACATCCTCTGATTTCCTACCACCTTTGGCTCGTCTAGAGTCCTGCGTCTTTTGTGTGTTCCTTTTTTTTCGGCTGCCTGCCAGCCAGCCAGGTAGCTCCTGTCCCCTTCAATTGTGTGTCCTCGCCGGAGAAAAGAATGGGAACAAGAATGAGAATAAGATGTGTATGCGTAAGGTTATCTTTCTGTATGGGAGCCGCCGAATGCATGTGCTTTATTTTTTCCGGTTCAAGGTGCAACAACTGGGCAACTGGTAACTGGCCAGCATTGCTAATTATCTTGGCTGGGTGTGCAGAAATCAAGTTTATTCCGCGAACGACAGCTGCCCCTAAGGGAGCAGCCAACTTATGACTACGACTCGGATTACTCCACGCCCTCTCCACCGCCGTAATCCCGCCGATCCCGTCCAGCTTCAGTAGGCCGGCGAGTTGAAGGCGCCGTTGTAGCCGCCCCCATAACCACTGCCGTAGCCAAAGGCATTGTGGTTGTTGAGCACTCCGAATGGTCCCTTGTGGACTCCGTCCTCCTTGTACTCGGTGTTCATCGAGAAGTGGTGGTCCCAGTGGTTGCGATCGGCGGCATTGTGATCCGGATAGCGATGGATGTTCTGGCTGCTGGTGGCAGGAGTGTAGCCGGGCACTCCTGCCACTCCTTGTACTCCAGGAACGCCGGGTACTCCAGGCACACCAGCTACTCCCGGAACTCCTGGCTGAGCCACTGCACCAGGCACCACTCCGTAGGCCGGAAACTGAGCTGGCTGGGGATAGCCGGGGTACTGTTGTAGGTAAACTCCCGGATAGGGATAGGCGCCAGTTCCTGGGAAGTAACCAGGAGCTCCTAGCTGCTGGGGAGGAAGTCCAGTGGGATATTGAGCAGGAACAGCGCCCGCAGCTGGATAACCAGGAGGTCCACCAGCTCCTAAAAGCAGCGGGAAGAAGCAAAGGAAGGAGGTAATGTAATGTTAAAATATATTAAAATTTTCTAAATGTTCAAAACAGTATTCACCGATTTTTCCAATTTTGTTATAGTTTCTAAAACTTTCTATTATAAATTTTGGGAGTTACGAAGTAATATAATAAAACGTTTCTTTAATCAACGTAGATCAGTGAAAATTGTAAATATATTTTGATTGATTAGTGGCTATTACCTGCACTTTGGAAACCTCCTGAAGATGATCCCCCTGAAGAACCTCCTGCAGATGGATATGGAACCGGAGCCTGTTGACCTGGAAATCCTGGAGGCGGATAGGCAGGAAACTGGTGACCTCCTGTAATTGTTAGTGCCGGATTGGGTAACTGCTGGCCGGGGAAAACTATAGAGTTCGTACTGGCCACTCGTGCGCCAGAGCCGCCCTGCTCATGGCCATGGGCATCATCGATGGATCCAGTGGCACCCGTGCCCGTGTAACCCGCTCCCAGCTGAGTTAGACCAGGATACAGCTGCGAATTGAGATTGGCCCGCTGGCGATGACGACTGCTGGTAATGCCGCCCGTCAAAGTGGAGGCCAGGTTGAACTCCGTCTTCTGATCCTCCTGACTTTCGTCCCGGTTAAACTGAGATCCCTGACTGGAGGCGATCAAGGTGAGGGCCAGAGCGGCGAATGCAAATCCCCTCCTGCTGCCCATGGTGTCTGTAGGTATACTAAACCCCAGAAGCTCTCGGCGCGTGTATTTGACGGTGAGATGGGATGAGATCTTAGCTGAGTGTCTATTTTTGGGGTTATCATCAGGGGCTCAACGGCCTGATAGGTAGTAGTCCCAGTCTCAATGAGTGATATTTTCCGTAAATTGAATGAGAGAATGAGTTACACAGCTAAAAATTTAGGGGTTTCTATCATCAATTAAATTTTTAAGAAATAATTTGATACATTCGATAAGGATTAAAAAGGGTAAGAATTTGTAGAATTTGAAAAATATTTCATTAAGTATCGGAATTTTTTTTAAGACCTAATATTGCTGAAGTATACTAACTATTTTTTCGAGTGCTCTATTTAAATTTTTGGCTATCAAACAAAGTGCCAACTAAAGACGCAATGAAATTGTGGGGATTTCCCAAGTGCTTGAAAATTCATCCAAAAAATATAGATGATAATTATGATCGTCTTTATATATAGAACGAAAGCTTTCTCAGACAACCTTGTTTACCAGTTCGATAGATTAGCGTTATAAACAATATATACAGCATTTGTTCCAGTAGTCAAGGTTCTTCTACCCGATTCCATTCATCTTTCTTATCGCCATGTGCAGCTGGGCTATAAAAGCTGGAACGGAACTGGGTTTAAACAGCAAAATTCATCTAATTACTCCAAGATGCAGTTGTTTTCTGTGATCCTAGTGCTAATCCTGGCCAGTTTGGCCCAGTGTCGACCTACGTTTGATAAGATCGCCGAGGCTCTGTTCGGCGCTCTTGATGATCAGCCAAAGCATTATCCACCAGGAAGGCCATTGCCGGGAGGAGGTTACCCACATCCGCATCCTGGACCCGGTCCTCTTATCCAAGAGGGCTATGAGCAGGGCTACGACTATCATTATGGAGGAGGCCATGGCTATGGGGGCTACCAGCAGACGTATCCAGCGGGCTATGGATACTATCCACCATCTGGTCGGGTGCATCCTCCTGCCCCCTACTATCCGCAGCCTGGCTACTACCCACCACACGGTGCTCCTGCTCCTGCCACTGGCTACTATCCCCACAAGACGCAGGATTATTACGGAGGCGGTTACAAGCAGCGGGGTTACTAGCGTTCATCCGTCATCCCCATCCCATCCCCCATCCAATCATCTGCTGTCTCATCTCTTTGTTTATGTGTAATTTATTAAAATTTTGTGATTTTCAACAACGAGCTCTTAGAACCGGTTTTGGAGTCCGTCACAAAGACGATCTTGAGTGGGGCAATTGCACAATGGTCTATGAATATGTACAACGAGTGTGAACCGGGGAAGTCCCTCGCCCAGAATCATCTTCGTCTCACATCGATGGGTGGTCGCGAGGCAATCTCCTCGCTGGGTACATGGATATATCTGCTGGAACTGGGAAACACGATGGCACGCTCCTCGGATGATTCGATGGAGTGATTTGGCACAGGCTGGGGAACTGGCTGGGGAACCGGCTGAGGAACTGGCCAAGTGGGATAGAGGGGCGTGGGCGTGTCCGGACTCTGGGGCGGCACTAGCGGCGGTCGATTGGTGCCTATGATCAGGGTGTCCTTGGTTGGCTGCGTGGGTGGACGTGGCTGGATGGTGGGATGAGTTTCTGCTGGCTTGGGTGTCGTGGTTGGGACAGTGGGTACAGTTGATTGTGTGGTAGTGGTGCTAGTTCCTTCATTGGGATCATTCCAATTCGTGTTGGGATCATTGGAATCCGGTTGATCTGGGAAGCCTTGGTTGTTGTTCCACTCAGGCGGAGGTCCTCCATTCCATCCAGGTCTAGGTGGCGGTCCCATTCCGCCTCCCCAGTTTGGTCTTGGTGGTGGTGGTGGTCCTCCGCCTCCATTCCAACCAGGCCTTGGTGGAGGTCCTCTTCCGCCGCCTCCGTTCCATCCTGGACCTCCTCCTCCTCCGTTCCATCCCGGTCCTCCTCCTCCTCCGTTCCATCCTGGACCTCCTCCACCTCCTCCGTTCCATCCTGGTCCTCCTCCTCCTCCTCCTCCTCCTCCGTTCCATCCACCTCCATTCCAACCTGGTTGATCCCAACCGAAGCCCGGTTGATTCTGGTTGCCGCCAGGTCCCCACTGCCAGCCTGGAGGCCAACCAGGAGGCGCCTGCTGTCGATTAGGTGGCCCGAATCCTGGTCTTGGCATTCCCATTTCCCTCCGATTGTGACCCATTCCCGGTCTGCCTTGCTGCTGCCTCTCAAATTGCTGCTGCTGGCCAAAGTTGTTGTTGTGGTTGTGGTGCATGGCATTGATGAGTCCATTGATTAATCCGAATCCGGGCAGTTGGGCCACCACGGTGACGCCACCGGCAGAGGCAACAGCTCCGCCGGCTGAGGAAGCAGCAAACTGGGCCAGGCACGACCGGACCAGGATGGATGCGAAAAACCAAGTGATCCAAACAAAGATCGAAGATCGCGTCATGATCGAGCAGTGATCACCGCGAGCGGCGGATTCTAACTGTGGGGGGAACTTTTGCGCTCCGCCTATGCGATAATCGTAATGCTTGAGTAAACATTGGAAACCTGTCCGGCGATCGGCGAGAGAATGATTAAGATGAGTGGTCTAAGCTGGAGAGATCGGATCCGCTCTCTAACGGACGTCTCACAGCGATCATCACGATCAACTTCAAGCAAAAGGTAAACAAAGACCTTTGGCGGCTAAAACTCTCGAAACAAAGATATAATACGACAGCTACATTGTATAATAGATTAAATGAAGATGATGAAGAAAGCTTCATTAAATTATGAATAATCCATAAAAATTAAAGAGCGAATGATCATTACAAGTTTTCAGTCATTCTATTCTGAATTGTGTTGTTTTTATGTTGTGAACAATTTATATTCAGAATTCAAGATTAAATATGATATTATGTTCTTATTTTAAATTCATGGAGTAGATTTAACACAGACTTTATTCTCTTAATATTAAGAATTGAAACCTGTGTTTTCGTTAAAAAATCATTCCCATTTCAATTATACCAAATAAGGTTTGAAATAAAGTCGCAGCTGAGTGGAAGTTAATGACTTGATTATGGATGGGGATGGGATGTCCGCTGTATACCGACTACTGACCACTGACCGTCTGCGATCGCTCAGTCTTCCATGGAGTGGCGCGTGCTCCGCATGCTGATCGTGTCAATCCGTCTGCTATAATAAATCCAGCATAATGCATTGAGTTTGAATCGTCGCTTGCCCGTTGTCCGCGCTAATCTTCCAGAGATCCCGACCGTTTTTATGGGAATAAGAAAACGTTAAAAAAGAAACCATTGAAATGGGCTAGACCACAATGTGTCACCAACTCCATTCCCCATTTGCCCAGGGTATAAATAGAGGAGAACTGCGTAGATGGACTGTCAGAACTGGAAGTGATTCGGAATAGAAGCAAGATGAGAGCCCCAGATTCCTTTTTAACAGTCCTCATTCTGCTTTTTAGCTGTCTGGATTGGAGCAGTGCTCTGTTCTTCAAGTCCTGGAAGTCGGGAAAAGGATACAGTGGAGCTCAAAACTATGGGAGTAATGGCTATGGAAACTACGGCTACGGGAACTACGGCTATGGAAACTATGCTGGAGGATATAGCTACAACTATCCACCTTATCCGGCCCATTCTTCCTACTCATACCCTTCGTATTCATCCCACTCCTCGTACTCTTACCCAAATGGAGGACGAAAGCCTTCCGGAAACCGTCAAGGGCGCACCTATTCCCAGATAGCGAGGGTCATAAATCCCGCTCCCTATGTGGGTCTTGGAGGCAGTCGGTTCCTGCCTCGTACTCCCTTCTCGGCTATTTGGGGCTAAGGATTTTCTTATATAAGATCATGTTGTCAGCAGTATTAAACATTAAAATAAAACCAGCGAAAGTTACATCTATCAACAAGTTGCTTAATTACTTAAAGCTCTATTAATCCGCTACTTGTTGAGACGTGTGTATTAATCTGCGATCCAAAGATTTATGATCACTGGCTCGCATTTACGGAGCGAGGCGTTCGCTGGATCGCTGCTACGTGATTTAAATTGAAATGAAATGGAGGCCCGACATTAAACATCGTTTAAGGGGGAGACACGTGAGGGACTGACTCGGATCTCCCGGTTACTGGGATACTGGGGTAAGGTCCCTGACTCGGAACTTTTACCAAGGGATTACTTGTGGGGAATTCCTTAGAATGTTAATCATCCGCGAGAGAATATTGTGTTTAAGAATTTCTAAAACGTATGTCATTGAATTTTATTATCTGTTTTCAGAGGGGATTCAGCTGAAGATTCTCTAGAGGACATGCAAAAATTGGTAGCATTAAAATGAACAATACGAATACAAATTTTTTTTTATCAAATTAGTTGTATTTTATAAAGTTACCTATTAGCAATAACTTATTAAAAATCATTCACCTTTTTATATTATAAGCATGCCAGGGTGAATTACAAAACCTAAATATTACTTCGTTAGAATTTTAATCACGCATTGGATGCAATTTTATTTAATGCTTTCAGAAAGTCATTCATGCATCAAATCATTTCCAAGTAATTCATTTTATTTTACAAACCCCCAAACGAATCATTGACTAAATTTCCCCCAATAAAAGCATTCCAGAAAAGTGGGAGATTTGTCAATAAATCACGAAATGATTTTAATAGTTTTGTTATTGCTATAACCTCCTTTAAAAATTCTTAAGAATTTCCGGAAGAAACACTTTAATTTAAACTTTTATAGGCTTGAGAAAATCCTTAACAGAAACAGTTACCAGTAATGTTCGCTTGATCTGATAATTACCCTGGGCATCATCTGACTGAACTGATCATGGCTCACAAGTGTGGTATATATAGCCACTTTACGATCCTATAGAGCAGGGGTGCTCAGTCCTATGGCACACGGGCACATTTGTTTTTGTTTTGGCACATAGCATACGGAGCGGCACATCCCATACTTTCCTAGGGCACACGCAAGTTCTTCTTTGTGTCGCTGTCCGTAACGAGCCAAGCCAACAACAATTCCATTGATCTTTTTTTTTCGTCTCAGCTCACAATACAAATTGTTTTTGTCTTTTTCATGATTGTGTGTGAGTCGATACTCGCGTGCGTGTGATTTTCTTTTAATTGTGTTTGTAAATGCACTGCCATAAGGCAGCTTTGAGCACCCCTGCTATAGAGGTACTTGTGCGTCATTTAGTGATTCAGACTGCGATGCAGCTGGTCGCCTAGGACTTCCCCTCGAGCACCGACTGTCATTGAGGAAGTAAAACCAGAAACCAGATCCCAGCCAGCGTACAGGAAGGAAGACTTTGGCTTAAGTCAGTGCTAACAGTGCGCACCGAACATGGCAATTGTTTATGCAAGAATTTGCTAATACACCGCCTCAGATGGCGCACCTACGTCATTACTCCGATCCGTCAGCGGCGCTAATTACAATTTAAATACGTACGAGCATTTATGCTGAGAGGCTGAGATATCGAGCCGTACCAATAGAGCTAAATCATTCACCACTAAGTAATTAGAGTCAAGATCAGGTGCTCATTCCCACATATATGCCATATATGCCCACTCACGATCGATCGGGTTAACGGGCTGCGGTGTGAATGACTTGGCGCGGGCAGCGTGTCAGTAAATATTGAGAAAACAAAGTGATCATAAACAGCCGTATCATACAAAGCGACGAGATCTACGTGAGCGGCAACGCAATTCTCCTGGGGTTTCGCTCGGTGCCAAAACCTGATTGATAAGCCAGCGTCTGAGAACGGCAAGAACCGATCAGCGGCGGATATCCATATAAATATAAATAGGCTGGTCACCGGTGTCGTACTGCAGTTCAGCACTCAAAGCGGAGCACTTCTTACCGAGCCATGTTAGTTCAAGGAATCATCCATAGCCTCCTGGTGGCCCTGCTCCTTCTCCTGCCAATCGTATCCGCATCCCCGGCCCGGGGATATTACCAATCTCCACCGCGAGGCGGTCGCAGCTACACGGACATCGCCCGAGTGGTCAATCCCAATCAATACGCCTTCCCGGGAACCCGCAATTATCCTGGCCAACCCTTCTGGCCTTCGGGATAGGAATACCAGTTATGTTGTGTTAAGATATCATAGAGACTCGACTCAGGATAAGCTAGACAATGAACTGCTATATTTTGTACCGGAAAATATTCAATAGGATTAAGTTTAAGATAAGTTCCATGACGAGTGCGCCAAAAACGATTCCTATGGAATTTTGTAACTAAATAAATAAATATTATAAAATATAATCATCAAACAAGTTACTACTATTCATGGTATCTTAAGTTCTAAAGTTTTCCTGACATTACCAATAATTAGGGCTGCGTTAATGGATAATGTTCATTAGCGAGTCACGCCCCATTTCCCATAAAAGAAAAGTTGATAGCTACAGAAACCTATAAAAGCCCATCAGAATTCAAAGGACAGTGACTTGGACAGGATAACAGAAAATATAACCTCTCTAAAGATGGCTAAACTGAAGTCAACATCCAACGCCATTTGGTGGATCAAAAATCCCAAGGCAGCCAAGGATAAGGGACTACGTAAAACATCCCTGGGTTCGGCTTTTTGCCTGGATATGGCGGATCTTCTGAGGAATATATCTCTGCAGGGATACAATAAGCTTTTGTCGCCGGACTTAACTTTGGGGCAGAGGTAAGAATTTTATCTAGAATTATTACTTATTATACATTTTTAATTGGATTGGATCAGATTGATTTGGCTACTGCTACACATGACAACCACCATCTCCCTGGTGGTGGTGCTCTCGCTCACCTGGGAACAGTTTGTGGCCCAATCCTTTGTGACCAATCTGAAGGATCCACTTTATCCAGTGGAAAACGTGCCATTTCCTGCTGTTTCCATTTGCCCCAACAATCGCATTTCCCGGCAGGCGGTCATTAAATATGCAGAAGAGCTGTAAATATAATAATAAAGATAGATTAATAATAGTAATTAAATTCCATATCATATTTACCCCGCTGCAGGAGATTAAATAGCCCAGTTATTCGTCCCGTGGAGTACTTTCTGGAACGCCTAAGTTATTTTCGCCAGTTCTATATCAACGTGGGTGCAGTGGTGGACACCGATGACTTTGTGACCTTTCAGACCTTTTTAGATGTCTTTGGCACCTGGAACAATGAGACTTTCTTCGACACCCGTCGCATAATGAAAATGGTAAGTTGAGTAAACAATATTTAATACAATTTGATGAAAGAGAGTCCTGTTCCTTAGCTAACCCCCAGTTGTCAACAATTCGTGCTGAAGTGTAGCCTGGCCAATGTGGAAATCCCCTGTTTTAGTAGGGATGCCTTTCAGGAGGCTCTTACGATGTACGGACCCTGCTGCACCTTTAATATGGAGAACAAGTAGGTAAAACTAAGGAAAACTATTTTAACTAATTCAAATCCTCTCCAGATTAAAGAAACGCCACTTCAAGGATCGCCTGGCCAGGCCGGAACTGGGTCTCACCGTAGTGCTGAATGACAGCCACTCGGACTACTTTGCCCCCATCCTGAATACGAATGGATACATTGTCATGATTCACAATGCTGAGAACTATGCCTCGGTTAGCTCATCTAATGTGCTGGAGATGTTTCCCGGCCAGGGAGAAGATAGTTACATATCGGTCTATGCTCGGGTGGTGGACACAGATGACAGTTTGAAATCTTTTTCGCCTTTTGGTGTAGGTCTTCTAAATATTACATTTATTATTTATAAGTACTTAAAATATGTATCCTATAGCGACGGTGTTATTTCGACCACGAGGTTCAGACTCCAATCAACGAGCAGCTAATCAAGACCTACACCTACACTTATAGTTTCCCCAACTGCATTACCAGGTGCCGAATCCGTAGTATAATTGCCCTGTGTCGGTGCTTGCCCTTCCAGTTGCCCCTTCAGCTGGTGGAGAACCTTGACGGCGTCGTCTACTGCACATTGGGGCATGTCTCCTGCCTCAATCAGTACATGTGTAAGCAGATCATTTGATCTCTCGGAATTTTTGGCTTATAAAATGTTAAATTTCCAGTCAAATGGCGTAATGTTCTGACCGAAAGGCATATAATTCTTGGCCTAGAACGAGAAATCGAGGAGGCCTTATATTGTCCACAGTGTCTGCCTTCCTGCAGCGATGTGCAGTACCGGGTATCGATGAGTGCTCTGCCCATAGACAACTACATGGCCACCCTGAAGGTCGATGAGAACAACCAGACGGAGTTCAGCACAGATATCTCAGTTCTCAGAGTTTACTTTGGCGACGCCCATGCCCAGTACTATATCCGCTTGCTGAACAACGCCTGGTTCGAGGTGTTCAGTGAGTTTAGGGCTTCATTATTCCTCCCAAATATTCTGTATGATATTCCACTTCACAGGTACCATCGGCAACATCATGTCCATTTTTGTAGGCTTCTCCATGGTGGCCATATTCGAGATTCTCTTCTTTCTGACCAAGTACATCTATGAGGGCTGCCATCGCATGGTGGAGCAGAATATAATCGACCGGAAGGCCAAACAGTTAGAAACCAACCAGCTGTACATATGTCCATGAAAGTAACATCCTTGCAGGTATCTCAGCATCTGGAAAATAAAAGTCAAAAAGTTTGTTTTATTTAGTTTTATATTTTGTTTTTTTTTTGTAAATCTGTAAATATTCTGTTCATGTTTCTGGTGAGTAGAAGTTTCCCCCTAACCAACTCGGGGACCAGAAGCCACTTTGGGTTTAATTATGACAAGAATGGAAGAGATTGGAATGTAAAGGGCGGTAAAAGGCAGTCGCCAATTGCTCTGTGTTCGTTTAAAGTAAGAAAAATTTAATATATTTCAATTTCCGATGATTAAAGATATCACCAAAGGCCACAACAGGTAATGTCCCCAAACTTAAGTTTGTAAATTACAATAAAATCTTGTGTGATCCTTTGTCCGTGATCAACAATGGGCTGACTGTCCTGATGAGGATCCGAAATACTGTGGAGGGAAAGCAACCATCTCTTTGTATCAGCAGTGAGGGTGGAAATGTATTCGAAGCTCAGCAGCTGCACTTTCATTGGGGCTCCGAAGAGAGCAAAGGCTCCGAACACAACCTGGATGGGGAATATTATGACGGAGAGGTGCACATAGTTCATAAGAATTCCAAGTACAAAAGCAACCAGGAAGCTGCTCGTCATGGTAATGGATTTGCGGTTTTGGCTTTACTAATAACGCACCTAGAGGTAGGGAATGAGTTTGTTACACCTATACCATATTTTCGTATTTCCATTGAAGAATCCGCAAACAGAAACGCCAGCTATGAATGAGATTTGCAAACAGGTGTCTAAAATATCAGGACTGGATGATATCCAGCCTCTTGAGGGAAGTATGGTTTTGGAAGATCTGTTTATTGGTATAGACATTCACAAATATTTCACATATCAAGGTTGGTAACTGGTGATAAATTGGGGATCTTTTTTAAATAGATCTCTGTAGGTTCTCTTACCACTCCTCCCTGCGCTGAAGCAGCCATCTGGTTTGTTTTTCAAACACCTCTTAGTGTTCCCAAGGAACTTGTAAGTACACATGTATGTTGGTCAAAAAGATGTGCTAACTTAGTTGTTAATGTTAATTATAAATACAAAATATTAAAATACCCTCATACAGTGGAAGAACTTTTGGCAACTAAGGGATTCTCGTTACCAGCGTGTGCTTAACACCTATCGGTTCTTACAAGATGATCATGACCGACCAGTTTATCTAAGTAAAGGCAAATAGGTGTATCTTTAGTTTAGTTTCAAATTTAAATGTCTTGTATAAGTAAATTAAAATTGTTTAAAGTGCATTTGTTGTTTTATGCAAAAGCTCACCAGATGCTTGGATGGAAGCTTTTTGCCGGTGGACAGCTGATGGCGCCATCAACCCCCAGCCCCAAACATCCGGAATTGCATTTTCTAGCTGCGTAGCAAATTCAACTGGTGTCGAACGGATGTGATTTGGAAAATATAATGAAGCGTCTGACCGAGCGAGTGCACCACGAGGAGATCGAGTCCGAGGAGGTGGTCTGGGTGAAGCGAGAGGACGTCCGCTCCGCCAGCAAGCTGCCCATCGTCTTCTCCCGCAAGTATGCGGTGCGCTTCGGCGGCCTTGAACGCCTACATCCTTTCGATGCGGCCAAGGGCAAGCACATTCAGAAGGTCCGTGAGCATCCCTTAACTTCTCGTGGATATCGGTGTATCCGCTATCTCATTACAGCTCCTGTGCGACGAACTGCAGCTGGATGGCGGCAGCTTCTATGAGCCCAAGGAGCTGACCAAGGACCAGCTGCGTCGCATCCACAGCCGGGATTACCTCAAGTCACTGCAGTGGAGCATTAATGTGGCCTGCATCGCAGAGGTGCCGCTGATGGCCTTTGTTCCGAATCGATACATTCAGCGATCCTACTTGCGTCCCATGCGCTTCCAGGCAGCCGGCTCCATTTTGGCCGGCAAGCTGGCCTTGGACTACGGCTGGGCCATCAACCTAGGCGGTGGATTCCACCACTGCTGCTCGTACAGGGGCGGCGGTTTCTGCCCGTATGCGGACATCTCGCTGCTCATCGTCCGGCTGTTCGAGCAGGAACCGTACCGGGTGCGCCGCATTATGATTGTGGATCTGGATGCCCACCAGGGCAATGGGCATGAGCGCGACTTTAACAACGTGGCAGCCGTTTACATCCTAGACATGTACAATGCATTCGTCTATCCGCGTGATCATGTGGCCAAGGAGAGTATTCGCTGTGCCGTGGAGCTGAGGAACCACACCGAGGATGCCTTCTACCTGAGGCAATTGAAGCGCTGCCTAATGCAGTGCCTGGCCGAGTTCCGTCCGGATGTGGTCATCTACAATGCCGGCACCGATGTGCTTAGGGGCGATCCACTGGGCAATCTAGCCATTTCCGCGGAGGGTGTGATGGAGCGGGATCGGCTGGTGTTTAGCACATTCCGGGCGTTGGGCATTCCGGTGGTCATGCTGTTGAGCGGGGGCTACTTGAAAGCCTCCGCCGGGGTCATCGCCAGTTCCATTGTTAATCTGCGACAACAGGGATTGCTAAATTAAAGGAATTAAATTATTTTAGACTTTATATTATAACAAGGTAGCACCATAAAATCTAGTTACTATTGTCAATTTTTTCCCAAAGCATTTCCTTAGCTTTTTAGAGTATTACGAAGACATAACTTTCTTACCCTAGTACAAATGTGCTGCTTTAGTAACAGGAAACAGGAAAACAACAATTCCTTTCTGGTACACTTACCAATTGTTTTGATCTTTGCTGAAGAACCTGAGTAACCGAGAGCTGTGAATGAAAATGAATAACCTGATTGCTACAGAAATTAACTGATAATAAGACTTGGATTTACACCTTATCAAAATTTATTAAACATATATAATTTAAAGTCGTTATAATAATTATTTGTCTTCTATGAAGTGATGATTTCAGATCATTAAGTTCAGTATCGCAATAGATGCAGAAGGTATAAATATTTCCAGTGTGTTATGACTTATAGCAGTTTCTTGTCAATATTTGTACAGACATCTTTTCCTTGGCATTTTCAGAGGTTCAATTTAGTTTATCCCTATGTACAATGCAAAACGGGCCGGACAAGTAGAAAGAATTTCATATAGGTTTTGTCGCAATTGGTTAAATGTCTATAAATGTCTACAACATAGTCGCTAGTGGCTAATTTACTTGTTTAAAATACAAAAATACATATAAATAAAGGTTTGCTTAATGGTTTAAATAAGACGAGTTAGAATATCATTTTAGTGTCTTTGTTAAGTCTGTCTTTTTGCTTTCAGATCTTATTCAGCTGCCAATCAACTCCGGCATGGGCTCAGATTTTTTTGTTGAAGATTTCCACTGACTAACAGGCCGTCGGTCGCGGCAACCTAAAAGGGCACGCATAAATCAGAGATTTTAATCGAACGATTTACAACTAACTACTTTGAGAACTGTAAACGTTTATGCATGCAGAAATCTGAGGAATGAGCAGCTGAACGCGATGATGTCGTCGCTTTGGCAGTTGTGACATCAACCAAATAATCTAGAAACAATAAATCTCAAATAAATATTAAATGGAAACAAAAAACATAAAACTAGGCTCTAAAGATGACATGGGTTGTAGCTCCCCGAGAAACTGATGAGCAAATTGGCGATGAATAAGTAGATGCATCTGAAGTGACTTACGCGGCATTGCTAGCCGGCAAATCCTCGAAGAGGACTTCCGATCGAGAGCTAATTATATACACCAGGCAGAAGGAGATGATCAGCACCACTATGCCAACGCTGAGAGTTGTGACCTGGTGCACATTGGACGGACGCAGGAAGATCCGAGCACTGAACTGCGACCAGGTGGATTCGGTCCACGTCGAGTACTGGCCGGAACTCCAATCGTAGCCTGCAACCAATGTTAATTTTAATATTCTGCTAGGTTAACAAGGTATATCAAAGCTCACCATCAGTAATAAAAGCTGGACTCAGGGCGTGGCTGTAGTTCTGCGTGGTGAGACGGCACTCTCCGATATTGTTGAAGCCGGCGAAAAAGTGCAGCGGCAATTCGGTGCAGTTTTCCCGAGGAATGTCTGGCTGTGGCTGCGACAGGAGATAGCCCAGCATTCTGTATGTATATCCGGACGACTCCTGAGATCCGCCCAAGACGCTTATATAGCTGGTTAAAGAAAGATAATTTAAATTAACAATTTGCTAAGCAAAGACTAATATAGTATGCACTTACCGCATTGGAGGCAGGTTTGTTAACTGACTGCCCGGATAAGATGCTGCCTTAAAAAGCGGACAGTCTGCCGATTGCAGGAAACAGTAAAGGAACTCATCGGCCAGCAGGGGATTTGCCACCTTGGTGGCCGTGTACTCCTTTCCAGTAAGCGTCTGATAAAGCGCCATGGCCAAAATCGATGAAACGTTGCGCACTTTCATTTGCAGTGAATCTGCCTTCAAGGTCTTAAAGTCGTTCACTTCCGCCAGCTGAGTAAAGTCCTTGCTTGTGTTTGCATAGGTGAAATCCACATTATCCACATCATCGTAGATTGAGTGGTAATACCTGTTGGTTGGTCGTGCGTTCAGAATCAGAGCCGGAAACTTTGGATCACGACGCAAAAAGGATTGTGCCGATGTTGGTGGAATGTGGGCACTCATTTCAGACTGAATGTTGAGGTTGAAACCGTAGCGAGGGGACTTGGCATAGTTATTTAGTTGCTCTAGAATTTTCTGAGCCAACGGTGTTCCAGTCAGTGCATGCAGCTTAATGTTTGTTATGTCATCCAGTGTGCCAATGTCCAGCATAAACTCAATATTGTCAAAGGCTATGGGCGGGGTGCCTGTGGACTCAGAAGGAAAGTGGAGCTTCTCCATATCGTAAACAAATCTCTGAGATCCAATGTAGTCGTAGGACTCGCCGTTAAAAGTCACAAAGAGGACATTCCGCAGGGAATCAGGCAGCGAGCTTTGCGGCGGCAATAGCTGTCGTAGGAGATACGCTACCTGGGTAAACACAGCAAATCCCATGAGTGAGTCCATGGCTCCCAGACCTTGAAATCACAGAAAGAAATAAGTCAAACACCATATTCTCTTGTTGCAGACCACACTTACCGACGCCATCAAACATGGTGGCGGTGTCCAGGCGACAGGATACCAGTATAAACTTTTCATTCGTATGAACTGTCACGGTTCTGTTCTCCTCTGCTGGCTTCCGGGGGTACAAAGTGGCGTACACATTGCGTCCCTCAAGCGGATCACAGTACTTGCTGCCACCCAGATTGTTGATAAAGTTGGTGCGCCGCATACAGACCTCAGTGTTGACGGCAGCCGACATAAAGGACTTCACCTCAACGGCACACAAACTGCGCAGCGCGTGCGTTTCGTAGTTGAAGTTGTTAAAGTCCTGGAAACACTGCTCCAGCTTCTTCACCTGATCCAGATCGGCTATGTAGTAGATGGGGAAGGGAAAGTCCTCGTGCAGCAGACCAGTGCCCCAGGGATTCCAGTTCTTGGCCGGATTGCTGGCGTCGCAGGTCTCGCTGCTGCTGTTCAGACCACTATACTGATTGGGGCAGTTGAGCTCGTGCGAAAACTGCTTCATCTGGTTCGTCCGGTTGATTAGCAGCACCACAGAGATGTTCTTTGGTCCGGCCTCCTTTAGGCGCATAAGGTTGCTGCGTGTGAACAGATGAGGTGGTATCAGGGGGGCGTACGGAGGCGATGGTGGACTGGTCAGTAGAAATTCCAGGTCGGCCTCGACGTTTATCAGATGGAGTACGCCCACGGAACCGGAGTAGGTGGCTATCGGGGGAAGGGATTATTAGCGTCTTTTCCCAGGGTAATCTCTATATTTACTCACAGGAACACCCAGTTTGGTGGGTGCCATTCAGCCGGCGGAAGCAGCTGGCTCCTCCTATGGGCTCGTACATCTTATCGCGCGTTCTTTCGCCTTGAGCTGCGGACAAAGAAAGTGCGAATTAGATGAGTCAGGTCTTGGGTCCCAATGGAAGTGTGGGCGTCAGAGTTCAGGCAAGTCGCCGCTAAACGCCCAACTTTGTTCTGGCCGAGATTCTTACCAATGGTAGCTCCATACAACAGTATCAGCAGCCATATTGCAGCCGCATTCAGACGCTTTTCCATCGAAGAATCCCACGAAATCGCGTCCAGAATATTGATTAGTGATGTGAGAATTGTAAGCTAGAGATGGTCAACCCTTGCGATAGTAATTAATTTCTTAAACGGTCACACTAAAACATAAGGAGGGTGTCTTCGCTAACATAGCGGAGACACAAACCTGAACAACCATTTCATTTTTGGCAGAAAATACGTTTAATTTTTAAAGAAAATTGAAAATCACTTACAAAAAAGGACCAATCACTAATTAATAAAATATAACTATTTTATTTTTCTCAGCATACTTATTATTAATCTAAACATGATTGTTGCTATAAAACATGTAAAAACTTAGCATCTAGGTACCTAAAAGAGCGTGTCCTCCGCGCGAATGTACTCGCCGATGTCCGACTGATGGAAGCAGACGGTGGTCATGGGATCCGCGGTCTTGCAGTCCGTTGTGGAGCGGGCCAGAACTCCGAATCCCAGGGGCAGATCGTTCATGGAGTACACCACCACTCCCTGGTACTGACCAGCGTTCTCCGTGATGCGACCCAGTCCGGTTTTGGGGATGTGGTTGCCGTAGAGGAACTGCTGCTCGAAGGAGGGCTTCACCCACACTTTGTACTGGGCGTAGGGCGCCAGGTAGTAGAGCGCCGTGATGTGGAACTTTAGTTTGTTGGTCTTGGAGAACTTGCCGAAGCAGGTGCCCACGCAGACCAGCTGTTTGTAGCCAAAGCACTCGCTCAGCTTCAGGATCCTTTCGGAAACATAGTAAACACGATCGCGGTGCTCCCTAAAACAATATGTTCCATCCGGGCGGTCGATCAACTGCTTCACGTTGGTGCCAATGCTGGAAATTCACTTGTTAGTTGCTTTCTGCTGGTTATTTCAGTTTACCCACTATTTGGACAGGTGCTCGAACAGGATCTTGGCACGTTCGTCGGTCAGGCGTTTCATCTTAAGTTATTTAAAGCCGAAATTAGGGGAAAACAAAACGTTAAATTTTTACACGTGAGAAATGGATAGTGTTGGTAAATCATAAGCTTCGGCACTTTGCAGTACTTACAACTATCGATAACTTCTATCGATATACCTAAAGTGCTGCGAAGCGCCATATCAAGTGTTGTAAAATGTGCAACTATTTAAATTTCAAATTTTCCGTTAAAATCCAGATTTAGATATAAAAACCTTTTTATAACAATAAAATTAAACTCAACTTGACAAATTGCTTTAATGTTTACTTTCGTTATTTGGTGAATTTTCCTTTTGTCCTCCCTTTACTTGCTCATCCCCGAATTAAAGTCATTGCTTTCTTTTGTTTTGTTATTATTCAATAATTAAGAAGTACACTTATTTGATCGCCTTACATGTTCTAATAGTGTTTGTGCTCTGGCTAATACTACACATTTTGTTCACGATCTATTTACAATACCATAAATAACTAAAGCAAACACTTAGTCTAAGCTATTTTTATCACGTGTTGAGATGGAGATGAGAAGCTCAAGCCGTCTCCAGGCGTTTCTGTACGTAGTGCCGCTCCTTCAGCAGCTCGTCCAACTGTTGCTCCTGGTAGTAGACAACGAATTGGGCCGCCGACACTTGCTCGAAAATGGAGCAGATGCTCGGCTTGAGGTTGTAGAAGAAGAGCAGCTGTCCTCGCTGATTAAAATCGCTGATCAGCGAGTCTATAACCGTGGCCGTTGTGAAATCAGCCCCGTAAACATGCGAGGCATCTATGACCACCGGGACATTTTGCCTAATGGACTGCTTGTTCACCAGATTCCGCACATAATCCACCGAGGGAAAGATGAGGCACCGATCGGGCGTGATCATGGAGTACTCCACACCCGATTGTGTAGTAAGAAGCTCGGTGGTCAGCTTGGGACGCGCTGCATGGTAGAGAATGAAGATGACATTGAGTCCCACTCCAATGAGGATGCCCCACTCCAGGGGCAAAACGAGACAGGCCACAAAGGTTCCCACGCCAGGCACCAGATCACTTTCTGCAAGGTTTTAAAGTTGCATTAGTTTATAATCCCTAGTTTCTCTGGTTTCATAACTTACTTTTCGATCTCCACATGGGCTTGACCACCTTGACTTCAATCATAAACACCACTGCGGATATAATGATGGCTGCCAGGGTGGGGCGTGGAATGAAGTAGAAGTAGGGGGTGAGAAAGAGCAGGGCGATCATCACCAGACCACCGGAGTAAATGTTGCTCAGAGGTGTCCGCACTCCACTGGCATTGTTGACAGCTCCTCTACTCAATGCTCCGGTTCCGGGGAAGGCCTGGACAAAGGAGTTGAAGATATTGGCCGTTCCAATGGCAATCAGCTCCTGCGAGGCATCCACTGGCTTGCCATTTGCTAGATAAGGATCAATCATTAGCAAGGAAAACAATATTATTAGTAATATGAATCACTCACCAAAGGCCTTGCAGATGGCTATGTTCTCCATGAGCGAGATCAGGGGAATCACCACCAGACCAGAGCCCATGCTGTGCACCATCTCCACGAATCCCTGGGCCACTCCGCTGCTGGTTTCATTGGCGCTCAGCGAGGTGGGAGGCAACTGAATGCTGGGCAGTCCAGGCGGAATGTCGCCCACCACCCGGAACGGAGCTCCGTGCTCCTCGCTGTGCAGCAGATAGCCCATCATGCAGCAGACCACCACCAGAATGGCATTCCGGGCAGTGCCCACAATCCAAAGGATCTTGTTCACCGCTCTCTGGAAGGTTGAGCACTCAGCCTCGTCGGCAGGTCCAATGCGGCAGGAGGAGAGGCTGCGCATGAGCAGCAGGACCACAATGCAGGTCAGGCCCAGCACAGTGTCGCCTGCCCGCGTGTGCTCGATGTTGTGGAAGACCTGCGTCCAGATCTCCACGAAAGTGTTGCCCTTGGCCGTGATGCCCAGGACACTTTGGATCTGCGAGGTGAGGATGATCAGCGAGACGGCGGAGGTGAAGCCCGAGGAAACCGGCCCAGAGACAAAGTCAATGAGGAATCCCAGTCCGAAGAGGCCCATTAGCAGCTCCACAATCCCACTGAGCAGGCACAGCAGCACCGACTTCTGCCACGATCCCTGAGCTGCCTGATAGGTGAGCAGCGCCACGATGGCGGAGGGACCCATGGGCACATCCTTGCAGCTGCCCAGGAAAATGTACACGAAGCAGCCCACAAAGGAGGCATATAAGCCGTACTGAAATAGAGAAATCAATGTGAATTATTAAAAATAAATGGAAAATTAGATCTACACTTATACGGAGAGAATTAACCAAGTACTTAGGACTCAAATTAAGAATTTCTTTACTCTAAATATATATGAAAGTACATACATTCTCAGTTTGAGAGCAATGAAACTATAAATGAATATTCATTTTAAAATTTCAAAAAAATATGCACTGAAATGGAGTAAATTTGTGGTCCTTATAGAGCATTTTTTCTTAAATAACATAAATAAAATTTTTAATAAATGTAAGGTTTTATACAAAAATAGTAGTACATTTTTTGTTTATTCCTAAATTGAGAACTTTGTGTTCTCAATTCGAGAACGTCATCTTAACGGATTAATTCTCTTTTTGTAGTTTAATAAAATTCTATAAAAACTATTATTAGTTTTCTACTTACGGCCACAGGTAGTCCGGCTATTCCCGCGTAGGCCAGCGCCTGTGGGATGACCGTAAGGCCCACGGTTATTCCGGCCACCAGGTCGCCCACTGCATCCTGGCTGTTGTACTTGGGCAACCAGCCGAGGATCGGCAGTCGCTTGTGCAGGGTCTTCCGGTTGAAGGTGCGTCGTTGGCAGTCCTGCAGCCAACTGCGGGTGCAGTCCAGTGTGCTCAGCGGCGGTTTCACCTTCTTGCCGTCCTCGGTCACTGAAAAGGTCAACAGAGAAAGAACGCAAGTTGGTCATAGGTGGCGGAAATCAAAAGAAAGTTAATGAAATGGCTAAAATGCCTACGATAACAGAACTGATTCATAATCACGTACTACAGAGCACCACGCTCGATCGACTTTAGCTGCTTCCCACCCTCCCATATTATTTCTGTTCGCTTTCAGCTTCTGTAATTGCTTCAGTTTTTCACTCTGATCTACGTGAATTTCATTGCCAAGGCCCGAGCAAAAGTTTTAGCCACTGAGAAAACGTGGAAAACAATTGCATTTATCTGCGACTGGAGAGCACGAGGCGTATACTTGATGCCCCTTTTTTGCTGCTTGCCAGAAAAATTCACTGAATTCCAGTATTTTAATTGCAGCTAACAGGGAACTAATTATGAAATCAAGTTCCAAGTTAAGTAAGCTTGGGTAACAGTAGTTAAATAGATTTCAAACCCTGTGAGTATTGCCTCTCGTGATTCAGTCAAATCACTGCTATGGAATCATTAGTTTAATTTGACTTTACAGTTCATAATTCACCAGCTAATAGCCAAAATTGTGAAAGGCATTCGAGTCACTTAAATAATCTACGATAACTTGTAAAAAAAATAGAATATATCACATGTATTTGCTCGTCTGGAGTTTGTATTGTCCAAGTTTTTATTTACTTTCCCTATTTAGATATTATCTTTCTTTTTGAAGGCTTAAAAATTAAAGGTAAGGTTTTTATCACTTTCGAGCAACTAATTACTCATTGTAAATACATTTTTTTTTACTAAAAATCGTTTTCTTAACTTATAAATCTTTTTTAAATTTAGATACAGTTTTTTAAATACTTTATGATGGTATAGGTACACTTTTCAATAAACATTTTCCAATAAATTCTTCTGTTCTTCCTTTAAATCTTACTAAAAACTAATGTACTATAAATCCAAAGATCATCTCAAGTTGTTAGTTAAAGTATTTGATAGCATCGACTTACGAATGAACTCCTTGGATCCCTGGGATCCCACGCTGTTGCTACTGCCATTGGGTTCCGTGAGGTTGGTGCTGATGCTGATCGTTGAGCACTTGAAGCCATCGTTGAAGTAAACGTGGTCCGAGGCCGGATTAGGCTTCATTTTCGGTGAGATGGGGTGTGCTAACAGCCACAGCAACAAATCAAAACAAACACTGCGTACGGAGTGCAAGTTAAAGTTATGTAATATTATAATAGCCGGCGGATGACACCAGGTGACACTAGATCTAATGTGTGGCACTCATAGATGATGGCTGCATCTATCTGTATTTCTATATATGATCTGACAAGTCGGTTATTTAGGCAGATAGTCGGAACTGAAAGATGCTCGTTGTTGGAACGCTCGGTTCTGGTCGCTTGGCTCTTCACACGGCAGCGTTTCGAACGAAACTGTTTTGTACTTGATGCGAACCTTGTCTTTTATAAAAATCAAAACTTTGCTGTCGTCTCGCATATTATTGTTCTCGTCGTCTTCGTCGTGTTTGTTAACTATTTTCGAGTCGGGGGTCTCGGGGTTTCGGGTCTCAATCAGGCTTGTTATTGTTATTGTTTTTTGGTTCGGATTTTTGGGAACCGGGATGATCGACGTTATGTGGGTTGGTCGACGTCGGCTCACCTGTGAAACTGATAATCCTATGAAAAACTCAGGGGTCTGACCGAAAAAGTGAGGTTCCCATAGCGTGATTCGATTTTCTCTTGCGAGCACTTACTGCCTGGGTTTCCAATTTCGGGGTTTTTTCCCTTACTTGAGCCGAAAGAAAAGGAAGTTGTAAATTCTTTTCGTATTAGTCGGTAATTATTTGCTTGGCTCGGCATTTCGGGGAGCATTCGGTCAACACGTGAACTGTTGTTTATTATATCTCTCTTTTGTTATAATTTTTGAAACAAATGGAATGGAAAGTTACCCAGATTCTCGAACCCGAGTACATTATTAAAATTCGGGACTTTTTTTTGGGGGAAAATTTTCCATTGATTGCAACGGCAGGTAGATACTGCTACTCTTTGTCTTCAAGCAGTTTCTAGGCGGGGGTTTTCAGGTGTTAAGATCTGACCCAAACCAGATTCGACCAGAAAATGCGGCTGCAGACAAAGTCACTCTCTAAATGCGTGGCCGAGTGTTGCATTTTGGGCCGTGCATTCAGAAAACCCAAATTGATAATCCCAAATGGAGTAGTTTTGCCTGTTTTTTGGTCTTCCTCCTCTGATTCAACCTTTATTTAAATGCAATTAACATAAATATATTTTTAAGCACAATTAATGAGCACTCGACACTTGAAATTGATTTACTTTTAATGCGCTGACTTGTATTAATTTGCCAGATGTAACAATCGTTTTTGAATTAATTTAAAATGTCTAAATTTGTTTGGCATTCGAGGAAATACATTTGTCAGCCAGGCAAACAAACCTAACTCACATTCCTAAGCCTTACTTTCAACAAAATCTGAGCCCCAAATAGTTGTTGCAAGTATTCTGAATATTTCTAGATGAACTTGACACTTTATAAACGCAGACCCTTCGGTGGACAAACAAAGGCAATACCGAAAAATGTCATGGGTAAATAAATATTTAAATGCACGCCTTTCAGCGACAGCTTGGGGTCGAATCGTTTTTCAATGGAAATCCAAGACATAAGACATAAGGTGTGTGTGCCAACGCGTCAACTCTTTGAAATATCATATTGTAAATGCTTAATCAGATAAATAGCCTGATGAAAATGATTGAAACTTTCTAAACACGCCGACTCAAAGGCCTCAAAAGTTATGGCTTTAAAATATATAATTTAGATTCATTGCACTTGAAATTCAAGATGAACATCGATATTTAAGCAAATATGCCAAAAAGCTTCCTAGACAGCTGATGCTGTGACAAATGGAATTATTTAAATTAATTGAAACGGGCTGTATGTGATAAAAGGCCATAAATATCACTGTCTTTATGGCCCGGCCAAGTTCAGAGACGGAGAAGCAAGCGGTTATGCTTCTGATATCGACTATTTGAGGGGTTTATTGGGCACTAAGATATCTAGAATGCCAACTAGGTAGTTTAGTAATATGTTTTATGAGTGGAAAGCCTTCAGTTACCTTGGATATTTTATGTAAATGCAGAAAGTAACCTTTAAGTTTTTGCAGAAAACTGGTAATTTGACATTTTACTGAGTATCGCTCAAGTCGTTACTCATCTCGAATAACTCCCTTACACGTTTTCAAACCACTTTATGTTTGGGGCTTTTTTTTGTGGCTTTTTTTTGCTGTGCATTTCGTTTCCTAAACGCAGTCCAATGACTTGAATACTATCATTCAGGTGGCAAAATAGTATAATTTTTTTTTTGTTTCGAAAAGTAGATACGTCAAGACGCCGGTAACTGGTTTTTCTGCGAACCTCAATGATCTGATCTTGTTGGCAGACGGTGATCTTGGGGGGATTCTCCAGCTGTTGCGATCCAGCTAATTTTGGATGATGTCAAACGAGCTGGCGCTTGGCTTTACTTTCAGTCTTCTATATATATACACATACCAAAAGGCGTTTCCCTTTGTTTGGGTTTGAGTTTGTTTTGGTTTGTTTTATTTTTAACTATTTAAGCACACACTTAGAAAGTAAGTGCGCGAAATGTGGGCGTGTAAGTCAATTGGCTGTGAGATTTGTGCTAATTGCCATCAGCTTAAAACTTCCTTAACAAAATAATTGTATTTAATTAAAGTGTGCTCATACGCACTTAAATATTACACATAATATCGCACACGAACTTTGCAACCCAACAGGTGGGTGACCTTTGGCCTCTGAAGTTTCAAAAGGGGGGTTTGAAAATTACAAGTATTTTCCATTTCATTTTGATATTAAGTTTTTCTAATTTTTGATCACTTCATAATCCAGTTAATGGAATAACCAAAAACAGGAAGCACAAATGTTCAATTAATTGTTCAATTACAATGGCTGTTTTCGTTTTTGCTCTACCCTTTTTAGCGGTTTGTTTGTTTTTTCTAGCCCACTCAAATTACAGGGCCAATTGCAAAATATATTTCGCATGACTTCGGCATCAAAATAAAGGGCGTAGCAAACAACAAGGGGCGTGGTCGATGGCAGTACAATCACATCGAACAACAAACTGTCGCCCATTTCAATGAAATGCGTTTGGCTTTCGGCTTTGGACTGTTTTTGGCTCCATTCGTGGCTTAATTATATCCAAAAGCTGTATTAAACGCAGAGCACGGAGGAAAAGGGGGTGTGTGTGCGATTGGATTTTGCACACTTACAACTTATCGCAAGAAAATCACGTATACAACATGTTGATCCACATGCAGACACATTTGTTTTGACTTAGATAGCTTACACCGTTCAAAGGAAATGATTGAAGGTACCTGTCACTTGCTTTTCAAGACCTAATAATTCCCCTAATTTATGTGATGACCACAAATATTACTTAAAACTGCGAAACGTGATCATGTTTAAAATTGGACAGGCAAACAAAATTAATTTAAAACAAATAGAGTAATTTATAGTAAGATGTTAATTCTTTCGAAAGGCCTTCATTTAAGAAACTATCTAAAAATAACCTACTCCACCCATTGAAATTATTTTTAGCCCAAATTTCGTGAAAGACTCAATTGTTTAAATCAATGTCGAAGGCATGCGAATTGGATCTGTCAAAAAATGTACTGTTTACAGACACAGAAGTCTATTTGCAGTTTATTTACTCTGAACTCTGTTCTAAGAAAGATGATATATGTGCAAAAAAAAATCCCAGTAACTTAAACAAACGAATTCCACTGAAGTAACTAAAAATCCCAATTGCGATTTCCTCATTTCATTTCATTAAATTTTGATTAAACGACTGTTTAATCGCATGGTAAACAAAATTAAATTTGTAGTCCCATGGAACGGGTTTCATAATCTATATTAGACGACGATCAGACTTGGTCTATCCATTCGCTTTCAGGTTTAATGGTTTTAAGGGGAGAACTGCTACCGGCTTTTGTTTGTTTTGAATATTTATGACTTGATTGTTTTGATTGTTTATATTTGATGGCGCGCGGTTTTTGATAAGTTGGCGATTTTTATGCAAAACGCGTTTCCCCCACGATTACGCATCAACGAAAAACCACAACCGGAATCTGTGCGGAATCTTATCTATCATCCAAATATTTTTTTTAATCCCGAGCTTCATTCAGATTTCTGTATCTTTTGTTTAAGATATACAAGTGACGCTTAAGACGGAGGTGATTGAAACCGAACTAAACCAGTTCAAGCCGCAATCTATGATAATTTCAGCATGGGGAAGCTCTTGAGAATATTTGGGAATCAGAATATAAGGTGTTGGGGATGCTACAAGAAGTATATGATATAACCATACTTTTATATAAGTTAATAATGGATCATTAGAACATTTTTTAGGGTTCTTGAATACTATAGACTAAACTCAAGCTGGGTATGCATGTTTGGGTTAGTTAACCGCCCATTTGTGGAACCTCCTCTCCGAACACGTTCTCGCGCTTAAGTCACGTAAACTATAGATGAGTTTTCACTGCCGCATTCGCATGTCTTGCCCCTTAAACAATGGAATGCTCTATTAAGGCAGCTGAACTGTTACCTTAGTTAGGATACACAAGCGATGAGCTAACTTCAAAACCATCCAAAAATAATGCCCAGTGATTCATTTAATTGACACTTCATTGGGGATATTATAAAATTAGCAACTCTTTTCGGCCGCCCATAATGCCAATTAGCATGTGGCGTTGGCTTTGAGGGAGTCATAAACAAATTAGTAATCGCTTAGTGATAAATGTTAATCGACCGTTTAAATTGCGTCAATGGGTTGGCCAAAAACGAGACGCTAAAAGGCACAAGCGGGCCAAAATGAGATCTACCACTTTCGCAATGGGACTCTTCACTGCCAACAGTCTGCGTATCTGTCCCATTTGCAGTCATCTCTGTAGGTCGGTGCCTCCATAACTCTGTGTCACTATCTGATGTCAGAGGAGAACTATTTCGATGGGCTTACCTCTGTTTCTGTCAGCGGTTCGGAGGGGGCGTAAATAGCCCAATTACATTCGGAATGCCACTGGCCTGCGTTTTTTTTCTGTACACTCTATTGAATTTGGCTCAAACGATTTGTGGCCACCGGAAATGTGTGTAGCATTGACTTTGGCGCGCGTCGCACACCTCAAATTCAATATTGTCCTCTTCAGCTCTTCATTGTCTGTGCGTTCTAATGTTATTATATATTAAAGATTTTCGATTCAGTGAATATTAATATGGCACTACTTTTGGAGTTTTTTGCGCGAATGCCGAAATTTGCATGCAAATCACAGCCAAAATGCAACCATAAAATTAAAGCATAAATGGTATCTTTATAAATTATTGGCACACAAGCGATTATATCTGGGTTTTGTTGGGTTTTCCACGACTATCTGGCAGATGGCACAGCCGAATCGGTTAGGTAAATAGGCGTAACTGTTGTTTCAGATCTTTGATCGGAACTGTCGTCGGTTTTTTCGAAAGCCCTCGAAAGTTGTCACCTCTCGGAAACCGATCGTGTAATTGTGCTTGGAAGCGTGGCGTTGTTTGTTTTTGTGATCCGCGAGCCGAGCTTTGTGAGCTCAGTGAGCTCGCTGAGCTTTTCATGCGCAGTTTTCCCATTTCTCTCCTCTCTTTCTCCAAATTCTCTGCGTCTCTGGGGCTGTGAGAAATTTGAAAGTAATCACCGAATGGGGGCCAGCGAAAGGCGTTGGCATTACAAAATACCCAACTTGTTAACATATTGATAACTTTAGTGCTGCATTAAATCTACACCAATCTATTTATACTCAATGCCGTGCATTTAATCGATTAAGGTTGGATAACTGATCGGTTGGGAGCGCTGAAAATGCACTTAAATGGAATTTATAGTTGGTTGTTAAAATGTGGCAAGCGATTTATCCTTGGTATTTGACATAGATATCATATCCGCATAATATATTTGTAGGCCACGATAACCGTACATACATATGTATAGTTGTGGGATAGTTTTGGGTGTAAAAACCACTTATCTATAATCTTTATAATAATAATGATTATATGTATTACTACCAACAACTAGCCCATTCAAAGTTTTTAAAACGTTTATTAAAGCAATTTTATTATAATTTTAAAAGTATTAATTGCTAATCGACTAAAGCCATTACGGTTTGTCCACAAAATAGCTTTATTTTAAATATAATAAACTGCCAGCACTTAGTTTTTCTGGGTTTTCAATACGACATGATGTACGCTAATTTTATACGTCTACTGATGTTGTTGTCCGTGTTGAAACTGGTCAGTATGCAGTTCGTTTTCGAAAAGTTTTCCTATAACGTTTAAAAAAAAAAATTTCTTTAAAGATTTCCACTCACACCGAGTTTACCAACTTTAAGTGTAAGTCTGTGGATAAGGACTTTGCCGATTTTGAATATTGCACTCTGAAGGCGATAAATCGGTCCTACAAGTACGCCTCCCTTAAGGTCAAACTCTTCAAGGTTCCAGTTACCAAAGTGAAGGTGTGTAGTTCTCTATTGGTTGGGATACCCTATTAGGATAACTTAGTTTTGATTTTCCAGGTAAACTTTGGCCTTTACAAGCGGTTTAGTGGTTACAGGCCCTTTTTATATAATATAACTGTGGATGCGTGTAATTTTGTGAAGAACCAGAAGAGCAATCCAATCACTAGCTACTTTTACGACTTTTTCAAGGATATCTCTAACATGAATCATTCCTGTCCCTACGACGTGTGCATATTATTACGATAATATTTGAGTTACTTTAATTGCACGTATTTCTCTTATAGCACGATCTTGTAATGGATAAGCTTTCGACGGGGCTTGTCAACCACCGTCTAACGAATATTCTATCTTTTCCGCACGGTGATTACATGATGGAGATGCATTGGATGGCCTATGACGTAAACCGCGCTGTGGTTAAGTTATACGTCACTCTTTCATAGACATGGATGTGTGTATCTAAAGTTAAAACTTTTACCAAAACATTTCCGTTTTGAATTGTAATTTTTTGACAATGCTTCAATCGAATGGATAAATCTGTTTTATTCCCCAAATATAAAAAGTTTTAAAACAATTATAATAAACGCACTCATTATATGTATCACTTAATTGTGATCAAATCATAATCAATCGCAGATATTGACTGAACTGGATAATCAAAAGATTAAAGATGATTGATGCATACTGGAAAATTTACCTTTAGTTTTACTTTAGCCATCCATGAATTGCAATGTATTCGGGGAAACATTTTTGGTTTGGGCTTCTGCTGAGCTTTTCTGCAATAAATAAAGTCGGTCAAAAAACCATACTTAAGGATTCTATTTAACATCTTAAATATTCTTATAGATTTGTTGTCTGGTGGAGTTTACAAACTTTAAATGCACATCTTTCGATAAGGATGTGGTCGTTTTCGATTATTGCATTTTGAAATCAGTAAACCCAACATCTAAATACGTTTCCGCCAGGATAAAAGTGTTTAAGTTTCCCGTTAAAAGTATAAAGGTGAGTTGAGCAAACACACACTGTCATTGAATTAAGGTATGAAATTGAACATTTTCAGGTTAATTTCGGACTGCTACAACTGGCTAATGGATATAGACCCTTTTTGTATAACATAACCTTAGATGGTTGTAAATTCATCAAGAACCAGAATTCCAATCCAGTCGCTAAATATTTTTACAGCTTTATTAAGAACGTCAGCAATGTGAATCATTCGTGTCCCTACAATGTAAGATTATCTTTGGTTTTTGAAACCATCTCACAACCATTTTATCCGTATACAGCACGATTTTATTGTGGATAAGCTGTCCTCAGATATGGTTAATGACCGGGTTCCAAAAATCCTGCCCTTCCCAGCTGGGAACTACATGTTTGAGGCCCATTGGACCGCCAATGAACAGTACCGCGCAGTCACCAAGCTATATATTTATGTATCCTAGATGAAACAGCTCATATAAAACAGCAATACAATGGCCAAAAAGTTCCAGTGAGTTAAAAAAAAAAACGATTCAACAAAATAAAATAAACGCATGGATTATCATAATTACCTTAATTGCCATAATTATTCACATATACTGACTGAACTGTTCAAGCAGAATAATTACCGGTGATCGAAGTATACTGGAAATTTTATTTTAGTTTCACTCTGCACCTCCATGAATTAAAATGAAGTCACTGAAATATTATTGGTTAACCCTTTTGTTGACTTTGTCTATGATAAATCAGGTTAGTTGATTGAAGAGTCATAAAGAATATATTCTTTATTACATAAATAATATTACAGACTTGTACTCAACTCATGTTTACAAACTTTAGGTGCATTTCATTGGATAAGGATGTGCTTGATTTCGAATACTGTGTTCTGAAATCAATTAGTGAAACATCTAAAAATGTATCCGCTAAGATAAAAGTGTTTAAGCTTCCCGTTGAAAGTATAAAGGTGTTGACCAGATGTAGGATTAAATAATGAATAAATGGATAAAAAAGCTTTGTTTCAGATAAACTTTGGACTGTACCAACTGATGAATGGATATAGGCCCTTCTTATATAATGAAACTGTGGATTTTTGTAAATTCGTGAGGAACCAGAGGAGAAATCCAATCGCTAAATATTTTTACAACCTTATCAAAAACATCAGCAACTTGAATCATTCCTGTCCCTATAATGTAGGAGGATATTTGGTTTTTTAATTAATTTTACTACATTTTTAATGCTTTGCAGCATGATTTTATAGTGGATAACTTTTCCACTGAGCTAGTCAACAGCCGACTTCCAAAAATCCTTCCCTTTCCACCAGGAAAATACATGTTTGAGACGCGTTGGACCGCCAATGAGGAATACCACACAATAACCAAGTTGTATTTGTATCTTTCGTAATCCACAAACAATTATAAACAAAGGGTTTGGTTTTTTAAAGGTTTTTATTAAATAGTATAGATAACAGCTACGAAGAAAACGGTTTTAATGGGAGAAGTTCTTAACTGGCCCTGCAACTTTGAGATGAAATCGAGACAAGAGGTCAATGTTGCAACAGCCTCAAATATTATTCACGTATGATTAGATTTTATTTTGTATTTATTTATTTGTTTTTTTTTGTGGGCTGTGAGCTCGTAAAGCTAATTATCTTGAATACATACAAAAATTAAAATGTTTCACATTTGTAATTGCGATGTAAGCGATCTGAATTCACAGTGCTGCCGAAAAGTTGCCTATCATTAGATAATATCTTTGGTTTTTCTGGTTATTCCTGGACACACGTACACACATATAAAATTACAATAAAATGGTGCCAAACATTTGTTCTAAAGTTACTTCTGGTTGACGAGTGTAAGGAGTACTGACTAAGGTCGATAGAGGATCTATAGAAAACGTTTATCAGATAATATAATTTATGTATATTGTATATAACGCAACTTTTCGTGAGAAGCGAATAAATTTGACGGTGGTACGTATGAAACTTATACAATAGAACGACCTTTAGGCTAATGGCGACGAGTATCTAACTTTTCTTTCGGGTTTCAAAGATTACATTTCCTTTTGTTCATATATGAGTGGGGGGAGTGGGGCGATGATTTTTGTTTCTGTTGGTTTCACTGAGGCACATTTGATGGATCACTAGGGGAGATAAACGCCAAGCTACGACTTCCAGCTCCTCGGGTCGCCTTCTAGAAATGCTTTCGCATGTGGGCGGATACCAAAAAGGGCGCCAGAAGCGAACAGATCGAGACCAAGAAGCTAACCAGGCCCTGGAAATTGGCTGTAAGTTAAAGGAAAAAAGGGTTACAGCTTGGTCTCCTATTATAAGGATGTTCTAAAGGTGAAATAAAATATAACTTAAATTAAATACAAACAAAAATTGTGTAAAAACATATGTATTTATTTGTCAATTGTATAATAATTAAAAAAAAAAATAAATTAACACAAACAATTGTTATAAAGAACTGGTTTGCCATTGTTATAATATAAGTAAGCAAAGTCCCTACCGCCACTGCAGATGTCGTGCAGAATGTCCTCGACATATCCGTTATCATTGTCGCAGAGACACAGTTTGGTCTTGCTGGACATGAACTTGGCCACTCCGATAGTTCGATTGCTGTTCTCCATCTGGCAGACCATACCATCCTCGCAGTCGTTGTTGCTGTTGCACTTGTGACGCAGGCCTGGAAAAATAAAGAATGCCGAATCACCAAAAATTATAGAAAAGAATTGATAACTAAAAAATATCTGGTTCTATTAATACCTTAAATATTAACTTCTTAATTTAACATCTAATTATCATAGATGAAATACATATTAGACTGCCATAAAAATCATGTTTTTATTGGAATTTTTGGTATACAGGTTGTTTTAATCCATAGAAACCGTTTTCTCTCAGAAATCTAGGAAAACCTACAAAATCCTGATAATTTTTCGTACAATTAGTATAATAAGTTTTGTTTGTTTTTTAATTTAAGTTGTAATTGCAAAATATTTCCCGCCAGAAAACAGATCTGCCGTGCGGAGAATAGTTGCAAATGCCAAGCTCCAAACTCCGGACATATGCATGCAAAAGTCGCGTATAGCATTTCTTCTGGGCTGTGCATGTCACAAATTGGCACTGCGGCGATTCCCATTACCATTTGCTTCCCATTTGGGCCCTCGTTTGGGTTTCCCAGTCGCAGTCACGACATCCTAACATAAATCCGACATCGACATTGCGCTGCCATAAAGCGAGAGAGCCTCCGTCTCCGCCATCGCAATTGCCTTTCGGTCCTTTTTGGCCCAGCTAAAGAATGTCCTGCATGCCGTAAGGACTAGAGAACTAGAGGACTAGAGGGCCAACAATGGCGGGCACAGGACCCAAGGATCCTGGGAGCAAGTGTGAATTGCGCACGAAAACTAAATAAATAAGTAGGCAAATAGCGAAAGGGAGGGGGGAGTACTACCCAGTACCCAGTATCCACCTGGCAGGATGCTTTGTTTAATTCTCATTTAGGTGGCGCCTTGGACACATCACCTGAATGGCACTCGAGGCACGGGCACATCACAGAGGAGGCCTCCAAGAAAGCAGCAGCAGCCCCTTAAATAATAAATGTAATGTGCATGTCTTAGCAATTAGTTGACGCTTTGTTGGCTGTTCTATTTCTGGGCTCAAGCTAAAGGTTTCTACTAAGGCAGCTAACTAAGTTTATGAAATGTGATATCTTGATATCTAAAATACAGATACAGAGATAAGTAAAATTAAAACAAATGATAGTTGATATATAGTATTAGTAGATTAGATTTTAATTTGAACTTATTAAACCAACAGTAATACAACTAACTATAATGATCTTAGAAACTAAACTATTGGTATAGAATTAAAATTACAAAATATAAACTTTATAATATTTAGTATGAAATTACTACCACAGAGTTCAACTACACACAAAAACAAACATGTTCCCGTAAATTCGATATGGCTATGTAAATGTCAGGTAATTTATACCCACATCGTTTTTACATAAAATACTCATCAAATTGACATTAAATAATGTCATTTTGCCGAATTTCTTCTCTCGGAGACTCTCTTACTTCGAAAAAGAGAGCAAAATGACGTGAGTTGAAACGAGTAAGACAGATTTGAAATTTTACATGGGCCCATATCAAGCTAAAATTGATCTTAAATAATGTAAAATTGACCTACGTTTCGTATCGAATTTTTTCTCGGTGTATTATATTATGTAGTAATAATGCAATAACACTCTTTAATACTGGACTTAGTATATTTTTAATACACCAATTTTTAGAAGTTAAACTATGGTGTAGGGTGTAGGTAACTTTTTAATATTTTAAAATTAAAGTTAATTGAGTATGAATAGAGTTTCTTTTTGACTAGAAAATATTAAAATATTATACCATCTTATATTACAGATATATTACCTTTAAGGACATCCGGACAGTTGCCCCCCGAAGGAGGTGAGTCGTCGCCGCAGAGGCAGCGCAACTTGTAGTCATTGGGATCCTTGACGCAGCTGGTGCGATCTATCGCCGTGCAATCATCGTGGGAACTGCACTCTCGTCCTTTGACTGAAAAAAAAGGACGAGAAAAGGATAATTAGTTGTCAGTTTGTTCAGCTAATTGCCCACTAATTGTGTGATTATTGCTCTGGTCCCTTA
This sequence comes from Drosophila mimetica, assembly GCA_037075245.1. Taxonomy (NCBI): domain Eukaryota; kingdom Metazoa; phylum Arthropoda; class Insecta; order Diptera; family Drosophilidae; genus Drosophila; species Drosophila mimetica. Next base: position 14,755,425 of record JBAMCH010000023.1, read on the forward strand.
CTACTACAAATCACCTCGTGTCGGCCTATCTACATCTATATCTACTCAGTCTGGTCTTGTTTGCCAACTCCAATCACAGGGCTATTACCACCCCCATTAGCCCAATCCACTCCCACTCCTAATGTCAGGGATTTGTGGAGCGTGGGTTGTCATTGCACTTGAGTGACTTGTTTGATCAATTCTCGATTTGAATTTGTGTTAGTACTGTGTTCGCTGTTCTCTGTCGTGTCATTCAATGGCTGGCTCTTTGCCATAATTATTATTCCATTTATTTATGGGTGGCAGCAAAGTCAATCGAATGACAAATGATTGAATCAGAGGAACTTTATTTGTCAACTATTTGTATGGGTAAATATAAGGGTGTTTTAATTACCGATTAACTGGCAATTACTTAAACTTAAGTGATGAGTGTATGTCACAGAAATCTCATTAATTCAAAACTAAAGCCGATTTCTTCAATAACAATAAAACCCTGAATGTGAGAAATATTTGAGTCTGTAAAATTTATTTACTAACTCATGTTCAAAAAAGTTGTATATTTTATAGATAGTTTATAATAAGATCCCACTTTTCAATGGTAAACCCATTAGTTATAGCCTCTAATATTTTTACAGAGATTTTTATAAACAGATCCCAATTTTACTTTTGCAATATTTGTTATTTCTAAGTTCATATTTTATAGTCCAAACCACATGTTATGGTATGTTTTTAATCAGAAAACATTGTATTTCTGAGCTAGTCTGGGCAATAAACCCCTCGTGACCTTGCTAGCGACTTTGATTAGAGTTTTTTATGACCAACCCCTGGGGGTTCTTACCAATCGGGACGTGTGTGGGCGGCGGTCCGTTGTTCGTCTTGCCAAAAGTGGTCAATGCCGTGGAACTGACCCCGAAGAGGATGATGAAGATGCCGAAGAGCATGGTCAAGCTGCCGCATTGTGTGAAGCGCTTCAGGGGCTGCATTCTGGAGTCGAAACTTATCGAGTTTAGGGTCAAAACTGAGACTGAGAGTTAGCCACTGGCCCCCGAGGAAGGTGATTTCGGGTGTTATATAAATTCACAGGACCCCGACAAGTCTCACACGCACTTTGAACGCCTGAAAACTGCCCAAAGGCTTTTGAATCGGTTTCCTCAACGTTTCTCGTTTCTTTCGTCGGTGTGTTTTCGCGGAGGTAATTTTATGCAAATTTTCACACCGAAATTGTTTCCGCTCTGCCAGAAAGTCCGAAGCAAAACAAAACCGCACGAGAGGCGTCACTCCAAAAAATCTCCAATACTTTGGGAATTCGGTTTATACTCCTCGATGGGGTCTTGAGACGGTAGCTCCAACCAGTCGCCTGCGCGCTCGAAATGCAAGTGAAGAATTCGCGGCGCACACGGACCTTAAGTTGCTTCGACGTCGCTGCTGACTCGCTGACTTGCTGGCTACTTGGCGCTCGCGCACACCGGCGCCAACTGCCAACTGCCAACTGCCACCTGCCCCCAGCCGCCCACCACCCACAGGCCCCAAAAACCCGCTCACCTGGTAGGCCAAGAAGCAAACCCCTTTCACAGCTTGAAAACAATCCATATACGTTTCCTAGATACTCTTCTTCGTAGAATACAACAATTTTAAATATTTTCAAAATAATTTAAAACATATTACTAGAATAATAACTATGAAAACTATTAAATAAAGTAGCTTAATATTTTAATAAAAAGTGTAAGGACTGATATAATTCGGTTTAAATTAGTACTTGACTAATTTAAATATAATTTCAGATGTTTTAATTGAAAATATTGTAGTGTAGGAAAAAGTTAGCAATCAATTTAATTTTTAATTAATTACTAAGACTAAACAAATGAAAATTCCGGTTTTTTAGAGAACAACAACATGTATTTTATTGATCAAAAGAAAGTCTTAATTAATTTCCTACGTATTTAAGACTCTACAAAATTTCTCTCATTTGTTTGTATACATTTATAGGTATCTGTGGTCGACCTGGTTTTTTATAATAAATCAGAAATACAAGTTTGTTGAATAATATTACCGATTCTACTGACGCAAACCAAAAATTGGCAACAAAAACTGAGAGAACACCTATAAAAATAGAGGTAAAAAATGATTCTTCATTAATTTGAAATCATGTAAAAACCCATTAAATTTTTGAGTTGCCTGCAAACTATTCCTACGCACTGTTACTGCTTAAATAATTTCACAGATACCAGGGCATCCATAAAATCCGATTCCAGGAGGACAGACACCTGCATGCATAATTAAGAGATCCCGCGAGTCGGCGAAGGGTATTCCACTACATTAATGTTCCGCTGCGAAGGAGGTGGATGGAATGGAATCTCCGGCCAGATTTTGGAGCGTATGCAGTGGTATGGGATTAGTTTTGGGCGGTACTCGTGTATGGTATTCGGTATATATGGTAAGTAAGCTCCAACGCACTTGTAACCGCTTCGTTGTTCTTGTTTCGTGAGCGAGTTTTGTTAACGAAGATGGATTTTTGTAGTTGCCTCACCTTCGTGCAGTTGCTTTTATTGTAGCCGCTGGCAGGGGCGACCTCGTCCTCCCGGGCTTACGTGTGTGTGTGTGTGTGTGTTTGTGCGGGAACTACAATAATGACGAAGGCATTAGAGGCACATTGCCATTGCATAGCCTACTTTTTGGGGCCCGCAGAGTCGGCCAACAGCAACAGCAACAGCAACCAGCCACAACAATAAAGTGTAACATTAGCACGCACCAGAAACAACAAAAACTGGTTAGTCAAAGCCAAATAGTTATTTTGGCCATTATTCTTCTTTTCTCCTTCTGGCCGTTGTTTATGATTATTTTTCTTTTGGGCGGTGCATGGCCCTAATTACGTTTTCTGAATTGCCCAGATGAGTGGGTTGCTTGTTGCTCGCTGCTCGTTGCCTTAAACTCTCAACTTTCAATTGCAGAAAAAAAGGTTGCAGGCCACGCCCCCGGCCCAATTTGGCAAATCACCATTTAGCTGCATATCGAACAGGCCGAAACGGATGCGAAACTTTCGGCCATGTCTGCCATCTATTCACATTTGTGTGTTATACCATAGAGCTTTGCAAATCGAGTCAATAATTTACACCGAAAAGGAACATTTTGAGGTCAGTTTGGACATGAAACACTTGCCCAATTTGCTTACACAAATTCCTGCACTCTTCGTTTATTTTCGGCCCTCTTCCGATGGCGGAAAATGTCAAGCTCTACGGCTCTGGTACTCCTTATCTTCCGCCTCGATCTCCTTATAAACGATTGTTTTAATCGCTGCGACAGCATAAACAATTTTCCCTTAACTAAACGCGCTCCATCGCAGCGAATTCATTTCGCACACGCACGCCGAACGGAAAGGCTTTCCAGAAGGAATTCACGAAAATCGGTGGATATAACTAATTAGGACACGATTCCTTTCGGGTCCAAGAACAATGGAATGGATTAACAAATTTTTGAGGCAGGTATTGGGTATACTTCTTTGTAATTTAAATAAAATTGCTGTATTTTGGGTACAACTTTAGAGAATTAGGTTTTTGAAATATGAAAAATAAAATAAATATAAAAAATAAAATAAATTAAGCGACTAAGCTTTGAAATATGTCAAAATTCTAGAAATATATTCCTAAGATGTGCTATATATAGAAGTTTCGACGCTCAGCTGACATCCTATTCTCCGGCTGATAAGGTAATGGTGACGCCCTACCGATACTTGCAAATCCAGAAAAGTCCGAGGTTCACTCCGCAGTGAGTGCAAGAGTGTTGAAATGAAAAGTTCGCAAAAAATCCTTGTAAAAAAAATAAAAATGACAAATTCAAATAAATTTGATGATTTTTAAATTTTTTTTTTTCTTTTTACATGGTAGATTAACATTTTTTTTAAGGTTTTTTAGTTACGTTTCTCAAATTTTTTGTCCATAGTACTTTCACCATCTACGCAAATCCTGCCGCAACGCGCGTCAGACGAAATGGGAAATATTTATATTTATATGTAAAAATAAATTCCTTTAATTATTATTCAGGTGAACTGGCGGACCACTCCATAAAGTTCGCCATGCGGCAAAGACCGAAATTTATTTCGGATATTTATTTCTTGACATTATTGATAAATGTTGCTGGCCACAGCAGAAAAACGGAAAACAAGCAGGAAAATTATATGGAAAACTCACGGAATCTTTTGACCAAATCAGAGACTGCAACGAATTGGAGTCGCCGCCCCGAGTGTGCCCCCCTCCCGAGAACCGAAGAAAACTCGGTTGCCCAGCAAAAAGACCACTGTAATTAAAGGACTAATTCCCTTTCAACAATTTGGGCGTCATGTTTTGGTCTTAACTGATGATTAATTAGTGCGACTGTAGAATTTCTAGGGCCAGCCCAGCGCTATATAATTTTCTCACGAAATCTCATTGGGGTGTACTCATGCCTAGAGGTCATCATATTTCTGCCGATTATAGCTCCGCGTCCGAGACTCCATTCCGCATTAGGGCTCTTGAAAAATGCCAATTTAAGGGACTTAATTCCATATTATGACCACGTCTAATTGCGAGCACACTCACACACTTGTAAGGATCCGTGGAACTCCGCTGCATGCAAGTTTGTTTTCGTGCGTTCCTGGACATGCACACACCACCGAACCGAACTAAGCCACTGAGCCACCGAACGGTGGCCTAGTCCTTAAAGGACCTCCATCCCTTGCCCCCGAAAGTTGCATGCGCCGGCGAGGCGAGAGCGTCCGATAGCCGCTACTTGTTGTAGCCTTGTCTTTTGCCAAGTCTTGACCAAATAACCTTTCCATGACTTTCCCAATTTATCACTACCCGGCAATGCCAACTAAATGCAGCTAAATGCATGCTAAATACATGTGTGCCAAACCGCATAACGATTACCCATTTCAAGTTCATTTGTTAATGGTAATGCACACCTTGAGTTCAGCTATGGGGCGACACTTTTGGGGGACTTTCGACTTGGCCAACGGGGTCTAAGACTGCCCCCAAGAACAGACCGATTCGCATGTCATGTTGCCGGGGACTAAAACAACTGAAAACATAAAAATAACTGCGAAATGTTAAAGCTCACGAACTTATTATAATAACTCATGCGTTAGGTTAAGACGTCATTGCCAAAGGCTATGAATCCCCATGGGGGATTATAATTATAGCCTCATTTAGAGCACTTGAGAATTGCCGTGAAGTTTAGAGTTCTTTTGGCACTTAAACTGGTACTTTCAAAATTAAACGAATTAAATTTATTACCCAAAAACATGTGGAAACAACTAAAATTAGAATTTAATGTGTAAAGGATCTCCAAAAATTAAAATAATAATTTTGTAGATTTATAATAACTAAACTTTTTAAAAATATAATTAACATTTTTTCTTATTTTGAGCAAAGGTTTATAAATGCATATGATCATAAAATAGCCTTTATGAGGCTATTAGCTTACCTTCCTAACAAGTAGTTTTTCAAATGAGCCATGAAATTGCAGGACTACAAGCCCACAGCAATATATGTACCTTCTAACATTCATTACCTGGTATATTTAGCCGCAAAATTCAACGACTGCCCATTTAATTTTGCTAAAAACATGACGATTTCAATGACCTATCTAAAGGCGAAAGCCAAAACTCATTAACCAAGGCGTCATCATCATCGGACGTTATTCATTACTCACCCAAAGTTCAGGGGAAAGAGGGAGTGCACACCCTGTATAACGTCCGACAAATATGCAAATTTACGCACATCAAGAAGTGAAAGTTCTAGATGGTGACCATAAAACCCGAAAACGCAGGAATAAAGTACAAACTCCTGCGAAAAAATCAATGCAGCCTAGCGAAGCAATGTGGTCAGTGGGGGGATGGAGATGCCCTCTAGCTTTGGGATTGAGGTATGTGGGTTCCCCGCGGGTGGAACACGATTAAACCGCACTGATTATGGGTTACGACCATTTCTTATGGTAGCCCAAAAGCGCCAAAAACTTCTACAACAAAATTGCCCAAGTAGCAGGTCCGAGAGAAGACCATTGATGACGGCTCCGCTGCACGCAATCCATGACATCAGCAAGCCGCTCGGGTCCCGTTCGGCTTTTCCACCGAGCTCCAGTTGGCTTGGCTACTCCAAAAATTGCACCTCCCGAACTGACCCCCAATTACATTGAGTGCTGGGCCCCCTTTCTAAAGGCGGGTTCTCCACGGGAATCTACTTGACACCACAAAAACCATGGCAATTTAAATGCACCTCACTAAGTTATTCTAACTCCGTTTTTTGTGTTCCTCAAGAGCACTGAACTTGTCGTGGGATCTGGGAAAAAAGGTGGTCAGGTAGTGTGTAAGTCAGTCGACTTGAGTGACATTACTTAATTGGAATTCAAATTAAAAAGTGCCTGAATTTAATCGCATTCGCACTGGTTGTATTATTAAAATGCAATTTTTTTCAAAACCGGTCCTTCTTGGGCGTCGAGTCCTGCTAGGACTTCCTGGCCGGACATGCAATTTTCAATTGTTTGTCATTAGGGCAATCTCAATGTAAATGCCTGACCTTTTGCGAATAATCACTCTGGGTCGGCGAAGAAGACGAATGCAATGGGTTTTTAATGATTATGTGAGTCAATTCTGGGTCGGAAAACCTTAAGGATATCTTACAATGTTGAATTTCCTTGAGTTCTTACCTGTAATCTGTAAAATCTCAAAGCTAGATTCTTGGAAAATTTTATAAACCAGTTTTAGAAAAGGAAATAAAAGTGATTATACCAAATTGTAGTAATCTTATCATAATATTCTAATGATATGATGATGATATTTTATTCTGTTCGTTTTTTATACATTAATTTTTAAAATTATATATTCAAACAAAACATTATAGGCTGACCACTCTCCACTTTCTATTGTGCCATAAGTTCCAACAAAATGTTTATTTGTTTGTTTTCGCGTTTTATCGCGGCACGTGTCCCGAATTTACTCGAAATGAGTAACTTCCGTTCACGGGAATGAAAAATTACTTACCAAAGCCAAAGCACCAACATTGCGCCCATGGGCATGGGTCAGGTTTTCATGGATTTTCAATTTTCGCACCTACACTTGTGCGCCGAACCTAATCTATGACTAATTATCAGAGCGACTTAAACGTAGGCGAAAGTCAATGTACCATAAAAGGAGGTTAATTCTATGCAATTTTGCATGGATTCGTGATTACTTTTCCTTCGCGCAGACGTATTAATTACATAGCGGAGTACATTAGGTCAACACTCGAAATCCAACCCATCGTAATGCTAATTACAAGAAGTAAGAGTAAGCCGATTTGTTTACATCCAATATGAATCATCCACGAAAAGTTCTAAGAACTTTGAAAATTATTTTTTAAAGCACCAATATCCAATCTTTTATTCTAGAAACCTCATAAGTATCTTTAGCTTCATAATCATGGTATTAATAATAAACATGGGCTCAACTGGGTTTGAATATCTTAATCCATGACTACTTTAAATATTTGTAAAATCAAAATACGAATACATTTTTTTTCATTTTGAAAATATGTTAGATTTATTTGTTAAGTACCTATGAATGTATTCAATCAGGGACATTAAGCAGTTCATTTGCAACTGAAAAATATTTGAATTCTTAGAAAAAGAATTAAGGAGACATTATGTGCTTAAGATAGATTATATATTCTATCGGGAAAGGAACATTAAAAAGTTCACCTGCAACTGAAAAATATTTGAATTCTTAAAAGTAGAATTAGAAAGGCATTATGTGCTTAAGATAGATTCAGGGCTTTCAGACTCAACATATTTGCTATACAATAGCTTAATGACTTCAATTTTCACGGACTTTTTAGCTGGAAGAGCCCGTTCAGCTTTCCTGAACATTTCTTCCATTGTCTTCTGTTTTGCGAGTTCTTCCTTCTTTTTCTCCCGATATTTTTGCTGTCTAACTCGATCGATTTCCCTCTTCATTTTTAGAGCCTTTTGGCTCTTGGAGACCACCGCCTTTAGTTTCTTGCGATATAACCTACTCCTTTCCGCTTCTCTGGCGCGATATTCCTGACACTTTGCCGGATCATTTTTCATTTTCTCTCGATAGCGTTTGGAGTGCTCCTTGGTCCCCTTAGTTCTTGCTTTTAAGGGTTCCTTCTTCACTCTATTAGTGGCTCTCACCATCTGGATTTAGTTAAAAGCTATATTAAGAAAACTGTTTTTACCAGCAAAAAGTTAGCATTACTTACTTTGTTAAGTTTACTTCTTCGATCGCAGGTAAGTCCTTTATTAATACGCACTTCTATTAACTTCTTTGAGGCCGAATAAATAGATCTAATGAAAAGTTTTGCAATCTGTTATTTTTTGAGTTGTCCTAACATTTGTTTATGTTTTCAGGGCGTCTATCAGCTGTTATGCGCTAACAGTGCAGAGTTGCCATCCCATTGCAGAAATTTTAGCGGGAAAACACACTAAAAAACTGCTACATTTTATGAAAACTATTATGAAACACATTTTTTTAAGGCTCTTTAAAATTAGTAAATTCATTATTATTACTAAACTTTTAAGGTTGTATAGAAATAAATTTTATTTATAGCACATTCGCCATAATAAAATTTAAAAATAAATATTCAGCGGGAAAACTGGCCAGCACTGTTCGCTCGATAAGCTGACTGCAGGCGATCTGGCAACGCCGAACCCACAAAAGCAAAACAAAGCAAGGAAAGGAAAGAGAAGAAAACGCAATTGCGTCTCAAACCAGAGGATAAACCCATTTGCATCGCACCCCAAAACGCAAAAATGTCGGAGATCAAGGCGTTGGAGCACGCCACCCTGAAAGTGCCATACGAGATGCTGAACAAGCGCTTCCGCTCGGCACAGAAGATCATTGACCGAGAGGTGGACCAGGTGACCAACGTATCGCGTCAGGTGGAAAAGGCCCTGGAGGACGAAGACGGTCCCATTCTGGCCGAGGTCACCAAGCTGGTGGACAACGTGGCCCAGAAGCTGCAGGTGCTCAAGCGCAAGGCCGAGGAGAGCATCAACGACGAGCTGAGCGTCACACAGATCTGCAAGCGTAAGCTGGACCACCTGAAGGGCATCACCCCGCCAAACAGCGTGACTGGCGACCTGTGGCAGGGCTCCGTGGACCAATGGAAGCGCATCCGACTGGACCGCCTGGTCATCGAACACCTGCTGCGCATGGGCTACTACGAAACGGCCGAGGAGCTGGCCGCCAAGTCCGATGTGCGCCACCTGACCAACCTGGACATCTTCCAGACGTCGCGCGAGGTCGAGGACGACCTGGCCAGCCACAGCACCACCAAGTGCGTGCTCTGGTGCATCGACAACAAGTCCAAGCTGCGCAAAATCAACTCCACCATTGAGTTCAGTCTGCGGGTGCAGGAGTTCATCGAGCTGGTGCGCCAGAATCAGCGCTTTGAGGCAGTGAAGCATTCGCGCCGGTACTTCCCCGCCTACGAGAAGACACAGCTCAACGAGATCTGCCATGTGATGGCCCTGCTGGCCTATCCGGCCGATGCCCAGGCAGACCACTACCGCAAGTATATGGATCCGCAACGCTGGCAGAAGCTGGTGCTGGACTTCCGCCACGAAAACTACCGTCTGTTCCAGCTGTCCAGCACGTCCGTGTTCTCGGCGGCCGTGCAGGCCGGACTGTCGGCTTTGAAGACGCCCCACTGCTATGCCCAGACCTGCCGCAACCTCAACTGCCCCGTCTGCCAGGAGGATCTCAACCGCATCGCCCTCAAGTTGCCATACTCGCACTGCGTGCAGAGCCGCCTCATCTGCCGGGTGACGGGACTGCCGCTGAACGAGCACAATCAGCCGATGATGCTGCCCAACGGCCAGATCTTTGGCCAAATGGCCCTGCCGGACATCACCAAAGACGACGGCACCGTGACCTGTCCGGTGACCAATACCAAGTTCTCCAACCCCAAGGTCGAAAAGGTCTTTGTGATGTAAGCGGCTCTGGATTCGACTCCCTCTTCCTACCCAACCGCACTAAGTTAAGCAAGGAACAATTCTATTTTTGAACATGTAACTCCATATCTATTGTGTACACCTATGTTTAATATTATTACTATTGATAAGCAGCCATGAAGCGCCCGCGAACACCCACGATTTGAATTTCGATTTCGATTATTCGGCAGCTGAATGCCGTTGCTGCGCATGCGCAGGTCTATTGATTAGTTGACTCCACTCCGCATCCACGGGCTGGTTTGTTTCGCAGTCAGTGCTTCGAGGTTGATTCACGCGAACGGCGTAATTCGACTCCGCCTCCAAAGTGGCACACTATGCACACCTAACACAACTTATATATTACATTAAAATACAAATCAAATAAAGGTTAAATCGTACGAATTATGCCAACAGCCACTTGTCAATTAGCATGAGTTCCGGATTGTTTTTGTTGTGGAAACTGTGAAAATTTACAACAAATCCGTGTGACGCCGCTGCAATTCGAGGTGGAACAGCTGCGAGCAGCAACAAACAAGCCAGGCCAGCGGATACATAAACAAGCTGCAGCCCGCTACAACCCCTGGTAGCCAAAAACCGAACCACCACCACCACTTGCACTACCCAACCACCAATAACAACAACGCCAGCCCATCTGTAACCGAAAACCTCCGCAGTTAATATTACTATTCCTATCGAAATCCGCCAGCTATATCAACATGGCACTGGACTTTGTGGCCACCTATAAGGTTCTGGTACTGGGCGACTCCAATGTGGGCAAGACCTGCATCGTCCACAGATATTGTGACGAGAAGTACTACGACACATACATCTCCACCATAGGTAAGTGGTCCCAATCTGCGCACAGCAGCACCCGAAATAATAACATTTTCAGACATTGTTTAAATTAAAGTCAAAAATATTTTTGTGGAAATTAATAATAATCTTAATAACCAAGTCAAAGTAATCCTTTATTGTTTCCCCATGAATACCAACCTATAAATACCTACATTTTATAAACTATAAAATTGATATATTTAAATCCTATTTTGATAGTAATAATAATCTTACAATATTCAAGAAAAATATGCTGTAATTAACTGAAAAATCTGATGCCTCACTCTGAAAAAATACAATATTCTCTTATATATCCTCGCCAAAGATGCTATCTCTCACTGAACTATTATTTTAGCCGCCGCTGTAAGCCTTTGTATATGTGTAACATCCCACTATCATCCCATTTCATCTTCCCCCAGGCATAGACTTCAAGCAGAAGCTGATTAACCTCGATGGCGTGCCCATAAAACTTCAAATCTGGGACACGGCAGGCCAGGAGAGATTCCGGACACTGACCACGGCGTACTATCGAGGTGCCATGGGCATCCTGCTCATGTACGACGTGACCAACCTGGAGAGCTACAACAACCTGTCCTACTGGTTGCGCAACATCCAGGAGAACGCCTCGCCGGACGTGGTCAAGGTGCTGGCGGGCAACAAATGCGAGTGCTCCGCCACCCAGCGGATGGTGGACAAGGAAAGGGGAGAAAAGGTTAGTTTGCTGGTCCAGTAACTACCAACAGTAACACCCATATACCTTTCCAGATTGCCGAAAACTTTGATATGCCCTTCTTTGAGGTGTCATGCAAATCAAACATAAATATCGAGGATGCATTTCTGTCACTGGCCCGCAAGATTCGAGAACAAAGGGAGCGGCGGGTAAGTAATTTGATATAGATATAGAACAGGATGGGTTGATTTGAATGCCCAATGTTTTAGAGGGGAACATGATCTATAAACAATCGTTCCCCCTTGAAACTAACCCACTTAAATGATTCCATAATATCTGTTATTTAATATTCCATTTCTTTTTTCCACAGGGAGACAATTTCGACAACGACGAGAGCAAAGACAAGAAATCACCTGGCTCCAATGGCCTCGGAACCTTTAGTCTCGGCAGTCTTTCCGGCGAGAACCGCTGCACCTGCTAAATACTCATCCATGGATTACGATGCGATCGCAACCGCAAACCGCAAAACCTGAACAAGTTGTCCAAAGCTATTGAGCATTGTAGCATTGTAGCCAAGTTCGTGAATAGGCCACGTTTTAAATGCAAACCAGTTGAGGGAGGGGCTGCCTGCATTGCATTCTACATATGTAAAGCGTTCAGATTGTGCATTTTAAGGTACACTTAGTCCAAGAGAAGATAGCATAAATATTTTAGCATATTCCTGCAAATACATAACGGTCGATTATACATGCATATTGTCTCGATTCCAATAATTATAATCTAATGCTAAATACATTTATACTCATAAGATAAAGATATGATGACTTTTATATATTGGGGGAAGTACGAAATGATCTATATATTTATATATTTATGGCCCTGCATATATATATATTATATCTTTAAGAACCTAACTTATTAATTACTATAGTTTTTGAAAATTTGCAATTGGTTAAAATCGCATTTATGCAAGTCCCAGAATATTTTCAATGTCTTAACGATGTCTATGACAGTTGGCTAAATGACTTATTTATTTTAATTGCCCCCTCCATTCGGATCCAAGAATTTAACATCGATTATTCGAAACCGTGTCCCTGCAAATATTGTTTCTATTTCCAATCCAATTGCCTATGATAATATCCCCGGCTCGAGGTTGTCCAATTAGCAAAACCACTGATAACGTAAGCTTAGGTCCACCCACCCAGTCGCCCTATCGCATATCGCCCACTTTACCTAGCAACCGCGTTGACCACAACTTCGGTTCGAACATGCCAAAGGACAATTATACAATAGATAGGACACGGTTGGGTTTTGAACGTCCAAGACGCAGGTTGTGTCCGCTCGAAGGAGATGAGGAAGTTCCGCGAGAAGGCGAGTTCCCTGCCCATTTTCAACGGTAGGATAACGGACGCCACCACCCTGACCACCAGTTCGCTGCAGTTGCCTTTGGGTCAGGTTCCTTCCAGGAAGCAATCCACCAGGTGCAGGGTCCTGCCCACGGTATTTACCATTACAGACGGCACCACCGGAGCGGCCAGTACCTCCCTGGCGGAGGCCATGTCCAGCAGCAAGGCCCAGGTGAACTCACCACGCCAGGAGAACCTCCTCCAGCTGAGTGTTCCGCGAGAGGCGGCCATGGGTGTGGTGGGTCCGGAACTGGCCAACTACGAGAAGGTGCGCGTCGTCGGCCAGGGATCCTTTGGCATTGCCATCCTGTATCGACGCAAGTCCGATGGCCATCAGATCGTCTTCAAGCAGATCAACCTAAGTGAGCTGACGCCACCTGGCCGGGATTTGGCCATGAACGAGGTGGACGTCTTCTCGAAGTTGCATCATCCGAACATTGTCAGCTACCTCGGCAGCTTCATCAAGGACAACACACTGCTCATCGAGATGGAGTACGCCGATGGGGGAACTCTGGCCCACATTATCGCCGAGAGACAGGGAAAATTGCACTTTCCGGAACGCTATATAATAGCCGTATTTGAGCAGATCTCCAGCGCCATCAACTATATGCACGCGGAAAACATTTTGCATCGGTAAGAAGGTCGATATCTACACCCAAAAAAAATTCGATACGAAATGTAGGTCAATTTTACATTATTTAAGATCAATTTCAACTTGATATGACCCATGTAAAATTGACATGGTCGAAATGGCGTATTGCTCTCTTTTTCAAAGTGAGAGAGTCTGCGAGAGAGAAAATTCTGCAAAATGACATTATTTAATGTCAATTTGATGAGTATTTCATGTAAAAACGATGTGGGTATGAATTACCTGACATTTACATGGCCATATCGGCCATTTACGGGAACATGTTTTTTTTGTGTGTAGAACTTTAATAAAATAAGCGCTGGGAGTCCCAACCAAAAAATCTAAAAAAAAATCAAAATACTAAAATAAATTCAAGATTCTAATTCAAATTGAATTGGTATAGATTACAATAGTACCTATAATAATGTTAATTCTGATGTTCTAGGGACTTGAAGACAGCCAATGTCTTTCTCAACAGACGCGGTATTGTGAAGATCGGGGACTTTGGCATTTCCAAAATAATGAACACCAAGATTCATGCCCAGACTGTCTTGGGCACACCCTACTATTTCAGTCCGGAGATGGTAATAGATCTAGTGAATCTAAGACCACTATATCTTATCATATATCCACTATCATATTTCCAGTGTGAGGGCAAGGAGTACGACAACAAGAGTGACATCTGGGCCCTGGGCTGCATTCTGGGCGAGATGTGCTGCCTGAAGAAGACCTTCGCTGCCTCCAACCTCTCCGAACTGGTCACCAAGATCATGGCGGGCAACTACACGCCCGTGCCCTCGGGTTACACCTCGGGACTTCGCAGTCTTATGTCCAATCTGCTTCAAGTGGAGGCTGCCCGGCGACCCACCGCCTCCGAGGTTCTGGTCTATTGGATTCCGTTGATATTCCGGAGTCTTGGAAAAAACAAAGGGTAGGCCTGCATCTTAATCCTATGCAATCCTAATCCTAATCACTCTTCCTTCGCAGCTACTCCTATGAGGATGATGTGGGAGGCGGCAGCAGCAGTGGCAACCAACTGACGGTCTCTGATTCCACCACCGCACACAGCAATGTGTCCATGGAGCTGGAACTGCCCACTGCCCAGACGGAGACGAAGCAACTGATGAGTGCGGAGACGGCTGCGCCACACGAGATCCTCGAGAAACGGTAGTGGGTTAGTCCAGTATGAGTCTCTAATCCAAAAGCCCTCCTGCAGATCCGTGCTCTACCAACTGAAGGCCTTTGGCAACTGCTTCAACATGGCTCCGATTCAGCTGCCACCCAAGGCCGTCATCGTGGGCGTGGCCATGTCCGACTCCCACTTCGTGGTGGTCAACGAGGACGGATCGGCGTACGCCTGGGGTGAGGGCACCCATGGGCAGCTGGGTCTCACCGCCCTGGAGGCCTGGAAGCACTACCCCAGCCGCATGGAGAGCGTGCGCAACTATCATGTGGTGGGCGCCTGTGCTGGCGACGGATTCACCATCCTGGTCACCCAGGCGGGCAGTCTCCTGAGCTGCGGCAGCAATGCCCATCTGGCCTTGGGTCAGGACGAGCAGCGCAATTACCACAGTCCCAAGCTGGTCGGTCGCCTGGCGGATGTGCGGGTGGAGCAGGTGGCCGCAGGACTCCACCACGTCCTGGCCCTGAGCCGCGAGGGAGCGGTGTATGTGTGGGGCACCAGCACCTGCGGAGCCCTTGGTCTTGGCAACTACCAGCAGCAACAGTGAGTACTAGCTCCTTAAACTATATCGTTCTTAGGAGATCCCTTTTACAGGAAATTTCCTCAAAAGATATTGCTATCGCATGTGAAAACCAAACCCTCAAAGATTTACTGCGGACCCGATACCTCCGCCGTGCTGTTTACCAATGGAGAACTCCATGTCTGTGGCAGCAATGACTACAATAAGCTCGGTTTCCAACGTCCAGCGAAGATCACTGCTTTTGTACGTAGCCCGAACCCAGAATTCTCTATCCTTACACATCCCTTCTCTGTAGAAAAAAGTCCAACTGCAGCATAAGGTTATTCAGGCATGTTTTTCGTCCACTCATTCGGTGTTCCTGGTGGAGGGCGGTTATGTCTACACCATGGGTCGAAATGCGGAGGGTCAGCGTGGAATCAGGCACTGCAATTCGGTGGATCATCCCACCCTGGTGGATTCCGTCAAGGCCCGGTATATTGTGGTTTGTAGAACACGTTTCTTGTAGAGATTTTCCGTTTAACTTATAACCTTCAGAGAGCAAACTGCAGCGACCAGTGCACCATTGTGGCCTCGGAAGACAATATCATCACCGTTTGGGGCACTCGTAATGGTCTCCCCGGGCTTGGATCGAGCAACAGTGGCCTGGGAATGGAGGTTTGCACGCCCAACTCCGAACTGGAGCTGGGGAACAACACGGCGGCGTTCACCAACTTTCTGGCCTCGGTTTACAAGTCCGAGTTGATATTGGAACCAGTGGATATATTGGCGTAAGTTATTCTATCGTTAAAATTAAAAAGCCAATTGTTAATCCTATCGCAGTCTGTATTCCTCCAAGGAGCAGTGCGACCGAGGGTATTACGTCCAGGTCCATGACATCTATCCTTTGGCCCACAGCGTTCTGGTGCTGGTGGACACCACCACACCACTTATATCCTCCTATGAAGGCGACTACCCTCAGCTTTAGGTTAAATAAATCATACAATGATTATGTGCATATTTGCCATATGTTTTGGTAATACATATATTGGTTTCCAAATGTAATTTTAAGTGTTAAAACTACAACTAAAGCGAACTAGAGTAGAAGCAGCGCTCCTAGGCGCTGTGGGAAAAGTCATTCGGTCGGGTGGGGCGCTTAAAAAAATGTATATAAGATGCGTGGATGCATGTTATGAATTGCCTCTTGTGAAATGCACATTCCCTAATAGCGCGACACCGGTCCGCTATAGCGATCCTGGGCAGGGCGGCTGGCACCGTACATTCCGCCGGCTCCTCCGCCACCACTTTGGCCCTGGTAGCCGGTCGAACGATCGTTGTAGCCGCGATCAAAGCGCCCGGGCACCTGGCGCCAGCCGTTGTCATCGACGGTAGTCGACTTCTGCCACGAATTGGTGCTGTGGATATTCGAGGACATGCCGTTGTTGCCGTAGGACTTTATCTGGTTGCCTCCGCCACCGCTGCTGCTGCCCAGGTGGGAGCTTCCGCCGCCGCCGGATGACGGGGCCCAGATGTTAACGCTGTTCGAGCCACTGCCGTAGCCTCCTCCGCCGCCGCTGGAGTTGTCATAGCGCTTGTTGCCCCTATAAAAGTCAGAAAGAACAGAACAGATTAGAACACTTCAAGGTTCGTTTAATCACGCTTCGTTGAATCATTTACAGGCTGTGGGAGTCATCGCGTCTATAGCTCGATGTGTTGCTGCGATCCGAATCATTGTAGCGTCCGCCAGTGCCGCTGGTGTTGTTCTTGTGGACATAGGATCCGGCTCCGCCGCCTGTGTTGTTCTTGTGCAGATACGAGCTGCCCGAGCCGCCGCCGGCAGTTCCCGAAAGTGTCAAGTGACGCACTTCGACGTCGCGCTTGTTGTAATCGTCGCGCTTGCTGGACGAGGAGCTGCTGTAATCGTTAGAGCGCTTGGTGGGCACGGCGGAATAGTCGTCGACAGCGCCGCGCTTGGAACCCGATGAGGCGCTGTAGTCGTTGCGCTTGTTGGAGTAATCCAAGCGCTTGTTGGAGCTGGAGTAGTCATCCAGCACACGCTTGGTGGTCGACGAGGATCCGTAGTCATCGTGCTTCTTGTCATAGGTGCTGTGAAAGCAAAGTATTCGTATCAAAAATTAGGTAGCTTCTACTTAAATATTAATCTTAAATATGCTCCTATGAAATATAAGTCGTTATAACCTTCTCTTTGATAAATCTTACCTGCGGGATGAAACTAGATTCGCGTCGAATCTCGGTGGAGGTGGGGCATCGAAGATAGCAGAACGCTTGCGATCGGTAACATCTCCATAGCGGTCGTCAGTACGCTTGCTCACCCCGCGCTTGCCGGGATCGTCGCGAGACTCCATGATCCTGTACGAGTAAATCGACAAGAGGGAGAGGAAGAAAGATGGAAGAGACGAAAGAGTCGAGTTAGTAATGCTAGTAAGGGCTAACAATAGGGGTGAGGTGGGGGTATCAGACTAAGACTTTAGACTAGGATGCATTTGCCTATCAACGTTCCGTTTAAAAGCAATTTGAGTTGAAGAAACAACGTGGAGGCTGCAACTTAACACACTAATCACAAGGACAAATGCTTTCCGAGAGAGAGAGTATAAAATAAATATATATTGGTATATCTGTGTTGTCGCCTCTGCATTCGCACAAGTGCAACGCATTACGGTCTGTTTTGGTTTTTTTTTTATCATACTTCATCTGTTGTCGCTTCAGCTCGAGGCGCTCCAGCTCGATTTTCTCTCGCTCCAACTTCTGGCGCTCGCGCTCCATTCGCAGAAGCTCGGCCTTCTCGCGCTCGAGGCGCTCCCGCTCGACGGCGAGCTTGCGCCGCTCCTCTTGCAGGCGCTCCTCCTCGATGCGCTGACGCTCGCGCGCCTCCCGACGACGGCGCTCCTCCTCGCGCAGCTCACGCTCGCGCTCCCGGAGGCGCTGGCGTTCGCGCTCCTCGCGTATCTTCTGATAGGACAGCATCTCCCGCTGGCGACGCTCACGCTCCCTCTGGCGCTGCTGGATTTCACGGTCGACATCGCGCGGATTGCGCCCAGAACGGTGATCCTGACTGCTCGGTCCCTTGTGGCCACCAGAACGCTCGCGATCGTGGCGCGGCCTTTCCTGGCTGGCGGACGACTTGCCCCTGTCGTCGATGCGTCGTTGGTTGCGCTCCCTGTTGCCCTCCTTGCCATCGCGCTTGGAATCGCCACCGGCGGACTTGCTGTCGCCGCCACTTCCATCGCCGGCCTTCTTGTCGTCGCCACCGTTGGCGCTGGTTCCCTTGCCGCCTCCGGATTTCTTGCTGCCGTCCTCGTCCTTCTTCTTGCTGTTTCCAGCGTCGCCCGAGGTCTTGGCCTTGCCGTCCTTGGAGTTCACGCTGCCGCCAATCTCGTTCTTGGTGCGCTCCACCGAAATGATGCGTCCATGCAACTCGGTGCGGTGCAGGTTCTCGATGCACCGCGAGGCGTCCGCGGAGGAGGACATGGTCACGTATCCGTAGCACCGGGTGCCCGGGGTACGTGTGTTGGTGACCACCTTGGCACCAATCACCTTGCCGAACTTGGAGAAGATCGCCTTAAGGTCGCTGGCACGGGTAAAAGTGGCCAGCCCGGAAACCCAGAGATTACGCGACAGCGTCGCCTGCTTGCTGTTCGAGTTGGCACCGCTACCGTTGCCAGCACTCGAACCGGATCCTGACTTGCCAGCGGCACTCGATGCAGTGGAGGATGCGGCACCTGCTGCTGCTGTCGATTTCTCTGCAAGTTCCATGTAAATAATAATATTGGAAGAGAGATATGGTCAGAGCTTTGAGTGGGCTTAACTGGTTAACTTTTTTTGTTTATGATACGTTTTTTTTTAAGGGAAGCATGTTGTGAACGCACACATTTTGTAGCTGCTGCAGATGTTGGAGTTTAGAGCACATTCGCAAGATTACCGACAATCGTCACCTAACGGAGCTAAGAGAGTATGAATTTGATTGGGTTGCTGGTGCAGATCCCCCGCCGCCATAGGTCCGCTCTCAAGTGAAGAGGTCCAGGATGAAGAGCGCTTCAAGCTCAAGTTCCAAAGTCCACAGTCCACAGCTTCAAACGCCATCCATGAGTGGAGCCATCCATTGTCTCCAGAAAAGATCCTTAGCCAGGGCCGGAGTGAGTGATACAATCCAAATGCAGGTGGTACCTGCCGAGAAGAATAAATGTCTGCCACTTCCAGCAAAGGCAGAGTAAAGCGTCCTCCCATTCGCTCTGCAGACGCAGATATTTACATCCGTCTGTAGGGTTTCCATTTCCCCTTTACGTAGTTGAGCTGATGCTCATAAGCCTTTTGAAGAACGTCCAGATGTATGCTGAATTAGTAGAAAAGAAGTCTCCATCGAAGAAAACTGGAACAAACTCTGTTAGATTAACTGCTGCTGATGATCTTGATGGGTGAATCGCCGCTCCTTCGTCGAAATGAAACCCTCCTTCGTGGTCCACATCCCATGTCCATGTCCCAACCAAATTCACACTCTCTTGCACAATCTTAGATACATGTTCCTCAATGGTTTAGCTTAACTTTGATCAAGTTTATCGACCGTAACTGGGTTCATGCTTGGTTCAAACAATCCCAACGCAAGACCATCCGAACACACCGAACTTATTCATGCTAAGACTGTAACTTAAATTACCTTTATCATCCTTTGGATTCGATGATTTTCCAGACGACTTTTGATCACTATTTTCCATAACCACATGTGAATATTCATGTCCAGCATGAAAGAAAAATAATTGGTGTAAGAAAAAGTACTGCCAAAAAGGAAGCTGATATACACTACCTAGAGTCCTTTTTGTCAGATGATTTCTCATCCCTTTTCTTGGAGCGTGCGCTCTCGTCATTTTTCTTTTCGGCCTCCTTTGAGTTAGACTTATCGGATTTGTTGGCCGGTTTCACTGTAAATCATTACGCTTAATATTAGTCTCTTTACTAAGAGGGATTCTTAACTCAAGCTGCGGGAAAATGCGGGAAAACGTAACGAATTCAAAAATAATCTGATTCATCGTGAATTTAAATTCATGAAAATGTAAATATATTCGCAGTTAAGAAACAAGGGCATCTTGATTGTTACACCAGAATGACTTAATTAAATGCATACATACATTGATAAATCTAACTAAAGTGAAATTTTCTTTGACTGAGTTATATGATTGGGTCAGTGGCGTAGACAGAAATTGGTTGAGGGGGTTTTCAGAAAAAATATAGTGTAAAAGTTTCACTCCACAAAGTTTAACTACGCCCCTTGAGGGGAATCTATGACGTTTTGTTCACTCACCAGATTTTATAGACTTGTCGTCGGGGGCCTGAGATAATACAAATTGGATTAGAATGCATCAATTAATGGGCTGATAGGCTAAATTACCTCGTCGTGGAGCAGCTTCTGCTCGTCCTCGCCAATGGTCAGATTGATGGACTCGTCGTTGTCCATGTTTCCGGTGTCTCCGGTGTTCTCCTCCTCGCCGTGGATATCATTATTGGCCTCTTCATCGCCATTGTTCTCTGCCCCATTATCCTGGGCCTCTCCCTCGGCATCGCCATCCCCATTCTGGTGCTCATCCTCGTAATCCTGATCCTCCTCCTCCTCCTCCTCATCGTCATCATCGAGGATCACACACTCATCGTCTACATCGCCCACCTGGTCGATCTCATGACCATCGTCGTCGGCATGATGGGAGAAGTCATTGCCGTTCTCATAGTCATCCTGCTGTTCCACCACCTGCTCCTCGTCGGCATCGATGGGCTCCTCCTTGATGAGCACCTCCGACTCGGTATCCCTCATGGGCATGGCGATTGGTTTCTTGGCCTTCACGCCCGGCACAATCAAGTGGGTGGCCGGGTCTAACCCCTCCCCCTTGAGCGACTGAAAATGGGAGCACCCCGAGGTTCGTTACATGCGGCCCAGTAATTGCACAACTACATGTGAATCTCTGCCGCCAGCGGAGCTGAAGCATGATTTAAGTACACGCAACCTACCTTTTCCAGACGTTCGATGAGCACCGCCTTGGGGCCCACCGTCTCCAATTTGCGTTTTTCCAGCTCACTCTTCAGGTCGCACACGCGCAACTCCGAGATTTTCTTTCCAGCCTCGGGCATTTTGTATTCTTAACAATCACTGGGTCACTTCTCGATTGCTTAAATTGAACTTGCTTGCCTTTTTACTCCGGAAAAAAATTTTCAATTTTCTTTTCTTCTGTCTCGAAACGTGTGAAAATTCCTTGTCAAACTCACTGATACACACACAATTATCGAAAGAGCAATCGAAAATGGCTGCCACAGAGTTGACAGGTATGGGATTCTGAAACTATCGTTTGCATCATGCGATATATATCGTATATAATTAATTTTTTTATTTTTAAATATTTGGTTTTGTTTTGGACTAAAATTGGTATCAAATTGGTATTTAAATCGGCTAAATAAACTCTGGATATTACCTAAACTATTGAATTGCTAGAAACCAGAGTGGCCACCTTCTATGATAAAAGTCATGGCAACTCTGACACATTTTAGTATCTTCAGTAGCAATGAAAAATTAAACTTTAGATGTTTTAAGATCCTTAAAAATTTTCAACAATTTAAGATTTTAGAGAATACCCAAATTAATTATTATTTGCATTTTTTTATTATGCGGAATACTTAATTCTAGCTACTTTTTCACCACAACTAGTTCGATATAAGTTCCCCCATCTCTATAAACCGATTTAGTGTCATCTCTAAAGACCTTCGTGTGTAGGAAATTTTGTTGTTTATCCACTGATTTTTACCGGTTTTTGTGAATCCTCGCCATGTCGGTGGTGATAGAAACCACACTGGGCGACCTAACCGTCGACCTGTTCACCAGCGAGCGCCCCATCGCCTGCATGAGCTTCCTGAAGCTGTGCCGGCTGAAGTACTACAACTTCAATCTCTTCCACACGGTGCAGCAGGGCTTCATCGCCCAGACCGGCGATCCCAGTGGCGCCGGAGACGGCGGCTCCTCCATTTGGGGCGTTGTGGAGGGCATGCACAAGCGCTTCTTCGAGGCGGAGTACCTGCCGCGGATCCACCATTCCAGCGCTGGAATGCTGTCGTTGGTCAGTGCCGGCAAGAATCTAGTGGGTTCACAGTTCTTCTTTACGCTGGGCGAGAACCTAACGTCGCTGGATGGAACCCACTGCGTCATCGGTGAGGTGGTGGAGGGTCACGAGGTGCTGCGCAAGCTGAACGACGCCATTGTGGACGATAGCTTCCGCCCGTACCAGGATATCCGCATCACGCACACTGTGGTGCTCGAGGATCCCTTTCCCAATCCCCGTGGCCTGCAGGCTCCCAGTCGCTCGCCGTCACCCAGTGCGGAGCGCCTGAAGAACGGACGCATAGCTGCCGACGAGGACATCGACGACACTGATGGCATGACCATGGAGGAGCTGCAGGAGATGATGGCCGAACGGGAGGCTAAGGCGCGTGCCACCATTCTTGAGATTGTCGGCGATCTGCCGGATGCGGACATGGCCCCGCCAGAAAACGTCCTCTTTGTGTGCAAACTCAATCCAGTGACCACCGACGATGATCTAGAGATCATCTTCAGTCGCTTTGGCGTTGTGAAAGGATGCGAAGTGATTCGCGACCGAAAGACAGGCGACTCCCTGCAGTATGCCTTTGTGGAGTTCGAGGATCAAAAGTCTTGTGAGGCTGCCTACTTCAAAATGGACAATGTGCTAATCGACGACAGACGCATTCATGTCGACTTCTCCCAGTCCGTTTCGAAGGTCACCTGGCGAGGCAAGGGACGAGGCGTTGTGGGCGACGAGGGTAAGCTGGACTTTGACAATTTGCGGGACAACAACGATCGCAGAAAACCCAACAACGGCAGGGGCAGAATAGAGGACCGCAGAGATCGCAAAAGGTCTGAGGATCCCAGGAGCAGGATGAGCTCAGTAGAGCGAAGAAAGGCGAGGGAGCAGCGTCACCAGGAACAAAACGACCGAGATGATCGAAAGAATGTGCGAAGGCGCTCAAGATCTAGGGAGCAAAAGGATCGACGACGCTCTAAGTCCAGAAATACCGACAATAGGCAAGCCAGGGAAAACTCAGATCGAAGGCGTTTCAACGATCGAGAGAGAAATCGCAATGAAAAAAGGTATTCGCCACAAAGAAGGCGTTCTAGGTCAAGGGATCCAGCAGAAAGAAGGCGCTCTAGGTCTAGAGATCAAGCAGATAGAAGGCGCTCTAGGTCAAGAGAGCAAAACGAAAGAAGGCGGTCTAGGCCAAGAGATCAAATCGAAAGAAGGCGTTCTAGGTCCAGAGATCAAACAGCAAGAAGGCCACCCCAATCGAGAGATCGCATTGAAGATAGAAGACGCAACGAAAATGGAAGTAGTTCATATAGACCCTCAGTCAAAAGCCATAAAAGATCCCCAGAGCGAAGGTATGTGTTTTAAAAGACCTAAAAGACTATTGAAAAACTCACAATTTAATCCTTTCACAGGCAACAATCTAGGGATCGAGACGACCACAGACTGGATAGAAACTCAAGTAGACAAAAGAGTCCCGAGAGAAAGCGAAGGCATTCTGTGGAAAAGAGCAAGAAGCAGGAGAAGAAGAAATCCAAACGTGCCCCTAGCACTAGTTCAGACTCCAGCGAAAGTTCCTCGGAATCCGACAGCGATTCGGACTCGGACTCCACGTCTTCAGAAAGTTCCGAGGACAGCTCATCATCGGACGAGCGCAGCAAGCGCAAAAAGAGCAAGAGCTCCAAGCAGAAGAAGTCGAAGTCAAAGAGCAGTCACAAGTCGAAAAAGAAACATAGAAAATAAAGAGTAACGACATTATTGATCAAAACAAAACGATCTTGACTAAAGCTAATTTGAATAGTTCTATTTGTTCCGTGCCTGGACCTCGGATTCCAGAGCCGCCATTGCAGCTCCTCCGCAGCAGCCTTCCGTATTCTTTTCGCCGCGTCGCCTGCGAGGTTTCTCGATGACTGCATCGGGATTAAAGACCACATTGTCTAGCCGCGTCGTCTCTGGTGTGATCCTCAGTTCTGCAAATAAGAAATACCCAAATTTAAGTTAGAAGGCTCGTTTATGTAATGCCTATGCCCTACTGACCATAAACACCGTCCTCCTTCTTCTCAGCCTGGATAACATTTGTGCGCAACTCCACGTCTACGTCCTGTGCCAGTTTGATCATCTGCAAGTAACCCATTTGTAAGAAACCATCTAAGGAACCTATAAGTCATAGCAAACCTTCTGAATCTCATCCTCGTTGGTTTCGCTGCGATTCTGCAGGAAAGACTCGTTGATTTTAAGTCGTCCTGCCGCCAGAGCATTCTGATCCCCTTGGAACACGTATTGTCGTGTGCGATGGAGCTTCTTAAAGGCACTTAGCACCTGCAAACCTATGATGTTACCTATTTATTTATGGTTTTTTGTGTTATTTTACCTGGCGCCGCAAATTGGACATTTTTGTATAGTAACAGCTGATAAGGATAAGGTTGCCAGACTGAGTTTATTTTAGGGCTGGCACTTTATTGGCGATATTTTTTAATTATGAACTTATTTTAGTATTTTCCAAACATGTAAACTATAATTTTTTTTTTTAAACTAGTGAGTAAATTTGTTAGCCACGTAGGACCAACCACAAATATATTTTTTAATTTAATTTTAAAGTAAATATCGCAATTATCGATTACTATTTCTATCGATATATCGCCAATTTGCCCACCACCAATTGAGACGGTCACTCTGACGCCTCAGTTTATAGAAATTTTTTTAACGCTTCGGTCGCAAATCGGCGCGAATAACTATAGAAAAGTGTTGCCAGTAAAGTATAGTGGGACGGAACGAAATGCGGCGGCCAGTAGTTAACTAAATTAATCGCAATTACCGTGTGAAATCAGGAAGTGTGGCGCCCCGGAGATCTTAATTCAGGATACAAGCCCCCCGGAGCGTTCTATTTACACGAAAACTGTGTGCGTCCCCCGTAGAAATTCCCCAAGCCTCTGGCGACTGTCAAAAATATATGTTAAATTTTTAAGTGAGGCGTGATTTAGAAAGAAACGAGGAAAACTGGCGACCAGCGATAAACTGTCCACCTTTTTCGTGGGCATGGACGAGGAGGAGGAGGAGGAGGTCACGGATCTGAAGCTGCAATTGTTCCACAATACAGTACGCGAGCACATTGTGAGTGTTTGCCTACCTTCATCATCCCCTTTCCACCCATCTTCCCACCCCATGGGCCTAATGAAAACAACAACAAATCCGGGCGCAGCTGCCCCTTTTGTTGTTCTTATTGTTGTTGTTCTAACTGTACATGTGGCTGCGGGGTAAAATGCGTTCGACTTCCGAAATTACACACACTTTGCCTTTTGATAAACAGAAATCAGTTGGGACGTCCACAGAAATTTATTTGTTTATGATTCTCCGTTATCGGTTTCGGACTACACTAGTCAGCATTTCCAGCGCCTGCGTTTGGGTTTTATACCTACACTTGTATATTGAAACATATATATTTATCGGGGGAGGAAGTGGCGGCGATAGCGACCAGCCACTCTCTTCTTTTCTTGCACTTTCTATTTGGGCTGCGAAAAGTATCACGCAGACACACGAAAAGATAGCCACACGGACACCTGTTGTTAATCAGAAAGTTAAAACATAATCGAAGATTCGACTGTTCGATACTTGGCAAAAATATTAGTTATAAAACCGAAATGTATTTGATTATTAAATCAAACTTATAGCACCCAAATACTTGGATTGCCCAATGATAAATTAATTTAGTTTATATAATCATCACAAAACGTAATGGATGCAATTATAGTTAACTATATAAATCAAGTTTTAGTATTAAAGTGTTACGGTAATAGGTAATTAATTACAAAATTTCATCGTTAAATGATTTTAAAAATTATTTTATTCACTTAATACGCTCTAAATCGTTCAAATAATGGATGGATTTAATTAAGTTTAGATTTTAGAGCCATTAAAAATGTTATAAAAATGTTATTTACAAGGAATTCTTTTAGACCCTTTATGATGATACAATACTATATTTATAATAAAACACCACTTTAGTTAATTAGATTCTTGGAAAATTAATGTATTGATTTTCTATTAGGAGAATGAAAGTTTCCCAGAAGTCAAAGGAATCGATAAAATAAACAATACACTCCATTAAATTGATAGCTACTCCAATAGGTTCAGAAAGGTATACATAGTTGGCAGAACTTACATTGCAAATCAAAATTAAGCGGTTGAAACAAAGGGAACAACAGCAAAAGCAACAAGTGAAAGTGTTTCACTCGAGCCCCTATTTATAGAAATTTTGGGGCGTGTAATAACAGAAATCAGAGATTTATGTATACAACAACAGACCGAAATATACATGTTTATGGTACTATTGCGCAAGGCTTTAATTTCCTTTTGTGAAAATTTCGTTAAATAGTCCACACTTGCAGACCAGATTTCGGTTTTCAAGTGCACGGCTAGTGGTCACGATTTGGTTCCGTCTGGGTCTTTGAAAGTGTCTGCTGTCGTGACCAGCTGTTGGATTTTGTTTATACAATGGCAGACGAGGCGTTAAATACTCTTGAAATGGTTTGAGTAAACTTGCATAGATACAATACACATGCAGGTTGTTTTTTTATGACTCGTTCCCCCATAAATACACAGTTCTTTCAGTTAGAAGCATTGTGGATGGGCTCTGCAGAACTGTTGATCAGGTTCTGCCTTGTCCAGGAAATGGAAACCGGTTATTGCCAGCGGTTCTTGGTGCATCGCACTGCCGAAATTGAATAATTCGTCGCCGAATGTGGGTCAACCTCCCGAAGTACGTGACGTTTGGGACCCGCCCAATGTGAATCCGAATAAAATAGCAATGTAAACAAGCCGCAATCACTCATACATTATTCAGGAATCTAAAGCCAAACCCGAATTGAAACCACTAATCATAGTCAAGGGAAGTTCTGACTGAAGAGTAGAAAGAAACACTAGTTGTGTAACACTAGACATTTTCAAGTTAATGATAAGGAGAAATTGTGATGACGAAACAGACTTTCTTGCATGTCCCCTACTTTCCAACGCCCTTATAAGAAAACACATTTGGTTTTGGGGTAATTAAAACAATTGGGATGATTAATAACTGAAGTATTTTTTGTTCAGACTCGGAGTTTTAGATTTCGATAAGGGATAGAAACATATTCAGGGTGCAAAAGATTAGTATAATTTGGAAAATATATATGAATAAATATTTTTAAGATTTATATCTATATATAAATTAATTAAGTTAAAATCAAAAATATTTAAATATATCAAAAAGTCAAGAGCAACCCACTTGCAGAACATTATACATACCCCCACTCGGCACAACTATTCGGTATAGAAAAAATATAAATATTTCGCAGCCCATTCACCGGCAAAGTTGTCTACAAAACAAGCCAAAACCCGTCCGACTGGCAGGGGCCTCCCTCCTCCTTTTGGCCACAATGTCGCCGTTTTCGCCTGCTTCTGGCTGCATTTTGGGCGTTGCTGTTGCTGCTATTTTTAGCCAAGTCGTCGTCCACATTAATGGGCGTCTTGTTTCCCCCTCGAGTTCATGTCAAGTCATTGACTCTCGCTGCTCGCCTACGATCGCAGTGCAGCTAATTCCGAGCCAAGAGATCTTTGGTTTGGTTTGGCCAAACCCAAATCGTAATCGTTTGGTGCGTGACAAATGCCTCTTCTGGCAGACTGCACTTGCACGTTTTCCCGGCCGACAAGCACTAAACTAAGCTTGAAGATCGCTGGCTCAATTTGTTTTCATTGAGGAATGCCTGAAGTACATACTATATGTGTACGGCGGGAAAGATGCCCATATCACTTGGTATTCGTCGCCTACGTGTTCCAAGTTCAACACGTCACAGTCATGAAATACACTGCGTTTCATAGCCGATTGATTGTTTTTAACCTTAAATTAATGTAATCTTTTAATGTCGAGCTACAACCTTAAGAAATATTTACATTTTATATATTATTTATATCCTACTTCCGGCTCCTAATTATTTCCAAATTTATGGTTTTTTTTTTAGATTTCTATGTCAATCCGTTCTGGGCGAATTTAGCTACTGGCCTTTTCTTATAGGGTGCCTTTTATATATTAGTTCGATTTAAGGATAGGGTTCCTAAAGCCTTACAGTTTTGACCTTAGCTGTATCTACATTTTTCCATGATCTACACTCGGTTTCTATAAATATACGACGCACTCTGTTGATAGCAAGCGATTTGCGTCTCTATATTTAATTTTTAATATTTGATCATATTTTTTGTCGACTGTTCAAATATTGACTGTGGAATATGTAGAGCTCAAGGAAGGCCACTTTAAACGGGGAGATGAAAGATTGGAGTCCTAAATTGCGAATGCCGCGTTTAATTAAAGATAATTTGATTTAATTGATCTGATCAAACGCAGGCAGAAAGAAGTTAAAAGCTAATTGAAATTCGCGTTGTATAACGCTTAGGAGTATCTCACAGATACAAGTGCGAGTATCTCGAATAACAAACAAAGAGTAACTAAACAATGCGGGGACGTGAGTATAAATTAATTGTTTTTTGCACTCTCTGCGAATTTTTTACGTTTTTGCCAGCCAGAACATGAAAAGTATCTTTCGTTAATGATTTATTTGTGTGCCTAGACTCGATGGGTATTTTCGTATCTATTTACCCATTGTTTTGTTTTCGTTTTTGGCATAGCCACAAAAGCTTAAATATGACGTGTGCCATCTGATTCTATTTCGTGGTCATAAATAAAGATGACCGACAGTTTGGTGGGTCCAATGTTTGGTAAAAATCCGATTGAGATTCAGATTTGAAACCTACTTGGATTTCATTTAACAATCAAGCCAGCGGATAATCACATAGTGTTTCAAGTGCTGACATTCATTGGGCTCTAAATGACCGCTATCGGTCTAGTTCTTATCAAATGTTTCGGGTTTTGTCGTCGGCCACTGATAAGCTTTCTCCGCTGACCCTTGAACGCAGACGAATAGTAGCTATATGGGCTTAATTGGCGGTCATAATTAATCATCGATTGGCCATTTGTTTATGATGATATAGGGTTGTAACCAGGGAAACCATGAGTACGCACTATCCTAAAGAGTCAGATAAGAAGTCGTTAGAACTTGTGTGTTTTATAAATACTTTCCACCGGAAATTGAAAACATATGTACCCTTGCCGTCTACAGACAATAGTTTCAAATCAAGGTGTCAATATTGTTGCAGATAAGACCCTGAAACACTTGAAAGCCCCAGACTTTGACACTTAATTGAATCATGTTCATAGGTATGTGTATACCTAGACTAATTATGTGCTAGATTAATACAGATTTTCCTATATTTACTCTACTAAAAATGTTTTTGGCCAGTGTGCACACAGTTGGCGGCAACCAGAGAAACAAATATTTTTAAAACAAAACAAAAGAAATGCGTGGGTGTCTATGTTTACTTTTTGACATTTGTTTAAACACAAGTAAATGTGGGGAAATGTGTTATGAAACGGACAATAAAATAAAACAAAGCATCAGCTGCAGGTGGACCAAATTAAATTAAATTCTATTCCTATAGAATTGGGAACCTTTTGAAACAAAAGAAAAGACAAATGCGTCTATATAGACGAAGTATATATACTTTAGTCTTATATTAAAAAGGGCAGCTAAGTAAATGGGGAAAGATCTTTAATGCAAAAAAGCTTATAAGCAGGTGTTTAATTGCAACTTAAAGATTGCATCTCAGATAAAGAAAACTAAAAGCGTATTCCTCACTAACCCGAGTTGTTATGTTGTTCTTTTCAGATTTTTCTGCTACTGATCATCTTGCTGTACTTCAGCTCCTATGTGGTTGTATCACGTTTTCGGCGTCGCGACCGTGACGATCTCTATTCGAATGACGAGGACGAGGTGCTGGTCTATCGGATAAGGTAAGGCATTTCAGTGGTCAACAACCTGTGCCGCTAATTGCCGAGTCACCTGTTGAGTTGCATTCGCAGTGATAAATGTTTCTTTTTCTCTATATTTCCATGTAAACCCACAGCTTTTGGCTCTGCACATTCACACTGGCCGTTGCCGAAGGGGCTGCCATGCTGCTGCCCGTTTCCATCGCCAGCAACGAGGTGCTGCTCTTGTATCCCAACAGCTACTACGTAAAGTGGCTCAACAGCTCACTTATACAGGGTAAGTACAGAACGAAGGGAAGATCAAGTCGTAATATCAAGAATATAGCAAGAAAAGCAAGTGAAAATAAACTTTCTTGATAATAACTGGCTTTATCCCCCTAAAATTCAATTTCCTACCAACGAACCGCATCTAATTTATATCTTTTTCCTTTTCAACAGGCCTGTGGAACCATGTATTCCTGTTCTCCAATCTGTCACTGTTCATCTTCCTGCCATTCGTCTATTTGTTCTCGGAATCCACGGGATTCGTGGGTCACAAGAAGGGCATTCTGCCGCGCGTCTACGAAACCTTCACAGTATTCATGCTGATGGCCGTTATTGTCCTGGTACTAACCGCCGTCCTAAGTGCAGTCTTTGGCATTGAAAAGTTTCAATTCTTTTGGTTTCTAAGTGAGTATATGGTAATGCACACGGGTGCGGAAGCGAAACAATATCAATGTCAATCGAGATTCCGCGCCCGTGACGAGCCCATCCCCAAATTGGGATAGGTTCTAGTGCGCAAAACAATGCATTTCTAATTTCCGCTCTTTATGCTTCACAGATTTGGGCAGCGTTCACCTGCCGTTTCTTTATTCGTGTGTCTCTTTTTTGGGCGTGATGCTTATGCTGAGTGAGTATAGTATGCACAAATGAACTAATTGTAATGGTCTAAAGTTTAAACTTCGGCTTCCAACTGCTTGATGTACTTGTCAATGTAGGCCAGCTGGTTGGGATTATGCTCGCGTGCCTTGGCCACGCTCTCCTCGAACTTGTCGTCTTCTTTTAGGCACTTGTAGGCATTGGCCTGGTAAAGCCAGGCACGCAGATTGGTCTCTTGCAGCTTGTCTAGCACGTACTGGCAGTCCTGAATGGCGCGCTTGTAGTTTCGGAGTCTAAAAGCAATATAAAATATTAGGATAGGATAAATAGGATAGTTTATAGGGAAGCTTAGAACTTACTTGATATAGCACAAGGCGCGATTGTTATATGTAATAGCGCTATCCTTGACTTTTATTATAGCCTTGCCGTAGTGTAAAACTGCCTTCTCGTACTTTTGGTTACGGAATGCTTCGTTTCCCTGACTGGAAAAAGGTTTTTAGTAATATGTTTTATTTTAAGAACACATTTTCATTACGCTCTCTGTAGCTCTGCTTCATATTCGGCTTTTTCACGCGCCTCCGCGCGATCGTTGGCATCTTTTTCCACCTGCTCCATGAAGCTCTTCTGGTCCATTGCCTTGGCCTGCTTCTCATTGTCCTCCTGAATGGACTTTCTATTGATCAGTGTGCGGTTTTCGCGCACTGTAAGACGCACTTTATCCACATCCAGGTTGTCAAAGTTGACCTTTTCCTTAACCCCGTCAGTGGCTCCCTTGTCTGAATCGTCTTCAGTAGGTTCGTTTTTCAGTATACTATCGATCTTCGCCAGAGTGGCCTCAAATTCGGCAAAGTCATCCGCGTCCTTGGGGTTCAAATTGCAATTCACCAGAGTCGCCTTTAGCTGGTCCATGTCTTTGCCTTCTTCACTAGCCATTTTGAGGCTTTGAAAGGTACAAATATAGTATAGCAACTGAATTGATAAACTGTTTTTCAGCTGCTGTGATCAGACTGCCAGTTCTAGGTTTACTGGGATTTAATAGAAACCGAATTTATATTTTTCACCATAAGCACAGCTAACTCAATGTATTATTTTTATTTAAAAAATATATTTATTTTATTATTTTTTAATGATTGCCGTGCGTTTGATGAGTCTCATTGTTAGAAAAATATAGTTGTAATGATAGTTTAAGTTCGATGTTTATAATCAGTATACTAACCATGACAACCCTCTTGTTTGCTTGCAGTTTGCACCCCCTACGGCTTTGTGCGTTTGTTTGGCGTTGTTAACCAGGTGCTGGTTCGGCCCATGCTGTTGCGCGACGTCAACGAGGAGTTCAGCGCCTTTTACATGGAGGAGGCGAGCGTGAAGCGGAAGCTGGCCCACATCGAGCTGCACAACGTGAGCATCTCGGATGCCACGAACGGAAGTCGCCTGGGCAATGGCATTGGACAGGGCCGTGGCCGCACCTTCTTTCCCCAGCCGCTCCTGCAGCAGTCGCAGGCCCATCTCTACCAGCGCAAGGCGATGGCCAGCGACGTGGGCGAGCTCAACGATAGACTGAGAGAACTGGACTCCGAGCGCAAGGAACTGGACAAGCTGCGCAAGTCGAGCACGTTCCAACGCACCTTCGTCTATCCGCTGGCCATGCTGCTGCTGCTGTTCTGCACGGGAGTCACCATTCTGCTGGTGGTGCAGAACACGCTGGAGCTGCTTATAGGCATCAAGGCGCTCCCACTGAGCACAAGGGTGGGTTTGATTGAATCTGGTATAGCGATAATGGATTGATTAATTAATTTCCTCTTTTTATTTAGCAATTTACGCTGGGCATCTCCTCGCTCTCGAAGCTGGGACCCTTTGGCGCCGGCCTGGAAGTCTGCCTTATCTTCTATTTGGGCGCCACCTCGGTGGTGGGCTTCTACAGCATGCCCTTCATGCGGAACGTCTGTCCCAAGCGGCGCCAAACCTCGCTGCCCCAGCTAATGCTGAACTGTGGCTTCATGCTGGTTTTGTCCTCTGCGCTGCCGCTTCTCAGCAGGATCATAGGTAGGCAGTAGCAAACTGCTACTTAAGGACATATTTTAAATTCCATATTGTTTTCCTTTCAGGCATCACGAACTTTGACCTGCTGGGCGACTTCGGAGCCATCGAGTGGCTGGGCAACTTCCAGATTGTGCTGCTCTACAATTTGGTCTTTGGAACCACCACGGCCCTCTGTCTGGCCAACAAGTTCACGGCCACGGTGCGCCGCGAGCTGAGAGCCCGGTTAGTGGAGAACTATGTGCTCTTTACTAACTACATGAGCTTCATCAACTGATATTGGCGCAAGCGACACGACAAAGCGTTCTGCGTACACCTGGTGGGACGCCTTGTCGAGTCGCCGCTAAAGAGCCTAACTAGTTTCTATACCAAGTATCGTAATCTTAGTCGTAAGCGCAGTCGCAATACCACCGCTAGTCGCAAGGCAAACGAAATGAACTGTTGAGAAATAAGCAAAACATGGGAGATGGGCAGCTGAAACTATATAATATACCTTTTACATATGTTATATGATCACGTATAGTTGTGCAGAACTGATACTAATATTTAAATGTTGCGCTGTTAACTGTTGTGCTTAATTGTTGTACTTTATACAGGAGTCCTCAAAAAATGGGACCGGCGTACCAAGCTATATGTATTTGCAGTAATCTCGTGAAAGGTGTAAATAGAAAATGTTATAGTGCAACATGAGCCGCAGTCAGCCGTTTGCTGTAGACGTAGGCTAGAGTTTAGTGTATTTCACTCAATTTCTTGTCGTTTAGAGTCAAGTGTTGAATTCCATTTCATACATGTTTTTCGCTATTTATCTATGTATTTTTGAGTTACTTTTATAAGGTTTTAACAATGTTCCTTAAGCAGCGCATCGACTGAGGCGCCTTCATTTCATTCAACTGCATACTCAAATCTGTAACCCAATATTCACACAATCACACACTTACAAGCGTCTAAAACTTATGTGATAAAAAAATATAATAAACAAAGCATTTTACTAAATTAACCGACATGTCATGGCTTTTTAATTGCGCTTAATTCATGGTGCTGATTTATTGAACTATTATGGTTTCGTTTCACTTTTATTTCAGTCTAACTTCGCTGTTCCTGTTGGCTTGAATGCCTTTTTCCCTGGCGGGAAGCTGCTGTTTTGACCGAAACTACCTAATAATGCTGTGATGTAATGACTTTAAATAAAAGATTAATGAAGCTTTAGGGATAAATAAAGAATTTAAGTTAAAGTTTAATAGCTTTGTTTATTTGGGCTTACAAAAAAAGGGAACCATTTTCATTATAATTAGTACGCAGATTGCAGTGCTTAAAAGAATAAATTTTAAAATATGTTCAGAATTTCAAATTATATTTTCACCCCCGCCCAATTCCGATAACGATAACTCACCACACTAGAGACATCACATTGGCCGATATATCGGCAGGCTACTATCGTACCTATTGCCCACCACTAGTTTTTCGCACATTTCTAGATTTTTTTGTGGCATTTTTGGTGGCGTCTTATTGTCTTTTTTTAATTTTAAGTTTTAAGTGAATTAAACGCAGGAATAACACGATGCTGAGCCGCAAGCGCCGGGCCAGCAGCATCTCCAGCCGGCAGGACGAGGATCCGCTGCAGCTGGACGACTCCACGCCGGAGCAGTCGCCGGTGCAGCAGACGACGACACAATCGGCGCGAAAAAAGCGCCGCCTCGATCCCACGGAACTGTGCCAGCAGTTGTACGATTCGATCAGAAATATCAAGAAGGAGGACGGCTCCATGCTGTGCGACACCTTCATCCGGGTGCCGAAGCGCCGCCAGGAGCCCTCCTACTATGACGTGGTCGTCAATCCCATCGATCTGCTCAAGGTGCAGCAGAAACTCAAGACCGACTCCTACGACGACCTGGACGATCTGATGGCCGACCTGGAGCTGCTCGTCGGCAATGCCAAGGCCTTCTACAAGCCGGACAGCTGCGAGCACCAGGACGCCGTCGCCCTGTGGCAGCACATCCATTCGCAGAGGCAGCGCATCCTGGAGGCCAACGGCTTGGCGGAGGAGGAGCCGCGGGCCAGACGCATTTCGCGGCAGGTGCGTCGCATCACCAGCAGCACGGAGCCGGGCGGCGATGGAGGAGCAGTCGATGACGAGTACAATCAGTATGAGGAGCTATTTGCATCCATAATGACCGCCTCCGATCCTGTGGGCGACCGGGCCATGCATCGCATGTTCCAGCTGCTGCCCTCGAAGAAGATCTACCCCGACTATTATGATGTCATCGAGCATCCGATTGATCTGCGCCTGATTGCGACCAAAATTCAAATGAACGCCTACTCCTCGCTGGTGGAGATGGAGCGGGATCTGCTGCAGATGACCAAGAATGCGTGTCTGTTTAACGAGCCTGGCTCGCAGATCTACAAGGATGCCAAGGCCCTGAAACGAATCTTTACGCAGAGGCGTATCGAGTTGGAAACCGGCAAGGGCAAGCTGGCCAAACGAGTCAAGAGTCTGTCCAGTGCGGCAATAGCTGGTAGGGATTATATTAAGATGATATTATCGATTTTATATTTAACCTATATCATTATTTACTTTTTTCAGCCCTTAAAGAAGAGGTGGATAGCTCCGACGACGAGGAGACCAGCAAGAAAGGCGAAGGACCCATGTGGGCTCTATTTGATCACCTGTACAACGCACCAGGCACCTCCGAGCATCCCGGGGTCACTGGTCCTCCATTGGGCAATTCGCTTTGGAAACTGCCAGTGCGGCGATTTCATCCCGAGTACTTTGAGCTGATCAAACGGCCCATATCCATGAGCCAGATCCACACGAAGCTGAAAAAGGGCGACTATGCGAACATCAGTGATCTCACCGCCGATCTGTATCTCATGCTGGACAACGCCAAGAAGGCGTTTCCGCCATCCCATCGAACTCACAAGGATGCACTAAAAATGTTAAAGCTAATGAACGCCAAACTTGTGGAGGAGTCCCTGGAGGAGGGTAGCGATCTAGAGGACGAAGACGCAGACGATTTGGACGCTGAGGTCTTTACGACCAGCTCGCAGCCGGAAAGGCGCAAGCCGGGCAGACCGCGTGTCAACTCCAATTCCAACTCGAATGCCTCCCACACGCCAAACAACTCGAATTCACCGAAATCCAATCGCATCGCCATCAATGCGGCAATTAAAAAGAAAATTCTGAGCATACAGAAATACCTGGTGGACTACTCTTTGGGCAATCGTCGACCCATAGAGATGTTTATGGAGAAGCCGCCGCGAAAGATTTATCCTGACTACTACGATATCATCCAGAATCCAATTGACATGAACACCATTGAGCACAACATACGCACGGATCGCTATGCGGCTGTGGAGGATGTGGTATCCGACTACCGACTCATGTTCTCCAACTGTCGCCAGTATAATGAAGAAGGTTCTAACATATACGAGGATGCCAATATCCTGGAACGAGCGCTGAACGAAAAGCTCAAGGAGTTTCCGGGTTTGTCGGATGTCAAGAAACCCCAGCAGAAGTACAGCAAGGTGGGCAGGAAGCTAAAGACCGCTCTGATCACGGAACGTTTGTGGCAATTCTACGAAACAGTAAAGGAGTATCAGGAGCCCAAGGGCAAGAGGCAGCTATCACTCATCTTTACGAAACTGCCGTCGAAGAACGAGTATCCGGACTACTATGACATCATTAAGGAACCGATTGATATGGATCGAATCGCTCAGAAACTAAAGCAGGGTGCTTACGAGAGTTTAGATGACTTGGCCGCGGATTTTCTCTTAATGCTGGAAAATGCCTGCAAGTACAACGAACCAGACTCGCAGATCTACAAAGACGCACTGGTTCTACAGCAATTGACGCTGCAGCTGAAGCAACAATTGCGCACCGAGCGCGATTCACTTCCGGATGTTCCGTTGGCTGTCCAGGAACTGTTCCTCACGCTGTTTACCACTCTTTACAATCACCAGGACGAGGAGGGTCGTTGCTACTCGGATTCTCTGGCCGAACTGCCCGAGTACGATGAGATTGGGGAAGGGCCCAAAGTGCGCGGCATATCACTGGATCTTGTGAAGCGAAGGCTAGACAAGGGAGCTTACAAGCGGCTTGATATTTACCAGGAGGATATATTTGCCTGTTTGGAGCGTGCCAGAAAGTTGTCGCGCACAGACTCGGACATATTTCAGGTAAGTAACTGGCTATAAGTTTTTGTTAATTTCATTTTTGTAATAAAAATATCCTTTCAGGACTCCATCGAGCTGCAGACTTACTTTATCCGCAAACGAGACGAGTTATGCAAGGACACACTTAGCTCATCAGCTCTTAGTTTCACTCTCGAGCGCCTCTTGGCTGATGTGGAGGTGAGTCGGCAGCAAAAGTTGCAACAGGAGGAGCAGGACCAAGAACAGGACAAGGAAAAGGAAGAGTTTAACGCCTCCAAGGGCGAAAGCATGACAATAAACCAGCAGGTATTTTCCCCCGGCGATTACGTGTACGTGCAAATGCCGGAAAACAAGATTCCCTCGATTTGCTCTATTGAGCGCCTGTGGACGTCGCCCACTAACGAGAAGCTGATGCAGGCTTCGATCTTCGTGCGGCCACACGAAACCTACCATGTAACCACTCGCAAGTTCCTCGAAAAGGAGGTGTTCAAGAGCAGCCTTTCGCAGACCATTTCTATGGACAAGGTGCTGGGCATGTGCTATGTGATGAACATAAAGGACTACATCAAGATGCGGCCGGATATACTGCCCGAAAAGGATGTGTTCGTGTGCGAGTCTCGCTACAACATCCAGGGTCGCTGTTTCAAGAAGCTCAAAAATTGGCCGCCAGTGCGTGAAGGCAGCTCGGTGAAATTCGTTCCGCGTGAGCAGCCACTGGAGCTGAAGCGAGTGATGTCCGTCTTCAAGGAGCGGTTGGAGAAGCACAAGGGAGAATTGGAGGAGCTCAAGCTCCAAGAAACGATGGTCGAAAAGGAGAAACCAAATGTGTCTTGCGATCCGCCACCAAATGCCGAAAGTAGCAGCACATACTATCAGCAGTACAACACTGTCTGCAGTGGAGCCATCAAAACTGGTGACTTTGTATACGTGGCCACCCAAACCGGAAAGCAGTCGGTGGCCCAAGTGCAGCAAATCTGGGAGCAGAATGGAAAGTCCTACTTTAAGGGCCCATGGCTGCTACCCCCCAGCGAAACGACTCCTGGTTTGGGCAAGCAATTCTTCCGCCAGGAACTTCTGCTAAGCACCGTCGAGGAGGTCAGCCCAGTTGTGGGCATCGTGGGGCGATGCGCCGTCCTCGAGTACGGCGAATTTATTAGTTCCCGGCCCACAGAGATTTCGGAGAGCGATGTGTACATTTGTGAGTCCGTCTACGATGAGCTGAAGAAGGCTCTCCGCAAGTTGGCTCCCGGTAACATGCGCAAGTTCCAGCACAGTCCTGCCGTCACCGAGGATGAGATCTTCTACTTTAAGACACCCATTAAGCCCTCCAAGGATGTTAAAAACGAGATGAATGAGCTGGGCATGCTGGAGGATTCAATGGACGGAGATACGCCCTCGCTAAGCTCAGACATTGCCGCCATGTCCTCGCCAGCTCCTTCGGTAAACTCCACGCCACTGACCTCCAAAATAAAGGCGGCCAAATCGGCCAAGAAATGCCTCACTGGCTACATTCTGTATTCCAGTGAAGTCCGAAAAGGTAAGATATTCTACTATATTCAATTTATTAAAAGGAATATTAATTAATTTGAAACTTTATGATTTCAGGCATTTGCCAGAGCAATCCGGACGCCACCTTCGGCGACATATCCCGCATGGTGGGCACCGAGTGGAAGAATCTCCCCTCCAGCGTCAAGCAGAGCTGGGAGGATCGGGCCAGCCGGCAGAACGAGGAGACGGCGGCCATGCGTCGCGAGTTTGACGACGCTCAGAACAGCGCCAGTCCCTCGCCCCAGGTGTCCCAGGACGCCTACGGCCAGATGCTCACCTTTGAGTGCCAGTGGGACAAGTGTGACTTTCAGTTCGAGGAGCTGGGCGACTGCACGGAACATTGCATGGCCGACGGCACCGGGCACATTCAGCGTCATCCGCAAGCGGGCGCGGAAATGGAGTATGTCTGCCTGTGGCGAAACTGCCCACGGATTAAAAAGTCCGTCCAGGCCTTCCCAAATGTTCTGCGGCTCATTAAGCACGTGCGCGAAGTTCACCTCAGCAAGTGCGGCAAGTCGATAGCGGCGTCAGATCGCAGCAAGAATTTTGTGTCGCGTCGCCAGAAGAATGCGCCACTGGCAACAACGGTGCCGATCCCGCCCGGTCTTGCGCAATCGCCGCGTGCTCCTAACAATCTCGAGGCAGTGCAGCTCCAGCAGCAGCAACAACAGCAGCAGAACGTCCACCAAATGCAGCAGCTGCAACAGCAACAGCAAGCGATCGTCTTGGGTCCGCCACCGGAGCCGCTGTTCGTCAAAGTGCCGCCGCGCACCACTCGCGTCATCCACTCGGAGGCGTATATCAAGTACATCGAGAGCCTGCAAACGGGCAGCCACCTGAACGTGGCCACCTGCAACAACAACTGGCGGCGGGCCCTGACGCACGTCACTCCCGCTCAAATGGTGGCCAAGGCGCCGCTACCCGAGCACTGGATCGGACCGAATCTTCGCGACCAGAGCAACGTAGTTCAGGCACTGTGCCACCTGCGCAACTTCATGGTCGACGATGTACTCCAAATACGGCGTAGCTGCAACTAGCCGATCGCAATCCTTTAAACCCAAAGTGTTTCGAGTTCCATGTTAATATACGACAAAAACAAATTACAACAAATGCTTGTATGGATTGGGCACGGGTATCTCTTTTAGAATTGCCAATAGATTATGCTAAGAGGTACTTGTATGTTAATATGATTAGGTTAATTAATTGTAACTGACAGTTATTCAGAAGTACTTTCAACAACTGATACGATAACTTTATTCTCAAATATTGTTGCAACTCTAAAGATTATAATGTTATATCTTCGATTCCCAGCTCTAAGATATACATAAATTATAATTGTATGTCTGTAGCATTTAAGTTTGTAAACTTTAAGATCGTTTATTCCCTTTCAATGTCGCGTATCCGCCCCTGTGTTCGCATATGTGGTTCGTTATCAGTTTCTCGTGGCGCTGACGTCATGGCATCGCTAGGTTTCGTTTATTTTTCGTGGGTTTTGTTTTGCTCCTCCGGTACGACAACAAACCGGTTCCCAAGCATAGAGTCACCCAGTTATTTTGTGGTGCTTATCTAATTGGCCTGCTCAGCGGTGCTCAGTGCCTCTCATTGGCGCTCATTTTTCGTCTTCCTATAATTAAATTCCATATGCCATCCATCGAGTTCGGAACTCTGGCTACGCAAAATCAGTCGTATTCTGGTGCTTGTAGATTGCAGACGCTATCTATCAGATACATATATCAGATATACCCAAGTATTAGCAACCAAAGGAGCAATCATGTCGGAGGGCGAATCAAAGTTTGGCTTCAAGGATATGGAGAAGGCGCTGGAGACTTTGAAGTTGCTGGAGGAGCACGACATGCAGTATCGCAAGTTGACAGTGCGCGGATTGCTCGGCAGGGCCAAAAGAGTCCTTTCAAGTGAGTGTTTCTGAATAAAGAATCCTGTAGTTACACCACTAACCCGTTCTGAAATAGTGACCAAAGCGGAGGAGAAGCTGAAGAACATCAATGCGGCCATCGGAGTCTTTGAGAAATGGCTGGAGGAGAATGGCGGAGGAGCTTCCAGCAAGAATGCCAGGACCGACAGCGAGGACAAGGTGGAGACGGTGCCAGGACTGGGATTCAAGGATAAGGCCGCCGCGGAGGCGACACTCAGGTATGTGACCAGGTCATCTTCGCTGGCATGCTAATGAGCCGGAGGCCTTCAGCCCAGGCAGCCAGCGACGACGTCAAATGATGTCATGGCACAGTTTTAGAGTGTCGAACTCGGAAGTCTCATTAAGTTGATAGAGCGGGCGGCACTGCGCTCTTCCTATTCACTGCTCTCTGTATTATATTTATTTTGGGGTGGATCAATTATATTAATCCGTAAACCTGAAACCTTTCAAAAAGTTTACTATTTTAGGATCTGGTTATATCAAATACTTACTTATTTTTAAAGATTTTTTAAGATAATGAGAAATATTTCTTGAAAAATTCAGATAGCTTTCATGGATTCTACTCAAACTTAACTAATGAATCTTTATAAATAGAAATCAGAATAAAGTTAGTAATCAAATATTAAGGAATTTAATTTAAAATTCCAGTTATACCATGAAAGCACATTCAAAACTATTTTTAAAAATGGCTCAGAATTATTTTTAAAAAGCGATCCACCCTAATATTTATACACAACTATATCAACACATTCCACAGTTTGCCTGTATCCAAAATATTTCTATATGCATCTCGCATTGCAGCATTTTGGCGGAGCGAGATCCGGACTACCAGAGGTTGGCCATTAAGGGACTGATTGGTAGCTCCAAGCGTGTACTGTCCGGCACTAAGAACGAGGACAAGATCAAGGCTATCAAGGAGGGCGTCCAGGTGCTGGAGGATTTCTTGGAGAAGTTCGAGGCCGAGAACCGAATCAAGGAGAACCGTGCCTACTTGCCACTCGCCGTGGTCACCAAGCTGCCGGATTCCGAGGAGGCATTGGCCAGCGAGTTCCTGGCCGCCTATGGCGGCTCCAAGGCTAAGGGAAACTACAAGCACCTGCGCACCATGTTCCCCAAGGAGAATGATGAGACCAGCTGGGACATTGTCCGCAATCGCCAGTTGGCCAAGTTGCTGGAGAAGATTAAGAGCGAGGAGGCCAAGCTCTTCGATGCGGAATCTGGAGCTCCCACCGATCTTCACCTGCAGTTGATCCACTGGGCATACAGTCCGCAGCCCGATAAACTGAAGCAGTACATTGAAAAGCTGGCCAAGAAGACACCGGAAAAGCGCAAGCAGGAGAGCAGCAGCAGCAGTGCCAGTAGCTCTAGTCAGGATTCCGATGAGGAGGATAAGCCCAAAAAGAAGAAGAAGAAGGAGGAGTGAGGAGGTGCCATTAAATGAAAACACTCTGCTGCCATTTGATTAACGAACAGAAACGGTTCATACAGCCCTGTTTCCGGTTTCCAACCGATCCAAATTTGGCGGAATTTCTTAACTTAAGGAACCGAAATTTCTTCGTCTTTAAACCACCAAATTACATGGTTTCGAAATCGGAAACAGGTTTAATAGTTTATTAAGTAACTCAACCTCAACGCAGAACTACGATTATTGGTGGACACATAGTTGTTCTTTGGTATCCCCCTCTATGTACACATATTATTGTATGCATGTAAACATAGGCGTGTAAGTACGTATGATATATGTAAATATTGTATAACACCATTCGTTTATGTCGTTTTGATGAGCGTAGTCTTTGGAATCAATAACTAAGTAAGGTAGTGTCATGCAAAAACTTAAGGGAGAAGCATGTTGACTTGAAATGTTTGACAACTTTATACTGAACAAATTAAATATAATGAAAACGTATTGTTTTTGTGCTTTTAATTTGTAATCATTGTTTTAAATTTCTTCTACTTTCTGTAAATAACTCTTATTTTCAGGGAATAATTATAAAGCTTATGAGTTAAAGATAGTACTTAATGAAAATTAGTTTTTTCGCCCATGTATTACCGAGTATTCCCAAACCCAGCTCATCAAAACGAAACCTTCATTTTAAATTCGTGACCCCACGCAGAAACACGCACGCAAACTAGATTACACAATGTACACGGGAGCCGGCCACGCCCACTCGGCCGCATTCCCACGCTCCGCCCACATATGGATACACACACACACACAGACTATCTAGCTAATATTTATGCAGCCCGGCGGTATCGTAATACTCCGACTTGGCCACGCGGGTGGATTGCGTCTGGGAGTCGCCGGAAGTTGGAGGCGTCTTAGCGAGCGACAGCGTCAACTGGTGCTGATCTCCCTTTCCGGAACCGGATCCGGTGGTCAGGTGACCGTAGGCCATATTGAACAGGGCGTCTGGATCGCAGACGAACCGATAGACGTAGCGCTCTCCATTCACCTTCTGCATGATGCCCTTCTCGTAGTAGTAGCGCAGACTGCGGGACAACTTGTCGTAGTTCATGGCCGGTCGGTTCTTCTGGAGACCCCAACGCCGGGCCACCTCCTCTGGCTCTATGAGCTTGAACTCCATGCCCCGGCCGGTCCAGGCAATGCAGCTGGCACTGAAAGAATAAGAGAATATCCAATATATTAAAAAAAACTTTTTCAAGTCTAAATGGTGACCCCGATTTTTAAATAAACCTACTTTAAGAAAATCAGAAATATTTTAAGAAACTTATGAAGCCTAATTGGTAACCGCGAATAATATTTTAATCCGAAAAAAAATTGGTGACCCCGATTTTCAAATACTTTTGGGAATTTTCTTACTTGATAACGATAAATGATATATTTTTTAAGATTTTATTTACTAAACCTACTTAAAAAAAAAAAATAATAATAATAACATCAGATATATTTTAAGAAACATCAGGAGCCTAATTGGTGACCCCGATTTTCAACTAAAATGGATTTCTGAAGCTTTACAAATGTTTAACGAATAATGTTCTATTTTCTAAGCTGGTTTTGGCTGAACCAATTTTAAGAATATATCTTCAAGAATAAAACCTAAGCACACACCT
Source organism: Drosophila mimetica (assembly GCA_037075245.1). NCBI lineage: Eukaryota > Metazoa > Arthropoda > Insecta > Diptera > Drosophilidae > Drosophila > Drosophila mimetica. Next base: position 14,799,121 of record JBAMCH010000023.1, read on the forward strand.
GGTGGTGGGTTCATCGAGAAGCGCTACCAGGAACTGCCAGAGCTGCAGCGAGCCCCTCCGCTGGCTGATCGTCTGGCCGTTGCTGCTGGTGGAGATGCCATTGCTGGCGTAGAACTGGTCCAGACGCAGTTCCGCGTCGCTGGAGGTGGTGGAGTCCACCACATTGGGTCGCAGGGCCGACGGATAGGTGGACGAAATGGTGGCGTTGTAGGGACCGGTGTCGTACTTCAGTTCCGCATCGCTAACAGCCGCCAAAGTGGTGGGCGAAAGTTCCCGGTAGACGGATTGCGACTGCGTCTGTTGCTGGTGGGCGTAGTGGGAGGGCGTGGCATATACCGCCGAACTGGAAATAACCGCCGTGTGACTAAACTTGAAGGCTGAGGCGGCATGCAGTGGCGTCAAGTGGGTGAGCGCCTGCTGCTCCATCTGCTGTCCGTGGTGATGATGGTGGTTCGGATGCAGTGCAGCCACATGTTGCAGTTGCTGCTGGTGGTGTTGCTGTTGGTGCTGCTGCTGTTGCTGGTGCTGCTGATGTTGCTGCTGCTGCTGGTGTTGCTGCTGCTGGGCCGCCGTTGTGGTGGAGTCCGCATCCTCGATCTTTGTGTGGTGCTGGAAGTGTTGGCCGGAGGAAACATCGCTGCAGTAGACTGCAGCGGCGGCGGCAGCGGCGGCAGCAGCAGCGGCTGCCGATGCGGTGTCTGGAAAAAGGATTCGAAAAGGGAGTTCATCAGGAGCTGAGCGAAAGCCGCTTTCATGCACGTTTGAGCAATGCCCGGGTGTCGAGAGAACGGGCGCTAATTACATGGGTACGTCGGATACCCTTTGCCACAGAGGGTGCTATGGGATTTTCATTTACTTAAGCCTCAACCCTTTGCATATG